>OX589601.1:23669237-28562705 GCA_951329385.1 Polia nebulosa | reverse complement strand
CGTAAATTTTAACTTACAAGCACTATTTTTCATGAAAACTTACAATTTATTTAGATATTAATGAATAACTTTTACTGCTTGTAAAAATTAAATTAAATTGTCAAATTAATAAAGGACGTTTGCCTCCTTGCAACATTATATTCTTAGCGAACGAATTCGGTCGTTACGCGATCGTTAAATAAGTCGAGACTGCAGGCCCAAGCAGACCACTCGCGTTTATACCGCGTCATCATCTGGTTCAAATTACAAGTAACACACCTCTTGCAGTCGTCGTCGAACGTAACGAGAAGAGAGGCAGCCGTTTTGAAAACTTTTCGACGTGTGTTGATGTTAAAGTGGAAGCGCCAGGGTAGCCCCCGAAATTCAAATTTAGTAGCTTTTTTTTTATTATAAAAAGTACCACACTAGGAATTACTCCTGTATCGTGGGTGCGTTCACAAACATGTATACTCACATACACAAGACACCCAGACCCGGAACAACTATCTGTAGTTCATACAAATATTTGTTCCGTGCGGGGATCGAACCCGCGACACGCAGCGCAGCAGCCGAACGCTCAACCACTGCGCCAACCGTGTCGTCAATCTTACATCTGGTGTCTACCGGGTAAGCAAAAAAATACATTACCTTAGGTATATGTCCATTCCGGTGCTGCTTGGCTAGTTTGGCGAGCCTCTGCATCTGCTCCTGGCCCCGGTCAGGCGCTTTTCCCGGCGTATTCTCGCTGCCCTCGACGCCCGGCCACACTCGCAGGTCGAACATTCCCTTTTTGAAATCGAAAAACCTTTTTAATCGCTCTATTATGCTAAGGTAACATTCTTTACAGAGTTGTAACGTGCTGTGGCTCTTCCCCATTTTTTTTTAAGACGTTATAGGAGGTTTTTGGTAGAATAAGGTACGAGCTCGTATCATTAAGGACTAATGCACTTCATATTAGGAGGAATAGCACTTTAAAAACAAAATTAAAAATTTTAGTAGTTAAAGCAACATCCGCACAAAACACTTCATTTTGATATTTAAAAAAAGCACAATTTTTTCAAAAATTTTTGGCACATAAAATATTAGAGAGCCATTTTGATCCAATCAAAAAAAAATAACGAATATATTTTTAAAGAGTCATTTTTTGAACGCGTCTATCCGGCTCGCTTATGCAAGCACACTGAACCGCCTGTGGCATTTTCCAGCCAATCGATGTTTGTGCCAATGTTCCTTCATTGGTCATAAACATAAATAAATATCCTATTACATATTCTTGAGATAGCGTTAAAAAAAACAACTCGGTATGGTAAGCTTGTTGCCGATTGGACTTCTGCATTATTGCAATTAAAATCTTAATCGTTTGTATAAATGGAGATAGTAATGTATAAATATTGACATAAATTAAAAAGGTAGATATAATAATAGTGTGATTTGTTTTTCTTTTGTTGCTAAATGTTTTTTTTTTATATTTTCACTGTAAAACGGATTTAAACTTTTAACAAATCTATTTCAACATTATATTCCAACTTCTGCCAGCGGCTTCGCCCGCTTAGAATTAGTACTTCCTACCATTACAAATTATAGCATACTAGCTGACCTGACTGACAGCGTCCTGACGCGCAAACTGTCAACTCGCGAAAATCGATTTTCTGAAATTTTCCAGTTTTCTGCGCAACTTTACTATTTTTTTAATTTATTAAAACCTTCTCCTGACAATAAAAAACACAACAAAAAAAGAATTAGCGAAATCGGTCCAGCCGTTCACGCTCGATGCCGTGACCAAGGAAATAGGGATTAATTTTTATATAGCATATTAAAAAATTAACCCTCGAAACTTTAAGGAGATCTTTGGACTATCGAAATGAATAACTTTTACTATGGTACTAACTTTGAAAACGCGAAAAAAAACTCAGCTGTACATTTTGACGAGTTTTGTGAACATGTAAATCTAGACAACAGCTATATATAATCATTTTTATAATTTTCTATAATTTTTTAACACCTTATATATATAAATGTGGCTATGTGCTATTCCAGACTATAATCTATATCTGCCTCGCCTTTTCCCAACTATCTTGGGGTCGGTTTCCAGTCTAACCGGATGCAGCTGGAATACCAGCATTTTACATGGAGCGACTGCCTATCTGACCAATAATCTATATCTGTGCCAAATTTCATCCAGATCCGTTCTGCCATTCTGACGTGATCGAGTCACAAACTTCCATTCAAACTTTCGCATGAATAATATTAGTAGGATTTTTCTTCTGCATAATTATTAATTTGGTATATTTTAACCGACTGTCCCAGAAGGAGGGTAATGTTTTAATCATGACAATTACTGCATAAGGAATTACGTTTTAGGCAACTTGACTTTGAATAGCTTCTTGGAAAGAAGTAGAGCTGCTCGTGACCGATGAAAGGAATGGACGGAATGCCCAGCGGTGGGACAGCTTGGGCTCATAATAATGATAGTATAATAAGTTACTCTTCTAGCAAGATAACTTCTACTCCTCCTTTTACTCTTCTAGGAAGTGGTGACGGGCGAGCGCTTTTGGGGGAGTGAGTCTTTATGTAGAACTTTGACATTCTATAAGTGCTGGCACTCGGCCTAGTTTGAATAATTGACTTTTGTTTTTAGCATGGTGTTGTGATATTTAGGGCATCGGAAGTCCGGTTCAAACATAATCAAAGCAAAGTGTCCGTTCTGGTTTACCAGCCTATCATTCAAAGTTGGCAATGTTAGTAGGTTAATGAAATTCAAAGGTGTGCAAAACATATTTTATTATGTAACTTTCCATCATTAATATTCAATGTTTCTAGGTTTCGGTACTGGTTTGGAATTAGCGTTGGCGTTTTTAGGGTTCTGTACCCGAGGGGTCCAAACGGAGACCTATTGCTGTCACTCACGTCTGTCCGTCGTCTGTCACTAAATTTTGTTCAACTTCTCGATAATTTTAAATTGAAATTTGGTGATAATGTTTATTATTACCTATATTTTACTAACAAATACCAAAATATTGATTTCCCTCATATGGTACGGAACCCTTAATGTGCCAATTCCGACACGCACTTGGCCGGTTTATTTTTTATTTTTTACTAAGGCTGCTACAGCTAGCTCAAATAACAAAAACATTCTGCTGTTTGACAAAGACCTCTTCGCATTTAGTGAGGGGGAATTTTAGACTCTAGGTAATTAATTAACTGCTTACTGATATCACTAAAAACTCGATGAGCAATCGGACCTCGTGGCCCTTGTGTTACAACCTCAAATATAACAAACTTATTGGGAGTTATAATATATGTTTGAGCCGTTTGGCATGTGTTCCGAGTACTCATCGAATTTTCCGTGACACCAGCAAGCAGTTAGTCGACTCTTCACGTGACCAGAGGGATGGTTTTTTTTTTCGGCCAAAGAATCAGCATTGCCATTCAACCTGGCAATGCTGCCAGTGTTCCCATTGACAAAGATATCAACGAATTTTTCGATGCCCAATGCGTCTCCCCTTTTTATTAGCTTGTATCCTATACTTTGTAATTTAATAGTTTGTAATTATCTGTAAATATATTTGTCTATCTCGTAGAAAAAGTCATTGATTTAAATACCATCAAGTCAATGCCAAGTACCTATATTTTTTACCCGACTGTGCGACGCAAGGGAGGGAGGGGGGGGGGGAGGGGGGGTATGTATGTTTGTTCCTTTGTGGCGCTTTAGGGACCAAACGCGTAGGACGATTTTGATAATTCTTACGTCAATTGATTCGTCTTAATCAAAAGCGTGACAATGGAAGAATGGATGGTTGGTGGGAGTGTTAATAAAGACATGACAGTAATCAAAATACAATATGGCGACAACCAGACAGAGAGGGAGAGGGAGGCCGTTTGTTTGGCCTCCCTCTCCCGTCCGTATGGATGGATTGTGTGAGGAGTGCTATAAAAGAAAAGAGAGTTAGTAATAGCGTGACGGTCGACAGGACAGAATGGAAGAAAAAAACGTGTTGCGCCGACTCCAAGTAACATGGGATAAGGGCAGGAACATGATGAATATGCCGACAACCAGACACCATATTGTGAAAAAGAAAAAAAAATAAAGTCGACGGACTATAGCCGTCTAGTGGCGCCCTTATTGATTAAAAAATCGTAGCAAAGCGTAGAAAATAAAGAAACGGCCGTTTTTGGTACTTTAGCTTACTACTTTGGATACGAAACGTTTTGAGTCCTGTTATAACAACGTAAAAATACCTTACCCTCTTTGTAACAAACGCATTATAGGATTCTTTAATCTTTATTTTCTATGCTAAGATATGATTTTTTATTCAATGAGGGCGCCACTTATGCGGAGGTAGGCCCTTAATTGGGGTATCCAAATAAAAGGTTTGAGGAGGCAATTCCAAAAATATAAATCACAAAAATATGTTTAAAAAAAAAGTAAAAAAAATGTTTTTACAGTCAGGTTTTTTGAAAATATTCCATTTTTTTTTATCAATAGGAATTAACAAACGAAGCATTGGTTGTGTGACATAGAAAAAGTGTCTCACAGAGTTGAATCCTTCTTGATTATCGTAATTAAGTTATTATTTAGGACACCATATTATGTAGAACAAGTCTAAATTTTTATTCAACATTTCCAATTTATTTTTTCACTGCAGGTGTTTGTATGTCATTATGACGACATTGTATTGATAATAGGCGGGGAATATGACAGAATATCATTAATAAATTATTTAAAACCGGTCGTATGCGTGTCTGCCAAAGGCAATAGTTTGAGATTGAAGCAGTAAAGAATATTGATGGGTTTTTGTCAGAAACATGAACAAGTGAGATTTTTTTTTGCGTTTGACCACTATATCACCTGATGGTAAGCGATGATGTGGTCGAAGATGGAGCACGCTTGTCTAGAAGTAACCTATTCACTCTTGACAAACAGTCAAACAGGCAAAATACCGCCATCACCACCTAGTGTGATATAGGTGGCGGCAATATCTCGCGCCCGGCCCTGGTTCAGACTATGGTTCGGAGCGAGAGGAAGTGGGAAGCAGTTTCCGCCTTCTGCGAAGCAGTAATGCTCGCGAAGGCGGAGGCGGGACGCGTGAGGGAAGCTCAACGAAGTGCGGCCCCGGCCGCTACCACCGCAGGAGAGGTACTAAGCGTACTGTACGTAGGACGTCGAGAGACGATCTCCGGCCACCGTAGACCCGGGCCTGCGGACGGCGAGCAGTGGGTAGCTCGCCGTCCGATCAGCACCAGGCCCGTGAGTCGACGGCGCGTAGTGTTCCACGCGCGCCTCAAAGAGATTAGTGTCAGCCACCATTGACGGGGCCCATCGTGGCCGGTGCCTGCATGCCTAGGGGTAGCGGATAAATTCTGAAAATGAGTTACCGCACCCCTGGTCACTCAGGCAGTGAAGGAACAGGGGTGGGTTTTAGTCAGTAAGATCTGACACGCCCGCCCGCTCCACCCAGAGCGGGTGAAGTCATTGGATGATTTCCCACCCCCCCCAAAAAAAAAACCACCTAGTGTGATGAATAATCCTACCGGATGGATGATTGTTACTCAATTACAACAAAACGGCTGAACGGATCTGAATGAAATTTGGCACAGAGATAGATTATAATCTGGAATGTATAATGGGGATAGTACTAATTTCACGCGGTTGAAGCCGCTGGCAGAAGCTGGTTACAAAATGATTTATTACAAGTTCGTAATTGAATTAATTGATAACTGATAACCTTTTCAATTAACAGGTCCAGTTAAACGGGTAGAATACCGCCATTGCTAATAATGTTTTAATAACATACATTTTAACGATCATCAAGTAAGGTAGTGGTCGTCTAGCCACAATACCAAGTGAATAGAAAAATATAGTAGATTTTTGTTAAGGGTTAATGAAAATCGGGTAGATGACAAAAAAAATCGATTGGTCAGTCAGATTATCTAAAAATATTGGACAAATATTTTTTCTTTTGTCACATAAATAAAAAACCGGCCAAGTGCGAGTCGGACTCGCGCACGAAGAGTTCCGTACCATTATCTATAAAAACGGGGAAAAAAAAAATTGTTGTTATAGCGTCAACAGAAATACATCATCTATGAAAAATATTTTTTTTGGGACAAGCACGCCACACTATTCCCAAACCACTGTAACTTCTGTAAGCCAGAATTAACAGTGGCAACCACCAGAAAAAACGCCGAGGCAATGAATCTCGACGAGTCCCAGAGAAACGATTAAACTGTCGTGGGTCCCGCAACGAAGTTAATCAGAAAAGAAGAAAATTTCAACTGTCTAACTATCACGGTTCATGAGATACAGCCTGGTGACAGACTAACGGACGGACAGCGGAGTCTTAGTAATAGGGTTACGTTTTACCCTTTGGGTACGGAACCCTAAAAATGAGGACGATACAGAGCGTTGAAATTTCGTGTAACGTCACACCAATGTAAAAAATGTTACCACTTTTTACCTAGAAGTGACATAACAAGCCCGCCCACCTGATTTTTTTTATTGTTTTGGTAGGTAAAGCAAAAAATACAAGTAATTTTTTGATAATTTAACTTACGAACTAAAATATAAGATGTTAAAAAATTAACAATAGAAACTTTAAGGAGTGCTTTGGACCATCGAACTGAATAACTTTTACTATGGGACCAACATTGAAATCGCGAAAAAAAAATCAGCTGTTCCGTACATTTTGACGAGTTTTGCGAACATAAATAACACTCCTTAAAGTTTCGAGTTAATTTTTTAACAGCCTATACATACAGGGTGTAACAGTAAGGTGTGGTCATATTTTAAGAGCCGATTCTGCCCATGGAAATGAAAAACTTTCTATCAGAAAAAATAGAAAATTCCCAAAAATAAAAATTGGATTTTCCATACAAAGTTATCATAAGGGAGGTCAAAATTTTTTTAAGAATTTCCTCGGATTTTCTTGAAGAAAGTTGTTCATTAATGGGAAGATGCAGTTCTTAAAATATGACCACACCTTTCTGTTACAACTTGTATAATTTTTTTTTTTTTGTACCTACGAATTATCTCTTTTGCACATGAATTGCAATAATTGCATTGAGAACATCTTGTTACTTAGCAAGGTCTTTTCAATACTGGGTTATCGTGCCCTTATCTCTTGAGAAAGGTCTCGGTATGAAAACAATGACATCACAAATAAATATATTTACAAATAACATTCTAATGAGGATTTTAAATTGAAATGTGTAGAAGCAGGAAAGACGCTAGGTTGACCGCAAAAAAGGGATGAAGGCAGGGAACGTTGACGCGAATGGAGCGCATGGTTTGATTTGGCATTTTGTAAGATTGGAAACCACCTGGGAGTCTTTAAGTCAAGAGTGAATAGGTTACTTCTAGTATTCCATCGTTGGTCATATCATAGCTTAACATCAGGCCCTGTAGACAAAGTACAAGTAGCGGCACGTAAGTCTAGCGCTGAACGATAATTGCTGCGCATGGGTGGGTGGCGCGGGTGGCGCGCGGAATGCGACTGGAGAGCCAATCGGCGCTACGCACGCTCGCCCTTTATCCCGCTAGCCCCCTCAGGTACCTTAATTTTTACTTCTGCGCAATAACGGTCAGCGCTAAAGTTTCGTGCCACTACTTGTAACATCGCTTCGTAGCGAAACGATATCTAAATTCGTCATCGTCTCTGAGATATCGATAAACATTTCCTAGCGTTAGCGTTCCTTCGTTATCTTTTTTGGCGATCACGATCGAGGCGAAGGCGAACTCTGAAAGCGCTGCTTGTCTACGCATTTGTATGGGATAAACACGATAGCAATTCGTTTCTTTATGGTTTCGTTACGAATTATAACATTGTCTACCAACTTGCGATAACGATGTCGACAGTCGACTGACCACGTGACTTAGCGCGGTTTATGTCAATCTCATACATTTTAGTCTTTTCTAACTTCGTTATCGTTTTTAAATTGTTACTTTGTCTAAGCTCCCAGGTGAGATAGTGGTCAAACGCGAGCCTATCAAGGATAAAAACCAGCCAAGTGCGTGTCGGACTTATTTTATTCTGTTATTTAGTATTTGTTGTTATAGCGGCAATAGAAATACATCATCTGTGAACTTTCAAATTTCAACTGTCTAACTATCACGGTTCATGAGATACAGCCTGGTGACAGACGGCCAGACAGACAGACAGACGGACGGATAGCGGAGTCTTAGTAATAGTGTCCCGTTTTACCCTTTGGGTACGGAACCCTAAAAAAATACCTATTTCAATGCAAGCGAGTCCGCGTAGTCAATCCAGAACAGAGCTCTCTGGTACAGACGTATGTACTTACAAGGACTTGGAAATTCGGAAGAGTATTGGACAAAGAAACTTCTTATATGTCTGATCAACATTTAGGCTATAAATTATCACACTATTTGCTATGGGGGGTGAACAATATTGCATTGTCTGTTTTCTACCGCGAGTTTATTCCCGGCTACAGCAGCAGTATATGTACGAGTATATAAATAAAAATCAATTGTCGAATGTATGTAAGCGCATCACTTCAAATGATGACCTATTTGGCTATTTCTTTTTCTTGTGTTCGTATTTTTTTTTTAAATAAAATTTTACCCCACTCTAGGAATTATTCCTGTGTCGAGGATGCGTTCACAAACGACTGAACTCACACACACAAGACACCCAGACCTGGAAGTACTATCTGTAGGCCATACAAATATTTGTTCCGTGCGGAGATCGAACCCGCGACACGCAGCTCAGCAGCCGAACGCTAAACCACTGCGCCAACCGTGTCGTCAAGTGTCAGGACAAGGTTACAATGAAAGAAAATTTTGGGAAATCGAAAAAAATCGCAAAACCCATGCTAATCCGGGGCGAGTCGCTAGTTTATAATAAAACATTCTTAAGAGGGAACAGGGCCTGCGAGGAATTTGAAAAATAGGTATTTGAAGAAACTATTGCCGTCGTGCTGCCTCAAGCCTGCCCCCGTAGGGTGCGATGGGACAGCTGCAACTCAGACCGATTTTATCACAAAATTTTTGACGAGATTGACGTTTCGTATTCCCCTTTTTTCTCCTCGAAAACTGAACCGATTCAATTATTTTTGTTACAAAAATTTTAAGAAAGAGTATGTCTAGGTTCCTATTAAATATTTTATGATAAAAACTTTTCGAATTTGTCTGGTAGTCCTCTAATCACGGCGGTAAAAATGGGCCATTTTTTAATTTTTGGAGGGTCATATTTTCTTTACTTATTAGTTGCTGAAAAAAGGGAAATGACAGGGATATGTCTACAGCAGACCTTGACTTTATGAAAAAAAAAATTGCTCTGAGGTATTATTCAGGAAGAAAAAAAGGGGAATACATTTGTATTGAGAATCGCAGCCCGTTCCCTTTTAACTTATATAAGAGTATGTTCAACTAACCTGTCTCAACATGCCATGTTTCCCAAAGAGCGATATTGTCGTCCCGCCGACGACCATAACCTTGCCGGGCCCAGCGCAGTCGTAAATCGTCATAGCGAACGTGGCGTTGCGCGGGAGGTCGCTGTAGAACACCGGCAGGGTTACCCATTCGTTCCAACTGAGGAGAGAAATTGAAGACGGAAGTTAGACAAAATTGTACTCCTCTATTATACGTGTAGAGTTACAAGCATTTACCGTAGACGGTAAATGCTTGTCAAAAATTGATACATACAAAGCCTCTGAGAACATTCCAGAGAGACAGGGACTGGGATTTGCTAAAGTCCGTAGGGGTAGCCCGCGAAATTCAAATTTTCTTACGTTTTTTTGCAATTTGCAGGTCGGGATCAGGTTGTATGTTGGTCAAAATATGATTCGCGGCCGTAGCAAGTACGTATATACACAACTGTAATCATTAAAATCATCAATACAACTCTCTCAGTTAGAATTGATGATTTTATTGATTATAAATACATACTTGCTACGGCCGCAAATCATATTTTGACCAACATACAACCTGATACTGACCTGCAAATTGCAAAAAACGTAAGTAAATTTAATTTTGCAGGCTACCCTGGAGCTTTCACCTTAACGCTCAAGATAATTATAGTACCCGAATAGAAAAAAAGAGCGACTATATCTACAAAAATAAATTAAATCACATGAAAAACATGTACAAAAAAGCCAAGTCTCGCTACACAGTTCATCTACCGCAAAAAGTTGTGAGATCTAATGTAGAACCAAGACTTATGACAAAGTTGTTGAAAGATGCTCGTGTTTTTGATAAGTTTAAGTTAGTTTTTTTTTTAAAGTCCTTTTTTTTCAATAAAAAGTACTTATTTTAGTATTGGTTATAACGGTATAACGACAAGCAATAATAGGGCTAACATTTACGAAGAGAATCGACGTGTAAATAGACTGGAGGTTTCAAGACCGCTTGCCGTGCATAGGATTGGAGATTCAAATCCTAGTCACGAAATGTGCTTCTTTTAATATTATAATGTATTGTTTTAGTGAATAAATAAGTCTAAGTAAGTTTTCATTTTTGAAAAGTCTGTTTTTAATATCGTTATTTTTCAATAAAACGTTAATACTTTTAATATTAGGGTTAAAATTTACGAAAAGTTATTCAACGTTTCAAGACCGCTTACCGTGCGGATTGGAGGTTCAAATCCTAAGCACGAAATCTGCTTTTTGTCATGCATTATATTTTTTTTTTAGTATTATTCTACTTTGTTTCAGTAATATTTACAAAGAATTTAAAAATAAAGAACAAGAAAATATTTAACAAAACTTTGATCTTATTTAACTACAAAATTTTTTTACAATTTGTTTTGCTAATTTACAGTTATCGTAAATAGATATTTTGTCAACTGACACATCGCAATTTCTTAAATGCTCACATTTTGTTCATACAAAACAACTATTTTTGTTCTCATAAAATTAGAAATCATTTTCAAAATAAGTCATTTACTCTTCGTCGTTTTACGTAACTTAGTAAGTAAAATTAATGAATACCCTCAAATGATAACTGTTGTTGACTGTATATACTTGTAGGTTGTGGTTGTCGCTCTTGGTAATAAAAGCGACGCTCGTTCGTAGGTTGACTCGTGGGTTATGATGTAGTGGTTTGTCGCACAATGAAAAAACTGTAGTTCTCGGGTGTCTTCATTATATTACCTTGTTAATCCCGGAGATTTTGCTTGAGCCCTCTTTTATCCCGCGCAAGAGCGCCCCGCTACGGTCTGCGGCGTCACGCTCGCGCCCGACCGCTGAATGGTCAACGGCCGGTGAAGGGAGGTGGCTTAAGAAATTTCAACATCTAGCTGCCAGATGTTGAAACATGGCGTGGTGTTTTTATGAACTAACTGAATATTAATACTAAATGAATCTATACTTACAATGTTCTATTATCTTATCCTCCTTACATAAAACATGCATTTAACTAGTATTGACATAGATCGGTCCCTACTTATGATCTATGTCCTTAATCTAGACTAGAATAGCACAAGAATGCTATTCTAGCTGCTGTATAAATTACATTTACAATCCTACCTATGATGCCATACAATTTGTTACCCTAGCTGATGTCTGCCTGGGGGTGGAGGATAAACTGCCCGGGGGTGGAGGATAAATTCGAAAGAGTTACCTCGCCCCCGGGCGCGTAGGGCAGGGAGGAACAGGGGTGGGTTTTAGTCAGTAAGAGTCTGACACGCCCTTCCGCTCCACCCCAGAGCGGAAAGAGTCATTAGATGATTTCCCACCCCCCAAAAAAAAAAAAAAAACCCTAGCTGATGTACACAAAGCTAATGAAATTTCTTAACCAATGTTAAATTAACATGCAGCTATGTGGGAAAACTATTTCTATCTGTTTCCTAGTACATACAGCTTATGTCGTATAAATAATACCATGAGGCTCCTTACTTGCGCAATCGGCGCCTTGTCTCTTAATTCTTATGTGGTATGATTCGTACGACATACGATCTAATAACAAACTGTTCTATAGGTGAGCAAACATAGAGTTTAGTCTTAATTTAAACTACTATGAGACGTAACTAGCATACAGGTTATGAATTATGATACAGAGTTCCTGACCTAAATAACATGCAATGATACAACGTTCCTGACCTAACTAACATGCAAGTCATGATACAGCGTTCCTGGCAAACTGTCATACAAATTCTCACCGAGTTTTTATTCAAGCTACTGTAAGACCTGTCTAAAATACAATTCATCCTATAGTATTCCTAGCAACTGTCTTACATCTAAGTCAACATAGAGCTTCGTCCTGATTCAAGTCACTATGCGACCTATTTAAACATACAAATTAGTAGGATATGCAATTCATATAATATTACAGGTGAATACATAGCCAATCACTGTCTTTGATATTAATACCATTAAATACCATGAGACATACTTCGCCTTGTACGATCGGCGTCAGTTTCTTTTTTCCTTTGTTCTTCAGTTACTTGCGAAAACGGCAACCTACCTATTCTTAAATTACCACGTGGGGAGATTCACAACAAATATTGTTCACATCATTATGAATTTATTGTACTATTTACTGACTGGTCATTATAAAATTGTAATCATTAAAATCATCAATTGAATTGTATTGATGATTTTAATGATTATAAATCTATAAATACATACTTGCTAGGGCCGCGAATCATATATAGGCCAAGATACAACCTGACACTGACCTGCAAATTGCAGAAACGTAACAAAATTTGAATTTTACTGGCTACCCTATCGCTTTCACCTTAACTGGTAATGCTAAACCTTAAAGCAAAAGCATTTTTGCCACAAAAAACAACTTAGAAACTTACTTCCATCTATTACTAAAGGACTTGTAAGAAGTAGTGATTGGCAGCGCCAGCGGCTGTCCATCGCTCAGTATTTGACATGTCACATACAAGTCAGAACATCCTTCCTGGTAGAGCCCAGAGAACTTGAGCATCGGGTCCTCTAGCAGCTGTTCATAGTCTGGTTTAGCACGCTTGCCTTCTAAGGTGCCTCTGAAAAGAGTATGATGATAGTTGTAAAATTTATAACCAATCAGTCTTCAAAGCAGACATCTTTTGGACTTGCTCATTCCATTGTAGACCTTATATATTACTTAGCATTAGGTGAGATCAAAGTCAAGAACAGGCTCATCAGGAATATAAAGAAATAAAAAAAACTGAAAATTAGCAGACAAGTTAGGTATTGTATTGTATGTCAGGCTCATATCAGGTCTTCAACTCCACATATACAAGTGTGTATTTATACGCAAAATACACACTTGTATGTGGAGTTGAAGACCGTGCGTGGGAAAATAACTTTGCACTTGCCAACCATTTAATACTTCAATAAACATTTCTTGACCTTATCAGATTACAATTAAAATAATTGTTTCCATATGATAATGTTATCTCTATAATTAAAAGTATCAGTGCTTCAGTAGGTCAGTAATAAAAGACAATGTTATAAAAAGTGGGTACATGTGTTAATTTTACTACTAACTTAGTTTCAGTTTTCTGTTGGTAAGAATCTATTCAGACCTAAATACTTTGCTGTGCATTGAACCGTTCAGTTTGAAAGCATGAAACTGGCCATTTCGCAAGACAAACGATGAAAGCACTTCAAATAAAACACGTAATTATTGGTAAATACAACACAATTAAATTTTACTTACATCTTCATCTCCAGTTTGTGATCCAATGAGGAACTATATACATAGTAAAACTTATCGTCAGTCTCGTTCATATTGATTTTGTTATAAAATAAGTCTAGAATTTAATTAACATTAACACAGCTGCAGTCACTAATATGTTTTCTGTTATTATTTTTACCAGTTTAGCCAGCTGCCAGACCACAGAGTCCACATACAGAATACAAAGAGAATACAGAATATATTATATACGATGCTCCTAACGAAGAGCCAGACAGCCACAGAGTAATATAATCAGTGTGACCAACTTTAAATTAGAGATCCTGCCCCACTTAGGCAAGAAAACTGACAAATCCTGCCAAAATCGAAAGCACAAAATGCCAAAATCATGCCAATATAATTTAAAATTTTAAAATAAAAGACACATTATTTTTTGGAGTTTTATTTAAAATAATTGATCTTTCAGTCTATAAGTGAACTGAATTAAATTATACATTCGTATTAGCATCGTATTCTTCTTGATCACTTTCTTTATAAATCACTTTTGTCACTTGTTTAATCATTTCTTTAGTTGGCTGGAATGAAATTTATTTATTTTTTATTTTTTTGCTAATGCCCTGTTTAACATGTAAAATAGAGGCTTACTTTTTTTTCCTTTCTCGATACTACATCCTACTCTTTTTGTGGGCTGTAGCGGCTATACTGCCAAATCTGTCAGCTTATATTGCTAATACTGCCAAATACTGCCAGATTTCTGAAATGTCAAACAAAAGTGCCAGAGAGTAAAATAAAGGGCTAAACCTGCCAAAAAGGCAGGATCCTGCCACATATGGTCACACTGAATTTAATATAGAATTAGGTATAGAGGGAAGCGGAAGCCAGACTAAAGTATTTTTTTTTCCTTTTGTTCCTTGTGGACCAGGCTAAGGTCAGAGACCATGCTGCCTATTCATCAGTTAGTTCGTATTTTTTTCCTCATTATAATGTAGATGTAACACATTCTAATGTTTTTGCAGGATTTGGGTTATAACAGGTCAAACAAGATACCTGTTATTCCTGTTATTGTTACACAATAATAGCAGATGTCAACACCCGTTATTAAATAACAGCCTGTTATTTTTCTGAACACGGTCACTGTACAATAAACGTAGTAATGTATGCATTATTCTTGCAGTGTTTCTGAACTGAGAGTTAGGAACAGATAAGATAATACGACTAGAAATAGTTGCCACTTCTCAAGGATGATTATCTTCTTGTAAGACTACAATTTGAATTTTCGGATAATAATACTAGGTGCTTCTCGTTTTAGTAAGATTCAATCAAGCGGGTGTGAGCGAGACAATTATATGAAAAATTACAGATAACACGAATAGTTGTTACTTGTTATTGAATACCTACTGAGACTGAAGAGTGTAGTGATTGTGATTGAGTATTGTGAATTATGATTGATATTTTTTAACAGGTAGATGATATCACTCGAACAACCGTTATCTAATATCTACGAATACCCGTTATTTGTATCTGTTACGAAAAATACGCCTCACTCCTATATTTGAAAGCAAATGTATCAAGTCAGCCATCTCGGCAAGTTTCGCTGAGGTAGTCAATACTGAAATAAAATTCTCAGCTTCATTTTACCGAGATCGCGTCTGTTTCAATGATTCCACATATAGTTCAGTTGCGTAGACACTTGAGACACAATTGTACATCACAATATTCACAAGGAATCAATTTGCGAATAATTAAAACAGATACTGAACTTCACTCGAAAAAATCCCGCCAAAAACTCTGAAGTCAATCAAGTTTTTGGAGATGCCTTTTTGTTGATCCTGCAGAGGCTTGTACTTGAGACGATGATGAGGAAAGTTGGTAGTTATTGACACACAGGTTTGTGTTGAATATTTTCTATATTTATAACCCCTTTCATTAATGAATACCAACAACCAACAAACCCAGCTTGCAAAAGACCGAGGTAGGTACTGTGGCGATTGTAGACACAGTCTAAACTCAGTGGGTCTTTACCGGCCTTCGGCTGGCTGTTGAGATTATTGGAGGGTCGATGGAATATAAAAGAATAGGCGACACATTTGTTTTATGTCAGGCCCGTGGCAAGAGGGCGCAAGTATTACTTAACGTGATTCAATATAGTTAATATAGTGCCCTATCCCACTTTCCTTTATTACACTGCACATATAAGCCAGTCACTCTCGTACACCACACTTTCGCGTTGCCAGCAAGTGAGACATTCCCCAAACTTCGAAGGACCCCTGGAGCCCTGCAGGCCTTACTGGAGCCTTGAGGTGCTACAGTACATTGCATCCCGGGCCTGTGGATGGCGAGCAGTGGGTAGCTCGCCGTCCGATCAGCACCATGCCCGTGAGTCGATGGCGCGTAGTGTTCCACGCGCGCCTCAAAGAGATGATTGTCCGCTAGAGTAACCGCTCCCCAAGGCACTCACACATCCTCAAAAAAAATGTAATTTGCATGGCAGTAGTTAGAAGTAGATGTGACGTTTGGAAACGCCATATGTCAAATAACCTCACATGTTTATCACAAACTACAATAAACATCTGCAGGTATCTTTAAGGTATTCAAATTTTCTTACGTTTTTTGCAATTTGCAGGTCAGTGTCAGGTTGATTCTTGCTACGGCCGTGAATCAAATTTTGACCAAGATACAACCTGACACTGACAGTGCGTCCTGACTAAGTAATGGGTTGCCGTCGTTTTACGGTCAAAACCGTATAAAATCGTTAGACTAGATGAATCTGAACCCGGCTATGTTGGCTGTACCAACCAAAAATGTCTCAGTTTTATGAGGGCCCATTTCTGCTATGTCAAAAAAAAGCAGACTGTTTTATCACAATATGTCTGATATTAAATGTTTATAGGTTTCGTCATTTTTTTTGGATAAAAATTGATTTCAGAAAATTTGCACGTCGCATGTGGCCTGAGCGCATTTTTAAAAATGTCAAAAAATTTAAACGACTTGTCTCATAGCAGCCTGGTTATTTTTTTTTTAATATTTTGTATTGCTGCCGAGATTATCAAAAAATTGTTTTCAGACATTTTAAATGTCACCGAGACCTCCAAAACCGAAAAGAACATTTGGGGGTCGCCCGGCAAACGCGCGGTGCTTATTACGCTTCTGGCCCTCGTTTTACTACAGCGCAAGCGTCGGCAGGTTGTTCTGACCGGTGCTGCCAAATGCTACCTTTATTTATTAGCATTTTGCAAAAAGTTGATATATTGTCAGATTTTTTACACAAAAAAGTTGTTAAAAGTAGCTAAATGCTACTTAGTTGGTAGTTACAATAAAAATTGTCAAATAATTACAATTGTGTTTTATTTTTAAATTGACAAATTATTATAATCATGTTATACAAACAGAATATTCCTATTCTGTTTATTTACAGCGACGCAGGCGCCGCAGTGCGTGTGCGATAGGTGGCAGCGACCTCTCGCGCCCGGCCTTGGTCCAGACCATGGTACGGAGCGAGAGGGTATGGGAAGCAGGGTCCTCCTTCTGCGAAGCAGTCTCCTCCTTCTGCGAAGCAGTAATAATCGCGAAGGAGGAGGCGGAACGGGTGAAGGAGACTCAACGGAGTGGTCCTCACGCCCCCAGCCGCAGCCACCGCAGGAGATGGACGTCGGTACACCCTGGGCGTCGGTAGTCGCGGGACGATCACCAACACCGTAGACGCGGGCCTGCGGACGGCGAGTAATGGGTAGCTCGCCTTCCAATCAGCACCAGGCCGAGTCTCGGGCCTAGTGCTGATCGTAGTGTTCCACGCGCGCCTCAAAGAGCTGTTGAGTTCACTGACGGGGCCTATTATGGCCGATATCTACATGGCAAGGGGCGCGTATAAATCCGTAACAGAGTTACCGCGCCCGTGGGCACTCAGGCAAGGAAGGAACAGGGGTGTGACTTTTACTGACTAAAGTCAGTAAAAGTCTGTTACGCCCTCCCGCGTCCCGTCCGACTCCACCCAGAGCGGGAGAAGTCATAGGATGATTTCCAACCCCCAAAAAAAAGGAGTGGTCGGTGCGGGTTGAACGGAAGAAACAGACACAGGCGAGACCTCAATTATTTTATATGCCAATTCGGCTACTTTTTCCAAAGGGATGTCTGCCTGCGTGCTGAGGACAACTTGCACATTTTTTAGCAAGCGCTGCAATAAGGGCTCACGGAGTATTTTACTTTCATTTAATGACCCAGCCAATGATTGCAGGTGCTACAAACTAATTACATAAATAATAACAATTTATACCAATAATAAAAATAAAAATTAATGTCTGTTAAGTCAGCGGTCAAGTCAACAAGATTTGGTACAAGAAGCTCTTCCGCCGATTGTACAATTCAGCAGTTTTTAACTGCTTTGTGATTTATTCCAGTGCTCACCGGATTGTATCACATCGTCAGTTCCGAACTGTATTGGCGGAAGAGACAAATCGACTTGACGACCGAATCACGACTGTTAAACGTTAGGTCCAACACGACTGGGCAGGTGGTGACGACGACAATGCGGCGGAATGTTTACACCAGACTGTACAACCACTTTCCAACTCGGACTGGTTCCAAAAACACTATTTGTCGTGTTTGCACGAAGAAAACCAGGACGATTTGGAAATGTGAGGAGTGCGACGTGCCCATGTGCGTAGAGTTTTGTTTTAAAGCTTTTCATAAGCCTTGAAACAATACTCTATGCACTGACCATGACATACTTGACTGTGACAGACTTGACTATGACTTGACTATGCAATGACATACCTGACTTCATTTTTATGTTGTTTTTTTTTTCCTTTTTTCTTTATATTTTTTGATATAGCTCTCTAGCTAATTTATTTTGTCTGTATTAGTTTTTTACAATTATTTTGATGTACTTGAAAAATGTTCAACTTACACAATAATTTGTTTGTTCAGTTTTGCTGACGTACACTTATTTTGATGTAATAAATGACATGACAGACCTGACTTCGTCAAAATACCAACTGGAGACGCCCATGTACATGCTCGAACGCTCATTTTTATTCAATTTTTTCTTTATATTTTGATAGCTCTCTAGCTAATTTATTTTTTCTGTATAAGTTTTTTACAATTATTTTGATGTACTTGAAAAATGTTCAACTTACACAATAATTTTGTCGCTAATTAATATGTTTGTTCAGTTTTGCTAACGCACACCTATTTTGATGTAATAATACAAAAAAATGTTATGTTTTCCTGAGTAAGCTCGACTTAGAGTAAACACATCAAAAAAAAAAAAAAACACACACACACACACACACACACTACACTCAGCTCGCTCCATCGTCGACTTGAGTTTACTCTAGTAAACACATAAAAAAAAACACACACACACACACACACACTACACTCAGTGTAGAAGAAATCAATCTAAAATCGAATTTAAACATAAAAAGAAACAAACACACACACACACACACACACACACATAAAAAAACACACAAAAAGGATATGACATCACACCAAAACACACAGTGACCCAACACACAGATTTGTGTAAACCTTGTAATTCTTTTTTCTAGTCATGGGTAAATAATAAGGTACTTCCTTGAAATATATTTAACTAAGTAAATAAAAATCATATATTATGTAAAAAACATTTCTTTATTATTATATAACCATTTACTTGAATCATTGTCTCATTTGTGTACAATTCCCTATAATTTTCATACATTATTATGTTCTTAAAATTATATAAATAACTGGATCGCCGTGGCCATCCGGACGCTCGAAATAAATAATTGCAGCTATGCGGATAAGCCCTACGGGCGGCCATTTTGCCTTATTTTCGCTAGCGCAGGCGGCAACAAATTGACGAGGGAAGGGGTAGATTGTTTCCATTTATTCTGCTACTTAGAACAGTCCAAGTAATGACATATGGGTATCAAAAGAAAGGTAATATAGTCTAGTTTTATAATAAATAGGTTTAAAAGATACAAACTACAAAATTATAAGTGAAAACTTGGTAAGAACAAAAATTTTACTGTTTTTCACCCGTAATCTCAACTTTAACTTTTTTTTGAAGTACTAAGAACTAGTTGTTGTGACTTATTAAGCATACAGTTTGATGCTCTATACTATCAGCTATACACAGGTATTTTTTATATGTGTGTAGCTGCAGCAGTTTACGAGATATTAGGCTTTAAGTGGGCAACGGGAGGGGCGCGCCGGCGGCCGCATGCGAGCGTGCGGAAGCCGGGCGGTCCTGCCGTCGCGGGGGTCCGTTTTCGGGCGCCTGAGTGGCTACTCGCTTCCGTAATTGTGGCGAGGGCGCGCCACACTACAGCGCGCGTTGTGCGACGAAACGCGGGTAAACGCGCGTAGCGTAGCACATTGAGCCGTGAATAAACGCGCGCTGCACGATGTATGTAACCATGGATGATACACTTTATAAATAAGTATGTAACCACGCAATCACTGCCAAACACACAACACACCCTGCAGTAATGGCCGCTGGGCGTGGCATGTTCACTTTTCCTTTTCTTCTGGTTTGTAACTCGCCCGATCTGTGAGAGCAATGGCGTAGACAAATGACTCCGTCGTAGTATTATTTCTTCAACTTCTCTTTTTCAGCTACAATATCAAAAAAACAAAAACAAAAGTCAATCTTGTGATTTTACGACTTCACGTCGCGTCGGGGCATAGAGCAACACGGGCCACCGGTGAACCGGAGGGGAGTAGCCATAGCGTTTTTTCCCGAAACAGAATTGTCTGTCATTTTTTGCGAGAGGAAATCTGCGCCACGCAAACTTTCTCAGATTCCCACACAAAGACAATCTCACTATGAAACTCACTCATAACAATTAAAATAAAATACCAGGAATTTGGCACACATACAGATACATTCTGTGTCAGTGTAATAAAGTGATGCCACTACGTTGACAATGTGCATACAGCCGTGGCAGTAATAAGTGTCGATACGCATTATCGATAATTCGAAAACTTTCTTGTGGGAATCCAGATAGGTCTTTTATTACAAAAATTCTTCCATTATAACCCTTTAACTTGGATCTTTAGAAAACCTGCAACCCTTCTGCGAAGCAGTAATGCTCGCGAAGGCAGAGGCGGGACGCGTGAGGGAGACTCAACAACGGAGACGCCCTCACGCTCTCAGCAGCAGCCGCCTCAGGAGACGCCTGGGACTTCCGGCGCCGCGAGACGATCTCCGGCCACCGTAGACCTGGGCCTGCGGACGGCGACTAATGGGTAGCTCACCGTCCGATCAGCACCAGGCCCGAGAGTCGACGGCGCGTAGTGTTCCACGCGCGCCTCAAAGAGTTGTCAGCATTAAAGACGGGGCTCGTCATGGCCGATGCCTGCCCGGGGGTTGAGGATAAATTCGAAACAGAGTTACCTCGCCCCTGGGCACTCAGGGCAGGAAGGAACAGGGGTGGGTTTTAGTCAGTAAGAGTCTGATATGCTCTCCCGCTCCACCCAGAGCGGGAGAAGTCATTGGATGATTTCCCACCCAAAAAAAAAAAAAAAAAGGAAGCCTGCAACAAATAAATAAAAAATATTTCAGTCGAAGTTCACACATAGTCATCTATTGTGTTTTATTTAATTCAACGCATTTTTATTAAAATTTAAATATAGCTCACATCATCATTCTGCTGCCCTTATCCCAATTTATTTGGGGTCGGCGCAACATGTCTTTTTCTTTCTTTTTCTTCCATACTCCTCTGTTAGTCGTCATCTCTGTAGTCACCCCCTTTTTACCCATATCCTCTCTCACACAGTCCAACCATCGTTTCTTTGGCCTTCCCCTACTCTTATGGCCATCCACATCCATACACAAGACTTTTCTCACGACATTTTCTTCATTCCTCCGTGTCACATGCCCATACCACGACAACCGATTTCCACACAACCTTTCAGTTAGCGGTGCCACTTTCAGACTTCCTCTTATATACTCATTCCTAATTCTATCCATGCGCGTAACACCACACATCGCTCTTAGCATTCTCATCTCAGCCGCATGCAATTGCTTTTCATTCATCCCTTTTTTGGCCCAACATTCTGAACCATACAAGACAGCAGGTCTGACCATTGTTTTATAAATCTTTCGCTTAAGTTTAAGGGGAATGCAGGAATCACAGATAGTCCCGGTGACCTGCCGCCATTTCATCCATCCAGTGTTAATTCTGTGCTTACCAGTCCGATCTATTTCGCCATCGCTTTGCACGAGTGAACCGAGATACCGAAAATCGAAGCAGACTGGGAGAAGCGCGCCATCTAGCACTATAGCTTCAACTGGAGAGATCGCCGAAATCGCAGAACATGTATTCAGTTTTGGTTCTGCTGATTTTTAAGCCAACTTCCTGCAGCTTCTGTTGCCATTTCTCCAATCTGCTCTGGATCTCAGGTCCATCTTCACCGACCAGAACAATGTCGTCGGCAAACAGCATGCACCAGGGTGCCTCCTCCTGTATTTCCGACGTAAGAGCGTCTATAATCAACAGGAAGAGGTAAGGACGCAAGAGTAAGCCGACCCTTGATGTAAGCCTACAGCCACACTGAACTCATCGGTGTTGCCAGCAGCCGACCGGACGTAGGTACTAGATTGTCTGTACATAGCACGAATCAAGTCAACATACTTCCCAGGCAAAGGCCCACCACAACACATCCCGAGGTACCCTATCATACGCTTTCTCAAGATCAATGAACACCATGTGCAAGTTCTTGTGCACACGTCTGTACTTCTCGCACAATTGACGGAGAGCAAAGGTGGTGTCCATTGTCCCTCGACCTGGCATAAACCCAAACTGGTTTTGAGTAATCTCACTCTCCTCACGCAATCTTTTCTCTATCACTTTCTCCCATACTTTCATAGTTTGTGACATGAGCTTTATCCCTCGATAGTTGTTGCAGTCCTGTACATCCCCTTTATTCTTGAAGATGAGCACTAGCGAACTATTGCACCATTCTTGTGGGATCACTTCTTCATACAACAGCTTATTGAAGAATAAAGTCAGCCACATACATCCATCCTCTTTTAAACACTTCCATACTTCTACTGGTATGTCATCAGGGTCCATGGCCTTTCCAATTTTCATACATTGAACTGCCTTTCTTACTTCATCCATGCTAATTTCTCTCACCAAACCTATATTTACTTGTACCTCTTTGAGCACACCATTCCATTCATTCTCTTCGTTCATCAACTTTTCAAAATAAATCTTCCATCGCACTTTTATTTCGTCATCTTTCGACAAGACTTTACCGATTTCATCTTTCATACATTTTATATGCATTATCCCTCGTTCTCCTTTCTCTTACTTTTGTAATCCGGTAGAGCTCCTTCTGGCCTCTAGGGCTGTCCAGTAAACCATATAACTTTTCCTGCGCCTTAGCCCTGGCAACTGCAACCGCCTTTTTTGCCTTTCTCTTCCATTCTTTATAAATTTTCTTTTTATCTTCTTTCAAATTATCATTTCTGGTTTCTACATTCTGCCATACTTTAAACGAAATTTTCTTTTCTTTCAGCATCTTTTGCACATCTTCATTCCACCACCATGTATCTTTTTCTATCATGCCTTTCCCTTGTGATTCTCTAAACACATCTTTAGTTACTCGCCTAATACAATCCGCCTACTCTTTCCAACATTCATTCACAGATTTTCCTTCCATATCCTTCATTTCTATCATTTTATCTAGCACTTGACTCTTAAACATACTTGCATACACAAATATAGCTCACAATACCTACATATAATTATCTATACTATTATTATAAAGAGGTTTGTGAGGTTGTAGGGTATCTCTGGATCTCTGGATCTTGATGGGGGCCGAGTCACCCGCGTCCGTAGGAGTATACCCATTGAGTCCCTACACGTGGTCCCCGGGTGGTGCTAATCAGGTGACACAAACTGGTGGTAGGTTTCGACCGATGGCTTGCGACCACCCACTGGGCAAAGACGTACCGCCAAGCGGCCTGGCCGTGTTCCGGTACGATGCTCAGTGTAGCCAATCCAGAGGAGTTGGGTCGAAATAGTTGTTCCATTGCAGGCAGACCAACCGGGCTCGCGCTGATATGGATGTATCGGGAGACTAGTCGCGGAGGGTAGCGGGATCCGAGGCACGGTGCGCCGCTGGCCGACCGCAGTTAGTAGGGGGCCCAAGTAGTGTACTAGCCACACACGAAAGGCTGCCCCGCCAACTGACGAAAAATCCCGGAATGCACCATCGTGCTGGTTGGCGACCAGACGAGAGGGCCCGATGGACATTCCCGGGGGGGCTCGGGCGTCCCCGCAGTCTCCAGACTAGTCCCCCAATGATACCGTCCTGTCAGTGCGTACCTGAAGGTAGCCAGCATGGAACCTCATTTCACTTCCTTCTCCTCTCCTTCCTTCACTCTTCACATTAATGAAAGGCAACAAAAAGAAAAATGCTGTACAGCGGCAGCACTCCCTCTCACACAAAGTGCACCTATCCAACATTCGAGGTCTGCACTCAAATCTCGCCGCAGTCCACCACCACCTAGAGACTGAGAAACCAGCTCTCTTATTCCTTTCGGAGACGCAGATCGGATGTCCGTCTGACGTGGCGTACCTATCTTACCCAGGGTTTACCCTGGAGCACAATTTTAAGCCACGCGCTGGTATATGCATGTACGCCCGGGACGACATCTGCTATCGGCGTCTCCGTAACCTTGAGGACTCCAGGTTCTCAACTCTTTGGGTCCTAGTGGACACAGGCCTAGATAAAATTGTCTACGCCTGTGTCTACCGTTCGCACAGCGGTGATCTGGAGGCAACTGGGCTCACACAACACCTGAGTAAAGCGGCGGATGTGGCTCAGCAACGGTACCCTTCAGCCCAATTGGTGTTACTGGGGGACTTCAACGCCCACCATCAGGAGTGGCTCTTTCCATACCAGTACACAGACCATGCTGGACAAGAGACGTATAAGCTAGCGCTGGCGTTAAATCTTACCCAGCTGGTCCAGGGGGCAACGAGGGTGCCGGATGTTGATTCGCACACAGCCAATTGCTTGGACCTTCTGCTGACAACAGATCCAGACCGTTACTCAGTGTCGATTTCTTCACCATTAGGTACTTCCGACCACTGTCTGGTGAAATCTGTATCCGTCTACTCCCCGCCCGATCCTAGCCCTAGAGGCACCAGGCGCATTTGGCGATACAGGTCAGCAGATTGGGATGGCATGCGATCTTTCTTCGCATGTTATCCTTGGCGGCCCACTTGCTTTTCTTCGACTGATGTTTCGTCGTGCGCGGACGCCGTGACGGATGTGTTGCGGCGGGGAATGGAGTACTACATTCCATTCTCTGACGTAACAATGTCTGGCAGGGCTCGACCATTGTTTGGTGCCGAGTGCAATCGCGCTGATGCGCTTAAACACGCGGCCTACCTGGCATGGGTCGACGCTCGGACGCGTAAAGCGAGTGACGTGGGTCAGAAGAAGAGAGCCTTCAACAGGGCTGCCAAGTTCTGCAAGAAGGTGTTGCGGAGGGCTCGGTTTGACCACATTGGCCGAATTGGGAACAAACTTGCTTCTTACCCAGCTGGTAGTAAGGCGTTTTGGTCCCTGGCTAAGTCGGTTGAATCGAACTTCTGCCGCCCCTCACTACCTCCACTGCTGAAACCCGACGGGTCGCTGGCCCACTCCGCTGAGGAGAAAGCAAGCTTGTTTGCCTCTCTGTTTGCGAAATCTTCGCGTCTAGATCCTGGTGGCGCGAGGCCCCCTGGTACTCTTGGTGGATGCGAGTCGATTATGTCAGACATTCGCATTCATCGGAAGGATGTCCGGAGGGTACTGCGTAACCTGGACGTGAACAAGGCTAGTGGTCCCGACGGGATACCGGCAATTGTACTGATGACGTGTGCGCCTGAGTTGTCTCCGATCTTGACACGCCTATATCGCCTTTCGTTTAAGACTGGAAAAGTGCCGATGGCTTGGCAGCAAGCTAACGTGCAACCCGTACCCAAGAAGGGTAGTCGAGCTGACCCAGCAAATTATAGGCCCATCTCGGTAACTTCCGTTCTCTGTAAGAGTATGGAACGTATACTGAATGGTAAGCTCCTAGCATACCTAGAAGCTAACGATATCCTAAGTGACCGACAATACGGCTTCCGCCGAAATTGGTCAACGGGAGATCTTCTAGCGTATACCATTCACATCTGGAGTGAGGCCATCGACAAACAAGGGGAAGCCCTTGCGGTCTCCCTTGATATCTCGAAGGCCTTCGACCGGGTCTGGCACGACAGCTTAATTGGCAAGCTTCCTTCCTTCGGTCTGCCCGCTGGATTGTGTGATTGGATAGCAGATTTCCTGAGGGATCGGTCTATCCGAGTAGTCATAGATGGCTGCTCGTCCGGACTGCTGGCTATTAATGCCGGTGTTCCTCAGGGGTCGGTGCTCTCGGCAACATTGTTTTTGCTGCATATTAACGATCTGCTAAAACCCGGTACCTTTGGGTATGCAGACGACAGCACTGTTGGCGAGAGATACGTGCCAGACGCACGAGTTAGTGGGTCTCAGGTCCGGTCTCTCCGAGAGGCTATGGTTGGGCGCTTGAACTTGTTCTTGCAGGCTGTCTCAGAATGGGGCGATGCCAATCTGGTTAAGTTCAATGCTGCTAAGACCCAGGCGTGTCTTTTTTCTGCTAAAAGGAGCCAATTTCACCCGGCTCCATGTTTCCGAGGTGTAACCGTGCCGATAACCGACCGACTTGATCTTCTTGGTGTTACTTTAACATCTACCCTCAATTTTGGTCCCTTCATAGAGGCTAAGGCTCAAGTGGCTGCCAAAAAGATGGGGGTCCTTGCAAAGGTGAGACGATACTTCACGCCGGAACAGCTGCTCCAACTCTATCAAGCGCAAGTCCGATCGTGTATGGAGTACTGCTCTCATCTTTGGGACGGATCTGCAAGATACCAGCTTGATGCCCTTGAGTCAATTGAGAAACGAGCCAAGAGGATCATCGGCAATGATAGACTCGTTGAGTCAAAACTCCAAAGTCTTGAACATAGACGCCGAGTTGCTAGCCTGTCGGTTTTCTATCGATTACATTTTGGGGAGTGTGCGACGGAATTGCATGATTTGATTCCAAGCCCGTTTCATCTAAGGACCACAAGACGTACGGCGAAGTGCCACCGGTTCATGGTGGACATTCCACCCATACGCACAAAGCGTTTTGAGAAAACATTCATTGCACGTACAGCTAGAGAGTGGAATTCTCTACCGGAGTCTGTGTTTCCTGTAAGATACAACCTGGGAGTCTTTAAGTCAAGAGTGAATAGGTTACTTCTAGGCAAGCGTGCTCCATCTTCGACCACATCATCGCTTACCATCAGGTGAGATAGTGGTCAAACGCGAGCCTATCAAACATAAAAAAAAAAAAAAATACTAAACCAATTTTGAAAATTCTTTTACCAGTAGAAAGCTACGTTATTCTTGAGTGCTATAAATATTGTCGAATTCCACGCGGACGAAGTCGCGGGCGAAGTGCTAGTATTAAATAAATCAGAAATCATAATCTCAAAAATAGTTAGTATCTCTATGCGCGAGATCAGACATATAGTATACACTCTTTACCTTTGCCATTTTTAGGATTCCGTACCCGAAAGGTCCAAATGGAGCCCCATTCACTCAGGTGTCCGTCTGTCTGTCTGTCCGTCGTCTGTCACACAGGTTTTGCAGCCAAACGGTTGGAGCTACAGTCTTAAACTTTTCACAGCTCAAGCATCTGGGTGACCCAAAACCATACAAATAATCAAAAATACATTTGGTACGGAAACCTAAATGTGCTAAATCCGACACGTATTTGGCCGGTTTTTAACGTTACTAACCTAACCTAACTATCTAAAAACCGGTAACAACAAAATCGCTCGGTGACGGCGACAACTCGGATGCAAACTCGAATCATTCGCTCGACCGATCCACATATTGTGTCACTTTTGTATGAGGGCGAGCGACCTGTGTTGGTAAACAAATCCGAAACAACATGACCGTAATTATTGTATGTTTTAGGTTTAAAAATGAGTAAATAGGAAAAATGTGGTTAAAAATTACTTACATAAGAAAGGTAACGCCATCTTTTTGTAAATTTGACGTGGCAGATCTCTTTTTGCAGCAAAAAACTGAACAACTCTTCATTTTTTTAGACGTCAATTTAGCCGTGCCACTAGATGTAGTCTATTATTATATTAGTGCTCTGTGAGTCTAGTGAACAGGGCGGCTGCAATTAGTTTTATTGTTTCGTAGTCAGTGGTGGAGAGGTCTTCGGTAGAATAAAACAAAATGTTAAGTGTTCTGATGTCAGTCGATAACTATATATTTTATTTCAAATTTCAATAATGCTCTATTTATATTTACATTGGTATGGTGGTAATGATGTGGTTTGTTAAAGGTATCTTTGTAACAGGTTTTGGGTAACGTCTATGCAGGTACGGTAATTAATGTAACTAGGTACTGTGTCACTACAATTGTATGCATAGGACCAAGTGGACTTGTACTTTGACAGAGGGGAACGCCTGCGTATGGCTACTCCCCACCGGTTCGCGGGTGGCCCGTGTTGCTCTATGCGTCGGGTTCACCACTTTAGGAGATGCCTTTTCGTTGATCCTGCAGAGGCTTGCACTTGAGACGATGATGAGGAAACTTGATCATTATTGAAACGCGGGTTTGTGTTGAATATTTTCTATATTTATAAACCCTTTCATTTTAAATAAATCTGTTAGGGCCCTGACACATAACCACGGCGCGACGCCGCCATCGCCACCGTGCAATGGTACGACGTTTTACCGCGGTACGGTGCGCCGTGTTGGCTCACGGCAGCGGCGTCGCACCGTGGTGATGTGTCACAGCACCACACAGTGGCATGACGTCGTGCCATTACACGGTGGCGTCGCCGCGCCGTGGTGATGTGTCCCGGCCCTTAGCCTCCTCCTGTCATGACGTCTGCCATAAATGGCAGACGTCATGACAGGAGGAGGCTCAGTGGGATTTTGGCCCCCACTTTCGGCGGCTGACGCCCAGGTTAATGGGCGCCGCGGGCGCGCTTGCAACGCTGCTTCTCAATCTGGGGAGCCCGAGCACCGCCTGTAGGCACATCGATGTACATTGCATGGTAATAGCTCGTGCCGTAACAAAAGTAGATGTGACGTTTGGAAACGCCTTAAAGTCAATACAATACGTTTGTGTCAAAAAATATTAGTGTTGGACACCAAGAAGTTTCAGGAACCGGGCAAGTGCTAGTCAGATTCGTGCATGAAGGGTTTCGTACCATCGTATAAGATTATACGCTTCTACTTGTGATCGAGCAACCAACAGAACTACACATTCTGTGAAAATTTTCACTGTCTACCTATCATGGATCATGAGATACAGCCAGCTGACACACAGACGGAGGCACGGACAGTCGTTGGTTACTCTTTGGGTACGGAACCCTAAAAAGACTGTATTTGTGATTTTGGGTTTGTTTTACATTTCCGAACGTTTTTGATATGCCATTATAAGAACTAGGAAAAACGGGCGTTTACGGCGGGATTTTCTCGAGAGAAGTTCAGTGGCTGTTTTAATTATTCGCATATTGATTCGTAGTAGATTTTGTGATGTAAAATTGGTGTAGTCTTGTCTCTTAAGTGTCTATGCAACTGAACAATATGTGGAATCATTGAAACAGGCGCGATCTTGGTAAAATGGAGCTGAGAATTGCATTTTTTTTTTTTCGTTTATTTTCAATACAGTAAAAATACTACATAAAAATACAAAATTATCACTTGTCTAAAACCTAAAGGGTTGTAGGGTTGTGTATTGTAGTATTGACTATCTTAGCGAAGTTTACCGTGAAGGCTGACTCGAGACATTTGTTGCCAAATACTGCAACATACATTAGAATGTGCTACATCTGCATTCTAATGGATAAAAAAAAAATAAAAAAAATATAAAAATACTCTACTGATGACTCGGCAAAATGGATTCAGACCTTAGCCTGTTACAAAAAGGAACAAAAAAAAACTAGGAAAAAAGTCTTCGGTATTTTTATATGTCAATGGTATTTTGTATTTTGACCTCTATTTTGAGCATTGACATATAAATTATATAATTTTGAGAGGCATACTGTCAAGTGTCAAACGTGTGACGTGTCGTGTCATGTCAAACCATTTGTCAAACGCACAGCTCGCAGCTGCACTGCTGTCAAGTGTCAATTGAGGAGTGGTGTTGTGTTTTAGAATCGCCGATTCAATTTCCATAACAATTATAAACCTCGTGCTATACGACAATTCCTGAAATAATCAGGCAATTAAATAAAGCAATAGAAGCTGCTGATTTACATTCAGGTATGTCATCATTCGAAAATATAGAACAAAAAAAAAACAGCCAAGTACTTCTTTGTTTACAATAGTTTTCCATTATTTTTGTTTCAGAAATATGACGAAGTTGCTGGAATGGATTTCAGTACTTTCAGCATTCTTTGCCGTGTGGTATTCTTTAATTGGAGGTTACGTGAAGCACCCACTGATTGAGAAAAACATGACTTTGGTGCTTGTGTCTCCTATATTATTTGTTCTGCTTTTTGGGCTGTATGCGGTGACTGTGATACTGTACCGAGTCTTCACGTTTAACAACTGTGAGGAAGCCGCCAAGGAGTTACAGGAGGAAATAAAAGAAGCTAGACTAGACTTGCAGGATAAGGGACTTAGGTGGTGAATCATTCCATTTTTTTTTTATGTATCTTATCTTAGTATAATTTTAAAAGTGATTATATTTTTTATTTGTAATGTGAGTTCTCATTGAAATTACCTTGGGTTTTACTGATGCTGTGACACCCACTCATTCAATGTCAATATTGATAGTATTGATTTGTACTTGTAGCAAGACATGTCACTTTTATAATTTGTGCTTTATATCAATGACCAGAGAGCTAAGAAGTAAATTTTATATTAATCCCATCATATTTTATATATTATTAATAAAAAAATTTGCCCCACACCAGAAATTTCTCCTGAATCGTGGGTGTGCTTACATACATATAAACTTACATATACAAACACCCAGTTTGGAACAACTATCTAAAGGCCCAACAAATATTTATTCTGTGTGGGAATTGAACCCACAACATGCAGTACTGCAGCCAATCAATCAGCCACTGAACCGTGTTGTCAATATCAAAGAATTACAACTAGACAGTATCTATATGTATTTACACAGTTATTCTTGCTTTCTTCTTTAGGAAACTATGTTATATGCAGGTGTTCTTAGACAGGGCTTGAGGAAATAAAAATACAATTCAGTACTTTATTGGTTATCTTTATTAAGCTAATTAATTAAAATTATTTGCATACAATATTTACAATATATATATTTTTCTTTATACAATTATATCTGACTGAAAATGTTAATATAGAGGAATACCATAACTTATTAATTAGGTCAACATAGACTTTAAAATAAATAACAATATGCATTCTTGTTGTTTATTAATTTTTTAAAATACTTAAATTAATATTTGATAAATTGCTGATGTAACTATAAAAAAAAAACAATTGTATTTGGTAAACAATTGGATCTTATTATCTATATTTTAAAGCTGTCATTCTTAATAATTATGTATGCAAAATATACAACCAGCAAAATATCACATACCATTATTATTTTCATAATTTATCTTTTAGTTTATTGTAGACGGTGCAAAGAAGAGAAAATCTTTCTCCTTTTGAGAAATAATAATTTTACCTTTGCAATAACTTTTTGATATACAATTTGGCTTAATATTTGAATTTCTTAGTAAAAAGACAGCCAAAATCACAGCACTTACATTTTATTGTGTAAAATTTTAAATGGTGCAGAAATATTCATGCATATTATAATAGATGGCACACTTCTATTTTATAAGAAATTGTAAGCAAGATGTGACTCAAATATTTTTAATAGTATGGACGCGGCTCAATATTCTAATATTTTTATTCAAATAAATTCTTGGAAAGGGGTAGGAAATAGAATAAGTTTTATTATTACAGAAGTAAAAGTCTTGTATTTTGGCCGAAGCTTTTATAAATAAGTAATCATAATATTGGAGGTATTATTAATTGAAGAATCGTGAAGAATTGTGGGAATTCTCAATGTTTGCTAATTAATATTCTAAAAGATGTTCCCCTAACTTCATTCCCATTTTATTAAATATACCTAATTAAATATTTCATTTTTAATGATTTTCTACCTACAAAAATCTAACATAGTAGCAACATTAGAAATTATAAAAGCGTGTTACTTAATTCACAATTTATTTTATAATTAATTTAACTTCTATATTTTGTTCGACAAAATATCAATCTCGATATACAAGAAAAAATATTAAAATCATGAATGGGAATTATTCGTAAAAGGAGAGTTTTTATAAGCTAAATAAATTATATCCTACAATAGTTCCCTAGTTCTGATCCCGCACTTATGTGAGCTACCCCATACTTACAATAATACTAACTATAATAATTACCTACCTACTGAATTGTGACTATAATTATAATGAAATAATCTCAATTCCTTTTATTTTTGATTGCCTACAATGGATTCGTATATTACTAGCTTTTGCCAGCGGCTTCCCGTGTGAAATTAGTATTTCCCCCGTTATAAACTTTCAACCCCCATTTCACCCTCTCAGGGATGGAATTTCGAAAAACCCTTTTGTTGTGGATATTTACTCTTCACAAAGAACACACCCTCCAAATTTCATGTCTCTAGGACCAGCGGTTTAGGCTGTGCGTTGATATTTCAGTCAGTCAGTCAGTCCGGACTTTGAATTTTATATAAACAGATGGTTGCTTGAGCGTTTTTCCATAACACGAGAGAGAGAATCTTAGCTTAGTCTTTTTAAAACCACCTATGCAAATAAGCGGTGTGGATGACATAATTGATACGTTTGTCTGTCTGGCTCTAGTGATGTAGCTCGAAAACGGCTGGTTAAATTCACTTATTTTTTTAAGCTGGCTTTTTATACAAGGTGTAACGCAAATACGTGGTCATATTTTAGATACCTCTTCTGCCCGTGGAAATGACCAACTTTCCTCAGGGACGCCATAATAAATTCCAAAAAAAAAAAAAAAAATCCGGACTAAATTTTAATTGGAATGGAAGGACAAACATTTTTTTTCATTTTTTTTTTTATTGTTGTTTGGTACGCGTTTGACCACTGTCTCACCTGATGGTAAGCGATGATGCGGTCGAAGATGGAGCACGCTTCCCTAGAAGTAACCTATTCACTCTTGACTTAAGAGGCCGTACATGAAATTTTGCCGATTTCGCTGATTTACGTGATTTTACAGTTAAAATAATGTATTTCTAAAAGTTTTAATGCACAACATGAAAGATTATTTCAATTATCATCTAATGTATGAGCTGGTTTTTTTTTAAAATTTTTATTACAATTACGATTAATGTCGATTAATCCCACAAACCGACGACGGTTTTGTGAATTTTTGCTGTAAAGGGTTTAGAATATCACATAATTACGAATCATTTTGACGTCTAAACGGTATGAAAAAATTAGAACGTATTATTGCAAAAGTCGTCTATATAATGTATGAATTACTTTTTACCACTTTTATAGAAAATTTTTGAGTAAAAAAATATTTAAGTTAGTCAAATTTGAGAGAAAATGGGCAAAGAATTGCTTTTGATTTTTAGCTATTTAGAACTCTCGTTCATAAAATTAAAACAAAAATAAACTTCAGTGTACCATCAATCCATTTCTTGACAAAAAATTGGCAATAAAAAATCTTTTAAAACAACCCAAATCTCGACTTATACGCAACGCAAGCTTCGAATCTAGCTCATTCATTAGATCATAATTGAAATGATATTTCATGTTGTGCATTAAAACTTATAGAAATGCATTATTTTAACTGTAAAATCGCATCTGTAAAATAACGTAAATTAGTGAAATCGGCCACGGCCTCTTAAAAACTCAACATGTATGTATGTAAGCGCATCACTGCAGAACGGCTGCACCTATGTGGCTAGTATTTTTTGTTGTGTTGTACTTACGTACGGTTGGCGCAGTGGTAGTGGGCGTGTCGCGGGTTCGATCCCACACGTAACAAATATTTGCATGGCCTACAGATAGTTGTTCCGAGACTGGGTGTCTTGTGTAATACACAAGACACCCAGTCATAAACATGTAAACTTACATACTAAGTATGTAAGTTTACATGTTTGTGATTGCACCCACGATACAGGAATAATTCCTAATGAGGAGCAAACTTTAAAAAAAAATTGTTTGAATAAGGTTTGTATGGAAGAAAATTGTGAGAAACCGAAAAAAAAAATTGCACCCTTGTGAAGCTGGGTCGGGTCGGTAGGTTTCAAATAAAAGCAAAACGGTTTGGTACAAAATGTTACAGCCGAGAAGGGATAACAATAAGTAACAAATGGAGCGTAACTGAAAGCACTCGATTAGCTTCGTTAAATTAAATCGACCTGAGGACATTATTAAATTATACGGATTTCTCTTTGATGTACAAATTAATTTGAGTACCTAACTGAAGTAGTTCTAAAGGTTCAATGTAATATCTCTACGTAGTTTCTATCAAAGTCACCTCTGTCTGTTTATTCGCTAACTCCTCCTAAACTACGCAACGGTTTTTAATGCGGTCATCACTAAAAGACAGAGAAAAACCGGCTAAGTGGTCGGACTTCGCACTTTTAGGGTTCCGTACCAAATGAGAGAATTATCAAAGAAAAGATTTGATTTATCGATATATTGGTATTTGTTAGTAAAATATACGTAATAATAAACATTATCACCAAATTTCAAGTTCATAAGTCAATGGGAAGTTAAAAAAATCTTCGTAACAAAATTTTGTGACAGACGACGGACGGGCAGACAGACGGACACGTGAGTGACAGCAATAGGGCTCCGTTTGGAACCGTACGGAACCCTAAAAGCAAGGAAGACTTGTATGTATGTGTCTCTATCCGTACGGAGCCGGGGGGAGGGGGGGGGGGGGGAGGTTGCTACATAATGGCGATGTTTATCAGCTACGGTAACTTTTTTTAAAGATTTTACCGAGAACCCATAACCATTATTCATTAATCAAAAATCTTTCCACAAATTTAACTTTATAATTTTTTCGCCAGATGCTATATCAAAAGAATCACACGCTCATATTGTTTACTAGCTTCTGTCAGCGGCTTCGCCCGCATGGAATTATTGCTTCCTCCAATATAAATTGTAACCTATGTGCTATTCCAGACTATAATCTATCTCTGTACCAAATTTCATCCAGATCCGTTCACCCGTTGTGGCGTGATTGACTAACAAACATTGATCCATCCAAACGTTCGCATTTACTAGCAGGATTGATCTTGGCGCTGCACTACCGTGCGTCAAGCAATAAATAATAAACTCGGAAAAAGTTTTAGCCTCATCAATAAATGTGGGCGTCCAATCAAAAAGGGTCCAGTTTTCGGCATTTAGTTTCCGAGTATATAGGGTGACTGGTAATAAGTGACCGATACTTTAACACGTGATTGTACTCATGATAACAAACAACTTTTACTATGGGACCAAAACTGAAATCGCGAAAAAAAATAGGCAGTACAGTACTTTTTGACCAGTCAGTAGGCGAACATAAATGTACTGAACAGCAGATTTTTTTTGCGATATCAGGTTAGGTCTCGTAGTAAAAGTTGTTTGTTATCATGAGTACAATCACGTGTTTAAATATCGGTCACTAATTACCAGTCATCCTATATTTCGGTCACAGTTTTGTAAAGTTGGGTGAAAAATAGCATTTCACGATTTTAATTGATTATTAATTAATGCTCAATTATCCACAAGTTCATGTATAGTAAATGTCTACAGGGAGTAACGGAAAGGTGTGGTCATATTTTGAGAACCGGCTCAGCCCATGGGTACGAATAACATTCTCTAAGAGGAAACAGAAAATTCCCAAAAAAAAAATTGGACTTTTCATACAAAGTTATCATCAGCTGATCAAAATTTGTATGGGAGGTAAAATTTTTTTTGAGCGTTCCTTAGGTTTTCTTGAAGAAAGTTGTTCATATAGATGGGTAGATGCAGTTTTTAAAATATGACCACACCTTTCCGTTACAGCCTGTATACATACAGGGTGTAAAAAGACACATCACATAGCCGTCAACTACGCATACTGTACATCTATCAAAGTAGCTTGGCGCAAAAAATATTGCTGGGAAACGACTTTTATTTTTAGTTAAAAAAAACTATTTTTTATTGCGCGCAATGTAACGTTAACCCAGGCAAGTGGAGTTAAGCCCCGCCCCTTGGCTTTAAGCTGCGTAAGTACTTGTCAGATACGTTTGATATTCATTGCGTATTTGTTACTGCAAATGCGTAATTTCGAAAATTAGAAAAAAAAAAACAAAAATTCAGGTAATGTTCTTTTGCAAAAAGTTTAGTAATAACACTTGGAATTCATTTTCGTAAAAAAGTAAAAAAAAAAATTGCGACTTTGACCTTCAAATATCTCCAGAACCAGTAGATTTCCAGGTATGGTCTTGTGGAAAAAAATTATCTAAATAATGGGTAGAACATGTGGCTTTCGGCTTCGGAAACTGTCTTTTTACACCCGATGTAAGATGTTGTTTATATTGTACCAGAAATTAATTTTTTACTTAAATTTTTTTTTTAAATTTTATTCCATGATTTGTGAAAAAAATCAAGCTTTTTCAGTGTCCACTTCAAATGTCTGATAAAAACAAATGTGCCAGTTTTTGAATATTATTTTAATCCTTAATATCAATTGACTATTCTAGATACCGAATATAGTCTTAACTCAATACCCCACGACTGGACCCTTTTTGCATGGACGCCCACAAATTCTCTTTGATTGATGAACCTACGGGTTAGGCTAACACCCAGCGTTAGCCTAACCCGTAAAGTTGAGCTCGATACAATAACGACAATACCTAATACCTCTCTTTAAACCAAGCCCAATCCATGGAAGTTGTATTCGTAATTAGTTGCTGGAATTGATATGCTTATTGTCAAGGTTATAGGGATTTAAGCTTGCCAAGCAATCGTGGGTTCACTTTCTCGTGTATGTAAGTCGGACACACAAGCGAAAAAAAAAAACGACAAAAAGTTTTCGGTCATGCAGGTTTTATTTCACGGCATTCTACTCTATGGTGGCCATGAATAATGTTCCTTTTTCAAATGTATTTAATGGTGTTGCTAGCTAACTAATTGTCGTGTAGTTTGACGTATTCATAATAATGGCGCGAACTAATCGGAACCGTCGACGCCCCTAACAATATCGTAGTGTGAATATGACGTGCCATATTCTTTTTTCTAATATTTTAGAGTGCATTTTAGGTTTTATTAGGGGCACTGTATCTCTAGGTACAGCAGTTTTATAATATTACAAATGGAAATCGGAATATGCCTATGCATGGAAGCCTACCTAAATGTATCTACCTATACTACATAAAATACTTATTCCTATGCGGCTACGTTTGCATACTTATATGAAATGTATTTAGGTAGGTTGAAGTTACTAATTAATCTCATAAGAGCATTGTTTCCGTTAGGATGAGCCTGGGAACAATTAAGGTGACAATGTTGCCTGTAGTCAATACTCAACATAGCTACATTGTTTTTAATAGGCGCATAGACAAAGTCTTGCAAAGGCACTGGCAGTCTCCATTAAAACACAAAGGTACAGAGAAACTGTTTGGTTTCGAAATGAAACATTCAAGAAGAGTTATTATCAAGACTTGAACATCACGTTAAGTGTTATAGTGATATCATCAATCATAGTAAGACATCGTATCATGCTGTGATATATTTCAAAGTTTTTCGGTATAAATCATCCACTCATACATTAATCATTATAACTATTTTTCATCTCCTGACAGGCTTTTTTATCTGTCAGCCGGATAAAAACTGAGACGCGTTTTATTCCCCTGTCACTTTATGTAAAACGTTCTATAAAAGATCTTGTTTGAACAAGATGAGGACGTTCTCATTCAGAACTTGTCGCTTCCTTTTTTTAACGGCCTACAAGGACTAGAAGCTAAATCTATAAAAAGTTTCTAATAAAAGCTTATTTGTCTTTGAGCGGTTTATTTTTAAATTTTAGAAATCATCAGTGGCATCCATAGTTTTGTACTCTTGAGTACAACACGGATGCCACTGATGACTAAAGGATGGAGGAAGAAGAGAAGAGAAGAAGATGAAGATCGTCGTTTATGTACCTAGCTCTTTTTCTAAAAACCTCTCGTTCCTTTTGCGAAGTCCTTTTAGAAGTGTTTACCGGTTTTTCAAAGTTAGTCACTTTCGTCACTTTGCGTAACGTGACCCAGACATGTCAATGTTTCCCGACTAAGCTTTCTTATTGTAGGTATAGCGTGAGGTGAAGTTAGCAAAGTGAATTTTAAAGCACTAGTTAGCATGCTAGTCTACTTTTAATTTAGGGCACAGTTTGCCCGTACAACTTGCTCGGAGTACAGCATTAATTCAATTCCTAAGTCGGTAAACTCCTCAACTATTCACGAATACAAAGTAATGCTACATCTCACTTTTACTAGTTATAGGTACATTATTGCCCTATTTTATTTACACTAAATAGCTGGGGTGCGATTCTGTAGATATTCTACTAAACAACAAAACTCGTAGGACAATTTCCCCTCATAATTTTAATAAGAAATCAATTTTAATCATGCGACTTCCGAAGCCAGAAATGGGAAAAATTCAAAAGTCTCTTAGTGTAAAAAATTAATTTTAATTCATAATAAACTCTAAGCGTGTTACAAGATTTGCCTCGAGTCTCTCAAGGCACTTTTTACCTGAAGTTTGCTTGAAAGAATTTCTTATTAAAATTACTGAAACTAGTTCCTTCAAAGAGCTTGCCGCTATTTCATCCGGTCAGTTATTTCTCGAATAGAACCAGCAAATTCTAAAGTATTCAAATAATTTACAGAATCGGACGCCCGATGATTTTAAAGCTACAATTTAGAAATGTGTCTAGCTAAGTGAAATATTTTAAGAAGTGAAGAAATACGCATGCGTACAGTGGGCATGCGTGAGTCGACTAGAACGTATTGAGATTTTACTATAGTACTGCCTATTTTTACTGATTAATGGACTTACAATTTACATATATGGACCGGCGAAAACAAGTATTTTATCTGTATTGTGACAAGACCTAGTTTCTTCCTATAAAATCGACTACAGTGGCACCATTATTCTAAGTTGTTCATGTTCTGAAGATGAGTAGAATACAAATGAGGTTTTAATAACGTTTTTCTTTAGTTTGGACTTTTTTTCTACTAAAACAAAGTGACATTTTGTCTAATTGTCTATGACGTAAGGATCCTACTTTTACATTTCACATTCAACATTGAAATCATGAGAAACAAAAGACAACACGACGCTACTCGGTTACATAAAATTGGTCCAAATTTATTCATTTTGTTGTAAACAGAAACAATACAACAATAACACGAAGTGTACCTACTCTGAATATGAAAAACCATAGTTCTAGAGAAATAAGGTCCCGTAAGTATTAGAACAGGACATTCTTAAGGTATAGGCAGATCGAAGTACATCGACTGTGAGTTTTGGCTTCCAATACAAACTAAAACCCTCCAACGGTAGTGTTGCCAGGTGAATAATTCCCTCAATTTTGAATGATTGTTAATTGGTTATGGTCTACGCGTTCCGTGTTTCATACGAATCGTGCGACGGCGACTGCTAGGAGGGATATTCCGGCTTTGAGTTCCATGGAGGGGCCCTGGTGGGGGGCCGACGAGTTCCCCGCAAGGATGAGGGCGCGGAGACGCTGCCTCTCACGGTACCGGTCGTCTTCGCCCGGGGGGTCGAGGCACTCGAACTCGCAGCATCGCGAGCCCACGCGGAAGTTTTTGCAGAACTGTGGAAGTATGACAAAGGAATGAGAATTTACAAGCAATAGAGCATAATCAGCTTAACGTTCCCACTGCTGGGATACAGGCCTCCTTTCTTGGAGAGGGTCAAGGCCATGTTTCTTTTTTTTTTGTGGGGTGGTAAGTCATCCAATGACATCTCCCGCTCTGGGTGGAGCGGGAGGGCGTGTCAGACTCTTACTGACTAAAACTCACCCCTGTTCCTTCCCTGCTCTAAGTGCCCAGGGGCGAGGTAGCTCTGTTTTGAATTTATCCGGAGAGGGTCAAGGCCAAAGGCCATACGGGCCCAGTGCGGGTTGGTGGATGTCACATGTCTTCGATTTTTTGGTTTTAGGTAGGGTTGCCAACCGTACTCTAAAATAAAGTATTGTACTCTATTTCATGTAGGTGTACTCTATAATCTGTAACACTAATAGAGTACGTTAAAATACTCTTTTTTTCACAATGTTTACTATACTTACCAGTCATGTATACCCATTGTCATAACCCAAAAATGTAACGTTTACTGTTCCTTTGAAATTAATAAAAAATAAGCTACAAAAATAGATTAACCTGTGAAGCCCCGAAACTCACCGGTGAGTCGGACCAAAAAAAAAAAAATTAAAGAGAATAATAAAAAATAAAAAATCGGCTGTCAACCCGGGTTGTCCTCGGGGTTTAATTTGACAACCCGGATTTTGCCATGGGGCTTCACAGGGAATGTCTGGAGTCATTTATTTCTTTTAAAAACTAAGAAAAATTGTTATTGTGCCGAAAAAGGCACAAAAAATATCTTTTCAAAATGTACTCTTTTTTTTTAAGGTGGTACCTACTCTTTATTTACCCTGTCTGAAATCAGATATACTCTAATTCTTTTAACAAAAAGTTGGCAACCCTAATTCTAGGACATGTCGGTTTCCTCACTATGTTTTCCTTCACCATTTTGAAACAAGCACCATATTAGGGAAGTTTTTCATCGAACTCATAACCGAACGCACATAACTTGCTTATGAAGTCGATGAAATATGTATTAACTAGGTGCTGTGCGTGACAGTTGTCAATTAAACTTTCCCCACATAACAGAACTTTGTTCCACGTAATTACTCGTAGGTAGGTGGTTGTTATTCGACCTAACAAGTGCGGATTGTATTGTAATGAACACGGTCACCAATACCCTCACATGGCTAGCTCTTAGCTATTCGGGTTCGGGAAAGACTACATAATATGTAGATTCGGGCACTTTGACGACTCCTCATACATACCTACACATGGTACGGTACAGCCCTTTTTAATTTATTTTGAGGTTTGGTTTTTCGTTAAAAATTCAATGTTTCCCAATGTTTTCGTTTCTCTCAAGTTATCTCTCAAGGACTGCGCGCGTCAAACGTCAACATCTGTCAAGCCCCGTTGACAGTCGGCCATCGTGCAACTATACACTATATCATGTTCCGAGTGTGTGAACCTTTCCACAGGATAAAAGACCTTGCGTAATAGTAATAACGCGTGAATCGGGTTTTTGGAATTTTTTTTTGGCAAGGCAAACGGCATTTTTGCACTGACTCACTGGTCTCATGGAGCCTTTTTTTTGTGGAGTGGAAAATCATCCAATGACATCTCCCGCTCTAGGGTGGAGCGGAAGGTCGTATCAGACACTTACTGACTAAAACCCACCCCTGTTCCTTCCCTGTCCTGGGTGCCCGGGGGCGAGGTAACTCTGTTTCGAATTTATCCACAACCCCTGGGCAGCTCATGGAGCCTTAAGTGTTAAAATAGTGCTTCTGCCCATAGAAAAGAACAACTTTCCTCAGGAAAGTCTGAGCAAATTCCGATAAAAAAAAAATTGGGCCTCTCATACAAATTTTGATTAGCTGATGATAACTTTGTATGCAAAGGTTTTTTTTTTTGGGAATTGATTATAACTTCCTTGAAGAAAGTTGTTTGTTACCATGGGTTAAACCGTATCTAAAAAGATCGACCAAGTGCGTGTCGAACTTCGCACATTTAGGGTTCCGTACCATATGAGAGAAATCAATATTTTGGTATTTGTTAGTAAGGTATACGTAATAACAAACATTATCACCACAAGGTTTGTTATAGTCATGGGAAGTTAAAAAATTCTTCGGAACAAAATTTTGTGACAGACGACGGACAGATAGACAGACGGACAGACTGACAGGCTGACAGACGGACACGTGAGTGACAGCAATAGGGCTCCGTTTCGACCCTTCGGGTACGGAACTCCCTCCCTGACCTTACCACACATTTCTGTTACATCCTGTACCTATACCAAAACGCCACGTAGTTTTCGCATCAGTTTGCTGTAGTTTATTTAGGTATCAAGGAACATAAATTACACGTTTAGGGCTAGATAAGTAACAATCAGTTTCAAAACGTGTTTCTACAAAGTTTTCGGAAGCAATGAGTAACATTCAATATTTGACGTTTCCATCATAATCATCGTTAATCTCACTTTGATAATAACTCTGTTTATCTGTGGTTAAAAGCTGTCTAATTCAAAATATTTTACATTAAAGGTGCGAGCACGAATTTGTCGTTTCCATGGAGAAGTAACGGCAAGAAACTCCATGGTAACCTACTTTTTTTTTTTTGTAGGGTGGGATATCATCCAATGACATCTCCCGCTCTAGGGTGGAGCGGAAAGGCGTGTCAGACTCTTACTGACTAAAACCCACCCCTGTTTCATCCCTGCCTGAGTGCCTAGGGGTGCGGTAAATAGTTACCTACTTAGAAATGCATTTTTTAATACCATGTTACCATCGTATACTCACATAAGGGGGATCACAGTAAATAGCCTTGCACCACATGGGCTCGGAGTGGTAGCAGACGCAGAGCGAGCAGACGCCGGGGCCGGGCACGTATAGCAGGCCGTGAGGGACCGACTTGTTCTCCCAGTCGATGCATTCGTCTGGCACGGATGCTGGAACAAAATGTGAAGAGTTACACATGAATCTGACGGGAAAGGGAGCCTTCTTTTTTTCGAACCAATGGTTGTTTGATCTTCTTTGTAGTATCGATGATTCTAATTCAGCCACATCGACAGTGTTAGCATTTGCCTCGTAAAGATCTTACAAAAAGATTTATGGATTTAGATTCCTTTTTTTTTTTTGGGGGTGGGAAATCATCCAATGACATCTCCCGCTAGGGGCGGAGCGGGAGGGCGTGTCAGACTCTTACTGACTAAAACCCACCCCTGTTCCTTCCCTGCCCTGAGTGCCCAGGGGCACGGTAACTGTTTTTCGAATTTATTCTCAACCCCTGGGCAGGCATCGCCCATGACGAGCCCCGTCGTTATTGCTGACAACTCTTTGAGGCGCGCGCGGAACACTACGCGCCGTCGACTCTCGGGCCTTTTTTTTTGTGGGGTGGGAAATCATCCAATGACTTCTCCCGCTCTGGGTGGAGCGGGAGGGCGTGTCAGACTCTTACTGACTAAAACCCACCCCTGTTCCTTCCTGCCCTTAGTGCCCGGGGGCGAGGTAACTCTGTTTCGAATTTATCCTCAACCCCCGGGCAGGCATCGGCCATGACGGGCCCCGTCCCTATTGCTGACAACTCATTGAGGCGCGCGTGGAACACTACGCGCCGTCGACTCTCGGGCCTGGTGCTGATCGGACGGCGAGCTACCCATTACTCGCCGTCCGCAGGCCCGGGTCTACGGTGGCCGGAGATCGTCTCGCGGCGACGGAAGTCCCAGGCGTCTCCTGAGGCGGCTGCTGCTGAGAGCGTGAAGGCGTCTCCGTTGTTGAGTCTCCCTCACGCGTCCCGCCTCCGCCTTCGCGAGCATTACTGCTTTGCAGAAGGAGGAGACGGCTTCCCATTTCCTCTCGCTCCGTACCATGGGCTGAACCAGGGCAGGGTGCGAGAGGTCGCTGCCGCCTATCGCATCCACGAGGACACGGCGGGGCTCCGCCCAAGCGGGGTAGACCTCCACCGTATGCTCCACCGTGTCCTCGGGACGATCCGCGCGACTCTCGGGCCTAGTGCTGATTGGACGGCGAGCTACCCATTACTCGCCGTCCGCAGGCCCGGGTAAAAATGTGGAACGCTTCACGATTTTGATGAAATCGTCCCTGAATCGTTTCAACTTTAGTATATGTACTGCGGGGTGGCAAATCTCTTGGATTATCCGTCTTGACCTTAAAGTATGGGCAGATAACCACACACAGGCTACTCAACTACAGTTAGTTTCTTAATTTAAAATTCTTTCCTTTGCGACTGAGCGTCTCAGAAGCTTCAGTTTTAGCATCAAAACAACCAACAAAGAAGGTTGCATTCCTCGATGCTTAAGACGTGAGTAATTTGATCGAAAAATAGGCTGTAGCCTGTCAGACAACATGTCCATAGTTCTAGTTTTACACTGAAGGGTTATGACGGACTCGTGCCGACTGAAACCACACGGTGGCTGACCTTTAACCACTTTTGGCGGATATGGGATTTCCAGATGAATCGCATAATGGGGAACCTTGTTGCCTCATCTCGGGGGAGACAAAGTTGGAACCTCGGCAACTTTGCGGTGCATGGCGGCACGTGACTACTGTACCAGTGTACACCCTCCCTTACGTCCCTTAGTAAATGGTGTTTATTTTGTGTCTATAAGTAAGTACTTGACTTTATTATTTAATATAAATAAAATCCATCGCCAACAACTCAAGTATCGACCTTACCGCTGTGTTAATACACAGCGGTAAGGTCCGCTAAGTTGATACACAGCGGTATTGTCACACTAATGACAGTCTCATATCATGCCCTGGCAATTACTCTCCGTTCTAGGTTGCCTGGAAGAGATCGCGGAAAGCGATAAGGCCGCCCATTGTATTTGCTTTAGTTTTAAGTTTCTTTAAGTTATGTATCATGCATGGTGTACAATAAAGAATATAATCAATATCACTCGGAACCGTCTTAAAAAAGAGATCACCCTTATGTTAGACCAAGCACGAGAGGCCCAGTTACGCCTGTAGTGCCAGTTAGTCATACATACACACATCATCACACACATCCACAGAAACCCACACCGTACAAATACACACACGCACACACTATACATACTTCATGTCACTCTCTTCTATGCTTATTGTTTTATCTGTGTACTTCGTAATTGGCGTATTGTTTAGAATTATCCAATTTATGTTTACTTATTGTCAGCTGTGAAGCTACCTTCTATAAATAAATAAATAAATAATAATAACACAAATATAAACATATATAGAAAGTACAAATAAATAACGGCTAACGATGATCACAGCGACAGGTAGTGAACAAGACTTCCTAACTCCAACGCCAAGAGCATTGGAGAATACATAGAATATTAGGTTCTTAGAATATTAGCGTTTGGCGAAAGAATCCGCCTGCAAATCGGATTGATCAGACCATTAGCGTGAGTTACGAGTACTTCAATCGAGGTACGGTGGTAAAACTTAGCAGTGTTCAGTGAAAATGGTTTTCTTGAGCTCCGTACTTGTTTTTATTTCATCTAATTAGCAGTAAAGTTAATTTTACTAGTGTGTAGTATTGTACTGCGGTGATATTAGAAATTTAAACTCTGACAGTAAATTAAACCCAGAAATAACGAATAATTTAATATTAATATTGTTTAGATATTTAAGAATATATTACCGTAAAAGAGTAGTGTTACAATTAAATTTGTATTTATAAAAAAATGTGTTGAAATAGAAAAGAATAAACTAGAAATTGTACACCTAACACACACACACACATTTTGTATGCTTACCACAATGTAGTCTGTTTAACACTCTTTGGCGGCTTCCCAGATATGGCGGACTGGTCATTTTTAGGGTTCCGTACCCAAAGGGTAAACGGGACACTATTACTAAGACCGCTGTCTGTCCGTCTGTCAGCAGGCTGTATCTCATGAACCGTGATAGTTAGTCAGTTGACATTTTCACGGATGATTTATTTCTGTTGCCGCTATAACAACAAATACTAAAAAACAGAATAAAATAAATATTTAAGGGGGCTCCATGCTCCCATACAACAAACGTGATTTTTTTGCCGTTTTTATAGATAATGGTACGGAACTCTTCGTGCGTGAGTCCGACTCGCACTTGGCCGATTTCTATGTATTCCCATGATATCATGGGTGCCAAATGAAAGGATTTACTGAGAAGAATACTAAAAATAAAATGACGTCACTCAAAAGTGTTTTTAAGTTTTTTTAAAACTAAGTATAATTCACTAAATTATATTTGCTACGACGACGCGTAGCAAATGCGTAGAGGTATCGTAGAGGTTATTGCTACGCGCTACGACGACGGCGCGGCGACGTCGAAACCGATTCATTATAGGCTCTTGATACAGAAACTTAATTTTGTATTTATAGTCGGCAGTATTAAAACCGGCCAAGTGCGTGTTGGATTTCCCATATTTAGGGTTCCGTACCAAATGTATTTTTGAGTATTTGTATGGCTTTGGGTCAACAATTAAGATGCTTACCTATACCTACTGTGAAAATTGGAAGATTGTAGCTCCAACCGTTTGACTGTAAAACCTGTGTAACAGACGACGGACAGACAGACAGATAGACACGTGAGTGACAGAAATAGGGCTCCGTTTGGACCCTTCGGGTATAGGAGGTGCCGGATTATTGGAATGTTCGGATTACTGGATTGTTTAGAAAAATCTAGATAATTCAAATAAAAGTGTGCGACGGAATTGCATATATAATTTGATTCTGCCAAGCTCGTTCCATCAGTGGACCACAAGACGTACGGCGATGTGCCACCGGTACATGGTGAACATCCCATCCACACGCACAAAACGTTTTGAGAACACATTCATTGTGCGTATAGCTAGGGAGTGGAATTCCCTACCGGAGTCTGTGTTTCCTGATCGCTACAACCTGGGAGTCTTTAAGTCAAGAGTGAATAGGTTGCTTCTAGGTGAGCGTGCTCCATCTTCGACCACATCATCGTTTACCATCAGGTGAGAAGGTGGTCAAACGCGTGCCTATCAACAATAAAAAAAGAAAAGCTGTTTGGTATGTCCTTATTTAATAATCCCGACCAAGTAGAACGCATTAGGCCCGGGTGGAGGGTGCTGGACATTAGGATGTGCCAAAGTTCTGAAGTGCCGGATTAGTGAGAATCTGCTGTACCTACCTATTTATGACTCATTGCCATAAACAATAGTGATCAAACGCTGCCCCGGACTCACGATACTAATGGTCGGTTTCCGAATTGAAAATTTGGAGTAAAACGTGTCAAACCCTCGCGTTATGCCAAAGTTTTACAGGTTTTACGGCTAACTCAGACATATTTTTACCCGACTGCGCGTCGCAAGGGAGGGTAATGTGTTTATCAGCTGATGTATGTATGTTTGTTCCTTTGTGGCACTATAGAGACCACACGCGTGGGCTGATTTTGATAATTATTACGTCAATTGATTAGTCTTAACCTTTTCTTAAGACGAATTAGTTGACGTGCGAGTGCTACTGAAGACATGACAGTAATCAAAGTACATTATGGCGACAACCAGACGAAAAAGAAAATAAAAAACTTTTTTTACAAAAAAAACAACCGACTTCAAAAAAAAAAACACAGTCGGTGTTTGTATTTTACTTCTTCGTTATTTGACACCGACTTCCGAAATTAAAGTTATTTTTTAATTTTTAGTGTGTTTTTTTTTTTGAAGTCGGTTGTTTTTTTTGTAAAAAAGTTTTTTATTTTTCACTTTTTAGTTGTAATACCCCAGAACTAAAAACCCCAATACCATGGAACGTGGAATTTAAACATTTGGAGAACACCAATCCGTCATCGAGGTATACATATTTTTTGTTTTTGTTCAGTTTCTCAAAAAGCGCTGAAGCAATTTCGATAAAATTTATATGGGACCAACTTGGGAGTATATTCTTTCGGATAAAAAAAGAATTTTGAAAATCGGTCCACAACTGACGGAGAAATCGGCGGACATACATAAAACATACATACAGTCGAACACAGAACCTCCTCCTTTTTCGAAAGTCGGTTAAAAATGAAAGTCGACGAACTGTATTAAGTGGGGTATCAAAATAAAGGGTTCGAGGAGGCGAGTCCAAAAATATAATTCACTAAAATGTAGAAAATAAAATAAAATAATTTTCAAAAAAACCCGACTGTAAAAAACAACTAAAAAGTTCCAAACAAGTCACTTTTCAAGCAGTCTGATGCGGTTGGTGGCATGAAATCAATAGTTAAACTAAAAAGCAGCCACCAACTACATCAGAGTGCTTGAAAAGTGACTTGTTTGAAACTTTTTAGTTATTTTTTACAGTCGGGGGTTTTTTTTAAATTCAGAAATCGTGAATAAATACGCAACCTACCTGGCATGCTACATCAAAACAAAGCAGTTTTAAAATTAGGACTACAGACTACAACGAACAAACGCACTTTTTTTTGGTGGGATTTTTTCGAGTGCCGTCCAGTGGCTTTTTTTTATTTAAAAACGTTGCCGCACACTAGGAATTACTCCTGTATCGTGGGTGCGTTCACAAACATTTAAACTCACATACACAAGACACCCAGACCCGGAACAACTATCTGTAGGCCTTACAAATATTTGTTCCGTGCGGGGATCGAACCCACGACACGCAGCGCAGCAGTCGAACGCTCAACCACTGCGCCAACCGTGCCGTCCGGCTGTTTTAATTATTCGCAAATTGATTCCTAGTGGATATTGTGTTGTGAAAGTTGTGTAGTTTTGTGTCTCAAGTGTCTACTCAACTGGACAATATGTGGGATCATTGAAACAGGCGCAATCACGATAAAATGAACCTCAGCGAAGCTTGCCGAGAAAGCTAACTCGATTACTCGACACATTTGCTGCCAAATACTGCAAAAACAAAGTGACAGTATTCTGTATTTAAAAACTACTTTCTAAACTTGACGCTGGCTAAATGCACAAACCGTGCGAAGACAAAAAAAAAAATACAGACGCGCGGTAAGATGTGATGACCCCAACATTTAAAATTAATCGTTGAAGTAACCTAGCCATAACATTTTCTATTTCTGTCCACGTTCCGTAGTCGCGTGCAAAGACGAATCAAAGGCTGCATATTACATTGATATTGATCAAACAGAAAGTAGTAAACAAGTTAGGGCCTCCATAGACGGACTATTTGGAGCAGTCAGTGCCGAAAGCTTCAGCGGTCGCTGTTGAGTAATCTGCAGTTTCAATACAAAATTGGCATTCACCATACACGGACCGCTCAAGCAGTTGCAGTCGTAGCTAAAAATGCAGACGGCGTGCGGTCGAGTTCAACCGTGCTGCCGGCAGCAAAGAGCTGCTCGACCTGCAGGTGTATTCTCTAACTCAGTGGACATCAATTTGATAGGCACTATGCAGTACATTGCTCAGTGGACATCGATTATAATGCACTATGGTTTTCCTATACGTCAAAGCACCAATGTACGGCAAAGTGCCTATCAAATGGATGTCAACTGAGTTAGAGAATATCCCTGCAGCTGTACACGGTCCGCTTGAAGCGGTTCGCTCCGATTGCTCACCGTTTCCTCTCTCAGTGCCCCCCCCAGCCCAGCCAGCAACTGACTGAACAGCGGCATGTGAGCAGTCGTGTTGCGGTCAAACACAACTGTACAAGAACTGCACAAGGACTGCTTAGAGCAGTCGAGTTGAAGTCGACTTCAACCGCAACACGACTCGACTGCTCTATGCAGTCCGTCTATGGAGGGCCTTATTGTAGAAAGCACGATTTTAATGCAATTCGCATTGACATTGATTTGTCATAAACATTGTGTAGATTAACCTTCACGTGTTCACTGGAACTAGGTTATTGCTAATGTGTAGGTGTTTGATATCAAAACATTAAGGCTGCTTGTCCATTGACGTGGAACAAGACAGCGGAGCGAGGGAGTAATGCGGAGCGGAGTTGCGGACTGTGTCTGTCCATTGCTGCTGATGACATGAAAATCTTTGCTACTATTTCCTCGCTCGAAGATAGACTAGCACTTCAGACTGACTTGTATCGGCTCGAAGAGTATTGTCGGGTTAATAAACTCGATCTCAACCCATCCAAGTGTTCGGTGATCACTTACACTAGAAAACGTGTAGTCCTGGCCACTACTTATACTTTGGCGGGCCAGATCTTGCCAAGGTGCAATTCTATTCGTGACTTGGGCGTCCATCAAGACAGTAAGTTAGTTTTTGACACACACATTGATGCAATTGTTAAAAAAGCTTCTAAATTGCTTGGGTTTATAATGCGCCTCTCTAAGTGTTTTACAGATGCTAAAACACTAAAAATTTTGTATTGCACTTTTGTAAGAGGTCAGCTAGAGTATGCGTCTCAGATATGGAATCCATGTTATCATAAATACATTGACCAGATTGAAAATATCCAAAGACGTTTCATAAAATATCTTTGCTTTCATCAAAAGATTCCATATCAGTCAACCGGATATATTGGACTCTGTAAGAAGTATCATCTGCTGCCACTGCTAGATCGACGTAAAATTGCTGACCGTTTATTCTTGTTAAAAATCCTCAATAACAGTATTGATAGCCCTGAGTTACTGTCAAAATTTTATTTTAATGTGCCAAGTAAAACATTTCGCTTTAATCCACCCTTACGTGTTCCTCATACATCTTCGAATTATAGGCAGAACAGTTATATTGTGCGCGCAAGTAGTAGTTTCAATGATATGTGCAAGGAATATGCTTTAGATCCATTCACAATTAGTGTGAATTCGGCCAGAAGGTGCTTAAGCTTCAATTTTTTTAGTAATAAGTTGTTTAGTAGTAAGTAGCGGTAGGTTATATTACTTGCTTTTGTTTTTATTTTTATTTTATTATTTTCGTCATATAATTGCAAACCAATTTTGCTTCTTTCTTTAAAGCGGTGTGTTTTTGTTTTTGTGCTCACACCACAAAATTATTATAGTTCTATAAGTGAGGATTTGTAATTGGCTTTCTGGTGACTATGATTTCCTTTTTTATTTGCTTTTATTAGCTGTAAGTCTTCCATGTACTAAATAAATAAATAAATAAATTAACGCGGAGAGAGGTAGTGCGGAGCGGAGTTGCGGATTGTGCGAGTTCAACCAACGAGTAATTTAAGCGAGTGGTGGCTGGAGATCTGAGCCTTTAGACAAAATACATTTCTGTTAACGTTAACGCTAACGCTTCGTGTGAAATGTATGGCAAAGACATTACTGGGCGTGAGTCACGTGACAGTTCTCTGTCTAACGCTTCGTGCAAAACGTCGTTGCCATACATTTTGCACGAAGCGTCAGCGTTAACGTTTACAGAAATGTATTTTGGCTAAGGAGGCAGTTCCGTTTCTCCGTTCCGTTTCCTCGCTCCGCTTCCCGGTATTGTATGAATTTTAAAAGATTTTATTTAACTTACAATGTTTGTATGTATGTTCGGGTCAAATCTTGCAAGCTGAAATAGAAACACTTCCTCTTAACCCAGAGAGTTGAATTTTTATATGTGGGTTCAGTACTGATGACAATGCATTTTTAAGGTAACCATGACCTGAATCGACAACCAGGATCAGCTCCAGATAAAGGAAATCTTCAATGCTGACGGACACGAAATTTTGTGTATGCATTTTATTATGATAGCCGGTATTAAAGCTTGTTTAAAAATGTTTTTTACTATTAGCTTATTTAAACTAGTTCGCAAATCCCTGTACACTGAAGCGAAGCCGAGATTTTATGCAATTCCATCATCATCATTCGCCTGCCCTTATCCCAATTTATTTGGGGTCGGCGCAACATGTCTTTTTCTTCCATACTCCTATAGATTTTATGCAATTCCATTGGTTAATATTGCAAAGCTCCGCTCCGCTCCTCTTCTCTCCGCTCGAGTGGGCATTCAGCGAAGGGAAAGTTTTTATCGACCACGGTACAGCTCTAGTGTGGTTTCGTTTATGCGTCATTCGACATTGACATAAAATCAACTGCAAACACACTTCACCTATATTAAGATACTTGCAAACCAAGGGGTTCGACGATGCGTTGCTCACCTTGTACACAAGGCTCAAAAACACATATGTTTGTCTACAATTTGCTGGTACCCAATACCGTTCGGAACAAAAAGTCTCGTAAAATTATAAACTCTTTTTTTCGGGAAGACGTGGGTTTTATTGCATTCGAAATGATCTCACAACATATTGAGAATTCTATACATTGTAAGATTTATTACAATAATACGGAGTTCACAATTATCCGGTGACATAAGTAACTCAGATTCAATCATCATCATCATCAGCCTTGTCCCCACTGCTGGGGCACAGGCCTCCTCTCTGTGAGAGGGTGTGGGCCGAAATCCACCACGCGGGCCCAATGCGGGTTGATGTATGTCACATGTCTTCGAATTTTTGGTTCTAGGACATGCCGGTTTCCTCACGATGTTTTTCTTCACCGTTTTGAGAGCAGTGGTGATTAAATAATTTACAAAAAATCAAGCGCCTGTCTGCCTATCTTGGGGTCGGCTTCCAGTCTAACCGGATGCTGAGTATAGCTGCGCGTAGTGGAGCTGAATACCAGTATTTTACATGGAGCGACTGCCTATTTGATTTCCACAACCCAGTCACTGGGTAATACGATACCCCTTGGTAAGACTGGATGTCAGACTTTCGGGCTTCTGACGATCCGTAACGACTGACAAATATCCACGATTGACAGCCGGGACCAAAGGCTTAACGTGCTTGCCGAGGCACGGAGGAGTGTCGGTATGTAAAGATGGTCCCATCCATGGACCAACCCCGGCAAGCGTAGCTTAACCTGATGGATCGACCCGTGCGGCTGTTATTACTTTAGTCACGAGCTCCTCTTCTTATTCATCCAATTCCCATAATAATTACGGTAAATGAATGAAAGGGGCTTAATTATTTAATTAGCCGTGTGACTTGCCAACCAGCTAGATGAAACGCGACCTACGCGGTAATGAATGAATGGAGTTTGCCAAAGACGAGAATATTATTGCGGAAATACATTTCTCTACAGGGTGTAACGGAAATACGAGGTCATTTATTTAAATACTGCCCATAAAAATTACAACTTTCTTCAAGAAAGTAATAGACAATAATTCCAAAAAAAAATTGGGCCTCCTATACTAATTTTGATCAGCTGATGATAAAAATTGGGCCTCCTATAAAATTTTTGATCAGTTGATGATAAAAATTGGGCCTTCTATATTAATTTTGATCAGCTGATGATAAAAATTGGGCCTCATATACAAATGTTAATCAGCTGATGATAAAAATTGGGCCTTCTATACTAATTTTGATCAGTTGATGATAAAAATTGGGCCTCCTATATTAATTTTGATCAGCTGATGATAAAAATTGGGCCTCATATACAAATGTTAATCAGCTGATGATAAAAATTGGGCCTTCTATACTAATTTTGATCAGCTGATGATAAAAATTGGGCCTCCTATATTAATTTTGATCAGCTGATGATAAAAATTGGGCCTCATATACAAATGTTAATCAGCTGATGATAAAAATTAGGCCTTCTATACTAATTTTGATCAGCTGATGATAACTTTAAACGGCAAGTACGGATGTGGAGCCGAGCTTCGAACTATGCTGCACTTGCTGTCCTGTCCTTTGTGCCCCAAAACATGTGGAATAAGTGACCTCTACGCTGCCGCCGACGACGACGTGGAAGTGGCTACGTTTTGGGCCAAAACAGATTTCTTTTTTTTTTTTATATTGTTGAAAGGCACGCGTTTGACCACTATCTCACCTGATGGTAAGCGATGATGTGGTCGAAGATAGAGCACGTTTGCCTAGAAGTAAGTTATTCACTCTTGACTTAAAGACTCTGGTTGGGAATTCCACTCCCTAGCTGTACGCACAATGAATGTGTTCTCAAAACGTTTTGTGCGTATAGATGGGATGTTCACCACGTACTGGTGGCACATCGCCGTACGTCTTGTGGTTCGTTGATGGAACGGGCTGAGCGGAATTAAATCTTGTTTAAAGTACTGTCGTGCCCGCAACACGAAGAAGAAGAAGAAGAAGAAGAAGACGGAAAGTAAAATTTTTAGGGAAAACGGAACCCTTATAGGATTACTCGTGTCTGTCCGTCTATCCGACCATTTCACAAAAAATCATAAAATAAAAAACTCTTTAATAAAAAATTCAACCGACGAAAAAGAACTAAAAAGCAAAAAATAAATAAACCTTTCAAGTCTTGAGTATTGAGCTTATTTACCTACATAAAATATTAAATTTTATATAAACTAATTTTGATTCGGCGCCAAACAACAATCTGATTATTAAATATCTAAATTTTATATGTAAATTACCTACATCTAGCCTTTTTCATTTCTACGTAAGTAGAAATGAAGAAGGCTAGATGAAGGTAATTGATAATTTTTAATTTGACGCCGACTCAAAATTAGTTTATATAAAATTTGATATTTTATGTAGGTAAATAAGCTCAATACTCAAGACTTGAAAGGTTTATTTATTTTTTGCTCTTTAGTTCTTTTTCGTCGGTTGAATTTTTTGTTAAAAAGTTTTTTATTTTATGATTTTTTGTGACTCGCATCATCTTTTAATACTCTGGGGCTAGTTTCTAATCCTTCCTCATTCCTCTTGGCACTGAGCTGACTATGTAACCATCCTTCCATGAGGTTCTTAGGATATTGAGCAGTTGAGGTTACCTCCAAAATTCTAAAGACGTCTTTTCTTCAAAGCATATTAAGTGGTATCTGTCACTAAAACCAGTTTTTTATATTTAACTTCTATTGTTTAGGAAAGGTATGGTTTCCATCATCAGCTCAGTTTCATGATGTGATGATTCCTAAATGCAAATACCTGATTAAGTTATGAAAAATAAACAGAAACAATATTCGTGCCCAATTTTCGAGGTTTTCTCTCAATTTTATCAGGATTCCATGATCAGATCCTGATGTTTTTGATATGGGACCACCCTTGAAGTATACCCTATCTAAGAAAAAAAGAATCATCAAAATCGGTTCATAAACAACGGAGTGAGGGCCGAACATACGTACAGAAACGCTAAACATGGCCCACAATTTTCGAGGTTTTCTCTCAATTTTATCAGGATTCCATTGCCAGATCCTGATTTCCTTGACATGGGACCACCCTTGAGGTATACTCTATTTAACAAAAAAATAATCATCAAGATCGGTTCATAAATGACGGAGTAAGGGCTGAACATACACAAAAAAAAAACATATATACGGTCGAATTGAGAACCTCCTCCTTTTTTGTCGTCGGTTAAAAAAAAGGTTTTGTTCGGCACTATGCGTGCGAGTCTGACTCGTTTTTGACCGGTTTTAGTATGGAAATTGACTATGATTTCCTTGAGGACTAGTTGTTCATTTTCATGAACAGAAACAGTAAATATCTAACATATGACCACATATTTCTTTTACATCCTGTATATTGCCGACGTTATTTGACTATTAGGTAGGTATCTACGTTGATATTATTTGTGCCAATTATTGTAAATAACATGTTAATAAAATCAACAATATCTTGGCGTATACTAATATTAAAATTATGCGACTCCATTTTCTGGTCTTACAATTAATTCAATTCAACTCCATTCAAATTCTTTATTGCATCCATAATGTACATAGAGATTATTTGATGTGATAAAGAAGTAAATGTAATGTAAGAGTACTTAGGTATAATGAGTCGCCTAAGGTCAGACAGATTTATTTATCTATTTTAAAACAATTGTGGCTATGCCACTGGCTTTGTTAAAAGACCTTTAAGCCAGGTCTTAATTTGATCACTATCACTTTTTTCCCCATTAGAATGCAGATGTAACACATTCTAATGTTTTTTGCAGTATTTGGCAACAAATGTGTCGAGTCAGCCTTCTCGGAAAACTTCACTGAGGTAGTCTTTACTACAATAAAATTCTCAGCTCCATTTTACCGAGATCGCGCCTGTTTCAATGATTCCACATATTGTCCAGTTGCGTAGACACTTGAGACACAAAACTACACCAATTTTACATCACAATATCCACTAGGAATCAATAAGCGAATAATTAAAACAGCCACTGAACTTCACTCGAGAAAATCCCGTCTAAAACTCCAGGTCAGACAGAGTGATTCTTACACCACAGATAGAGAAACGTAAAACGACTAGAATGAAGAAAACCACGGTAAAGTAGAATCTCACTATTTACCTATTAAATATCTCGTCATTATATAATAGCGCCAATTTTCTTTTATGGCCTAAGGTAAAGCTCTATGCGTTATAAAAATTTAATGTTTCACTTTTTCACTTGCAAGTCTTTCCTAACCCCGTTATAATAAGCGACAAAGGACCCAAGATAAACAAAATATGTAGATGCGAGGTCTAAAAAACAGCAGACCCAAATTTCATTAAGGTCAGGGCTCGCTCGTCAGACCTCAACAAATAAAACCAGATTATCAAATAATTCCTAACCCAAAAGTCAATTTTATTTATGTAACCTATGGCTATGAGTTGAGAGTTGAGTTACAGTTTGGGGCAAAGGGCAGGCACTTCGCTAATACAAATAAAAAGTTTTCACTTTGGCATATTAACTTTTTGAACTCTGACTGATGGAACGAAAGAAAAAAGTCAGCTGTCAATTTTCCGCGCAAAGTTTATGGATTTTTTTTCTTCGTAATGTCATGAAAAAAATAAGAAATAATGCCCTTTATGATGCCCCCGTGTATAAGTAGTTTTAGAGTCCAGAAATATCATCTATAAGCCTATTAATAAAATGTTAAATTCATCAGAACAGCTATTTCTGTTTACCTGACAGATGTTAGCCACAAAACTATTACTGGAACGTCTGGAGATTGCCACTGCCAGTCGTTTGTTTTCTATTTCTGAAATACTGCGATGACGAGCGAATTTTTATTTGCTTTCCAGCTTTGTTGAACTTGACCTTTTCGTAATAACGAGACGACCTAGACCTTTTAGTTAAATCTACTGCAAAATAAAGAAAAAACTTATGTCTAATTTCGTTGTGGCGAAACGAAAACGCGAAAATTCATTCACACACTCATTAACCATAAAGTCTCTTTTTATAGTGGGAATTATGGAGCGAAATAAAGTTAGCGTCGCCGAAGCAAAGGCACACAGCTATACGTCCTAGCACACCATTTAAATAAAACGACTTGTTCTGCAGATCAACATTGTTACAACACAAACACATTCGATGTTACTATTACCTACTGCTAGTTTGAAAATACTAGTTTTTCCAAAATCTGTAAAACACCACTTGAGTTTGTTGGAAAAATGGAATAAGCTATTTCTATTCATCCCAAAATTTGAATTATAAATGTGTTCGCCGTTGAATAAAATTGTATTTTAAATCTCCCGCGGGATGTCGTTGAAAGTTCTCGGCAGCGTGTGTACCAGAAAAGAAATATGACTAAATAGGAACTAGGGAAATGAGTACGAGTATGTCGGGGTATTGTTGACTGCCTGTATTAAAGAAGGTTCCATTAAAAATGTTTGTGTGGTAACTAGAGTGTGACAAAGAGCGCACTCGCCGTCAGAAAAGAAGTTTCCTTTGCCCATGTGTTTCGCGTTTGTTTGTTGTTTTTCGCGCGTAAATCATCCACGCTTTTTTTCCATCATGGCTGCTCAGAAAAATATAAAAATAAAATTCGCACGCGTAAACTTCAATTCATATTACTTACTTATTACAACAGTCAGTGTGCCTACGATCTAGAGTAAACAATGTTTCGTGCGTAATTTTGTAATATTAGGTAGATATTTTGGTTATCCAAACACCTGCTTTCATTCGCTCCATCGTATTTTTGCAGGAATTATGATAGACTTCAGCAGTTGTAAGACTAAACGTCATAATAGAGGTATCTAATTGTTTATGTAAAGTCGACTTTTCTTGACATTTTTTGCAGTTGTAGTCTGGGGATCTTTAAGGAGTGAATACTGAATAGGCTACATACTTGTAGGCAAGCGTGCTCCATCGTCGACTACATCATTCGCCATGGGATCTGGAGGCCAGGGTCCTGGCGCTGCTCTGGGAGTGGCGCGAGGAGGCTAAACGCCGGGGCGAAACTCTGCTGCCGCGACACCTCGCGGCTCGGCGGACGGAGCTCCGGCAGGATCTCACACGCGACATGGAGACAGCGACTGTCGCAACCCAGCGCTGGGCACGCCACCATTGCGGCGGTAGTGCCCCTCTTTGAGGAGTGGCTGAAGAGGCGTCACGGCGTCCTCACCTTCCGCCTGACGCAGGTCCTCACCGGACACGGTTGTTTCGGAGAGGTTCCTGCATCAAATCAGGCGGGAGGAAACGCCCAGGTGTTACCACTGTGCGGATCGCCCAGAGGACACGGTGGAGCATACGGTGGAGGTCTGCCCCGCTTGGGCGGAGCACCGCCGTGTCCTCGTGGATGCGATAGGTGGCAGAGAGAGACCTCTCGCGCCCGTACCTGGTTCAGGCCATGGTACGGAGCGAGAGGGAATGGGAAGCAGTCTCCGCCTTCTGCGAAGCAGTAATGCTCGCGAAGGCGGTGGCGGGACGCGTGAGGGAAGCTCAACGGAGTGCCCTTCACGGCCCCGGCCGCTACCACCGCAGGAGAGGTATTGGGCGTACTGAGCGTAGGACGTCGCGAGATGATCTCCGACCACCGTAGACCCGGGCTTGCGGACGGCGAGCAGTGGATAGCTCGCAGTCTGATCAGCACCATGCCCGTGAGTCGACGGCGCGTAGTGTACCACGCGCGCCTCAAAGAGATTACTGTCAGCCACCACTGACGGGGCCCATCGTGGCCGGTGTCTGCATGCCCAGGCGTAGCGGATAAATTCTGAAAATGAGTTACCGCACCCCTGGGCATTCAGGCGGGGAAGGAACAGGGGTGGGCTTTAGTCAGTAAGAGACTGACACGCCCTCCCGCTCCACCCAGTGCGGGAGAAGTCATTGGATAATTTCCCAACCCACCAAAAAAAAAAAAAAAATCGTCGACTACATCATAGCTTACCATAAGGTGAGATAGTGGTCAAATGTGAGCAAGGACGTCTGGCATTTGAAAAATGTCACCTTGTTTCAGTCTCTGCATAAGACATTTACAAATTAGTATCATAATTTGTACCCTAATTAAACGCTCATCTACCGCAAACATTTTGCTTGACAACCATAAGTGTTTATCGCGTTTCTCAGTAGCCTCAGGTCTTGATTTGCGGTTTACAGCATATGCCTCCCCAAGTAATTATGTATATGGAATGGACCAAGTGATTATTAGGACATTATAAAAAATGCCCGGGCAGTTTGAAATATGCCCAATATGAGGGGGCAGTGTGATAGCAACTATTTAAATAATCAAATTGACCGGGCATTTTATATAGTGCTAGTCACATAAGGGGCAGAACAAATAAAACCAGGTTTTATTACTGTTATTTTTATTTCAAACGTAGAATCAATATTATATGGAGATGTTATGTGCTAACGACGGTCATAAATAAGGAAAGACGACGGAGCCCCGTTTAAGATCAGGTGGTCGACAGAGCCCTGCTTACTTCTGAATGGTTAAAAAAAAAATAACCACGAAGGGGCTGGACGGGTCTGTTCGCTCGATTTGCTGGCTCACTGGAACCTGCCACCCCTTCTTACCTAACCTATCCGTGTCAGAGTGTCCTAAGATCCCGAGCTCACTAAATACTTAAAAAAAAACAATGAAAAAAAAAGAGAAAAAATGACGCCGTTGGCAACCGGCTGGCTTTCCAACGGCGTTATTTTCGTAAAGATAAACTTATCCATAGTTCTGTTATGTCAAGTTATTGTGTATCGGATTAAACTGTTCTTCGTGTTGTAATTATTGTCTTTTACTGAATACTAACCCACGCCACCACACAATACCTGTGCATTATCAGATTGCCCAAAGACCACACGGCAGTATTTATAATGTCGAGGCAATGTGATAAATAAGGAAGTTCAAATTATAATTATTTATTTCACCCTAAGTAGCTTGTCATTTTTCATAATGCGCGGGCATTATGAAAAATGCCCCTATTTATTACTTGGTCCATAACAAATATACCTACTCTTTGCTTCCCCTTATAATAGGGACTTAAACATAACTAGTGAAATGTGGGTCACTTACTATTAAACCGCTGCCTAACCCTTCGTAGGACGCTGGTGTGCGTGATGATATGTTATTTTCTCAGACAGTTAACCGCTCAAACTTTGCACATTATTAAAACAGCAGAAACTGTTAGAAGATTCGTAGTTTCGTATGATATCATTAAGTACTCCGTTATTACTCCATTTTACAAATATTCCTCATTAAGGGGTAGAGGACGGACATGATAAAACGGACGATAAACCTAACAAATGAGGATACTGTTAGGATACTCGACTATAAGGTTAACATAATCTCTTTAAGAATGTCCCTCATCCCAGTATATTTTGGAGATCCCGCATTGCAGTGGCAAAGCTCGAGAAATATGTTCCCTCTTCGTGTACAGATTTACAAAATTATATTTCTGAACTAATGTGTGCATTTCTAGATTCAGCGGAGCACTTTTCGGTGGATATGCTGTTTGTTGCAATTAGGGTCAAGTTGCTCTGCGACGGAAAGTCTGGTGTCGTATTTTTTCGAGCATTTGTTTGTGACACCGAGTGCCGTTCACAACATGTAATTTATGTTTTAAAAGCAAGTACACGACTTAACTAACGAGCCGCCGTGTGTCTTCGCTTTGTGTGTCAAGTTGTAATCTTGACACATGTTTCAAAAGCATGTGTCAAAGTGTGTGCAAGAGTTTGTTGTGCAAAGGAAACAAACCAAAGTTTTGCATAAAGCTTATGTTCGAAGTCAGCATAAGCCATGCAGACGTATGCTTCCTGAGAAGTAGGATGATTATGGGGACTCTTCCGAGCAGGGTTGCCAACCTTAGATTTTTTTTTCCTCGTACGTAAGCATTTAAAAATCTCGTAATTTGGCTTTCGAACCTCGTACATTTCATTATGCACCTAAAATGTGTTAAAACCAAAAATAAGGCATAATAAACTACCATCATCATCATCATCAGCCTTTTAATGTCTCCACTGCTGGGGCACAGGCCTCCTCTCTGTGAGAGGGTGTGGGCCGTAATCCACCACGCGGGCCCAATTCGGATTGGTGGATGTCACATGTCTTCGAATTTTTGGTTCTAGGACATGCCGGTTTCCTCACGATGTTCTCCTTCACCGTTTTGAGTAAAGTAAAGCGCCTGCCTGGGTTTTAACTCACGACCTTCAACTTGTAAGTCGCGGCCAATACCACTGGGCCACCACTGCTCTCCTGCGCATTAGGAACCTCGTACGGTTGGCAACCTTGCTTCCAAGGTAGTTACGACAAGCCTTGTATAAGTCAAGCGTTTTTGGTGGGGTGGAGTCGTAGGGCGTGTCAGACTGCCCTGGTCCAGGCCATGGTTCGGAGCGAGAGAAAATGGGAAGCAGTCTCCTCCTTCTGCGAAGCAGTAATGCTCGCGAAGGAGGAGGCGGAACGGGTGAGGGAGACTCAACGGAGTAGCCCTCACGCCCCCAGCCGCAGCCGCCGCAGGAGACGCCCTGGGCGTTGGAGGTCGCAGGATTATCTCCGCCCACCGTAGACGCGGGCCTGCGGACGGCGAGTAATGGGTAGCTCACCGTTCGATCAGCACTAGGCCTGAGAGTTGACGGCGCGTAGTGTTCCACGCGCGCCTCAAAGAGATGTCAGCCACCACTGACGGGGCTCATCATGGCCGATGCCTGCATGCCAAGGGGCGCGGATAAATTCGTAACAGAGCTACCGCGCCCCTAGGCACTCTGGCAAGGAAGGATCAGGGGTGGATTTTAGTCAGTAAGAGTCTGTCACGCCCTCCCGCTCCACCCAGAGCAGGAGAAGTCATAGGATGATTTCCCACCCCAAAAAAAGGGCGTGTCAGACTCTTACTGACACCCGTGTTCCTTCAGTTGCCTGGGCCAGGGTCGCGGTGACTCTTTCGGTGAATCCCACGACCCTGACAGAAGCCAAGCGTATAGCTTTACTAAGTTATTTTTTGATGTAACTACACTTTAACTTTCTACCATATTAGCATTATAGGTTCAGATACAGGCACTCCAGAATGCATAAAAATTTCATTGTAAGTGCATAATATTTTGAAGACCATAAAGGTCAATATTGCCTGAAAGCAATGAAGATGCCGGCAACAGAGGACGCTTGAAGAATGGAGGTCGATCCGTTAATTGCAAGTTGAAAGTTATTGATGGCGAATTTGCCGACAATGGTGCGTATTCTGTTGAGCACAAACTAAACTTAATTTAGGCTATTCCTATCTTTTTCTCTCTAATAAAACAAGAAAGAGACGGACGTCAATTAGAGCTGTCAAATTTAGTTTAACTAATATTTCCATACAAATTAAGGGTACACGTAAAAACATGTCGATTAAAAACACGGTGAAGCGCAAGGCGTAAACTAGTTTGACATCTCTAAATTAGTTCATAGCTATAACCGTCCTTTTCTCGCACTGCCTTTTAGTAAAAGATAGCGATTCTCTAATTTTAGTTAAGTTATTAAACAAGAGAATCGGCACCATAGTTTGGCTCCAGATATTCTAATAACCTAGGTCGTAGATTTTGTGACGTGTCACTTCATAGCTCTTCCGATAAAATATGTAGGTACTCACCTACTAGGTACCTACCTAGTCGAACATATTTTGCAGTAAAAGCAATCAGCTGCAAAAGATCTTTCGCCGGATTCTGAATTAGGAATTTGAAGTTGAGTACCTTTTGGTCAAACTCTACTGAAGCCTGACAACGTGTTAAACTTTGATATTAAAGTAGGGTTTGCCACGTTTTTGACTCCAAATTCCCAATTCAGAAACTGATCACTTGTCTTTTTAACCGACGAAAAAAAGGAGGAGGTTCTCAATTCGACCGTATATGTAGATTTTTTTTTTTGTGTATGTTCAGCCCACACTCCATCATTTATGAACCGATTTTGATGATTTTTTTTTGTTACATAGGGTATACCTCAAGGATGGTCCCATGCCAAGGAAATCAGGATCTTATAATGGAATCATGATAAAATTGAGAGAAAACTTCGAAAATTGTGGGCACGTTTAGCGTTTCTGTATGTATGTTCGAACTTCACTCCGTTATTTATGAACTGATTTTGATGATTCTTTTTTTGTTAGATAGGGAATACCTCAAGGGTGGTCCCATGTCAAGGACAACAGGATCTAATCATGGGATCCTGATAAAATTGAGAGAGAACCTCGAAAATTGGGCACGAATATTGTTTCTGTTTACTTTTCATAACTTAATCAGGTATTTGCATTTAGGAATCATGACATCATGAAACTGAGCTGATGATGGAAACCATACCATTGTTACACAATATAAGTTAGATACTCGTATAAAAACTGGTTTTAGTGACGAATACCACTTAATATGCTTTGAAGAAAAGACGTCTTAACAATATTGGAGGTAACCTCAACTGGTCAATATCCTGGGAACTTCATGGAAGGATGGTTACATCATCAGCTCAGTGGCAAGAGGAATGATGAAGGATTAGAAATTAGCCTCAGAGTGTTAAAAGATGATGCGACCCACAAAAAATCATAAAATAAAAAACTTTTTAACAAAAAAATTCAACCGACGAAAAAGAACTAAAAAGCTAAAAACCAATAAACCTTTTAAGTCTTGAGTATTGAGCTTATTTACCTACATAAAATATCAAATTTTATATAAACTAATTTTGAGTCGGGAAAATTATTAATTACCTACTTATAGCCTTCTTAACTTATAAAATTTAGAAATTTAATAATCAGATTGTTGTTTGGCGCCGAATCAAAATTAGTATAGGTAAATAAAATTAGATATTTTATGTAGGTAAATAAGCTCAATACCTACTCTAGACTTAAAAGGTTTATTTATTTTTAGCTGCTTAGTTCTTCTTCGTCGGTTAATTTTCTTGTTAAAATGTTTTTTTTTTAAGTGAAAATGTCAAATATCTACTTATCTATATTTTCTATGGCTCCATGTTCAAATGAATTTAATTTAAGAATATGCTACCAACTCTTCGTCTTGTGAAAAATACTAGTTGGCCAGTTCTGGAATGCAGTTGGACATTAAAGAAACACTTTTGTAAATCAACACTACCAAGAAATCTATTCATCTTCCCGCCAAAACAAAACTCCATTTTTATTTCGTCGATCAAAGCTAATGCTGTCGTTTTCCGCGTCAGCTAACAGCCACTAAAACCAGCATGTTCTGACGATCTGTCCGTCCGTCATGTCTTTCGATATCTTTTGATGCGAACTTTACGACAAACGTTTTTATTGTACGTCTAGTTTTCGGTCGTTACGACAAAGGCAGAATGGAGTATGATGTTCGACCGTGTTGCTTTATCATTTAAAAAAGTAATTTCGGTTGTCTACGGAAATAATTATTATTTTATTTTTTTAGTTTTGGCTTGGCACGGTTTGTGCATTTAGCCAGTGTCAAGTTAAGAAAGTATTTAGTTTTAAATACAGAATACTGTCACTTTTTTCACCATTAGAATGCAGATGTAACACATTCTAATGTTTTTGCAGTATTTGGGAGCAAATGAGTCGGCCTTCTCGGCAAGCTTCGCTGAGGTAGTCAATACTACAATAAAATTTTCAGCTCCACTTTACCGAGATCGCGCCTGTTTCAATGATTCCACATATTGTCCATTTGCGTTGACACTTGAGACACAAAACTACACCAATTTTACATCACAATATCCACTAGGAATCAATAAACGAATAATTAAAACAGCCACTGAACTTCACTCGACAAAGTCCCGCCAAAAACTCCCTACGGAAAGAATTGCTTTTTTTCGCGTTATTTTTTGTTCAGAAGAAATGGAGCGTTAAATATTTTTAAAGGTAGGTACAAATTATTTTAATTAGCCCTTTGAAATAATATAAGGTACAAATATCTATTTGTACCTTCGCCAGCTCGTGGAAAATGTCCTCAAAATCATCTGATTTTGAGGACATTTTCCACGAACTGCTGAAAAAGGAAATTACTTACTCAGGTACTCTATACCATTTCCCAACATTGCGTTTTTGAAATGTCAAGTCATTATAAACCTTTATAATCCGTGGGCCAAATTAAACGCTAACTTGTTTTAAAACTAAACATTTGCGACAAAATAATATTAAAAAAAAATGTCGCTTGTTTCTTCCTTCCCACTGCCTCCAAATTACATAAACAGACAAACGTATACCTACACATATTCACACATTCACTCACCTTCATACACATACATACACTACACTTACATTCGTGCTAATACACATGGATAAATAATAATTAGTGCTTAAGATTTCATTATTTTTAAAAGTTTTTTTTTTATCCAAAATCTAAATCACATGAATACTTATTTGTTTTTTTCTTTTTCTATTTTCTTGTCTATGTGCCTGGAACGCTGTCGTCTCCCATCTTGGAGGTGGGCGCTAATGGCTGCGACACGGTATTCCATACTAATGCGGTTGTTAACGAACACAATTTTTTTTTTTGTTTTTAGTTCAAATAAATATTTTTGTATTTGTATAATCATAAATAAAGTAGCAGCGAAAACATCTGGAAGACTGGACTCACGAATAGCAAGTCACACTGCGACATCAGTTGTAGGTATATAATTTCCGGGTTGCGTCAAAAAGTATCTATTAAATAAGTGCTTTTATTTTTAATACGTATTATAAAGAGTGTTTCGATTCGTGCCAAGTGCTATTAAAATGATATACTGTTGCAGACCTAGCGACGAACGTAGGCATATTGTGTGAATAATGTTTTGTTACTCCGTGCCTTGTTAAAATGTTCAACAATAAAATCGGTTTGACGCAGGTTCCATTTAGCGGTTGACGCATGGTTGACGTGTGATATTTTAAAGAATTTCAATTTCAATATCTCATGTCATTGTGTGTTTGGCGTTAAGTTAGGAACAGTTTATTTTGGGTTGAGGATAAATTCGAAACAGAGTTACCTAGCCCCCGGGCATTAAGGGCAGGAAGGAACAGGGGTGGGTTTTAGTCAGTAAGAGTCTGACACGCCCTCCCGCTCCCCCCAGAGCGGAAGAAGTCATTGGATGATTTCCCACCCCAGTTTATTTTAGCACTGACAGGCAATCAATAATCAATTTCTTAATTTTATTTACTTCAGAACATTAAATCTCCTGGTCAGACCAAAAGTCTAGACTTTAGATCTAGCACTGGATCTAGACCGAGTGTCTATCTTGACGTCGTAAATATTGGTCGGGGTTGCATCATTACATGACACATCCCAGTTATTTTAGCATTCCAAACAAAAAAAACTTAGGAAGCTCATTAAGTTATAGTTTTTAACATAAATAGAACTGAGTAAGAATTGTTAAAAACGAGGACACTTATTTAAAAAAAAATGTGGGTAGTTTAAACCGTGCTGATTAGCATGTTCTTAATTCAATGTTTCTATAGTAAATTTGAATTCGGAATCTGCTTATCAGTGTTTAAACTAAGCATAAAATATTGTAAGCGACTTTTATAAATAAGGTAATAGTTAACAAAAAAAGATTTTATACCGGCTATCACAATAAAATTAAATGTGTACACAGAATTTCATGTCCGTGCTGTTGAGAATTGGAGAGTTAAAGAAGAAGATAGATAGAAATAGAATTGAAGATAAAAATGCATTGGTATTGAAACTGAACCTAAGTTGCATGTATAACTTTAGAAGTATGAAGGTACGAGACGCCTAACGTTCGTAGGTTCTAATAGCGAGAGCCTTTATTAAATATGGGTCAATACGTACCCCGTATTAATTTTACAAGTGCTCCGTGCCAGTTCAATTTATTAAGAGTCTTTCACACGCACACATACCTGTTCTGCTTCTATTTGGGGTAATTTTCGAAATCGATAGTTCTAACTAATACATCAAAATTATAGGCTGTAGATGGAGCTTAACTGTCGAACAAGGAATTATCTCGTAAACAGTTTAAAAATATACAAGAGGGCATAGACAAAGTGCTAGCGAAATGTCACATGTATCACCGCCATTATGAGTTGTATACCCCATGGATTCTTAACCTCTTGATTTAAATCGATAGTACCTACTCTACTGCAGCTTGGTAACCTCAACCGCTAAGCAGGATCGATATGGCCCTAATGTCTTTGGAATACTGCATCGATGCTGCAGACCGTGTGAACAGTCTCTAACACAGGTAATCGGAAGGAAGCTTCGCATTCTGCAGAGCCTGAATAAAACAATGGGTACGGCTATAATACTACTCGTACTTTCGTATTACCTACCAACTATACTATACTACATAACACTCCTCCATTTGTAGTACCTTCTTACACATGTTTTCGAACATTGAATGTTTATCTACCCTCTGTAAAGGTGGTTTTACACCGGCGAGGCGAGGCGTGGATGGGATGGGCGAGAATTGAAATCACGGTTACCCTTTTACACCGAAAGATGTCCATCGGTATACTGTGACGTCTCGCGATTGACAGCGGTGGCTCGCGCCGGCCGTCGGTACCTCGCTTTGGCTCGCACTATCATGCGCCGCTCGGCCAGTCGTGTCTTCTGCGCTTACTACGTTTTGTGGAGAAAGAGCCAGTATTGTGGGATCAACGTTCGGTGGTTTGTCTTGTGCCAAGTTTCGTCATTATTGAATAAATATGTTAATGGTCGGAGCGAGCCGGCGGCGACGAGTGCAAGTGCGAGTCATCGCGAGACATCGAGAGTCAGCGCGTGACGGAGCTGTACCGTGCGGGTCCTCGATGGCGTGCGATCTATATCCGTTTTAAAAGTAAATAAATACTCTATTCTTAGAGAAATAAAGTTCAATATTGTACTAACAAAGATTTCAATACTCGCCTCGCACATCCTCGCACATCTAGACCTTTTAGACCAAAGATGGGCAGGGCGTGTATAGAAATTTTGCCATACAAACAATTCTCGCCCACCTCATCCACGCCTCGCCTCGCCGGTGTAAAACCACCTTAATGGGCGTTGTAAGTACGCACTGTACTTACTTAGTTATTGATGATGAGGAAGACTGATTAAAAGTTAGTAGAGGTATCAATAAGGAATTTTTATTTGTTCGCTGTTTTACGAACTAACGACGTTGAATTCAGTTATGACAAGACTTAGGTCTGCCGGAGTATGTGTTTCCTGGTAGCTACCTACAACCTGGGAGTCTTAAAGTCAAGAGTGAATAGGTTACTTCTAGGCAAGCGTGCTCCATCTTCGACCACATCATCGCTTACCATCAGGTGAGATAGTGGTTAACGCGAGCCTATCAATAATAAAAAAATAAAAAAAACCTTTTAACAAAAAAAACAACCGACTTCCAAAAAAAAATACACTAAAAATTTAAAAATAACTTTAATTTCGGAAGTCGGTGTTTGTATTTTATTTCTTCGATATTTGACACCGACTTCCGAAATTAAAGTTATTTTTAAATTTTTAGTGTATTTTTTTTTGGAAGTCGGTTGTTTTTTTTTTGTAAAAAAGTTTTTTATTTGTCGCTTTTTAGTTGTTATACCCCAGAACTAAAATCCCCAATAACATGGAACGTGGAATTTAAACATTTGGAGAACACAAAAACGTCATCAAGATATGCCTATTTTTCGTTTTTGTTCAGTTTCTCAAAAAGTGCTAAAGCAATTTCGATAAAATTTATATGGGACCACCTCGGAAGTATATTCTTTCGGATAAAAAAAGAATTTTGAAAATCGGTCCACAACTGACGGAGAAATGCGCGGATATACATAAAAAAAAAAAAAAAAAAACATACATACAGTCGAACATGGAACCTCCTCCGTTTTCGAAAGTCGGTTAAAAAGAGAAGTTAAGCATATCGCAATTGGTGGCATTACTTATGCTAAATGTAAATAAATTATTTTTCCATAAGTAGTGCCTAAGTACAGTCGACCACACGTCAATGGTACCAATACCAAAACTAGTGTAAGCTCTTTCGTTGTACCCGGGCCTGCGGACGGCGAGTAGTGGGTAATTCGCCGTCCAATCAGCACCAGGTCAGAGAGTCGACGGCGCGTAGTGTTCCACGCGCGCCTCAAAGTGTTGTCAGCAAACACGACGGGCCCCGTCATGGCCGATGCCTGCCCGGGGGTTGAGGATAAATTCGAAAGAGTTACCTCGCCCCTGGGCATTCAGGGCAGGGAAGGAACAGGGGTAGGTTTTAGTCAGTAAGAGTCTGATACGCCCTTCCGCTTCACCCTAGAGCGGGAGATGTCATTGGATGATTTCCCACACCACAAAAAAAAGCTCATTCATTGTGCATCCAGCTAAGGTGTGAAATTCCCTGCCAGAGTCTGTGTTTCCTGATAGCTACAACCTGGGCTCTTTAAGTCAAGAGTGAATAGGTTGCTTCTAGGAAACCGTGCTCAATCGTTGACCACATCATCGCTTACCATCAGGCGAGGAAGTGGTCGAAAGTACCAAAAACGGCCGTTTTTGACAGTTTTGCTTACTACTTTGGATACGAAACATTTTCTGTCCTGGCCCTGCAGTCTCGACATATTTAACGATCGCTATATCCTAACGATAGATCGCTACGTCGGAAAAATAATTAATTTTCTTGAAATATGTACAGAGACGGCGTAATTTTTAACTTGCAAGCACTATTTTTCATGAAAACTGATCAACTGATCTGCTGGTCTCTGTACATATTTCAAGAAAATCAATTATTTTTGCGACGTAGCGACCGATCTTTAGGACATAGCGATCGCTATCAATGTTGAGACTGCAGGCCCTGTTTTAACAACGTAAAAAAACGTTTTAACAAAAAAAAAAACAACCGACTTCCACAAAAAAATACACTACAAATTAAAAAATAATTTTTATTTCGGAAGTCGGTGTTAATTAGTATTTTATTTCTTCGTTATTTGACACCGACTTCCGAAATTAAAGTTATTTTTTTTAATTTTTAATGTATTTTTATTTGGAAGTCGATTGTTTTTTTTTCTAAAAAAGTTTTTTATTTTTCACTTTTTAGTTGTTATACCCAAGAAATAAAAACCCCAATAACATGGAACGTGGAATTCAAACCTATTCGTAATTGGAGAACACCAAAACGTCATCTAGGTATACGTATTTTTCGTTTTTGTACTGGTTTCCAAAAAGCGCTGAAGCAATTTCGATAAAATTTATATGGGACCACCTCGGGAGTATTCTTTCGGGTAAAAAAGAATTTTGATAATCGGTCCTCAATTGACAGAGAAATCAGTGGACAAACATAGAACCTCCTCCTTTTTCGAAGTCGGTTAAAAATACCTTATCCACTTTGTAACAAACGCAACATAGGATTCTTTAATATTTATTTTCTATGATATAATATGCTACGATTTTTTAACCGACGAAAAAAAGGAGGAGGTTCTCAATTCGACCGTATATATATATATTTTTTTTTTTTTTTTTGTGTATGTTCAGCTCTCACTCCGTCATTTATGAACCGATCTTGATAATTCTTTTTTTGTTAGATAGGATATACTTCAAGAGTGGTCCCATGTCAAGGAAATCAGGATCTGATGATGGAATCTTGATAAAATTGAGAGAAAACCTCGAAAATTGTGGGCACGTTTAGCGTTTCTGTGCGTATGTTCAGCTCTCACTCCGTCATTTATGAACCGATCTCGATAATTCTTTTTTTGTTAGATAGGGTATATCTCAAGGGTGGTCCCATGTCAAGGAAAACAGGATCGGATAATGGAATCCTGATAAAATTGAGAGAAAACCTCGAAAATTGTGGGCACGTTAAGCGTTTCTGTACGTATGTTCGGCCCTCACTCCGTTGTTTATGAACCGATTGTGATGATTCTTTTTTTCTTAGATAGGGTATACCTCAAAGGTGGTCCCATGTCAAGGACATCAGGATCTGATCATGGAATCCTGATAAAATTGAGAGAAAACCTCTAAAATTGGGCACGAATATTGTTTCTGTTTACTTTTCATAACTTAATCGGGTATTTTCATTTAGGAATCATCACATCATGAAACTGAACTGATGATGGAAACCATACCTTTCCTAAACAATAGAAGTTCGATATAAAAAACTGGTTTTAGTGACAGATACCACTTAATATGCTTTGAAGAAAAGACGTTTTTAGAATATTGGAGGTAACCTCACCTGGTCAATATCCTGGGAACCTCAAGGAATGATGGTTACATCATTAGCTCAGTGGCAAGAGGAATGATGAAGGATTAGAAATTAGCCTCAGAGTATTAAAAGATGATGCGAGTCACAAAAAATCATAAAATAAAAAACTTTTTAACAAAAAATTTAACCGACGAAAAAGAACTAAAAAGCAAAAAATAAATAAACCTTTTAAGTCTTGAGTATTGAGCTTATTTACCTACATAAAATATCAAATTTTATATAAACTAATTTTGAGTCGGCGCCAAATAATAAAATGATTAATTACTTACATCTAGCCTTCTTCATTTCTACGTACAAATAAAATTTAGATATTTAATAATAAGACTGTTGTTTGGCGCCGACTCAAAATTAGTTTATATAAAATTTGATATTTTATGTAGGTAAATAAGCTCAATACCCAAGACTTAAAAGGTTTATTTATTTTTTGCTTTTTAGTTCTTTTTCGTCGGTTAAATTTTTTGTTAAAAAAGTTTTTTTTATCCAATGAGGGCGCCACTTGGCCGGTAGTGGGGAATCATACAAAATCATTGAACGAAAATGTTCATGAGTTAAATTCATTTTGATAGCACACATAATTTTCGAAAGGAAGCCACACTGAAAAAACAAATGACAATCTCGCAAATTAAAAAGTAATATGTTTCCAAAGAGTTCCATTTTTGAATTCCATAATTATTTTTTTTAATTCTTTTATTGTAAGTGGTCAGATCCAGAAACTTTCAGTACGCCCCACTTAGAAGAAAATATTATAGTTTCTCACCTGGAGCATTAGAATCGAGATCAGACCTACTAGATAACATAGTTAATGCCAGTTTACAGTTGCGGGCGCAGAATTGGGATACGTGTAGCTGTGAGGAATAACTCTTTTACCTCTACACAGATTATTAGTTACAGAGGCAATTCTGGCTCTGTCCGGCAACCAAGTGGTCCCAGGAAAGACGGTGGTACAGTGAGCACGTGCTGCCGTGCACAGCGAGGTTCAGCGAGACCATTGATGGGTGGGTGAACGTTCAGGGAAACTATTGATGGGTGGCACGGAAAACACACTGGTATTAAAGTACTTACAGTAATACTACTAGGCAATGCATACTGTCAGTGTACTTTAATACAAGTGTAATAAAGTTGAATTTCCCACGATTCGTCATTGTCGCCAGCTCTCCGTCATTATTTTCTGATAAACGCCAAGAGATTCACCCGGATGTGCCCGAACAGGCGTTGCACACAGGGGGTTTCGGCGTCATCTTTAAGTGGTCATGGAGTCCCTTCCAAATGTGAATGGTGATCTACGGGGTGGTTTTAGTGAGGATCCCACATCCACAGCCAGCCTAGGTGCCTTTTGAAGGTTTTACCCCGAAAACCAAAAACAAAAGGTAAACTTTTACTACTATTGAAAGCAGTCTCTGAAAATTGTGTTTACAATGCTGCTGAGAGTGGAATTTGTTCCGAAGAATTTTTTAACTTCCCATTGATTCTCCCGCTCTGGGTGGAGCGGGAGGGCGTGTCAGACTCTTACTGACTAAAACCCACCCCTGTTCCTTCCTGCTCTTAGTGCCCGGGGCGAGGTAACTCGTGTTTCGAATTTATCTTCAATCCCCGGGCAGGCATCGGCCATGACGGGCCCCGTCTCTATTGCTGACAACTCTTTGAGGCGCGCGTGGATCACTACGCGCCGTCGACTCTCGGAACTGGTCCTGATCGGACGGCGAGCTACCCATTACTCGCCGTCCGCAGGCCCGGGTCTACGGTGGCCGGAGATCGTCTCGCGGCGCCGGAAGTCCCAGGCGTCTCCTGAGGCGGCTGCTGCTGAGAGCGTGAGGGTGACTCCGTTGTTGGGGTGCCCTCACGCGTCCCGCCTCCGCCTTCGCGAGCATTACTGCTTCGCAGAAGGAGGAGACGGCTTCCCATTCCCTCGCGCTCCGTACCATGGCCTGAAGCAGGGCAGGGCGCGAGAGGTCGCCCATTGACCTATGAACTTGAAATTTGGTGATATTACGTACCTATATTTTTTTTTCTGTGATAATTCCTCCATTTGGTACGGAACCCTAAATGTGCGAAGTCCGACACTCACTTGGCCGGTTTTTGTTTTTATGTCGTGTCGCGAGCCCAGTCGCACGTCTCAACAATGACTGAATCTCCGTATCGTCGCCGTACTTACTCTTAGACTCCGCTAAACGCCAAAACAGATGCATTGTGTATAATTTTAGGTGCAGACCCATAAAAGATCTGGTAAGTTTGTCACGTTGCGTGCCGGAGTATTGGTGTGACACGTAGAGGAGGTCGTAGGAGTGACACGCAGAGGAGGACGTAGAATAGGAGGACCGTAGATGAGGAGTTGAATGAAGAATAACACGCGACGAGTTAAGACGTATATTTCATTATTAACAGTAGGCTTTATTATAATATGGAGCACTTATTAATCGTACGTACACCATACACTGTGATTAGGTACATATTTAAATTATATTATTGTCAGGAACATGCCTGAAAACTCTTGAAAACGTAACTGTCATTTATTGAATAGAAGGAAAATGACAATGATAGATAGGAGCTTAGTCTAGCTCGGCAGCAGAATTAGAACTGATTTTTAATATAGAAACAGACATTGACAGAGAAAACCAGTAATATTAGAATTTTAAATTTAAAAATGTAGGAAAGAACGTAATTTGGAATAGAGGTCATAAAATAAACAATGCCTTGTTACTAGTTCTTATTGAAAGACTCAATAAACACTACAAAATTCTAACACTTCGTTATGTGAAATAGATTTTCAGCTCAATAGTCGTTCTAAATAAATAATATGCATTTTGCTTTGTAGTCGAGCTCCTAAAGCTAAAGTCGTGCTCAGGAAAGTATAGAGCGGATGAGGGGCGCCGGGTATAATCGAACTATTCACACGGAAAGTCTAATAGTGGCACTACATAGTACAGTGGGTAAAATAGATGAGTAAGCTTGCAAACGGTCAATAAAAAAAAAAAAATTAAAGTATTTTTTTTATTTGACGTTTTATAATATCTGTTTGCCTCATGAAAAAAGGCGAAAGTTTTGGAAGGTGCTTAGAATCTGATGAGCTGAAAAATATGCACAAGACAAGCTTACACTTTTTTTTTTTTTTTGGACGGATGAGAAATCATCCAATGACATCTCCGCTCTAGGGCGCAGCGGGAAGGCGTGTCAGACTCTTACTGACTAAAATCCACCCCTGTTCCTTCCCTACCCTGAGTGCCCAGGGGCAGAAGACTGGCAGCATTGAACGGCAATGTTAATTCTTTGGGAAAAGAACGAGCCAGCCCTCTGGTCACGTAAAGTGTCGATTAGTCAGCGAGAAATATCCTTAAAAAGGAGACGCGCACTCGGACCACATGACCCGAGCGTTTCGACGCCAAATGGCTCAAAACTGTAATTCCCAATAAGGTTATAGTATTTGCGCCGCTTGAGGGCCTCGGCACCTACAGCGGCAGCACGGGCACAGACCGTCGTACTTGGAACATGAGATGGCGCAAGGGTATCGACACAGGTTGCGTCCCACACCAAAGGCCTACCCACCTTCCACGGCACCAACGTTATGCCATCTGGTCTCTTCCCATAGTCACGTACCAAGCCACTTGGTTCTAATACGCCGGCGGTGACAAGAGCTCGACGAATAATATCGTTGATGCTGGTGTGCCGTGCTATGCGGCCTGCACTCCTGCAGCAGGACAGACCATGGTGCCCGAAGCTGTCGACAGCTTCACCGCAGTGACACCGATGTGGAGCAACACAAGGTACGCCTAAACGTAGACCGGTTACAAGCCGAAACGAAGCGTCATCCATCATAGTGCCTATGATGACGGGAGTGCCCGACTCCCATACTCCTACAGCCAGCAGACGCGCACGCTCTGCAAAACTCGATGACGTAGTAATGATTTCGTATAATACTGCAGAGCGGCACATCCACCGTCTCTGAGAAGACAGGTTGTCGTGCAAATCCGTATTGAGACAAGCCATTTTCCAAGCGGTCAACGCATCGGTCAAAAACGGTACCTCAATATTAACAAATAAAATTCATTTATTTCAGGTATAGTCCATATTGATCACAGCACAATTACAACACAGCTTAAATAAATACAATAAAATTAATTACGGCTCATTAAAATCATTATTATAATAGTAGTCATTGGAAAAACAAAATTAAATAAATAAAATAAAAAAAAAACAAAATAAAAACGCGTTAAGTGAATGTCAAAAAAAATGTTAAAAATGTCAAGCCGTGTGCCTAACCTAATTATTTAACGTGCCTGTTACAACGGTGTCGAAACTCAAATGTATGGACAGTCGAGTCGATCAGCGATCATCACCAGGAGAGCATTGGAGCTGGCCTGCACCCTGCGCATCAAGGACGCGCACCACTTGCGCATGGTGGCGTGGAAAGAGTAACCAATTAACCAGTGAGGAGGTTAATGTATCAGTACTCTGGACCGAGGAGAGGAAAGCCGGTAAACTTATAGTTGATTTAGAATTTCGAATATTTGAAATTACATTATTATAACACAGTGTAATTAATTTATAAAGTTATGTCTAACGCGGATAAAAATTGAGAATCACGCAAAAACTATTATTTAAAAAATAATTTAATTTAGTAAACGTGTTTTATTATAATACCTGTTGTTTTACGATAATAAATTAATAATGCGTTTAATTTGGGACAGCGCAACTTGATGGGCGAGTTCTATTACTGAGTGGACGTACGACGCATTGCGTGAGGTCAGCACAGAACACGCAAGCTAACCACTCAAGTTCGTTGGTATATAACTGCGCCTTACGCTACGCTTTCTGAGGTCAGTCGGTGGATGGGTGACCACCCAGTTTATATTAAGACCTCTCCGTGTCTCAGAAAGCGTGACGTTTTCATTTTAAGATCTTTGAAAATCGTTACTGGTAATTACAAGCTGGCCGAAATACTTGCCAACGGTCTTTTCGAGTTAACCATTAGCTGTATTGTGGAGTTTGTATAGACGGTCGCGCTATATAAAATACTAGTATTCAGCTGCATACGAGTAGACTGGAAGTCAACCCCAACGTACTTGGGCAAGGCAAAGCAGATTGATTGATCTTGTGCAATTTTTTTGGTACTCACACTGTTGACTATTTTCCTGGCTTAATTTTCAAATATGGGGTGACTACAGAGATGACGACTAATAGAGGAATATGGAAGAAAAAGATATGTTGCGCCGACCCCAAATAAATTGGGATAAGGGCAGGAGAATGATTATGAATTTCCAAATAGGTATGTAGCAAGTTAAAAAACACGACTGCTTAAAACAACTAAAAAGTTTCAAACAACTCACTTTTCAAGCAGTCAATACTGATGCAGTTAGTGGCAGTTATTTTAATTCAAATAAAGTACTTTAGTTGTTTTTTCTTTATTTTAGTGAGTTATATTTTTGGAAACGTCTCCTCGAGCTCTTTATTTTGATAATCCACATGATCATGTAAAAAAAATATGACTTTATTAACTTTTTTATTTTTTTATCCCCGAAGGGAAGGCTAAAGTCATTTGACCATATTGCCTAGTCTTACGTAGTGTATTTATACTTTTTTCCATTAGAATGCAGATGTAACACATTCTAATGTTTTTTGCAGTATTTGGCAACAAATGTGTCGAGTCAGCCTTCTCGGCAAAGTTCGCTGAGGTAGTCAATACTACAATAAAATTCTCAGCTCCATTTTCCCGAGATCGCGCCTGTTTCAATGATTCCACATATTGTCCATTTGCGTTAACACTTGAGACACAAAACTACACCAATTTTATATCACAATATTCACTAGGAATCAATAAACGAATAATTAAAACAGCAACAGTGAGCTGCACTCGAGAAAATCCCGCCAAAAACTCTGACTTTATTAACATAATGGCGGCCATCTTTTTTTTTCAAATTTCATTTAGCCTATGTCACTTCGGTAGTCAAACCTCATTTGTTAAAATTCCTCCGGCGATTTAGGCTATTGGGCGTCCCAAAGAAATAGACATACAAACACACATACTTACAAACTCTAGAAAAACATTACTATCCTTGACGGCACTCAGGTAAAAATACCCGAGCCTGTATAAACAGTAGGTAATTTTAAACATGATACGATCCGTAATTATTTTACCAGACGGCTCATGTAACAATTACTTACATGTTTTAATGACCCTTATCCTTTCAACTAATTGGATGACCATATTCACCTACGTACCTACTAAGCTAACAATTTTATCGTGTGTACGGTTTATAATCCATCGCGTAGGTCGGATTAGGTGTCGGATATAATGGACTCGTTCAACCGGTGTGTCTGTGCTATTGTGAAGCGATCATGTGTGCTGAGGACAATATTGTGTCATAAATAAATCTAGATTAGGTTTTGGTTTGTCAGGGGTTTCTATGCCTTAAGGCGTATATAGCCGCCAAGTGGCGCCCTCATTACGCCTAGGGGTAGCGGATAAATTCTGAAAATGAGTTGCCGCACCCCTGGGCACTCAGGCAGGGAAGGAACAGGGGTGGGTTTTAGTCAGTAAGAGTCTGACACGCCCTCCCGCTCCATCCACCCAGAGCGGGAGAAGTCATTGGATGATTTCCCACCCACAAAAAAAAACGCTTTGCTACGATAAACGTTTTAATCAATGAGGGCGCTCATTGATTAAAAAATCGTAGCAAAGCGTAGAAAATAAAGATTAAAGAATCCTATGTTGCGTTTGTTACAAAGAGGATAAAGTATTTTTACGTTGTTGAAACAAGACTCAAAGTGTATTCTATCCAAAATAGTAAGCATAAGTACCAAAAACGGCCGTTGTGGACACTACTTTGGATACGAAACACTTTGAGTCCTATTTTAAAAACGTAAAAATACCTTATCCTATTAGTAAGAAACGCAACATAGGATTCTTTAATATTTATTTTCTAGGCTAAGATACGAATTTTTATTCAATGAGGGCGCCACTTAGGGGGAGGTAGGCCCTTAATATACCCATGAAAATTTGCTGCTTTCTAGTACTAACAGTCGCACGTACGCTTTGCCTCAGACGGACAGACAGACAGACCGAAACTATAAGGGTTCCTTGTCCTTGTTAGGACTACGGAACCCTAAAAACTAAACAATCTTCAAAACAACCATCCAGTCTATATCTAATGGAATGCCTACAGCTGGTGCATAAGTATATTTAAGTGCATATCATTAGAAAGTTCACGTGTACTTTGCACCAGCTGCCAGTGGATAGGCAGTCGTTTACGTACTTTAGCAAAACTTTATAGATTTGCTAATGCTTCCGAGAATGTTATAAAGCTTGAAATGGTTGTCAAGAGGTAGGTAATTCTAGGGTAAAACTTGATGAAAAAAGAGTATTTTTCCCCTTTAAAAGCTGAATAAAAATTAAAATATACGAGTATGTGGCTCCTATTTTAAACCAAGTTCGAAAAAAGGAGGAGGTTCTATGTTCGACTCTATGTATGTTTTTAGTGTATTTTACAAGTTGGTTCAGTTTCGATCATAATGCATTTTTAGGGTTCCGTATCCGAAGGGTCCAAACGGGGGCTCCGTTTGGACCCTTCGGATACGGAACCCTGTTGTCATCACTCACGTGTCCGTCTGTCTGTCCGTTCGTCGTCTGTCACAGAATTTTGTTACGAAGAATTTTTTTACTTCCCATTGACCTATGAACTTGAAAATTTGGTGATAATGTTTATTATTACGTATACTTTACTAACAAATACCAATATTTGGTACGGAACCCTTAATATGCTAAATCCAACATGCACTTGGCCAGTTTTTTTAGAAGTCGGTTGTATTTTTTAACCGACTTTGAAAAAGGAGGAGGTTCTATGTTCGACTGTATGTATGTTTTGTTTTTTATGTATTTCCACCGATTTCTCTGTCATTTATGGACCGATTTTCAAAATTCTTTTTTTATCCGAAAGAATATACCTACTCCCGAAGTAGTCCCATATGAATTTTATCGAAATTGCTTTAGCGGTTTTTGAAAAACTGAACAAAAACGAAAAATATGTATACCTAGATGACGTTTTGGTTTTCTCCAACTACGAGTATGTTTAAATTCCACGTTCCATGTTATTGGGGTTTGATTTTTGGGGTATATTTGGGGTATATTTTTTATTTTTCACTTTTTAGTTGTACCCCAGAATTAAAACTAAAAATTTAAGTTATGCCCGAATTAATGAACCCCACTATGGGGACATGGAATTTTAACATAATTGGAGAAAACCAAAATATCATCTATGTAGTACATACAAGTTATTGTTGATTCTTTCAAAAAGCGCTGAATCTATTTCAATAAAATTTATATAGGAGTATACTCTATAGAATGTAGGACATACATTATTTGTCAAAAATTTGATCTTTTTAAAAGTATATCTACCATGACGTACCGCAAAGTTGGTCTTCAAATTGAAATGCCCAGATTTATGGTTGAATCGAAACCTAACAAATTCCTGGTATACTTTTTTCGTTTTATCTCACGAAGGCGGATTAGTCTTGAATCTGTGTGGTCGATGGCGCCGAAAAGTTCTGGTGTGGCGACCGCGTACCGGAACTACCGGAAGACGCAGCGTTGGAAGGCCTCCCACAAGGCGGAGGGTCGCGGGTAGCCGATGGATGCGAGACGCACCGGACCGTTCATTGGGGCGACACTTGGGGGAATCCTATGTCCAGCTGTGGACTTCTTTCAGCTGAAATGATGATGATGTTTTTTTTTTTTTTTTTTTATGTTTGATAGGCTCGCGTTTGACCACTATCTCACCTGATGGTAAGCGATGATGTGGTCGAAGATGGAGCACGCTTGCCTAGAAGTAACTTATTCACTCTTGACTTAAAGACTCCCAGGTTGTATCTTACAGGAAACACAGACTCCGGTAGAGAATTCCACTATCTAGCTGTACGTGCAATGAATGTTTTCTCAAAGCGCTTTGTGCGTATAGATGGGATGTCCACCATGAACCGGTGGCACTTCGCCGTACGTCTTGTGGTCCTTAGATGAAACGGGCTTGGCGGAATCAAATCATGATGGTGTGTGAACAGTGGTGACAAATGAATCTACACACATCCAAGAGAACCCGCCTTCGTGTAATAGAATACTTATACAGAGCTACAAGAATCTTTTAGTGCTTGAATGCCATTGTCTGCTTCGGGCGCTGAACTGTCTATGGAAATGAAACTAATAAAAAAATAAGATTGCAGGATTTTTGTAGCGCTATTATTAGGATAAAAATTTTTTTACAAAAAAAAAAACAACCGACTTCCAAAAAAGAAAATACACTAAAAATTAAAAAATAACTTTAATTTCGGCAGTCGGTGTTTGTATTTTATTTCTTCGTTATTTGACACCGACTTTCGAAATTAAAGTTTTAAACATACTCGTAATTGGAGAAAACCAAAACGTCATCTATGTATACGGATTTTTCGTTTTTGTTTAGTTTTTCAAAAAGGGCTGAAGCAATTTCGATAAAATTTATATGGGATCGCCTCGGGAGTATATTCTTTCGGATAAAAAAAAAATTGAAAATCGGTCTACAACTGACAGAAATCGGTGGACATACATAAAAAAAAACATACAGTCGAACATAGAACCTCCTCCTTTTTCTAAGTGGGTTAAAAAAAAAAAAAAACAAGTAGACAGTAATATTTTTTGTTGGGATTTTTTCGAGTGAAGTTCAGTGGCTATTTTAATTATTCACAAATTGATTACTAGTGAATATTGTGATGTAAAATTGGTCTAGTTTTGTGTCTTACGTGACACGTAAGACACAAAACTAGACCAATTAGACTAGACTAGACTAACGCAATCGAAAAATATGTAGAATCATTGAATTATGCTCAAACTCGGTAAAATAAAGCTGAGAATATACCTCAGCGAAGCTTGCCGACAAGATTTACTCGACACTTTTGCTGCTACGTACCTACTGCAAAAACATTATAATGTGTTACATCCGCATTTTATTGGAAAATAAAGTGGCTGTATTCTGTAAAATGTGCGTGCGTGTGTGTGTTTGTGTGTAATACTTTCTCAACTTGACATTGGCTAAATGCACAAATCGTGCGAAGCCAACATAAAATAAAAAAGTAGGTTGGTAGTTTGGTTGTACCCTAAATTCATAACCTACAAACAGTTCCATAACATTATTCAATTGAATAAATGACGAATCTTCAATTGAATAAATGATATACTGAAGACAGTATTCGGGCTATTTGAGACCTCACGTTTGCGACGTGTATTTTTAACGTAAGTGTCGTACCGTGACCTCGACCCCCGAATGTCTGAAGGTTTCCGTAGTTTTCTTCGTATTTTGCATATTTTAACAATCTGTAAATATGTTAGTGGAATATTTGCAAGTATGCCTGAACTATTTCAGAAGTAAAAAGGTCGCAGTTGTTAAAGGAAAGTTGACTTGTTAAGATTGTTAAAGAGGTAGGTATATTAAGGTCTTAGACTATGAAAGGTTATAGACGCAACGTCATTGGACATTAAATGAAGCAGGATCGTTAAAACGTGTGAGTGACCGTGACGAACATAACGATGACGTTTCGGCTTCTCATTTTGTCTGTGTGAGCTTATTTCGTGTGTACAGATACAAGCCGGCGCGAGCGTCTCATTCTGGTAGGTACTTCAGGTTGCGGGCTTTTGACACTTTGTCTATATCCTTTTAGAGTCTAAGATAAGGTATATTATGTGTGCAAGGAGACAATGGTTAGAAAATGACTATTTTTAAGATGTTGTAATATTCTGCATTTGCTCTTTATGCCTATAAGTAAACATAGCAGGCAAAGCAAGTATTATTTCAAATGTTACCGTGCATGGTATTTTTAACCGACTTCGAAAAAGGAGGAGGTTATCAATTCGGATGTTTGTATTTTTTTTTTTTTTTTTATTTATGTTCGGGCATAACTCCGTCATATATTAACGGATTTGCAAAATTCTTTTTTTGTTCGAAATGGGTTTATTCCGAAATGGTCCCATTTAAATTTCAAAAAGATCTGATGATGGGTTTCGGAGACAGACAACGGAACTCTTCAAAAATTGACAGCAAATCAACCGTGATTGCTGCTATCGTATGTCTATGAATTGTTAACACAGTTTAATGGGGAACCACAACTAAAAAGTGAAAAATAAATAACTTTTTTACAAAAAAATAGAACCGACTTCCAAAAAAAGTGCAAAATAACTTTAATTTCAGAAGTCGGTGTCAAAAAACGAAGACACAAAAAAGGAACACCGACTTCCGAAATTAAAGTTATTTTGCACTTTTTTTGGAAGTCGGTTCTATTTTTTTGTAAAAAAGTTTTTTATTAGGTTCGCGTTTGACCACTGTCTTACCTGATGGTAAGGGATGATGTGGCCGACAATGGGGTACGCTTGCATAGAAGTAACCCATTCACTCTTGGACTTACATACCCCCAGGTTGTAACTATCAGGAAACACAAACTCCGGCAGGGAATTCCACTCCTTAACTGTACGCACGATTAATGTACAACTTAAATCTCATGTTATACTCTTGAACGGGTCATCTCAATATCATTTAAAAATTAGTTCAACAATAACATAAAATGTATTTTTTTTTTTTTCAAAAACCCGACTGTTAAAAACAACTGAAAAGTTCCAAACAAGTCGCTTTTCAAGCAGTCTGATGCAGTTGGTAGCAGTTAGTTTAGTTCAATTATTGATTTTATTTTCTACATTCTAGTGAGTTATGTTTTCGGAATCGCCTCCTCGAACTCTTTATTTCGATACCCCACTTAATATATATAGTTCGTCGACTTTCATTTTTTTCTTTTTCACAATATGGCGGCTGTTTGTCGCCATATTGTATTTTGATTACTGTCATGTCTTTAGTAACACTCGCATGATTAAAACGAATCAATTGACGTAAGAATTATCAAAATCGGCCCACGCGTTTGGTGTCTATAGTGCCACAAAGGAACAAACATACATACATAGGCAACACATTACCCTCTCTTTCGTCGCGCAGTCGGGTTAAACACCGCATATCGAAATCGGTTGAGTTAAATCAGCTGTAGAATAAAACGATAAGAACTAGCATCTGCTCAATAACTAAGCTCTGGGGCACTTTCCCTGGTATATAGTATTATGAGATTATTATTAGCTGAAACCGTATAATTTTCCCCTTTATGAGCATGCACATTTTTAACGCAAAAGAAACGTGGGTAAAATTGTGCCGTTTGGAGTTCTTCCATTCTGCAATACTTAGCTATACTTAGTTTAGGTACCTACCTAACCTGCTCGTGGAAGGGGTACTAGTTCTCACGATCACACACGAGACAGCACGGTTAGTCTATTTTAGTTATTTCCATAGTGTTATGTCTTATGGTATTCTTTTGTGGGGTAAAGCTGCGGACATACAAAATATATTTGTTTTACAAAAACGTGCTGTACTAGCAATATACAGGTTAGGGCCAAGAGTTTCACGAGAAATTTTCAAAGAGATTGGAATTCTCACGGTGGCATCTCAATTCATTTTTGCAAACATATTATACATTAGACACAATATACATTTATACAAAAAGACCAGTGATATCCACAATTTTAACACCAGAAATAAATATAAACTTCATGTTCCTTCCCACCGTGTTCGTAGGGTTCATGGTTGGTTTGAGGGTCTCGGTATCGAATTTTACAATAAGCTACCCCGTTCTTTTCTTGACCTGCCCTTTAATGCATTTAAAACTAAAGTTAAATCTAGTCTCTGTTCGAAGGCATACTATTCCATCAACGACTACTTAGAAGATAATAATAGTTGGTCGCTGTGTTGAACGCAAGACAATGTTACACTTGATGTTCTTTCTCCATATTTAGCTTATGGTTATGACAGATTATATGAGTTCATATAATAATTGTCTACTAATTCTAGTGTGATGGCCCTAGTTCATCACTTGTGGCTTCGTGTGGTGTTGTTATGTTAGGTAGGTATTTACCTTTTTTTTTAAACGACGAAAAAAAAAAGGAGGATGTTCTCAATTCGACCGTATATATTTTTTTTTTTGCCCGGGGTTGCCAATCCTCATGAATGTCCTTCGCCTGGGGCGGCCAAAAGGGTTTATCAGACTCTTACTGACTAAAAATCACCCCGGTGTTCCATTCCAACACTTGAACCGGGGATCAAAATCAAAAATCAAAATCAAAAGTCATTTATTCAAACTAGGCTGAGAGCCAGCCCTTTTTGAACGTCAAAGTTCTACATAAAGACAGTCCCCCAAAAACGCCCGCCCGTCACCACTTCCTAGTGTTTTAGCTGTGAAGAAGAAGTGGCCAACAAACTCCCCAGCAACACATCTGTCTGTTAAGTTTGAAGAACTTGAATCTATATAATTATATGCAACAATCTTATCATTTGTGTATGTAACGTATGTAAAACAGAAAAATAAATATATATCGTCATATATATAATCATAAAATTAAATTATCCGCCACTTGTTAGCTAGCACACTCAATTATGCCATAAAAACGAACTCAAGCATAAACACTAAACCAAATAAAACAAACTACCTATTTATAATATTAGTATATATACACCTCAACACACTGTAAATCAGTCAATACAATACTGAATAGTTGCTGGACTTTTTTGTAATTAAAGGACTACCAACACCAGATTTATCACCGGTTTCAAAGTTAAACCTACAGTTAAACGACCTAGAACCTGCAGTAATTCTTAATTAACGAGTCCCAGTAAACAGAAACACAGTAATCAAGCTCATTTAATGAAAATAGCTTAGATAAACTTGTACCACACTGAAGCAACTTCGTCCAAAGGATGCACTCTTGAAACTCAATATTGAAAGCAGTCCTGCTTTGGGAAAGGAAATTGTGTTTACAATGCTGCTGAGAGTGGAAGGAAGTGTAGATAAAATGATTTTATGCTAAGCTTCTAAGGTGCATCTTAGACTTTTGCTGCAAAATTTTATTTATTTTGCATCTCCAACAAAGGATACACATTTGTACAGAAAGTTACAATAACACAGAGACTCCTTTGACGAGTGTTCCTTCACAGTTATAGGAGGTTTGAATGGATGGATGTTTGTAATTCAATTACGCCAAAATGGCTCAAGGGATCTGGATGAAATTTGGCACAGAGATAGATTTTTTATCCTAGGAGCATGTTCCCTTGGGATGGTTTGCGATTTTCAGGCGGGCGAAGCCACTGACAGAAGCTAGTGTTGTATATGAATGTCATACATCCAAAAAACATTACAGTATTAAATAACTTATTAAGGCGCAGATATACGACTTCTAATGGTTTTAAATTGAACATCACGTTTAAAGAACTGGTTTTATTTCTTTCAAAAAAAAATGTGTTGCTCTAGACGATTTTTTTCGTAATTTGATATGTGAATATTTGATTATATATTTTTATAACATAGTGTAATTAATTTGTAAAGTTATGCCTAACGCGGGAAAAATAATTGAGTATCACACAAAAACTATTAAGCGTATTTTTATGAAACCTTTACCATTTTAAAGATAACTTAATTATTTATTTTTTAGTATACGTGTTTTACTATAATACCTGTTGTTTTATGTATAATAAATTAATAATGCGTCTAATTTGGTGTGATGATTACTGGGTGGACGTACGACGCGTTGCGTGAGCTCAGCACAGAACACGCAAGCTAACTAGTCAAGGCCATTGGCATATAACTGCGCCTTAACGCTAAGATCCTTTGTGTACCACAAGCTCTTTGTTGAACATGAAGTGAAAAAGACCACCATTGTAAAATGATCTAAGGACAAAAGAAAAGCTGTGAAATGATCGTGATTACGGTTTTAATTAAATCTCAACTCCCATTGTGTCGTTTAGAACGAGAGCTGCCGTTTCCAAGTTTCAGATGAAGCTATTAGGAATGATTAAACATATTAACATAGCATAATACAACGTTATGCTTGTATTTCCCGAAAGTACTTACAAACATGGTGAATAGGAACGCAGGAATCAAAAGAAACAAAACTGATTAGTATTTTCACTTTGATACTCGTACCTTAATATTGGTGAAGGAGAAAAAAATAAAAAATAAATAAATAAAAACAGGGAGTCAAAAGGACAGCAGGGACAGGGGGGGGAGGGGTGTACATAATAAAGAGTATTCTATTCTATTCTATTCTATTAAAACTAATTAGTATTTCCACTTTGATACCTTAATATTGGTGGAGGAACTCGTGGCCAAAGTAATAACAGCCGCACGGGGCCAAGTGGCGCCCTCATTGAATAAAAAATCGTAGCATAGCATATAAAACAAATATTAAAGAGTCCAACGAAAAAAAAAAAAAAAAAAAATAAAAAGAACGTCATGTTTCTTACAAAGAGGATAAAGTACGGCCGTTTTTGGTACTTTTGCCTACTACTTTGGATACGAAACATTCTGGATTCTTTAATATTTATTTTCTATGCTATACTACGATTTTTTATTCAATGAGGGCGCCACTTGGCCGGTAGTAAGGCCTAGCTTGCCGGGGTTGGTCCATGAATGAGTGACCATTTAATTAGATTTTTTTAGTCGTCAACCCCATTTTGACCAACTTTTTTTTTTTCGTTGTTGGGTGGGAATCATCCAATTACATCTCCCGCTCTGGGTGGAGCGGGAGGGTGTGTCAGACTCTTACTGACTAAAACCCACCCCCGTTCCTTCCATGCCTGAGTACCGGGGTGCGGTAACTCTGTTAAGAATTTATCCGTTACCCCTAGGCATGCAGGCACCGGCCACGATGGGCCCCGTCAGTGGTGGCTGACAATCATCTCTTTGAAGCGCGCGTGGAAATACTGATGATATCTCAGTTTGGAGGTATTTTTTTGAGAATTGACAATGGTTTCCTTGAAGAAAGTTGTTCATTACCATGGGCAAAAACAGTGTCACAATATGACCTCCCATTTTGGTTACATCATGTATAGAGTCACAGTACATGAAGGGGCTACCTTTATTTCCTGTAAAATCTGCCCGCGCCTTTTCCCAACCATCTTGGGGTCGGCTTCCAGTCTAACCGGATGCAGCTGAACACCAGTATTTTACACGGAGCGACTGCCTATCTGACCTCCACAACCCAGTTACTTCGTTCGTAATACCCCTTGGTAAGACTGGTTGTCAGACTTACGGGCTTCTGACGACCCTTAACTACTGTCAAAGATCCACAATTGACAGCCGGGACCAACGGATTAACGTGCTTTCCGAGGCACGGAGGAGTCTCAGTATGTAAAGATGGTTGATGGACCCATCCATGGACAACCCCGGCAAGGGTAGCTTAACCTGATGGATCTACCCGTGCGGCTGTTATTACTTTAGCCACGAGCTCCTCTACCTTTCTTTACTGTAGCTAGAGCAAATAGAGATATTTATTTGAGATTTGACCTGTGTTGACTTTCCGAATTAACGATAGATATAAAACCAAAATAAAGGCAGAACGAAGGAATATTCTATCCACATGTAGATTGTTGAGATTAGAATCTTCAGTGACCTTGACCGAACTAACAAAAATGTAATAAAATTTCAAGAAACTGGTTACGTATGTAGTTTGGCACATTTGCTATGTAAATGTAAACGGATTACCTGCGGACGGTTTGTTTCTTTGAAATTGTCTGACATTCTGGGAGTTACGTCATCTTTGTAACGAGAGTGCACAAAAAGTTTTGAAAGCTTTTGTCTGTAGCAAAAAAAACAAATCAAAAAGCACGGCATTTCTTTTATTTTTCATATTATTTTCAGCAAACACTTTCATTTGATACAAAAACCATGGGAATGCATAAAAAATAACGAGTCCGCCATCTTTGAGAGCCTGCCATATTGGATTTAGAATGACGTCTCTTAGTTAACCATTCATTTCATCTATATAGGCTGACTGGTAATTAGTGACCGATACTTTAACACGTGATTGTACTTATGATAACAAACAACTTTTACTATGGGATCAAACCTGAAATCTCTAAAAAAAATAGGCAGTACAGTACATTTTGACCAGTCAGTAGACGAACATAAATGTACTGAACAGCAGTTTTTTTTCGCGATTTCAGGCTTGGTCCTATAGTAAAAGTTGTTTGTTATCATGAGTACAATCACTTATTTAAGTATCGGTCACTAATTACTAGTCATCCTATATAAACACTAGCACGTCGCCCGCTACATCGTCCGCGTGGTTTTCAAAAATTTATAGCCTATGACACTCACAAATAACGTGGCTTTTTATTGGTAAAAGAATTTTCAAAATCGGTTCAGTAGATCCACAGATTACCGCCTACAACCACACAAACTTTACCTCTTTATAATGTATAGATAGTATAGATGTGTGCAAAATTTCAGCTCAATCGGAAACCGGCAAGTGGGTCAAGAACTACTAAGATTGTTTTTTCATAGTTAGTGTCAGATGAAGCATAAAAGCGTTTTATAAAGAAAATCACATAATTATATCACTACATGTGTGAAAGCCCCGATCACCAATCATCTGTATATAATAAAATGATAAATCTGTGATAAAATTCAAAGTCCTGACTGACTGATAAATCAACGCACAGCTTAAACCGCTGGTCCTAGAGACATGAAATTTGGAGGGTGGGTTCTCTGTGAATAGAAGTGTAGGCATCCACTAAGAAAGGGTTTTTCAAAATTCAACCTTTTTATTTTTGTGGGGTGGGAAATCATCCAATGACTTCTCCCGCTCTGGGTGGAGCGGGAGGGTGTGTCAGACTCTTACTGACTAAAACCCACCGCTGTTCCTTCCCTGCCTGAGTGGGTGCGGTAACTCATTGGGTTGGTCCATGGATGAGTGACCATTTAATTAGATTTTTTTAGTCGTCAAACCCATTTTGACTAACTTTTTTTTTTGAAGTGAAACTTCTTTAGAATCGTTGTGATTTCAAACCGGATACAACGGAAAAAACGACAGGTAAGAGACACAAATACAAAAATGTGTAGGATGAAGCCAGGAAAGAATGAGACAGAAATATACATACTATTTTATATAGTCGGTCTCTCCTCTTTGTCCCATACTTCGTAGCGTCCCCACTCCCGTCTTCTAAGCATAGTCGCCTGTAATTTGTGAGCCAGAGCGAGAGAGCAGATGTCGGTGTGTATGTATATTGCACTCTGTTTAATACGTGCTTGTATTTGAGCATTTAACGTGTGTTAGTGTATGTGAAAACTACGTTATATATATTCATCTCTTTTGTCGATTTACTGAAGTTTCACTTCTATCGTGTGTGGATCGCACACACACCTTTTTTTTTTTTGGGTGGGAAATCATCCAATTTCATCGCCCGCTCTGGGTGGAGCGGGAGGGTGTGTCAGACTCTTACTGACTAAAACCCAATAGTAATCTCTGGATCTACTGAAACGATTTTGAAAATTCTTTTACCAATAGACAGCCACGTTATTTTTGAGTATAGGCTATAACTTTTTGAAATCCACGCGAACGAAGTTGCGGGCGAAGTGCTAGTTTAAAATACACGTATGATGTTCATACGAGTAGTGCATGACGCCTATGATGTTCATACGAGTAGTGCATGACGCCTATGATGTTCATACGAGTAGTGCATGACGCCTATGATGTTCATACGAGTAGTGCATGACGCCTATGATGTTCATACGAGTAGTGCATCGTCACGATAAATAAGGTGGGTAGGGTAGGTGCTAGATAATCTAATCCAAGTTAGTACATAGGTATCTCATTCTTTTTTAACCGAGTTCAAAAAAAGGAGGAGGTTCTCAATTCGACTGAATTTTTTTTAATTTTTTTTTATGTGTGTTACGTTACCTCATAACTTTAGACTAGCTGAACCGATTTTGATGATTTTTTTTATTTGAAAGCTGGTGATTCACATGTCCCATTTAAATTTGGTGAAGATCTGATGAAGAATTTCGGAGATACACAATGAAACTCTTCAATAAATGATAGCAAACTTTCCAGAATTGCTGCAATCGCATACTCGTATCTGTATATTGTTTTCACCACTTCACAACATTGCATCACGCTGATACGCTCTGTATACAGATTGGTACAGTTCACCCTGAAACACCATAATTTCACCAACTATGTTCAAATTCCCCATTTTTGGGGTTATCAATTTGGACATAACTTTACTATTCATTTAGTTTTAGAATGGGGTACAACAACTAAAAAGTGAAAATAAAAAAAAAAATACAAAAAAAAATTCGGAAGTCGGTGTCAAATAATGAAGAAACCAAATTAGAAACACCGGTTACCGAAAATAAAGTTATTTTGCATTTTTTAGTATTATTTATGGAAGTCGGTTGCATTTTTTTTTTGTAAAAAGTTTTTTTTGTCTACCAGTTTGATGTTTTCGAAGCTAATCTGTGTGCCTTCACGCTATTTAAGATTACGCTCACCATGTTAAACTGCGTGACAAAGAGGCAGGTGTCAGTTTGTCTCGTTAATTTTAACAACTGTGATAGATGTCAGTTAAGACATACGCAGCCTTTGTTATTGCTTATTAAGGTTTCGTATACTCTTACTTGTAGCAAATCAAGATTTGTTTCTGTTAACTCTTCTTAATACACTTTAGTATGCCACACAAAAGACCAAAATGCGGGTTTCAATATTGTAATATTGAAACCCGCATTTTGGTCTTTTAAAACTAGTAATAAAAAAAACCTGCCAAGTGCGAGTCGGACTCACTCGTAACGGATTTCGAACGAATCATATTTTTAGGGATAAATTCGAAACAGAGTTACCTCGCCCCTGGGCACTCAGGGCAGGAAGGAACAAAGGAACAGGGGTGGGTTTTAGTCAGTAAGAGTCTGACACGCCCGCCCGCTCCACCCAGAGCGGGAGAAGTCATTGGATGATTTCCAACCCCACAAAAAAAAAAAAAGGCTGCCGTACACGAAGGGTCCAAACGGAGCCCTAATCTGTCACTCACGTATCCGTCTGTCTGTCTGTCCGTCGCCTGTCACACAGGTTTGACAGCCAAACGGTTGGAGCTACAGTCTTCAAATTTTCACGGTAAGCATCTAGTTGACCCAAAGCCATACAAATAGTCGAAAATACATTTGGTACGGAACCCTAAATGTGCGAAGTACGACACGCACTTGGCCGCTTTTTAACTATGATTCGTTTTAATTAGTTTATTTTTAAAACCGTTGACTTCTTATTGAAGTAAATGTGTAATCTATAAGTAAAGAGATATTTTCTGTATTTTTTTCAAAATTTTAGACTACCTATATATTTTCGGAGATAATGGAGGGGGCGGGCTTTTTTTTTGTAGGTTGGGAAATCATCCAATGACATCTCCCGCTCTGGGTGGAGCAGCAGGGCATGTCAGACTCTTACTGACTAAAACCCACCCCTGTTCCTTCCCTGCCCTGAGTGCCCAGGAGGGAGGTAACTCTGTTTCGAATTTATTCTCAACCCCTGGGTAGACTACTACCGTCCTGGCTCAATGATTCATAAAATTATCACTAGACGAGCTACTTTTAAAATTATCACTAGACGAGCTACTTTTAAAATTATCACTAGACGAGCTACTTTTAAACAAAACTTGCTGATACAACCTTATGAACATCAGAAGCCCTTCCAAAACTATACCATAGAAGTCTTCGTAATTAATTACCGTACATAATTCCTTAGTCAAGTCATAACGTGGTAAGTGGGCTGCCCCCTGACAGATAACTTGAGCCCGGGGTATTACTAAGGGATGATTTACCGACGACGGAGCCGAGGAGGAAATACCTATGTCATCCTGCTTGGGCGAGCAAGTGTTTATGGCCAAACTATTACCTTCTTGTCGGTTTTCCGGCAATTTTTGTGTTAGCTTTTGTTGGCGAAACTATTAATATTGCTACTGCATTTTTTACAGCACATGCCATCGCTTTTCCTATAAGAGGAAATCTTAAAGTGACAACATACTAAAGTTTTCTGTCCTTATGAATGTGGATACACTGAATGGACTGTTCGTAAAAAAACTTTTAAAAAGTTATTTTGCACTTTTTTGTCTTTTAGGGTTGCGAAAGTCCGAATGAAAAAACCGAACCCTTATAAGATCACTCGTGTGTCTGACTGTCCGTTTGTCCGTCTGTCACAGCCAATTCGCTCCGAATCTGTTGGACCGATAGAGTTGAAATTTGGTACACACATGAATATCTGTGACCCAAACACGGACGTAAACCCTAAATAAATTAATTTGGAATATGGAGGTCACTTTTAGGGGGAAAATTAAATTCAAAGTTTTTCAAACTGTGTCGTGCGACGATGTCAAATGAAAGGGCACATTGTGAGGGTCACGAATATATTTTTTTCATAATTTTAAAACATATAATTATGAAGTTATTTAAGAAAATAGATGAAAAATGATCATTCCCCTCCCTTATCTCCAAAACCACTGTGCCTAAAATTTTGAAAAAAAAAATACAGAATGTAGTTCTTTACTTATAGATTACAGGAAAACCTCTACAGTGGAGGCAGTTTAAAAAAACCTGAAAAAAACTGTGGTTAGATCGGAACCCTTTGCGCGCGAGTCCAACTCGCTCTTGGCCGGTTTGGTTTTTGAAGTCGGTTCTATATTTTGTAAAAAACTTATTAGTTGTGGTTCCCCATTAGATCGTGTTAACAATAAATAGACAAACGATTGCAGTAATCACGCCTCATTTGCTGTTAGTTATTGAAGAGTTCCACTGCCCATCTCCGAAGGTCTCCATCAGAACCTAATGTATTATATTCTAAAAGCCCTTTCTTGAAAAATATGCATTTAAATAACGAAAACCATACATACATACGGACAAACATACATACATACATACGGGTCGAATACAGAACCTCCTTTTTTGATGTCGGTTAATTAAAAAACGGTATTTTTTTCAAAATTCATATGGACATGATACTCCGGCTGACAATACCAATCAAATGATAGCTCATTTTTTGAAATCCATCCAGCCGTTTAGGATCCAGGGCGTGCCAAAGAAATAGACAAACAAACATATACATACCTACTCTCACAAAACATTACCTCTCTCTAACTACTCTCTAACTACGCAATCGGGTAAAAAGAGAAGACAAGCGCATGATGATGATGACTTCGTCGATTCCATCCGCGTGATTTTTCAAGATAGGTATTTGGTACTAGCACTTTGCCCGCGGATTCGCTCCCGTGACCTATCCCGCAGGAACTGTTATTTTTCCCGAGATAAAAAGTAGCCTATGTTACTGATTTTTTTTTTGGCGGGGTAGTAAATCATCCAATGACATCTCCCGCTCTGGGTGGAGCAGGAGAGTGTGTTAGACTCTTACTGACTAAAACACACCCCGGTTCCTTCACTGCCTGAGTGCCCAGGGCAGCGGAAGTCTGTTAAGAATTTATCCGCTACCCCTAGGCATATGTTAAGCTTTCTATTGCTGAAAAAATTGTTAAAATCGGTCAAGTAGTTTCGGAGCTTATTCGGTACAAACAAACGAAATAATTTGCCTCTTTATATTATTAGTATACTCGTAGATATAGAAAATCCTAGGTACTGGATGGATGAATAATAATAAAAATTGTGATAGTAATAAATATAGTTATTTCTCTCTCCACAAAGGTTGGCTTAGAACTAACATCTTAGGACTAGACAATATATATTAAGTAGACAAAGCTCCTTTGCGAGAGACTGGAGTCCGTACTAGGGAAACCCTGTGTTACGGACCTCCAGGCTCCCAGTGTAGGTCATCATACGGTACATTACAGCAGATTAAAGTACAAGCACAAGCATTTTGTTATATATATGAAAGAGAAGCAAAGGAAAAGTAGTTAAAATAAATATTAAAATAAAAACAATAATACAAAAAAAAAAAACAATACAACAATAATAAAATAGATGTTAGTTACTCAGTAACGCCAGAACTGCTGAACGGATCTGGATGAAATTTGGCACAGATATAGATTATAGTCTGGTATAGCACATAGGCTATAATTTACTATGGGGGAAGTACTGATACCACGCGGGCGAAGCCGCTCGCAGAAGCTAGTAATCCTATAATTCTCTATGTTCTTAACTACTTTGCTCAAGTGCCTCAAAATTGGTCTAACTTAACGCATAAATAGAGTAATTGGATGAGGAAGCCATGTACTTATAATAGTCACTATTGGGGAATTTAATTTCCTATAGTACCTACGTATGCTAATATTAATAGGTAGGGATGACTTCATTAGGAGGAGCTCGTGGCTAAAGTAATAACAGCCGCACGGGTCGATCCATCAGGTTAAGCTGCGCTTGCCGGGGTCGGTCCATGAATGGGTGACCATCTTTACATATACCGAAACTAATCCATGCCTCGGAAAGCACGTTAAGCCGTTGGTCCCGGCTGTCAATCGTGGATCTTTGACAGTGGTTACGGGTCGTCAGAAGCACGAAAGTCTGACAACCAGTCTTACCAAGTGGTATCGTATTACCCAGTTACTGGGTTGTGGAGGTCAAATAGGCAGTCGCTCCATGTAAAATACTGGTATTCAGCTGCATCCGGTTAGACTGGAAGCGGACCCCAAGATAGTTGAGAAAAGGCTAGGCATATTGATTGGATGACTTCATTAGAAGACCCATTTATTAGCATATCCATTAATTAATTTTCAGTTAAAAAAGAACTGTTTTGGAAGTCGGTTGTATTTTTCGAAAACAAGTTTTTAATTTTTCACTTTTTGGTTGTTATACCCCAGAAATAAAACTAAATATTAAAGTTACGCCCGAATTGAGAACCCCAATAACATGGAACATGGAATTTGAACATACTCGTAATTGGAGGAGACCAAAACGACATCTATGTATACATATATTTTTGTTTTTGTTGATTTTTTTCAAAAACTACTGAAGCAATTTCGATAAAATTTATATGGGACAACCTATGGTATGGAGTATACTCTTTCGGATAAAAAAAGAATTCTACAAATTGGTCCATAACTGACAGATAAATCGGTGGACATACATAAAAAAAAAAAAAAAAACGTACGAAGTTCTATGAAGTCGGTTAAAAATAGCGATTGTGAACTCAATGCCATGGCGACAGTCCGGCAAGGAGGCTCGCCACCTCACAGGAGACCGTGCGGTATCCGCGGATGAGCAGAATGGCCATGACCCTTTGGGACGCGTTCAACCGGCGAGCTGGTCGCCGCCTTATTGAACTCAGGCGTTTGGACCTCCCAGATTGGGCAGAAGCCGCTTCAGAGCAGCACTGGCCCGCTCCAATCTGGGAGCCAAACGTCGGAAATGCTCGACGAAGTTCCACCGGCTGTCGAGGACGAGACCCAGGTACCTCATCGTCCCCTCAACGACGATGTGAACCCCTCCTACCGTTATCTGGGAACCCGACGGTGGCGCATTCCGAGGACCATGAAAACACATGGCCTCGGACTGGTGCAATGCCACCTCGAGTCCCAGTTGCTGGATCCTCTCAATGACTGTCGCAACACCGCGTGACATCAAGTTGGCCGCCGCCTGGTACGACCTCCCCTGCGCCAAGACCAGCGTGTCTTGGCGCAGGACATCTATTTAGCAAATCATCAGATTCTCAAAATGTCTGGATACTCAGACACAAAGTTCAACACATAGGTATATTAAGTGTAGATAAAGATGTAAGAAATAACAAACAGATATGTATTATACAAATAAAAATAGAATTAAGGCGCAATTATACGACTTTTAATGGTTTTTAATTGAACATCACGTCTAAACGACTAGTCTTATTTCTTTGAAAAAAATATATGTTACTCTAGACAATTTTCGTCGTAACTTGATCTCAGAAAATTTGAAATTATATTTTTATAAGATAGTGTAATTAATTTGTAAAGTTATGTCTAACGCGGATAAAAAATTGAAAATCACGCAAAAACTTTAAAGCGTATTTTTATGAAACCTTCACCATTAAAAAGATCAATAATTTATTTATAATTTAGTCTCAGTGTTTTAGTTTAATACTTGTTGTTTTATGTGTAATAAATAAATAATGCGTCTAATTTCGGACAGCGCTCCTTGATGGGCGAGTCATATTACTGGGTGGACATACGACGCGTTACGTGAGCTCAGCGCAGAACACGCAAGCTAACCTCAAGGTCATTGGCAGCTAATAGCGCCTTAATGCTGTTCATTGGTGAGCCCATAACGGCTGGAACGAAGTGATGTTTTTAGGGTTCCGTACCCGAAGGGTCCAAACGGAGCCCTATTGCTGTCACTCACGTGTCCGTCTGTCTGCCCGTCGTCTGTCACAAAGTTTTTGTTCCGCAGATTTTTTTAACTTGAAAAGTGATAATGTTTATTATTACGTATATTTTACTAATAAATACCAATATATTGTAAGGAAATAGTAAGTGCATCTCGTCTAATACTGGCCATGTTGTCGTCTCGAAGTAGCTGAACCTTTGGAAACGCCACAACCAACCCCACTTTGGATTTTCATGAAAAATTGAAAGTTCTTTTTTTGTGGGATTTTTGTACACATAATTTGGACAGGTCAACTTCAGTCGGGTCGTTAGTCTCGTCATAACTCTTGTTGATAATAGATACGGGAGAGGAATCGAACAGATACATACAGATTAAACCAATTTCCAAAAGAATTAAAATAAAATAAACATTTTAGAAGAAAAGTAAACAATAAAAGCGATTACACAATTTAACATCTTGTCCGAACATAATGGATTCAGTGGAGTCGTTGAATAATAATCTATCGAATGAATAATTGATTAAAGTGCTCCCCAGTGCGGCCATGTTCTGTAACATTGTTATAGTCAAGTGGATTGATTTCCAGAGCTCTTTGCTGAATGTCTTCGGAACTATTTTGGGAATTATCTGATGCAGACTATGGGCTACATGTAATGCGGACTATGTATGACTGGCTATAATGGACCGAAGTCCGTGTGACTTTGTTTCAATAGATTTGACACTCAAACGTTGTTAAAGAAAGAAAGTTACTGTATGTGCCCTTTTTAGGGTTGCGTACACAAAGGGTAAAACGGGACCATATTACTAAGACTCCGCTGTCTGTCCGTCTGCCCGTGTGTCATGAAACGTGATTGTTAGACAGTTGACCTTTCACCCAATTGTGAGGAATGTGGAGTTGTCGAGGACCTACAACATTTATTGATGGAATGTGTCAAATATGAGTCCAGTAGAAATAATTAAGTGAGGTCGTTGAATTTGAACAGAACTAATGTAGGATGTTCCATACAATTCTATCACAACCAAATGGCGACGATGCGAGGGGTTTGTTTGAATTCATGATCCACGTCTTGTGAAATTCATATTGTTAAGTTTAGGATACGATGGGACTGACATACGCTATGCGTAAACGCCCCTAATTGTAAATAAAGATCCTCACTCACTACACAAAAACACACTCACACTTTCCTTCATCCCCACACAATACTAACCAAACTAACACTATATAGATATAGAAATAACATGATTAATTGTTAAAGGATACGCTACCACTGTTTGCTAATGCTTTGAATGCTAAATAACCTAAAGGGTGGAGAGCTGGTGTCCTGAAACACAGGCCCCAAGCCTAGTTTAGGCACCAGTCTCCCACAATATACTTACTGTAAGAAAGAAAAAGTATTTATTTGCCACAAATTAACGACATACACAACAATATGATTTTGCTAACTTAGGTCTTAACCCTTATCGATAGTGTTAGTAGATCTTATATTTCTATGTTAGTAACAAGTTTAACAAAAAAAAAGGAAAGAAAAAAAAAAGTTAAATAGGTAGGTAGAAATAAATAAAAAACAGATGCATGTCGTGGCTGTGGCAAGAAGGCTTCCACTCAGCATAATGCTATACCGTGGGGGACCCACAGCACGGCGCTGATTTTCAGTGGTTACCTATGACGTTGTGACCGTCCACCCTTAATCCTATTTAATTAATTTCATAAAAATTATATTTATTTCAAAACTAACGCCTTGGGCATATGGCCGAGTTTTTATAGAAACACAATTGCGCAATTAAAAATGAAATATCTATTCGTTTAAAATAACATCTAGGGATAATGGCACAAAACAACATTTCTTTCAATGGCTGTCGACCCTTTTTGGAAACACATTAAAGGACCCTAATTAACAGAAAAAAAAGGATACTCTATTCATGCAAAATACTAAAACATTTGAGAGTCTTGGAAAGTGCCTATAATAAAATATTGTGTTTTACTGCAAACATATGTCTGAAGGGTCGCTGAGAAACGATATCTTTACAAATTCTAAGAAGTTGGGATAGAAAGTTTTGAGTCCGAAAACCATTAAGATTTATTACAAAAACTAACATAAGGGCTATTCAGGAAAAAACTGTGGGAATATTGGAAAAAACTGAGCATTCGCAATGTGGGCTGGACCAAACCCAAAAATATAACACTTGGGAGTTTGAGAGGCTGAGATAGGTGGCTAAAGGGCGACGTAGGCGGAGTTTTCGAAAAACGAAGGGCAGGGATGACGTTGCTGTAGGTAGTCAGTGGAGGCGGTCGAGAGAGACGGGCTTGAGACTTGAGATGGCGTAGGTCGTGGTCGAGGAGTTAGGAAGAAGGCCTATGTCCAGTTGTAGTTTTAGAAGTATGAGTGTCGTTATTAAGTTAAATATATATGGACTAGTCCAGTTAAGTTAATTAGTATTTAAAGTGTGTGTGGTTACGTCTCTGAAGAGATTAGGCAAGAGTATTAGTTTATACTTGAATATTATGAGTTTAGTTTATACTAGGGTTTAGATATCCGTAAGTAGAGGGTAGAGGTACGTGCGTGAATCTCGGTGGCTGCGATGGAGAATGAATGGGTGAGTTTTGGCTGTTTTATGCGAGCATCAGTTTATTTATAAACATTTATCTTGGCGTAGCGAGACTATTTCTATATTCTATCATGTTTTATAGTTACTGCTATATTATCATATTTTAATATGTGCCCATATATATTTAAATTCACACCCTGGCAGATATCTGCCACTGGCGTTGGGCAATAGAGAGGCTGGAGGGTGAGCAGTTGATATTCAGGCTTGATGGCCGCCCCGTAAGTGGGATTGTAGGATTAACTAAACGCTGGTGATGATAACTGCTTCCTGTATATATGGTCGAGCACAGGATTCTTGCGTAGACCTTGGTTCATAAAGGCTTCCTCTGGGGTAGACGCCTCAAGGGGTAACTAATCGTTCTGAAAACGCTAGGTTATCGTGTTTCGTTAAAACCAAACCCCGGCCGTTTTGTAGGCCTATATCTGAATCGACACTATTTGGTGAAACACGAGAATTGGATGGCATCAGCCTCTAGGCTGTACTGTATATCCACGAACTGGGGAGTTTAAGGAAGTTTGGAGTGAAGATTGAACCACTTCGGTATGCACCAAGGATGTCGCAATGAATTCTGCTACAGACTGAGCCCGCGAAACGCTTGTGCAAGTTTTGTGTGACCTTAGAAAAGGGGTAAGCTAACGTAATTGGGTTGTTTACATTTGTACGCGTTTAAAGTATTGAACCTAGCTTTAGTTAGGTATTGGAAATCCATCACAATTTAGGATATGTGTGAATGACCGTGAGTGTGACAGGAAGTGTTCTGTTATCCTGATTTATTCTAGGCTGATATTGTGTTTAAGTAATAATTTAAACAGACACGCGAGTGGAGCTGCGAGGAGAGCCAGTTGGCTAAAGTTCTTAGAACTTAACAGGCAGAAGCGTGTTGTTGGCGCTAGTGAACTGTCTGTGTAGGATTTCAAGGGAGTTGGAATGTTCAACTCTATTTACATCTTGAGTGAAGACTCAACTATATTATCAGTTAATATTTGTATTAATTCCTGGATTTATATTCTCTATCTGTGACCTTTGTTTCGGTCAGATACGAGCACCGTACTTTATGGATGTACTTGTTGTACGAATGATGCACCTTCCTTGGGGTTGGGCCGACTATATATACCAAATTATACAGTCTACGACTGTTTAGGGACCATGTCTCCTAAGAGCATGTTTTCGACGTTCTGCCGCTGAAAAAGCCGCCCCGTCGCGTTTTACAGCCTGAGAGCTGTTAGGGAACATGCTTCTTATAAGCATGGTTACGACGTATTGACGCTGGAAAGCCGATTGCGTCACTAAAGGAGTGTTAATCTGAAGTATTATGAGTGCGGACGTGAAGTATCGTGTGAGTAAATGTTGACCAACTACCTATTACGCTAGCGTAAGGGTTATTCACACGAACCATCGTTAATTAAAGATTTACTTAGCATCCCTTAGTTATATCATATGTTTCTAAACCACTTCTTATGTGTTTCACAACTTGAATTCCTAAGTCTCACAAATTATTTCTTTCGGGCCCTTCCTTGTTTCAACAACAAGGCTTTGGGTTGCTTTATACTTATGGAATTCGAATTATCATCGGTTGGAGCCATGACCAGTCAGGGACGGGTGGCACAAGGTACGTGCGGTGATAGTCTAAGTAATAAACTTAGTACTGGCGGGGCACTACCTTTTCCCACAAAGGAAAACCGAACCTCAACGCAAAAATCTATGATATTAGGAAAAACGAAAATTTTGTCAGCCTAGGGTCGGTTAGAGGGAGGTACATTTGATGCGCGTGACCAGGATTCTCGTCAATAAATGTTTTGATTCACTTCAATACAACGAGAAAGAACATGTATGGGTTACTATAAAGACAACACAACGTAATTAAAAGTTCTATAACTTGTAGAGACGAAGCGAGTACGACGGTCTAGGCTATTTTACATCTAGTGGTTATTAAAAAGATAACACAACGTTATTAATAGGTCCTATATTTGTCAGAGACAAAATTGAGTTACAACGGCTGAACTATCTAATATATAGAGGTAGTTTGTGGTTACTAGAACTATAACACAACGTAATTTTAAGGTTTTATAAATAGTGAGGGACGATAAGAGTTACAATGGCTAAAATCTCTTATATGTAATATTCATTACAGTAATAACACAACGTAACATTATAGTTGTATAAATTGTAGAAACGAAAGGAGATACAACGGTTATAATCACACTAATATATTAAAACCGAAGGTTTGTGAGTGTGTGTGTTTGTTGCTTCTTCACGCTCAAACGGCTGGACCGATTTGGATGAAATTTTGTGTGTAGGTAGCTTTCCTACTAATATTATAAATGTGAAAGTTTGTGTGTGTATGGTTGTTACTACTTCGCGCTCAGACGGCTGGACCGATTTAGATGAAATTTGATATGTAGATAGCTTTCCTTCTAAAATTATAAATGTGAAAGTTTGTGTGTATGTTTGTTACTTCTTCGCGCTCAAACGGCTGGACCGATTTGGATGAAATATAGTATGTAGATAGATTATAGCCTGGGTCCTACTAATATTATAAATGTGAAGGTTTGTGAGTGTGTAAGTTTGTTACTTCTTCACGCTCAAACGGCTGGACCGATTTGGGTGAAATTTGGTATGTAGATAGTTTATAGCCTGGAATAGCATATAGGCTACCTTTTATTCCGGACTAGGCGAGTGAAACCGTGAGGCGCAGCTAGTACTTGTATAAATTGTAGAAACGAAAAGAGTTACGACGGTTATAATCATTTGATAATGAACTGTTGATAGTGGTTAGATTAACCAAATACATTAAGCGAGTTCGATTCTTGCATGTTTAATTTATCTGAAAATATAATTTAATTTCATTAACACAGCTTTTGGTTTCGGTTCCTAGCTGATGTACCGGTTGACGAGTATGTAGATTCCTGTGTCACAGTTTGTGGGTTTGAATGATGCATGGGTATTTATGGTTAAGTAATATTTTCATAGTTTTAATGATGTTGAGTGAGTTCGATCCTCACAAGCACATTGCACACATTGCACATTCACAATACTAATATTATAAACGTGAAAGTAACTCAGTTGGGTTATTACGTTTTCACGAATAAATTACTGATCCAGTTTTGATGAATTTGGGTATCGGTGTAGACTGGGCTTTGGAAAGGCAGTTATAATACTTTTATTCTAGGAATGTGTCCCCATGGAATAACTTTCAAATTGCACATGTGCGAGGCAAAGAAGTAGGTATTATGACTGTGTGCGTGAGTTTTTGTGCTAATAATAATGGGTTCGATTCCCCTACCATTGCAAGGAGGAAGGTTTGAATAGATAATAGTTACAGTTTTACTGAACTAACGTTCATCATGGGTTCGACTCCCTGCAAGCGTGAGTTTTAAGGCTACAAAGTTTGTGATAGTGAAATGTGGTTTCGTGGAAATTAATGTAGAACACATCCTCACTAATAGGACTGAACTTCAAATCGTTAGTGCCTATGTAAGGTATAACAAACGTGCAAATTATTTACGTAATGACACGTATTACGTGATCAAAATTAATTGTAATTTACCCAGAAAATAGTTGTAGGTCTGTACACTAATAATTATCATAGTAAGTTAAAATTAATCTTGCCAATGCGGCAGTGTTTGTTGTGATATATTTGAATGGATACTCGTGTGGCCTTATTTCAAATTCCAGGATATTTAAGACTTCATGTTGCTGGAACTACGCGTTATATAAAACTACGGTTTGTGCGTGGCGCTTGGTCCATAGTTCATCTAGTTAGCTGACAACAATGGATTCCAGCAGATGCTGCAGCGTGATTCCTGTTGCGAAGCTAAGTTTCACTTCTAACTAACTCAAACTGTTAATACGCGCTGTGATCCTTGTTATATGCCATTATACATCAACGTTTATGGCTATGGCGAGCTATCACTTGAAAAATTAATATGCCAAAGAGTTATTGTGTCGACAATTTTACAGTCCGAGGGAGGGCCAGTGTACTGACTTTCCAATGAGTTTAAAGAGAATAATTATTTATTTTAGAACATCATGTGTGTCAACAGATTCTAATATGTGTAGCTTCGCAGACCTTATTGGTTTGCAAAACTAACTTGTCATCATAGGATCAGGTTGTTATGTTTTACATACATTGTTGGATTGAAAACTGATTTGCCCTAGTGAAATTAGTTTGATATAACCTTTTAAAGCTTGTTTCGTTGTCAAGCTGATATGTTCTCGTAAGATGAGTTTAATATACTTACCAAATGTTGCTCAATTGCAAAACTGATTTGGTTTTGCGGATTCAGTCTGCAAACTGATTTGTTGTCATTGAGTTAGTTTAATATTTATTTCCAAACATTGGTGGATTGCGAAACTGATCTGGTTTTGTATATTCAGTCGAATGTGACCTTTCAAGCCTTATTGGATTGTAAAACTGATCTTTCCTCATAGGACCAGTTTAATTTGACTTTACAACCAGACTTGATTTTCCAGACTGCTTTATCCTCTTAGAATTAGAGGGAGGCGTAAGAGTGGAATGTAATCTAATATGCTCGTGTGCGAACTATTTCAGTTACTCCTGAAGCCGATTTCAACTGCTGACTGGCGTTGAGGTGAATGAGGAAAGGCTTCTGTCCAGCGGCGACTGCGGTAGGCTGAGCTTGCAACGAGACAGCACCGTAGGTAGTGTGGCCTGATAGCACAAATATTCTTAGAAGTGACCCTGGTATGTACAATTAAAGTATAAGCATGCACAGGAATTCCGTAATTTGAATACATCGAGAGTATTTCTTAGAGAAATAGGTCAAATGCAGCTGTTACGTATCGATTGAAGGCCAGATAAGACTCTGTTTTGTAAAACTATATTATAAATAAACAGGTCTTTAGAACCCTTGCAACTTAAACATGGCGGCTATTGAGCCTTATTGGAATTGTGTTCCAACTGGAAAGGACATAATCAGATTCATTTAACACACCAACTGGGTATTGTTATTGGTTTTTCTTTTAACACTTACGTGGATATGAAACTGAATGTAAGATGAGATTCTGGTGACCAATACTTAATTAAAAGCATGCACAGGCTCACAGTAGAGTTAATTATTTACGCGTGCCAAGAGTGTTTTAAGGAACTAAGGTTGAAATAGGGCGAGCAATTGTGTATCACTTGAAGAAGTGTATTTGAAACATTACGAAGCTATACCAGACGTTATATCTGATTGAATTTATGTCTCAATCAGAATGGTAAATTAGATTCTTGTAACATACCAGATGGGTTATGTGTATTATTTTCTTATGATAATTCTCATGGAAAGTCGGACATCACCCTGTTGTGAAAGCTCATCCGCTGTACTGCGTCACGCGTCTGATTTTCAGAGGGAGGAATGTGACCGTCCACCCTTAATCCTATTTAATTAATTTCATAAAAATTATATTTATTTCAAAACTAACGCCTTGGGCATATGGCCGAGTTTTTATAGAAACACAATTGCGCAATTAAAAATGAAATATCTATTCGTTTAAAATAACATCTAGGGATAATGGCACAAAACAACATTTCTTTCAATGGCTGTCGACCCTTTTTGGAAACACATTAAAGGACCCTAATTAACAGAAAAAAAAGGATACTCTATTCATGCAAAATACTAAAACATTTGAGAGTCTTGGAAAGTGCCTATAATAAAATATTGTGTTTTACTGCAAACATATGTCTGAAGGGTCGCTGAGAAACGATATCTTTACAAATTCTAAGAAGTTGGGATAGAAAGTTTTGAGTCCGAAAACCATTAAGATTTATTACAAAAACTAACATAAGGGCTATTCAGGAAAAAACTGTGGGAATATTGGAAAAAACTGAGCATTCGCAATGTGGGCTGGACCAAACCCAAAAATATAACACTTGGGAGTTTGAGAGGCTGAGATAGGTGGCTAAAGGGCGACGTAGGCGGAGTTTTCGAAAAACGAAGGGCAGGGATGACGTTGCTGTAGGTAGTCAGTGGAGGCGGTCGAGAGAGACGGGCTTGAGACTTGAGATGGCGTAGGTCGTGGTCGAGGAGTTAGGAAGAAGGCCTATGTCCAGTTGTAGTTTTAGAAGTATGAGTGTCGTTATTAAGTTAAATATATATGGACTAGTCCAGTTAAGTTAATTAGTATTTAAAGTGTGTGTGGTTACGTCTCTGAAGAGATTAGGCAAGAGTATTAGTTTATACTTGAATATTATGAGTTTAGTTTATACTAGGGTTTAGATATCCGTAAGTAGAGTGTAGAGGTACGTGCGTGAATCTCGGTGGCTGCGATGGAGAATGAATGGGTGAGTTTTGGCTGTTTTATGCGAGCATCAGTTTATTTATAAACATTTATCTTGGCGTAGCGAGACTATTTCTATATTCTATCATGTTTTATAGTTACTGCTATATTATCATATTTTAATATGTGCCCATATATATTTAAATTCACACCCTGGCAGATATCTGCCACTGGCGTTGGGCAATAGAGAGGCTGGAGGGTGAGCAGTTGATATTCAGGCTTGATGGCCGCCCCGTAAGTGGGATTGTAGGATTAACTAAACGCTGGTGATGATAACTGCTTCCTGTATATATGGTCGAGCACAGGATTCTTGCGTAGACCTTGGTTCATAAAGGCTTCCTCTGGGGTAGACGCCTCAAGGGGTAACTAATCGTTCTGAAAACGCTAGGTTATCGTGTTTCGTTAAAACCAAACCCCGGCCGTTTTGTAGGCCTATATCTGAATCGACACTATTTGGTGAAACACGAGAATTGGATGGCATCAGCCTCTAGGCTGTACTGTATATCCACGAACTGGGGAGTTTAAGGAAGTTTGGAGTGAAGATTGAACCACTTCGGTATGCACCAAGGATGTCGCAATGAATTCTGCTACAGACTGAGCCCGCGAAACGCTTGTGCAAGTTTTGTGTGACCTTAGAAAAGGGGTAAGCTAACGTAATTGGGTTGTTTACATTTGTACGCGTTTAAAGTATTGAACCTAGCTTTAGTTAGGTATTGGAAATCCATCACAATTTAGGATATGTGTGAATGACCGTGAGTGTGACAGGAAGTGTTCTGTTATCCTGATTTATTCTAGGCTGATATTGTGTTTAAGTAATAATTTAAACAGACACGCGAGTGGAGCTGCGAGGAGAGCCAGTTGGCTAAAGTTCTTAGAACTTAACAGGCAGAAGCGTGTTGTTGGCGCTAGTGAACTGTCTGTGTAGGATTTCAAGGGAGTTGGAATGTTCAACTCTATTTACATCTTGAGTGAAGACTCAACTATATTATCAGTTAATATTTGTATTAATTCCTGGATTTATATTCTCTATCTGTGACCTTTGTTTCGGTCAGATACGAGCACCGTACTTTATGGATGTACTTGTTGTACGAATGATGCACCTTCCTTGGGGTTGGGCCGACTATATATACCAAATTATACAGTCTACGACTGTTTAGGGACCATGTCTCCTAAGAGCATGTTTTCGACGTTCTGCCGCTGAAAAAGCCGCCCCGTCGCGTTTTACAGCCTGAGAGCTGTTAGGGAACATGCTTCTTATAAGCATGGTTACGACGTATTGACGCTGGAAAGCCGATTGCGTCACTAAAGGAGTGTTAATCTGAAGTATTATGAGTGCGGACGTGAAGTATCGTGTGAGTAAATGTTGACCAACTACCTATTACGCTAGCGTAAGGGTTATTCACACGAACCATCGTTAATTAAAGATTTACTTAGCATCCCTTAGTTATATCATATGTTTCTAAACCACTTCTTATGTGTTTCACAACTTGAATTCCTAAGTCTCACAAATTATTTCTTTCGGGCCCTTCCTTGTTTCAACAACAAGGCTTTGGGTTGCTTTATACTTATGGAATTCGAATTATCATCGGTTGGAGCCATGACCAGTCAGGGACGGGTGGCACAAGGTACGTGCGGTGATAGTCTAAGTAATAAACTTAGTACTGGCGGGGCACTACCTTTTCCCACAAAGGAAAACCGAACCTCAACGCAAAAATCTATGATATTAGGAAAAACGAAAATTTTGTCAGCCTAGGGTCGGTTAGAGGGAGGTACAACGTGTATCCACTTGTTACCTAGAAACAATGTATTTAATGTGTATTGTGACGAGAAAAATAAATTATTATTATTAAAGAAAAAAAATAATGACAGATGATGTATTTCTGTTGCCGGACAACGGAATAAAAAAATATTTAAGTGGGGCTCCCTTAAAACAGACATGATTTTTTTGTCGTTTTTATAGCTAATGGTACGGAACCCTACGTGCGCGAGTCCGACTCGCACTTGGCCGGTATTTTAACACGCTTTTATTAGCTTGGTATGTATCTATGTAACAGAATCTTTGAACGTGATTTTCACCACTTCAAAAAGTCGGATTGAATTGAAACTTCGCACACTTACCAAGGTCTGATTGACAATGCAATATTTTAATAAGTTTGTCCAATTAGAACAAAAAGTAGAAAATAAATATTAGTTTAAAAAAACTAAAACAAGATAACTCAATGAAAATTTTCAAAAAACCCGACTGATAAAAAACAACATTTGAGTGAGTTATGATTGTGTAGTGGTGGTGAATGGGACACGCGCAGGAACAGTTTCTTATTTGATTATATTAGCTAGACTCCCGCCAATGATAATGGTCAGACCTGGTGTCTTGTATGGTTCAGAATGTTGGGCCACTAAAGGGATGAATGAAAAGCTATTGCATGCAGCTGAGATGAGAATGCTAAGTGCGATGTGTGGTGTTACGCGCATGGATAGAATTAGGAATGAGTATATAAGAGGAAGTCTGAAAGTGGCACCGCTGACTGAAAAGTTGTGTGGATATCGGTTGTCGTGGTATGGGCATGTGATGCGGAGGAATGAAGCGGCGCGTATTGTTCCACGAGCGCATCAAAGAGGTGTCAGCCACCACTGACGGGGCCCCTCATGGCCGATGCATGAATGCCAAGGGGTCGTGGACAAATTCGTAACAGAGTTACCGCGCCCCTGGGCTCCCAGGCAAGGAAGGAACAGGGGTGGGTTCGATTCCCACCCAGGACAAATGTTTGTGTAATGAGCACGATCATTTGTTCTGTGTCTGGGTGTAATTTATCTATAATATGTATGTATTTAGAAATATATAAGTATGTTTATCAGTTGTCTAGTACCCATAACACAAGCTCTGCTTAGCTTGGGACTAGATGGCGTTGTGTGATAGTTGTGGCATATTATATTATATTATTATTATATTTATTCAATCTTATATACATACACTTTACATTTTCAAATATTTAGGTACTTACATATAAAAACATAAATAAATACAAAAACATTTAAAAATATAAAAAGTAGTAGCCCACCGGTATCGGGAATAGGGTCCAAGCTACCGGTGGTCAGGGCTCCTGAGAAAGGAACCTCCTAACAATACGAGCCGTGTCCAGGAGTACTGCTTTCTGGATCAAGCCCTTGATCCAACTGCCTAACGAGAGCCTCCTGAGATGTTGGTCGAGGCTCTTGGCAATTAAGCCATTGGCCGTCACGACTATCGGCACAATGACTGCTGTATCCACCTCCCACATGTCGACAACCTCGCGAGCCAGATCAAGATACTTTGTTTTTTTATCTCTCTCAGCCTTCACGAGGTTCTCGTCATGAGGGACAGCTATATCAACAATCATTGTGCGACGCTCTTGTCGATCTATCACCACTATGTCAGGCTTATTGGCAACAATAGTCCTGTCAGTGATGATAGATCGATCCCAATATAACGTGATATTGCCATTTTCGAGAACTGGGTCGGGCTCATACCTATAGTACGGTACTTCAGATTCCACAAGATTGTATTTAAGAGCAAGTTGCTGGTGGATAATCCTGGCTACAAGGTTGTGTCTATGCAAATAGTCTCCGTTAGCTAGACGAGAACAACCAGAAATAATGTGTCGTATTGATTCTCCGGGCCGGTGGCATGCCCGACAGATGTCAACCGTACCGTCCTTTACAATATATTTCCGGTAGTTATTCGTCATAATAACTTCGTCCATAATCGCACAGACAAAACCTTCGGTTTCCCCGAAGAGGTCACCAAAGCGCAGCCAGGATACGGACGGTAAGAGATCTACATCGGGCCCATGTAGGACCCGGTAAAAGCGCCCGTGAAGCTCCTTGCTCTGCCATACTTCCCTGCGGTCATTAGTATCCAGTACTGTAGGTTTACGCCAGTTCTCTTTTGCCAAGGAGAGCGGGGTGAGGCCCTTGTCCACAGCGACCACATCTCGATGCATACCCACGTCAGCTTTGAGGAAGTACTCCCTAAGGCTGCATACCTCGCGGTTGTGTAGGGTCTTAGCATTTAAGAACCCACGACCCCCACACTTCCGCGGGATATACAGCCTCATCACCGATGATCGTGGGTGATGCATCCGATTTGCGGTCAGCAGTGTGCGGACCCTCCTATCCAGGGCGTCAAGTTCCGTCTGAGTCCATTTGAGTATGCCGAAAGAGTACATCAATACTGGCATGACCCAACCGTTGAAGGCGCGCACCTTGTTCCCGCCTGATAAAAGACTATTCAGTACTTTATTCAGGCGGCCAAAGAAGCGCTCCCTCAACGACTGTTTCACTTCAGCAGTATTGATGCCTAACGCTTCCGACATACCCAAATACTTGTAGGTTTCAGTTGAGCAGAGGGATCTAAGGTGTACGGAATCCGAGAGTTGAGTTCCCACGGATTCCATAATCTCCCCTCGCTTTACATGCATGACTGCACATTTGTCCACACCAAATGTCATCCTGATGGCGCTACTGAAGGTTTCTGTTACCTTCAGTAGCTTCATCAGTTGCAAGTTGTTGGGGGCAAAGAGTTTCAGATCATCCATGTAAAGGAGGTGTGATATGACCTGACCACCTCTTCTCAACCGGTAGCCTTGGCCTGAACCCTCCAGTAGAGTACTGAGAGGGTTTAGGGCCAGACAAAACCACAGTGGACTCAGACTGTCGCCCTGAAATATGCCACGCTCGATCCTTATCGGTTCGCTGTTCTCCCGGATTTGTCGACATCCTGGATAGTGAAGAACCGTCCTCCACTGCCCCATACACGACATCAGGAAGGTGCGCAAAGTTGCATCCACTTTGTACAGCTCCAGCACCCTCATGAGCCATGTATGTGGCACCGAGTCATAGGCCTTCTTATAATCTATCCAACATGTCGACAGATCTTTTCGAGAACGACGAACCTGTTGGCTAATGGCAACATCAATGAGGAGCAGCTCCTTAGTACCACGGGACCCGTTCCTACATCCATTCTGAGAGCCAGACATGATAAAATTTGTGTCAATATGATTGTTAATTTTGGCTCTCAGGATGGATGTAAAAACTTTATAGACCGTCGGTAAACACGTGATCGGTCTATAATTTTTGGGTTCCGCAGTACTACCTGATTTATGGAGCAGGTGGGTTACTCCTGTCGTAAGGAACTGTGGCAGCGACCCTGACTCTAGGGCAGACTGGAACTGAGCTGCCAAGCGAGCGTGCGATCTTTGAAACCATTTTATCCAAAAATTGTGCAGACCGTCCGGCCCTGGAGATTTCCAGTTGGGCAACGGACGGACTGCACGAGCTACATCTTGGGGGCTGATGGTAATAGCCCCCATTTCTGGTATAAGATCGCACGCGCGCTCGACCTCTCGAGTCCAATCACCCTCGGTGTGCCTGACCGGCACCGACCAGATGCCGCGCCAGAATGAGCTCATGGCATCGTCATCAGGTAGGTGCGTATCGGACACACCTTGGTCCGGTCGCTCCCAAGCCCTATAAACCCACCTTTCGTTGCTTTCGAATGTGCGATTCTGAGTGTACCGCTCCACTCGCCGCTTGTACCGACGAATACGGTTTGCCCATGCATAGATCTTCTGCTTCAGGAAGTCGACACGCTCTGTGACGCGGGTCAGATAATCTCGGGAACTTATATCAGTCCCCGAGAATGCCCGCCTCACAAAGCGCATCACCCTAGGGCGAGTGTTGCCCTCCCTGAAGCAGATGTCAATGAGTGCTCTAGCCTCACCGATACCACGCTCGATCCTGCACTGCCAAGCTGGTACAGCTGGTCGTGCAGCTCTGTCACTGTTGGGGAACTTGACGTGAGCTACACGACATGCCGCTGCAGCCGCGCAGTACAAGATTGAGTGGGTATCAGCAAGGTCTTTGCTGCTATCAAAAAAATTTGATAGCTGCGAATCTAGAGCACACACCAGCGCCTTATTTTTCTTATGCATGGGCAAACGAGGTAGACGAGGTCTAAGCCCAGGCGGTGTGGAGCGGTGCTCTCGGAATGCATCCTCCAAAGCGCTCCTCAATCGTTCGTTACACTGGGTACTCACGGATATAGCCATGTCATCATCATCTTCACCAACGTGGTCAGGTCGCGGTGGTGCATTAGGTTGCAGTTGCACCGCGGTCGGTGGCGAAGCAGGTGAGACACGGCTACTCCGTGATTCGAGGCGTAGTCTATCAAGTGTGGTATCATCCAGCATACGGTTACGCTGGATGACCCGCACCTGATCCGACAGTCGTTGGGCCGATACGTTGACAGCTGGCTCAAGCACCTGAAACAGAGAGAGCATCCGACCACGGTACGCAGTCAGGTTAATTCCCCCCTCTGTAGCCCCATAGTATGAGCGCATGACGTTTTCGTTAATGGATTGTGTCCATCGCATGCGCTGCACACTTCCACCGGCAGCGGGAACCCTATCAGAGGCCGGTGGGCCTCGAGGTTCCAAACTGGCTGGTGGTCGGCCTCTTCCCCGTCGACGCGCAGGTGGTGGTGTCGTCGGCGGAGTGGTGTATTCGTCGCTCGAGCTCGACGCAACTGCAGCGGCCGGAATCACTCGACTCACGGCTGGTGCAGGTCCCGGCGGCTGCGAGGCGGAGCTGAGCGACGAACCCGAAGATGTTGGGTGTGTGGTCAGCAATTTGGCCCGGTTCCTAGTTAGCATTTTCACGTTGTCATAAGTTCCGTTTTATTTTTGTAGTTCTCATCTCACTGTTGTTCACTATGATTTGCACTTGGTAATATTTTTTTTTTCTCTCGTTTTCGGTCTTATTTTCACTATTGTAAACATGATAATAAATATAAATAGTTCAGGAAAAATATATGGAAAAAATTATGACACTCGGCTTGACAGGCGGGCCACAGATTATTATTATTATTATTATATTATTATTCCATTTATTTTATAGTTTAAACATACAATTTACATTTTTAAATATTAAAATATCAAAATATAAAAACATTTAAAAATATAAAAAATAGTATCCCACCGGTATCGGGATAGGGTCCAAGCTACCGGTGGTCAGGGCTCCTGAGAGAGGAACCTCCTAACTATGCGCGCCGTGTCCAGGAGTACTGCCTTCTGGATCAAGCCCTTGATCCAGCTGCCCAACGAGAGCCTCCTTAGGTGTTCGTCGAGGCTCTTGGCTATTAAGCCATTGGCCGTCACGACTATCGGCACAATGACTGCTGTATCCACCTCCCACATGTCGACAACCTCGCGAGCCAGATCAAGATACTTTGTTTTTTTATCTTTCTCAGCCTTCACGAGGTTCTCGTCATGAGGGACAGCTATATCAACAATCATTGTGCGACGCTCTTGTCGATCTATCACCACTATGTCAGGCTTATTGGCAACAATAGTCCTATCAGTGATGATAGATCGATCCCAATACAACGTGATATTGCCATTTTCGAGAACTGGGTCGGGCTCATACCTATAGTACGGTACTTCAGATTCCACAAGATTGTATTTAAGAGCAAGTTGCTGATGGATAATCCTGGCTACAAGGTTGTGTCTATGCAAATAGTCTCCGTTAGCTAGACGAGAACAACCAGAAATAATGTGTCGGATTGATTCCCCGGGTCGGTGGCATGCCCGACAGATGTCAACCGTACCGTCCTTCACAATATATTTCCGGTAGTTATTCGTCATCATAACTTCGTCCATAATCGCACAGACAAAACCTTCGGTTTCCCCGAATAGGTCACCAAAGCGCAGCCAGGATACGGACGCTAAGAGATCTACATCGGGTCCATGTAGGACCCGGTAAAAGCGTCCGTGAAGCTCCTTGCTCTGCCATACTTCCCTGCGGTCATTAGTATCCAGTACTTTAAGTTTGCGCCAGTTCTCGTTTGCCAAGGAGAGCGGGGTGAGGCCCTTGTCCACAGCGACCACATCTCGATGCATACCCACGTCGGTTTCTAGGAAATATTCCCTAAGGCTGCATACCTCGCGGTTGTGTAGGGTCTTAGCATTTAAGAAGCCACGACCCCCACATTTCCGCGGGATATACAGCCTCATCACCGATGATCGTGGGTGATGCATCCGATTTGCGGTCAGCAGTGTGCGGACCCTCCTATCCAGGGCGTCAAGTTCCGTCTGAGTCCATTTGAGTATGCCGAAAGAGTACATCAATACCGGCATGACCCAACCGTTGAAGGCGCGCACCTTGTTCCCGCCTGATAGAAGACTATTTAGTACTTTATTCAGGCGGCCAAAGAAGCGCTCCCCCAACGACTGTTTCACGTCAGCAGCATTGATGCCTAACGCTTCCGACATACCCAAATACTTGTAGGTTTCAGTTGAGCAGAGGGATCTAAGGTGTATGGAATCCGAGAGTTGAGTTCCCACGGATTCCATAATCTCCCCTCGCTTTACATGCATGACTGCACATTTGTCCACACCAAATTCCATCCTGATGGCGCTACTGAAGGTTTCTGTTACCTTCAGTAGCTTCATCAGTTGCAAGTTGTTGGGGGCAAAGAGTTTCAGATCATCCATGTAAAGGAGGTGTGATATGACCTGACCACCTCTTCTCAACCGATAGCCTTGTCCCGAACCCTCCAGTAGTGTACTGAGAGGGTTGAGGGCTAGACAAAACCACAGTGGACTCAGACTGTCGCCCTGGAATATGCCACGCTCGATCCTTATAGGTTCGCTGTTCTCCTGTATCTGCCGACATCCTGGATAGTGAAGGACTGTACTCCACTGCCCCATACACGACATCAGGAAGGTGCGCAGAGTTGCATCAACTTTGTACAACTCCAGCACCCTCATGAGCCATGTATGTGGCACTGAGTCATAGGCCTTCTTGTAATCTATCCAACATGTCGACAGATCTCTTCGAGAACGACGAACCTGTTGGCTAATGGCAATATCGATGAGGAGCAGCTCCTTAGTACCGCGGGACCCATTCCTACATCCATTCTGGGAAGCTGACATGATACGATTTTTATCAATATGGATGTTAATTTTAGCTCTCAGAATGGATGTAAGAACTTTATAGACCGTCGGTAAACACGTGATCGGTCTATAATTCTTAGGTTCCGCAGTACTACCTGATTTATGGAGCAGGTGGGTTATTCCTGTCGTAAGAAACTGGGGCAGCGACCCTGACTCTAAGGCAGACTGGAACTGAGCTGCCAAGCGAGCGTGCGACCTTTGGAACCATTTAATCCAGAAATTGTGCAGCCCGTCCGGCCCTGGAGATTTCCAGTTAGGCAACGGACGGACTGCACGAGCTACATCTTGGGGGCTGATGGTAATTGCCCCCATTTCTGGTATAAGGTCGCACACACGCTCGACCTCTCGAGTCCAATCACCCTCGGTGTGCCTGACAGGCACCGACCAGATGCTGTGCCAGAATGAACTCATAGCGTCATCATCCGGTAAATGCTTATCAAACACACCTTGGTCCGGTCGCTCCCAAGCCCTATAAACCCACCTTTCGTTGCTTTGGAAAGTGCGATTCTGAGTGTACCGCTCCACTCGCCGCTTGTACCGACGAATACGATTTGCCCATGCATAGACCTTCTGCTTCAGGAAGTCAATACGCTCTGTGACGCGGGTCAGATAATCTCGGGAACTAATATCAGTCCCCGAGAACGCCCGCCTCACGAAACGCATCACCCTAGGGCGAGTGTTGCCCTCCCTGAAGCAGATAAGCTTGCCGATGAGTGCTCTAGCCTCACCGATACGACGCTCAATTCTACACTGCCAAGCTGGTATAGCAGGTCGTGTAGCTCTGTCACAATTGGTGAACTTGACGTGAGCTACACGACATGCCGCTGCAGCTGCGCAGTATAAGATTGAGTGGGTATCGGCAAGGTCTTTGCTGTTATCAAAACAATTTGATAGCTGCGAATCTAGAGCACACACCAGCGCCTTATTTTTCTTATGCATGGGCAAACGAGGTAGACGAGGTCTAAGCAAAGGCGGTGTGGAGCGGTACTCCCGGAATGCATCCTCCAAAGCGCTCCTCAATCGTTCATTGCATTGAGTACTCACGGATATAGCCGCGTCATCATCATCTTCACCAACGTCGTCGGGTCGCGGTGAAGCACTGGGTTGCAGTTGCACCGCGGCCGGTGGCGAAACAGGTGAGACACGGCTACTCCGTGATTCGAGGCGAAGTCTATCAAGTACGGCGTCATCCAGCATACGGTTACGCTGGATGACCCGCACCTGATCCGACAGTCGTTGGGCCGAAACGTTGACAGCTGGCTCAAGCACCTGAAACAGAGAGAGCATCCGACCACGGTACGCAGTCAGGTTACTTCCCGCCTCTGTAGCCCCAAAGTATGAGCGCATGACGTTTTCGTTAATGGTTTGCGTCCATCGCATGCGCTGCACACTACCACCGGCAGCGGGAACCCTATCAGAGGCCGGCGGGCCTCGAGGTTCCAAGCTGGCTGGTGGTCGGCCTCTTCCCCGTCGACGCGCAGGTGGTGGTGTCGTCGGCGGAGTGGTGTATTCGTCGCTCGAGCTCGACGCAACTGCAGCGGCCGGAATCACTGGACTCACGGTTGGCGTAGGTCCCGGCGGCTGCGAGGCGGAGCTGAGCGACGAACCCGAAGATGTTGGGTGTGTGTTCGTCTTTCGTGCCCGGCTTCTTGTCAGCATTTTATTAAATCGTCTGTTATATTATATTTGCATCTTACATACATGTCATCGGTCAAAAATATAGTCTTGATGTACGTTTTCTTTTTTTATATTGTTTGGTTCTTTTTTCTTACTGATTTGCGTATGAAAAACATTTTGTTGAATATAAAATTATTGAAAAATATTTGAGTGAAAAAAACTTGATGCTTTCAATTTGACAGCCGGACCACAGATTATATATTATATTATTATTATTATTATAATCAGTAAAAGTCTATTACGCTTTCCGCTCCACCCAGAGCGGGAGAAGTCTTAAGATGTGTCCGATACAAAAAAAAAATGGGATGTTACCTAACAGGCGTTGTACAGACGGGGTTCCGGGTTGGTCTTTTTTTTTTTTTTTTTTGGGGGGTGGGAAATCATCCTATGACTTCTTCCGCTCTAGGGTGGAGCGGAAGGGCGTGTCAGACTCTTACTGACTAAAACCCACCCCTGTTCCTCCCTGCCTCGAGTGCCCAGGGGCGAGGTAACTCTTTCGAATTTATCCTCCACCCCCGGGCAGGGACTAGTGGTGTTCAAAGTTGCTTTATGGCAATCACTTGCTAAATGCTTTATGCTATAAGTTTTAAGCTTTCTTAAATGCTTTAATTCAATATGCTTATTTTTTATTCGTATCGCGTAGGTACTTGTTGTTACGGCCAAATGGTGGGCGCGAAAAAAGCAAGCGCGGTGACTATTGACTGAGAGTAATGCTTTTTAGGAGTATTACATCGCGTTTATGAATAAACAATGAACTTTCCTTTATACTTTGCAGGCTTAGGACTGTCTATAATTGATTAAGTGTTATTTTGTGTTACTTACTATGAAATATATTATGTTATTATTTAGATCAACGGCGTATTTTAAAGTTCATTGATTGTATGTACAAAAATCGACTATTTACATAATTATTGTTATTTACCATGATTTTGTTTGAAATCAGTTAAAAAAATCATTGTTCTCTCTAAACATTTTCGTTCGTTAAAATTTAAAAAACATACAAAACAATAACACAATATATCCCACTGAATCTCAATCAATCGTCCTTGCACATTTATAGATTCAATAATGCGTGTCCTATCACTGTTTATTTACACAAAAAACATTAAGCAAAATAACATAACTGATCATATATGAACATATTTAACACGTTACATTATTACGTGATTCGCACGCGAACGACAGCAAGCGCCATGATGCAACGCCTGGCGCGCCCCGCCGTCGCCGCGCCACTCCTGCTTACGAGTGCTTAGCGCTAATACCGAGTTTACGCGAGTGCGTCGAGTGAACTAAGTAAAACCAAAAATAGCACGAAAGCATTAGCTGTACGATATTTTTAAAAAGCAAGTTATTTATAATGCTTTATGATATATTAACCATGCAGCCCCTTCCATGTGCTGAAGTTTATCACCGAGGTGGTTCTAGTGAGGTAAGAATCCCGAACTCCATGGTCTTTTACCCCAAAAGACCAGGTGCCTTATGAAGGTGTCCCCTGATAGAAAAAAAAGGTACGAGTACTTGTTAGATGAATTTCCCTCCCGAAAAAACCCAATCCCAAGAAAAAAATAACGAATAAACTAGGCATAATTTCCTACAAGTTTATATTTATCCTCAATCCTTATAAAAGCGTTTAAAGGGTGGAAAAGCTCAATCGATCGGGAAAACTAGGACAACAGAAAATAGCTGCTTGCACCTCATAGCGATAACTCAACCAACATAATGTTCCTGAAAGCCTCATCCATTCATCTTCTGTCAAATCTTATGCCAATGTATGATTGCTCCATGGTATTTTTGTTAACCTATTACAGTGGATTAGGAACCACAACATTTTTGCGTGATCAGTTCTGAAATTGACGCTTTGTAAGAATCAGTTACTAGTCGGGCTATCCAGAATAAATAAGCACGTTTAGGTGGAAGCGCCAGGGTAGCCCGCGAAATTCAAATTTTCTTACGTTTTTTGCAATTTTGCAGGTCAGTGTCAGGTTGTATGTTGGTCAAAATTTGGTTCGTGGCTGTAGCAAGTATGTATTTATAGAATTATAATCATTAAAATCATCAATACAACTCTTTCAGTTAGAATTGATGTCAAATGTAAGTATTTCAGAAATCATGACATTTGGCATTAATTCTAACTGAGAGAGTTGTATTGACGATTTAAATTATTACAGTCCAAATGTCATGATTTCATGAAATACTTATATTAGAACTTATGGTTTTAAAGTGAAAGCTCCAGGGTAGCCTGGAGCTTTAACCTTAAAACCATAAATTCTTCTAATATAAAAAAACCTGCTTGTGCGTGTACTTCTAAGCGTAGTTTTATATAACCTTCACCATTTTAAAGATAATTTAATTATTTATCTTTTAGTATACGTGTTTTAGTATAATACCTGTTGTTTTATGTATAATAAATTAATAATGCGTCTGATTTGGGACAGCGCTCCTTGATGGGCGAGTCCTATTACTGGGTGGACGTACGACGCGTTGCGTGAGCTCAGCACAGAACACGCAAGCTAACCACTCAAGGCTGTTGGCATATAACTGCGCCTTAAGGCTGTATTACCGCCCAAGTGGCGCCCTCATTCAATAAAAAAAGTAGGCAAAAGTACCAAAAACGGCTGTTTCTGACACTTTTACCTACCACTTTGGATACGAAACATTCTGAGACCTGTTTTAACAACGTAAAAATACTTTACCCTATTTGTAACAAACGTGACGTTGGATTTTTTAATAATTATTTTCTAGGCCATGCTACGATTTTTTATTCAATGGGGCGCCACTTGGCCGGTAGTAGACCCTTAACTCCATATTTTGTCATCAACAGAGAACGAATCCAGACTCCGGATTGCTACTGAAAAACTTCAAATGGAAAAGCCCAAAAACACTTCTACCAGACCCGAGAACCGAACTCGGGACTCGCTCGACTCACTTTTGTCTACTAGACCAACCAGGCAGTAGAACAATAAAAAATCATGGAACCACCAACCAATACAACAGCTTAACCAGACATCAAATGTCAAATAAAATTCCCTAAAACCGTTAATCACAAACGAGATAACAGAACACGCCAGAAAGCTATCAGCACATACAGGACTAATTAATCAGTGATTATTACAGGGGTGTCACGTAATGCCGTGTCCATCCATCACGTTCGTAATTAATTATTGCCAACCCTAGCTGCCTCGTCTAAAAGAGGGTACTTCGTCTTAAGACGGATGGCGTTGATGGGTACGGCTGAGATACGCCTCGTTTGGTTGCTTTTTTTGGGAACATCATCATTTTGGGAGGATAAAGATGTTTTGGCAATTTTGCTTCTTAATCTTGTTATAATTGCTTTCAAAACGTGGAAGAATGACGATGCTTTAAATATAGCTATAACCCGGTTATTTTTAAGTCAAGAGTGAGTAGGTGCCCCGAATGCCACCACAACGACCAGGCCTTCTTCTTCTTAGCGTGTCGATGGCAAATTTAATTAAATATTATGTTTGGCCCAGTAAAAAAAAAAAAAAAGCATTCAGCGACGGCAATTGCATTCGCTGATGCAGCCATAAAGGTCCTCACATGTACAGGTGACAGGCCATGCGGAGCAAGTTGAGAGGTGGGCCATGGTCTGCGGAAAAGCGCCGCACAAACACCGAAGATCGGAGCCATCCGAGAACCCCACCTGTGGAGGTTGTCTTTACTGCGGCCAACCTGAGTACGGAGTGAGCGCGTGCCCAGGTGGAAGGCTCTCCTGTGCATCTCGGTTCCATCGGATTTTCGCGACCCTCATCAGGTCCACTCTAGGGTGCGTCTCCCGCTCTAGGGTGGAGCAGGAGGGCGTGTCAGACTCTTACTGACTAAAACCCACCCCTGAGCCTTCCCTGCCCTGAGTGCCCAGGGGCGAGGTAACTCTGTTTCGAATTTATCCTCAACCCCTGCGCAGTATCCTCAACCCCTGGGCAGGTGCCTGGTTGAGTTAGCGGCGAAACAGAAAGACGCGGGAAGCGACTTTGATATATACTAAAGAAGATGCGAGCAGCAAAATTGCGTTTCCACTTCCATTACAAGTCTAAATCTTATTATATTTTCATTTCAATGCTCAATATAGGTCAGCCGCTTCCAGAAACACTTTGTTATACAATAAAGGATAGTGCCAACCGCATCGCAGCGCGTTTCAGTTTTAAGTGAAAGATTGATCGCCGGCGGAAAATCCAGTGATCGGACAGCTGGAGTGCTATTCGTTATGAGGATTACTTGGGGATTGCGCTTGCTGGAGGTTTGTTTTTTTAGGGTTCCGTATACGAAGGTTCCAAATGGATCCCTATTGCTGTCACTCACGTGTCCGTCTGTCCGTCTGTCTGTCTGTCCATCGTCTTGTCACAAAATTTTGTTTCGAAGAATTTTTTAACTTCTCATTGACTACTTGGGTGACAATGTTTATTATTACGTATATTTTACTAACAAATAACAAAACTTTGATTTCCCTTATATGGTACGGAACCCTAAATGTGTAAAGTCCGATACGTACTTGGTCGGTTTTTTTGGTAAGCCAATGAATCTGTCTTTTTTTAAATTTTTACCCAGAAGAAGGATAAATCAATCTGACTAGCCTTTTCCCAACTGTCTTGGGGTCGGCTTCCAGTCTAACCGGATGCAGCTGAATACTAGTATTTTACATGGAGCGACTGCCTATCTGACCTTCACAACCCAGTTACTGGGTAATAGGATACCCCTTGGTAAGACTGGATGACTTTCGGGCTTCTGACGATCCGTAACGACTGTCAAAGATCAACGATTAACAACCGGGGCCAACGGCTTAACGTACTTGCCGAGGCACGGAGGAGTCTTGGTATGGTATTTAGGAGCCATGGTTCCACATTTCTATACTCTTTTATTTCTTTAACTGTTGTGGCTATGCCACTGACTTGGTTAGAAGACCTTTAAGCCAAGTCTTAATTTGATCACTATCACTTTTTTTCCTTATTAGAATGCAGATGTAACACATTCTAATCTTCTTGCAGTATTTGGCAGCAAATGTGTCGAGTCAGCCATCTCGGAAAGCTTCGCTGAGGTAGTCAATACTACAATAAAATTATCAGCACCATTTTACCGAGATCGCGCCTGTTTCAATGATTCCACATAATTAATGTCCAGTTGCGTAGACACTTGAGACTTTGAGACACAAAACTACATCAATTTTACATCACAATATCCACTAGGAATCAATACGCGAATAATTAAAACAGCCACTGCTGAACTTCACTCTAAAAAAAATACTGCCAAAAACTCCTTTATACTCTTTTATATTAGCTGTGTAAGTAGATGTTTGTGATGACGAATTTTCATGCGAAGTTTTTGGCGAATAAGTTTCAAATAAGTATAATATAACCTACTCTATAGTTTAGTTAATAATTTTGAGCCTATAGGTGGTGAGCGTTAGCCATTTCACGTGGTAGTGACGTATATTTCAGTCAATTTTTTTTTGTGTAACTTTATGAATGTGCGTCGCTTTCGCGTGAATAAATAGTTTTTCTTTCTTTCTTTCTATGTTTATTTTCAGGTCAACCGGAAAGCAGTTACAACCGTACTCTATAGAGATCTGCCTAGCCTTTTCCCAACTATCTTGGGCTCGGCTTCCAGTCTACCCGGATGCAGCTGAATACCAGTATTTTACATGGAGCAACTGCCTATTTGACCTGTACAACCCAGTTATTGGGTAACACAATACCCCTTGGTAAGACTAGTTGTCAGACTTTCGGGCTTCTGACAACCCGTAACGACTGTCAAAGATCCACGATTGACAGCCGGGCTCAACGGATTAACATGCTTTCCGAGGCACGGAGGAGTCTCGGTATATGTCTAACCCCGACCAACCCCGGCAAGCGTAGATTAACCCGATGGATCGACCCGTGCGGCTGTTATTTTTTAAGCCACGAGCTCATCTGGAGGCAAAAATCCTCGCGAACCTCTATGAGGAGCGCGAGGAGGCGAAACGCCGGGGCGAAACTCCGCTGCCGCGACAACTCGCGGCTCGGCGGACAGAGCTCCGGCAAGATCTCGTGGCGACATGGAGACAGCGATTGTCGCAACCCCGCGCTGGGCACGCAACCATTACGGCGGTAGTGCCCCTCTTTGAGGAGTGGCTGGAGAGGCGTCACGGCGCCCTCACCTTCCGCCTGATGCAGGTCCTCACCGGACACGGCTGTTCCGGGAGGTTCCTGTTTCAGATCAAGCGGGAGGTGAGCCCCGGGTGTTTCCACTGCGAGGATCGCCCAGAGGACACGGTGGAGCATACGGTGGAGGTTTGCCCCGCTTGGGCAGAGCACCGCCGTGTCCTCGTGGATGCGATAGGCGGCAGCAACCTCTCGCGCCCTGCCCTGGTTCAGGCCATGGCACGGAGTGAGAGGGAATGGGAAGCCGTCTCCTTCTTCTGCGAAGCAGTAATGCTCGCGAAGGCGGAGGCGGGACGCGTGAGGGAGCATCAATAACTTAGTCGCCCTCACGCTCTCAGCAGCAGCCGCCTCAGGAGACGCCTGGGACTTCCGGCGCCGCGAGACGATCTCCGGCCACCGTAGACCCGGGCCTGTGGACGGCGAGTAATGGGTAGCTCGCCGTCCGATTAGCACCAGGCCCGAGAGTCGACGGCGCGTAGTGTTCCACGCGCGCCTCAAAGAGTTGTCAGCAAAAGAGACGGGGCCCGTCATGGCCGATGCCTGCCCGGGTTGAGGATAAATTCGAAACAGAGTTATCTCGCCCGTGGGCACTCGAGGCAGGAAGGAACAGGGGTGGGTTTGAGTCAGTAAGAGTCTGACACGCCCTCCCGCTCCACCCAGAGCGGGAGAAGTCATTGGATGATTTCCCACCCCACAAAAAAAAAAAAATAAAGCCACGAGCTCCTCTACAACCGTTCTCTATAATTAATTTAAATAGGCAATTATTTATAAAAAACAGTGTTGGTAAATCCCTAGACGCAAATACACCCAACCACATAAGCTTCAAGAGTTTACTCAACCCGGAGAAGCAAGGTATTGTTATGAAAAGCAGAGTTTAATGTCAAGTCTAGAGTACCTAGTACTTAATGAAAACTGTCTCATTAACATGCAAGAGGGTCGCTTGTACATGCATGAATGAATTCATTAAATGACAGAATCTAAGACACAAGCGAGGCACACGAGCTAATTGCATTTTGTGTTATGTTTCAATTTGAATATCTGATGTTCCAACAAGTGCCGCATCAGCAACCTGAGCACAATTCCCTTGTGAAGATACTCTACCTCATCCTCATCATAACATCACGCCTGTTGTCCCTGGAGGGTTAAGCAGACGTGAACAGTCACGAGCAAAAATATGTAGACAAGCAAACTTTACTTGTAAGCTCGAGTATTTTAAATGGACGATTTTAAGATACTCGAGCTTATATTTTTGCTCATGACTGTACCTTTATACAGGGAGCTAAGGAAATGGGTGAACATACAACTGAACAACTTTCTTCAAAAATAGTCATAGAAAATTCAAAAAATAAAATTGGTGATTAGCTGATGATAATTTACTAGGAAAGTCCATATATTTCCATAAACAAATGGTTTTTTTTTTAAATATGCATTACCAGCTGGGGTCGCCAGTAAATTCGTAATAGAGTTTCCGCGGCCCTAGGCACTCAGGCAACTGAAGGAACAGGGGTGGTTTTTAGTCAGTAAAAGTCTAACACGCCCTCCCGCTCCGCACAGAGCGGGAGAAGTCATTGGAAATCATCCAATCCATCCCACCCCCACAAAAAGGGTGCTTTTAGTGACGTAAGAACCTCACTAAAAATTGGTGATCAGCTGATGATAAATTTACTTAGAAAATCCACATTTTTCCATAAACTAAAGGTTTTATAATATGAATTACCAGCTGGGGTCTCGAATAAATTCGTAATAGAGTTCCCGGGAACCCTGACACTCAGGCAACTGAAGGAACAGGGGAGGGCTTTAGTCAGTGAAAGTCTAACACGCCCTCCCGCTCCACCCAGAACGGGAGAAGTCATTGGAAATCATCCAATCCATCCCACCCCCACCCGGGCCTGCGGACGGCGAGCAGTGGGTAGTTCGCCGTCCGATCAGCACCAGGCCCGTGAGTCGACGGCGCGTAGTGTTCCACGCGCGCCTCAAAGAGATGTTGTCAGCCACCACTGACGGGGCGCATCGTGGCCGCTGCCTGCATGCCTAAGGGTAGCGGATAAATTCTGAAAATGAATTACCGCACCCCTGGACACTCAGGCAGGGAAGGAACAGGGGTGGGTTTGTGTCAGTAAGAGTCTGACACGCCCTTCCGCTCTACCCAGAGCGGGAGAAGTCATTGGATGATTTCCCATACTCTCAAAAAAAAAAAAAAAAAAAACGCACTCCCACAAAAAAAGGGTCCACCCTCCCTGGTCTTTTCTGGTCTTGAAGGTGTGCTCCCGAAAACAAAAAGGTACGTCAAGATTATAGATAAACTTAGCAATATCCAGCAAGCTCCGCAAGCGAAAATCAAAAAATTCCACGCCACGATAAAGAAAATTGGTCGTACGCTTAACAAAGGAAAACTTGAGGAACACGCATTCTTTGTCAGAATTCGGGACATGGCGACATCTAGTGAAACTTATTACAAAGTTCTTGCACAACTTGTATGATTAATGAGAATTCGACTGTAGTATAGGTATCAAAAACACATCAGTAACTTGGTAGAAAAGCTTTTGCGAAAATTATAATAATTCTGGTATTTCTTTGCAAGTGTTTATAACGGCACGGTTGGCGCAGTGGTTGAGCGATTGGCAGCAGTGCTGCGTGTTGCGAGTTCGATTCCCGCACGGAATAAATATTTGTATGGCCTCATAATAGTTGCGGGTGTGGGTGTCTTGTGTATGTGAGATTACATGTTTGTGAACGCAACCAAGACACAGGAGTAATTCCTAGTGTGGGGATAAAATAAAGAAAGAAAAAGACTGTAACTAAATGGTGGTATTTCATAGCACAGAAGAATTTTGGGATCCATGATCTTGTATTGACATACAAAAGTGGATATTTATGTGCTTAGGATATGGTGACTTTTGTATGTTCTTCTAATGATTTTTTTTAAAACGCAGGTTTCATCTCTTTAACTATTACATAAAGTAAAGGCCCCTAGCCATATATATTACTTTTCTATAATCGTTTACGCTAACGCTTAGTACAAAATGTATGGCAATGACATTACCATAGATGCATAGATAAGTGTCACGTGACTTATCGCAGGTAATTTCATTGCCATAAATTATGTACTAAGCGTTAGCGTAATTGATAACAGAAAACTTTTTTAAGCTACTGCACTGCATAGCTTCTATCGCGGGCCTAGAGCGTGGAGACCGAATCCAGAAATTCCGTAACGAAAAAAAACCTAACACCCCTCACTCCGACCGGCACAGCGGTGATAGGTAATTTTTAGTTTTGCCATCTATCGATGAATAGTGATGATGACGATGACGATGACGAAGACGAAGACGAAGACGATGACGAAGACGAAGACGATGACGATGACGAAGACGATGACGAAGACGATGACGAAGACGATGACGATGACGATGACGATGACGATGACGATGCCGATGACGATGACGATGACGATGACGATGACGATGAGATGAATAGTGATGATGACGATGACGATGACGAAGACGAAGACGAAGACGATGACGATGACGAAGACGAAGACGATGACGATGACGAAGACGATGACGAAGACGATGACGAAGACGATGACGATGACGATGACGATGACGATGACGATGCCGATGACGATGACGATGACGATGACGATGATGATGATGATGATATTTATCTTGTTACGCCAAAGAAGTGTAACTTCTTACGTGCGTGTAAAAAGTGTAACTTGAATTAATATCAAAGAAAAAAAGAAACAGGAAAAAAAATACTGCATAAATAAAATAAATAAATTATTATTATATAATTGCATAAGTTGACAAAAAATGCTATGCAATAACTTTACCGCGGCAGTCTCCGAGTGCCACACGTGTTTTTTTAAAAAAAGAACAACCGACTTCCAAAAAAAGAAAATACACTATTTGTTTCATTTCTTTTTTGGAAGTCGGTTTGTTTTTGTAAAAAAGTTTTTTTATTTTTCATTTTTAATTGTTATAACCCCAGAACTAAAAACCCCAATAACATGGAACGTCAAATTTAAACAAACTCGTAATTGGAGAAAACCAAAACGTCATCTATGTATGTATTTTTCGTTTTTGTTCAATGTTTCAAAAAGCGCTCAAGCAATTTCGATAAAATTTATATGGGATCACCTTGGGAGTATATTCGTTCGAATAAAAAAAGAATTTTGAAAATCGGTTCACAACTGACAGAGAAATCGGTGGACATATATATAAAAAAAAACGCATACAGTCGATCATAGAACCTCCTCCTTTTTCGAAGTCGGTTAAAAAGTAATATGGCTAGAGGGGCTGTTCGGTTTCGAACCCAGGATCGACTGGTGGTTGTGTAGTAGTGGTTGTTGCTGATGTTGTTGTTAATTGTTGTTGTTCATTGTTGATGTTGTTGTTGATTGTTGATGTTGTTGTTGATTGTTGATGTTGTTGTTAATTGTTGTTGTTGATTTTTGATGTTGTTGTTCTTTGTTGATTTTGTTGTTGATTATTGATGTTGTTGTTGATTGTTGATGTTGTTGTTAATTGTTGTTGTTGATTTTTGATGTTGTTGTTGTTAATTGTTGTTGTTGATTTTTGATGTTGTTGTTGATTGTTGATGTTGTTGTTGATTGTTGATGTTATTGTTAATTGTTTTTGTTGATTGTTGATGTTGTTATTGATAGTTGATGTTTTTGTTGCTGTTATTAATAAAACCCGTTTTATAGTAGATATGTATTTTATTAAGCTAATTATAGAAGTCTATTTACTTATGTATGTTCTATAGTTGCTGCTTCATTGATATACATAGTTTAAAGTAAAAACACATAATATATCCAATATTAGAACGCTAAGGATACCCCTTTCCCACCATATATCAGTCACAACACATAATCGAACTTCATCAATTTTTATCGTCAGTTTTCTTCACAACAATTTCCAGAAGTATTTCTCAGATGGAGTTACTTTACCGTGATAGAAAAAGATAAAAATATACAATCTGGCGAAGAAAAAGTAGTAGTGGTATTTTAAAACTTTAAGAAGCAGTCATGTGAACTTCATATTCTGTTACGCTTAGTCGAGTTGAACGCTTTGCCATGAAACTATGAAGAAGATTTAGAAAACTCTATCTTTGGTTTTACCGTTATATAAAGAAGCTGCACCTCCTAATCCATTATTCCAAGTTTTTAATCTTATTTTAATTCGCGGTACAACTGCTACTTGTTTTTACCCGACTGCGTGACGCAAGGGAGGGTAATGTGTTTATCAGTCTATGTATGTATGTTTGTTCCTTTGTGGCACTTTATAGACCAAACGCGTGGGCCGATTTTGATAATTCTTAAATCAATTGATTCGTCTTAACCTTGCGAGTGCTACTAAAGACATGACGGTAATCAAAATACAATATGGCGATAACCAGACGCCATAATGTAAAAAAGTAAAAAATGAAAGTCAACGAACTGTATTAAGTGGGGTATCAAAATAAAGGGTTCGAGGAGGCGATTCCAAAAATATAACTCACTAAAATGTGGAAAACAAACATTAGTTCAAAAACCCAACTGTAAAAAACAACTAAAAAGTTCCAAACAAGTCACTTTTCAAGCAGTCTGATGCAGTTGATGGCATGAAATCAATAATTGAACTGAAATAACAGCCACCAACTGCATCAGACGGCTTGAAAAGTGACTTGTTTGGAACTTTTTAGTTGTTTTTAACAGCTGGGTTTTTCGAAAATATTTTTTTTTAAATTGTTTATTTAACATTGTTCTCATAAAATAGAAGCGACAAGACATATGTAACTAGGATTTTTGTAATACATAACATGGTTTAAAAGAGTGTCTATGGAGCTTCTTGCACGTTTTTCTCCATACACACCTACTCCTTGGAATGTGCAATTAGCTTCATCTTTCTGACTGACCGACTTATTAACAATTCAAAAGTGCCTGTAAATGGTTTATTTGAAATAAATGCTTTGTTTTTTTTTGAGCTACATATTTCCTTAACGTAACACAAAAACATAGCCAGCCTTATAATGTTACCCGGGCCTGCGGACGGCGAGTAGTGGGTAGCTCGCCGTCCGATCAGCACCAGGCCCGAGAGTCGACGGCGCGTAGCGTTCCACGCGTGCCTCAAAGAGTTGTCAGCAAAACATGACGGGGCCCATCATGGCCGATGCCTGCCCAGGGGTTGTGGATAAATTCGAAACAGAGTTACCGCGCCTCTGGGCATTCAGGGCAGGAAAGGAACAGGGGTGGGTTTTAGTCAGTAAGAGTCTGACACGCCCTCCCGCTCCACCCAGAGCGGGAGATGTCATTAGATGATTTTCCACCCCTAAAAAAAAAAATCCTTGTAATGTTCCACTGCTGGGAGTCAGACCTCCTCTCTAGAAGAGGTAATGGGCCGCAAATGTATTTTTGACAATTTTTATGGCTTTGGGTCAACAAGATGCTTAAACTGTCAAAATTTTAAGACTGTAGCAGTAACCGTTTGGCTGTAAACCCTGTGTGACAGACGACGGACAAATGGACAGACGTACACGCGAGTGACAGCATTAGGGCTCCGTTTGCACCCTTTTTTTGTGGTTTGGGAAATCATCCAATGACATCTCCCGCTCTAGGGTGGAGCGGGAGGGCGCGTAAGGCTTTTACTGACTAAAACCCACCCCTGTTCCTTCCCTGACATTGAGAATTTTGAAAGAAAATTCTGAAAATGAGTTACCACACCCGTGGGCACTGGGCACGGAGCAGTCATTGGATGATTTCCCACCCACCCAAAACAAAAAAAAAAAAAAAGAACCCTGTTCCTTCCCTGCCCTGAATGCCCAGGGGCGAACTCTTTCGAATTTATCCTCAACCCCTGGGCACGCATCGGTCATGACGGACCCCGTCATGTTTGCTGACAACTCTTTGAGGCGCGCGTGAAATACTACGCGCTGTTGACTCTCGGGCCTGGTGCTGATCGGACAGCGAGTTATGGTACGGAACCATAAATGTCGTTTGATACTCGTGTGAGAACTTCGCAAACATGCACCAGAACGTACTAACACATTAAATAAAGTAACAAAAGCACTCAAAAGCTTTCCTTGAAATCTTGTATTCCACTGCGTACATTTAAGTTATAAAATAACAATTATAATGAATCCGTTACCCTCCTAATGAAAAACACACATCAATAAATAACACTGGGGTCGTTTCATACGCCATTGTCCTTTAGAGGGAGGCTCGATTGTGTAATTAGCAGTGTCCGGCCGAAGGTTTTGTTTCGGCCAGTGACGGCAAAAAAAAACTGATTTCGGCTCCAGTTTCGGTTTCGGCTAATGTCGGCAAAAAAAAAACTGATTTTAGCTGCAGTTTCAGATTCGGCTAGTGTCGGCAAAAAAAATGATTTCGGCTCCAGTTTCGGTTTCGGCCAGTGTCGGCAAAAAAACTGATTTCGGCTCCAGTTTCGGTTTCGGCTAGTGTCGGCAAAAAAAATTGATTTCGGCTCCAGTTTCGGTTTCGGCTAGTGTCGGCAAAAAAAAACTGATTTCGGCTCCAGTTTCGGTGTAGGCCAAACCGTGGCCGGAAAATTTGTTTTTTTTTAATTATTATTATTGATAGGCACGCGTTTGACCACCATCTCACCTGATGGTAAGCGATGATGTGGTCAAAGATGGAGCATGCTTGCCTAGAAGTAACCTATTCACTCTTGACGGAAACACAGACTCCGGCAGTGAATTCCACTCCGTAGCTGTACATACAATGAATGTCGGTGGTCGGTTTCGGCTAAAACTCATGTTTTGGTCGGACACTAGTAATTAGCGACGCAGGCAATCAATGAATAATCTAATCATGTGTTCCGCCGGGATCGAGCTCGTTATGCGACACATTGACGGTGTACCTGGCTGTTTGTTAGGTTTTATTTAATTATTCTGGTTGATTAACGATTCTGTTGACTCCTCTTCTGTTCCATACGGAGTTTAACCTCGATTGGATCTCCGAATCATGTATGCATTATTTTTATGATTGGGTGTACTCTGTGTGGAGTTTTGCCTTGAGAGACTCGTTCCTTATATTGAACAGTAATCTAGTGGATTGAACTTAGAAGGCCTTTAAGTTCGGACATGACCTCAAACAACTGATGGTTACGCAAAGTCGAGGACAACGTCCGAGAGGTCGTAATCCACTCAGATAGTCGGACCAAATCTGTTCTACGCTTGAACATCAGTTTCATGATGGGCTCCACGATGCTAAAGAAATGAAAAGGTGCCACCTTTTCATTTCTTTAGCATCATCAAGAGCAAGATTACTCCACGTTTACAGGATCACGACCCTCAGCAATGAGAAAACCGATGCGAGGAGGAGGAGTTGAAGACCAATTTTCGTCATGGGTTGAATATGAACACAGACAGGCGTTTTACTTTGAGTAATTTATTAAATCACCACTGCTCTCAAAATGGTGAAGTAAAACATCGTGAGGAAACTGGCATATCCTAGAATCAAAAAGTCGCAGACGTGTGATGTGACATCAAGACCCGTTCCTCTCACAGAAGTGAGGCCTGTGTCCCAGCAGTAAGAACTTTATATTGCTTATTATTTATATTGGTTGATTGCTTCTCTAGCTGTGTTTTTGAAAGTTACTGTGTTTTTACAAGGTTTTTTTTATTGCAGTGAAAACTTCTTCACGCGCGTTGGGTATTTTTGAGATGGGAAAAAACTATTGAACTCGCGCGACACCGACACCGCTACGACTGCTATGAGGCGTAGCACACATTGGGGTGAAAGTTGGAAAGTAGTTCATTCAGTTTATAGATTACAGGAAAACCTGTATGGAGAAGGTAGTTTAAAAAAAACCCTGCAAAAAATGTGATTTGTTCGGAACCCTTTGCGCGCGAGTCCGACTCGGTCTTGGCTGGTTTTTAGAAGTTGATTGATTCAGTTTCGATGAAAATGCATTTTTATGGTAAGCATGACCGGAATCGGCATTCAAGATGAGCTCCAGATAGAGGATCTTTGCCACAACGGTCAACAACACAGACCTGAAATTTTGTGTAGGTACGCATTTTAAAGCTTGTTCAAGAAAATATTTTTTACTATAAATTTTTAAATAAATAACAACATATTTAAAAATGTAACATGGAACACCGCTTAAAACATATTCAGATTGAATTGTTAAAATCGTACAAAAATCAACTGAGCTGTGTTCCAATAAATATCGTCGGAAATTTTTGTAGGAAAACATTGTTTCAACTGACGTGCCGGAATAAATCTGATTCAGTTTAGTATTGAAATGTGCATAATAAAATGTAAAATATGGCTCGCGGGAGGCTTTTAACTGATCTGTCAATATAAATAAAGTGTGATACGTGATGGTACATAATATAATTATGTAACTATGTACCTATAGATACACACAGATACTGTCTTGACCTGCCTTTTAATGCATTTAACACTAAAGTTAAAGTCTCTGTTCGAAGGCATACTATTCCATCAACGACTATTTAGAAGATAATAATAGTTGGTCACTGTGTTGAACGCAAGACAATGTTACACTTGATGTTCTTTCTTCATATTTAGCTTATGGTTATGACAGATTATATGACTTCATATAATAATTGTTAACTAATTCTAGTGTGATGGCCTTAGTTCATCACTTGTGGCTTTGAATCACAGCCCTTTGATAGATTCTATTTTTGCACGTGTAAACAGGCACACCAGTTATGTATGAAGGCTTATTTAATTTGGCTTAGTGTTTATGCTTGAGTTCGTTTTTAATGGCATACCTAATTGAGTGTGCTAGTTAACAAGTAGCGGATTATTTAATTTTATGATTATATTTTAAATAAAAATATATCGTATATTTTTATTTTTCTGTTTTACATACGTTACATACACATATGTTAAGATTGTTGCATATATTTATATAGATTCAAGTTCTTCAAACTTAATAGACAGATGTGTTGCTGGGGAGTTTGTTGGCCACTTCTTCTTCACAGCTAAAACACCAGGAAGTGGTGACGGGTGGGCGTTTTGGGAGACTGTCTTTATGTAGAACTTTGACGTTCAAAAAGTGCTGCCTCTCAGCCTAGTTTGAATAAATGACTTTTGATTTTGATTTTGTCTCCATTCTGCTAAGCTTTTGGAGATTTTTTCCGTTGTCACGGCGGTTGAGTCGAGTAGAGTTCCTTCAGACGGACTTAGATAAGGCTCCAAGACTCGGATTCAAACAAATTATTATTTTCATCCCGATAATAGTTAAGTTACTTTGGGATAATACAACCAGCCAATGTGGAATTCTCTGTTTGCGACTATGTTCCCCAAAACCCATCCTTTAAAGCAAGAGTGAACAAACATCTTCTGGACAAGCTCGTTCTATCGTAGTCCTCATTCTGAATCCCAATTCCCTGCGGAGTCTGTATTTCTTGATAGGTTACTTCTTGGCAAGCGTGCTCCATCGTCGACCACACCATCGCTTTCCTTCAGGTCAGATCGAGGTAAAACGCTGGATAATCCCAAAAAAAAAAACAAGTCATTTTATTTTATTTTGTCTCATTCAGGGCAAAAACATAACTTCAGTGTGTTTCGGTTATTTTTTTAAGGGGGATTTAGCTGTCCACCGTCCAGCTTTTTACAATACCTTCAGGAAGGCTTAGATCTTTAGCCGGGTAAGATTTGAAAAATAATAAAATCGGTGGTAGGTTTTAGGTACTTAATACTTGGTACTTATGTTAATACAGTCAGAGTTAGTCTTTGACCATATGTGTATTATTGAGTTCAGGGTTGCTAACCGCTCATAAATAATTATGTCGGCCAATTGCGTAATCTTCTAATTTTTTTATTTGTTTCTTTGTTTTTCTTATAGATACAACCTTATTGTTACTTCTAGGCAAGTGAGGTTCATCGTCGGCCACATCATCGCTCACCATCAGGTAAGATAGTGGTCAAACACGAGCCATCAATGTTTAAAAAAACAGTTAAGAAGAGTGTGTTTTTTTTTTTTTTTTGGGGGGTGGGAAATCATCTTATGACTCTTTCCGCTCTGGGGTGGAGCGGAAGGGCGTGTCAGACTCTTACTGACTAAAACCCACCCCTGTTCCTCCCTGCCCTACGCGCCCGGGGGCGAGGTAACTCTTTCGAATTTATCCTCCACCCCCGGGCAGGCACTGGCCGTGGCAGGCCCCGTCCTTTGCTGACAACTCTTTGAGGCGCGCGAAAAAAACAGAAAAGAAGGAAAAACAGTTAAGAAGAGTGTGTAGACTAGAAAAATAAAAACACTTAGATACAATAGGCCGCACGTAAGTGGTATACTTTGACCTCGAGCTGGCCTAGCTAAGTTTTAAATTTATTTTTGACATTCACATACCGCGTTTATATTTAATTTAATTTTGTTTTTCTAATGACTTTTAATAACATAATGATACAAATGAGCAGTAACATAAAATTTTATTTTAATTGTATTTATTTAAGGTCCCACTAACGGTCCAGTGGCATTTTTACGTTGTTAAAACAGGTCTTAGAATGTTTCGTATCCAAAGTAGTAGGCAAAAGTGTCAGAAACGGCCGTTTTTGGTACTTTTGCCTACTACTTTGGATACGATACATTCTAAGACCTGTTTTAACAACGTAAAAATGCTTTATCCTCTTTGTAACAAACGTGAAGTTGGATTTTTTAATATTTATTTTCTGTGTTATGCTACGATTTTTTATTCAATGAGGGCGCCACTGGACCGTTAGTAGACCCTTAAGCTGTTTTTTTTTTGTTCTTTGTTGTATTGCGCTGTGATCACTATGGGCTATGCCTGAAATAAATGAATTTTATTTTATTTATTTTTAAGTACGGAGTTTTTACAGAGTGTGAGATTAGCTTTGACTGGTTTTGTTACCTATCACGTAGGGCGTAATGTACCTACTACTTGTTTATATTATTAGAACGAGGTAGTCTCCAAAAATAAGTACCTCAAACATGCGTACATCAATAATATTCAAAGTATTCAAACAACACGCGTTCAAGAGACGGAAAACTACAGAAAACAGCGAATCGTGCCCTCAATAATACAGCGTCCATAAAATGTTAACATTGGCCAGAAATCAAGCCTCGCACATAACCTGACATGATCGTAAAAACGATGTTAAGGTTCCGTATAGTACCTACTAGGACCATTATGGGGTTAGGCAATGTCGGTTTACATATAAAAAAGGGTATTTTGCGTATTTACTAGCAGTAGTAGATACGAGTAGTAGACTAAGAAAAACGCTGCCAAAACATACTGAAATAAAAAAATTGTTGATCTAGGCCGGAGTCACTGTTTTCTGATAGCTACAACCTGAGGGTCTTTAAGTCAAGAATGAATAGGTTGGTGGTAGGTTAGGGTGGTAGGTGGTAGGTATAGGGGTGGGTAGGTGGTGAGCGTGCTTAAACGTTGACCACATCATCGCTCCATCAGCTGAGATGCTGGTTAAACCAGACCCTTTGAATAGTTAAAAAAAATCTGATCTCTCAATCTGACACCAGTCTTACCTAAAGATGTCGCTTCACCCAGTTACTGGGTACTAGAGGTCAAATAGGCAGGGGCTCCGGTTAGACTGGGACCAGCCGATCACACGAAGTTATAAATGATATATGATGTTTAATTAGTAAATAGGTTACAAGGAACACTTTTATACGTCAAGTTGAAAAAAGACTGGGCAGAAGAAAACCATTTGGAACAGATTTTTTTTGCGCAAACTTGATGAAAATCTGGAAAACCTGATTGTGGTTAGGAACACCAAAGGCGAAAGATCGCGCGGTCGGTCACCAGCAAGATTGACCGATCTAGTGAAAAACTCGTTCGCTTCCAAATTCTATACGGTCGGTCAGTATTATAATGAGAAAGAAAACTCTAAAATTGACAGTCGTAATTTGTGCAAGGAATGCTAGTCGGTACAAACGCTAGCAGTCGTTTTAATAGCTCACCAAACAATTTCAAACAGTATTGTTTGTTAGAGAAAGACACACAGACATAAATCAGTAAGAAACACATACAACCAGAACACTATCTAGAATTCATTGCCGCAATAAATCAACGTTACTTCTGTTACAAAAACGACACAAATCAAGAATACTGCACTGCAACGAAATATATTTCTATCTTCGAGACCACAGAGTAAGAAATCACCTTCATCTAGAGATGGCAGTCAATCAGTCGGCCTAGCTTGTTCCCAACTATGTTGGAGTCGTGGGATATTTACAAGGAGCGTCTGCCTATGTGACCTCTTCAACCCAGTATTTGGTAACACGACACCCCCTTGCCAAGACTTGGTATTTGTCAGTCAGTCTGGTTTCAGACCAGCTGTCAAAGATCTAAAAGTGACAGCCGGGACCAACGGTTTAATATGGTTTCCGAGGCACGAAGAAGTCTCGGTTTGTAATCCACGGACCTTCCTCGGCAAGCGTTGCTCAACGTTATGGCTGTTATATCTTAGCCATGAGGACAAATGATGATAGTAAACAGTGTCACGATTGTTAATAGTGTCCGACCGAAACACTTCCAGTTTTGGCCTAAACCGAAACTCACGTGGTAACAGAGAAACTAGTAAAAGTTTAAAGAAATCACCCAAACGATTACTATTTAATTTTAATTTTAGATTACTAGTTAATTTTTAGGTCTCTATCACAACTTTCTGTTCAAAGACGCTATTTTTGGTCGAGCCGAATATTTGGCCAATTTTTGGCCGAAACCAAATTCCAGCCGAAACCATTACATTGTACAAAAACTTAAAAAAAAAAATAGAACCGACTTCAAAAAAAAAAAAACAAAAAAGTTCAAAATAATTTTAGTTTCGGAAGTCAGTGTTTCTGGTTTAGTTGCTTCGTTTTTTGACACCGACTGACGAAATTTAAGTTATTTTGAACTTTTTTTGTTTTTTTTTTTGAAGTCGGTTCTATTTTTTGTCTTTTCACTTTTTAGTTGTGGTTCTCCATTAAATTTTTTTAACAATACATATACAAACGATCGCAGTCATTTGCTGTTAGTTATTGAAGAGTTCCAAGTCTATCTCCAAAGATCTTCGTCAGATCCTAATGTATGATTTATAAAAACGTTCCTAAAAATATGCATTTGAATAACGAAAACCCCATCCAAATCGGATCAGTTGTTTTCGAGAAAATCGCGGACAAACAAGCATGCATACATACGAATAAAGAGCCTCCTTTTTTGAAGTCGGTTAAAAAGTAGTGACTGCCGCCTGTACCTGCTCCAAATTGTTTCCATGCTCTATGTTCGGTACAGTGTCGGATAGATGGGATCACATGACCTCTGCTGAATAAATCTTTTGTTCCGAATGGTTAGTCGTAGTATTGCAGAAGATACAAAATGTATGGAATAGGTGCTGTGTTTGAAACGCAGCGAAGTGAGCGAGGCTAAAGAATTATTTATGTGATTTCGTTGAGGAATAGTGGAAGAAATGTAGAGCATCCAGATTATATTATTATTAAAAGTATTCGGCTTTTTTCTTAAAACCATAGGAATTGAAATTCCTGTTTTACTACTGGCAAAGTGGGTGCATTTAGCGTTTTAACTATAACTTATTTTCAATATATCAGGGGTGAAATTACTTTTTAATACCAACAACTTTCACAATGGAAAAAACTCTGAAATATGAAAAAGTTATCAACTTTCGGTAGATTTTATGTTTACAGTACTCGACAAAATGTCGCCTGTTTTGTCTCAAGTCAGTTGTTGTAATTGTGTGACTAAACTAACAATATACACAGAAGACTTCATCTATTAAATGGAGAAAGTTTGATAGTAGAATAAGGGGCTAAAAAGGCAATGTTTTCCTTCCATTCAAACAAGCGTATTAATCCTTAGAGAAAGTAGTGACATTGGCACTTCCGCAGAAGCAGAACGTTGGCACACTGCCTACTAACACATTCGTTACATCTTCCCTCTATATTATATTCCTCTTTGGTTACATCGCACCCGGCTTCTTTAGTTAGATACTGTGTTATGCAAATAATTGATTTTCTTTTACAAGTTTGTACAGTACAACTATTTTCTTAATGCCTCTCGGCAAAGACTAATTTCCATGTCCATAAATTATTAGATTTATCGTGTCTAATAATTTGAATTCAGAACTAAGTACTTTATTGTTGGTTTGTTTTGATTTCCGTGTGAACTAAGTACTTAGTTGTGAATTTAAATTATTATACATGATAAATCTAATAATTTATGGACATGGAAATTACGAGTATCATTTGTTTGTATTCGGAAATGCGATGATTGCCGAGAGACAATAGAAGCATTAAATAGTTGTACTGTACTACATCTAAGTAGTATTTGAAATGCCCTTCTAAGCAAGAATTGCTTGTGTTAGGACACTTCAAACTTCCGATATGTATTATTATAGACAACAGATTTTTTTTTACTTACACTATAGTATGCAATTATTGAGTGTGTGTTTTGTGTATGTGTGCGTTTGCATGTGGAGTGTATGTGTGCAGGTGCGTGTTGAGTGTAGGTGACAAAATTATGATGCATGCTGCAAGAGGGCTTCGGTGTCCTCATAGGTGAGTGGTTGAATCCATTTAGTAAGAAGTTTTTTGCATTCATAATAATGGTTGGTGTACAAATGTAGCTCTTTTAATATCTAGGGACACAGACTCAGTGGTGTGTACTTCTTGTGTGCGGTCTTAGGTTTCAGGTGTGTAAGAAAATAAACAATGATCCGCAATAGCTGGTAATCTTTTTTTTTGTGGGGTGTGAAATCATCCAAGGACTTCTCCCGCTCGGGGTGGAGCGGGAGGGCGTGTCAGACTCTTACTGACTAAAACTCACCCCTGTTCCTTCCCTGCTTGAGTGCCCAGGAGTGCGGTAACTCATTTTCAGAATTTATCCGCTACCCCTAGGCATGCAGGCACCGACCACGATAGGCTACGTCAGTGGTGGCTGACACTAATCTCTTTGAGGCGCACGTGGAGGACTACGCGCCGTCGACTCACGGGCCTGGTGCTGATCGGACGGCGAGCTACCCAGTGCTCGCCGTCCGCAGGCTCGGGTAATAGTTGGTAATCTTATATTATAAAAATCAATTCTTTTCCATTGACAACACACAACTGATTATTTAAACATTTTTCATAACAATTTAAATCCTATTCTAAAAAAAGTAATTTGACCGACCAGCCCGTATGCTGACAAGGTTCGTTTTTCATGCGACCTTCTTAAATATCACGATACATTCCTTTATCTTTTGTTTTGTACGGCCAATCAAAATATTTACATAGAGTAACTTAATACGCATTTCTCTTGGGAGTTGGCAGAAATGGGAGCTAGAAAATGCCGTGGGCTTGTGACTAACTTTAAATCAACTATATTTCTGTAAAATTCAGGAGTCTTTTCATACAACTCCTAGTGTACAACCGAAGGTTCAGTTTCGATTTCAGCCAGATTCGGCCAAAAAAAACCGGTTTCGACCAAAAAGTTGCCGAATATTCGGTTCGACCGAAAAAAGCGTAGTTGAACAGAAGGTAGTGAAAAGACCTAAAAACGGACTATCTCGTTCGTTTATGTGTGTAATCATCGTTTTATTCATTTATTTATTTAATACTAGCTTCTTCCAGCGGCGTAGTACGCGTTATAAACTTTCAACCCCTTTGTCACCCCCATAAGGGTTGAATTTCTCACAAAAAACAGACCCTCCAAATTTCATGTCTCTAGGACCAGCGGTTTAGGCTGTACGTTGATATACCAGTCAGCCAGTCAGTTAAGACTTTGAATTTTATATAAACAGATTTTATGAAAATGAGGGCTGAGTTTTCAATGGTCTGTTAACTTTTTCAAGTCAGCATTTTTATTTTTTGACAATTTTTTTTTTTTTTTTTTTTTCTGCTACCACGTGAGTTTCGGTTTCGGTGAAAACTGGTCCTGCAGTCTCGACATAGTTAACGATCGCGTAATGACCGAATTCGTTTGCTAAGAAATTAATGTCGCAAGGAGGCAAACTTGAGTGGCTGGAGAGGCGTCACGGCGCCCTCACCTTCCGCCTGACGCAGGTGCTCACCGGACACGGCTGTTTCGGTAAGTACCTGTGTCGGATCAAGGCGGAGGTGACCCCCGGGTGTTTCCATTGCGAGGATCGCCCAGTGGACACGGTGGAGCATACGGTGGAGGTTTGCACCGCTTGGGCAGAGCACCGCCGTGTCCTCGTGGATGCGATAGGCGGCAGCGACCTCTCGCGCCGTGCCCTGGTTCAGGCCATGGTACGGAGCGAGAGGGAATGGGAGGCCGTCTCCTCCTTCTGCGAAGCAGTAATGCTCGCGAAGAGGGAGGCGGCATACGCCAGGGAGACTCGAACACAGCCGAGTCGCCCTAGCGCTCCCAGCCGCAACCGCCGCCTGAGACGCCAGGGGGTTCGGGCGCCGCGAGACGATCTCCGGCCACCGTAGACCCGGGCCTGCGGACGGCGAGTAGTGGGTAACTCGCCGTCCGATCAGCACCAGGCCCGAGAGTCGACGGCGCGTAGTGTTCCACGCGCGCCTCAAAGAGTTGTCAGCCAAGGGAAGGGGCCTGCCACGGCCGATGCCTGCCCGGGGGTGGAGGATAAATTCGAAAGAGTTACCTCGCCCCCGGGCACTCTTGGCAGGGAGGAACAGGGGTGGGTTTTAGTCAGTAAGAGTCTGACACACCCTTCCGCTCCACCCTAGAGCGGAAGAAGTCATAGGATGATTTCCCACCCCCCAAAAAAAAAAAAAAAAAGGAGGCAAACTTTTATGTCCTTTAATATTTTGACATGTTAATTAAATTGTTACAAGCGGTAAAAGTTATTCATTAAACATTTCAGTGTCTAACGGAACACCGGTATGCCAGTGGGGAAATTTCGTTTGCCTTGCCAAAAACCCGATTCAAGCGTTTTAAACCGCTATTATTACTATTACCCAAGGTCTTTAGACCTGTGGCAAGGTTTACACACCCGAAACACACGGAGTTACACGATGGCCGACTGTCAACGAGGCTTGACAGATGTTGATATTTGACGCGCGCAGGGCCTTATATTTGTGGGATAAATGATAAGTTTACATGAAAAATAGTGCTTGCAAGTTAAAATTTACGCCGTCTCTGTTCATATTTCAAGAAAATCAATTATTTTTTCAGGTTATGATCTAAAATTTGGCCTCTGTCAATGAGGCAGTTTTTTAACGACTAGTAATTTAGCGATCGGTAGATATCGTAAGTTTCGCTATCAATGTGACAGCAGGGGCTATTCTATTCTATTCTATTCTATTCTATTCTATTCTATTCTATTCTATTCTATTCTATTCTATTCCTGAGGGGAGCCGAACATTCGGTTACAATTCCGTTTAGTTTAATTTCGGTACAGTTATTATAGTAAGTGAAAGAGCTGACCCATTGTCTACTAATGTTAAGTGGATCTCTGCCTAAGACAAATGCTACATATCACCTTCTTGCCTGGACGGACAAACTCAAAGCTTTTATTTACTTTATTTATTTATTTGTATAGAATACATAATGTATAGAATGGATCTAGATATAGAGTGATGATAAATACTTGTGCCTTCATTGTATGGGAAGAGGCCTTTTTCCTACGACAGTCAAATCAAATCAAATTTATTCGTAAATGTAGGTGTCAATACAACCTGCCCAGGGGTTGTGGATACATTCGGGAGATGTCATTGGATGATTCCCCCTCCCCAAAAAAATAAAAGTGTCAATACAATAACATGTTATAAATGTTATAATAAGACGGTCAGTTCGCTACATTTTACACGAGAGCATACAAATAATAATAAAGTTATTTGTGTCGGAACAACACTACACACTACTTAACACAGTTATAGGGAGCTATTATTATTAAATGACTAGCTGACCCAGCAAACGTTCTGCGATAAAAAATGAGGGGTGGGGTAGGAGGGTGAAAAATACATTACAACCTATTGTCATACCTTCCAAATCGGTCGAGCTGTTTCGGAGGAGTGTAACCACAAACACCGTGACATGTTATTTTTATATATTAGAAGATTTAAGGGCCTTCTCGCGGTCCAGTGGCGCCCTCTTTGAATAAAAAACGGCCGTTTCTGACACTTTTGCCTACTACTTTGGATACGAAACATTTTGAGACCTGTTTTTACAACGTAAAAATTCTTTATCCTCTTTGTAACAAACGTCAAGTTGGATTTTTTAATATTTATTTTCTGTGCTATGCTACGATTTTTTATTCAATGAGGGCGCCACTGGACCGCGAGAAGGGCCTTAAGAGTGGTAATCTCAGGACGCCCAGCAGCGTACTTGGCGTCCTGTTTTTTTTTTTGAGGTTGGTATACCCTTAAAGTTGAATGGAATGAAGAAAATGTCGTGAGGAAAGTGAGGAAAGTCTTGTGTATGGTTGTGGATGGCTATAAGAGTAGGGGAAGTTCAAAGAAACGATGGTTGGACTGTGGAAGAGGATATATGGGTAAAAAGGGGGTGACTAGTGAGATGACGACTAATAGAGGAGTATGGAAGAAAAAGACATGTTGCGCCGACCCCAAATAAATTGGGATAAGGGCAGGAGAGTGAGTGTATATCCTTAAAGCTCGCTCTGAATGGAGCTCCAGGGCGTGTCAGACTCTTACTGACTAAAACCCACCGGTGTTCCTTCAGTTGCTTGCCCGCGGTGACTCTTCCAAACACTCCCACGAAACTGGCAGGCATCAGCCCTAGCGGACCCCGACATACTTGGCGTCCTGAGCTCGATCCCTAGCTGGTACTGTCAAAACTGGCGTTGCTCTAACAAATTGATTTAACCTGTGAAACCCCGCGACTCACTGGTGAGTCGGACAAAAAAAAAATATAAAAGAGAAAAAAAAAAAAAAAATCGGCTGTCAACCCGGGTTGTCGTCGGGGTTCAATTTGACAACCCGGATTTGGCCGCGGGGGTTGAAGGGGCAGCTTGGAGGTTAAAATGTTGACTGGCAATGGACGAAATACCGTGACTTACTCATAAGTTTAAAAACATGTGCAAACATCAAAAGCCAATGAATAAATACAAAAAAAAAACAGTAAAAAACCGGCCAAGTGCGAGTCGGACTTGCGCATGAAGGGTTCCGTTCCATTATCTACAGGGTGGTGAAGGTGTGGTCATATTTTAAGAACCGGTTCTGCCCATGGGAATGAACAACTATTTCTTAGAAAAATAGCAGATTCCCAAAAAAAAAAAATTGGACTTTCCATACAAAGTTACCATCACCTGATATTATATTTGTATGGAGGTAAAAAATAAGTTTTCTTGAATAAAGTTGTTCATATCGATGGGCAGATGCAGTTCTTAAAATATGACCACACCTTTCCGTTACACCCTGTATAAAAACGGTAAAAAAAGTGTCTGTTGTATGGGAGCCCCACTTAAATATTTATTTATTCTGTTTTTTAGTATTTGTTGTTATAGCGGTAACAGAAATACATCATCTGTGGAAATTTCAACTGTCTAACTATGACGGTTCATGAGATACAGCCTGGTGACAGACGGACAGACGGACGGACAACGGAGTCTTAGTAATAGGGTCCCGTTTTACCCTTTGGGTACGGAACCCTATAAAAAAAACGATGAAGCTTGATAAATCATATTTTACAGTTTCAAATAGTAATATCATTCAATAGCTTTCAGCATGCTTTCAAGTAATAAACTAGAGAGCATAACTTTATTTCATCGGACATTTTAACGTTACCAAGTCGTTAATATGTTTGAACTTTTATTGCCCAATGAATTGTAAGCGTCAGCGTCATATCTGACGCTCACAATTCAAAGCGCAATAAATGAAATATTACAGTTAAAAAACTAAAAAATAAATAACTTTATTTTTCATGTGTTCTTCTTAGCAAACCCTTTCATTTGATATCCATATGATGGGAATGCATATATGTCGCAGCCATCTTGTTGAATTCGACATTCAATAAGACGCCTAGGCCGTTCATTAATCGCTGGCATTCAATTAAATGGCTAGGCCGATAGTTAAACTAGGATCACTTAAAGTTTAACAACTTGGCGTGTTGAAAGTCAGCCCTTTGAAGGTGACTGACCAAGACTCAGTCAAGTGATTCAAAACTTCAAGTTAAATGAAAAATGATGTGGATTATTAAAGGGGGAAATTTTTTCATTATTTTTGTGATAAGACACACTGTTTTAAAAAAAAAATTAATGATTGAATTTATTTAGAAGGAGTAGTCGGTTGGTTAAAAATAAAATGGGTACCTTTTATACACACACACATAATCATGATTAGTGGTATCACAAATTCATCAATATCTAATTTAACTAAATGACTAGACGACATCCAGCCATCTGGTTAAACGTTGCGTTCAACGACTTGGCTGGTTGTCCTTCAGTCATTTAATTGAATGCTGGCGTTTAATGAACGGCCGAGGCGTCCAATTGAATGGCAAATTCAACCAGATGGTTGCGACACATACAAAAGAACTAGTCCGCCATCTTTGGGAGTCCACCATATTGCTAATATAAGTGTGTTGTAATATAAAATAAGAACAGTTTCTTCAGGAGTGTGAGCAAAAGCAGGAAAAAAATTTGCAGTTTAAAAAAAAACTCGACTGACTAAAAATAACTAAAAAGTTCTAAACAAGTTACTTTTAAAGCAGTCTGATGCAGTTGGTGGAACTTATTTTAGTTCAATCTCAGATTTGACGCAGTTCTTCTAGGCCACTCGGGAGGTTCTGTATTCCACCCGTATGTATGTATGTTTGTCCGCAATTTTCTCAAAAACTACTGATCCGATTTGGATGGGGTTTTCGTTATTCAAATGCATATTTTTCAAGGAAGGTTTTAGTATCGCAGAAGGGCAGTGGAACTCTTCAATAACTAACAGCAAATGACTCGCGATTACTGTGATCGTTTTTCGTGTTGTTAACACAATTTAATGGGGAACCACAACTAAAAAGTGAAAAATAAAAATAAACTTTTTTACAAAAAATTGTATAGCCAAGGGTTTCGTCTACCCGGGCCTGCTGACGGCGAGCAGTGGGTAGCTCGCCGTCCGATCAGCACCAGGCCCGTGAGTCGACGGCGCGTAGTGTTCCACGCGCGCCTCAAAGAGATTAGTGTCAGCCACCACTGACGGGCCCATCGTGGCCGGTGCCTGAATGCCTAGGGGTAGCGGATAAATTCTGAAAATGAGTTACCGCACCCTTGGGCACTCAGGCAGTGAAGGAACAGGGGTGGGTTTTAGTCAGTAAGAGTCTGACACGCCCTCCCGCTCCACCCAGAGCGGCAGAAGTCATTGGATGATTTCCAACCCCCCAAAAAAAAAAAAAAAAGGGTTTCGTCTTAACACTTACAAAGCGTTAATGATGATTGATGATTCGTGCCGAAGAATTCGCTACAACACTCATTAGAATTTATCATTTCGACACTTGCCTACCGTAACGTATTTCGGATGTTATAAGAAGAAATAAATAGCGGTAACCTTTGACCTGCAGAGCGACCTTTAAGGTCGATGACCGGTTTCAGGGTTCTTGGGTTAATGTACTTATCATCACGCTTGGTTTGAAGAACGGTGAAAGCAGATTTTTGTGATGCTGCTATTTGTCCTCTTGATAATCCGTAATCTTAGGCGCTATTAACTGCCAATGACTTTGAGTGGTTAGCTTGCGTGTTCTGTGCTGAGCTCACGTAACGAGTCGTACGTCCACCCAGTAATAGGACTCGCCCATCAAGGAGCGCTGTCCGAAATTAGACGTATTATTAATTTATTATACATAAAACAACAAGTATTATACTAAAACACGTATACTAAAATATAAATAATTAAATTACCTTTAAAATGGTGAAGGTTTCATAAAAACACGCTCCATAGTTTTTGTGTGATTTTCAATTTTTAATCCGCGTTAGAGTTAAAACTTTACAAATTAATTACACTATGTTAAAAACATATAATTACAAATATTCACATATCAAATTACGAAAAAAATTGTATAGAATAACAGATATTTTTTTCAAAGAAACAAAACTAATCGTTTAGACGTGATTATCAATTAAAAATCATTAAAAGTTGTATAACTGCGACTTAGACCAGGCTTAGTTCTTGCCAGGGTTGCGGGACTATTCGAAAGAGTTACCGCAACCCCTGAACGCAAAGGGCAAATAAAGGAACACGGGTGGGTGTTAGTCAGTTAGAGTCTGACACTCCCTCCACCTCTACCCAGAGCCGGAGATATCATTTGATGATTTCCCATTCTGATGATTTAAAAAAAAAAAAACTGTGCTTAGTATTTCCTTTAGGAATAGGCGATACAAATGTTAACCCAATAACAAACTTTTTTAGGGTTCCGTGCTCGAAGGGTAACCAACGGGACCCTATTACTAAACCTTCGCTGTCCGTCTGTCTGTCAGCGGGCGGTATCTCGTGATCCGTAATAGGTAGATAATTAAAATTTTCACAGAATGGGTATTTCTGTTGCCGCTATAACAACAAATAATAAAAATCGTACGAAACCCTTCGTGTGCGAGTTAAACTCGCACTTAACCAGTTTTTAGGGTTCCGTACCCATAGAGTAAAACAGGAACCTATTACTAAGACTCCGCTGTCCGTCTGTCACCAGGCTGTATCTCATGAACCGTGATAGTTAGACTTTCTTCAAGTTTTTGTTGTGATCAGTGTAAACCTTGACCGTAACCTGCCTCTTAAATAAATAATACAGATATAGAAATACAGGTAAACCCTAGCATAAAGAGGTAGAGTATTATTCTTGTACAGAATTTGCAACATAAACTATAAATATATTTTTAACCCAAATATCAAACGGTTTCTCAAAAACTCTGTATGTTTTTGGATAAATAAAGATTACACTTATCTCCCGAAGCTTGAAAAGGTAATAAAATCTTTCTTCAGTTTTTCCTGTTATCTCCACTAATGTTATCCCACTCAATCTGTCCGTCACGCGACAATGAAAGACAAATTAAGTGCGTCCGCAGTTTTTGTCACGCTTATAAGATACAAACTGGGTCAGCGAAGTTTAGTAGTACGCTACCCGACTGTACTTATTTATTTATTCAATGTTCTTGGTAAGTCTTTTAGACGTAGTGTTTGGTTTTGCAAAACCAGGATCGTGGAAAATATCAAGAACATTGAATGAACTTTGGTTTCTAGATAGAAATTACGTATCGACGCGTCAGAATTAAACACAATTTTGAAATCAAAACATCTTTCTTTAAAAGAAAAGTGTGTGTGTATTTATGTACGCACGTAAGAAGTTATACTAGTGTAGGGCCACAATGTTAGTACAAAAGGCAGAACGCTTGATAAGCTAAAGTTTATGTTAGCGAGACGTATGGTCGGTCGGCCAGTTACTGCACACTGGTCGACACGTAAGGTTGTATTTCTGGGTTTTATCACATAATAAAGGTGAACATTATTAAGTTATTAAAAGACTTTAATTAAACGGCATTTAACCTTCTATGACCAGACGAAGCAGTATAAATTAGGAGTTTACGAACCGCAACATACTAAACATAGACTCCTAAACTTCTTTAGTGTAACAGGACGAAAAATCAAACTGTCACAAAGTTTACAAAAGGAAAACAATCATTCTTCATGAACCACAGACTATATATAGCTAACTTCGGGGTGTCGGTTCTAGCTAACTTCAGAGTGTCGGTTTTATTGTGACGGTGTGCGCGTACATCGTAAAAATTTACTCTCATCATTTTTCCCTAACGCGCCAAAAGAAGTATAACTTCAAAAATTTTGTTCCAAAGAATTTTTAAACTACCCACGACCTATGAACTTGAAATTTGGTGATAATGTTTATTATGACGTATATTTTTTTTAACAAATACCAATATATTGATAAATCAGATTTTTTCTTTGATAATTCTCTCATTAGGTACGGAACCTTAAATGTGCGAAGTCCGACACGCACTTGGCCGGTTTTAAAAAAAAAGTGAAATTACTCCTGTATCGTAGGTGTGTTCACAAACATGTAAACTCACATACACAAAACACCTAGACCCGGAACAACTATCTGTAGGCTATATATACAGGATGTAACGGAAAGGTGTGGTCATATTTTGAGAACAGCATCTTCCCATCGACATGAACAACTTTCTTCAAGAAAACCTGAGGAAATTCACAATAAAATTTTTTACCTCCCATACAAATATTGATCAACTAATGACTACTTTGTATGGAAAGTACAATAATTTTTTTGGGATTTTACTATTTTTCTTAAAGAGAGTTGTTCATATCCATGGGCAGAACCGGTTCCTAAAATATGACAACACCTTTCCGTTACACCCTGTAGATACATATAATTGTTCCCTGCGACAATCGAACCCGCGATACGCAGCGCAGCAGCCAATCACTCAACCACTGAGCCAACAGTGCCGTCAAACAATCTAACGGGCGTTTGACAATTTGTCACATTAATGTTGCTATAATGGAACGAAATTCACAAAATGGGCTTTAGTATCGGGATCTTTATTTACATCTGGTGTAAATAGAGATCCCGATACATACCTTTCTTGCCTGATGAAGTGATAACTCCCCAATATGTTTGTCGGCCAAGCAAGAGCAATCTCTTTTTAGGTTGTTATTTCATAAATAATTTCTATAAACTCGTCTGATACCCATTGTGAGTGCGGTGCTCAGATCATGACACACATACTTAAATGCCGCAAGTGCTCATAAATCTGCACAATGGAGGACCTGATGAACGCTACAACGCTTGCAGCGTTAGCGTTAAGGCGCAGTTAACCAACGATTTTGAGTGGTTAGTTTTTTTGTTCTGTGCTGAGCTCACGCAACGCGTCGTGCGTCTACTCAGTAATAGTACTCGCCCCTCAAGGAGCGTTTTCCCAAATTAGAAGCATTATTCATTTATTATGCATAAAACAACAAGTATTATACAAAAACACGTATACTAAAAGATAAATTATCTTTAAAATAGTGAAGGTTCCATAAAAATACGCTGAATAGATTTGCGTGATTCTCAATTTTTTATCCGCGTTAGACATAACTTTACAAATTAATTACACTATGTTAAAAACATATAATTACAGATATTCATATATCAAATTACGAAAAAAAATAGTCTAGAGTAACATATATTTTTTCCAAAAAAATAAAACTAGTCGTTTAGACGTGATGTTCAATTTAAAATCATTAAAAATCGTATAATTGCGTCGTAATGAAAGAATTTCATTAAAACGTGTTATTTTTATTCTAGGAAGATTTACTCTTTTTATTGTAATTATGTAATATTGCAAAACCAGTATTTCATTAAATACTCATTGAAATCACAAAGCGTCCATCCATCCCATGAAACACAAAGATAGAAACTTCAAACCACTTAAAAAGTTGATTCCTCATAGCAGTAAGAGTAAACTCCTGAAGTGGGATCTTTGTTGAAACTCTGATGACGGCATAAAATACGAATTTAGTCATTTTGTCTGAGTTCCGTGCTTTAATTAAAACCATACTGTTGGAAGTCTTCAGGGAGTCCTGTAATTAAATTAAATAATACTTCTGCTTGTACTTTGCTGATTTTGAGTGTCCTTTCTCTCATAGAGTTTATTAGATCAACCTTAAATGATTTTTGGTGTGGATACTTCGAAAATGATCGTGAAATCTATGCTTTTTAGGGTTGCGTACCAGATGGGTCAAAACTGAGCCCTATTGCTGTCACTCACGTGTCCGTCTGTCTGTTTGTCCGACGTCTGTCACAAAATTTTGTTCCAAAGAATTTTTAACTTCTAACCCTGACCTATTATTATTATAATTTTTTTGTGGGTTGTGTAATCATCCAATGATATCTGCCGCTCTAGGCTGGAGCGGGAGTGTGTGTCAGATTCTTTCTGACTAAAACCCAAAAAAAAACACTGTTCCTTCCCTGCCCTGAGTGCCTAGGGGCGCGGTAACTCTGTTTCGAATTTATCCACAACCCCTGGGCAGAACCCTGACCTATGAACTTGTTTGGTGATAATGTTTATTATTATGTATATTTTACTAACAAATACCAATATATTGATTTCCCTCATATGGTACGGAACCCTAAATGTGCGAAGTACGACACGCACTTGACCGTTTTTTTTGCTATTTTCCGCTTTGCTATTCGTAGGATTAACTACTTAAAGACCACCTTTTTATGAGCATTCGGGAAAAGCAGACGTGATGTTTTGTAACCATTTTTCACAATGTGTTTGAATCCAAGTGTACAAAAAGTGAAATTTCGAATTTATTAGGTACATTTTTTACTTACACTATTAGAGCTATAACATTAATAGTCAAATTTTTTTTTACAAAAACAAACAACCGCATTCCAAAAAAAAAACACTAAAAATTAAAAAATTACTTTAAAGTCGGCAGTCGGTGTCAAATAACGAAGAAATAAAACATTTAAACAAAAAAAAACAACCGACTTTCAAAAAAATACACTAAAAATTAAAAAATAACTTTTATTTCGGAAGTCGGTGTTTGTAATTTACTTCTTCGTTATTTGACACCGACTGCCGAAATAAAAGTTATTTTTTAATTTTAGAGTAAGTATTTTTTTTGAAAGTCGGTTGTTTTTTTTGTAAAAAAGTTTTTTTTTATATTTCACTTTTAAAAGTGGAATTTAAACATAGTCGTAATTGGAGCACACCAAAACGTCATCTAGGTATACGTATTTTTCGTTTTAGTTCAGTTTTTCAAAAAGCGCTAAAGCTATTTCGAAAAAATTTATATGGGACTACCTCGGGATTATATTCTACCGGACCAAAAAGAACTTTGAAAATCGTTTCTCAATTGACAGAGAAATCGGTGGACATACATAAAAAAAAAACATACATACAGTCGAACATAGAACCTCCTCCTTTTTGGAAGTCGATCAAAAAGCGTACAAAAGCATGGTGTTATGTTAGGGTAGGTTTCAACACTACTTTGGCAAAGTTACCAACTGTGTCATGGCCTACAACCAGACGGTAGTAACCCATTGTCCTAGTTCGCAGGATGACACACCACTCGGTTGTTATTCCACCAAACGTTACGAAAGTGGGAGTCGCAGACAGTATGGCGCCGTCGCATTGGCGTGTGGTCTAAAATGAATTGAACTTACTTTAGTCCTGACGTAAAAAGTGGGAATGGTGATATGAAGCTGTTGTCTGATTTCAAAAGGATGAACCGATTAGGCATAAGGAAAAAAATATGTCTTTGGGTTGAAAATAATCGCAGAAGTTCTGTATCAACAAACCATAGGAGCGTGCAGGAACTATAGATGGCGGCACATAAATGTCAATGTCAATTATTTATAGAGTAATAGTTGCGGATTTCACTCACTAGATGGCAGTCTACGTCATGCGTGCTGCATGTCTGCTTGATGCGTGTGTATATACATATATGGCACGGAAATGCCAATGACAAGTTATGAAAGGGTAAAAGTTTCGAATTTACTCCACTAGATGTCACAGACTACGCCGTGCACGTTCCCTATAGATTTGGTGATAGAAAACTTCCCGTGACCAAACCTAATTTTTTAGCTCACTTTGAACTTTTCTTCTAAGATGGTTTTTTTAATCGCTTTTTAGCAATCTTACTAAGTCTTACAGGGATGATGACTTATGTGGACAGGGAAAATTGTTCAAAAGTTTTAGAAGTCCTTTTCCAAAGGGATCATCATTATCATCATCATCAGCCTTTTAATGTCCCCACTGCTGGGGCACAGGCCTCCTCTCTGTGCAAGGGTCACAGAATTAAAAACTGTAAGTGATATTTTAAATTGTTGATTATTATGTTTTTGAAAATTAGTAATACTAGATATAAAAACTTTTTACAAAAAAAAAACAACCGACTTCCAAAAAAGAAAACACACTAAAAATAAAAAAATATCTTTAATTTCGGAAGTCGGTGTTTGTATTTTATTTCTTCGTTATTTTACACCGACTTCCGAAATTAAAGTAATTTTTTTAATTTTTAGTGTATTTTCTTTTTTGGAAGTCGGTTTTTTTATTGTTGATAGGCACGCGTTTGACCACCATCTCACCTGGATGGTAAGCGATGATGTGGTCGAAGATGGAGCACGCTTGTTGTTTTTTTGTAAAAAAGTTTTTTATTTATAAATGTTTTGTTGTTATACCCCAGAACTAAAAACTCCAATAATATGGAACGTGGAATTTAAACATACTCGTAATTGGAGAAAACAAAAACGTCATCTAGGTATATGTATTTTTCGTTTTTGTTCAGTTTCTCAAAAAGCGCTGAAGCAATTTCGATAAAATTTATATGGGACCACTTCGGGAGTATATGCTTTCGGATAGAAAAAGAATTTTAAAAATCGGTTCACAACTGACGGGGAAATCGGCGGACATACATAAAAAACCTACATACAGTCGAACACAGAACCTCCTCCTTTTTCGAAAGTCAGTTAAAAATAGCATAGACGCATGATAACATACACCAAGTAAATCAACCATATTCCTCTCTCGCAGATAAACCTTGCCCCTGACATTCCGAGTGTTTACGTTACGTTTACGTAATCACATTAAATGGCCGCGTTTATTTACAAGCAGTATTGCATTAGTTAGTAATTGAATTTACTTAAGATTCTTTGTTTTATTGGATTACGGGACGGATACGATTTGTTACGGCATCTTAGGACATGAGCAGAGATACAGTACCTACAGGTGAGCAATGTTAAGGTTGCATAGCTACATTTTGATTAGGAGGGAAGTGGAAATTATGTTTTTCTTACTCCTCCGCTGTCTTTTCTGATTAATTTCGTTGCGGGACCCAAGACAGTTTAATCGTTTCTCTGGGACTCGTCGAGCTTCATTGCCTCGGGGTTTTTTTCTGGTGGTCGCCACTGTTAATTCTGGCTTACAGAAGTTACAGTGGTTTGGGAATAGTGTGGCGAGCTGGCCCAAAAAAAAACATTTTGTGTAATGAGTCAGAATTCAGAAAGTCGGACCAATCTTGTAAAAAAAAATCAAAATGTTATTATTTTTATTTATTTCTGCCACGTATAATGGCAATGCTGATTCTTTGGCCGAATAAAGGCCAGCCGTCTGGTCACGTGAAGAGTCGACTAACTGTTTGCTGATACCTCGAAAAACTCGATGAGCACTCGGACCCCATGGCCCTAGTGCTTCAACCCCAAAACGGCTCAAATATGTAACTCCCTGGGCCTGCGGACGGCGAGTAATTGGTAGCTCGCCGTCCGGTCAGCACCAGGCCCGAGAGTCGACGGCGCGTAGTGTTCCACGCGTGCCTCAAAGAGATGTCAGCAATAATTGACGGGGCCCGTCATGGCCGATGCATGCATGCCAAGGGGTCGCGGATACATTTGAAACAGAGTTACCGCGCCCCTGAACACTCAGGGAAGGAAGGAACAGGGGTGGGTTTTAGTCAGTAAAAGTATGACACGCCCTCCCGCTCCACCCAGAGCGGGAGAAGTCATTGGATGATTTCCCAACCCACAAACAAAAAAAAAAAAAAAATTATTTTATAGAGGTCGAATTGTTTGGTTTTGAAGAAGTATATAATATGAATGAAATGAATGTACTTAAAGAATATTTTTGTACTGGTAGGAAGCTACTTCAGCACTGAGTAGCATACGCAATTCTTTTTATTCCAGGAAAAAGCACGGTTTCTGTGGGATTGACTACAGGATCAAAGCCGCGGTATAAAGCTACGAGTAGTAAATAAATAAATAAATAAAATAAATAAAATACGGGACGGGCACGCGATGTCAGTGCTCTTTCCTCATCACAAAAGTGCTCAACGTGCCTACGTATTAATCATTGGGTATACACACACATCTGTATATTATATGTATCTGAGCGTGACGGTCACGCGACATCAGTGCTCTTTCCCCATCGCAAAAGTGCTCAACGTACCTACGTTTTAATCATTGGGTATACACACATATCTGTATATTATATGTATCTGAGCGTGACGGTCACGCGACATCAGTGCTCTTTCCTCATCCCAAAAGTGCTCAACGTGCCTACGTATTAATCATTAGGTATACACACACATCTGTATATTATATGTATCTGAGCGTGACGGTCACGCGACATCAGTGCTCTTTCCCCATCGCAAAAGTGCTCAACGTGCCTACGTTTTAATCATTGGGTATACACACACATCTGTATATTATATGTATCTGAGCGTGACGGTCACGCGAGTTCAGTGCTTTTTCCCCATCCCAAAATTACCCAACGTGCCTACGTATTAACCCGTCGCGCATCTAGTTAGCAGACAATCGATTTTTAATTGTTTACAGCCCTTGCGCTGTCCGCCAGACACGCAAGAGGTTAATCATTGGGTATACACTGACCTCTGTAGGTATATAACTCGATATTATATGAGCGTGGAGGGTCACGCGAATTCAGTGCTTTTTTCCCATCCCAAAAGTGCCAAAGTTTTCACTTCAAAAATCCTTTATCCACTTGTAAGACTATAAAAGAAAATAATTACAGCTTATTTAAAAACCGTCAGACTTCGTAATGTTATTTGCCGCAGTGGGCTCGAACTTGGGTTTGAGTAAATACTGGTTGCTTTAAGCTAATTAAAATTACATTTCTCAAGAATCAACACAACAACAAACCCTTAGAAACAACAAGGATAATTAAATATGAATTATCTAAACGCTAAGACTTTGGGAATCAAATATTTACCGACGCATTTTTAATCAAAGACTACTTAGACTTTGGAGGTAAGATGAAAATTGAACTCACTCCAAGTTTCTTCAAAGACTTCTTTGCAAGGCTTCAAATTATACACCAAAACCTTTCTCATGAATCACTCTGTCTATTGGTGAAAACCCCATGAAAATCGTAGGTTTTAGGGCTCCATACCCGAAGGGTTCAAACGGAGCCCTATTGCTATTGCTGTCACTCACGTGTCCATCGTCTGTCACAAAATTTTGTTCCGAAGATTTTTTTAACTTCCCATTGACCTATGAACTTGAAATTTGGTGATAATATTTGTTATTGCGTGTATTTTACTAACAAATACCAATATATTGATAAATCAGATTTTTTCATTGATAATTCCCTCATCTGGTACGGAACCCTAAATGTACGAAGTCCAACACGCACTTTGATTTTATTGATTTTATTGCGAACAGATAGACAGACAGACAGTCGCGGCGGGGGACTTTGTTTTATAATATGTAGTGAAAATAATTATGACAATATGTCACGCGCGTATAAACAGCTGTGATTTTGTTCATGGTACTAATGATAATGTGAGCCATTTTCTGAATTGTGAATTTGTAGTTAAGAATGTGTCGAGCCCTAATTTAATGCTAAAATTTTACAGGTTCTCAGGTTAAAAGTTTGACATGCTATTCATATCTTTATTTGCGTACGATACTGTCATTAGAGATGTTACAATAATAATGGCTTAAAGGTAAGACACAATTATGGACCCTGTAGGGCACAGAAAACATAAAATTAATTAAAAAATATTTACCTAATGTCATTGAAATAATTCATTCATTTACATTTTTTTTTTAATAAAATAGATAGTTAAATTATTAATAATTAACATGTCTGAAATTAATATACTTACTCCTGGATTCAGAAATTGGGAGTAAGACTTACCGTCGTCGACTACACCATCGCTTATAATCAGGTGAGATAGTGGTCAAACACGAGCACACCACTACATATTATGTACATAGTATAAATAAATCTTAAATAAATAAATTATCCCGGGAAAAGTAACTGTTCCCACGGGATGCGGCACGGGAGCGAAGTCGCGGGCAAAGTGTTAGTTGTCCTACTTCACGCGGGCAAAGCCACTGGCAGAAGTTAGTAAAAAAATAAAAAAAGACTTATTGGCAGATTTGGTAAATCAGCCAAAGGTCTGATATTCCAAAAAAATACTGTTTTATGAATTGAGGAGTCCGTGGCTAAAGAAAAATAGCCGCACGGGTCGATCCATCAGGTTAAGCTACGCTTGCCGAGGTTAGTCCATGGATGTGTGACCATCTTTACATACCGAAACTCCTCCGTGCCTCAGAAAGCACGTTAATCCGTTGCTCCCGGCTGTCAATCGTGGATCTTTGACAGTCGTTACGGGTCGTCAGAAGCCCGAAAGTCTGTCTTACCAAGAAATCAAAATCAAAAGTCATTTATTCAAACTAGGCTGAGAACCAGCACTTTTTGAACGTCAAAGTTCTACATAAAGACAGTCCCCCAAAAAACGCCCGCCCGTCACCACTTCCTAGTGTTTTAGCTGTGAAGAAGAAGTGGCCAACAAACTCCCCAGCAACACATCTGTCTGTTAAGTTTTAAGAACTTGAATCTATATAATTCTAAGCAACAATCTTAACATTATGTAAGGGGTATCGTATTACCCAGTAACTGGGTTGTGGAGGTCAGATAGGCAGTCGCTCCATGTAAAATACTGGTATTCAGCTGCATCCGGTTAGACTGGAAGCCGACCCTAAGATAGTTGAGAAAAGGCTAGGCAAAAAAAAAAGTCCAAGTCCCAATCCAATCACTCCAAGTCACTTTTCGTGTGTGTCTGTTTATCCGCTAACTCCTCCAAAACCCCGCAACAGATTTTGATACGGTTTCTACTAATATAATTAAGGAGCAATAAACGAGAAAGCTTTGTGTGTATAATTTGTACCCGTGCAAAGCCAGGGCGGGTCTGATTCAGAAATCGGGAGCAAGACTTACGAAATTAATTACGTACAAAGCATTTTTAATCAAAGACAACAGCTCTATTCGGGAGGTAAGGTAAGACGAAGTTAGGCTAAGTGTAAGCAGGTTCATAGGAGTTGTGCAGTTAATCCCGGCTTGTTTCTTTACCTTCTCGTATCTAAAGTTGACTCACAACTAGGGAACGTATATCAGAATCTCTTAATTATTTAGGTAGGTACGTATACTTAAGGCGCAGGTATACGAGTTTTAATGGTGTTTAATTGAACGTCACGTCTAAACTACTTGTTTTATTTCTATGAAAAAAAAAATATGTTAAGTACTCTAGACAATTTTTTTCGTAATTTGATCTCATAATATTTTAAATTATACTTTTATAACATAGTGTAATTAATTTGTAAAGTTATGTCTAACTCGGATAAAAAATTGAGAATCACGCAAAAACTATAAAGCGTATTTTTATGAAACTTTCACAATTTTAAAGATCATTTAATTATTTACAATTTAGTCTCAGTGTTTTAGTTTTTTTTTTGTTTTATGTGTAATAAATTAATAATGCATCTAATTTTGGACAGCGCTCCTTGATGGGCGAGTCCTATTACTGGGTGGACATACGAGGCGTCGCGTGAGCTTAGCGCAGAACACGCAAGCTAACCACTCAAAGTCGTTGGCAGCTAATAGCGCCTTAATCCCGGCTTGTTTGTTTACCTTCTCGTATCTGAAGGCAGACTCGGTAAGTTGACTTACATCTAGGGAACGTTTATCAGAATCTCTTAATTATTTAGGTAGGTACGTATACATAATAATTAGTATATTGACTTGGCTCGCGAGGTTGTCGACATGTGGGATGTGGACTCAGCGATCATTGTACCGATAGTCATGTCAGCCAATGGCTTAATAGCCACGAGCCTCGACCAACACCTCAGGAGGCTCTCGTTAGGCGGCCGGATCAAGTGCTTGATTCAGAAAGCAGTACTTCTGGACACGGCTCGCATTGTCAGGCGCTTCCTCTCTCTGGAGCCCTGACCGCCGGTAGCTTGGATCCTGTTCTCGATACCAGTGGGCTATTATTTTTTATATTTTTAAATGATTTTTATATATTCTTTTTTTTAAGAAATATTTAAAAATGTATTTAATAAGTAAGGCAGATGAATAAACGAAATAATAATTAATATTAATAACATTTTTTTTTCGCAGGGCCTCACTGGTGAGGTTGAGCGATGACGTGTTAATCCACCACGCGGGCCAGGAGTGGGTTGGTGGATGTCACATGTCTTCGAATTTTTGGTTCTAGGACATGCCGGTTTCCTCATAATATTTTCTTTCACCGTTGTGAGAGTAGGGGTGATGAAATAATTTGCACAAAGTAAAGTCGTTGCCTGGGTTCGAACGCAGGACCTACGTCAATTAAGTGGGAGCCGTAACCACTTGGCCACCAGTGCTCTAATATCTACCATCCTTTAAATAATTACTTCAAAAATATAACAGAATAATGAAATAGTTTTTTTTATTATTATTGATAGGCACGCGTTTGACCACCATCTCACCTGATGGTAAGCGATGATGTGGTCGAAGATGGAGCACGCTTGCCTAGAAATAATAAAAAAAAAAATCTTGCAACTAGTTGTTAGACTTTTGCAATGTTATCTTGTAATTCCTTATTTTTCTTGCTTAGACATAACAATGCACCTTGCCTTGTTATCTTTTCACCACTCTTGGTTGACTGGTAGAAAATATCTAAGGCAGGGACGGTGAACCTATGGCACGCGGCATAACAATTCGGGTACGCTAGTCTAAGATATTAATTTACAATCTATAGATAATTTGATACAGCAGAAATCACACTGATTTTCTCTATTTAATGACTGTAAACGTTACGTTCATCGCTGTAAGGATTTCGGGTTGCAAAGTGAGATTTAATGAGGTCTAGTTTTAATTTTTTGGTCATTAAATCACTTTTTTTTCTTTTTTTTTGGAGGTTGGGAAATCATCCAATGACTTCTCCCGATCTGGGTGGAGCGGGAGGGCGTGTCCGACTCTTACTGACTAAAACCCACCCCTTTTCCTTCCCTGCCTGAGAGCCCACGGGTGCGGTAACTCATTTTCAGAATTTATCCGCTACCCCTAGGCATGCAGGCACCGGCCACGATGGGCCCCGTCAGTGGTGGCCGACAACATCTCTTTGAGGCGCGCGTGGAACACTACGCGCCGTTGACTTACGGGCCTGGTGCTGATCGGACGGCGAGCTACCCACTGCTCGCCGTCCGCAGGCCCGGGTCTACGGTGGCCGGAAATCGTCTCGCGACGTCCTACGCCCAGTACGCCCAGTACGCCCAGTAGCTCTCCTGCGGTGGTAGCGGCATCATTAAATCACTAAGTCGAGATTCTTTGGTGTCACGTCTTGGCCACATTTTTTTTTAAATATATTTAATGTCACGACTTCAATAAAAGTTCGCCATCGCTGACCTAAGGCATTAAGTCCACAATAATTGTACCTACTGTCACTATAAATATATAATTATATAAAACAAAGTCCCTCGACGTGTCTGTTCGCGATAAACTCAAAAACTACTGAACGGACTTTCAAACAGAGTGATTCATGAGGAAGGTTTTGGTGTATAATTTGTACCCGATCAAAGCTGGGGCAGGTTGCTAGTTGTGTATACAGTGTTATATAAATGAATAAAAATAATTTTTCTGTAGTTACTTTTACCGCTGCCAAGAACAGAGATCTGCCTGAAGTCATCTTTGTTTTAAACACAAATGAATAAATTGATTTTCCAAACACGGGTAATCACCTAGTTATCATAACAAAGTCGAAAATGTATGACTTTGATATCACTTCTAAATCGGACACGAAACAAAACTCTTGAGGAGAAAAGGACGAACAATGTCAAACTATTTTCATGGCAGACGTTAACGAGTATGGTGTATATTTTATTGGTCATAATTTTTTTATAACAGAAAAGAGCGCATTATCTGTAGTGTTCGACTGAAGGTTCAGTTTCGGTTTCGGTCAAAAAAACTGGTTTCGGCTGGATGTTTCTTTGAGCTGAAGATTGTGATAAAGACCTAAAATGTGACTGAAATCATGTCTGTGTAATTATCGTTTTATTAACTTACTAGCACATCGCCCGCGATTTCGTCCGCTTGGATTTCGAAAATAAATATAATATATGTATAGCATAGAGCACTTGGGAATAATGTGGCTTTCGACTGGTGAAAGAGTTTTCAGAATCGGTTCAGTAATTCTAGATATTCCTACAGACAAACTAAAAAACTTTACCTCTTTATAATATTAGTATAGATTTAGTATTATATAAAATTTAGGGCTGAATTTTCAATAATCTGATAAATTTTTCAAGTAAAAATTTATGTTACTACGTTAGTTTAGGTTTCGGTGGAGCTCGTAGCTAAAGTACTAAGAGCCGCACGGGTCGATCCATCAGGTTAAGCTACGATTGCCCGGGTTGGTGTGACCATCTTTACATACCGAGACTCCTCCGTGCCTCGGAAAGTACGTTAAGCCTGAGTCTTTAAGTCGAGAGTGAATAGGTTACTTCTAGGCAAGCGTGCTCCATCTTCGACCACATCATCGCTTACCATCAGGTGAGATAGTGGTCAAACGCGTGCCTATCAACAATAAAAAAAAAAGTCGTTGTTGGTCCCGGCTGTCAATCGTGGATCTTTTACAGTCGTTACGGGTCGTCAGAAGCCCGAAAGTCTGACAACCAGTCTTACCAAGGAGTATCGTATCACTCAGTAAGTGAGTTGTGGAGGTCAGATAGGCAGTCGCTCCATGTAAAATACTGGTATTCAGCTGCATCCGGTTAGACTGGAAGCCGACCCCAAGACAGTTGGGAAAAAGCTAGGCAGATAAAATCGTGTTTCGATCGGAAACTAGTAGATTGTATCTAAATTGTTTTCTTACTACTAATCTGATATTCTAACCCCTATGATGCGTCCCTGTTTATCAATGTCTTATCTAAATATGTATTGCTATTTCTCTTCATTAAAATAACCGTAGTAAAGATTTTGACGCAAAAGTACTTTTCAAAAACAGGCAGATTTTCATATTTCTTTATATAGTTACTCAAGACTTCTGAATTAAGAATTTGAAGTAGAGTATTTTGTCAAACACTTTTTTAGCCTGAAAGACTGTCAAACTTTGGCAATAAAAATCTTTTTTTACAAAAAAACAGTACCGACTCCCAAAAAAAGTTCTAAATAAGTTTAATTTCAGAAGTCGGTGTTCCTGGTTTTGTGTCTTCGTTTTTTGACACCGACTTCCGAAATTAAACTTATTTTGCACTTTTTTTGGAAGTCGGTACTATTTTTTTTTTTAAGTTTTTTTTTTTTCACTTTTTAGTTGTGGTTTCCCATTAAGCTGCGTTAACTATTCATAGACATACGATAGCAGCAATCGCGGTTGATTTGCTGTCAATTTTTGAAGAGTTCCGTTGTCTGTCTCCGAAACCCATAATCAGATCTGTATGAAATTTAAATCGGACTATTTCGGAACAAACCCCTTTCGAACAAAAAAAGAATTTTGCAAATCCGTCAATAAATGACGGAGTTAAGCCCGAACATACAAAAAAAAAAATACAAACACCCGAATTGATAACCTCCTTCTTTTTGAAGTCGGTTAAAAAAAATAGGATTTCACAAGTTCCTAACTCCAAATACTCGATTCAGAAACCAGTTTATAATTCCTAAGACACCCATGGAAAAAGTGAGAATATCATGATCTTTACCGAAAAAAAAATATTAACTCTCGACCACTGCGGTATCCGTAGCCAAACTACGGTCTGACCCAAATAAGAAAGAAAACAATAAAAACCTCTTTCCAAATTCAGTGTGGAAGTGTTCCATATTCAAATGAAGTCTAGTTTTTAATGTAATCAGCCAGTCTGCATCAAACTCGTTTAGTTTGTTCCCGTTTTCAATTTATGAAAGTTGTATGCAGCGTTTTATTTATGCAGATAGATTCCGTTGCGCCTAGTTATTGTTTTGAAAGGCTCTTATATTGCAGTCTATAACCGGTATAATTATAGAGTAGCTTTAATTCTATGCAAAGGCATAGTTTGATTGTTAAAGTTGTTTTTTCTTAATTTTTCAAAACAAAAAAATATAAAGATGAGAAGAGTGTGTTTCAAAAGTAATTTATCACTGGCAATTAATAGTATTTTCTACTTACAGTTCCAATTTCAAATATTCCAATGTATGGAATCCTTTTTATGTAGAGGTCGTTGTCATAAGTAAGTAGAGCGAAAGCTTGAGTTTATTGTCTGCACGAGTTTTGTCGGCATTTCTACGTCTAAACACGAAATGGTAACGTTTAATTTTAAACCGTAAAACAGATGCCGGTTTCTGCTAGGTTAGATTTTATATTTAGTTTTTATTGTGTTATAAATTCTTTCATATTTCAAACAAAGCTGCAATAAACAGCTTACAATAGATAATAAAAAAATTAATACTTCCTGTTACGCAATTAACTCCATTACAACGAAACATTTTAATTCATAAATCCACTGAAAACCTAAAAACAACCTCGTCCTGCAAAAACAACAGGCTCTAACCAACCAACCACAATTAATACCACCTTTAAAAAAAACCAGCACTACCACCTGAATAAAAACAAATTAAATAAAAAAAAAACAAATGACAGTTGGTTTGACAGTTGTCAATTGTTCATGAACTCACCGACGATTGCCGCGAGTAGCGCGAGCGTGGCAGTGGCCAGCGCGGCCGTTTCGGGCGCGGCGCGGGGCATGACTGCCGGAGAGTCGGACTCACGCCATGATGTTGCCAGTAAGAGCGGAAAAGTGCGCCAATTTTCCAGACAGGGAAATTGTACCAATTTGTCGGTGAAATATGAGGTGTGAACTTGGACGACGAAGAAGCGAATGCTTAAAATTATTATCTGGTTTTATGTGATTATGCAGATTGTGAATGGCGCAAAGTGGTAATGAGCTGTGTGCTTTACCGACAGTATCTTAGATTATTCTTTTGTGGATTCAGCTATGCCACCTGCGGCTATGATAGTTTTGGCATTATACATTATTAGCGCACAGGTAGGTTTTTTGTTTTATTGTGCACTGCATCTGAATACATTAATACAATAAATACTAGCTTTTCTGTTAAAATTTTAGTAGTTTGCCAATCCAAGTATATAACAAGAAGCAGCAAAAACTCTGTTTTGTTCCACAGCTGGGCAAAGTTCTCTCTATAGCGTTCATTTACCTCACTATCAAAAAGATCCGCACACTTTCTACGTTCGACTGCAGCTGGCAACCCCGGCGGCGTCGCACGCTCGCCGCACGCGGCCGCAGCTCGCCCCCCTCGCCCCCGAATGCGGCACTGCGCTCTGTGACGACTCCACGCTTGCACCGGCTCCACTGTCTCACGGCAAGCGTCAACTGTTATCACATCTACCATGTGATAACAGTTCACGTATGGGGTACACACGCAAAGAGTGCCAGGTGCGATAAAACATCATTGAGGAGTAGCGGTTTTATTAAATAAACTTAGATAATTACCCGAAGCAGGGTACTAACTTTTTATAGTTCGCTTTGCTCGCTCTTACAACATTATACCCCCGTGTTCGATGGTTTAATTCCATTAGTCGACAAAGTAACTTCCACAATGTAAATATTCCGAGACTGCTCGAATTTTTGGGCTTACTGGGCCCGTTCTTGCTCCATTGAAGCTGTTATGCATAAGTAGGTAAAAAAACCTAATAACTCCGCGCGTGCGTCTCGCATGCAGCGGACACCCGCAACTTTCACCAGGTCATCGGTCCACCTTGTTCGAAACCTTCCAACACTGCGTACGTGGTCGCCACTGCAGAACCTTTCGTGCAATCAAAACATCCATATTTGATAACAAAGTTTCAATAAAAGTCAATGGACACACACCCGCTAGTGTGTGATACAGCCACATTCATCTCACGCCAGCACCTAGTTACCACTCTCTGCTCGACACCTTACGGCTGCTAGCGATATGGTTGGTCGGGAAAGTAATATTATGGATATCAGTGTTTATACCTATTATTTCTGTACATCCAATAAGTATGTTCATCGGATGCCAAATACGTATGCTACTAATAGTTGTTTGAATTGGGTTTGGTTTTTAGGGTTCCATACCCAAAGGGTAACCAACGGGACCCTATTACTAAGACTCCGCTGTCCGTCTGTTGGTAATAGATAGACAGTAAACAGAATATGTATTTCTGTTGCCGCTATAATAAAAAATAATACAAATAAATTAAAAATTAAAAGAGGCTAGAAACGTGTTTTTTTTTGGCTTTTTTTGCTCGATCTAGACCTGTAAAAGATATTCGAAGAAACAGATTTTTTCATTGACAGTTTTTATAATAAATTGTGGAAATATACTCTTGTAATCATAAAATCAAGATAATATAGAGGCTAGCATGAGCATAGCATAATCAGTCTATAATAATAAAATGTTAATTTTTCTCTCCACAATATTTTATAGATTACAATCGTAACTTCCCTAATAGAGTAAGCTATTAAACAAACACTACAATATTGTGGGAGACTGGTGCCTAAGCTAGGCTAGAAGCCTGTGTTTCAGGTCACCAGGTCTCCACCCCGAGTAACAGTGTATCTATGTAAACAACAAAATTCTCCGCAATTTATATGTCCCCACTGCTGGGACACGGGCCTCCTCTCAGTGAGAGAGTGTGGGGCGTAATCCACCACGCGGCCCCAATGCGGGTTGGTGGATGTCACATGTCACAGTCTTCAAAGTTTTGGTCGTAGGACATGCCGGTTTCCTCACGATGTTTTCCTTCACCGTTTTGAGAGTCGTGATGATGAAATATTTTACACAAAGTAAAGCGCCTGCCTGGGTTTGAACTCACGACCTACAACTTGTAAGTCGCAGCCAATACCACTGGTCCGCCACTGCTCTGAGGAAGCAGAAGCAGAGGCAGAAGCTATATCCTACTTATATCCTACATCCTACTAATATTATAAATTTGAAAGTTTGTGAGGATATAATTATGTTTGTTAATCTTTCACGCTAAAACGACTGATCGGATTTTGATGAAACTTTACAGTAATATAGCTTATACATCAGAATAACATGTAGGTAATCATTTATAACGGGGGAAGTACTTATCCCACGCGGGCAAAAGCGCAGGCAGAGGCTAGTAATGTAATAAATGTGAAAGTTTGGATGGATGGAAAGATAGATAGCTTTTTTTTCATAAATCATCCAATGACATCTCCCGCTCTGGGTGGAGCGGGAGGGCGAGTCAGACTCTTACTGACTATAACCCACCCCTGTTCCTTTCCTGCCCTGAGTGCCCAGGGGCGCGGTAACTCTGTATCGAATTTATCCACAACCCCTGAGCAGGCATCGGCCATGACGGGCCCCGTCATTATTGCTGACAACTGTAACAAGGCAGTGTTAAAGCCTTGTTTATTTTTTGACCTCCATTCCAAAACTACGTTCTTTCCTACATTTTTTAATATGAAATTCAAAAATTACTTGTTTTCTCTGTCAAGTCTCGGTTTTTATATTAAAAATCAATTCAGATTGAGCAGCAGAGCTAGACTAAGCTCCTATTCATCATTGTAATTTTCCTTCTATTCAATAAATGACAGTTACCAGTTTGTAAGAGTTAAAGTTCAGCTTTTATAATCAGGCAGTTCCTAGCAATAATACAATTTAATTACGTACCTAGTCACAGTGTATGTGTTCGTACTATTAATGAGTGCTTCTTATATTCAAGCCTACTTTTTAACCGACTTCGAAAAAGGAGGAGGTTATCAATTCGGATGTTTGTATTTTTTTTTTTTTGTTTTTTTTTTTTAATGTATTTTCGGGCATAACTCCGTCATATATTGACGGATTTGCAAAATTCTTTTTTTATTCGAAAGGAGTTTATTCTGAAATGGTTCCATTTAAATTTCAAAAAGATCTGATGATGGGTTTCGGAGATAGACAACGGAACTCTTCAAAAATAGACAGCAAATCAACCACGATTGCTGATATCGTATGTCTATGAATTGTTAACACAGTTTAATGGGGAACCACAACTAAAAAGTGAAAAATAAAAAACTTTTTTACAAAAAAATAGAACCGACTTCCAAAAAAAGTGCAAAATAACTTTAATTTCGGAAGTCGGTGTCAAAAACGAAGACACAAAACAGAAACACCGACTTCCGAAATTAAAGTTATTTTGCACTTTTTTTGGAAGTCGGTTCTATTTTTTTGTAAAAAAGTTTTTTTGTAAATAACAAAATATACGTGTTAACTTGTCGTATGCTATTCCTTCATCCAACTCCTCCTCTGCGTGTCACACCTACGACCTCCTCTACGTGTCACCTTTACTTCCGGCACCTGCAACGTAACTCCACTTCCGTACCGTGACACAACTCTTTGAGGCGCGCGTGGAACACTACGCGCCGTCGACTCCCGGGCCTGGTGCTGATCGGACGGCGAACTACCCACTACTCGCCGTCCGCAGGCCCGGGTAAGATAGATAGCTGGATGCTTGTTTTTTTCCCTTTATTAACTAAGACCAATTTTAAACAACCATTTCTTAAACGTAAACATACCAACACAAACCATCGCGCGTTTAACAGCGGTATGCTAGTTACTCAATCACGCCAAAACGGCTGATCGAATCTGGACAAAGTTTGGCACAGAGATAGATTATAGTCTAGAATAGTACATAGGCTATACATTTTAATGGGGGAAGTGCGGTACTCATTCCACGTGGGTAAAGCGCATGCGGGCCAGCTCGAACAGCCTTCTGAGTGTGTTCGTGGATCGTTGGGACTTGCCGATGTGGCGGCACTGGATGAGACTTCACACTGAGGGTGGTCGCGTCCAGGGCTTGGCATAAACTGGCATTCCTGTGAGGTGCCACTTTGTGTTTTCTGTGGCTTTTTTTGTTGTATGTACTAACAATAGCTTATAAGGTTTTTGTGTTACTAACAGTATATGGACTACGTCTGAAATAAATGTCTTATTATTATAATTATTATCCTACTAATATTATAAATGTGAAAGTTTGTGAGTTTGTGTGTGTTTGTTACTTCTTCACGCTCAAACGGCTGGACCGATTTGAATGAAATTCGGTATGTTGATAGCTTATAGCCTAGATTGACATATAGGCTACCTTTTATTCCGGTCTAGGCGGGTAAAACCGCGGGCGCAGCTAGTATTATATTAAAGCCACTGGTAGAAGCTAGTCTTATCAGGAAGTAGGAACCTATAACGCTCGTGTGGTCTATTCAATGTTGTACTGTGGTTATTAAACATGTTGAAGGCAATAATATTCATGTTAATCTCTCTAATTAATCTCGATTGCGCTTTGTGACGGGCGGCCCCATTGTTTGATCGCCTACTAATAGATTCCACAATCTCTTGATTCATGTCTTCTCTGAATCACAGATATATGGGAAACTAGGTTCGCCAGCGGCTTCGCCCACGTGGAGTTAGTGCTTCCCCCCAATGCCCAATTCCCCACATGTTATTCTGAGGTATGAGCTATTTTTTTTGTAAAGTTTCGTTCAAATCCGTTCAGTGGTTTTTGCGTGAAAGAGTAACAAACATCTTCTCAAACTTTTACATTTATAATATTAAGTATGATTAAAAATCTTTGGGTCAGGAAAATAATTTGCTTATCATTATCACCTTAAAATTGAATAACATTTGCACGCCATAAAAATATAAGATATTAATAACCTTATTATAGTTTCAGTTTACTGTGAAAAGGTGTCAAAAGTAATTTCTTTGACTTTATCACTACGTAGATGCTCGTAATTCGTAGCAGTTCGTAGACGGTCTACGAAAGTGTTTAGTGCGTCTACGACGACTCGTAGCACGCTACGAAGTATTCCGATTCGCTACGAGGTGCTTATCATACACATTACTTGCGTTTGAGGTTGTCTTTTCTACGCAACTGTCCCAGAAAGAGGGTAATGTTTATCAAGAGTTTGTATGTATGTTTGTATGTCTATTCTTTGGCACGATTTTTCGTGACATAGACATGTGGGGTATCAAAACAAAGGGACTGAGGAGATGATTCCAAAAAATTAACTCACTAAAAAGTAAGAAATAATAAAATTATTTAAAGCAATAAAATACTAAAAGGTTCCACTGCATTAGACTGCTCGAAAAGTGACTTGTTTGGAACCATACTTTTTTTGGCAGTCGGGTTTTTTGAAAATATTTTCAGTATCACGTATCTGTAACGTCATTGTCTCTTGTGTATCACAATCGTAAATATGGGTTCTATGCAATGACCGAACCTGCAATCCATAGCCCTGAAATACATCTAGTACTCAATCTAAGCTACTTGAAAAGAAGCATTTCTTCAATGAGATAATAAAAATAACAATGACGCTCATCATCATCATCATCTGCCTAACCTTTTTCCCAACTATCTAGGGGTCGGCTTCCAGTCTAACCAGATGCAGCTGAATACCAGTATTTTACATGGAGCGACTGTCTATCTGACCTCCACAACCCAGTTACTGGGTAATACGATACCCTTTGGTAAGACTGATTGTCAGACTTTCGGGCTTCTGACGACCCGTAACATCTGTCAAAGGTCCACGATTAACAGCCGGGACCAACGGCTTATCGTGGTTTCCGAGGCACGGAGGTGTCTCGGAAATTATGACGCTCATTATCCAAAAATAAGTTTAAAGTTAAAAATAACATTATTTTGAGTAAGCTTTTGTACCGGCTATCACAATTAAATACGTACATAAAATTTTGTGTCCGTGCTGTTGAGCATTGAGGAGCTCATCTATCTGGAGCTAATCCTGAATGTCGATTCAGGTCATGCTTATCATAAAAATGCATTGTCACCAGAACTAAAAGTGTATACAAAATTTCAGCTCAATCGGATACCAACAAATGGTCGAAAAATCGTTTGCAAAGACTGACCACTTACAAACATACGAACAGGAGCCCAATTCTGTAACTTTGAGTTAAGCAACACGCCATCGACACTCTATCGACACAACAGACATTATTTTGCCACTGTTACAAATTTGGTTTTCTGCAAAAACTTCTTATCTCTATTGACATATTATAGTAGACCAGAATACCAATTATTACAATAGTCTAATTAAGGCGTTTCAATGGCACTACAGTGGCAAGTCAATGACCATAAATAATTTATAGAATACCAAATGTCAATGACTATTCTATTGAGACACCACTGACACACTACCGACACACTATTGACAAGTTGGTTTTTTTACAGAATTGGAACCCAGACTGTTACGTAAAAGCTTGCAAAAACATACAACATTGTCCTCATCAAAGAGGCAAGAAAAACGCCAGTCTCGATTGTCTAATGTTTTTAATGACACCTTCTAATTGCAGCCTTTACAGCGCTTTACCCTCGGCGCTGAACTTAATGAAACACGTTCAAAGGGATGGGGCCGCTTGCAGCAGCTTTTGACGAGCGCTTTCTTTAGCTTTCCGCTTTTTTTACGTCGAATCTTTTTTGGTCCAACGTTGAAAAGAGATGTTTTTTTACGCTTAAGTTGGGTCTTTTTTCAGGTGATTAGCGATGGAAGTATGATATTACCTACGAGTATATTGCACAGACGGTAGAGCAGCGGTGGCTCAGTGGTAACGGTCGCAACTCACCAGTTGTAGGTCGTGAGTTCAAACCCAGGCTTTACTTTGTGTAAATTATTTCATCACCACTGCTCTCAAAACGGTGCAGGAAAACATCGTGAGGAAACCGGCATGTCCTAGAACCAAAAATTCGAAGACATGTGACATGCACCAACCCGCATTGGCTAAAAAGGCTGATAAGGTATGACTAATTCGAACAACATAACATCTCCATATTCCCTGAAAGGCTAGGCAGATGATTTTTTTTTCGCTAGCTAAGAAAAATATGATTAAATAGCGCTGCGATCATCCGAATGTAAAAATATGGATCCTTATAGAATCACTCGTGAGTCTGTCTGTCACAACCGGTTTGCTCCTTATCTTTTAAACATTTTCAGTTAAAATTTGGTATATACATTCGATAGCACAAATACGGACGAGTAACGTAAATAAATTTTCCAATATGGGGTCTCTTTTGGGGAAAAACTAAAAATTAAAAAGAAAAGTTTTGCAAACTGTATCGTGCGATATATCAAATGAAAGGGCTTACTGTAAGAGTCTCAAATATATTTTCTTTAATTTTATAGTAAAAAGTTTTTGAATTATTAAATAAATGAAAATTATTCCCCCCCCCCTCCCATTTTCTCCAAAAGTACTGAGCTTTTAATTTTGAAACAAATACACAAAGTAATTCTATACTTATAGATTACAGGAAAACCTTTAAGTGTATGTATGGTTTAAATAATTTTCTATACCTAGTTAAAAAAAAATACGCTTTAATTTTTTTAATGTACCCATATCATGGAAACACATAAAAAATAACTAGTCCGCCATCTTTGGGAGTCCGCCATCTTTGATTCAGAATGACGTCACTTAGCTAACCATGCATTGTCATCGGTCCTTGATAAGTGTGCGAAGTTTCAATTCAATCCGACGTTTTGTAGTGGGTGTAAATCACGTTCAAAGATTCCGTTACATACGAGTAGATATATACCAACCAAAGAGAATAATTGATACCAACCTAATAAAAGCGTGTTAAAAAAATATTATTCGCTCGGAACCCTACGCGCACGAATCCGACTCGGACTTGGCCAGTTTTTAATTAGAATGCTTTGTAGTATCTCCAGTCATTGTGTAAAAGAGCCCGCATACAGGGCCCGAAATACCATCCCCTATTATCATTAACAAAATCCGAAAGCTATTCTGGACCAGACATTTTAGTCCCACAATCGAACCCTGACCCTTGTCACAAAAAGCGTCCGTTCCACTCCGCCATTGGGTCACCAAAAATAACCATAATTTTAAATTATAACTGTGTAAGTCTGTATGTTTGCTTGTCTGTTAAACAATCAGGCTGAACTGATTTAGATGAAACCTGGTACATGAGTAGACCGCGCACGAAACCGAGTAACATTGTTTTTCTTTCTGTTTACTTGTTTGTAAAATAAATGGTAATTTCTGGTAAGGAACATCAAAAAAATTATTTCACTGATAGGAAACCTGCACGGCACGTAGTCGGTGCCATCTAGTGGAGTAAATTCGAAACTTTTACCCTTTAAAAATTGTCATTGACATTTCCGTGCCTTATATGTATACAGACGCGCATCAAGCACACATGCAGCACGCATAACATAGACTGACATCTAGTGAGTGAAATCAGCAACTATTACTCTATTTATCCTTGACATTGATATTGATGTGCCGCCATCTATAATTCCTGCACGCTCCCTATAGGCAGCTTCACTATCGTTAACTACAGTACGGTTTCGCCCGCTGATTTTTTAGGGTTCCGTACCCGAAGGGTCTAAAGGGAGCCATATTGCTGTCACTCACGTATCTCGTCGCGCCTCAACCGTCGCTTCGCGTCGCGTGTCTGTCTGTAGTGTCACAATTTTTTTTAAATTAAAATTTATTCACGCTTGAAATTAGAAATTCTCACCTTTAGAAATTATATCTACAGGATATAAGCTATTTAGTTTTTTTTTTAATTTCTATTTATTTATTTTACCAGTATAGCTTACGGTTCAACGAATTTGGAAGAAATGTGGTACCAAGCAAATTTCATCCAATCATGAGCAGAAACTTCATACCGCTGAAATGCGCATGCTACGTTGGGCGGGTGAAGTGGAGAGAGCTACCTGGATGAGAAATGTCCGTAAGGACATGCAAAAGCTTGGTCTTATAGATGACGTAGCTTACCAACGAAGTGAATGGCGCCGAAGAATTAAGAAAGCCGACCCCGCGTAACGGGAAGAGGCGAGGGCAAAGAAGAAGAAGCAAATTCCATCCAAATCGGTTTAGCCGTTTGAACGTGAAGGAGTTAAAAATATATGTGGCGTTTCCAAACGTCACCGCTATTCCGAGACGAAAACATGGCTAATGTTAGACGGGACGCACTTACTATTTCCATACATCAGTTCCCTGCTTTAGGTCCCTTACTTTGACATTTGGAGGAATTGATTTTGGGATTTGATTTCTTGCGAATCTGGTATTAAATACATAAGATACTATATTTAATTTGTCTAGTTTCCTCGTCATCTGTTACGATTCAATCCAACACAGAGTGAGGAAGATATTTCCCCAAACATACACACAAACTATCGCCTTTTTAATACACGGAGCTACGTGAACGAAACCGTGGGAACAAGCTAGTACCTACAAAAATATTCAAGACCCCATAAATAAGTAGAATATTCAATCGACTAATTAAAACCATTGCCCTCTAAGGGTTGTTTATTGCCGGTTGCCTAGCAACGCAATCCCCTTAGCAACCGATTGAAATATTTCAATGACAAGTCTGAAGTTTTGTAATAATTATTTAGTAGCACCAAAATACATTTATTTGTGAAGGGGACGGAAACATGGCTGGAGTTACAAGACCTATGAGTCAGATGCGAAAGCTTGAAACTGTGAGTTTATCTTTTTATGTAAACACTAACTACTGCCAGCTGCTTCGCTCGCGTGGATTACTTCCCTTATTGTAAATTTACCCGCAATAATTGCACTTTGCCCGCGGCTTCGCTTCCGTGACCTATCCCGCGGGAACTGTTACTTTTCCCGGAATTAAAAGTAGCTTATGTTACTTCCTGATATTTTAGCTTTCGATTGGTGAAAAAATGTTTAAAATCGGTCCAGTAGTTCGTTACATACAAAAATACAAATCTTTCCTCTTTATAATATTAGTGTAGATAGCACCCACAAATAATTTACTTTTCTACCGGTGAAAGAATTTTCAAAATCGGTTCAGTACTTCCAGAGTTTACTTCCTGCAAACAAACTCACTAACTTTACTTCATGGTGAACATCCCATCCACACGCACAAAACGTTTTGAGAACACATTCATTGTGCGTACAGCTAGGGAGTGGAATTCCCTACCGGAGTCTGTGTTTGCCCGGGGGTGGAGGATAAATTCGAAAGAGTTACCTCGCCCCCGGGCGCGTAGGGCAGGGAGGAACAGGGGTGGGTTTTAGTCAGTAAGAGTCTGACACGCCCTTCCGCTCCACCCCAGAGCGGAAAGAGTCATTAGATGATTTCCCACCCCCCAAAAAAAAAAAAAAAAAAAAAAAAAAAAAAAAAAAAAAAAAAAACCGGAGTCTGTGTTTCCTGATAGCTACAACCTGGGAGTCATTAAGTCAAGAGTGAATAGGTTACTTCTAGGCAAGCGTGTTCCATCTTCGACCACATCATCGCTTACCATCAGTTGAGATAGTGGTCAAACGCGTGCCTATCAATAATAAAAATAAATAAAAAAATGTGCTATTCAAGACTATAATCTACCTCTGTGCCAAATTTCACTCAGATCCGTTCAGCCGTTCTGGCGTGATTGAGTTACAAAGATTCATTCATTTATGCAAATTTTCGCATATATAATATTAGGGATATTCTTGTTATTTTTTTCCTTTGCCCTATGACTTCACGTGGTTCTCTTTAATATTTTTTTTTTCTTTTGCCCTATGACTTCACGTGGTTCTCTTTAATATTTTTTTTCCTTTGCTCTATGACTTCACGTGGTTCCCTTTAATATTTTATTTTTTTCTTTTGCCCTATGACTTCACGTGGTTCCCTTTAATATTTTGTTTTTTTCTTTTGCCCTATGACTTCACGTGGTTCCCTTTAATATTTAATTGTTTTCCTTCGCCCTATAACTTCACGTGGTTCCCTTTAATATTTTATTTTTTTCTTTTGCCCTATGACTTCACGTGGTTCCCTTTAATATTTTATTTTTTTCTTTTGCTCTATGACTTCACGTGGTTCCCTTTAATATTTTATTTTTTTCCTTCGCCCTATGACTTCACGTGGTTCCCTTTAATATCTTGCTGTCTTTACCATATAACTTCTTACTAACAGTAATAGCCATTGTTACTTTGCTGTTTGTGAGCAATTCACTATAGCTTTTCCACTTTCCCAAGCCAAAACATCATCTTTCACACAATCATTTTTAGGGTGCCGTACCTAATGGGTAACCAACGGGACCCTATTACTAAGCCTCCGCGGTCCGTCCGTCTGTCTGTCAGCGGGCTGTATCTCATGATCCTTAATAGGTAGACAGTTGAAATTTTCACAGAATCTGTATTTCTGTTGCCGCTATATCAACAAAAATAATGAAAATAAAAATAGATAATATTTTTTTAGTTTTTTTTTGCTTTTTTTGCTCGATCTTAATAATGGCTACAAGTAGAATGCGTATAATCTTGTACGATGGTACGGAACCCTTCATGTACGAGTACGACTCGCACTTGGCCGATTTTTTCCCGGCAAACTTCGTACGGCCTCAGAATCAATAAATGAATCCGATCTCGAGATATCGTCAAAAACGCCGTTCCATACAAAATGTATAAGAAAATGAATTTTCTTCATAAGTATTTTTTTTGTGATATTTTGCAAAGTTTTAATAGTTATTGTAATATTCGTGGTGGAGACAAATCCAGCAAATCAAAGACCATAAAAATCGGTCCTGCTGTTATTGAGTTATAAACGATGTAATTATCCCGACTTTGTTTTATATTTTTCACCGGATAATATTGCAAGCACCGTAAGATTGTAACAAATCTCGCGGGAGTAGTAAACCACAGAACAGATAGTGGAAACTCTCGATATGTTATGAATAGATAACTAATTTCAAATAAAAGAAAAGAAAGAAAGAAAAATAATTTATTTATAAATACAATAAATCTCATCCAAATTCGATAATTTACAGTAATAATAATAATAATATCAATAAGTTGACATTACCGTCCCACATGACGAGAACCTCGTGAAAGCCGAGAAAGATAAACAAATCAAGTATATTGACTTGGCTCGCGAGGTTGTCGACATGTGGGATGTGGACTCAGCGATCATTGTACCGATAGTCGTGTCAGCCAATGGCTTAATAGCCACGAGCCTCGATCAACACCTCAGGAGGCTCTCGTTAGGCGGCTGGATCAAGGGCTTGATTCAGAAAGCAGTACTTCTGGACACGGCTCGCATTGTCAGGCGGTTCCTCTCTCTGGAGCCCTGACCGCCGGTAGCTTGGACCCTGTTCCCGATACCGGTGGGATACTATTTTTTATATTTTTAAATGTTTTTTTTTTATTTTTTCATTGAAATATAATTTATATGTATTTACAAATGAATAAACGAAATATCAATAAAAAAAAACAAAATTTTATGTTATTGAAAATGTAGAATGTTTTGATTTGACTTTTTTTTAGAAGCGATTAAGAGTGTTTGATTTTCACACACACACACACACACACACACACACACAAAACACCACACAAAACACAAAACACACACAACCCAAAACACTATTAATCGAGGTGGGGTGTTAAGGTAGGTATCCTACCTACTTCTATTTGTCTATGATCTAAGAAAAAGAAAAAATAATAGAGGTGTCAAGAAAGTTCGGGCATGATAGCTCATGAAAAATAAATATTGCGAAACTAAATAATCTTTCACTATTCGTATGTCCTCAGTTATAAAAAAATTCAAGTATTTATGAGTCATAACACTTACAATAAATAATATACACATTAGTCTTGCAATTACAATGTCAAAAATAAACAAGTCAAACAACACACACACACAACACACACACACACATTCACACACACACACACACACACACACACACACACACACACACACACGCGCAAACACACACACATACCACACTTTGTTTTTTACAATGTATCGGAGTCGTTTTGAAAATAAAAAAAAAACAGTGGCACTCTGGGAGTGCTGACAGAAGTGAAAACTTGAACAAAAATGCCCAACGCGCCTCGCGATTCGCTACGAGAGTGCTACGAAGCGTAGCGTCATCGCGTAGCGGTGTCGGTGGCGGTGTCTCGCGAGTTCAATTGTTTTTTCCCATCTCAAAACTGTCACATCTCAAAACTGCCCAACGCGCCTAAAGAAGTTTTCTTTTCAAAAAGAATAAAATTTTACGTGTTTTTTTATAATCTAACGGTATTTGATAATATATGGTGGCATATAAATATATATAAATATAGATTTATTTAGACTTCTAACACAAAATTACTCTCATTTTTCCTCTTATTCTTAGTCCTGCACGTATAAATCAAATCTTTGCTCACGTTAGGGCCCTTCTTAGCTTTAGCTCGCCGTCCGATCAGCACCAGTACCGAGAGTCGACGGCGCGTAGTGTTCCACGCGCGCCTCAAAGAGATGTCAGCAACACAGGACGGGGCCCGTCATGGCCGATGCCTGCCCTCGGGGGTCGCGGATAGATTGAAAACTGAAACAGAGTTAACGCGCCCCCTGGGCATTCAGGTAACTGAAAGAACAGGGGTCGGTTTTAGTCAGTAAAAGTCTGACACATCCTCCATTAGATGATATTCCAACCATCCAAAAAAAAAATGGCCAAGTGCGTGTCGTATTTCGTACATTAAGGGTTCCGTACCAAATATTGGTATTTGTTAGTAAAGTATACGTAATAATAATCATTTTCACCTCAAGTTCATATGTCAATGGGAAGTTAAAAAATTCTTCGTAATAAAATATTGTGACAGCCGACGGACGTACAGACAGAGGGATACGTGAGTGACTCCGTTTGGACCCTCGGGTACGGAACCCTAAAAAAGGGCCCTTCTTAGCTTACATAAATGCACTATATGTTTAACCAAGAATAAGTCTGCATAAACTTTCATACACAAAACATCTAGGACCAAATATAGGTCATTCTATACGATTCGTCCTGATACCGAATCGAAAGCGCGACCCAGAGCTTCGAAGACAAATGTCTTATCCTTGTGCCAACTAGAGCAACGGATTCTTACTATGTAGGTCGCTAGCGTGCCATGTGGTCGCCAATGGGATATTGGTCATCCCCCTCTCTTCTATGGAGGTTGAAAGGGATGGAGATATTTCTGTCATGAGTTCTGGGACAGCTATTCAGGTATTAGAGGTCAATGCAATAATAGTGAGTAATATGTTTTGACTAAGTATTTCTGTTTGTATATGCGACTATGAGTTTCAGGTATTTATTTACTCAAAGTACTTGGAAAAGTCAGGAAAATATATATTAAGAAGCGCCAATAATCTGTGAAATTCACCTTTTTTGCAATTTGCAGGTCAGTATCAGGTTGTATGTTGACCAAAATATGATTCGCGGCCGTAGCAAGTACGTATTTACAAAACTGTAATCATTAAAATCATCAATATAACCTTCTAAGTTTATATTGATGTATGGAATGAGTATTTCTGACAAAGTAGCCTGTGGCATTCACCTTTCTGACAAAGTAGCCTGTGGCATTCTGCTTTCTGACAAAGGAGCCTGTGGCATTAAGCTTTAAGGTATAAACTTCCTTCCACTTCCTTCTCTTCCTAACTTCTTCGAGTATAAACTTGGAATAACAAACAATAAACAATCACGAAATAAAAGAAGGGTAAAGGGGGGCCATGTCAGGTTATACTCGTATGTTGGTCAAAATATGATTCGCGGCCATAGCAAGTATATATAGAACTGTAATCATTAAAATCATCAATCTCTTTCAGTTAGAATTGATATCAAATGTCATGATTGTAAATTCAGTAAGCTGAATGCCACAGGCTACTTTTTTTTTTTTTTTTCTTTTGTCAGAAAGCTGAATTCTACAGGCTAATTTGTCAGAAAGCTGAATGCGACAGGCTACTTTGTCAGAAAGCTGAATGCTACAGGCTAATTTGTCAGAATGCTGAATGCTACAGGCTAATTTGTCAAAAAGCTGAATGCTACAGGCTACTTTGTCAGAAAGCAGAATGCTACAGTATACTTGGTCAGAAATCTGAATACCACAGGCTCCTTTGTCAGAAAGCTAAATACCACAGGCTGCTTTGTCAGAAAGCTGAATGCTACAGGATACTTTGTCAGAAAGCTGAATACCATAGGCTATTTGTCAGAAAGCTGAATGCTACAGGATACTTTGTCAGAAAGCAGATTTCCACGGACTACTTTATCAGAAAGCTGAATGCCACAGGCTACTTTGTCAGAAAGCTGAATGCCACAAGCTACTTTATCAGAAAGCTGAATGCCACAGGCTACTTTGTCAGAAAGCTGAATGCCACAAGCTACTTTGTCAGAAAGCTGAACGCTACGGGATACTTTGTCAGAAAGCTAAATACCACAGGCTACTTTGTCAGAAAGCTGAATGCTACAGGCTACTTTTCAGAAAGCTGAATGCCACAGGCTAATTTGTCAGAAAGCTGAATGCTACAGGCTACTTTTCAGAAAGCTGAATGCCACAGGCTAATTTGTCAGAAAGCTGAATGCTACAGGCTACTTTGTCAGAAAGCTGAATGCTACAGGATACTTGGTCAGAAATCTGAATACCACAGGCTCCTTTGTCAGAAAGCTGAATACCACAGGCTACTTTGTCAGAAAGCTGAATGCCACAAGCTACTTTGTCAAAAAGCTGAATGCTACGGGATACTTTGTCAGAAAGCTAATTACCACAGGCTAATTTGTCAGAAAGCTGAATGCTACAGGCTACTTTTCAGAAAGCTGAATGCCACAGGCTAATTTGTCAGAAAGCTGAATGCTACAGGCTACTTTGTCAGAAAGCTGAATGCTACAGGATACTTGGTCAGAAATCTGAATACCACAGGCTCCTTTGTCAGAAAGCTGAATACCACAGGCTACTTTGTCAGAAAGCTGAATGCCACAAGCTACTTTGTCAAAAAGCTGAATGCTACGGGATACTTTGTCAGAAAGCTAATTACCACAGGCTAATTTATCAGAAAGCTGAATGCTACAGGCTACTTTTCAGAAAGCTGAGTGCCACAGGCTAATTTGTCAGAAAGCTGAATGCTACAGGCTATTTTTCAGAAAGCTGAATGCCACAGGCTAATTTGTCAGAAAGCTGAATGCTACAGGCTACTTTGTCAGAAACCTGAATGCTACAGGATACTTGGTCAGAAATCTGAATGCCACATGCCATCAATGCCATCTTTGTCAAAAAGGCCACGGTAGCGAAACCACGGGAAAATCCTAGTATAACAAAACAGATTGAAAGTTCCTCAATAAGCCGATTGAACGAATAACAAATAAGGTCACAGATTGAAATATGCTAGCTTCGGGGTTACCCTATTATCCTGAATTTTATAGAGCTATACAATAAGTTTTTTTCCCATTTACATACGACAATTTTAAGATCGACGTTTTTTTTTTCTACATAAATCAATCGGGTTTAGACCAACTATGTTCCCCAACGTTGTTGGGAATAGGATCGATGCCATGTGTGATGTAGTTGTTTAGCCGAGCGTTGAAAAAGCAAGAGTGTGCATTATTTTGCCTGCACCGGCTCCGCACAGGTACAAATTATACACACAAACCTTTCTCGGTTTTCGCGAAAACCGCATTAAAATCCGTTGTAGGATTTAGAAGGAGTCAGCAGAGAGACAGACACACGCGGAAAGCGACTTTGATTTATACTATGTAGAGAAGAAATAGAGATTTATGAGTCGGTTTAAGTTTTAGTTAAAAAGTCTTTTTATTTTATCATTTTTTGTGGCTCGCGTCATCTTTTAAACCTCTGACAACTACTGTATTTTAATACTAAATACTATAAAACGCTATCAACATTGGTACCTTTTACTGACTAAAACCCACACCTGTTCCTTTAGTTGTCTGAGTGCCCAGGGGCGCGGTAGCTCTGTTTCGAATTTATCCACGACTCCTTGGCATGCAGGCATCGGCCATGATGGGCCCCGTCAGTGACGGCTGACATCTCTTTGAGGCGCGCGTGGAACGCTACGCGCCGTCGACTCTCGGGCCTGGTGCTGATCGGACGGCGAGCTACCCATTACTTGCCGTCCCAGGCCCGCGTCTACGGTGGCCGGAGATCGGCCTGCGACCCCCAACGCCCGGGGCGTCTCCCGCGGCGGCTGCGGCTGGGGGCGTGAGGGCCACTCCGTTGAGACTCCCTCACTCGTTCCGCCTCCTCCTTCGCGAGTATTACTGCTTTGCGGAAGGAGGAGACTGCTTCCCATTCCCTCTCGCTCCGTACCATGGCCTGGACCAGGGCCTGGCGCGAGAGGTCGCTGCCGCCTATCGCGTCCACGGGGACACGGCGGTGTGCCGCCCAAGCGGGGCAGATCTCCACCGTATCCTTCATCGTGTCCTCTGAGCGATCCGCACAATGGTGACACCCGGGCGTTTCCTCCCGCCTTATTTGACACAGGAACCTCCCGAAACAACCGTGTCGGGTGAGGACCTGCGTCAGGTGAGTTATTCCTGCAAAACAAAATCAAGTCTTAAATTAATTCTTCTCTCCTTATGTGTACGTTCTGTAAATTTAAAATATTTGGTGTTTTTCTAAATATATCCCCAACTTTATGATTCCATTTCGTTACATGTTTTTGTTACAACTACTTACTATAGTTATTCTTTTTTGTAACATTTTTGTAATGTAACAAAAATTTTAAAATCCACCCACGTAAAAGTAGGTTGAATTAACTAATCTTTAAAAGAATGGTTCTTTTGTATGATAATGAAGATAATAAAGTTTTTTTAATATTTCTTTTAGTCTTGAAAAAAGTACCTCCAAATGAATCACCCGTTATTATTTTATGTATGTTTATATTATACACTGGATTCTGTACTCGAATTTGATCTCTCTCTATCACTCAATGGTTTGCTGGGAGAAAACTCAACGTTGAGTTAAGCTCGCACGATTGTCACTTTTTAACCGACTTCGAAAAAGAAGGAGGTTCTATGGTCGACTGTATGTGTTTTTTTTGTGTATGTCCACCGATATCTGTCAGTTGTGGACCGATTTTCATAATTCTTTTTTTATCCGAAAGAATATACTCCCGAGGTGGTCTCATATATTTTTATCGAAATTGCTTCGGCGCTTTTTGAAAAACTGAACAAAAACGAAAAATACGTATACATAGATGACGGTTTTCTCCAATTACGAGTATGTTTAAATTCCACGTTCCATGTTATTGGGGTTTTTAGTTCTGGGTATAACAACTAAAAAGTGAAAAATAAAAAACATTTTACAAAAAAAAACAACCGACTTCCAAAAAAACAAATAAGTACACTAAAAATTAAAAAAATAACTTTAATTTCGGTAGTCGGTGTCAAATAACGAAGAAGTAAAATACAAACACCGACTTCCGAAATTAAAGTTATTTTTTAAATTTTTAGTGTACATATTTGTGTTTTTGGAAGTCGGTTGTTTTATTTTTTTTTTTGTGTGCCCGGTGACTTTCGTCAAATAAATGTTTTCTTTCCCCCCGTTGTACATGAATCGTGTAATCACTGTATACTATGTTATGTTTAGGTGTACAATAGAGAATTACCTTGACCATAGCCTTGAGTTGACCAGTTAGATATAGTTAATCTAACAAATGGCTAAACTTACTATTTGACTATGGGTAATAAAAAACTCGCCCAAAGAAAAACATGTTTGCAAAATCGAAATTAGAAAGTTCTGAACTTCAAATACCCAATTCTGAAACCGTGTCTGAATAAAATGCTTTTGATCCTACTTATATTATAAATGCGAAAGATTGGATGGATGGATGAATGTGTATAATTCAATCACACCTGACCGGCTGAACGGATCTGGATGAAATTTGGCACAGAGATAGATTATAGTCTGGAATAGGATATAGCATATCTTCACTAACATTATAAAGAGGAAAGTTTTTTTTGTTTGTTTGTTTGTACCGAATAAGCTCCGAAACCACTTGACCATTTTTAACCGACTTCGAAAAAGGAGGAGGTCCTATGTTCGACTGTATGTATGTCCACTGATTTCTCTGTCAACTGAAGACCGATTTTCAAAATTCTTTTTTTATCCGATAGAAATTTCGGAAGTCGGTGTTAAATAACGAAAAAATAAAATACAAACACCGACTGCCGAAATTAAAGTTGTTTTTAATTTTTAGTGTATTTTTTTTTGGAAGTCGGTTGTTTTTTTTTTTGTAAAAAAAGTTTTTCACCAATAGAAAGCTAAATTGTCATGATGTAGATGACATACCAGTAGAAGTATGGAAGTGTTTAAAAGAGGATGGGTGTATGTGGCTCACTTTATTCTTCAATAAGTTGTTGTATGAAGAAGTGATCCCACAAGAATGGTGCAATAGTTCGCTAGTGCCCATCTTCAAGAATAAAGGGGATGTACAGGACTGCAACAACTATCGAGGGATAAAGCTCATGTCACATACTATGAAAGTATGGGAGAAAGTGATAGAGAAAAGATTGCGAGAGGAGAGTGAGATTACCCCGAACCAGTTTGGGATTATGCCAGGTCGAGGGACAATGGACGCCACCTTCGCTCTCCGTCAATTGTGCGAGAAGTACAGACGTGTGCACAAGAACTTGCACATGGTGTTCATTGATCTTGAGAAAGCGTATGATAGGGTACCTCGGGATGTGTTGTGGTGGGCCTTGAAAGAGAAAGGTTTGCCTGGGAAGTATGTTGAGTTGATTCGTGCTATGTACAGACAATCTAGTACCTACGTCCGGTCGGCTGCTGGCAACACCGATGAGTTCAGTGTGGCTGTAGGCTTGCATCAAGGGTCGGCTTTAAGTCCTTACCTCTTCCTGTTGATTATGGACGCTCTTACGTCGGAAATACAGGAAGAGGCACCCTGGTGCATGCTGTTTGCCGACGACATTGACCTGAGATCCAGAGCAGATTGGAGAAGTGGCAACAGAAGCTGGAGAAAGTTGGCTTGAAAATCAGCAGAACCAAAACTGAATACATGTTCTGCGATTTCGGCGGTCTCTCCAGTTCTGAAGCTGTAGTGCTAGATGGCGCGCTTCTCCCAGTCTGCTCCGATTTTCGGTATCTCGGTTCACTCGTGCAAAGCGATGGCGAAATAGATCGGACTGTTAAGCACAGAATTAACACTGGATGGATGAAAATGGCGGCAGGTCACCGGGACTATCTGTGACTCCCGCATGCCCCTAAAACTTAAGGGGAAGATTTATAAAACAATGGTCAGACCTGCTGTCTTGTATGGTTCAGAATGTTGGGCCACAAAAGGGATGAATGAAAAGCAATTGCATGTAGCTGAGATGAGAATGCTAAGAGCGATGTGTGGTGTTACGCGCATGGATAGGATTAGGAATGAGTATATAAGAGGAAGTCTGAAAGTGGTACCGCTGACTGAAAAATTGTGTGGAAATCGGTTGTCGTGGTATGGGCATGTGATGCGGAGGAATGAAGAAAATGTCGTGAGGAAAGTCTTGTGTATGGATGTGGATGGCTATAAGAGTAGGGGAAGGCCAAAGAAACGATGGTTGGACTGTGTGAAAGAGGATATGGGTAAAAAGGGAGTGACTACAGAGATGACGACTAATAGAGGAGTATGGAAGAAAAAGACATGTTGCGCCGACCCCAAATAAATTGGGATAAGGGCAGGAGAATGATGAAAAAAAATGAGAAAGCTAAATTGTCATGAAGTAACATAGGCTACTTTTTATCCCATTCCGCGAATGCTAAATGCACTAAATGCTCTCCTAGAGTCCAGTCCTGGATTAGATCTGTTCGCTGGTGAATGTAAAAAGATAATGTCTGAATGTCTGATGATTTGCAATACTGAGTGAAAGGCTTAAGGCTGTACTACTACCGGCCAAGTGGCGCCCTCATTGCATAAAAATCGTAGCATAGCATGGAAAATAAATATTAAATAATCCAACGTCACGTTTGTTACAAAAAAGATAAAGTATTTTTACGTTGTTAAAACAGGTCACGGAATGTTTCGTATCCAAAGTAGCAGGCAAAAGTGTCAAAAACGGCCGTTTTTGTTATTATGCTACGACTTTTTATTCAGTGAGGGCGCGACTTGGCCGGTAGTAGACCCATAAGTATGTATAATATTGTGCAATTGTAATGTTTTATTTTATTTTTAATGTGCTATAATACAATTAATTACTATTCTGATTTTAATTTGTAATGTGTATTATCAGTGTAATTGACATTTTGTCGTTCTGGTTAAATAAATAAATTATCCCGGGAAAAGTAACAGTTCCCACGGGATACGTCACGGGAGCGAAATCGCGGGCAAAGTGCTAGTATTTTATAGTGGGGGAAGTATTAATTTCACGCGGGCAAAGCCACTGGCAGAAGTTAGTAAAAAAATCAAAAAAGACTTGTTGGCAGATTTGGTAAATCAGCCAATAATTCTGATTTTCCAAAAAAATACTGTTTTATGAATTGAGGAGCTCGTGGCTAAAGTAATAACAGCCGCACGGATCGATCCATCAGGTTAAGCTACGCTTGCCGGGGTTGGTCCATGGATGGGTGACCATCTTTACATATCGAGACTCCTCCGTGCCTCCGAAAGCAAGTTAAGCCGTTGGTCTCGGCTGTCAATCGTTGAACTTTGACAGTCGTTACGGGTCGTCAGAAGCCCGAAAGTCTGACATCCAGTCTTACCAATGGGTATCGTATTACACAGTAACTGGGTTGTGGAGGTCAGATAGGCAGTCGTTCCATGTAAAATACTAGTAGTCAGCTGCATCCGGTTAGAGTGGAAGCTGACCCCAAGATAGTTGGGAAAAAGCTAGGCAAATTGATTTTGACTGTTTTATGAATATGTTTATTCGTGATGGTTGGTGCTAGCCTTAGAATATTAAGTACTGCGTTGTGTAACGAAACCATAGCGCGATTCAAGATTGGCGGCCGGATGAACAACGCCATCTATGGAGTCTGTAGTCAACTGCCAGCCGATAGATGCCATATAATAATAATACTAGTCGAATCAAAGCTATATTACTCGGAATTCAGCTATATTGGACAAATTTTAGTGTTCTTATATTTTTTTCAATTGCTAATACATTAAAGTAAAAAATTTGGGTCCTCTTTAAATCTTTCACGTTTTTTTCCATACTGGGTGGATTTTTGAGATGGGGAGTAAGGACAGGTACCGTACCCTTGCAGCTCTAGGAAAACGTACAGTCAGCAAGAAAATAAGCGATTTTCACAAAAAAAGCTTTTAGATGCCAATCGATCCGGTTTCTATTAAGGATTAAAAAGTCTTTTAGACCAACTTATATACATATAGGACATATAGTAGGGCTCTAGTAAAACTACATCTCGCAAAAATGTTTAGCCATACATTTCTCTTAATATCAGAAGACCAATACTCGTACTTAAATACAAATAATGACAGTTTATAAAATAACTAAAACTTGATTTTTTATTTTTCGTATTCTTTTAACAAACCAAATCATTTGATACCCGTATCAAGGGAATGCATAAAAATAACTAGTCCGCGGTGCCTTCTTTGGGAGTCAGCCACATTGGATTTAGAGTGACGTCACTTTCCTAACCACGCATAGTCATCCAAACTAAACCTGTATGCAAAATTTCTCAAAGTGTGGGTCAACCCACTTCCCAGTTTCCGATTGACCTGAAATTTAACTTCTATGATTTTTTTACATACTTACAGGTGAAGTTATTAAAAGCGTTTTGAAAACATTCATATTTTAGTCGCGATCTCATGTATGCGACAGTCAATGATTGTCAAAAACTTGTCAAAATTTGCGATTTGAGGAATTTTTGACAGTTTTCGACTGAGTTGCGAATGTGAACGTCCTTTAAAAATACGAGAATTGCCTTCTGGTGTATTTCTACAAGTACTTATGATATGAGACGGTGAAAAGGCTCATTGCTACGCATTAACAACCGCCTGGCTCATACTTCAAGATGAAGCTGTCAGAAATCTGGCACCAGTCTAATCAAGGGATATTGTGTTATCCAGTTCCTGTGTTGTGGAGGTCAGCTGCATTCGGCCAGACTGCAAGCCGACCCCAACATAGTTGGTAAAAGTCAGGCAGATAGATTCATATTAGTCATAATGTGTTTGTTAATGTGTTCAATATTTCTCCATATTTCTAGAAAGAGGCTCTCTTCCGTAACAGGAAGCGTATCCTCAAGTACTTGGTGTTGGGCTTCCTGAAGCAGGAAGGGTTCTTCCACACGGCGGAGACCTTCTCATCAGAAGCTGCCCTGACTGGGGAGTACGAAGTCTGTGATAATATCGACCTGGATATTATTTTGCAGGTAAGGTTTTGATTAAGAGCACTTTTAGTAGAAAAATAAAACTGTCAGTTCTTAGCTTCACGCGACGGCGCGACATCGCGTGACAATCACGCAACGATTTCAATGCTTTTACTTCATCCCAAAACTGCCAAACCGAAGCCTGTGCCTATAGAAGTTTTCACTTCAAAAAGAACAACGAAAGTTGGACATAATAAGGACTTGGATATCGGAAAGGCTTAAAGCCCTACTACCGGCCAAGTGGCGCCCTCATTGAATAAAAAATCGTAGCATAGCACAGAAAATAAATATTAAAGAATCCAACGTCACGTTTGTTAAAAAGAGGATAAAGTATTTTTACGTTGTTAAAACAGGTCTCGGAATATTTCGTATCCAAAGTAGTAGGCAAAAGTACCAAAAGCGGCCGTTTCTGACACTTTTGCCTACTACTTTGGATACGAAACATTCAGAGACCTGTTCTAACAACGTAAAAATACTTTATCCTCTTTGTAACAAACATAAAGTTGGATTCTTTAATATTTATTTTCTATGCTATGCTACGATTTTTTATTCAATGAGGGCGCCACTTGGCCGGTAGCAGACGAGACGAGTGATGCGATGAGGATTTCAACCATTGTAATTGGTCGATATCTGCACATCTCCGCTCCGCTCCGGCCAGCTCCGCTTCAGTGAAAACGCACCCTTAACTGTATCACAGGAACCAGTATTTTCGCCTGCTTACGTCATTACAGTATTGATGAATGTCAATAATGTCTTTTCGCTGTTTTGTCTTTTAAGCATTCCTAAACCATTGATCAGTTTGTGATGAAACCTTGGTAATCTTCTGAAGACGCCCGCGAGAGTTTCTGGCCCAAAAAAGTGTATGAAAAAAAAATAACATTGCAACGCATGGCGGTGCAACTAGAAACTCAATAAAACAAACTCCCAAACACACAATCACGACATAGCGACATTGCAGTTACTAAGAATCTACCACCCCACTCAATTAGGACGCCACAAGGGACTCAGACATGCTCCTGTAGCGCAAACGTACCTCGAAGCATGGCGTAGATAACAGTGCTCGAAGTCAGTGTGTATCTCGCCTTAGGGCAGCACTCCATAGCAGATAACGGCTAATAATATTATAGTTTAAATAATATCATACTAATATTATAAATGTGAATGTAAGTTTGTTTGTTACGTTTTCACGCGAATACTACTTAACCGATCATCATGAAACTTTGTGTACATATTCTTGGAGGTATTAGAAGTAACACAGGATACATTTTATGAAAAAAAAAAAAAAATTTACGAAAGATACTCGTACATAAACGCGGCGAGTGAAACCGCGGGCACAGCTAGTTATATATATAATAGTGCTCGAAGTCAGTGTGTATTTCGCCTTAAGGCACCACTCCATAGCAGATAACGGCTAATAATATTATAGTTTAAAAAAAATAAAAATTACGCTTTACTTTTCGTATCAGCTCAGCAAAGCCTTTCATTTGAGACCCATGTGATGGGAATGCACAGATTTTTTAGCAAAACCCAAAGTTTTAATGTTAATAATCTATTATTTATGAATTAATTCAACAACAAAAAAAATGTTTTTAACTCAAACAAAAAATTAAAGAAATAAAACAGTCATGCACAGTGACTTGCTCAACTAATTTTAGCGCTGTTTGTTTAAACATTTTTTTTTTTTAACAAATGGACTAAACCCATACCAAAACGTAATATTTGCCAAAACAAAAACTATTTTGTTTGTTATAAAATAAAATTATTCTCAAATTAAAAATCTAAAAAAATATACTTTTGTCTAAAAACATTTTTGTTTGCATTTTTGATTGATAACAATATTTTAAGATTTTTTTATTTTAAAATTCATCATAATTAGTATTTCTTGTAGATGATTTTTTTAGTTTATTTCTGATTTACAATAACAACCTCTAAACAACCCTGTGCATCATTATGTTCAAATAAAAATTCCTGTAAAGAATCGAAAAATCTTCAACAATAATTGTACTAGAATCAAAAGTCATTTATTCAAACTAGGCTGAGAACCAGCACTTTTTGAACGTCAAAGTTCTACATAAAGACAGTCCCCCAAAAAACGCCCGCCCGTCACCACTTCCTAGTGTTTTAGCTGTGAAGAAGAAGTGACCAACAAACTCCCCAGCAACACATCTGTCTGTTAAGTTTTAAGAACTTGAATCTATATAATTCTAAGCAACAATCTTAACATTATGTAAAACAGAAAAATAAAAATAAAACTTGAGAGGTGTCAAGGGACACCCGGATGGAACGAAGTTCCTTTCTCAGCTCAGCTTAGCTCAGCTCAGCTCAGCTCAGCTCAGCTAAGCTCAGCTTCTGCTTGCAAACTTTGTACCTACCCACCAAAAATACAAGAAGTTTTTATTAGATTGTTTTTCCAACACAATCTTTTTGGATGGACAGCCTCATTAGTGTCGTGACAACTTTTCGTAAGAATTTTTTCCGTCTAGCCCCCTTTCACAACGCGCGATAAGGAACTTCGTTCCAATATATGTCGTCTAAAATATAATCATGAAATTAAATAATCCGCCACTTGCCAGCTAGCACACACGGCGTGTGGCGTGGCTTAGACGTACGGCGATGCGCCACCGGTACATGGTGGACATCCGAACTACACGCACAAAACGTTTTGGGGCGCCGGGGTCCGTGTTTCCTGATAGAATAGGTTTCTTCTTCAAGGCAAGTGCTCCATCGTTAACCACATCATTGCTTACCATCAGGTGAGATAGTTGTCAATGGCAATGATAAAAAAAAAGATTACTTGGCTTCAAATTCCTCAGTTTGTCATAATATACCTTAGTTAGACATAATTTTTACTTCAACAAAAATTCTCGAGTTGAGGACATCATCATCATCAGCCATTTAATGTCTCCATTGCAGGGGCACAGGCCTCCTCTCTGTGAGAGTGTGTGGGCCGTATCCACCACGCGGGCCCAATGTGGATTGGTGGATGTCACATGTCTTCGAATTTTTCGTTCTAGAGACATGCCGGTTTCCTCACGATGTATTCCTTCACCGTTTTGAGAGCAGTGGTGATGAAATAATTCACAAAAAGTGAAGCGCCTGTCTGGGTTTAAACTCACGACCTATAACTTGTAAGTCGCGGCCACTACCACTGGCCCACCACTGCTCCTGTTTCGCCTCCCGAGTTGAGGACGTTAACGTTAAATTTTAACTAGCTTTAACAGTATTTTTTTTATTGTTGATAGGCACGTAATATATATACATATAATTATTATGTATTTATTATCTGTTTATACTGAATCGTTAAGATTAATTAATGAATTTACTAAATGAATTTTTTGAAACAAACTTATTTTCCTATAAGTCAAAGACTGATATTACTCAGCTGTCACTTGTGAATCATACTTGTTGCTAACGGGTATAAAAGAGCGGAACCTCAGTGGAGCGATGATACTCGTACATCCTATAATTAGATTTATTGCGATACATAGATAGATTTTCGATAGACTTTCGAGAGACTTTCAACAGATTTTCAACAGATTTTCAATAGACTTTTAATAGATTTTCAATAGACTTTTAATAGACTTTTAATAGATTTTCAATAGACTTTTAATAGACTTTCAATAGACTTTCAATAGACTTTCAATAGACTTTCGATAGACTTTCGATAGACTTTCGATAAACTTTCGATAGACTTTCGATAGACTTTCGATAGACCTTCGATAGACCTTCGATAGACCTTCGATAGACCTTCGATAGACCTTCGATAGACTTTCGATAGACTTTCGATAGACTTTCAATAGACTTTCAATAGACTTTCCATAGACTTTCGATAGACTTTCGATAGACTTTCGATAGACTTTCGATAGACTTTCGATAGACCTTCGATAGACCTTCGATAGACCTTCGATAGACCTTCGATAGACTTTCAATAGACTTTCAATAGACTTTCAATAGACTTTCGATAGACTTTCGATAGACTTTCGATAGACTCTATAGACTTTCGATAGACTTTCGATAGACTTTCGATAGACTTTCGATAGACCTTCGATAGACCTTCGATAGACCTTCGATAGACTTTCGATAGACTTTCGATAGACTTTCGATAGATTTTCAATTGATTTTCAATTGATTTTCAATGGACTTTCAATAGACTTTCAATAGACTTTCAATAGACTTTCAATAGACTTTCGATAGACTTTCGATAGACTTTCGATAGACTGTCGATAGACTTTCGATAGAATTTCGATAGACCTTCGATAGACCTTCGATAGACCTTCGATAGACCTTCGATAGACTTTCGATAGACTTTCGATAGACTTTCGATAGACTTTCGATAGACCTTCGATAGACCTTCGATAGACTTTCGATAGACCTTCGATAGACCTTCGATAGACCTTCGATAGACCTTCGATAGACTTTCGATAGACTTTCGATAGATTTTCAATTGATTTTCAATTGATTTTCAATAGACTTTCAATAGACTTTCAATAGACTTTCAATAGACTTTCAATTGATTTTCAATAGACTCAATAGACTTTCAATAGACTTTCAATAGACTTTCAATAGACTTTCAATAGGCTTTCAATAGGCTTTCAATAGACTTTCAATAGACTTTCAATAGACTTTCGATAGACTCGATAGACTTTCGATAGACTTTCAATAGACTTTCGATAGACTTTCGATAGACCTTCGATAGACTTTCGATAGACTTTCGATAGACTTTCAATGGATTTTTAATAGACTTTCCATAGACTTTCCATAGACTTTCAACAGATTTTCAATAGACTTTCAATAGACTTTCAATAGTCTTTCAATAGACTTTCAATAGATGATAAATAGATGATCAATAGACTTTCAATAGATGATCAATAGATAATCAATAGATGATCAATAGATGATCAATAGATGATCAATAGATGATCAATAGATGATCAATAGATGATCAATAGATGATCAATAGATAAATAAATGAGTAACGAATATTAAATCCTACTGATATTATAAATGCGAAAGTTTGTATGTTTGTTTGTTTGTATGTTTGTATGTTTGGCTGAAGGTAACGCAAAAACGGCTGAACGGATTTCAATGAAATTTTGCACACAGGTAGATCATAGCCTGGATTAACATAGGCTACTTTTTATCCCGCTAAATGACAAAACTTAGCGAAGGCTGAGGTGGAAGTAGAAATCCAGAGACGGGCTGAACGAGCGGACACGCTCACAAAGTACCAGGAGACCAGAAACATGAGAAGTATTTTCAGGGCTGAAATCATGAGCGGTAAAGACTCACAAAGTACCAGGAGACCAGAATCATGAAAGGTATTTTTGGGGCTACAATCCTAAGCTTAGGCTTCACAAACCAACTGGAGACCAAAATCAATAAGAAAAGTTTCCGGGGCTTAAATCCCCCGCCGGGCCCCGGCCCCGGCGCGCGCGGCGCGGTCCCGGCGGATTTTGTGATTCTGATTTACACAAAATCAGAAAATCAGAATCAAAAAATATATTCCGAGGCTGGCATTATGAGAGGTAGAGATTCACAAATTACCAGGAGACCAGAAACGTGAAGAAGTAAAATTTCCGAGCGGTATAGATTCACGCACTACCAGGAGATCAGAATCACAGAAAATATTCCAAAAAAAAAGGGTGGGATCAAGAGGTAAAAAAAAAGCATCTTGAATAAGTATTTTCGGGGCTGGAATCCTGAGCGGTATAGATTAGTATCGGTAAAGACAATTTTGCATGGAGATTTTATTGTATTTTTGTTATCCATTCAACCGCTCCCCAAGCGAACTTTGACATAGCTGCTACGCCACCCGCTCGATCGGCATTACTTCACGCAAGCGGTCCTGTGCCGTTACCAAATTAAAGCTTAATAAGCTTAAGTAAACTACTATAGCTACAAACAAACAAAAAATTAGTGATATAGCTGCAACTATAGAGAATCGATATAAGTGAAAACTAATACGATAACGTGTTCTAAGTACTTCAAAAAAAATGTAAACCTTAACGTAACCGTTAGCGGCATACGATAAAATTGGTTTCACCTATGTTTTTACCAATAATTTTGAAGTTTGTGTCTTTAAAACCTACTTAAGTAAAAAGGTTAAAAGGGAAGGGGAGGGGGGAGGGGGGGGGGGTTAAGGGTAGGTGGGTTTAATGAACCAAACCTAAACCGTAACCTTTTTTTTTCGCCCACTTGTTTTTTTTTTTTTAAATACTAGCAAATAAAGTCAGTTATTCATTCGCCCACTTGTTTATTCGGCAATGTTTATTCGGACATGTTTATTCGGACATGTTTATTCGGACATGTTTAATCGGACATGTTTATTCGGACATGTTTATTCGGACATGTTTATCCGGACATGTTTATTCGGACATGTTTATTCGCCCACGTTTATTCGCCCACGTTTATTCGCCCACGTTTATTCGCCCACTTGTTTATTCGCCCACTTGTTTATTCACCCACTTGTTTATTCGCCCACTTGTTTATTCGCCCACTTGTTTATTCGCCCACTTGTTTATTCGCCCACTTGAAGGAAGGTAATAATGTAAGGTAACGTGAAAAAAAAAGGGCAGGAGTATTGGGACTGTCTTTATGTAGAACTTAGGCGTTCAAAAAGTTCTAGCTCGCAGCCTAATTTGAATAACTGACTTTGGATTTGATTCCTACAGTGTTTTTTTAACTTGCTACTCTCTAGAAATATCACTCAAATTTATAATCATACTTTTCACGCGGGCGAAGCCGCGGGCGGAAGCTAGCTAAACAAGGCCGAATAAACATTGCCGAATAAACAAGGCCGAATAAACATTGCCGAATAAACAAGGCCGAATAAACATTGCCGAATAAACATTGCCGAATAAACAGGTTGGTGGTTGGTGTCTGTCAGTCTGTCTGTCTGCCGTCCGTCTGTCCGTCGGTCCATCTGTCCGTCTTGTCTGTTTGTCCGGCGTCCGTCTGTCCGTCGTCCGTGTGTCCGTCTGTTGTCTGTCCATCTGTCCATCGTCCGTCTGTCCGTCTGTCAGTCTGTGAGACTGTCCGTCTGTCAGTCTGATCTGTCCGTCTTCCGTCTGTCCGTCTGTCAGTCTGTCCGTCTGTCCGTCGTCCGTGTGTCCGTCTGTCTGTCTGTCTATCTGTCCTTCGTCCGTCTGTCAGTCTGTGAGACTGTCCGTCTGTCAGTCAGTCTGTGAGACTGTCCGTCTTTCCATCTGTCTGTCTGTCCGTCAAAGTTATTCTGCGTCTCGTACCTTTGAAACCCTCGAGACACTACGCTTAGGTTTCTACATTAGAACCACTCGGTTCGCTCATGGTTCAATCCTAGAATTCTTCGCTAGCTCAGGCTTCAATATAAGTACTCGCGCCAACAAACAACTTTGCAGCCTTGCATGACAAATAACAATTTTTTGAAAAGCTATAATGTTGGCTACATTAAAACTTTTCTAAAAAACCTAACATGTTTAAAAAAGAAGTTAAAAGAAAAAAAAAAATGATGAAGATGGTGACTTCAACTCTTAATTTAATTAGATTCACCACAATTTTCAAGTATGTAATGAGTCACAAAATTGAGTTTTTTTTTAAATCAGTAGAGAACTTGTCTACGTCTAATGTGATGTAGACTATTTGTCCCTGTTGAAAAGAAATGTTTCTACCCCCAATGAATGATTCTACATAGAGATAGAAATGGTCATGCTACGCCGTGAGTAAGGATAGACTAGATAGTTGGATACAAGTTCTTTCTATCCAACTATGCCGAGTTCGAGTTTTCTTCTGCCCGAGCACGGGGCGACCCGTAGACTCGCGTTTCTATGAAGACAAAGACATATTCATTCTTTCAATTTCGTCTGTCCATCGTCTGTCACAAAATTTTGTGTGACTAATCGGACCCCAATTGCTGTCACTTACGTATCTGTCTCTCCGTTTGTGCGTCTGTCCGTCGTCCGTTTGTCCGTCTGTCCGTCTGTCCGTCTGTCCGTCTGTCTGTCTGTCTTTCTATTTGTCTGTGCGTCTGTCCGTCTGTCCGTCTGTCTGTCTGTCTTTCTATTTGTCTGTGCGTCTGTCCGTCTGCCCGTCTGTCTGTCTGTCTTTCTGTTTGTCTGTGCGTCTGTCCGTCTGCCCGTCTGTCTGTATGTCGGTCGTCCGTCTGTCCGTCTGTCTGTGTAATTTTACTTCTTCACGATTCTGTTCTCCTGGTAATTTCCGATTTCAGCCCCGGAACACTCTTTGTGTTTCTGATCTTCTGGTATTTTGTGAATCTATTCCGCTTAAGATTCTAGTTCCAAAAATACTGATTCACGACTCTGGTCTCCTGGTAGTTTAAGAATCTATACCTCTCATGATTCCAGCCCCAAAATTACTTTTTCATCATTCTTGTCTCCTGGTAATTTATGAATCCTCTACCTCTCATAATCCCAGCCTTGGTATACATTTGTAATTCTGATGTCCTGGTTGTTTGTGAATCTGTACTGCTCGGAAAACTTCTTCATGATTCTGTTCTCCTAGTAGTTTGAGAATCTCTACCTCTCATAATACCTGCCTCGGAATATATTTTGTGATTCTGATATCCTGGTGGTTTGCGAAGCTATACCGCTTAGGATTGTAGCCCCGAAAATACTGATTCATGTTTCTGGTCTACTGGTACTTTGCGAGTCTTTACCGCTCATAAATCCAGCCCTGGAAATACTACTCATGTTTCTGGTCTCCTGGTACTTTGTGAGCGTAAACCATTCGTTCAGCCTAACTTTGGATTTCTACTTCCACCTCAGCCTTCGCTAAGTCTTGTCATTTACCGGGTTAAAAAATAGCCTATGTGTTAATCCAGGCTATGACCTGCCTGTGTGCAAAATTTCATTGAAATCCCTTCAGCCGTTTTTGCGTTACCTTCAGCCAAACATACAAACAAACAAACATACAAACTTTCGCATTTATAATATTAGTAGGAATATTAAATATTTACATACATCTGGTTACATATCTACACATACATATACAGAAAAATTTTAACACGCGTTTGTCCACTATCTCACCTGATGGTAAGCGATGATGTGGTCGAAGATTGAGCACGCTTGCCTAGAAGTAATCTATTCACTCTTGACTTAAAGACTCCCAGGTTGTAGCTATCAGGAAACACAGACTCCGATAGGGAATTCCACTCCCTAGCTGTACGCACAATGAATGTTTTCTCAAAACGCTTTGTGCGTATGGATGGGATGTCCACCATGAACCGGTGGCACTTCGCCGTACGTCTTGTGGTCCGTTGATGAAACAGTTAATTTCATGAGTTGAGATATATAGGTGTAAGCTACGCACGTGTACTTAGCTTTGCTTTGTCTGAAAATGCAGGCGGGATCCAGTGGACGATCTTTCCCGATCCTCGTCACGGCCATGCTATACTGACGGACGCGTGACTCGTAAACATTTTTTTTTTTAATTAAGCCCGCCACATTGGTCCCAACCACTGCAACTCCTGAAAGCCAGAATCAAGAGTGGTGACCACCAGAAAAACACAAGCAAAGAAACTCGACGATTCTCAGAGAAACGATTAAACTGTCTTGGGTCCCGCAACGAAATTAATCAGAAAAGGACAGCGGAGGAGTAAGAAACAAACATAACTTCACTTCCCTCCTTGTCAAGCAGGAGACAGAACAAACTAGGCCAATAGACACAAAGGGACATTTACAACTGGGGTAAGCCCAGTTGCCAAGCACCACGGATTAAAACACGAATATTAGTGGGTCCAAAATTGTGAGCTGTTACATTTGATTCCAATAATTGGTACAGTATGGCAAACGAGTGAACCGTGCAGTTAACGTGGCAAACTTTCAGTGCACATCCTACTTAGCAGTGGATGGTGGCCTTTACGTTACATAGTCTCATTCCCATGGGTGATCCAGAAGCGTAGTACTTCGGAGTCAACATTCGTTAATGCTGTGGTCTAGGAAAACGTTTTAACTGATTCTGATGTAATTTTGATGCATTAGTTTTTCATTATATTCATCTACTGCACAATGTAGGAAAAATATAACAGGAGGAGGGTTTAGAGAGTATTATGAGCTACAACTCAAGCGTCTAGGTAGGATACTTTACATTTTTTAAGGACACCAAAAAGTATATTTTTATTTTTTTTATTTAAAAAACATTGCCCCACACTAGGAATTACTCCTGTATCGTGGGTGCGTTCACAAACATGTATACTCACATACACAAGACACCCAGACCCGGAACTCTAACGGAACTATCTGTAGGTCATACAAATATTTGTTCCGTGCGGGAATCGAACCCGCGACACGCAGCCACACCAGGTCAATCCATCCCAGGTCGATCCATCAGGTTAAGCTACGCTTGTCGGGATGGTCCATGGATGGGCTACCATCTTTACATATCGAGACTCCTCTGTGCCTCGGAAAGCACGTTAAGCCGTTGATCCCGGCTGTCAATCGTTGATCTTTGACAGTCGTTACAGCTCGTCAGAAGCCCGAAAGTCTGACAACCAGTCTTACCACGGGGTATCGTATTACTCAATAACTGGGTTGTGGAGGTCACTTAGGCAGTCGCTCCTTGGAAAATACTGGTATTCAGCTGCATCCGGTTAGACTGGAAGCCGACCCCAAGATAGTTGGGAAAAGGCGCGGGGTACCAACTGAAAACCAGCGCTGGGTGTCCAACGCCCAGCAAATGCTGAGATGGTAACCCTTTCAGTATGGGCACGCTCAGCACAATTTTATTGTATCTTTGTGTACCTACTATTATTTTCTTTACCTTTTGTTTGTTGCTGTTGTGTTGTGTCTGTGTCGAATAAATGATTATTCTATTCTATTCTCTATGTATATCTATCTACCTGGAGTAGAGGAAGGTCAAAGAAACGATGGTTGGACTGTGTGAAAGAGGATATCGGTAAAAAGGGGTGACTACAAAGCTGACGACTAACAGAGAAATATGGAAGAAAAAGACATGTTACGTCGACCCCAAATGAATTGGGATAAGGGCAGGAGAATGATGATATATGTATATCTACCTAAGTGTTTGTGAGAACCATGTTTTAACCATAGGTTGGCATTTCACAGAATCTTAGTTTTTACGAGATTAATTTTTGATATCATAACAAAATACGCGCCTTGAGCGTGGGGTTGCGGAAACCAGCCGGACATACCTACATACATACAAAACCTAAGTAATTTTGTACTTATCTTGTACTGCTTCATTAATGTCACCGTATTTCGAAACTCCGAATGAGGTGTCTCAATAGTTTATCTGGAAGCAATCCCTGGGGAGACCTGAATTCTAAATGGTGGACTTGAGCAAAAGTAGTAATTGTAGTGCCACAGATAATATAATACTAGCGTAGTAGTGGAGAGAACGGACGGAAGTATTTTATGCTACTTTCAAGGGTAAGTTAACAGATAGGTAATCTTAAAGTCTCTTAGTTTTTAATTACGCCAGGTCTTCTCCTTCATCATAATTAATTGTGGAGGTATTTCTTTTAGTTCAGTCGCAGATTTAATGCCACCAACTGCATCAGACTGCTTGAAAAGTGACTTGTTTGGAACTTTTTAGTTGTTGATGCAGTTGAAATTTTTGAAATTTTATAAAAAAAAATCCTATATATTAGTGACTTATATTTTTGAGATCGCTTGAGCTCTTTATTTTGATATGCCACGTGACTAAAACCCACCCCTGTTCCTTCCTGCCCTGAGTGCCCAGGGGCGAGGTAACTCTGTTTCGAATTTATCCTCAACCCCCGGGCAGAACCTGTGTCACTTGGACTATTAAGATGAATCGAATGATACCTCATTTGTTAAAACCCATCCATCCGTTAAAGTAACAGGGCGTGCCAAAATACGTACGGTATGGGGGTCACCTATGGGGTAAAATTCGGGAAATTAAATAACAAAGTTTTTCAAACTTTGTTTTTGTGTCTGTGTCGAATAAATGATTTCTATTCTATTCTATTCTTATTCACCGTGCGACATATCAAATGAAAGGGAATATTGTGGGTGTCTAGTTCGTATTTTTTTTTTCATAATTTTAAAATATATAGTTTTAAAGCTATTTAAGAAAAGAGATGAAAAATAACCATTCCGCTCACCCCCCTTCTGTACTTATGCAGGAAAACTTATAACGAGGAGAAATTGAAAAAAAAATCTGAGAATAATATGATTTGTTCGGAACCCTTTGCGCGCGAGTCCAACTCGCCCTTGGCCGGTGTTTTTTCTTCTCATTTCAAGGGTTTCTTAAAGTTTTATTCACTGTTAAAGCTATTTTAAGACTACAACTTACGTTCACGCGTTCTTTGATTGGGATTTGGAAGATTAGATTAGTTCAATCTGCCTAGCCTTTTCCCAGCTATCTTAGGGTTGGCTTCCAGTCTAACCGGATGCAGCTGAATACCAGTATTTTACATGGAACGACTGCCTATCTGATCTCCACAACCCAGTTACTGGGTAATACGATACCCCTTAGTAAGACTGGTTGTCAGACTTTCGGGCTTCTGACGACCTTAACGACTGTCAAAGATCCACGACAGCCGGGACCAACGGCTTAACGTGCTTTCCAAGGCACGGAGGAGTCACCCATCCATGGACCAACCCCGGCAAGCGTAGCTTAACTTGATGGATCGACGCGTGCGGCTGTTATTACTTTAACCACGAGCTCCTCTGAGTGGAAGATTAAAAGTTCCTCAGCACGTTCAATAGCTACTAAGCTAAGGCCGTCTCCCAAGAGAGGTGCACTTTGCTATCGTTGAGTTATGTTAGTGCGGCGTGGACTCGTGCCAGCCTCGTTACCGAAAAGAGATATTTCTCCCGCTTATGTGCCTCTTGTGGGTAAGTAGATGTCCAAGGTCGGCGGGGAATTTTGTGTATTGGATGTAATTTGTGGGTATTGCTTTCAGGAAGTGTGCCAGTTGTATTTCTTTAACCGACTTCAAAGAAGGAGGTTCTGTTTTCGACCCATATGTATGAAAGTATGCTTGCTTGTCCGTGATTTTCTCGAAAACTACTGATCCGATTTGGATGGAGTTTTCGTTATTCAAATGCATATTTTTCAAGGTTGCAAGTTTATAATACATTAGGATCTGATGAAGATCTCCCAAATGAACCACGATTACTGCGATCGTTTGTGTGTGTCAGTCGTCTGTCACAAAATTTTGTTAAAAAGGATTTTTTAACTTCCCATTTACCTATGAACTTGAAACTTGGTGATAATGTTTGTTATTACATATATTTTTTTTAAATAAGTCTGCATGTTTGGGTAGCTGAATTAGTATTTAAACTCGCCCTCTACATACAACCCACGTTGCCAAGTGGTCATGTCCTCCACACAGCACATTCGTGTGCCTTTGTCCTTTATAATTGACGTCATACACGTCGCTTGTTAGTGGCACACGTAATGGTCACGTTAGCACGTCGGCGTGACACGCTGGCTTGCTTTGCATGTAGTTGTTAGTTACGAGTAGCTAAAAGATTTAGCACAGATTTTATTTATTCGGTCGCACGAGGAGCTCGTGGCTAAAGTTATAACAGCCGCACGGGTCGATACATCAGGTTAAGCTACGCTTCGCGGGGTTGGTCTATAGATGGGTAACCATCTTTACATACCGAGACTCCTCCGTGCCTCAGAAAGCCGTTAAGCCGTTGGTCTCGGCTGTCAATCGTAGATCTTTGACAGTCGTTACGGGTCGTCAAAATCCCGAAAGTCTGGCAACCAGTCTTATCAAGGGGTATCGTATTACCCAGTTACTGGGTTGTGGAGGTCAGATAGGCAGTCGCCCCATGTAAAATATTGGTTTTCAGCAGCATCAGGTTAGACTGGAAGCCGACCCCAAGATAGTTGGGAAAACGCTAGGCAGGCAGGTTGACTCGCTACTGCCAGCGCCTTTGCTCGCGTGGAATTATTACTTCCCTCCTAATAAATTCTAGTAAGTACTCGTATGTGGCGAGTAGGGACTTATCTTTATTCTTAAAAGCTTGACGCACTGAAGAATTATAAGTACCTAACCCGTAACCTGTAACGGGTAGTGCCTCAAATTATTAAGAATATTGGTATGTGCTATTCCAGACTATAATCTATCTTTGGCTAAATACTAGGAAGTAGTATAAATAGCTAAACAAAATAATTCCAAAATATTTGAACTTACTATTCAAATGTTACAAACTCTTGATTCAAATCAACTGTAATATGTAGTTTAATTAATTGCAACGTGGGTTTTAGAGGCAACAAGAGTTGGAAAACAGTTAAATAGTTATAGTAAATTTAAACGCCATTGTTAAAGGAATTATGCATGTTCCAAATTTTCCAATTATGCCGTTCAAACCGAGCTGTTTTGTAAAAACTGTCATTCCGTTAGTAAAGAAAAACTAAACAACAATTTTAATCGTAGCAACGGTTTTTTTCTCGCTACGGACTACTAAGCTGTTGCTATGGTTGGCTCACTCTTGCTACGACCTGCTACTTAGGAGCTGCGGCCTGCTACGCAGTTGCTACAGCCTGCTACACTGATTCTAAGACCTGCTACGCTGTAGCTACGGCCTGCTACGCAGTTGCTACGGCCTGCTACACTGATTCTACGGCAAGCTATGCTGTAGCTTCGGCCTGCTACGTAGTTGTTACGGCCTGCTACACTGATTCTACGGCAAGCTATGCTGTAGCTACGGCCTGCTACGTAGTTGTTACGGCCTGCTACACAGATTCTGCGGCAAGCTATGCTGTAGCTACGGCCTGCTACACAGTTGCTACGGCCTGCTACACTGATTCTACGGCAAGCTATGCTGTAGCTACGGCCTGCTACGTAGTTGTTACGGCCTGCTACACCGATTCTACGGCAAGCTATGCGGCCTGCTACGCAGTTGCTACGGCCTGCTACACTGATTCTACGGCAAGCTATGCTGTAGCTACGGCCTGCTACGTAGTTGTTACGGCCTGCTACACTGATCCTACGGCAAGCTATGCTGTAGCTTCGGCCTGCTACGTAGTTGTTACGGCCTGCTACACAGATTCTACGGCAAGCTATGCTGTAGCTACGGCCTGCTACGTAGTTGTTACGGCCTGCTACACTGATTCTACGGCAAGCTATGCTGTAGCTACGGCCTGCTACGTAGTTGTTACGGCCTGCTACACTGATTCTACGGCAAGCTATGCTGTAGCTACGGCCTGCTACGCAGTTGCTGCAGCCTGCTACGTAGCTGCTACGGTCTGCTACGCAGTTGCTGCGGCCGTAACACTGATTGTAATGCCTGCTACGCTAATTCTACGGCCTGCTTTCTACGCACTAGCTATCACCTGCAAGCTACGGCATACGGCTACGGGCTACGCCGATGTTTAAAATGACACCTTTGAATATAATAACAATAGAAATCTGTTTTAGATGTAATTGCCCTTCATATCACATGTAATAATTTGTTTTTTATCAGGCTAATATAATTATCAGTTTGACAAAATCATTCCACTACATGTCATTATTATTTTACTCGAGATTAGTTTAATCATAGTCTTTCCTTAACATTATTACCAAGACAGGCCCCAAAATAGAATAAAACACCTTTTTTTTTACTCCTACCTGTCTACGTCATCGTACAGCAATCAACATACTCACACGCACGCTCCACATTCCGACGGCTCTCGTTTGTGACAATATGGCGGATAGAACTTTTAATTTGAACCAAATGTTCCGACTCCCTGCATAGTTATGTTGGGTACCAAATGAATTTTATGGCCTGTTTGTTAGGAGTAAGTTGTGACGTAATGTCTTCAACAGACTGAGATTATATGGGGGAAATGGATTTCAAATTAGTAGTTTTTAAATAACAATCGGTTCTATGCAGTATTTAATGTTTTATCCAAACGCCTAGTTGGTACTTCTTGTGACCCAAGGGCTGGTTTTTATCTCGGCCAGGGGCCAACACTGCTATATGAGGTGGCAATGCCGACAGTCTTTTGGGCACACTTTCATTCGACCACACTATGCCTGACCATTGCGACTCCTGAAAGCCAGAATCAGCAGTAGTGACCAGCAAAAAATCACCGAGTCAATGTAGCTCAACCAGTCCAGGAGAAACGATTGAACTGTCTCGGGTCTCGCAACGAAATTAATTAGTAAAAAAAACAACAAAGGATTAAGAAAAAGAAACAAACATGACAGGAAACATGACTCGTTATTTATCCAATAAACTATTCCGGTACCGCACACATCATCGGTTCACGAAAAAAGCAGGCAATCTTGTTCAAACAGCGATTTACCCCATTTACATAAAGCTAGGTCATGGTATGTAAGAAAACTAAGAGTAAGGAGGTATTGTGAGTTCATAGTCTTATTTATGGCAGCCTGGAAATTGAGCGGCTGAGAGTCAGGGCTGCCAAAAAAGCCATTACCTACTCATACATAACATGGTTTAACGAGTGTCTATGGAGTTTCTTGCACGTTATTTTCCATTGAGATCTACGCTTTGGAATATGCAATTAGCTTCATCTTTGTGCCTTACCGAATTTTTGACAATTCAAAAGTGCCTGTGAATTCCTGCCCTTATTCCGTGTTACTTGGGGTCGGCGCAACACGTTTTTTTCTTCCATTCTGTCCTGTCAGCCGTCACGCTATCACTAACTCCCTTTTCTTTTATATCACTCCTCACACAATCCATCCATCTTTTCTTTGACCTCTCTCTCCATCCATCCACATTTATATTCTTTTCTCTTTTAGTTACATGTGTTTCATCCCTCTTCTTCACATGACCATACCAAGATAAGCGGTTCCCTTTCAACTTTTCTGTCACTAGCGCCACTTTTAAACTACCTCTAATGTACTCATTTCTCACTTGCAAATAAATGCTTTGAGTTTAAAAGAAATAAATAAAAAAACTACTAGGCTTAAAGAATGATCAATGACTAGCTATACATGGGATAATATCCAGCCGGGGCAGCGTGAGCGGCACCGCACAAGCGCTCCAGCGCCCCGATCAAAGGTAGGTAGATAGATTGGTAACAGAACACCGTGGTTTTAGTCAGTAAGAGTCTGGCAGACTCCTGCACCCGCCCTGGGGCTGAGGATATCCATTCAGTGTCAGGCAGCTCCAGCCCGTCTGAGATTATCTCTGAAATGGACCTTTTTAGCGCAGTCGTGAGGCACACACTTTGTTTGTTTTAAGTATGTCTTTGTTCTTCATTGTTATTTCTGTGTACCGTGCGTGTTTCGTGCACTGTTGCTGAATAAATTTTATTCTTCTTCTTCATTAGAATTTCCACACGACAACAAAAGTCTGTTAGAAAAGGCAGCATTTCATATAGGAAAAATAAATAAACTGAAAAATAAATACAGAACGACGAAAACTGTGCTCTGGCCGAAGAAAAATAATTCATAAGGTCTATTACCTACATCATGATTCCATTGCAAAATTGAGAGTGGTATGGCACTAGAATTAGGACATAATAAATGAGGCACCTGGAGTTGCTATAATACGAGTACCAGCCTATAAGTTAGTAGGTATTCTTCTTAAGCCTGGTATCACTATTATTTTGAAATGATATGATGTTCCTCAAGTATCATTAGTGCGAAGGCAACACTCGCTCCAAAGTCTAGAGAATCGACGCCGATCTGCTGCCTGTCCGTTTTCTATCGATTACATTTCGGGGAGTGTGCGTCGGAATTGCATAGTTGATTTCTCTAAGCCCGTTCCTTCATCGGACCACTAGACGTATGGCGATGCGCCACCGGTACATGATGGACATCCTACTCACACACACAAAACGTTTTGGAAACACATTCATTGTGCGTACAGCTAAGGAGTGGAATTTCCTGCCGTAGTCTGTGTTTCCTAATAGCTACAACCGGAGTCTTTAAGTCAAGAGTGAATAGGCTACTTCTAGGCTAGCGTGCTCCATCTTCGACCACATCATCGCTTACCAGAAGGTGAGATAGTGATCTAACGCAAGCCTTTAAGGGCCTACCTCCGCATAAGTGGCGCCCTCATTGAATAAAAAATCGTATCTTAATATAGTATCATATCGTATCAAAAGTACCAAAAACGGCCGTTTATGGCACTTTTGCTTACTACTTTCGATACGAAACATTTTGAGTCCTGTTTTAGCAACGTAAAAATACCTTATCCTCTTTGTAACAAACGCAACATATGATTCTTTAATCTTTATTTTCTACGCTTTGCTACGATTTTTTATTTAATGAGGGCGCCACTCGGCGGATATATACGCCTTAAATGTCAAAAAAATTAAAATTGCTGTTCATATATTCTGTGAGGTTCAGCTATAAACTGTGATGAACGGAAACAGAAACGCTTTCCACCGTGAATATTGCCAAAAAAAATTCTAAAAATCGATTCAGCGAAACTCTAAGTCAATTTTCAAACTGAAAGCAATTCTAAGAAAAGATAGCATAGATTGGTAGCTGCATCAGTCCGAATTGACCGGACGTTTCATTTCCAGTCGCGTCGGGCGCCGGACAAATCGCGTCATAATCGGACCGTTCGATTGGAAACCGAACGCGCGACAGCCCTGACGGAGAGCGGCCATTCACACGTGTCTAATAGTGTGTTCCACTACGTAAACCCAAGGCTCTTTCATGTTGTAAAGATTGGTTTTTGAGTTTAACACTTTGTTGGAGGATAGACGAAAAATTTTCGTGGATTTTTAGTTCAGTTTATAAAAATGGTAGAGTAATCCGATCTCTACTGCAAGAAAGTTCTTCCATATTACAGATTCGGTTTAACTTTTATCACAAAATGACGGTGTTTACAATTATCCGGTGGTATCTATACCAAATCTCACTCTATTTAAGCATATTCCACGGACTCCTCCGTACAATGTTTTCTCTTTATGTATAATTACGCCTTTTTAATACATTTATATTATATTTTTATACTAGCTGACCCGACGGACGTTTTCCTGTCTTAGCTATGAATGTTCAAACCCGCCAAATTATATAATAAAATTATTATTAATAAAAAAAAAGAAAAAAAAAAAACTATTGTTAAAAAAAAATCTTATAATTTTTTTTTATTTTCTAATTTTTCGTGCAATTTTCTTAATTTTTCCTTGCTTAAGAACCTTATCCTGACAATAACAAACACAACAAAAAAAGAATTAGCGAAAACAGTCCAACCGTTCACGCGTGATGCCGTGACCAAGGGAAATAGGGATTCATTTTTATTTATATACATTAAGCCATTTACTGTCACAAAGCAAAGGGTGAAAGGCTTCTTGTCTCATACAGAGGGCACGAGCATTGATCATCTAGATGATAACTGTGAGAGGAGTGGTGATTTCTGGTAGCTTAACCGACAACAGAATGGACAGAAGGGAAGTGGGCTAAATAGCCCAAAATAAAAAAGTTTTGTTAGGCAACAATTTTTTTGATGCCAAGTTATCCTGTTTTTACCAAGACTGAATGTATTATATGATATCTATTTGTGTATTGTTTGATGTCTATTTCTTTGGCACGCCGTGTAAACAGCTGGATGGTTTTAAAAAAATGAGGTATTATTATATTAATTTGACTGCCGAAGTGATATAAGCTATAGGAATATTGAATAAAAAAACAAAATGGCGGCCGCCATTAGGTAATGTGTGATCGTTTTTGAAGAAGGTGAAATAAAAAAAAAATAACTAAGTATTAATTATGTACGAAACAAAAAAAAAATTAAAAAAACACGACTCATCATCATCATCAGCCTTTTAATGTCCTCACTGCTGGGGCACAGGTCTCTCTGTGAGACGGTGTGGGTCGTAATCCACCACGCGAGCCCAATGCCGATTGGTGGATGTCAGTCAAAACACGACTGCAAAAGAACAACTAATAAGTTCCAAACAAATTACTTTTCAAGTAGTCAGATGCAGTTGGTGGCATTTGGACCGTGATTCCACCTGTAAGCAACTTGCATGCAAGTTGAATTACATTGCGGGAGAGGAACGACCGGTTAATCACATTATACCTCGGCAGCCCGCAATCTAATGCAACATGCATGTAATTGCAGATGGAAACGCGGCCTAAATCTACGATTGAAACAAAATTAATACCAACAACTGCTTCAGACAGCTTGAAAAGTAACCTGTTTGGAACTTTTGAGATGTTACTAGCTTCTGCCAGCGGCTTCTCTCGCGTGGAATTAGTACTTCCCCCGTTATAAACTTTCAACCCCTTTTACACCCTCTCAGGGACGGAATTTCGAAAAAACCTTTCTTAGTGGATACCTACTCTTCACAAAGAACACACCCTCCAAATTTCATGTCGCTAGGACCAGCGGTTTGGGCTGTGCGTGGATATATCAGTCAGACAGTCAGTCAGGACTTTGAATTTTATACATATATAATACACAGATTGCAGCCGAGGCTTTTACAAATCCATTCATCGTTTCTTTGAATAGAATAGAATAGAAATCATTTATTCGACACAGACACAACACAACAGCAACAAACAAAAGGAAAAGAGAAGTACACAAAGATACAATAAAATACAATAAAATTGTGCTGAGCGTGCCCAAACCGAAAGGACCGAAGGGCCCCCCCCTTTCACTTCTTTGGTCTTCTTTAAACCCTGTAATCATCACCAAGTGCATACAACTACACACCGCAGTAAGTACTCGAATCTCCGGTCATCTAAAGTCTTCAAAACACCTTTATTGAAGCTCGCTGCTCACAAAATGACTGGAGCAGATCATTAGCTGGCGTGAATGAGAATGTGTGTGCCGTGTCAGTGACACTGCGGCTGACGGCATGACGACACGTTAAGAGGGAACAGGGCCTGCGAGGAATTTACAAAATATTGCCATCGTGCCCTCAAGTCTGCCCCTGTAGAGTGCGATAGGGATAGCTGCAACTTAGACCGATTTTATCATAAAATTTTTGAAGAGATCGACGTTTAGTATTTTTCTATTAATTCGCTATTAATTCCCCTTTTTTCTTCTCGAAAACTGAGCCGATTCAATTAATTTTGGCACCAAATTATTAAGAAAGAGTATTTCTAGGTCCCTATTAAATGTTTTATTTAAAAAAAATTCTAATTTGTCTGTTAGTCTTATGAGAACGGCGGTAAAAATAGGGCCATTTTTGTCATTTTTGGAGGGTCATATTTTCTTTACTTATTAGTTGCTGAAAAAAAGGAAATGGCAGGGACATGTCAACAGCAGGCCTTGACTTTATGAAAAAAAAAAAAGATTGCTCTAGAGGCATTATTAAGGAAAAAAAGGGGAATACATTTTTATGGAGAATCGCAGCCCCTGTTCCCTCTTAATGACGAAGTGACCCTACAGAGACGTGTGAATTACTTAGTAGAGGGTTATTTTTGGAAGATGTGGTTGATATCACTAGCTTTTACACTCGGATTTTCTCCAGTCAACCGCAGAAAACTTTTATTTAAACACTTTTTTACTACCTTCACCTGTAAATAAGTATGTAAAGAAATCTTAGAAGTGAAAAACTAAAAATAAAGCGTGTTTTTTTTTAAACTACAGAAAATAATTTTCGTGCGGTTTTCTATCAGAGAGCCTTTCAGGGATTAAATGTTACAAGCAAAGACAAATAATGGGGTATTAAACTCATTTTTGACGGCACGGTTGGCGTAGTGGTTGAGCGTTCGGCTGCTGCGCTGCGTGTCGCGGGTTCGATCCCCGCACGGAACAAATATTTGTATGGCCTACAGATAGTTGTTCCGGGTCTGGGTGTCTTGTGTATGTAAATTTAAATGTTTGTGAATGCACCCACGATACAGGAGTATTAATTCCTAGTGTGGGGCAAAGTTTAAAAAAAAAAAAAAAATTGTTGTCCTACTTTCAAATTTTACTCCTAATGGACCACGGGGTGACGACCCCAAACAGAATAGGATAAAGGCAAGATTTTTTTTATTATTTTCTTTCGTGAAATGCTAGAAACAGTGTTTTAATCAAATCATTTTGTCACTTTGATAATGACACGTAAAAGTGACAGTGGTAGGTAATGATAATGGTATGGTGGTATTGTATTGCTTTTCTACTAGCGACCCGTCCCGGCTCGTCACGGGTTCAAATTATACAGTCTATAAGGGACAAGATACCGCAAACTTCGCGAAAATGTTACACCTAATGACACTAACAAAATTATGATAGTCATTAATCTCGGTAATGATCGGTTACGGAAATTGTCATTTTTGAGCGCGCAATGTATTGTAAACAATGCGATCTCAACATTCCGCACTACCTACACACGCGCCGCCGAGCGCGCCGCGCCGCTGTAGGTATTTAGGTATTACGCCGGCGACGTGACCTCAGAAATGAACTCTAGAGAAACAGCTGCTTTCGTATTTTATTTCCATTGCTGTTTTTAGATTAATTAGCGATTTCATTACTTTTTAATTAAAACTCTCATTAGGTTGGATAGGAAAAACTGCAGAAAAATTTCAAAAATTTAGGGAAACGCCGACGAAAATTTTCAACGCTAGGGGGTCCAGAATCATGTACTGAATCACTGGTACACGTATGTGCGTTCATGTGTCTTACACGGTGTATACGCACAAACCTTCCTCGTTTATCGCTCTTTATTTTAGTGAAAACCGCATTAAAATCTATTGAGTGGTTTAGGAGTTAGCGGAGAAACAGTAGACAGACGTGGAAATCGTCTTTAATATATACTATGTAGAGACAGAGATAGGGAAGTCATAGCTAATCTAATACATATATAAAAACTCCTGTCACGGCATGGACGTACTCGTATAACGTCCATGCATGTGTCATGGTGTTTGTGGTTGCACTCTTCCGAAACGGCTCGACCGATTTTAAAGATTTTTAACCGACGAAAAAAAGGAGGAGGTTGTGTGTTCGACTGTATGTATGTTTTTTTTTTTACTTTATTTATGTCCACCGATTTCTCTGTCTGTTGTGAACCGATTTTCAAAATTCTTTGCTTTGCTTCAGTGCTTTTTGAAATAATCAACAAAAACAAAAAAATTGTATACATAGATGACGTTTTGGTTTCCTCCAATTACCAGTATGTTCAAATTCCTTGTTCCATATAATGTTATTGGGGTTATCAATTCGGGCGTAACTTAATATTTAGTTTTAGTTCTGGGGTACCTATAACAAATAAACAGTGAAAAATAAAAAACTTTTTTACAAAAAATACATTCGACTTCCAAAAAAAAATTTAAAAATAACTTTAATTTCGGAAGTCGATGTCAAACAACGAAGAAATAAAAAACAAACGTATATGTTTTTTTTTAAATTTTTAGTGTATTTTCTTTTTTGGAAGTCGGTTGTTATTTGTAAAAAAAGTTTTTTTTAATCGTAAAACAACGTTTGCCGGGTCAGCTAGTAATACATGAAATTTAGCTGCGGAGCTTCATATGATTTCTAAATTATGATTTCTAAATTACCGAGCTAGTGTACCTATTAATAAAACGGTCTTTACGATGCCGTAAATAATTTTAATTTGATGAAAACATTAGAGCGAGCCAAGATCATTCATTTCATGATATATTTACCTACGCTAATGTTTTGATCAGAGATTTGATAAAGATCTTGAAATAATAACAAGAGCTTTCAAAAAATTTGGTCCAAGTTAGCTTGTCTAGTATTTTCTAATTTATCATTTTCATACGCTTGACTTCAAATGAGTTCAAGACCACTGTAGGGATGTTACCAGTTAGGCAATCTAGTTTATTAAGTAGGTATTTCTACAAAGAAACATAAGTTATTCAATACTCACTCAAACATGCGTGAACGCGGTAAAGCAAACGCTCGGACGGCCCTATCTTTCGTATTTAAGGGTCTACTACCGGCCAAGTGGCGCCCTCATTGTTCATCAGAATGTTTCGTACCCAAAGTAGTAGGCAAAAGTGTCAGAAACGGCCGTTTTTGGTACTTTTGTCTACTACTTTGGATACGAAACATTCTGAGACCTGTTTTAACAACGTAAAAATACTTTATCCTCTTTGTAACAAACGTGACGTTGGATTCTTTAATATTTATTTTCTATGCTAATCTACGATTTTTTATTCAATGAGGGCGCCACTTGGCCGGTAGTAGAGCCTTAAGTATATGGATAGGATTCATAATTTCACAATCTTATTATCGTAGCAGGTGGCGTTTGTAGTTTGTGTGTAAGGGCAAACGCGAGTTTATGTATAACACTACAGTATTTCAACACTGTGAAGGAATATGAACTCAGTTGCATCATAACAATACGTACAAAACTCCCCACCCTCTGTGTTTATATCCCGACCTCGCCACTTGGACCAGTGCCGCCGCCGCGAGACGCGCAGACGCCGGCGCCGATGACGTCACGGCCGCCATGTTGCGTAACAAGGTCGGCTGTATTTCCCGCTTCTGATGGAAGTGTGGAAATGGTGTCCATGTGATGGGTGACAGATCATGCGAGAGAACGGATTCATTTGATGGGGCTGGTTATTTTGTCTAAAAATCCAGAATTTGCCTGAATTTTACTGTATTATAGTAAATTAGATGTTTCCTCAGATAGATACATAGAATACCTACTCTTTATTGTGTAGGAAGGTACATCAAGGCAAAGGAAAGATTAAGTAGGGTGACACAATGGGCTGTGTAGGTACTAACAACCTAAACTGAAAGTGAATTGTGCAATGAGTTTTTTTCCCTTTGTAGGTATCTTCTGATTTGTAATTGTCTAGTTTTTCCCGCGGCTTCGTACCCTTGGCCTACCACAGCATAAAAGTGAGCGAAGAATTTATGGAATCGGGTCAGAGGACTTACGAAGATTGCCTACCTATTAAAGAAAATATTACAAACAAGGTTTACCTACCACTTTAAAATATCAGTTAAGAAGTTTAGATGAAATAACATTAAATAGTATTTAGTCTTCGACAACCAATGGCGCCTTATGATACTTTTGTTTCCACTTTGGTTTAAAAAAAAAAAAAACGTTTGTTTACAACATGTACAAAAACAACAATACAACACCCAACGAAAGACAGTTACAACACAAAAAGAAAAAATAACACTTTTAAGGCTGTACTAACGGCCAAGTGGCGCCCTCATTGAATCGTAGCATAGCATGGAAAATAAATATTAAAGAATCCAACGTCACGTTTGCTACATTATTTATTTTCTATGCTATGCTACGATTTTTTATTCAATGAGGGCGCCACTTGCCCGGTAGACCCTTAAACGCACACATTCACGTTTTTGTGTGAGATTACATACACAAAGACAAAAGTCAACACCAACAACATCAAACACCAAACCGCTAGCAAATATGCGTATACAGGGTGTAACGGAAAGGTGTAGTCATATTTTAGGAGCCGGTTCTGCCCATGGAAATGAACAACTTTTTCTAAGAAAAAATAGAAAATTCCAAAAAAAAAATTGGAATTTCCATACAAAGTTATCATCAGCTGATCAATATTTGTATGGGAGGTAAAAATTTTTTTTTATAGTTTTCTCGGATTTTCTTGAAGAAAGTTGTTCATATGATGGGTAGATGCAATTCTTAAAATATGACCACACCTTTCCGTTACACCCTGTATATACGGTCTAATTGAGAACCTCGTCCTTTTTTCAAAAATAAGTAATTTCTGACAGCTCTGGGATCTTGGACTATAAGGTACTGTCAAAACTCGGTTAACGCTGCAACTTCTACACTTCAACTAAATTTACACATGATCAACTTTTTAGCAACGAGTTAAAGTTTAACTGCTATATTTGCTGTTTGCACCAAACCTTCAATACTTAACTAAGTACCTACACTTATTTTATAAGTATGTATATGAGCCTTATCTTATGCCTGTACATTCTGTAGTACATATTATGTAGATGACTTAGAAAAATGTAATTAAACAGACATTTGCGTTAATTAACGTATGAGGAAGTATTTCAATGAAAACTTTCTGCGATACCACTTGGCATAGGTAGGTACATGCCAGCGACAGTTTCAAACCGAGCGAATTTTAATTAGGGTTTTCTGAAATGACATAGACTAGATGGCAGCACTGAGGCGTTAGGTCCAGACACCTGTCAAAACACTTCAGATAATGTCAAAAACTGACATTAGTTAAATTGACGTCAATGTCATGTTTACGTCAGTACCGGTCTATGCTTCGAAAAATAATGTAGCTTTTTCACATCAAATCGAATGTACCTAGAGGCGAGGGACAAGGAGGAGGAGGGGCGAGGGGAGTGGGGGCGGCGGGTGTAGATGGACGATATTTTAGTGCTTGCCGCTCATATCCACTGGTGCTCATCGTTGGTTATAATTGGTTAATTGTGAATAAAATCTGATTCTGATGGTACTTATGTTCCATCCAGCATAGAACAGAGTAGACTGAAATCGTTAACAATTAGTTATCCTCTTATTGGGCACGCCACAATTGTGGTGCTAAGGCCCCTTTTTGAGGAGTGGCTCACCTTCCGCTTGACGCATATTCTCACCGGACATGGCTGTTTCGGGAGGTTCCTGTGCCGTATAAGGCGGGAGCAAACGCCCGGGTGTCACCACTGTATGGATCGCCCAGAGGACAGCTGGGAGAATACGGTAGAGTTCTGCCTCGCTTGGGCGGAGCACCACCTTGTCCTCGTGGAGGCGATCGGCGGCAGCGACCTCTCGCGCCCGGCTTATGAATCCACATTACGGGTAGCTACAGAAAAAGCCAATAAGTCTTTTGTCCGTCCCGGAAATCGAACTCAAAACCTCATGCCAGCAGTTGCACTTCCGACCATTAGACCAACCAACTCGTATTTCTTATTAATATCTTTAAAATCTCCCGTCTCTCTCTCTACTCCAGGACTATTGCAGCTACTACCTGATCCGCTTCAACAAGCAGCCGCAATTCTGCCGCAAGCTGGAGGAGCAGCGTCCCCCGCGCAGGCCTCAGACCAGGAAGACCAGGGAGCGAACTGAACCAGTCGTCAGCGCAGAGTGCGTGTGTGAGAAGGGAGATGATCTGCCTTCGACCTTTACAGTTACCAAGTTGTTGAAGGTAAGACATGTGTGGATCTTGCGAGTAAGAGAACAGTAGGTGAATCTCTTATCTGTCAGGGCCGCTCGAGTGCTTGAAAGAGTTACCGCTACCCTGGCACAGGCAATTTAAGGAACACATGTGGGTTTTAGTCAGTAAGAGTCTGACACGCCCTCCCGCTCCACCCAGAGCGGGAGAAGTTATTTGATGATTTCCCATCATCATTCTCCTGCCCATATCCCAATTTATTTGTGGTCGGCGCAACATGTCTTTTTCTTCCATACTCCTCTATTAGTCGTCATCTCTGTAGTCACCCCCTTTTTACCCATATCATCTTTCACACATTCCAACCATCGTAGTAATCAATCAAGTAACAAACATACACACTCACAAACTTTCGCCTTTGTAATATTAGTGTGATTCCTAATTCTATCCATGCGCGTAACACCACACATCACTCTTAGGTCTTAATCTTCTCATCTTAGTTGCATGCAATTACTTTTCATTCATTCATTCATTTTATTTGATGAGTTCCACCCTCAAAAAAAAGATACACTTCTTATGATAAAGATCAGTAGTCTTAGAGCTTTAGATATGTGAAGGAGCTCGTCCGGGAAAGTACTGCCATTAGACCTACTTCTGCCACCAAGCAGCGTTGCTATAACATACGTTTTTGGCCGCAACAGAATATGGTAACCGTTAGCTGGCAGTGACACAAATCATCATCGTCATCATTTTCCTGCCCTTATCCCAATTTATTTGGGGTCGGCGCAACATGTCTTTTTTAACCGACTTTAAAAAGGAGGAGGTTATCAATGCGGATGTTTGATTTTTTTTTTATCCCCTCATCCCTCAGGAAATCTGCAATCTAATCACACAAACCGGCGGGCAGACCGAAGGAAGGAAGCTTGCCAATTAGGCTATCGTGCCAGACCCTGTCGAAGACCTTCCAGATGTCCAGGGAGACCGCAAGGGCTTCTCCTTGTTTCTCGATGACCTCACTCCAGATGTGAATGGCATACGCTAGAAAATCCCCAGTTGACCGATTTCGGCGGAAGACGTATTGTCGGTCACTGAAGATATCGTTAGCGTCTAGGTATGCCAAGAGCTTACATTCAGTATACGTTCCATACTCTTGCAGAGTATGGAAGTTACCGAGATGGGCCTATAATTTGGGTCAGCTCGACTACCCTTCTTGGGCACAGGCTGCACGTTAGCTTGCTTCCAAGTCATCGGCACTTTTCCAGTCTCAAACGAAAGGCGAAATAGGCGTGTCAAGATCGGAGACAACTCAGGCGCACAAGTCCTCAGTATAATTGCCGGTATCCCGTCGGGGCCACTAGCCTTGTTCACGTCTAGGTTACGCAGTACCCTTCGGACATCCTTCTGATGAATGCGAATGTCCGACATAATCGACTTGCATCCACCAAGTGTACCAGGGGGCCTCGCGCCACCAGGATCTAGACGCGAAGATTCCGCAAACAGAGACTCAAACAAGTTTGCTTTCTCCTCAGCGGAGTGGGCCAGCGACCCGTCGGGTTTAAGCAGTGAAAGTAGTGAGAGGCGGCAGAAGTTCGATTCAACCGACTTAGCCACGGACCAAAACGCCTTACAGCGCAGCTGGGTAAGAAGCAAGTTTGTTCCCAATTCGGCTAATGTGGTCAAACCGAGCCCTCCGCTATACCTTCTTGCAAGACTTGGCAGCCCTGTTGAAGGTTCTCGTCATTTTCTTTGCGCGTCCGAGCGTCGACGCATGCCAGGTAGGCTGCGTGTTTAAGCGCATCAGCGCGATTGCACTCGGCACCAAACCATGGTCGAGATTCGCCAGACATTGTTTTGCCAGAGAATGGAATGCAGTACTCCATTCCCTGCCGCAACACATTCGTCACGGCGTCCGCACACGACGAAACATCAGTTGAAGAAAAGCAAGTGGGCTGCCGATAACATGCGAAGAAAGATCGCATGGGATCCCAATCTGCTGACATGTATCGCCAAACCCGCCTGGTGCCTCTAGGGCCAGGATCGGGCAGGGAGTAGACGGATACAGACTTCACCAGATAGTGGTTGGAAGTACCTAATGGTGAAGAAATCGACACCGAGTAACGGTCTGGATCTGTTGTCAGCAGAAGGTCCAAGCAATTGGCTGTGTGCGAATCAACATCCGGCACCCTCGTTTCACCCTGGACCAGCTGGGTGAGATTTAACGCTAGCACTAGCTTATGCGTCTCAAGTCCAGCATGGTCTGTGCACTAGTATGGGAAGAGCCACTCTTGATGGTGGGCGTTGAAGTCCCCCAGTAACACCAATTGGGCAGAAGGGTACCGCTGCTGAGCCGCATCCGCCGCCTCACTGAGGTTTTGTGTGAGCCCAGTTATCTCCAAATCACCGCTGTGCAAACGGTAGACACAAGCGTAGACAATTTTATCCAGGCCCCTGTCCACTAGGACCCAGAGCGTTCAGAACCTGGAGTACTCAAGGTTGCGGAGACGCCAATAGCAGATGTCGTCACGGGCGTACAGACATATACCGGCGCGTGGCTTAAAGTTGTGCTCCAGGGTAAACCCTGGGTAAGATAAGTACGCCACGTCTAACGGACATCCGATTTTCGTCTCCAAAAGGAACAAGAGCGCTGGTTTCTCAATTTCTAGGTGGTGGTGGACTGCGGCGAGATTTGACTGCAGATCTCGTATGTTAGAATTGTGCACTTTGAGAGAGAGGGAGTGCTGCCGCTGTACAGCTCTTTGTATTTTTTGTTCCTTTTTTCATGATTATGAAGAGTGAAGGAGAGAGAGGAGAAGGAAATGAAATGAGCTTCCACGCTGCTAACCTTCAGACGCGCACAGACAGGAGGGTATCATTGGGGGACTAGTCTGGAGACTTCGGGAACGCCCGAGCCCCCCCGGGAATGTCCATCGGACCCTCTCGTCTGGGCGCCAACCAGCACGATGGTGCATTCTGGGATTTTTCGACAGTTGGCGGGGCAGCCTTTCGTGTGTGGCTAGCACACGACTTGGGCCCCCATCTACCTGCAGTCGGTCAGCAGCGCACCGTGCCTCGGATCCCGCTACCCTCCGCGACTAGTCTCCCGATACACCTATATCAGCGCGAGCCCGGTTGGTCTGCCTGCAATGGAACAACTATTTCGACCCAACTCCTCTGAATTGACTACACTGAGCATCGTACCGGAACACGGCCAGGCCGCTTGGCGGTACGTCATTGCCCAGTGGGTGGTCGCCAGTGCGATCATCTACAAAGTACAGATCCTGCCTTACTTTGGTTAAAAACCTGCCAAATCCTGCCAAAGTCTGAGTAAAAAATGCCTAAATATTGCCAACTTGAATGTTGTTTAAACCTAGAAAAGTATAAATACACATAAATAATATGCTATATTTTTAAACTTAACTTACCGAAGACTGCCCACTGAATCTATTCATATATTTTTTATGTTTACTACTTAGGTGGAAGCGCCAGGGTAGCCCAAAAAAAAAAGGGTCGCCCGGGAAATTCAAATTTTCTTATGTTTTTTGCGATTTGCAGGTAAGTGTCAGGTTTTATTTTGGTCAAAATATGATTCGCGGCCGTAGCAAGTACGTATTTACAGAACTGTAATCATTAAAATCATCAATACAACTCTCTCAGTTAGAATTGATGCCAAAAGTCATGATTACATGGCGCAGAGGCCAATCCTACCAAAATGGCAGGAACCTGCCACAAATGGTCACACTGGTGGTCGCAAACCATTGGTCGAAACCTACCACCAGTTAGTGTCACCTGATTAGTACCACCCAGGGACCACGTGTAGGGACTCAATGGGTAAACTCCTACGGACGCGGGTGACTCGGCCCCCTAAAGGCTCTGGAACGCACAGGTAACTGAAGGGACACGGGTAGGTTTTAGTCAGCAAGGCCACGGGCACGAAGTCAGCGGCCGGCGGGACGACGGCGGCGGCGACGCGGGGAGCGACGCGGCACCGCAGACCCCGGTGGCCCGGTCTCGAAGCCAGCGGGCAGATAGCGCGGCGCTAGAGAGGCGTAGTGTTGTGTTATGAGAAATTAGTTTATTTGTTCGCGAACAAGAATTACTTAAATAATTTGATCCACCACATCGGCGGGTATTTTGAAACAAGCCAAAAAATTAAATATACAGTCAATGCAGACTCGCGGGCACCGCTAGACTGGCGCGCATCGCTCGTACGCCGCTCCCCGCGCGGCTGCCTTCATGACCTGTTCCATATAAATCTATGCATTAGAACGCGAGTTCGTGCCCGCGGCATAAGAGTCCGCCACGCCGAGCTCCACCCAGAACGAAAGAAGTTATTTGATGCTTTCCAAACCTATAAAACAAAAAAAAAATTGGATATAGTCTGTAAGGTAATCAAAATAAAGGCGTAAACTAATTAACTTGAATCGGTCACGCTTAGTACTGCGGTTTTAAAATCCGTTTTAAATGAAATTTATGTGAAGCAAATAATTTTATAACGGTTTCTGGCGAGCTTCCAGCAATATGTCACGGGTTGACATATCTCAGGGTCACCGCGAGCGCTTTAATATGAGATAAACAAAATAAAATAAACCTTTATTCATTGCACTCTTCTGTTATTTATTGCAAAGTTTTTAACCGACTTTCGAAAAAGGAAAAGAAGGTTCTGTGCTCGACTGTATGTATGTTTTTTTTTTTATGTATGTCCGCGCATTTCTCCGTCAGTTGTGGACCGATTTTCAAAATTCTTTTATTATCTGAAAGAATATACTCCCGAGGTGGTTCCATATAAATTTTATCGAAATTGCTTTAGCGCTTTTTGAGAAACTGAACAAAAACGACAAATACGCATATCTCGATGACGTTTTGGTGTTCTCCAAATGTTTAAATTCCACGTACCATGTTATTGGGGTTTTTAGTTCTGGGGTAGGTATAACAACTAAAAAGCGAAAAATAAATTTTTTTTTTTTTTGTAAAAAAGTTTTTTTTTTATAATTCTAGACAATAACAATAATAATAATCCGCCGGGCAGTTTTGTGGCGAACTGTTGGGCAGTAGCGACCCCACGGACCTGATCTCCCGGGAGAATTTTTGTTTCTTATCTCCGGCTTACCTTTATTGGCCGGCTGTAGTGAAAACTGACGAGGAACAGAGCTCCCATCTCTCTGTTGCCTTGATTGACTGGCTTGAGTGGAAATGTATATATAGTAACATTGTTAAGGCAGGGGCCATAGTCTTTACATAGTTCTTGGTAACCAGTCCACTTAAGCCTAGCCCAAAACCATAGCCCGTTTGGTCTTTGTTTTTTTTTTATCTTGCAATGTTTCATACCAACCGGGGGTTGTCCTCGGGAGGAAGCACGGCTCTCTGTCGTTTCGGGCGACGCAGCTGCTCTCGGGGCATGGCTGCTTCGGGAAGTACCTGTGTCGCATAAACAGGGAGCCGGACGCTCGCTGCCATCACTGCACCGACTGTCGGGAGGTCACGGCGCAGCACACACTGGCAGAGTGTGCCGCATGGGAGGAGCAGCGCCGTGCCCTCGTATCCGAAGTGGGCCCAGACCTGTCGCTGCCGGACGTCGCTCGTTCGATGGTTGGTAGCGCCGAGTCATGGGATGCGGTGATCTTCTTCTGTGAAGTTGTAATTTCGCAGAAGGAGGCTGCGGAGAGGGAGGCCGTGGCCACTCTCCCGATCCGCAGCAGGCGTACCGGGACATCGGACATCCATGAGGATTTTCAACCCAGGCAACAAAAAAAGCGCGTACAGGGATACTCTTCGGTTCGAGCTTCGTTTTTAAAAGTGTCTAAAGGGGCCTTTATGAGTTGGTTTCAGCCCCTCGTACGCCTTCCAAAGGTCCGGGACCTCAGGGTCCCGAGAAATCAAAAAATAATAATAAGAGCCGCAACAGCCGCTACTTACAAGTTGTAGGTCGTGAGTTCAAACCCAGGCGTGCGCTTTACTTTGTGTAGGTACCTAAATTATTTCATCACCACTGCTCTCAAAACGGTGAAGAAAAACATCGTGAGGAAACCGGCATGTCCTAGAACCAAAAAATTCGAAGACTTATTGTGACATCCACCAACCCGCACTGGGCCCGCGTGATGGATTACGGCCCTAATAAGGTTCCCTCTGCTGGGGCACAGGCCTCCTCTCTGTGAGAGGGTGTCGGCCGTAATCCACCACGCGGGCCCAATGCCGGTTGTGGCTGTCACATATCTTGTTGCGTTGGCAAACCAAGAAATAACTATGCCATGTTTTATTTAAAGCCGTGAAAATCTGTATTTTCTAGGATGAACAAGCTATCGAAACAATTCCAGCGATTGAAAGGAAGTCTCTAGCTGGTTTCCTGAACCACGCGACTCCTAACAAGAAGCAGCTGGTAGAGATTCTGTACCAGGACATCATCAGGCCTACGGGGGTGTCGTGGGACGATGTGAAGGGACTGGCTTCTGCCAAGAGCTTGCTCATGGAGTCCGTTGTGTATCCTGTACGGTAAGCATGCACTGGCTGGCAATATTTTTATCTCGTCAAATCATTGCATATGTCCACGATGAAGATTGTTTAATGGCCAAACGATGACCTGATGAAGGCCAAGAGTATCCGTTGGATCCGAGACGTACAGGATCGTTCGATATGGCGACGCTTGGACCTATATCCAGCTGTGGACATCTTTTAGCAGAAATTAGTGATGTTGATGCAACGATGAACATTTGTGTATAAGTACATTGGTATACACAAATATGGTATTAACCTACGGTGATTTTTCTCATTAATTAAATCTTGCTCCATGGCCTCATCGCGAAAGACCGAGGCATAAAAGGAGGGACGAACCGAAATGACTGGCCCTCACAAGTAGTAAACTAAATTAAGTGAAAACTGAAATATACAGGGTGTAAGGGAAACGCTTCCGAAAACGGAGACAGGTGATAAGGCTAGTGATTCTCGATACGACACCATCACATAATCTGTTTTTTTTTACTATTTTTTTATAATTTTGCGTTCATGGCTGTGAGAACAGTTTAATGAAACCGGTTTTTTGCGATTAAAAACACTTTCTTTCTCTACAACTTTAGCATACAATGTATTCGTACAATATCAGCTGACGCTCGCGCATTAACACGAGTTCAAAGTGCGCGCACGCTCGCCATCGGCCGCACGTCCAACGACCCCACGTCCACGCGACGCCGACGTAAAGCGAAAAGTTGCTGGAACCCGTTTGCAATTAGGTTGCAAATCTACGGTCTGGCTTCGGAAGCATTCCGCTTACACCCTGTAGGTATAGTAAGATTAGAATGAAATCCTAATCGTAATTCCGTACTTTTGGCCAGTTATCCAGAAGTATTCACTGGTCTCCTGGAGCCCTGGCGCGGGGTGCTTCTCCACGGCCCGCCCGGCACCGGCAAGACGATGCTGGCGCGAGCGGTGGCTTGCGAGAGCTGCTGCACCTTTTTCAACGTGTCCTGCAGCACCATCGTCAACAAGTGGCGTGGAGAGTCAGAGAAGATTGTAAAGGTAAAAAGAAACCAATGGAGCTACTAGATACTTACTGATCAAAAACTTCTACGGGACGTATTTTTTTGATTGACATCAAAAAAAATGTTGTGTATTGTTCATATAAAATGTGTATGGGAAAAGATTTTTGCAATTTCTGACGTTTTTAGTACTCCAACTTCGGTTGATCCTATAGAAGTCTTTGATCAGTACCTAGGTATTAGAAACAGGATCGATTGGCATCAAAAAAATTTTTTGTGTAAAATGGCCATTTTCTTGCTAACTGTACCTACCTAATTTTTTTTGAAAATCTATGAATGGGTCAATCAAAAATTCACGAAAAAATATGGATCGTTTCCTAAGGCCTTTTTCGTGTAGCTGCATTGGTTAAGTTAGTTCCTCTTACTGTCCACCTGATTGTTTCCACACTGTATGGGATGGCTTTCTAGTCGCTACGAACTCAAATCAGAGGGCCTTTCATTAATTAAGTTCGTAGTACTCGTACTTCGTAGTATTGATGTGACTAGCCACGTTTACTGCCTGTTGAAAAAAAGTCTACTTTTTACTAGTGATTTATAACTAGGACGACAAGATGGCTATTTTTTCCAGGTCCTCTTCGAGATGGCTTCCTACTACTCCCCCTCCATTATCTTCATGGACGAGGTGGAGACCTTGGCATCAGACCGCTCTTCTCCTGGCGAGCACGAGGCATCAAGACGTCTGAAGGCACAGCTCCTCACAGAGCTGGATGGCATCGGCGGACGAGAAGGCATCATATTCTTGCTGGCAAACTCTAACATGCCTTGGTGAGCTATTTTTGACTGACAACATTTTGTATGTATTCAACTTGACATAGATCAAATTACAGGTTAGAACCTTGAACATTTGACCATCGCCGGGGAAGGAATGTCTGCACAAATAAACGTATTTGTTTTTGGGAAAATATAGTGAGAAACACCTACTAGATCTTCGAAAATATGTACCTATTTAAAACTGCCTAGTGGTTACAACCACGACTTTTATACGAGTTGTGCCTAAGTCAATGGTCGGCACCCAGGCAGGATCTTTAGTACCTACATTGTGTAATTTATTTCATCACCGCTGCTCTCAGTCGTGAGGAAACCCAATGTCTAATTACTTTAATGTCCTAGAAGACTTAATACAATTTATCAATCCGCACTGGGCCCGCGCAGCTTACTATCTCATAGAAACGAGGTCTACCAGCTTGTCCCGGCAGTTGGAAAATTAAAGGCTGGTTATTATATATCTGAAATCGTCACTGAGAAGAAGCACAAAATATCTTATTTGTATGAAAATAAACAGTAGAACAGCAGGACTATTATAAATATTATAAACTTGTTAATTTTTCAGGGAAATAGATCCAGCCATGTTAAGAAGACTAGAGAAGCGGATCTTCATTCCCCTCCCCGACTTCAAGACTCGTGAGGAGTTGTTCCAGAACTATCTGAATGTAAAAAACGTGGAACTGTTCCCCAAAGTGGATTTCAAGGAACTGGCCACAAAGACTGAGGGGTATTCCGGCAGTGACATCAAGCTAGTTTGCAAGGAGGCTCTTATGTCTACTGTCAGGAAGATGCTGCCCTCTATGGGTGGGAAAGGTCAGTATGATAACAACGTACCTATCTTATTTATCAAAATCGGATGGTTTTAAATGCATTAAGAGGCTGGTTGGCTCACAGCTGAAGTAAGTAGTTTAGATGATAACTTGTGGAAGTCACGTAACGACGAGATAGGGATTTGAAATACACTGTCTTCAGTCTAAGGACTCATTCTCCTTTTTTCTTGGCAAAAAAAAACCGTAATGACTGTCGTTGGAATTCTGGAAGACGGAGGATTAGTTATGTCGAAATCCAACTGATTGAAACATTAGGTAGGTATAGTAAAATACACAACGGTACAGTCGATACTTGAGTTGGTGGCGAGTGATTCAATAATCTCGAATTAAAGTTTAAGTAATATAAGTACCTACGTCAGCGAGCCATGGGCCTTTGCTCGCTGGGTCGATGCTATTAGAAAAATCGCTGGCACTCGCTGGATGCGACTAGCTAAAGATATTGGTCATTCCTGGAGGAGGCCTTCCCTTTCTAACAAGAGGGGTTCTTGTTATTTGAACAAAAATAAAATTTAAAATAATAATGGAAATCGATTAATGTTATTAGACAATTACCAAATGATTTAAATCGATACTTATAATAAATATTATTAAGAAATACAAGTTTTTTTTCTTCAGATTTGTAGATTTTACCTACGTATAATGAATTTAATTGAATTGATAAATTATGAATTATTATCCTGTTTTTAATTAAATTGAATTGTGTAGGTAGGTCCTTTACTATTAAATGTTTTTGTATTTTTATTAGTTATGTATTAGGTATTTTTTTTAATGAATTTAAATTGAATTGTGATGTGTATGTATTAAATGTTTACTTTTTAAATTGTAGGTAGGTATGATTGCATGTTTTCAAACATTATTTTTTTGTAATTATTATAAGCAAGAAATAAGGCTTTTGTTTTGGTGTGGCATCTCGCAGGTCAACCTATGAGGTTGTCAGCTGCTGGTGGAGGTTTTAATTTATTAAAGCCTCCACCCAGGGCTTATTTTAAACTTAAGCGATTACACTCTAAGGGCACCAACGCGGGGTACGGACTTCGGCTTAGGGCGTCGATAGGGGAGGGCAGCAAGGCACGGCTGGATCGAACTTAAAGATATAAAAGGCTATTTTATTTATAGTGCGTCAGAGATCTTTGTGTCCGGGCCCAGTAGGTACGGGTTGGAAAAAAAATAAATAAAGGGTTCTTTACCTACTCATTTTCATTTCTTTTTTTCGTTCAGGTAACATGGCCAATCGTAAGGATAGACTGGACCTGACCGATATATTGACAGCCATCGAGAAGACCAAACCAGTCTCCAAGAACCTAACCAAAAGACATGTGGAGTGGCAGAATGAGATGGGCTGTTCGTAGTCTTAGATTTATGGCAATTAAGAGGTGTCGTCGATTTTTTATTAAGTATTAGGTAAAGTTAAGAATGTCTCTAAACCTGCGAGGCACCGGGCGCAACAAACGTCAATTCGTCTAAATCCGTAGGCACCACGGGCGGTCCCCGCATTTGACATTTTTACGTATTAAAACTTTTTTTAAAATACCCTCAATGCATATTTTTGGTAAAATCTATGGTTACTACAGACTATATCATGCCCCGAGTGATTGAACCTTGTCACAGTATTAAAAACCTTGCATTATAGTAATAATAGAACCGTTTTCCACCCCGAAGGGAAGAAAACGATTATTTCAGGTCTTGCCGAGGCTTGACCTTTCGGAGATTACCTATCACTTACCTAAAGTTACACACATGTACTTACGTTCTCCATTCACTGCGCGCAAGGATGTGCAAGGGGAAATGAGAGGCGCGCGGGACGCGCGGGGCGCCCGGCTAGCGCGGGCGACGGCGTTCGCGATCGCGCTCTTCAGTACCTTCTCTGAAAAGCCGGCTAGGCCTTACTCAGGTCAAGCCTCGGCAAGACCTGAAATAATCGTTTTCTTCCCTTCGGGGTGGAAAACGGTTCTATTTCAGTGCTTGTCCTCGGCTTGACCTTTCGGAGAGATGTTTGACTTCTGCCGGCGCCAATAGCGTACTGTGACTCTTAAAGTAGTAGACATTCTTGGAGATAAGAACATTAAATAAACATAAACAGTGTGTTTGTCTCAATTCTTTTATATTCTACTATAATGTAGCATCACCACTCTAAGGTAATAATAATATAAAAACAAAAAATGAGGAGTCTTCCTTCTCATATTGAAAACAAATTAAACAAAACACTTAATAGCAATAAGATCAGCCTTTTCATTAATAAAGAACTTTGTTTACGAATCACAGCTTATAATAACCTAATCAATTAAAATCAGATAAAACACTTTGCTACACAGCTCTAAAAGAACCGTTCAATACTGTCGCGTTAGCGACGCGAGGCTTTTCTACAGGTTTACAATAGTGTTTAAAGAAGTTTACTGAACCCTTCCAGTTCCCCTGCTGCAATATTTGATCTAACGGAACATTTTGCTGATAATTAAAGGACGCGACGGCGGAGCGAATTGAGCCTGCACTACAATTTATACCGAGATCTGCAAAAGGTGCCTTAAGCCACCCAGCAATAACCGCTCTCGAGGCGGGCTTTACGACACCTCGAGTACTAATAAATAAATTTGATAAATTTTCACGTGCCTTTCGTCTATCTGCTGAGACATTGATCAGACATCTTACCCATATGACAAGACTCAGAGCTGGATCTCCAGAACAACCCAACTGCCAGCCGGATTGGCGGTGTCTTGCACTATCAGACTTGGACCCAAAACTAGGCCAAAATATTACCGATGTGTCTGTGATTTCACAATGATCTTTGTCAATGTGTAAAAGAGTTAAATCATGAACTCGACGCCCCGAAGCTATCAGTAAAAGTAAAGCTACATGCCTAGAAACCTGAAAGATACTGTCATGTAATGGTACATGAGTCCTGAGCCACTGTACCATGTCTTGAATATTCCATATCCTGGAACGACCTGTCGCCTTTGTAGAGCAATTATTATTGCTTAGGGCCTTAAGCATCGTTGTGATTAGAGGATGCGACGATAAACTTTGTCCAAGCAACGGATTCGCTAAGGTAACAACTACTGATTTATGAACTAATATAGTTGAATAAGCTAACTTCTTTACTCGTGACAAGTAACCAAGGTAAGACGCAATATGTTGCGGGCTAGGATTACTCGGTTTCACTTTGCTCTGTCTACACCAAGCCACCCATTGCTTCCAAGCCGATCCGTACGTCCGCCACGTAGAATTGCGCCAAGCTGAATGAAGCAAAACGACGTCTGCGGGGTCTAAACCTACTGCTAGATCACTCCACCCCGTATCTTCCAAACCTCTAAAATGAGTTCTTTCGCCATCAGAGGAGGATTGTTGGTGGACATGTCGATTAAATGAAGGTCTGTGTTGAATATTTGAAAGGGAGCTTCCATCGCTCTGCGTTTGAGGTCGCCCCTCCAAAACACCTTCTCCCATCGAGGCACCACTAGTAGGAATGTCCCCACAGACTTGTTCAAATGCTGAAGCACTCTGGGTACTAATGGTGGAGGAGGAAACACCCAAGCTAGGCTGAAGTTCCACTGTTTGCTGAATGCGTTTATGAAGCAAGCCTGAGGATCGCTCGAGTCTATCGACACATATTTCGGAACCACTTTCGACTGGGCTGTGGCGAATAAATCTATCTGGGGTACTCCCCATTTTAGAAAAATCTTTTGGACTATCTCGTCGCTGAGATGCCAGTCCGGAAGTGGTTTCCCTCTCGACAGACAATCTGCAATTGAGTTGTATCGACCTGGTAGGTAAAAAACGTGAAGAGTCGCTTCTAACTTTTCTACAAGATTCAACAATTTCCTTGTTGCTTCTAGAAGACGAACCGATCTTGTACCCCCTTGATTTCGGATGTATGAAACCACTGTCTTGTTGTCGGACTGTATCATGATAGATTGCTGTGCTACTACGTTCCTGAACTTTGACAGAGCCATGTAAACTGCGAAGAGCTCCTTCTCGTTTATATGCCAGTCTACTTGGATACCTTTCCACAGACCCGACAGGTGAAAATCCCCTAGTTGTATCCCCCATCCTACGTCGGACGCGTCTGTAGTTACGAATAAAGTCGGTTGAGGGATGAAAAGACTGGCTGATTTTTTTAAGTTTTGAGCCCACCATAGGCAATCTCTGAGAGCTTTCATAGGCAATGCTATCATCAGACGTGGACGGTCTTCTGGAAGTTTCCGACTTGCCCTTTGTATGTGCCTCGTATTTAGACGACCCATGGGAGTCACAAACGATGCGAAACTTAACCTGCCCATGAGGGACATGCCTGTTTTCCAAGACCACGTACCCCGATCTTGGTGACTCTTTAAAACCTTTTCTAATGCCCTTATTTTTTCGGCGGGTAATCTCTTCTGATTTTGTTTTGTATCCCACACGATACCTAGAAACTCTATCTCCTGCGTCACCTTTGTAACCGATTTTTCTAGATTTACGTACCACCCGAGACTCTGAAGGAGATCCACGGTGTAGGCAATTTGACCTTCTAAAACCTGGGGGTTCTGATGCGCCAACAGAAAATCGTCTAAATAGACTATAACTCGAATCCCTTCTCTTCTCAAAACACTCGCTACCCAGTTGCTGACCCGAGAGAACGCCAACGGGGCGCTGGACAACCCGAACGGGAGGGACGTCATCTGAAAAAGTTCGTCCTTGTATGCGAAACAAAGGTACCTTCGGTGGCTCTCCTTTATAGGAATGTGAAAATATGCTTGACTTATATCTAATTTCCCCATGTAGTCCCCGTCTTGAAGAAATTTGGGTACCTGAGATTGGTTTATGAGACGGAATTTTCGCGGGTTGAGGTGCTTGTTTAGACGGCGCAGGTCGAAAATCTGTCTTACTTTTCCGTTCGACTTTGGAATTAAGAAAATTCGTGACAAAAATCCGGTCCGGACATCTGACTTTTCTATAACGCCCGACCTTTTTAGAGACTCTATTTCCTTGGTCATGATTATAGAGGGCTCTGTCACAAATTTTCTTAACACCCGATCTGTTAGGGGAACTGAAGGTGGTTTTTTTACGAACGGTATTGCGTAACCTGATATTATATTTAAAACCGGGACTGGTGCCCCCAGCGTCCTCCATCGTGGTAGGAAGTTCTTCAATTGCCCTCCTTGGAAATAGTCAGAATTTGCGACCTCTTTGCTGACGATTCTCACCTCGCTTGGATGCTTGGTTAACGGTTGTGTGTTGCCTAGTGCGTAGGTTGGCTGAAGTCGACTTACGAAAGGATGTCCGAGAAGAGTTGGCGATGTTGGTCTGGGTGAGGGCCGATGATCGCGTTCGCCAAGCAGGATGTTTTGGCTTAGCAGCCCGTGAAGATGTCGACGGCTTCCGAAATAAATCCTTTTCTCCTTCTCTCTTTTCTGGAAATCTGCCGAATTTAGAGGGAAAAATACGCGTAACGCCACCGTTATCTTTAATGAAAAGCGATAACGCTTTCTCCTCAAATAAGTGTGTCGCTGATGGAGGAATTTGATGTAATGACAAGTTCAGAATATCATTTCTTGGTTTAAATGCCTTACGCCTAAAATCAATCATCTCGGCTCGGTGCGCACATACAAATTGAAGGAGATTATCCGTAACCGATCTGAACGGGGAGTTTTCTGCTAACACCTTCCTCACTTCTTCGGCTGCCGTTGGGCAATTCCTAGCGATTCTCCTTAAATCTTCTGCAAGTGCCTTCCTTTGGAGGAGGAGGCCGTGGGTGATAGTACCCAACGTTCCCTCTTGTTTTGCAAGTAGAGGGGAAGCGTGACTTGCTAGACCTCCCAGTTCAGTGTTAATCTTTAATGCGCTAAAAACAGGAGCTGCATGTAAGGACTTCTCTACTTCTTTGTATCTTATCCTGTTCCAGCCTTCAGTACCTAGTCTCTGGCACTCTATTCCTTCATTTTTAATCTGTGGATTAGGTTCTGGAACAAGTGGTTCTGCCTCTTTTACTTGAGGTAGGAACTCGAGTTCTCTCAAAGATTGATCCCCGTTGTCACAATTATTGGGTGAAGCTAGTTCTGATTCGAGTCGCGGAGCTCTCCAAGTAGTGTCAGTAATTAGGGATTCATTGTCGGATTCAGCTGAACCAGACAGCTCACTCTCCCGGCCAGAATAATTATCAGAGAGTTCTGCTTCACGGGGATTTGGCGTCTTTAGTGACTCAATCTTGTCCATTAAAACTGCAAACATATCCTCCATACGTTTCTCTAGCACATCCACCTTTGACTTTTTCGGCTTAGGTTGGGATGACAATGAAGATGAATTGCTTCTTCTTCTACGAGCCCGATCATCTCCCGAATCTATCTCTCCCGAAAGGATAGCATCTGCTTGAGATCTCGAAAGCAACAAGTGTTTTAAAGGATTAAGAGCCTTGTTAAAAATTTCCGTCTGCACCGCGGAACCCCTTATTCTGTTTGACACAGCTGGTGGGCTCATTATGAGCGCTCGAGTGAATTCCCAATCTAGTAACTTAATCTTCAGTTCTCGAAACCCTTTCTCCGATAGGTGGTCTATTTCCGGATCAAATGCTCTAGCGAGACCAGCAGTTGGTAGAGCAAATCTTAGCTTATTGAGAAGCTGAGGATCTAGACTATCCCCAAAAACCTCCTCTTTAGTTGCTTTAATTACCTTCCAGTCTGCCCAACCTTCTGGCAAGTGTTCCTGAGCAAGCAGCTTCAACCTTTCCAGGATAAGGTTTTCCCGTTCTGTGTCTGCAGATACTTCAAGAAGCTCACCAAGGGTGACAAAAACACCTCCTTGAGCCATCTAGAAAAAGCATGAAAAGAAGACCATCACCAGCCAGCCAAGATATAGCAAAAGTTTAAATGACACAAGGTTTTGTAGGCGCATGCATCACAGTAACAGCATTTGCCTATTTAAATGTGAAGAGCTGTCATATATAATATTAACGCGTGTTGCTTACTGGGGACAGGAGGCTCGTCTCAAATGAACGCCCCCCCCCCCTTTTCTTTATACAAACAAGAGACAGCTCTATCCATTTAAACGGCTGCTTATATTAAGTCGACAGATCCAGAATGCGAGTCGACGACTGCACATAATGAGCGGACGGCTCCGCATATGGTGCCGACAGCCCCACATATCGAGCCGACGGCTCCGCTTATCGAGCCGACGGCTCCGCTTATCGAGCCGACGGCTCCGCTTATCGAGCCGACGGCTCCGCTTATCGAGCCGACGGCTCCGCTTATCGAGCCGACGGCTCCGCTTATCGAGCCGACGGCTGCACATAACGAGCCGACGGCTGCGCATAACGAGCCGACGGCTCCGCATGACGAGCCGACGGCTGCGCCCGGCGAGTCGAAATACCGCCAATGACTGTAAGTGCATTTGGCTAAAAAGCGCCTTTCATTAAGTTGCCGTGGGCGAACCATGAAAGGTATTTTATCAAGCTGACTGCTGCTGAAAGCGAGCGAGTGCTTTTAATCTGCATGATACTTTGCACTTCCTAAACGCACAATAAAACACAAAACAAATATTATTATAAGCACTAGACTTACCATTTACGGAGTAGAAACGGTAATCCAACACAATAACACGAACGCTACAACAGCGTTTGCACCAACAAATACACGTGTGCACACTAGGTGAATAATAGCGTACTGAAGAGCGCGATCGCGAACGCCGTCGCCCGCGCTAGCCGGGCGCCCCGCGCGTCCCGCGCGCCTCTCATTTCCCCTTGCACATCCTTGCGCGCAGTGAATGGAGAACGTAAGTACATGTGTGTAACTTTAGGTAAGTGATAGGTAATCTCCGAAAGGTCAAGCCGAGGACAAGCACTGAAATAGAGGTTTAAAACGCGTAAGTCGACATGTACAAATTGTACAAAGTACATGCGGTGCCTGAGAGTAGCGGTCGGTACCCAACAAGTTTGCCAAAGTTTATCTGGTTTTCAGGCTAAAATTGAGTACCTATGACAAATACCTACTTACCTACCCTACTTCAAATTCTTCAAGTTATTTATTGAAATCTAGTTTGTACACTGTCGCAATTATTCCGTTTATTATTAGGGTTCCGTACCCGAAGGGTCCAAACGGAGCCCTATTGTTGTCACTCACGCGTCCGTCATTTGTCACAAAATTTTGTTACGAAGAATTTTTTAACTTCCCATTTACAAATACAAATACAAATAGTTTTATTTCACTTTATCAATTTTTCTACTACATAGCTAGTGCTAGAAGTGTCCTTTTAAGCATAGGTATAGATGCCTGTATTAGGACACTCCACTCTTCCGTATCCACATTAACATAGAAAAATATTGTGCCAGTATTCACTATTTATACAATTTTGAGAAAATAGACTAAATTATATTACAAAAGAGAAATAAAGATGACTGTTATTATATATCAGCTCAGTTAACTATCAAATAAGTGTGAATTTTGTGTATGTTATTATGTGAGTTGTGTATGTGTGATATGTGTGTGTATGGGGTGTATATATGTGTGTGGGCTGTTTGTGTATGTGTGGTGTGTGGATGTTGAATATGTGAGTAAGTATAAGCGTGAATGAGTGAGTTATGATGTGTGCTGCAAGAGGGCTTCCGTGTCCTCATATTCGAGTGGTTTTATCCATTTAGTTATAAGTCTTTTACATTCATAATATTGTTTGGTGTATACATATATCTCTTTATTTACTTTATTGTAAAGTTGGGATGATCGTTTCCCGTATTGCCTACTAGCGAACTTGGTTTTTGTTTGTGGAATCGGTGCTATAATATCTTTCATTCTTTTCGATAACAAAGCAGTATCATAAGGCAGCTCTTTGTTTTTTCAAAACCGTGTGTATTATATACAGTTTTCTCACCGAAAGCAAATCACTTATCTGATAAAGTGTCTCGGTAGGATATCTAATTCTTTTAAATAACATTATTTTTATTAGGGCTCGTTGCACTCGTTCTAATCCAATAAACTTGTATTTAGCTGCACCTCCCCAAATAGGGATGCAGTAAACTAAAACAGACTGCACCAAAGCGATATATATATCTTTTAATAGGTTTCTGAATGAGTCTTCGGTATGGGTGGCACTTTTTGGAACAATATGTCTCAAGGCTTTGAAAATCCAGCTTAATTTCCGCACCCTGTTAGAGACCTGCTCAAGGTGAGGGTACCAGGATAGTCTCTGGTCAATCATGACACCTAAATATTTGGTGTGTGTGACTTTATTAATGGTAGGGCACATACAGACTTTGTTTTTAATGTCACCACATTCGTGAACTTTGATTGTGAAGTCTTTATTTGGTTGTGTACGATTACAGATACTAAAGCATATATAATTAGTTTTTGAGGTATTCAATGTCAGTAGATTATAATTTAGCCATTTAGCAATTTGGGCCCATTTATATATGAACTTGAAATTTGGTGATAATGTTTATTATTACGTATACTTTACTAACAAATACCAATATTTGGTACGGAACCCTTAATGTGCGAAATCCGACACGCACTTGGCCAGTTTTTTTTTTCTGTAAGCCTATATAGCCTTAGACCTACTTATAAATTATAATTTTAAGTAATTTAAAAATTACACTGTCGCTATCTTTATAAAATGACTAGTTTCTGCCAGCGGCTTCTCCCGCGTGGAATTATTAATTTCTCCACTATTATTTTTAGCCTACTAGTTGACCCGGCAAACTTTATACCGCCTCAGATCAATAAATCGACTGTGAACTGGCATCCGTTCCTATCTCATTTTTTTGAAGATTTAACTTTTGAATACCATAATCGACTATTTCATACTCCGCAGCGTGAGGAGAGCAAGAAATCCCATCTCAGATACATTTAAATTTGGCGCCAGAATCGACTTAATCCGTTTGAAAATTCTTGTGTTGATTTATATTCTCAAATCTCGTTTTTATAATAGAAGGAAGCATTACCCGTATATATAGGAAACGTGCACGGCGTAGTCTGTGCCATCTGGTGGAGTAAATTCGAAACTTTTAGCCTTTAAAAACTTGTCATTGACATTTCCGTGCCATGTGTTTATACACGCATCATGCACACATACAGCACGCGTAACGTAGACTGCCATCTAGTGAGTAATATCCGCAACTTGTACTGTAGAAATACTTGACATTGACATTTATGTGGCGCCATCTATATGTTTTTAATAAAAATGTTTAAAAGCCACGTATTTTCATTTAACATTATACCAGCTGCACCAGATGCTATGTAAATGACGCTAACAAGTTCTTTCTTCATTCTGTAAAGTTGTCAAAATTGAGATAGTACCGGTTGCCAGTTCAGTCGAAATGTTGTATTAACTCGAGATATCACTAAAAAGCCTTTCCATACAAAAAGTAGAAAAAATTATTTTCTTAATTTTTTTTTCAGAGGTTTAAATAAGGTTTCTGCTATTCGGGGCATAGACAAATCCAACAAATCAAAGATCATAAGTTATAAATGGTGTAAGTAACCCGACAATGTTTTTCATACAGATGTTTTAATACAAGACTATATCTATAGCTTTGACACATCTAGTTCCGTTCACCCGTTCTGGCGTAGGTAATTGATAACAAAAACCATCCAAACTTTCACATTTATAATATTATAGTAGGAAATAGGTACCTATTTTCATCAGATTATAATTTATGCACCTCAGTATGTTTTTAACAGAGCTTTTTTGGCTCCCATACCATAGCTTAGAAAAAATGTGCTAAATTGTATTTTATAGTAAATATTTCATAATGCATAGTTCATGCCTACACAGGCATGAACTTTTTGATATTATTGTACTTATGACGTTTGAAAATGTGTGTAATTTTTTGTTGTAAAATAAAAACTATTGTTTGATTTTCTGACGTTGTTTGTTTTACCTTCATACGGCCAGTCGTTAAGTTTCCTGTAAAATAAATAAAATCACCGTAAAGTGGCCATGATTTGCATGTAATTCAATGCTTGTTTGTTCGTAACTCAAAATGCTATTTCGTCTGCGGCATTATAGCTTGTGGAAGGCAGCAAAGCGAGGTTTTGCCTAAAATAATTTTTTTTTAATCTCGTCGTAAAGTGACGTCATTTCATTTTTCATCATATTCTTTTCAGCAATTCCTTTAACTAACAGTTAATTTGTGTTTTATTTATACAACGTGTAACGGAAAGGTGTGGTCATATTTTAAGAACCGGCTCTGCCCATGGAAATGAACAACTTTCTCTATAAATAAAAACTTTTTTCCAAAAAAATAGAACCGACTTCCAAAAAAAAAACAAAAAGTGCAAAATAACTTTAATTTTGGAAGTCGGTGTTTCTGGTTTTGTTTCTTCGTTTTTTGACACCAACTTTTTTAGTTGTGTTTCTCCATAAAAGTGTGTTAACAATGGATGTCTAGGCGATAGCAGCAATCGCGGTTGATTTGCTGTCATTTTTTGAGTTCCGTGGTCTGTCTCCGAAACGCATTATCAGATCTTTATGAAATTTAAATGGGACCATTTCGGAACAAACTCCTTTCGACCAAAAAAAGAATTTTGGAAATCCATTTATAAATGACGGAGTTATGTCCAAACATACATAAAAAAAAACAAACATCCGAATTGATAACCTCCTCCTTTTGGAAGTCGGTTAAAAAATTGGAAATTCTCAAAAAAAAAATTGGGACTCCATACGAAGTTATCGTCAGCTGATCAATATTTGTATGGGAGGAAAAATTTTTTTTTGAGAATTTCCTCAGGTTTTCTTGAAGAAAATTGTTCATATCGATGGGCAGATGCAGTTCTTAAAATATGACCACACCTTTCCGTTACACCCTGTATGTTATATGTGTACATTAAAGAATAATAATTATTATTATTCCGCCATCTTTGGGAGGCTGCCATAATGGATTTAGCATGACGTCACTTAGCTAACCTTAATCATAATAAATACATTACTAGGGAGGACTATAACTCATTGGGCATCGAAAAATTCTTCCACAATTCACATCGCTGTCAATGGGAAAAGTGCCCAGAACGCTGGCAGCATTGCCACGTTGAATGACAATGCTGATTCTTTGGCCGAAAAAAAGGCCAGCCCTCTGGTCACGTGAAGTCGACTAAATGTTTGCTGATGTCACGGAAAACTCGATGAGTACTTGGACCCCATGGCCCTAGCGTTTCAACCCCAAACGGCTAACCTTGCATTGTCATCCAAATTAAATATTTATGCAAAATTTCAGCTCAATCGGAAACAGGGAAGTGGGCCAAATTTCACTTCTAAGATATTTTTACATAGTGATAGGTAAAACTGATTTAAGCGTGTTAATGAAACAACCATATTACACTGTTATTATTATTTATTGACGACATCTAGACAACATCGGTTCCTCTATACAAAATATTGTTTCATTTAGATACACTTCTTACACTACAAACACAGCTCAATTCCTGCATTCGCTGCCACATTCTAAAACAAGCTTTATACAAACACAATAAAGTCTAAAATTAGTTACAATTCGTCAGTTTTTCTGATAAATAATACTCTACAATTAACAGTCAATGTGTTATAGAAATTTTGATCTAAAAGTTTAGGGATTCCGTTTGAAACAAAAAATAATACAATGGCAGCTTACTAGATAGGTGGGAAGGAGGTACAGTACAACTATTTTCATAATGTCCCTCGGCAATCATCTTATTTCCGAATACAAACGAATGCTAATTGCCATGTCCATCAATTATTAGATTTAACGTGTATAATAATTTGAATTGAGAACAAAGTACTTTACAGTTGTTTTGTTTTGATTTCCGTGTGAATTAAGTACTTTGTTCTCAATTCAAATAATTATACACGATAAATCTAATAATTGATGGACATAAAAATTAGCATTCGTTTGTATTCGGAAATTCGATAATTGCCGAGGGACAAAGTTAAGGTGTATACGGAAAGGTGTGGTCATATTTTAAGGACTGCATCTGCCCATCGATATGAACAACTTTCTTCAAGAAAATCTGTGAAAATTCGCAAAAAAAATTTTTTACCTCCCATACAAATATTGATCAGCTGATGATAATTTTGTATGGAAAGTCCAAATTTTTTTTTGGGAATTTCCTATTTTTTCTTAGAGAAAGTTGTTCATTTCCATGGGCAGAACCGGTTCTTAAAATATGACCACACCTTTCCGTTACACCCTGTATAGCCGCCAAGTGGCGCCCTCATTGAATAAAAAATCGTAGCAAAGCGTAGAAAATAAAGATTAAGTAAAAGTACAAAAAAACTGCCGTTTTTGACACTTTTGCTTACTACTTTGGATACGAAACACTTTAAGAGTCCTGTTTTAACAACGTAAAAATACCTTATCCTATTACTAACAAACGCAACATAGGATTCTTTAATATTTATTTTCTATGCTAAGATACGAACCTTTTATTCAATGAGGGCGCCACTCACGGGGAGGTAGGCCCTTAAGGCAATAAAATAGTTCTACTGTAGATATTACGAGCAAGATTAACAGACAGCACTTTGAATTTGCTAAGTTAGCGTTCCATATGAATATTAACCTTATGTTTAAGAGAATAAGTAAGCATATTGATATGTATCGCTTGCTGACATTTTCGTACGCGAATATGAACATTGTTCACTTTACAATAAAGTTCATATGAAGCAAATTAAAGGCAAAGAGCTATCAGCGAACCTTTACACTAGAACTAAGGAAGGAGAAGGAAATAAGAGGTCATGATCATCATTTAATATCCCCACTGCTGGGGCACAGGCCTCCTCTCTGTGAGAGGGTGTGGGCCGTAATCCACCACGCGGGCCCAATGCGATTTGGTGGATGTCTTCGAATTTTTGGTTCTAGGGCATGCCGGTTTCCTCAGGATGTTTTCCTTCACCGTTTTGAGAGCAGTGGTGATGAAATAATTTACACAAAGTAAAGCGCCTGCCTGGGTTTGAACTCACGACCTACAACTTGTAAGTCGCGGTCGTTACCACTGGGCCACCACTGCTCAAAAATATGAGATAAATAATAATAAATAGGGTACTTCACACTAGGTGGGTAATACATACATCAGCAATTTAACGGAACCCTTTAGGCTTGACGTGCACTATACCACGTATGACGGGACGCTTTTTAATCTAGAGATATTGTTAGCGTAAGCATAACGTGCCTTTTAATATGCCCAGTGTTGGGACACAGGCCTCCTCTTTTTTTTTTTTTGGGGTTGTGAAACGATCATGACTTCTCCCGCTCTGTTGTTTGAGACAAATTACTTTTCTGTTAGCGTTCACGCTGACGCTTAGTACAAAATTTACGGCAATGACATTACTGGAGTGAGTCACGTAACAGTTCTCTCCGCAGGTAATGTCATTGCCATACATTTTTTACTAAGCGTTAGCGTGAACGCTAACAGAAAAGTAGTAGTCTAGTCTCACCCCCCTGGATGGAGTGGGAGGGTGTGTCACTCTTACAGACTAAATCCCACTCTTGTTCCTTCAGTTGCCGGTGACAGGGCTGCGGACGGCGAATAGTGCGTAGCTCGCCGTCCGATCAGCACCAGGCCCGAGAGTCGACGGCGCGTAGTGTTCCACGCGCGGCTCTAAAGAGTTGTCAGCAATAATGACGAGGCCCGTCATAGCCGATGCCTGCCCAGGGGTTGAGGAAAAATTCGAAACAGAGTTACCTCGCCCCTGGGCACTCAGGGCAGGGAAGGAACAGGGGTGGGCTTTAGTCAGTAAGGGTCTGACACGCCCTCCCACTCCACCCTAGAGCGGGAGATGTCATGATATCCCACCACACAAAAAAAAAGGAGCGCGTTGACTCTCATTCTTTATCCGCGACAGGTCTCCTCTACGGGAGGGATATATCTAGCAAGAAAATAAGCCATGACTGGGATTGAATGTCCGCAACAGTGCACGTCTACCCACACTCAAATAAATGTTTTTAATTTGACTAGAAAAGTACAAATTCAAATAACTTTCTAAGATTTTAATGAATATCAATTAAAGAAATTTGAATACACTATACAATATAATTTTTTCAAGATACCTAGTAGTCATCTTTGGGTACTGAAATGATTTCGAAACAACCAATTTTACGAGGTTAAAAAAAAAAATTGTGTGTGTACAAGTATGTACGCACGTTAGAAGTTATACTTCTTTGGCGTAACGTACGGTAAGATAAAAAACCAAACCGTCACAAAGTTTACAAAAGGAAAACAATCATTCTACATGAACCACAGACCATAGCTAACTTCAGAGTGGTGTCGGTTGTAGCTAACTTCAACCTGTGAATTTTGTGTGACAGTGATGCGCGCGGATCTTAAAATTTCACTCTCATCATTTTTTTATAACGCGCCTAAAGAAGTATAACTTCAATAGAATATAAAGAGATTTTTATATTCCTTAATTTGCGTATTTTTATGTAAGTATAAAAGTAAACAGATTTAAATTTTACAAAAATGTAACTCATAAAACTGTGGGTTGTTATTTTTTCATAACAAACTTAATGATTACTTCACGACCCACAGCTAACATAGTATTTCTGAACCCAAAACAAATAATAAAGCATAGTTTTCACATTTTAACATATTATTTTTTGCACTTCGCTCAAACGAAGCTCTATAAATAAAATACAATAATAATTTATAACCTGTCGAATAAATGTGTTTCCATCACTGTGAATTTTTATGTTTTTGAACTTAGCAGAACTACAAATCCAAACACATTGCCAAAACTATAGACTCAATCTATAGTTTTGGCAATGTGTTTGGATTTGAAGTTCTTCAATGGACTGAAAGACCTCGAGAAATTTAACACTCTGTAGAATGCTGTACGGCCAAAATTCACATTCTTTATGTGAATGAGGAGGACATTCTTTATGCAATTGAATATTTAAAAAGAACTCCGACTGTAAGAAAGAACTTAAAATTCGCAACAGTTCTTTTTTACTGTCAGGTTTTTTGAAAATATTTGTTTTTTTTTTTTAATTTCTTCATTTAAGTGAGTTACATTTTTGGGATCGCTCTCGCGAACTTTCTCTAAGAAAAAATAGAAAATTCCCAAAAAAAAATAATTGGACTTTCCATACAAAGTTATCACCAGCTGATTAATATTTTGTATGGGAGGTAAAAATTTTTTTTTAGAATTTCCTCGGCTTTTCTTGAAGAAAGTTATATCGATGGGCAGATGCAGTTCTTAAAATATGACTACACCTTTCCATTGCACCCCGTATATTTTGTATGTGTGTATTTTATTTATGTATAGATACATAAATAAAATACACACATACAAAATATATTTTATTGTATTGTAATCTTTATATTTGCACCAAGTGCAGCCCCATTTTGTGTCCAAGCAATCTCTGTCCATCGCGGAATGCCATAAGCCCGCCAATTGTAAGTTTTTAGTATAAGTTTTCCTTAATGTGTGTATTTTTTTGGTGTACAATAAAGTACCTATACAGGTATAATTTTTTTTTTTTCAATATTCACTTCATAACTATGGTGAGGAGCATTCAGTCCATTCCCTATAGGGAGCGTGCAGGAACTATAGGTGGCACCACATAAATGTCAATGTCAAGTATTTCTACAGTACAAGTTGCGGATTTCACTCAATAGATGGCAGTCTTCGTTACCCGTGCTGCATGATGCGTGTGTGTATACATATATGACACGGAAATGTCAATGATAAATTTTTAAAGGGTAAAAGTTTCGAATTTACTCCACTAGATGGCACAGACTACGTCGTGCACGTTCCCTATATATCTATTGACAGAACGCATTTAATCGACAGAATATACAGGGTTTAACGAAAATGCGTGTTCCTATTTTCGATACTGCTACTGTCCATGGAAATCAACAATTTTCTTCAAGAAATCATGAAAATTTTCCTTAAAATAAACCGCCACAAAAAAGTTACTAAGAAGTTCCAAACAAGTCACTTTTCAAGCAGTCTGATGCAGTTATTTTAGTTCAATGATTGATTTCATGCCACCAACAGTATCGGACTGCTCGAAAAGTGACTTGTTTGGAACTTTTTAGTTGTTTGTTAGTCGGCTTTTTGAAAATACATTTTTTATTTTCGACATTTTAGTGAGTTATATTTTTGGAATTGCCTCCATAGTTCGTCGACATATTTTTTTTTCTTTTCCACAATACGACGTCTGGTGGTCGCCATATTGTATTTTGATTACTGTCATGTCTCCACTGACACGTCCGTGCAGCCGCCCGTGCACTAACCTGACCTATCACTCGTTCGTTCGGGTATTTTTCCGCGCAAGCGCTCCGTGCCGTTTTCAACTTAAAGCTTAATATCTCGTAAACTACTGCAGCTACACCCAAACAAAAAATACGTGTATAGCTGAAACTATAGAGAATCGGCATATGTGAAAACTAAAGTACGATAACGTGTTATAAGTACTTTAAAAAAAAATGTTAATGTTAAAAAATTGGTTTCCGAAGTGGCTTTCTTAAAGAAAGTTGATGATTCTGTGGGTAAAATCAGTACCTATGTAAAATATGACCACACATTTCCGTTACACCCTGTATAAAATTTTAAAATAAATAAGGCAACTTACAACTAAAGCTAATAATATAAGATTCATAATAAAGGAAATTTTTCTCACTCTGATTTGAAGAAATAGACCAAACTAATGTGGTCCCACAAATATAGCAACCGTTAAGTCAAAGAAATTAACTGTTCACCATTTTTAGGGTTTCGTACCCGAAGGGTAACCAACCCTATTATTAAACCTCCGCTGTCCATCCGTCTTTCCGTCTGCTGTCAGCGGGCTGTACCTCATGATCCGTAATAGGTAGACAGCTGAAATTACAGAATCTGTATTTCTGTTGCCGCTATAACAACAAATAATAAAAATAAATTGAAGGGGGCTTACTTATTAGAAACGTGTTCTTTTGGCTTTTTTTGCTCTATCTTAATAATGGCAACAAGTAGACGCGTATAATCTTGTACGATGGTACGGAAATCTTCAAGCTCGAGTCCCGTTAAATCTTGTTTTGTGGCGTGCAGGTGACTCTCAACCTTAGAGTGATAAACAATTAATTTCTACGACTGTACATAAAACAAATAAATCCATACTATTCACTTTAAACACGTTCCACAAGCCTATCACAGATTTATGTAAAGAAAAGGGAGATTTGTAAGACCTATTCACACCCAACCACAGAGATATATACTTTGAGATTTACCATTGATTCTGTTTTCGTGATATCAAGTTATTCCGATGTAGGATTTCTGGAAAATTCGAGTCACCATTCGCAACTTCAAAAATTACGTTTACGTAAATTTATCTACAGAAGGGTCTCTCCGGCAGTATTAAAGACCAGGGGGTGCCGGATTATTGGAATGTTTAGATTACCAGATTGCAAAAAACAAAATCAAGAAAAAGTGGACCGTCACGGGACGCCCGGCAGATGGAAACATCTATTTTAATATTAGAATTCAAAATTGTTGTTTATGTTGTTGTTGTGTTAATTTTATTCGCATAGATGTTTCTAGGGAGAAGGGAGTCGAGAGCGGCGGCGGAGTGGGGGCATCGTGCCACGACAGCGTCATGCCGTATGCCGTCACGGCATTCGAGTCGATTTTACTGTCAAGCCGCGCCAATAGATAATTTAATAAGGTACCATGAAGGAAGCGGTGTGGTAGGCTCGGCTGGACATATATATTAAAAAAAACATAAGGACTTAGTTTGGTGCTAGGACCTGACGTCTTAATGCTCAGTACTGCGTCTGTGGTGCACGCCATTCCAGAAAACCCTCAACGGCTCTAGTAATTTCACGGAATATCCACAAACAATTCAATGGCGTTTTAATTACAGCCAACACCCAAAATTATAATTTCATACACGTTTTGTGAACAGGCCTTCAGTAAGACTTGAATACTATTTTGAAAACACAAAAGTAAGTTATTGTTAAAAACAAAGATAATTCGGTCGAAGTCTCCTTATCATGGCAGTATTTGCCTTTATTCTTCTCATCATTGAAGTCTCACTATCCTTATACATATTAGAACTCCGAACCACGAAACTTGAAGCCTTGTATTGGGTGAGTGGGAGCGCCCTGCCTGAAGAGTTTAATTTATACAGAGTGTAACGGAAAGGTGTGGTCATATTTTAAGAACTGCATCTACCTATCGATATGAACAACTTTCTTCAAGGAAACCTGACGAAATTTAAAAAAAAAAATTACGTCCCATACGAATCAGCTGATGATAACTTTGTATGGAAACACCATTTTTTTTTTTTGGGAATTTTCTATTTTTTCTTAGAGAAAGTTGTTCATTTCCATGGGCAAAACCGGGTCATAAAATATGACCACACCTTTTCATTACACCCTGTATTAAGACCGTCTCTGGAAAGTCCGTCTTAGCATACGACAAACGGATAGGTAGACTAGCGAGGCCACTTAAAAAGTTTGAGTGGAAGCCAAAACTTGAAGCCTAATTACATGGAGTCTGTGTTTCCTGATAGCAACAACCTGGAAGTCAGCGATCCGCTATGAGTACTACGACGCGTAGCACTCGTAGCAGTGTCGGTGTCGCGCGAATGCCCAACGCGCCTAAAGAAGTTTTCACTTCAAAAGTCCAGAGTGAATAGGTTACTTCTAAGCAAGCGTGCTCTATCGTCGAGCACATCATCGCTTACCATCAAGTGAGATAGTGATTAAACACGAGCCTAACAATGACAAAAAGGGCAGTTTTTAGATTTTAGACAAGAAGAGGTGAACATCTCATTCATGTCTAATTTTTATTTATTCATTCATATGGCTTTGTATCTCTGAAAAAACCTTCATCGTCATAGGCTCCACGTAAATGAGGCATAACAAGCTGATAACGATTTCAATCCAGGATACTCTGAATCGATACTGGATCAATGTATTATTCAATCCAGTATTAGCGCTAGATTGGAAAAGAACAGCCACTTATTTCGATCTAGTGCTACTGGAATGAAACGCTTTTAAAGGTTCCGAAAGTCAAATGAAAAAAGGAACCCTTATAGGATCGCTCGTGTGTCTGTCTGTCCGTCCGTCTGTCACAGCCAATTTACTCCGAATCTATCTACTGGATAGATTTGAAATTTGGTACACATGAATATCTGTGACCCAAACACGAAAGTGTACCCTAAATAAATTGAATTGGAATATGGGGGGTCATTTTTGAGATAAAAATCGCAAAATTAAAAAACGAAGTTTTTTAAACTGTGCCGCGCGACATATCAAATGACAGGGCACATTGCGAGGGTCTCGAATAAATTTTTTACATAATTTTAAAACATAAAGTTTTAGTTATTTAAACAAAATATGAAAAATGACCATTCATCCCCCGTCCCTATCTCCGAAACTACTGGGCCTTAAATTTTGAAAAAGAAAAAAAACTACTGAAAGTAGTTCTTTACTTTATATTACAGGAAAACCTTTAAGGAGGAGGTAAAAAAAACCGAAAAAAATATGATTTGTTCGGAACCCTTTGCGCGCGAGTCCGACTCGCTCTTGACGCTTTTTTTTTAATGGTGGGATATCATCTAACAACTTCACCCGCTCTGGGTGGAGCGGGAGGGCGTGTCAGACTGTTACTGACTAAGACCCGCCTGAGTTCCTTCAGTAGTCTGTGCCCTCGGGGACTCTTTCAAACAGATCCTGGGAAGGGGTTCCAACGCTGGATTCACTACTAAATCATTATATGTCAGCGTTATTATCGCGTCTAAATCCACATTTACACAAACATCAACTTCAAGTTTCGTTACAAGAACTGTATTTATACTATAGATTTTCGATACAATGATTTAACTACCCCTCTTTTAGAATTAACCTTTTAAGATTCTAAAAACTCATTCTTAGAACCCCAAGAGATCGATTTAAAAGAGGAATTACAGAAAGAAGTTACGCATTTATATACACAAGGCGATTTGCGACAGTATTTTTTACAATATTAATGTTTTCACAAAAATATTCTAAATTTATGTTGTGACCGTTTTTGTTAATACCTTGGCCAAGAAGAACTCTGATTAAAAATAAAAACTAAATCAGACTAATAATGAAGCTTTTAAGTAATTTTTATATGAAAATACAGAAAAAAGCTATTATAATGTATTTTACCCTTTCCCAGTTGCTTTACTATTGAAATCACTACTAAATTTTTACGTTACTTTTCTTTTTTTATTTTCAACCCATTAGATTATGACTATTTAATACTTTATACAGTAACCTCATTGGACATTAAACTCTATGTAGAAGAAATATATTATTTTATAGTGGCAATACTGTAACTAAAATCTACCAAACTTCAAGTAAGAATTCCCATTTCTACTACTTTTTAAGCGTGTGACACCGATATTTTAATGATTTAAAATGTCATGTACAAAATTTATGATCCATTGAGTCTATATTTTTTTTCTTTTAAAGGATTTTTCTATTGTGAAAAGTTGTTTGTGATCTTTTTAAGACACGTTTTGAAGCATGAAGTTGATATGTTTTTAATAAAATCACTGTTTGCTGTTTGCAAACTGAAATAATGTTTTAGAGATGTATTTGATTAGGGGCTATCCATAAATTACGTCTCACGTATTTCATCGTTTTATGACACCCCTCTCAACCTTGTCACATTTTTTGAGACTTCATCTCTCTGGTGTGACGCCACATATTTTGCAATTTTACATAGATATGATTAAATTAAAACAGCAGTTCCGAAATTACTTTTCGAACTGCCAGCAAAACAATTTAACTTTGTTATCATGCAGATAGAGTTGGATATATTTATTTTTATTAGTTAACACGTCATCGCTCAACGCCTCACCAGTAAGGCTGTGCGAAAAGAAAATATTATTATTAAAAATTATAATTATTATAATAAATATTAATTATTATTATTAAAAACCTATTGTCGCTTTACCGATCGGTAACGCCGCGGTACTTGACAGTGCGTTTTAATAAATTAGATATAGACTTTGAAATGTGACGTCACGAAACTTATGACTCCTCCCACCCCTTGTTACACTTCGTCGACCCCCTTGCCCCCCTCAACATGTAACGTAATATATGGATGCCCCCTAATATTATTACAGATCCAAAATAAATTATTTTTGTTTTTTATTTTATTATTTTTGCTTTTGTATTCAAAAAGCTTAAAAGAATGTTTTTATTAGGTGAAATGTACAGGGTAGCCCGCGTACTTCAAATTTTCTTACGTTTTTTGCAATTTGCAGGTCAGTGTCAAGACTGTCAGGTTGTATGTTGGTTAAAATATGATTCGCGGCCGTAGTATGTATGTATTTATTTATAGAATTATAATCATTAAAATCATCAATACAACTCTATAAGTAAGAATTGACGTCAAATGTCATGATTTCATAAAATAGTCATTCCATACATCAATATGAACTATACGCGCGTATGTTGCGCTATGTTGCTTCGGTCGCGAATCATATTTTGATCAACATACAACCTGATTCTGACCTGCAAATTGCAAAAAACGTAAGAAAATTTGAATTTCGCGGGTTACCCTGGCGCTTCCACCTTAAGGGCCTTCTCGCGGTCCAGTGGCGCCCTCATTGAATAAAAAATCGTAGCATAGCACAGAAATATTAAAAAATCCAACTTCACGTTTGTTACAAAGAGGATAAAGAATTTTTACGTTGTTAAAACAGGTCTCAAAATGCTTCGTATCCAAAGTAGTAGGCAAAAGTGTCAGAAACGGTTTTGGCACTTTTGCCTACTACTTTGGATACGAAACATTTTGAGACCTGTTTTAACAACGTAAAAATTCTTTATCCTCTTTGTAACAAACGTGAAGTTGGATTTTTTAATATTTATTTTCTGTGATAAGCTACGATTTTTTATTCAATGAGGGCGCCACTGGACCGCGAGAGGGGCCTTAAATGGTAAATATTAGAAGTCTAATTTTTAACTGATGAAAGTATGACAGCCGATAAGGATGTAACAAAGCACGCACGAATTCAGCTTCAGACTACAAATCTCAATGTTAGTTATATTAAAAACGCGTTCTTAAAAGCCTGTTTTCTTGTATTAACTAAGGCCGTGTTTCCATTTATAAGCAACTTGCATGCAAGTTTAATTTGATTGCGGGGCACGATCGCACTATTGACTATAGTATACCTCGGTAGCCCGCAAATACAACTTGCATGCGAGTAGCTTGCAGATATAAACGCGGCCTAAGACAACCATTACAAAAATGAAACAGTTATAAAATCTAATACCCAGACGAAAATATAGCAATTCGGGCTTTAGAAAGAGATAACGCTCTACGAAGTCGAACTTCATCATAAACCCGATGTGCCATAATATACGGCCAAGTTATCTGGTTAACTGAATCCTTTTCTATCACATCACTAGGGAGTCCCCGCTAGCAAAACAACGAACCAGGCCGTTAAAACCGCCAGAATTACCAGCCTCAAATAAATGTTGCCAGCCTAAAATTTCATTTTAAACACCGGCCCTATAAATGTTGCCAGCGTTTAGGTGGGATTATATGTAGAATATGATGGCCGGGATTTGACCGTCCTCTACTGATGTGCCGTTGTTGTTGCCGGCGGCGTAGGAGAACTGGAATACGACTTTTTCTCCATTGTTGCAGTCGACTGTCACACGACGGAGACCCTTAGTGCCGTAGTACGAATCGGTGCCCTGGAAGAGATGTTTAAAGAATGAGTGACGTTAGCAGGCAACTTTTTACTGTGTTAGGGAGCGTCCTGCACACCTCGCTAGATGATGTTAGCAGCGACGGCTTGCAAGTTGAATTAATTTACCTACGGTCCCACGAATATTTCTATTATTATTTTTTTGCACATTAAGGATTTGTTTTGCGCTTAATTACAGTTTAATTGTATAAAAATGTGTTACTTTACAAATTTTAATGAGGTGCATGGAAAAACAAAATAAAAAAAAATGAAAATAAATAAAATGTGTGTGGTAATGTTGTGTTTTGGGGAGTTTATTAAATAAGAACATACAATTCTTAGCAAAAAAAAAATCTTAATCTTAATATTGCCTACATATTACGCCTAAAAAAAATCGATACATATCACGCCATCTATTGAAATTTATTTGAACCAAATTTCTTTTCTTCGAGATGAGACCCCGAGGTAATGTCTAAGTGGCCAGTTCTATTGTTATCGTCAAGCAGCGGCGATACTGTTCTCTAGTGGTTTGTTAGAAAAACGCGAGCATACAATTCAAAAACAAAGATTGGTCCTTGGCAGCTCTAGACAGAGCAGTAGAAGGAAAGGCAGGGGGAGGCTTTTGCCCAGCAGAGGAATCAAACGGCTAATAATAACAAAAAAAAATTAAAACATCACGTGCGAAGAGGGGTAACAAATAAAATATCGTGCATCAAGTGGATACGAATGGAAATCTAAGGGTGTTACTACACCAATCGATCGATCGACGTTGATCGATTGGTGTGATAGCTTTGACTGATCGTCGGATAAGCAATCGATCGGTCGACTAATCCATTCTACCATCGATCGACGATCGATCGATTGGTGTAATGAGAACTATCGATCGACATCGACTAATTCATTCTACGATCGATCGACGATCGATCGATTGGTGTAATGGAAACTATCGATCGACATCGACTAATTCATTCTACCGACGATCGATCGATTAGTGTAACGGAAACTATCGATCGACATTGACTAATTCATTCTACCATCGATTGACGATCGATCGATTGGTGTAATGGAAACTATCGATCTACATCGACTAATTCATTCTACCATCGATCGACGATCGATCGATTGGTGTAATGGAAACCATTGATCGACATCGACTAATTTATTCTACCATCGATCAACGATCGATCGATTGGTGTAATGGAAACTATCGATCGACATCGACTAATTCATTCTACCATCGATCGACGATCGATCGATTGGTGTAATAGAAACTATCTATCGACATCGACTAATTCATTCTACCATCGATTGACGATCGATCGATTGGAGTAATGGAAACTATCGATCGACATCGACTAATTCATTCTACCATCGAATGACGATCGATCGATTGGTGTACTTACATTGGATCTATGATAAATTACTGAAACAAAACATTGCAATGAAAAAGGTAGTTTCAGGGCTTCATCCCAACTCTCACCGATCCCGACTCTACACGGTATAAAATAACCTAACAAAAACTTCCCAACTCTACACGAAACGATGAAAATGTACAGTCAGAATGAAAAACAGTTAGACCAATTAAAAATAGTTGTATTAAAATAATTAAAAATAGTTGTAAAAGTTATATTTGTTCAATGGTGAAGGACAGCGCCACCTGTGTGATTTTTGTGGAACATGGCTTGGAAAATAGCCACTTGTCATCGCATGGTGATTAAAGTATTTATAATTAATCTAAATGTTTTTCATTCTGACTGTACATTTTTATCGTTTCGTGTAGAGTTGGGACCTTTTGAATCGTGTAGAGTCGGGATCGGTGAGAGATGGGATGAAGCCAGTTTCAGCTGCCCATGATTTTTGATGTGGCTGTCAAATAACTGTAACAATGAGATATATTTCTGTGCACAGTTTGCTTCAGAATATATCTTTATCATAACGAGGTGTTTATTGTTTTTTACTTTTAGCTTCACACGGGTTTTGCATTTAGCCAGTGACAAGTTCAGTCACTTAGTTTTTTAGAATGCGGATGTAACGCATTCTAATATTTTTGCAATATTTGGCAGCAAATGTGTCGAGTAAGCCTTCTCGACAACCTTCGCTGAGGTAGTCAACACTTCAATTAAATTCTCAGCTTCAGTTTACTGAGATCGCGCCTGTTTCAATGATTCCACATATTGTCCACTTGTATAGACACTTGAGACACAAAACTAAACCAATTGTACATCACAATATGGTGTTGATTTTCTTGTTCACCTGTGAAGCCCCATGGCAAAATCCGGGTTGTCAGATTAAACCCCGAGGACAACCCGGGTTGACAGCCGATTTTTTTTTTTATTCTCTTTAATTTTTTTTTTTTTGGTCCGACTCACCGGTGAGTTTCGGGGCTTTACAGGTTAACTAAACTAAAATTAGAGAATCGGTATCTTTTACTAAAAAGGCAGTGCGAGAAAAGGGCGGCTATAGCTATGAACTAAATTAGAGATGTCAAACTAGTTTACGCCTTGCGTTTTACTGTGTTTTTAGTCGGCATGTTTTTACGTGTACCGTTTATTTGTATGGAAATATTAGTTCAAAAAAATTTGACAGCTCTAATTTACGTCCGTCTCTTTCTTGTTTTATTACAGAGAAAAAGATAGCAATAGCCTAAATTAAGTTTAGTTTGTGCACAACAGAATCGGCACCAATATCCATTTGGAATCAATTTGCGAACAATTAAAACAGCCACTGAACTTCACTCGAAAAGATCCCGTGTTGAGAATTCTGGATCAGTAAGTTAATTTCTGTAGTTTTTTCTTCATAACCAAGTAAAAAAAAAGTGTACATTTAATTGAGTGAAAATTTTAAACTACACTACAGCAATAATTCGTGCAAAAAGAAAAATCAAGTACAAAAATCATAATAACTTTGAAGTTTTCTACTAGCAAACCCTCACCTCTTTGCTAAACTTCACAATTTAGTTAAAAACGATCGCTCTCGACCCAAACATGACAGTCTGTCCTTTTTTAATAATCGAGGCTTCGCGATGTCGTCCCGAAGCAACCTTAATGAAGGTATAACAACCCGAGGTCTTTCTATTGCATTTATAAATGGTAACTGAGAGCGATTTGTTTTTTCCAGGCAGAAGTGATTTCTTCACTCTCTGCATCTGGGAATCAAAGAAAAACATGTGTATCAATTGTTCCTTTAATTTTAAAAGACTATTTTTTAATTGATATTATATATAGGAGTTAGTCCATGTACCATTCGCTTTACGCAGGGGCAACTGAGGAGCAGTGGTGGCCCAGTCGTGTCGGCCGCGACTTACAAGTTGTAGGTCGTGACTTCAAACCCAGGCAGGCGCTTTTGTGTAAGTTATTTCATCACCACTGCTCTCAAAACGGTGAAGGAAAACGTCGTGAGGAAACCGGCATGTGCTAGAACCAAAAATTCGAAGACATGTGACATCCACCAATCCGCATTGGGCCCGCGTGGTGGATTATGGCCCACACCCGCTCACAGAGAGGAGGCCTGTGCCCCAGCAGTGGGGACACTAAAAGGCTGATGATGATGATGAGGGCCAACTGCCTACCTGTCTCGATGCGTAATATATAATATTATATACTTTATTGATACAAGACCTTTCAATATAATAATCAGCTTCCACAAAGTGATACAGCCAAATATCTGGGCATGCATATACCACAGACGCACAAAACGTTTTGGGAAAACATTCATTGTGCGTACAGCTAAGGAGTGGAATTCCCTGCCGCAGTCAGTTTCCTGATAGCTACAACCTGGGAGTTCTTTAAGTCAAGAGTGAATAGGTTACTTTTAGGCGGCTTCGACCACATCATCGCTTACCATCAGGTGAGATAGTGGGTCAAACACGAGCCTATGAATAATAATAAAAAAGAATGCACTTAGACCGCAGACTTACGTGGAGGAAACACAAAGAGAAGAAAATATGTAAAATATAGAGGACTTCACTGGTTACTCGGAAGGAACTCTAAATTATCCCTAGACAACAAGCTCCTTATCTACAAGATGGTCTTGTTCGCTCGAACCTATCTGGACATATGGGATCAAACTATGGGGTTCAGCGTGTAACTCCAGCATAAACATAATACAATCAATCTGCCTAGCCTTTTTCCCAACTATCTTGGGGTCGGCTTCCAGTCTAACCGGATGCAGCTGAAATAATAGTATTTTACATGGAGCGACTGCCTATCTGACCTCCACAACCCAGTTACTGGGTAATACGATTGGTAAGACTGGTTGTCAGACTTTCGGGCTTCTGACGACCCGTAACGACTGTCAAAGATCCACGATTGACAGCCGGGACCAACGGCTTAACGTGCTTGCCGAGGCACGGAGGTATCTCGGTATGTAAAGATAGTCACCCATCCATGGATCAACCCCGGCAAGCGTAGCTTAAACTGATGGATCGACCCGTGCGGCTTTTATTACTTTAGCCACGAGCTCCTCTTAGCAACCATAATACAGAGGGTTAAAAATTATATCCTGAAACAAATTTCCAAGTCACCATGGTTTTTGAGGATTTCGGAAATACATGAACATCAGGACAATCAAGAAAGAGATCTGGTCAACCTGGTCCAAGTACAAAGCACGACTTGCAATCCACCCATTGACTATTCCGGAATCAATATGTAGACTGAAAAGGCAGCATATTTTGGAAATAGACAGTTGCACATGATTTAGTACAGAGATTTGCCCAAAGGAGATTTTGTTCTGAAAGCTATAAATAATTTGATCTTATCTGCTCATAGCCTAACGACTGATTGCAAAATTAGGAAAACAAAAAATTGTTATTATTATAAAGAAGTAGTTTTAGTTGTTTTTAGGGTTCCGTACCCAAAGGGTAACCAACGGGACCCTATTACTAAGACTCCGCTATCCATCTGTCTGTCAGCGGGGTATATCTCACGATACGTAATAGCTACACAGTTGAAATTTTCACAGAATGTGTATTTCTGTTGCCGCTATAACAACAAATAATAAAAATTAAAGACAGCGGATTACGGACAGCGGAGTTTTTTTGGGTTGTATCTCATGATCCGTAATAACAAATGCCTAAAAAAAAACTCCGTTGTCCGTAAAAAAAAAACACGATTCTAGTAGGGGAGCCCCTTTAATTTTAAATTTATTTATATATTTATTATTTGTTGTTAAAGCGGATATAGAAATACACGCTGTGTGAAAATTTCAACTGTCTACCTATTACGGATCATGAGATACAGCCCAAAAAAAAGAACAAAAAAACACGTTTCTAGAAACGTTTATATTTTTTCAGTTTATGATACGGAACCCTTCCTGTGCGAGTCCGACTCGCACTTGGCCGGTTTTTTAATTTGAACTGCCTCGTTAGTACCGTGGTCGAAAGCGCGACTGCTGAGCGTGGGATCCTAGGTTCGATTTCCCCGGTGAGGCAATAAGTGCTATTGGGATTTCCATTAGGAATTACTTACTTAGGCCACATTGTTAGCGAGACCTTAAATGATGACGCAGATATTGAGAGAGAGCGAAGGGCATTGTCGGTGCGCGCGAACATGTTGGTGCACAGGTTTGCGAAGTGTTCAGCGAAAGTAAAGGTAACTTTGTTCAGAGCCTACTGCCAAAGCTTTTACACTAGTGCCCTGTGGACCAATTACACGCAGCGGGCCTACAATGCTCTAAGAGTTCAGTACAACAACGCCTTTAGGGTTCTGTTGAAACTTCCTCGGTTCTGCAGTGCCTCGGGCATGTTTGCTGACGCGAGAGTGGACGACTTTTACGCGTTAATGCGCAAGAAGTCGGCCTCACTGATACGTCGAACAGGTAGTGGCAACGGAATCTTAAGGGCGTTCGCAGAAAGACCAGAGTCGGCAGTGTGGGATAGATTTGTTAGGCTGCATATTTTATGAGAGATTTGCAGCTTAATATAAATGATTTTAAATGATGACATGATTGTGAATTGATTTATTATTATTATTTTTGTGACTAACATAGATTTAAGTTTATTGCTACTAACATAATATGGACATAAAATTTATTACTGGTCTGAATTAAATGATTTGAATTGAAATTGAATTACTCAGTAGCAGCCCGGAGGAAGTTGGTGATGTGACCCCCCCGTGCCTCGGAAAGCACGTAAAGCCCAAAAAAACCCTCCAGCCCCAGCGGTCCTGCGCCTGATCTCTCCCGGTCGTGTAGGATTGCCGTCCCATTGGACTATGAGAGTAAAGTAACTGAGTGCACCTGCGTTTGCGCACACGCTTGTCCACTATAATATCTCCTGCGTACTTGGCAATTTCTAGAGTCAGCTAGATGAACGCTAGTATAATACTATGACGATTGTAGACACAGCCTAAACTCAGCGGGTCTGCACCGGCCTTTAGCTGGCAGTTAAGAATATTGGAGAGTCGATGGAATTATTAATTATATTAGAGATTAGGTGTCACATTTTGTTTTATGTCAGACTAGAGTCTAGCCCTTGGAAGTGGGCACACATATAATTATTTTAATCAGGAATAAACCTAGAAGTGCCCTGACCCTCATCTTTTACTCGTTACACACCGCACTCTCGCAGTAAGCAAGCGAGTCCCCAAGCTACCAAAGCACCCCTAGAACCCTGCAGGCCTTACTGGAACCCTGGGGTTCTATAATACCAACCTTATTCCCAAGCCTTTAAGGGCTGTTTCAATAAATCTTAGAAAAATCTATCGCAAATAATTTTGTAAAGTTTTCTGGTACACAGTTTTTCTTTTATTCCCAATCAGTTCTTTTTAGTTACAAGCGAATTGAAATCATGAGCTGGTGAATGCAAGGGACCAAACCTGCATATATTATGATAAAAATGTAATGTACGAAGGTGTTCAACTTTACAACAGTCTACCGGCAGATATCCGGAACAAATCTTCTGTTAATATATTTAAAGCAGTACGTCACTAACAACACAAAACTATTAAGGTGAAAGCGCCAGGGTAGCCCACGAAAATTAAATTTTCTTACGTTTTTTTGCAATTTGCAGGTCAGTATCAGGTTGTATGTCCGTGGTCCGTGGATGGGTGACCATCTTTACATACCGAGACTCCTCCGTGCCTCGGAAAGCACATTAAGCCGTTGGTCCCGGCTGTCAATCGTTGATCTTTGACAGACGTAACGGGTCGTCAGAAGCCCGAAAGTCTGACATCCAGTCATACCAAGGGGTATCGTATTACCCATTAACTGGGTTGTGGAGGTCAGCTAGGAAGTCGCTCCATGTAAAATGATGGTATTCAGCTGCATACAACTCTTTCAGTTAGAATTGATGACAAATGTCATGATTTCATTTAATACTATATTCGACATCAATTGTAACAGAAAGAGTTGTATTGATGATTATAATTATTATAATTCTATAAATACATACTTGCTACGACCGCGGCGAATCATACTTTGACCAAGATACAACCTGACACTGACCTGCAAATTGCAAAAAACATAAGAAAATTTGAATTTCGTGGGCTATCCTGGCGCTTCCACCTTAAGTTAACGATATAAGCTAATACACACAATAATATGTCGACACCGCACCTACCTATAGTAAGAAAACTGTTAACTACTGGACTACACTTACCCTAGTTATGTATTTATTCGCTAAGTTTTGTATGTTATTTTAGAACAAATAAAGAATCTTTAAACTGATATGCATTCCATTAACATCACACGGTTAATGGAACAATTAATGGAAGCTAATTTTATCAATTACACGTTGCAGTATGGGCGTCGAAGTTAAATGAAATGCTAGTTTAGAATTTCGATACAATCACAGCTACGCGACACAGCATCGAGTTCTGACCACACACAATGTTAATGCATCGAGTGATTATACAAGGTGGCGCAAAATTAATCACCCAATTTTGTTTTTGAATATATTTTTTAGTAAATAAAAGAAATGATTTTGATTGATGGAAATCTTTATTTGGACCTTTACCTTTTTGAAGTTATACTTCTTTAGGTGCGTTATGAAAAAATTATGAGAGTGAAATTTCAAGATGCGCGCGCATCACTGTCACACAAAATTCACAGATTGAAGTTAGCTAGAACCGACACCCTGCAGTTAGCTATGGTATGTGGTTCATGAAGAATGATTGTTTTCCTTTTGTAAACTTTGTGACCGTTTGGTTTTTTATCTTGTTACGCCAAAAAAGTATAACTTCTTACGTGCGTACATAGTACACACACATTTTTTTTCTGTTAAGTGGAAAAGATGATATCCGTCAAGTGGCTGCCGCCAGTGTTAATACACATTTATTCCCGTTTTATTGACTTTCCGCAAGATTTCCGGTGATAACTGTTCGCATTACTGTCGAGTCCTTAAGACTGCGATTGTCTGAGGCTTGTTGGTATAAACCCGCGACTTCAAGTAGCCCCAAAGGAAGAATTAGTCTGGGATGAAAAAAAAACAAAAAAATTCACGCTGCGGCAACACCACCGACCGATTATTGGTAAACAAATCGACAGAATTACGCTCTTGCAGAGTATATATATCGCTCCATTGCTTGTCTGTTTGTATACTGCAGCTGTCTAGTTCACAAATTTCAAATATGATTGACGACATTGACTTACGACGCCATTTGCAAAAATTATAGCATCTTCTGATAGGGTGATTAATTTTGCGCCACCTTGCATAACCAAATCAATACAATTTTCACGAACTTCTGATCCCGAAATAAATAAATATGGCCGAGTCATGATTTTTTTTGGTCGATTACGAAAACGAAGCTTCAGTCGACCACTACCAGGAGTTGAAAAACAACGCTTTTTCTCGCAGCTGTATCGGTCTACATGTTATTGCTTATTTAAGTCTTACGGGAACTGGCATTTTTAAATTGAAATGAGTTGGACGTACTCACCTTAAGTTTAGCACTAGCAATATAGGAAGTGTTGGGTAGGATCTCCACGGGCTCCTTGAACATGGCGCGGAAGGTGTCGTCCGAGCCGTCGCAGCAAAACGTGGTTGTGTTCGAGCCACATACCTTCTTGGTTGCTAGGTGGATTATCTGCAATACATCACGTAGAGAGTTTTAGGAAATAACTATATTCAAGTGGGGTAACTTCTTCTCTGACAGCACGGTTGGCGCAGTGGTTGAGCGATAGGCTGCTGCGCTGCGTTTTGCTGGTTCGATTCCTGCATGGAACAAAGATTTGTACGGCCTACGGATAGTTGTTCTGGGTCTGGGTTTTTTTTTTTGTGGGGTGGGAAATCATCCAATGACTTCTCCCGCTCTGGGTGGAGCAGGAGGGCGTGTCAGACTCTTACTGACTAAAACCCACCCCTGTTCCTTCCTGCCCTGAGTGCCCAGGGGCGAGGTAGCTCTGTTTCGAATTTATCCTCAACCACCGGGCAGTTCTGGGTCTGGGTGTCTTGTGTATGTGAGTTTGTAAACGCACCCACAATACAGGACTAATTAGTAGTAGTGTGGGAAAAAGTATAAAAAAATATACCTACTGGAAAGTGGAATAGATCTTATGAAAACGTTGGCCAGTTTCGGATTATCTCAGTTTGAACGTTCGTTAACACTTCACATGTTCGACGTCTTCATTCAGCCATGCTATTCAAGCATGCAAGCAATATCGGTTTTAACTGGCTCCTGAAATACAGGCACCTAACCTAGCTCAGGAGTCGGAGTTTCACTTATTTGTAAACCAGTATTGTGTCACTAAATAATTCATTTATTTAGTTTAATAACCAATTAGCCTATTTTATCCCACTGCTGGGCAAAGGCCTCCCTCTCCTTCTTCCACACAACTCTGTCCTTTGCTAGTATCTTCGTCTGGTCGGCTGCGATGTCGTCTGGCATTTAATGGGACCCATTCAGTGGATTTTCATTTCTCGATTGACATGCGGCAGGCGTGTCCAGCCCAATACCACTTTTTTTTTAAGTTGTCATTGTGATTATTTTTAACCGACTTTCGAAAAAGGAGGAGGTTCTATGTTCGACTGTATGTATGTTTTTTTCTCCGTCTGTTGTGGACCGATATTCAAAATTATTTTTTTATCCGAAAGAATATACTCCCGAGGTGGTCCCATATAAATTTTATCGAAATTGCTTCAGAGCTTTTTGAGAAACTGAACAAAAACGAAAAATACGTACCTATACCTTACCTAGATGACGTTTTTGTTTTTTCCAATTACGAAAATGTTAAAATACCACGCTCTATGTTATTGGGGTTTATAGTTCTGGGGTATAACAACTAAACAGTGAAAAATAAAAAACTTTTTACAAAAAAAAAAAAACAACCGACTTCCAAAAAAGAAAATACACTAAAAATTAAAAAAATAACTTTAATTTCGGAAGTCGGTGTTAAATAACGAAGAAATAAAATACAAACACCGACTTCCGAAATAAAAGTTATTTTTTTTAAGTTATAATATTTTTTTTTTTTGGAAGTCGGTTGTTTTTTCTTGTAAAAAAGTTTTTTATCATTGATAGGCTCACATTTGACCACTATCTCACCTGATACTACTATGAATGATGATGAAGTAATTTACACAAATAAAAGCACCTGTCTGGGTTTGAACCCACAAACTACAACACGTAGGTCGCGGCTATTACATCTGGGTCATCACTACTCAACATAATAAAGTATGTTAGGAAGTAAAGAAAAAGAAAGAAAGAAAAATTATTTATTTGGCACAGATTAAAAACGCACATTAACCCGTCAGCGCCCGTAAGGCCCTTTCGGACCGCGAACCCAGAATACGGACCACTGCCCGTAAGGCCCTTTCGGACCGCGGGTGGCACGCGTTCTTTCAACCTCTATGATTACATAACGAAACGTCATATTCCTGTGGAAATTTTTACACACTCGGAGCGTGATAGTATCGTACTTTTACAAACATTTCCATAGAGAAATACTGTTTTGAAAACTTTTAAAAAATGTTTTTATTTGCATGTTTATGTTTGTCAACGGCGGACGACAATTTGTTGATATTGTGTGTTTTAATTAGTTTCGTGTTTGTTTATGTGATATGTTGTGTTTATATATTCATTACTATGTTGTTATTACGTCATTATAACATCGTTTTAGATAAATATTTTGAAAAATGATTACGTTATGACATTTCTTGTCAAGGTCAAAGGTTTTGTTTACATTGTTATTGTGAGGGTGAATGATGTGACTTTCTGTGTGTTTGAACACAGTGTGAAGGTATTTATTTATTGTTAGGTAGTTATTACATAGTATTAGAAAAAAAACGCATCACAAAACGCAACGCAAACGCAGTAACGTAATTTGAAAAAGCCGTTACTTGGTTTGGTTTTCGTGATATGAAGTTTGAGAATGAATAATAGGAAAATATTGTATCGGACTCTACAAAAAAAACATTGTTATTAAACTACTTGTATATTCATAGTATAACATGCAAAATTTCGTGTAAATTGATACAGTGGTTTTATCAGAAATGAACCTAATACGTGAACAAATACTATTCCCGCCAAATCGTTGATAACAGCATTTGATTAGAATTCAATTCTCGTAACACAAGTATTGTTTACATTTTATGATAAGGTCTGTTTATTCAACAACCCAATAAAAAAAACTTCAAGTGCCTAGCACCAATAGAAGCGTCAGCGAACCGTTTTATGTAAACAAAGTCATAAACATGTCAATGGCGGGAAAATAGCGCGGGTATGCCAGATGTGCGAGTTTCGCGCGCGACGGGCGCTGACGGGTTTACAAAAGCCTAGTATCCAAGCAAAAATAAAACTAAACTAATTGACTAATGCCTCGTGATCTCGTTTCTGGTGCGGTGCACCACTACGTCAAGTGAGTAGAGAGAGCCATAAAGATATTTTCCTTCCCTCCAGTGTTTTCTCGTTTATTTCTAAGCCCTACTTTGCTTAAAGGTCACGCGCTGTATGTGGTGGAACGCGATCTAAAAATAGGGTTAGCTTTTCCTTATTACTAAGCTAAGACGGGACCAAGACAAATCATAATAATCACCACACTTATTTGTAAAGCGAACTAGACTAACTTTATAAATACCTAACTACGTTTTCTTGTGGCCTGTACCAAAGAGTCCTAGTTTTTTTTTTTTTCTGTGTAAAAAGTTGCCACACTTAATCAGTGAAATAATTTTCTTACTAGATTGGATTTGTACTTCCAATAATTACTTCCTACAAACTACGTTTTGTTTATGTTACAAGACCTCTTACACACCCAAAGGAGTACTGAAGGAAAAGTTTAAAGTACACCCAAACTCAGCAGTCACCTAATCTATCTAGTCTATCTAGATATTTAAAAAACATATATACGGTCGAATTGAGAACCTCCTCCTTTTTTCGTCGGTTAAAAATGAACTCCTATTTCCTTTGTCACGGCATCACGCGTGGACTGTTGGACCGATTTCGCTAATTCATTTTTGTAGTGTTTGTTATTGTCAGAAGAAGGTTCTTATGAAAGAAAAAAATAAGAAAGTTGCGCGGAAAATTAGAAAATTTCTGAAAACTTAACGACTGTTTAAACTTCGCGCGTTTGACAGTTCATAGCTAAGACAGGACAACGTCTGTCGGGTCAGCTAGTAAAAGTATAAAAAGTATGTTACTAACCTGTAAGTGTACCTCATACTCCGTCGGCCCAAAATACGAGCCATACAGTCCAAAGCCGACGACAAAAATTCTCTGATCAACTGTAAACCGTATCCGGTCTGTGGTCCCACTGTACCCCCACCGGGACTCCGTCTGGGGAAACCTGTTCACCGTCAGCTCCTTACCAGTCATGCAACATCTCGGGGTGTCGAGAAACCCCACATTTGGTTTGGGATTGACGGTGAAGTATAGGAACAGCTGCACGATTTCTCTGTCGTCTAAGAGGCCGCTTTGAGCAGGGCCCATGGCGAATTCTTCTACAGACATCAGGGGGAATCTGATGGCGTTGAAGGCTCTGCCTAGGACCATTCTTTGGTTGGATGGCGTGACGGGTAGCTGTCTTCTTATACATTCTGCTTCGGACCAGCGCAGGACCGCGGCGAAGATTTTCGCTTCTCTGATGCGGAGTGTATCCCTGGGGAAATAGAGATGGAAATTGTTATGTTTTGGTAGTTCACTGAGATGGATGTTTGAAGAAACCCTGGTCAGGTATAGTGATAACCAATAGCCAATAGTCATCAACGTTGGACACAAATCGATATTTTATATGTTGCTGGCTATTCGAACCTTTGAAATATTGTCGTGAAGCACGCAAAGTCGCGGACTTAATTCGGAGAAGCATTTAACGTAAAAACTAAGCTATAATTATTGAATATTTATCTAGGTACCGAATAAATAAGCTGAAATTAATATCTTTGACATTACTTTTTTGTTTCTTTTTTTATCATTTACAGGCACGCGTTTGACCACTATCTCACCTGATGGTAAGCAATGATGAGGTCGAAGATGGAGCACGCTTGCCTAGAAGTAACCTATTCACAGACTCTGGCATTTGTTCTATGACAAGAGTAACTGGGACTACTGGGAGTCGTTAAGTCAAGAGTGAATTGGTTACTTCTAGGCAAGCGTGCTCCATCGTCGACCTTTCATCGCATACTATCAGGTATCAATCAATTATAAAAAAACTGTTATGACTTCCATGGAACAATAAGGTGTTAGGTTCTAGGCCTTTTACCTGTATAAAAAAACTTTTTTACAAAAAATTTTTGACACTGACTTACGAAATTAAAGTTATTTTGCATTTTTTTTAGTTCTTTTGGAAGTCGGATCTATTTTTTTGTAAAAAAGTTTTTATTTTACACTTTTTAGTTGTGATTCGCCATTAAATTGTGTTATCAATGCATATTTGTGCGATAGCAGCAATCCCTGTTGATTTGCTGTAATTTATTGAAGAGTTCCGTTGTCTGTCTCCGAAACTCATCATCAGATCTATATGAAATATAAATGGGACCATTTCGGAATGAAGCCCTTTCGAACAAAAAAAGAATTTTGCAAATCCGTCTATACAGAGTGGTGATGACAATACGACATTAAATTAAACCTCGCATACCTCAAGACGTTCTCAGTCTACATACAAAAAATCATTTGAATATATCCAGTAGTTTAGTCACAGGAAATTATTTTTCATTTTTAACATTTGCTACATGATGTATCTGATAATAGGGAAACACTGTCAGGTTAACGACCCACATCGGTATAAACATCAAAACATTAAAGTCACGTTGCCAACTCGCTACTTAAACACTTTCGCCAATTTAGTATTTTCATCTGATTTACTGAAAATTATACCTTAACTCTGAGTAATAAGAGTCATAAAGCGTGTCATCAGAGTTGGATAAGAAAGTAACGAATGCGGAAATTGCAATGCACTCATAACATTAATAGAAAATTTAGTGTGTGCGAAAGAGATAAATCTAGTTTCGTTTGTTAGTTCGCTTTCTTGAAGAAATTTGCTACAACAAATTTATGTTAGTGTGTCGCCGCGGTCCTGTGACGAGTCACGCGTCCTCAGGTACAGTGCCGCAGGTGCCGCTAACTTTCGTTCGCGCCGCGTCGCCACTCGCCCCGCCTTTGATGTCTAGGTACTTCCCCGCCGCTCGTGTTTTTTGTAAATTCATTTACGACGGTATTAGTGCGAAATTGGACGCTTTATTTTGGTGACAGGACACGTAGCGTTTTAATAGGTATTTAGTTAAACAGTGAGTGAACTGTGCGAAATTAGACGCTTAGTTTTTATTGTTTTCGTGTTTTTTTTTTAACGCTTCTGTTACAATCTGCACGCACCGCCTGTCCGACTTATGCTACACGAGAAATTTTAAGGTAGGTTTAGTTGCCTTCCACGCCGACTAAATCGCGGGCAAGCTAGTACCCCGATAATTATACGAGGGCGGTTTGATAAATCCGTGACTATAAGAACAAGAATTTAATTTTTACGGAATTTAGTTTTATTTTTCTACATAATCTCCTGTTTGCTCTATACACTGCGACAAACAATTTTCGAGCCCGTCCAATCCATAAAAAACATACATAAAAAAACAATTAAAAAAAATAAAAACATCCGAATTGATAACCTCCTCCTTTTGGAAGTCGGCTAAAAACAGAAACGTATTGAAGGCAAGAAATATCAAGGAAAATGTACCTATGCGTTAAAAACAAACATCTTTTAAAATTTTCCAGACAAGTCTCGATCGATTTCGCAAACTTCTACCTGCCTTACTTATTATACATACAAACAAACGTCTGTTTTCCATTAACTTACACAATATTGAATGGAGTAAACTGCAGACTTGTCGGAGTAAACTGCAGACTTGTCGAATCAAAGCTGCACAGTCTCGAGCATCGACGCCGAGTCGCCAGCCTGTCGGTTTTCTATCGGTTACATTTCGGGAAGTGTGCGTCGGAATTGCATAGTTTAATTCCGCCAAGTCCGTTCGATCATCGGAACACTAGATGTACGGCGATGCGCCACCCGTACATCGTGGATCCCACCCACACGCACAAAACGTTTTGGGAACACATTCATTGTGCGTACAGCTAAGGAGTGGTATTCCCTGCCGGAGTCTGTTTTTAAGGCGCAGTCATACGACTTTTAATGGTTTTAATTGAACATGTCTAAACGACTAGTCTTATTTCATTGAAAAAATATATTTCTGTCGTAATTTGATCTGAGAATATTTGAAATCATATTTTCATAACATAGTGTAATTAATTTGTAAAGTTATGTCTAACGCGGATAAAAAATTGAGAATCACGCAAAAACTATAAAGCGTATTTTTATGAAACCTTCACCATTTTAAAGATCATTTAATTTATAATTTAGTCTCAGTGTTTTATTTTAATACCTATTTTATGTGTAATAAATTAATAATGCGTCTAATTTCGAACAGCGCTCCTTGATGGGCGAGTCCTATTACTGGGTGGACGTACGACGCGTTTCGTGAACTCAGCACAGAACGCGCAAGCTAACCACTCAAGGTAGCATTTAAGGTGGCAGTTAATAGCGACTTAAGACAAGAGCAAACAAGTTACTTCAAGGCAAGCGTGCTCCATCGTCGACCACATCATCGCTTACCATCAGGTGAAATAGTGGTCAAGCGCGAGCCTATCAAGGTTTTAAAAAAAAAAGACTTATTAAAGGTACTATTGAAAAAGCAAAACATCGAATTTGTGGAAGTACACACTATCGTATTTGCGTCGACGAACGATGCTAATGAAATTGGCACGTCCAGGGCCCTATTTAACGTAATTGACAATGCGACATTTTTGCCAAAAAAATACAGAGTGTTAATTATTGTTACACCAGCTGCCGCCGCGTGCAATTTAACTCATTCGGATTGCGCTTAAGGCCCGTATAGCCGTTTGTTTGTAGGTACCATAAATCTAATTAAAATAATATAATTATGTGTGTAACTCAAGTCGCAAACGCAAAACCATAAACAATATATAAAAAAACAAGAAATGCAGTAATGTCAAACTGTCACTAAAACAAAGGACGCCTAAAGAAGTTTTCACTTCAATCCGCTATGCTCTACTTGAAAATCGTATTCTAAATTAACCATTCGACTTTATCTCCAAATATCGAACACCGACGATTCAAACCAGCCAGGAGCGCCCGGTCTATATGTGCCGTCTGTGTGCTGAGTGCACACGCGCCACAGTACCGACGTTATATCTGTATGTAATTGTTTACTGTCATCTTTCAAACAACATCGAAAGAGGAATGCCCATCTGCCATACAAAGAAATGCCTGGAATGGACAGAAACTACTAATAGTCCATAGTTCTATTAAGAATAAAATATGAATAGTGAATTTATTCTTGAGTTTGTTGAACTAGGGTAAAAATATAACCATCACTTAATATATTTAACTTGATATCCGCTTATATTTATATGGAGGTCGTGTTTATTATATATAATATATACCGCCATGTTACCATGGAAATGAGGCAGCACAAACTACCACGCCAGTGTAAAGAAACTAATTTACTTAACATGTATTCTGGCATTGGCCCACAGTATACAACAGCTGTTGGCATGTTGACAATGACCTTCTAACACCACTGCTGACAGATATTTTTTTTTTTTTTTTTTTACTAGAGATCAGGAATGTAACCATTGAGTACAAACCCTGTCTCTCAACCCTGTATCTTGAGAGACAGTTTACAATAAGACAACCCAACGGGCGACAGCGACAATATGCTCCACTCAATAGTGGAGCATATTGTCGCCAAGATATATTCAAAATTAGTTTAATAAATAATAAAAAAGTAGCAATAATTAATACAATAATAAAATTAATAACCATAAAAAATTAATTACAGATTTTAAAATTCATTAGGTACCATTATAAAATTAATCACAAATTATAACATTAAATAATGACAGCAATAAAATTAACGACAGTAAACAAACACTTTAAAATTTTGTGAGGGAGGTGAGTCTGAGTATTAAGGTGAGTACTATGTATCTAGGTGATGTAGTTGAGTAAGGATTCGGTGTAAGAGTAGTCCTGGTGTAGAAGCCACTCAGTGACTTTACATTTCAGTTTGTGTCTGTTGAGGTCTTGTATGCTGAGTTGTTTGTGAATTTTATGGTAAATGTGGGTGGATAGTATGTAATATTGGTGCTTAGCAAACTTAGTTTTATGTTGTTTAAACGTGGAAGGGCTCCTACGTTTGTTAGTATCAGTAGGGGGTGTTTTAGAGTGTGTTCTAAGGATAACTCGAAGCACGTAGAGTTGCCGAACCGTTAATACCTTGCAGTCAGAATATAAATCCGTCGTTGGATATCTGAATGGTTTCCAAGTCATTACCTTAAGAATGGCTCTCTGAGCACGTTCAACTCGAAGAAAGTTAGTTTTTGTAGCACCACCCCACACGGAAATGCAATATCCCAGGATTGATTGACACAAAGCAATATAAACCATTTTCAAAGTTTCATGAGTCGCAGCTTCTCTGAGCGATTTCAATATATGTATAAGCCGCATGGTTCTTGTGATAAGGGCTTCCAGTTGCTTATCCCATCGTAGTCCGTCGTCTATATGGACACCCAGGTACCTAACACTGACGGTTCGAGTGAGCGCTGGACACTGGCAAGATGTAGAGGGATAAGAGCATGTGTGAGCTGTTAAAGAGAACGAGCGGGGCGGAGAGGTGTTACGCCGAATCGCAAATGGAATGTAAACAGTTTTCTGAACATTAAGTGTAAGTAGATTTTCATTGAGCCAAGCCATAACTTTGGTAAGCGCCGATTCAGCGTTGGATTTCACGATGTCCCAAGTACGTCCACAGACAAGAATCGCAGTATCATCTGCATACGAAAAGATTCGGCAATTGGGGAGATTCATATTGCAGAGGTCATTTACATAAATGAGGAATAAAAGAGGACCTAGAATACTACCCTGAGGCACGCCAAACGTCATAAGTCTCTCCTCGCTGAGGTATGTGTCAATTTTGACCTGGTGTTTTCGATTTCTAAGATAATCCTTATAAATCTCCAGTGCGCTGCCACGAATACCAAGGTGTTCTAACTTTGAAATAAGTAGGGGAACAGAAACTGTATCGAAGGCCTTGGAGAGGTCCAAAAATATCCCGAGACATTTTGTTTTCCCGTCAAGATTTCCAGCGATGGATTGCGTGAGATCAAGTACGGCATCCTCTGTCGAGACCCCAGACCGGAAACCATATTGGTTACCAGCTAGGAGATGATACTTATCCAGAAAGTTTCCGAGAGACTTGTGCAGAATCTTCTCCAAGATTTTGGAGAGAGCAGGCAAAACAGATATAGGTCTATAATTACTGACACAGCTTCTGCTACCCCCCTTGTGAATAGGATGGATTATGGCCTTTTTCAATACATCCGGAAACACTCCCATACGAAGGCAGAGATTGAAGAGGTAAGTCATTGGCGGCACCAGCACATGACGGCAATTTTTCAGTAACAAGGGAGGTATACCGTCCCATCCAATAGAACATTCATTGCGCAATTGCATCACAAGAATCTCAACTTCCGCTTGATCTACTTCTAAAACAGCAAGAGAATTCAACGAGGAGAGACCACCAGAGGAAGGCTGAGAAGTCTTTCGGGTAGAGGGCTGGGGATTAGGGGACATGGGTAGAGGGGAGTTGAAATGTGAGGGGGGTTGAATTGCAGGGAATACTCAAAATACTTGCCAGTCCATGGATAATGACTGGTATTGTAGAAACGATAATTATGAAGATTTTTCTGTGCAATCAGTTTATATTAGTTTGTGAGATTTTTTAGGGTTCCATACCTCAAAAGGAAAAAGGAACCCTTATAGGATCACTTTGTTGTCAGTATGTCAAGACCCTTTTTTCTCAGGAACGCGTGTTTAATATTAAATACTTAGGTCTGCATTCCCTTGGAGTAGTGAAAAAATCAAACTTCTAAGTTAACGCAATCAAAAGATACGGCCGTTTACGCCGCATATTTGACACTCAAGGGAATGAAAACCTATAGCGTATTTCCCGTTGACCTAGAATCATGAAATTTGGCAAGAAGCATTGGCACAGAGCAAAAGTAAAGCAGCCAAAGTTAAGTTTGTTCGAGATTCGATTCCCGTGATGGACGAACTGTTTACATACCTAAAAGTTGGTACGGAACCTTCGGTGCGCGAGCCCGATTCGCACTTGGCCGATTTTTCAACAATAGGGAATAAAGTAATTCAAACTTTTTTATTTTTTAAATATACATTGTATTGGACCCTAAACAATGTCTATGCACTTGTTTGATTTTTTTTTTAATTCATCACATATTTTACATTCATTATTTTATGATGCAACATAAAATAATGAATGTAAAATATGTGTAATATGTGTGTGTGTGTGTGTGTGATATGTATGTGTGTGTGTGTGTGTAATGTGTATGTGTATGTATGGTTTTTGATGAAACTAAACGTAAACACAAAACGTATCGTTCTCAATAATGCCGGTAGAGACGAATAAACATATGAGTCAAAGTAACACTTAGTTCGTAAAAACTGTAAAAAGTACTTTAAAATTTCACTAAAAAGTTGTTATAATATTCACAAGTTTATTATTTTAGTTTCTTCTATTATTTGATTACAATTTAGGTACATATTATACTAAACTAATAAATAACTAAATAAATAAAATATGTACAAGCGGCATAACAGATCCGGTAGGAGTACAGCTCATTGGGCATCAAAAAATTCGTCCACATCGCTGTCAATGGGAAAAGTGCCCAGAACGCTGGCAGCATTGCCACGTTGAATGGCAATGCTGATTCTTTGGCAGAAAAAAAGGCCAGCCCTCTGGTCACGTGAAGAGTTGACTAAATGTTTGCAGATGTCACGGAAAACTTGATGAGCTCGGACCCCATGGCCCTAGTGTTTCAACCCCAAACGGCTCAAACATATAACTCCCAATAAGGTTGTTATATTTGCACCGTTTGAGGTTTTCGCACCTATAGCAGCCGCCCCAGCACAGCCCGCCGTGCAAAGAAGATGAGATGGCGCAAGGGTGTCGACACATGTTGCATCCCACACCAAAGGCCTACCCATCTTCCAAGGCATTATGGTCATCCCATCGGGCTTCTTTCCATCGTCACGTGCCAGGCCATGAGGTTCTAAAACGGCTGACACACTGGCGGTGACAAGAGCCCGACGGATGATGTCATTAATGCTGACGTGCCGTGCCATACGACCCGCGCTGCTACTGCAGGATAGGCCATGGTGTACGCGGTGGTCCACTGCTTCACCACATTGGCAGCGCTGTGGAGCTTCGCAAGGAGCACCCAGACGCAGACATGTAGCGATCCGGAAGGTGGTGTCACTCAGCATAGTACCTATGTTGGGTGACGGTAGTGCCTGTAGCCAGAGGCCCGACTCCCATTCACCCACAGCCAGCAGGTAAAGCGGGCAAGCCATTTTCCAAGCGTTCATTGCGTCGGTCAAGCACGGCACTTCACAGTTAACCAGTGATGGAGACAAAATTATTTTGGTTAACTTTTCAGTGCTGTGGACCGAGGACAGGAACGCCGGTAGGCTTATACTAGAAATTTTGCAGAATTTATAATATTGAAATTGCAATTTCTGCTTGACATGCACATACAATTCGTAAAATTATTCATATACGGACAAAAAATAAGATGTAAACAAGGCGTATCGAGGAAAGTGACGTCACAGTACAGCTTTGACAGTTACGAATGTTTGAAGTGTAGTGGAAAAAAGTAGAAGTTAAATAATTTTTTTGAGTGTCATGCAGTACTTGAATTTGTTTTTAAATTTTTTTCTTGAGTTTATAGTACTGTATTTTGCTATAAGTGAAAAAAAATTACATGCATATTCCTTAGTAATAGTCTTCATAAACTCTATGTATTATTTATAAAACTCACTAAACATAATATGTTTAGTTTAATTACTGCTAAGCGGATTCTAAATTCACTCTCCATGCAACATTTTGAAAATAGGTTTTTAATTGTGCCTGCTAATGAGAGGGCTTGATGGGTTGCTAATCAGTGTTTAATCTAATCATAACTATATGCTTAATCAATATAAATTAAAAATCGAGTCTCAAATGTATGTCATTTATACCCACCTAACCCACCCACCGACCTACCTAACCCCCGAACCTATTTGGCTAAATCTTTCTAGGGTTCCGTACGAAGGGTCCTAACAGAGCCTTACTCACGTGTCCGTCTGTCTGTCTGTCCGTCGTCTGACACAAAATTTTGTACTGATGAATTTTTTAACTTCCCATTAACCTATGAACTTGAAATTTTGTGATTATGCAGGGTTATAGGGAATATTGTTACTTGTATATTTGTTGTAAGTACCTGTCTATTTTGTAATTATCAAAAAAACGTAGTATTGTATAGCATGGTACTTGTTTAATTTAATATTTCCCTGTTTTTTTATATAGGTACCCTAATTTACTATAGCACGGGTAGAAGGTCACATAACCATCCGGGATACAGTTGGCGCCCAAATGTTAATTATTACATATATTTTACGAACCAATATTTTGATTGAATCAAATTGACAAATCAGATTTTTTCTTTGATAATTCCCTCATTTGGTACGGAACCCTAAACGTGCGAAGTCTGACATATATTTGGCCGGTTTTTAGTTTTTTTGGTAATTATCAGGAAAAGGTTTGTATGAAAAAAAATTTTGGAAAATAGAAAAAAAAATATTGCACCCTTGCAAAGTCAGGGCTTAGTTGCTTGTTTTTTTTAAAAATAAGGCCCAAAAACAAGAAACCAATAAGAAACTGATTATCAAAATTCTCTACAAAGAATTGGAATAAATAATCTTGCTAAACTGTTCAGAGATTTAAATGAATAAAGCTTTTAGTAAATAAATTAAAAGAAAACCATAATATTACTAAGTTGATAGATAGTTCAGGTCTCATAAAAGAAAACTCAGTAACTCTTGAGAGATCAGTTACTGATGATACTACTGTATTTATGAGGGCAGATTTTAATTCTTAAGGCGTATGGCTATTTACGCCTTAAGAATTAAAATCAAGAATAAAAATACTATGTTGTATTTGTTACAAAAAGCTTAAGGTATTTTTACGTTGTTGAAACAGGACTCAAAGTGTTTCGTAGCAAAAGTACCAAAAATGGCAGTTTTTGACACTTTTGCCTACTACTGTGGATACGAAACACTAAGTCTTGTTTTAACAACGTAAAAATATGTTATCCTATTTGTAACGAACGCAACATAAGATTCTTTAATCTTTATTTTCTAGGCTAAGATACGAATTTTTATTCAATGAGGGCGCCACTTATGGGGAGGTAGGCCCTTAAGTTTAACTAGGTATCATAAATTACATAGTAATTTCTTGTTCAATAATAACAAAGCATCATTCATCATCATCATCATCGTTATTTTAGTTCAAGGACAACCACTGCTGGGCATAGGCCCTCCCCCAAGGGTCATCACAACAAGAAAGCATCAATATTACAAGAAATGATGTATTCTGTGCCTAGCAAATTAATAATTCCTTGGATTAAAACACGTCAGAACCACACAAGGTTATATTACTTCCATGTTTTAGCTATTATCTTTTTATTTGCCTAGTTTTTATTATGTACATCATGCAAACTAATAAATATAAGGTTGTAATTGCCAAAATTGTTAGCTTTAATAAAATAGTAAAGAACCAAACATACCTCTCCAACACAGCGTTTAATGTTTCCTGATCAATATCCGTAAACCCTTCAGCGTTCAATGCATCAGCAGTATTCTTATCTATCATCTCCAAGCATAGCGCAGCCAGCTGCGGTTCATCAAACAAACGAGCCTGCGTCAACAAGAGAAACGCATTGTCGGTACCCAAGTTGCTTTTCAAGAAATCTACACAGTGCTCCTCTAAAGCAGCCACAGCATATTTCTTTGCAGTGTACAGCGTTGTCATCACACTCTCTGGACCAATCCGTACCTCATCAGAATATAGGAACTTTAGTAAGTGTAGGAAAGCTGCAGGCTCCACATCAGGTAACTCTACCTCATCAGACTTAGTTGCTAGTACACCATTGAACATGGCATCGAACACCGCGCTGCCCACAGACAACACAAACTTGTGCGCTGGTATGACTTGCTGGTTGGCATCCTTGCCGACTATGAAATGTACGTCGCATAAGATCTCGTTGTTAAAAAGGAACGATAGTCTTTCTTTTACGGTGGTTTTCGTCGCCTGCCAGTTGTGTAGGCGGCCGCCTGAGTTGTTGATCGGCTGGAGATTCTCTATCGCGGACGACGAAGCGAGAGGCTCGCTCGCCTGCCCATTATCTTCCTCCAGCACCTGCCCGAGCTGGCGCGCTTGCTGGTTCGACGGCAGCATGTTCTGCGGCGGCAGCTCATCACCACCGCCTCCGTCGTCCAGCCGCACGTTAAGCAGTCTATTAACTATATCATTTTTAGACCCAGATGCCATAACGCGTGAATTTTCAACTATCACACATTACACAGAACGCCGGTCGTGCTCGAAACACGATGTTTATGTTTGAAAACTGCTGTCTTTATTAAGACCGTGGGTGTGAGACACAATTTGAAGTGATTTGTTGTAGTAATTAGCCTCAATTTTTGTTTATCACAGCGCACAGAGATGTTTCGTAGATTTTTTTGACGTGACAGGAAAATTTCGATATTGCCATTCTAAGGATTTAAAAATTTACCAATTCAATGAATTTTCTAGTTTTCATAATAGATTTATTGAAATTTTTGCGAAAAAAAAACACTTTGATTTAGTCTTGGTTTATAAAATATTAGAAGACTAATAGAATTGCTGATAAGGCATTATAATTATAAGGTTATAAACATTCCATTCCTCTTGTATTGTCTTTTTGGTTAGCTAGAAGGCCGTTCCTATTAATCCTTCCTTAGTGTCTAACCGAAATACGATTTTTAGCCTAAACCAAAAGTTCGGCTCCCCTTTCATTGTTGGCCGAATCTGTAACCGAACCTCAAGTAAACAGTAAAACTAAATGCCAAAAAATGTCTTTTAAAGCTAAGAGACCAATAAAAATAAAATAAGCTGTAACTCATTGAAAAAAAAATACTAAATAAGTTTTAAAACGATGATTGCATACGTGAGACAGTTTTTGGGGTCACTTACACAACCTTCAGCTCAAAGACGATAGATTCGGTCGAGCCAAATATTCGGCAACTTTTTAGCCGAAAGTTTCGTCTAAAAAGTTACCAAATATTTGTCCCGAAACTGAAATTAGCTAATCTACCCAAAATAGAAAGCGAACCTTTGGTCCGACACTAGTTTACTACCCTTAACATAACAGTGATACTGCAAGTAGCATAATACATTCAATATCAATACAGAAAAAATACAAACCTATTTCCGCATCTACATAACGTAAACACTGCAAGCCCATACATAAACGAAGATTTACATACTGCGGTTTGCGGTGTCAAATGGAGCCACTCAAATACCCGACCGCTTCCCATGAGCGTCGTAATAGTAGGTAATGAGGGGGTTGGCAGAACAGAAGTATTGGGATCCATGGACTTTACTGCGGGCGGTAAAATTATACTGCGGTCGGTGAACTCAACGAGGCATTGCAAGATTCTGATTGAGGGTCGTGTTTGATGGTTTGTCTTTATGTTCTTATGTATGAATTCATGCCTTTTAGATTAGGATGGCAGGGAGGACAGAGAGGATAGTAGAGTAAGGTTTGCTGTATCCTATTAATATTATAAAAGTTTGGATGGGTGTTTGTTACTCAATCACTTATGAACGGATCTGTATGAACATAGAGATAGATTATAATATAGTCTGTAATAGCACATATAAGGTACCTACGCTATAGGTGGCAGCACAAATCGACACGAACGCCACAGTGTGGTGAGAAAGTTAACTATTCAGAGGTTATTGTCTTGCCGTCTATTTGTTTACATTACATTATAATCGTTTTCATTATGATTAAAATGATAAAATATGGGTACCGGCCGATTAATAATGATTGTCGCATGGTCAGAATATGTCAAAAGACCAAAAAGTGTTCGAATCCGGGCATGTCTTACCGATTTACTTGTATTGAATAGTACCATTACTTATACTTAGCTATTTTTACTAAAAGCAATAGTAGTACATAATTCCTAAATGTTTTTAAAACTTATACATAGATGTATATGTGTATTTTATTACATTTATCCACTTTTGTCGTTCAGCACATAACCATGGAAAGTGAGCACTATTCGTAGGAAAGTAATAGAATTTGGCACCATTTGACTCTTATTTTTCTTTGAAATGTTCAAGCATCCCGAAATGCAATAATACATTTTCATTTAGTTAAATGTTATTTTTCACTTCTATAATGAGATTATTTTCTAATTGTTTTCATGAATGATTCGGATTTGCGCCACCAGGTGGCAGAGTCTTCGTCATGCACGTTATTTGGGGTTGGCGGCGCAACATATCTTTTTCTTCCATACTCCTCTATTAGTCGTCATCTCTGTAGTCACCCCCTTTTTACCCATATCCTCTTTTACACAATCCAACCATCGTTTCTTTGGCCTTCCTCTACTCATATAGCCATCCACATCCATACACAAGACTTTCCACTTTCCTAACAAACATTACCTGAATTTTCGATTTTCTTATAAAAATTCCGAATTTGTAGTTACGAAAACGCAATGAATATCAAACGTATTCGACAAGAAGGGGCGGGGTTTAACTCCACTTGCCTGTGTACGCGTTACATTGCGCGGAATAAAAAATAGTTTTATTTTTCAATGTGTTTGATGTACTTAATTCATTTCCCAGCAATAATTTATGCGCAAAACTACTTTGTTAGACGTACAGTATCGTGCAGGCGATCGTCGGCAGCGACCTCTCGCTCCGTACCATGGCCCTGGTCCAGGCCATGGTACGGAGCGAGAGGGAATGGGAAGCAGTCTCCTCCTTCTACGAAGCAGTAATGCTCGCGAAGGAGGAGGCGGAACGGGTGAGGGAGAGGCAGCAACGACAGCCTCGCCCTCCCGCCCTCAGCAGCAGCCGCCACAGGAGACGCCAGGGGCTTCCGGCGCCGCGAGACGATCTCCGGCCACCGTAGACGCGGGCCTGCGGACGGCGAGTAATGGGTAGCTCGCGTCCGATCAGCACCAGGCCCGAGAGTCGACGGCGCGTAGTGTTCCACGCGCGCCTCAAAGAGTTGTCAGCATAAATGACGGGGCCCATCATGGCCGATGCCTGCCTAGGGGTTGAGGATAAATTCGAAAGAGTTACCTCGCCTCTGGGCATTCAGGGCAGGGAGGAACAGGGGTGGGTTTTACTCAGTAAGAGTCTGACACGCCCTTCCGCTCCACCTTAGAGCGGGAGAAGTCAGTGGATGATTTCCCAAGCTCCAAAAAAAAACAAAAAAAGATTTACAGTATGCGTGTTTAATGGCTCTGTGATGTATCTTTTTACACCCTGTATACTCATTTCTAATTCTATCCATGCACGTGATTCACGTAACACCACACATCGCTCTTAGCATTCTCATCTCAGCTGCATGCAATTGCTTTTCATTCATTCCTTTTGTGGCCCAACATTCTGAACCATACAAGACAGGCAGGTCTGACCATTGTTTTATAAATCTTCTCCTTAAGTTTAAGGAGAATGCGGATAGTCTTCGTCATGCACGTTCCCTATAACTTATAGTGGCGGAAGTACTAATTCCACGCGGGCGAAGCCGCTGTCAGAAGCCAGTAAAAACATCGCGTCACGTGTGCCATCTGTCAGTCCCCGTTGACAGTCGGCCATCGTGTAACTACAGACTTTGTCAGGTTCCGGGTGTATGAACCTTGTCACAGGTCTAAAGACCTTGGGTAATAGTGATAATAGCCGTTTAAAAAGGCGTGAATCGGGTTTTTGACATTTTGTTTTCGAAGCAAACTAGCGGCACACATGTGCGCCACCGGGGTTATAAGATTTGCCTTGCCAATAAAAATTGCCAAAAACCCGATTCACGCGTTTTAAACTGCTACTATACCCATGGTCTTTAGTCCTGTGACAAGGTTCATACACCCGAAACCTGACAAAGTCTGTAGTTACACGATGGCCGACTGTCAACGGGGACTGACAGATGTCGACACGTGACGCGCGCTGGGCCTGAGGGGTTTTAAAGCTTCTTCTTCTTTCACCTCGCCACTTCCCGTTACTCGGGGTCGGCTTCCTTAGTCATGAGGCGCCACTTGTTCCACTGGTATGCATCTGTATACAGGGTGTATCGAAAAGGTGTGGTCATATTTTAAGAACTGCATCTGCCCATCGATATGAACAACTTTCTTCAACAAACCTGAGCAAATTCTCAAAAAAAAGAATTACCTCCCATACAAATATTGATCAGCTGATGATAATTAACTTTGTGTGGAAAGTCCAATGTTTTTTTTTGGGCATTTTCTATTTTGTCTTAGAAAAAGTTGGTTGATCCATGGGCAGAACCGGTTCTTAAATATGACCACACCTTTCTGTTACACTCTGTATATAAAGTTCAAAGTCCTAAACCGCTGGTCCTAGATACATGAAAGGAGGGTGTGTTCTTTGTGAAGAGTAGGTATCCAGTAAGAAAGGGTTTTCGAAATTCAACCCTTAAGGGAGTAAAAAAGGGGTTGAAAGTTTATAACGGGGGAAGTACCTACTAATTCCACGCGGGCGAAGCCGCTGGCAGGAACCGGTCCTCAGTAGACAGACCGCACTTTTTCATGTCTTTCTGGCAATTCGTTATCCAAGATGTTAGCGGTTTTCCCCTCTCTCGCATAAAGGATGATTCACGTTACACCGTGCGGCCACCGAGCCTCGGCCGAGCCCTGGCCGAGGCACGGCCGGGGCACGGCCTGGGCACGTCCGGGGTACGGCCAAGCATGGATCAGTTCATACAAAATGTATGCAACAATCTTTGACCGTGCCACGGCCCGGGTGGCGACACGGTGTAACGTGAATCATCCTTAATGCTTACCTACCTACTAGTGTGAACAGGACAGTTGCAATTTGTCGAGTGTTCCCAAAGTGCGTTTCTATAATCACAAGAAAGGTGGATAGGTAACTTTTCTTTATCCAAAAAGTGGGCGTTGGTATTGTCGCTAACCAATTTAAAAAAGAAATTGAAATTGCTTTAGACCTTTGCAGAGATTTGCCAAGCGTCATCACTAGACTTCGGATTCTGTACACTTGCATATTTGCATGCAATAACTCTCTAATTACGGCGAATTAATGCATATTTTAGCCTTTTTCCCAATCATACATATTTCTTTTAGTAGCAGGAGGTACGTATACCCAGCGCTGGGCACGCCACCATCGCGGCGGTAGTGCCCCTCTTTGAGGAGTGGCTGGAGAGGCGTCACGGCGTCCTCACCTTCCGCCTGACGTAGGTCCTTACCGGATACGGTTGTTTCGGGAGGTTCCTGCATCAGATGACGGCACGGTTGGCGCAGTGGTTGAGCGTTCGGCTGCTGCGCTGCGTGTCGCGGGTTCGATCCCCGCACGGAACAAAAATATTTGTATGGCCTATAGATAGTTGTTCCGGGTCTGGGTGTCTTGTGTATGTGAGTTTACATGTTTGTGAACGCACCCACGATACAGGAATAATTCCTAGTGTGGAGCAACGTTTTTTAAAATAAAAAAAAAATAAAAAGAAAAAGATCAGGCGGGAGGAAACGCCCGGATGTTACCACTGCGCTGATCGCCCAGAGGACACTGTGGAGCATACGGTGGAGGTCTGCCCCGCTTGGGCGGAGCACCACCGTGTCCTCGTGGATGGAATAGGTGGCGGCGACCTCTCGCGCCTTGCCCTGGTTCAGGTCATGTTACGAAGCGAGAGGGAATGGGAAGCTCAACGGAGTGGCCCTCACGGCCCCGGCCGCTACCACCGCAGGAGAGGTACTGGGCGTACTGGGCGTAGGACGTCGCGAGACGATCTCCGGCCCCCGTGGACCCGGGCCTGCGGACGGCAAGCAGTGGGTAGCTCGCCGTCCGATCAGCACCAGGCCCGTGAGTCGACGGCGCATAGTGTTCCACGCGCGCCTCAAAGAGATTAGTGTCAGCCACCACTGACGGAGCCCATCGTGGCCGGTGCCTGCATGCCTAGGGGTAGCGGATAAATTCTGAAAATGAGTTACCGCACCCCTGGGCACTCAGGCAGGGAAGGAACAGGGGTGAGTTTTAGTCAGTAAGAGTCTGACACGCCCTCCCGCTCCACCCAGTTCGGGCAAAGTAATTGGTCAATTTGACAGTTCTGAAGCTATTGCAATTCAGTCAAGCAAGCTGGCATTTGAAAAAGCATCCATTAAAAGTTAGAGTGAACAGGCTTCTTCTGGGTAAGCTCGCTCCATCGTCGACTTTGTCTGTCACCTCTGACCTAGACTAGAGTCAAGAGCAAACCCATCTATACTAATATTATAAAGAGGTAAAGTTTGTGACGTTGTAGGGGGTACTCTTTCGCCCAGAGGACACTGTAGAGCATACAGCGGAGTTGTGCCTCGCTTGACCGAGCCCCGCCGTGGCCTCGTAGAAGCGATCGGTGGCAGCGACCAGTCCATGGTACGTAGCGAAAGGTAATGGGAAGCAGTCGCCTCCTTCTGCGAAGCTGTAATGTTCGCGAAGGAGGAGGTGGAACGGGTGAGGGAGACTCAACAGAGTCGCCCTCACACCCCCAGTAGCAGCCACCATAGGAGACGCATTGGGCGTCGAGGGTCGCGAGACGATCGACTGCGGACGGCGAGTAGTGGGTAGCTCGCCGTCCGATCAGGATCAGGCCCGAGAGTCGACGGCGCGTAGTGTTCCACGCGCGCCTCAAAGAGATGTCAGCAATGCATGACGGGGCCCGTCATGGCCGATGCCTGCTCAGGGGTCGTGGATAAATTCGAAACAGAGTTACCGCGCCCCTGGGCACTCAGGGCAGGGAAGGAACAGGGGTGGGTTTCAGTTAGTAAAAGTCTGACACGCCCTCCCGGTGCACCCAGAGCGGTAGCGGTAGCAGTCATAGGATGATTTCCGATCGAACGAAAAAAAACAAAAAAAGCACGGAGAGGTGAGCCGTCCAACTTCCTCTCGCGCCGTGCCCCTTTTCGCGCGCTTGTCAGCAAACACGACGGGGTCCGTCGTGGCCGATGCCTGCACGGGGGTTGAGGATAAATTCGAAAGAGTTACCTCGCCCCTGGGCATTCAGGGCAGGGAGGAACAGGGGTGGGTTTTAGTCAGTAAGAGTCTGACACGCCCTTCCGCTCCACCCTAGAGCGGAAGAAGTCATTGGATGATTTCCAACCCACAAAAAAAAAAAAAACCGTCCAACTTTGCACTGTGGTAGATCTACACTGTTACTTAGTTGCTGTGAGGACAATACAAAAAAAAAAAAAAAAAAAAAAAAAAAAAAAAAAAAAAAAAAAAAAAAAAAAAAAAAAAAAAAAATACAATTTTTTGTTGCTACTTTTTTATATTGCAAAATAATTATCTGGGCATTTTAACAGGTTATAATGCCCAGATAATTCATCATCATCATCAGCCTTTTAATGTCCCCACTGCTGGGGCACAGGCCTCCTCTCTGTGAGACGGTGTGCGCCGTAATCCACCACGCGGGCCCAATGCGGGTTGGTGGATGTCACATATCTTCCAATTTTTGGTTCTAGGACATGCCGGTTTCCTCACGATGTTTTCCTTCATCGTTTTGAGAGCAGTGGTGATGAAATAATTTACACAAAGTAAAGCGCCTGCCTGGGTTTGAACTCACGACCTACAACTTGTAAGTCGCGGCCGTTTCCACTGGGCCACTACTGCTCTCCCAGATAATTATGGGCACATAAATATTAGTATTAGCAAAATCAAAACTTGTTTTTTTTACTGTTGATAGGCATGCGTTTGACCACTATCTCACCTGATGGTAAGCGATGATGTCGTCGAAGATGGAGCACGCTTGCCTAGAAGAAACATTCTCACTTTTGACTTAAAGACTCCCAGTTTGTAGCTATCAGGAAATACAGATTCCGGCAGGGAATTCCACACTCTTACTTTACGCACAATGAATGTGTTCTCGACGTGTTTTGTGCGTGGAACTGTAAATAATTGAAGATTATTTTGGTAACAATCAGAAAGATATCTTATAAAAGCGACTTTAAAGCTCTTAACTTTTCAGAGCCTTTAGACAAAATACTTTTCTGTTAACATTAACGCTAACGCTTCGTGAAAAATGTATGGCAACGACATTCCTGGACGTGAGTCACGTGACTGTTCTCTCCGCAGGTAATGTCCTTGCCATACATTTTGCACGAAGCGTTAGCGTTAGCGCTATTATAAAAGTTATTTGGCTAAAGGGGCTGAACAGATTCCTAACCACCTAAGAACAGTCATGTAATGTTAGATAACAATTGGTTCCGAGCAAATTATCTAAATAGAAAAAAGTGAAAAATAAATTTAATTTCGGCAGTCGGTGTTTCTTGTTTTGTTTCTTGGTTTTGTGATACCGACTTCCGAAATTAAAGTTATTTTGCACCTTTTTTGGTTTTTTTTGGAAGTCGGTTCTATTTTTTTGTTAAAAAAGTTTTTATTTTTCACTTTTTAGTGGTGATTCCCCATTAAATTGTGTTATCAATGTATATTTATGCGATAGCAGCAATCACGGTTGATTTGCCGTCAATTTTTGAAGAGTTCTGTTGTCTGTCTCCGAAATCCATCATATCCGAATTGATAACCTCCTTCTTTTTGAAGTCGGTTAAAACAATTATTATCTTCATAATTGAATCAAATCGACTCTCAACCTCTTGGCTTTTCTAAAAAGATTCCTAAGGACTTAAGAACGGCCTGTCATTGGCTGGTACGTAACAATATCTACCTACGAGTATCTAGGTATAGCGTGATGTTATGGAACAAGTCGAGGACGCGTGTGACACAAAGATATGGTGGGTACGGGAGTTTTATTACCGCGGAAACTGCGACTCACTGAGCATGCACAGGGCTAGGAAGAGGGAAGTATTTCCATACTTTCACTTTTTTGTGGAAATTTCTCTGAAGATGTAGAATTATGACATGAAATTAAAAGGATCGCTCATTATTACACACTTCTTCATAGCGTGTCGATGGCATTTAAATAAATAAAAAATCATAATTAAATCCATTGCCAGGCCTAAAAAAAAGGCCCAGTATTCGATACCAGTAGGTACCTAATTTAGATAAGAGACTAATTATGATCGCTTAAATATCTCTATTAAGGCGCAGTTATACGACTTTTAAAGGTTTTTAATTGAATATCACGTCTAAAGGACTAGTCTTATTTCTTTAAAATAAAATATATGTTACTCTAGACTATTTCCGTCGTTATTTGATCTTAGAATATTTGAAATAATGTTTTTATAACATAGTGTAATTAATTTGTAAAGTTATGTCTAACGCGGATAAAACATTGAGAATCACGCAAAAACTATAATGCGTATTTTTATGAAATCTTCACCATTTTAAAGATCATTTAATTATTTATAATTTAGTGTCAGTATTTTAGTTTAATACTATACTGTTTTATGTGTAATAAATTAATAATGCGTCTAATTTCGGACAGCGGTCCTTGATGGGCGAGAACACGCAAGCTAACCACTCAAGGTCGTTGGCAGTTAATAGCACCTTAATTAAAATAGAAGAGATAAAACAGAATTTGTACTAAATCATCAGTCAGATAAATTGACTCAGTCAGATAAGTTCAGACAGAGAACCAGATCTAAAACGAGTGTTCCATAAACGTCGTATCTATGATTGTTATCCATATGTTAAGAGAGAATAGGTTACTACTAGGCAAGCGTGCTCCATCTTCGACCACATCATCGCTTACCATTAGGTGAGATAGTGGTCAAACGCGTGCCTGTTAACAATAAAAAAATAAACGAGTCGGACTTCGCACTTTTAAAATTCCGTACCAAATGAGGCAAATCAAAATTTTGATATTCGTTGTTAAAATATACGTAATAATAAACATCATCACCAAATTTCAAGTTCTCAATGGGAAATTTAAAAATTCATCGGAACAAAATTTTGTAACAGACGTGAGTGACAGCAATAGGGCTCCGTTAGTACCCTTCGGGTACGGAATGGTCCTAAATTTAAACATATTCAGGACACGATCGAGCCCAGCCTAGATGAGGCCAAAAGCCAACACATTTTCCGGACATACAACACACTTTTAAAAAATGATTTTGTAAGTAATTTGCATAATAAAATTCATTTAATTAGCCAAGACTATCTCTTCTCCGTTCTATGGCGTTTCCCGTACGTCATCAAGGGCACGCACGCGCGCAACGGTCGATTCAGCTACAGGTGCTGGCCCGGCAGTCGAACCGTCGCCGTCTGCTACGCACCACCTCGCCGCCCCCGGCTACGTCCAGACAAACAAGGCGATACCAACTATGACAGACTGATAACCTAAACATCATTCTAAACTTATCAAAACGCTTATTAAAAAACTCTTAAGCCTACTCTAATAGTGTAAGCAAAACGTTGTCAACAAAACTCATTGCGTTTACAAATTCAACAGGCGCTCATAACAATTCGTGCTCGAGTCTTATGACTAGTGTAAATAATCTTTAAAGTTTAAATATTAATCGTTGTCTCGTTTTCTCTACTGTTGTTATGAAGTGTTGTCTGTTTTCTTATTGACTTGTATGTGATCTAAGTGTTCACGTTCTATAAATAATGTTGTTTCCATTGTTGTTGATCTTGAACTGGATGTTACCTGCGTATGATCGTGTAGTGAGTGAGACATAATTGTATTATAATATGAATACGATTAAGTAAAGGTGAGTAAGAATCAATAATTTTACGGTATGTTGTAAGATTAAAAATATAAACATAAGGCCCACATGAAGCTGTGTTTTAAATACGTGGTATGTAGTTGGCCAGCAGGTATCGTATAAATAAATTAGGGGTATCGAGTGGCAAAGCTGTGGCCAGTGAAGGAAAGATAATACTTAGGTACGAAGAGCTGTGTACCTAATTATAGCTGGCCTTTACATTAATCATGTTTTGGATCAACTATTATACGAGTTAAGATTTTTTTTTAAATTGGTATCTATGTAAGTAGGTAGGTATACCTACTTGTACTGTTCGAGCTAAAAGGTCACTTAAGATTAATGACAATCTTTCTAGAAGCTCTATTTTAAACTGCTCTTGTCGAAATTTTATATTAGGTATGGGCCTTATTTATAAACAAGATACCTACCAATTAAATAAAAAATAAAAAAAACCCGAACGCTTAAAAAAAAGAGAACATTTAAAAACACAAAAGAGCTGATGACCTTGAAACGGCTGAACCGATTTTGATAAAACATGTCTAAGAACCATTGCTAGAAAACCTGCTTTCTAATAAAAAAAACCGCGTTCAAATGAGCTTCGGTATCACAGAACACACACATCATTGCGGTCAAACTTACAACACCGCTCTTTTTAACCGACTTTCGAAAAAGGAGGAGGTTCTATGTTCGACTGTATGTATGTTTTTTTTTTTTTTATGTATGTCCGCGCATTTCTCCGTCAGTTGTGTACCGATATTCAAAATTCTTTTTTTATCCGAAAGAATATACTCCCGAGGTGGTCCCATATAAATTTTATCGCAGTCGCTTTAGCGCTTTTTGAGAAACTGACCAAAAACGAAAAATACGCATATCTTGATGACGTTTTTGTGTTCTCCAAATGTTTAAATTCCACGTTCCATGTTATTGGGGTTTTTAGTTCTGGGGTATAACAACTAAAAAGCGAAAAATAAAAAACTTTTTTACAAAAAAATCAACCGACTTCCAAAAAAAAAATACACTAAAAATTTAAAAATAACTTTAATTTCGGAAGTCGGCGTCAAATATCGTAGAAATAAAATACAAACACCGACTTCCGAAATTAAAGTTATTTTTAAATTTTTAGTGTATTTTTTTTTTTGGAAGTCGGTTGATTTTTTTGTAAAAAAGATTTTTACGTCGGGTGTTAAAAATATATCAAAGTGATTAGTTTAAACACTAACTAGCAGGTTCTTAATTCAAAATTTTCGAAAAAAGAAGAATTTGAATTTGGAATGCGCTAATTAGTATTAAAACTAGAGCAAAGGCTATATTCCACTTTCAACGTACTCAACTTTTTAACTAAGACCAATCTCATTCTATATTGTCAGCCAATATAATAATATAATTACTCCCTACTTCAAAAATCAATCTGCCTAGCCTTTTCCCAACTATCTTGGGGTCAGCTTCCAGTCTACCCGGATGCAGCTGAATACCAGTATTTTACATGGAGCGACTGCCTATCTGACCTCCACAACCCAGTTACTGGATAATACGATACCCCTTGGTAAGACTGGATGTCAGACTTTCGGGCTTCTGACGACCTGTAACGACTGTCAAAGATCCACAATTGACAGCCGGGACCAATGGAGGAGCCTCGGTATGTAAAGATGGTCACCCATCCATGGAACAGCCCCGGCAAGCGTAGCTTAACCTGATGGATCGACCCGTTCGGCTGTTATTACTTTACCTACGAACTCCTCCAATAACTCCCTACTTACAGCTCAATTCCACCAGAATCATCTAGCTAGATTCTTAACATACGCCCATCAAAAACGAGTCAAAACAGAACTTCAAGATTTAAATGTATTGTTCTAGACACCACCATGATGCTGAGCCCGAAGATGCAGCGGTCAGTCCGGGTGAACGATGGCCAGCTACTCGCCCTCTCCGACAGGGCGCAGTATGACCATTCACAGGTTGGTAGACTATCAGCTCACTTAGAATATCATTGAGTAGACCACAGAATAAATAAAATACCTCTCATCTGTTCTGTTCGGTAGACCGTCGGTAAAAGGCAATAATTATATCTGGAAAGCGGGTGATTACTTAGATGGATAGGTACACTGCAGCAGACCAAGACGAAGATGACGAGGCGAGGTTGTCTCTAAAAAGTCAAAAGGATAGGGAGCAGGTCTTCGTCCAGCAGTAGGTCACTGGTGTGGTAAGACTGAAGCCAGAGAACGAACCTTTCAACAATGAATGTATTTGTGACAGTGCTGAGAATACTCCTGGAAAGTCTAGCCTCACTAGAATTCTGATGATTGGCTATCTCCACACCACGTCGTGAAGTATTGTCATTTTACAAAATAAATTAGCTCAGATTTAAGGTGTTAATAATAATAATAATAATAATAATTTCATTTATTTCAGGCTTTATGCCCATATAAGTAATTCAAATACATACGAGTACATACATTCAAAACTTTCAATAAAAATAAATAACAGATACCAAACAAATTCAAAGATGTCAAAAAATTAAATTAAAAATGTCACTAAACTAAATTAAAAATGTCAAAAAATTAAATTAAAAATGTCAAAAATTGAAAATTAAATTAAATAATAATACAATAATAATAATGACTTTAATTCGGGTGGCATGGACCCTTATACCCATAGAACCCATAGAAACTTTATTCTAGTATATAATATCGTTAAGAGAAGACCACACGAATAAAAAAGTGGTCTGGACGCCCTTAGAATACGGGGGGCAATGATCTTCGCAATTAGACAGGTAGTAGTAATATGGGAAGTCCGTTGTCCGCACTTAGACTCCCATTCATCGTGCTTGGGTCCTGGCTAACATAGCCAGCCTAGCTTAGCCCAGAAGCACAGAAGATTCCTGGGAGCTTCACAGGCTTCACGGAGCGACCTCACTGTTCCGAGGATTTGTGCTCGTTATTCCTTGCCTCCTCGTCGTCAAAACAGCCTCTGCAAAGAGGGCTGTCCGTGGCGCCTATGTTGAAGAGATGTTTGTTTCTGAGGCAATGGCCCATAATTGTCCTTGTTATTATTATGAGGATATTTCTACTTAGGCTAAGAAGTCGTGGTTAGTCGCGGGTGTAAGCTCGGTATGGCTATTTTTGAGTACCTATACCGGTAATGGATGGGTTAATAAACCAACGGCGTGTGTTGAAAAGGCTTTTAGTCAGTGGGGACTGGTTTAAGCTGATGATGCAAAGGCTACTGTGGCAGATGGGGTCAATGACCGCGAGCCACCGCCGCGCGCGCACAGGTGCACAAATAGAAGTACCCTCATGTTTAACAACGCGCGGAAATATAACATAACTACCCGCTCATCTGGGACGAAAGTAATATACGCTATTTAGGTCTGCTACCCTATAACACCTAATAATAAATCGAAATGTATATAAATACCAGCTCATACAATTATAAGCCATTCGACCTGAATACTCTTTTACTCAACTACCTACCTCCTGTCAACTGGTAAATTGGTGACCCCGACGTGATTTATAAAAAACCACCAGTAACTATCATCATCGAAGATGTCTTCTGACGACGGAGTAGCGACTATCTCTTTGAAGAGCCGAATACCACCATTTTGGCGAGACAAACCGTTACTTTGGTTTGCGCAATTCGAGACCGTGGTAAAACCGCAGAAGCCGAGTGATGAAGCCAAGTTCAGCCTACTGGTAGCTCACCTAGAGAAGGCCGACGTCGAGCAAATTAGCGACATCATTATGAGCGAGTCGCGTACCGGGCGATATGAAGAAGCCAGGAAAAGATTGCTGTCCGTTTATGAAGAGTCAGAGGCCAAGCAACTACAGAAACTACTCAACGAAATGGAGTTAGGAGACCAAAAACCATCCCAACTACTACGGTGCATGAGAGAACCGGCGCGAGACAAGATACCAGACTCAACACTGCAACTACTGTGGACGAGACAGCTACCTGCCCCCATGCGTGCTGTTTTGTCTGTCAATGAGAAGGCAACGTTGGATGTACTCGCAGCTATGGCCGACAAGATGCACGAGCAAACTCAGGAAGTACACTCGGTGTGTACGTGTCAACACGCATCAACTTCACGTCAACAGACCGATAACCATCACACCGATCAAGACCTGCGAGAGGCCGTCATGCAGCTGACGAGAGAGGTAGCTGCGATAAGGACAGGGATGGACCGGTCTAGATACAGGCAACGATCGCACCGGCCCTTTCGCTCACGATCACGCTCATATTCCCGAGGACGACTAAACACAAACCATCAGCAGTCAGGTGACATATGTTTCTATCACGCACAATACGGTGATAAAGCACGGAACTGCAGATCTCCATGCAAATATGAAAAAAACTAGTCACAACCTCGACTGCGACGGAACTCGAGGTTAACGAGATGTCACCCTACCGTCTACATGTATGCGATTACCAACAACGCCTGCGATTCCTAGTCGATACCGGAGCAAACGTATCTGTCATTCCATACCAGACAGGAATGAAACGCTGCGGAGAAGTTTTGTACGCGGCAAACGGCACGCCAATACCCACATATGGCGAGAAAAGGTTGGAGCTCAACCTCGGCCTGCGCCGAGCCTTATCGTGGAACTTCATCGTGGCCGCTGTGAAACGACCCATACTAGGCGCAGATTTCTTACGCCACCAAAATCTACTCGTCGACCTTCGTGCTATGAAACTGGTGGATAAGAAAACAGGACTGTCGATCGACGGTTGCGCTTCAAACAGCATGTCTACTCCAACCGTGCTCACTATCAACCTCACAGACCCGTTCCACAAATTATTACAAAAGTATGAAGAAATAACCTCACCAAATTTCACCGACATGAAGAACAGCGACGTCGAACATCACATCGTCACGCACGGCCCACCTGTATACAGCAAAGCAAGACCTTTACCACCACACAAGTACCATGCAGCAAAAAAAGAATTCCAAATCATGATGGAGCAAGGAATATGTCGACCATCCAAATCACCTTGGGCCAGTCCACTCCATCTAGTAGAGAAGAAAAGTGGCGAGTACCGACCGTGCGGTGATTATCGACGTTTGAATGCCGTAACCAAACCGGACAGATATCCGATACCGCGACTCCGTGACTTCACATATCGACTGGAAGGAATGAAGATCTTCACCAAAATTGACCTCAGGAAGGCCTACAATCAATTAAGAATACGAGAAGACGACATCGAGAAGACAGCAGTCATCACGCCCTTCGGCCTGTTTGAATTTCCCCGCATGTGTTTCGGCCTATGCAACGCGGGCCAAACATTCCAACGACACATCAACTATGTCGTTGGTGACATGGATCACGTCTTCCCGTTCGTCGACGATCTCCTTATAGCGTCGACAGACAAAGAAACGCACGAGAGGCACTTAGAAGAACTTTTCAAAAGACTACAAGAGCATGGACTCCGTATTAACCTGTCGAAATGCATCTTTGGCCAAGCGGAACTAGAGTTCCTCGGATACACATTGACAAAAGAAGGTATACGGCCAACCGAAGACCGCGTGAAGATCATTACTGAGTACCCACAGCCAACTACAATTCAAGAATTGCGACGATTTCTCGGAATAATTAACTTCTACAAAGAAAACATTCCACACTCCGCACACTCGCAAGAAAAATTATATAAATATCTGCGAACATGCAAGAAAAACGACAAAACGAAGCTGAACTTTAACAGCGAAGACAAAGAAGCTTTTCAAGCATGCAAGAACAGCATCAAGGACGCCGTCACACTATCACACCCATCCGTGCAAGCTCCGTTATCACTTATGACTGACGCCTCGAACACCTGTGTCGGAGCAGCGCTGCAACAACGCGTCGACGGCCACTGGGTACCTCTTGGATTTTTTTCCAAGAAGCTGACCGAGGCACAGAAAAAGTACAGCACTTTTGACCGCGAGCTCCTAGCGATCTATTTAGCCATACGTCACTTCCGGCGTATGTTCGAAGGCAGAAATATCACGGTTTACACGGACCACAAACCACTAACAAATGCATTACTGAGACAAAACAGCAAAACAGAAACAGCGCTACGCACAAGATACCTGTACTACATCAGCCAGTTTACAACGAAAATATGCCATATTGAAGGGAAGGACAATATAGTAGCCGATGCCTTATCAAGAATCGAAGCGATAACCTCACCTTCACCAATCGACTACGACGAGCTGGCGCACTATCAACAAAACGACAAGCAGCTGAGTGACGTCACCAAAAACAAAATGCTACGATTTGAACGCCAACGCCCCATCAATGCAAGTAAGCCGATATTGTGCGAAACATCGACCGGAAAAGCGCGACCATACTTGCCATCACCAATACGCCAAAAGATATTCTATGCGATGCACGACCTGAGTCATCCCGGCACGCGAGCAACAAGGAAACTCATCGCACAGCGATTCTTCTGGCCAAGTATGAATAAGGATATCAGCGAGTGGAGTAAGTGCTGCATAACCTGTCAACGAGTCAAGGTACAGCGCCATACAATATCGCCCCTGCAAGTTTACCCACCTGCTGACCGCCTGTCACACATTCATATAGATATCGTTGGACCACTACCTATATCCGAAGGTAAACGGTATTGTGTGACCATCATTGACAGAGCTACCAAATGGCCAGAGGCATTCCCAGTCAGCAACATCGAAGCCGAAACCATCGCCACAATCGTCTATGAAGGATGGATAGTACGATTCGGGTGCCCAGAGAAAATCACAAGCGACCAAGGCAGACAATTCGAATCACAGTTATTCAAAACACTAATGAATAGAATGGGCATCGAAAAAACCAGGACTACTGCCTACCACCCACAGGCAAACGGCATGATTGAGAGATGGCACCGAACATTCAAAGCGGCATTAACCGCAAGATTACGTAACTCAAGCTGGACTCGAGAAATGCCTACCGTATTATTAGGACTACGCGCCGCAATAAAAGAAAACACTGACGTATCATCAGCAGAAGCATTATACGGAAGGGCGCTGCGACTACCGGGCGAAATGTGCGGAGAAACATCGGCAAGCATAAATAATACACACTTCAGCGATAACATAACAGCCGCAATGAAAAAAATTAAAGCTGCACAACGCAACACTGACCGCCGAGCGATGTTTGTCCACGACAATCTACATGTATGTACGCACGTATTTATTCGCACTGATGCCACACGCCCGCCACTAACGCCCACGTACGAAGGTCCGTATCGTGTCTTGAAGAGACTAACTGATAAGGTGTACACAATAGAGGTCAAAGGCGTCCACAAAAACATCAGCATAGATCGACTGAAACCTGCATTCCTGCATAGCACCGAAGAAACAGTGAGCCGTGATAGTGAACCGCCGGCATACGTCACTCGATCCGGCCGCACCTCAAGACCCACCGTACGCTTCGCCCTGTAAAACATACGATAACCAATACAGTAGTCTACGCGTCCGGCCCAAGCGGAGTACGGCCGCGCACTACCATGTTACTAAGCTAGAAAAGAGAAAGGCACGCAGCGCGAACACAGCGCCCACACGTCATCGTGCAAACCGACGTCACCGCAGCCCTAGGCGCTCGCTGGCACCGTGTCGAGACATCACTTTTCATCAATAGTGCGATATGCAACTCACCAACCAATCTGTACTCGCATTGTACGAGCGCTACGCTGGGGAGGAACTATGTGGCAGATGGGGTCAATGACCGCGAGCCACCGCCGCGCGCGCACAGGTGCACAAATAGAAGTACCCTCATGTTTAACAACGCGCGGAAATATAACATAACTACCCGCTCATCTGGGACGAAAGTAATATACGCTATTTAGGTCTGCTACCCTATAACACCTAATAATAAATCGAAATGTATATAAATACCAGCTCATACAATTATAAGCCATTCGACCTGAATACTCTTTTACTCAACTACCTACCTCCTGTCAACTGGTAAACTACCAAGACACGCAACGTTTGGTAGCAGCATCCTTTTTTTTTGTGGTAGGAAATCATCCAATGACATCTCCCGCTCTGGGTGCAGCGGGAGGCCGTGTCAGACTCTTACTGACTAAAACTCACCCCTGTTCCTTCCTTGCTTGAGTGCCCAGGGGCGCGGTAGCTCTTCTCTATATTTACTGGTCAAATCATATGAGAAACATGTACGTTTATGTCTGGGATGAGCTTTCGAGGAAAGCAACACGCAAATTCGAGTGAACCTGTCCAGACAGTGCAAGCATTTGTCAGTTATCGTGAAGCTCAACTGAGAACTTTGAGGAGCTTAACGAACCGACGAACAATACCAAAGTGAGGACATTTGGGTAGGTCGCAAAAATACTGAAACTGCCAGACAATCATAAAATCTACATGAATATAACGACATACATAGTTCTCGCATTCACATTATGCGAGGACCATGCAGCTTAGTGTCTGTAATGGTCTTTTAATTAAATTAAAGAATTAATTCCTTGAATACCTTTACACTAACTTACCACTACGAAAGAGCTATACATCCTTATAAGATGTCTGTTAACATTAACTATGTTTGCAGGCTGGCTACCTGCACAAACGGAGCTCCGACAACACCAAGTGGCAGCTACGGTGGTTCATACTCTATCAGGTAAGTGAAGCATGCTTTTATTTGTAACCTTTTTGATGACAGACGAACTCGGATACCTAGTTGTTGAAGACTGTTCCTCATGTCACGCAACCACGACTGCTGTACTGGATTTGGTGCCCGGCATTGGGAAAATTCACATAACATCATTTCTCCCCTGGTGAAATAAATACAAGCCGGGCTTTAGAGTTTCAATAAAAATCTGCCTAACCTTTTCCCAACTATCTTGGGGTCGGCTTCCAGTCTAATCGGATGTAGCTGAATACCACTATTTTACATGGAGCGACTGCCTATCTGACCTCCACAACCCAGTTACTGGGTAATACAATACCCCTTGGTAAGACTGGTTGTCAGACTTTCCGACCCGTAACGACTGTCAAAGATCCACGATTGACAGCCGGGGACAACGGCTTAACGTGAGGTACGGATGAGTCTCGGTATGTAAAGATGGTCACCCATCCATGGACCAACCCCGGCAAGCGTAGCTTAACCTGATGGATCGACCCGTGTAGCTGTTATTACTTTAGCCTAGCGTTTCAATACATGTAATTAAAAGACTCGAAGGTAGGAATAGATATTTCAATTAATATAATAGTGCAGTCGGGTTTTTGAAAAAAATATGTTTTTCTACATTTGAGTGAGCTAGATTTTTGGAATCGCCTCATCCAGCCTTTTATTTTGATATCCCACATTATCATGTTACAAAAAAAAAAACCGTTGTTATACCCCAGAACTAAAAACCCCAATAACATGGAATGTGGAATTTAAACATACCTACTCGTAATTGGAGACAACCAAAACGTCATCTATGTATATTTGGTACTTTTCGTTTTTGTTCATTTTTTTAAAAAGCGCTCAAGCAATTTCGATAAAATTTATGTGGGACACATCGGCCCACAACTGACGGAGAAAGCGGCGATTTTAAATATATAAAAAAAAACATACATACTGTCGAACAACCTCCTCCTTTTTCGAAGTCGGTTAAAAATACGACCTCACTTACCCGGGCCTGCGGACGGCGAGTAATGGGTAGCTCGCCGTCCGATCAGCACCAGGCCCGAGAGTCGACGGCGCGTAGTGTTCCACGCGCGCCTCAAAGAGTTGTCAGCAAAAGAGACGGGGCCCGTCATGGCCGATACCTGCCCGGGGGTTGAGGATAAATTCAAAACAGAGTTACCTTGCCCCTGGGCACTCAGGGCAGGAAGGAACAGGGGTGGGTTTTAGTCAGTAAGAGTCTGACACGCCTTCCCGCTCCACCCAGAGCGGGAGAAGTCATTGGATGATTTCCCACCCCACAAAAAAAAAAAAAACTAACTTAATGGCAGCCGCCTTTTGTTTTTTTTTTTTCAAGTCACTTTGATATTCAAACCCAATTTAATGATACCTCAATGAATGAACGAATTAATTTGTTGAAATCGATTCAGCCGTTTAGACTAACAGGGCCATGTCAAAGAAATAGACATACAAACATTCATACATATAAAAATGCATACTTAGGTACATACATCCTACTCTCGAAACACATTATCGTCCTTCTTTCTAGGGCAAGGCATTTATGGAAAGCAAGCAGAAGCAATATTTGACGGACCGTTTCTTGAAGCGTACGTACCTAGTTACTCAGTGGGTATATAATTCATGTTTGCTTGCTGCACTCAAAAGCATTTACCTAGTAAAGCCGGAGGATCCTCAGTACCTACTTGAGAAGGCATTGACCTTTTAAAGTCGCAACAAAAGTGCAGCGCGAATCTAAATTGCTGAGCTTGTTATTGCAAAGTTCATCGGATATTAGCCATTGAGTAACTTCGCCAGCGTGGAAGTAGTAGGTGCCTAATTATGTGCAGAGTATAGTCTATCTCTTTGCCAAATTTCATCCAGATCCGTTCAGCCCTTCTGCGTGATTGAGTAACAAACATTTTAATCAATTATCATTGATAAAAAAAAATCGAAAGCGAATGCTAATGCGAATGCTATCGGCTCGCGTTTGACCACTTATACTCGTATCTCACCATGGTAAGCGATGATGTGGTCGAAGTTGGAAGAAAGATGCATTTATAATATTAGTAAGATTCTCATGGAGAAATTCGTCGCTAAATAATAACAGCCGCACGGGTCTCCAAGGTTAAGCAACGCTTGCCGAGCATGGCACGTGGATGGGTAACCATCCATTACCGAGAAGGCTCTCCACTAAGCAGTCCATCTGGATGGCTTAGAGCAGTCGTGTTGCGGTTGGGGCCTCCATGGACAGACAGCTCACAATTTTAGGACCCATTAGTATTAGTGTTTTTAACCAGTGGTGCTTGGCAAGGGCAACTGGGCTTACCCCAGTTGTAAAAACCCCCTTTGTGCCTAATGGCCTAGTTTTGAGACGGAAGTGAAAATTATGTTTTTCTTACTCCTCCGCTGTCTTTTCTGATTAATTTCGTTGCGGGACCCAAGACAGTTTAAGGGCCTACCTCCGCATAAGTGGCGCCCTCATTGAATAAAAAATCGTATCTTAGCATACAAAATAAAGAATAAAAAATCTTATGATGCGTTTGTTACAAAGAGGATAAGGTATTATTACGTGGTTAAAACAGGACTCAAAATGTTTCGTATCCAAAGTAGTATGCAAAAGTACCAAAAACGGCCGTGTATGACACTTTTGCTTACTAATTTGGATACGAAACATTTTGAGGCCTGTAGAATAGTGGGAATAGTGTGGCAGGGTTGTCCTAAAAAAAAGACGGACTGCTTGGAGCAGTCAGTGCATTTTTAGTTGCGACTGCAATAAAACTACTTGAGCGGTCCGTGAATGGCGAATGTCAATTTAGTATTGAAACTGCAGATCGCCCAACAGGGAACGCTTGAAGCTGTTGACACTGACTTCTCCAAGCCGTCCGTCTACGGAGGCACTAAACCGTGCCTCGGATAACACACACACCTGTCAGTTACCAGAGAAACAGACAAAAAGAAAATCGATTGTATCTCGTCTCCCGCATGCCATGAGACGTTGAAGAAACCCATCAGGCCCTGCGCGCGTCAAATGTCAATATCTGTCAAGCCCCGTTGACAGTCGGCCATCGTGTAACTATAGACTATGTCATGTTCCGGGTGTGTAAACCTTGCCACAGGACTAAAGACCTTGGGTAATAGTAATAATAGCGGTTTAAAACGTGTGAATCGGGTTTTCGGTAACTTTTTTGGCAAGACAGACGGAATTCCTCGGCGGCGCACATGTGTGCCGCTAGACACTGAGATGGCTGAGATGGCAATTGGCCATTTCTAGATCTTTGACAGTCGTTACGGTAAGTCAGAATCCAGAATATTTAACACCAGTCTAAAAGGTATCGTGTTGCCAAGTTACTGTGTTGTGGAGGTCAGGTTGGCTGCTGGTCCATATAAAAACTTCAGCTGCATCTGGTTAGACTGAAAGCCGACTCCAACATAGTTGGGAACTGGCTAGGCAGATATTTAACAGGCGGGGCTTTGGAATATCGGGCGCTCAGAGTGGGGACTCTGATTGACAACAGAGTGATTCCAGGGAATAGGTACAGCGGTACTGTGATCACGTGGTGCCATGCCCAACGAGGCTCAAGGACGTCCTTTTACAGTCTCCTCAGGGATGTGCCCTAACAAGCTTTGCACAGAGGTGGTTCCGGAGTGCTCTTTTAAGCGTTGCACAGAGATAATAATAAATAATAATATATAATAATAATATATTTCACAACTATCACACAACGCCCAAGCTAAGCAGAGCTTGTGTTATGGGTACTAGACAACTGATAAACATACTTATATATTTCTAAATACATAAATATTATAGATAAATTACACCCAGACACAGAACAAATGATCGTGCTCATTACACAAACATTTGTTCTGGGTGGGAATCGAACCCACGACCTCCGGCATAGCAGTCAGGGTCACTAACCACTAGACCAACAGGCCTGTCAAAAGAGATGGCTCCAGAGTACTCTTTTAAGCGTTGCACAGAGGTGGTTCGAGAGTGCTGTTTTAAGCGTTATACAGAGGTGGTTCCGGAGTGCTCTTTTAAGCGTTGCACAGAGGTGGTTCCGGAGTGCTCTTTTAAGCGTTGCACAGAGGTGGTTCCGCAGTACTCTTTTAAGCGTTGCACAGAGATGGTTCCGGAGTGCTCTTTTAAGCGTCGCACAGAAGTGGTTCCGGAGAACTCCTTTAAGCGTTGCACAGAGGTGGTTCCGGAGTGCTCTTTTAATCGTCGCACAGAGGTGGTTCCGGAGTGCTCTTTTAACCGTTGCACAGAGGTGGTTCCGGAGTGCTCTTTTAAGCGTCGTACAGAGGTGGTTCCGGAGTGCTCTTTTAACCGTTGCACAGAGGTGGTTCTGGAGTGCTCTTTTAAGGGTCGCACAGAGGTGGTTCCGAAGTGCTATTTTAAGCGTTGCACAGAGGTGTTTCCGAAGTGCTCTTTTAACCGTTGCACAGAGGTGGTTCCGAAGTGCTATTTTAAGCGTTGCACAGAGGTGTTTCCGAAGTGCTCTTTTAACCGTTGCACAGAGGTGGTCCCGGAGTGCTCTTTTAAGCGTCGCACAGAGGTGGTTCCGGAGTACTCCTTTAAGAGGTAACGGGGTAAAATGCCATGTGCTGATGGTGATCACCGGGGTGGTTTTCATCATCATCATTTCAACCGAATGACGTCTACTGCTGGACATAGGCCTAACCCAAGTGTCAATACAATGACCGGTCCTTTGCGTCTCGCAGTCATCGGCTACCCGCGACCCTCGCCAGATCGTCGGTCAACCTTGTTGGAGGCCTTCCAACGCTGCGTCTTCCGGTACGTGGTCGCCACTCCGGAGTGGTTTTAGTGAGGTGATTTTTAACACACTCCCTGATCTTTTCTCCAAAAGTCCAGGTGCCTTTTGTAGGTTTCCCCAAAAGTTCAGGTGCCTTTTTTAGGTTTCCCCAAATTTCCAGGTGCGTTTTGTAGGTTTCCCCCTGAAAACATGGAAAAAAAAAACAAACCAGACATATAAACAATTATAATAAATACAGTTAATTGTTTTCCTACTTCCATTTAATTTTTTACGTGACAAACTTTTTAACTTGTTAGATCCTTTTTATTATTACACTCTTGTAACTGGATAAGAACATTTTAAAGATTGATGGCTTACATTTGGCTACTTGAAGCTTAAAGTATGTTTAGGTCAGGGGTTCCTTATTACCTCTTAGCAACCGCGATGATTGATCAATAACCATCGACTTGACTTAAGGCGCAGTTATACAACTTCTAATGGTTTTTAATTGAAAATCACGTCTAAACGACTGGTATTATTTGTTTGACAATAAAAAACTTTTTACAAAAAAAATACAACCGACTTCTATAAACAAAACTAAAAAATGCAAAATAACTTTAATTTCGGAAGTCGGTGTTTCTAGTTTGGTTTCTTCGTTATTTGACACCGACTTCTGAAATTAAAGTTATTTTGCATTTTTTAGTTTTATTTATGGAAGTCGGTTGTATTTTTTTTGTAAAAAGTTTTTTATTTTTCAGTTTTTAGTTGTTGTACCCCATTCTAAAACTAAATTAATAGTAAAGTTATGCCCGAATTGATAGCCCCAAAAATAGGGAATTTGAACATAGTTGGTGAAATGAGGGTGTATCAGGGTGAACTGTACAAATCTGTATACCCCTTCAGAGCGTATCAGCGTAATGTAATGTTGTGAAGTGGCGAAAACAATATACAGACATGCGATTGCAGCAATTCTGGAAGGTTTGCTATAATTAATTGAAGAGTTCCATTGTGTATCTCCGAAGTTCTTCATCAGATCTTCACCAAATTAAAATGGGACCACATGTGAAGCAACAGCTTTCAAATAAAAAAAAATTTCAAAATCGGTTCATGTAGTGAAAAGTTATGAGGTAACACACATAAAAAAAAAAAAAAATACAGTTGAATTGAGAACCTCCTCCTTTTTTTGAAGTCGGTTAAAAATATATGTTACTCTGGATAATTTTCTTCGTGATTTAATATGTGAATATTTGAAATTATATTTTTAAAACATAGTGTAATTAATTTGTAAAGTTATGTCTAACGTGGATAAAAAATTAAGAATCACGCAAAAACTATAAAGCGTATTTTTATGAAACCTTCACCATTTTACAGATCATTTAATTACTCGTATTTATATTTTAGTATACCTGTTATTTTATGTATAATAAATTAATAATGCGTCTAATTTCGGACAGCGCTCCTTGATGGGCGAGTCCTGGTGTGGCGAGTTGCCGCCACTCTGCAAGTTGGATGGGGGTGGTATCACGTCGTGTGTGTGTCTTGCTTTAATTTGTAGGACAGGTGTGTAGCCGGCTTTACGGGAACCATAGATAATTCAGTGTGCCTATCGCCGCGAGGCAGAGCGCATCTCACCGCAGACTAAATTAATGTCTTATTAACATCGTCCCGCAAATACACTAAAATCCCGAGTAATATCCCGTAAACGTTGGGGATTCTCCGGGAATAATAAATAACCCATATTTACCGCGTTCGTGTAACTATTGAACGAGAATAGCCCGGAGTGTTGGTGTGAAGAGAGTCGAGTGGCCACTCGTCAAGTCGACGGAATCCAGCGTGGCAGCCAAGGAAAGAAAGTCAGGTACCACTTGTTCTTGCTAATTTAGAGTAGGGCCACATGCGCCGTCTACTGCCAACCACTCCTAACTTGAAGTTATACAGACAATTATAGGCAATTTTGGGCCAGCATTCAATCCAAGTGTTTGGCCGTAATATTGTCCTTTACATCCGCAGAGTCCCACGGCTATTTACACGCTTGGGCAACTCCAAGTCCTATTACTGGGTGGACGTACGTACGACGCGTTACGTGAGCTCAGCACAGAACATGCAAGCTAACCACTCAAGGTCGTTGGCAGTTAATAGCGCCTTAAGATCTTGTAACAAAGCAGCTTAAGCTTTGTTGGTTTTCTGACATCCATTCCAAATGACGTTCTTTTATATCTAGTTTTAAATTCAAATATAACATTCAACTGCCGAGCTGGAAGCTCCGCTACATATTGTCTATTCTTCAGCAACTGACAGTTACCAGTTTACAAGAGTTTTCTAGAACAGTGAAATGCAGTTTTATAACTAGGCAGATTCAGGCATGTGTCCTAGCAATAATACTATTTAAATAATGTACAGTGTAATTAATGCTTCATACCTGTGAAGCCCCGCGACTCACTGGTGAGTCGGACAAAAAAAAAAAAAAAATTAAAGAGAAAAAAAAAAAAATCGGCTGTCAACCCGGGTTGTCGTCGGCGTTCAATTTGACAACCCGGATTTGGCCGCGGGGGTTGAAGGGTATAATCACGACTGTAGTCTGCGTCAGATAAACGTGGAATAACAGTCATTGAACCACCTACATTTAATGACATTTTTAATTTGAAAAACGGAAATAATGACACAAAGCTGTCACGAATCATCATCTCTCCTTCATCCATCCTTAACATTGTCTATAATAAAAAACGATTCATATTTAATTGTTCATGTACCTATGAAGAGTTATTAGGGAAAGGTCAATGTACTTTATTCTACATTTATCCGGCGCCTACCATAGCACGTAGTAGGGTAATCCAAAACTTCAGGTAAAACTTCAATTTTCTGAGTTCCTGACGAAATGGTATCACATGATTATTCTGCTGCATCACATTTAATGAAGCAATCCTACTTACATACTTACCTCGTGAAGCAAACTCAATAAATAAAATTGTCCTGTATATATACAGGGTGTAACGGGAATGGGTGGTCAAATTTTAATTATTGCTTCTGCACATATTAATGATCATCTTTCTTCAAGAAAGTCAGGTAATTCGGAAAAAACAAATTGGACCTATTATACTAATATTGATCAACTGAACGTTTTGAGGAGCTCGTGGCTAAAGTAATAACAGCCGCAAGGATCGATCCCTCAGGTTAAGCTACGCTTGCCGGGGTTGGTCCATGGATGGGTGACCATCTTTACATACCGAGACTCCTCCGTGCCTCGGAAAGCACGTTAAGCCGTTGATCCCAGCTGTCAATCGTGGATCTTTGACAGTCGTTACGGGTCGTCAGAAGCCCGAAAGTCTGACAACCAGTCTTACCAAGGAGTATCGTAATGCCCAGTAACTGGGTTTTGGAGGTCAGATAGGCAGTCGCTCCATGTAAAATACTGGTATTCAGCTGCATCCGGTTAGACTGGAAGCCGACCCCAAGATAGTTGGGAATAGGCTAGGCAGATGATGATTATCAACTGAACGTTTTGCACGGCATATCTAATTTTATTCTGGAGATTGACAATGGCTTCCCTGAAGAAAGTTGATCATTTCCACTGGCGGAAAGAGTATCTAAATATGACCACTCATTTTAGTTATATATAAGAGTAGATTTACGAGTAAATATTGTACAGATAGGACAGTCTGAACGGTTACTTATTACCTGTTGACTATTCAAGAAACACGGCATTTTAATGTCTCGCGGGCATGACCACTCTCAAAGATACCGATCGTGTAGCGAGTTAGATCAGGCCTAGTCGGACCTATTAAAAAATTACAGTAAAAGTCCATAGTTCAACAGAAAACCAACCCAGACAAATACTATTGCTAATTTATTTTACGTCCGTAATGTCCCAGTATGGGCCTGTCCCACCTGTCCGCTATAGTTTTCAAGATGCTGTTGGGGCTGACGTGTACCCTGCGGCTGATGGAGGCGCATTTCCTGTACATGATGGCGTGAAAGCCATCCAATTACCACCTCTGCGAATATGCCGGACGCACTGTAGTAGCGCGGCAACTCCATCAACACCCTGAAAGCATTGTTGTGTTGAACACGCAGAGAGCTGTACCTATGCCCTCAGCGCGTAGTTGACCCACAGTTTGCACATGCAGACTGTGGGTCAACTACTAGAGGTAAATACTTCGAACAGCGTAGCCTTTACGTCAGTCGAGTATTTCGCGTCAGGTGAGATACTGGTCAAACGTGTGCCTATTAATAGTAAAAAAAAAAATCGTTCCAAGATACAGCAGCGGACAGCCAACGCTCTGCTGTGCTCACGCTCACTATCCAGGTTGTCTCTGACGTCTTCAGAATCCCAGTGGCCTAGATACTTGAAAGCTGTGACTTTCCAGACAATTTGTAGCGTCAGAAGAACGCGCGTTCCGCCCTATCCTTACTATTGTTACGAGCTGGGTATGGGATAAATTATTTTACACCGATTGATTATCCTTTAATCCTCAATTTATTTACAAAAACATTTATTCTCTTACGATCACTACTCTCTTCGTAATCACTTGCGTTCGCATTCGTAATCAAAAACAGACTGACTGGCAGTTATTTTAGTTCAATCACAGATTTTATGCCACCAGTTTGGAACTTTTTAGTTGTTTTTTGTCAGTCGGGTTTTTTGATTTTTTATTTTTATTTTCTAAGTTTTAGTGAGTTATATTTTTGGAATCGTCTCCTAGAGCTCTTTGTTTTGATACCCCACATGACGAGGGCACAAAAAATACGAATAAACTTACCTAATGGCGGTCTCCATTTTGTTTTTTTTTTTCAAAATCATATAGTCTATGTCACTTTGGCGGCAAGACCAATCTAATAATACCTCATTTAGTAAAATCCATCAAGCCGTTTAGGATACAGTGCTTGCCAATGAAATAGACATACATACACACACTCTCACACGGACACACGCATACACGCACATTTCTTTCTTTCTTTCTTTCTTTCTTTTTTTCTTTCTTTCTTTCTTTCTTTCTAGGGCAGTCGGTTAAAAACAGACTGACTCACTCGCGCCTCGCGCCCCTCATAGCCTATTTATACACGGAAGAACTTTGCAGAACATTGCTGAACCAGCCTATAATGGAATGTTCTCGAACGAAGTGGAATCGTCTGGAAACTTCGACCACATTCTCGAACGGTCTCGTAATACGGTCGACGTAACACTATATTAATTTGTGAATGCCCTTATACCACTTAAATTAAAAATAATGTTTTTAATGCGACGGCAACATGATTCATATTATACTCACTACTCAGGTAGATATCAGTTATCACTCCAAACCTAAGATCACTCCAAAGATCTCTTTATCTTTATTCTTATATTTGAAGAGCGGCTTACATTCAAAAACCATTGAGTTTGAGAGCCGAAGTTTAGCAGTAAGTGGATTACCGACGACGCTCACTAATACCGTTTGGGAGTACACCCGAGAGGAATAGAGGGATTCCAGATTACACGGCTAGTACGATACGATCGGGGTGCATTCGAGCGAAGAGGACTGCGGAGAGGGGGGCTAAGGGCCTATGTACACAGTGTTTTTTTACGCGCCGTCAACGCCCGTTTACGCTCTGGAAAGTATTGCTTTTTCAAAGTACGATACGCGCTGTCGGCGAGCGTTGCACGGAACGCGTGTATAAAAAACGCCGTGTGCATAGGCCCTAAGCAGAAAGGGGACCAAGGAGAATGGGAGCTTAGGGGGAAAGGGGTCTTTGGGATGTTTGTTAAGCCTGTTCCACGGTTTCCGATCTATTGACCGATACTGTAAGATGGATCGAAGGGGGACACAGAATACTCGATTTAATCTGATTGTGAATTGTTGATATTTTGTAGTAACGTTTTATGCATGACTGGCGTGTGTGTTCGTTCGTGTGAACGTGTTTAAATCCTTAGAACAGTGAGGTCACTCCGCGAAGGCTGTGAAGATCCCAGGAAGCTTCTGTGCTTCTGGGCGGTTAGCCAGGACCCCCACGCACAACGGACAGAATGAAAGTCTAAGTGTGGACAACGGAGTCCCTATACTACTACTTTTATAATTATGGAGCGACTGCCTGGCTGACCTCTGTAGGTACCTACCTACTTATAAGTTAAGCATTCTAATGTACAGACGCTCACCCCCTTGTTACGGGCTAATAACATTAATGGTAGTATGATATAGATGTGCGACGTATCTGCCAATCCAATAGTTAACAGGCGATCAACATACAGGGTGTTTCGGAAATGGATGGTCATATTTTAGCCACTCCCACCAACTTTCTTCAAGCGAGTCAAAAAAAAATTCCAAAAAAATTAAATTAGATTTTCCGTACAAAGTAAACATTATTTTTGGGATTAACTATGATTATGACTGAAAGTGGTATATTTCTATGGGCAGAAGCAGTATGTACAATATTGACCACTCTTTCCGTAACAGCTTTTTTTTTTGTGGGGTGGGATATCATCCAGTGACTTCTCCTGTTTTGGGTGGAGCGGGAGCGCGTGTCAGACTTTTACTGACTAAAAGCCACTACTGTTCCTTCAGTTGCCTCTGTGCCAAGGGCCGCGTTAACTCTATTTCGAATTTATCCGCGATTCCGTTATAGCCTGTGTAAATAAGTTCTTAACTCCTTCTTCACAATCGGGTAACTCTGGTAAAAGTAAACTTTGCCAAGCCAGTTTGATTCTTTGTTTCCCTTAGTATCCCTAGGAGAGAATATAAGAATTTTCCTCAGTCATCATCATAGAATAAACCGGCCAAGTGGCTGTCGGACTTCACACATTTAGGGTTCCGTACCATATAAGGTAAATTAATATATTGGTTTTTGTTAGTAAATTATACGTAATAATAAACATTGAGCACCTTTCAAGTTCATAGGTCAATGGAATTTTAAAAAATTCTTCGGAACTAAATTTGAGACAGACAGACGGACACGTGAGTGACAGCAATAGGGCTCCGTTTGGACTTATCGGGTACGGAAACCTAAAAACCTACTAATATTTCTTTATATGAGTACATATAAGCCAACGTGTCTCATTTTGTATTTCAGTTTAGTGTAAATACAACAGTAACTGAGACTTGATACTCTTAGTGTGACCTATTTGCCACAATTAAGCACCCGAGGAATTTGTTACTAAACATATTTTTAAGGTTCCGCACACGAAGGGTCCAAATGGAGCCCTATTGCTGTCACTCACGTGTCCGTCTGTCTGTTCGTCGTCTGTCACAATATTTTGTACCAAAGAATTTTTTAACTTCCCATTGACATAATAACTTGAAACATGGTGATAATGGTGCCGATTCTCTTGTTCAATAACTAAACTAAAATTAGAGAATCGCTGTCTTTTACTAAAAGGCAGTGCGAGAAAAGGACGGCTATAGCTATGAACTAAGTTAGAGATGCCAAACTAGTCACCGTGTTTTTAATCGACATGTTTTTACCTGTACCCTTAATTTGTATGGTACGAGTAATATTAGTTCAACTAAATTTGACAGCTCTAATTTACGTCCGTCTCTTTCTTGTTTTATTAGAGAGAAAAAGATAGGAATAACATAAATTAAGTTTAGTTTGTACAAAACAGAATCCGCACCAATGTTTGATAATACGTATATTTTACTAAAAAATACCAATATATTGATAAATCAATTTTTTTCATTGATAATTCCCTCATTTAGTACGGAACCCTAAATTTGCGAAGTCCAACACGCACTTGGCCGATTTTTTCTATAAAACTGTTAATTGGAAAACTTGGATTTTCTCGAAACGAGTTGAGTAATGAGTAAGTTTCCACCTAGGCTTTGTCGGGTTCTTAAATGTTGAAAATATATCACAGTATCACGTCCAGCCGGGAATACATCGAGATATCAGTAACCCTTTATAGATGCGTAGTCTACCTAAGGTTACATAAAGTTATTCATAGTGCCAACCTTTCTTACAAACACGTTATGATAGACCTTCCAATTTCACCCTCCAACAAGCAATAAGTCTGCCAGAAAATACCCTGAAACTTGAACATAAAGAGAGGCGGCATACCCTGGTATAAGCTTCAAACGCGAAATAAGCGCGTCGCACATTTTATCGCTAACTTCAAACGCTAAGGAAATCCTCGCGAGAACACATTCCACGGGAAATGGAACGTGCATAATGCCGGAATGGCGGAAACGGCACGGGACGGCGCGGCACCGGTACGGCACGGTTACGGTAGCCGGGGACTATTGGTATCGTGTTGTAGAAATTGAAAGTTTGCTGGTTAATAAATGGGTGTTTTATTGGTTTTTGTTACGGGAAATGTTGTGCCCGCGTGGTTGTCGGGAAATATTAGATAACTGTACTTACGAGTATGTTCCACAGTAGATAAAAATATATACGAGTAGGTAAATATCAATAAAAAATTAAGTACCTACATTATTTTATAATGTCCTTCAAAACTTTTTATATTTTTAAGGAAAGCGCACTATTACCTGTAGTTAATACAATGTTTTTCATTAGTACAGGCACTAACGATATCTACTCTTTTTTATTAGGGTTCCGTACCAGAAGGGTCCAAACGGAGCCCTATTGCTGTCACTCACGTGTCCCTCTGTCTCTTCGTCGTCTGTCACAAAATTTTGTTCCGGAGATTTTTTTTACTTCCCATTGACCTTGAAACTCGGTAATAATGTTAATTATTATGATTATTTTACTAACCAATACCAATACATTGATATATCAGATGTTTTATTTGATAATTCATTTGGTACGGAACCCAAAATGTGCGAAGACCGACACGCACTGGGCCGGTTTTTTAACTTGCAATGTTTGTATGTTAGGGAAATCGATATTTTTAACCGACTTTCGAAAAAGGAGGAGGTTCTATGTTCGACTGTATGTATGTTTTTTTTTTTATGTATGTCCGCGCATTTCTCCGTCAGTTGTGGACCGATTTTCAAAATTATTTTTTTATCCGAAAGAATATACTCCCGAAGTGGTCCCATATAAATTTTATCGAAATTGCTTTACCGCTTTTTGAGAAACTGAACAAAAACGAAAAATACGCATATCTTGATGACGTTTTTGTGTTCTCCAAATGTTTAAATTCCATGTTCCATGTTATTGGGGTTTTTAGTTCTGGGGTATAACAACTAAAAAGCGATAAATAAAAAACTTTTTTACAAAAAAAAACAACCGACTTTCAAAAAAAAAAACAAAAAATTTGAAAATAACTTTAATTTCGGAAGTCGGTGTCAAATATCGAAGAAATAAAATAGAAACACCGACTTCCGAAATTAAAGTTATTTTCAAATTTTTTGTTTTTTTTTTTTTGAAAGTCGGTTTTTTTTTTTTGTAAAAAAGTTTTATATTTGTTAGTAAAATATACGTTATCACCAAACCTTTCAAGTTCATAGGTCATTGGGAAGTTAAAAAATTCTTCGGAACAAAATTTTATGACAGACGACAGACAAACAGACGGACACGTGAGTGACAGCAATAGGGCTCCGTTTGGACCCTTCGAGTACGAACCCTAAAAATGGAAAAAGAATACAAGTTTTTCTCATAAAACTATCTTTCATCCATCTTCTCACAATATCTCAAATATTCACGACACACGTCTCTCCATCTCAGCAAACAGATCACAGCCCGGAGCTGATATCAGAAGAGCATAAGAGCATCGTGAGGGCCGAACGAGTGGCGAGTTACCACGTGAGACTGTGCGTGCTGACGGCTACGGCCAATAGTCGGTGACTTCGTGGTCTCAGCTGTTGCCTATCAATTAGGTAGCTTTGCAAGATTCAAAGGGCACGTAAAAAACAATTTGGATCCTTATCAATTTGATAATATTTGAAAATAATTTTGCAAGCTTGTAAAGTTAATTTTCATCCGTGCGACCCTTTCTAGGTTTATGCTTGCACTGACTGGACAGGTCCACTCAAATATGTTTGGTTCTTTCTTCAAAAGACCACTACAGACACTAAGCTGCATGGTCCTCATATAGAATAATGTGAATGCGAGAACTATGTATGTCGTTATATCCATGTAGATTTTATGATTGTCTGGCAGTTTGAGTATTTTTGCGGCCTACTCAAATGTCCTTACTTTGGTATTGTTCGTCGGTTCGTTGAGCTCCTCAAAGTTCTGAGTTGAGCTTCGCGATGACTGACAAATGCTTGCACTGTCTGGACAGGTCCACTCGAATTCGTGTGTTGCTTTCTTCAAAAAGCTCACACTCGCTCGCTACATGGTTCTCATATGATTTAACCAGTACACATTGTATTGATTTGAACACTTTAAAAGAGACTTTGACCTCTGAGTTTGTTTCGGTGTTTCTTCTCAGGGTAGTCAGCTAGGAAACACCGGCCTCATCTAGCTTAAACTGACAAAAACCATTGACGTGTAAAAGTGTTCCTTGTAACCTATTTACTGAATAAACATCATTTATCAGTTATGTGCCAGTTAATGATAGCACAGCCTGATAGAAGTTTTTGATTGTTAAGTCTTGAAAAGACTGTTTAGACTTGTACAATGACTATAAAGCCTTTGTAGCATCATTTTCTCCTACCTAGACATCTCAAATGAAAGTAAGACATGCGTACCAGAAGAGGTGGTCAACGGGGCCGAAAAGTTAGGATGACGCAGCGTTGGAAGGCCTCCCACAAGGTGGACCGATGACCCGGTGTGGGTCACGTGTAGCCGATGGATGCGAGACCCAAAGGTCTGGTCATTGTGGCGACACTTAAAGGAGGCCCTTAACTGTCTGTTCATCATTAATCATCATCATCATCTTTCAGTCTTTCGGCTGAAATGATGATGATGATGATGCATAGGTACTTAACATTGAGATGCCATTCGTAAATCAATCGCAAAATTCTTGTACCGACAAAAACCCAGAGCATCTATCAGTAGCTGTAGAAGTTTATTCGAGCAAGCCAGTAATGCCACGACCCCACGTATGATAGAAACGATACACAAATCAAATACACGAACGATTCCACAATACCAAAATCAAACAGCAAATTTTCAAAGGTTTCCGTATAACTGGAATTCGGGACACATCCAGCCAATTTCTATTCGACGAAATATGTAGTTCTCCTGTTTTTCCTTTCTTTCTTTTGAAAAGGAATCCATATTCTTGTATTCGAATATTTGCAGTAGTATGATATAGCGGTATAGCCATAGCAAAGTGTTATTGGCAATAATATGCCCTTAGCACATTATTGTTTTTCACACCACCAGCTCGACAATGTCCAATTACACATCATGCAATCTCAACGTAAAGTAAATCAATACCTCCCAAGGGAGGTAAAGTTTTATGAAATTCCCTAGGGAGTAAAGTGATTTGAATTTGGAAAGTTAAATTCGTGGAAAACTCTAAGTAAAAAATGCCCATATGGCATTGTAAAGAGGTTTGTTCGAAAATCGAACTGACCTTCATAAGCAGAACTCAAAAAAAAAAAGTGTGTGTATACTTATGTACGCACGTAAGAAGTTATACTTTTTTGGCATACCAAGATAAAAAACCGAACTGTGACAAAGTTTACAAAAGGAAAACAATCATTCTTCATGAACCACAGACCATAGCTAACTTCAGGGTGTCGGTTTTAGCTAACTTCAGGCTGTAGGTTTTTTGGGACGGTGTGCGCGCGCATCGTAAAAAACAAACTCTCATAATTTTTCCCTAACGTGCCAAAAGAAGTACGAGTATAACTTCAAAAGGATTTCAAATAATGTGAAACAAAAGACGGTGTTTGGTGCTGTGATTTTCAGTGAGCCCTGGCTTTTTATTGTCTCGCAGAAGGTGTGAAAAGTAGAGTTTGCTCCTCTGGGATAAAGCCTGTCTTGGTCTTGGACAGCTTGAACCCCTCGCTTTACTCAGGACTCTGCATAATCCCCTGGCTCCGCTCGGGAGTTAATTGAATCCCTCGTTACGCTCAAGGTTCAATATGCCGCCTTTGACGTAAGACACTGTTTTACTATTCTCTTTTATATTGATCTCTCTACAGTGTGTAACGGCAATGAGTGGAAATATTTTAAATTCTGCCCGTGGAAACGAACAACTTTATTGAAAAAAGACCTAGAAAATTCCGAAAAGCAATTGGTCCTCCCATACTTATTTTGTTCAGCGCAATTGGTCCTCCCATACTTATTCTGTTGAGCGCAATTGGTCCTGCCATACTTATTTTGTTCAGCGCAATTGGTCCTGCCATACTTATTTTGTTCAGCGCAATTGGTCCCCCGATACTTATTTTGTTCACCGCAATTGGTCCTCCCATACTTATTTTGTTCAGCGCAATTGCTCCCCCCATACTTATTTTGTTCAGCTGATAATATTTTTTTTGGGAATTGTCTATGTCATTGTCTTCCTTGAAGAAAGTTGTTCATATCCACGGACAGACTCAGTATTTAAAATATGCCCACCCATCTGCGTTAGGTACACTCTGTAAAGAGGAGCTTGTGGCTACCATAATAACCGCCGCCGTACGTATTGAACTTGCTTGACGCAGGTCCTCACCGGACACAGTTGTTTCGGGAGGTTCCTGTGTCGGATAGGGTGGGAGGAGACGCCCGGATGTTTCTACTGCGCGGATCGTCCCAAGGACACGGTGGAGCATACAGTGGAGGTCTGCCCCGCTTGGGCGGAGCCCCGCCGTGTCCTCGTGGATGCGATAGGTGGCAGCGACCTCTCACGCCCTGTCCTGGTTCAGGCCATGGTACGGAGCGAGAGGGAATGGGAAGCCGTCTCCTCCTTCTGCGAAGCAATAATGCTCGCGAAGAGGGAGGTGGCATGGGTGAGGGAGACTCAACAACAGAGTCACCCTCACGCCCTCAGCAGCAGCCGCCTCAGGAGATGCCTGGGACTTCCGGTGCCGCGAGATGATCTCCGGCCAGCGTAGACCCGGGCCAGCGGACGGCGAGTAGTGGGTAGCTCGCCGTCCGATCAGCACCAGGCCCGAGAGTCGACGGCGCGTAGTGTTCCACGCGCGCTTCAAAGAGTTGTCAGCAATAAGGACGGGGCCCGTGCCATACCCGGGGGTTGAGGATAAATTCGAAACAGATTTACCTCGCCCCTGGGCACTCAGGGCAGAAAGGAACAGGGGTGGGTTTTAATTAGTAAGAATCTGACACGCCCTCCCGCTCCACCCAGAGTGGGAGAAGTCATTGGATGATTTCCCACCCCACAAAAAAAAGGGTCTACTACCAGCCAAGTGGCGCCCTCATTGAATAAAAAATCGTAGCATAGCCTAGAAAATAAATACTAAAGAATCCAACGCCACGTTTGTTACAAATAGGATAAAGTATTTTTACGTTGCTAAAACAGGTCTCAGAATGTTTCGTATTCAAAGTAGTAGGCAAAAGTGTCAGAAACGGCTGTTTTTGCTACTTTTGCCTACTACTCGTACTTTGTATACGAGACATGCATGAAAAATGTAGGAAATGAACGCTTACATTTCATACGTACTTAGGTACCTACTACAATAGAATAATCCGCATCTAGCCACGAACTTTCAAAACGGTGTCATATTTACACACAACATTAACGATATAGCTACACGCTCCTTTGCATACAACAATGTACACATTATTTATGTATTATAGAACTTGGTTAACATTAAACAGGCAATTACTTAACTGATTGGAATCCTTTTATAGTTAATAGCCCAAAATGAAAAGCATACAGTGGCAAGCCATCCAATTAAGAAGCTTTGTGCTGTCAGAGAGAGAGGAAATTAAAAATGTTTTATGTTATTTTTTTCAACACTGTTATGTTAGTTTGTTTACCTGCTTCTTCTTTTCGTCATCGTGGTACTGTTACATAGTTATACTGTTTGGGCCGTTGGTCGTGGTTCTGAGTAGAGCCGTTTGGATGTACCCGTGGTGGAAGGATTAGTCAGCTAGACTCTGAGTTACCGAGTGCTAGCTGTCCAGAGTGCACCAGACGTCTGGAATCGCAGTACGATTTAGGTTAACGCTACTCGGGCAGGCTCAATTCATCCACCCCTTGTTTACCTAGGAATTATGTTAAGGAGTTATAAAAAAATAAGAAAAATGGAAACACATCCCCTTTCTCACTATTCAGCCATAAAATTCACGTCTCAAAGCTGGCAACACTGGTTAAAAAAATCATATTACACATTTTGACAAAAAAAAATCTGGTGTGCAACTCATTTGTGCGGCTCTATATTTATTTATGTTCAAATTTTCAAATGAGATGTTTTCACTTCTTGGCGCCATACTACAAAACGAGCGAGCCTTACAGTAGTAGCATTATGATGTGTAACATTTGACATCTCACCTTAGTAATAAGCAACATTAAGGATATATCCTGAAAAATAAAATTAAAACGTTTAGTTCTGATTTCGACTGCGCGCAGACTTATCATGCGCGAGCTCTAACATCTTGACGGCCACTCTACCACCGCACGCGCTCATTGGTCAAATCAAATAGCGCGCGCTCATTGGTCAAATCATATAGCGCGCGCTTCCCCTACTTCCTGTTAAACTATGCCGTCCCATTTCACGAAATCACTCCCAAAGATTGCAGGAGAACGAGAGGAAAGATGATTCACAAAAAAAAAAAACAAAAACCTTGACTGATATTTATCATTGCGTCAGAAGACAAGCAATTGTTTAAATTAGTTGCCTATTGTCTGAAAAAAGAGTATGAAGCGTTACTGTAAACTGACTCATAAATTCTTTTTTTCGTGTTAAGACTGGATAGATTACAGTGCCAAATATTGTTAGGTTTTATTGTATTCGATATGATCTAGTCACATCACAACTTGAGAATTCTATACATTGCAAGATTTATTACGGAGTCTACGAGAATCCGGTGACTATGGCAAATGCCTCGCTGATGGCAGCGCATGTGTTGGGTTCATGGGTCATTCGGTTCCCTTCAATATGGTTGAGCTGAATGGTGCTGATCCACGTGTCATATTCGTGAACGGATGCCGTCAGCTGAGACTAGTCATCTCTTAACTACCACTGGCTTTACATACCAAGACTCCTCCGTGCCCCGGAAAGCACGTTAAGCCGTTGGTCTCGGCTGCCAATCCTGGATCTTTGACAGTCGTTACGAGTCGCCAAAAGCCCGAAAGTCTGACGTCCAGTCTTACCAAGGGGTATCGTATTACCCAGTAACTGGGTTGTGGAGGTCAGATAGGCAGTCGCTCCGTGTAAAATACTGATATTCAGCTGCATCTGGTTAGACTGGAAGCCGACCCCAAGATAGTTGGGCAAATAGATAGATAGTTCAAACACAAAAACAAAACATTGTATAATGCTTTCTATCTCATTTTAAAACACAAAAACAAAACACTGTACAATGCTTCCTATCTCATTTTAAAACACAAAAACAAAACACTGTATAATGCTTCCTATCTCATTTTAAAACACAAAAACAAAACACTGTATAATGCTTCCTATCTCATTTTAAAATAGAAAAACAAAACACTGGTATATCCCTCCCCCCCGCCCCTCTGGTAGACCCTTTTTTTTGTTTTCGGGGGAACTCTCAAAAGGCGCCTAGTCTTTTGGGAAAAAGGGGGTGCCACTCCGGTGATCACCATCAGCACATGGAAAGGGTCCCGTTACCTCTTAAAAAACGACTCCGGAACCCCTCTTTACAAAGCTTGTTAAGGCACATCCCTATGCAGACTGTAAAGAGGTTCTCCCCTGAGCCTCGCTGTGCACGGCAGCACGTGATCACAGTGACGCCGTATTCCCTGGAATCACTCCTAGACACATTTCCTCATAAGTAAATAACATAAAATATTTTGTACACAGAACATGCTGTTCTACTATGAGTCTGAGAACAACACACGTCCAACTGGCGTGCTCATGCTGGAGGGGTCCTACTGTGAGAGACTCAGCAAGGCACCTATGGAGAGGAACGCATCGGTGAGTACTAAGCATTGGATCCTTACATATGAAATTGGCGTTTTTTTCTCACAAATAGAGAACCTCATCACTTGAATTAAAATATTCATGAATTGCTTGATATTATATGGAATAATGACCGTCATAGTAAAAAAACCTTATTACGTATAGTTTTATAAACAAAAAAAAAACCTTAAAAATGACTCCTCTTTTTGTTAGCAGAAATGACCATTAGATTTGTTTTAACTTAGCCAAAACTTATTTTTGTTGCTTAATCTAAGTGGAATACGTTATATAAGTTTTTAAACATTATTGCATAAAAGTTTTAAAACATTAGTGTTCATAGTTGTCAAATAAATTAAGAAAATGTTAGTCTGAAAAATTTAAATGTGGATGGATGTAGAGGGAGAGGGAGGCCAAAGAAAAGATGGATGGATTGTGTAAGCAGTGATATGACAGAAAAGGGAGTTAGTGATAAGCCACACTATTCCCAAACCACTATAACTTCTGTAAGCCGACGAGTCAACAGTGGCGACCACCAGAAAAAACGACGAGGCAATGAAGCTCGACGAGTCCCAGAGAAACGATTAAACTGTCTTGGGTCCCGCAACGAAATTAATCAGAAAGACAGCGGAGGAGTAAGAAAAACATAATTTCCACTTTTCTCCTAATCAAGCGGGAGACAGAACCAAGCTAGGTCATTAGGCACAAAGGGGGTATTTACAACTGGGGTCAGCCCAGTTGCCAAGCACCACTGGTTAAAAACACTAATATTAATGGGTCCTAAAATTGTGAGGTGTTTTTTTTTTTTTTTTGGGGCGTGGGAAATCATCCTATGACTTCGGTGGAGCGGAAGGGCGTGTCAGACTCTTACTGACTAAAACCCACCCCTGTTCCTCCCTGCCTCGAGTGCCCAGGGGCGAGGTAGCTCTTTCGAATTTATCCTCCACCCCCGATTGTGAGGTGTTACACTTGATTCCAATAATAGGTAAGGCAAAAACGCTTGAACGCACGGAAATTTGTTCCGCAAGTTCCGTGTAATAGACAACTCCAAACGTAGGCTGAATACTATCCAACATAATATTGCGTTCAGTTTGGCAAAGATTACACTCGCATGCATAGGATATAATGTGCGGATTGTTCGTATTCGCAATCAGGTGTAGAATATTTATATATTATATATTTGTTCGCAGTTCTGCTTCATCATATCATACCGTCGTGAGAGTCAGCGCCAGTACGAGCTGCGAGCTGCCTCCGAGGTGGACTGCATTCACTGGGTCGACGCCATTCGGGAAGCCAGGTAATGTGGAACTTGTTTAGGTACTCTATGATATGTTTTTCTAGGTCAACTAGCCGACATTTTGATGGGAAGTAAACTTAGGAACTGCTCATTTGCTATCAATAGGTAGGCGTAATCAGCCTATAATATTCTCCTGCTGGGACACGGTCTCCCCTCCGGAAGAGGGACTGGGCCGTAATCCATCACGCGGTTCCAGTGCGGATTGGTTGATGTGACACGTCTTCAAACGTTTTGTTCGAGGAAATGCCGATTTCTTCACGATGTTTTCCTTCAATGGTTTGCACTTTTTCTGTCCCAAGAATACATGTTTATCCGCGGTGACAGAAAAAGTGCATTTTTCTTTCCCCGCGCATAAACATGTATTCTATGTGGTGTTATCATTTATTGGTATGAAAACTTAATTTATATACTACTTATCTAAAAAAAAACGCATTTCAGTTTGCGCAGTTGTCGGTTATCGGAATAAAAATAATGATGTCGGGGTCAGTGTGGTTATAAAAACATAATCTATAACTGAAAAAATGTACAGTTCAGATTGCAAGTCGGTGAAAAGTTTTATAGGCGAACCACTGAAAAGTGAATCGTTCTGTCGGCTTTTTGGCCTCGGGGCAAAGTTCAATCGGCGAAAAACTGTAACGTTATGTCGGCTTATTGTGCGTCGGGGCAAAGTTCAATCGGCGAAAAACTGTAACGTTATGTCGGCTTATTGTGCGTCGGGGCAAAGTTCAATCGGCAAAAAACTGTAACGTTCTGTCGGCGAACCGTTCATCGAACAATCGTGTGTCGGAGAATTGTTTCAGAATCAATATTGCCAATAGGGATAATGTAATGTAATTTCATGATTGTGCAATAATATTGCTGTTGAAAAAACACGCTTTGTCGCATTCTTCTCAGCAAACCGAGCCCTCCATATTGGATTTCTGTAGGATGACGTCACTTAGCTAATCATGCATTGTTATGCATCCGAACTAAACATGTAGGTATGTAAAATTTTAGCTCGGTAACCGTGATGCTTATAAAAGCGTGTATTTCTGTGTGTATCGATATTGATGATACTAGCCTGTAGGTATCTGCTCAGGCGTTGAGGAGGGCAGGGAAGGAACAGGAGTGGGTTTTAGTCAGTAAGAGTCTGACACGTCCTCCTGCTCCACCCAGAGCGGGAGATGTCATTGGATGATTTCCCACCCCAGAAAAAAAAAGCCTGTAGGTATATTTACCACTCTCTTGGGGCAAAAGCAGACAGAGCAGGCACAAGCATCAATCACTGCGTGTGCTTTTAAATCGTGCAGGTACCCCAAGAAGTTTTACTTCGGCTAAAGAAATAGATAGATTTTTGTCTAGATCTAGACTAAAAACTAGACCCATTTAGGCAAAAAGCATAAAGATGTGTGCCCAAATAAGTAAATATTGAACGTTTTGTACGAGTCTCTAGCACGCAATCCCATCATTTGTGACATCCATGACTATCAACCCGTCATACGCGGCCTTGGAGTGAAAATAATTGATTTTAAGTATTTTAGTACGTTATGTCATGACATTTATGTGTTATCTGTGTTGTGTTTGTTGCCGTCCGCGTTAGGTCGTACTTTAAAATAGATTTTACGAATCGCGATACTTAATGTTGGGTCACATTCTATGGGCAGCATCCCGCTACCTCTTTGCTGACTATCTGATAGCTCTTCATGCATATTACTGTATATATAATATTCAAAGTCCTGACTGACTAATATGGTCCTAGAGACATGAAATTTGGAGGCTGTGTTCTTTGTGAAGAATAGGTATCCACTAAGAAAGGGTTTTTTCCAAATTGGACCTTTAAGGGGCTAAAAAAGGGGTTGAAAGTTTACAAAAGGGAAAGTACTTGTTCCACGCGGACGAAGCCGCTGGCAGAGCTATTTGCTTAAGGCGCTATTAACTGCCAATGACCTTGAGTGGTTAGCTTGCGAGTTCTGTGCTGAGCTCACGTAACGCGTCGTATATCCACCCAGTAATAGGACTCGCCCATCAAGGAGCGCTGTCCGAAATTAGACACATTATTTATCCGCGTTAGACATAAATTTACAAATTAATTACACTACCTATGTTATAAAAATATGATTTCAAATATTCACATATCAAATTACTACGGAAATTGTCTGGAGTAACATATATTTTTTTCAAAGAAGTCGTGTAGAAGTGATGTTCTATTAAAAACTATTAAACTGCGCCTTAATATAGACGGAAGTAGAAATGATATTCTACGCTTTTATTTTCTTTCTGATTTATTTTGTTGCGTAGTCTGAGACAGTCCAATCGTTTCTCCGGCACTCGTCGATCTTCATTGCCTCGACACGTTACTGGTGGTTGCCTAGCTGCAGTAATTAGGAATATTGGAGCGATCATGTTCCAAACAAAGGCTGGCTAAGTATTTAACCACGGTACGGCACGGTTTTTAGAGCTGGAACTACCAAGCATTGTAAGATTTCTGAGAACACATTCATTGTGCGTATAGCTAGGGAGTGGAATTCCCTGCCGGAGTCTGTGTTTCCTGCTACAACCTGGGAGGCTTTAAGTCAAGAGTGAATAGGTTACTTCTAGGCAAGCGTGCTACATCTACGACCACATCATCACTTACTATCAGGTAAGATAGTGGTCAAACGAGTGCCTATGAAAGGTAAAAAAAGATGCTTTCTTGTCAAGATTAATATAATGCTCTCAAAACGATGAAGGACAACATCGTGAGGAAAATTTCGAAGACATGTGACATTCACCAACCCACATTGGGCCCGCGAGGTGGATTACGGCCCACCCTTTCCTAAAGAGGAGGCCTGTGTCCTAGCAGTGAATATGCTATTTATAATGCCCCACCTAAAAGAAAGAAAGAAAATCATTTATTTGGCGACAGTCACCGAGCACACAAAAGAAAAATAAAACAAAAAAGTGACAAAATAAAATAACACTGCGTGTGCCTCACGGCTGCGCCAAAAAGGTTCATTTTTGCCAGACAGATGCTGTCTGACGCTGATCTTCCAATGAACCTTTTGTGACGAGTGACGGAGTAAATCGTTTCAAACAAAATAAACTATATCAAATTAACAAATATGAATTCTATTAATGAAATAATTAAACAGATAAAAATAATAAAAGAATAATATACAAATATTGGCATGGAAAGTAAGTACCTAAGTATGTTTAAAATTATCAATCCTTCTGTGTAAAATAAAAATAATAAATAAATATTCCACAACTATCACACAACGCCATCTAGTCCCAAGCTAAGCAGAGCTTGTGTTATGGTTACTAGACAACTGATAAACATACTTATATATTTCTAAATACATAAATATTATAGATAAATTACACCCAGATACAGAACAAATGATCGTGCTCATTACACAAACATTTGTCCTGGGTGGGAATCGAACCCACGACCTCCGGCATAGCAGTCAGGGTCACTAACCACTAGACCAACAGGTCTGACACACAAAATCACCTAAGGGTGTCGCAAATCCAATTACAACAGTAAGTACATTTAATTGTAACTCCCATCAAAATCACCCAATTTAGAATCTGAATACACGAAACATCCATTCAGGAACAACTCCATTATACATAAAATTCAATTGAAAGTTCAAAACACGGCTCTTCTAACATTACTGCTGGTAACCATGGAAACCATAGGATTAGGGGCACGGCGACCCTGACCCATTCCCCGGGACCGCGGCACGGGAGGGTTAAAATTTATTTTTAAATAACCTGATACATTTTTATTAAGGCAGCTTTTATACCCGGTAAGTGCATTGTGGGGTTATTAAAGCAATGAAGCTTGGGAAAGGTTGTGTGGAAGATTTTCAGGGTATTGCGTTTGTGTGCGCCCATGACACATTTTCCAAGAGGCAATTTCGTAAAATACTTCGTACCTAGTTTGCAATAATTTTATTATTTTTATTAAAAACTTTCTTTTCTATGCAGTCCGAGAGTGACCGCGCTTTAAATCATGTCTCGGCCTTAAGGCGCAATTATACGACTTTTTAACCGACGAAAAAAAGGAGGAGGTTCTCAATTCGACCGTATATATGTTTTTTTTTTTTTTTTTTTTTTTTTTGTGTATGTTCAGCCCTCACTCCGTCATTTATGAACCGATTTTGATTATTCTTTTTTATTAGATAGGGTAAACCTCAAGGGTGGTCCCATGTCAAGGAAATCAGGATCTGACAATGGAATCCTGACAAAATTGAGAGAAAACCTCGAAAATTGTGGGCACGTTTAGCGTTTCTGTATGTGTGTTCAGCCCTCACTCCGTCATTTATGAACCGATTTTGATTATTCTTTTTTTGTTAGATAGGGTATACCTCAAGGGTGGTCCCATGTCAAGGAAATCAGGATCTGACAATGGAATCCTGACAAAATTGAGAGAAAACCTCGAAAATTGTGGGCACGTTTAGCGTTTCTGTATGTATGTTCGGCCCTCACTCCGTTATTTATAAACCGATTTTGATGATTCTTTTTTTCTTAGATAGGGTATACCTCAAGGATTGTCCCATGTCAAGGATATCAGGATTTGCTCATGGGATCCTGAAAAAATTGAGAGAGAACCTCGAAAATTGGGCACGAATATTGTTTCTGTTTACTTTTCCATCCATCATGAACCATCACATCATGAAACTGAGCTGATGATGGAAACCATACCTTTCCTAAACAATAGAAGTCAGATATAAAAACTGGTTTTAGTGACAAATACCACTTAATATGCTTTGACGAAAAGACGTCTTTACAATATTAGAGGTAACCTCAACTGGTCAATATCCTGGGAACTTCATGGAAGGATTGTTATATCATCAGCTCAGTGGCAAGAGGAATGATGAAGAATTAGAAATTAGCCTCAGAGTGTTAAAAGATGATGCGAGCCACAAAAAATCATGAAATAAAAAACTTTTTAACAAAAAAATTAACCGACGAAAAAGAACTAAAAAGCAAAAAATAAATAAACCTTTTAAGTCTTGAGTAATGAGCTTATTTACCTACATAAAATATCAAATTTTATATAAACTAATTTTGAGTCGGCGCCAATTAATAAAATGATTAATTACCTACTTACAGCCCTCTTCATTTGTAAGTACTTTTAAAATTTAGATATTTAATAATCAGATTGTTGTTTGGCGCCGACTCAAAATTAGTTTATATAAAATTTGATATTTTATGTAGGTAAATAAGCTCATTACTCAAGACTTAAAAGGTTTATTTATTTTTTGCTTTTTAGTTCTTTTTCGTCGGTTAATTTTAATGGTTTTAATTGAACATCACGTCTAAACGACTAGTCTTATTTCTTTGAAAAATATATATGTTACTCTAGACAACTTCCGTCGTAATTTGATCTCAGAATATTTGGAACTATATTATTATAACATAGTGTAATTAATTTCTGAAGTTATGTCTAACGCGGATAAAAAATTGAGAATCAAGCAAAAACTGTAAAGCGTATTTTTATGAAAACTTCACCACTTTAAAGATCATTTAATTATTTATAATTTAATCTCAGTGTTTTAGTTTAATACCTGTTGTATTATGTGTAATAAATTAATAATGCGTCTAATTTCGGACAGCGCTCCTTGATGGGCGAGTCCTATTACTGGGTGGACATACGACGCGTTACGTGAGCTCAGCGCAGAACCACTCAAGGTCATTGGCAGCTAATAGCTCCTTAAAGTGAAAGCTCCAGGGTAGCCCGCGAAATTCAAATTTTGTTACGTTTTTTGCAATTTGCAAGTCAGTGTCGGTTGCGGGTTGTATCTTGGTCATAATATGATTTGCGGCCGAAAATTTAAAACGTTTGGTTTGTCACGCGTTTGGTCTCTATAGTGCCACAAAGGAACAAACATACATACATACTTACATCTTTACATACATAGACTGATAAATACATTACCCTCCCTTGCGTCGCGCGTAAAAAGTATGTGATTGACATGCTCTACCAAAATGTTACAAAATATTTTGGACCTTATTTCAACATTCACTGTCACTGTTATAATATCACTTTGTCTAAACAACAGTTTTCCGAATATAAAGCTGTTAATTGATCAGTAGGTACCCCGAATGTGAGTTCTTAATCGACTTCCAAAAGGAGGAGGTTATCAATTCGGATGTTTGTATTTCTTTTTTTATTATGTATGTTCGAGCATAACTCCGTCATATATTGAAGGATTTGCAAAATTATTTCTTTGTTGGAAAGGGGTTGGTTCCGAAATGGTCCCATTTAAATTTCATATAGATCTGATGATGGGTTTCGGAGACAGACAACGGAACTCTTCAAAAATTGACAGCAACACAACCGCGATTGCTGCGATCGTATGTCTATGTATTGTTAACACAATTTAATGTGGAACCACAAATAAAAAGTAAAAAAATAAAAACCTTTTTTTACAAAAAAAGTGCAAAATTAATTTATTTTCGGAAGTCGGTGTCAAAAAACAAAGACACAAAACCAGAAAAATCGACTTCCGAAATTAAAGTTATTTTGCACTTTTCTTGGAAGTCAGTTCTATTTATTTGTAAAAAAAATTTAATAAAGTACTCGATCGCTTTAAAATAAACGTCATTTTTACTAAAACTGTGTAAGCGCTGTCTGATGACAATAACGGGTAACCTCTTTTTTAAGGTTCTGTACCCGAAGGGTAACCAATGGGACCCTATTACCATACCTCCGCTGTCGGTCCGTCCGTCCGTCTGTCTGTCAGCGGGCTGTATCTCATGATCCGTAATAGGTAGACAGTTAAAATTTTCACAGAATGTGTATTTCTGTTGCCGCTACAACAACAAATAATAAAAATACTAGAAACGTGTTTTTTTTTTAACTTTTTTTGCTCGATCATAATAATGGCAACAAGTAGACACGTGTAATCTTGTATAATGGTACGGAACCTTTCATGCGCGGCCCAGTTTTTCTATACGATTTGACATAAGCGAACGTTTACGTAACGCGTTCGAGTGCGTTACAAAAGTCACACTAGGCTCTCAGAGAACATTTCAAAAGAGCCAATTAAGACTAAAAGCTAACTAAACGATCCATTTTGGACAAAGGACTGCCACCAATCAATAGACCTTTGTGACGTATGCTGAAGTGAAGTGCATACAGGCTGCATTAAGTTAATTGAGCCTTTATTTCGAGCACAAAATGGCTCCTGTCGAGACCAGCTTGTATCATAGACATTAACATTGACTCAGAGTGAAAATCTCGGGAATGCAAAACAAGGATTACACGTATTTTTTTTTGTTGAAATTTCGCGTAACGTGACATACACCTGCATCGCGCACGCAAAGTTGTCAGCGCATTTTGAACATCAGTCCGAAATCAACCATCGGGTAGTTGCACGGACCAGACACAACACCCGTCTGGTCGGAGGATCTTCAATGGAGGTTTGTGGGACTTTACACCCTGTTCCGCATAGCACAAAAGTACTTATATAATAATGACCATGTTCTTAGCTGGTTGCACCGTAAACAGTCGCTTTGACAACATAATTATGCATATAAACAGGGTCACATGCTGTCAACCATTAACCTAGAAATAAATTAGCCTTATCTGCCTTAATTTTCCATTTTAATAACACGCCGTATATGCCGCATGCCTTATGCCTAGCATTTTTTAGTCCAGTAACATAACTGACTTACTTGCTGGGATATTTTGTACCATGAACAAAATCATAATTTGCCTAGAATTTTCTTAAGTAGCTATGCTGTGTTCGACTTCTAATGTCACGGTGACAAAAATCACAAGTCACCTACTGTCACCCACGATGCGCCCACTTGAAAAGGCACTGGGCAACAAAACGCGCTCATTCTTGAAATGGATTTCGTACAAATTGCTGTAATAAGTGCTCTTGAAATAAGAAGAAGAAAAATGAAACGCCACTGGGTGCATCCCATATAAATTGAAAGATTGTTTCAAGGAAAATTTCACACTCTATAAACTACGTCACGTCAACATGATCAGCGCACTCCCATGTATCTTCATAGCACTCGACCGGGTAACAAAAAGTCACGGTGACAAAATTCACAAGTCAGCGGATAACCTAACCGCATACAACTTAAATACCAGTAGACAATATCAGTGGATTAACAAGTGGTCGATGGGGCCGAAAAGTTCTGAAGTGGCGCCCGCGTACCGGGAGACGGACCGTTGCAAAGCTGCCCACAAGGTGGACCTATGTCCCGGTGAGGGTCACGAGTAGCCGATGGATGCAAGACGCAAATAATAATAATAATGATTTATTATCAGGCAACTAAGGCCCTTAAATAAAATACAAAAAATAATCTTAAAAAATAATAAACTAATACAAATTGAAAAAAAAAAACATAAAAACTACTGCACACGAAGTGACGGCGTCGTGTTACGCTGCGAGGTGTCGCGTAGCTGGCCGCTGAAACGCCGAAACAGCACACCTTTAGGCCAAAACTCTTCCTTGAGGAAGGTCATCAAATGGTGAGTCGGAACGCGCACCACGAACGACTTGAAATTCGTGTTATGGCGTGCCTCCAACTTCTCCACCCTCAAGGTCCAGTTGGTCTTCACCCGCATGTACTCTACGATGTCCTCAGTCTTCGTAGAGTGATGTAAACGGGACACGTACAGCTGCGTCGTCGATACTGCAGGACGTAGCAGCATGTTAGATCCTGCCGGCGCTGTCCCACACTGGTTGCGATAAGTAAGCTTCCTCTTCTTTCTCTCCACCTTGATGAAGCCGTCCTCATCGCATGTGTCATGCAAAGGGCTGGTCGTTGTGGTGACACTTGGGAGAGGCCTATGTCCAGCAGTGGACGTCTTTCGGCTGTAATAATGATGATTTAATATTATTAACGCTGGCAACCCTATCACCTAACGCTCAGTTTAATACTGGCAGTGTCTTGTTTATAGAACTACCGATCTGTTTGCTGTGTGCACACTATGCCGTGTTTCACATAAACTGATACTTGTCTAGCTATGCTACGAGTAGCTAACTATACTTACCTGTGATGTAGCTTTATACCAGTACTAGATAACCCGGCGAACTTCGTACCGCCTTTTTTTATTGGGTAGGAAATCATTAAGCAACTTCTCCCGCTCTGGGTGGAGCGGGAGGGCGTGTCAGTCTTTCAGAACCTACCCGTGTACCTTCAGTTACCTAAGCATCAATAAATGAATCCGGTCTCAAGATAATTATCAAAAAAGCCGTTCCATACATGTATAAGTGTTTTCGTAAATGTTTGCTAAATTTTATTAATTATTCTGCTATTCAAGGCGGAGAAAAATTCTCCAAATAAAACTTTATAAAAATCGGTCCAGCCATTCTTGAGTTATAAATGGTATAACTCTTTGTTTCTTCGTTTTTTTGACACCGACTTCCGAAATATACTTAAGTTATTTTGCACTTCTTTTGAAAGTCGATTTTATTTTTTGTATAAAAGTTTTATTTATTTTTCACTTTTTAGTTGCTGTTCCCCATTAAATTGTGTTAACACTACATCAGCATACATGACGGGGCCTGTCATAGCCGATGCCTGCCTAGGGGTTGAGAATAAATTCGAAAGAGTTGCCTCGCCACTGGCCATTCAGGGCAGGGAGGAACAGGGTGGGTTTTAGTCAGTAATAGTCTGACACGCCCTCCCGCTCCCCCAGAGCGGAAGAAGTCATTGGATGATTTATTAAGCAAATACCCTACAAAAAAAAGACATACTCGTAGGTGCGTAACGATCGGAGCAATTGCAGTTGATTTGCTGTCATTTTTTGAAGAGTTCCGTTGTCTGTCTCTAAAACTCATCATCAGATCTATATGAAATTTAAATGGGACCATGTCGAAATAAACCCCTTTCAACCAATGACAGAATTTTCCAAATCCGTCTATTAATGACGGAGTTATGCCCGAACATACACAAAAAAAATTGATAACCTTCTCCTTTTTGAAGTGTTTTTGACATATTTTTTGTAAAAAAGTTTTTTATTTTTCATTTTTTAGTTGTAGTTCCTCGTTAAATTGTGTTTACAATTCATAGACATACGATCGCAGCAATCGTGGTTGATTTGCTGTCAATTTTTGAAGAGTTCCGTTTTCTGTCTCCGAAACCCATCATCAGATCTATATGATATTTAAATAGGACCATTTCGGAACAAACCCCTTAAAACAAATTTGCACATCCGTCAATATAAGACGGAGTTATCAACATACATAAAAAAAAAACATTATATGAACATCCGAATTGATAAACTCCTTCTTTTTGAAGTCAGTTAAAAACGAAGACACAAAATCAGAAACACCGACTGCCGAAATTAAAGTTATTTTGCACTTTTTTTAGAAGTCGGTTCTATTTTTTTTGTAAAAAAGTTTTTTTTTGTAAAAATATTTTATTAACTTTGAAGTTTTGACTCATTGTAACCTTAACTACTGTCAAATATGTACTTTGAGTTTTTGGCGGGCATTTTTAGGTTGAAGTTCAGCGGCTGTTTTTTTTTCGGAAATTGATTCCTAGTGGATATTGTGATGTAAAATTGGTGTACTTTAGTGTCTCAAGTGTCTACGCAACTGGCCAATATGGTGGACTCATTGAAACAGACGCGATCTCGGTAAATTGAAGCTGTGAATTTTATTGTAGTATTGACTACCTCGGTGAAACTTGATGAGAAGGCTGACTGACATTTGACATTTTGTTGCCGTATACTGCAAAAACATTACAATGTGCTACATCCGCATTTTAATGGAAAACAAAGTGAGTGAATCCCCTCAAGCCCTCTTTAGCAGACACAATTAAAAACCTAGGGGCCTGACGGATTAAAACTAAATATAAGTTAAATATTAGCATGATGATATTGTAAAATAATATCAGAGTTAAATAAAAAAAAAAAAAAAAAAAAACAAAAAAAAAAATAGAAAAAGAAAAAAAAAAGTAAAATACAATAGAATTGAAATTATAAAGTTATAAAATTGAATAAAATAAATTATAATTAAAACTTAGTTTTTAACCGATTTCAAAAAAGAGGAGGTTATCAATTCGGATGTTTGTATTTTTTTTTTTTTTATGTATGTTCGGGCATAACTTCGTCATTTATAGACGGATTTCCAAAATTTTTTTTTGTTCGAATGGGGGTTGTTCCGAAATGGTCCCATTTAAATTTCATGTAGATCTGACTATGATTTTCGGAGACAGACAACGGAACTCTTCAAAAAATTACAGCAAAGCAACCGCGATTGCTACTATCGCATAAGTATGCATTGTTAACACAATTTCATGAGGAAACACAAGTCAAAAGTGAAAAATAAAAAAAAAAATTACAAAAAAAATAAAACGACTACCAAAAAAAACAAAAAGTGCAAAATAACTTTAATTTCGGAAGTCGGTGTCAAAAAACGAAGAAGTAAAATACAAAAACCGACTTCCGAAATTAAAGTTATTTTTTTTTTGTTTATTTTTTTTTTGGAAGTCGGTTGTTTTTTTACAATATTAGCATGCAACTAATTTCAAATTATTACCTACTTATTGATATAATATTTTTTTTATTATATCAATAAGTAGGTAATAAATTACAAAAAAAATAAAACCGACTTCCAAAATAAACAAAAAGTGCAAAATAACTTTAATTTCGGAAGTCGGTGTTTCTGGTTTTATTTCTTCGTTTTTTGACACCGACTGCCGAAATTAAAGTTATTTTGCACTTTTTTTAGAAGTCGGTTCTATTTTTTTTGTAAAAAAGTTTTTTTTGTAAAAATATTTTATTAACTTTGAAGTTTTGACTCATTGTAACCTTAACTACTGTCAAATATGTACTTTTAGTTTTTGGCGGGCATTTTTGGGTTGAAGTTCAGCGGCTGTTTTTTTTTTCGGAAATTGATTCCTAGTGGATATTGTGATGTAAAATTGGTGTACTTTAGTGTCTCAAGTGTCTACGCAACTGGCCAATATGGTGGACTCATTGAAACAGACGCGATCTCGGTAAATTGAAGCTGTGAATTTTATTGTAGTATTGACTACCTCGGTGAAACTTGATGAGAAGGCTGACTGACATTTGACATTTTGTTGCCGTATACTGCAAAAACATTACAATGTGCTACATCCGCATTTTAATGGAAAACAAAGTGAGTGAATCACCTCAAGCCCTCTTTAGCAGACACAATTAAAAACCTAGGGGCCTGACGGATTAAAACTAAATATAAGTTAAATATTAGCATGATAATATTGTAAAATAATATCATAGTTAAATAAAAAAAATAAAAAAAAAACAAAAAAAAAAATAGAAAAAGAAAAAAAAAAAGTAAAATACAATAGAATTGAAATTATAAAGTTATAAAATTGAATAAAATAAATTATAATTAAAACTTGGTTTTTAACCGATTTCAAAAAAGAGGAGGTTATCAATTCGGATGTTTGTATTTTTTTTTTTTTTATGTATGTTCATAACTTCGTCATTTATAGACGGATTTCCAAAATTTTTTTTTGTTCGAAAGGGGGTTGTTCCGAAATGGTCCCATTTAAATTTCATGTAGATCTGACTATGATTTTCGGAGACAGACAACGGAACTCTTCAAAAAATTACAGCAAAGCAACCGCGATTGCTACTATCGCATAAGTATGCATTGTTAACACAATTTCATGAGGAAACACAAGTCAAAAGTGAAAAATAAAAAAAAAATTACAAAAAAAATAAAACGACTACCAAAAAAAACAAAAAGTGCAAAATAACTTTAATTTCGGAAGTCGGTGTCAAAAAACGAAGAAGTAAAATACAAAAACCGACTTCCGAAATTAAAGTTATTTTTTTTTTGTTTATTTTTTTTTTGGAAGTCGGTTGTTTTTTTACAATATTAGCATGCAACTAATTTCAAATTATTACCTACTTATTGATATAATATTTTTTTTATTATATCAATAAGTAGGTAATAAATTACAAAAAAAATAAAACCGACTTCCAAAATAAACAAAAAGTGCAAAATAACTTTAATTTCGGAAGTCGGTGTTTCTGGTTTTATTTCTTCGTTTTTTGACACCGACTTCCGAAATTAAAGTTATTTTTTAAATTTTAGTGTAAAAGTGTGTTTTTTTCGAAGTCGGTTGTTTTTTTTGTAAAAAAGTTTTTTATTTTTCACTTTTTAATTGTTATACCCCAGAACTAAAAACCCCAATACCATGGAATGTGGAATTTAAACATTTGGAGAACACCAATACGTCATCGAGGTATACATATTTTTCGTTTTTGTTCAGTTTCTCAAAAAGCGCTGAAGCAATTTCGATAAAATTTATATGGGACCAACTTGGGAGTATATTCTTTCTGATAAAAAAAGAATTTTGAAATTCGGTCCACAACTGACGGAGAAATCGGTGAACATACATACAGTCGAACAGAGAACCTCCTCCTTTTTCGAAAGTCGGTTAAAAAGATAAAGCATGTACAATAATTTATAAAATAATCTAATAATATTATCTGTCAAAACATAATTATATTATCAGAACTAGAGGTTATTTGTAACTATTAAAGTAAATAAAAATCTACTTACAAATTAGACCGAGCTTGGCAAGCGTTACGCCTTGAAGATTGACCCGTATGGCTGACGACATGTAGTTAAGTAGACAACTATAATTATTTCCACCTGGATTTTAAACTTTATAATATTATTAGCGCTGGCAACCCTGTTAAGGCGCAGTTATACGACTATTAATGGTTTTTAATTGAACATCACGCCTAAACGACCAGTTTCATTTCTCTGAAAAAGATATAATATGTTACTTTAGACTATTTTCGTCGTAATTTGATCTGAGAATATTTGAAATTATATTTTTATAAAATTGTGTAATTAATTTGTAAAGTTATGCCTGATGCGGATGAAAAACTGAGAAACACGCAAAAATTATAAAGCGTATTTTTATGAAACCTTCACCATTTTAAAGGTCATTTAATTATTTATAATTTAGTCTCAACGTTTTAGTTTAATATTTGTTGTTTTATGTGTAATAAATTAATAATGCGTGCAATTTCGGACAGCGCTCCTAGATGGGCGAGTACTACTCGTATTACTGGGTGGACATACGACGCGTTACGTGAGCTCAGCGCAGAACACGCAAGCTAACCACTCAAGGTCGTTGGCAGCTAATAGCGCCTTAACATCTGACGCTCAGTTTAATAACGGCAGTCTTGTTCTGAGAACTACTGACCTGTGCTGCGTGCATACTGTGCCGAGTCTCTGCACAAACTAGTGCTTGTCTAACTATGCTAAGTTTGTAGCTACTGAATATCTGCGTAAAATGTGCAACCGGTTTAAATGTTCACTGGGCAGGTTAATTAGTTATTTATTTGTCATGCTATCCGTCTCTGGGCTTTAGCTTTGAAATACAGAAGTGATGTTTTATTTTTGTTATGTGAAGCTACATGCTACACCTAAAACTAGATGTAGCGGCATCAATGCCGCCACATACGAACTAAATAGCTGACGTCACAAGAATCCTAGATCGCGCAATTAGAACATAATTATAAAACCGCCCGATTAATACCATCGTGCAGATGCCCGATCCAGATACGTACCCTTCTGGTCGGAGGATCCTCCCTTTTCAATCAAGGTTTGGCGAGACTTTGCATTGTCCCGCATGCTTCTATAGGATATAACGGAAAGGTGTGGTCATATTTTGAGAACCGGTTCAGCCCATGGATGTGAATAACTTTCTCAAAGAAATATGCCAGGTAATTTTTTTTTGAGAATTTCCTCAGTTTATCTTTTCGTGACACCCTATACAGGGTGTAAGGGACATGAACGCACATACGTGTACTAGTGATTCAGTACATGATTCTGGACCTCCTAGCGTTGGAATTTTTCGTCGGCCTTTTCCTAATTTTTGTAAAAAAAAATTTTTTTTAATCTCTTTAAACTGTATAAAATCGTTATACCTATCTACCCCATAGACATTTTAAATGAAAAAATAAATAATTAAATTGTTTCATTTAAAACGTCTTTGGGGTAGATAAGTATAACGATTTTATACAATCGCCACAGTACCTACACCTATCACTTAATAACATAAGATTTATACACCTCTGAACTATCATTTCAGAAATTCAGTGCCATAATGTATTATGTTAGTTTTTTGAAGCTACAAACAAATACTTTCGATAAAACGTCATTCACAATGGCGGATCAAAATACTCAACATAAATTCCACACACGAAACGTGATCGATAAAGATAAATTCGCTGTACGATCACAAATAAACGTTTGCAAAAACTGACCTTTCCGATTGGCGCTGTCTATTGTTTGAGCATTCCCTTTGTGATCCGATCATTCCGATCGCAAAGTGAAACGGAATAAGTTTCTGCCAAAGGAAAACAATCCTTATTGTGCTATCCATTCGATTAAACTGCAGTTCCGAGGATCTGGTTTCGGTTACACGTGCAGGAGCTGAGTAATGTTGAAATGAACGGTGGAGTGTGGACTATCAGTTTTCAGAGGAGTGAGGTGTAAGCTCTGGTTCCTAATTTATCTGCTCTATTTGAGGGCAGAACTTTTCGGCCCCATCGACCATCTGGTCTGCGACCAATGTGGCACATAAGTCGCCCATGCCCACTGCCATTTCTGTTTGGTGAATTTTCGAATCGTACTGGAAGACGTACCATCGAAAGGCCTCCCACAAGGTGGGCCAATGACCTGGTGAGGGTCGCAGGTAAACGATGGATGCGAGACGCACAGGACCGGTCATTGTGGCGACACTTGGGAGGCCTATGTCCAGCAGTGACCGGAGCAAAGACCGTAAGTAGGGACAGATGAGGCATTTTGAAATTTCTGCCTAATAAAACATATGTAGTCTCGTCTATAAGCTTATGCATTATCAGCCTACAATATTCCCAGTGCTGGGACACGGGTCACCTCTCTGTGAGAGGGTGTGGGCCGTACGTAATCCACCACGCGGACCCAATGCGGGTTGGATGTCACATGTCTTCTAAGTTTTGGTTCTAGGACATGCCGATTTTCTTCACGATGTTTTCCTTCATCGTTTTAAGAGCAGTGTTGATGAAATAACACACACAAGGTAAAGTGCCTCGTCTATGAATACTAATTAATAAATCTTTAAATCATGAACCTGCTAAACCTAAAAGATAAATAAACTCCCGAACAAAAATAAACAAATAATCAGTATTCATACATAAACTTACTTTGCCTGGCTTTTCCCCATGAGTGCAGAAACTACTCGTGTAGAACGCCACGTGCTATTAAACTTTAGATTTATTCAGAAGTATTATAAAGCTAAATAAATATCACTTCATTGTAATACGATAAGTTTTAAAGGTACCATGTGCGGACTTATTTATTGATTTATGTTGTTACTACTGGTGACCAGAGGGGGAATTTGTTGCACCAGTTTTTCTTCCCAGCTAATACACTAGGAAGTGGTAAGGGGGGGCTTTGAGGGACTGTCTTTATGTAGAACTTTGACGTTTGCTCTGAGTCTCTACCTTTAAACGAGCAATTCTTGTATGTATATAATGTTACGTCGACCGTATTACTGTGGAACGTTCGAGAATGTGGTCGAAGTTTCCAGAAGTTTCCACTAGTTTCGAGAACATTCCATTGTGGTACTGTATAGAAGTTCAAAGATGTTTCTAGAATATTCCACTATAGGATAGTTCGACAATGTTCTGGAAACTTCCATGACCGTATAAATAGGCCGGACGGCGGGCGAGTGAGTCAGTCTGTTTTCGACTACGGATGCGAACGGATGCGAATACAAGCGATTACGAAGAGAATAGTGATTATTAGTGAATTAGTGTTTGTTTAAATAAGTTGTTGAGTTAATAAAGGATATTTGGTTAATTAATTGGTGTAAAATAATTTATCTCATACCCAGCTCGTAACAATAATACCTATATAAAAGCGTCGCAAATACTGTAACCTTATTGGTAATTACAGTTTTGAGCCGTTTTGGGTCGAGACGCTTAGGTCATGTGGTTCGAGAGCAAGTCATCTTTTTAAAGATATTTCTCACCGACTGGTTGACATTTTGCGTGACCAGAGGGCTGGCACGTTTTTCGCCCAAAGAATTATAATTGCCATTCAACGTGGCAATGCTGCCAGTCTCCTGGGCACGTTTCTGGCTTGCCCAGATGACAGTGATGTGGAGGAATACTTCGACGCTTAAGTATATTCTGTTTTTTTTATATACTATATTGTATGTAGTTAGGTTATAAATAGTTATTAGATAATATTTAGTTAAGTATTTTATAAAAATGTGTGATTTTCAATAAATTATACTTATAAAATTTAAAGTTAAAAATATATAATCTAAATCTCGGAAACGGCTACAACGATTTGCATGAAATTTAGTTTCGCTGGTGATAAATCGATCTACTCGTAGCTAGGTTTCATTTTTAGAAAACGTAAAACCGAGCTAAGCTCGGTCATCTTGGTACTAATAAGATATAGGCGATATTCTATATGAACAATGCCAATAATTGTCTCCACTGGTATTAAGAAATTGTAAATTTAGCAAAAAAGCGTGGATACAAGTAAAAAGAAAACACTGTCTTACATAAAACAACTTTGTATATTTGAAACAGAAGTTCTCTTCTCCGGCCATAAGTTTGAATTAGGTAACTACTAATGGCCGGTTTTCCACTTAATAATTTGAAGTTCATATATTTATTGCTGATGTTCATATATATATAGTTTGTTACGAGCTGGGTATGGGAAGAATTATTTTAAACCAATAAATTAACCAAATATCTTTTATTAACTCAACAACTTATTAAAACAAACATTGATTCACTAATAATCACTATTCTCTTCGTAATCGCTTGGACTGACTCACTCGCCGCCCGCACGGCCTATGTATACAGTCATAAAAGTTTCCAGAACATTGTTGAACTATCCTATAGTGGAAGGTTCTAGAAACATCTATGAACAACATTCCATTGTGGTACTTCTACACAGTACCACAATGGAATGTTCTCGAACGTAGTGAAAACTTCGACCACATTTTCGAACGTTCCAGTGTAATACGGTCGACGTAACGGTATTTATGTAACTTTGCTTTATAAAGCTACATAAATAACCTAAAAACCAGTCAAAGTTTCGCATTAAAGTATGACACGTTCTGCAATCAAAATTCTCAATTCGGAAACCAGACATTAGTGCTCGTCTCACCCACCATACTAGACTCAAATCACATCTGCTCTCTTCGTTAGCCTTATCAAGGTCAAGACACCCCTTCTATGTCGGGGCGCTGTTGTACTAAGCGGCATGGCAGACCGTACAGTAATAACTTGGGCTTGCCACGTAAACAAGGATTAGTGTCGGCCGTGACCTGAGTTCGCTTCTCGGAACGGAGAGAAGCAAGGAAGTGCAGAGATGGGAAAACACGGTCCATTAGATTTTCATTAAATTCACTTTTTACCTCGCCCTGCTAGAGATGTGTAGGTATGCGTAAAATGGAACAGTTTTTGTGGCGGTCAACTGGAGGTCTTTAGGGGCAGTTTTTAAAATAAAAAATCGACTTTTAATCCGTCAGGCCCCGCGGGTCTCCGATTGTCGCTCGCGCTACCCCCGGCCGGCGCTAGTGTAGCTATACTGTACCACGTCCAATACATGTGTCCGACGACAATTCCTGAATATTACATTTCCTGGTTAACCGCACAGTGACAAGGTGTTAGACAGCCGCGTTAACTAATGCGGTTAAATGTTATAGCTAAACGTTACATGTGTTATGTGGTCGCCAGACATGGTGGTGTCAAGTGTTTGGACGTTAATGTAATCAAGATTGCAAGCTATTTTAGATATTATCTAGACTCTAAACTAATCTATACTAAATCGGGTTAATTACATCATTTATTAATTATTAATTACACCATTTATAACTCAAGAACGGCTAAACCGATTTTTATGAACTGGAAAAAGTCGCGAAAAATAAATTAAGAAGAAAATTAATTGTCTAATGGATATTTTATGGAACGACTATTTTGACGATATCGCGAGAACGGATTGACTGATTTCAACACAACATTTATTAATTCTGAGGCGGTTCGAAGTTACCCGGGCCTGGAGAGTCGACGGCGCGTAGTGTTCCACGCGCGCCTCAAAGAGTTGTCAGCATTCATGACGGGGCCCGTCATGGCCGATGCCTGCCCGGGAGTTGAGGATAAATTCGAAAGAGTTACCTCGCCCCTGGGCATTCAGGGCAGTGTCATTGGATGATTTCCCAAAAAGGGGTCCATATTCCAAACAGAGAAGATTTTTATTTTTTTTTATTTTCTTATTTTTTTTTTAAAAAAACGTTACCCCACACTAGGAATTACTCCTGTATCGTGGGTGCGTTCACAAACATTTAAACTCACATACACAAGACACCCAGACCCGGAACAACTATCTGTAGGCCATACAAATATTTGTTCCGTGCGGGGATCGAACCCGCGACACGCAGCGCAGCAGTCGAACGCTCAACCACTACGCCAACCGTGCCGTCAAAGATTAACATAAGTATTAACATATTCTAAGGAAAATATACCTACTAACAAACATTAACAACATTTGAAATGTAAATTGGCAATATAAAAGAAAGAAAAAAAAAATTGAATAAATGGCTTTATTATTATTATTATTCCGTTTATTCATTTTTATAGACATATTAATTACATTTTTAAATATTTAAATATAAAGGATAAAAAAAAACATTTAAAAATATAAAAAAATAGTATCCCACCGGTATCGGGAATAGGGTCCAAGCTACCGGCGGTCAGGGCTCCAGAGAGAGGAACCGCCTGACAATGCGAGCCGTGTCCAGAAGCACTGCTTTCTGAATCAAGCCCTTGATCCAGCCGCCTAACGAGAGCCTCCTGGGGTGTTGGTCGAGGCTCGTGGCTATTAAGCCATTGGCTGACACGACTATCACAATAAATCTCCGGTAATTTCTCGTCATGATAACTTCGTCCATAATTGCACAGACAAAACCTTCGGTTTCCCCAAAGAGGTCACCGACACGCAGCCAGGCTACGGACGCTAGTTGGTCTACATCGGGCCCATGTAGGGCCCGGAAAAAGCGTCCGTGAAGTTCCTTACTCTGCCATACTTCTCTGCGATCGTTAGTGTCAAGCACTAGAGGTTTGCGCCAGTTCTTGTTAGCCAAGGAGAGTGGAGTAAGGCCCTTGTCCACCGCCACTACATCTCGATGCATACCCACGTCAGCAGCTAGGAAATATTCCCTTAGACTGCATACCTCGCGGTTGTGGAGGGTCTTAGCATTTAAAAAGCCTCGGCCTCCACACTTCCGCGGGATATACAGTCTCATCACCGACGAACGTGGGTGATGCATTCGAAATGCAGTCAGCTGTGTACGGACACGCCTATCCAGGGCGTCAAGTTCTGTTTGAGTCCATTTGAGTACGCCGAAGAAGTACATCAATACCGGCATGACCCAACCGTTGAAGGCGCGCACCTTGTTTCCACCTGATAGAAGGCTATTAAATACCTTCTTCAGGCGGCCAAAGAAGCGCTCCTTCAACGATTGCTTCATGTCAGCAATATTGATACCTAACGCTTCCGACATACCCAAATACTTATAGGTTTCGGTTGGAGAGAGGGATCTCAGGTTTATGGAATCCGAGAGTTGAGTTCCCACGGATTCCACAATCTCCCCTCGCTTTACATGCATGACCGCACATTTGTCTACACCAAACTCCATCCTGATGGCACTACTGAAGGTTTGAGTTACCTTCAGTAGCTCCATCAGTTGCAGATTGCTGGGGGCAAAAAGTTTCAAGTCATCCATGTAAAGGAGGTGAGATATAACCTGACCACCTCTCTTCAACCGATAGCCTAGCCCTGAATTCTCCAGCAGTGTGCTTAGAGGATTCAAGGCTAGGCAAAACCAAAGCGGACTCAAACTGTCACCCTGGAATATACCCCGCTCGATCCTTACCGGTTCGCTATTCCTCTGGATATTTCGACATCCTGGATAGCGAAGGACCGTCCTCCATTGCCCCATACACGACATCAAGAAGGTGCGTAGCGTTGCATCAACTTTATACAATTCTAGCACCCTCATGAGCCATGTATGAGGAACTGAGTCATAGGCCTTCTTATAGTCTATCCAACATGTCGACAGATCCTTTCGGGAACGCCGAACCTGCTGGCTAATGGTCATATCGATGAGGAGCAGCTCCTTAGTACCACGGGACCCATTCCTACATCCATTTTGAGAGGCAGACATGATACAATTACTATCTATATATGTGTTAATCTTAGCTCTCAAAATGGATGTAAGAACCTTATAGACCGTCGGTAAGCACGTGATCGGTCTATAATTTTTAGGTTCCGCGGTACTACCTGTTTTGTGGAGCAGGTGGGTTATTCCTGTTGTAAGGAACTCGGGTAGCGAACCAGACTCCAAGGCTGCCTGGTATTGAGATGCCAAGCGAGCGTGCGACCTTTGTAGCCACTTTATCCAAAAATTGTGCAGCCCTGGAGATTTCCAATTAGGCAACGGACGGACTGCACGGGCTACATCTTGGGGGCTGATAGTGATTGCCCCCATTTCTGTTATTGGATCGCATGCTCGCTCGATCTCCCGAGTCCAGACACCTTCGGTGTGACTGACAGGCACCGACCAGATGTTGCGCCAGAATGAACTCATGGTGTCATCATCCGGCAGACGCGTGTCAGTCACACCTTGTTCCGGTCGCTCCCAATCCCTATACACCCACCTTTCATTACTCCGGAATGTGCGATTCTGGGTGTATCGCTCCACCCGCCGCTTATACCTACGGATGCGGTTTGCGCATGCATACACCTTCTGCTTCAGGAAGTCGATGCGCTCTGTGACACGGGACATATAGTCTCGGGAGCTGATATCAGTTCCCGAAAACGCCCGTCTCACAAAGCGCATCACTCTTGGGCGAGTGTTGCCCTCCCTGAAGCAGATTAGTTTGCCGATGAGTGCTCTGGCCCCACCAATACGACACTCGATCCTGCGCTGCCAAGCCGGCACGGCTGGTTTCGATCGTGTAGCTCTGTCATTAGAGAATTTGACGTGAGCTACACGACATGCCGCTACAGCCGCGCAGTACATTATCGAGTGTGTGTCAGTGAGGTCTTCGCAGTTATCAAAATAATTTGACAACTGCGAATCCAGAGCAGCCACCAGCGCCTTATTCCTATTATGCATGGGCAAACGAGGCAAGCGTGGCCTAAGTTCGGGTGGCATGTTGCGATATTCCCGAATAGCACACTCCAAAGCACTCCTCAATTCGTCATTGCACTGGGTACTTACGTTTGTAACCATGTCATAACACTCCTCGTCAGCGTGGCTGGGAGCATGGTTAGACGGTGGTACCACCACTGGTACCACAGTCTGCGTCGGAGGGACAATGACATGGCTACCCATTTCAGTTCGGAGGCGATCAAGTACAGTATCATCCAGCATATGATTACGCTGGATGACCCGCACCTGATCCGACAGTCGTTGGGCCGAAACGTTGACGGCTGGTTCAAGCACCTGAAACAAAGAGAGCACGCGAGAGAAGAGAGACGCGGTCAGGTTGTTACCTCCCTCTGTAGCCCCATAGTATGAGCGCATGACATTTTCGTTGATGGGTTGTGTCCATCGCATGCGCTTCACACTTCCACCGGGAGCTGGGACCCTATCAGAGGCCGGTGGGCCTCGAGGTCCTAAGCTGCTCGGCGGCCGGCATCCTCCCCGTCGACGCGCTGGTGGTGGTGTCGTCGGCGGCGAGAAGAACTCGTCGCTGGAGCTCGACGCAACTGCCGCGGCCGGTGTCACAGCACTCACGGTGGGGCTGGGTTCCGGCGGCGGCGAGGCGGAGCTGAGCGACGAGGCCGGAGGTGGTGGGCGTGCTTTGCGGGCTGCGGCTCTCGTCAACATTTTTCTTTTCTCACTATTTCATTCATCGACATTATTAACTTTGTCTTATCATTTTGACTATTGTTTTTTATTATTTACATATTGTAGGTATTATTGTAGGTTTTGTTTGGTCTTGCATGCATTTTTGAATGTTTCAAATAAAATAGTTTGTTGATAAAATTGATATAAAATATGCAGAGAAAATTTTTCTGTCAGTTCGGTTGACAGTCGAGCCACAGATTATTATATTTATGAAGTTGCATATGCATTGAAAATTTATCAATTCATATGGGAGCCTTCTGTCATTTATTTATTTGTCTTTGTTCCCTTGATATAGGGAAGCAAAACCAATTTCCCTCGCATGAACACTACTACCTCTTTACAACCCCTTTTGTTTACACCTGTCCACACACCCTTACCGGCTACTATTTACAGTTTAATCGAATGTCACACTTTTCACACTTCATCGGATAGCGTACTTTTACTAAGCCTACCGAAACCGTTAGTTTGGAAATACTAGTTTACAGTGCGTGTGTGTGTATGTGCGTCTGTGAAAAAGGAACATAGACCCGCCGCTTGACCGACACAGTTTACTCTACAAGTACCGACATACGTAGGTACCTAACTTACCTATCCAACATTTGGTATTTACCTACTCTGAAAACTGCTACTACTCTGTGCACTGTTCTACAAAAGCTACTCGCAGCTTCTGTTTCGTTTTATTATTCTGTTACTATTGTATAGTTGTTTTTAGGGTTCCGTACCTAAAGGGTAACCAACGGGACCCTATCACTAAGACTCCGCTGTCCGTCTGTCTGTCAGCGGGCTACATCTTTTGATACGTTTTATTATTTGTTGTTATAGCGGCAATAGAAATACATATTCTGTGAAAATTTCAACTGTGGTAGACAGTTGAAATTAGTAGTATAATACAATAGAAATAACTTAAAAGATATATATACAAACTAACAATAATACCTAACATGTACAAATGCGTATGAAAAAACAACTCACTGGGCATCAAAAAATTCATCCACATCGCTGTCAATGGAAAAAGTGCCCAGAACGCTAGCAGCAATGCCACGTTAAATAGCAATGCTGATTCGTTGGCCAAAGAAAAGCCCAGCCCTCTGGTCACGTGAAGAGTCGACTAACAGCTTGCTGATATGCCGGAAAACTCGATGAGCACTCGGACCCCATGGCCCTAGTGTTTCAACCCCAAACGGCTCAAACATGTAACTCCCAATAAGGTTGTTATATTTGCGCCGTTTGAGGTTTTCTGCACCTGCAGCAGCCGCCCCAGCACAGCCTGCCGTGCTAAGAAGATGGGATGGCGCAAGGGTGTCGACACATGTTGCATCCCACACCAAAGGCCTACCCAACTTCCAAGGCATTATGGTCATTCCGTCTGGCCTCTTCCCATCGTCACGTGCCAAGCTATTGGGTTCTAAAACAGCTGGCACCTAATTAGTAGTTAGTTAGTATACATAGTATATGTAATAGGTAGTATTACGGATCATGAGAAAAAAAAAACCCAAAAAAATCAAGTTTCTTGAAACGTGTTTTGTTTGGTTTTTTCAGTTTATGGTACGGAACCCCTCGTGTATGATCCGGACTCGCACTAGGCCGGATTTTTTTTTTCAGGAAAAATCAGTTTATTAATCGTTGGAAACTTTGCATGCAAAAAGTAGTTTATTTCTAGGAAAAAATAACTGAAAAATGCCGATAACATGCTCCGATAATATTGCTTTGTTTTTATTTTTATTGTTGTAATTTTAAATATTATTAATTGTGTTGATCTGTCATCCAGAAGGCAATAAAGAGGGCTATGCTAGGAATTATGATATCAGATTAAGAGAACCCAGGTTACCGACATAGCCCAAAGAATTGCCAAACTGAAGTGGCAGTGGGCAAGGTACATTGCTTGCAGAACCGATGGTGGACAGGGCTGAAAAGTTACCGCATACCGGAAGACACGGTGTTGGAAGACCTGAACATAGTGAACCGATGACTTGGTTAGGGTCACGGGTAGCCGATGCATGCGAGATGCATAGGATCGGTCGTTATGGCGACACTTAGGGGAAGACTATGTCCAACACTGGACATCTTTCGGCTGAAATGATGATGATGTTTCTGTTGGAGGATGATGTTTGTGTTGTTTCTATAATTTTTGTTACCTTCTTGCTTATTTTGGTAACTGTTTATTTAACTAGTTTATTATGCTGCTCTAGTCGAAATCATTCACTTGACACCGGCTGTCGCTTAAACCAGCGCTGTGGCTCTGTCTCGAATCCGAGTCCCAGCATTATGCTGAGCGATGCCCGTTTTTCTCGTATGTGCCTCACATTTTCCCTACTTGTGTTTCCTTTTTAGGGTTAAGTACCCGAAGGGTAAGCAACGTCCGACCATACGTCCGTCTGAAGTTTTCACAGACTGTATTTTTATATAACCGTTTTATCAACAAATAATAAAAATAAATTAAAAATTAAAGGGGGGCTACTAAACCCTAAGGGCCCCTACTAAAAACGTATATTTTTCGACTTTTTTGCTCGATTTAAAAAATGGCAACAAGTAGACGCGCATAATCTTGTACGATGGTACGGAACCCTTCATGCGCGAGTCCAACTCGCACTTGGTCGGTGTTTTATATTAGGGTTGGTATTCATTTATGCGACATATTTCGATCTTGGTCTTCATCATTCATGTCAACTACACTCGACTACAATCTGGTTAAGTTCAATGCTGCTAAGACCCAGGCGTGTCTTTTTTCTGCTAAAAGGAGCCAATTTCACCCGGCTCCATCTTTCCGAGGTGTAACCGTACCGATAACCGACCAACTTGATCTTCTTGGTGTTACTTTAACATCTACCCTCAATTTTGGTCCCTTCAGGCTAAGGCTCAAGTGGCTGCCAAAAAGTTGGGGATCCTCGCAAAGGTGAGACGATACTTCACGCCGGAACAGCTGCTCCAACTCTATCAAGCGCAAGTCTGATCGTGTATGGAGTACTGCTCTCATCTTTGGGACGGATCTGCCAGATACCAGCTTGATGCCCTTGAGTCAATTGAGAAACGAGCCAAGAGGATCATCGGCAATGATAGACTCGTCGAGTCGAAACTCCAAAGTCTTGAACATAGACGCCGAGTTGCTAGCCTGTCGGTATTCTATCGATTACATTTTGGGGAGTGTGCGACGGAATTGCATGATTTGATTCCGCCAAGCCCGTTTCATCTAAGGACCACAAGACGTACGGCGAAGTGCCACCGGTTCATGGTGGACATCCCATCCGTACGCACAAAGCGTTTTGAGAAAACATTCATTGCGCGTACAGCTAGAGAGTGGAATTCTCTACCGGAGTCTGTGTTTCCTGTAAGCTACAACCTGGGAGTCTTTAAGTCAAGAGTGAATAGGTTACTTCTAGGCAAGCGTGCTCCATCTTCGACCACATCATCGCTTACCATCAGGTGAGATAGTGGTCAAACGCTAGCCTATCAAACATAAAAAAAAAACTAAAATCCGTGTTAACAAATTGTTAAACAACAGTGCAGTGATATTACAGTCGAGAATACACGACATTCAACAGATGTCAGTACCTACTGTAACCACCTCGTTGAACATGACAATGTTATTTTATGCAGAATGCATAATACGAGTAAATTGCATTACATAACCAGCCCGCATGATGTAGGTACTACAATATACATGACAATAGTGAGGCAGAGGCATACACGAATATTAAATACCTTTAAGGCGCAGTTATACGACTTCTAAGGACATTTAATTGAACATCACGTCTAAACAACTAGTCTTATTCTTTGAAAAAAATATGTTACTCTAGACAATATCCTTCGTAATTTGATATGTGAATATTTAAAATTATATTTTTATAACATAGTGTAATTAATTTGTAAAGTTATGTCTATTGCGAATAAAAAATTGAGAATCACGCATAAACTATGAAGCGTATTTTTATGAAACCTTCACCATTTTAAAGATCACTTAATTATTTATATTTTAGTGCTTATACGTGTTTTAGTATAATACATATTTGTTGTTTTATATATAAAAATTAATAATGCGTCTAATTTCGGACAACGCTCCTTGATGGGTGAGTCCTATTACTGGGTGGACATACGACGCGTTACGTGAGCTCAACACAGAACACGCGATCTAACCAGTCAAGGTCATTGGCAGTTTAAAGCGCCTTAAGTAAAGGTTTCTATTATAGGGTTTCTATGAAGTTGCCGTTTTAAAATGCGGGTAACTTTGAATTGTAATTTCTTCTGATTAACTTGGATCAACTTGGACTTGGTTTGGAGTTCAAACTAACTTCATGTTATTTGAGGCATGTTATTCTTCTTTTTTTTTTAAAATCAGTTTTGTTTCTTTCGGTTTTATATAGAGTGACTGGTAATTAGTGACCGATACTTAAACACGTGATTGTACCCGACCGAGCGGGCTTGCGAGCCGTGCTCTGTACGATACAAGACCGCGTCTAACAGCTGATTGCGGCGGTCATTGTGATAAAAGTGAATACGTATAAAAAAAAAGTTTCTTTGGGAAAGTTCTTTGTAATCATGAGTACAATCACGTGTTTAAGTATCGGTCACTAATTACCAGTCACCCTATATATTCTGTAATATCGCCATTTTGCATGAAACCTAAGAAAACTCCTGTAAGGTATTTTTTTATAATTTAGAGTTGTAACGTGGAAACAATGCGACTCAAACGAATGTTTATGGACTTAGAAATGCTAACTAACGAGCTGTGTGGTTTTGTATCATTCGTTATTAGTTTGGGAGATGTTACCTCACAAATGTAAATTCTATATTTTACTGTCACTGTATTGTTGTTGTATATTGTTGATTGGTGGGTGCAGAAATAGTTTACTTATTTATTTATTTACACTTCATGCAACAATAATTTTTAATTTGTCATTTATTCTCTCTTCAAAAAGCTGCCTTAAAGCTAAGTACAAATAAAATATGTCTCAGCTGTATTCCACCCTTGTGAGAGACTGGCTCCTGATATAGGTTTTTGGGCAAAACCTGTGTTACAAGTCACCAGGCCCCCCTTCCACGGCAAGAATTAGTTTTTAAAATAAAAGTACAAAGGCGGACTTAATACGTTAGGAATTCTCTACCAGTCAACCAAGGGTGGTGGAGAGATAATATGGCAGGTGCATACAAAAAATAAGTAGTAAAAATAATAAAACACAACTTATAGAGATTTTTTATTGATTATTTGAATAGTTATTGCAACTGACTTCTGGTAATATGAAAATCGTTTTTTATTTAAAAGGAAGTCGGTTGCAATCTTGATAAATAATATTAATAGAGCATTAAATTTAAAAGATTTTCTTCCGGAATTTGCTTGGCACGCCACCGATTTGAGTTTTTTGTATTGCAAATAGTTTAAACGTGTCCGGAAGTTCCGTGTAGAGTAAATAACTCGGCCAAGTGCGGGTCGGACTTCGCACATATAGGGTTGCGTACTAAATGTATATTTGACTATTTATGCATAGCATTTTGGTCAACAAGATGCTTGAAAATTTGAAGACTTATGAAAATTTGTAGCTCCAACGGTTGGCTGTAAAACCTGTGTAACAGACGACGGATAGACAGACAGACGGACGGACAGACGGACACGTGAGTGACAGAAATAGGGCTCCGTTTGGACCCTTCAGGTACGTAACCCTAAAAACATTGTTGTTCTTTGAGACAGTAAACCGAGCACAGTATGTAACATTGTCACTACTCTGCTCGTTTTGTTGTCTCTACCGTTCCTGATTTCGTATAGCAGAAGTGATATAGTACCCAAAAGTGTAAGTGGAATAAGTACCTATTAATAAAGCAAGTTCATTCTGAACTTTTTTAATATCTTTAATTTTGTTATGTTAAACATATTAGACTTTATTATAACTGTGGTGGTGTTTGAGTGATAAACTATGGCATAACGCATTTGCAGTTCATTATTATTATTGTTAGATTTTGATCTTGATAATGATCACGACAACTAAAAATCATAGTCTTCCCAAAACAAATATTTTTATATAATACAACATAGAATAGAATTAGGAATGAATATATAAGAGGAAGTCTGAAAGTGGCACCGCTGACTGAAAAGTTGTGTGGAAATCGGTTGTCGTGGTATGGGCATGTGATGCGGAGAAATGAAGAAAATGTCGTGAGGAAAGTCTTGTGTATGGATGTGGATGGCCATAAGAGTAGGGGAAGGCCAAAGAAACGATGGTTGGACTGTGTGAAAGAGGATATGGGTAAAAAGGGGGTGACTACAGAGATGACGACTAACTATGGAAGAAAAAGACATGTTGCGCCGTCCCCAAATAAATTGGGATAAGGGCAGGAGAATGATGAATACAACAATACAGTAATATTACAGCCGAGAATATGCGACATACAACAGATGTCAGTGAATACTGAAATCACCTCGTGGAAATGTTTTTTATTGATGTGTAAATTGGCCCCGACACGTTCAATTCCGATTGTCAATGTGCTACGTTATTGACAATTGCAATTGAAGTTGCCATTGATGCACTTCAATTGCAATTGTCAATTGTTTGCGCTAACTTTGGACGAATCGCGAGATAAATTCCCGGTCCTTGATATTACGTGGGGTAACCGCCATGTTTGTTTTCACTGCTGTCAGACGCGCGAATGAAACGATTGTCAATGTCTCAGTTAAACGATCAATTGGCAGCTTCAATGGCTCTGTCAATGAGCATCATTCAAATTTTTCATCAATTGCTTTCAATCACGTAACTGCGATTGACAATCCCTTCAATTGTACTCGTTAACGATCAATCGCAATTGACAATGACGTAAAATTGACAATCGCAATTGAACGTTTCGGGGCCGCTTAACATCTTTCCTCTCGCTTTCCTGCAGTCTGTAGGAGTGATTTCGTGAAATGGGACGGAAGTGTGTAACAGGAAGCCGGGGAAGCGCGCACTATTTGATTTGACCAATGAGTGCGCTCGGTGGTAGAGTTGGCCGTCAGATGGTAGAGCGCGCGCATGATAAGTCTACACGCGGTCGAAATCGGAACTAAACGTTTTAATTTTATTTTTCAAGGGGAGATGTCAAATGGTACACATCATTATGCGACTACTGCAAGGCTCGCTCGTTTTTTTTATTTTTTATTACCCTATGGTGTCCCACTTATAAACAAAATTATTTAATTACTCTATTTTCACGTTATTATAAAGGATAAAGAGCTAGTTCGACTACAGCTCGCAATCGGATGATTGCTAGAATTAATTGCTATGGTTACAGTATCTCAATTGAGTAACAACATGATCATAAGTTAGACTCTGCTGACACACCCCGATCGGTTCCAACCATCAAGTCGGACGTCTTAATAAATGTAAAACTGAGTGTGAGTAAAGCTTTATATGCTATGAATGATTATGTTGAACAAAAAGCCCAAGAATATAAAAGTTACTTGTTATTTCTATAACCTGACCCAAGTGAAGGATTTACACACTGCTATTCAGAGGCCACCCCCATGTCCTTTCAGACAATCTTTTCTTACGCCACCTCAAACCAGCCTTCGTGGTTTTTTTTTGGGGGGGTGGGGTGGGAAATCATCCAATGACTTCTCCTGCTCTGGGTGGAGCGGGAGGGTGTGTCAGACTCTTACTGACTAAAACCCACCCCTGTTCCTTCCGTGCCTGAGTGACCAGTGACCAGTGCCAGAATTTATCCGCTACCCCTAGTTATGCAGGCACCAGCCACGATGGGCCCCGTCAGTGGTGGCTGACAACATCTCTTTGAGGCGCGCGTGGAACACTACGCGCCGTCGACTCACGGGCCTGGTGCTGATCGGACGGCGAGCTACCCACTGCTCGCCGTCCGCAGGCCCAGGTAGCCTTCATAGTGCGCTTCCAAGTCGTCCCGCCACCGCTTTCTGGACCTTCTTTTAGTGTGTTAACTACCAACGACCTTGAGTGGTTAGCTTGCGTGTTCTCTGCTGAGCTCACGTAACGCGTCGTACGTCCACCCAGTAATAGGACTCGCCGATCAAGGAGCGCTATCCGAAATTAGACGCATTATTAATTAAAGAAAGAAAAAAGAAGAAAGATTATACAAAAACAACAGATATTATACTAAAACACGTACCTATACTAAATATAGTTTTTACGTGATTCTCAATTTTTTATACGCGTTAGACAAAACTTTACAAATTAATTACACTATGTTATAAAAATATAATATCAAATATTCACATATCAAATTACGAAATAAATAGTCTACAGTAACATATATTTTTTTCAAAGAAATAAAACTACTCGTTTAGACGTGATTCTCAATTAAAAATCATTATAAGTCGTATAACTGCGTGTTAAGGAGGGTGACCCGCTCTCTCCTAAATTGTTTACGAGGGTCGTTGAGGAGATATTTCAGACGCTGGCAGCCTCGTGGAAGACCAGGGGTGTCGAAGTCAGTCATAAGAGAGTAACGAACCTCCGGATTGCCGACGATATAGTTCTGAACCTCTTGGAAACATGAAAATGTTACTGCATGGTGACCCACTCTCTCCCAAATTGTTTACGAGCGTCATTGACTCCTAAATGACGCTCGTAACAATTTACAAGCTCTTGGACGCCCTTGATCTTCCAAGAGGCTGCCAGCGTCTGAAGTATGGAGATATTTCAGACGCTGGCAGCCTCGTGACAGAATAAGAAACTAACGAAACTCCGAGTTGCCCACGATATAGTTCTGAGACCACCTCGTGGGAACATGAAAATGTTACTGCTTTTTTCGATACAAATGATAGTATCTCCTTGAAATTATGACCTCTATATCTACTGATTTTTTACTGTGAATTAGTAAAGGTACTTTATAATTAGTAAGGTAGCTCCCCACTTTACTATAATTATTTTAATTGAAACAATTAAAATCATTTAGAAATACCGAACTATCATTACTTTTTAAGACTTTTATTAACTTGTAACTAAATAAGTATGTAAAAAATCTTAGAAGTTAAATTTGACCTCCTTCCCGGTTTCCGATTGAGCTGAAATTTTACATACATGTTTAGTTTGGATGACAAAGCATGGTTAGCTACGTGACGTCATTTAAAATCCAATATGGCGGACTTCTAAAGATGGCGGACTAGTTAGTTTTTTAAGCATTCCCATGATATAAGCTCTGCTTAGCTTGGGACTAGATGGCGTTGTGTGATAGTTGTGGAATATTATTATTATTATTATATGGGTATCAAATGATGGGTTTGCTGTGAAACATACGAAAAATAAAATGAGGTCACTCAAAAGCGTGTTGTTAAGTTTTTTAAACTACAATATTATTGATCAACCTAGATGTTGGGGATGTATGCTGTAAGATTAAATACCTTAACCACGGGGTCTCATCGCGAACAAAGATAATTTAGTTCAAACAAACAAACAATAGATGGCGTAATATGCTTCGATTTTTTTAATGAAGTTTAGGTAACATTAATATTTTGAAAAATGTTATGGTAAAAACTGTACTTTCTTATTTAATAAACTACCCTAAGCGTAAAATTGTGAAATAATTGGCTCCCAATTCAAATTTAGATGTTTATTGGAACGAATTCTTAGGCATTTTATATTTCTTGTACCAATAGATGGCGCTGTTTGAAGTTTTAGAGTTTATCCATTCGCCTCTTTAAAATTTGTATAGTGAAACATTTTGAAACATTAAAAGTGTTATGAAGTGCCAAAAATACTATATAGTAATTCCTCAATGTGTGAGAAAATATTGGTAAGACTTTATGTAAATTCATTCAACTTGCAAGCCGTCGCTGCTAACACCGTCTAGCGACATGTAGAAGACGGTTCCCAACGAAGAACAAAAGTTGCTTGTGCAAGTTGAAAACCCGTAGTTACGGCGGTACCGTTTCTATGTATGGGATGAGGCATCGGTACGCTAGTATTATATTAACTGTGCCTTAACTAAAGGAAGGTTGTTTAGTAAACGCAATACCTAAGTAAATGGGACAAAAGGTCTAGAAGGAACAAGAACCAGAGATAGATACTTTGTTTGGGAGTGGAATTTTCATCCTCATTTCTGGATCTCTGTAGATCACCTGTCGTTTTTCTCTTGTTTTGCTGATGCTTGATTGATATGTATTTCACCTTGTGTTGTTTGTCGTTTTTTACTCTATTTTGTTTATCGTTGATCATCTCATAGCTTTTACCCTGTTTTCCAACTTACCTTAGCTTTTAACCTGATTTACTGATCACCTGCAGTTTTTAGGCTACAACCTTTTATAATTTACGTGATTTTTAAACTAAAAGTAGATATTGTATAGCCTGCAGGGTTTCAGGGGTGAATTGTATTCATTATTAATATACATGCGCCCTCTTCGACGGGCGAGCTAGACTAACTGTTTAAACAATCGCAACGTTCTAATAAACTACTCGTATTCTAATCTTAATATTCGAACGTCTCCCGCAAATGTTATAAGCTGCCAGCAAAGCTCGATTCATATGTGTGGTGCATGAGCCGAAAGCAGACACACCACAATATTACGTTCCCAAAGAGAACAGCCTAACAACAACAATTAAATCAATGAGCAGAAATCAGAAAACATCAAAGCTATAAGACAGTTGTCGAGGACGCGTCCCACATCGGCGCCCTTGACCCATAGGACCCAGTTACAGGCCTGTGGCATGAGGCAGGGATCCGTTTGTATCTGGGCACTCTTTCCGCCAAATTTGATATTAATTAGTTATTGATTTTGTGCGTTCGTATGTGGGATATGTACATTTAGGTAGGTCCCTAAATATATTTAATCATCATCAGCCTCATAATGTCCCCACTGCTGAGGCACAGGCCTCCTCTCCGTGAGAGGGTGTAGGCCGTAATCCACCACGCGGGCCCAATGCGAATTGGTCGATGTCACATGTCTTCGAATTTTTGGTTCTAGGACATGCCGATTTCCTCACGATGTTGTCCTTTTGCACCGTTTTGAGAGCAGTGTGATGAAATAATTTACACAAATTAAACCGCCTGCCTAGGTTTGAACTCACGTCCTACAACTTGTAAGTCGCGGTTTGCGCGCTCAAAAATATCAATTTCTGTAACCAATGTTGACCGCCACGTAGGTCACCTGTGACCGCGAACAATAGATCTTCTATTGTGTCTTGTACATGATAAGTTAAGCGTAAAATAAGGATGCTGAGAGAAGTCAGTTATGTTTTCAGATATAGGAGAGTACTGTAAGGTTCTTAATGAGGTATTAGGCGTTCATTATATAGTACCTAAGTTTTGCTATCAGTTTAACCACAGTCAAGATTGTGACTGACAAATAACCTGTCGAGAGACTGATGGTTACATGAAAATTTGATTCTGACTCGATAATTTGATTTTTGCATCATACAACCATTAGTTATGACTTTTGGAATCGAGTAACGCTTGTATGAGCGTGTAATGGACGCCTTATGTTTTTAACACGCTTTTATTAGCTTGGTATGTATCTATGTAACGGAATCTATGAACGTGATTTTCATCCACTTCAAAACGTCAGATTGAATTGAAACTTCGCACACTTATATCAAGGACCAATGACAATGCATGGTTAGCTAAGTGACGTCATTATAAATCAAATATGGCGGACTTCCAAAGATGGCGGACTAGTTGAGTTTTTATGCATTTCCATGATATGCATACCAAATAAAAGCGTTTGTTGTTTTTTTTTAACTATAGAAAATTATTTATGAGCTACCCAGTCTGTTATCGGAGCTCAGACTCATTAAAACAAAGTGTTGTAACTAAGGCAAAGAGGCATCGCATCGTATGAAGGCATGTTACATATTCCCTAACAAAAGCAACATGGAGATAAGTACGAGTACCTACATAGGTATATCTGCCTCAGTATAGATTTCACGAACTCGCGAACTTTTAAGCTTACAATCCCATAAGGCTTTGGTGCAATATATCGAGTAAAATGAAATCGAATTTGAGCCTCAGATTTAAGAAAACATTACTTTGGAATCTTTGATACCAGTTTGGTTTCGTAGATATAACAAACAAATTACCACCTTCTGAAAAATTAAAAAGATTCCTTTTTACAAGCTTTTATCTTGTACTGTTACTGTATGTTTATAAGATGTCCGTCAAAATTTGCAAACCATTTTTCGACTAGGTATTTGTTGGTATCCGATTGAGCTAAAATTTAGCATACACCTTTAGTTCTGGTGACAATGCATATTTATGATAAGCATGACCTCAATCGACATTCAGGATTAGCTCCAGATAAAGGAAATCTTCAATGCTCAACAGCACGGACACGAAATTTTGTCTATACATTTAATTTAGATGGCTAGTAGAAAAGCTTGTTTAAAAAAATGTATTTTTTAATATAAACTTTCAATCAATTTTAAGTTTACATTTCAGTACTTAAATATATTTTTGATCTATTTTTTATTAACTTTATAGCAAAGTAGGTACATGTATCATAATAAGTATGAGATTACGGTCTTCAAATGTAAATCTTACATCTCTACCTGTCCCCTCAACGTATACTTCGATAATACGAAAGCTCTCACCAAGTTTGAACAAGCCTATTTACCCGTGTGGCCTTTTCATAAAATTTTAATTTTATCATCGACTTCGCAAAGCTCGCGGCCAAATAATACTGCGTAACTTTAATAATAAAAGCTACTGAATTATTCAGTCGTGTGCCGTAAGTTTCGGCGATTCTGGGACCGCCGCCATCTTGGATCTCGCTGAGGAGTCAAAGGCCTCCTGAATCTATTGCTTTTGTAGATAAAAGGTGAATGATTAATGTGTCATCTTTCTTGATCCGGTTGGATGAAATATTGACACGGTATATTGCTTCCTGTGAATGATATATTTCTGTGATGTTATGGTAACATATTTTTTTTAAAGCTGTCTTGATTTTGTGAGCTTTTCCATTTAATTTTAACTCCAAGTAGTTTCGTTCTAATCACGCGCAAATGGTGTATATAAATTTTGTACGATTATAACTACCAGGACGAAAAGTGATCTAATATAAAGTTCCAGTTCTCTTCCTTTCCTTCTCTTCTTCCAATCTGTCATTCAGTTAGAAAAATTACAGTTCACGATAGGACATCTATTGTAGCTTATTATAAATAAACCTTGCGAGAGTGTTAACTCTCAATAAATTATGAATAGATTGTTTCAAATACCTACAATAAATCTCATCCAAATTTGATAATTTACAATGTATCCGAGTCTTAGTGAAAATAAACGGTTTACAATTTTACGTGATTTTTCATAAACTAACAGTGTTGACAATTATCCAGTGACTAAGGTAATCGTTAGTTTTGCAAACAAGTGTTGGTTACTGGTACAAATAACGGTTAGTAGTTGGTAGTTGTAACGTACAGCAATTGAACGGTGATCGATTGATAGTAATGTGGCTTTAAACTGTTCATATTAGGTATAGAACTATTTTTAGCCCCATATTTACGATCGATATTAATTTTCTTTGAGTAGTGGTGTTTTATAAGCAGTTTTTTACAACAATGGACACCTTAAGTCTCTTATGTAACTAGTAGGATTTCCAGCTATATCAAGAAGAAGTTCTATTAATGGATAGGTACTGTTAAATTAATAAGTAGCTAAAGTTCTTTTAAAAATAGATTCAAGAACTTAAAGACACTTTTTAAGAACAAATTTGTTACTAATAAGAATTTGGCAGACATACCAACCAGTCCCACAAAGCGCTTCTCCTCCATATGTGAAAGGTCAAATTGTGGAACTCTCTGCCAACATGTGTTTTCCCTTCCAGATACTCGTCAGCTTGTAAAGGACAGGCATTGTCTGGGCTCGTTCGCTTCATCATAGACGTCGTCCCGTGAGATTGGGGTGAAGAGCGGTCACGATAAATTCAAAAACCATTGAACGGATTTTAATGCAATCTTCACCATTAGACAAAGTGATTCATGAGGAAGATTTAGATATATAATTTATACCCATGCAAAGCTGGGGCAGGATGCTAGCCAGAAATAAAAAAATTAAAAACAGTGACCAGAAATACTAAAAGGCAATTTTTGTGTTGCCAGTTGCGACCTACAGTCAAAGTTTAAATATTTGATGAACCTTTATTACCGCTCGTGCTCTCCACCAAAGCTCCTCATGATCAGAACGTAGTTCAGGGCAGTTTATTGTCGTGCAGCAACATTAGCAACTAAATATGCTGTGCAGTGCAAAGCTGCTAACAAGCACTAAGCTTGCATAGCGTTAATTAAGGACGAACGAACAATGCTCAAAACATAGGGGCTTTTGTCTTAAACTGAGTTTTGAAACCCCAAAATTCTCGAACGTGATCCATCTTTTGGTGCATTTGTGTGTGAGTACGTGTTACATGGCAAAGCTGATCATGACTGTGAAGTGAAATATTAAGGAGCCATACGCCAGGTGTGGGTTTGGGGAGGCTTTAAATAGTTACTATGAAAGAACTGTATTGCCCAGTGTATAAAAGAGTAATGTAACCAGTCAAAGAAATTATTATTTTTGTGGACATTTTAAGAACATTAAAGCTGCAGTTACGCTAAAGATGTACGAGGTAGCTAAGTGGTGAGGCTGAGCTGTGAAACTGTATCCCGTATCTCTAGGGCTAAGCTGCGTAGCTGTGCGAGTAAGATATGCTATGAAGATGCGCGACACGAGTTATGCGCGATGCATCTCTAGATCAGCGGGATGGGGCGAGGGGGAGCCAAGAAAGGCAAAGCTAGCTACACCACTTACAACTACATACCTCACATCCTTAACACGCATCCATAGCTTGAATCCTTAGCACACTCACATCCGTGGAAAAAACTTAGCTGCGTTGAACCCTGTTTCACTAGAGCTGTGCTAAGTTAAGTGAAATCAAACACATCCATGGGTACATAGCTTACCACATCTGTAGTGGAACCACAGCCTATTAGGCTCAGAAAACTGGAGATAACTACACAATTGAGCTTACAACTGCTGACCATTACTAGCGAAATCTTTTTTGTTGTCTGTCTATAAAAATCTAGATTACACGCTTCTAGATATCTTGGATCTATTTAAGCATAAGTTAATAATAATATTGGATACGATAGCTTGTCATCTCATAAGCGGGCAAGCGTAGTAACTAGAGATATCGGTTGCCATGGAAACCGGGTCAGGGCCACCTCGACATTTCTGATAACATGGACAGAGATTTTATTTTAAAATTTATAGATGGGTGATGGGGCGTAACCTAATTAGGTGCTGATATTATTAGACATGGGTTGACGTCATGATAATAATGTTAATTTGTCAAGCAGTGATATTTATGACATCCCTAGTTTCACTAGATAACTAGTAGGTAAAAGTAAGTCACCAGATAACTTATTGTTGTAATGACATGGTTTTACAGTTGTTGTTGTGCACGTTTAAGACGAGAAGATATACTTTAGAAGCATGTCAATAGCTGTGGAAATAATCAAGCTAGTTTTGTGTAAAGATTTCGTAATAAACGGTTTAGTTGGTAACTTAGTATTTTGTTCTTAATGGCGCCCAGTATGGGACCGGTTTGGCGCCCAGCATGGGACAGTTTTGACAACCAGCATAGGGCAGTTTTGGCGCCCAATATGACACCCTATTTGGGCGGCCAATTTTGGGCACCCTAGTTGCCCTATCTAATAAACTGTTTATGTGGTCTGTTATTCTTAAGCGCCCAACACAGTGTGGCACAGTTTTGGTGCCCAGCGTGGGACCACATCGGCACCTAGAGTGGGCTAAGTTGGGCACCCAAAGTGAGGCAGAGACAGGGCATGGGGCAGTCTGCATACTAAATACAGTGCACATAATAAACTGTTTTTCTGGTTGTTTGTTATTAATGGCGCTTAGCTTAAGATAAGTAGGGTGCCGTACTTAGGACAAGTTTGGAAGACTAGTGCGTGAAATTGTTACACTTATTTTGAGAAAAGTTTGGCGCCCAGCATGGGACTAGCTTGGCGCCCAGCGCGAGACAGTTTGGAATAGGTTAAACGCCTTAGATACATATAAATGTTAGATTTGAATCAAGATATAGATACAATTTTCGGAAAAGCTTAATAGTCGAAGTTTCAGTAACACCGTAACGTGAACTTATTTAAACCACAATATTAATGGTTTAAACGTTTATTTCTCATAATAAAATACATTAGTGTTCACTTACAGTGAAATCACTACTTGCGAAATTTGTAAACGTTCTTAAGGAACGATATTTACCAACTAAAACCTTTATGCCAGATAAATAAACATCGCAACACAATGCATCGCAAACAATAGATTCGCAATACTCAAAACATCTCAACCAACAATAATATTATGACCACAATATTCATTTCGCAATTAAAATTTTAATGATTTATTAAATCACAAAGCAGAAAATACACGTGAAAATTCAAACATAACAAATAATAATAGGTAAACATGATACATAGCGCCCGGCAGTATGCAGCATTTTAATTAAAATATTTCACGTGTAGGTGTGATGCGATTGCTGTTAACGATTGTACTTTTACACTTTAAACTGAAATATGTTAATCATTATCTGAAATCTGGCCAAACGGGATATTTGCGCTCGAAGGGTACCGTACCGCCAAAACCATGTTTTTTTGCACGTATTTATTAGCTTCACTTAACTAACTATGTAAAAAATCTTAGAAGTTAAACTTTTCCCATTTCCCAGTGAGCGACGTCAATTTAAATCCAAGATGGCGGATTCCCAAAGGTGGCGGAGTAATTATTTATTTTTTATGCATTGCCATGATATGGATATAAAATACAAGGGTTTGCTGAGAAGAATACGAAAAATAAACTGACGTCAGTAAAAAGCATGTTTTTAAGTTAATTTTAACAATAATATTTTATTTATTTTAAGTGTGTTGTGAAAGCCATTTTTTTTTTGTGGGCTGGGAAATCATCCAGTGACTTCTCCGGCTCTGGGTGGAGCGGGAGGGTGTGTCAGACTCTTACTGCTGACAACAACTCTTTGAGGTTCGCGTGGAACACTACGCGACGTCGACTCACGGGCCTAGTGCTGATCGGACGGCGAGTTACCCACTGCTCGCCATCCGCAGGCCCGGGTCTACGGTGGCCGGAGATCGTCTTGCGACGTCCTACGCCCAGTGCCTCTCCTGCGGTGGTAGCGGCCGGGGCCGTGAGGGCCACTCCGTTGAGCTTCCCCACGCGTCCCGCCTTCGCGAGCATTACTGCTTCGCAGAAGGCGGAGACTGCTTCCCATTCCCTCTCGCTCCGTACCATGGCCTGAACCAGGGCCGGGCGCGAGAGGTCGCCGCCACCTATCGCATCCACGAGGACACGGCGGTGCTCCACCGTGTGTTCTGGGCGATCCGCGCAGTGATAACGCCCGGGGTGATGGCCATTGTAATACGTTTAAAGTCGAAAGGTCAAAATCAAATCATTTATTTATATTAGACCACTACAAGGCACTTTTGAAAGGCAAAAGTCCCATTCTTGTTTGTTAATCATTTCTTCTAGTTTGTTATTCGCAAAACAGTTTTTAGTTGTAGAAGAATGGTAGTCTTTTGATATTTTTTATACATTATTTTTGAATTTTGAATTCGAGATAATTATCTAATTTTGGAACAACAAACTATTAAAACATGACAGCTATATCAAGTCATACTCTTATAAGACCTTTTTAATAGAAATCGTCACTTTTTAATAAACTTAAAATACACTAAGCAAAACTCAATACTTGAGTTGGTGGTGATGGAATCAAATTTCGAATTATTTTTTCAAGTACACGTAATTAAAAAAAAAAAATATATATACGTAATTAATTTCAGTCCTGTGACTATCAGACAGACGGACGGTCTGATGAATTTAGGAACAGACCGACAAACAATCAGAAAAGTAGCAAAGGCTTAGTAATAAAGTCCCGTTTTCATTCTTTAGGCACGGAACCCTACATTCTATAATTAAAATATTTCACCTGAATTTTTTTCCTACGATTACTGTTTGAGTTCGTTAAACGATATTCTTCACTGATTTCGGATTCAGTTTCAGTTTTTAATTACTTTTAAAAAGCGCGTCCCGCAATTTGGATTAATTAATCCGTAACAATTTTATGTTAAAAATGAGCAATTAGGTAGAAATCTCTTTATAATAAAATCCGAGCTGCATCTATTTTTCAAGAGCTCTTTGGATTATTAAATAATAAAGAATAAACTTTTTAAGGGGACTTTTTGCTTTAAAAAAATAGAAAGATAAAACGCTCTAGTAAATATAAATAAGTCCCACCCCAAATGAAGATAGCAAATGTGTGTCCGAATCATAAAGGAGGTTATGCAACTATGGTGTCAAACTGCAGATCAATATCCCTGCTCACGTCATTGTCGCAAATACTAGAGAAACTAGCGAATAAGAGGCTGTTGACATATCTGGAAGTTGCTTTTCACAAATCAGTACGGCTTTCGCAATGGCAGGTCCATGGAATACGCAGTCACTAATTTAGTAGACTTTTTTGTTGGCCAACTTAACAAAGGTGGAAGCCTCTTCCTGGACCTTGCAAAGGTTTTTGATACTGTGTCGAAACCGATCCTTTTCCAGAAAATGGAATACATTGGCATTAAGGACACTGCAGTGAATTGGTTTATTTCGTATCTGAAAGAACGCAAACAAAGGATCTGTTTAGGAGATTTCCATAGTTCCCTGGCCAATGTTGGGTACGGAGTGCCTCAGGGCAGTGTCCTGGGCCCTACTTTGTTGCTGCTATATGTCTCTGTTCATTGAACCTTAACAATGCACAGATCTTTGCGTATGCCGATAATACGGCTGTCACTTTTTACGGAAAGTCCTGGGAAGAAGTCTAGAGACCCACAGAGTGTGAGATGATGACTATTTCTAATTGGCTACAGTACAACTTGTTGACACTTAACTTTGCAAAAACAAAAATAGTTAATTTTTCAATCAACAAAAAATCATCTGCTCCCTCAGAACTTTCGCTCAAGTTCCGTAGCTGTAACTACTACCCGAGATATAACTGCAACTGTCCCACATTTGACCAGATCGAATGTATTCAGTATGTTGGCAGTAACATTGATAAACTTGACTTGGAATAGGCATATTGACTCCTTGAACATACGTGTGAGAAAGCTCCTATACATATTCAGGAAACTGAGATCGATAGCAGAGATAGCAGACCACCTCTGAAAACAACCAGCTACGCACTGTGTCAGGCAATTCTAGGGTATTGTGTAGTGGCTTGGGGTTCTGCTGGCAAAAGCATCCTTATTACTGCTGAGCGAGCGCAAAGAGCCATCCTAAAAAATCTTTTAACAAGAGGTTACGTTACGCTACAGATGCACTGTACCGACACACTGGTGTGCTAACAGTTTGTCAGCTGTATAATCAGGGCAGTCATACTTAGGTTCCATTCCACAGCACCAACCACCATGCTACAAGATAAACGTTCGCGTAGACTACCTAAGTGGGAAAAAACGTTTTATTATCGGGTATTTGGACATAAAGCGTTCTCTTACAATGGGGCCACGTACACTTATACAGCAAAGCAAATAAATGTCTGAAATTGTTTTCCATGAACAAGTTCTCTTGCAAAAAACTTGTAACGGAACGTTTTTATCATAGTTTAAACGGCTTCAAGGTTTAAACTATGATAAAACTGAACATGTGATATCAATCTATTAGCTAACTCAAACCACCTATTCACACATATACCCTCAGAAACTCTTAACACATCAACACACGCACACCCAACTTCTAACCATCACCTACACCAAATTCCCATCAACTTATACTCAAACACACTCACACACATACACGCACATACACTCTCAGGATGCCGTAAGCGCTGTCAACGGCTGTAACATTTTTATTATTATTATTGGTTTTACTTTTTCATTTTACTTTTTTGTTATAAAATGTTTAGAATCCAGAAATTGTTGTTATTATTCCGTTTATTTATCATCTTTTATAAATTTTTAAATAATTCCTAAAAAATAATAAAAAAAATATCTATTATTATTATTATAAGTAGTAAATATATGCAGATATTAAGAAGAAAAATCACCTATTCAGACACCCCAATTATGCCTAGATGAGCAACCATTTCAAGTCGCAGAGAAAATTATACAACGCGAACATGATTTCTCCAAGGACTGAAAAATAAACGACAGCCGGTCGGCTTAGCAATCATGTAGAACGTCGGATGTTACACGGAAAAATGAGCTTTATTCTCTGTCAAAGTCAAAGCATTTATTTCAATTAAAACATACCTTTGTTCTTACAAATATTGGAGTTGCTACTCGTATAGCTTGAATGTCTATGGTCCCGCATGGCCGTGCCGTCTTTTCCGTTAAAGACAATAATGAAAAATTGGAGTTAGCAGTTCTCTCGAGCTATGGGTTGATTTGAGACTAGTTTATTCTTGCGGCTTGACTGTCGTGGGCTATCCCACAGGAATCGTACATCTCCTGCTCTTCGTGTCAGACTCTTATTGACTAAAACCCACCCCTGTATCACTGCCCTGAGTGCCCAGGGGCGCGGTAACTCTGTAAGGGTTGAATTTCGAAAAATCCTTTCTCATTCCTCGTCTACGTCTTAAAAACGACAGCTGTGAAAAAAACAGCTTTCTAGGTCCAAGGGCTAGACTGATGAGTCAGTGAATCAGGCCTTCTGTTTTTATTAAATTAGTGAAGAAATGCACTCAGTAATCATTGCTCAAATTTTATGGACATGCCATGTAATTGTTAGGAGTTCCGTTTTAGAAGGTTCGACACTCTTCCTAAAATCGGCAAACTATAATTTTATCACATAGAGATTAGGCCAGAAGAATGATGAAGGTATCTATCGAAGGTACTAACGTGGGCGAGACCTGTCTCTGCCAGTAGTAGTGAGGGCAATGCTGGCGGGACTTTGGAATCTCGGGCGCTCAGATGGTCCACCGAGTGATTCCAGGGAATATAGTGGCACTGTGATCACGTGCTGCCGTGCACAGCGAGGCTCAAGGGAGACTCCTTTGTAACAAGGCAGTGTTAAAGCCTTGTTTATTTTTTGACCTCTATTCCAAAATTACGTTCTTTGCTACCTTTTTTTAAATTCAAATTCAAAATTACTTAGTTTTCTCTGTCATGTCTCTGTTTTTAGATTGAAAAATCAGTTCAAATTCGGCAGCCGAGCTAGTAGAAGCTCCTCATTGTTATTTTTTTTTGACTCCTGAAGTGTCAGTTACCATTTGCCTAGAATTTTGCATTAATACAATTTAATTATTAGTCACAGTGTTTGTGTTCTTAATATAATATTAAAGCCCACTGTTGTAAATGTGTTAACTCGTCGTGTTATTATTTATTGAACTCCTCATCTACGGACCTCCTACCCTACGACCTCCTCTGCGTGTCACTCCTACGTCCTCCTCTGCGTGTCACACCACCACTCCGGTCCTCTGCAACGTGACATCGCCCTCCGTACCGTGACACTGGCGCCCTCAACGTGATCGAACCCAGCCCATCCCATCTCACAGAGCCCAGCAGCCGCCTCAACGTGATCGAACCCAGCCCCTCCCATACCAGAGTCCAGCAGCCACCTCATCGTGAACCCAGCTCATCATCGCGGAGCCATCAGCATCAGCAGGTTAAGCTCTGGTCGTGAAGCTGTTCTGGATAAGTCTCGACCCCGTCTGTCGAGTGAAGCCCATCCCATCTAAAATAATTTTTAAATTTTTATAATTTTGTGTTGTTTTGTTATTTATTGTTATACTGTTATTTTATTTCTCAAAATTCCAAAAGGAACTAGTCTTCCCAAAAAAATTTGCGGCCCCTTTTGACTACATCAATTCCATCATTCCAATAAAAATAAAGCATTTTAATTTATTAACATTTCTTACAGGTTCCAATTTCCATACTACTTATCAAGATTTTACCCGACATACTATTTTATTATTATTTTACAACACACATATCCAATCAGTACATGGTGCAATACTTACTTACAAAACTCAAAACAAAACATAACCACCCCATCCTACAGACAGTAACATTACCCAAGGTTCACATCTGAACCCTCATAAGCTGGTAGCATTCACTTGTGCTAAACTCCTCGGAGACACTTGTGTTTGTGACCAGTACTGACTAACGGGAGTGCTGTTGGAGAATATCCTCAGCGTATCCTACATACCAACTATTGATTAGAAGGTGACTCTTCTAGGGCATCCTGCCGACATGCTAGGGGTCACTGTATAGTCAAAGTTGACTACTACACACGCACAACACAAATTACTATTTAAATAAATAACGGTACACTTCACTTTCAAATTTATTTAATCATATTACATAGTTATTATAAACGTACCAACCCGTTAACAATTAAAAACCATGATGAATCCGTTATATCACTACATAGTATAAAACAAAGTCGCTTTCTCTGTCCCTATATCCCTATGTATGCTTAAATCTTTAAAACTACGCAACGGATTTTGATGCGGTTTTTTTTAATAGATAGAGTGATTGAAGAGGAAGGTTTATATGTATAATTTGTACCCGAGCGAAGCTGGGGCGGGTCGCTAGTTTATTATAAATCAAAGCTTCTATGGGTTATAGCTTTGACGTATTAATTTCCCTCTTTCCTCCTCAACCTCTGAAGAACTCCGTAGGCATGCATTACTATGGTGTTTTCACATATTCTCACTATGCACCGTAAATAGTATGCATAAAGATAAATTACATAACTATTTAAACCTGCTACTGAATATTTAACTAAATAATTATTTTAATCAAATCTGTCTGCAAAAAAATATTTCAAACGTCAGACACATTTTGACAAAATAACAAATCTTTCTTTTTAATTTTCTCTACGCAACCTCCGTACAATACAGAATTGGAACTCTTTTATATTATTAGGTATTTCTTTTGATATTGTTATTTTTTCTAAACCTATTAGGTTTATACCTATTGTTTACGTCATTAACCCATTAATACCCCTTTCAATTACATTCACCACGATTGCTACATCGGTGGTTATTTAGTTCAAGAATTCTATGGAGCGGGTGATTACTCCCTAAATAAGCCTAAATCATTACCGATCATGGTCTTCCCCTTGATCATTACTTTATTCTATGGCTTTAAACCATAAGAATCATTCGGAGCGGGTGATTACTCCTTAAATAAGCCATAATCATACTACTTATGGTAATATTTTTGCCACTTCATTATTTAGAGCGGCTAGCTACTCTTTAAATAAGCCTCAGGTCCGTTTAATATATACATAGGTATATTTTATTAAGGTTATTACCTTAATAACTACTTAACGTGCATAGCACGAAGGCTTCTTCGCCTTATTTACTACTTGTTACAGCAGGTAATTAAACTTGTATCATAGCTCTTTATCATCATACAATTTAACATCAGCGGTTGGTGACTGATTAAATAAGCCTACACTATTGAAGGGCAATCTAACGAGTTATGCCTAATAATAGGATAAACTCTTTTTGACTTTGCGTTATGTTCTGCACTTACCTATATGCGAACATAACTTTGAATGAACGAAGTATGGAAGGTAATATGGATGTGTTAGATTGTTCCTTTTGTAAATACTCGTTGTATATAACACCCTCGCCTTCTAAATTTTCACCTCACTCATAACCATCCTATTTAAGATATATATATTTTTTTATATTAATTTAATGTCAACGAAAAATCGCTTACCTCTGCTGCTCGATTTTTCTTTCCGGGGCAGCCGGGTATTGTAACAAGGCAGTGTTAAAGCCTTGTTTATTTTTTGACCTCTATTCCAAAATTACGTTCTTTGCTACCTTTTTTTAAATTCAAATTCAAAATTACTTAGTTTTCTCTGTCATGTCTCTGTTTTTAGATTGAAAAATCAGTTCAAATTCGGCAGCCGAGCTAGTAGAAGCTCCTCATTGTTATTTTTTTTTGACTCCTGAAGTGTCAGTTACCATTTGCCTAGAATTTTGCATTAATACAATTTAATTATTAGTCACAGTGTTTGTGTTCTTAATATAATATTAAAGCCCACTGTTGTAAATGTGTTAACTCGTCGTGTTATTATTTATTGAACTCCTCATCTACGGACCTCCTACCCTACGACCTCCTCTGCGTGTCACTCCTACGTCCTCCTCTGCGTGTCACACCACCACTCCGGTCCTCTGCAACGTGACATCGCCCTCCGTACCGTGACACCTTTAAAGCCTCCTCAGGGACGTGCCCTAACACGCGTTGCACAAAGGGGGACCCGGAGTGATAATGGCGCCCCTTTCATGTACTGATAATGATCACTAAACCACCCGGTTTAGTGAGGTAAGTATTCCAAACTTCCTGGTCTATTTCTCAAAAGTCCAGGCGCCTAATGAAGGTTTCCCCCCGATAGAAAAAAAAAGGCACTAACGTTAAAATAACGTAAGCAAAATAAACGTTAAAGGCGTAAAAACGAGGAAAGCAAGCGTGTCATTTTAATAAAAGTATGCTACATTACAAGCTATCCGTCACCGAGATTGTCGTGGCGATTGTCCTGTGTATTAATAACATGGCCTCCCCCGGCGGTCTCGGTATTAATGTTACGAGCGTGATGCGACGCTTTCGAATTATTAAATGACCGTGTAATTGTGATAAAAATGGAAGGGAGTATTTTGTTTCAGTTTTTGTTAATGAGTCTTTCTACAGAATACTTGATCAGCCTTTTAACATTCCCACTGCTGGCTCTGTGAGAAGGAATGGGGTTAATCCACCACGCGGGCCCAGTGCGGGTTGGTCGATGTCAATAATTTTAATATATGTATGCTACATACATTAATAAAACAGAAAAAATAAAGACATACTCGAATCATCCAAAATACAATCATAACATTAAATTATCCTCCACTTGTTAGCTAGCACACTCCATCATGCCCTCAAAAACCAAAAACTCAAGCATAAACATTAACACAAATTAAATCAACCTCCATACATAACTGGTGTTCCCGCTTACACGTGTAAGTATCTATCGATAGGGCGGTGATTCGAAGCGACAAGTAATAAACTAGGGCCATCACAGCAAAATCTGTAAACAATTATTATAATTATAATTATCTCATATAACCTGTCATTAACTAAGTATGGGGAAAAACATCAATTAGTGTAACATTGTCTTGCGTTCAACACAGCGACCAACTATTCTTATCATCTAAATAGTCGTTGATGGAATAGTATGCCTTCGAACAAAGATTAGATTTAACTTTAGTTTTAAATACATTAAAAAGCAGGTCAAGAAAAGAAGTAGTAGAGGTAGTTTATTGTAAAAGCGGATACCGAGACCCACAAACGAGCCATGAACCTTACGAAGACGGTGGGAAGGCCGAAGGAGCATGTGGTTTGTGCTTGTTTCTGATGTTAAAATTGTGGATATCACTGGTTTTGGTGTATAAATGTATATTTTGTCTAATGTATGTATAGGTTGGCAAAAATTAATTGAGATGCCACGGTGAGAATTCTGATCTCTTTAAAAAGTTCTCTTAAGGAAATTTTTGACCCTAGTCTGTATATTGCTCGTACAACGTTTTTGTAAAAAAAAAATATATATTTGATATTTTATATGTCCGCAGCTTTACCCCAAAAATCAAAATCAAAATCAAAATCAAAAGTCATTTATTCAAACTAGGCTGAGAACCAGCACTTTTTGAACGTCAAAGTTCTACATAAAGACAGTCCCCCAAAAAACGCCCGCCCGTCACCACTTCCTAGTGTTTTAGCTGTGAAGAAGAAGTGGCCAACAGACTCCCCAGCAACACATCTGTCTGTTAAGTTTTAAGAACTTGAATCTATATAATTTTATGCAACAATCTTAACATTATGTAAAACAGAAAAATAAATATATGTCGTCTAAAATATAATCATAAAATTAAATAATCCGCCACTTGCCAGCTAGCACACTCAATCATGCCATTAAAAACAAACTCTAGCATAAACACTAAACCAAATTAAAGAAGCCTCCATACATAACTGGTGTGCCTGCTTACAAGAACAAAGATAGAAACTATCAAAGGGCTGTGATTCGAAGCCACAAGTGATGAACTAGGGCCATCACACTAAAATTGGTAGACAATTATTATATGAACTCATATAATCTGTCATATACACTTTATGTTCTTTCTCCATATTTAGCTTATGGTAAGCTAAATATGGAGAAAGAACATCAAGTGTAACATTGTCTTGCGTTCAACACAGCGACCAACTATTATTATCTTCTAAGTAGTCGTTGATGGAATAGTATGCCTTCGAACAGAGACTAGATTTAACTTTAGTTTTAAATGCATTAAAAGGCAAGTCAAGAAAAGAACGGGGTAGCTTATTGTAAAATTCGATACCGAGACCCTCAAACGAACCATGAACCCTACGAACACGGTGGGCAGGAACATGAAGTTTATACTTATTTCTGGTGTTAAAATTGTGGATATCACTGGTCTTTTTGTATAAATGTATATTTTGTCATCCACAACAGAATACCGTAAGACAACGCTATGGAAATAACTAAAATAGACTAACCGTGCTGTGTCAACGTCAGTATATTGTCTAACTTTTCTCGGCGTAGGCGGCAGAGATGAGCCTGCCCGATATGCTTGATATATGTGGGCCCCATTGAAGTTGGAATCAACAGTTATACCCAAAAAACTGGCCACTCCACAGTTTCAAGCAACTCTTTTTAGCGCTCATAATAAATTGAACATCATACAAACATATTTTACATGATCAAATTATTTTCTTTGTTAACGCATTAAATATTTGCGTAATAATTATTTTTTTTAAACAATTCCGTTTTAAATTTATTAGGCTGTATGACAGCTAGGAAAATCAAAATCAATAGTCATTATTTCAAACTAGGCTGCGAGCCAGCACTTTTTGAACGTCAAAGTTCTACATCTACTACACAGTCACCACCACCTAGTCAGTTACTACTTCCTAGTGTTTTAGCTGTGAAGAAGATGTGGCCAACAAACACCCCATCAACACATCTGTCTGTTAAGTTTGAAGAACTTGAATCTATATAATTATATGCAACAATCTTACCATACGTGTATGTAACGTATGTAAAACAGAAAAATAAAGATATATCGTCTAAAACATAATCATAAAATTAAATTATCCGCCAATTGTTAGCTAGCTCACTCATTTATGCCATTAAAAACAAACTCAAGCATAAACACTAAACCAAAATAAATAAGCCTCCATACATAACTAGTGTGCCTTGCCCGTGCAACGGTAGAATCTATCACAGGGCTGTGATTCGAAGCTACAAGTGATAAACTAGGGCCATCACAGTAAAATTAGTAAACAATTATTATATGAACTCATATAATCTGTCATAACCATAAGCTAATTATGGAGAAAGAACATCAAGTGTAACATTGTCTTGCGTTCAACACAGCGACCAACTATTCTTATCATCTAAATAGTCATTAATGGAATAGTATGCCTTCGAACAGAGACTAGATTTAACTTTAGTTTTAAATGCATTAAAAGGCAGGTCAAAAAAAAGAAAAGGGTAGCTTATTGTAAAAGTGGATACCGAGACCCTCAAATGAACCATGAACCTTACGAAGACGGTGGGAAGGAACATGAAGTTTATGCTTATTTCTGGTGTTAAAATTGTGAATATCACACACAAATTGTGGATATCACACAGCCAAAACGAACACGACACATGGAAAATAAATCTGCGCCCCACAAAGCCATTATATATTTGTTGACATATCAAAATAGTTGTGAGAATATCTTGATACAAAATATTATGTTAATTAAATTTTATTTGTTTTTTCGACTATACGCGTTTGATATAAATACGGGGGCAATAGGGATGTTTCCTGGGTAAGAAAATAATAATTATATTTAGTCCATAAGTTAGATTATCAAAAAATATCAGACACGTATGTTTTGCTTTACCAAACCAATAAAAAAATACAAAGATAAAACCCTCAAAGTTCAGGAGTGTGGGCTTGTTACTTCACTTTGTGGTAAAAAGTGTCGCACACCGTGACGTCACGTGAAATTTCAACGCACTGTATCGTCCTCAGTTTTTGTTTATGGATAAAAGAAAAAATCCCGGCCAGTTATTTTTGGTAATCTAGGACTAATTAGATCTTTTCAGGAGTTACCCTATTGTACTTGCAGTTTCCCGGTTCGTTTTCGTCTTTGCCTTCCTCGCCTTCGGCTCGGGCGTGTGTTCCGCCTCGATTGCAACGGCAAACTTTGCCAACTTGCATCAAAATGTAGTATTCCAGTTGCTATTGTTAATTTTCGATCGAATTCTTATGGCAATACACTAGAACGGGAACCTTAAAAACAACTGAACCACCACGGATTCTGGCAGGATGTTGAGCCAATAAACGCAATTTTCTTTCTTTCCAAAGGTCTTCTAAAAAAATCTCGCCAGAAACTTTTATCAGCAAATCGGTTGAAATACACAACATGTTTCAACATGTTTATTTTTTAAATGCCTACCTTCAGTATATTTTACAGCCGTATTTTATGACCCAGATACACGTCAAACCGATGCCCCAGAAAGAAAACCGGATTATGTATGCTTTTCCTTCAATTTTGCATCGATGATCCGTTTACGAGAAAATCGTTTTCCGCCCGGACGCCGAGCTCGAACCAATAAATGAAAAAAGAATTTCAATCCAACCAATTTCTAGCAAATTAAACTAATTTTTTTTAATGAACGTTATTCAGAATTTTCATATTTTCACTTGAAAATATCAACTTACTCGTATTTTAGTTGCTGTTTTTGCATTTTCTGAGAATATTCTCTTTATCAAATTCGAAACCAATTTATTAAATGGGAAATTCTATATATCAGGAAGTTCATACATGGAATATGAAATTGCTCTACGCTCCTCTGCAGCTATGTTACGTAATTTTATCTGTACATAGAGGGATATATCGGCAAACATTATTAGTTTATGAAAAATCACTTAAAATTGTAAACATTTAATTTTCAAAAAAAAAGTATGTATTTGAAAAGATCTATTCATTATCCTAATAGCATTTATTGTTGGGCCAACAATAAATGCTATCATTTTATTGTTGGCCCAACACTAAATGCTTGGGTATTTTGAGAGTTTACGCAAGACTAAGAGCGATTGCGCACTAGGTACGTCCGATACTTATCCGTGAACGTGACGGTCTGGCGTGGCCGTAGAACAATTTGTATGGTAGGTTACGCACTGCCGATCCGATTTCGGTTCGAGTTTTCTATAGATCTGTATGTTGACGGATAGTATCCGATAAGTATCGGGCGTAGTGCGCAAACGCTCTTATTTCAATCTTACGGTGTTAGCAATCATCCGGTGACATTATACATGATAGCCAACCGATTTTTTTACTTAATGATTACGTTCCAGTTGCAATAGAACAAATACTTGCTTATCAAAAGATGGGAGTCAAATTTTACCCCACTACGGCAAAGGCAAAAAAGAAAGGGTTATAATTTTAACAGTATTACACGTAGTACTATTATTTATTCTGTGGTATTACGTACTAGAATAGAGGAGCTCGTAGCTAAAGTAATAACTAGCCGCACGGGTCGATCCATCAGGTTAAGCTACGCTTGCCAGGGTTGGTCCATGGATGGGTGATGACCATCTTTACATACCGAGACTCCTCCGTGCCTCGGAAATCACGTTAAGCCATTGGTCCCGGCTGTCAATCGTGGATCTTTGACAGTCGTTACGGGTCGTCAGAAGCCCGAAAGTCTGACAACCAGTCTTACCAAGTGGTATCGTATTACCTAGTAACTGGGTTGTGGAGGTCATATAGGCAGTCGCTCCATGTAAAATACTGGTATTTAGATGCATCTGGTTAGCACGCACCCCAAGATAGTTGGGAAAAGGCTAGGCAGATTGACGTAAATAGACTGTAGTACGTATGTTGGACATACACATGTTTCCACTGTAATGCCATGTGAACTACTGAGCCAATAACATTCGTCAGCATACTTTAGTTAAGTTTGTTACTTTTTACTTTTGTTAGTCATACAGTCTTATTTATAAAGCTCGCTAATTGATTTTTTACTGAACATCACGTCTAAACGACTAGTATTATTTCTTTGAAAAAAATATATGTTACTTTAGACAATTTTCTTCGTAGTATGATATGTGAATATTTGAAATTATATTTTTATAACAAAGTGTTATAAATTTGTAAAGTTATGTCTAACGCGGATAAAAAATTGAGAATCACGCAAAAACTATAAATGGTATATTTATGAAATCTTCACTATTTTAAAGGTCTTTTAATAATTTATATATTAGTATACATTTTTTAGTATAATAAATTAATAATGCGTCTAATTTCGGACAGCGCTCCTTGATAGGCGAGTCCTATTACTGGGCGAATTCTTAATTATATTCTCCATGAAAAATAATAATAATTAAGAACATGCTCCTACAGTGCAGCTACAGTGCTTAAGCTTATCCGATGTTTATGTTGTTTATATCAGGCTCATAGTTTTATTTTGTAAAGTCTAGTCATATTTTATTATTTCAGGTCCTCAGATAAGCTTCTTTCGCAAACATAAAACAATCTAGATCTGGTCCAAAAAGCTTGAACAAACTTTTTGTCCCCAGTTTCAACAAACTCTTGCTGCAGAAAGAAGAATTGGAACAGAAGCAGCTGCACCTGCTGCAGGTGGTGGAGAGCGAGAGGACGTCGCGCTGGCAGTATGCGCAGCAGTGCGATGAGCTGTCCAGCGAGGTTAAGAAGTTGAGGACTGAGGTGAGGACTTATTAGTTTACCTTCTAGAACTGAAGCAGCTGCACCTGCTGCAGGCGGTGGAGAGCGACAGGACGTCACGCTGGCAGTATGCGCAGCAGTGCGATGAGCTGTCCAGCGAGGTTAAGAAGTTGAGGACTGAGGTGAGGACTTATTAGTTTACCTTCTAGAACTGAAGCAGCTGCACCTGCTGCAGGCGGTGGAGAGCGACAGGACGTCACGCTGGCAGTATGCGCAGCAGTGCGATGAGCTGTCCAGCGAGGTTAAGAAGTTGAGGACTGAGGTGAGGACTTATTAGTTTACCTTCTAGAACTGAAGCAGCTGCACCTGCTGCAGGTGGTGGAAAGCGAGAGGACGTCGCGCTGGCAGTACGCGCAGCAGTGCGATGAGCTGTCCAGCGAGGTCAAGAAGTTGAGGACTGTGGTGAGCACTTAGACTGTGGTGACACGAAGGCGGAGGCGGGACGGGTGAGGGAAGGTCAACGGAGTGGCCCTCACGGCCCCGGCCGCTACCACCGCAGGAGACGCATTGAGCGTAGGACGTCGCGAGACGATCTCCGGCCACCGTAGACCCCGGCCTGTGGACGGCGAGTAGTAGGTAGCTTGCCGTCCGATCAGCACCAGGCCCGTGAGTCAACGGCGCGTAGTGTTCCACGCGCGCCTCAAAGAGATGATTGTCAGCCACCACTGACGGGGCCCATCATGGCCGGTGCCTGCATGCCCAAGGGTAGCCGATAAATTCGTAACAGAGTTACCGCTCCCCTGGGCACTCAGGTAGGGTAGGAAAAGGGGTGGGTTTTAGTCAGTAAGAGTCTGACACGCCCTCCCGCTCCACCCAGAGCGGGAGATGTTATTGAATGATTTCCAACACCACAAAAAAAAAATCGTACTGTGTTTGACAAGGATATTATATTTCTGGAGAATTAAAGTCTTAAGTAAAGTCCAGAGAGTTTCTCAATTTAATAATTTTCCCAAGTATTCTACTGTAGACGACAATTTTTCCTCTGAATCTTCATCAGCGAATGACAGAACTAAAAAATCTCGGCACCACTGCATTGACGTTCGCTGGATGTAAGCGTTGTGTTTTCTGTCACAGCTATGCACGTACAAGAAGGAGCATGAGCCTGCTACACGAGCCGCTTCCACCTCCAGCTCCTCGCCGAGCCACTCGCCAGAAATAGACCCCGCCGAGCTCAAGAAGATCAAGAAAGTTCAAGTAAGTCCTTACTAACTTACCTAAAATACATATATAGAGTTTTTATGAAGCTAAGTACGAAAATAGTTATGCTAGTCAAGAGTTCGTTCTTAGCAAACTTCTATGCATGTTCTTTTTTTATGGAAGTTTTTAACAAATTAAGGAGTGTAAGGTTGCTGTTTGTGAAATTAAAGCCCCGTTGAACGATGATAATTTATTGGCAACTTAACTTATGTTACACGTTACAATAATTAAATATCATGCGACAACCCTAAGTGGAGGGATGAAAGCGACTACGTGGATATCGCCTATCAGACCTCCCCTAGCTGGTTAGTTCCTGAAGTCTGCTAGGCTATCGAAGCAGGAACTAGTCGACCAAGGATCAGAGCTGGCTGCGTAGCTACCGGGCTCAGAACCTCTAGCTAGTGAATGACGATTTGTTCGAAGACAGCGCTGCTTATAAAGGCGGATGGTTCACATGTGTGCACAATATTTACACGTAGTCGTTTGTAGTTGTAGTGCTAATAAGTTACACTAAATGGCGTTGTATGTTTGTTAAAGGATTATTATAATTATGTATGTATGCTTTTGTCAGTAGACGGGTCATTACTACAAAAATCGCATCTTTGGTTTTAAGCTGTAGTAGGTACGTTTGAAAGTTAAACTTCGTTTCGGACTGTTGTATTTGTTCAAATCGCGCGGAGAACTCTGCTTGCGCGATGTAGGATTTTGTTATTTTACTTCGTGTGCAGCGTCATAGATGTCGCTACACAGCGTTTATGTTTTTTTAGACTTTGACCTAGATTGGAAGGAGCTCATGGACGTGAGATTTGCTTACTCTGCCGCTGTTCTTTTGTGATGAGTTTCGTTTGCGGGATTCAAGACAATTCAATTGTTTTTAATCATAAAAAAATGCTTCAACTTGAGGTTCTTTAAGTTAAGAGTGAATAGATTACTTCTGTAAAATTATACCATTGTTTAAATCGGGTAGTACATCAGACCCTACTAATTATAGACCTATATCAGTGCTACCTACTTTTAGTAAAATTTTTGAGAAAATTATTTTAGATCAAATTCAAAGATATTTTAATAAACACAAATTATTACACAACAAACAGTTTGGTTTCACAAAGGGTCGTTCAACAACTGATGCTGGTGTTGAACTTTTGGGACACATTTATAATGCATGGGAAGATAAATGCGATGCGTTGGGCATTTTTTGCGATTTGTCTAAGGCTTTCGATTGCGTTCTCCATGATACATTGATCAGGAAGCTGCACTACTACGGAGTCCGGGGCGCCTCTCTTGATCTTCTTACTTCATACTTGAGTAATAGGATTCAGAGAGTTGATGTGAACGGCAAAAGGTCTTCCGGGTCTGTAGTCAGAATGGGGGTTCCTCAAGGCTCAATTCTGGGTCCTTTTTTGTTTCTAATCTATATCAACGACTTGCCTTACCTCATAAAGGATAAACATGATATAGTGCTGTTTGCAGATGACACTTCACTTTTATTTAAACTCAAACGTCAGCAGGTGGTTGTTGATAATGTAAATAATGCTCTTTCAACTGTAGTTAACTGGTTTAATGTCAATAATCTTCTCCTTAACGAGAAAAAAACAAAATGCATAAAGTTCACATTACCCAATGTAATACAAGTGAACACTAGTGTGTCAATAAAGGGTGAAGAGTTGAAACCCGAGGATTCCACAGTGTTCTTAGGTTTAACTTTGGATGCGCAGCTTCAGTGGAGCCCCCATATAGATAAACTGTCCAAAAAACTTAGCTCTGCAGCATACGCCGTAAGGAAAATTCGTGGTTTAACTGATTTAGAGACAGCTCGTTTAGTATACTTTAGTTATTTTCATAGTGTGATGTCGTACGGCATTCTGTTGTGGGGAAATGCCGCCGATATTCAGACAATTTTTGTTTTACAGAAAAGGGCTATTCGTGCAATTTATAAATTAAGTCCCAGACACTCCCTCAGAGACAAATTTAAAGAGATTAATATTATGACTGTTCCCTCTCAATATATTTATGAGAATCTCATGTATGCACATAAAAATATTAATCTGTTTAAAAGATACAGTGATATCCATAGCATAAATACTAGGAACAAACACAAATTTATTGTACCAAAAACCAGGCTCAAGAAAAAAATAGGTGGTTCGTTTAGATGTCAATGTATACGTTTCTATAATAAACTTCCTAGCCAAATTCAAGAACTAAGCATAAATAAATTTAAATCATTTATTAAACGTAAGCTATGCCAGAAAGCTTTTTACACAATTAATGACTTTCTTGAGGACAAAAAGGCGTGGGATTGAGCTGCTTCAATGATATACATGAGCCATTGTTTTCATATGTACTACTTACTGATGAAAAATTTTTTATATATATATATTTTTTTTTAATATTCGTTTTGACATGAATACTTGTATAGTATTGTATTATATTTTTTATTTTATTTTTTTATTGACATTTTATTATTATCATTTTTTTTTTTTTTTGACTTGAATACTTTGTTAAGTATTATATTTATTTTTATTTTTTTGATTGACATATTATGATTACTATTTTGTTTGACACAAATATTTACTTTGTAAAGTATTATATTTTTTTTTTTTTTTTTTTGATTACTTAATTATTGTAAATGTGAGGACTATGTGGGTTATTATTATTATTTTCTCCTCCTTTTTACAGTAATTTTCAACGTTGTCTGACAGTTTGAGTACTTTTGCGGCCTACCCAAATGTCTTTTCTTTGGTATTGTTCGTCATGTCATTGAGCTCCTTAGTGGTTTTTAAGTTGAGCTATTCGACTATTGACAAATGCTTGCACTGACTGGACAGGTCCACTCAAATATGTTTGGTTCTTTCTTCAAAAGACCACTACACACACTAAGCTGCATGGTCCTCATATAGAATAATGTGAATGCGAGAACTATGTATGTCGTTATATTCATGTAGATTTTATGATTGTCTGGCAGTTTGAGTATTTTTTGCGGCCTACTCAAATGTCCTTACTTTGGTATTGTTCGTCGGTTCGTTGAGCACCTCAGAGTTCTGAGTTGAGCTTCGCGATGACTGACAAATGCTTGCACTGTCTGGACAGGTCCACTCGAATTCGTGTGTTGCTTTCTTCATAAAGCTCATCCCAGACATAAACGTACATGGTTCTCATATGATCTAACCAGTCCACATTGTATGGATTTGAACACTAAAAGAGACTTTGACCTCTGAGTTTGTTTCGGTGTTTCTTCTCAGGGTAGTCAGCTAGGAAACACCGGCCTCATCTAGCTTAAACTGACAAAAAACATTGACGTGTAAAAGTGTTCCTTGTAACCTATTTACTGAATAAACATCATTTATCATTTATCATTTATCATTTATCTGGGCAAGCGTCGACCATGGCCATCAGGTGAGGTAGTGGTCAAACGCAAGCCAGCGAAATAATAATAAAAAACAGTTTCTCCAGGACTCGTTTAGCTTCACTGTCTTGACACTTTTCTGGATTTCAGCACTTGCTGTGGCAAAAAAAAAAAATGTGTGTATATTTTTTGACGGTGTTTTTTTGTACAGAGTTTCTTCCGCGGCTGGCTGTGCCGCCGCCGCTGGAAGCAGATAGTGGACGAGTACATCAAGAGCCCGCACGCCGAGAGCATGCGCAAGAGGAACAGCCTCGTCTTCAAGATGGTGGAGGCCGAAGAAGAATATCTGGAGCAGATGGAGATCATGGTGAGTGTTCTCTTCTTATCCTAGCATGATCACGAACATTCTTAATTCTATATTGTATACTAAAACAGAACATAGTTCACAGTAATTACACAATTCATGTACAAAGGCGAGCTTTCATTAAGTACCTATATAACTTAACGTTGAGTTTTCCCCAAGCAAACCCTTGATAGAGAGAGTTCACATTCGAGGGTAGGATCATTGTATAAAACGTAGGCGTAAGGAAAGGTGGATAAATTGCAAAAGATGCAAAATTATAATTGAATAACCAAGTAAATTCTGAGATTATGGCTAACACATGGCAAATAAAAATATACCCAAAATCTGATGATGACGTTCCATTTAGTTTAAATCAGGATTCTAGGGATTATTATAGGTAGTTCCTGATTTTACATCTACAAGATTCAAAGTAGAATCTCTTGTAAACTTCACGAGTTTTTTTTAAACAAATAAACTCTAAGTTTGGTAAATAAAATTATTTGACCACATGCATTTCATCACCATCCTCCTGCTCTTATCACTTTTTTGGAGTATGCGCAGCATATCTTCTTCTTCCATATACATATATTAACTAGCTTCTACCAACGGCTTCGCCCGCATGGAATTGGTACTTCCCCCATTACAAATTATAGCCTTTGTGCTATTCCAGACTATAATCTATCTCTGTGCCAACTTTCATCCCCATCCGTTTAGCTTTTCTGGCGTGATTGAGTAACAAACCATTTACAATTCATCCATCCTTCCAAACTTTCGCATTTATAATATTAGAAGGATTACCGTCATCTCAATAGTCACGTCCTTTCTGGTCACATCATCTTTCACACAGTGCATCCATCGTTTATTTGGTCTTCCTCTTCCCCTACCACTATCAACATTCTTACTCAAAACTTTCCTCACGACCTGCTCCACATTCCTTCACATCACACACACTTCTTCTTCTTTGACCTCTCCTGTTCTCATTATTTGGGGTTGGGTCTCCTCACTGTTCCGCGCCAGGATATTATATTCTGGGTTGTCGGCTCTAACAATTTGGCAACTTGATTTTGGACAACCAGGTCATTAGCTGGCGGTCTCTGCCTGTTTTTCTGTTCCAGCAGGTTTAGCGCTATTTTTCCAACATGTTCCTCGTTTCTCCTCTAATATGTCCATACCATCTGAGGTGGTTTTCGGTAAGTGATTGGCGCAACTTAAAAGCTGGCCCTGATATATGCAGTCATTGTGCTCCTCATCCAGTCGGGTTACACCTCCCGCATTCTCATCACATCAAAAGCATTAATTGGTTCTAATTTGACAACATTTAAATACCCTATGTATTTTTTTAGGTCTCATAATGAGTTAAGTTTGAGTTTCTCTTTTCTCTCAGGTAACTTGCTTCCTCCGGCCCTTCAAAATGGCGGCTAGCTCTAAGAAACCGCCGTGCACCCACGAGGACGTGAACTCCATCTTCCTAAACAGCGAGACGGTGCTGTTCCTCCACCAGATCTTCTTCAAAGGCCTCACTTCAAGAATGGAGTCCTGGCCCACGCTGGTCTTAGGTGAGTGTCATATGAATTTATTCTTGTAGTAAAATTCTCAGCTGAACATTCACATTTTCTGTTGTGTACAAATGTTATACTTAATTAAATGTCTCAGTCCATTTTCTAGCAGCTGTGTCATATTGTCGTTGCTGTCTAAAAACGAAAATTTTAACGTTATCTTAATATTCTATTCGAATCATAACACAAATGCAATGCAGAGATTTGCAAAAAGTTTCAAAAATTCTACCTTTGTTTATGTCTTACCTTCAACTCTTTTTTAACCGACTTCGAAAAAGGAGGTTATCAATTCGGATGTTTGTATTTTTTTTTTTTTTTTATGTATGTTCGGGCATAACTCCGTCATATATTGACGGATTTGCAAAATTCTTTTTTTGTTCGAAAGGGGTTTATTCCGAAATGGTCCCATTTAAATTTCAAAAAGATCTCATGATGGGTTTCGGAGACAGACAACGGAACTCTTCAAAAATTGACAGCAAATCAACCGCGATTGCTGCTATCGTATGTCTATGAATTGTTAACACAGTTTAATGGGGAACCACAACTAAAACGTGAAAAATAAAAAACTTTTTTACAAAAAAATAGAACCGACTTCCAAAAAAAGTGCAAAATAACTTTAATTTCGGAAGTCGGTGTCAAAAAACGAAGACACAAAACAGGAACACCGACTTCCGAAATTAAAGTTATTTTGCACTTTTTTTGGAAGTCGGTTCTATTTTTTTGTAAATAAGTTTTTTTATGTAGTCAAATACTCGTATCTTTGAATTTATTTATTTAATAGTATTGCTCATCTTTCAACGACCTCATCTTTGAATACTTTTCCAACGTATGTATCTAATGTAAAAATGAGAGCTATTCATCACTTGTGTATCCCATCAACCAATGTATGTAAATGTAAACAAAGAATTACAATAAGTAGTAATAATAATAAAAATATATATCGGTTGGTGCTTCATTTCATAAAAAGTGTCTAAAGGGGCCTCTACGAGTTGGCTTTGGCACCTCGTACGCCTTCCAAAAGTCCCGGCACCTCAGGGTCCCGAGAAATAAAAAATAAACAAAAAAAATACCTTCAGCGCATGGGCCGTAAACAATTAAAATCTAATGTGTCTGCTAACTAGACGCTAACTGTCATCATTGCTCGTAATACATTTTGGATTTACAGTTAAAATATAAAACTCTTTAATTTTCTATTACCATTGCTCAATGCTCATCTTACTTTACTTCCCAGGATACTTTCCTATAGTATCTTAACTACAAAATGGGAGCCTCCACCACTTGTCTAAACTTTTAAAACGTGTCAAAGTAAACAAAGGATTACACTTAGTAGTGCACCTACATACAGGAGACCTATTCGACATGCTGCTCCCGATGCTGACGATCTACCAGGAGTACGTGAGGAACCACCACTACTCACTGCAGGTCCTCACGGAGTGCAAGCAGAGCCAGCCCTTCGCGCAGCTGTTGGCACGGTTGGAGAGCAAGCCGGCTTGTCAGAGCCGGTCGCTGGAGACGTTTTTGACATATCCGATGCATCAGGTATGTTTTTACCCCCAAGAATATAGGAGATTGATATAGGGCGGACGTATTGGAAGACTTGGACTAGACTAGTTAAAGAAATGGAAAAATGGAGATATACACACAGAGAATCATCTGAAAATTTAATCTCAACCAGCAATACTGGACTCAGATATAATGTAAGGAAGAGTGAAGTGATGGTGTTTAAGGCTGGTAATAAATCTGTCGCTAATGTTCCGCCTTTGTATCTTTGTGGTGCCAGCTTAAACAGAGTGTCTAATTTTAAGTATCTGGGTCACTGGGTCTCAGAGGATATATGTGACAACCTTGATTTGGAGAGGGAGCGCAGGGCGCTGTCTGTGCGCTGTAACATGGTGGCCCGCAGGTTTGCACGGTGTACCGAGCAAGTCAAAGTGACATTATTTAAGGCCTTCTGTCAATCGTTTTACACCTGCAACCTGTGGACTAAGTACACGCAGCGTACATACAGTGATCTGCGAGTACAATATAATAACGCGTTCAGGATGCTGTTCGGGCTGCCGCGCCATTGCAGCGCTTCAGCAATGTTTGTGATGAAAAGCGTGGATGGTTTTCATGCTATCATGCGGAAGTGCTGTGCGTCCCTTATGAGGCGCATGCGGGCCAGCTCGAACAGCCTTCTGAGTGTGTTCGTGGACCGCTGGGACTCGCCAATGTGGCGGCACTGGATGAGACTTCACACTGAGGGTGGTCGCGTCCAGGGCTTGGCATAAACTGGCATTCCTGTGCGGTGCCACTTTGTGATTTCTGTGTCTTTTTTATTGTATGTACTAACAATAGCTTATAAGGTTTTTTGTGTTACTAACAGTATATGGACTACGTCTGAAATAAATGTCTTATTTATTTATTTAATCATTTATGTACACACAGAGACAAAGTAACAATAAACATAATTATAAATACAGTACAAAGGAACTGCTTATTTCTTAAGAAATTTCATTTTCTTATTATTATTATTAATACAAAACTAAGCATAGAAGTCGTCCATCTGATGGTAAGCGGTGCTTTGTCTTGCAGATGCACTTGCTGCATTAATCACACCGGGGTTCTTATGCCCCTTGACAGAAACTAAATCGACCCACAAAAGTCCATAGCGGACCAAAAAAAACTTTCGGCACTATTGGAATTATAATAAAATTGGACTGCGTAAGCTATTCAGCTTTTTTGCGCGAAGTAATTAACAGGAAATTCGTTAACATTCAAAAGGCGTATCGTTCTTTTAACAATTAAGAATGAAATTAATTACCCCAAGTCCCCGAGTTTTATCATTTTGGCGGCGTAGTTAATATTGAATTTGGTTGGTAGCAAAAGAGGTGTGTGCAATTCGTAATTTCTAGTCTATTATTTTTCTTTTGTAACTCTTCATCATAAGTAACATCACATAGTTCGCTCCATTGCTATGTTTAAAATTCTTTTAGTAATTTCAAATGTGATTCTGAAGAGGTCAATCGAAATAGTCATTTATATGGCAGGGTTTACCTAAGTAACTTCATCATTGTATCCGAAGGACTTCTACTGCTGGATATAGGCCTGCGCAAGCGTCGCCACATCTGCCGCCTTCGTCCTGTCCTTCTCGCATCCAGCTGAGTATCTAGGAATATTAATGATTCGAAGACATTTAAAACGAGCCTTGGGCATTGACGCCGCTAGCCTGTCGGTTTTCTATCGGTTACCTTTCGGGGAGTGTGCGACGGAAATGCATAGTCTCGTTCCGCCAAGCCCTTTCCACCATCGGACCACTAGACGTGTGGCGATATGCTACCGGTACAAGGTCGACATTCCCAGCCACACGCACAAAACGTTTTGGGAACACATATGGAGTAAGTAGGTTACTTCTAGGCAAGCGGGCTCCGACATCGACCACTTCATCGCTTACCGTCAGGAGAGATAGTAATCAAGCGCGAGCCTATCAAAGATACAAAAAAAAGTTAATGTCCTTGTTCTGAACTGCATCCTAGAAGTGAGGCGTATTTATCGTAACAGATACAAATCACAGGTATTCGTAGATACTAGATAACAGTTGTTCCTATACCTGTTAAAAAATAACATTCATAATTCACAATACTCAATCACAATCAGTACATTCTTCAGTCTCAGTAGGTACTCAATAACAAGTAACAACTATTCGTGTTATCTGTTATTTCTTCTTCGTATATATGTCTCGCTCACACCCGCTTGATTGAATCTTGCTAAAACGAGAAGCACCTAGTATTATTATCCGAAAATTCAAATTGTAGTCTTACAAGAAGATAATCATCCTTGAAAAGTGGCAACTATTTCTAGTCGTATATATATTATCTGTTCCTAACTTTTAGTTCGGAAACACTGTAAGAATAATGCTAACATTACTAGGTGTTCTGTACGTAATTTATTTACCGGCAGACAGTGCTTAGAAAAATAACATGCTATTATTTAATAGCAGGTATTGACATCTATTATTATTGCGTAACAATAACAGTAATAACAGGTATCTTGTTTGACCTGTTATAACCCATGTCTACTGCATCCTTTCAGATCCCTCGCTACATCATCACCCTACACGAACTGCTAGCTCACACGCCGCACGACCACGTGGAGCGCCGCAGTCTGCAGCATGCGCGTGCGCAACTGGAGGAGCTTTCGCGTCAGATGCACGATGAGGTGAGCTAATCAGACAGCTTTTATCTTCTTTGTGACTTAATTTATTCATTTTAGGCTTAAATGTATATATAAGTAAGTACCTACAGGGTCCATTATTGTACAATTATGGATCCTGTAAGGATACATCATATTATTAATTCGTTTGAAAATAAAAAAAAATGTGGTTAAAATTAATTAAATCTTTACTATACAGAGAGTAACGGAAAGGTGTGGTCATATTTTAAGAACTGCATCTGCCCATCGATATGAACAACTTTATTCAAGAAAACCTAAGGAAATTCTCAAAAAAAAAATTATTCCCTATAGCTGATGATAACTTTGTATGGGAAGTTCAATTTTTTTTTGAGAATTTTCTATTTATTCTTAGAGAAAGTTGTTCATTTCCAAAAGCAGAACCGGCTCTTAAAATATGACCACACCTTTCCGTTACACCCTGTATAAAATTAAACAAAATAGTAAAAACTAAAGTCCAAATAGGCTTCTCGTTAAATGGAAGTATGGAGTGTAAGGAGTATATTAGAATTTCTCTTACAAGAAGAAGTGTTTGAAGTAATTCTTGCCTAATCGAGTTATATCAGGAATGGAATGGGATATCGATATTGAAATATGTTGTGACAGCTTCTACACGGAACTGCTTTAAGAACCGACTTGACAAATTATCAGCCTTATTTATAAATCTCATAAGCATAGTTTAAACATTTGATTAGCGGATTCTAAACTCAATTTATCAACGTCTCATCCATCAAATTCAATTGTATACAGGATGTAAAAAGACACATCACAAAGCCGATAACTACGCATACTGTACATCTAACAAAGTAGCGTTTGCGCAAAAATTATTGCTGGGAAACAACTTTTATTTTTAGGTATGAAAAAAAAGAAACCATCTTTTATTAAGCGCAATGTAACGCGAACCCAGGCAAGTGGAGTTAAACGCACCATGTAGTGCCACATAATGACTTGTCGGATACGTTTGATATAAGTACATTGCGTTTTTGTAACTGCAAATGCGTAATTTCAAAATTTCAAAAAAATATCGAAAATTCTGGTAATGTTTGTTTGGATAAAAGTTTAAAAATAACACTTGGAATTCATTTTCGTATAAAAATTAAAAAAAAAAATTGCTACATTGACCTTCAATATATCCAGAACCAGTAGATTCCCAGGTATAGTCTAGTGAAAAAAAAATATCCAAATAATGGGTAGAATATCATGTGGCTATCTGGTTGGGAAACTGTCTTTTTACACCCGATATAGGACAAACCTCCTTTAAACTTTAATTCAGCACTTTACCACCCATTTATACCCTTTTTCTGGGTAGAAAATGTTGAAATAAGAACTTGTTAATCTGTGTTTCACATTGGATTTTTTTATATGAATAAGGCCTTTTGAAACACATGCATCATGTAATTTTGTATTAATCAATAGATAATGTTGATATACAGGTCAGTGAAACTGAGAATTTGAGGAAGAACTTAGCCGTGGAGCGCATGATCATCGAAGGCTGTGATATTCTTCTGGATGTCAATCAAGTCTTTATACGCCAAGGTATGCATTTAGTAAACACATAGAAATCAACTCTTAGTAAAACTTCCTTTGATGATACATCTGATACAAGAAACAAATCCTTCTGTTCAGTTTGTGTTTCCATATAGCTTTAACCTGGGATATATAAGTCAAGAGCGAATAGGTCACTTTTAGGCAAGTGACGTGCTCCATCGTCTACCACATCACCGCTTACCATCATTGGAGATACCTAGTGGTCGAACGAGAAAAGATACAAACGAACACACAATTTATTATGACATCAACGAATCGACTCATTGAATGTTAATTAATTACGAAACCAAATATAACTAGGTTACTTCTAGGCAAGCGTGCTCCAACGCTGTCCATGTCATTGCTTACCATCAGGTTTAACAGTAGTACAACGCGAGCCTGTCAAAGTAAACAAATAATATGGTCAGTGCCATGATTATGTATCATACTATTACAAATAACTTTTTGTCCTCCACAGGAACCCTATCCCAAGTGGTAGGCAAGGGTCGTCGAGCCACCTTACAAGCTCGACAGGCGTTTCTCTTCAGCAACCACCTGCTGCTAACCACTCGTGCTGCAGGAGGCCGGCTTCATCTACCACCAGCTGGCAGGTTGCCGTTGCATGATGCTCTGCTCATTGAGGACCCGGCTAATCATGATGATGACGGTAAGCACTTTAGATGGTATCTAGTACTCCCCAGGGGTCGTGGATAAATTCGAAACAGAGTTACCGCGCTCCTGGGCACTCAGGGCAGGGAAGGAACACGGCTGGGTTTTAGTCAGTAAGAGTCAGACACGCCCTCCCGCTCCACCCAGAGTGGGAGAAGTCATTGGATGATTTCCCAACCCACAAAAAAAAATGGTACCTAGTAAGATTAGAATTCTGTATACAAAAACATCGTATCCTAGAGTTAAGTTTAAGTGGGATTGGGCCGAAGAGATGACGCTCTACCGCATGTGAAACGAGATATGGGCAAAAAGAAGGAAGGGAAGACCAAGGCGGAGACGGCGGGACAAGCTCGACTCCGACCGAAAGGACTGGACCGTACAGTTCTCGCCAAACTTCTTGGCCGCTCTGAAGTTCGCTACAATGGCTGCGCAGTAGTAAATCTCATACTCGCGCTGCGCCTTGCGCATCGGAAATTCAACTTCAGGGCGGCCAAGATGTTTGGCGAGAACTGTACTAGCAAAGGACAGAGTTGTGTAGAACGGGGAGATCCCCTCTCCCCGCTCGACACAACCTTTGCCCAACAGTGAATCAAAATGGGTTAGTTAGTATTATGTCGTTAACTTACAATTGATACAAAATTGTAGCTATAGGAGAAGATTCAAGTAGACCTACAAGATACGAACCTACTTTCACTTGTTACCGCTGTGATTTTATAACAACGCTTAGTAATTCTAATGCAATACAAACCACAAACCAACAACAAGTGCAACGCAACCCACTTGCGTATCTCGATCAGCATCACGAGAAAAATATTAAAAAACAGAAATCACCTTGATACCTACCCTACCCATAACTGAATCCATAAGTAAAATAAATGACCCAAAATGCGTTTCTTAATTTCAGACACAACATCAGTATGTTCATCACCCGGGGGAGACATCTACCAAAACAAAGACTTCAAGATTCTCGTCGAAGTGAAGGGAGAACAGATTTGTGCTCATTTAGGTAAGATTTCCTTTTCTTACCTTAAAAGCCCTAAAATTGTTCTCACAACATACTCAAAATTCTTTTTATATTATAAAGTCATAATTCTTCTGCCCTTATCCTTATTAAGTTGGTGTTTAGTTGTTGTCCCAGTGTGGCTTTTGTTCCATACGCTTTTATCAGCCATCCTCATTCTCTGTGTCATTATTTTCATTTTTAACCGACTTCAAAAAGAAGGAGGTTATCAATTCGGATGTTTGTATTTTTATTTTATTTTTCTTCTTTATGTATGCATGTTCGGGCATAACTCCGTCATTTACAGACGGATTTGCAAAATTCTTTTTTTGGTCCCATTTCAATTTCATATAGATTTGATGATGGGTTTCAGAGACAAACAACGGAACTCTTTAAAAATTGACAGCAAATCAACCGCGATTGCTGTGATCGTATGTCTATGAATTGTTAAAACACTTTAATGGGGAACCACAACTAAAAAGTGAAAAATGAAAAACTTTTTAACAAAAAAATAGAACCGTCTCCCAAAAAAAGAGGAAAATAACTTTAATTTCGGAAGTCGGTGTCAAAAAACGAAGACACAAAACTAGAAACACCGACTTCCGAAATTAAAGTTATTTTCCTCTTTTTTTGGAAGTCGGTTCTATAAAGTTTTTTTTTTAAATTATTCCATAATTTATTTGGTCTGCCTTTTTTTCACAATCATCATCGTAATCTTTCTTTACCCGCTTCGCAATATATTTGTGATCGGCGCATCATGTCGTCTTCTTCAATACTTTACTATTAGTTCTCATCTCAGTATATATTTAATTTTTTAAATATCGCAGTATATGCTGAGATAGGAGCTTTTTAGGCCTCTGTATTGTTATAATTTTTTATTATTAGTTAGTTGTCATGCTTGTAAATATTTTACTTTATTTTGTTTTTCAGTGTGATTCACGAATATACTTTTTTCTTTCTTTCTTTTATTTAATGTCTTTAACGTCTTCTCACCACAGTCGCCGGCAGTGTCGAAGAGAAAGCTGGTTGGACGAGCGAGCTCGCACAGTGCATGGAAAGCGCAGCCCTTACAGAACTCCTCCGAGCCTGCGGGGCTTGCGGGGCTGCATCTGCCAGTCTACCAGCCTGCCGGTCAGACAGGGCACTGTTCACTGATGACGTGGATATACGGTTCAGTCGCACACTGAACTCCTGTAAGGTCCCGCAGATTAGATCGGCTACGCCGCAACGGTTGCTGCAGAGGTTGACTGGTGAGTGGTTGATGATGAGCCTTGAAGAACCCGAGCACATGATGCTACTAATGCAAGGTATAAAGAAGAATTTAAATCAGTTATAAGTGTTTCTTTTTATAAAGATTATGGTTATTATAAATATTAAAGAGTATATTTTAATTAGGTACTTATGAGCCAAGATAAATACAATACCAACCTGGCCTTAATACGATTGTAACACACCACGTGTGTGTGTCAGACAACGCTCTACGCTTAGCTTATGTAATTTTGTCTATGTGCATTATTAACACCAGCGTACTCTACTACTAGTACCTTAATTAATTAAAGAACCTGATATTCGTTCCTATATTTTTTAATCCAATTTTTATCATTGATATAAAGTAGTTCAAAAGCTCCTCAAATATCTACTTCAAAATATCAAAATGATATCTTCCAGACCTCCGCTTCCTATCCGTGGACTTCCTGAACACGTTCCTGCTGACGTACCGAGTGTTCACGGACGGGGTGACTGTGCTGGAGGCGCTGAAGCAGGTGTTCTACGAGCAGTCGCAGCAGGAGATGGAGCTGGCGCCTCCGCCTGATTCCACGAGAAAGACTAGCGGGGCTAGCTCTGTTTCTGGTGAGGACTTAAATCATATTGGCGCAAGTTATAAGGTTTCTGACGTCGTGTAACTGAAAAAAACAAACAGAGTTATTTTAGAAAAGGGTAGGCCACGTACCTCTGATTCCCCAGGAATTGCAGTTGTCTATGGGTGGTGGTGACCACTTACAATGAGGTGGGCCGACTGATTATTTACCACTCGATACCATAAAAAAAATCATAATCATGTCACACCCTCTGACTTCTCCCGCTCTGGGTGGATCGGGAGGGCGTGTCAGACTCTTACCGACTAAAACCCATCCCTGATGTCACACCCTTGTGGTTAATGATGCGGGCTGGTACCCGCACTGGGCCTGCGTGGAGGATCCCAACCCACTCTCTCTTTGAGGAGGCCTGTGTTCCAGCGGCGGAAAAAAATTAAGCTGATTATGCTATACAACTTTATAGCTAAGCAATGCCTAGAAAAAAGTCTGAATAAATTCAATGAACGCGTAATGCTATTAAAAATACTTGACGACGAATTCGTTCAAAAAATGAACAAGGTACACAAATTGACTTAGATACAAAATGACTATAAATACTCGTATAAAGCTTAAAACCATCAGATATGTTAAATTAGCAGTAAGAGATCATAGAAATACTGAAAACTGCAAAACAAAATAATATCAAAGCAATAATTAATGTTTTAAATAAAACTATAAGTAAGCAGGCTTTTACTAAAACTGACAGAAAAAAAGCACAAACGATTTCAGGTTACGGCTCAGAATACAGCGACCGGGATTGGCAGTCGAGGTTCTGGAGGGCTTCCCGAAAAAGTAAGTTTATAAATCTACCCGTCTGTACTGTAGAAACTCTTGCTTTGGAAAGGCGGAGTAAGAAACGTGATTCTATGTGATAAAGTCTGTCGAATTCTAGGCGAGGATGAAGATAAGCTGTCTCCGTACTTGATTGCGCCGTCGAGAAGGACGTCCACAGTTAGTAAGGTAGTATATCTATCCATAGTATTACTGTTATCTTAGTGTATCGATGTTCAAAGAAGTATCTAAGGCAATGAAACATTTTTACCTTAGACTTTAGGCATGGTGATGTTCCATCAGCGATAACGATTAACAAAAGGTTCAAATTGTATGTAATTGACATGGGTTACCGAAATGTGATGGGTTTATATAAGGGGGATTAGGGGGTTAGGACCCACACTGACCCACAGGCAAAAAACTTGGCATATTGTACAAAATATATTATGGTATACGTCGTGACAACGAACGATAGCTCCGCGCACACTGCACATCCTCCACCCTTCGCCAGCGCACACTACTCATGCGCGACAGTTTCTGCCGTTTTTTTAAAGTCATTTTCGTTTTTATTAGGTGTCGAAAACGGATGTCAATCCAGCATCTCATTGTTTCAATTCTAAGACAGTTTGACATGAGGGGGAAAAGTATATGCCTTTTTTTGCGTGAAGCCTGAGCATTATCATGCTGGACCATTATCATATGAGGAGGTCCCCCTTGAGAAAAATATGGTCATGGAAATGTATCATAATTCAAAAGACCAAAATGTTAGATTTTGGTTTTGCCAATCGTTATCGCTAATAGCATACTATCTACTACATTTTACAATTTTTACAGTCAACAGTGAATTTGATAAGTTCTAACAATACAAAATTCTCTATACACGCTTACCAAAAGACTGAGGAGGATAACAGTCATCTAACAATACCAAAAATAATGGCTACATCATCCAGTAATGAGACGTTGAAAGGTAAAGGTACATACCGTTTTATTGAGTAAGTAATTATATTTTTTATGCAAATTTACTTATTATCACCTAAATAGTCTTTAGACAATGTTTTCGATTCCAACAAACATACAAAAATACCATTAAGACCAAAATGGTCTATCCATCTCCATTTGGTAAAACCCCTTACCTGAATCCAATCTAAAATAAATAGTTAAAAACTATATTCTCAGTGCTAACTTATATATTAAGGACAGGGTGGATCCTGTGTTATTCTGACGTGGCTATTGGCCCAACATATATTATTTTTTATCATCGGGGGAAACCTTCGAAAGGCGCTTGGACTTATGGGGAAAATCAGGGTTTACCTCTCTAAAACCACCCCAGTGATCACCAACTGCACATGGAAAGGGTTCCATGACTTCTTAAAAGACCACCCCGGAACCCCCTCTGTGCAACGTATATTAGGGTTCCTCCCTGGGAAGACTGTAAAGGCATCTCTCCCGAACCTCGCTTTGCACGGCAGCACTTGATCACTGTGCCAGCATCTTTCCTGAGATCACTCGGTGGGCAAACAGACCCCCCCACTCGGGGCACCCGCGACCCCAGAGTCCCACCTGCCTTGAAGGATGCAAACGGGGTTTCTGCGTTTTAGACGTTGTTTCGGTTGCCTCCCCGTCGCCTTTTTCTGCGAGCGGGATCGGCCTTCTCACGATTCTTCTTTGCGGCCTCCTTCTGGACCCTTACGGTCTCACAGAAGGTGGCCATTTCCCTCCAGTTATCTGTTTCCGTCAGCATAGCGTCACTACTGATGTCATAGACAGATCCGAAATAGGCCCTACTAGACTGAAACGAACCCTCCACATGGACGGCTACCTTCAAGAGCAATTGTGTACGCAAGACATTAAAATGCCGTTTTTCTCTCTCATCTTTACTATTTAAAGATATGATCCTAAGTATTTTACTCTGCTTTAGGCACATCACCTTCTTCCCCTGGAGCGATAAGTTCTGTGACTCTAGTTGGGAGTCCAAAGAAGGTCAGTCCGGTTAACGACCCGAATACCAAGAAGAAACCAGCTAAAGACAACGATGCTGCCGCCGCAGCGCTGATGAAGGATGAGAGCATAGAGATGGTAGATCAGAGTGATGAAGATGTCAAATATAAGGAAGAGGAACAGGAGAAGAATAAGAAAAAGCCTGATGATAAGTTTAAAATATCACAACGGTTTTCAGAGGTAAACTTAGTAACTGAATTTAATAGGGATTCTGGGGTGTTGTATAATCTATAGTATATATTGTCTTGCTATTAGAAATCATGATTAAGGGGCATTTGGCCGCAGGGTTTATTCAATAAACCCTGGCAGTTGGGAGTGTCGTGCTCACTTTAATCTCTTGTTCGTGAATGGACGCCATCAGTTGGGACTGGTCATCTCTAAACTGCCACGGTTTGTTTCAATTATTTATTTTTTGAATTGTTTTATTTTTTTACTTCGAACGCTTTTAACGTGCATGTCTTTTCTACATTGTTCTCACATATACAGAGTGTAACGGAAAGGTGTGGTCATATTTTAAGAACTGCGTCTGCCCTAGGTATGAACAACTTTCTTCAAGAAAATCTGAAATTTTTCCTCCCATACAAATATTGATCAGCTGGTGATAACTTTGTATGGAAAGTCCAATTTTTTTTTGGGAATTTCCTTTTTTTCTTAGAGAAAGTTGTTCATTTCCATGAGCAGAACCGGTTCTTAAAATATGACCACACCTTTCCGTTACACCCTGTAAGTATTATTTCTACTTTAACTATGTAACCGTAATTTTGTAATTATTAATAATAAACACGATCTTATGAATTGAATTGCTAATCATCATTGTAAATAATTCAGCTACTAGATTGGTAATTACCTGCCTATAACATAAAAGTTGTTACTACTGTTCTATAAAAATCCTGTACATACCAATTTATTATTCCATAACGACATACTAATCATTTTATCTCGGATCTCAATATGGATGTAGCTTGCTAAACCGTCGTAACCACCAGGGCAGCTTACAATGCTTAAATTCTGTGTTCATCGCATCAGCTGTCAATACGCTTCAAGTAGAGAGTAGAGACAGAAACACAACGAGTTAAACAGTTTATCCAACAGCGCGTCCGTACTATGTCGGAGTCTCCTCGTCGGCTGCAGCCCTCCTCGGCTGTTTCCGAAGCTAGGCGCAGGTCTGACAGTGCCAGGGAAACTGCTGAGGCGGCTATTGCAGCTGCTGAGGCAGCTGTTGCAGCTGCTGACGAACCGAGGAGAGCATCTGATTCTGGAACCAGATTTGCTGCAAGAAGATCTGTGAGGTAAGGTTAAGTACATTCTAGAAATAAAAGTCTAAACAAAAATATATGTAATATGATGATTCGAGAAGAACAGTTTTTTACAAGGAGATACACAATAGCAGATAGCATCATGATCGGAAAACATAGAAGCAAACAGATGGTACAACAAGCTTAGATTCCCAAGGAGGAACTCTAGGAGAAGGACTAGGAGACATTTAGTAAAGTTTCATTGACTACTGCTGCTCTTTACGTTTCAATTTCAACTGAATATACAAAGACACACACACGGTAAAAACAACGCACAGCAACTAACCAGGTGATCCACTTTTAATACGTCTAATCGTAATCTAACCGACACTCCTCTACATACCCCTCACTCACTTCAACCACCCACACAGCTGCAAAACCACACACACTTGTTTGTTATTTTTCATTGTTGTTGTTGTTGTTACTGGTCACTTTCACATTCTTCACTCCGCTTTTGTGCAAATGCTTCCCTGACTTCCATTTTATTATGCGCACAGGCAAAGTGTGGAACACTCTGCCAACATCCATGTTCCTTACCACCTTGGAAGCAAGAGCGAAAAGTCATTTTCTGTAGACCTCGTTCAACGCTTACCATCAGGCGAGATCAAGGTCAAGAGCGGGCTCAACATAATTAATAAAAGATGTTATTTCAAGGCATTCAATATCATTTTTCAAGCCGGTATAATAGGCTTCAAAAATGATTCATGATTGATTTTGTGTTTAGTCTTTATTAGTTTGTTAAGTGAGCTAAATTAATATGTCTTCAGTGAGCGCCGTTACACCAACTCCTCGATCAACAGCGAGCGACGCCGATACTGGGGTGGCTCTGAACCTCGCTCCTCTGTTACTTCTCAGGTGTCACATGCACAGGTATGAGTACTTTTATATCTGTGCTTTAACAAATATAGTCTAAAAGTGAGTAACACTGAAAAACTAAAACCAAAGCCAAAATGATAAGTTTAAATAAAGAATGTTATACTCTCAAATTCAGAACTATCGTCGCGAGACCAGCCAACCCAAAGCAGGAGTCGTCATCACATCTTTCAGACAATCTCACCGAAGGTAAGATAAATACAACCCTGGTTCTCATCAGATCCATTTTTATCCATAATGTACTTGTAATTTAAAGGATTGCAAACTAACTTGACTATTGACCATCTAGCACACATGGGAGCTCACAATTCTCAATGTTGTGGCATGCTACTCACCTTTTTCTTAACCATCTAAAAGTTCTTTGGAAATTTTACTAAAGTTATGATGCTTTTGCACGACATTCTATTGAGAGTGAGTCCTTCTAGCCTCGAAATAGTTCCTTCATACGTGATGACTGTAAAAATGATAATGAAACTATTAATATTGATTTAACAGCTTTGGAAAAGATCTCTTATGGTGAGTTCATTGGTAAGGTAAAAGATGTAGAGACTGAACCTAGTAGTGATGCCGTAGAAGAGTATTTTTAATCATTCCGCTTTAACCTAGCATTCTGACGTTACCTACCCTTTATATCGATTTTGTAAATCCTATTGTAAAACGTAGACACGACACTACAGCCAACACTACTGATATCGTCTAAACTAAACAAGAAGCAAATAACTGAACATCTTACCCTGACGCTAACTAAATGGATACCCTGACAGCGCTAACAAGAATATAAGAATTCGATACTTGCAATAACATAGTGAGTACAACGCACTGACTTTCACAAAGGATAGTGCAATGCTTGTTTCGCCTAAAGCTTTCTTGTATTGTGTTTGTGACTATTTTCAGGAATTTTGCACACCATAGTGGTTTATGTGTGCGTTAGAAGAGGTTTTATCAAATGTCAGAGTTCTTTTCAGATTAATCTGAGGTGGATATTACCTATTCACCGTCTTTACTTACCACGTTCTCTTCACTATCACTCATCATATCAACATCTACAGCTATCATTTTTTTCTTAAAAAAAGAAGTTCACACAAAAATACAAAATTTTGTAATTTTATCTTTGGCTTATGATCAATTAGAATTAGATTTTGTTTATTTGAACTTAGTCCAAAAATTAACACTTTGATTCACCTCGGTTATTTGATTAGGATAATAACAGCACATTCAGTATTTTTTAAAAGTATATTTGGAATTAGCGATTGAATTGGAAATTGGTATTTTGATTAGATTGTTGTTTTTTTCAAAATTCTAAATTAAATAGATTGTCAAAATTTGCATGTATTTACGGAATTAATCGGTTAAAATGAAAACATGTCCTTCGTTCCGAGAGGAATATACCTTTTCTTTATAATATTCTCACTTTCTTTCCTACACCTTCACTCTGCCTGTCTTTCTGTCTTTGCACGTGTATTCTATGTTACTTTTATATTCTATCTTATTCTTCACCATCAAATTTTACCCTATACCACTTCATTCTTGTTTCACTTAAAATCACCACAGACCATTATTAAGAACAACGTCGGTCGTCGTAAATTCAAATGTACTATGATATCGACATCAAATGCTATATTATATATTCAAATGAATGATGATGGCTTAGGAGCAGCACGTCCACTGCAGCAGTGGCGTTTGCTGTTGCCACTTCAGCATCTTCGAACCCAAGATCGCCTCCTCCAAATTCACCACCAGCTACTCGACGAGATTCGGTTATATCTACAGCTGCTACCATGAGAGTGCTCAATGTTTTGAGGTAAGTGACAAAAAACTATGTTTTCCTTATGATCCTTTAAAATTGTCTGGAAGAAAATACTGTCAGTGATAAGAGCAACGTTTGTTCCGTTCTTATGTATGTCATGTTTTGTCCGTTCTTTCAGTGTATGTACAATATATAATATTATACGAGTATATCAATTAAACAATCTATCTCTGAGTAATTATGTTTTAAATTTCATTGTTTTTATCATTTTTATAGGCACTGGATCTCGAAGCATTCACATGACTTCTGGTCTGAGGAACGTTTGCGAGGCCTCACAATGGACTTCCTCAAGGAAATAGAAGGTAGTCCAGGGTTGTTGCCGGCTGAACACAAGGCTGCAGCCCAACTGCTGCGTCTGCTGGAAAGAGCGCCGGAGAGAACTGTTGATCTGAAATCTTTGTTTGTTCCTCCTCATGTAAGTGTATCGTATAGAATACTTATCTTACCAAAAACTTTAAAAGTACATATTATATTGATGACATAGTTGGACCCGTATTTTACGCAAAGCTATTATAATTATCAGTTTATCAACATGCTCATTATGCAGAAGCTCATCAATTTCTTGGAGAATTTTGAACCTTGCAATACTTACTAATACACGAAATGCTTTGCAGGTGCCAACCAAAGAAAGTGTCGAAACACTTTCTGCTTTAGAAATCGCTGAACAAATGACTTATTTGGATTACCAAATCTTCAGTTCGATCAACAGCGAGTAAGTTTCACTAAAGTTCAGTTTTACTGTTAAGTGGAGCACAATAACTCTAATTTTTATATTGTCCTTGTTGAAGGGAGTTCTTAGGTCAGGCTTGGACGAAGGCAGATAAGGCTGAGAGGGCGCCTCACATCCTCATGATGACTTCCCACTTCAACCACATCTCCAACTTGGTCATATCGGAGATACTGAAGAAGTATACTTTGGCTGGTATGTAAAACTGTGATTTCATTATTTGATCCCTACGCTGTTCCTGTCCCCCGAGCCTCGAAAAGCACAAATGATAAATGATGTTTATTCAGTAAATAGGTTACAAGGAACACTTTTACACGTCAATGTTTTTGGTCAGTTTAAGCTAGATGAAGCCGGTGTTTCCTAGCTGACTACCCTGAGAAGAAACACCGAAACAAACTCAGAGGTCAAAATCTCTTTAAAGTGTAAACGTTAAGTGATGCGGTCAAGCGCTTGATCTCTCTCCAGTAGTGTCAAATGGCCTGTCCCAGTGGACTATGAGAGTAATGAAAGAGATATTGCACCTGTGTTTGCGCACTCACTTGTGTACTATAATATCTCTCGTGGCGATGGATTGTGTCAGTTGAGATTAGCCGACAATGCCGAAATCTTCAGGAGGACTTTTACTATTCCTTGTTCTAATATTATTCTGAAGCTTTATAGTCATTGCAACACACATAGACCCGGACAACTATCTGTAGGCCATACAAAAATTTGCTCCGTGCGGCAACAGAACCCGCGACAAACAGCACAGTAGCTAATCGCTCAACCACTACGCCAACCGTGATTTCTGGCATTACTTCAATGACCGTAAAATGTCTGTTAGAGAAAATTATACGTTTGCCTGAGTTTTGATTTCTTCCATGTATCATCGCGTTTCGACACGATGAAGACTTTTGGCTACAATTAAATAAAGGACCAAGAAGTTTTGCTTGAATCACAAAGTCACGATGTTGATATTGTTAAACGTAAATCAAAACTACCTTCGACAAAATCTTATAACTTTGGGAATATACTCGTACTAAAAATATTTGTTTTTGTACCAGGCCGCGTAGCAGCAATAGAGAAATGGGCTGCTGTAGCTGACATAGCCCGTTGTCTGCACAATTTTAACGGAGTGCTGCAAGTATGCGCGGCTTTATCCAACACATCTGTTTACAGACTCAAGAAGACTTGGGAGAAAGTGTCCAAAACGGTCAGTGTTTTTTCAGACGTGTTATTGATATAAATAGTGAGACAGGTCATACTAATTTAACTTGCTTGCTTGCTTGTTGCTTACAGAGCAAACAAACAATAGAACGAATGCAGACCATTATATCGTCGGAGTGCCGATTCAGAATTTTGCGGGATGCTTTGCACAGGTAAGTTTTTTCTGTCTTCAACATCTCATACCTTTAAGGGCATTGTTTGCCTGCATATCTATCTTTTTTAGGGTTACGTACCCGAAGGGTAACCAACGGGACCTTATTACTAAGACTCCGCTGGCCGTCCGTCTGTCCGTCCCTCCGTCCGTCTGTCTGTCTGTCAGCGGCCTGTATCTCATGATCCGTAATAGGTAGACAGTTGAAATTTTCACAGAATGTGTAATTCTGTTGCCGCTAAAAGCTTAAAGATCAGCCCCCTTTAATTTCCCTACTAGAAACGTTTTTTAACCGACTTTCTAAAAAGGAGGAGGTTCTATGTTCGACTGTCATCATCATCATCTGCCTAGCCTTTTCCCAACTATCTTGGGGTCGGCTTCCAGTCTAACCGGATGCAGCTGAATACCAATATTTTACATGGAGCGACTGCCTATCTGACCTCCACAACCCGGTTACTGGGTAATACGATACCCCTTGGTAAGACTGGATGTCAGACTTTCGGGCTTCTGACGACCCGTAACGACTGTCAAAGATCCACGATTGACAGCCGGGACCAACGGCTTAACGTGCTTTCCGAGGCACGGAGGAGTCTAGGTATGTAAAGATCACCCCCAACCACCGCCACGCTTGCCGGGACCAACCCCGGCAAGCGTAGCTTAACCTATGTTCGACTGTATGTATGTTTTTTTTTATGTATTTCCGCCGATTTCTCCGTGAATTGGTGTAAAATAACGAAGAAGTAAAATACAAACACCGACTTCCGAAATTAAAGTTATTTTTTAATTTTTAGTGTATTTTTTTTTTGGAAGTCGGTTGTTTTTTTTTATTTTTTTGCTCGATCTTATTAATGGAAACAAGTAGAGGCGTATTTTTTTTGGGGGGTGGGAAATCATCTTATGACTCTTTCCGCTCTGGGGTGGAGCGGAAGGGCGTGTCAGACTCTTACTGACTAAAACCCACCCCTGTTCCTCCCTGCCCTACGCGCCCGGGGGCGAGGTAACTCTTTCGAATTTATCCTCCACCCCCGGGCAGATCCTCCACCCCCGGGCAGATCCTCCACCCCCGGGCAGATACCAATATAGGTAGCTATCTAACCCTTCATGCGCGAGCCCAACTCGCATTTGGCCGGTTTTTTCATATTATTTTGTGTTTACAGGTGTGATCCACCATGCATTCCTTACTTGGGGATGTATCTTTCTGATCTATCGTTCATCGAAGAAGGGACGACCAACTACACGCCTGATGGTCTTCTTAACTTCTCGAAGATGAGAATGGTGAGTTAAAAAATGACCAGTTAAAATTAAATTAGATTGATAATTTTATTTCTTAGTACTCGTCCGATAATAGTGTAGTTTACTCTAACGAAATCGCTTCAACATCAAGGCCGCGCGTGTCGCGTCTCTGCGAGCAAAAGTGTGCGAGCGAGATAAAGAGTGCAGTGGCACGCGGGGAAGTGGGGGCGAAATTAGAATTTGAGCTGAGGTGGTATAGGCTCTTAAGGTCTCTGCACACAGCCGGCGTGGCGTGGCGGGGCGCGGCGTGGCGGGGCGGCGACGCTGCGCTGGCGCGGCGGCATCGGTCACACTGCGGGCGCGATCACGTCCCGTCCCGCCGCGCCCATTCACGCCGACCGTATCACGACGCTATTCATTCATTAAAAAGATGTTGAGCGCCGCTTCTGACTTGTATTCCCGCTCGGCGCGGCGGCGGCGTGGCGCGACGGTTACCGTCACGTCGAGCGGGACGGCTCTGTGTGGCGTCGTTCGTAATATCTAGTACATTACAACTGCTCAGTGTCGCGTCGCCGTCCCGTCCCGCCGCGCCGCGCCCGCTGTGTGCAGAGACCTTTAGTATTTAGATGGATTTCAAAAAGAACTTATTAAGGCCAATCAAAAAATTATTCATTTAAAAACATTTCAAGATATGTACAGACACTTTTGATGTACTTTAAAACTAGAATGTGGAATAATATACTTCTATCAGTTATGATAACATGAATATTTATGGTATTGCAGATAGCGCATGTGATCCGTGAAATACGGAATTTCCAACAAACCCCATATAAGATTGACCACATACCAAAGGTAACCAATTTGTTAATACATAGTTTTCATACATATCTAGTCAACAATGTTTGAAACGGAGAAAGACCTGTAACATTCCCTAAAATAATAGGAGTGGACCCAGATCATACCTGTTCAATGTTATCTTTGGACATTGAATCAGCACTTGGCCCGGCTGACGCGCGGCCCAGTTAAAATAATGGTCTAGTTGCATCTTTCACGCATAGGACACAAAGATTTTTGTATAATAGTGTGTGTTAAGAAAAAGTAGTTTAAAAGCTGTAACATATTGTAAATAAATCAGATTTGATTTTTATATTCTTATCTCATTACCCCTTACTGTGGCCAAGACACCTTTAACTATCTCTGATCGGTCTCGTGAGTCACTGACAGTGAGTGTACTCTTCCCGAACCTGGAATTCCTGCCCACTATCCGTCTGTAACCTTAGGTCGCATGGTGCAGACTTCCTGAACTTATCTATATAGGGTGACTGGTAATTAGTGACCGATACTTAAACACGTGATTGTATTCATGATTACAAACAACTTTCCCAAAGAAACTTTTTTTTTATACGTATTCACTTTTTTCACAATAACAACAGTTTGAAATTCGCGCGCTCGTGAGGGCAGTGACTGCCGCGATCAGCTGCTAGCACTGAGGCAAAGGGAGCGGTGCGGGCGGCGGGGGAGCGTGAGATGCTACTATACTACTAGTACATTTGCCCTTTCCCGAGGTCAGACTATCAGCTGATAGATCGTGCCTACTTTTAATGTTACGGCGCGTGCGTTCTTAGATTTTTTGTAGTTATGCGGACATAGGTTGCATCTTAAAAGTATTAGTTAAACACGCTGTCTTTGAAAATATTTTTTTTATTTAGCAACAACCGAAACATGTAGGTACCTACACTGCTTAGGTACACCGAAAACGGCACGTGGAGCCCGGCCAAGCGGGCTTGCAGGCCGTGCTCTGTACGATACGAGACCACGTCTAACAGCTGATTGCAGCGGTCACTGCCCTCGCGCGCGTGTATTTCAAACTGTTGTTATTGTCATTAAAGAGAATACGTATAAAAAAAAGTTTTTTTGGGAAAGTTTGTTAATAATCATGAGTACAATCACGTGTTTAAGTATCGGTCACTAATTACCAGTCACCCTATATATTTGTTTATCACATACTAGGTATATGATAGGTTAGGGCTATAGGGTTCCTAGGGACTATTAGATTGGTAGGTCTGAGTACGTCCGTTAACTTATCGTATACTTTCTTGTACAGTCACACCCTTTCTTTTTTTTTGTGGGGTGGGAAATCATCCAATGACATCTCCCGGTCTAGGGTGGAGCGGGAGGGCCAGACTCTTACTGACTAAAACCCACCCCTGTTCCTTCCTGCCCTGAGTACCCAGGGGCGAGGTAACTCTGTTTTGAATTTATCCTCAAACCCTGGGCAACAGTCACACCCTTAACACCACTGCGACCGTACGTGATGTATGTTAGGGTGAGCGTACAATACCCTTGTAGGATCACATCATTTTGAACACCACAAATGTTGAGAGATTTAGTTTTATAGACATTGAAAAAACATTTTTAATCAATAATATAATTATGTAACCAAATATACTTACCTAATTATTACGTATATGCACAAGCAGGTACATAAAACGGGGGACGAAATAACTCATTCAGTATCAAAATTAGTTCACTTGGTTTTATTTGTCAATTTGGCACAGGTATGTGACTTCCTGCTGGACAACTCCCTCGTGATCGCCGAGGAGCGGCAGTACACGCTGTCGCTGGAGCTGGAGCCCCGCGTGGCGCGCGGCTCGGGGGCGGGACTACCGGCGGGCACGTCGCCGGGCTCCTAGCGCCGGCGCCGCGCCTCCCTGGCCGCATTAGCACCGCTGCGCAACGAACGCTAAGCGGCCCAGGGCAGTCGCACGCTAAGCAAAGCTACCACCCCACCACAAGTTAAGTAGCTCCACTCCTTTGTCTCTAGTTTCGAGTGATTTGCAGGAAAGATGCTTATTGACTTTCGTAGTTAAGTTCTTTTGATGTAAGATGTGTTGCGAGTGTTTTGTTTGATTCTGATAGAATGGCGGCCGGATTCTCAAACGTGACTCAAATCTCTCTAGTGCTGTCATTGGGCCGATTTCTGAATTGAGTATTCGGAGTTAAGAATTTGCTAAACCATCTTCTTCTTTTCGTGTCGTGGTACATTTATTAGGGTTATACTGTTTGGGCCCAGTAAGTAGCCACGTTTATAGCGGCATCTGAGGCTGAGGGTGCAGGTGAAAACACATTTTTGACACTCTAGTAGATGAACCATAGTTTGTTCAGGAGCACCGCACTCGCACTGAGTATGCGATAGGTCGATGATCCTCCACCTCGCCAAATAATACTTGCAGCAGCCTACTTGGGTACGTTAAACCATACTTTATTGGCAAAGTTTGATTAAAAGGTTTTCAGGCTAAAGTAGAATTAAACAAATACTCAACTTCAAAATCTTAATTCTGAAATCGGGGGAATGTTGTTTTAAGGTGTATACGCAACAGAAAGATGAATTACCTAAGCACTTGAAGAATTTCAAGTCATTTGAGAATTCGGGAGAGAATGATACAAAATGTTTCTGTTATCAAACCGTGTGATATAAAAACACAGGCTTCCGCACAATGTTGTGCCATTAATAAAGCCTGCGTACTTAAAGATTACCAATTTGTAGAGATCAATCAAATCAGATCGGTCAAAATTAAGCTACTGATAAACGCAAAGATCCTACAAATTGGTAAAATCACGGTAAAACTCAGAGTAGCTTAGAAGTAGTTATAAAATTAAATTTTAAATTCAATGTACTTTTAGTAAGATTAATTAAGTTAGCTTTTTAAATTCTGTACCGAGTATCTCAGTTTAAATAAAATAATTTTAACCGAAACGATGATGGCATTGTTAAAAATATTGATTTCACTAAATTATAAAACCAAAAATATAATATTGCTAAAGCTTATACACGCTTCTGCTATGCGCTTGAAAATAATATTGAACTTCACTATAAACACTGAAAATAAGAAACATACTAATTGTAACCTCAATTCTAAACATTAATACTCGTAGTAATATGTATTACGTACCTAATAAATAAAGTATTTAAAACCTGTATAAAGGTTATTAAGGAAAGCTAAGGTCTAGTCACGTAAGAGGAGTAAAATCCTATTTTAACTTTATGAAATATGAGATTGAATGGAAGAAGCAAAAGACGCCTACAATGGCTCTCTATTTTTGTATGATCTTCATTATTTGTCAATTAGGTAAGTAATAATAATAAGCAAAAACATATCACTGCGAACATCTGAATTAGTGCACTCAACGTTGCATTAAATTGTATGAGTAACTTACTTAAAATTGTAGTAAGTTTTGAGACAGATCGAAAGTATGTACATTATTACATGGAAAAGTACCGACTTACTTTTATTTGAAAGTCAAAATATATTACAATATGAAGACACGGGGTATAAATAAAATGATGGATTAAAAAAAAACTAAGTCTACCAGAAAGGTCTGACATATAGCATAAAATTCAAAATGAAAGAATAAATAAACACTCATGAATAAAGAAACCAGACATGGTTATAGGATTATATGTGCACAATATGGTTAGTGCATTCTTCTAAGATTGACGTTAATAATATAAAACTTATTGTTAGAAACAATAATATAGAAATGAGAGCTTTTGTAAATAGTTTCCTAAAAGATGATAAAATAAATGATTAAAAAAATTAAGTATTAAGCTTAAAATAAAATTTTGTGTATCCCTTTGTATGTCCCATGATTTCAATGATCTCTAGATATATAGTGTAATGAAAGTTTCCTATAAAATCCAGGCATTCTTTAATAAATACAACCTTTTTAAATATACCGTTTGCCCAGATTGATGATTGAAATTGTTTCTTTTGTATTATGAAAAGATGGAAAGGTAAAGAATGGGAAAGAGAGTTATCTTGCTTTGATTGAGTTATGCGGTTTGGCCTAAATTTAACATAATAAACATCGTAGATCAGTTTTAAAATCTTGATGAAGAATATGATATTGTTCTTCAACCAACTTTAGTAGAAAGGCTATGGAGAGGTGCAAGATTTTCAAATAACAGACTTCTGTAATGACTGCATACTTGATTAAGTAATGTTACTAATCTTCCCATTATTCCCAAAAGGATGGCATAGCTTACTTTTAAAATGTATACATTTTGTTAAGGATGTGATTCCAGCGTGAGATTTGTCCGAAGCGTCTTATAGTGTAAAGTATATGAAACAGTATGGAAGTGGTTGTTACATGTTACTATGGTTGTTATTGTCATTTCGACTGCTTTTACACGATCGTCTTAAATATTTCCCCTGTTATTCTACCGTGCTTGTTAGTTATAATGTAAGTATATTAAGATTAAGACCTTAGGTGTACCACAAGTATATATTAAAGACCTGTTTTTTCCTAATACTTTGAAGTATGCTAAACATGTTTCTATAAAATTGTTTCTGTTTTAAAAATATTATCAGAATGGTCAATTCGATAGTTATGGAAACTATAAAGAGTGGTGTGAGTTTAATTAAAGATGAATGAATATTTTACTGAATATGTTTGAAAGTGAATGTAAAAAGCAAGTTTAATTACTCGTTAGTATTTATTGAAATGAATATAATTTTCGACAGTATTATGATCTATAGTAATAGGTACTAATTTGATGTTAACATAATTGTTCTTTCCTCGAGTTTTAAGAATGATAAAAATTCTTCATGATGTCTGACGTAACTAAACGTGATTTCAAGTGAGAGTACTGTCTGTAAGTCTTTTCTACGTCCTTTTCTATGTCATTTAATGTTAGTGTTATCATAGATTTTAAGGAAGTGTATTGTGTAGTCGAGATGAGATCTTTGTCGTCTACAGGCATTGTTTTCTCGATAGGCAAGGTTAACTTCACAATTTGAAGAATGCTACTTTAAGAAGTACATCGCGAATTATATCTTAAAGTCTCATAAGTATTCGCTTGATTGTGGCAAAGATTAGGGTAATTAGATGTATCTTTAAAGCATAAAAAATGTTATTATCATTATAAATTATAAAATTATTGGCTGTTTTAAATAGGTATTTTAAAATTATAAAAAAATATTTTGGTGATTTTCCACTTACCTACCTTTATATGCACAATTTTTAAAAGTATTATCACTAAAGGCTGTCACAATTATCTAATTTAAAGTAAGATTTAATCATGACTTGTGTAGATAAGAATCCTATCATTTGTTTAGTTGTTAATAGTCTTCCCTGTAATATGGTTTTGATTATATTTTTCCTAATTTAAGTAGATTAGTAGCCCTAAGATTGAAATATTTTATTCAACGATTGAACTAGATTACCTACAGTTCATTAAAATGACAATAACTGTTGTAATTTAATTACAATCGTTGTAAAATATGTACCTACTTATGAAATTTCAACAACTACGCTTCGATTTTAATATCTCTTATGAAATATCCAATAAGGATTTTTAATAAATACGTAATTATAAAAAAAAAATATTTTAAAAGTAATCTTCGGATCTACCTCTTCAATAAATGTCTAAATATAACAGAATTATATTTAATTTAAAATCAAGATTATATTTATAGGTAAGCGTTATAACTTTGCGGTTCAGAATCTGAAAATTTGTATTTATTTTGAAATATTAAATACGAAAAAAATATTGTAAAACAATTTGTGTATATTCTGACTAGTGGTTTTTGCTTTGGTTACTTTCTTTAAAGTCGGTACGAGAAAAGAACATATCACAAAGTATTGCTTAACTTTCTTAGTCAAGCCCTCTTATCGATGTAACAGAACAAAAATCACTAGCAATTGATTCGTATTAATATAATTATGCAATGTTAGATTTATATTTATTACATTGTAGGTGCTTACGGAGTAAATTATATCATGATTTATTTAAGAGTCCTGTATTTTTTTTACCGTTGTAAAGTAACTTTAAGAGTTCTTATGTTAATACGTCCTTTCGCAGCAATCTTGTATCAGACACGTCGTGGGAACTTTCCAGGTTTCTTTCTTATTTAGTTTTTGTTTTCATTTTGATAGGCTTTCGCTTAACCACTAACTCACCTGAGGGTAAGCTTTGATGAGGTCGACGATGGAGCACGCTTGCCTAAAAGTAATGTATTTACTCTTGACTTTAAGACCTCAGGTTGTACCTTTCAGGAAACACAGACCCCAGCAGGGAATTCCACTTCTTAGATGTACCTACGCACAATGAAAATGTTCCAAAAGGTTTTGTGCGTGTACGTGTGTGTGGGAGTCTAAAGAACATTTAATATACCCCCCCTAACACAACATTTAACAATTTTTCCGTACGAAAGTCGATTAAACCTTCTCACTGTAAAAGAACACCTGTTGATTTTAATTGAGCAATCCGATGACGTTGACGTGATAGTTGCGGACATATTAATAAATATGAATATACATACTTGATTGAAAGCCAACAATAATTAATAAATCAATTAATCATCATATTTCAAAGAAATTAGTGAGAAGAAAGCAACGCAATATTAAATATTTGGTAGTTGCTCCAACAATACGCAGAACAATGCATAGGAATGGACGCTAATTTTAGCGTTATTCCAACGGCTAATTTTAGTGTTGCACATGTACGTAATGCCAAAGGTATTGATGAATATCGACGTTATACTGACGAATTTAGAGAGACTGTGGCTTGATTTCACGGCGCGTCTAGAAAGCTTTTTGGGTGAATGTACTAAAGATAAGCAGTGGTATAATAACGGAACAACTTCATTTATGTGTGATGTATCGTTCTATATTGTTATTGATTTAGAAAGCATTCGATTGCATGTTCATGTCAGTATTTATTTCCACTTAGCTGTTTCGTGTATCTGTAGGTATCAGTAGCAAAAGTGAATCTTCTGTTTATTTATAAACTTCTACTTTGTGCAAATAGCGAGTTGAGAATTGTGACACAGTACAAAATAAATGGTAGTACTATAACTTGCTTGTCTTTATTATATTGACTCAACTGTTTTTTTTTTTTAACTTATCTGTAATTATGAGAAAAACTGTAACGTACTTTCTTGTCTGCATTTATTTTAGTTGTTAACGATTAATAATTGTTTATGAATATCGACAATATAAGAAATTTGGAAATACAGAAATATCAAAGTATTAAATGTAAGTTGTCGTGAAATAGATATACCTAGTTTAAATTAACCAAAACTTTTTCCTACTGCTGAAGGGGTCATTGGGTCTCAATATATCAATAATATTAAAATACTAATACTAATAGTTTTATCTACTATAATAATTTTAGACAACTTTAAATGGCACCTAATGTACAACATACATTACAACATGTACTCGTATTAGATCTTAAATACCAACCTATATATCTAAATAAGAGAATTTGGGAAACCTAGGTTTCGACAGCTACTGAATTATTATCCTGATGCGTCAATTCAATTGATTGATTAGGAATCCTTAGGTACCTATATTTAGCTCAGCAAGCAACAAAACAGATTATATTTCAAAAACTGAAGCCAGAGTTTTGAGTTAACCAGCTACATCTCCAGTTGCATTGACGAAAAACTTAAAGAAAATAGAAAGATAAAAAGCAAATGGTTATGTTCAAGAAATTGTAACTGACAATTGAATTGAAGCTCCATATTTCGCTGGCTTTGATATTCTAAATAAACATAATTTGGCTGTGAGTGTAACCACTTTGTAATAATCGATATCAAGTAATGGATCGTGAAAATCTATGCTTAATATAATCTCCTGATGACCCCTTAATTTTGTGTAGACAAAACTATGGATGATATCGCTCAGTGGTAGTTTAAAACAACAGACAAAGTCAGTCCAAATTGAGAAAATTACCCTCAATGATGATGAATTGAAAAATCACCCTCTACCAAACTTGTTCCGAATTCTAAAACAGAATTCCCGTAGACTAACGATACAAATAACATCAGTAACTGAGATAATGTTCTTGAATTTTCTATTAGCCTCAATAAGAATGTCTCCATATCCCGCGATGATGTCATCACCACGTTTATTGATTTTTCCTGCATCAAACGTTTCTATTTTTAGAATATGTAATTCAAATAGAACTGTTATTTACGGTACATTAGTCCGTTTCTTGGTTTGTTAAAATGTATAGCGGTCACAATTTTGGTTGCATTCAATGTAATTTGAATGAAGTTTGGAATGTACCCAGTACATGGCGATTGATTCATCCCCTATTACTTTGGACTTGCTTTATGTGTCGTGAGTGCAATACATCTCTGCCAACCCCCTTCCTCAAAAAGGTCTTGATGCTGTGATAATACTGAAAACTATTTTTGCATGATCGTGTTTCTATCCTTATCTTTTTTAATACCTACTGTATTCATTTTCCTCAGTAAATTGTTATAGTATACCTTATTATTGCTGCCGCCTAAACAATTACAAATATTGACATACGTAATTAATATAATCTGTAATAAAACTGTATTCTGTGTCATACACTTATCAACTGTTAAAACATAGCCTCATTGTAATACTTATAAATATTAACAAGTATCTACTTATGTGTCTCATTGCGGCACTAGAAAATATATTGGATGCGACATTTCAGACATTATATCAATGCATTAGTAAATGATAAAATGAAAAGCATAATGAAGTGAACACAGACTTAGGCCATCTAATGATATATAGATAAAAGAGAAAATGCTAGCCAAAAATAAATGTAAGATGACTTCAAAGTAAAGGTCATCATACGACCATGACTTTAGAAGAAATGATTATGTAATAGCGGTTGTAGCTAAAATATATATTTTCGTGGTTATAGACATCATTGTACAGTTCAATGATCCGGGTTTACTTGGAGATTTGATAGATGGCTTAGAATAAAGTTTTGATACTGTGGTCTTGGTTGATTTATCACTGAGCGACATCAAAATAACTATATCTGTGAATGTTATTACATGTGAATTATAAGCATAAATATGTGTTTAGATATTTGCAGTTCATATCATAGATTATGTTCGTGTCCTGTATATCGTAGTATCCAAGTCTACAACAAGTCAGTACGTTGAAACTTTATAAATATAGGAATATTTGACCGTGTTGACAGAATTTATTTGGTTAAAGCAAAGCCAAAAATACTAAAATAAGAATTATTCAGATAGATAATTATCTAAGAAGATGAACCGGAACGCAGAACCAGTTTTTAATGAAGCAAAAATAACACTTTGGTTTGGCTGCAAAGGATGTTTTGTAAATCAAAACATATCAAGTAGATATTCTATTATAGAAGACAGTAATAGATTTTCGAAACATCGTTAGAAAAAATTACTTAGACTTAATGCCCTTTACAAAAACAGCCAGGGCCTAAGTTACCAAAGTATTCATTATTCATGAATTCGGTATGAGCATTCAATTGTTTGCCTTTCCTTTGGTATCGAGTTGTTATGCTAATGAACTCGTGTCTGCGGTGTCTGTTCGACTGTAAAAATATATTCGTTGAGTGTCCTTGATAGTGAGTCAAAGATTTTAAATTTAACATTAATAGGGTTATTGCCTTCGAGAATCAGTTTTATAATTATTTCTTTTTCATTCTCATGGTCCTTGAGTTATACAGGGTGTAAGGTACATGAACGCACATACGTGTACTAGTGATTCAGTACATGATTCTGGACCCCCTAGCGTTGGAATTTTTCGTCGGATTTTTCTTAATTTTTGAAAAAACAATTTTTTTTTTTCACTTTAAACTGTATGAAATCGTTATACCTATCTACCCCAAAGACATTTTAAATGAAAAAATTTAATTAATTATTATTCATTCAAAAAAAAAAATGTTTTTCACTTTAAACTGTATAAAATTGATAAACCTATCTACCCCAAAGACATTTTAAATGAAAAAATAATTAATTAATTTTTTTTTCAAAAATTTGGAAAAGGCCGAGGAAAATTCCAACGCTAGGGGGTCCAGAATCATGTACTGAATCACTAGTACACGTATGTGCGTTCATGTACCTTACACCCTGTATATTTCTCGTCTTAACGTCCACCAGCTATGTCCCATAAGTGCTGATTTTGCTTCGTTTACTTACGTTCATGATATATATCTGGCCATGCACACTAGTTGTGAGTACTACACACCTGATCTTTATGAAGATGTTCATGGTGATGATATTGTGTTTGTGTTTAGAAAGATTCGGTTGCAAAGTTTGTCACATCAACCATAATTAACTTGTGTTAGAGGTATTCTCATTAATTTCTTATCGTGTAAATTTCAATGGAATGTTCAAGAACAAATTCCAACTTAAGATGAATTTGTCGAGTATATTTAGTGGCACTTGCATTTTTATCGCTGACATAAAATTAACGATCACAGGTCAACGTAATCTGAGCCAAAAAGTCAATCACGTTGAAGTCAATTCCGAGTAGTAACAACTGAGGGACATAACTTTTTCATTTGTTCACTAAAACAACAGAATCTTTCATGGGTTCCGGATATCTAAAATTATGTCGTAGTATGGCCGAAATAAACGCTTGTGATCCTACTTAATATGTATTACTAGCTGACCCGGCAAACGTTGTTCTGCCATAAAAAAACCAGCCAAGTGCGAGTCGGACTCGCGCACGAAGTGTTCCGTATCATTATCTATAAAAACGGCAAAAACAATCACGTCTGTTGTATGGGAGCCCCCTTAAATATTTATTTTATTCTGTTTTTTAGTATTTGTTGTTATAGCGGCAACAGAAATACATCATCTGTGAAAATTTCAACTGTCTAACTATCATGGTTCATGAGATACAGCCTGGTGACAGACGGACAGACAGACAGACGGACGCACAGCAGGGTCTTAGTAATAGGGTCCCGTTTTACCATTTGGGTACGGAACCCTAAAAATGGGGGCTGGGGGTAGCAGGATGAAAAATACTTTACGACCTATTCTCATACCTACCAAATAAACAAAAAAATATTATTAAAATCGGTCCAGCCGTATCGGAGGAGTGCAACCACATACACCATACCACGAGATTTGTATATACTAAAAGAAGATAAATGCGAAAGTTTGGATAGATGGATCTGGATGAAATTGGCTGGAAATGCACATAGGATACTTTTTTATTCCCTTAAGCTGGGAGAAGCTACTTAATTAAGTTAAATAGGCCAGATCCCATAAAATAACGATGTAACACTTTGGTAAATGAATTTAGTCTGTTCTATTCATTAGTAATTCTCTCAGGTAGAATGTGAAAACTATGAGTGTGGCCAACCACAAGTTTGTAAACATCAGGTTTACATTTTGTTTACTAATGTTTGTTCGATTCTATTTTTGTTCCTCTTTGTTATACTGCACTGAGCAATCCAATGAACACATGTTTGAAATAACTAACATTCTTAATAGTCTTATATATTAGCTCCATTAGTAAACGTTTTTACAATCCAAATCTTTATATTTGAACCTAAAAATAAACAAATCAAATGACATCATTCTGGGCTGTGCGGGAGTGGTTCTAAGGAATTCCATTAGGAGGAGAGAGGGAGAGCGAAGTATATTTCTGTCTTTTATTAGGTCGAAATAACGTATAGCCTAAAATATAGGTGCAACCTACGTAGGTACCTGTGTGTTCTCCAAATTTAATGATGAGTTACTTAGGAACTGCAAATGTTGCTGGTTTCCAATATATTTCTCAATGTTTCTGACTTGTTGTAGACTCAAAAACTGTTGTTAACAGATCTGACTTCCTCAATTGTTGTTCTCTTCACAATAAAGTTGTTATTGTAAAGTTTTGATTGTGTCTCTTATTCATTTTATCCTGGTACCTATCCTCTCCACTACATACATAAATATACTACATGGTGTTTCCGGTGTTTAATGATAGCTGCAAACAGGAAGCCACAAATGGCTTGCAAGACCGTTAGAAGCGATTTAAGTACCTATTTTAATATAATTTGTGAATATTTCAATCACAATTGTGAATGATTTTGGTAGGTACGACATAAACAAGAGTTTCTATTGATATATACATCTATTGAAATCCTGACAATGGAGCAATGGCTCGAGCCGTTAGAGGAAATATTTATTGAACTATTTAATGTTTTGACAAAGCTATGATGAATGCGGCCATCTTTCAAAAGGATTTAGCAACACAAACAAGCGGAAACTATGAATCATTAGAGCAAATGATGATTAATGTAACTACATTTTTACTAAGAGTTACAATAATTATAATACCAACTTCATCATTAAAAATAAACGCATATATGTTTTTAGACGCTGTGTTGAAACGGCAAGCGAGCTTATCAGTCGATGATAAGGTCGGTAAATTTATTTTACTTAATTTATTTACCTAACTACCGAGGCTGATAAATGACAGCAGTCTAGGTATCGTGCCAAACGATAATATGGTTTGATAAACACGTATGGCTAATTTGATAGATACTCGTACATGTTTTAGGAACTTTGACCGAGATGTCTTGAAGTATCCAGGGTGTGTAACTTGACGTGTCAGGCTCATGTCAAAGAAATATTTGATGCGCACTATAGTGTGGAGACCTTTTCCCAGCTCTGGGATGACCGAGAGAGATACTTGAGAAACCGAATGTTGATGTGCTAGGTCTTAGTGTAAGATTTAGCGAGAGTTTTGACAAATATTATTTTAAATAAACCAATCTAAACATTTAAAATCCGACTTTATTACGTAGTCATAAATTACAATATCATACGTCGGTGGGTCCGTTCTGTTCATGTTCAGTCCTAGCTTCTTCTGCTTCCTTCATGAGAGGCGAAGAGCCACACATGCGCAGGTCCTTAGTGTAGGCGATGACTCCCACGAACAGACCAGATATGACTAGCCAGACACCGCCCATGTAGAATGTGAGGTCCCAGGACCCAGTGAGATCGTACAGCATACCTTAAAATTACAGAAAATTCTTCAATTCATATTGGTCCTTCAAAAATGTTTGACAAGGAAGTGGGAATTAAATAAGTTGGTACATGAATATGCGGCCCCTGTGTTCGGTGGATTTATTTATGGGCAAGCTCTTGAAGTTACGTCAATAAATAACTTCAAGTTTTTACCACATATTCTACCCGAAATACATCGGCACCGTTTAGATTTCTGAATGATTTGAAACATAAGAGGACACCGTCAGGCTTTTAATATAAAGATTAACATTATCAGAATATCAGATATTCAAGTGAATTAAACTATTCTACAATACTACACTAATCCTAAGTATTATTGCTTCTTTATAAGTCTATTGATAAACTTACCTCCAATGGGCGGTCCAATAAGATGCCCAATACCCTGACTCAACAGGATCAGTCCATACGCCACAGTGAAGTTATTAAGCGGCATCAACTCCATTAGAATCGTTGGCGTATACGAGTAGGAACTAGCGAAGGAGAGGCCAAATACTGCTGATATGACAGCAACGATCCAATAATTGGTGATGAAGAACGGGTAAGCGGCCACTGAAGCTCCGCAGATGATGAGGCAGATGGCGTAGGTCTTGATCACGTTCAACCAAGGCTGGTCTCCTGCCCAGCCGAGGGCTACCTGGAAGAAGGAAAAGGTAAATTTTCTTAGGCTATTTTAAGATGAGTATGCCTCTCGTACCTAAGAGTATTACCGCACCAAGCGATCGATCGTCGACTGATGGCATTAATAGACGGTGATTGACGTTAGTCGATTGATGTGGTAACACCTTAGGGTGTTATTACACCAATCCGTCGATCAGACAGTTTTTGCACCAATCGAGCGACGTCGATTGATGTTGATCGCTGGCATCGCTCGACGATCGATCGATTGGTGTAAGTAGTTATAATGACTAATGAGAAATGAACAACCAAGTAGTTATAGTGACCAATGAGAAATGATCAATCATTAATCATATAGACTGATAGAATGAATGATAAGTTATTATGAAGTAGAGGGTAGAAAGTTTATCTTATTTGAGAGGGGCTAGTAACCGATCATGAAAAAAACTACACTATTTTTACAATAGCTGAAGAAAAAAAACTTCAAAACAATAATAATTGTAGATCAACAAAATATCATACAGTACTTACGATTCCAATACTGCTAGAAACTCCAATTATGGAGATCATCATAGGTCCACCCTGCACATTCATCTCGTTCATATAGGAGTTAAGGAAGAAGTACGGCACGATGAACCAGACCGACAGAATCAGGGAAGACAAGTTGAACATTAGGAAATGGAACTCCGTAAACATTTTGAAATCAAACATTGATTTCATAGTTTGTCCGAAGCGGCTGAACCATCTCTGCAACAATATTAAGGAAGTACTAAACAAAGCGAATATATAATTATAAAGGTTCTTATAAAATGGAATGCAGTATTTATGAACTTACCATTTCATCATCAGATTCAGAATCAAGAGACCAAGATGAGTTTCTATACATATCTGGCAATGATGAAGCTCTAAGCTTGTACCTAGTGATAGACATCATAGCACCTCGGTGCATCATGCTGGTTTTATACAGAGGCACATCCCTCAAATAATGATGGTCAGTGGACATCTGTCTGAACCAGCTCTGTTGTGGTTGTTGCTGCTGGTGCTGCGACATCTTTGAGTCTTTTGGACCAACTTTCTGCTTCGTAGAGTTAATGTTTGTAGTTGACTTCAAGACTTCAGTTTTTACACCTTCGCTTTCACTCTTTTTCGCTTCTCTTTCTGTTCCGTCTTTAGGTTTCTTTGCTTTTATTTCCATAGGTAACTGAGCAGGTGGAGGCGCGTTTGCTGGATTCTCAACGTATACGTTGACCTCAGAATGCCTCCGTGTCAACACGTCTGGGTAATTTTGCAGAATGATGTTGTACAGCCGCTTGTTTTTCATCAGTTTGTCTATGACTTCAGCTGGCACCTGCGAAAAGTAAACAAGTGTTATATTCACAGTACACTGTATAATATATATAAAGTCATTTCTCCCAGATTATTTGATCATACCTTTTCATTCTGTTGTACAAACGTTGGTAGATGAATAGCTGAATGCATCCTCTTGCTTGTTTGCTCCGCGTTGGCTTGGGTAGTGGCTTCCAACTCTTCAGCCTGCTTTATGCTTGTTGCTAAGGACGCCAAAATGTATTCGGGACTTTTTCCACATTCCAATAATGTTTTTAATTCTTCAGCGTCTAAATACGCTGATTCTCCTCCAATAGATCTTGACGACGAAGAACTAGCGCTCGATGACCTTCTAGACATAATTTTAGAGAGCTTTCGCGCTCGCTTTTGTTTGATTTCTAACCACTCTGGGTTCTTCATTAACGCTCCACATACGCACATATTAAGTAGAGTACCAGCTAATAAAACAACAGTATTTCTCCAATCGTATATTTCTAAGAAATAATGAGTCATTGGTGAATATATAAGCGTTCCGAAACCTATTCCGCACGAAGCCAACGATACGGCTAAGTTCCTTCTCTTATCAAACCAAAATGCTACAGAGACCACAGCAGTTACGTACAAAATTCCCATCGCTAGTCCACTAATAAACCCGAAAGTCAAACACAACATTTCTACTGAGTTACTAAAAGCAGCTAATAGGAATCCAATAGTTGATAGCACTCCAGCAATCATTGTCATAATGCGGCATCCATATCTATCAACCAAGGCACTCATTATTGGCCCCGCTAATAATGGGGTGGCGATAAAAAGACTGCCAATCAATGATGTTTTGGATTGCGTAGTTTCGAAGTATGAAGTGAATTCCTCATGTAGGAGTCCAAAAGAGAACGCCAGGCCATCGGCACATGCTGATACAAGAAATGCTGAGGCTACTACTACCCAGCCCCACCCACCGTCTGGTATCGGGGGTAGTGCTACTTTATCACTTTCATCGGAACATATACTATCTCCATCATCTAGTCCTGCAAATTTGACCCTTTCGACAGGTGATTCTGACCCATCTCTAGAATAATGGGCGACTAAATCTTTTTCTTCTGATTTAATGGAATTAATTGTGTTGATATCTGAATTGCTGTATTTTATATTTGTAAATCCATTGTTGGATTCTTCTTTATGTTTCTCAGCTTCGTTTGATTCAACCATAATTGTTTTCTTATTATAGCATAACGTTGATTTAATTCGTAGATTCTGGTGATCTGAAAACATAAAACAAAAGATTTTTATTTTTATGTTCAACTTAAACACATTTTTTATAATACAAAGATTCTTATTAGTTAAACAACAAGTACGAAAAATTAAATATTTTGTGTCATAAAACAAATTTTGCCTAAAATGTTTCGCTACTTAATGATTGGGTGACTACATTTAATTTGGATAACTAATAAGATGGGATATCTTTACATTTTATTATCTACATCTAAATAATATCCGCGACTATGAATGAGTCTTGATGGCATAATCACGACGTTTACTTTGAAGATTAGTAATAGAGGTGTGATGTCATCAGACAGAGCGTAGATAGATGCTGGTTTATATTCTCCTTATAATGGTATATATAAGTTTTGAAAATCGAGATATTTTTTTTTTTAATTTTGGAACAAAAAACTCTATTTCACAAAAAAACAAATTTCGAATTCCATTGCAACCCATACTTTTTTGGTGCTAAAGTTGATACTTGTTATTATATAGTTGTTGTATTTAAGTAGTTGATGAGTCGAAAAATTATTTTATCAAATATACAATACCTACATAATAGTCCGGTCATTTTAGACAATTGAAATAAAGAAAATTCCGACAGAGCCAAATCTTCGTAGAGACCTTAGGTTTACCACAAGGAATAAAGTGTCAAAAGTCCCCATCAGTCCCATGTGAGCTTAGGGACTTATTCGGGGCCCAAGGTCAAAATTTTAGGTTTTTTGGATTTTTCTCGAAAACGGTAAGTTTTATCGAAAAGTACCTCAGAGCAAAGTTGTAGATCTTAAAATTCTCTATAAAAATGGTCCCCATGATTTTTTCTCTAAGACCCACTATTTCCAGATATTGCGCTTGTAAGAATCACGTTCTACATAATATGCACACATTTCCACACCACCTGTGAGGTAGTGTACTCGGCGCGTTTTTTTTAACGTGGTATCCCCGGTAGGCCTATTCCACGAACCTTTATGACGTTATTTTCAGGAACAATAATTATTTAATAGTATGAAGATTATTGATATAGGTTACTGAGTTTAACTGTCGTTCTAACTTTTTTTTATTACTTTAATCTGACTCATACTCTTCATATTCAACTTCAACAATCATGTTTTCTTCAATTTCTTCTTGTTCTTCTTCTTCTCCTTCCTGTTGATGAACGCTTAGAAATTGTTCAAATGAAGATGAATCAGTTGTCTCTTCATCAAAATCACATGAATCTTCCTCTCTTGTATTTAATTGAAGATTTGAGCAAGAGACACCTTGGCAATTGGTACACGCTGGAGAACACTGCAACGCTACTTTTTTACAGCCACATTTGGCACTACAACCTTTCTTGCAATTGCAAAAAATAGTGTTAAGAAGTTTTTCTGGAGCAGGGGGCAGTAAAGTTCGAATCGGTTCCAAAGTATTATTTATCAATTTCCAACCCCAGTCTTCAGGGTTCAGTTCATTGCCTTGCCATGTCTGAACTTGATAGTATACTCGAAACAAATGTTGAGTAGCAGATGCCGATGTTGGAGGAAGACAAGATAGCTGTACTTGCTTTTTGTTTCGTGTATTTTTTACAAATGTTAAATGTCTGTACGTATCTATGCAATCAATTTTTTTTGGAGCTCCATAAACCGCAAGAAGAAACCGAATTCCTTTAGTAATTAGTATTTGAGGTGAAGAATTAATTTCTGTAAATACTTTTGCGCAGTCAATCAAATCATTTTTTTCAAATAATTTTAATACTGCTCCAAAAAAAATTGATTGCATAGATACGTACAGATATTTAACATTTGTAAAAAATACACGAAACAAAAAGCAAGTACAGCTATCTTGTCTTCCTCCAACATCGGCATCTGCTACTCAACATTTGTTTCGAGTATACTATCAAGTTCAGACATGGCAAGGCAATGAACTGAACCCTGAAGACTGGGGTTGGAAATTGATAAATAATACTTTGGAACCGATTCAAACTTTACTGCCCCCTGCTCCAGAAAAACTTCTTAACACTATTTTTTGCAATTGCAAGAAAGGTTGTAGTGCCAAATGTGGCTGTAAAAAAGTAGGGTTGCAGTGTTCTCCAGCGTGTACCAATTGCCAAGGTTTCTCTTGCTCAAATCTTCAATTAAATACAAGAGAGGAAGATTCATGTGATTTTGATGAAGAGACAACTGATTCATCTTCATTTGAACAATTTCTAAGCGTTCATCAACAGGAAGGAGAAGAAGAAGAACAAGAAGAAATTGAAGAAAACATGATTGTTGAAGTTGAATATGAAGAGTATGAGTCAGATTAAAGTAATAAAAAAAAGTTAGAACGACAGTTAAACTCAGTAACCTATATCAATAATCTTCATACTATTAAATAATTATTGTTCCTGAAAATAACGTCATAAAGGTTCGTGGAATAGGCCTACCGGGGATACCACGTTAAAAAAAACGCGCCGAGTACACTACCTCACAGGTGGTGTGGAAATGTGTGCATATTATGTAGAACGTGATTCTTACAAGCGCAATATCTGGGAAATAGTGGGTCTTAGAGAAAAAATCATGGGGACCATTTTTATAGAGAATTTTAAGATCTACAACTTTGCTCTGAAGTACTTTTTCGATAAAACTTACCGTTTTCGAGAAAAAACCAAAAAACCTAAAATTTTGACCTTGGGCCCCGAATAAGTCCCTAAGCTCACATGGGACTGATGGGGACTTTTGACACTTTATTCCTTGTGGTAAACCTAAGGTCTCTACGAAGATTTGGCTCTGTCGGAATTTTCTTTATTTGATCACTATTTTTATGTCTAAAATGACCGGACTATAAACCTCAGAAAATAATCAGAATAGAGGTGTGAGGTGTCGCCGTGTGTTGATTAAGCAGCCGACAACCTCAGAAGTTGACATGCGAGATGTCCCACAAAAAAAAAAAAATACTGGCAACACTCATCATTAAAACAATCTTTAACTATGGGACCAACTCTGAAATTACAGCTGCGCCATACATTTATGTTTGCATAACTCGACAAAATATACTGAACGGCTAATTTATTTTTCGCGATTTAGGTTTTGGTCCCACAGTAAAAGTTGTATCTTTTTTTTAAGTGCTGTGCCTATGCCACTGGCTTGGTTACACGACCTTTAAGTCAAGTCTTAATTTAACCCCTCAGGCCCCGCGCGCACATCTGTCAATCCCCGTTGACAGTCGGCCATCGTGTAACTAGAGAGAAACACATTGCTTCAGAAAATCGGATCATGGCTACGACTTAATAGTTTAGACATTGTATCCATCATGTGCACCATGGGCAGTCAGCTTTTTTTTTTTTTGAAGTTATACTTCTTTAGGCGCGTTATGAAAAAATGATGAGAGTGAAATTTTAAGATGAGCGCGCATCACTGCCACACAAAACTCACAGGTTGAAGTTAGCTAGAACCGACACCCTGAAGTTAGCTATGGTCTGTGGTTCATGAAGAATGATTGCTTTCCTTTTGTAAACTTATGACAAATTGGTTTTTTATCTTGTTACGCCAAAGAAATTTGCCCAGGGGTGGAGGATAAATTCGAAAGAGTTACCTTGCCCCTGAGCATTCAGGGCAGGGAAGGAACAGGGGTGGGTTTTAGTCAGTCAAAAAAAAGTGTGTGTGTACTTTTATGTACGCACGTAAGAAGTTATACTTTTTTTTGTGAGGTTGGAACTCATCCAATGACATCACCCGCTCTAGGGCGGAGCGGGAGGGCGTGTCAGACTCTTACTGACTCAAAACCACCCCTGTTCCTTCCCTGCCCTGAGTGCCCAGGGGTACGGTAACTCTGTTTCGAATTTATCCACAACCCCTGGGCAGATGGGCAGTCAGCTACGTTACCAACCTTACTGGCTGGCAAATGTATTACCATGGAACGAGCTATTGTCTCAAAACTCGTGCCAATATTAATAAGAGAATAAATTCACTGCAGACAGGAAAAAAAGACGTCTTTTTGAAAACTCCGAGAGCCAGAGCTGATACCTGATAGCCATGCATTAGTCCATTAGTCGTAAATTATTTAGATTACCAAAAATTTAAATTGTATTGTTATACGACCATCTGTCGATCATTATCAGCTCGCCATTAGTAGTTGTTACAGGGTGCATAATAATTATTGGAATAACGTTCGTCACTTGGATATTTATGGAGGTAGGAGCGCCTTCTGACACCCCTTTACGTGAAGCGTGACGGTTGTGGCATATTGTGTGTGTGCTTAGTTTTTAACAAGCTTCTAATAGCTGTAACTAGGTTAAAAAATCTTAGAACTTGAATTTGACCCACTTCCCAGTTTCCGATTAAGGATTTGTCACACTGGATGCGTTCTGCGGCCTACGGTCAGGTCAAAGCGAACGCAGCCCGCATCATGTATGAACAACATTGTCGGTATCAATATATTTTGTATAGAATGCGATCTGACCGTGCGAGCACAACCAAAGAACGCATGTTGGCCCGACGGGGCGGTGGGGAGGGAAGCACGCGTATGGACCGGTTGGCTGCGGGCACACGGGCTGCAGGCTGCGGGCGGCGGGCAACGGCCAGTTTGTTGATGTTCGTCAGCGAGTGCACACAAGTTCATAAAAAAAAATTCTAACGAACAAACAGAGGAGTTTATAGATTTCGTACGACGTTATCCGTATTTGTACGACTTGGAAGATTCCCCATTATCGCCCGGACCGCTGACCGGTTGCCCTGCCCGGATCGCTGACCGATTGCTGAGCCCTGACCGCAGACCGATTGTCCCGACCGACAGCGTTGTTCATACATGATGCGGGTTGCGTTCACTTTGACCTGACCGCAGACCGCAGAACGCATCCAGTGTGACAAATCCTTTAAGCTGAAATTTTGCACGCATGTTAAGTTTGAATGACAATGCATGGTTAGCTAGCTAAGTGATGTCATTCTAAATCCAATATGACGGATTCCCAAAGATGGCGGTATACTTATTTTGTATGCATTCCCATGATATGGGTCTCAAATGAAACTGTTTGCTAAGAAGAACACGAAAAATTAAATGACGTCACTCTAAATTTAATATGGTGAACTCCTAAAGATAGCGAACTAGTTATTTTTTATGAACTTCCATGATATGGGTATTGTGACGACCTTATGTTGGCGGCCTTATGTTGCCGACTGGCAGGTTAGAAGTTTCTAGAAACTCTTGAAAAGCCGTTTGATATAAAATATTAGAAGAAAGGTTAGGCTTGACGTTTGTGTCAGACGAAGTAGGTTCCGCGAGCCCGAGCGAATGGGCTAATATGTAATTTTCCATATTATACTGAATATAGTTAATTGCAGTCGCCCTCAGATATATAAATTGTCCGCCCCGTAGATAGATCCCATCCACACAGTCCTCTCGCACCGTGCCAACGAGTTGCAGTGCTACGCGACGCCCCCGTTAACGTCGACGTGCTTCTGAGGAAGGAACCCTACAGCCCACAAGAGGGCTAGGGTCTCTACAGTATCTATTGTAAGGATTTGCGTGTTCTTTAGTTTTTTTCCCGACTTCGAAACAGGAGGAGGTTCAGTGTTCGACTGTATGTATTTTTTTTTTATGTGTGTCCAGTCCACCGATTTTTCTATCAATTGTGGACCGATTTTCAATTTTTTTTTAACCGAAACAATATTCTCTCGAGGTGGTCCCATATAAATTTTATCGAAATTGCTTCAGCGGTTTTTGAAAAACTGAATAAAAACGAAAAAATACACGACGACGACGACGACGACAGACGACGTTTATGTTTGCTCCAATTACGAGTATGTTTAAATGCCACGTTCCATGTTATTAAGTTCTGAGGTATAACCACTAAAAAGTGAAAAATAAAAAACTTTTTGATTAAAAAAACAACCGACTTCCAAAAAAGAAAATACACTAAAAATTAAAAAATAACTTATTTTTGGAAGTCGGTGTCAAATAACGTAGAAACAAAACTAGAAACACCGACTTCCGAAATTAAAGTTATTTTTTAATTTTTAGTGTATTTTCTTTTTTGGAAGTCGATTGTTTTTTTTTTGTCAAAAAGTTTTTATTATTTATACAGGTAAAGTTTGTGAGTTTCTGAGGTTGTAGGGGGTGATCTACTGAACCGATTTTGAAAATTATTTTATCAATAAAAAGCCACGTTATTTGTGAGTGTCATAAGCTATAGTTTTTTTAAATCCACGCGGACGAAATCGGGAGCGAAGTGCTAGTACTATACTTTGTTATTTATACATATATACTTTTTATAAGTAGACCACTGATGACACGGTAGAAAGTTATTGTTATCACTTATCATCGATAATTGTACGATTATTTTTCGGGTTAGTACAGTAGGTATGTTTATCAATTTCAATGGGTTTATCTTGATAAACAAACACATTTGTAGATATTGAGACATCTAAGGAGGTCGCTTCAAATACGAACCTTATCACCGGACAGGCTGGTCGGGCAAATTTACTTTTAAAGGATAAAACGTAAAAAATTAAAAGTAAAAAATGTGTAAAGCAGCCCTATATACTATTGTAGTCTTTGGTCCATTGGGAGCCATAGATGAATACAGTCTGATTTCATAATAAAAGAATACCAAGTTGTGCGGATCTTTTTTTTTTAGGTCGGAAAATTATCAGATGACTGGTCCGTTCTGGGTGGAGCGCAAGGGCGTGTTAGACTCTTACTGACTAAAACCCACCCGAGTTCCGTCAGTTGTCTGTGCCAGGGCCACGGTGACTCTTTCGGACACTCCCGCGACTCCAGCAGGCATCGACCCTAGCTGGCCTCGTCAAATCTTGCTGACATCTCTTTGAAAGTTGTGCTGACTTGTGATTCCTTTCGCACACACCAGCAGCCTAAGACCATACACTCATAAAATACACGCGGGCCTGCAGACGGCGACAACAACCAAACCTGGTGCTGTCCGATCAGCACCAGGCTCGAGAGTCTACGGCGCGTAGTGTTCCACGCGCGCTTCAAAGAGATGTCAGCAACACATGACGGGGCCCGTCATGGCCGATGCCTACCCAGGTGTAGCGGATAAATTCGAAACGTGAGAGAGTTAGCGCGCCCCTGGGCACTCAGGCAACTGAAGTAACAGGGGTGGGTATTAGTCAGTAAAAAAGTTACACGCCCTCCCGCGCCACCCAGAGCAGGCGAAGTCATTGGATGATTTCCCAACCCCACAAAAAAAAGAGCTACACGCACCCCCAGACCCAACAATGTCACTCGCGTAAAAAATTTACTATTATTTTTTAGGCTGATGGGACTTCTTTCACCAGATCAAATTATAGACAGTTTGCACTACCATTCACTTATTAACACGTCACTAGATGGCAAACATCCTGTCTGACGAAAATTGGCCACCGCCTCATTTGGACATGGGTACTCGGTACTGTGACGACGTTATGTTGGCGGCCTTATGTTGCCGACTGGCAGGTTAGAACTTTCTAGAAACTCTTGAAAAGCCGTTTGATATAAATTTAGAAGAAATGTTAGGCTTGACGTTTGTGTCAGACTAAGTTAGTTAGGGTTCGGCAAGCCCGACGGAGTGGGCTAATATATGTTCTTCCATATTATACTGAATATAGTTAATTGCAGTCGGCCTCAGATATATAAATTGTCCGCCCCATAGATAGATCCCATCCACACAGTCCTCTCGCACCGTGCCAACGAGTTGCAGTGCTACGCGACGCCCCCGTTAACGTCGAAGTGCTTCTGAGGAAGGAACCCTACAATCCACAAGAGGGCTTGGGTCTTTACAGTACCTTTCCCTTTGTTTTCCTGAGGAAACCTTCGCCTTTTCCTCAAAAGAAGCCTTGAGTTTTGGGGAAGACCAGGAAGATGGGATTCTTACCTCACTAATACCACCCCGGTGATCACCATCAGCACATGGAAGGGACCCCGTTATCTCTTAAAAGACGACTCTGGAATCCCCTCTGTGCAATGCCTGTTAGGGCACAACCCTGAGGAGACTATAAAGCGGTCTCTCCCCTGAGCCTCGCTGTGCACGGCAGTACCTACATGATCACAGTGCTGCCGTATTCCCTGGAATACGGCGTGTCTCAATCATTCGGTGGACAATCAGAGTCCCAATCTGAGCGCCCGGTGATCGACCCGCTCACGATCCCGCTCGGTGGCCTTCTTCGGGATCAAGGTCTCACAGAAGGAGGCAAATTCTCTCCAGTTTTTTGTCTCCGCCAGCATAGCTCTTATTACTGCTGGCAGAGACAAGTCTCGTCTGATCCTGGCGACCAGGATCGGTACTCGGTACCTACGAGAACCAGAGGCATTGCTATTGCGCTGTCGTCAAAGAGAACAAACTGAAAAGTTTCATATGCCTTCGTAATACGGCTCATTATTGTAATCGCTTAAAATAGCAGTTACTTACGTTACAAATAGGTCACTTTGGGAAACCTATCTACTTCCCACTTATAATAAATAAATGCGAAAGTTTGGATGAATGTTTGTTAATCAATCACGCCAGAACGGCTGAACAGACCTATAGGTTGTTCCAAATAAACTTGCAATAACGGTCATTGACCCACCTACATTTATTGACATTTTTAATTTGAAAAACGGAATTAATGACTCAAAGCTGTCCCGAATCAACATCTCTCGTGATCCTTAACATTGTCTAATAATGAAAAACGATTTATATTTAATTGTTCAGGTACCTACGAAGAGTTATTAGGGAAAGGTCAATGTACTTTATTGCAAATTTATCTGAAACGTAGTATAGATGAAATTTGGCACCGAGATAGACTATAGTCTGGCATAGCAATAACACAGGCTATAATTTATAATACTTCCCTCATTATAAATTATTACTCTCGTGATATTAGTACTCTAATACCACGCGAGAGAAGCCGGTGGCAGCAACTAGTATTTAATAAATGTTATGGTATTAGTATAGTACGATGTCTGACCATGACGACTGGTTATCGTCATCTCGCCATAGCTAGGAGTACATCCTCTGGCGACAGCAGAAACATTTATTATATAAACGTTATACCCTATTTATTATAACCGAATAAAAAATAGGTGCAATTTCATTGACCGTCTCACATCCACTTCCATGCACTTTAACCGACTCTTTTTCTCATTCTACGCCAGAGAGTATGTATGTAAGTATATTTTTTATTTTATTTGGTTAAATTTGGGAAAACAAACAGTAGTATACAGCGTTGTCTTAAAATTACACTTAATAAAATACCAACAACGTTTTCTACAGATTACTACATTATATAATAAAAACAAACTGTTAGCAAACGTTAACTGTAGTAGGGCTAACTTAATGAAAAAGAAGTCAAAAGAGAAAATAAAAGATAACAATAGATGTAACAAACAAAAAATTAAAAAATAATTCGTGATGTATCATACAGGTCCCCAGCCTATAAATAATGATACCTACATTGTATAAAACCTATGGAGCCTACTGCCGATTCTTAAGGCGCTATTAGCTGACAACGACCTTTAGTGGTTAGCTTGCGTGTTCTGCGCTGAGCTCACGTAACGCGTCGTATGTCCACCCAGTAAATACGACTCGCCCATCAAGAAGCGCTGTCCGAAATTAGACGCATTATTAATTTATTGCACATAAAACAACAAGTATTAAACTAAAACACTGAGACAAAATTATAAATAACTAAACGATCTTTAAAATGGTGACGGTTCCATAAAAATACGCTTTATAGTTTTTGCGTGATTCTCAATTTTTTTACGCGTTAGACATAACTTTACAAATTAATTACATAATCTTATAAAAATATAATTTCAAATATTCTCAGATCAAATTACGACGGAAATAGTCTAGAGTAACATATATTTTTTTCAAAGAAATAAGACTAGTCGTTTAGACGTGATGTTCAATTAAAAACCATTAAAAGACGTATAATTGCGCCTTAAGCAGGTATGCTCGCATCGTATTCACAATATTCACATGGGGTACAGAACTTTCAAGTCTAGAAACCTTAGTATCTATAATTCATTAATGACCATGATGACTCATAAATTTCCTATTGGGTTTGTTTTTTAGTCTTACAAGATTCTTCTTCTTTTTCTTTCGAATCTATGGTTTCCTAACTTTTTACATACTTTGGTCCCAGAAGCTGGTCACATTAGTTGCAGCGTCAGTAGCGTTCATCAGGTCCTCCACAGTGCAGGATGCACTTGGTGCATTCCAGTATGTGAGTCATGTTCTGGATATGATCCACATAATTATAATACATTTGATTTTAAAAATGTAATTAATATGTTTATTTTAATCAATTAAAGAATAAATCCACGTATTTATTTAAAAACCTATAAAGTGCTTAACTAACTGTAATTAGAACAAAAACTCCTAACTAAATAAAACTTAAAATATGGCGTCAAAAAATTCCTCCGCATCGCTGTCGACTGGAAGTATACCCAAAAGACTGGCGGCATTGTCACGTTGTATGGCAATGCTTAACCTCTGGCCAAGGTAAAAGCCAGCCCTTAGGTCACGCGAAGTGTCAACAAGGCGTTTAGATAGATCTTTAAATAATATATGAGCACTTGGACCCCACGGCCCAAGCGTTTCAACCCCAAACGGCTCGAAAATGTAGCTACCGACGAGGTTGTTATATTTCCGCCGCTTGAGGTTTTCCGCAGCCGCAGCATACATTTGATGGTCTAAATAGATGCAGATGAAGAACTCAGGCCCTCGCAATTTTTTTATGTGGTGCGAGATCTCTGCCCAGCACACCGTATCATACCATGACCATGCTAGGAACGAAAAGAAACACGACACGGGCACTAAAACGCACGTACAACGTACGAACACACACTATCCAGATTTATTTCAGTTTTGTTTTTATTTTTAATTAATTATTATTTTTAAGCAAAATCTGAAAATAATATTGCATTTAATTATTGTCATTTTTATTTTATTTATTTATATAGTTTTTATGTATGTATTCCGTGAGTGTATCCGTGGCTTCACAGGCCCTATCAGAATACCAGCGCTGTGATATTTATTTTATAAATGTCGCAGCATATGCTGAGATAGGTGCTTTTTTGGCCTCGCACAGGTCTTACCTATGTTTTTTTTTTACTTTATATTTTTTGATTATGTGGTTTTTTTATGTATTAATATTGTTTTGATGGTATGTAAAATAATTGTGTTTTTCTGTGCGAAGCACAAAATAAACTTTTTTCTTTCTTTCTTTCTTTCATTTAATGATTATAAAATTTTATTGTATCGAATTATTATACACACCACACTTGTGTCCGACGCGGCATGTCGCGGCATGCCGCGGCATGTCGCGAGATGTCTTGGTGGGCCGCCGAAATGCTACAGTATCTAAGCGGCTAGTGTGCGCTGACCGGTGGCAAAATCCTCTGCCATTCCATCCCGGTATGCGTAGGCCTTTAATTGCGTATCAAAGTAGGCCACTGCAAATACAATTTGACGAAGTGGGGGATCATCGAGTCATTACACAGTGAGAGTGCGTTGCTCCTGAACAAACTACGAGTATGTCTCATCTACTGGAGTGTCCCATAATGTGCTTTCACCTGCACCCTCAATGATCTGAACAAAGCCTTCGACGCCGCTATAAACGTGGCCACTTACTGTCCATCTGACCTCCATAAAATCCTCAACCCACTCACCGTAAAAGTATGTCGGTATGTAGAAACTGCAAGGTTGTCTAGACAGCTTGTCACTATCTTACATATTTATGAGTTTAAAAAAAAATATTGGTAGGAAAAACGCCCGAAACTGGAATGTGAGATAAATCTAATTTGATTCAGAACGCTATCATATCGTAAAATATGTGATTAGACAAACAATATTTGGTTTAGTCAATCAATTAATTCCAACCGATAAATTAGAGTTAAATTATCCTAGTGGTTTTCCTACTGAATTTCGGCCATATTGGACTGTACCTTATGTAAACGATTTTTTTTTTGCTAATTTATAAAATTTTAATTGGTTTAACATATTTATTTATAGTTCAAGGTGGCTTTGCAACGTAGAAATGTTTTGATAAGCTGAAAAACTAGGACAAAAACCAGACTACCTATAAAGTGGACAGACAGACGTTGCATGCTATAAATGTAGAATTGTAGAGATAGCATGTTAAATACATCATGTTATAAACGTAGACATAGCATTTTTTTAACCACATGTTAAATTAAGTATGACCGCGAATGTGATGTGACACGGTAGGTATTACATAACCAATTGTAAACTTGACTGACCTTGTTTCTGATAACTGTAGTTATAATTTATGTACAACCAATATTATTAATACTAGCTGACCCGACAGATGTCGTTCCGTAAAAAGTTTAACAGCAAACACTGATATTGACGGCTAGGAACAGTTTAAATGTAATTAAGAAAAATGTGATTTTTCATTTCGCTATATAAGAACTATCCTTCTTTTTTTTTTGGGGGTGGGAAATCATCCAATGACATCTCTCGCTCTGGGTGGAGCGGGAGGGCGTGTCAGACACGTGGTATGTAACTCAGTTACGAATTTATCCACTACCCCTAGGCATGCAAGCACCGGCCATGATAGGCCCCGTCAGTGGTGGCTGACAAATTCTCTTTGAGGCGCGCGTGGAACACTAGGCGCCGTCGTCTCAGGGGCCTGGTGCTGATCGAACGGTGAGCTACTCGTTACTCGCCGTCCGCAGGCCCGGGTCTACGGTAGCCGGAGATCGTCTCGCACCGTTCTACACCCAGGGCGTCTCCTGTGGCGGCTGCTGCTGAGGGCGTGAGGGCGACTCTGTTGTTGGGCTCCCTCACCCGTTCCGCTTCCTCCTTCGCGAGCATTACTGCTTCGCAGAAGGAGGAGACTGCTTACCATTCCCTCTCGCTCCGTACCATGGCCTGGACCAGGGCCGAGCGCGAGAGGTCGCTGCCGCCGATCGCCTCCACAAGGACATGGCGGGGCTCCGCCCAAGCGGGGCAGATCTCCACCGTATGCTCAATCGTGTCCTCTAGACGATCCTCACAGTGATATTGACGGCTAGGAACAGTTTAAGGGTCTACTACCGGCCAAGTGGCGCCCTCATTGAATAAAAAATCGTAGCATAGCATAGAAAATAAACATTAAAGAATCCAACGTCACGTTTGTTAAACGGCCGTTTTTGACATGTTTGCTTACTACTTTGGATTCGAAACATTCTGAGACCTGTTTTAACAACGTAAAAATATTTTATCCTCTTTGTAACAAACGTGACGTTGAATTCTTTAATATTTATTTTCTATGCTATGCTACGATTTTTTATTCAATGAGGGCGCCACTTGGCCGTTTGCGGGGCCTTAAATGTAATAAAGAAAAATGTGGTTTTTCTTATCTTTCTCTTCATAAGAACTATCCTGAGACTTCAACGAATAATTTCAAATAAAATCCGGCCAAGTGCGTGTCGGACTTCGCACATTTAGGGTTCTGTACCAATAGGGTTCCGTATCAAATGAGAGAATTTCAAAGAAAAAATCATATTTATCAATATATTATTATTTGTTAGTAAAATATACGTAATAGTAAACATTATCACCAAATATCAACTTCATAGGTCAATGGGAAGTTTAAAAATTCTTCGGAACAAAATTTTGTGTTGTTCCGTACCAAATGTATTTTTGACTATTTGTATGGCCGAGTCAACAAGATGCTTATACTCTGAAAATTTGAAGACTAGCTCCAACCGTTTGGCTGTAAAACCTGTGTGACAGACGACGGACAGACAGATAAACGGACACGTGAGTGACAACAATAGGACTCCATTTGGACCCTTCAGGTACCGAACCCTCAAAAAAGTTCATCCAAATTGGTCCAGCCATTCTCGAGTTTTACGCTGAGCAACACTTTTAGCCATACATTTTTATTTAAATAGATAAACATAAGCATGATCACAATCAGCCTTGTCCCCACTGCTGGGACTTAGACCTTCTCTCTAGAAGAGGGATTGGGCCATAATCCACCACGCGGGCCCAGTTGGCTTTGGGGGACGTCATATTTCCTCACGATGTTTTCCTTCACCATTTTGAGAGAAGTGATGATGAAATAAATTACACAAAGCGTCAGCCTTGTTTTGAACTCACGATGTATAACTCGTAAGATGGGGTCGTTAATTATGATTTAATATGAAAGACTTTTTATAGAGTTTGCTGGCCACATTGTTGTGTGCATGAGATGTTAGAGGATTTTGTTCATTATGTGGCTATCGCTGAGTTTTATTTTTTGAGGCAAGCCCGACACACCACTGCAACTCCTGAAAGCCAGAATCAACAATGGTGACCACCAGAAAAATGCCGAGGGAATGAAGCTCGACAAGTGTCTGAGAAATGATCAAACTGCCTTGGGGAGCCAAGGCAGTTTGATCGAACAAAATTATTTAAAATGAGTATTTGTGCACGAAGTTTCAGTAGAACACTGTCTCCTAAGGCACAGGTTTCCCCTAGTTTAGGAGGCAGGGTTTGCATCATTCAAGACACCTTTTTATAACCAATTGTTCTTGTAACCCATTTACTACTTTTTGTAACAAAGGTATTTAGTATCAATAAAGTTATTATTATTATAAAGTTATTATTATATTCAGAACGAAGGAGTACCTAACAAAAAGTAGTTATTAGAGCAATGCTGCAAAGTTATTTTTTGGCGCGAGTAGGTACTTGTATTAGCCTGAGCAGCGAAGGATTCTAGGATTGAACCATGAGCGAAGTGAGTGGTTCAAATGTAGAATCCGGAGCGTAGCGAGGTCACGCAGTACAACTTTGCTGCCGAGCGCAACATACAATTTTTCACCTCACTTCAGCGAGGAAAATGCTACAAAATTTTGTGACAGACGACGGACAGACAGACGGACAGATAGACAGACGGAGAGACGGACAGACACGTGAGTGACAGCAATGGGGCTCCGATTAGACCCACAAAAATTTGTGTCAGACGACGGATAGACAGACGGACAGGCGGACAGTCGGATAGACGAACAGACAGACACGTGAGTGACAGCAATAGGGCACCGATTAGACCCTTCGGGTATGTAATCCCTAAAAATGAGGTTGGCGCACTAACATGAAATAAGTATGAATGCATTTTCAGTGGACTAGCGGTATATAAATGATTAAATAGAAAGGTTCGAATTTTAAAAACACTTTCGACGCTAGCGGATAAAATGCGCTTTTGCACTGAGATTTCGAATGACAAACAGAATCTTTCCGAGGTTGTGAGGTGAAAACATATTTGTCACTTCCGGGATTCTTTTCAAGCACGAGACAGAACAAAGCTAGGCCAATAGGTACAAAGGGTCATTTACAACTTGGTTTTTAAGGGTCTACTACCGGCCAAGTGGCGCCCTCATTGAATAAAAAATCGCAGCATAGCATGGTAACCCTCATTGCGCCTGTTTTAACAACGTAAAAATCCTTTATCCTCTTTGTAACAAACGCAATATAGGATTCTTTAATCTTTATTTTCTACGCTTTGCTACGATTTTTTATTCAATGAGGGTGCCACTTGGCCGGTAGTACGGCCTTAATGTTCCCACTGCTGGGACACAGGCCTCCTCTCTGTGAGAGGGTGTGGGCCGTAATCCACCACGCGGGCCGGGCGGTATGTTAGAAGATTTTTTGATGCATTTAAGTACGTTAAATTATGTTTTGAGTTCCATCGCTGTTTGCAAATTGGACGTTAAAATATCTTTTTTTAACCGACGAAAAAAAGGAGGAGGTTCTCAATTCGACCGTATATATGTTTTTTTTTTTTTTTTTTTTGTATGTTCAGCCCTCACTCCGTCATTTATGAACCGATTTTGATTATTCTTTTTTTATTAGATAGGGTACACCTCAAGGGTGGTCCCATGTCAAGGAAATCAGGATCTGACAATGGAATCCTGACAAAATTGAGAGAAAACCTCGAAAATTGTGGGCACGTTTAGCGTTTCTGTATGTGTGTTCAGCCCTCACTCCGTCATTTATGAACCGATTTTGATTATTCTTTTTTTGTTAGATAGGGTATACCTCAAGGGTGGTCCCATGTCAAGGAAATCAGGATCTGACAATGGAATCCTGACAAAATTGAGAGAAAACCTCGAAAATTGTGGGCACGTTTAGCGTTTCTGTATGTATGTTCGGCCCTCACTCCGTTATTTATGAACCGATTTTGATGATTCTTTTTTTCTTAGATAGGGTATACCTCAAGGATTGTCCCATGTCAAGGATATCAGGATTTGCTAATGGGATCCTGAAAAAATTGAGAGAGATTGGGCACGAATATTGTTTCTGTTTACTTTTCATAACTGAATCAGGTATTTGCATTTAGGAACCATCACATCATGAAACTGAACTGATGATGGAAACCATACCTTTCCTAAACAATATAAGTCAGATATAAAAACTGGTTTTAGTGACAAATACCACTTAATATGCTTTGACGAAAAGACGTCTTTACAATATTGGAGGTAACCTCAACTGGTCAATATCCTGGGAACTTCATGGAAGGATTGTTATATCATCAGCTCAGTGGCAAGAGGAATGATGAAGAATTAGAAATTAGCCTCAGAGTGTTAAAAGATGATGCGAGCCACAAAAAATCATGAAATAAAAAACTTTTTAACAAAAAAATTAACCGACGAAAAAGAACTAAAAAGCAAAAAATAAATAAACCTTTTAAGTCTTGAGTAATGAGCTTATTTACCTACATAAAATATCAAATTTTATATAAACAAATTTTGAGTCGGCGCCAATTAATAAAATGATTAATTACCTACTTACAGCCCTCTTCATTTGTAAGTACTTATAAAATTTAGATATTTAATAATCAGATTGTTGTTTGGCGCCGACTCAAAATTAGTTTATATAAAATTTGATATTTTATGTAGGTAAATAAGCTCATTACTCAAGACTTAAAAGGTTTATTTATTTTTTGCTTTTTAGTTCTTTTTCGTCGGTTAATTTTTTTGTTAAAAAGTTTTTTTTTATTTGTCATAATTATTTACGGTTTACGATATACACTGCTTTTAAAAAAAACACCTTTTTTACTCTTTTTGGGACTTGAAACACTAATATTAATGGTGCTATATTAAAAAAAAACCGGCCAAGTGCGAGTCGGACTTTACAAGGGTTCCGTACCATCGTTACGAGATTTTACGATTTTATTTTTATCTACCTGTTGCCGTTATCAATATCGAGCAAAAACAAGCAAAAAAATCACGTTTGTTGTATAGGAGCCCCCTTAAATATTTATTCTATTCTGTTTTATTATTATATTTTTTAGTATTTTTTGTTATAACGGCAATAGAAATACATCATCTGTGAAAATTTCAACTGTCTAACTATCACGGTTCATGAGATACAGCCTGCTGACAGACGGACGGACAGCGAAGTGTTAGTAATTAGTAATAGGGTCCCGTTTTACCCTTTGGTTACGGAACCCTAAAAATGGGAATTTGTTCTAGTTTATATCGCATAGTGTTAAAGGGCCGATTTCAGAATTGAATATTTTGAACGTTATGAACTTTTACCCTACTTTGATGACAGTTTGACAGGGTTAACAATTTGTTTTTTTTTTTTAATTTATGTTTAGATAGATAGGGCAAATACATCAATATCGTTAAAATTATTATTGTAAGCTTGAATCAATCTCTGGAACGGCGCTCTCTCTCCTGCATTTGTACGACAGGGAGTTGTCAGTCGATAAGAGCGCGCTTCTCGTTTCATTACTGTTCGAGGTACATTACAGCAAATTTTACTAATCAATTCAGAGCAATCAAACCTATTGTGTACAAGTCCATGGAGCATCATTCCTTGGAGCAACAAGCGGTAGTTACAGGTTCATCTGTATAAAAACGTTGCCAAAGGTCACGGGTGCGGAAAAAACCGGTTTTCGAATCAGTAGGTCCGGTGCTTCCAGAGATTGAAAAACAAACAATTTCATCTCTTTGTACCTAATATTAGTATAAGCAAACCTGATATGTAAAAGAGAAAATCGCCAATCCGCCTTGTGCAAGCGTGGTGATTACGTCTCGTGCCCAACCTTTGCCCAACAGAGGGACAGTTCCCGATCCGCTAAAAAAGGATGATAAATCTCTACATTCATTGTGATGCGACATTGGCAAAATTAATGCCAGTGCCAGCCTCATCTAGCCAAAAAAAAAATGTTGACTTGTAAAAGTGTTGTTTAAACCTACTTACAAAAATGAAACCATTTATCATTTAATGCACACATCGTGCGAAGCCAAAGGAAAAAAAAAATCGGGAACAAACCAACCCGCCTGGCTGCTGTCCCCGCACTTAAAGTAGCAGGCAAAAGTGTCAGAAACGGCCGTTTTTGGTACTTTTGCCTACTACTTTGGATACAAAACATTCTGAGACCTGTTTTAACAACGTAATAAAAAACTTTTTTACAAAAAAAACAACCGACTTCCAAAAAAAAAAATTAGGTACTCTAAAAATTAAAAAAATAACTTTAATTTCGGAAGTCGGTGTTTGTATTTTACTTCTTCGTTATTTGACACCGACTTCCGAAATTAAAGTTATTTTTTAATTTTTAGAGTACCTAATTTTATTTTGGAAGTCGGTTGTTTTTTTTGTAAAAAAGTTTTTTATTTTTCACTTTTTAGTTGTTATAAGTACCCCAGAACTAAAAACCCCAATAACATGGAACGTGGAATTTAAATATTTGGAGAACACCAAAACGTCATCGAGGTACGCGTATTTTTCGTTTTTGTTCAGTTTCTCAAAAAGGGCTGAAGCAATTTCGATAAAATTTATATGGGCCCACCTCGGGAGTATATTCTTTCAGATTAAAAGAAAAATTTAAGAATTTTGAAAATCGGTCCACTACTGACGGAGAAATCGGCGGACATACATAATAAAAAAAAAATTAAAAAAAAAAACATACATACAGTCGAACATAGAACCTCCTCCTTTTTCGAAAGTCGGTTAAAAATACTTTATCACTTTGTAACAAACGTGACGTTCGATTCCTTAATATTTATTTTCTATGCTATGCTACGATTTTTTATTCAATGAGGGCGCCACTTGGTCGGTAGTAGACCCCTAACTCAGTTACAGAATTGGGCCCCAGCACTGAAATACCCACAGTAGTGGTTAAGAAAAACCCTCTTCTACCTTTTTGAAACTCCTGTCATACTCAAGTTCTGTAATCTCATCTGCCTCGTTGGTCTAGTGGTCGCAACCGCGACTGCTGAGCGTGAGGTCAGCAGAGTTGAGCAAAGAGTGCTATTGGGTTTTTCCATTAGAAATTACTCAGTAGCAGCCCGGAGTTGGGAAGTTGGTGGTGTGACAGCCCCTTGCTTCGGAAAGCACGTAAACTCGTTGGTCCTGCGCCTGATCTCTCCCCGGTCGTGTCGAATTGCCGTCCCATCGGACTTTGAGAGTAAAGGCACATAATTATTGTAAAGGAACAGAGAGCACCTGTGTTTGCGAACACACTTGTGCACTATAATATCTCCTGCGAACTTGGCTAATCTCTGTTGAGATTGGCCACCGAGATCGAAACTCGGTCGGGCGGATTATTCTTTAAGGTGGAAGCTGGTAGCTGGCTGGGTAGCCCACGAAGTTCAAATTTTCTTAAGTTTTTTTCAATTTGCAGGTCAGTGTAAGGTTGTATCTTGGTCAAAATTTGATTCGCGGCCGTAGCAAGTATGTATTTATAGAATTATAATCATTAAAATCATCAATTTATTTTTTATTTTTTTTTAAAAACGTTGCCACACTAGGAATATTCCTGTATCGTGAGTGCGTTCACAAACATGTAAATTCACATACACAAGACACCCAGACCCGGAACAACTATCTGCAGGTCATACAAATATTTGTTCCGTGCGGGGATCGAACCCGCGACACGCAGCGCAGCAGCCGAACGCTCAACCACTGCGCCAACCGTGCCGTCAGCTAGAATTGATGCCAAGTGTCACGATTTCATGAAATACTTTCATTTGGCATCAATTCTAACTGAGAGAGATGTATTGATGATTTTAATGATTATAATTCTATAAATACATACTTGCTACGGCCGCGAATCAAATTTTGACCAAGATACAACCTGACGCTGACTTGCAAATTGCAAAAAACGTAAGAAAATTTGAATTTCGCGGGCTACCCTGGAGCATTCACCTTAATCTAAAGATATCTTTTTTTTTTCATAGTTGATAGGCACGCGTTTGACCACCATCTCACCTGATGGTAAGCGATGATGTGGTCGAAGATGGAGCACGCTTGTCTAGAAGTAACCTATTCACTCTTGACTTAAAGACTCCCAGGTTGTAGCTATCATGAAACAGACTCCGGCAGGGAATTCCATCTACAACAGATTGGACATATTCGATCATAAAACAGTTCAGATATATCCCTTCTAAACCAATACAAGAAGCACGTAATATGTTTGAAGGCCAATCGCAAAGTTTGTTGAACAGATTATCTATTATAAATATCTTATTATATATTATAAATATTTACTTTGTAAAGTATTATATTTTTTTTTTTTTTTGATTACTTAATTATTGTAAATATGAGGACTATGTGGGTTATTATTATTATTTTCTCCTCCTTTTTACAGTAATTTTCAACGTTGTCTGACAGTTTGAGTACTTTTGCGGCCTACCCAAATGTCTTTTCTTTGGTATTGTTCGTCATGTCATTGAGCTCCTTAGTGGTTTTTAAGTTGAGCTATTCGACTATTGACAAATGCTTGCACTGACTGGACAGGTCCACTCAAATATGTTTGGTTCTTTCTTCAAAAGACCACTACAGACACTAAGCTGCATGGTCCTCATATAGAATAATGTGAATGCGAGAACTATGTATGTCGTTATATTCATGTAGATTTTATGATTGTCTGGCAGTTTGAGTATTTTTTGCGGCCTACTCAAATGTCCTTACTTTGGTATTGTTCGTCGGTTCGTTGAGCTCCTCAGAGTTCTGAGTTGAGTTTCGCGATGACTGACAAATGCTTGCACAGTCAGGTCCACTCGAATTCGTGTGTTGCTTTCTTCATAAAGCTCATCCCAGACATAAACGTACATGGTTCTCATATGATCTAACCAGTACACATTGTATGGATTTGAACACTAAAAGAGACTTTGACCTCTGAGTTTGTTTCGGTGTTTCTTCTCAGGGTACTCAGCTAGGAAACACCGGCCTCATCTAGCTTAAACTGACAAAAAACATTGACGTGTAAAAGTGTTCCTTGTAACTTATTTACTGAATAAACATCATTTATCATTTATCACGATCATGTAGGTACCTATATCTTTAACAGTTATCATTTGTCTAACCTTTTTAAGGTTCTTGGGTTTTTAACTTTTTTTTTTGGGGGGGTGTAAAATCATCCAATCACATCTCCCGCTCTGGGTGGAGCGGGAGGGCGTGTCAGACTCTTACTGACTAAAACCCACCCCTGTTCATTCTCTGCCTGAGTGCCCAGAGGAGCGGCAACTCTGTTACGAATTTATCCGCTACCCTTAGGCATTGGGTTTCTAACTTAATTCTAATTTCATGGCCAGAACGTGTTGGAGTAGGCTTTGCGGTGCTCATACGCTAAAACTACTCGTATTCATTACACAAAAAAAGGTTAATTACATATATTAAATTTTCTGTAGTTTAATTTATTTCAAAGCTAGTTTCATCGAAAAATGAGTTCGAAAGGAGATATTGTCCAAAACTTGAATTTGAGTGGATTTTTTCCAATATGGCGGCGCGAGCGGCAAAGATACGGGTGTCAAAGTGAAAACTCGAAAAGATCACTTAGAAATCTCCCAGAAAACCTTCCAAGCCAAAGGACTGGACTATTTGTTTGAATTTAATTTTGTAGTAGGTACATAGTTATACCCAATTCGCTTGGAGAAGAACGCGTCGGGAAGGCAACCGCCACTTCGCGTGTTGCGTCGCCAAAAACGCAGACACCCAGCCTGCCAGAGACAGTCAGTTTTTAGGGTTCCGTACCCACAGGGTCCAAACGGAGCCCTATTGCTGTCATTCACGTGTCCGTCTGTCCGTCGTCTGCTACAAAATTTTGTTCCGAAGAATTTTTTAACTTCCCAATGAACTTGAAATTTGGTGATAATGTTTATTATTAGATACGTGTATTTTACTAACAATCAAAATATTGATTTCCCTCTTAAGGGGCCTTTTACAGTCCACTAGCGCCGCCAATCGAAAAAATGTCATAACTCGTAAATAGAATCAAAAATACAAAATGTGGTCTATTATTAGTGTAGAAAAGGCAATAACGTAATTTTATAACACATTGTCAACACTTGAAATATAGCTGTTTAGCTAAATCGTGCATTTGTAACAAAAACGGCCGTTTATGTTTTGAATGCACGATTTAGCTAAACAGCTATATTTCAAGTGTTGATAAGGTGTTATACAATTACGTTATTGCCTTTTCCACACTAATAATAGAACATATTTTGTATTTTTGATTCTATTTACGAGTTATGACATTTTTTCGATTGGCGGCGCTAGTGGACTGTAAGAGGCCTCTTAAGGTACGGAACCCTAAATGTGCGAAGTCCGACACGCACTTGGCCGGTTCTATAAGTCTCTATCACAGCCTTCAGCTCAAAAACGCTAGTTTCGGCCAAGCCGAATATTCTTCCACTTTTCAGCCAAAACCGAAACTCCATCCAAAATCTGTATTTTTGTCCGAAAATGAAACCGAACCTTCAGTCCAACACTATTATGAAGTAATCCATATGCTCCTGTTATGATTAACATAATCATAATTCATTGTTGTTTGGAAGATGGATCCGTTCCTATCTTGAGTAATGGAATAACGTACATAACGTTTGGCTAAAACGGGGTCAAGAGTGAGTTGGATGTTGACTGATCACCTACCTACATATATGGAAAAGTGAACGTTCTGATTTTCGCTGTAGGTAAAAAAAAGACATACCATAGAGCTCATTAATTGTAGGTTACATATCATTATGTAACCTACTATTAATGAGCTCAATGGTTTCTTTTTTTTTCGACCCACCCCTGTTACATCCTTGCCCTGAGTGCCCATGGGCGCGGTAACTCTGTTTCGAATTTATCCACAACCCCTGGGCAGGCATCGGCCATGACAGCCCCCTTAATGATTGCTGACAACTCTTTGAGGCGCGCGTAGAACACTACGCGCCGTCGCCTCTCGGGTCTGGTACTGATCGGATGGCGAGCTACCCACTACTCGCCGTCCTCAGGCCTAGGTCTACGGTGGCCGGAGATCGTCTCGCGACGTCCTACACCCAGGGCGTCTAATGCGGCGACTGCTGCTGAGTGCTTGAGGGCGACTCTGTTGTTGAGCCTCCCTCACCCGTTTCGCCTCCTCCTTCGCGAGCCCATTCCCTCTCGCCCTGTACCATGGCCTGAACCAGGGCCGGGTGCGAGAGGTCGCTGCCGCCGATCGCCTCCACAAGGACACAGCGGGGCTGCGCCTTAGCGGGGCAGATCTCCACCGTATGCTCCACCGTGTCCTCTCTATGGTATGTCTGAGTACAACACAAAAACTTCTGAACCAATTTGATTTACCTAAATCACACGTTTTTTACCCGACTGCTCTAGAAGGAGGGTAATGTTTTTCGGGACTATATGTATGTTTGTCTGTATATTTATTTGGCACGCCCTGTGGCCTAAACGGCTGGTTGGATATCGACTAATGTGGTAATATTAGATTAGGTTTGATTGCCAAAGTGACATAGGTTATAATGACAGTTGAAAAAAAAAAACAAAATGGCGGCTGACATTAGGTTAGTGAGATCTTTTTATTTTTGTGACATGATCTTCCCCACAATGGGGTATCAAAATAAAGGGCTCGAGGAAACCCGGGCCTGCGGACGGCGAGTAGTGGGTAACTCACCGCCCGATCAGCACCAGGCCCGAGAGTCGACGGCGCGTAGTGTTCCACGCGCGCCTCAGAGTTGTCAGCAAAGGACGGGGCCTGCCACGGCCGATGCCTGCCCGGTCAAGTCATAGGATGATTTCCCACCCCCCAAAAAAAAAAAAAAAAGAAGGGCTTCGAGGAAGCGATTCCATGAAATCTGTGGTTGAACTATAAATTACTGCCAACAAAAGCATCAGACTGCTTGAAAAGTGACTTGATTGGAACTTTTAAGTTGTTTTTATGTGTAATTGTATGTATGTGTATTGTCTTTGGTTGGTGGCTGACCCTGAAATCAGGCAATGAACAAAAAACATTGGTTGAATACGAGGCTTTTGGCTTCGTTGTATGTATAAATTATTTAGTCAAATTTTTCTCTTAGGTGCGTTTTGTTTGTGCAGAATAAACAATTTTTCTTTCTTTCTTTTTTGCAGTGGGGTTTTTTGAAAACTACTTTTTTTTACGATGCAATTATTTTTCTATTGTTTTGCTTTTAAATCGGTAGCAATAGCCTGGAAACAGTAGCAAAACACCTGGTGGACTGCAAGGAGTTGAATTCCCTGCCAGAGTCTGTGTTTCCTGATAGCTATAACCTGAGGGTCTTTGAGACAAGAGTGAATAGGTTACTTCTAGGCAAGCGTGCTCCATCGTCGACCACATCATCGCTTATCATCACATGAGATAATGGTCAAGCGCGAACCTATCAGTGATAAAAAAAGAGTTGAAAGTCATGGGCGGAGGACTTTGCCCAGCAGTGGGATGGTACAGGCAGATAGTCATACGCTAAACCAATACAAATATGTACCACAATTTGATCAACATAAATACAGCATGTAACAAAAACCCTGTCCGATCCAATAAAGGCGTGTTCCTGGTTTAACATACGTACTAGAAAAAGTTGTAAAAAAATGTAACTCATAAAAACCAAAACATTTTTTAATTTTATAAAATTTGCGAAATTTTACACTAAATATGGCAAATTTTCATAAGTTGACAACACTCTACTGGCCGGCGAAATCTTTTTAATTTCACCTATTTTTATTTCAAACGATACCGCCCTGCACTAGCCGCGATGCGGCATCTTTGAAACGAAACAGTAGGTGAACTTTGTCGAGCGCTCAGTGTTGCCTTCGAAAAGTTTTTTTTTTTTAAATTGATTATTTTCATTGGGGAAAAATTATTATCTCGTAGGTATCCATTAAATGATTACGTATGTGTGTACGCAGTCCGATACCACGTATTACCCTTCAGGATCGGACAGGGTTTTTGTTACATGCTGTAAATACAGGGTGTAACGGAAAGGTGTCGTCATATTTTAAGAGCCGGTTCTGCGAATTTACAACTTTCTCTAAAAAAAAAATTGGACTTTCCATTCAAAGTTATCATCAGCTGATCAATATTTGTATGGGGGTAATTTTTTTTTGAGAATTTCCTCGTTTTCTTGAATAAAATTATTCATATCGATGGGCAGATGCAGTTCTTAAAATATGACCACACCTTTCCGTTACACACTGTATACTGCTATTATTAGCTGCCTACGTCTGACGCTGGCACAAGCCTTCGTGTTAATTTAAATCAATTTAATCTTAAGATCTGGACTGCTAGAGATTTTCAGATAATTCCTACGTTTATTTACGTGAGTCAGTGAAGACGACGCAAAATGGATGATAGTAAATAATTATTTTATGTGAGTCTGACCTCAATCTTTGGAAACATCAATCAATCAATCTGCCCGCGCCTTTTTTCCAACTATCTTGGGGTCAGCTTCCAGTCTAACCGGATGCAGCTAAATACCAGTATTTTACATGGAGCGACTGCCTATCTGACCTCCACAACCCAGTTACTGGGTAATACAATACCATACAAAAATCCCTTGGTAAGACTGGTAGTCATACTTTCGGGCTTCTGACGACCCGTTACGACTGTCAAAGATCCACGAATGACAGCAGCCGGGACCAACAGCTTAACGTGCTTTCCGAGGCACGGTGGAGACTCGGTATATGTATAAAGATGGTCACCCATCCATGGATCAACCCCGGCAAGCGTAGCTTAACCTGATGCATCGACCCGTGTGGCTGATATTCCTTTAGCCACGAGCTCCTCTTGAACCATCAAACTGAATTTTGTTTGGCAAACCAATCCATCAATCTTCAGCGAGATTTTGGTAAACGACAGTTTGCGGATTTTTATTTTATTTTTTATTGTTGATAGGCACGCGTTTGACCACTATCTCACCTGATGGTAAGCGATGATGCGGTCGAAGATGGAGCACGCTTGCCTAGAAGTAACCTATTCACTCTTGACTTAAAGACTGCCAGGGTTGTAGCTATTTGTGACTCAGAAGAGGAAATAGATAGATAGACTGATAGAAATACTCTTTTATTGTACACCATAGGAAATTACGAGTAGGTACAATAGGAGCTTATAATTATAGGATCTAACAATGGCAGGTCTTATCGCTAAAAGAGATCTTTTTAGGGTTCCGAAAGACTGACTGAAAAACGGAGCTCTCTGGTACACACATGAATATCTGTGACCCAAACACGAACGTGTACCCTAAATAAATTAAAATTGTAATATGGGGTCACTTTTCGGATGAAAACCGGAAAATTAAAAACTTTTTTACAAAAAAAATAGAACCGACTTCCAAAAAAAAAACAAAAAAGTGCAAAATAACTTTAATTTCGGAAGTCGGTACGAAGTTCGCCGGGTCAGCTAGTTAAATATAAAAATAATATAATAGGCTACTTCTTGATATTCAAGTAGGTAGAGATACCAAATTAGGTAGAGAACCAAAGGATTTTCATAAAGTTATTGTTATTTCCATAACAGGAAAATAAATTGCATACCACGAGAGACATCTAAGTACCTATAGAAATACTTTACAATGGTTAATTAAAATGTGAACCTAAACCTAATTTTATATTTGGAATTTACAATTTTCTCGATGACGTAGGCATATACTAAGTAGTGCCTATCTGAGCAGGATACATTAATATTATATATTCCACCCAAAACATAAATGTGAAAGAATGCCAAGTTCTATATTATAATAATTATCATCTACATTTCAGCCAAAAGACGTCCACTGCTGGACATAGGCCTCCCCCAAGTGTCGCCACAACGAGCGTTCCTGCCCCCTTAGCCAAATAACTTTTATAATAGCGCTAACGCTAAAGCTTCGTGCAAAACGTATGGCAAGGACATTACCTGCGGAGAGAACTGTCACGTGACTCACGCCCAGTAATGTCGTTGCCATAAATTTTGCACGAAGCGTTAGCGTTAACGTTAACAGAAAAGTATTTTGTCTAAAGGCTCTGTGCGTCTCGCATCCATCGGATACCCGCGAACCCTCGCCAGGTCATCGGCCCACCTTGTTGGAGACCTTCCAATGCTTGCTTCTCCCTAATGGTTTCGCTTATAAAAGAAGTGAGATCTTTATACCAAGTTCTGATCTGTATTTGAAGTTCCTTCAATCATAGATCCTGTCTGCTTAACCGGCTTCCTGTACAATAAAAAATCCAGTAACTGGGTGACAAAATAGCATGACAATGGCAAGACTTTGACTGATGTCACTATAATCATAGGCGTAATACAAAATTATTTCATCACATTTCGAAAACTGTCTCTCCGTCTCCGATGTTGTGATGTGCGCAACTGGATAAAATCGTCCAAAAATAAATTAGAAATTACACCGGAATTAAACTACTGTCTGGGCTGAAGGCGTCTATGACACGCCCACGCAAGCGTCACTCAACGAGTATTCTCTTGTTTTATTTTTGTACAATATTTTCTAATAAACAACTTCAAATATTGATATAAGGAAGAGTCGTAGCGGGGTCGACATCTTGGTATCTCTTTCGTACGCGTGTAACCTAATGGGGGTGACGTCACATGTCAGTGTGTGCATCCTTTTTACCCGACTGAGCAACGCAAGGGAGGGTAATGTGTTTATCTGTATGTTTAGTTTATTATTATGTATATACGTAGGCTACGTATGTATGTTTGTTCCTTTGTGGCGCTTAAGAGACCAAAGGCGAGCGCCGATTTTTATAATTCTTACGTCAATTGATTCGTCTTAATCTTGCGAGTTCTACTAAAGACATGACAGAAAAATAAAGTCGAAGAACTATATTAAGTGGGGTATCAAAATAAAGGATTTAAGAAGACGATACCAAAAATATAACTCAATAAAATGTATAAAAAATAAACAAAAAACCCGATTGTGAACGAAAAAACAACTAAAAAGTTTCAAACAAGTCACTTTTCAAGCAGTCTGATGCAGTGGGTGGCAGTTATTTTAGTTCAATTATTAATTTCATGCCACTAAAATTTTTTGCATAGCTGATGTGCATTCCCCTTTACTCATGAGACGATAAAATCTTCAATCAGCGAATGTTAGTATATTTATGCATCGTTCTTGCGTGGTTTCGTCAGGCTGGTCGACTTGATACACTTTTAAAGGATCATTTGAATTTAGAATAGTTTGAAAATAAAAAGAAAATTGAGCGGTATTTTAAATAAGACGTATCAAAATATTTACAAGCACTTCACCAGTGACTTCGTCCGCGTGGAAAATTGTGAAAGCTCGGCTAATATGCATGATATAAATTTTATTTATAGCCTATAGCATTCACAAGTAATGTAACTTTCTACCAGTGTTTTTTTTTAGAATTGTATTATTAGTGTCGGCGATTACCCCCTACAACAAAATCTTTTTTACAATAAAATGGAACCAACTTCCAAAGCTAAGCTGCATGGTCCTCATATAGAATAATGTGAATGCGAGAACTATGTATGTCGTTATATTCATGTAGATTTTATGATTGTCTGGCAGTTTGAGTATTTTTGCGGCCTACTCAAATGTCCTTACTTTGGTATTGTTCGTCGGTTCGTTGAGCTCCTCAAAGTTCTGAGTTGAGCTTCGCGATGACTGACAAATGCTTGCACTGTCTGGACAGGTCCACTCGAATTCGTGTGTTGCTTTCTTCAAAAAGCTCATCCCAGACAAAAACGTACATGTTTCTCATATGATTTAACCAGTACACACTTTAAAACTAAAAGAGACTTTGACCTCTGAGTTTGTTTCGGTGTATCTTCTCAGGGTAGTCAGCTAGGAAACACCGGCCTCATCTAGCTTAAACTGACAAAAAACATTGACGTGTAAAAGTGTTCCTTGTAACCTATTTACTGAAAAAAAAAAAAAAAAAAAAGTGCAAATAACTTTAATTTCGGAAGTAGGTGTTTCTGGTTTTGTGTCTTCGTTTTTTGACACCGACTTCCGAAATTAAAGTTATTTGCGCTTTTTTTGGAAGTCGGTTTGATTTTTTTTTTTATATTTTTCACTTTTTAGTTGTGGTTCTCCATTACATTGTGTTAACAATTCATAGACATACGATCGTAGCAATCGTGGTTGATTTGCTGTCAATTTTTGAAGAGTTCCGTTGTCTGTCTCCGAAACCGATCATCAGATCTATATGAAATTTAAATGGAACCATTTCGGAACAAACCCCTTTCGAACAAAAACAGAATTTTGCAAATCCGTCAATATATGACGGAGTTATGCTCTAACATACATAAAAAAAAATACAAACATCCGAATTGATAACCTCCTCCTTTTGGAAGTCGGTTAAAAACACTTACAAACTTTAGCTTTTTATAACACTAGCACTTCGCCCGTGACTTCGTCCGCGTGGATTTCAAAAATTTATAGCCTGTGACACTCACAAATAACGTGGCTTTCTATTTTTATTATTATTATTACTAGCCCGTACTATCCCACTGCTTGGCAAAGGCCTCCCTCCATTCCTTCCTATGGGTAAAAGAATTTTCAAGAGCGGTTCAGTAGATCCAGAGATTAACCTCTACAACCTCACCAACTCACAAACTTAACCTCTTTCTAATATTAGCATAGATTAGTATAGATAATCGTGCGACCCTGGGTTTAAGAGCCTATACCACCTCAGCTCAAATTCTAATTTCGCCCCCACTTCCCCGCGTGCCACTGCACTCTTTATCTCGCTCGCACACTTTTGCTCGCAGAGACGCGACACGCGCGGCCTTGAGGTCGAAGCGATTTCGTTAGAGTAAACTACACTATTATCGGACGAGTACTAAGAAATAAAATTATCAATCTAATTTAATTTTAACTTGTCATTTTATGAATATAAAATTATATTATATCGCAAATACAATTTCAATGTATCTATAAACGATCAGTTTCCAGTATAAGCTGACCTCTCAGTGTGCGGAAAGCCTATAAAATGCGAGATCAGCTTATACTGGACGGTATAGGTGATGTCTAGCCGTGCACACTATTTTATTTTACCTACCTACTTCTATAAAATACTAGTCAAATGCGCCAATTAGTTTTGTAGTAAGTTTGTGTTTTATAGTTTTAGTGTATGTATGTTATGTGACAGCCGTTTGCGCATGTAGGTAATTATGTAGGTTGTAGGTATATGCAAGTACCTAGGTATACATACAGTTATGGTATACATAGGTTAGAAAAATCGATTCTAAACCACTACATAAATTGTAGAATTTATGCAGTGCTTTAGAGTCGGTTTAGTAGCAGTAGAGCTACAAAAAACTAGTCAAGTGCGAGTCACCATTGCACTGAGGGTTCTGTAGGTACATTGGCTTGGTAGTAAGTTAACGCTGTGCCATTTTAAAATCTTATAATAGGTAGCTTTCTCCTTGTATTACCACTTTCTTAGTTATTATGCATCTATATAAGAATGAATCGCCGAAATGTAGGTATGCGTATATCTTTCGAAGGACTTCACCAAATTGCATAATTCTTTTTTTGTTGTGTTCGTGATTCTCAGGACAAGGTTTGTATAAATATAAGATAGGTAGGTATAGGTAGGATAAGTAGGTAAGTATGCAGGTAGGTATGTAGGTAGGTATGATAAATACCATAAGTTTTTTTCAAAGTAATTAAAAATAGTCAAAATTAAATAACATTTATTTTTAATCGCTTAAATTTCTAATTTACATAGTTAGAACATGTCTGGAATTGCATAGCTCAGGTAACATGCATGTTTTATAAAAATGTTCTAATTTTAGTTCCATTTCAGAAATATTGGTCATCTTTCTATAATTTCGACTTTGATGTTTTTGTCGCATCCAGACCTTATTCCGAAAATACATTTTTTTTTGTACCGATAATATGTAATTGTCCTTGCACTTGTATATACCAAGGATGTTTTTTATTTACGACAAGTCCGTTTTGAGTTTTTCTCCAAAAATTTACTTCTATCTTATCTATATCTTAGCTTCGTCAAAAGATGTTTAGAATGCTGCAATGGGACGCTTGATTTCAATGATTGTGTATATTCAGTGAACAGCTCATGTTCTCAGGTGATCTGCAAGAAAACACAACATTCATTATAAAACACTTTTTTTGGGGTATGTTATGTTATCATTCAATGACTGGCGTGATGGGCGTTGGTGACTGCGCCAAAGTTTTAAACTTTTGCAGCTACCATCGTTGTACATTGTTTTTTTATCTGCCTGTATTTGTTGTTCTGTTCCTAATAAACGATTATAATAAAAAAAAATATAAAAAATGACCTCCCGCTCTGGGCGGAGCGGGAGGGCATCTCAGACTTTTACTAACTAAAACCCACCCCTGTTCCTTCAGTTGCCTGTGCCAAGAGCCGCGGTAACTCTCTTTCAAATATACTCGCGACCCCGGCAGCATAATTTTGTCAACATGAATAAATAATACGGAACCCTAAAAAGTCCAACATTATGAAAATTTTATTATGAATTCGCCAATTTCGTGATAGTACCGTTACGCGTTAGTACCAAGCGGTAGTGCCATGGGGGAACAGCAAATTTCGTGATTATCACACACGTATGATAGATAGGTACTTACAATTATATATTTTGTAACACATGAAGATTTGTTTCGTCCGAATTTATTTCTACAGTTTTCGGAGGTCATACCTCCGTCCGTCCGGTCCTGTAACAATCACACGGGACAAATAAATACCTACTTAGACCTCACATATTTTTATTTATGATTTGGCTATGGAACCCTAAAAATATACAAAAGAAGACTAAATCGTCCATAGAAGCACACTTGCCCTATGAATAACAAATAACAATTACCCACCCTACATTTTTTATTGAAATACAAATTTAGTGAATTGGTATTTGATGGTGGAGGGATAATTTTCCAGTACAAGCTGACCTATCATTGTACGGAATTCCTATACAATGTGAGATCAGCTTATACTGGAAATTTATAGCTTGATAATTTTCTTTTTGATTTTTGTTTGTCTTTTAAAAAAATGTTGCCCCACACTAGGAATATTCCTGTATCGTGGGTGCGTTCACAAGCATGTAAATTCACATACACAAGACACCCAGACCCGGAACAACTATCTGCAGGTCATACAAATATTTGTTCCGTGCGGGGATCGAACCCGTGACACGCAGCGTAGCAGCCGAACGCTCAACCACTGCGCCAACCGTGCCGTCAAAATTATATAGCCATATGTAGTAATAATAATAACAGATCAGTGTTTTATGGCCTACAGATAGTTGTGTCGGATCTGCGCGTTTGTGAATGTGAAGATTTGTGTTTGTAATCGCACCGTCGTCTCCGATTCAGTTGAAATCCTGGAGTCGGCAACATTATAAAAAAAACAATTAGGTACTACATAGATACCTATTTGTTGTATATTGCCAAAACAATAACAAACCTATTTAGGGAACTTTTTAACTTTTTACAAAATTGGACACCCATTTTTCACATTTTTTATCAAAAAAAAAGTGTACACCTGGATTTCGCCTGAATCGTGAAAGGTGCGTTTACAAACACAAATCTTCACATGCAGAAACACCTGCAACTCCTAACGCAGCAGCCAATCACCTGCCACTGCACCAAACGTGACATGTTTGTAATCACTAATACTGTAAGTAGATAGGTAGCTATATACTTACTTCATTACGTTTATCATGTTTTCCAGTTTCTTTGCGCCAACCCTTTCGTTTCTTATTTTTATTACGGTTATTTCCCATTGCACCAACACTATAAGTACAAGTACTACAAGATTTGTATTTTACGTAGTCTTGTTGCGTAATGTGTGCTCTGAGCGCAAGCGACACAGCCCTCCCGTTCGAAAGCCGAAGCGAGACTGAACGGGGGCGTCGGGCGCCAGGGAACAAGCTTCAAGACGGCATAGTTTAGGTGATAGTTTAGGTATTTTATTTTTACTGTGAAAATAATGGTAATTAAAAAATAAAAAAACTTGTAGGACCTGCTTTATAGTAAGTTCAGTTAGTATGCAAAGTTTCATGATCTAATTTTAAGCATTTTTTGAATGCTAGCGGTTTATTGTTTTCGGTTTAGAGGTAACTTTGGATTTTTTTTCTATCGAGAAAATTTTATGGAATCGTGTTTTTGAGGTTTATAATACTTAACATTGATCCTCAACCTTGCCATATATTTATTTCAAAATTAATGCTGCAGTATTATCGACATAACGGAGGATCATGCTAAGCCATTTGAGGTAACATAGACTCTTAGTTGTATGCCAACGGCCTTGAATAGTTAGCTTGCGGCTTCTGTGCTGAGCTGACGCAACACATTGTACGTCCACCCAGTAATAGGACTCGCCCATCAATTAGCGCTGTCCGAAATTAGACGCATTATTAATTCATTATACATAAAACAACAGGTATTATACTAAAACACGTTTACTAAAAGATAAATAATTAAATTCTCTTTCAAATGGTGAAGGTTTCATAAAAATACGCTACGTGATTCTCGAGTTCTTTATCCGCGTTAGACATAACTTTACAAATTAATTACACTATGTTATAAAAATATAATTTCAAATATTCACATATCAAATTACGAAGAAAATTGTCTAGAGTAACATAAAATATATTTCTTTCAAAGAAATACTCGTCGGTTAGACGTGATGTTCAATTATCATTAGAATTCGTATATCTGCGCCTTAATCCAAACACTAATATTAAGAATACTAGGAACACAGTATAACCCGTGTAACAGTATTTATAGACGAATATAGAGACCTAGACAGCGACTGATCTCATCTGCGCACAAACAGCGACAGTGCGTCACAGTCGTTGCAAAGATTATTGAACCCTGCGCTGTAGTGACATATTCATTAACTTTAGTAATTAACACATAGGATGCACCTAATTCAAAATGAGATAATCATTACTTGGCTAACTTTTCATGAGCGGTGTGCGTGTGACTTTCCATCGTTACCACCTATACCGCATAAGTGGCGCCCTCATTGAATAAAAAATCGTACCTTTGCAAGAAAAATAAAGATTAAAGAATCCTATGTTGCGTTTGTTACTAACAATGGTATTTTTAATTTGTTAAAACAGGACTCAAAATCTTTCGTATCCAAAGTAGTAAGCAAAAGTACCAACGTAAAAATACCTTATCCTATTTGTTACAAACGCAACATAGGATTCATTAATCTTTATTTTCTACGCTTTGCTTCGATTTTTTATTCAATGAGGGCGCCATTTGGCGGCTATATACGTCTTAAGGTTTACGTTTATGTTTTCACCTAACTTCTGGCAGCCCGCGAGGAATTAGTACCTACTTTCCCATTATAAAATAATTATAGCCTATGTGCTATTCCAGACTATAATCAATCTCTGCGCCAAATTTCATCCAGACCCGTGCCGCCGTTCTGGCGTGGTTGAGTTATTAACATCCACAGATCTAAACTTTCGCATTTATAATATTATTAGGATTACGAGTAGGTACTAGATTAACGTTTCATGAGGGGTACCCGCAGGTACTAAACGGAGCTCTGTTGCTGTCACTCACGTGTTCATCTGTCCGTCTGTCTGTCAAAGTACTGGTCTGGGTGTCTTGTGTATGTGAATTTACATGTTTGTGAACGCACCCACGATACAGGAATATTCCTAGTGTGGGGCAACGTTTTTTCTTAAAAAAAAAAAAAAAAAGTTTCGTATCCAAAGTAGTAGGCAAAAGTAACAAAAACTGCCGTTTCTGACACTTTTGCCTACTACTTTGGATACGAAACATTCTGAGACCTGTTTTAACAACGTAAAAATACTTTATCCTCTTTGTAACAAACGTGACATTGGATTCTTTAATATTTATTTTTTAGGCTGTGCTACGACTTTTTATTCAATTAGGGCGCTACTTGGCCCGTAGTAGGGAATTAAGGCGCTATTAACTGCCAATGACCTTGAGTGGTTAGCTTGCGTGTTCTCTGCTGAGCTTACGTAACGCGTCGTACATCCACCCAGTAATAGGACTTGCCCATCAAGGAGCGCTGTCCGAAATTAGACGCATTATTAATTTATTACACATAAAACAAAAATTATTAAACTAAAACTCTTAGACTAAACTATAAATAATTAAATGATATTTAAAATGGTAAAGGTTTCATAAAAGTACGCTTTACAGTTTTTGCGTGATTCTCATTTTTTTATCCGCATTATACATAATTTTACAAATTAATTACACTATGTTATAAAAAAATAATTTCAAATATTCCCAGATCAAATTACGGCAGAAATTGTCTAGAGTAACATATATTTTTATCAAAGAAATAAGACTAGTCGTTTAGACGTGATGATCAATTAAAAACCATTAAAAGTCGTATGACTGCGCCTTAAGGAAGGTTTTCGTCATGCGGAGCCGGGGCGTGTTGCTAGTCAATGATAAAAAGCCGGCTAAGTGCGTGTCGGACTTCGCATATTTAGGGTTCCGTACCATATGAGGGAAATCAATATTTTCGTATTTGTTAGTAATAATAAGGAATCAATCAATCTGCCTAGCCTTTTCCCAACAATCTTGGGGTCGGCTTCCAGTCTAACCGGATGCAGCTGAATACCAGTATTTTACATGGAGCGACTGCCTATCTGACCTCCACAACCTGGGTTGTGGAGTAACTGGTTACAGATGATGAAGATGTCAGACTTTCGGGCTTCTGACGACCCGTAACGACTGTCAAAGATCCACAATTGACAGCCGGGACCAACGGCTTAACGTGCTTTCCACGGCACGGACGGAGGAGTCTCGGTATGAAAAGATGGTCACCCATCCATGGACAAACCCCATCAAGCGTAGCTTAACCTGATGGATCGACCCGAGCGGCTGTTATTACTTTAGCCACGAGCTCGTCAGTCGAATAGGCGTTGATATAAAGAGAAAGGAGCTTTGTGAAAGCCCCGACCACGCCTCCGGCATGTGCTGAAACAGGTTTCAAGAGCCCAACAGTCTATAACTGTATGGGGAGAGACAGACAAGTAAGTATCGAGGTTTTAGTGCACCTAATCACTATATAGCGGTAACTGTCTAACTTAGGTAGTTTTTAGGGATCCGTACCCGTGGGGTCCAAACAGAGCCCTATTGCTGTCACTCACGTGTCCGTCTGCCTGTCTGTCCGTCGTTTGTCTGAAAATTATGTTCCGAAGATTTTTTTAACTAGGTCTAGGTCAATGGGGATTGACCTATGTGAAGAAATGAAATGTAAAGAAAATTTGACCCGCCAAAAATTAAAAAATGGCCCATTTTGAATTACCGCCGTGATTAGAGGACTATCAGGCAAATTCGAAAACTTTTTAACATAAAACATTTAATAGGAATTAAGCCATACCTAATTTTTGTGCCAAACATAATTGAATCGGCTCGGTTTTCGTGGAAAAAAGAAACGTAGATCTCGTCAAAAATTTTGTGATAAAATCGGTCTGAGCTGCAGCTGTCCCTATCGCACTCTATGGAGATAGGCTTGAGGCAGCACGACGGCAATAAATTCTTCAAATACCTATTTTCAAATTCCTCGCAGGTCCTGTTCCCTTAGGGCGTGAGATGAGATGACCTAAATAACGGTTACTTTCAGACTGCAGAGAAAAGAAAGAGATGCGCGACGACACAAAGATTTAAAAAAAAAAAAAAGTGACAAAGCTTACAATTTATAGTAAAATAAGAAGCATTTTATCGATTTATTCAAAACTGAGTTAAAGTTTTGCAAATTCGATACATTATTTGTTATAAGTTTTACTGACGTACTTTGGCTATACCTACGAGAAAAAAAGATGGTCAAAGTTAGAAGGAAGTTTGACGTTCATTTCTATCGAGAATTTTAGTTTTAAAATCGGAAACAATAAAGTTCTCAGAAATATAGTCAAAATTAACATATATTTTTTCTGCAGCTTTAAATAAATAGACTTAGCTAAAAATTTTTTAGAAAAACAGCAATTTTTGTGTTTTACTAATGTTGTACAGCTACGATTTTACCACATTTTGCATTTTATGAGATTTGCTCCAAGTACTTTGACGCAAAAACAGTAGCTACTAATTCTAGGCTACATAGTAACAAACTGATAAACAGTTGTAATATTTATTTTACGCAATTTTGCCGGTCCACATTGTAAAAAAGTAGATAAAATTTGTGACATAAATGATAAATATTGTAGTACGTAGAAATAATCATTCCTAATACAAATATAGATTTAAAAAACCTGGCAAATGCAAAACGCACACCCACAATAATTTTCAACATTATCACACAATAGTAGGATTCAAATAACAATAAAAATCGGCCAAGTGCGTGTCGGGCCACGCACATGGTAGGGTTCCGTAGACGCCCGTTATAATTAGTGGAATTAGAAGGGGGCTTTATGTTTATTACTATAAACATAATACTTGAGTTCACGGTCATACATTATAATTAAAACGAAAAAAAAAATATTTTTCTAAAAATTTGGGGGTGGTGTAGAGTCGCCCCCCACCATTTCCCCCCGCCGGAGGTGCTCCAAGGAGCCCCCGGAACCGTAGTATGGTTTTGTTTCAAGTCGCCTTTATAAAGTGAGGTGGTCGACGGAGCCACGCTTTGCGGGGCTCTTACTTCTTAAGGCCCTACTCACGGTCCAGTGGCGCCCTCATTGAAAAAAAATTCGTAGCATAGCACAGAAAATAAATATTAAAAAATCCAACTTCACGTTTGTTACAAAGAGGATAAAGAATTTTTACGTTGTTAAAACAGGTCTCAAAATGTTTCGTATCCAAAGTAGTAGGCAAAAGTGTCAGAAACGGCCGTTTTTTTTGTACTTTCACTCAGGCCACTGGACCGTGAGTAGGGCCTTAACGGTTTCAATAAAAAAAACTTCTTTTCGCTCGCTCACTGGACCTTGCCATGCCCTTCTAGCCGAACCTGTCCGAGTCGGGGTGTCCCAAGTCCCAAGGTCACTTCGCTCGCTCGGGCGGCCAATAAAATACCAAAATGTTAACTTTCATTACCCAGAGGGGTAGCAAAGTCGTCGAGCGTTAACGATAAGAAGAGCACATTCACGTAAACTAGGAACTCGGAAGCAACGGAATGACGCGAGTCGACAATATCTGTCACTGTCAATGTCAAAAAGTGGCGAATTTACTAAGAATTTAGTGTAATAGTTACGTTCCGTTACAAGCGTTAGTTAGTGATTTACCAATTTTTTGAAAATTAATTTAAAATATTTCGACGCAGTCTCGGCAGCTAAAATTGCTTGGGGGCGCTTGAGACAAATCCCCTTGGACCCCCTCCCCCTCACAGTGACAGAATCCTCAAATTCAGGAGACCGAATTCTAAACCCAACCCAAAAAAGCTTTTTCAAAATTTTATTGTTTCGTTAAAGTCGCGTGATTAATATAATTATACACCCATGCAAAACTGCAGCTTTCTAGTAGGTACTAACTGTCTCAACGCTATGCCTCGGATCGGATGGAAAGTCCGAAACTATAAGGGGTCCTTGTCCTTGTTAGGACTACGGAACCCTAAAAAGAGAAGTTTCAAGTATCACAGACAAGTCTAGGGTTTTTATTGACTAAGACACTTAAATTGGGTATCATATAACTTCTTTATTGCAAACGGTACTGGATGCCGACCCCAAGATACTTGGGAAAAGCTAGGCAGATCGATTGCAAAAGGTGTGGGAAGTTGGGAACCTGGTCAGTGGGTCGTTTTAGGCAGGGCGGAGTCCTCCTACGTTTCCACATCTAAGATGTTCGTGTTAATATTTTTAAGCCAGAAAATATTTATGGTATATATTTATGTATGTATAAGAAAGTTACGCTTTTTTATCTTACTGCCAAACACTTTACACGTGCAGCCTGTGGGTTCACTACACACTGGTGGTGGCATACAATGCCCTGCTTGTCCAGTACAACAACTCCTTTAGGGTGCTGCAGGGGCTACCGCGATTCTGCAGTGCTTCGACTATGTTCACAGAAGCGCACACTAATGGCTTTCAAGCCCTTATTAGGAAACAGTGTGCGTCGCTGCTGAGTCGCATTTGGTCCAGCCAGCAGCAACAGCATACTGACTTACTGAGCGTGTTCGCGGACAGGTGGGACTCTCCACTGCTGCGCCACTGGATAAGTGGATACGCTTGCATGCTGTTCGGTGAGCAGTGGACAGTTCCACCTCTCCGAACTTAATGTGTATTGTATATATTGTTATTTTTCTTTCTCTTTTCTTTTTGTGTTGTATTGTTTTTACATGTTGTATGTAACATATGAACAATGGTCTGAATTTTTATTTTTATGGCCTTTCAGAATTTTCGGAGAGGAAACCCTAAATTTTAATTTATTTAATTGCCGAATTTCATTCATCATTCTGACGGCAACCGGTATACCTATCTACGTAACTGTAAATTAATAAGAATAACACTCAAAAAGTTGATTATACTTACTGTTTTAAATAAAAGAGTTAAAATCCAATAACTTCACACATAATAGTCACTGTTCACACTATGTTCTAGATAAACTAATAATACAAATATCGTATAGTTGGTAAAAAAAAAAGTAAACAAAACTTATCTAGAAACGACACGTCATACCGGCAACGCGCTCAAGGCGAGACTGAACTCACTGAATGACTGAACTGAGTCTGAGACTCTGAGTAGACAGACTGATGGATGTCGGCCGCACGCTCAAACATGAATAAAAACTCATAAAAATAATAAAGCTACGTTTAACTTACGATATTTTTATATTATAGCCAAATTAAGTGATTAAAAACATAATAGACTACTGGCGAATGACAGATTCTCCCGTTTAATTTAAAATTTTGAAAGAAAAACATGATTTTCAATAGTCCTAAGTGAGCTATTGTTATCACACACATGTGGTATTTAGATAGATTACCCATACATCTGTAACCTTCACGCATGGATCGGCAGCGTGATGGTTGTTACTGTAAATCTTTTGAAGATAATAATTTACTACTACTTAATTAATGTAACTGTCATAGACAATACATTTTTACTAAGTAGGTACCTAATAATGAATTTGACTGTCATACACAATACATTTTTATGCAAATTACAAGTTGGTGACCTAGGCTCCAAGCTGTTGAGGCAATGATTTTGAATGAATTTAAATAGCGTTTATTTTTCTAGATTGCATTGCACCTAATATTTTTGTCTCTGCCTAGCCCAAAGGTTGACAGGTAGAAAATGCCTTAGACATAAGTCCGTCTCTTTACTGTATAGTTGTATGTGCATGTAGAACAAAATAAAAAATACTGGCCAAGTGCGAGTCGGGCTCGCGCACGAAGAGTTCCGTGTCACTATCTAAAAAACGGCCCTTAAATATTTATTTTATTCGGTTTTTAGTACCATATTTGTTGTTATAGCGAACGGAAATACTGAACATAATATCTGTGAAAATTTCAACTGTCTAAATGTCACGGTTTATGAAGTACAGCCCGGTGACAGACGAACAGACAGACAGACGGACGGACAGTGAAGTCTTAGTAATAGGGTCCCGTTTTACCCTTTGGCTACGGAACCCTAAAAACCGGCCAACTGCGTGTCGGCGTTCGCACATTTAGGGTTGCAGATTTATCAATACATTGGTATTTGATAGTAAAATATACGTAATAATAAACCACACGAAATTTCAAGTTCATAGGTCCATGGGAAGTTAAAAAATTCTTCGAAACAAAATTTTGTGACAGACGGCGGACACGTGAGTGACAGCAATAGGGCTCCGTTTGGACCCTTCGGGTACGGAACCCTACTATATGATACATTCGGTTTCGCATCATATTTTCGATACCATTTTCATTTAAAAATATGAAGAGCAACAGTGATGGCTCAGTGGTAGTGAATCCGTCTTACAAGTTAGCTATACTTCGAGTTTAGTACCCAAGAAGAAAAAAGTGTAGAGCACACTTTGTTTATTTTTTTTCATCAGCAGTGCTCTTAAAATGGTGAGAGAAATAAGTAGGGAAACCGGAATGTCCTAGAGGCTAGAACTACCTGCACTGGGTCCAAGTGACCGTGATAATAGACCACTTCCTTTCACAGGACTCCTGAGAGAGAACCATTGCGGGTAACACGGGTGGTGGATGTCACAATGTTATCGAATTTCGAAGCGCGTTAGGCATTTTTGAGATGGGAAAAAACTAATAAACTCGCGCGCTACGAGCGACACCGACACCGCTACGAGTGCTATGACGCGTAGCACACAGTTTTTACTTCTGTCGGCAGTCCCCATTTTCTTTTTTTTGTTTTGTTTTATTTTAAACGTTGCCCCACACTAGGAATTACTCCTGTATCGTGGGTGCGTTCACAAACATTCACATTCATTTTTTGCGGGTTGGAAAATCATCCTATGACTTCTCCCGCTCTCGGTGGAGTAGGAGGCCGTGGCATACTACGCGCCGTCGACTCTCAGGCCTGGTGCCGATCGGACGGCGAGCTACCCATTATTCACCGTCCGCAGGCCCGTGTCTACGGTTGCCGGAGATCATCCTGCGACCTCTGACGCCCGGAGCGTCTCCTGCGGCGGCTGCGGCTGGAGGCGTGAGGGCCACTCCGTTGAGTCTCCCTCACCCGTTCCGCCTCCTCCTTCGCGAGCATTACTGCTTCGCAGGAGAAGACTGCTTCCCATTCCCTCTCGCTCCGTACCATGGCCTGGACCAGGGCCGGGCGAGTCCCTATGACTGCCTATTTTTTTAGTTCTTGTTAGGACATGATGGTGTCCTCGGCCTTTTATGCCAAGCCACAGGCGAAGGGGCGAAATCAATTAGACGACGTTGCTTTGCGCAGTGGCTCAGTGATAAACTGTCTGCGCGTCGATTCGTGGTTCAAATCCCACGAAAAACTTGTCAGATTGCCTTGGTTTTTGAACCACCATCAATACAGTTTGTTTTTAAGGCAATCCCATTGTATTAGCATTATGCGCTTACGCTGAGTCAGGTTTCAAGTCCTAGGCCGAGGAAAGTGTGAATGGGTTTTCCATCTATTGATATCTCAGGGTTTGTGCCCGATTAATGGCAGTAGACTCTCCTCCTACCTATTACCTACATGGGTCTTACTTAGCCATATCTATTCACTTTTGTTCAAAAGGAAAGATACCGTAGCGATAATACCTAGCTTGTATTATGGAACATTTAACGAACGCTAGGTGGGCCAATGATTTTCATTGGGTTTTTACCAATAGACAGACTGATGAAGAAGGTTTAGGTGTATAATTTGTGTCTGAGCGAAGCTGGAGCGAGTCGCTTTTGACTATAAAATGCTAAAATAGTCCCAGCTAGAGCTCTCTAATACAATCCTAAGTTAAAAAAAAGCCTGGAAAAGGTCAGGCTATCTAATAATAAGTTTGTAGTTATAAAATAATTATTTTAAACATGATTTTTTATTTTTTTTTCTATGTGTAAAATGAAAGACGAATCAATCGAGCCCAAACTCGGTGGGGTTATGTTGTTTTATCACAGAGATGCAGTGGCCCACCTTCCAGCTTCATCATCAGACCCTGGATATTATCTAGGCGTAAAATGCTTCTCAAGACAAATCAATCGAGCCCAGACTCGATGGGTTTATCTTGTTTAGTTCAGAAGTTCCTATGGCCATCTTCCGTCTCCATCATCAGACCAGCTTCATGGTACCATATCATTGTATTGTCACCGAAGATACATATATACACCAAATTTGAGTCCAATCGGACATCGGGAAGTGGGTCTAATTTGAGTTGCAAGATTCTACCTTTTTTTTGGGTGGGTGTGAAATCACCCAATGACTTCTCAATGACACCCAATGACGCTCTGGATGGAGCAGGATGTTAGACTCTTACTGACTAAAACCCACCCCTGTTCCTTCCCTGCCTGAGTGCCCAGGGGTGCGGTTACTCATTTTCAGAATTTATCCGCTACCCCTAGGCATGCAGGCACCGGCCACGATGGGCCCCGTCAGTGGTGGCTGACACTAATCTCTTTGAGGCGCGCGTGGAACACTACGCGCCGTCGACTCCGGGCCTGGTGCTGATCGGAAGGCGAGCTACCCATTGCTCGCCGTCCGCAAGGCTCGGGTCTACGGTGGCCGGAGATAGTCTCGCGACATCCTACGCCCAGTACGCCCAGTACCTCTCCTAAGATTCTACCTTAACAAACATAGTTATTTACATACATACATTGCAAGTTATATAAAAGCTTCTAAAAGACAAGAAGATCCATATCTTTAAATTGTTTTCGGCTTGTGCCTCTTTCCTTAGATGACGTCAAAGGTGACTAAGAAGATTTTCAGAGTAACAAACCGCTTAAACTTAGGTACTTATGAGTTCAGGACTTGTTTTTCTGTTTCCATCGATTTTCTCCTCGGTTCCCATTACTTATGCTTGTTTTGTTCATATTTACCCAAAGCTATGGTGACATATAATGTGATTCATTAGGGTTGTAGATTATTTTCCGGTCTGAAGCTCTGAAGGGGTACACAGATTTGTACCACCCGGATACAACCTTTTTTTTTTGGCGGGGTGGGAAATCATCCAATGACATCTCCCGCAGCGGGAAGGTGTGTCAGATTCTTACTGACTAACACCCACCCCTGTTCCTTCCCTGCCTGAGTGTCCAGGGGTGCGGTAACTTATGTTGAGAATTTATCCGCTACCCTTAGGCATGCAGGCACCGGCCACGATGGGCCCCGTCAGTGGTGGCTGACAAACATCTTTTTGAGGCGCGCCGTCGACTCACGGGCCTGGTTCTGATCGGACGGCGAGCTACCCACTGCTCGCCGTCCACAGGACCGGGGTACCCGGACACACCCTAATTTCAACAATTATGTTCAAATTCCACGTTTTTGGGGCTATCAATTCGGGCATAACTTTACTAATTAGTTTTAGTTATGGGGTACAACAACTAAAAGATAACAAACTTATTTACGTACAAAAAAATACAATCGACTTTCAAAAAAGTAATACTATAAAAGTTTTTTACATTGTGATAATATATCGATGGGTAGGTAGTTTTCGTAATGGTTATCTTATCCTCTGATAGATGTCTTTAGATATTATTAGGTATAGATAATAGATGACCCACGAGGTGCATCCCAGTGTTACTCCTAATCGAAACAAAACAGTAAAACACTGGCACTATAGACTATTTAGGATTAAGAGTGAGGAGCGTCTTTGAAAAAAAAAAAAAAAAATTGGTTGCCTGTAAAGTCGGTATACGGGCGAAAGTTTTACGTGACAACGACTTTGAGTGGTAAAATAATTTTAATGTGAATATTCATTCGTATAGTAGGAAGAAGGATGAAATAATAGTAACAAACTACTTTTTTGATTGAAAACTACCACAACATTGTGATTACTACAACATAACCTATTCACTTATGTCTTAGTCATTTATTTCATCATGTTATATTATCAGTCTGAAATTATTTACCTTTGCTGTTTGAATTGTTGCGATGGACGAAACTACCTTCACATTATCACTACACAATCGTTTTACAATTAACTGGCAACGTGTAAACTTGTATGCAGGCGCCTAAGCGAAATAGAAGCGCAAGACATGAACCGGTGTGTATGCCTATCTCTCTCACTCTCTCTCTCTCGCTCTGTCTCTCTCGCTCTTAGGCGGGCTAACTGTGCTCGAGTGGAAGGGACGCGTGCCTTTCACTTTTTATGTCTGTCTCTCTCGCTCTTAGGCGGGCTAACCATGCCCGAGTGGAAGGGACGCGTGCCTCTCACTCGCTCTCATTGTGAGCGCATAACGTGAGCGGAGCGTAACGCAGTTTCTTGAAGTGTCACCCGGCAAACCAATTTATAAGACGTTGTCACGTCAAAAGGATAGAACCCTTCATAACACTATCCTTCTACTAGGTATTATAAATGCGAAAGTTTGTGATTGTGGGGATGGATCCCAGGATGGATAGATGTATCTATGTTTGTTTTTCATTTTCGTAAAAAATACTGAACAAAATTTGTTGATACTTTTCAGTAACGTAGCTTGTACGTAAACACAGCAAACTAGATAGGTTTTCAGGGCACACGAACAGAATGGAGGTGTGCGTAAAATCAATAGGTGTATTACTTCACCTATTTATTAGTGTTTGCTTCACAATTTATAACCCGTTGGCCACGCACACACTTGCAATCTCTTGTCACTTTAATGTTGCAGGGAATCTGAAGCATTTTTAGCTAATGTAAATGTGTATAGCCGCCAAGTGGGCCCTCATTGAATAAAAAATCGTAGCAAAGCGTAGAAAATAAAGATGAAAGAATCCTATGTTGCGTTTGTTACACATAAGATAAGGTATTGTTACGTTGTTAAAACAGAACTCAAAGTGTTTCGTATCCAAAGTAGTAAGCAAAAATACCAAAAACGGCCGTTTTTGACACTTTTGCTTACTCCTTTGGATACGAAACACTTTGACTCCTGTTTTAACAACGTAAAAATACCTTATCCTCTTTGTAACAAACGGAACATAGGATTCTTTAATCTTTATTTTCTACGCTTTGCCACAATTTTTTATTCAACGAGGGCGCCACTTGGCGGCTATATACGCCTTAAGTAACTAGGTTAAATAATTTATAAAGAGGGAAGTACCAATGCCATGCAAACAGAGCCGCAGGTGGCAGCTATAGTCTACACAAAATATCGTATTGTAGCCTCCCATTTCGAAAATATTAATTCCACATTCATCACGAGGACCTGACCTGATTACTGGGTCATCACAATAAAACAGGATGTTATAACGCTATGAATTAATTACTCTCGACTGCTCTATAACCTAACATGGGAACGGGATGAGTTAAGCGACACCATGGCAATTCATATTTTGTTAGAGCGAAGCAGTTTTGACAAGGATTAATTACTTGTTAATATGTTTATCTTGGTTGTCATCGGGCTTCTTCGACAACCCAAGGTTAACGTTTGCTTGGAAAAAAATTTAACCTCTTAGGATCCGAAACTCAACTGAGTTTGAAAACAAAAAAAAACCAGCCTCCTACCTCTTTAGATCCGCGGACAAGGGTTGTCGAAGAAGCCCGATGACAACCCGGGTTGTCATCGGGCTTATAAGGGTTAAGTTCTTTCAGTCCATCCCAAGGTTGTCGGGTAGATATCGCTGTTCAGCGATAAGACCGCCGTTGTACCCATAGATTTAAGCTTGTGTGAAACAATTGTGTGACTGTTTTGGTGTACAATAAAGTTTTATTCTATTCTATTCTAAAAGGGCCAACTACGTTGAAGAAGCTGGCCCTGCAAGCTCTGTTGGTAAACCATGTTGTTAATATAGTACGAGTACCTACTAACTGTTGAACACCACAAAGGGTCATCAGAAGTTTCCATTTTTTTATTCCCTACATTTTAGTGAGTTATATTTTTGAAATCGCCTCCTCAAGCCCTTTATTTTGATATCCCACATGACTGAGACATAACCATGTCACCAAAAAAAAAAAAACGACCACAAATTACCTAATGGCGGCCGCAATTTTTTTTTTCATAGTCCATACATGTCACTTCGGCTGTCAAGACCAATTTAATGATACCTCATTTTTTGAGGTTTTTTGGCGGGATTTTCTCGAGTGCAGTTCAGTGGCTGTTTGAATTATTCGTTTATTGATTCCTAGTGGATATTGTGATGTAAAATTGGTGTAGTTTTGTGTCTCAAGTGTCTACGCGACTGGACAATATGTGGAATCATTGAAACAGGCGCGATCTCGGTAAAATAGAGCTGAGAATTTTATTGTAGTATTGACTACCTTAGTGAAGTTTGCCGAGAAGGCTGACTCGACACATTTGTTGCCAATTACTGCAAAAAACATTAGAATGTGTTACATCTGCATTCTAATGGAAAAAAAAGTAAAAATACACTACTAAAGACGAGGCGGTATGGTTTATGACCTTAGCCTGTCCGAGAAAGGGCAAAGAAAAAAAAAAAAGATACCTCATTTGTTAAAATCCATCCAGCCGTGTAGTCTACAGGGCGTGTCAAAGAAATAGACATACAAACATACATAAATAATCTAAAAAAAACATTAGGTACCCTCCTTCTAGGGCAGTTGGGAAAATCTTCAATAACATCTTCCTCTTCACCTACTTTTTTTCAAAAGGCTGAAAAGTGTGGTGAAACGTTTTGGGAACACATTCATAGTGCGTACAGCGAATGAGTGGAATTCCCTGCCGAAAGCTGCGTTTCCTGATATCGTAGCTATAACCTGGGAGTCTTTATGTGAAGAGTCAATAGAATACTCTTTATTATGTACCTACACCTTTTACCATTTAGATTACAAGACATATAAATGAAGAAAACTTTACATAAGGTGACACAATGGGCGGCCTTATCGCTGAAAGCGATCTTTTCAAGACAACCTTTGGATGGATTTTATAGAGAAAAAAGAAAGACAGTATATAGGTACAATAAAACATAATAGAAAATATATACATTAATAATAATGAAACAAAAAGTATATAGCCCTAGTAAAAACGATTAAAGAGAGAGGTAGTGATTTTTGACCATTGTTTTAAAAGTGGACAAAGATTGAGCACGCCTTACCGACACGGGCAAGGCATTCCATAACCGTACCGCTTGTACCGTAAAAGATTTGTCGTAAAAGCTAGTGGAATGCATCGGCATCTCTAGTCTCAAGTTTTCCGATGACCTCAGTTGTCTGTTATGTGTGTCATGAAGGAACTTTTTTAAGATAAGAGGGGGTTTTAGGATTGGACAGAATACTGTAGAGCAGAAACAAAATATGAGAATCTGGGAAGCCACTTGAGCTTTGTGCGAAATTCAGAAATGTGATCATATTTGAGCAGGCAAAATATAAATGTTATGCAAAGGTTTTGAAGCCGCTCAAGTTTATATAGTTGTGCCTGGGTGAGATCGAGATAACTGACATCAGCATAGTCAAGGATGGGAAGCAGAAGGGCCTGTGCAAGCGCAGTTTTAGTGGCAGTGGGAAGAAAGTTCCGCAACCGTGCGACCAAATCTACAAGGGCAGCTTGTTTGTAGATTTGTAAAAACTTCTTTCTTCCTACCACCTTTATGCAGATGATAAAGGTGGTAGGAAGAAAGAAGTTTTTTGGAAATAGCGTTTATAAATATTGCGAAGAGTAGAGGAGATAACACGCCACCCTGAGGTACACCGGCAGCTGTATAACACCAGGAAGAGTTAAATTCTTCTATGCATATATGTTGCCGGCGGCCATACAGGTAACTGTGAAACCAGTCAATCGCTGTTGGAGATATGTTAAGCGAGCGAAGTATGCCAAGCAGGATATCGAAATCGACAGTATTGAATGCATTACTAAAATCTAGTAAGCAAAGAACCGTCAGTTGTCCTCGCTCCATGCCTAGCCGTATGTCATCGGTAACGTTTACTAAGGTTGTAGCTGTGCTATGACCAGGACGAAATCCGGACTGAAAAGGATTCAGCAGACTATTCTTACAAAGAAAAGCACTAAGCTGATTGTGGACAAGGCGTTCAAGGACTTTGGAGAGGAAAGGGAAGATGGAAATAGGACGGTATTCGGAAAAGGAAGTAGAATTAGCCTTTTTGGGTAAGGGAGTGATTTTGGCCTCTTTCGAAATTGATGGAAAGACCCCATGGAATATTGAGTCAGAGTAGTGTGCCGGAATTCTTTGAGCATTTATATGGACTACATTAAAATTCTTCGGAACATCGGAAAATTGAGATTCAAGCGAGTCAGCAAGGGTCGGAATGCTAACAAAACTGTCATCACTACTTGCAGAAGAAAAGCTTTCGGTGTCACTGTCGTCATTACTGGCTGACATCGAAAATATCTAAAAATAAACAATATGTCAATGGGTTACTTCTAGGCAAGCGTGCTCCATCGTCCACCACATTATCGCTTACCATCAGATGAGCTAATCTTCAAGCGCGAACCTATCCATGATAAAAAACTCAAGGCAAAAGTTGAATAGTTTTTATTATGTTTTCCCATTAGCAACACTGCTTTTCTCAGAAGCAGCCCGGAGTCAGGATTGATGACAAAATCCTTAGCAGCTCGGCCTCCATCCCAATGGACTAAAAATACTAAAACACGACTGCCAGGAGAAATGGTGTCAGAAATACATCAGTCCTGCCTACCCTTTCAGGAAAGTGATGATAAAAAATAAAATAGGTACTTATGTACCTACCAATATCTTGAAGAGTGGGTTGACTATCCAGGAGAAATATGTACATAAATATATATTGTTTTCCACACCTAAACCTATTTTGCAACGTACATACGAAATCCGACGAATTTTAGGTAATGGGCTAACACACCCATTACGAATGTCTATGTAGGTCTGTGCTTATATTTTTTTATGGAACACGGATAACAATGTCTGCAGTCTCGACTAACCGGCGCCAGATGCGTGACGTCATCGTTTCTCTGATGAAATGGTTCAACGTGCCAGATTTGTGGCACTAACAATCGTGTACTTATAGTAGGTAGGTACCTGGTACCTACTCTTTGCGGACAATGTGCTAAACATTGGAATAACTTACTTGCCTAAAAAATAAGGAGTTCGTTACTCTTTTGAAGCTTGTTGCTTCTTTAGCTGACTGTTATATAACGATCCCGATAACGCTTATAAAAGACAAAACAAAATACTAAATTATTATTTGTAATTTTGTACTCTACAATGGTAGTTTTCGTAATTAGATTTATACCATAACTTGTATGAAAATATATAAACTGGCAACATTGACAGTGAGTAGACAGACGTCAAAACTCGCTCGACAAACAAAAATCCAAGCTGCGTTTATTTTATTTCAAAATAAACTTTATACACAGTAAAAATGGCTGAGAAACCACCGGAGGAAGGCTACATATCGGTAGTGGATGATGAGCCTGAAATTTTCGAGTTACTTAAATGGGATTCGTCTCATACTCAGAAACCAGAGCAACCACCGCGGCCTATTGAAAAACCTCGGAGTCCGGAGAAAAGAGTTCTCAAACCTGCTGAACTCGACCCATTTGATTTGAATGAACCTGCTTTTATAGAAGCATATAGACTGTCTAAGGATTTGGCGCGAAACTTGTGTGAGGAATTGAAACCTGTGATGCCCGATTCTATAAAGTCGATTGAATTCTCTGTTGAAAGTAAAGTAAGTACTGCCTACATTGTTCCCTGTGTAGAAAGTATGTTGCAATACAATGCCCGAGCCTATCACGGCAATGTTGTCATGAAAATTAAGTATACACTACACAGTTGTTCAGTGATGATAAACTTATTTAATTTGGTTATGCTATCATTATTTGTTTCTTTTGTTTTTGTTTAGATTCATGTACTTTAAGGTGAATGCTCCAGGGTAGCCCGCGAAATCAATTTTTTTTACGTTTTTTGCAATTTGCAGGTCAGTGTCAGGTTTTATCTTGGTCAAAATTTGATTTGCGGCCGTAGCAAGTATGTGTACAGAATTATAATCATTAAAATCACCAATACTTCTCTCTCAGTTAGAATTGACGCCAAATGTCATGATTTCATGAAATACTTACATCTGGCATCAATTCTAACTAAGAGAGGTGTATTGATGATTTTAATGATTAAAATTCTGTAGACACATACTTGCTATGGCCGCAAATCAAATTTGACCAAGATACAACCTGACACTGACCTGCAAGTTGCAAAAAACGTAAGAAAATTTGAATTTCGTGGGCTACCCTGGAGCTTCCACCTTAAGTACTATAAATTAGTTTTAGTATTACTAATTAATATTTATTTGTGTATATAATATTGGTAAATACTTTGAATTAATTCAAATTTATAATACTAATAAATAAAACGAATTTTAGATACATTTGGAGAAAATTATAGTATAGTACTATTGCATTGTTCTTTTATTGCAATATTTGTAAACCAAAGCTTAAATTACTTGGTAAACTTACTATTAATCCGTCAGGCCCCTCGCGTCTCCTTAAAACCTCATCTGTCACTTAGGTTATATGTGACCACGAACAATAGATTTTCTTTTGTGTCTGTTGTCTGACAGATCAGCCATTAAGGAGACAATAGGTTTTTAATTGTGTCTGCTAATGAGTGTGCTTTACGGGTTAAGTACTTGGTTCTCACAGGTAAGAGTTTTTAGTTAATCAGCATCAATAGAAGGGTTCTGGAAATATTTTATCAGATTTATAATTATTTATTTGCTATGAACATAAAATTTGGAAATCAAAAGTAATAGTGAGATAGGAGAATATGTTTTCATTTGCATAGCAGAAAGTGTTTCCTTTATACTTGTCTCAAAACTAAAATAATTTCTGTGTAATCAAATATCTACTCTTCTTGATAAACCTCTGAACAGGGATGATTCAAGGGTTCAAAAATAATAATTCTATTTAGTCCTTCAGTTATATATCATCATTCTCCTGCCCTTACCCCAATTTATTTGGGGTGGGTCAACATGTCTTTTTCTTCCATACTCCTCTACTAGTCGTCATCTCTCTAGTCACCCCCTTTTTACCCATATCCTCTTTCACACAGTTCACTCTACTCTTATAGCCATCCACATCCATACACAACAAGACTTTCCTCATGACATTTTTTTCATTCCTCCGCATCACATGCCCATACCAGGACAACCGATTTCAGTTATATAATCAAAAAATATTGTACCCATATTTTTTGCTTTCATCATCAGCCTTTTAATGTCCCCACTGCTGGGGCACAGGCCACCTCTCTGTGAAAGGGTGTGGGCCGTAATCAACCACATTGGTGGATGTCACATGTCTTCGAATTTTTAGGTCTAGAACATGCCAGTTTCCTCACAATGTTTTTCTTTACTGTTTTTGAGTTATCAAACCAATAAAAATTGCACAGTGAGATGGTACATAATATTTCAACGCACTGTATTGTTCTTATTTTCTGTCAACATGACTAAAGAAAAAAATTGTGACCAATATTTTTTTTTGTAATCTAACTGATGCATCAAATAGATTTGTTTAGGAAACTACTCTGTTATTTAGCACCTTCAAGAGTTAATCAGATAAAAAATCTGTAAGTAGAGAATTTGATATTAGAATCGAATAATCCTACTAATATTATAACTCCAAAGTCTTGAACATAGACGCCGAGTTGCTAGCCTGTCGGTTTTCTATCGGTTGCGTTTTGGGGAGTGTGCGACGGAATTACATAATTTGATTCCACCAAGCCCGTTTCATCAACGGACCACAAGACGTACGGCGAAGTGTCACCGGTTCACGGTGGACATCACATCCATACGCACAAAGCGTTTCGAGAAAACATTAATTGTGCGTACAGGTAGGGAGTGGAATTTCCTACCGGAGTCTGTGTTTCCTGATAGATACAACCTGGGAGTCTTTAAGTCAAGAGTGAATAGGTTACTTCTAGGCAAGCGTGCTCCATCTTCGACCACATCTTCACTTACCATCAGGTGAGATAGTGGTCAAACGCGTGCCTATCAATAATAAAAAAAAAAAATGTGAAAGTTTGTGGGGATGTATGTCTGTTACTCTTTCACGCTAAAACTACGTAACAGATTTTGATGAAACTTTACAGTTATATTGCTTAAACATCAGAATTACACATAGGCTATAATTTATGATGTAGTGACGTACCAATACCACGCAAGCGAAACTGCTGGCAGAAGCTAGTAATCTGTAATTCTTTCTCAATTTTCCAGGTGATGGCAGCTCTCTCATTCTTCGCAACAGGGAAGTTTCAGAAGTCTATAATGGGTAAAAGTGACCCCAGCATCACGCAGTACTTTGTGTCAACTGCAGTGGTGCAGGTTGCAGAGGCTATGAACCACCCTGCTATTGTCAAGAAATACATTCACTTCCCTCATCTTAGGCAGGAGAGGGATATTATTAAAGCTAAGTGAGTAACAACATAAACTTATGTCCTTTTTCCTATAGGGTAAGCAGACGCTACAGAATGAACCCGCTACACTCCTTACATAATCGTTAGAAGAAGTAAGACGTTTTACTTCTTTCCTTCCATTTACTCTACTAATTACCTTCTAGGAGTTTTGGGCTTCAATTCGTTGGAGGTTAGACGAGGCTTCACAACAGCTCATGGTAGCCTACAAAGCTCTTAGAGGATGCATTGACAGTCAACTCCACAATCTTTTCTGTCGGTTATATGTTCCCGACAAATACATCGGCCTTCGCCATAATCGTCGACGCAATCTCGTCTAACACTGTCGCTAGAGCTGAGTCCCCAGTGTGTCGTACCTTAAGGATGCTTAACGGGGCTCCTTACCACCAATCCTGAATGCGATCTGTTTGCCGATGAATGGAGTAGTATAATGCGCGATGTCTGATGTTTTGTGAGAGTAAGTATGCTAGGGTGTCCTCTATTGTATGTATCTGAATTTTTTATTATTATAATTTGTTTTGTTTTTGTGTAGCATACCTACTTCAATTTCTATGTTAATTAATGTAATTGGTGTAACCGGTTCAATTAACAATAATCATTTGAGAGAAACAAAATGACAAAATGTTGGTAGTCATGAAACTCTTGTCATGGAATAATAGGGATGATTTGTGGGTTCTAAAATAATAATAGGGATGATTTGTGGGCTCTAAAATAATAATAGGGATGATTTGTGGGTTCTAAAATAATAATTCTATTTAGTCTGTAAGTTAGATAATCAAAAAATATTTGATTATCAAAGTTCAATTGAGCGGTGGTGGCCCAGTGGTATTGGCCGCGACTTACAAATTGTAGGTCGTGTGTTCAAACCCAGGCAGGCGCTTTACTTTGTGTAGATTATTTCATCACCACTGCTCTCAAAACGGTGAAGGAAAACATCGTGAGGAAACCGGTGTCCTAGAAACAATTCGAAGACATCCACCAATCCGCATTGGGCCCGCGTGGTGGATTACGGCCCACACACTCTCGCAGAGAGGAGGCCTGTGCCCCAGCAGTGGGGACATTAAAAGGCTGATGATGAAAGTTCAATTGTGGGGGCTTGTTACGTCGACTTGTACATTTTTTATCAAAAATCAAAATCAAAAGTCATTTATTCAAACTAGGCTGAGAACCAGCACTTTTTGAACGTCAAAGTTCTACATAAAGACAGTCCCCCAAAAAACGCCCGCCCGTCACCACTTCCTAGTGTTTTAGCTGTGAAGAAGAAGTGGCCAACAAACTCCCCAGCAACACATCTGTCTGTTAAGTTTTAAGAACTTGAATCTATATAATTCTAAGCAACAATCTTAACATTATGTAAAACAGAAAAATAAATATATGCCGTCTAAAATATAATCATAAAATTAAATAAAATAATCCGCCACTTGCCAGCTAGCACACTCAATCATGCCATTAAAAACCAACTCAAGCATAAATGTAGGTGTGACATGCGAAGTTTCAACAAACTGTATCATCCTCATTTTTTGTTTAAGACGCAGTTATACCACTTTTAATGGTTTTTATTAATTGAACATCACGTCTAAACGAAAATTCTGCCTATCCCAAGATTGTCAAGCGGCAATAGATGACAAAGGCACCTGATGCACTTTCTTTTTTAGGGTTCCGTACCAGGAGGGTTACCCTCCTGGTACACAGTCCAACACGTACTTGTTCGGTTTTTTGTGTTAAGTGTTTTAAAAACTTAATGCATAATAAAGTTTAACTGGCTTTTTGCAGATTCTACATGAAGTACGGCATCCCTAACGTGGTCGGATGCGTGGACTGCACACACGTGCCGATGGCGCGCCCCGACGATGACCAGAAGAGCCACTTCAACAAGTCTTACCATTCCAAGAAGGTGCAGGTTGTAAGTATACCTGTCTCAAACCGCCATTAAGGTGAAATGTAGGGTAGGTGCAGGTTTACCGCACCCGTGGGCACTCAGGCTGGGAAGGAATAGGGGTGGTTTTACACCCCCCCCCAACCCCCCAAATAGCCCGCGAAATTAAAATTTTCTCACGTTTTTTACACTTTGCAGGTGAGTGTCATTGTTCTGTAAATATGTACTTACTACGATCGCGACTCATATTTTGATCAACATACAACCTGATACTAACCTGCAAATTGCAAAATACATAAGAAAATTTGAATTTCGCGGGCTACCCTGGCGCTTTAAAAAACTGGCCAAGTGCGTGTCGGATCTCGCACATTAAGGGTTCCGTACCAAATATTGGTATTTGTTAGTAAAGTATACGTAATAATAAACATTATCACAAGAAGAAGAAAAGACACAAGACTAAGACTCACAAGTTTTTTTTTTTTTTTTGTGGGCTGGGAAATCATCCAATGACATCTCCTGCTCTAGGGTGGAGCGGAAGGGCGTGTCAGACTCTTACTGACTAAAACCCACCCCTGTTCCTCCCTGCCCTGAATGCTCAGGGGCGAGGTAACTCTTTCGAATTTATCCTCAACCCCCGGGCAAGACTCACAAGATTAAGTTTTCTTCATTTATATATTCTGTAATCTAAATGGTGTACATAATAAATAGTATTCTATTACCAAATTTCAAGTTCATAGGTCAATGGGAAGTTAAAAAAATCTTCTTAACAAAATTTTGTGACAGACGACAGACGGACAACAATAGGGCTCCGTTTGGAACCTTCGGGTACGGAACCCTAAAAATAGGCCGTCATAGGAACTGCCGACAGAAGTGGATCTTTGGAATAACTGTTTTATTTTTTAAATTATGCTATGAATAATTAATAAAATTTCGTAATTTGTCAATTTAAATTAACATTAGTCTGGTTTTCTAATTTATTGGCACTCTAAGCAATAATAGGGTATGCCTAGGGGTAGCGGGTAAATTCTGAAAATGAGTTACCGCACCGCTGGGCACTCAGGCAGGGAAGGAACAGGGGTGGGTTTTAGTCAGTAAGAGTCTGACACGCCCAAGTCATTGGATGATTTCCCACCCCCCCAACTGACTAAAACCCACCCCTGAATGCCCAGGGGCGAAGTAACTCGAATTTATCCTCAACCTCTGGGCAGGCATCGGCCATGACGGGCCCCGTCATGTTTGCTTACAACTCTTTGAGGCGCGCCTGGAACACTACGCGCCTGGTGCTGATCGGACGGTGAGTTACCCACTACTCGCCGTCCGTAGGCCCTTACAAATCGCTCAACGTTATAGAAGTTTTCACTTCAAAAAGTATTTTCTCCTTCCCATAGATTTGCGACACTGACTTAACGATAATCAGCGTGGACGCGACCGCGGGCGGAGCTTACTCACACTCGCACGTCCTCAACAGGCACGCCGTGCGGATAGACCTGGAGAGTCTCAACTATTCTGGAGAACCCTGCTGGCTTATTGGTAAGTGATCCATCAGTCCATATTAGTGTGATTACGTCCGCTGGTGGGTACAGGCCTAAACCATAAACTACAACTAATAGACTATTTTAAGGGTCTACTACCGGCCAAGTGGCGCCCTCATTAAATAAAAAATCATAGCATAGCCTAGAAAATAAATATTAAAGAATCCAACGTCACGTTTGTTACAAATAGTACCAAAAAACGGCCGTTTCTGACACTTTTGCCTACTACTTTGGATACGAAAATTTCTGAGACCTGTTTTAACAACGTAAAAATACTTTATCCTCTTTGTAACAAACGTGACGTCGGATTCTTTAATATTTATTTTCTATGCTATGCTACGATTTTTTATTCAATGAGGGCGCCACTTGGCCGATAGTACGGCCTTAAATGTTTTTTTTTTAAACCCTGAGTTACTTTTCAGTCTGATGCAGTTGGTAGTAGATATTTGTATTTGTTCAGTCGCAGATTTAATTAATGCCACCAACTGCATCCGACTGGTTGAAAAGTAGCTTGTTTGGAACTTTTTAGTTGTTTTTTTAGTCTTTTATAGAGGTTATCAATATAATTTTGAACATGTCAGCACTTATCGTCCCACCACAGTGTCTCAAGACAAAAGTCTATGACCAGTGCGTGTTGCCAGTGATAACGTATGGAACCGAAACGTCGTCGCTCACAATGGGCCTCATCAGAAGGCTTAAGTCACCCATAGGGCAATGGAGAGGGCTATGTTTGGAGTTTCCTTGCGTGATCGAATCAGGAATGATGATATTCGCAAGAGAAACAAGGTTACCGACATAGCCCGAAGAATTGCCAAACTGAAGTGGCAGTGGGCCGAAAGGTTCTGGAGTGGCGACCGCGTACCGGAAGACACAGCGTTGGAAAGCCTCCAACAAGGTAGACCGATGACCTGGTGAGGGTCGCGGGTAGCCGATGGATGCGAGACGCACAGGACCGATCATTGTGGTGACACTTGGGGGAGGCCTATTTCCAGCAGGACGTCTTTCGGCTGAAATGCTGATGATGACACTTATCAAGGACCGGTGACAAGGCATGTTTAGCTAAGTGACGTCATTCTTAATCAAATATGGCGGACTAGTAATTTTTTATGCATTTTTATGACAATTATGGGTGTCAAATGAAAGGGTTTGCTGAGAAAAAGTACGAAGAATAAAATATAAAGCGTGTTTTTAGTTTTTTTTTTAATCTATGGGGAGCGTGCAGGAACTATAGATGGCGCCACATAAATGTCAATGTCTAGTTAGTCTTTTCATGCCTACCTCAGACACCAGCTCTCAAATATTCTAGACTATCCACGTACCTGTATTAAAATAGATATATGTAATATTGCAATTAAGATGTAAGGTCTGTTTTTTGTGAGGAGAAATAAATAAACATTATTATTATAGTATTTATACAATACAAGTTGCGGATTTCACTCACTAGGTGGCAGTGTACGCTACGCGTGCTGCTTGTGTGCATGATGCGTGTGTATAATGAATGGCACGGAAATGTCTAGTTAAGTTTTTAAAGGGTAAAAGTTTCGAATTTACTCCACTAGATGGCATAGACTACGTCGTTCACGTTCCCTGTAGAAAATTATGCTGACCGTGTTCCATGCTAACAGCCGTCGTGGTATGACTGGCTCACTTTTCTTCACATCTTTTTTCTCGCCCTTGTCATATTATAGTGAGAATAAATGGTTGAACAAAGTTATGTTGTAAAAGCCATATTGTCAGATCTAGGTTTGTGTTTATCACGTTCTTATTATAATCAATCTGCCTACCCTTTTCCCAACTATCTTGGGGTCGACTTCCAGTCTAACCAGCGCCTTTAGACAAGATACTTTTCTGTTAACGCTAACGCTTCGTGCAAAATGTATGGCAACGACATTACTGGGCGTGAGTCACGTGACAGTTCTGACCGCAGGTAATGTCCTTGCCATACATTTTGCACGAAGCGTTTGCAGCTGAATACCAGTATTTTACATGGAGCGACTCCCTATCTGACCTCCACAACTCAGTTACTTGGTAATACGATTCCCCTTGGTAAGACTGGATATTAGACTTTCGGGCCTCTGACGAGCCGTAACGACTGTCAAAGATCAGACAGCCGGGACCAAAGGCTTAACGTGCTTTCCGAGGCACGGAAGAGTCTCGGTATGTAAAGATGGCCCATCCACGGACCAACCCCGGCAAGCGTAGCTTAACCTGATGGATCAACCCGTGCGGCTGTTATTACTTTAGCCGCGAGCTCCTCTACTAAATCACGTTTTTACTAATTTAACCGTAAACTTTCAGGCGGACCCCACTACACTCAAAAACCGTACATAATGACACCAATCCCGAAGATAACAAAGAAATCTCCAGTATCACCGGAAAAATACTACACGAACATACACGCTCAAGCACATGGCGCCGTCGTCGAGACTATCAAACAGTTGAAGAGCAGATGGAAATGCCTTCAAGCGAATTGTAACAAGCAGTTCGACCCCCAAACAGTGGCCATGATGATAGTGGCATGCTGCGTCTTACATAACATATGCAACCGGAGAGGATTGCCAGTAGTTCCTATGACTCAAACTGAAGACCGCTTAGAGGCTATGAAACAGAAGGTAGCTAACGGCCCGATACCTAGAAAGCAAGTCGAAGATACGAATGGTATTCAAGCAAGAGCTAGATTGGTAGAGAGACTATGGAATGAGCGTCGCGTTGTGCCGGAATGTGGGGCTCCTAAGAAGCGGATGTCGAAGAAGGATAGGGTATTGGAGACTCACCAGCCCCATGTTCAGGCGCCGCAGCAACAGCAGCATACACATCATCATCCTCAGCAGCAGATCTTACACCAGACACACCATGAGGACATGAGCAAGAGACCTCGCATCCTATCTATGACCACACCAACTTATAGCATAGGTGTTCCGCCCGGCTGGGGACACTATCCGCAACACTGATGGTGAATTTTTCAAAGGTACTAGCTGCGGAAAATAAGTCTTGATTAAAATATACCTTGAAATTAGAGGTGGGCAATCAACCGGGTTTTATCTGTATAAAACAGTACTTAAACGTGTTTTATCTCGAATATTGAGTTACATCAATAATCGGATTTATACCCGTCTACACTTGTAAAACGCAAAGCGTGATGAATACGCAAGTTGATAGTTCGACGGAGTTTATTCAGTGCCAAGGGTCTTTGATTCCCGCATCGGGACAGACCTACATAATTTAATACACCAAGAAGTTTATGAAAACCGTATGATACTTAGGATTGCCGTAACTTGTGGTACTTACAGTTCTGTTATTATTTTGGAAAACGATGTTAGTAGCGGCTACTATCTTATTAAATGAAATGTACTTTTTTTGTAGAATATTTGACTCAATAATGTTCATAAACGTCCATACATAGCCATTCAGACTTAGTATGGACGTGTTTTCCGCAGTGAATGCTTTTATAAGTAAAAGAGATTATGAAGTTGCTAATTTTTTATAAAGTTTCTAGCGACCCGCTCCGGCTCCGTACGGGTACAAATTATACACACAAACCGTCCTTGTTTATAGCTCTTTCTATTGTTGGAAACCGCATTAATATCCGTTGCGTGGTTTTGGAGGATTTAGCGGAGAAATAGACAGACGCGGCAAGCGATTTTGATTTATACTATTTAGAGATAAGATGGTCACACTTATCATGGTCTAAATACAGCCTTTTTGGTCCATGGTCTAAAACATTTTGAATGTGTGGCAGCGAACTGATCATTTCTAGTACTTTTGTCTTAAGGGTCTACCTCTTCGTAAGTGGCGCCTTTATTGAATAAAAATTCATATCTTAGCATAGAAAATAAAGATTAAAGAATCCTATGTTGCGTTTGTTACAAATAGGATAATGTTTTGGAAGCTTATGGAAGCGTGTAAATAAGAGGCACGACGGAGATTAGACGAAAGTTTAATAAGGCAAAGATTGACAGCAGTACAGCGATAGATGAAAGTTATAGCCAGAGCAGAAATGATTTTACGAAGTACAAGTTGCAATAGAGAGAGTGATAGGATAGCGATATAAAACAAATAGAATTACGCGAGTTAAACAAATATGCGGTAGCGAGCCCAAGCGACGTGGATTCGTATCTCGGGCTTTGGGCTGACTGGTCGGCGGTCGGCGCCGTCTGCGTGTCGAGCGGGCTGCGGAGGCGGTGCGGCGCGCGGCGTCAGAGGTGAGGCAGGCCAACCGGCGCGGCGTCAGAGGTGAGGCAGGCCAACCGGCGCGGCGTCAGAGGTGAGGCAGGCCAACCGGCGCGGCGTCAGAGGTGAGGCAGGCCAACCGGCGCGGCGTCAGAGGTGAGGCAGGCCAACCGGCGCGGCGTCAGAGGTGAGGCAGGCCAACCGGCGCGGCGTCAGAGGTGAGGCAGGCCAACCGGCGCGGCGTCAGAGGTGAGGCAGGCCAACCGGCGCGGCGTCAGAGGTGAGGCAGGCCAACCGGCGCGGCGTCAGAGGTGAGGCAGGCCAACCGGCGCGGCGTCAGAGGTGAGGCAGGCCAACCGGCGCGGCGTCAGAGGTGAGGCAGGCCAACCGGCGCGGCGTCAGAGGTGAGGCAGGCCAACCGGCGCGGCGTCAGAGGTGAGGCAGGCCAACCGGCGCGGCGTCAGAGGTGAGGCAGGCCAACCGGCGCGGCGTCAGAGGTGAGGCAGGCCAACCGGCGCGGCGTCAGAGGTGAGGCAGGCCAACCGGTTTCCGTGGCGGGCGGCGCTCGCACCGCGGCGGCGCGCGGCGCGCGCGCACCTTCACGCCAACAAGATGTAATGAGTAGGTAAGCAGTTAGTACTGAAACAATGATTTTATATTAGTGTGGGTCTATAATGAGACGCCACAATGTATTTTTACGTTGTTAAAACAGAACTCGAAAGTGTTTCGTATCCAAAGTAGTAAGCAAAAGTGTCAAAAACTGCCGTTTTTGGTAAATGATCAATGATAAATGATGTTTATTCAGTAAATAGGTTACAAGGAACACTTTTACACGTCAATGTTTTTTGTCAGTTTAAGCTAGATGAGGCCGGTACTTTTGCTTACTACTTTGGATACGAAACACTTTGAGTCCTGTTTCAACTACGTAAAAATACCATAAGCTCTTTGTAACAAACGCAACATAGGATTTTTTAATCTTTGTTTTCTACGCTTTGCTACGATTTTTTATTCAATGAGGGCGCCACTTAGCGGCTTTATACGCCTTAAATATTGGGTCCCCACCTATGAATTGCCGTTTTTTTTCTCACAAATAGAGAACCTCGTCACTTCTATGAATTAAAATATTCATCAATTGCTTGATATTCAATCGAATAATGACCGTCATAGACAACTGCTAATAGTAAAAAAACCTTATTACTTATAGTTTTATACAAAAAAAAAAATTACTTAAAAATGACTCCTCTTTTTGTTACTTAATCTAAGTGGCATACGTTTCTTAGTTTAAAAAAAATATTGCATAAAAGTTTTAAAACATTAGTGTTCATAGTTGTTAAACAAATTAAGAAAATGTTAGTATGAAAAATGCAACTTCTTTAAAATTCTCCATACAAAACGCTGATTTCATAGATGGGGACCTAATATTTTTAATTTTATGACTTATGTACGTAGGAAGAACTTTTTATAAAGGGGATTATTGAAGTGAAAACTTCTTACTTTTGGGGTGGGGGAAAAGCACTGATATCGCGTGACCGTCACGCTCAGATACATATGTACAGTACAACTGTTTTCTTAATGTCCCTCGGCAATCATCGTATTTCCGAATACAAACGAATGTTAATTTAAATGACCTTTTTTTTATTTGGGACAAGCCCGCCACACTATTCCCAAACCACTGTAACTTCTGTAAGCCAGAATCAACAGTGGCGACCACCAGAAAAAACGCCGAGGCAATGAAGCGCGACGAGTCCCAAAGAAACGATTAAACTGTCTTGGGTCTCGCAATGAAATTAATCAGAAAAGACAGCGGCGGAGTAAGAGAAACATTGGGGTAACCCCAGTTGCCAAGCACCACTGATTTCCATGTCCATCAATTTTTATATTTATCGTGTATAATAATTTATATTCAGAACTAAGTACTAAAGCGGATATTATACTACACTGAATCCCTAAACCCTTAATTAGACACGTGTAATAAGAGTAAGGCAGTATTAGGTCCACGTAAGGAACCACGCCCACCCATAATTGAGGGCCCTGATTCAGTGTAGTGCAATACCCCCTTTAGTTCACACGGAAATCAAAACAAAACAATAAATTACTTCTGAATTCAAATTATTATACACGATAAATGTAATAATTGATGGACATGGAAATCAGTGGTGCTTGGCAACTGTGGTTACCCCAGTTGTAAATACCCCTTTTGTGCCTAATGGCCTAGCTTTGTTCTGTCTCCCGCTTGATTAGGAGGGAAGTGGAAATTATGTTTCTCTTACTCCGCCGCTGTCTTTTCTGATTAATTTCGTTGCGGGACTCAACACAGTTTAATCGTTTCTCTGGGACTCGTCGCGCTTCATTGCCTCGGCGTTTTTTCTTGTGGTCGCCACTTTTGATTCTGGCTTACAGAAGTTACAGTGGTTTGGGAATAGTGTGGCGGGCTTGTCCGAAATAAAAAAAGGACATGGAAATTAACATTCGTTTGTATTCGGAAATGCGATGATTGCCGAAGGACATTAAGAAAATAGTTGTACTGTACATTATGTGCGTGTATACCCAATGATTAATACGTAGGCACGTTGGGCACTTTTGCCATGGGGAAAAAGTACTGAACTCGCGTGATCGTCCCGCGAAGTCGTGCCGTGGCGTGAAGCTAAGAAGTTTTCACTTCTGACGTGCAGTCCTACGACTGACAGTTTTTTTTACTTAAGCTAAATTATGTTATGTATTTAATTTTTGATTATAAGATTATTATTTCATCATTAAAACTTAAAAGACATTTAACATCAGACAATTACTTAAAATGAAGTGTAATTTAGTGGTTGGAAAGATTTCTAATAGGGTAATGAAAAATGAAATGTGACGAAATGTGGGTGAACTATTCTGCCGTCCTCAAGCTAAAGTGACTGACTAGTGATTGAGCGTTCGGCTGCTGCGCTGCGTGTCGCGGGTTCGATCCCCGCATGGAACAAATATTTGTATGGCCTACAGATAGTTGTTCCGGGTCTGGGTGTCTTGTGTGTGTGAGTTTAAATGTTTGTGAACGCAACCAAGACACATGAGTAATTCCAAGTGCGTGGCAGTTTGCTGGTGAAAAGTGCTGTTATCTGGTAAATAAACCGGCCAAGTGCGAGCCGGACTCGTGCATGAAGGGTTCCGTACCATCGTACAAGATTATACGCGTCTACTTGTTGCCATTATTATGATCGAGCAAAAAAAGCCAAAAAAAAAAAATGAAAATGTTTCTAGTGGGTTTAGCCCCCTATAATTTTTAAATTATTTGAGGTTATGTATGGCGGCAACAGAAATACACATTCTGTGAAAATTTTAACTGTCTACCTATAACAGATCATGAGATATAGCCCGCTGACAGACATAGGTCCCGTTGGTTACCCTTTTTTTTGGGAGGGTGGGAAATCATCCAATGACATCTCCCGCTCAAAAGTGGAGCGGAAGGGCGTGTCAGACTCTTACTAAAACCCACCCCCTGTTCCTTCCCTGCCCTGAGTGCCCAAGGGCGAGGTAACTCTTTCGAATTTATCCTCAACCCCCGGCAACCTTGGATACGTAATCCTAAAAATGACCTTTATTTCGGGTACATTTTCCGAAGTAACGTGAATATTTTGACAAATGCGCAAAGTGAAGTGCCAACATAAGCCTTTGCGACTTGCAGAACCTGACAAACGTTTCCATATGTATCAATAGATTCAGAGATTTTTTTTTAAATATTTATAGTCACGCGTTTGACCACTATCTCACCTGATGGTAAGCGATGATGTGGTCGAAGATGGAGCACGCTTGCCTAGAAGTAACCTATTCACTCTCGACTTACAAGAATTCCAGGTTGCAGCTATCAAGAGACAGATTCCAGCAGGGAATTCCACGCTCTAGCTGTACGCACAATGAATGTGTTCTCAAAATGTTTTGTGCGTGTGTGTGGGATGTAAATAAAATCACCGTTTAGTTCAACGCTTCTTTTAACTCAAAATGTGATGTCATTATAGCTTGTGGACGGCAGTATTCACCTCTGCCTAGCCCTTCGACGAATGTTGGCTTGATGTTATGTTGGAATGAATCTCAGAGGACTTAAGAATGTATATCACTAGTTTTTAAAGAAAAATACACGCTGTGTACATAATAAATTGTTTTATTTCTCAATTAGACCTTTGCATAAAGATTCTTTGTTTTGATAGAATTTTCTTAGTTTCGACTTTATTTGATATAATAAGACAATATTTAATAGATTATTTTGACACTAAAAAGAAATACCAATAAAGATTCTCTATTTTGAATATCAGAATCTTTTAAAATAACACAATATGTTTTTACATCTTCGTCAAACTACCACAACACCTTTTTTTCTATAATGGCGCCGATTCTCTTGTTCAATAACTAAACTAAAATTAGAGAATCGCTATCTTTTATTAAAAGGCAGTGCGAAAAAAGGACGGCTATAGCTATGAAGAGATGTCAAACTAGTTTATGCCTTGCACTTTACCGTGTTTTTACGTGTACCCTTAATTTGTATGGAAATATTAGTTCAACTAAATTCGACAGCTCTAATTTACGTCCGTCTCTTGTTTAATTATAGAGAAAAAGATAGCAATAGTCTAAATTAAGTTAATTTTGTGCACATCAGAATCAGCACCCATGGGGAATTTCTCCCGCTCTGGGTGGAGATAGGACGTCTCAGACTCTTACTTACGAAACCAATCCGTATTCTTTCAGTTGCCCTTTGTGTACCAGGGCAAGGTGACTTTCAGTTGCCCTTTGTGTACCAGGGCAAGGTGACTTTCAGTTGCCCTTTGTGTACCAGGGCAAGGTGACTTTCAGTTGCCCTTTGTGTACCAGGGCAAGGTGACTTTCAGTTGCCCTTTGTGTACCAGGGCAAGGTGACTTTCAGTTGCCCTTTGTGTACCAGGGCAAGGTGACTTTCAAACACTCCCACTACCCTGGCTGGGTTCTGTGAAATCCTACGATTTAGAAATGCAAAAAGTCTTACAAAATATTGAGACATTATTATTTTATGATATTATACTAATTGCGAGTTAGAATTATTACATGAATAATAGTAACTTCAGTCTTAAGTACAAAGATATTCGACTGGCTATTTTTTTTTTATACACTGGTATTTGTTAATAAACAAGAAGGCTTTATATTAGCCCGCGAAATTCAAATTTACTTACGTTTTTTGCAATTTGCAGGTCAGTATCAGGTTGCATGTCGGTCAAAATATGATTCGCGGTCGTAGCAAGTCCGTATTTACAGAACTGTAATCATTAAAATCATCAATACAACTCTCTCAGTTAGAATTGATGACAAATGTCATGATTTCATGAAATACTTACATTTGACATCAATTCTAACTGAAAGTATTGAATTGATGATTTTAATTATTATAATTCTATAAATACATACTTGCTACGGCCGCGAATCAAATTTCTGCAAATTGCAAAAAACGTAAGAAAATTTGAATTTCGCGGTTACCCTGGCGCGTACAAAGTAATAATATTCGACTGACTATTTTATATTATTATTTTTATAAAAAAGTATTTATAGTTAATAATCAAGAAGGCTTGATTTGTTTCTTAACATTACAATATACCTTTTATAATTGCAGAATAAAACTTTTTGAAGATATTTTAATATTTATTTTTATTAAAAAAGAAGGATAAAAAAAAGTTACAAAGTATCAGTAAAGTGGTTTATATCTTCAAGTCTGGGGCAGTTATATTTGACTAGAGAAGAGGTAAACTTATTGAATTTGGAATGAAATACATAGGGAAGTTCTTAAAAGGATTGTGAAGCTGTAAATTTTCATACAAAAAGCGATAACGTTTTCCCCCAGTAAACATACCTGGTCCAATTTTCATAATTTTTGGAAATGTATACAGGGTGTAAGTAACGGAAAGGTGTGGTTATATTTTAGGAGCCGGTTCTGACCATGGAAATGAACAACTTTCTCAAAGAAAAAGTAGAAAATTCCCAAAAAAAAAAAAATTGTACTTTCCATACAAAGTTATCATATCATCAGCTGATCAATATTTGTATGGGGAGTAAAAAAAATTTTTAGATTCTCCTCGAATTTTCTTGAAAAAAGTTGTTGATATCGATGGGCAGATGCAGTTCTTAAAATATGATCACACCCTTCCGTTACACTCTGTATAATATGATCACACCTTTCCGTTACACTCTGTATAATATGATCACACCTTTCCGTTACACTCTGTATAATCAAAAACCAGGTTCGTAAGTTTTTATTTTAAAGAAATATTCCGTACGATAATAGTTATTAGCATATAAATATCTATATTTTTGACTAAAGGTGCTATTAACTGCTAATGACCTGGAGTGGTTAAGCTTGCGTGTTCTGTGCTGAGCTCACGTAACTCGTAGTATGTCCACCCAGTAATAGGACTCGCCCATCAAGGAGCGCTGTTAAAATTAGACGCATTATTCATTTATTACACATAAAAGAACAGGTATTAAAATAAAACACAGACTAAATTATAAATGATCTATAAAATGGTGAAGGTTGCATAAAGATAGGCTTTTTAGTTTTTGCGTGATTCTCAATTTTTTATCCGCGTTAGGCGTAACTTTACAGATTAATTACACTATGTTATAAAAATATAATTTCAAATATTCTCAGATCAAATTACGACGGAAATTGTCTAGAGTAACATATATTTTTTTCAAAGAAATAAGACTAGTCGTGTAGACGATGTTCAATTAAAAACCATTAAAAGTTGTATAACTGCGCCCTATAACTTCCTCGAGCGTTTTTTTTTTTTTTTTTTTATTAAAATAAACTGAATTACTAAAAAAAAGGTATACTGAATATAATGAGACCAAAATTGTCTCATTTCGTAAAGGTTTAGGGTGGTGAAAATGTTATCGCCCGAAACAATATTTCAAAAACTTTTTTACAAAAAAATAGAACCGACTTCCAAAAAAAGTGCAAAATAACTTTAATTTCGGAAGTCGGTCTTCCTGTTTTGTGTCTTCGTTTTTTGACACCGACTTCCGAAATTAAAGTTATTTTGCACTTTTTTTGGAAGTCGGTTCTATTTTTTTGTAAAAAAGTTTATTATTTTTAACTTTTTAGTTGTGGTTCCCCATTAAACTGTGTTAACAATTCAAAGACATACGATAGCAGCAATCGCGGTTGATTTGCTATCAATTTTGGAAGAGTTCCGTTATCTGTCTCCGAAACCCATTATCAGATCTTTTTGAAATTTAAATGGGACCATTTCGGAATAAACCCCTTTCGAACAAAAAAAGAATTTTGCAAATACGTCAATATATGACGGAGTTATGCCCGAACACACATAAAAAAAAAAAAAAACAAACATCCGAATTGATAACCTCCTCCTTTTTCGAAGTCGGTTACTTGCAACTCTGTCTCCGCTCGCCGTGTATCGGCGCTTCACAATCCTCTTAATGATTGACAAAACTTATTATAAAAAATCTTTCTTTAATTAAATCATAAACTTAAACAGAAACGTACATTATAGAATAATGAGTCGACTCATTATTCTATAATGGCTCCATGGTATAATAGAAGAGTATTCTTACTCGAGTAAGAATACTCTTCTATTATACCATGGAGCGTCGTTCACACCCTGAAGAGTCGAATCATTTTCATGGCGCGGTCACGTTTTGAGTAAAGAAAGAGAGAGAGTATAGTCGTGCATGCTTTCTCACTCTCGACTCTTAAGTGTTTTTGAAGTTATACTTCTTTTGGCGCGTTATGAGAGTAAATTTTATGTGCACGAGTGTACTAGATGTACATCTACTTAACAGTTCAATACCATTGACAACTTAATTTGGTCGGGTTATACGCGGAGATTTAGTATAGAAAAGTAATGAAAGTTAATTTCTTTTAAAATACAACACGGAATCTGAAGTAGTAATTTTGAATTTTGGGTACTAATTTTATCTTGCATGGTACTAATTTTCTATGTAGGTTTGAAGAAAGCGACAAGCTCCTCAAACAACTCAAACGAAAAAATCCCGCCAGAACTCTGTGTGAGCGACGCTCCTTAGAATGTCAATGTCTTCACGCCTTATGTGTTAACGCTGTCGTTGATATGTCTGATGTGGAAGCACCCTCAAGTCCTGGCAAGTGCCTGTGCCACTTCGTTGGCGAGCATGGAAGCGATAGCCATGTTGGGGCAGTTGGCTGTCACACGAGAACTGTCCTCCTCGCTGCGGACTGAGATGAGGACCAGGTCTTGTGATGACAGCATTCGGCCTGCAAATCTGTAGGACAAAAATGAAAGAGTTAAAACGGGCCAAGTGCGTGTCGGACTCGCGACTTCGCGTATTTAGGGTTCCGAGCCAAATGAATTGAAATTCCGTGAAAAATCAATATTGGTATTTGTTAGTAAAATATAAGTAATAAAAAACTTTTTTACAAAAAAAACAACCGACTTCCAAAAAAAAAATACACTAAAAATTAAAAAATAACTTTAATTTCGGCAGTCGGTGTTTGTATTTTACTTCTTCGTTATTTGACACCGACTTCCGAAATTAAAGTTATTTTTTAATTTTTAGTGTATAGTTTTTTGGAAGTCGGCTGTTTTTTTTGTAAAAAAGTTTTTTATTTTTCACTTTTTAGTTGTTATACCCCAGAACTAAAAACCGCAATAACATAGAACGAGGAGTTTAAACATTTGGAGTACACCAAAACGTCATCGAGGTAAACGTATTTTTCGTTTTTGTTCAGTTTCTTAAAAAGCGCTGAAGCAATTTCGATAAAATTTATATGGGACCACCTCGGGAGTATATTCTTTCGGCTACAGAAAGAATTTTGAAAATCGGTTCACAACTGACGGAGAAATCGGCGGACATACATAAAAAAAAAAACACATACAGTCGAACATAGAACCTCCTCCTTTTTCGAAATTCGGTTAAAAATAAACATTCAAGTTCATAGGTCAATAGGAAGTTAAAAAATTCTTCGTAACAAAATTTTGTGACAGACGACGGACATGTGAGTGACAGCAGGCTCCACAAAAAAAAAAGTTTAAAAAGTTATTGTTTAAGGTGGAAGCTCCACGGTAGCCCGCGAAATTCAAATTTTCTTACGTTTTTTGCAATTTTCAGGTCAGTGTCAGGTTGTATCTTGGTCAAAATTTGATTCGCGGCCCTAGCAAGTATGTATTTATAGAACTGTAATCATTAAAATCATCAATACAACTCTTTCAGTTAGTATTAGTACCAAATGTCACGATTTCATGAAATACTACATTTAGCACTAATACTAACTGAGAGAGTTATATTGATGATTTTAATGATTATAATTGTAGAAATACATACTTGCTACGGCCGCGAATCAAATTTTGACCAAGATACAACCTGAAACTGACCTGCAAATTGCAAAAAACGTAAGAAAATTTGAATTTCGCGGGCTAGGGTGGAGTACCTTAAAGCAGGCTTTCGCAACCTGGGGTCCGTGGATCCTTGGGGTCTACGAGCATGTTCCAAGGGGTCCGCAGAATAACAGATCTACATATAAATTTTTTCTTGCAACCACATGTCTTGTCCTTTCTATAAGTCTTAATATTTCTGAATTTTTTTTCAAGGGGTCCGTGAATTTTGTCGTTAATCTACCTAAGGGGCCGCTGTTAAAAAAGGTTGGGAAAGGCTGTTTTAAAGGTTTTTCTGGTAGTTTTAAATTACATTCTGGGCAGCACTTGGTCCATCTTCCATACAAGGATGGTCAATGTCTTTTAGGCGTGCCGTCGACATGTTTTCAAAAGATTGTATGAGTTAATGTAAATGACTGGTATTACCTGAGGAAGTCTCCAGTGGACGTAATAGCTGCGACGTTAGCTGTCTCGAACACCCGCTTGCATATAATTTGATCATCTTCCACTTTCACTGCTTTCTTGTCACACTGGAATAAATTTTACCACATTGTTAAACACTTCGCATAGTTAGCAAAAGGCAAATAACTTTCCCCCCAAAGCCCTTTCTAAAACTCACTGATACATTTTGACTCCCGGGGGTCGTACAACAATATTCAATGTTTGAGGTCTGTATCATTGACTGGCAGTTTGAGTATTTTTGCGGCCTACTCAAATGTCCTTACTTTGGTATTGTTCGTCGGTTCGTTGAGCTCCTCAAAGTTCTGAGTTGAGCTTCGCGATGACTGACAAATGCTTGCACTGTCTGGACAGGTCCACTCGAATTTGTGTGTTGCTTTCTTCAAAAAGCTCATCCCATACATAAACGTACATGGTTCTCATATGATTTAACCAGTACACATTGTATGGATTTGATCACTTTAAAAGAGACTTTGACCTCTGAGTTTGTTTCGGTGTTTCTTCTCAGGGTAGTCAGCTAGGAAACACCGGCCTCATCTAGCTTAAACTGACAAAAAAACACTGTCGTGTAAAAGTGTTCCTTGTAACCTATTTACTGAATAAACATCATTTATCATTTACTACACGGTTTTTTCTTAATTAATAGTTGAGTGTATTAATTTGTGATTGTGAGAGAGACTTCCCATCAAGTAGCATGGGAACATTAACATTATTAGGATTCATGAAGTTTTGCCCGTTTTATTTATTTTTATAGTCTGTGCCAAGTGAAGGCAAGATGTAAATATTGGTGCCGATTCTGCTATGCACAAACTAAACTTAATTTAGGCTATTGCTATCTTTTTCTCTCTAATAAACAAGAAAGAGACGGACGTAAATTAGAGCTGTCAAATTTAGTTGAACTAATATTTCCATACAAATTAAGGGTACACATAAAAACATGTCGACTAAAAACACGGTAAAGCGCAAGGCGTAAACTAGTTTGACATCTCTAACTTAGATCATAGCTATAGCCGTCCTTTTCTCGCACTGCCTTTTAGTAAAAGATAGCGATTCTCTAATTTTAGTTTAGTTATTGAATAAGAAAATCGGCACCATTGTTTTTATTAAAATTATCTACGACACATCAAATACATTATTATATAGAAAAGAATCTATTAAATTATTTTCAACGCAATTTCTGTGCTTATTGTGCTAGCTTCTTTATATGTTTTTTTTTCTTTTCACGCTTAAAGCCGCCCTCGGTTGACTGGTAGGGAATGCCTGAGGCATTAAGTCCGCCTTTGTACATGAAGTATTAATAGAATAGAATAGAATACTCTTTATTATGTACACCATATAAATTACATAAAAATATGAGGAAAACATTACATAGGGTGACACAATGGGCGGCCTTATCGCTAAAAGCGATCTTTTCAAGACAACCTTTGGATGGATTTTAAAGAAAAAAGGAAATACAGTACTGTAGGTAGTCTTAGGTGTACTATTTATAATAATATATACAATAAATACATTATAGATAAATATATACATTAATAATTATGAAACAAAACGCATAGAACCCTAGTAAAAACGATTAAAGAGAGAGGTAGTGACTTTTGACCATTGTTTTGAAAGTGGACAAGGATTGAGCACGCCTTACCGACACGGGCAAGGCATTCCATAACCGCACCGCCTGAACCGTAAAAGATTTGTCGTAAAAGCTGGTGGAATGCATCGGCATCTCTAGTCTCAAGTTTTCCGATGACCTCAGATATCTATTATGTGTGTCATGAAGGAACTTGAAACGTTCTTTAAGATAAGAGGGGGTTGTAGGATTGAACAGAATACTGTAGAGCAGAAATAAAATATGAGAATCCCGGCGAAGACGTATGGGAAGCCACTTGAGCTTGGTGCGAAATTCAGAAATGTGATCATATTTGCGTAGGCCAAATATAAATCTTATGCAAAGGTTTTGAAGACGCTCAAGATTATCTAGTTGTGCCTGGGTGAGATCGAGATAACTGACATCAGCATAGTCAAGGATGGGAAGCAGAAGGGACTGTGCAAGCGCAGTTTTAGTGGCAGTGGGAAGAAAGTTCCTCAATCGTCTAAGGGACCTGGCAGATGCAAAAATTTGGCGGCTTACGTCCTGTAGCTGCGGACTCCAGGACAAATAAGTCACACCTAACAAACACACACGGTGTTTAAGTTACACCTCTTTATTGTAATTTCATTAATTAAATAAATAAAATAAATAATAAATATTTGTCAATCCAAACCCCAAGGTTCTTTACTTTCTCAAATATTGGAATAGTAGTTCCGTTAAATTGTACCTGGGGAAGCTGTGACCAATTTACTCTTTTATTAAATAAATAAATAAAATCTTTACCTCAGTCATTCCTCTAAGCTTCTTGTGTTCGGCGTCCCATCTCGTCTGTGACATGGTGACTGACCGCATCAGTTCTCCCACTGGCGGTGTTATTGATACTGGTACTTCACCTATCAAACAAGATACAACATACAGTTGGCGCGAGTCAATAGTGTTTGTAGATCCTTATTATTTGTTCCTGGTCGGGACATTTAATAAGAAGTAAGACAGAAAAGTAGGCCAAAGAAGTGACGGAATGGTGCCCTAGATATAAAAAGAGGAGTAAAGGTAGACAGTATCGTAGATGGGAAGATGATATTAAAAAGGTGGCAGGAACTACTTGGACGAGGAAGGCGAGAGACAGATCTTTGTGGAGAACACTTGGGGAGGCCTATGCTGGCAAGCAAGACAATCTAGAAACCGGTGTCTGATAATGAGGATTAGTTTTTACATACACCTGCATAATCCATTTTGTAGAACTAAGCTACTAACTATCAAGATGTAATGTGATTCTTTAGATTGTTAATAAAGGCTATTATTATTATTGTTTGTTCCTGTAGGTGTTACAATACAAATGAATAAGGTGCATTGCACACCAAGTGGAATAGAGAATTATGTGTATCTTTTTTTATTAATCAATAATCACAAAATTCTTTTCTAATTATTGGGAGTAACCACTGGTTCCAGTGCGAGAAAGTGGAAACTTGAATGTCGTCATTAAACCCTAGCAGATGTAGTAGCGTTTGCACTTATGAGAATGATCAAAAGTGAATAGTAAAACTTTTTTTACAAAAAAATAAAACCGACTTCCAAAAAAAGGGCGTTAACTTTAATTTCGGAAGTCGGTGTCATAGTTTAAAAGTGGCGCCAGCCACAGAAAAGTTGAAAGGGAACCGCTTATCTTGGTATGGTCATGTAAAGAGGAGGGATGAAACACTTGTAACTAAAAGAGTTATGAATGTGGATGGATGGAGAGGGAGAGGGAGGCCAAAGAAAGGATGGATGAATTGTGTGAGGAGTGATATGAAAGAAAAGGGAGTTAGTGATAGCGTGACGGCTGACAGGACAGAATGGAAGAAAAAAACGTGTTGCGCCGACCCCAAGTAACATGGGATAAAGGCAGGAAGATAATGATGATGGTGTCATAAAACGAAGAAACAAAACCAGAAACACCGACTTCCGCAATCAAAGTTAACGCACTCTTTTTGGAAGTCGATATTATTTTTTTGTATAAAAGTTTTACTATTCACTTTTGATCATTCTAAAATAAGAAGAGAAAGAGTAATAAAAAGAGAGAAAAAGAAATCACTTTTTAGTTGTGATTCCCCAATATATTGTGTGAACAATGCATATTTATGCGAGAGCAGCAATCGCGGTTGATTTGCTGTCATTTTTTGAAGAGTCCCGTTGTCTGTCTCCGAAACTCAACATCAGATCTATATGAAATTTGACCATTTCGGAATAAACCCCTTTCGAACAAATTCCACGAAGTTATGGCCGAACATACATAAAAAAAAATATATCTCCTCCTCCTTTTTTAAGTCTGTTAAAAGCAAGACGTATTTTCAATATAAAATGCGAGTTGCTCTCTCCTGTAAAGCATACTCCTGACTATGGGTTACCATTTTTTTAAGGATATTCAACAAGCGCAAAATTAAGTTAACTCTTACCTATAGATCCGCTGATGGTAAACTCGATAGGCTGTATGGTGTCTGCGAAGTCCACGCCTAGTGTGACTGTCACGGACGCGGACGGAGACAGTAGCTGCACCGGCGCGAAGTCGTGGATGTTGCGGGAGCCTGTTAGTGTCTAGAAATGAAGACTTATGTTAGTAAGTTGATAAGCCAGGCTGCCAAAGTCTGCCCAGGGGTCGTGTATACATTCGAAACATAGTTACCGCGCCTCTGGGCACTCAGGGCAGGGAAGGAACAGGGGTTTTCTTTTTTGGTGGGTTGGGAAATCATCGAAAGACTTCTCCCGCTCTGGGTGGAGCGGGAGGGCGTGTCACTCTTACTGACTAAAACCCACCCCTGTTCCTTCCCTGCCTGAGTGCCCAGGGGTGCGGTAACTCATTTTCAGAATTTATCCGCTACCCCTAGGCATGCAGGCACCGGCCACGATGGGCCCCGTCAGTGGTGGCTGACAACATCTCTTTGAGGCGCGCGTGGAACACTACGCGCCGTCGACTCACGGGTCTGGTGCTGATCGGACGGCGAGCTACCCACTGCTCGCCGTCCGCAGGCCCGGGTCTACGGTGGCCGGAGATCGTCTCGCGACGTCTTACGACCAGTGCCTCTCCTGCGGTGGTAGCGGCCGTGAGGGGCACTCCGTTGAGCTTCCCTCACGCGTCCCGCCTCCGCCTTCGCGAGCATTACTGCTTCGCAGAAGGCGGAGACTGCTTCCCATTCCCTCTCGCTCCGTACCATGGCCTGGACCAGGGCCGGGCGCGAGAGGTCGTCGCCACCTATCGCATCCACCAGGACACGGCGGTGCTCCGCCCAAGCGGGGCAGACCTCCACGGAATGCTCTAACGTGTCCTCTAGGCGATCCGCGCAGTGGTAACACCCGGGCGTTTCCTCCCGTCTGATCTGATGCACCTCCCGAAACAAACGTATCCGGTGAGGACCTGCGTCAGGCGGAAGGTGAGGACGCCGAGGCGCCTCTCCAGCCACTCCTCAAAGAGGGGCACTACCGTCGCAATGGTGGCGTCCCCAGCGCTAGGTTGCGACAGTCGCTGTCTCCATGTCGCCATGAGATCCTGCCGGAGCTCCGTCCGCCGAGCCGCAAGGTGTCGCGGCAGTAGAGTTACCTCTGTGCCGCTAACTTGTCGCACTCGCCGTGCCACACTACGCAGGAGACCATCTCTGTGACCTACTGGGTTAGTATAGCTACCTTCTTGTGTATCCTAATGTTGGTGACGTCGTTGGCACTGTGGTTGGTGAGCAGCAGGTCCATGGCGCACATGTTCTGTGAGTACAGATGCGGCGCTCGCGACCAGCGTAACGAGCAGGACACGCCGTGCCACACCACGCGGGAGACCAGCTCGTTGGCGCATGGAGACGTGTAGGACGGACCTACGGGCGTTATGCTGTCCGCTGGAAGAGAAGCAAATAGAAATCAAGAAAAAAACTTGATGATATTATGACAAAACGAAAACAGATGACATCTACAACATTTAAATCATGGATTCGATTTTCAGGGATAGATTGTACACTATGTGACTCATCTCATCACAATTAACAACTTTGATTACTGGGACATAAGACTCCCGGAAGTCTTGCTTGGCTTTGTAAATCCACATAATAGGGATGACGCAAGGGTAAAAAAAAAAAAAAATTAGTCCGTAAGTTAGATTATCAAAAAATATTGGACAGGTATTTTTGCTTTATCAAAATGAATGAATAATTACAAAGATAGAACGCATCAAAGTTCAGGAGTGGGGGCTTGTTACGTCACTCTTAAGTAAAAAGTGGTACAATTTTAACGTAAGTGTGACGTCATACCACTGACGGGGCCCATCGTGGCCGGTGCCTGCATGCCTAGGGGTAGCGGATAAATTCTGAAAATGAGTTACCGCACCCCTGGGCACTCAGGCAGGGAAGGAACAGGGGTGGGTTTTAGTCAGTAAGAGTCTGACACGCCCTCCCGCTCCACCCAGAGCGGGAGAAGTCATTGGATGATTTCCCACCAGCCAAAAAAAAAAAAAAAGTGTGACGTCATACGAAATTTCAACCCACGTATCGTCTTAATTTTTTGTTAAAGTGACAAAAGAAAAAAAAACCTGTCCAATATTTTTTGGTAATCTAACTGACGGGACTAATTAGATATTTCTAGTCGTCAACCCTATTCACGAAGATAATGATTTTAACGCGAAGTTGACAGTGACTGGTTAACCTAAATAAATAAATCAGATTTAAAAAATAACTTTGTATTTTTCTGAAAATCATCATTCTCCTGCCCTTATCCCAATTTTATTTGGGGTCGGCGCAACATGTCTTTTCCATTTTTTCATGTTTTTTTTTTGGTTGTCTTTTGTATTTTTCTGAAAATGGAAGATTTAAATATTTGATTACACGTTTTGTGTACAAGTGTTTCCATGTATTATCAAAATCCCCAAAATAAAAAATAAAAAACTACTTGCTGTTAAACTCGAGAAAATTAAATACAAGAGATGCCACTAATATTCGGCTATTATTCGGTATTCGGCTAGTTTTGAGGGTTCCGTACCCGAAGGGTCCACTCAGAGCCCTATTATAAACGGCAATTACTACATACCACGAATATATTGAATCTATCTTACGTTACGCGCTTATTACATGGGGGAACAGTACGGATAAGGATAAAGCATTTATTGCGCAAAAAAAATGCATCAGGGCCATATGTGGAGTCCATCCCGATGAGTCCTGCCGTCTGTTTTTTTTAAAAGCTAGGTTTATTGCCACATCCCTCACTTTACATATCCGAAATCTGTAAATTTGTGTACAGTAATAAGGAAATGTTCAAAAAAGCGTATGAAGTAATTTCTCGACCAACAAGGGATCCACATAGACTTTTATTAAACGATAATCCTAAGTCAGCCAAGTATGGTAAAAGCTGCCTTGTGATGTGTGTTACGTACACATATATATATACAATAAAATACCAAAAGAACTAAAATTATTAAATAATATTAACTCATTTAAAAACAAATTATGTAAATGGCTGAATAGACATAACTTTTATGACATTAAAGATTTCTTTGACTTGAAAATATGAAATATTATGTATGTACAGGTATTATAGAAAATGTTTGTGATGTATGACTTGAATGACTATTATTGTATTATCAATTAATCTGTGACATTATTTAATTCACCTTTAACTTGTGTAGTAATTATTTTGCATGCAATTGACGCAATATTTTGTATAGCTAAACATGTGGGCATTGTATCAAAACCAGACTAACAACATTATACCATGTTTAAGGCAAATAAAGATTTATCTTATCTTATTGCTGTCACTGGCGTGTCCGTCTGTCTGCCTGTTCATCGTCTGTCACAAAATTTTATTCCAAAGAATTTTTTAACTTCTCATTGACCTATGAACTTGAAAGGTGATAATGTTTACAAATACCAATATATTGATAAATCTTTTTTTTATAATTCTTCATTTGGTACGGAACCCAAAATGTGCGAAATCCGACACGTACTTTATAGGCCGTTTATTTTTTTACTATTCGATATCCGACCGAATATTACGAACCATTCAGCCGAATACCGAATACCAAATCATGAAAAAAAGAAACGCATAATATTATCGAAAAAAAATTGTTTTAACAAAAATCTACATATTTAATAGGTACTAAAAATGTATAAGTATTAATTTGTAGATAGCAAACGATTGCTTCCGAAAATAGCCGTTCACTATGTATACTGCTACCAGGATATGATAAATTTATATAATTTTCGCCATTTTTTTGCTGACTCTGCTAGGTTAACCCGCCACAAGTGGGTGTCATAGTTGGCAACGAGCTTGCCACCTCGTCTAATTCAAACAGTGCAAGTTTGACATTACTTACCAGCCCCAATCCCAGCATGTGGCGGCATGCTAGGCGGCTACAAGAACCAGCCACACGTGGGCGTCATAGTTGGCAACGAGCTTTTTTTTTTTCGGGGGGATGGGAAATTATCCAATGACTTCTCCCGCTCTGGGCAGAGCGGGAGGGCGTGTCAGACTCTTACTGACTAAAACCCACCCCTGTTCCTCCCTGGTCTGAATGCCCAGGGGCGAGGTAACTCTTTCTAATTTATCCTCAACCCCCGGGTAGAGTTGGCAACGAGCTTGCCACCTCGTCTAGTTCTAACATAACAAGTTTGACATTCCTCACCATCACCAATCCCAGCACGTGGCGGCATGCTAGGCGGCGACAAGAACCCGCCACACGTGGGTGTCAAAGTTGGCAACGAGCTTGCCACCTCGTCTAGTTCTAACATAACAAGTTTGACATTCCTCACCATCTCCAATCCCAGCATGTGGTGGCATGCTAGGCGGCGACAAGAACCCGCCACACGTGGGTGTCATAGTTGGCAATGAGCTTGCCACCTCGTCTAGTTCTAACATTACAAGTTTAACATTCCTCACCATCTCCAATCCCAGCATGTGGTTGCATGCTAGGCGGCGACAAGAACCCGCCACACGTGGGCGACGAGCTTGCCACCTCGTCTAGTTCTAACATAACAAGTTTGACATTACTCACCATCTCCAATCCCAGCATGTGACGGCATGCTAGGCGGCGACAAGAACCCGCCACACGTGGATGTCATAGTCGGCAACGAGCTTGCCACCTCGTCTAGTTCTAACATAACAAGTTTGACATTCCTCACCATCTCCAATCCCAGCATGTGGCGGCATGCTAGGCGGCGACAAGAACCCGCCACACGTGGATGTCATAGTTGGCAACGAGCTTGCCACCTCGTCTAGTTCTAACATTACAAGTTTGACATTCCTCACCATTTCCAATCCCAGCATGTGGCGGCATGCTAGGCGGCGACAAGAACCCGCCACACGTGGATGTCATAGTTGGCAACGAGCTTGCCACCTCGTCTAGTTCTAACATTACAAGTTTGACATTCCTCACCATCTCCAATCCCAGCATGTGGCGGCATGCTAGGCGGCGACAAGAACCCGCCACACGTGGATGTCATAGTTGGCAACGAGCTTGCCACCTCGTCTAGTTCTAACATAACAAGTTTGACATTACTCACCATCTCCAATCCCAGCATGTGGCGGCATGCTAGGCGGCGACAAGAACCCGCCACACGTGGGCGTCATAGTTGGCAACGAGCTTGCCACCTCGTCTAGTTCTAACAGTAGCTCTAAGTTTGACTTCTCGTTCTTTTTCTGTTCTTCTTTTGTTTCCTTTGTGGGCTGCTGGGCGTTTTGCTAAAAAATAAAAATAATTTGTTAAAGAAAACCGTTAAGATGTGCTTCAAGTAAGTAGTGGTTTTGTAAGCAATTTGGCATGCACAGATATGAGAAGTTAAAAGAACGATATGAGAATAAATAACAATGCATGTAATAGTTTTTTTTTCTTAACGGTTTTACTAGCTATGTAACCAACTTACTAAGTAAAAAAATTTTAGAAGTTAAATTTGACCCAGTGCCCGGTTTCCAATTGAGCTGAAATTTTGCATACATGTTATGTTTGGATGACAATGCATGGTTAGCTAAGTGATGTCATTCTAAATCCAATATGGCCGACTAGTTATTTTTTAAGCATTCCCACGAGGGTATCAAATGAAAGGGATGGCTGAGAAGAATACTAAAAATAAAATAACACTAAAGCGTGTTTTTAAACTATAATATTTTTTATCAGGGTTCCGTACCCGAAGGGTCCAAACGGAGCCCTATTGCTGTCACTCACGTGTCCGTCTGTCCGCCTTTAGTCACAAAATTTTGTTCCGAAGATTCTTTTAACTTCTCATTGACCTATGTGGTGTGGTGTGGTGATAATGTTTCTTATTACGTATAGTTTACTAACAAATACCAAAATATTGATTTCCCTCATATGGTACGGAACCCTAAATGTGCGAAGTCCGACACACATTTGGCCGGCTTTTTTATTAATGGAACGTTAATTTGTGAGGTGCAACGTGAATAACAATATTGAAATGAGATACTTGGCTTTTAACTTTGAGAATGATAAGAAACAGAAATTATTAATGAGAGGAGTAGAACCCAGCATGCATAGACAAGAAATTAAAATAAAAAAACCAAAAAAAAGTGCTCACATATTTATTGATAATACATAAACATACACAAATACATATAGATACACGACATAAATAATAATCCTAACTACACATTACAAGCTATAAACCACAACCAAATTAATACTCTACAAATAAATAAATAATCCAACATTTTCTATAGGAAACGTGCACGAACTATAGATGGCAGCACAAATCGACACGAGCGCCACAGTGTGGGAAGAAAATTAACTATTCAGAGCTGTTATCGTGTCGCCGTATATTTGTTTACATTAATTGTATCGTTTTTATTATGATTAAAATGATAAAATATGGGTACCGGCCGATTAATATTGATCGCCCGCGTTGTCAGAATATGTCAAAAGTCCAAAAAGTTCGAATCTGGGCATGTCTTAGAAGTAGAAGGTTATGTTTACTTACAGATTTATTGGTATTGAATGGTACCACTCCATACAAAACTTAGCTATTTTTACAAACAATATTATTAGTAACTAATTCCTAAATGTTTTTGAAACTCATACTTACATGTTTTTTTATTGTATTTATCCACTTTCGTCCTTTATTACATAACCATGGAAAGTGATTACTATTCGTAGGAAAGTAATAGAATTTGACACCATTTGACCTATTTTTATTTTTCTTTAAAGTGTTCAAGCATCTCGAAATGCAACAATACATTCACTTAGTTAAATGTTATTTTTCACTTATATAGTGTGATTATTTTCTAATTGTTTCCATAAATGATTCGGATTTGCGCCACCAGGTGGCAGTCTTCGTCGTGCACGTTCCCTATATTTGAATTAGGAATTCGAGGTATTTATCAAATTTTGGAACAACGAACTCTGTGTCATACATACATGACCAAGTTTAAATTCTGTTGGAACCCATACTATTTTTAGGGCATTTTTACCCGACTGCTTCAGAAGGAGGGTAATTTTTTTCGAGAGTATGTATGTACGTATGTATGTCTATTTCTTTGCCAAAATGGCTGAATGAATTTCAACAAATGACGTTTCATTAGATTGGGTTTGACTGCCAAATTGTCATAGGATATTTCATAAATGTATTTTCAAAAAACCCGACTGAAACAACTAATAAAAAGTTCCAAACAAGTCACTTAAGTTAAATTGATACTTGTTGGTGGCGATGGAATGAAAATACCTCGAATTATAAATTCAAGTATACAATTTACAAACTAAACCATAACCAAACACATAATAAAAAAAAAAACAAAGAAAAAAGAAGTTAAAAACAGGAGGTAAGTTTAACAGAGTAGATGAATAAAAAAAAACATTATTTTGGTCCGTCAGTTAAATTTCTAAAAACCATAAACAAAAAACGAGGACGATACAGTGCTTTGAGAATTCGCGTGACGTCATAACTTCGTAAAAAATGTACCACTTTTTAACCACAAGTGACGTAACTACTCTTGAACTTTGATGCGTTTTAACTTTGTATTTTTTTATTGATTTGGTAAAGCAAACAATACGTCTACAATATTTTTTGACAGCCTAACTTATGGACGAAATAGGTACCCAGGAATTATACGTATTCTTCTACAGTAACAAATCTGGTGTACATACCTTCTTATCGCGACTAACATCAGTCTTTTTACTAGTCTCGTCTTCACTGCTGTCGGCCGACTCTGCCGATTCGGTGTCGGACGCGCTGTCCGATTCGCTGTCCGACTCACTGTCCGATGTACCGGAGTTCGATGACCTGTGAGTGACAGATTGTGTGGTGACTATAATTTGATGAGGATATTGGTTTGTTTCATTAAATGCCTAGGGGTTGCGGATCGGGCCTGCGGACGGCGAGCAGTGGGTAGCTCGCCGTCCGATCAGCACCAGGCCCGTGAGTCGACGGCGCGTAGTGTTCCACGCGCGCCTCAAACAAATGTTGTCAGCCACCACTGACGGGGCCCATCGTGGCCGGTGCCTGCATGCCTAGGGGTAGCGGATAAATTCTCAACATGAGTTACCGCACCCCTGGGCACTCAGGCAGGGAAGGAACAGGGGTGGGTTTTAGTCAGTAAGACTGACACGTCCTGAGCTCCACCCAGAGCGGGAGAAGTCATTGGATGATTTCCCAAAACCAAAAAAAAAAAAAAAAAGGGGTAGCGGATAAATCGTAACAGAGTTACCGCTCCCCTGGACACTCAGGCAGGGAAGGAACAGGGGTGGGTTTTAGTCAGTAAGTCTGACACGCCCTTCCGCTCCACCCAGAGCGGGAGATGTCATTGGATGATTCCCCACCCCGCCAAAAAAAAGGTTGTTTTGCCAGTAGTTTTTAGATTGCGTGTTTTTTTTTTTATGTGTAACATCTTTCCTCTCGCGTCTGGCGCAGTGAGCGCAGTGATTTCGTGAAATGGGACGGAAGTGTGTAAGAGTGAACCGGGAAAGCGCCCGCTATTAGATTTGACCAAAAAGCGCGCGTGGTGGTAGAGTTGGCCGTCAGATGGTAGAGCGCACGCACGATAAATCTGCGCGCGGTCGAAATCGGAACTACACGTTTAATTTTATTTTTTAGGATAGAATGTTAATGTTGCTTATTACCAAGGTGAGATGTCAAACGTTACACATCATATGCGACTACTGTGAGGCTCGCTCGTTTTTTTATTTAGCTTTACTGTCCCACTGCTGGGCCAAGGTTTACCTTAAATCCATCCAGGAATCATACGAACCACGACGGACCAGCGCTCGCGCTTCTACTGCACTGCCCGAATGTTTTTTGGAACCATTTTAAGGAGTTAGCACACGGACAGAAGTCAGAAGATGATGTCGCTTCTACTGCACTGCCCGAATGTTTTTGGAACCATTGTAAGGAGTTAGCACACGGACAGAAGTCAGAAGATGAAGCCGCTTCTACTGCACTGCCCGAATGTTTTTGGAACCATTGTAAGGAGTTAGCACACGGACAGAAGTCAGAAGATGATGTCGCTTCTACTGCACTGCCCGAATGTTTTTGGAACCATTGTAAGGAGTTAGCACACGGACAGAAGTCAGAAGATGAAGCCGCTTCTACTGCACTGCCCGAATGTTTTTGGAACCATTGTAAGGAGTTAGCACACGGACAGAAGTCAGAAGATGATGCCGCTTCTACTGCACTGCCCGAATGATTTTGGAAACATTGTAAGGAGTTAGCACACGGACAGAAGTCAGAAGATGAAGCCGCTTCTACTGCACTGCCCGAATGTTTTTGGAACCATTGTAAGGAGTTAGCACACGGACAGAAGTCAGAAGATGATGCCGCTTCTACTGCACTGCCCGAATGTTTTTGGAAACATTGTAAGGAGTTAGCACACGGACAGAAGTCAGAAGATGATGCCGCTTCTACTGCACTGCCCGAATGTTTTTGGAACCATTGTAAGGAGTTAGCACACGGACAGAAGTCAGAAGATGATGCCGCTTCTACTGCACTGCCCGAATGTTTTTGGAACCATTGTAAGGAGTTAGCACACGGACAGAAGTCAGAAGATGATGCCGCTTCTACTGCACTGCCCGAATGTTTTTGGAAACATTGTAAGGAGTTAGCACACGGACAGAAGTCAGAAGATGATGCCGCTTCTACTGCACTGCCCGAATGTTTTTGGAACCATTGTAAGGAGTTAGCACACGGACAGAAGTCACAAGATGATGCCGCTTCTACTGCACTGCCCGAATGTTTTTGGAACCATTGTAAGGAGTTAGCACACGGACAGAAGTCAGAAGATGATGCCGCTTCTACTGCACTGCCCGAATGTTTTTGGAACCATTGTAAGGAGTTAGCACACGGATAGAAATCAAAAGATGAAGCTGCTTCTACTGCACTGCCCGAATGATTTTTGGAACCATTGTAAGGAGTTAGCACACGGATAGAAATCAAAAGATGAAGCTGCTTCTACTGCACTGCCCGAATGATTTTTGGAACCATTGTAAGGAGTTAGCACACGGACAGAAGTCAGAAGATGAAGCTGCTTCTACTGCACTGCCCGAATGATTTTTGGAACCATTGTAAGGAGTTAGCACACGGACAGAAGTCAGAAGATGATGCCGCTTCTACTGCACTGCCCGAATGTTTTTGGAACCATTGTAAGGAGTTAGCACACGGATAGAAATCAAAAGATGAAGCTGCTTCTACTGCACTGCCCGAATGATTTTTGGAACCATTGTAAGGAGTTAGCACACGGACAGAAGTCAGAAGATGATGCCGCTTCTACTGCACTGCCCGAATGTTTTTGGAACCATTGTAAGGAGTTAGCACACGGACAGAAGTCAGAAGATGATGCCGCTTCTACTGCACTGCCCGAATGTTTTTGGAACCATTGTAAGGAGTTAGCACACGGACAGAAGTCAGAAGATGATGCCGTACCTACTGCACTGCCCGAATGATTTTTGGAACCATTTTAAGGAGTTAGCACACGGACAGAAGTCAGAAGATGATGCCGCTTCTACTGCACTGCCCGAATGATTTTTGGAACCATTTTAAGGAGTTAGCACACGGACAGAAGTCAGAAGATGATGCCGCTTCTACTGCACTGCCCGAATGATTTTTGGAACCAGTTTAAGGAGTTAGCACACGGACAGAAGTCAGAAGATGATGCCGCTTCTACTGCACTGCCCGAATGATTTTTGGCACCATTGTAAGGAGTTAGCACACGGACACAAATTTGTATTTGCTTGATTATACAATGTGTATGTATGTCATATATGTATCATATATGAGCAGTCATGGTGACCCAGTGGATGAGCAGTGGTGGCCCAGTGGTAGCGGCCGCGACTTACAAGTTGTGAGTTCAAACCCCGGCAGGCGCTTAACTTTATGTAAATTATTTCATCACCACTACTCTCAAAACGATAAAGAAAAAACATCGTGAGGAAACCGGCATCTGCCCGGGGGTTGAGGATAAATTCGAAACAGAGTTACCTCGCCCCTGGGCACTCAAAGGCAGGAAGGAACAGGGGTGGGTTTTAGTCAGTAAGAGTCTGACACGCCCTCCCGCTCCGCCCAGAGCGGGAGAAGTCATAGGATGATTTCCCACCCCACAAAAAAAAAAAAAAAAAAAAAAAAAAAAAAAAAAAAAAAAAAAAAAAAAAAAAAAAAAAAAAAAAAGGAAACCGGCATGTCCTACAACCAAAAATTCGAAGACATGTGACATCCACCAACTCGCAGAGGGCCCGCGTGGTGGATTACGGCCCACACCCTCTCACAGAGAGTAGGCCTGTGCCCCAGCAGTGGAGACATTAAAAAGGCTGATGATGATGACAAGTATGTCCAATGGAGCACATACTTGTCATCATCATCAGCCTGGAGGACCTCCAAAATTTGATGGTGTTGTAACAACGAGTGCTCATATTCTAAAGTTGGAGCAATGATGCCGCAGGCAAGGAACAGATTGTTGATTGTTTGTTTGATACCTACATTATCAGCAAATAAATGATTTCTTTCTTTCCAAAATGCCTGGAGCAGTTACTGTTTTTGGGCAATTTTTGTTAAGTATAATAATTTTTAATATTAAATGTGTGTCTGTTATTATCAGAGGTCGGAATTAGGTAGAGTTATTTATGTACTTACACTGATTTCATACAGCGAAAGAATAAAGTGGATATGCCTCAAATCCCGAGATTAATTTTAAATGCCAGAAAAAGCCCGTGATTTATTAAATAAAAAGCTATTTACTATTACACAATTTAAACCGCTGCACGCGCGACGTTGCCAAATTTACATCAACGACATCAGATGTCCGAAGTTCCAAAATTCCAATGCGCACGATGTTGCCACATTTGTAGTTCACACAACATAGCTTGTGAGAACAAAAGAAAACAATAGAGGTTCTTGTTATTATTTATATGTAATATTGTTGGCCAGGATTGTCCATTATAAATCCCGGGAAGATCCATATTAATATCATCAACATTTCGATGCAAGTACATAAATAACTTCTAACCTAATTCCGACCTCCGGTTATTATGTATAGTATGTTAGTTCTATATTTTTTCTATATTTTGTGGATCAGAACATCCCTAAATCTTACCTGTAGTTATTAGTTTCTTTCGCGGGTTTCTCTGGCTTCTTGTCTTCAGTGGTGCTCTCTTCCCTAAGAAGTAGAAGAGAATTAAAAACAGCGCGTAATAAATTCTACATATTAAAACTATATTGGTTTTAAACTCAAGGGTGAAGGCGGAAAAAGTAGATTACAATTTTTTTCCAGTGCCTGTTGTTGTAGTCCAGGAGGGATTTCACATCGGAATGAGAGATTCAGCTATAAACTTTATTTTGACATCCTAAAACTTGTCTCAAAACCTACTTGTCGTAGGGTGTCCGCGAATCAAATCAAATAAAAGTCATTTATTCAAACTAGGCTGAGAGCCAGCATTTTTTGAACGTCAGTGGTCTACATAAAGACAGTCCCCCAAAAACGCCCGCCCGTCACCACTTCCTAGTGTTTTAGCTGTCGTTACGTTATTACGTTATAATGATTAATTATAACGTAATAGTTAATAAAAAATGCAAATTATTTATTTATCAATAATTTATAAACTTTATACGACGTGTTTTTAATCGGGACTACAGATTGACCTCGAATGATAGTCTAAATAGTTAAACACAGCGCGCGCTCTGCCCTCTATCTCGAAAATGATTAAAGATATAAAAAAAAATGTTTAAACAAAAGTTGTAGAGAATTTAATACTCTACAATATTTATAATAAATACAAACAGCATAAAACCCACAGGATATTATATTTGCAATAAATGTGTATGTACGGGTAAGGTACATTAAATGATAAACTATTTTTAAGTTAAATTTGTATATTGATTTAAACACCCGAAATGATAGCTGATCGACCCGCGGCGAATGAGTATTTCAGCGATGCTATGCAACTACTAAACGCTTACTCAAATGTGTGATTTTTATTCATTCGCTGCGCGTCGATGTCAGCATAAAAATGAAACAATTGATATGTACGGGTTTGCTCGTACAAGTAGCGGCACGTAAGTCTAGCGCTGAACGATAATTGCTGCGCATGGGTGGGTGGCGCGGGTGGCGCGCGGGGGCGCTCGGGGAACAGAATGCGACTGGAGAGCCAATCGGCGCTACGCACGCTCGCCCTTCATCCCGCTAGCCCCCTCAGGTACCTTCATTTTTACTTCTGCGCAATAACGGTCAGCGCTAAAGTTTCGTGCCGCTACTTGTACAGTGTAAAAAATCGTTTTTTTTACCTTCGGCCTTGGAATATCTGTAGTCGCGGACACCCTACAATAAGTAGGATTTGAGACAAGTTTTAGGGTGCCAAAATAAAGGTTTATACAACTTTATAGCTGACTATCTCTCATTTCAAGATACTTGCGCTCATTTGACTAATATCCTTGGGCTATTGATAATATTGTTGGAAAGAAGAAAGCAGTGTTGTGATTATGTTTGTTACTCACCCATCAGAGGACTCATCTGAGCTGCTGGCTTCTGAAGAAGACGACGCTGATCCAGAGCCACTGCTTTCCGGCTCCGAGTAGAAGCTCTTGTTTTTCTGGAAATAATAAGTTCATAATAGTTGTTACTAACCGACTTCAAAAAGAAGGAGGTTTGAGGACTGCTGAATGTGGTCTGAAGGAAATAGCCGGTTGGCTAAACGCAAGTCTTTTATCCCTTAACGTCAGTAAAACAAATTTTATATGCTTTACTCCCAATCAGAGGTCACAGCCAGGTCCAAACTTTGGTATCGTGATCCATGAGTGTGTTAATCCACCCTACCAATGTAACTGTAATCGCATCAGTCAAGTTAAATCAATTAAATATTTAGGAATAATAATTGACCAACGGCTGTCTTGGCATGCCCACATTGAAAATACAATGACCAGGATTAGAAAACTAATATGGATCTTCAAAACTTTGCGTCATGTAGTTCCGCCCCAGTTGCTTAACCAAATATATGTCGCACTCGCACAATCGGTTACAACCTATTGTATACCAGTTTGGGGTGGAGCCACGAAAACCAAATTCTTAGATCTTGAAAGAGCTCAGAGATCTCTTTTAAAGGTTATGTATTTTAAGCCCTTTAGATATTCCACAGACAATCTTTATAAGATCTGTAACCTGCTCTCGGTCAGAAAATTATATATATTAAATACAATCTTAACCCTACATAAATCACTGACATATGATGCTACAAAGTTAGACAGAAGACGTAAAGATATCGTGGCCCACTCACCGATGGTCAGAACTATGTTTGCCAGACGGCAATATAATATCCAGTCAACTTACATATATAATAAATTGAACCAAACATTAAATATTTACCCCATGTTGCTATATGAATGCAAAAAAGTATTGACTGATTGGTTAAAAACCTTATCATACGATGAAACAGAACTTATTCTAGCCCGAATCTGTTAGCGAAAGTCTCACAATCACCATCCACACTCACAAACACATACACACACCCCCACACACACACACTCATACACATTCACATGCTCCAATTTGTTCCTAATTTTTATTTTTTATTTTAAATTACCTTATCGATGTTTAATTGTTTGTCACATCATTGTAATTTTAGAAACTAAGGGAAGGGCGAGGCAATCCCATCACAAGTATTCTTTAACTTAACGGGGATGCCTCAATTTTTGTGTTGCATGACAATGTAATAAGAAACAATAAAACATTTATTATTTATTATTATATTATTATTATCAATTCGGATGTTTTTTTTTTATGTATGTTCGGGCATAATTCCGTCATATATTGACGGATTGTAAAATTTTATTTAACTTTCTTTGTTACAAAGGGGTTTGTTCCGAAATGGTCCCATTCAAATTTCATATAGATCTGATGATGGGTTTCGGAGACAGACAACGGAACTCTTCAAAAATTGTCAGCAAATCAATCGCGATTGCTGCGATCGTATGTCTATGAATTGTTAACACAGTTTAATGGGGAACCACAACTAAAAAGTTAAAAATAAAAACTATTTTTACAAAAAAATAGAAACGACTTCCAAAAAAAGTGCAAAAAATAACTTTAATTTCGGAAGTCGGTGTCAAAAAACGAAGACAAAAACCAGAAACACCGACTGCCGAAATTAAAGTTATTTTGCACTTCTTTTGGAAGTTGTTTTTTTTTGGTGCTTTCTTAAATTAGGTCATTCTAAAATGTAAAGCATTTTAGAATGATCTTTTACTTTTATTGATTTTTAGGGTTCCGAAAGTCCGAATGAAAAACGGAACCCTTATAGGATCACTCCTGTGTCTGCCTGTCTGTCTCTCTGTCCGTCTGTCACAGCCAATTTGCTCCGAATCTGCTGGACCGATAGAGTTGAAAGGTACACACATGAATATCTGTCACCCAAACACGGACTGTCCCTAAATAAATAAATTTGGAATACGGGGTCCACTTTTGGGGTTAAAATCGGAAAATTAAAAATCAAAGTTTTTCAGACTGTGACGTGCGACATATCAAATGAAAGGGCACATTGTGAGGGTATCGAGTATTATTTTTTTTCATAATTTTAAAATATATAAAATTTTGAAGTTATTTAAGAAAATAGATGAAAAATGACCATTTACCCCCCTCCCCCTCCCTCATTATCTCCGAAACCACAGGGTCTAAAATTTTGAAAAGAATACTTAAGGGTGGTACTGGTTTATACGGTACCAAGGGGTATCGTATTAACCAGTACCACCCATACTGGTATTCTGCTGCATCCGGTTAGACTGGAAGCCGATACCAAGATAGTTGGAAAAAGGCTAGGCAGATTGGTTTATTAAAGTCTAGTACTACTAGGCAATGAATACTACTAGTGTACGTTTAATAATCTGTCATTATTTTCTGGAAAACGCCAGGAGATTCACCCAGCAGCGCTCTTTGTTTTTAGGGCCAGTCCAGGCCAGTAACACGTCAGTCACACCCCCGCGCGCCAGCGTGGCGCGCGGGGGTGTGACTGACGTGTTACTGACGCTCACGTACCTGAGTATCGTCGTGGTTGTCAGCTCGCACGTCGTGCTTGCCGGGCGCGGCCTCCCTGAGCTGCGCCGCCAGCGTGGCGCGCGGGGGTGTGACTGACGTGTTACTGACGTGTTACTGACGCTCACGTACCTGAGTATCGTCGTGGTTGTCAGCTCGCACGTCGTGCTTGCCGGGCGCGGCCTCCCTGAGCTGCGCCGCCAGCGTGGCGCGCGGGGGTGTGACTGACGTGTTACTGACGCTCACGTACCTGAGTATCGTCGTGGTTGTCAGCTCGCACGTCGTGCTTGCCGGGCGCGGCCTCCCTGAGCTGCGCCGCCAGCGTGGCGCGCGGGGGTGTGACTGACGTGTTACTGACGTGTTACTGACGCTCACGTACCTGAGTATCGTCGTGGTTGTCAGCTCGCACGTCGTGCTTGCCGGGCGCGGCCTCCCTGAGCTGCGCCGCCAGCGTGGCGCGCGGGGGTGTGACTGACGTGTTACTGACGTGTTACTGACGCTCACGTACCTGAGTATCGTCGTGGTTGTCAGCTCGCACGTCGTGCTTGCCGGGCGCGGCCTCCCTGAGCTGCGCCGCCAGCGTGGCGCGCGGGGGTGTGACTGACGTGTTACTGACGTGTTACTGACGCTCACGTACCTGAGTATCGTCGTGGTTGTCAGCTCGCACGTCGTGCTTGCCGGGCGCGGCCTCCCTGAGCTGCGCCGCCAGCGTGGCGCGCGGGGGTGTGACTGACGTGTTACTGACGTGTTACTGACGCTCACGTACCTGAGTATCGTCGTGGTTGTCAGCTCGCACGTCGTGCTTGCCGGGCGCGGCCTCCCTGAGCTGCGCCGCCAGCGTGGCGCGCGGGGGTGTGACTGACGTGTTACTGACGTGTTACTGACGCTCACGTACCTGAGTATCGTCGTGGTTGTCAGCTCGCACGTCGTGCTTGCCGGGCGCGGCCTCCCTGAGCTGCGCCGCCAGCGTGGCGCGCGGGGGTGTGACTGACGTGTTACTGACGTGTTACTGACGCTCACGTACCTGAGTATCGTCGTGGTTGTCAGCTCGCACGTCGTGCTTGCCGGGCGCGGCCTCCCTGAGCTGCGCCGCCAGCGTGGCGCGCGGGGGTGTGACTGACGTGTTACTGACGTGTTACTGACGCTCACGTACCTGAGTATCGTCGTGGTTGTCAGCTCGCACGTCGTGCTTGCCGGGCGCGGCCTCCCTGAGCTGCGCCGCCAGCGTGGCGCGCGGGGGTGTGACTGACGTGTTACTGACGTGTTACTGACGCTCACGTACCTGAGTATCGTCGTGGTTGTCAGCTCGCACGTCGTGCTTGCCGGGCGCGGCCTCCCTGAGCTGCGCCGCCAGCGTGGCGCGCGGGGGTGTGACTGACGTGTTACTGACGTGTTACTGACGCTCACGTACCTGAGTATCGTCGTGGTTGTCAGCTCGCACGTCGTGCTTGCCGGGCGCGGCCTCCCTGAGCTGCGCCGCCAGCGTGGCGCGCGGGGGTGTGACTGACGTGTTACTGACGTGTTACTGACGCTCACGTACCTGAGTATCGTCGTGGTTGTCAGCTCGCACGTCGTGCTTGCCGGGCGCGGCCTCCCTGAGCTGCGCCGCCAGCGTGGCGCGCGGGGGTGTGACTGACGTGTTACTGACGTGTTACTGACGCTCACGTACCTGAGTATCGTCGTGGTTGTCAGCTCGCACGTCGTGCTTGCCGGGCGCGGCCTCCCTGAGCTGCGCCGCCAGCGTGGCGCGCGGGGGTGTGACTGACGTGTTACTGACGTGTTACTGACGCTCACGTACCTGAGTATCGTCGTGGTTGTCAGCTCGCACGTCGTGCTTGCCGGGCGCGGCCTCCCTGAGCTGCGCCGCCAGCGTGGCGCGCGGGGGTGTGACTGACGTGTTACTGACGTGTTACTGACGCTCACGTACCTGAGTATCGTCGTGGTTGTCAGCTCGCACGTCGTGCTTGCCGGGCGCGGCCTCCCTGAGCTGCGCCGCCAGCGTGGCGCGCGGGGGTGTGACTGACGTGTTACTGACGTGTTACTGACGCTCACGTACCTGAGTATCGTCGTGGTTGTCAGCTCGCACGTCGTGCTTGCCGGGCGCGGCCTCCCTGAGCTGCGCCGCCAGCGTGGCGCGCGGGGGTGTGACTGACGTGTTACTGACGTGTTACTGACGCTCACGTACCTGAGTATCGTCGTGGTTGTCAGCTCGCACGTCGTGCTTGCCGGGCGCGGCCTCCCTGAGCTGCGCCGCCAGCGTGGCGCGCGGGGGTGTGACTGACGTGTTACTGACGTGTTACTGACGCTCACGTACCTGAGTATCGTCGTGGTTGTCAGCTCGCACGTCGTGCTTGCCGGGCGCGGCCTCCCTGAGCTGCGCCGCCAGCGTGGCGCGCGGGGGTGTGACTGACGTGTTACTGACGTGTTACTGACGCTCACGTACCTGAGTATCGTCGTGGTTGTCAGCTCGCACGTCGTGCTTGCCGGGCGCGGCCTCCCTGAGCTGCGCCGCCAGCGTGGCGCGCGGGGGTGTGACTGACGTGTTACTGACGTGTTACTGACGCTCACGTACCTGAGTATCGTCGTGGTTGTCAGCTCGCACGTCGTGCTTGCCGGGCGCGGCCTCCCTGAGCTGCGCCGCCAGCGTGGCGCGCGGGGGTGTGACTGACGTGTTACTGACGTGTTACTGACGCTCACGTACCTGAGTATCGTCGTGGTTGTCAGCTCGCACGTCGTGCTTGCCGGGCGCGGCCTCCCTGAGCTGCGCCGCCAGCGTGGCGCGCGGGGGTGTGACTGACGTGTTACTGACGTGTTACTGACGCTCACGTACCTGAGTATCGTCGTGGTTGTCAGCTCGCACGTCGTGCTTGCCGGGCGCGGCCTCCCTGAGCTGCGCCGCCAGCGTGGCGCGCGGGGGTGTGACTGACGTGTTACTGACGTGTTACTGACGCTCACGTACCTGAGTATCGTCGTGGTTGTCAGCTCGCACGTCGTGCTTGCCGGGCGCGGCCTCCCTGAGCTGCGCCGCCAGCGTGGCGCGCGGGGGTGTGACTGACGTGTTACTGACGTGTTACTGACGCTCACGTACCTGAGTATCGTCGTGGTTGTCAGCTCGCACGTCGTGCTTGCCGGGCGCGGCCTCCCTGAGCTGCGCCGCCAGCGTGGCGCGCGGGGGTGTGACTGACGTGTTACTGACGTGTTACTGACGCTCACGTACCTGAGTATCGTCGTGGTTGTCAGCTCGCACGTCGTGCTTGCCGGGCGCGGCCTCCCTGAGCTGCGCCGCCAGCGTGGCGCGCGGGGGTGTGACTGACGTGTTACTGACGTGTTACTGACGCTCACGTACCTGAGTATCGTCGTGGTTGTCAGCTCGCACGTCGTGCTTGCCGGGCGCGGCCTCCCTGAGCTGCGCCGCCAGCGTGGCGCGCGGGCCGGCCGGCAGCGCGCGGTATCCGCCCGCCGCCGAGCCGATGTACTGCGAGAGGGACCCCACCGTGAACGTGCCGCGGTCTGCGAACAGACAAAACTGTTACAAAAATTCCAGCCGTGTCGGACTTCGCACAAGAGGTACGGCGAAGTGCCACCGGTACATGGTGGACATCCCATCACGCACAAAGCGTTTTGAGAACATATTTATTGTGCGTACAACTAGGGAGTGGAATTCCCTGCTGGAGTCTGTGTTTTCTGATAGCTACAACTTGGGAGTCCTTAAGTCAAGAGTAAATAGGTTTCTTCTAGGCAAGCGTGCTCCATATTCGACCACATCATCACTTACCATCAGGTGAGATAGTGGTCAAACGCGTGCTCATCAACAATAAAAAAAATTGAGTTCCGTTCCGTATCCAGGGGTAGCGCATAAATTCGTAACAGAGTTACTGCTCCCCTGGGCACTCAGGTAAGGAAGTAGCAGGGATCGGTTTTAGTCAGTAAGAGTCTGATACACCCTCCCGCTCCACCCAGAGCGGGAAATGTCATTGGATAATTTCCACCGAAAAAAAAAAGAACGAGTTCCGTACCATATGATGGAAATCAATATTTTGATATTTGTTTGTTAAATATACGAGATAATATATAATTTTGTGACAGACGACGGACGGACAGACGTACACGTAAGTGACAGCCGTATGTCTCCGTTTAACGACATATATTTATTTTTCTGATTTACATAATGTTAAGATTGTTGCATAATATAATTATATAGATTCAAGTTCTTAAAACTTAACAGACAGATGTGTTGCTGGGGAGTTTGTTGGCCACTTCTTCTTCACAGCTAAAACACTAGGAAGTGGTGACGGGCGGGCGTTTTTGGGGGACTGTCTTTATGTAGAACTTTGACGTTCAAAAAGTGCTGGTTCTCAGCCTAGTTTGAATACATGACTTTTAATTTTTGATTTTGATTTTGGACCCTTCAAGTACGGAACCCTAAAAAACCGGCCAAGTGCGAGTCGGACTTCGCACATTTAGGATTCCGTACCATATGAGGGAAATCAATATTTTGGTATTTGTTAATAAAATATACGTATTAATAAACATTATCACCAAATTTCAAGTTCATAAGGTCAATGGTAAGTTAAAAAATTCTTCGTAACCAAATTTTGTGACAGACGACGGATAGATGAACAGACAGACAGACGGACGCGTACGTGAGCGACAGCAGTAGAGTATCAGTAGGGCTCTGTTTGAACGGCAGGGAATTCCACTCCTTAGCTGTACGCACAATGAATGTGTTCTCAAAACGTTTTGTGCGTGTGGATGGGATGTCCACCATGTACCGGTGGCACATCGCCGTACGCCTTCTGGTCCGTTGATGGAACGGGATTGGCGAAATAAAATTATGCAATTCCGTCGCACACTCCCCAAAATGTAACCGATAGAAAACCGACAGGCTAACAACGGCGTCTATGCTCAAGACTTTGGAGCTTCGACTCAACGAGCCTATCATTGCCGATGATCCTCTTGGCTCGTTTCTCAACTGACTCAAGAGCATTAAGCCGGTATCTGGCAGATCCGTCCCAAAGATGATAGCAGTACTGCATACACTATCGAACTTGCGCTTGATAGAGTTGAAGCAGCTGTTCCGGCGTGAAGTACCGTCACACCTTTCGAGGATCCCTTACTTTTTGGCAGCCACTTGAGCCTTTGCCTCTATGAAGGGTATTACAAAATTCAGGGTAGATGTTAAGGTAACACCAAGAAGATCAAGTTGGTCGGTTATCGGCACGGTTACACCTCGGAAAGATGGAGCCGGGTGAAATTGGCTCCTTTTAGCGGAAAAAAGACACGCCTGGGGCTTAGCAGCATTGAACTTGACAAGATTGGCATCGCCCCATTGTGAGATAGCCTGTAAGGACAAGTTCAAGCGCCCAACCATAGCCTCTCAGAGACACCGGACCTGAGACCCGTTAGCTCGTGCGTCAGGCACGTATCTCTCGGCAACAGTGCTGTCGTTTGCATACCCAAAGGTACTTAGCTACTAAGGGTTTTAGCAGATCGTTAATATGCAGCAAAAACAATGTTGCCGAGAGCACCGACCCCCGAGGAACACCGGCATTAATAGCCAGCAGTCCGGACGAGCAGCCATCTATTATCACTCGGATAGACCGATCCCTCAGGAAATCTGCAATCCAATCACACAAACCGGCGGGCAGACCGAAGGATGGAAGCTTGGCAATTAGGCTATCGTGCCAGACCCTGTCGAAGGCCTTCGAGATGTCAAGGGAGACCGCAAGGACTTCCCTTTGTTCGATCGATGGCCTCACTTCAGATGTGAATGGCATACGCTAGAAGATCCCCAGTTGACCGATTTCGGTGGAAGCCGTATTGTCGGTCACTGAGGATATCGTTAGCTTCTAGGTATGCCAGGAGCTTACCATTCAGTAGACGTACCGAGATGGGCATATAATTGGCTGGGTCAGCTCAACTAGTTTCTTGGGCACGGGTTGCACGTTAGCCTGCTTCCAAGCCATCGGCACTTTTCCAGTCTCGAACAAAAGGCGAAATAGGCGTGTCAAGATCGGAGACAACTCAGGCGCACAAGTCCTCAGTACAATTGCCGGTATCCCGTCGGGGCCACTAGCCTTTTTCACGTCCAGGTTACGCAGTACCCTTCGGACATCCTTCTGATGAATGCGAATGTCCGTCATAATCGACTCGCATCCACCAAGAGTACCAGGGGGCCTTGCGCCACCAGGATCTAGACGTGTAGATTCCGCAAACGGAGAGGCAAACAAGTTTGCTTTCTCCTCAGCGGAGTGGGCCAGCGACCCGTCGGGTTTCAGCAGTGGAGGTAGTGAGGGACGGCAGAAGTTCGATTCAACCGACTTAGCCAGGGACCAAAACGCCTTACTACCAGCTGGGTAAGAACCAAGTTTGTTCCCAATTCGGCTAATGTGGTCAAACCGAGCCCTCCGCAACACCTTCATGCAAGACTTGGCAGCCCTGTTGAAGGCTCTCTTCTTCTGACTCACGTCATTTGCTTTGCGCGTCCGAGCGTCGACCCGGCCTACCTGGCGGCCGCGTGTTTAAGCGCATCAGCGCGATTGCACTCGGCAGCAAACCATGGGCGAGCTTCGCCAGACATTGTTACGTCAGCGAATGGAACGTAGTACTCCATTCCCTGCCGCAACACATCCGTCACGGCGTCCGTGCACGACGAAACATCAGTCGAAGAAAAGTAAGTGGGCTGCCAAGGATAACATGCGAAGAAAGATCGCATGCTATCCCAATCTGCTGACCTGTATCGCCAAACCCGCCTGGTGCCTCTAGGGCTAGGATCGGGCGGGGAGTAGCTGGATACAGACTTCACCAGACAGTGGTCGGAAGTACCTAATGGTAAAGAAATCGACACCGAGTAACGGTCTGGATCTGTTGTCAGCAGAAGGTCCAAGCAATTGGCCGTGTGCGAATCAACATCCGGCACCCTCGTTGCCCCCTGGACCAGCTGGGTGAGATTTAACGCTAGCGCTAGCTTACGCGTCTCTTGTCTAGCATGGTCTGTGCACTGGTATGGAAAAAGCTATTCCTGACGGTGGGCGTTGAAGTCCCTCAGTCACACCTCACTGAGGTGTTGTGTGAGCCTAGTTGTATCCGAATCACCGCTGTACGAACGGTAGACACAGGCGTAGATAATTTTATCCAGGCCTGTGTCCACTAGGACACAGAGCGTTGAGAACCTGGAGTACTCAAGGTTGCGGAAACGCCGATAGCAGATGTCGTCTCGGGCGTACATCATATACGTCTGTCGTGTGTCTGTCTGCTGGTCTGTCTACCTGTAAATCTGGCTTAACCAATTTGCTCCGAATCTGCTGCACCGATAGAATTGAAATTTGGCACACACATGAATATCTGTCACCCAAACACGAACGTGTACCTTAAATTAATTAATTTGTAACATGGAGATCACTTTTTGGAAGAAAATCAGAAAATTTAAAAACAAAGTTTTTCAAACTGTATCGTGCGACATATAAAATGGAAGGAAACATTATGAGAGTCTCGAATGTTTTTTTTTTTTATCATTTCAAAATATGTAGTTCTGAATTTATTTAAGAAGATAGATAAAAATAAGTTTATAGTTTCAAAAAATATTTTTTTAAAAAAGCTATCTCAAATTAAAGGTGCTCGGTGGGGTTATGTTGTTTTATCACAGAGATGCCGTAGCCACCTTCCAGATTCATCATCAGTTTTTTTTTTCTAGTTGTAAAATGCTGCCCAAGACGAATCAATCGAGCCCAAACTCGGTGGGGTTATGTTGTTTTATCACAGAGATGCAGTGGCCACCTTCCAGCTTTATCATCATACCCTCGATATTGTCTTGGCGTAAAATGCTTCTCAAGACAAATCAATCGAGCCCAGACTCGATGGGTTTATCTTGTTTAGTTCAGAAGTGCCTATGGCCATCTTCCGTCTCCATCATCAGACCAGCTTTATGGTACCATATCATTGTATTGTCACCGAAGATACATATATACACCAAATTTGAGTCGTACATACATACACACATTGCAAGTTAAATAAAACCTTGTAAAATGACCATTCCTCCCTCTTATTTCCGAAACCAAAGGGCTTAAAATTTTGAAAAAAATACAGAAAATAGTTCTTCACTTTCATTTTATTTTTTACATATTAAAAATGATAGATCTTACCTTTAAAGCTACTCTGTATATCAGGCTTCGGTTTCTCCGGCAGAAATATATCAGCGACATAGTTATGCAGCACCTTTCCAGCTTGCGGCTCTATGAACCTATGTCGAGAAACAAATAATTAACATTTAAATTAAATGTTGGAGATTGTTTGATTTGATTGTTGCTACAACACTTGTTGGAACTCATTGCAATATATCAAGCGGTGTCATATTCACTTAATCAATATTTACAGATAGCAAGAGCGCTTTACAACATTTGGCTCGATGCGCCTCTGGTTGCAGAGGTGCATCGATAGCCTATGACATTCTTAAACTAATTCATTGCTACAACAAAGATGAAATTAGGGTTGTCTTGCAATGGGTTCCAGCGCACATAGGGTTACGGGGCAATGAGGAGGCTGACAGACTGTCGAAACTGGCAGTTGAGACGGGCAATGTTACCTCTTATACGTCCGATTACTGGGAATTTTTCTCCAGGTTTAAGAGTGTGCGTTTCGACAATTGGAAAGAATATTTCAATGAAATATCCAAAGAAAAAGGCATTTGGTACAAAATAATTCAAAACGAACCTCCTCGTGAGCCCTGGTTTGATGATAAGTGTTTAACTAGGAGTTATGTTAAGTTAGCGCTAAGGCTTCGTTCTGGCCACTTTCCATCGTCAAAGTTTGCTTTCTTAATGCGAAAGGCTGCATCGCCTAATTGTGACATATGTAATAAAATTGAAGATGTGCAACATTTGCTGATGGAATGTGCTAAGAACAAAGATGAAAGAGAATCTTTGGCTAGGGAGTTTAAATTAAATATGTGGGATGTTGGACTTATCCAAAGCATTTTGGCATACCCTAAATCAGAAAGGACTAAACGCATAATTTGTGGCTTAATTCAGAAGTCTAGGCAATGATTCTCTCTTCTATTTTACTATCATATACATATAATTAGAGATGTTTATTTGTGTGTAAATAAATTATAAGGTACAATGGGGTTGACGTATCCGTGTGGATAAAAACCCCTTAATAATAAAGATTAAATTAAATGTTGGAGATTGTTTGATTTGATTGTTGCTACAACACCATCTATGATCCAAAATTGGAACTTATTTTGTACGGCATTGTTGATGTCGGTATAACAGTTAATATTGTACGCCATCTAGAGTGAACAAGACTATTTAAGGAGGTTTTTGGCGGGATTTATTCGAGTGAAGTTCAGTGGCTGTTTTAATTAATCGCAAATTGATTCCTAGTGGATATTGTGATGTAAACTTGGTGTAGTTTTGTGTCTCAAGTATCTACGCAACTGGACAAGATGTGGAATCATTGAAACAGGCGCGATCTCGGTAAAATAGGACTGAGAATTTTGTCGTAGTATTATTATAGACTACCTCAGCGAAGCTTATCGAGAAGGCCGACTCGACTCACTTACTATTGTTAAAAGCCAATTGAAGTGAAACAAATGTATTCCAATACCATTTTTGAAGTGCAAACTTCTTTATGCGCGTATAATAAAAAAAATGTAACCCATAAAAACGAAAAGTTATTAAGTGATTTTTTATTTTTATAAAAAATGCGAAATTCATAAGTTGACAACACTCCACCGGCCAGCAAAATTATTTTATTTTTAAGCCGGGCTATAGGCTTTTTTTTGTGGGGTGGGAAATCATCCAATGACTTCTGTCGGAGGGCGTGTCAGACTCTTACTGACTAAAACCCACCCCTGTTCCTTCCCTGCCTGAGTGCCCAGAGGTGCGGTAACTCATTTTCAGAATTTATCCGCTACCCCTAGGCATGCAGGCACCGGCCACGATGGGCCCCGTCAGTGGTGGCTGACTACATCTCTTTGAGGCGCGCGTGGAACACTACGCGCCGTCGACTCTCGGGCCTAACAGTGGTAACACCCGGGCGTTTTCTCCCGCCCGATCTGATGCAGGAACCTCCCGAAACAACCGTGTCCGGTGAGGACCTGTCAGGCGGAAGGTGAGGACGCCGTGACGCCTCTCCAGCCACTCCTCAAAGAGGGGCACTACCGCCGCAATGGTGGCGTGCCCAGCGCTGGGTTGCGACAGTCGCTGTCTCCATGTCGCCATGAGATTCTGCCGGAGCTCCGTCCGCCGAGCCGCGAAGTGTCGCGGCAGCAGAGTTTTGCACCGGCGTTTGGCCTCCTCGCGCCACTCCCAGAGCAGCGCGAGGACCCTGTCCTCTAGATTCCATGGCGACAGTCCGGCAAGGAGGCTCGCCGCCTCACAGGAGCCGTGCGGTATCCGCGGATGAGCCGAATGGCCATGACCTTTCGGAACGCGTTCAACCGGCGAGCTGGCCGCCGAGCCGGGGTATAGGCTCAACTTCTCGGTTTGGCGGCACGCGACAAAGGGTGCATAAATACGACTTTAAGGCGACTTTTTTCATACTAAACTGTAGGTGAACTTTGTCGAGCAATCAGTTGCCTTTGGTAAGTTTTTCTTTTTTTTTTTAAATTAATTATTTTCATTGGGAAAAATAATAATCTCATATCCATGAAATGGTTACGTATATGTGTACGCAGTACGATACCAAACAATACCCTTTAGTATCGGACAGGGTTTTTGTTACATGCTGTATAATTCCTCCGACCGAAGGAGATTAACCAAGTACGTACGAGATATTATAGTGCCCAAGCGTGTGCGTAAACACAGGTGCACTCTTTGTTCCTTTGCTCTCATAGTCCACAGGGACGGCAATCCGACAATCGCGGGGAGAGATCAAGCGCAGGACCAACACAGACACGTGTGTTTGGAGGCATGCGGAACAGGATGTAAAGTCCCGTAAACCTCCGTTGAAAAGGGAGGATCCTCCGACCAGACGGGTGTTGTGTCTGGTGCGGGCAACTGCCCAATGGTTGATTTCGGACTGTTGTATATGTTCAAATGCCGCAGAGAATTCTGCTTGCGCGATATAGGATTTGTTGTTTAGTTTGTTTGTGGTATCATAGATGTCGCTTCATGTGCACCGAGGCACGAGGGTGTCTCACCACCAACTTCCAAACTCCAGGCTACTACTAAGTAATTTCTAATGCAAAAACCCAATAGCACTTTTTGCCCAACTCGGGAATTTAGCGAACCCAGGACCTCACGCTTAGGAGTAGAGCTTGCGACCACGAGACCAACGAAGCAGTTAACAGTTCCTACATATACAGGGTGTAACGGAAAGGTGTGGTCATATTTTAGGAACTGTATCTGCCCATCGATATGAACAACTTTCTTCAAGAAAATCCGAGGAAATTAAAAGAATATTTTTTTACCTCCCATACAAATATTGATCAGCTGATGATAACTTTGTATGGAAAATTCAATTTATTTTTTTGGGATATGTCTGTTTTTTCTTAGAGAAAGTTGTTTATTTCCATGGGCAGAACCGGCTCTTAAAATATGACCACATCTTTCCATTACACCCTGTACAGAGTGTTACGGAAAGGTGTGGTCATATTTTAAGAAGCGGTTCTGCCCATGGATGTGAACAGCTTTCTCTACGAAAAAACTGACAATTCCCTACAAAAATGTTGGACTTTCCATACAAAATTATCATCAGCCGATCAATATTTGTATGGGAGGTTAAATGTTTGAAGTGAAAACTTCTAGGCGCGTTAAGGATGATTCACGTTACACCGTGTCGCCACCGGGCCGTGCCACGGCCGTGACTCGACCGGGGCACGGTCAAAGATTGTTGCATACATTTTGTATGAAGTGATTCATGCTAGACCGGGCCCCGGCCGTACCCCGGCCGAGTCACGGCCGAGGCGCGGCCGAGGCACGGCCGGGGCTCGGCCGAGGCACGGCCGGGGCTCGGCCCGGTGGCGACACGGTGTAACATGAACGTGTGCACCGGGCTCGGCCGTGCCCCGGCCGGGAAACAATTGGCGGTCAAACAATTGCACGGTCAAATATCTATAGTATACTTTTTGTATGAACTGATCCATGCTTGGCCGTCCCGGTGGCGGCACGGTGACAGCCCGGTGTAGCATGAATGACTAGCCTGGTGGACGTACACCGGCCGTGCCCCGGCCGGGGCACGGTGGCGACACGGTGTAACGTGAATCAACCTTTAGGCATTTTTGAGATGGGAGAAAACAATTGAAATCGCGACACTGTTACCGACACCGCTACGCGATCCGCTACGAGTGCTACGACGCGTAGCACTCGTAGTAGATTGAAGTGAAAACTTCTTTAGGCGCGTTGGGCATTTTTGTTCAAGTTTTCACTTCTGTCGGAATGCCACTGTTTTATGAAGTGAAAACTTCTTAAGGACAGATTGAGGATAACGAAAGAGTAGATCTATTAGCTAACCAAGCCGTGACAGATGGGATTCCTGTAAACATTCTTCCTCTTTTTACCGATTACATCAAAGTAATTAAACACCAGTGTTTGGATGCGTGGAGTGAATACTTCAACCAGAGGTCAACAGAAAAGGGAATTTGGTATAAGACCATACAACCACAGCTTCCAGTGTATAATTGGATTGACCAAAAGGTGTTAAGTAGGAAAGACTTAGTTATGGCATTAAGACTTCGTTCCGGTCACATTCCATCAAAAAAGTTTAGTTTTCTGATGAAAAAAGTTACGTCACCCAACTGTGAGGAATGTGGAGTAGTCGAAGATGTGCAACATGTTTTGATGGAATGTGTGCGGAATGGAGCTCTAAGATTTACCTTACTCGGATCCACAAATAATTACGATGTTGGAGAGTGTAATACTATCCTGGCTTATCCTTTATCGGATCAAGCCAGAATCCTGTACAAACTGGCATTTTTTGTTTTGAAATAGATTAATTATTTTAACTGTAATAAATAAAAGGATGTTGATGTTACAGGGCGACGTTATCGCTTAGCGATAAAGCCCTTAAAATAAAGATTAAAAAAAAAAAAAAAAAAAAACTTCTTAAGGTGCATTGGCCATTTTTTTTTTTTTTTGAGAATTTCCTCAGGTTTCCTTGAAGAAAGTTGTTCATATCGATGAGCAGATGCAGTTCTTAAAATATGACTACACCTTTCCGTTACACCCTTTAAATTTATACTACCTTCTGAGCATACGCGCTCGGTCGCGCACGTCGTAGCTGACGTCATAGCGTGCGAGCGACACGACGTAGCGACACACGGGGATGGTGTCCGGCTGCGTCACGGACAGCTTCACCGCGAGGGACAGCAGTTGCAGCTTTACGAGTTCGTCCTGTGGAACAAGTTTGGGGTTTATTCAAATTCAAATATTTTATTTCAGATATAAAGAAAATCCATACAGCATGTAACAAAAACCCTGTCCGATCCAATAACGGCGTATTCCTGGTGTAACATATGTACTAGAAAAAGTTGTAAAGAGAATGTAACTCTTAGAAACCAAAAGTTATAGATTTTTTTATTTTTATAAAATATGCGAAATTTAACACTAAATAAGGCAAATTTTCATGAGTTGACAACACTCCACCGGCCGGCGAAATCTTTTCATTTTTACCTATTTTTATTACAAACGATACCGCCCTGCACTAGCCGCGCTGTAGGCACTCTGTCTCGCTCAGGCGGCGTCTTTTAAACGAAACAGTAGGTAAACTTTGTCGAGCGCTCAGTGTTACCTTTGATAAGTTTTTCTTTTTTTATAAATTAATTATTTTTATTGGGGAAAAATAATGTCTCCGAAACTCATCATCAGATCTATATGAAATTTAAATGGGACCATTTCGGAATAAACTCCTTAAGGCACGGTATTACCTCAATAGTCAAAACAATTGGTTTCTTGGATAGTCGAGTATGACGTAATGCAATGAAAATATTATTTGCAAAAAATACAGTGGACAGAGAAGAAATATTTTAACCGAATAGAATAGTAAAAAATAGTTTGATATTCCCAATAAAAAATTTGGAAATTGCTCCACAAAAATAAACTTTGGCGTCGAACATCTCTGTATTTTCAGCGATAACAACATTATCTTTTTTAATAATTAAATAGAACTAGCATTTTATTAAAACTTTGACCGGACAATTGTTTAATTTATTATTATTATTCTTTATTGTACATATAAATATAACACAAATTAACAATTAGTTACAAAGGCGAGCTTAACCCAGCATTTGGGTTTTCTTACAGCAAACCTCAGGGTGAAAAACACATTTGCATAAGTAGGTAGGTACATCTTAAGTGACAACCCGTAAAATAAATGCCTATTCGCATCGTCAACACAACTATAATGTTCAATTCTCAACCTTATTTGAAGCTATCTCAAATCGGAGTCAGTCCGCGGCTTAAGAACAAAAAAAGCATTTTGCAAATCCGTTTATATTTGACAATAAAATAAAAAGAATTGATAACTAATTATTAAAAATCTGACCTGGTCAGCAAAGTTGGCGGCCATGTGCGCCAGGATAGCGGCAGCTCTCGGGTGCCTCGCGCCGTGCTCCGCCACCAGCCACACCGCAGCTGCGCGAGCGTTGCCGGCCAGTCTGTACACATTGTTACACTACACTTTACTTATGAACTCTCTTACTGTAACTCTAGTTCTTACTATGATAAATCGATACCAATTTTTTTCTCTCTTATACAGGGTGTAACGGAAAGGTGTGGTCATATTTTAAGGACTGCATCTGCCCATCGATATGAACAACTTTCTTCAAGTATATCTGAGGAAATTCTCAAAAAAAATCGTTACCTCCCATACAAATACTGATTAGCTGATGGTAACTTTGTATAGAAAGTACAATTTTTTTTTTGGGAAATTACTATTTTTTCTTAGCGAAAGTCGTTCATTTCCATGGGCAGAACTGGTTCTCAAAATATGACCACACCTTTCCGTTACACCCTGTATACCAAACATTTTGTAGAAAAATAGAAAATCCAATATAAATACATAAAAAATACCATAATAAAAATTATTAAAAATAATATAAGAATAATAAGAACAAGGAGGAGCTCGTGGCTAAAGTAACAACAGCCGCACGGGTCGAACCATCAGGTTAAGCTACGCTTCCCGGGGTTGGTCCATGGATGAGTGACCATCTTTACATACCGAGACTCCTCCGTGCCTCGGAAAGCACGTTAAGCCGTTGGTCCCGGCTGTCAATCGTGAATCTTTGACAATCGTTGCGGGTCGTCAGAAGCCCGAAAGTCTGACATCCAGTCTTACCAAGGGGTATCGTATTACCCAGTAACTGGATTGTGGAGGTCAGATAGCCAGTCGGTCCACATAAAGTACTGGTATTCAGCTGCATCCGGTTAGACTGGAAGCCGATCCCAAAATAGTTGGGAAAAGGCTAGGCAGATTGATTTTGATTATTTGTTGTTATAGCGGCAACAGAAATACACATTCTGTGATATTTTTAAGTGTCTACGTATTACAGATCATGAGATATAGCCCGCTGACAGACAGACAGACGGACGGACGGACAGCGGAGGCTTAGTAATAGGGCCCCGTTGGTTACCCTTCGGGTACGGAACCCTTAAAAGCGCCCGTATGATAGTGGACTTATATTTTAGTAGTGTATCTGTTACCTGTCAGATCGCAGCAACTTGGCGGCTCTAGACACGGCAGCTCTTGCAGATGTAGCTCCACCACCCACCACTCTCTTCACCACTACCACGGCCTCACATACTACCCACTCTGTGTACAACAACATTTTATTTTAATCCGAGGACCCATTGAACGTTCTGGCGGTAAGTCGCTTAAATTCCTACTGCAAAAAGAGTTATACTCGGAATTTTAATTCGATTCCAGATTTGACAATTTCAGTGTCGCAACGTTATGACAAGTACTAAATAGTGACGTTGCGAAATTATTCGATATGGAAATGGAATATTTCCAGATCGATTCTTCTCGTTTATAATTTTACTCTCGTAAACTAAGTATATCAGGAAATTAAATATTTTTACGATCTGAGACTTTTCTTTTATAATTGTGTGTGAAATAAATAAAAAAATGTGATCATGAAGGAACATGACAAATAAAACAGATAGATGTATTATGGTAATAATTTATTTTATAAATTGTCGCCGTCATCGCTATCGCGCGCACGGGTTGCCAATACTGGAAACTATCTAGGCTCTTTTATTATAAGTTTTGTTTTTAATATAAAAACAAAAATATTAACTTTTTATAAAATAGAGCAGCGATTACTAATTAATAAATAATTATTATGAATAATTATGTATTTATTTAAATAACAATCAATAATTTAGTCTTTAATTGGCACACTGATGGCACACACACTGATTGTTTATCGATTTTTGTGTTCATCACTACACTATTATATGTGGTATCATTATTTCACAAAATGACAGTAGCTAATGTCAAATCTGGAATCGAATTAAAATTCCGAGTATAGGTACAATAGAGTATTATCTCTCTAAGGGTGTGTAACGTGGGGGGTGTATGGGGGATGGACGGGTTATAGTTTGTCACAGCGACGGAGCAACAGGTCGACGAAATTTTTGCATGGATGTATTTTAAGGGCCGGTGATTAATATTGGTGCCGATTCTGTAGTGCACAAACTAAACTTAATTTAGGATAATGCTATATTTTTCTCTCAAATAAAACAAGAAAGAGTCTGACGTAAATTAGAGCTGTCAAATTTAGTTGAACTAATATTTCCATACAAATTAAGGGTACACGTAAAAACATGTCGACTAAAAACACGGTGAAGCGCAAGGCGTGAACTAGTTTGACATGTCTAACGTAGTTCAAAGCTATAGCCGTCCTTTTCTCGCACTGCCTTTTAGTAAAAGATAGCGATTCTCTCATTTTAGTTTAGTTATTGAACAAGAGAATCGGCACCATTATGCTACTTTTATCCCAGTAAAAGAGAATTACCGAAAAAAACGGGTTTAAAAAAAAACTTTTAACAAAAAAAAATATAACTTCCATAGATCAATACTAAAAAATGCAAAATAACTTTAATTTCGAAAGTCGGTGTTTCTAGTTTGGTTTCTTCATTATTTGACATCGACTTCTATGGAAGTCGGTTGTATTTTTTTTGATAAAAGTTTTTTTTATTTTTCACTTTTTAGTTGTTGTACCCCATTCTAAAACTAAATTAATAGTAAAGTTATGCCCGAATTGATAGTCCCAAAAATAGGGAATTTGAACATAGTTGGTGAAATTAGGGTGTATCCGGGTGAACTGTGTAAATCTGTATACCCCTTCAGAGCGTATCAGCGTAATGTAATGTTGTGAAGTGGTGAAAACAATATACAGACATGCGATTGCAGCAATTCTAGAAAGTTTGCAATCATTTATTAAAGAGTTCCATTGTGTATCTCCGAAGATCTTTACCAGATCTTCACCAAATTTAAGTGGGACCACATGTAAAGCGCCAGCTTTCAAATAAAAAAATCATCAATATCGGTTCACCCAGTAAAAAGTTATGAGGTAACATATAAAAAAAAATCGAATTAAGAACCTCCTCCTTTTTTTTGAAGTCGGTTAAAAATACTCACCATCTTTGCTCGAAAGCAGATGTAACAGCCCATTCAGACACGTCTCCGTCTCGGAATGTATGGCCACAGCCAGTCTCCCTATGGCCTGTATGGTGGCTCCGGCGAAGGCCTTGTCACTGCAGGTCACGTAGGTCTGGAACTCCCTCAGGATGACGCCCGCACTGGCCTCCGTCGCCAGGTTCGTGAGGATCTCAAGCTTGAGCAACTTGATGTGAGTCGGGTCTGAATTGCGCACGAAGAACGATTTGAGGAATGGTTCGAAAAGTGTCTGTAAAAATAGAAATGGTTAATTTGTTAAATTCATTCAACTTGCAAGCCGTCACTGCCAACACCATCTAGCGAGGTGTAGAGGTCGGGCCCGAACGAACAACAAAAGTTACTTGTGCCAGACGAAAACCCGTAGTTACAGCGGTACCGTTTCTTTGTATGGCATCTGTACGCTAGTATTATATTACCCGTGCTTTTATTAAAACGGGTACAAAAGTTTTTTTTTTTAAACGTTTCCCCACACTAGGAATTATTGCTGTATCGTGAGTGCGTTCACAAACATGTATACTCACATACACAAGACACCCAGACCCGGAACAACTATCTGTAGGTCATACAAATATTTGTTCCGTGCGGTCATCGAACCCGCAACACGCAGTGCAGCAGCCGAACGCTCAACCGCAGCGGTTGAGCGTTCGGCTGCTGCGCTGCGTGCCAACTGTGTTCCAACCATGCCCTCAATAAAAAGAAAGAAAGATGTAAAGAATATTAATCATCTGTGGAGCATAGTTTATGCGTGCCATAGAGATGTGTGTAAGAGAAAAGACTGGCTGTCAAAAATTAATTGAAAAAAACACGTGAATATTTTGTTACTTATTTAAAATTATAAAAAACTACATTAAAAGAGAATTGACAATTTAAATAAAAACTTTAATTGTCGTTTCTTTGTGTTCCAGAGCAACACAATTGTTTAATTGCTATTCCTAATATTACTATAAATTGTCTGATAAGTATATAAAAGCCATCGTTTCTTTGGAAGGCCAAAGAAACGATGGTTGGACTGTGTGAAAGAGGATATGGGTAAAAAGGGGGTGACTACAGAGATGACGACTAATAGAGGAGTATGGAAGAAAAAGACATGTTGCGCCGACCCCAAATAAATTGGGATAAGGGCAGGAGAATGATGTCTGATAAGTATATACAGTTTAAGTATAGTAAGGTTTTGTAAGACACAACTCACCCTTCTGGTGACAGTGAGTGACGCAATCGAGTTGAGAACAACGCTTTGTACTTCAAGCGGAGCGCGCAGCAGACGGACCATGGCTTTTGCTACCGGTGGCAGCTCCTGAGCTACGAAAATACTTTGAAATTACAATAACGAACAATGAGGATGGCTACAAATGAAAACAGGAGAAAGAAAAATAAATCCAAAAGTTATATTTGGAGAGGTGGAGGAGTGCTTGCGAGGAGTTACCTGGTCCACAGTGATAGAACAGCTGCGCCACAGACAGCACCACTCCGGAGTTCCTACTCTGCAGCAGCGGCTTGGCAGCGCGCAGCAGCAGGCGGTGGTCGGCGTCTAGGCTGGGGGAGGTGGAGGAGTGCTTGCGAGGAGTTACCTGGTCCACAGTGATAGAACAGCTGCGCCACAGCCAGCACCACTCCGGAGTTCCTACTCTGCAGCAGCGGCTTGGCAGCGCGCAGCAGCAGGCGGTGGTCGGCGTCTAGGCTGGGGGAGGTGGAGGAGTGCTTGTGAGGAGTTACCTGGTCCACAGTGATAGAACAGCTGCGCCACAGCCAGCACCACTCCGGAGTTCCTACTCTGCAGCAGCGGCTTGGCAGCGCGCAGCAGCAGGCGGTGGTCGGCGTCTAGGCTGGGGGAGGTGGAGGAGTGCTTGTGAGGAGTTACCTGGTCCACAGTGATAGAACAGCTGCGCCACAGCCAGCACCACTCCGGAGTTCCTACTCTGCAGCAGCGGCTTGGCAGCGCGCAGCAGCAGGCGGTGGTCGGCGTCTAGGCTGGGGGAGGTGGAGGAGTGCTTGTGAGGAGTTACCTGGTCCACAGTGATAGAACAGCTGCGCCACAGCCAGCACCACTCCGGAGTTCCTACTCTGCAGCAGCGGCTTGGCAGCGCGCAGCAGCAGGCGGTGGTCGGCGTCTAGGCTGGGGGAGGTGGAGGAGTGCTTGCGAGGAGTTACCTGGTCCACAGTAAAAGAACAGCTGCGCCACAGCCAGCACCACTCCGGAGTTCCTACTCTGCAGCAGCGGCTTGGCAGCGCGCAGCAGCAGGCGGTGGTCGGCGTCTAGGCTGGGGGAGGTGGAGGAGTGCTTGCGAGGAGTTACCTGGCCCACAGTGATAGAACAGCTGCACCACAGCCAGCACCACTCCGGAGTTCCTACTCTGCAGCAGCGGCTTGGCAGCGCGCAGCAGCAGGCGGTGGTCGGCGTCTAGGCTGGGGGAGGTGGAGGAGTGCTTGTGAGGAGTTACCTGGTCCACAGTGATAGAACAGCTGCGCCACAGCCAGCACCACTCCGGAGTTTCTACTCTGCAGCAGCGGCTTGGCAGCGCGCAGCAGCAGGCGGTGGTCGGCGTCTAGGCTGGGGGAGGTGGAGGAGTGCTTGCGAGGAGTTACCTGGTCCACAGTGATAGAACAGCTGCGCCACAGCCAGCACCACTCCGGAGTTCCTACTCTGCAGCAGCGGCTTGGCAGCGCGCAGCAGCAGGCGGTGGTCGGCGTCTAGGCTGGGGGAGGTGGAGGAGTGCTTGTGAGGAGTTACCTGGTCCACAGTGATAGAACAGCTGCGCCACAGCCAGCACCACTCCGGAGTTCCTACTCTGCAGCAGCGGCTTGGCAGCGCGCAGCAGCAGGCGGTGGTCGGCGTCTAGGCTGGGGGAGGTGGAGGAGTGCTTGTGAGGAGTTACCTGGTCCACAGTGATAGAACAGCTGCGCCACAGCCAGCACCACTCCGGAGTTCCTACTCTGCAGCAGCGGCTTGGCAGCGCGCAGCAGCAGGCGGTGGTCGGCGTCTAGGCTGGGGGAGGTGGAGGAGTGCTTGTGAGGAGTTACCTGGTCCACAGTGATAGAACAGCTGCGCCACAGCCAGCACCACTCCGGAGTTCCTACTCTGCAGCAGCGGCTTGGCAGCGCGCAGCAGCAGGCGGTGGTCGGCGTCTAGGCTGGGGGAGGTGGAGGAGTGCTTGTGAGGAGTTACCTGGTCCACAGTGATAGAACAGCTGCGCCACAGCCAGCACCACTCCGGAGTTCCTACTCTGCAGCAGCGGCTTGGCAGCGCGCAGCAGCAGGCGGTGGTCGGCGTCTAGGCTGGGGGAGGTGGAGGAGTGCTTGCGAGGAGTCCCGCCGTCGCTCGATGACTCGTAGAACGGCTTTTCGGTATCACTGTCACTTGAGTAGGTCTGAAAAGTAATTGATTTTTTTCTGAGAAGTGATACCTTTTATCTAATAAATAAACTCACTGAAGAATGCTATTAAAGGTAGTTACATACTGTTGCATAGTAATAATACATGATTCTGGTTACCTCACTGTTGGGATCTGCGAAGCATGTCTTAGCGTACACGGTGAGCACATTGAGCAATGTGAGCTGTCCCCACTCATCCACATCTGCTAGCAGAGAGCATAATTTCCTGTACAAAATTGTTTTAGATGAAATAGCATGCAAAATATTTAAGTATGGTTATAGTTATAGGGTAATTACCATATACAGGTTGTAACGGGAATGGGTGGTCATATTGATTCTACCTATGTCGTGAATAACTTTCTCTAAGTGTCATATAAAACTCCCAAAAAAAATGGACACATCCTGCAGGCCATATTAGCCTTCAGGCTGTTTCAATGCGGCCCGCAATCAGAATCTATCCAGTGAGGATTTTTAGAAGGCACTCGATACCACTACACAAACCTAAAATTGCGGATTTATGAGTCATTTTCGAGGCATAAGTGCCCCACGATTTCGCTGGGTGCAAGCGATGAGTACTCAGATGTCCGAATTCTCAAGCTCAAGATCATCATTCTCCTGCCCTTATCGCAATTTATTTGGGGTCGGCGCAACATGTCTTTTTCTTCCATACTCCTCTATTAGTCGTCATCTCTGTAGTCACCCCCTTTTTACCCATATCCTCTTTCACACAGTCGAATCCTCAAGCTCAAGATACTTTACCTTTTTACCCAACAGCGCCACGCAAGCGAAAGGTAATGTGTTTATCAGCCTATGAATGTACGTTCCTTTGTGGCGTTCTAGAGACCAAACGCGTGGGTCGACTTTTTGATAATTCTTACGTCAATTGATTCATCTTAATCTTGCGAGTGTAACTAAAGATATGACAGTAATCAAAATCGAATATGGCGACAAAAAAAAAATAATAATATGGCGACAACCAGACGCCATATTGTGAAAAAGAAAGATATGAAAGTCGACGAACTATAAAAATTAAGGGTTCAAGGAGGCGATTCCAAAATATAACTCACTAAAATGCAGAAAATAAAAAAAAACAATAATTAACTAAAATATTTGCCACCAGACTGCTTGAAGAGTGGATTGTTCGGAACTTTTTAGCAGTTTTTTAAGCTCGGTTTTTTTTAATATAATTTTTTTTGGGAATTTACCATGACTTCCCTAAAGAAAGTTGTACACTAAGTGCCCATCATAATGCACAACAAATAAAGCAGTTTATAAAATATCCAAGCACAACTTTCTACCCTGGATAAAATTACGTATCCTACTTCCTATTATAAACATTATATAGGATGACTGGTAATTAGTGACCGATACTTAAACACGTGATTGTACTCATGATAACAAAAAACTTTTACTATGGGACCAAACCCGAAATCGCGAAAAAAATCTGCTGTTCAGTACATTTATGTTCGCCTACTGACTGGTCAAAATGTGCTGTGCCTATTTTTTTGTCGCGATTTCAGGTTTGGTCTCATAGTAAAAGTTGTTAGTTATCATGAGTACAATCACGTGTTAAAGTATCGGTCACTAATTACCAGTCACCCTATATATGTTTACATTTAAATGTTTGTTACTCAATCGCGCGCAAACAGCAGAACTAATTTGGATGAAGGGAATGCCTTTGATCAATGCCATTAAAATATTTAACTTGATTTCCGCCTTATATCTTTGGTCGTGTTTATTTGCCATGAGTAAGTGACATTCGGCCAAAGAGGAATCGTCAAATAATCCATAACGAACTATTTTATAGAATTAGTGCACAGTTATCATTAATTTAGTATAATTCGACCTATAGGTACCTACCGTAAATCTACATTTCATACATTTTATATGGATATCATCCATATAAAATGTGTAATATCATCATTCTCCTGCCCTTATCCCAATTTATTTGGGGTCGGCGCAACATGTCTTTTTCTTCCATACTCCTCTATTAGTCGTCATCTCTGTAGTCACCCCTTTTTTACCCATATCCTCTTTCACACAGTCCAGTGAAATTCTTTCATTCTTTCAGTGTAATATATCGGACCGAAATAGATCGGACTATTATATATAGCACAGAGTTAACACTGGATGGATGAAATGGCGGCATGTCACCGGGACTATCTGCGACTCCCGCATTCCGCTTATACTTAAGGGGAAGATTTATAAAACAATGGTCAGACCTGCTGTATTGTATGGTTCAGAATGTTGGGCCACAAAAGGGATGAATGAAAAGTAATTGCATGCAGCTGAGATGAGAATGCTAAGAGCGATGTGTGGTGTTCCGCGCATGGATAGAATTAGGAATGAGTATATAAGAGGAAGTCTGAAAGTGGCACAGCTGACTGAAAAGTTGTGTGGAAATCGATTGTCGTGATATGGGCATGTGATGCGGAGGAATGAAGAAAATGTCGTGAGGAAAGTCTTGTGTATGGCTATAAGAGTAGAGGAAGGCCAAAGAAACGATGGTTGGACCGTGTGAAAGAGAATATGGGTAAAAAGGGGGTGACTACAGAGATGACGACTAATAGAGGAATATGGAAGAAAAAGACATGTTGCGCCGACCCCAAATAAATTGGGATAAGGGCAGGAGAATGATGAGGTACCGTAAATCTAATTAAAATAGTATATGCATGTCAATATTAATTCAAACCAATTATTTTTAAAACAGAAAACGCATCGTAGGCTGTAAAAAAATTGGCTGTATGAATCAAATGTCCTTTACCTACTTTAGTGACAGTTTGACATTACTGTATTTCTTGTTTTTTTATAGCTTACTTGATTCATGGTATTGCGTTTGTGACTTGAGTTACAGATTGCTTTTTAAGATATTTAACGACAACAGTGGCCAGTTTTTAAGGATTTTGATTTAACTTAAGTCAGCGCATATCAAGTATTGCGGATCTGTATCCTATATTTCACATCGAAGCCCTAAAGACCACACGACAGAAGTACACACCAATAAGTTACTTCACAAGATATTATATTTATTTACCTGTAACTCCTATGTATAAGACTCATTCGTTCTCCGCACACTTCGGAGAAGGCCATGGCGGCTGAGCCAACGACGAGCGGCGCCTTGTCTGATAGCAACTTGTCTATTATTGATACTAGCTCCTCCTTTTGTTCTGGGTCCAGGCTATGAAAGAACAGAGTCATAAGCAGAGGTCGGAATAAGGTAGAGTTATTTATTCACTTACACTGATTTCATACAGCGAAAGAATAAAGTGGATATGCCTCAAATCCCGAGATAAATTTTAAAGAGCAGAAAAATCCTGTGAATTATTAAATAAGAAAGCTATTTACTTTTACACAATTTATACCACTGCACGCGCGACGTTGCCAAATTTACATCAACGACATCGGATGTCCGAAGTTGCAAAATTCCAATGCGCACACGCGCGATGTTGCCACATTTGTAGTTCACACAAGATAGCTTGTTTTCTCACAAGCTATCTTGTGTTCAAGAGAAAACAATAGAGGTTTTTATTATTATTTATTCATTTGTAATATCGTTGGCCACACGGGATTGTCTAGAGGTCAAGATCATCTCACGGGATTGTGCTGGTTGGTGCGTGGATGTCACATGTCTTCGAATTTATGGTTTTAGGACATGCCGGTTTCCTCACGATGTCTCACAGAGACGAGGCCTGTACCCCAGCAGTGGGACATTAAAAGGCTGATGATGATGACGATGATGATGACTTGATGAATTGCCTTACCTATACAACTTGGGTATAGCATGAGCTGCAGTCTTCCTGACATAGGGAGACATGTCACTGGACGAGTCTCTGATGGCCAGCATCACGATTGGCACTATCATTGGCACCCGGATGGACGAGAGGACACGCAGAGCACTTGCACGGATCAACTGGTTGGGATCCTAGGGATGATAAACACATGGTCGAATATAAAATGCAAATATAAGATAAGTATGGACGGCACGGTTGTCGCAGTGGTAAGCAATTGGCTGCTGAGCTGCGTGTCACGGGTTTGATTCCCGCACTGAAAAAATATTTGTATGTCCTGAACAGATGATTGTTCCCGGAACAACTATCTGTAGGCCATACAAATATTTGGGTGTTTTGTGTATGTGAGTTTACATGTTAATCTGTGGCCCGCCTGTCAAGGCGACTGTCATAATTTTTTACAAATATTTTTCCAAATCTATTTATATTTATTATCATGTATAAAATAGTGAAAATAAGACAAAAAGAAGGACAATAAAAATAATATTACCCAGTAATGTGGGTAGGCCGTACCGCGCACTGAGCGGACGTGTGTTGTGTTTGATATCGAAAATTATTATAGCTACGAGTGAAATGTCGCGGAAATGTAGTGGTTGTCGTGAAGATATTACAGCTAGCATGCTGTTTATTAAGTGCACTAAAATGAGCTGCAACAAAGTGTATGATTTGAAGTGTATTGGAATATCTACAGAGGAATTTGAAATTTTGACCCACGATTATAAAAAAAAGTGGGTATGCCCTGAGTGTATTAGTTCGCAACGAAAGCCTATTCGCAGTGCAGATACTCCTGCAACTCCTGGATCTGGAGTGGAGAACACCTTTGCTGCAGTTGCAGTAATGTTAATACTAAACGCGGCAATCGCTTGAAAACCGCCGAACAACCGAGGGTAGCAGAAACAGAGAGTAACCTAATGGAATTTATTAAAGAGTTTCGATCTGAGGTACTGTTAAGTTTTGAAATACAAACTAAGGCAATGAAGAACCTGCAAGAAGTGTGCAATTGCACGGAAAATGAGCTACGAGAATTGCGTGCCTATGTACAATTACTCGAAGAAAAAGTTGATCGGGTAGTTTCGTTAGAAAAACAACTAAATGAACTTATACGAAATCAACATCTAGAACAACAGGTTAACAATTTTAAAATGCCTAAAACGTTAACTCAGTCAGTAGAAATAGAAATGCCCAAAAAGCCAAAAAATATCGCCGAAGGTTGTAAACAAACGGCTAAAAGTGTGGCCTCGAAAACTGGAGTTTTGGAGAAAGAGGTAATTGGAAATAAATCTCCGACAAAAGAGTGTGTGGCCACGAAACCATCTAATAAAGACTTCATCGAAAAAAGGGCAGTCACAAAGGAGATAAATAGACCAGAAAAGGGAAAGGAAATTGTAGAAACAGAGGAGTTAGCATCTCAAACGGTAGAAAATTGGATAACAGTCAATAAGAAAAAAAGGAGATATCCAAACACTGAGGTAAAGAGAGGTGGGAGCACGAGTGTGGGAGACATAAAGGGAACTGAACGTAAAAAGTTTTTGCATGTATGGCGCCTTTGTAAGGAAACTACAGTAGAAAACTTGGAAAAATACGTGAAGAATATATGTGGATCGTTAGTACCAGTCACGATAGAAGTAATAAAACATAAGACTGAAAGGGATTATGCTTCTTTTATCATTGGTGTACCTGAGAGCAGTTATAATACCTTATGTCAATCGGAAAATTGGTCAGTGAACATTGAATTCTGTGAATGGGTGTGGTTTCGTAGAACAACAAAAAAACCATAAAATAACTAGCACAGCTATTGAGATTTACTACCAAAATGTAAGAGGTTTGCGTACAAAACTGGAAGAGTTCTATGCAGGTGTGTCATCCTCAGAAGCAGATTTGTTCGCCATTACTGAAACAAGCTGCAACAAATCTATTTATGACGCAGAAATAGTGCCACCTGGTTATACAATACTGCGCTGTGATCGCGCGGACGGACGAAAGCAGGGCGGCGCGTTTCTCGTGGCCACACCGCGTTTAGAACTACGGCGGGTGTCCGGCCCGAGTGACGTCAACATTGATGATAAGGTGTTCGAACTGGTTTGTGCTACCGTTTATTTACAAAGTAGATTTTTGTTTTTAATGTGTGTTACTTACATCCCTCCAAACAGTTGTGAGAATGAATATATGATATTGTTTAAGATTATAGAACAGCTGTGTAATAAATATAGTGATATCGTCGTAATGGGTGACTTTAATATGCATTCCTGTTCGATAAACGTATGTAATTATTTTGAATACTTTTTGTCATATTGTGGATTTACTCAGTGCAACACGATCGTTAATTGTAATAATCGATGTTTGGATTTAGTGTTAAGCACGCTTTCGAAGGGAGATAGTGTGAGGGTGCGCATGGCGGGGGCGCCCCTCGTGCCGTGGATGTGTACCATCCGCCGCTTGACGTGTTGGTTGAATTGCGCCGGGTTGCGGGTTCAGTGGCGTACGAGTCGAGTACGGTACCCACAGGTTGGAATTTTCATAAAGCTGATTTTGTAACATTGTACTCATCAATAGCGGCAATAGATTGGAATTATATGTACGACCTTGATTTAGAAATGAGTTTAAATTATTTTTATGAAACAATTAATGCGACAATAGATGACTGTGTTCCCAGAAAACAGCGAAGTCATGTAAGCTCGAAGTATGTTAACCCCGAGTTTTACACTGCTGAAATAATTCGCAATATACGTTTTAAGGCCATTCTCCACAAACGGTACAAGGCAAGTAATAGCCAGTATGATTACGAGGCGTTTGCTCTGTGTAGGACGAAAGTAAAACAGTTGATAAAATTAGCGCAAGAACAACATAGCAACAGGGTTCAAAATCAACTGCAAAAAGACCCAAAATCATTTTGGAACTTTGTAAAGTCCAAAAGAGGTAGCCGAAGTCCACAAAGGATTTTAAAAGACGGGGAGGTTTTGTCTGGTGAGCAATGTGTGAAAGAGTTTGCGCAGTATTTTCACTCGGTTTATAGCGCTAGACAGCCCGAGTTGAATGTTGCCGCGGCAGTAGAAGGGGCGGGTGGTGAGAATGGAGCGGCGCGGATTCATCTGCAGGAATTGCAGTTGAAGGATGTACAAAGTGCGCTTGAACAACTTAAGCCGAAGAGGTCTACAGGGCCGGACGGTATTCCGCCTTACATATTCAGAGACTGTAGATCTGTGCTGGCTGAACCGTTGCTCCATATATTCAATAAGTGTCTGAAGGCAGCCGTGTTTCCAGAGAGATGGAAAACCACTCGTGTCGTCCCGGTACCGAAAGGACGTATAAGTAACGACAATGTTAGTGGGTACAGACCGGTTGCAGTATTGTCTTCACCGGCGAAAGTGTTGGAGTGCGCTATTCATAACAGCATTTTTATGCAAGTGAGAACGCAACTCTCAGATGCACAGCACGGGTTTCGACCAATGAGGAGCACAACCAGTAACTTACTGAGTTACATGGCTCATGTGCTGCCGATTGTAGACAGTGGGGGGCAAGTTGACGCTGCTTACTTCGATTTCAAAAAAGCATTTGACCTAGTCGATAATGACGTGTTGCTCAAGAAGTTAGCAGCCGTTGGTTTCACTCCGCACCTACTTCAATTCTTCGCCAGTTACATGAGGGATAGGCAGCAATACGTAGAGTACGAGGGACACAAGTCAGAGCCGTACTTTACGTGGTCTGGTGTAAGCCAAGGGAGTAACCTCGGACCTTTGCAATTTATAATTATGGTAAACGATTTGCCGAAAGTCGTTAAGGATGCAAATTGTTTATTATTTGCAGACGATCTTAAGTTATCCATTGCAGTGAGGGGTGATGAGGACTGTGAACGCTTGCAGAAGGACATAGATAGCGTAGTTACTTGGAGCAAGGAAAACCTTCTGCAATTCAACGCCCAAAAATGTGTCACCATCAGTTTCTCGCGTGCACGTAGTCCTATTGTACATAATTACAACGTTGATGGGATGCCGATGAACAGGGTTACAGAGGTTAGGGACTTAGGAGTTAGTCTTAGCGCGGAGCTGGCGTTTCGGGATCATATAGTCAAGTGCTGTAAAAAAGCCTACAGAAATTTAGGGTTTATCATGCGTACAGTTCACAGTTTCACAAATATTGCTGCGTTAATCGCTTTATACAACACTTTGGTGAGAAGCCAATTAGAATGCAACGCAGTCATCTGGGCCCCACATGAGACTAAATATAGTCTCATGTTGGAGCGAATACAAAACAAATTTGTTAGATTTTTATATTTGAGGCTCTATGGAGTATACCCTTTTTACCCGCTTATGTATCCAACCTTGTTTATATTAGGCATGGTTGGATACAACGAGCTGAGAGTGAGGCGTGAGTTCGCACTTGTCTCATATTTATTTAAATTAATTAGAGGCAAGATACATAACGCCAACATATTAGAGTTAGTGTGTTTGAGTGTGCCCGACAGATATGTGTGGCGGCGACGGCGGCCTCAGCTGCTGGCTGTACCTCAAGGCCGCACTAATCTGTTGAAAGAGGCGCCCCTGACGCGGGCACTTCGCACTCTTAACCTTGTAGCAGAGGAAATTGACATTTTTGATTGTGCACGGAGTGAATTCACAAGGATAACATTGTATGTAATAAGTTTTAGAAAATAAGTTGTTAGTATTAAGTTGGCTTCACTATTGCATTGGGTTCCACCTGTAATAATAGTTGTAAGTGATTATATAAATATAAAAAAAAAATAATAACTATTCATAGTGAACAATAGTGAGATGAAAACTACAAAAATATGACGGAACTTTTGACAACGCGGAAATGCTAACTAGAAACCGGGCCAAATTGCTGACCACACACCCAACATCTTCGGGTTTGTCGCTCAGCTCCGCCTCGCAGCCGCCGGGACCTGCACCAGCCGTGAGTCGTGTGATTCCGGCCGCTGCAGTTGCGTCGAGCTCGAGCGACGAATATTTTTCGCCGCCGACGTCACCACCACCTGCGCGTCGACGGGGAAGAGGCCGACCTCCGGCCAGCTTAGGACCTCGAGGCCCTCCGGCCTCTGATGGGGTCCCCGCTGCCGGTGGAAGTGAGCAGCGCATGAGATGGACGCAATCCATAAACGAAAATGTCATGCGCTCATACTTTGGGGCCACAGAGAGGGGAATTAACCTGACTGCGTACCGTGGTCGGATGCTCTCTCTGTTTCAGGTGCTTGAGCCAGCTGTCAACGTTTCGGCCCAGCGACTGTCGGATCAAGTGCGGGTTATCCAGCGTAACCGTATGTTAGATGACGCCGTACTTAATAGACTAGGCCTTGAATCACGGAGTAGCCGTGTCTCACATGTTTCTCACCTTTTGTGAGTGGGCAATATGTACGAGCTATGCTGTACATTGACCTTTGTGGTAGTTTGTCCGTCATTCTCCATAATGCACACAATTTGTTATTGTTTAGCTGTGCATTTCTCCAACATAGTATTTAAGTGTAACAATATTGTAATTATATTAAGTAGCAATAAATCCGTCAAGGGAATCGTTGGTCTACTCATTTACATAACATAACATAACATTTTCACTGTTGGGCACTAAACCCCAACAGGATAGATTACAAGAAGGCCTATGACTCGGTGCCACATACATGGCTCATGAGGGTGCTGGAGTTGTATAAAGTTGATGCAACTCTGCGCACCTTCCTGATGTCGTGTATAGGGCAGTGGAGTACAGTTCTTCACTATCCAGGATGTCGGCAGATACAGGAGAACAGTGAACCGATAAGGATCGAGCGTGGCATATTCCAGGGCGACAGTCTGAATCCACTGTGGTTTTGTCTGGCCCTCAACCCTCTCAGTACACTACTGGAGGGTTCGGGACAAGGCTATCGGTTGAGAAGAGGTGGTCAGGTCATATCACACCTTTATCATGGATGATCTGAAACTCTTTGCCCCCAACAACTTGCTACTGAAGGTAACAGAAACCTTCAGTAGCGCTATCAGGATGGAATTTGGTGTGGACAAATGTGCAGTCATGCATGTAAAGCGAGGGGAGATTATGGAATCCGTGGGAACTCAACTCTCGGATTCCATACACCTTAGATCCCTCTGCTCAACCGAAACCTACAAGTATTTGGGTATGTCGGAAGCGTTAGGCATCAATACTGCTGACGTGAAACAGTCGCTGAGGGAGCGCTTCTTTGGCCGCCTGAATAAAGTACTGTTACGTCGAACGTATTTCACTGGAACGTTCGAGAATGTAGTCGAAGTTTCCAGAAGTTTCCACTACGTTCGAGAACATTCCATTGTGGTACTGTGTAGAAGTTCATAGATTTTTCTAGAATATTCCAGTATAGGATAGTTCCACAATGTTCTAGAAACTTCCATGACTGTATAAATAGGCCGGACGGCGGGCGAATGAGTCAGGGATCCGCCAGTTGCCACTGTGAGCAGCCGTGTCTACACGCTGCTCCTCCGTTCGGCCCGCTCACATCCACCGATTCTCCCCGTGTGCTGTCGTAGGTGCTGGTCTCGGCCGGCGCTTGCGGGAGTGCGCAGGGGTAGCCGCCCCTTTGCCACTCGGTGGGGAAACCCACCGTAGCGGTCGCGGAGGCAACTAGTCAAACTGCGACCTATTTTAAACATGCCGCCGAAGGGGAGGTCCGGTGCCCGCCGCTCTCAGGAGTACGGTACCGGGCCGTCTCCCTCACCGCCGGACCGTCCGGTGACGGGCCGGACGCCGCCGCCCCCTGCAAGAGGGGGTGCGTCGCCCGGCGCACCACCGGCCGCACAATCCGCCGCTCCACCTTCCACCGCAAGAACGGCCGCCACCGGCCCGCCGACGTCATCAGCGACTGCGCGCGTTTCGCCGGCGCCGTCGTCGAGCCGGCAGCCGGCCGTCCCGGTCCGTCCTCCGGCCTTTCGTCCCGTGCCTACGCAGGCGCCGCTGCCTGCCGCGTTGGCGAGTCGGCCGCGCGCCCCGGGCGTGACACGGCCCCCCGCCCGAGCAAGGGGGCGCGCGCCGCCGCGCCGACCGCGCGCGCTGCGGTACCGCCTGCTAGGCCCGCCCGCACGGAGCCCCGAGCAGCCATATCCTGTCCTAACATAGGGCCGCGGGACCCGCGCCTCGCCGCGCGGACCGCGGGCCCTACCGCGCCAGTGCAGCGTGGCTCGGCCCCCGTGCCGAGCGCGACTGCGCCCATGTCGCGCCCACGCACCGCTACGTCCCTGGCTATGGAGGTAGCGTCGCCACTCCCCTCGCCGGCACCATCACCGCCGCCGACACGAGCTCCGCCGCCGCCGCTGACACCGCACGTCACCGCGGTGAGTGGCGGCGCCCTATCACCGTCGCACAGTGTGTTATTTTGCCTTAGTTCGGACATGCTCGTTTTATGTGTATTTGGGAAAGCCTAAAATGAAACAAACCTCCTAACAAAACTCCGCCGGCTCTAACTACTGTAGTTTAAGAGAAATATATAAAATCGAGAAAAATCCTTAAAAACCATAGAAACACAATATCTCGTTTTTTATTTTGATTTTTACACGAAATGTTTTAAGGTATGATAGAAATTCACTACCGGAACCATTTTTTTCTTGAAAACTTTAAAAATCTTGCTCAGACAAGTGAGATTTTTTTTTTCTATGATTTAGAAAATATTTTTTTTTCGGCCATCCTCTTCACGGTCGCGTTTTTTGTTAAGCCTAAATATTAACCACTATAATAACTAACACCACAAAAAAAATCAGTTGCAACAGGCCCAGGATTTCGGAAATATTGAATTTTGAAATTGTCGGTTAGGGTTGTCACTCAAACCTGTGTGCGATACTTACCGAGTACTTCATGCGAATATTACTCATTGTGATTCATTATTTTTGACTCAGGTAGGTATTAGCAACTGTCGGTTTAAATTGTGGCGTGCATAGTTTACACAGTTTAAGTTGATATGAAAAAATAGTGCGAAAATTCAAAATCAAAATTAAATTATTTACGGTTGAATTTGATCACTACTTTTGTTTATGATCTATCTTCGATGAAAGGTATTATCTGGGATTGGGAAGGGGTCCGCCCTCGTTAGGCAAATGCTAAATCCCAATTCCTTTACATAATATCTGGAGAAGCGGGGGTGAGGTGCCATGGAGCCGTCAAAGACCCATGGCACTGTTTTGCCTCAGCAGGCACTGACCCGTCCTGCTGGGGGATGTCCGTCTGGGCCCCGACCAGAGGACTTAATGCAAGGGGGGCATGAGGGCGCCAACCTTCATGTTGGTCAGCGAGTGGCAATGATTACTGACGACCTAAGCCTGAATTCGGATCCGAAAATACTGACGAAACTGCAAATTTATAATGTTTTGGCTGAAAAGGCCCGACAATATGGGTCAAAACAAAGACCGGGTGACCTAGAAACCAATGATCGGATAATGACTGTTTTAAATGCATTGTACCCAACAGGTATTCCAGACGATCTTGACGTTAATAATAAAAACCTTAGAGACAACATTTCCAAATTTATTTTTAAGTGTGAAAAACTTTATATTAGCAGCAAAAGAAATTTTAAACGCTTCAGTAAAAAGAATGATAAATGGCTTTCTACAATTTTCGATATTAAAATACCAACCAGAATAGAAAAATGTCCTATAGAATTAAACAAAACCTTTCCTTCCAATTATCTTTTAAGACCTCAAGAACCAGAACCATCAGATATGGGTTCTGTAAGCAATATGTTGTTTACAGAACCTATACCTGGAACTTCACATGAAGCTCCATCAACTTCTAATATATGTAGTAATCGCCAAGACGAATCAATACCCGGAACATCGAATAACAATCCATCTGCTGCGAATGAAATGAACTCTCGTCAAATGCGTCGTATTCGAAAAAGTTTCGAGGAGTCTCTTCAGGATCAGCCGCAGTCAAAAATAATTAAAATGATGTCGAAAATTGTAACAGACGAAATTCACGGAGAAAAACTTATTAAAAGCTCTGCTCAAGGATTAGAATTCGTTATCAACGAGTGCCTGAAAAGTCCAACTCGTCCTAAAAAAATTGCATCATCCATTAAAGCGAAAGCCGAACCCAAACCCTACACCCCTGATGAAGCCCTTTCTTTAGTCATTGATAGGAAACTAACTGTGGAAGATTACTGTATCATACAGAAAGATTTGAAAGACAGAGGTTTCTTAGCTTATCCTCCATACTATAAATTAAAAATAGCAAAGCAAATGTGTTATCCTGAAGAAGACATAGTTATTACTGAAAGAGAAGCAAGTGTCTCAGTTCATAGCTTATTACTACACACATTTCGCCGAATCATAAAATTTAATACCGAAAACATTTCAGAATATTGCAAACAAAAGCAAAATAACATTTTATATTGTAGATTTGAGGGTTCTTGGGGATTTGATGGTAGTACAGGACAGGCTTTTTATAAACAGAAGTTTTTAGATGGTGATAACGAGAATGAAAATTGTTTATTTACAATAACGTATATCCCTTTACGATTAAAAACTAATGACGGCTTTGTGTTGTGGTCTAATCCAAGCCCACAATCGTACAGGTTTTGTCGTCCATTGAAGATTCAATATCGTAATGAGACAAAAGAACTTATTGAAGAAAAAAATCGGATACAGGCTGAAATAGATCAGTTAGCACCACTTTATGCGGAAACCGATAAAGGTCAAACTATAATTGCAGATCCTAAATTATATTTAACTGTTGTAGATGGCAAAGTATTTAACGTCATTACGGGGTGGTGGCGCCTAACACCAATAAGTGGGCGGAAAAATAAAATTGTTTAGGTTTATCCCAGACGCGGGGAGCTGGTTTGATAGAATAGTGGACTGTATTATGCGAGGGTTGAAAAAAGTACGTAGGTAGGTAACCTTGCAAGTGCGACACGAATTAGGACGACGAACCTGTGAATATGGACAAAGGAATTTTGCAGGAAAACATGCAGCACCACTGACCTGTAGATTCGCCGTCTTCAATATCCGCGTCGGCCGGCAGAGGGTTCAAGTCCTTGCTGGATTCAGGGCAGCGCACGAGGGGGGCGTGCTCAAACGTCTTTCAGCACATAAACACGCACTTTTCGTAGTGTTTTAGACAATAGTTCGTAAATGCACTTGCGGCAGTTCGCAACCGTAAATTATTAATAAATTAACAAGGGGACATGTTCTTATTAACGCTCCTCTCGATGTTGTGACCGAGGGTCTTCACACCGTCACCGTAGGCGGTGACAAGAACAGCAATAGTCCAGGTGTGCATGTGGGAAAAGGATGGGACATGATAGGATGGTGACGCATTTTGCAAGTCATTTCTACTTCTACCCTGCAATGAAAAATTATGATAGAATACGAAATCCAACATCCTCCCAGCTTTTGAAGAAACCCTTCAAAAAGGTTAGAAAAGTAAGAGAATCGCTATATTCAGCAACCTCAAGTAGTGAATATTTAGTAATTAGAGCGGATTAATATAATGAAATTTCTAAACTAAACTTATCTAACGTAAACTAATTAATACTTATGGGCGAGAATATGTATAAGTATATAAATATATTGACTATTGAGTCGGAAGCGGGCATAACCGCACTACTGGTCGTTTATAAGTACCGTTCTTAGTTTTTACTTCCGCTACGCGAACAACACCATCCTTACCAGGGTATACATTGGTAACAATTCCCAATGGCCACTGCAAGGGTGGAGCGTTGTCTATATTTAATAACACTACGGTACCGACTGTGATCGGGTTACACGGAGTATTCCATTTCTCGCGTTGTTGTAAATTATGTAAATATTCCGACTTAAATCGTTTCCAATATGATTGAACTATCGAATCCATTAAGGAGAAACGAGACAACAGATGTGTTCGTTCTTCGGATAAGTCGGCCGCGGGTAAACATTCTAGCGGAGAAGTAGATAGAAAATGCGCGGGAGTAAGTGCTAATGGCTCTGATGGGTCAGGGCTCAAAATATAAAGAGGACGGCTATTTAGCACTGCCTCAATTTGAATAAGAATGGTCGACATCTCCTCAAAGGTGAGAACTTGATTGCCGATTGTACGAAATAAAAGCGACTTGGTGCTCTTAACGTTCGCTTCCCATATCCCTCCGAAGTGACTTGCGGTAGGAGGGTTCATTCGCCATGTGATACGGTTCTTCGCGAGTTCATGACTAAAACTTTGATAGTAATCAGCGGTTTGTAAAAACTCATGAAGTTCATTAAAATATTTTTTAGAAGCGACAAAATTAGTCCCGTTATCGCTATATAAGAAATTACAAGGACCTCTTCGCGATATGAATCGTTTAAATGCGTCGATAAACGAAGCAGAAGTTAAGTTAGATACTAATTCGATATGCACCGCTTTAGTTACGAGACAAATAAAAATACAAATATAAGCTTTTACAATTCGTACGCCCCGTTTGCGGTAAGGAGTAATATAAAGCGGCCCTGCGTAATCGACGCCCGTATGTAAGAACGCTTTGCACTGCTCTAATCTACATTTAGGCAAATCGGCCATAGGCGGAAATGTAGGCTTAGGATTAACTCGAAAACAATCATTGCATTTGTGTATGTACTGTCGAACCACACGCCTAGCGGAAATAATCCAATATTTGGATCTTAATATCGAAATTAGTAACTGCGGCCCGGCGTGACAATTGTCGCGGTGATAAAATTCAATTAATAATTTAACAACATGTCCTTGCCCGGGAAGTAAAATCGGATGTTTAGAAGAATATTCTAGTGTTGAATTCGATAAGCGACCTCCGACACGTAAAAGTCCGTTACATAAAAATGGAAACAATTTCCGTAACTTGGCCGAACACGGTTGACTTTTAGAAATATTCTTAATGTCTTCAGAAAAGTATTTAGACTGGATCGTGCGAATTATTTCCAATTCAGCCGTGTTTAAATCTTCAGCGGTGATTGTATCGTTTTGCGGCAATTTTTTTATAAAACGGAGCGAAAAAACAGTAGCTTCCAACAGCTTTTCCCAAGTGGAACACTCTGAAGCTAATTTTAAAAGCGGGTTATCGTTATCTGTGACTTTAGTCACGTGTGAAACGGTTTTTTCTTCCGGTAATGAAGGCCGGTTGGATAAAAATCGCTGTATAGGCCAGTCTTGTCTAGGCAAAGAAAGCCAGGATGGACCCTTAAACCATAGCTCATGTTGAATGAGCTGCGAAGGCGTGAGCCCACGAGATACACAGTCTGCGGGGTTATGTAAGCCAGCGATATGATATAAGTTTTCAGGTGAAATGTTTTCCTGAATTTGAGAAATGCGGTTGGCAATATAAGTTTTGAATCTGTGTGGCGAAGCAACAGACCAACAGAGTGCTACTTCAGAGTCCGAGAAAGCATAAATATCTTCGATTTTATGTCGCTTAGATAAAGTGTCATAAACGGTTTTAAGAAGTCGCGACATTAAAAGTATTCCGTTTAATTCCAAGCGTGCGAGAGTGATTTTAGGTTTAGCGGATGCCACACGCGATTTGGAGCACACGAGTGAAATAATAGGCGATTGATCGCCATTTACGACGTGTAAATAAATGACACAGCCGTATGCGGATTCACTTGCATCTGAAAATGCGACTAAGGAAACCATAGAACCGGTTTCTATACCTAGATGGCGTGGAAATGATAAATTAGATATGTGCGGTAATTCTGTTAAGTATTGTTGCCATATTTTAACAATGCGAGAAGGGGGTACATCGTCCCAATCGAGATTTAAAAGCCAGAGTTCTTTAATGATTAATTTAGCGAAAAGAATTATAGGGCCGACGAGTCCTAAGACGTCGTACAACCGAGCGGTAGCGGATAAAATGGCGCGTTTAGTACAAACTGGTGGGGGACTTGATATTTCGAAAATAAAGGTATCCTGAGCAGGTAACCAACGCAAACCTAATATCTTAAATGTATTTCCATCGTCGAAGGAAATGCATTCAGATTGTCGGTGCGACTCGGGAATATGTTCGAGCAATTCCAGCGAGTTTGACGTCCATTTAACTAAATCAAACTCGCCAGTTTTGAAGATCTGGATCAGATCGGTAGCTGTCTTGACTGCTTCCTCGAGAGAGGAAGCAGATGAAGCTACGTCATCCATATAAATGTCCCTCTCTAATACGGCTGCCGCAGTTGGCCAGTTATGCCGTTCATCGCTAGCGAGTTGACGTAGCGTGCGGAGCGCCAAAAATGGTGAAGAACGAAGCCCAAATGTGACTCGAGTGAACTCAAAAACCTCGAGTGGGTCGGTTTCTGAAAACCTATATAAGATTCGTTGATATTTGCGGTGCGGAGTATTCGTATAAATGCATAAATACATTTGTTTCACATCTGCACAAAAGGCAATGTAATAAACACGAACATTCAGAAGTATTTGAAATATATCAGCCTGTAGATTGCAACCCGTATAAAGGACATCATTTAGTGATAAGCCTGTATCGGTCTTGGCGCTGCCATCTAGCACAGGACGAACCTTGGTTGTCGCCTTGTCGTTGCGAACTACAGGATGGTGCGGTAGATAAAACCCTGGAGCGGCTAATGCCTCAGGTGCGGTGCGGGACAGTATACCCTTATTTAGGTAATCACGAATAACCTCGTCATATTTTAATTTTAAACTTGGATCCTTAGAAAATTTCTTTTCTAAAAGTAGAAAGCGTTTTTTAGCAGTAGTATAAGAATTACCTAGATTATTTGGGTCTTCTTTAAAAGGAAGGTCAACTGAATAACTGCCGTCGGAGTTACGAACAGTGGTTGAAGTATAAATGTTTTCACACTGCTGATCGTCGGGACTTAAAAATGACTGCGAAGGTAATTCCTCGACTGCCCAAAATCTTTCGACAATCTGGTGTAGCGAATCAGAAGTAAAAGCACACAATGTGCGGGTAGCGGTTTGCGGGGAAATAATAGGAGCGTCACCTAAAATTAGGTAACCTAAAGTCGTTTCAAGGGCAGAGGGCATACCATCATGTGAGGTTTTAATTTGTCCAGAAAGTAAAATTTCACAATAAAGTTTAACACCTAAAAGTATATCTATAGATCCCGGTTGCGAAAACTCGTCATCAGCGAGCGGTAAGTTAGGAATAAATCCAATAGACGCGGTATCAACACAGGTGTCCGGCAACTGTGACGTAATCTGTCCTACTACCATCGGCCTTATAGAATATTCGCACTTATTATCAAAGCGAGACGTGAATTTAACTGAAGTAACACCGAGAATCTTTTGTGAAGCTCCTCCAATGCCTTGAACTTCCGAATAGCGGGTTTGAGTATAAATAGGAAGCGATAGTCGCTTACAACAAGATGCGGAAATATAATCACTTTGAGAGCCAGGATCCACTAGACATCTCAAAAAGTGAGTGCGGTTTAAAGAATCAACAAACTTTACTTTTGCGGTCCCTAACAACGTAGTCGTTTGATAACGAGCTGCTCGATCGTACGAAACTGTACAGACCGATGCATTATTTACAATAGTTGTAGGGTCATTAGAAGCGGCGAGCGAATGAGTCATAGCGGACTCTGCATGACTGCTGGCCGGGGTAGGGCGCGGCGCGTCATGAGCGGTAGCGGGAATATGGTTAGCGGTGTTGGAAACCACGGAGCCAACGTTACAATTTGTTTTATCATTTTTAGTTGGATTGAAATGTAACAAGGTGTGGTGTCGCTTTGAACAATGAGAGCAAGTATGTTTCGAAGTACATAAAAAAGTCTTGTGTTTTATACTTAAACAATTGTTACAGAAATTATTAAGTTTTATAAAATTATATCTTTCTCGTGGGGTTAATTTATTAAACGATGAACAAGAATATAAATGTTCATGTTGTTTGTCATTGCATAAAGCGCATTTATCGCTTACACTTGGACCACACCCTATGTCTGTATTCACGAAAGACTTGGACGGTTTAGGGATGTGCTTAGTTTGACGCTGCTGTTTAGACTGGGAATGATTATAACCTATCGATTTGCTAAGGTTCGTAGAACGAGACAAAACTTTACTTTGTTCTTTTATGAATTCAATTAAATTATGGTAAGAAGGTATTTTATCTTTACGAAAGGTAATTTCAAATAATTTAATTGTGTCTGCGTCTAACTTTTGCAGAGCCAAATGCAAGAAAATAAATTCGGTTAAATCATTAAGCTTTAATTGCTTAAGCGCTGCTACAGATGAATCAAAATTATTTATAAATGAATCTAACCCATCAGAACTAGCCATGGATAGCGGTTTAAACTGTAACAATTGGTTTAAATAAGCGGATGCGAGTGAGCGAGGATCGTCATACTTTTGCACGAGTGCCTCCCAAATAATAATATAATTTTCTGCGGTTGGAGCCAACCCTGCGCAAACACACGACGCCTGCCCAGTTAATTTACCCACCAAGTAAAATACTTTTTCACTATTAGTAAGCGATGCGTTATCGTGTATCATGCTTTTAAATTGTTGATAAAACAATGGCCATTTCTTGACATTACCGTCAAATGACATCAAATCAATGGGCGGAAGGCGAGAATTAGATTTTTGTAATGAAGGTTGAGGTTCAGGTTCAGGACACTCGGTTTTGTTATCGAGCAAAACCTGTTTTATAAAACAAAACATTTCTTCAAACGATAACCAGGAATCATATTCGACCTCCGAATCGGGGTTCAACTGTAAATTTAATATATTATAGGAATCTAAAGCTTGTTGATAATCATTACGCAATGTATCAATATTTGAAGCACTAGAACAAAACGACTTAAAATATTGTCGATCATTATTTGTTTTGTGTGCAAGTTCAAAAATATTTTCTACACGTTTGTAAATAACATCACGTTTGACTAAGTATAATGATAACTGGTTTTTATTAGTACTAGTAGTGTCGAAGAACATGTCCGCATCACTACTCTTCCTCTTAGGCCTAACCATTGTGAATAACTGTAAATAGTATAGCGGCGATAAGTACGTAACACGAATATGTAAATAAAGTAGATATTTAGAAGCGGTTATTAACGTAAAAACGATTGATTTTAGTAGCGAAAATAAAATAAAATTATTGCGGGTGAGTGAAAAATATCTCAAAAAAAAAATAAAATTATTGCGGGTGAGTGAAAAATATCTCAAAGAACTGGGTATGCGAACGAGCGCTAACGAAGCGAACCGAAGTTTACCGAACAATAACGAACAAGTTATCTAAAACACGATCATATAGGAAACGATATAAAATGGCGGACCACAAAAATGGAATGAATTTGGAAAGAAATAACTTTTACATTGTGTTGTACTATGCAATGCGGGTGCGGAAATAAAAACAAATAGTTGTCGGTACGGGAAAATACAAAGAATTTTAAACGACAATCTATTTGATTACGTAATACAGTGACTGTTTAGTTATAACTGACCATGCGGTTTGAATTCAGAATGCGGCCAAAATGACCAAAGTTCATCCGGCTCGAAGGACCAAAATTAATGGTGGCGCCTAACACCAATAAGTGGGCGGAAAAATAAAATTGTTTGCGTTTATCCCAGACGCGGGGAGCTGGTTTGATAGAATAGTGGACTGTATTATGCGAGGGTTGAAAAAAGTACGTAGGTAGGTAACCTTGCAAGTGCGACACGAATTAGGACGACGAACCTGTGAATATGGACAAAGGAATTTTGCAGGAAAACATGCAGCACCACTGACCTGTAGATTCGCCGTCTTCAATATCCGCGTCGGCCGGCAGAGGGTTCAAGTCCTTGCTGGATTCAGGGCAGCGCACGAGGGGGGCGTGCTCAAACGTCTTTCAGCACATAAACACGCACTTTTCGTAGTGTTTTAGACAATAGTTCGTAAATGCACTTGCGGCAGTTCGCAACCGTAAATTATTAATAAATTAACAAGGGGACATGTTCTTATTAACGCTCCTCTCGATGTTGTGACCGAGGGTCTTCACACCGTCACCGTAGGCGGTGACAAGAACAGCAATAGTCCAGGTGTGCATGTGGGAAAAGGATGGGACATGATAGGATGGTGACGCATTTTGCAAGTCATTTCTACTTCTACCCTGCAATGAAAAATTATGATAGAATACGAAATCCAACACGGGGACCACTTCGCAATTACGTTGTACTTGCTGTGGAGCTACAGCAACGGAGTTTAATAAGTTGGATGTTGTCATCAACAAACCCGTAAATCTAGAAGCCTTATGTCATGGAATAAGTCCCTTACATGCTTGGATTAGAATTTTTGAATTTTTACTGCATTTGGGGTACAAAAATGATCCAGCAGTCATGAAGTGGAGAGTTAGTAAAAAATCACCGGCTGCCTCAATTGTTGAGGAGCGGAAAAAAAATATACAAACTGCAATAAGAGACAAACTGTCACTTTTGGTTGATGTCGTTCGTCCAAATTCGGGGACAACCAATGATGGGAACACTGCACGAACAGCACTATCAGACCAACATCGAAAAACATTTGCAGATATCTTAGGCATAGAGACATGGTTGGTGGATGATCTGCATACTATTTTAGTAGTGCTGTCGAGTGGCTTAATAATAGATGCTGAAAAATTTGATGCCTTTTGTAAATCAGTAGCTAAAAAGTACGTGGAGAAATACAATTGGTTTTACATGTCTGTCACAATGCACAAAATATTAATTCATGGCCGTCAAATCATAGACGCTAGCCCGTTACCCATAGGTATGTTGTCTGAGCAAGCAGGCGAGTCAAGGAATAAATACTGGCGCTATGATCGACAACATCATACCCGCAAATTAGACAGGAAAACTACAATTTTAGATTTATTTCACCGTGCATTAGAGTCGTCCGATCCATATATATCCTCATTAACACTTAGTACACGTAATAAACATAAAAAACCTTTACCCCTATCGAAATCAGTGCTTCAACTCCTATGCGTAACAACTGACAATGTTCACTACAATAATTTAGAATCTCAAGGTTTTGAAGAAAATATTACGCTGACGACTAACGAAATCATAATTGAATCCGACAGCGAGGAAATGTCATAAATAAGCGTTTACAACATGTTTAGCATAAATTGATTTAATCGATTGAACTAATCAATTTAAATATTTACTTTTTTGTGACAACCCTATTTCCATAGAAATTTAATAAAAACTTAGAAACTCAATATCTCCGAGATCCCGCTAGATACATATTTAGAATTTTCTCCAGTTGAAGGTACTTTACATAAGTATATTACGAAAACAAAAAAAAACGCGACCCGCAAATAGTTAATTTTATATTTTTTTTTTTTTCGTTAATTGAAAAAATATTTTTTAATTCCGGTTCCTGTTACGTTAGAGCCTTGTCATTTTTACAATTTATACATTTTAAACCAACAATTAAGTGGTAGTTTGCAAGACACTGAAATTTTGCTTCATTAAAGAAATACAGACGAAAAACTTTTTCAAGAAGGTCAGTGACCTTTCACTAAAATATTTGTATCTCTTAAATGAAGTGAAATATAAAAACGGGGGTTTCTCAGAATGGTTTATTAAGGTTAAATCTATAAAGAAAAAAAATAAAACTGACATGTCCGCAACTAAGGCAAAATAACACACTGTGCGTCGCCACCAAGGGCCTCCGCCCAGGATTCCCCGGCGGTATCGGCGTGTTTCTCCCCTCGCGAGAGCGAGTGGTCAGACATGTCGGCATCGTCTGGCGAGTCTGACGTGGAGGAGACTCATTCCCGGCTCCCACTGCCGCTTCCGCTGGGGCTTGAGCGCGTGCCCCCGCCCGCAGCTCGCCCGCAGCGGAGGCCTAGGAGCCCGGAAGAAGAAGAGGATGCGGAGGAGGCGAACCGCGCTAGCTGCAGCGCACACCGCGCAGGCGCAGCGGGGCTGACGCGCCATCTTTCGCCTCCGCCGCCGCAGGCGTCACGGGCGGCACAAGCCGGCCCCCACCCCAGCAACATCAGCAGTCCCACCCTACGGCTGCCACCGCCCAGAGCGGAAGCGCCAAGGGTGCGCAGAAGAAGGCACGCTACCCGCCGCTGGTAGTTGAGAGGCTGCCGGACTGGCAGACCCACTTCAGGGTCTTGCGCGATTTGCTGGGTCGCCCTCCGAGTGCCCGCCCTTATCAGGGCGGCATTCGGTTCCTTCCCGGCGACGAGAAGGAATTTAGGGTGATCCAGCGCTATCTGTGCGACCTGGAGAGGGATGCCGGTCTGGTATGGTTTTCATACTCCCTGCCGGCGGAGCGTGCCTTTAAGGTGGCCATACGCGGCCTGCCGGTCGACACCGAGCCGGCCGCAATAGAGGAAGACCTGCGCGGGCTCGGTTTCGAGCCCGAGTACGTGCGGGCCATCAAGGCTCGCGACGGGCGTCCGGGCTGCATTTATTATGCAGTCCTGAAGCCCCAGCCGGACGTCCGTCGTATCTACGACACCACGCAGCTGCTGCTGATGGAAGGCGTAAGGGTGGAGGGATGGCGAGGCAAGAGGGGGCCCGCCCAGTGCCACCGCTGCCAGCGCTTCCGGCACTCAAGCCACCAGTGCCACCGCCCGCTCGCCTGTGTGCGATGCGGAGGTGGGCACGTCGCCCGAGAGTGTCCCCGGCCCCGTGAGGAGCCGGCAACGTGCGCCAACTGTGGCGGACCACACCCCGCGTCGCACCGCGAGTGCCCCGTCTTCCGGCGGGAGACCGCCAACAGGCGAGCGGGCACGGTGGCGCTGACAAGTACAACACCCCGCCCGGCCGCAACAGCGGCCCGGGCCACGAACGCGGAGGACCATGAGGCCTGTGGCGCCTCCTTGATGGCGGCCGCAAACGGGCCGAGTGGAGCAGCTGCCCCCCTGCCTGGACGCAGGCGGAAGAGGAGAAGACGTGGGAGGAAGCCCCCTCCCCCCACCGACGCCGTACAACAGCAACCCCGACCTCAACATACCGCACAGGGTGCGAATCTGCGAGGGGCGGCCTCCGTAACAGAGGTCGTCCCTACGGTAAAGGTTCGCACCATGTGCCCCCGCAGCAACTTACATCAACGGACGCCAGAGGGCGCCACCGCTGCTGGTAACTTAACCGCAGCCATGCGTCCACACCGCGCGCCACTAGGCGCCACTGTGGCCGCCATCACGCAGCCGGAGCTCCATAAGCGGGCCACTGGCCTCCTGCTGGACTTGATTAAGGCCCACAGGAGGGGCCAGGACCCGCTTATCACCGTGCTGGAGGGCGTGGTGGCCATCCTGGCCCTCTATCAGGGCGGGACCGCCGCCAGCAGCCAGCCAGCAGCACCTGACGCCGAGTAAGTCGTTTTCACCTACACGCGACTTGCTCAAACAGGAACACTACACAAGCAGTACATGCACTATGCGCGACGTGTTCTAAGTTAATATAGGCACGTCGCGTATCGCAAGCCAGACACACATGACTCCACACACATTGTGTACTCACGCGCTGTATGTACCTACAGACAGCGCTTACATGGGCGGCGTTACACATACAATGCCGCCCGCACATACATCTACGGCCCCGCGGTCCGGACGGCAACCGGCTAGATCTGGAAACCGGGCGGACGGGGGCCACTCACTAAATACTGTAGGCTCACTGTAAGCCGGCGGCTGTGAGCTGGTCGTCATCCGCTGGGCCTCCCACAGGGCACTGTGGGTCTCACCCGGCGGTGACAGACCGCCTAGCTGCCGTGAAAACATGTTCCGAGCCTACAGTATCACACATGGGCGAATGCTGTGAGAGCATCGGCAGGTGTAGTTCTCCCACCTAGTAGGCTCTTATGGCAGTCGCCCAAGGCATCCACACCAATGTTAGGTACCCCCCCGAAGCACCCGTTTTTGCGGGTGGCATCAGCCAACGCGTTCCAGAGGGCCAAGCCCTGATAACGCCCACCACACCCCCCCTTCGGGGGGGTGTAGTGAACGTCAGACAGTTAGAATGAGTCAGTCTGATTTCGACTACGGATGCGAACGGATGCGAATACAAGCGATTACGAAGAGAATAGTGATTATTAGCGAATTAGTGTTTGTGTTTATAAGTTGTTGAGTTAATAAAGGATATTTAGTAAATTAATTGGTGTAAAATAATGTCCCATACCCAGCTCGTAACAGTAATAAATAGTCTTTTATCAGGCGGGAACAAGGTGCGCGCCATCAACGGTTGGGTCATGCCGGTATTGATGTACTCTTTCGGCATACTCAAATGGACTCAGACGGAACTTGACGCCCTAGATAGGAGGGTCCGCACACTGCTGACCCCAAATCGGATGCATCACCCACGATCATCAGTGATGAGGCTGTATATCCCGCGGAAATGTGGGAGTAGTGGTTTCTTAAATGATAAGACCCCACACAACCGCGAGGTATGCAGCCTTAGGGAATATTTCCTAGAAACCGACGTGGGTATGCATCGAGATGTGGTCGCTGTGGACAAGGGCCTCACCCCGCTCTCCTTGGCAAACGAGAACTGGCGCAAACTTAAAGTACTGGATACTAATGACCGCAGGGAAGTATGGCAGAGCAAGGAGCTTCACGGACGCTTTTACTGGGTAGAACATGGACCCGATGTAGATCTCTTAGCGTCCGTATCCTGGCTGCGCTTTGGCGACCTATTCGGGGAAAACGAAGGTTTTGTCTGTGCGATTATGGACGAAGTTATTGTTACGAGCTGGGTATGGGATAAATTATTTTACACCAATTAATTAACTAAATATCCTTTATTAACTCAACAACTTATAAACACAAACACTAATTCGCTAATAATCACTATTCTCTTCGTAATCGCTTGTATTCGCATCCGTTCGTATCCGTAGTCGAAATCAGACTGACTCACTCGCCCGCCGTCCGGCCTATTTATACGGTCATGGAAGTTTCCAGAACATTGTCGAACTATCCTATACTGGAATATTCTAGAAACATCTATGAACTTCTATACAGTACCACAATGGAATGTTCTCGAACCTAGTGGAAACTTCTGGAAACTTCGACCACATTCTCGAACGTTCCAGAGTAATACGGTCGACGTAACACTGCCCCCTCCTTAGACATGCTCGTCCCGAGCATCATTAGTCCCGTAGTATCGCGCCAAACGGTCTACATGGACAATCTTAGGCGCAACTCGTGGACCCTTCTGTATTCGGTAGGTGACATCGTTGATCCTGGTCACGATTCGGTATGGTCCATCCCATTTTGCTTGCAATTTGGGAGACTTCCCTTTGCTGCGCACTGGGTTATGCAACCACACCAGTGAACCTTCATCAAAACCTCTATGGTTTGCCTTCCGGTCGTATCGGGTCTTCATCTTATCAGACATTTGTTGGCCGGATTGTCTGATATGCTCATATACATCATTCAACTTGTTACGCAAGTCATTCGCATAATCGGTTACACTGCGTGGGGCATCAGGGGGGGTTCCGGTGATTAAATCCGCAGGCAACCGTAATTCCCTTCCAAAGTTCGCGAAGGCTGGTGTCACAGTCGTACTTTCGTGAACTGCACTACGGTAGGACAGAAGAAATGGCTGTATGTGCTTGTCCCAATCCCTTTGCCTGCTTACCACAACTTTTGCCAGATACCTCTCCAACGTTTGGTTGAAACGTTCTACCATTCCATCAGATTGCGGATGGTAAGAAGTGGTTCTGGTCTTGTGAGTACCCATCAGTCGACAAGTCTCCTGGAAAACTTGTGATTCAAAATTCTTCCCTTGGTCGCTGTGAATTTCCAAGGGTACTCCAAAACGACAGAACACTTCCTGAACCAATTTATCTGCGACTGTTGTTGCTTCTTGGTTGGGAATGGCGAAGACTTCTGGCCACTTTGTGAAGTAATCCATGACAACCATGAAGTACTTGTTTCCGTTTTCACTTTCCGGAAATGGTCCTGCAACGTCTAGTGCTATCCGTTCCCAGGGGGCTCCCACGTTGTATAATTGTAAAGCACCTCTGCTGCGTGTCTGGGGCTGGTACATTTGCGGCACCAGTCCTCAACATCCTCTCGACAGTGAATCCAGTAAAACCGCTCTCGTATCTTCAGTAGAGTTCTTTTTACCCCCATATGTCCTCCTGAACATCCATCATGGTAGAGCCGTAAAACATCCGGTACTTTGGCTTTGGGGACAACAATTTGTAGATGACAGTTGTCTCCTCGGGCGTTTTCCCATTTACGGCACAAGACTTCATCCTGGATAACCAAGCTGTAACATTGTGCCCAATAGCTCTTTGTGATGGAACTTAACGCCGCAACATCACTCCACTTGGGCTTCGGAGCACCAGCTTTAATCCACTCAAAGATCGGTTTGAGGTCCGTGTCATTTTGCTGAGCAAGCTGTAGGGTTTCCTTCCATTCATTGCTGAGATCCATTCTTAGCATCCTCACGGGAACTACTTCCTTAGTCTCTTGCTTGGTACAATGCTTACAGTCTTCAGGGCAAGGTCTTCTAGACAGTGCATCTGCGTTACCGTGAGTTCTCCCACTACGATGTTCCGTTACGAAGTCAAACTCTTGTAGTAGTTCGATCCATCTTGCCACTTGTCCCTCTGGATTCTTGAACTGCAATAGCCACTTTAATGCAGCGTGGTCAGTTCGCAATTGGAATTTCCGTCCCAGCAAATATTTACTGAAGTGTTGCAATGTCCTTACTACTGCGAGTAGCTCCCGTCTCGTGACGCAGTAATTTCTTTCTGGTTTGGATAAAGATTTGCTGTAGTAAGCTATAACAACTTCCTGGTTTCCTTTCCGTTGAGACAACACGCCTCCAATTCCAGTATTACTTGCGTCTGTGTCAACTATGAAGTCATTTTCAGTGTCAGGATATCCCAGAATAGGTGTATTGCACAGACGTTTCTTTAATTCCCGGAATGCGATGTCACAATTCTCGTCCCAACAGAACTGTTGCTTCTCCTCAGTGAGTTTGTGTAAAGGTTTTGCAATGTCGGCAAAATTCTTGACAAACCGCCGATAGTAGGAGTACAAACCCAGAAATGCTCTGACCTGCGTCTTGTCTTTCGGAACTGGCCAATCCTTGACGGCGACGATTTTCTCCGGATCTGTCTGAACACCTTCCTCCGAAACTATGTGTCCTAAAAAGTTCACTTGTCGTCTGAAAAATGAGCACTTTTTCGGACTTAATTTAAGATTTGCCGTCCGGATTTTTGACAGCACTCGATTGAGATTTTGAAGGTGATCTTCAAATGTACGGCCCACGATAATAATGTCATCTAAATAGACAAGACATGCGTATCCGATCAACCCGGCAAGTATTTGCTCCATTAGCCTTTCAAACGTCGCAGGAGCATTGCACAATCCGAATGGCATAACTTTAAACTGCCATAGCCCCTTTCCTGTTGAAAATGCAGTTTTCTCCTTATCCTTAGGGTCTATTTCCACTTGCCAGTAGCCACTTTTCAAGTCTAGCGTGGTAAACCACCTCATTCCAGTCAGTGTATCCAATGTGTCGTCGATCCTAGGCAGTGGGTAACTGTCCTTTTTCGTGACGTCGTTCAATCGTCGATAGTCCACACAAAAGCGCGTGTTGCCGTCCTTTTTCTTCACCAGGACCACAGGAGAACACCATGGACTCGATGAAGGCTCTATAACACCATCCTTGACCATACCCTCAATCATCATTTCCACTTCCTTTTCACGTGCAACCGGCAGTCTTCTTGGTCGTTGACGGATTGGTAACTCGTTGCCAGTATTAATTTTGTGCTGAACCAGTCCTGTTCTTCCTATGTCAGCATCATTTGTAGAGAAAGAGTCGGCGTACTGAAGTAACATCTTCTTAGCTTTATCCATTTCTACTTCCGTTAAATCGCAGTTTTCTAAAAGTGTTGACACGTCAAATTTCAGGCGGAAAACTTTTCCTGATGGTACACCTTCCATGAAGATTTCCTCTGTACCACACTTCAATACTCCTTGATCAACGTCGATCTCACAACGATGTTTCCGCATGAAGTCTAATCCCAGGATGCAATCGTCCACTATGTCGGCCACGATGACATTATGCCGATAGAATTTGTTACCTAATTTTAACTCCACCTCCTTTCTGCCTCGGACGATTATGTGCTGACCGGTAGCTGTTAGTAATTGTATACGGTCGTGGTTATTGAAGAAGTCCCCAAGGAACCGACTTGCTAGATGAGAATTGACGACCGTGTGAGAAGCTCCAGTATCCAACGTAAATTTGCATGGTTTTCCGTTGACTTCGCCTTTGATGATCAGGCTGTTTCCGTCATGGGCCTGTGAGATCGAGATCCTCGGGGCTCTTTCAATACCAGCCAGCACCCGCCCCTCAGTCCTGGCGTTTACTCGTTTCCCTGCTGTTGCTGGGCAGTTGTATCAGTCGCCCTATCTTGCTGGGATTGATTTTCTCTCAGTGTGCTTCGCTTTGGACAGCTTGACCGAAGATGACCCCTTTCTCCACAAGTGTAACACCTAGGGCTATACCCTTGCGGACGATCGCGTACAGGTGATGCCACAACCTCCCTGATACGGTGTGTTCGATGGTCTTGCCTCACTGCCTCTACTTCCAAGGCATGGGCCAAGGCGTCCTTCAGTTTCTCATGATGTCCAAGTCTTACAGCGGCTCTAACTTCCAAGTCACGTATTCCGTCGATGAACGCCTGTACCAGATTGCCATTGATGAGTGCAGGGGCGGACTGGTATGCTTTCCGAACCAACTTTTCAACTTCCAAGGCCCACTGCTGTAGGTTCTCGGCACTACGTTGAACGCGATCTCTTAACTTAGCGCGAAATACGTGCTCCAAGTGCGCGTCGCCATATCTGGACTCTAACGCTTCCAGCAGCTGCTCGTAGGTCACATCCTTGCCAAGAGCCTCAAGTATGGTTAGGGCCTGATCTCGGAGGCCTTAGGTGAGCGCGGTCATAGCTTGGTCTTTGGTCCACCCATTCGCTTTCATAACGGCCTCAAATTGAATTTTGTAGGCCGACCATGAAGATGTTCCGTCGAATGGTGGCACCTTAAATCCACGTGCCGAAGGTGCAGCAACCACTGAAGGCACAACCCCGTCTCCAGCCCTAAGTTCACCTAAAGCCTTCTTCACCCCGGCAATCTGAACTTCAGCTTCTGAGATGCGGTTCTCATGCTGGTGAACCTGCTCCTTCATCACCTTGAACTCTTTGCCAAGTGTTGAGTGAAGGTCTTTAATGAGGAGCATCTGCTCTTCTTGGCGTCGGGCCTGTAACTCTTCTTGGCGGCGGGCCTGCTCTTCTTGGCGGCGGGCCTGCTCCTCTTTATCTTGATGAAGCTTCTCCTCCAACCGACGGACCTGTTCTTCTTGACGGCAAGCCTGTTCCTGCAACAGCGCCATTAGCGCAGACAAGTCTGGCACCGCTGGTGCTGAAGAAACTCCACATGGGCTAGCGACTGGCTCTGTCGTAGGCTGAACACCACCCGGCGTCTGTATCGGAGAATCTCCAAACCGCCTCTGATCCATGTCTTGCTGCCGTTGACTCCTTGTACGAATACCGTCCGTGTCGTCCTTTGGTAAAATTGGCATAATTTATCCCACTTCTGACACCAATTTGTTACGAGCTGGGTATGGGATAAATTATTTTACACCAATTAATTAACTAAATATCCTTTATTAACTCAACAACTTATAAACACAAACACTAATTCGCTAATAATCACTATTCTCTTCGTAATCGCTTGTATTCGCATCCGTTCGTATCCGTAGTCGAAATCAGACTGACTCACTCGCCCGCCGTCCGGCCTATTTATACGGTCATGGAAGTTTCCAGAACATTGTCGAACTATCCTATACTGGAATATTCTAGAAACATCTATGAACTTCTATACAGTACCACAATGGAATGTTCTCGAACCTAGTGGAAACTTCTGGAAACTTCGACCACATTCTCGAACGTTCCAGAGTAATACGGTCGACGTAACATTATGATGACGAATAACTACCGGAAATATATTGTGAAGGACGGTACGGTTGACATCTGTCGGCCATGCCACCGGCCCGGGGAATCAATCCGACACATTATTTCTGGTTGTTCTCGTCTAGCTAACGGAGACTATTTGCATAGACACAACCTTGTAGCCAGGATTATCCACCAGCAACTTGCTCTTAAGAGTCTATGTTACCTCAAATGGCTTAGCATGATCCTCCGTTATGTCGATAATACTGCAGCATTAATTTTGAAATAAATATATGGCAAGGTTGAGGATCAATGTTAAGTATTATAAACCTCAAAAACACGATTCCATACAATTTTCTCGATAGAAAAAAAATCCAAAGTTACCTCTAAACCGAAAACAATAAACCGCTAACATTCAAAAAATGCTTAAAATTAGATCATGAAACTTTGCATACTAACTGAACTTACTATAAAGCAGGTCCTACAAAGTTTTTTATTTTTAAATTACCATTATTTTCACAGTAAAAATAAAATACCTAAACTATCACCTAAACTATGCCGTCTTGAAGCTTGTTCCCTGGCTCCCGACGCCCCCGTTTAGTCTCGCTTCGGCTTTCGAACGGGAGGGCTGTGTCGCTTGCGCTCAGAGCACACATTACGCAACAAGACTACGTAAAATACAAATCTTGTAGTACTTATACTTATAGTGTTGGTGCAATGGGAAATAACCGTAATAAAAATAAGAAGCGAAAGGGTTGGCGCAAAGAAACTGGAAAACATGATAAACGTAATGAAGTAAGTATATAGCTACCTATCTACTTACAGTATAAGTGATTACAAACATGTCACGTTTGGTGCAGTGGCAGGTGATTGGCTGCTGCGTTAGGAGTTGCAGGTGTTTCTGCATGTGAAGATTTGTGTTTGTAAACGCACGATTCAGGCGAAATCCAGGTGCCCACTTTTTTTTTATAAAAAATGTGAAAAATGGGTGTCCAGTTTTGTAAAAAGATAAAAAGTTCCCTAAATAGGTTTGTTGTTGTTTTGACAATATACAACAAATAGGTATCTATGTAGTACCTAATTGTTTTTTTTTTATAATGTTGCCGACTCCAGGATTTCAACTGAATCGGAGACGGTGCGATTACAAACACAAATCTTCACATTCACAAACGCGCAGATCCGACACAACTATATGTAGGCCATAAAACACTGATCTGTTATTATTATTACTACACATGGCTATATAATTTTGACGGCACGGTTGGCGCAGTGGTTGAGCGTTCGGCTGGTGCGCTGCGTGTCGCGGGTTCGATCCCCGCACGGAACAAATATTTGTATGACCTGCAGATAGTTGTTCCGGGTCTGGGTGTCTTGTGTATGTGAATTTACATGTTTGTGAACGCACCCACGATACAGGAATATTCCTAGTGTGGGGCAACGTTTTTTTAAAAGACAAAAAAAAATCAAAAAAAAAATTATCAAGCTATAAATTTCCAGTATAAGCTGATCTCACATTGTATAGGAATTCCGTACAATGAGAGGTCAGCTTGTACTGGAAATGTATCCATCCCTCCACCATCAAATACCAATTCACCAAATTTGTATTTCAATAAAAATGTAGGGTGGGTAATTGTTATTTGTTATTCATAGGGCAAGTCTGCTTCTATGGACGATTTAGTCTTCTTTTGTATATTTTTAGGGTTCCATAGCCAAATCATAAATAAAAATATGTGAGGTCTAGGTAGGTATTTATTTGTCCCGTGTGATTGTTACAGGACCGGACGGACGGAGGTATGACCTCCGAAAACTGTAGAAATAAATTCGGACGAAACAAATCTTCATGTGTTACAAAATATATAATTGTAAGTACCTATCTATCATACGTGTGTGATAATCACGAAATTTGCTGTTCCCCCATGGCACTACCGCTTGGTACTAACGCGTAACGGTACTATCACGAAATTGGCGAATTCATGATAAAATTTTCATAATGTTGGACTTTTTAGGGTTCCGTATTATTTTTTCATGTTGACAAAAAACCACGCCGGTGTTCAGTCCCACACTTGGACCGGGGATCGTGAGAGCTAATACGACTTCCATGATCCCCGGCTGGTGCCGGCCCGCCTATGCGGGCCATCTCTGGCTCGCAGGGAGAGTGAGGTGTCCTCTCCCCGCGACGTCTAATAGGGGCGCGCGTGGAACACTACGTGCCGCCGCCTCGGGTCCTGCTGGATGGAGGGCGGCGGATGACCCCGAGTCGCGCGAGGCGGATGGCCACGAGCCTCGACCAACACCTCAGGCTCTCGTTGGGCAGTTGGATGAAGGGCTTGATCCAGAAAGCAGTACTCCTGGACACAGCGCGTATTGTTAGGAGATTCCTTTCTCAGGAGCCCTGACCCCCGGTAGCTTGGACCCTATTCCCGATACCGGTGGGCAACTACTTTTTATATTTATAAATGTTTTTGTATTTATTTATGTTTTTCTAAGTACCTAAATATTTAAAAATTTAAAATTGTATGTATATAAAATTAAATAAATGGAATAATAATAATGATTTATTATCAGGCCACTAAGGTCCATAAATAAAATACAAAAAATAATCTTAAAAAATAATAAACTAATACATATTGAAAAACATAAAAACTACTGCACACGAAGTGACAGCATCGTGTTACGCTGCGAGGTGTTGCGTGTAATGACTTTACAGTTTTGAATGGCGAACCCATTTAAAACTTTGTTAGTTCATTTATGGTGGAATAGAACCCACTACATGTTTATAAAAATTATGTTATAGAGCTTTAAACTTGATTGCGTCCAAAGACAGCCTTTAAAATCACTTACACGTATGCTCATAATTTTTTTTTTTATTGTTGATAGGCACGCCTTTGACCACTATCTCACCTGATGGTAAGCGATGATTCGCCATGCAATAGAACATTGAAGTCATAAGATTACCTTCAGAGCTCTTTGGAAGGTGCTGATGGACAGCAGTGCCAGATCCTGTTGCTCCTCCGCATACCTCACAAGGTACACATACACCAGCTTCTTTACTTCTATGTTCTTTGACACCACATTCTTTACTACTGCTGGAAAACTGTAGAAGCAAAAAGCTTTATAGTTTTTGAACACGGAAAGTTTATACAAGTATTGATTGTAGTGGTCAACAATAACTAAATAATTGAAGGGCTTAAATATAAAAGATGACATGGCAAGAAAGGGGTGTTACTAATGATGCATCCACACCAAAGTTATTTTTTCTAGAGCAACTTTTTTAAACCTGATTATGACATAGGATTTTTATGTTGCAAAATGTTGCTTCACAAAAAGTAACTTTGGTGTGGACGCACTATAAGACACATTGTCAAGTTCAAATTATTTATTCGTGAACAAAGGATAGGGTTAAAGATGTTATACAAAAATAAAGAATTTATAGTCCTAACAATGTCACCAGAAGGCAAACAAATTTTTCATACTAACATTTTCTTAATTTATTTAACAACTATGAACACTAATGTTTTAAAACTTTTATGCAATAATGTTTAAAAACTAAGATAACGTATGCCACTTAGATTAAGAAACAAAAATAAATTTTGGCTAAGTTAACTCCTCAACGGCCGCGCCTCTTATCGCAGTTTGACATATTTACGACCGGGCTCATAAAAAACAACTTGCTGAGGTTTCTATTGGAGCGAGGCACTTAAAGTAAACTTTTTTGGGTTGTTGAATAAACAGACCTTAGAATAACATGTACACAATACTTGTAATTCAAGAGTTGAATTTTATTCAAATTCTGTTATCAACGATTTGTCGGGAATAGTCTGTGTGTGTGTGTGTGGGTAGTTGTTAAAACCACTGTATCAATTTACATGAAATTTTGCATGTTGCACTATGAATAGACAAGTAATAGAGTTGTTGTGTTGGAGTTGTAGAGTCCGATATCATATTTTCCTATTATTCACACTCAAAACTTCAAATTACGAAATCAAAACAACATAACGGCTTTTTAAAATTGCGTTTCTGCGTTTGCGTTGCGTTTTGTGTTGCGTTTTTTTTCTAACACTATGTAATAACTATCTAAGAATGCATGTGCACCATGCCACAGGATATAAGATCTTTAGTTATTTAATAATAGAGGTTTAAGCCGCGTAATCTGGATCGGCATACTGGTATGCCCGTGGACGTTCAGGGGTTAAAACAAATAGTGGTTTCATTTCTGCTAATGAAAAGAGGAGTCATTTTTAAGGCATTTTTTTTTGTATAAAACTTAAAGTAATAAGGTTTTTTTTACTATTGGCAGTTGTCTATGATGGTCATTATTCAATAGAATATCAAGCAATTGATAAATATTGTAATTCATAGAAGTGATGAGGTTCTCTATTTGTGAGAAAAAAACACCAATTTTGTAGGTGGGAAGCCAATATTAACAAAATTGTGTGTTCTGCCAAGCTTTTTCCCAACTATCTGGGGGTCGGCTTCCAGTCTAACCAGATGCAGATAATAATAACAAAATTGTATCGACTAAAATTTCTACTATTTTCTATATTATTTTCTACATATTTCTATACACATACATTAATAATTGTGAAACAAAAAGTATAGAACTCTAGTAAAAACGATTAAAGAGAGAGGTAGCATAGTAAAAGTTCTACCAGCGTCATTGATCTACTGCGTATAGCTGGCCAAAGTAAAACATTATTTCATTACACTGTGACACAAGGAATACTTACAGATCTGATGCATCCCGTCCCTTGGCGATCATGCCAATGATCCTCTTCATAGCCTCTAACTTGAGCGAGTCTTTAGACCCATCTAACATGAGTTTCAAGTCCTCATTCCTACAAAATACAATTATTTAAAAATTTGGGTGTTTTGTTTGATGTTTCAGTGAAGTCAAGATTATTTTCTTAGTGCGTTACGTAGAACCACTAAATAAGTAAGAAATTGTGGGTTTACTCTGAGATTTACTGTTAGGTGTACCATGCCAAAAATAGTGTTTCATTTAGAGTTTTGCCAAAGAAATACATGATTATGTGTTTTATTTATTAATGGATGATTTGCTAAAGGAGATAATACAATAAACATTTATTTACTTCTTATAATCTGGTTGGAAAAACGCCCCAGAAGCTGGATCGTTTGCCGGGTACTCCACTTCACCCATCACCACTTTTTCATTATTATAGGATGTCGTAGCCGACATTCTGGATAAAATAACAATACAAACACTTCACTGGATACCAATTTTTATTTAGATATTTGCGTCCAAACTTTTCTAATCAGAGAAATCGCAACATTTCATCCACATCCATGTCAGTTTGACATTTACTTGTTGACGTTGACTTTTTTTTTTTTACTTATCCGAAGGGACGCCTATAGTCTTTTAAACATAATGCCTGGTCGTACGTAGTATATTTTTATTCTTTTTTTCCATTGGAATTCAGATATAACACATTCTTATGTTTTTTGCAGTATTTGGCAACAAATTTGTCGAGTCAGCCTTCTCGGCAAACTTCGCTGAGGTAGTCAATACTACAAAAAAAATCTCAGCTCCATTTTACCGAGATCGCGCCTGCTTCAATGATGCCACTTATTGTTCAGTTGCGTAGACACTTGAGACACAAAACTACACCAATTTACATCACAATAACCACTAGGAATAAATAAACGCATAATTAAAACTACCACTGAAATTCACTCGAGAAAATCCCGCCAAAAACCCGCCCATTGCAACCGCGTAAATAAATTCAAAGTCCTGACTGACTAAAAGTAATGAAAGCTAATTTCTCTTAAAATATAACACTTAAGAATCTGAATTTTGGACCACTACCTATAACTTCTTTATGAGTACTAATTTTTAACTAACCGACGCAAAAAAAAGGAGGAGGTTCTCAATTTCGACCGTATGTATATTTTTTTTTTGTATGCTCAGCCCTCACTCTATCATTTATGAACCTATCTTGATGAATATTTTTTTTTAAATAGGGTATACCTCAAGGGTGATCCCTTAACAAGGAAATCGGATCTGACAATGGAATCCTGATAAAATTGAGAAAAAACCTCGAAAATTGTGGGCACGTTTAGCGTTTCTGTATCTATGTTCGGCCCTCACTCCGTTATTTATGAACCGATTTTGATGATTTTTTTTTTTCTTAGATAGGGTATACCTCAAGGGTGGTCCCATGTCAAGGACATCAGGATCTGATCACGGAAGTCTGATAAAATTGAGAGAAAACCTCGAAAATTGGGCACGAATATTGTTTCTGTTTTATTTTCATAACTTAATCAGGTATTTGCATTTAGGAATCCTCACATCATGAAACTGAGCTGATGATGGAAACCATACCTTTTCTAAACAATAGAAGTTGGTTATAGAAAAACTGGTTTTAGTGACAGATACCACTTAATATGCTTTGAAGAAAAGGCGTCTTTAGAATATTGGAGGTAACCTCAACTGGTCAATATCCTGGGAACCCATGGAAGGATGGTTACATCATCAGCTCAGTGCCAAGAGGAATGATGAAGGATTAGAAATTAGCCTCAGAGTATTAAAAGATGATGCGAGTCACAAAAAATCATAAAATAAAAAACTTTTGAACAAAAAATTCAACCGACGAAAAAAAATTAAAAAGCAAAAAATTAATAAAAGTTAAAATTATATTTTATGTAAACTAATTTTGAGTCGGCGCCAAATAATAAAATGATTAATTACCTACAGATTTCGTCATTTCTACGTACATATAAAATTTAGATATTTAATAATCAGATTGTTGCTTTTTCGTCGCTCATGGTGGTCCTGCTGAACAGAGCGTGACTGCCGCCGGACCTCCTTCAAAGGCGATTTCCTCGAAAACTAATAAGGTTCTGTAGTGATCCAGTACCTAGTCACAGTCAAATGATGTCAAATGGATGGATCCCGCGTGCCAACTGACGTGTTCAAAATAGCGCCACTCCCTTTGTTTCCGGGGGTTGTAAATAGTTTTAATGACATACCAGTTGTACTAAAGTAGTTGTAAATATAAATAGAGCAATGAATAAAAATCACAGAGTAATCGCTTAATATACAAACATTTAACATTGCGTTTTATTCTACCGAAGTCCTCTCCACTACTGTCCACGAAAGTAACAATTCTGTTGTTTGAGTACTAATTACTACCAAATGAGTACTAATTATTACCATGTAGCGACATCTATGACGCCGCACACGAACTAAAAATAGCAAGAATTCTACATCGCGCAAGCAGAGTTCTCCGCGCGATTTGAACATATACAACAGTCCGAAATCAACCATTGGGCAGTTGCCCGGACCAGACACAACACCCGTCTGGTCGGAGGATCCTCCCTTTTCAATGGAGGTTGTGGAACTTTACACCCTGTTCCGCATACCTCCACACTGGTGACCCTCGAGCATGAACGTCAGCGCAGCCTTCGTGCAGCTACTTCAGCGTGACGTCATCATCATCGCTTCCTTCAAGCTCTTGAGCAACGAGTCATACAGCCAGCCAGTACCAACGGCTTCTACGGGTATCCTGACCACCAGCATGCAGCGGATGCGCATTCCTGGTCAGCATCCTCAGCCTCTTTCATCACCATCAACCTCATCAGCGATCTTGGCGCAGCGAACCTCACCTTCGGCCGGTCGAAGAACCTCTCCTGGTCGACGCCAGCAGTCAAGCCACTACGTCGCACAGCACCGCTCCGACCCACTGGAGCATCATCCCGACTCACTGGGACATCATCACCCCGACTCACTGGGGCATCATCCCGATTCACTGGGATAGCAACACCCCGACTCACTGGGGCATCACCGCAGACAGTTCCGACTCACCGTGAACTATGCGGCTCTTCCGGTTCCGACTCACTGGAACCAACCTTCCACTGGCCCGGCAAGCATCACAAGATGTATGGACGACTCATCAAGAACCATCGATCTCTGATCTCCGGAGGGGAGTGATGTAGCGACATCTATGACGCCGCACACGAACTAAAAATAGCAAGAATTCTACATCGCGCAAGCAGAGTTCTCCGCGCGATTTGAACATATACAACAGTCCGAAATCAACCATTGGGCAGTTGCCCGCACCAGACACAACACCCGTCTGGTCGGAGGATCCTCCCTTTTCAACGGAGGTTTGCGGGACTTTACACCCTGTTCCGCATACCTCTAAAACCAATTGAGTATTAATTATTTACCAAATATGGAAGCGATTGGCGTTGGTGGTCACGAACCCCAGAACGAAAAACACAGAATACATGTATTTCTAACGGAGACTAAAAACCCCAATAACATGGAACGTGGAATTCAAACATAGTCGTAATTGGAGAACACCAGAACGTCATTTAGGTATAGGTACGTATTTTTCGTCTTTGTTCAGTTTTTCAAAAAGCACTCTAGCAATTTCGATAAAATTTGTATGGGACCACCTCGGGAGTATATTCTATCGGATATAAAAATCATTTTGAAAATCGGTCCTCAATGGACAGAGAAATGGGTGGACAAATATGAACTCACAACTCGGTAAAATAGAGCTGAGAATTTTATTGTAGTATTGACTACCTCAGTGAAACTTGCCGAGAGGGCTGACTCGATTCATTTGCTGTCAAATACATCAAAAACATTAGAATGTGTTACATCTGCATTCTAATGAGGAAAAAAGTGACAGTGTTCAAATTAAGACTTGGCTTAAAGGTCTCGTAACCAAGCCAGTGGCATAGCCACAACACCGTAGGTTATGTATGTTCTGTCATTCTGTGGCCAGTGCCACATCCAGTGCTACCAGAAGGTTTCATTTCTTTAATTTTTCGTAACTTTTGACCCCCTCGCATAACATGTAAGTAATTTTTTTATGTAGGGCAATTTTCGTAACTTTTGAGAACAACGAGATTTGTAATACTAGATTTTTGTTGCAAACAGTTTACGAACGCATCCAAATTGAACGTACCTAAAACGGACGCGTCTAAAAAGTATTTTACTCCATAACATAATCAGAGATGGCTCTGAATGGTGCCATGACAAAATGAAACGTATTATGTATGAGTTTCGACTTAATTTTGCTTGAGCGTAAGCCCGCACGTTTCCTACTTCATGAGTTCGTGCCGTTCGCGGTTTCGTAGCTACCTAACAAGAAAAAGAAAATAAACATGCCTGATTGTGATTTGTTTTGTTTTGTTTTGTTGTGTCATTTTTTGTTGTCGTACAACTATGAGAAAAGTTCGCGAGACAGTAAAAACTGACCATTTCGAATACTTTTACTTCGATTTTTAATTTTTTTTTAACTTCAACATTTTTTCTTCAAAAAACTACTCGACAAAAAATTTTAACATTTTTAAAAAATTCTTCCGTAAAATATTGTTTTTGCACACTGCGAAAAACTTTTGATAAGCGTAAATTTTTAATTTAGTATATTCCGTTAGCCAGCGCGGAGACGAATCTTTTGACGCCACACAGTTGAGTCTAGCTCACAGATTACTAATATGTAGCTAGCTAGTCTAGCTATCACAAAACGTCAAAAAATTCTGACATGAATTTACCTCCGACCCCAAAAACACCAATAAAAAAAACATTGTAACTTTTGCAGCAAAAATGTAACATTTTGATCAGGGAATGAAACGTACGACCCAAGGGCCCTGACAACACTGGCCACATCGCTATCACAGACAGATGACTATAATCAGTGTTGCCACTTTAGTGATTTTGTCACTAGATTTAGTGAATTTTAGGACTTTGACAGTGATAATCTGAAAAAAAAATAACTGAAAAATTATTTGATGACTTTTAGTGATATTTATCGAATGTTGTGGTTTGGATCCAGGATACACTTTGCCGAGCAAAAATTTCCTGTTTCGGAACGTAGCTTTAGACGTCTTTGTTTGGTTATGCTTGGGGATGCCCCAACTAATAAATCAAACCTAACACGTATGTAAAGTTTGTATGAGTGAGTGCTGCATACTATTGCTTGTATTTAGTTAGTTGCTAGTTTTCATTCGCGAAAGTAGGAGACAATACTTATCGAAATCATTCAAGTCAAGATCTAAAGTTTTTATGTGTGTTTTTGTGTAGTATTTATTTCGCATTATCATGGACGTGCCACTAAAAAAAAGACTTTTTATTCTCAAAAATATCGGAAAGAATGGGAAACCCAAGAAGAGTTCAAGGCTTGGTTGCGGCCTGTAGCAGACGATCCTACAAAAGCCTTTTGTACTTTTTGTCATTGATATGATATGTTTGCAAGAATTGGCGACATTAAGAAACACAGAGTAACAAAAAAACATATACATAAATCTGACTTAGTGTCTAAAAACCGACAAATTGAATTTCTGCCCGCTTCTAAAAATAATACAAATACGTTGAAAGTTGAAGGAACATTGTCCCTGTTCATTGTAGAACACACATCCATACAGCAAATTGACCACTTAACTTTAACTGAAGCTTTAAAAAAATGTATTACTGATTCAAAGAGTGTTATGGACATGAAAATGCACAGAACGAAATGCAGTGCCGTAATAAAGAATGTGTTAGCCCCTCACTTCAAACAGATGCTATTGGATGATATTGGATCACAAAAGTATAGTGTACTGTTAGATGAATCCACTGACCTCAGTGTATCAAAATTATTGGGCATAGTAATTAGATATTTTAGTTGCACACAAAATAAAGTTGTATCTGCATTTCTAGCATTAGAACCACTGAGGAGCGCGGATGCTCGTGGAATTGTTACTGCCTTGGTAAACTGTTTACAGACACATGGTATTCTAATAAAAAACTTAATTGGAATTGGAGTGGATAATGCCTCTGTCATGACTGGAGTCAATAATGGCGTACATAATATTTTAAAAACGGAATATGGCGTACCTAATTTAATTCTAGTCAGATGCGTTTGCATTGCAATTGGCGGTGTCACATGCGTCAGAACAAACGTTACCGCGAATTAGAACAAACGTTACCCAAATAATAAATTGTGGCGATCAGCCTTTAAAAATATTGCGGTCTTGTGATACTCGCTGGCTGTCCATTGAAGAAACTGTGACCAGAATATTGTCTCAATGGGAAGAACTCAAATTGCATTCTTTCTCTTTGAACAAAGATAATTGCTACACAGCAGAATTGCTTCATTCGATGTATGCCGATGAGAGGAATCGGATAAGACCGCGTCATAGCCTAGACCGCGTCATAGCCTGGACCGCGTCATAGCCTGGACCGCGTCATACCCTAGACCGCGTCATACCCTAGACCGCGTCATACACTAGACCGCGTCATACACTAGACCGCGTCATACACTAGACCGCGTCATACACTAGACCGCGTCATACCCTAGACCGCGTCATACCCTAGACCGCGTCATACCCTAGACCGCGTCATAGCCTAGACCGCGTCATACACTAGACCGCGTCATACCCTAGACCGCGTCATAGCCTAGACCGCGTCATAGCCTAGACCGCGTCATAGCCTAGACCGCGTCATAGCCTGGACCGCGTCATACCCTAGACCGCGTCATACCCTAGACCGCGTCATACACTAGACCGCGTCATACCCTAGACTGCGTCGTAGCCTAGACTGCGTCGTAGCCTAGACCGCGTCATAGCCTAAACCGCGTCATAGCCTAGACCGCGTCATAGCCTGGACCGCGTCATACCCTAGATCGCGTCATACCCTAGACCGCGTCATAACCTAGACCGCGTCATAGCCTAGACCGCGTCATAGCCTAGACCGCGTCATAGCCTCGACCGCGTCTTAGCCTAGACCGCGTCATAGCCTGGACCGCGTCATACCCTAGACCGCGTCATAGCCTAGACCGCGTCATAGCCTAGACCGCGTCATAGCCTGGACCGCGTCATACCCTAGACCGCGTCATACCCTAGACCGCGTCATAACCTAGACCGCGTCATAGCCTAGACCGCGTCATAGCCTAGACCGCGTCATAGCCTCGACCGCGTCATAGCCTAGACCGCGTCATAGGCTAGACCGCGTCATAGCCTAGACCGCGTCATAGCCTCGACCGCGTCATACCCTAGACCGCGTCATAGCCTAGACCGCGTCATAGCCTGGGCCGCGTCATAGCCTGGGCCGCGTCATAGCCTGGACCGCGTCATAGCCTCGACCGCGTCATAGCCTCGACCGCGTCATAGCCTCGACCGCGTCATAGCCTAGACCGCGTCATAGCCTAGACCGCGTCATAGCCTCGACCGCGTCATAGCCTAGACCGCGTCATAGCCTAGACCGCGTCATAGCCTAGACCGCGTCATAGCCTAGACCGCGTCATAGCCTACACCGCGTCATAGCCTAGACCGCGTCATAGCATGGGCCGCGTCATAGCCTAGGCCGCGTCATAGCCTGGGCCGCGTCATAGCCTGGGCCGCGTCATAGCCTGGGCCGCGTCATAGCCTCTACTTCGTCATAGCCTGGGCCGCGTCATAGCCTGGGCCGCGTCATAGCCTGGACCGCGTCATAGCCTCGACCGCGTCATAGCCTAGACTTCGTCATAGCCTCGACCGCGTCATAGCCTCGACCGCGTCATACCCTCGACCGCGTCATAGCCTAGACCGCGTCATAGCCTGGGTCGCGTCATAGCCTGGGTCGCGTCATGGCCTCGACCGCGTCATACCCTAGACCGCGTCATAGCCTCGACCGCGTCATAGCCTCGACCGCGTCATAGCCTCGACCGCGTCATACCCTCGACCGCGTCATAGCCTAGACCGCGTCATAGCCTGGGTCGCGTCATAGCCTGGGTCGCGTCATAGCCTCGACCGCGTCATACCCTAGACCGCGTCATAGCCTAGACCGCGTCATAGCCTGGGCCGCGTCATAGCCTGGACCGCGTCATAGCCTCGACCGCGTCATAGCCTGGACCGCGTCATAGCCTGGGCCGCGTCATAGCATGGGCCGCGTCATAGCCTAGGCCGCGTCATAGCCTGGGCCGCGTCATAGCCTGGGCCGCGTCATAGCCTGGGCCGCGTCATAGCCTAGACTTCGTCATAGCCTGGGCCGCGTCATAGCCTGGGCCGCGTCATAGCCTGGACCGCGTCATAGCCTCGACCGCGTCATAGCCTAGACTTCGTCATAGCCTCGACCGCGTCATAGCCTCGACCGCGTCATACACTCGACCGCGTCATAGCCTAGACCGCGTCATAGCCTGGGTCGCGTCATAGCCTGGGTCGCGTCATAGCCTCGACCGCGTCATACCCTAGACCGCGTCATAGCCTCGACCGCGTCATAGCCTCGACCGCGTCATAGCCTCGACCGCGTCATACCCTCGACCGCGTCATAGCCTAGACCGCGTCATAGCCTGGGTCGCGTCATAGCCTGGGTCGCGTCATAGCCTCGACCGCGTCATACCCTAGACCGCGTCATAGTCTAGACCGCGTCATAGCCTGGGCCGCGTCATAGCCTGGACCGCGTCATAGCCTCGACCGCGTCATAGCCTGGACCGCGTCATAGCCTCGACCGCGTCATAGCTTGACCGCGTCATAGCCTCGACCGCGTCATAGCCTAGACCGCGTCATAGCCTGGACCGCGTCATACCCTAGACCGCGTCATAGCCTAGACCGCGTCATAGCCTAGACCGCGTCATAGCCTAGACCACGTCATAGCCTGCACCGCGTCATACCCTGGACCGCGTCATACCCTAGACCGCGTCATAGCCTAGACTTCGTCATAGCCTAGACCGCGTCATAGCCTAGACCGCGTCATAGCCTCGACCGCGTCATAGCCTGGGCCGCGTCATAGCCTGGACCGCGTCATAGCCTCGACCGCGTCATAGCCTCGACCGCGTCATAGCCTCGACCGCGTCATAGCCTTGACCGCGTCATAGCCTAGACCGCGTCATAGCCTAGACCGCGTCATAGCCTAGACCGCGTCATAGCCTGGACCGCGTCATAGCCTAGACCGCGTCATAGCCTAGACCGCGTCATAGCCTAGACCGCGTCATAGCCTAGACCGCGTCATGGCCTAGACCGCGTCATAGCCTAGACCGCGTCATGGCCTAGACCGAGTCATAGCCTAGACCGCGTCATAGCCTGGACCGCGTCATAGCCTAGACCGCGTCATAGCCTAGGCCGCGTCATAGCCTGGGCCGCGTCATAGCTTGGGCCGCGTCATAGCCTAGACCGCGTCATAGCCTGGACCGCGTCATACCCTAGACCGCGTCATAGCCTAGACCGCGTCATAGCCTAGGCCGCGTCATAGCCTGGGCCGCGTCATAGCCTGGGCCGCGTCATAGCCTGGACCGCGTCATAGCCTGGGCCGCGTCATAGCCTAGACCGCGTCATAGCCTAGACCGCGTCATAGCCTAGACCGCGTCATAGCCTAGGCTGCGTCATAGCCTGGGCCGCGTCATAGCTTGGGCCGCGTCATAGCCTGGGCCGCGTCATAGCCTGGGCCGCGTCATAGCCTAGGCCGCGTCATAGCCTGGGCCGCGTCATAGCCTGGGCCGCGTCATAGCCTGGACCGCGTCATAGCCTGGACCGCGTCATAGCCTAGACCGCGTCATAGCCTAGACCCCGTCATAGCCTAGACCGCGTCATAGCCTAGACCGCGTCATAGCCTAGACCGCGTCATAGCCAAGACCGCGTCATAGCCTAGACCGCGTCATAGCCTAGACCGCGTCATAGCCTGGACCGCGTCATACCCTAGACCGCGTCATACCCCAGACCGCGTCATAGCCTAGACCGCGTCATAGCCTAGACCGCGTCATAGCCTAGGCCGCGTCATAGCCTAGACCGCGTCATAGCCTAGGCCGCGTCATAGCCTGGGCCGCGTCATAGCTTGGGCCGCGTCATAGCCTGGGCCGCGTCATAGCCTAGGCCGCGTCATAGCCTGGGCCGCGTCATAGCCTGGACCGCGTCATAGCCTGGACCGCGTCATAGCCTGGACCGCGTCATAGCCTCGACCGCGTCATAGCCTCGACCGCGTCATAGCCTAGACCGCGTCATAGCCTAGACCGCGTCATAGCCTCGACCGCGTCATAGCCTAGACCGAGTCATATCCCAGACCGCGTCATAGCCTAGACCGCGTCATACACTAGACCGCATCATAGCCTCGACCGCGTCATAGCCTAGACCGCGTCATAGCCTAGACCGCGTCATAGCCTAGACCGCGTCATAGCCTAGACCGCGTCATAGCCTGGACCGCGTCATACCCTAGACCGCGTCATAGCCTAGACCGCGTCATAGCCTAGACCGCGTCATAGCCTAGACCACGTCATAGCCTGCACCGCGTCATACCCTGGACCACGTCATACCCTAGACCGCGTCATAGCCTAGACTTCGTCATAGCCTAGACCGCGTCATAGCCTAGACCGCGTCATAGCCTCGACCGCGTCATAGCCTGGGCCGCGTCATAGCCTGGACCGCGTCATAGCCTCGACCGCGTCATAGCCTCGACCGCGTCATAGCCTGGACCGCGTCATACCCTAGACCGCGTCGTAGCCTAGACCGCGTCATAGCCTAGACCGCGTCATAGCCTGGACCGCGTCATAGCCTAGACCGCGTCATAGCCTAGACCGCGTCATGGCCTAGACCGCGTCATAGCCTAGACCGCGTCATAGCCTAGACCGCGTCATAGCCTAGGCCGCGTCATAGCCTGGGCCGCGTCATAGCCTGGACCGCGTCATAGCCTAGACCGCGTCATAGCCTAGGCCGCGTCATAGCCTGGGCCGCGTCATAGCTTGGGCCGCGTCATAGCCTAGACCGCGTCATAGCCTGGACCGCGTCATACCCTAGACCGCGTCATAGCCTAGGCCGCGTCATAGCCTGGGCCGCGTCATAGCCTGGGCCGCGTCATAGCCTGGACCGCGTCATAGCCTGGGCCGCGTCATAGCCTAGACCGCGTCATAGCCTGGGCCGCGTCATAGCCTAGGCCGCGTCATAGCCTGGGCCGCGTCATAGCTTGGGCCGCGTCATAGCCTGGGCCGCGTCATAGCCTAGGCCGCGTCATAGCCTGGGCCGCGTCATAGCCTGGGCCGCGTCATAGCCTGGACCGCGTCATAGCCTGGACCGCGTCATAGCCTCGACCGCGTCATAGCCTCGACCGCGTCATAGCCTCGACCGCGTCATAGCCTAGACCGCGTCATAGCCTAGACCGCGTCATAGCCTAGACCGCGTCATAGCCTAGACCGCGTCATAGCCTAGACCGCGTCATGGCCTGGACCGCGTCATAGCCTCGACCGCGTCATAGCCTAGACCGCGTCATGGCCTAGACCGCGTCATAGCCTAGACCGCGTCATACCCTGGACCGCGTCATACCCTGGACCGCGTCATAGCCTGGACCGCGTCATACCCTAGACCGCGTCATACCCTAGACCGCGTCATACCCTAGACCGCGTCATACCCTAGACCGCGTCATACCCTAGACCGCGTCATACCCTAGACCGCGTCATGGCCTAGACCGCGTCATGGCCTAGACCGCGTCATAGCCTCGACCGCGTCATAGCCTCGACCGCGTCATAGCCTCGACCGCGTCATAGCCTGGGCCGCGTCATAGCCTGGACCGCGTCATAGCCTGGACCGCGTCATAGCCTCGACCGCGTCATAGCCTCGACCGCGTCATAGCCTCGACCGCGTCATAGCCTAGACCGCGTCATAGCCTAGACCGCGTCATACACTAGACCGCGTCATACACTAGACCGCGTCATAGCCTAGACCGCGTCACGGCCTAGACCGCGTCATAGCCTAGACCGCGTCATACCCTGGACCGCGTCATACCCTGGACCGCGTCATAGCCTGGACCGCGTCATACCCTAGACCGCGTCATACCCTAGACCGCGTCATACCCTAGACCGCGTCATACCCTAGACCGCGTCATACCCTAGACCGCGTCATAGCCTAGACCGCGTCATACCCTAGACCGCGTCATGGCCTAGACCGCGTCATGGCCTAGACCGCGTCATGGCCTAGACCGCGTCATAGCCTAGACCGCGTCATAGCCTAGACCGCGTCATAGCCTAGACCGCGTCATAGCCTAGACCGCGTCATAGCCTAGACCGCGTCATAGCCTAGGCCGCGTCATAGCCTGGGCCGCGTCATAGCTTGGGCCGCGTCATAGCCTGGGCCGCGTCATAGCCTAGGCCGCGTCATAGCCTGGGCCGCGTCATAGCCTAGACCGCGTCATAGCCTAGACCGCGGCATAGCCTCGACCGCGGCATAGCCTCGACCGCGGCATAGCCTCGACCGCGGCATAGCCTCGACCGCGGCATAGCCTCGACCGCGGCATAGCCTCGACCGCGGCATAGCCTCGACCGCGGCATAGCCTCGACCGCGGCATAGCCTCGACCGCGTCATACCCTCGACCGCGTATTCAACTCTACGCGGACTGTAAGGTTTTGACAGTTCGGCAGCTCTTTGTGCTTCGCTCTATCTTGCGGGCACATGCTGATATGCCACCGTCAAATAAACAATAATAAACGGAAAAATACGCCTTCAGGAGCCCGACACAAAACATCTTTTGCAAAAAACTACACAAACAGCTAAACATACTCGACCTGAACGGCAGAATGGCTTCTCCAAAACTATGACAGAACAGAATATAAATAGATAATAATTATGTAATAATTATATATATATAACGGCCAGACTGACGAGTACTTCGCTCTCGAAGTACATAATAAAAAACCTACACTAAACACCTAACCCTGTTTTTACCTGTACTAAAATTGTAGTTAAAGTTAGTTATATTAGACATGTTAGGGCTCCCACCTGCTGTACATGAGATCCAAACTAACAATAGGTTAGTGAACAACCAGCAGTAAATTATCTAAAGCCCCTGACCTTAGACATGTTAGGGCTCCCACCTGCTGTACATGAGATCCAGACTAACAATAGGTCAGTGACCAACCAGCAGTAAATTATCAAAAGCCCCTGACCTTAGACATGTTAGGGCTCCCACCTGCTGTACATGAGATCCAGACTAACAATAGGTCAGTGACGAATCAGCAGCAAATTATCAAAAGCCCCTGACCTTAGACATGTTAGGGCTCCCACCTGCTGTACATGAGATCCAGACTAACAATAGGTCAGTGACCAACCAGCAGTAAATTATCAAAAGCCCCTGACCTTAGACATGTTAGGGCTCCCACCTGCTGTACATGAGATCCAGACTAACAATAGGTCAGTGACCAACCAGCAGCAAATTATCAAAAGCCCCTGACCTTAGACATGCTAGGGCTCTCACCTGCTGTACATGAGATCCAAACTAACAATAGGTCAGTGACCAACCAGCAGTAATAAATTCTAAAATTTGTATTTTACGTTTGTTTTGCCAATTGCCTAGACGTGTCAAGTCCGCTCCACCCGCTGCTAGTGGCATAGACTTGCACCAAACAATTGACCGACCAGCGAAAACAAATTTTACTTTCTTTATCTTCCCCTTTTTTTTACATAAAGTTTTTATTGTAATATATCTCTACAATCAACAGTCCAATATTATATGTAATTATCCGATCCGATTATCCGTCACAATATCCATACAATTAAATTATTAATTAAATATTTTTAATTAGAGATCACATAAAACCATTTCATAAATTATTTCGAAATTACACAAATTATAACATATACAAAGTTTAAAGTTAATTATCTTTATATATTAATTTAGATATAAAATGGCCATTCTGTGTGTTTTTTTTTTGTATATTATTGGCACAGCCACAGCCACAGTAAGAATCTCATGGTTTCAACACTAATTTTCGTCACAGTCAGGACCTCATAGCCTCATTGCTAATTTTGGTCACAGTCATAGTCAGAACCTCACAAAACTCTCAGCATTAAGACTCCCAAATTGGTAGCATTTATGAACTTGCTGAACTTTCCATAGTTCGTTCGGCCAATCTGACAATATCATTGCCACAGATAATACTTTAATTGACGGATCTTAAGAGGTTAATAAGTATTTTTTATTGTACTTTTTTTTTCTATTTGTTATTTATATAAATTTCACCTTCTATATTGTGTCTCTGCACCACCCCATGACAGACTGGTAGAAAATGCCCGAGGCATACTCCGCCTTTGTACAGTGTGTTTACTTGTACATAAAGTTTTTAATAAAAAATTCTAGCGTACAGATGCCTCATCTCATACAAAGAATCGAGACCGCCGTAACAAAAGATTTCGGCTGGCAGTCAGGTATTTTTTTTTTATTTTTCACTTCCTAACAGTGCTTTAATGTATCAAAATGTGTTAATATATAAATTTTATAGAGACAAATGGAAAAACTGAAACTTCAAACAGCGCCATCTTTTGGTATAAGTAATATAAGAGTAAGAATTCGTTCCAATAATCATCTAAATTTGAATTAGGAACCAATTACTCAGAAAGTACAGCTTTTACGATAATTTTTTCAAAATATTAATGTTATGTAAACTTTAATAAGAAATCGATGCTTAACACGCCATCTCAATAAATTTGTCAAATTAAATAAATTTATTCGTACTAAATTGTCATTGTTCGAGATGAGACCCCGCGCCAATTGCAATAGTTCTGAACATCAAGTTTTTGTTAATATTTTATTTTAATAAAATGACTAGAATTTTCATCTGCTATTTGTGAAATCTGAACTGATATTGGGCTATTGATCAACTAACAGTGACAAAATAATATTACTTTTGATCATAATAAATACGAGTATCACTAATACTCACTACCGCGAATATATTATAATTAATCTATTTCATGGCAATAAACCAAGTACCTATTCTGTTTTTTTTTTAAATGATTTGTGAAGTTTGTCAGTATTCTGTAACTGTACCTTCAATTTTCTATCATATTCATACTCGTATATCTCCAATTCAATTTCAAAATACAATTCTCAACCGAGAGAGCACTAGAATTGACTATTCTTAGCCTCAAATCAGTTAGCACTAGAATTCACAGTTCTTGCCCATAACTTGGCAAGCACTAGTATGTCAAGTCTCATTTTTATGTTCATTGACATTGTAGTGACTCACCCCCCCCCCCCCCCCCCCACTCAGGGCTCACAATTATAAGCACCGAAAATTTCAAATAAATACGAGATAAAAAAAAAATAACTTCAATCCATTCAACTTTAAAATGCTCAGAAAATTATTTTACTAGAAATAAAATTCTACCAAAATAATGGATATTTAACTCAAATTTCTTTCTCTCTCCTACCATTTCGCTTTAAAAACTAACCTCTCGAAAAATACGCATTATATTTTCATTACTGTTATCATGTTCTCTAAGAAAGTATTAATTCTCCCTTGAGAAACATACGTAAAGAATCGTAACAACGTTAGGTGAACTTATTTTCCGACTAATCAAAATTCATGCTCATGAAAATATGAAATAGATTGATTTATTTTATGGCTTCTAAAGATTCGGAACATTTATTGTTAATGTCATTAATTAATACGGACTAACATTGAAAATGTGAATTACTTCGTTATAGCTTTCGCCATAATTACCATTATTATTTAACAAACGCGACACCCAAGGAAAACAGAACAGAAGATTTCTTGTAAATGTGAGAATAATACGCAATGTAATATTAATATCCTATTTACATAGACTAATGTCGATTTTACGTTTATCCTTTGTAACGCATTACGAGTTAGGCACACTTTTAATACCCTCATAAATTACCCTCTGGCAATCAAAATAACAGAACCTACATACTTTCGTCCTAAAGAGAACCACTTCGCGCCGTGTGATATAGAGAGCCGACCCCAAGGAGAGAAAAGGCTAGAGAGAAGTGATTCTACACCAAATATCTTAGAAGATCTTGTTATCATATATAATATAGCTTATTCAAGCAAATAAATTAATCTATCTAATCTTCTTTTTTTTAATTTTTTTTTAATTTCGTCAACCTTAAATTAAGGTGGCCCTTGTTTACCGCAATTTAATTGCTAATTTAATTCTAGTCAGATGCGTTTGCCACTCATTGCAATTGGCGGTGTCACATGCGTCAGAACAAACGTTACCGCGAAATATAGAGTTTCTCATTAGAGAAACCTATAATTGGTTCTCACATTCACCCAAACGCTGTGATGAGTACAAAGATATATATGAGACAATAAATTGTGGCGATCAGCCTTTAAAAATATTGCGGTCTTGTGATACTCGTTGGCTGTCCATTGAAGAAACTGTGACCAGAATATTGTCTCAATGGGAAGAACTCAAATTGCATTTCTCTTTGAACAAAGATAATTGCTACACAGCAGAATTGCTTCATTCGATGTATGCCGATGAGAGGAATCGCCTTTATAAGTGCTTTTTAAGGAGCATCTTGAATGATGTTCAAATTGGAGTTAAGAGTTTTGAAAGTGAAGACTCAAATCCAATTGCCCTCCTGAACACGTTAATGACATTGCTTCGCTCTATTTGCAATAGAGTACTGATGCCGACGGCTGCAACGACAGACAAAGATTATTTGTCCATTCAAATAGAAGCCCACTTGAATCCGGTACCGTATTTAGGATATCTTTTTGAATCACAAGTACAAAAGACCACTTTACCCAATGATGTCATTAATGCAGTCAGGAAACGTTGTATTGAGTTTACAGTCAAATTAGGAAAACAGATTCAGCAAAGACTTCCTTCTAACTACATTATTTTGGAGAAAATGTGTCAACTGAGTGTGGAAAATACTCTTCGCCAGGGCAAAGACAACAAAATAGCAGACCTTGCTGCGGAACTCGGATTTGATGACGAAGCAATAGACAAACTGTTACAGCAGTGGCATGGTATAAATTATGTTAAATGGAATGCCATACATAATATCATTGATTTTTGGGCTGAAGTGCGAAAATATACGAATGCTGCTGGAACAAATACCTTTCAAGAGCTATCTGATCTCGCTATATCCGCATTGTCACTTCCTCACTCAAATGCTGAAGTGGAAAGGGCATTTAGTGCTATGAATATCGTGAAAAATAAATTAAGAAACAAAATGGCTGTAAACACTCTAAATAGCATTCTTTTTATAAGAAATCAGTTAAAGATAATGAAGAAGAACTGTTACAGTTACGAGCTCCCGGCTGATGTAATTACTGCTATTGGAAGCAATTTTATATACTCTTTTAAATCAAAAAAATCGGACAAAACTGATGATCCATCTCAGCCGTCTACATCTACAATAATAATCGATCAAGATGAAGAAGAATTACCAACAGAAGTATTTGAAGTTGATTTTTAGTTTTGACATGTTTATTTTTATTCTTTGTATCCACAATTAAAATATTATTTTTTGACTTACCTTGTGATTTAATTTTAAATTATTTAGTGAATTCTGGGGATTTTTTTAGTAAAAAATATTGCTAAATCTGGTGAAATTTCAGACCAAAACTAGTGAAAAAGTTTTTTGCAAGGTGGCAACACTGACTATAATAGTAGCAAGCTAATCGCTATTCGCTAGGCTAGTACGTCACACAGAAATTATATTCTCTTTGGTCACACACACAAATCACACAACACAACTTACACAACATAAAATAAACAAAAATGGAGGACGAAACTGTTCAAGATACAGTTGTCGAGGAAATAAAGTTTAAACCGAAAAAGAAGAAGAATTTTCGACAACGGATCAAAGAAGATGACGATTCAGAAGATGAACAACACATCTTAGCCAAATTGCAAGAGACAAAAGTGTTACAAAAACTTCGAGAAAGGCCGAATGGCGTTAGCGTGGTTGCTTTGGCCACGGGTCAAAAGACAACGTTAGAAGAGGAGATTACTTGTAAAGACCCGTTCAAGGTGAAATCTGGTGGAATGGTGAACATGCAGGCGTTGAAAAGTGGCAAAGTGAAGCAAGTAGACGACGCGTACGATACTGGCATCGGTACTCAGTTCTCAGCCGAGACCAACAAACGTGATGAAGACGAAGAGATGATGAAGTACATTGAAGAACAATTGGCTAAACGAAAAGGTTTGTTTTATTATCATATTTTAACTATAGATAGGTTTGTTTGGTAACGTTAGTAGTAGGTAACATCTTCAAACACAATATTTATGTATTTTGTGAACATAAGTCTGAATTCGTGCCTGGGTTAGTGACAATTTTAGTCTCTCAACTTATTACATGATATTTAAAAGCTTACCTGGTGAAATGTGGGTGGACATAGGGTACACCTCTACCTAACTGAGGAATACAGGCAAGATGTTAATCTGTTAATGGGTAATTGCATTGCCTTTTATTTTTAATTCTTTTTTTTCGATAACACACTGATCAATTGCATAATATCATATTTTGTTGGGTTTCATTGTATTCAAATTCAATAAATATAGAGAATTCCATATTTATGTTACTACATTTACAATCATTTATGATATTATTGCAGAACTAAGAACAACCTAGACGCTTGCTGTGATATGCCGTCTCTGAAGTATGTTAGATATTATTATGAATTATGTATGTGGTCTATATATGTGGTCTATTTCATTGTCTCATCACCGGTAAATATTAAAATTATTAAATTACAAATAGATATTTTACAAGTATGTACATTACAACACTTAAACAAGGGAGATGATGAACAGGAGAATGTAGACTTACACATCTGCATCTATCCAATTTCAGCAAGGAAACAATAACTATCATAGCTGATTTCATAACAAGACAAGTAATAAAAAATAAAAAAAATTGCAAATTGGGTATCAGACTTCGCACATCTAGGGTTCCGTACTATCAATATTTTGGTATTTTTTAGTGGTTGTTGAGTGGCTGGGGATCCAAGCCAATGCAATCTCTATGCCTAAGCAGTGGTATCTATACAGGAGTTCATTTATTTGTAGGATAACAGGGAAATTGTGACGAAAACAAAAAGTCGATTTTATTAAATCCTGCAGCTGCCTGCTCAGAGAATCCGAGAAAATAAGGCTTTTTTTGAGACCATGCAATTCAATGTAGGAGACTGCTTCCAAAAGAGCTATTACTTCCCCTGTGAATATAGAGCCAAATGCAGAACTACGAAAATTAAGAATGATTTTATATTTTGGGACCCATACAGCTGATCCGACATTACTGTTCTCTGACAACTTAGTAGCATCGGTAAATAACGTCAGCCAGTCGTGCCAGTCCTGTGCCAGAATCCTACTGAATTTGACATTAGCTGCAGGGTCATGCAGTAGAGAAGCAGATGACATTTATTTTAGATGACTATAAAAAAATTGAAAAAAAAAATCTAAGACAATGTTACACGTGATGTTCTTTCCATAATTAGCTTATGTCCGATTATGTTCATGTCATATTATAATAATTGTTTACTAATTTGTGATGGCACTTGTGGCTTGAACTACAGCCCTATCGATAGAAACTACCGTTGCACATCTGATGCTGGGGAGTTTGTTGGCCACTTCTTCTTCACAGCTAAAATGCTAGGAAATGGTCACGGGGTGGCATTTTTCGGAGACCGCCTTTATGTATAACTTTGACGTTAAAAAACTGCTGGCTCTCAGCGTAGTTTGAATAAATAACTTTAGGTTTTGAATGAAAATGATTGCAAAATCATAGTGACATTAACAAATGTGCTAAAATGGCTGTTATTAGTTGAATTTATTAGCAGCCACAATATGCATAAATATGTTTATTTTTTGATGTGTCAATGATTTTGTTCTAGAAAATTTTAAGAGGTTCTGAATACAATTTTTATTTAATATTTTCAATTTGCTCTTTGCAGAAAGACACAATGAAGAAATGAAGGAATCTGAGCATAATGATACATTAAAATATTTATCGCCTGAAGAAGCAGCGCTGTTATCTCTGCCTGAACATCTCAGAGTTTCATCAGCACATCGTTCTGAGGAGATGCTGTCAAATCAAATGCTTAGTGGCATACCTGAAGTAGATTTGGGCATTGATGCAAAAATTAAAAATATTGAAGCCACAGAAGAGGCCAAGATGAAAGTACTGTGGGAGAGACAAAACAAAAAAGATTTTCCTTCGCAGTTTGTGCCAACTAACATGGCAGTAAATTTTGTACAACATAATCGGTTTAATATGGATAGCGATGTTGCCAAGAAAAGGAAAGTAGAAAAACCAGAAGTGACTAAAACTGACAATAGTGTTATAGATGATAGTGTCGACAAAATAGTTAAGAAAGCCAAAGGTGAAAGAGCTACTGATGATTATCATTATGAAAAGTTTAAGAAACAATTTAGAAGATACTGACACTTTTGTTTTATTTTGTGGAGTCTCCTTTGTGTAAATTATTTCATCACCACTGCTCTCAAAACAGTGAAGCAAAACATCGTGACGAAACAGGAACGTCCTAGAACCAAAAATTCGAAGACATGCGACATCCACCAACCCGCAGTGCGCCCGCGTGGTGGATTACGGCCCACACCCTCTCATAGAGAGGAGGCCTGTGCTCCAGCAGTGGGCACATTAAAAAAAAAAGCCTGATGTTGATTGGTGAGTACACTTGTACGTACATGCTCATCGAGCAAGTCTCATCGAACAAAGCTGTTCTCCATACATGTTTCACCTTGCCACCATATGTAAAAGCTTGCTCAAAGAATATGTTTAGAGTGCGTAGAAATTCTTCGAGCAATAGACGATTCATTGTTGTGTTTGGTGGGCACCGCCTGCTACATTTACTGTCAGAGAAATTCTACGCGAAGAAGGCGTCGTCGTCGTTGGGTTACGCCAATGTTACAAAGAAGAGAATGTCAGTCATGTTAACTTGATAAAAGAGTTAGAACCTGAAGAGTTTTGTAACTATTTACCGATGAATATGTCTCTGTATAAGAACTTACTATGTTTGGTAACGCCTTAATTGGAAAAAGAAGATAGCTGTATGAGAAAATCTATTCATGTGGATGAGAGATTAAAAGTGATGCTATGTTACCTGGCAACGGGAAGATCGTACACTGATCTACTATACAGCACAATTATTTCTAAACAAGCCCTGAGTTAAATTATCCTGAAACCTGTATTGAAATTCATGAGGTTCTGAAAGAAAATATGTGAAGGTATGTGAGAATTTAAATTTATAAATTAGTTATGTCACAGGATCTCATCTCGAACAAAGATAATTTAGTTCAAATAAATGTCAATAGATGGCGTATTAAGCATCGATTTCCTATTGAAGTTTAAGTAACATTAATATTTTGAAAAAAAATATGGTAAAAAATGTATTTTCTTATTTAATAAACTACCCTAAGCATAAAATTGTGAAATAATTGGCTCCACTTTAGATGTTTATTGAAACGAATCCTTAGGCATTTATATTTCTTGTGCCAATAGATGGCGCTGTTTGAAGTTTTAAAGTTCGCCTCTTTAAAATTTGTATATTGACACATTTTGAAACATTAAAACTCTTATGAAGTGCCAAAAATACTGAAAAGTAATTCCTCAATGCGTGAGAAAATATTGGTAAGACATTATGTAAATTCATTTAACTTGCAAGCCGTCGTTGCTACCACCATCTAGCGAGGTGTATGAGGACGGGCCCGAACGAAGAACAAAAGTTGCTTGTGCCAGTCGAAAACCCGTAGTTACGGCGGTACCGTTTCTTTGTATGGGATGAGGCATCTGTACGCTAGTATTATATTATCTGTGGTTATGTGTAGGATCTATATAGTAACATAGTTAAAATTTTGAATATATTGTGCTGCAGAGGTGTTGAATTGATGGATTATATGGTGGAGTTTACGGAGAGAGTACCCATCTGGGCATGGAAACACACATCATTGATGGTTTTTCTGTAATTAACTGCATAGATGGTGACAATTTTCACATTTTATTTGCAAAATGTTTTCCCATTATATCATATTCAATTTGCTTAGTAACTGGTTTCTCCTCTTCATCTCTCATCTAATTTATTTCCAATCAATTCAAGATTTTTTTCAGTTTCTGCACATTAGCTATTTCATGAGATCGTTTGTTGGCTTGCCGCGGTGGGAGTTGAGTCTTGCGAGTGGGAAGTTGAACCTTAAAATAGACTCACTTCATTCATCTGTAATATGGGAAACGTCTGGCGAAGTTGTCAATGAAAATTAAATGTCCTGTAACAAAATATCTTGTTTTTTATTGTTACAGTTTCCTACATCTGAAGAAGAATGGAAAAAAATACTAAAGCAATTTCCCTCATTGCCTTGGTGCAATAGATGGAAAACATATTTGAATAAATGCCCCGCCAAAGAGCAGTTCTGATTACTACTGTTTTACGGATTATTTTAGTATTGTATTAATGCAAATTATGAGTTTATCAGGGTGGATACTGGGGCAAACGAACGTATAACAGATGGTAGAGTAATAAACAACACAAAATTTTACAAATTACTTACCTACTAAAAGATTGCCAACTGAAAATGTCTCCCCACGAAAAAACTAGAATATGTGAAGTTATTTTACCCTATGTATTTGTCGGCACCAGTAATGATCCAGATGGATGGATAGGCATGCATGATAGATAAGATAACAAGTGCAACAAATAATAAAAAATAAAAGACTAAAACCATATTGTTCAAAATCTTAACCACAAAAGAAGGATATTTAATTATCGTCTAAGTCGTGCAAGAAGAATAGTCGAGAATGCTTTCGGTATTCTCGTTAAGGTAAAAGCTCCAATGTAACCCGCGAAATTCAAATTTTCTTACGTTTTTTGCAATTTTGCAGGTTAGTGTCAGGTTGTATACAGGTGTAACGGAAAGGTGTGGTCATATTTTCAGAAACGGCTCAGCTCATGGGTATGAATAACATTATCTAAGAAAAAACAGAAAATTCACAAAAAAAAAATTGGACTTCTCATAGAAAGTTATCATCAGCTGATCAAAATTTGTATGGGAGGTAAAAAATTTTTTTGAGAATTTCCTTAGGTTTTCCTGAAGAAAGTTGTTCATACCGATGGGCAGATGCAGTTTTTAAAATATGACTACACCTTTCCGTTACAGCCTGTACATACAGGGTGGAGAAGACAATACGACAATAAATGAAAACACGGACAATACTAGTTTATAAGAATAAGTTTAAGCTATCAAAAATATCCTAACATCGAAAATAAAAAAATAAAAATTTCAAACAAACTAAATGGCATAAAACTAGAAACGAAATAGAACACCACTTATAAATATGAGTTCACTAACCTGTCGTAAGAGCGGCAACAACGCGCGGTCCTGTAGTGACTTGATTTTTTGGCTTTTAATTATGGATTAATGCTCAGTAAAATTACACTAAATCACAGATTATTTAGCACAGAATCACAGCTGCAAACCAATGCCAGCCCAAACATTGGCAGCAAATCTGTACTGGTGCGAAGTCTCCCGTCCTAGACGCGGATTCACGCGGCTCCAGTAATGAATATTCTGTCTGTTCCATAAACCGTTCCTTGTAAATGTACTTTCATCAGTCCACATCACATTGTACAAGAAATCCGGATTCTCGAAATGTTTATTTTCAATCCAGCGACAGAAGTTTTACCTAACTGGTTTGTCTCTAGGTAACAATGCATGCAATTTCTTGTATTTATACGGCTTCCGTTTGTCGCGTTTTAAAATTTAAGAATAGTTGTATGGTCAACACCTGAACTACACGTTGGGTTGCGTTAAAAAAAAACACGAAAACAATAAAAACTAAGCGTCTAATTTCGCACAATTCACTCACTGTTTAACTAAATACCTATTAAAACGTTACGTGTCCTGTCACCAAAATAAAGCGTCCAATTTCGCACTAATACCGTCGTAAATGAATTTACAAAAAACACGAGCGGCGGGGAAGTCCCTCAACAAGGCGGGCGCGCGGCGCGAACGAAAGTTAGCGGCATCTGAGGACGCGTGACTCGTCACAGGATCGCGGCGGCCGGCGACACACTAACATAAATTTGTTGTAGCAAATTTCTTCAAGAAAGCGAAGTAACAAACGAAACTAGATTTATCTCTTTCGCACACACTAAATTTTTTATTAATATTATGAGTGCATTGCAATTTCCGCATTCGTTACTTTCTTATCCAACTCTGATGACACGCTTTATGACTCTTATTACTCAGAGTTAAGGTATAATTTTCACTAAATCAGATGAAAATACTAATTTGGCGAAAGTGTTAAAGTAGCGAGTTGGCAACGTGGCTTTAATGTTTTGATGTTTATACCGATGTGGGTCGTTAACCTGACAATGTTTCCCTATTATCAGATACATCATGTAGCAAATGTTAAAAATCGAAAATACTTTTCCTGTTACTAAACTACTGGATATATTCAAATGATTTTTTGTATGTAGACTGAGAACGTCTTGAGGTATGCGAGGTTTAATTTAATGTCGTATTGTCATCACCACTCTGTATAAGTCAAAATTTGATCCGTGGGCGTAGCAAGTACGTATTTAGAGAATTATAATCATTAAAATCATCAATACAACTCTCTCAGTTAGAATTGATTCCAAATATAAGTATTTCATGAAATCATGACATTTGGCATCAATTCTAACTGAGAGAGATCCGCGACCTGCAAATTGCAAAAAACGTAAGAAAATTTGAATTTCGCGGGCTACCCGCATTCACCTTAATAGGTTCCGGCTGTTTCAAACTCCCAAATCGATTCAGTCGGTGAATAACATCAAAAGTGTTATTATGGCTTCGTGTGTTTTACATAATTATTTGATACGAGAATCTTCAAATACATACCTAACTACTCAAGACTTAGACAGAGAAATTTTTTAATAAGGTACTTTAAATCCAGGATTAAAAGCTGAAATGTTATCAAATGTTACATCGACTGTTCTCTGCACAGTCGATGTTACATTTGGTAACATTTCAACACAACTCACAAGTCGACAAATCAGGCTAAATTAGTGAGAGAAAAATTTAAAAAATATTTTAACAACGAAGGAGCTGTTGCCTGGCAGGAAAATTACATAAAAACAAATAAATACCTGTGTTTCTGGAGCATGAAGATTGCTGTCATAGTCAGATGATGTAGATTCTATATTGTTCGGAACATTGTCGACCGTCGGTCGGTGGAGGCGACATTGGTGACGTCGACGGCAGCTGCGGGGGCTTCCCGGGACGCGGGCGAAGAGGCGCCCGCGCCGGCCATCTCCAGATAAAAGGCGGAAGGGGAAGACCACTAGGTCCTCCCAGGCCACCAAGGTCAAAAAGGCCACGGTGCCCTCCCCCACTCCAAACCCCTCGTTCTTCGGACAGCCCGCTACCGCTGCCTCTGCGTCGCAGACCAGCAACGGCACTTCGCGACCCCAAGCTACAAACCTCCCTGTACATACAGGACAAGAGCAAATGTACCGATGTGTCCAAGATGTGTGTAGAGCGTAAAATCCTCTACAAAAATGCCCGCGCCTGCGCAAATGGAATCGGCGTCACGGTAAACTCAGCAAATGACTACCGTTACCTGGCCCGCGCTCAAGAAAAGGAATGTTTCATTCCATACCTACACCATCCCCGAAGACACGCCTACCCACCAGAGTAGTGATCAGACGTGTCCCAAAAGAAATTTCCTCGGAGGAGATTAAAGAAGACCTGCTAGCTGGTCCGGTAACAGGTCCCAGTAATCTCAGTCCACCGTCTCCATAAAGCGCGTGGAGGAGAAGTGTACGACATGGTCAGTGTCGTATGCAACCCGTCCGAAGGGCATCATCCGATCTTCAAAGTGAAGTCGGTGTGCTCACTGTCAGGCATCTCCATCGAGAAGCCATACAAACCCACCATAGTTGGTCAGTGTCACCACTGGCAATTATACGCTCAAAGCAACTGCTTTACTACACCCAGGTGCGTCAAGTGTCTGGGTGGGCATGGCACGGCAGATTGCACCCGCCCCAAAGACCGCGCTCAGTGCACAGGACCACCCAGCTGTGTACTGTGTGGCCAGATTGGACACCCGGCTAAATACCGAGGCTGCCCTAAAGCCCCCAAACTAGCTCCCAAACTAGCCAAGCGGGCCAACGCCCGTCAGCAGAGGGAGTACCCATCTGGGAGGGTGCCCTCCTCTCAGCCTCCCGAACGCCTCGCACCTCAGTGGAACAGGCTAAACCACCAGAAAACCTCAGCCCTACCGGCACCCCCTTCAAAACCCCAATCCCAGCGCTAATGGCTAAGGCCATTCAAGCGCCAGTCCCCGTGCCGGCGGCTCCAGCCGCTCCCCAAACTGCGTCACCGAGCGACCACGAGGACCATCGCGGGGCAGCATAGAAAGAAAGAAAAAGAATTTATTTGCCATAAATTACAACAACAACAACGCCTTCCTGTCTGAACAAGAGCTTCAGGTCCTCAATACGGGCCAAACCCCAACCTTCGAAGCCTACAGGCGAGGTAAGTAATACAAGAGTAACGTGGACGTAACTGCCTGTAGTGAGTCGCTGTTGGGAAGAGTCGAGGATTGGCGTGTGGACAGAAATTTAACAACATCCGACCACAACGCAATCACGTTCTCGTTTCGCCTTGAAAGAGCTTTGGTACCGTTGAAATCCATTTCAACGCGGATCTATAATACCAAAAAGGCGAAATGGTTGGACTTTAGGACACACTTCACGGCAAACTTGTCTCAGAAAACCATCACACCAGCCAGTGTTGCTCTGGCTGGTGTGGTCTGGGAGGTTGCGAACCCAGAGGAATTGGAGGCGATGGTCACTACTTATGTTGACTTGATACACCACGCATGCAAACGGTCGATTCCAAAGATTGGAACAGGGAAGACGCGATTCCAGGACCCCGTGGTGGTCAGCTTCCCTAGAACAACTGATACGGGAGGTTCTGACCAAAAAGAGGAGGATCCGGAATACGGCCCCAAGTCGAAGGGATTTCGGAATCGGCGAGTACGTACAGGCCAAACTAGACTACACGACTAAATCAATGGAGGCAGCAACAAAAAGATGGAAGCAGTTCTGCTCAACACAGGACCGGGAGAGTATGTGGGACGGTATCTACAGAGTCTTATGGAAGACAGCCAGAAGACAGGAAGACACGCTCCTGAGAAACATCGCCGGTGATACTTTAAGCCCGGAACAATCGGCGGAACTTCCGGTAAAAACGTTCTATCCCGACGACTCAGTAGATGTAGAACAACAACACCACACGTCGGTCCGGAGACTTGCGGAGGAATCTAATAATACCGAAGATTTGTCGGCTAACGACCCACCATTTACACCAGCAGAGCTGGAAATGGTCCTTCAGGCACAGAACCCAAAAAAAGCTCCAGGTCCTGATGGTCTGACGGCCGACATCTGCACTGCTGCGATCAACTGCAACAGGGAGGTGTTCCTAGCATTGGCAAACAAATGCCTCTGCCTATCACATTTCCCAAAGCAGTGGAAAGTAGCACACGTGTGCATACTCCGCAAGCCGGGCAAGGATGACTACACCCATCGTCGAAAAACTCGTCGTTGGCAGACTGCAACACCATTTCCTCCCCACACTCAACACAAGCCAGTACGGGTACATGCCGCAACGTGGAACCGAGGACGCCCTCTATGACCTGATAGAGCCCATTCGGGCCGAAGTCAAAGCCAAAAATGTAGTGCTTTTAGTTTCACTGGACATAGAGGGGGCCTTCGACAACGCGTGGTGGCCTGCTCTCAAAGTATAGATGCTGCGCAAAAAATGCCCTAAAAATTTGCACGCTCTTGTAGCCTCATACCTAGAAGACCGGTGCGTCAGAGTCAACTACGCCAGAGCATCTAGCGAGAAGGGTACCACAAAGGGATGCGTCCAGGGCTCAATAGCCGGTCCGATGTTTTGGAACCTCATCCTAGACTCTTTTCTGGAGAAAATGTCAGCAATGGGGGTATATTGTCAAGCATTCGTGGATGATGTCCTTGTTTTCTCGTCTCATGAGTTTGATTCTTTGCAGCAGACAGCCGAAAGCACGTTGCAGACCATCTCAGAATGGGGTGTACAGAATAAGCTTTGTTTTGCCGCGCATAAAACCAATGCAATGGCAATAACGAAGCGGCTCAACTACGACACCCCAGTAATACATATGTCTGGGACTCGGCTGAATCTGGTGGAAGGGATGAAACTACTGGGACTCACCATAGACCATAAACTCACCTTCAATACGCACGTGACAGCCACTTGTAAGAAGGCTGCAGATATTTACAAACAACTAGCGTGTGCAGCTAGAGTGACATGGGCTCTAAACACTGAAATAATAAGGACCATATACGTGTCGGTGATAGAGCCAATTGTGCTGTATGCAGCAAGCGCGTGGGCTCCAGCAGCAGAGAAACTGATGACAAGAAGTCAGACTCTCTGCAGAGGGGGTTCACGCAGAAAATTTGCAAGGCATATCGCAGGGTGTCTCTGACATCGGCATTGATTCTGTCGGGCCAATTACCTCTTGACCTCCGGGTAATCGAGGCTGCACCCCTATTCAAGATAAAAAGGGTCATTCCGAGGAGTAACTGCCACCGGGCAGAGAGGTTGAGCGCAAGGTGGGATCGCGACTCACGATAACAGAGTACGAGTGCCTAGAGAACCTGGACCCCGAAACCCTGAGAGATCGCCAAGTAACCATACTGAAAAAAACAAACTGTTCAGCAAGCATTCGCCACAGCAGCCCCAACAACTTTCCAACTTTCGCGACACCCGAAAGTGACCCAATTGTGATAGTAGCCCGGTGTACCAAAAGCATGCTGGATGACAAGATCCTCGAACAGGCGGAAGCAATCTCGAGGACCATAGGTCAGGCCGGAGGTTGGGAACTGCCGGAAATCAATTGGGTAAACGGTGTTCCGGGGTGCGGTAAGACAACTTGGGTGATCGACGCGTAAAGTAAGTCCCACTCCCTACAGCTCACGAGATTCACGGGCGCGCACATTCCCGGCACTCTTCCCAACACACTATTCCTGGTCCATACGCAGGAGGAGAAGAAGACCCTCATTGACCAGGAATTTAGGGTCGGTGTTAGGTCGTGTGTCCTGACCATCCACGAGGCCCAGGTTTCAACCAGCGAGTCGGTCATCATCTTGAGGACAAAATCCAATACCATCAAGATTCACAGTAGCGTCCCACATGCAGTAGTGGCAGTCTCCAGACACACTAACCACTGTGTGTACTACGCCGACAACGCTGATAACGCCATCGGACGGTTCGTAAGAAGGCCACAAGAAGCGTCAACCAGAGACATCATTGGCAGCAACATGAAGAACGCCATGTGGCATCGGGACATGACAGTCGTTGAGTCACTGATGCGCCTTCCAAGGCAATGATGAGTTGATGGTGCTTTGAACGCCACGGGTTGTTGGTATCAAAGGAGTAGCGATCTGTCCTGGAGTAGGTCATCCGTAGTTGACTGAATGGTAGGATATTGATCCTTGTGTGTGTTTAAATCGCAGCATTGTATTGTTTGTAGATATTTCAAGAAATTAAAAGTATGCTCAAAAATTAAAAAAAAATAATAATAAAAAAAGATAAAAAAAAGAAATATTATCTACGTATCAATAAAATTAATAATAATAAGAAAAAAGTAAGTGTATATGTACAAGTGTAATTAGTAGTATTAAAGTAATGTAAGTAGTATTAAAATAGAGGTAACATTAGTATACTCGTATATGGTTTATTATGTTATGTATAGTATCGGGCTATTTGTTTGAAGCGACTTTGGTTATGACTGTGGGCTGTGCATGCATTCAGAATCAGAAAAAACACTTTTCAGTGCATGTATGGGTCGGAGTCGCTCTGGGGTGTGGCTTCGAACGGATGGCTTACGAGAGATGGAAAATTTGTAACGAAAACAGGTGCTCTGGCGCCACTTGTACGTGAAGTTGCCCAGAAGCAAACAATTGTAACAGCTATAAACAAGAGCACGGGCGTCTTGTCTGTGGATATATTGTAAGGCAGGAGTGTGGTTTTAGTCAGTAATAGTCTGACACTGCCCAGACTGGTTTGTTTGTGAGGCAGCCTGGCCGTACATGAGGATTTCCCACTCCTGCCGAAAAAGAAAAAATAGAAAAAATCTGCGTCACCTAGAGTTGCTGCCTCAGCATCCAAAAGGTCGAAAACCCCCGCAGTTGGCACCAGCACCACCACCACCGAGAAAAGCGTAGCCAGCATCATATTAAAGGGCTACGAAATCTTTTTAACCCCGGAAGCCAAAGCCTTGGCCCCCATCCTAGAAGAGGCAATGGAATCGGAGCACTAAAATTTGAAATCAGCCCCTTTTATATGGAGTGATTACGAAAGTGTTGCCCTAGCCCTCGACAATATGGATTGTTTAACTAACAACGGATAAACAAACCAAACCCCAAATCCCTTAGAATTGGTTTTTTCAATTCTAACGGCATTTCTGGCCAATGTGATGAGATCGCTAAAATCCTATGCGACCATCAATTAAATATTTTCCTGATACAGAAAACCTTCCTGCAGCCTCACTGTAGCGACCCTAGAATTGCCAGCTATCGAATAGTTCGCAATGATAGACTATTCTGTCACAAGCGAGGGGAAGGAACTGTATTGTAACCCACTTGACCCTCCCGCGCCCTAGTCCCTCCTTGAGTACTCTGCCTGACGACTGGGCATGACTGGTCATCAACCAATCACAGTCATCATCATTATCTTCTTGCCCTTATATAGTTACATGTGTTTCATCCCTCCTCTTCACATGACCTTACCAAGATAAGCGGCTCCCTTTCAACTTTTCTGTCACTGGCGCGACTTAAACTACCTCTAATGTACTCATTTCTCACTTTATCCATTCTCGTTACTCCACACATCCATCCCAACATTTTCGTTTAGTCCACTCTCGGCCCCTCGACCCCCAATAATTAATGTGTCCACTGGACCCCTAACTATAGTTTATTTTCGACCCCTGGGGGTCCAGCGTGGATTTTATTTTCCTGCCAAGTTTAAGTTTCCTCTCGACCCTCAAAGTACAGTTACGATGTTAAATCATAGTCTACCCTACCCTCATATAATTGAATAAATACCCTCAGCTCTCAATCTAATTTTTATAGTAAGAGGCAAAACGCTTCAGCGCCATCCATTTTCAGGGCTGGTTGCTTCGGCAGGTGAGTCGTTGCACACTCCTTAGCGGATTCCGACTTCCATGGCCACCGTCCTGCTGTCATGAGCGACCAACGCCTTTCTTACTTACATATCATTAAGGTTTTAGTAGTTATCAAGTTGTTGTAGGCTCCTTTCATTTGCATTTATGTGAAAGTAACAGTGCCAAAAATAAAGTGCAACAGATCATGTCACTTTATAAATAACGAGTGTCAAAGGATTTCAAACAGACTGTACCATCTATATACATACTATGATGCAGTGGTTGCGCTTAAGGACTCCGAGTCAAATATTATCAAAGAATTACCGCCATATTAAAATGTAAAATCAGGGCTTTACAAGCACCGCACCCCTGGGCACTAAGGCAGGGCAGGAACAGGGGTGGGTTTTAGTCAGTAAGAGTCTGACACGCCCTCTCGCTCCACCCAGAGCGGGAGATGTCATTGGATGATTTCCCACCCCGCCAAAAAAAAAGGGCTTTACAAGCAATGGAATAAAGCAGCAGGCGTAAAAAAAAGTTGCTATTCGGCCGCCAACGAAGTAGAAGTGCCTAATTATGTGAGAACTTTTTATTATTTGACTAGATCTGAGAGAATATTGGCATTGGCAAGTAGTAAGCCAGGCAAATGATGTGCAGTGTTGATCATTTCTTTTGTGATGGAACATTCAAAGTTTGCCCCCGTCCTTTTCTACAACTATATTCGATTCATGGCGACATTGCGAGCTCCGAGGAAAATACCAATATTGTACCCTTAGTTTATGCCCTCTTTTTTTGTGGGGTGGGAAATCATCCAATGACTTCTCCCGCTCTAGGGGGAGCGGAAGGGCGTGTCAGACTCTTACTGACTAAAACCCACCCCTGTTCCTCCCTGCCCTGAATGCCTAGGGGCGAGGTAACTCTTTAGAATTTATCCTTAACCCCCGGGTAGGAAGTAAAAAGCAAGCTACGTTTAACTTTTTATTCAGTCTATTTAAAAAAACTGTTGCCTGATTGGAAACCAAAAAAAATTACAGTTGATTTTGAAAGTGGACCCATGTTAGCATTAGAAAAAACTTTTCCTGAGATCCAATTATAAGGTTGTTTTTATCATTTCAACAGGGTTATTTGGAGAAAAGCCAAGGCTTTAAATTTAACTAAAAAAAATAACGCGGAGACATGTTGCTTTATGTACAGTTCTGGCACATCTTCCTCCAGAAGAAATAGATAGTAGATTTCTTTATATCATAGAAGACAGCCCAGATGAACAGTGTGTGAAAGAATTTAACGATTATTTCGTACAAAAATGGTTTGAAAACCGACTTATGAAAAATAAATGGTGTTGTTATGGTGAATGACATCGCACCACTAACAAACTGGAAGGTTGGCATGCTATGCTAAATAGAAAATTTTGCAAAAGCCCACCAACAATAAACAATTTTTGAAAATTATAGAAGATGATTCCAACTATCAAAAAGTTGTTAAGATGATATCTTCAACACAATCTAAACGAAGATCAGACGATATTGACAACGACAAACTCATAAGTTATATTCTGAACCAGTTTGTTAAGGCCGTACTACCGGCCAAGTGGTGCCTCATTGAATAAAAAATCGTAGCATAGCATAGAAAATAAATATTAAAGAATCCAACGTCACGTTTGTTACAAAGAGGATTAAGTATTTTTACGTTGTTAAAACAGGTCTCAGAATATTTCGTATCCAAAGTAGTAGGCAAAAGTACCAAAAACGGCCGTTTCTAACACACAATTGTGGAATAATTGGCTCCTAATCCAAATTTAGATGATTATTGGAACGAATCCTTATACATTATATTTCTTGTACCAATAGATGGCGATGTTTGAAGTTTTAGAGTTTATCCATTCGCCTCTTTAAAATTTGTATTGTTACACATTTTGAAACAGTGAAACTGTTATGAAGTGCCAAAAATACTATAAAAAAATTCCTCAATATGTGAGAAAATATTGGTAAGACTAAGTAAATTCATTCAGCTTGCCAGCCGTCGCTGGTAACACCATCTAGTGAGGTGTAGAGGACGGGCCCGAACGAAGAATAAATGTTACTTGTGCCAGACGAAAAGTCGAAAACCCGTAGTTACGGCGGTACCGTTTCTTTGTGTGGGATGAGGCATCCGTACGCTAGTATTTTATTATCTGTGGTAAAAGTAGAGTTATTGCAGATAATAAATAAAGAAATCTACTTTAAGTATTCTCTAATATTGCTCGTTTATATTTTTAATATCAATTCCTGAATTTTGCCTATTCTGTACCTTACTGTACCAAAATATTAATTTTAGGTAATTACCTAACTAGAGGTTGAAAGTGGATGAGGTAGGTATGCCTGTCCTTTGTATGAAAATCCAGTCTCACCCCCTGGGGGTCGAGTGTGAACTATGTTCAAGGGTTGAGAGGAAACAAATAAACAAATATTTTTTTAGGGGTCGAGGGGCCGAGAGTGGACTAAACGAACATTTTCATCTCCGCCACATGCAATCTTTTTTCATCCGTCTTTTTCACAGCCCAACATTCTGATCCATACAGTACGACAGTTAGAATCACGGACTTATAGATTTTCCCCTTTAACTTGAGGGGCATCCGTGGGTCGCAAGTTGTTCCAGTGACCTGTCGCCATTTCATCCATCCTGAGTGGATCCTGTGCGTTACGTCTCGGTCTATCCATCCCCCTGGTGCAAACCAACTGCCACACTGAAGCTGTCAGTGGTGCCCACTGCCGACCGGACTTGGGTACTGCATCGACTGTACATCGCTCGGATCAACTGTACATACTTCCCAGGCACACCTTTCTCCTTAAGGGCCCAACACAAAACTTCACGAGGCACCCGGTCATATGCCTTTTCGAGGTCAACGAACACCATGTGCAAGTTTTTATGCACAGTCATGTCCGCCTATATCCCACCGCACTCGTCATCTTCGCCTGACGATCCCATCGCTCTAGCCAGCGACTTCACTAAACTCTTCGACCTAAGTGACTCCGTCATTTTAGCGTGTGATCTCAACGATAAACATCCAGCATGGAATAGCAGCACGACCAACTCCAGAGGCAGGCTCATGTATAACCTGGGCTCAACTCTGAATTTCGACATTATCGCTCCGATGTGTCCAACTCACTTCCCCGTCGACCCCAACCTTAATCCCAACGTTCTGGATGTAGCGCTCCTAAAGAATGTAAACCTCCGTTTGCACTCGATAGAAGCAATGAGTTTAACGCAGACCACCACCCGATGATCTTGCACCTGGGCTCCCGCTCCGGTCAGCTCGACTCCAACTTCCAACTGTTAGCATTATTCACTGACGACACGGCATTTACTACTCTTGTCTTGCCTGTGCAACAACGTCATAGGTTGACCTGCGAGATGTCCAACGAAAAAACCATAAAAAGATCCCGGGACCCTTTTCTCACACGAGTTCACACGACCGTCATCACCGCACTTAGATACTACTGTACGCGTTGCGTCGTCATTCTAATCCTTGTAAGATTTCCAAAAATAAATGTTAAACCAGTAACTATACAGTTGCATCATTGAAGTTATCATACAGTCCTTTAGTACTTACTTCTAACATATATTGAATATCGATGACATGCATCTGTACTATTTGGTCGTCCAAAAATGAAAGAAGTGAGAAATAATACAAACGAGTGACGACGGGTGCTTTCCAAAGATGATACACTTTATAAAGTGCTTTCGTGCCCGCCCTAGGGCTGTGTGATGTACCTATGTCATTTTAAAGAGGTGAATAAAAACTATTTATAGATATTGTTTTGGTTTTCTTATATTTGTATTTATATGCTAGATATTTCGTAAAAACCAGTTTGGAACGTTTTTGATTTGTATGAACATAAACTGAAATTTATTTTGCTAAAACGTTCCATGTAGGTACAGTTTTGCTAAAATTGACGTTAATTATTTAATTTTTACACAAAACTCTTAATTAGTGTGTTATTATATTATTATAATATAAGAAATGTGGCGCCACCCCAATCAATTAATAAAATGGATTGGGGTGGCGCCACTAGGTGAACATTTAATTTTAACAGCTCCGTATTTTATTAATTGATTAAAAATAAATTTACGTAAACAACAACATATTGTTGTCATCAAAGTGAAGCTAGAAGGACGATTAACCAGTGGAAGTGTTATCCAAGGCTTCAGTGCCTTAATTGTGCGAAAAACTTAAAATTTATTACGAAACCATATGCGCTGCAAGAAACAGTTTGGATTGTGTAAAACGTCACAAGAACAAGTCGAAAATTTGTGCAAAAATCTGTGAAATGTTAGCCCGATGACTCAATAATACTACAACAATATCAATTGCTTTCATCAAATGGAGATCTGTATTTTTTTTTGTAAATATACGTACGACGCGACGCCCGTATCGTTACCGAGGCAACGGTCGCGAAGGAGCGCCCTCAGTAACCCTGTGCGCCGTCACGTCAGTGCAAGCCGTCAGACAATATTTTGACTTTATAGTTTGTGTTTTTTTATTTTAATAAATAATTTATAGTATTTGTGTAATTTATAGGTAAGTGGAATCCTTTTTTTATGTCAAACGCTGACTGTAGCGACGCTGGAAACTGTAGCAGTCAACCTGCCACATCGCTCGACACTCAGTTGGTAAGATGTCCCCATTGCTCCCAGGCACGTTTTTTTAAAGGTGAACGGGGGTTAAAGATACACTATGGCAAGGCTCACAAACCACATAGTGTACCTTTGTGCCCCCCAGCCACATCTCAAACATCAACACCAGCCACATCTCAGACACATAACGAATCACTTTGGAAAACATTGTCAAAATTAAAAAATTCAACTCCCATTCTGAAGCGAGTTCCCCGGGGCGCAAGACGGTCTGTTGCGCTGAGTTTAGCACGATGCGTCCGTCTTGCGGCCCAGGAGAACACACAAAGTGCCTGGGAGGAATTACTCACCTTCCCTTATAGGATTCTACATGTTCAAAAAAATTTGGCTACAAAAAAAACATTAACGACCCAAATTAAAGACAATTGCAACAATTCGGCCTACATTTTAGATCCAAAATTACCAGCTTTTAATAACGTTCCCCAGAAAGGTTTATGTTCACATGTAGAATCCAAATTAAGCGATGGTGACATAAGGGGAGCTGCTAGGCTACTTTTCAGCAGTGATGTGGTGGCGCCTTACTCTCCAGAAACAATTTCAGCCCTGGAGAGTAAACACCCAGCGCCTGCGGATGACCTCACTTTCCCTGACCCTCCCGACTCCCCTAATCCTGATTCCTCATTTTTCCAAATTACAGCCCCCCAGTTGCTAGCAGCCGTGAGCTCCTTCAGAAACGGTTCCGCCGGCGGCCTCGACGGCCTGACTCCTCAGCACTTGAAGGTTCTTTTAAGCTCAGGCGCCGGGGAAGCTGGTGAGTCGCTTTTGAAGGAGCTCTTGGCTTTAGTTACCTTAATGCTCTCCGGCGGCGTGAACGATGCCGTCGTCGATGTCTTGTACGGGGCCAACCTATGTGCCCTGCACAAGAGGGACGGCGGCATTCGTCCCATTGCCGTCGGGTGCACCTACAGGCGTATGGCAGCCAAAATTTGTTGCAAAATATACAGCAAATCACTGACCAACAAATTCCAGCCCCTACAACTTGGTTTTGGTTCCAGAGGGGGCTGTGAGGCTGCCGTACACGCCCTTTCCACCTTTCTAAATTCTGGTAAAGGTGAGGTCATCCTCAAGGTTGACGTTAAAAACGCCTTCAATTCAGTTAACAGGGACACTTTGTTGGCTGAAGGAAAAAAAGAGTTACCAGAAATTTTCGGCTTTTTGTGGCAATGCTATAGGCATCCATCAAAATTATTATATAAAGACAACGTTTTGGAATCTGCAGTTGGATGCCAACAAGGTGACCCTCTCGGGCCAGTCATTTTCAGCTTGGCTATTCACCCAATAATTCAACAACTAAATTCAAAATTTAACCTGTGGTATTTAGATGATGGAACACTAGGAGGTGACGTAGACACCGTTTTAGAAGATTTAAAATTCCTAAAGAACCAGTTTCAGTCCATTGGCCTTGACCTTAACTACTCCAAATGTGAAATATTTCTTTGTGACAATACCGACAGACAATCGACCATACAAAAATTTAGTGCAATAGCTCCAGAAATCAAAATTTTAGAGAAAAGTTCATTACACCTCCTTGGTTCTCCAATATTGGAAGACAGTTTTTCTTCATTCATCGACGACAAAATTAAACGTTTTAACGATATTTCAGATAGACTTTCCAAAATTAATTTACATTCGGCGGTCACCCTCATCAGGTATTGCTGTTTCGGACCAAATTTCATATATTTTCTTCGCTCTTCCCTTTTATGGAAGCAGCCACATCTCTTGGACAAAATCGATCAAATTATTCGTTCCACTCTTACGTCCATCTTAAATGTGGCCCTGGATGACCGAGCATGGCTGCAAGCCACGTTACCCATTCGCTTTGGTGGGCTCGGCATCCGCAAAATTTCTAGTGTAAGCCTACCGGCGTTCCTGTCTTCGGTCCACAGCACTCGACAGTTAACCACACGAATTTTAACCCCATCGCTGGTTAACTGTGAGGTGCCGAGCTTGACCGATGCTGTGAACGCCTGGAAAGCGGCTTGCCCGAACACGGCGTTGCCCGAGAACCCATCTTCCCAGAGACAGTGGGATGAGCCGCTCTGCAGGTTGGTACGGAATAATCTCATTAATACGTCCACCAATACTGCTGAGCGTGCCCGCCTACTGGCTGTGGGTGAGTGGGAGTCGGGCCTTTGGCTACAGGCACTACCGTCACCCAACATTGGTACCATGCTGAGTGACGCTACTTTCCGGATCGCTACATGTTTGCGTCTGGGTGCTCCGAGTGGAGCTCCACATCGTTGTCAATGCGGTGAAGCAGTCGACCGCCTCGGACACCACGGCCTATCCTGCGGTAGGAGTGCTGGTCGGATAGCACGGCACGCCAGCATTAATGACATCATCCGTCGGGCTCTTGTCACCGCCGGGGTGCCAGCTGTTTTAGAACCCAATGGCTTAGCACGTGACGATGGGAAGAGGCCAGACGGAATGACCATAATGCCTTGGAAGTTGGGTAGGCCTTTGGTGTGGGATGCAACATGTGTCGACACCCTTGCGCCATCCCATCTTCTTAGCACGGCAGGCTGTGCTGGGGCGGCTGCTGCAGGTGCAGAAAACCTCAAACGGCGCAAATATAACAACCTTATAGGGAGTTACATGTTTGAGCCGTTTGGGGTTGAAACACTAGGGCCATGGGGTCCGAGTGCTCATCGAGTTTTCCGGCATATCAGCAAGCTGTTAGTCGACTCTTCACGTGACCAGAGGGCTGGGCTTTTCTTTGGCCAACGAATCAGCATTGCTATTCAACGTGGCAATGCTGCTAGCGTTCTGGGCACTTTTTCCATTGACAGCGATGTGGATGAATTTTTTGATGCCCAGTGAGTTGTTTTTCATACGCATTTGTACATGTTAGGTATTATTGTTAGTTTGTATATATATCTTTTAAGTTATTTCTATAAATAAAGTTCAGGTTATAATATATGAAATATAAATACGATTTTTTTTTATTTTTCTGTTATCTGTACGATTTAATTAGTCATGTGTAAAATCAGAATACCTATTATCTTCGCAAATTAGCAGTCAACTGATGAAGTAAAAACTGGCCAAGTGCGCGTGTCCCTGCGCAAGGTAGGGTTCCGTAGACCGTACTTTACCTAAGTATTTTTTTTTTGTATTTTGTACCTACAAAATTTAACAAATATAAACATTTTATAAGTATAGTAATAGTCGATTACTCTAAAACTAACAGAGGTAAGTTAGCCGTAATAGTTTTAATTCGTTTTATATACTACTGCCGTGAATTTTTTCACATATCCATTTAGCTGGCAGGGCCCGGGCGCCACTAGACTAAAATTAGCAATTTAAAGCTTAATTTTACGCAAATGACCCTGAATCAAAAATCGGTTTTCACAGACTCGTAATATTTCTAAATGGCCTATACAACGATACCCCACACCATAATACAGACGAGAAAAAAAAAACGGGCTCGGGCGTCCCCGCGGTTTCCAGACTAGTCCCCCAATGATACCGTACTGTCAGTGCGCGCCTGAAGGTTAGCAGCGTGGAACCTCATTTCACTTCCTTCTCCTCTCCCTCCTTCACTCTAAATAATTATGAAAAAAGGAACAAAAAGGAAAGAAGCTGAACAGCGGAAGCACTCCCTCTCCCACAAAGTGCACCTCAGCAACATACGAGGTCTGCACTCAAACGCGCCGCAGTCCACCACCACCTAGAGACTGAGAAACCAGCTCTTTTGTTCCTTTCGGAGACGCAGATTGGATGTCCGTCAGACGTGGCGTACCTGTCTTACTCAGGGTTTACTCTGGAGAACCTATGTTAATATTGTTGCATATAATTATATAGATTCAAGTTCTTCAAACTTAACAGACAGATGTGTTGCTGGGGAGTTTGTTGGCCACTTCTTCTTCATAGCTAAAACACTAGGAAGTGGAGACGGGCGGGCGTTTTTGGGGGACTGTCTTTATGTAGAACTTTGACATTCAAAAAGTGCTGGCTCTCAGCCTAGTTTGAATAAATGACTTTTGATTTTGCGCAACTGTAAGCCACACCCGTATATGCATGTACGCCCGGGACGACATCTGCTATCGGCGTCTCCGCAACCTTGAAGACTCCAGGTTCTCAACGCTCTGGGTCCTAGTGAACACAGGCCGGGATAAAATTATCTACGCCTGTGTCTACCGTTCGCACAGCGGTGATTTGGAGACAACTAGGCTGACATAACACCTCAGTGAGGCGGCGGATGCGGCTCAGCAGCGGTACCCTTCTGCCCAATTGGTGTTACTGGGGAACTTCAACGCCCACCATCAAGAGTAGCTCTTCCCATACTAGCGCACAGACCATGCTGGACTTGAGACGCATAAGCTAGCGCCAGCGTTAAATCTCACCCAGCTGGTCCAGGGTGCAACGAGGGTGCCGGATTTGATTCGCACACAGCCAATTGCTTGGACCTTCTGCTGACAACTGAAACTGATCCAGACCGTTACTCGGTGTCGATTTCTTCACCATTAGGTACTTCCAACCACTGTCTGGTGAAGTCTGTATCCGTCTACTCCCCGCCCGATCCTGGCCCTAGAGGCACCAGGCGGGTTTGGCGATACATGTCAGCAGATTGGGATGCCATGCGATCTTTCTTCGCATGTTATCCTTGGCAGCCCACTTGCTTTTCTTCGACTGATGTTTCGTCGTGTGCGGACGCCGTGACGGATGTGTTGCGGCAGGGAATGGAGTACTACATTCCATTCTCTGACAAAACAATGTCTGGCGAATCTCGACCATGGTTTGGTGCCGAGTGCAATCGCGCTGATGCGCTTAAACACGCGGCCTACCTAGCATGCGTCGACGCTCGGACGCGCAAAGCAAATGACGTGAGTCAGAAGAAGAGAACCTTCAACAGAGCTGCCAAGTCTTGCAAGAAGGTGTTGCGGAGGGCTCGGTTTGAACACATTAGCCGAGTTTGGAACAAATTTGCTTCTTACCCAGCTGGTAGTAAGGCGTTTTGGTCCCTGGCTAAGTCGGTTGAATCGAACTCCTGCCGCCTCTCACTGCTTTCACTGCTGAAACCCGACGGGTCGCTGGCCCACTCCGCTGAGGAGAAAGCAAACTTGTTTGCGTCTCTGTTTGCGGAATCTTCGCGTCTAGTTCCTGGTACACTTGGTGGATGCGAGTCGATTATGTCGGACATTCGCATTCATCAGAAGGATGTCCGAAGGGTACTGCGTAACCTAGACGAACAAGGCTAGTGGCTCCGACGGGATACCGGCAATTATACTGAGGACTTGTGCGCCTGAGTTGTCTCAGATCTTGACACGCCTATTTCACCTTTCGTTTGAGACTGGAAAAGTGCCGATGGCTAGGAAGCAAGCTAACGTGCAACCCGTGCCCAAGAAGGGTAGTCAAGCTGACCCAGCGAATTATAGGCCCATCTCGGTAACTTCCATACTCTGTAAGAGTAACGTGTACTGAATGGTAAGCTCCTGGTATACCTAGAAGTTAACGATATCCTCAGTGACTGACAATACGGCTTCCGCCGAAATCGGTCAACTGGGGATCTTCTAGCGTATGCCATTCACATCTGGAGTGAGGCCATCGAGAAACAAGGGAAGCCGTTGCGGTCTCCCTTGACATATCGAAGGCCTTCGACAGGGTCTGGCACGATAGCCTAATTGCCAAGCTTCCTTCCTTCCATCTGCCCGCCGGTTTGTGTGATTGGATTGCTGATTTCCTGAGGGATCGGTCTATCGAAGTGGTCATAGATGGCTGCTCGTCCGGACTGCTGGCTATTAATACCGCTGTTCCTCAGGGTTCGGTGCTCTCGGCAACATTGTTTTTGCTGCATGTTAACGATCTGCTAAAACCAGGTACTTTTGGGTATGCAGAAGACAGCACTGTTGCTGAGAGATACGTGCCCGACGCATGAGCTAGCGGGTCTCAGGTTCGGTCTCTCCGAGAGGCTATGGTTGGGCGTTTGAACTTGTCCTTACAGGCTATCTCACAATGGGGCGATCCCAATCTGGTCAAGCTCAATGATGCTAAGACCCAGGGGTGTCTTTTTTTCCGCTAAAAGGAGCTAATTTCACCCGGCTCCATCTTTCCGAGGTGTAACCGTGCCGATTACCGACCCACTTGATGTTTTTGGTTTTACCTTATCATCTACCCTCAATTTTGGTCCCTTCATACAGGCAAAGGCTCAAGTGGCTGCCAAAAAGTTGTGGATCCTCGCAAAGGTTAGACGGTACTTCACGCCGGAACAGCTGCTCCAACTGTATCAAGCGCAAGTTCGATCGTGTTTGGAGTACTGCTCTCATCTTTGGGACGGGTCTGCCAGATACCAGCTTGATGCCCTTAAGTCAATTGAGAAACGAGCCAAGAGGATCATTGGCAATGATAGGTTCGTTGAGTCGAAGCTCCAAAGTCTTGAGCATAGACGGCGATAGTTGCTAGCCTGTCGGTTTTCTATCGGTTACATTTTGGGGAGTGTGCGACGGAAATGCATAATTTCATTCAGCCAAGCCCGTTCCATCAACGGACCACAAGACGTACGGCGATGTGCCGGTGGTACATGGTGAACATCCCACCCACACGCACAAAACGTTTTGAGAACACATTCATTGTGCGTACAGCTAGGGAGTGAAATTCCCTGCCGTAGTCTGTGTTTCTTGATAGCTACAACCTGGGAGTCTTTAAGTCAAGGTTACTTCTAGGCAAGCGTGCTCCATCTTCGACTACATCATCGCTTACCATCAGGTCCAAAAACAAATCACAACGAAACAAAATACAAACATTTTTTAGTTTTCACTTTTTAGTTCTTGTACCTCAGAACTAAAACTAAATATGTTTATGCCCAAATGGCATGGCCATGGAATTTGAGCATAATTGGAAACAACTAAAATGTCATCTGTGTAAATATGTAGGTACCTACATATTTATTGCTTGATTTTTTCAAAAAGTGCTGAATCAGTTATATGGGACCACCTCTGAAGTATGGCCTACCAAACAAAAAAAGAGTCATCAAAATCTATTCACAAGTGGCGGAGAAATCGCGTAACAAACATACAAAAAAAAAAAAGAAGTGGCACTCCGGGTGTGCCGACAGAAGTGAAAACTGGAACAAAAATGCACAACCGCCTAAAGAAGTTTTCACCTCAATCCGCTACGCGATGCTACGACGCATAGCGTCGAAGCACTCGTAGCGGGTTGGTGTCGCGCGTGTTCAATAGTTTTTTCCCATCTCAAAAATGCCCAACGCGCCTAAAGAAGTTTTCACTTCATAAAAAAAACAGACGAATTTAAAACCTCATCCTTTTGGAAGTCGGTTAATAACCCACCCCTGTTCCTTCAGTTGCCTGTGTACCAAGGGCCGCGGGAACTCTTTTTCGAAAGTATCCGCGACCCCAGGCAGGCATCGGTCTTGACGGGCCCCGTCAGGTGTTGCTGACATCTCTTTAAGGCGCGTGTGAAACACTACGCGCCGTCGACTCTCAGGCTGGTCCTTAACGGACGGCGAGCTAACCGCCGCTACTCCCCGTCTGCAAGCCCGCGCCTACGGTGGCCAGAGATCGGCTTGCGACGCCCAGGGCGTCTCCTGTGGCGGCTGCTGCTGGGGGCATGAGGGCGACTCTATTGAGTCTTTCTCACCCGTTCCGCCTCCTCCTTCGCGAGCATTACTGCTTCACAAAAGGAGGCGACTGCTTCCCATTCCCTTTCGCTCCGTACCATGACCTGGACCAGGGCCGGGCGCCAGAGTTCGCTGCCGCCGATCGCCTCCACGAGGATTGGTGCAGAGCACTAAATGGGCGAAGTCCAACACGGAACAGGCCGGTTTTTTTTAAAATTCTGCCTTAACTTTGCCCTATTTCGAAATTTTCGCTTGCAATACAACCTAAGTAAGACAAAGTAACAATGTGATCGAGCTGTGTAGTCTAGTTTTAAACTATTCTGTGCACGTCAAAGTTATCTGTATTTCTGAACGAACGATGTTTGAAAACAGATGAATGTTTGCAGCTTGTTTGCAATGCGATGGTGAGGAATGCTTGGCAATGAATTAGTCAGACGCAACAAGCATTGTTTGATTGCAAAACAGAGTTCTTTAAACATGAAAAAAGAATTTTATTCGGCTCATATTACTGCACACATGCTTTGTTTTTAATACCTACCATGTAATTACCTTTTTAAATTTTTAGATGCTTACTGAAACATCATTATGCATGAATTCCTACTCTTTTGTGTATGCCACTGGGTAATTGTAAACACTCGGTGGTTTATGTTAAACTAGCTGGCCCGGTGAACTTCGTACCGCCTAAAATCCAATAAATGAATACATTCTCGAGTTATCAATGTATGGGAAAATGATATTTTTCGTGAAATTTTCCGATGTTTTAATAGTTATTCTGCTATTCGGGACGTAGAAAAATCCAACTATTAAAAAATCATTAAAATCGGTCCAGTCGTTCTGGAGTTAAATATACGTAAATGGTGTACCTAACCCGACTTTGTTTTATACAGGGTGTAACGGAAAGGTGTGGTCATATTTTAAGAACTGCATCTGCCCACCGATATGAACAACTTTCTTCATGAAAATCCAAGGAAATTCCAAAGAAATTTTTTTACTCCCCATACAAATATTGATCAGAGTGTTGATAACTTTGTATGGAAAGTATTTTTTTTTTTTGGGGAAATTTCTATTTTTTCTTAGAGAAAGTTGTTCATTTCCATGGACAGAACTGCAGGCTCCTAAAATATGACCACACCTTTCCGGTACATCCTGTATATAAAGATTACGCAAAATTATAAACTTTCATCATCATAATCATTTCATCCGAAAGACGTCCACTATCTGACATAGGCCTCTCCCAAGTGTCGCCATCACGACGATCGTTTCTGCACGTTTCGCATTCATCGGATTCTCGCGATTTTCAACAGGTCATCGGTCCACCTTTGAGTGAGGCCTCCAACGATGCGTTTTCCGAAATGCGGTCGTTACTCCAGAACCTTTCGGAACCTCCAGAATAATTTCCGCCAGCAATGTGTCCTCGAGTCTTCGGCTAGTTCGAGCTATGTCAATAATCTTTGTTCTCCAGCGGATCTTCATTCCTGATTCGATAACGTAAGGAAACTTCGGGCATAGCCATTGCCCTTTGGCTTTGACTTTAAGACTTTAGATGAGGCGCATTATAAAACAAGATTCGTGGGATGCAGCCCGCTGACAGACAGACGGAAGGACGCACGCCCGGATGAACCTAAAAACACAGAATTCATAGTTTTTTCCAATTATAAGTGACCCAGTATTTTAAACCCTTTGCTCCAGAAGACACGTTGTGGCGGATAAAAAAGTTTGGATTTAAAGCTGGCCGTTCAGTATAGTACGGTTATTAGTCCCATGAGATACTATTATACCTACGCTACGTATAAAATGTCAAATTGTCAGGCAAAAGTTGTAGCGAATTTTTCACGGAAAATAACTGATAGGCTATTCCCAGGATGACGCAGGTGTCTATAAACAGCGGTAACCCAGTCTTGTTACTTTAGTAAAAAAATGTCGCTTTGTCCTTGGAGGAGTAGGGAGAGGTGTATGTAGGTAGTAGTAGGTACCTAAAATTTCGCCAGTTATATTCAAGTTCCATGTAAGACTGTTACCATCGACCGGGTACAAATCCAGTCACCGACTCTAAAAACTGAAAATGCTCATTACTCTATCTATGAATAGAACCCTGGACTCGATGCTAAACTGTTGCTCTTACGACCACTAGACTACCAGTAATCCTTTTCGTGTCATGTAAAGCGTTCTTCTTGGAAAGGTCTATTAAGTTCCATCGTTTGACGTTTGAAAACTAAATGCCAGTATCACTGTTCACTGACTTATTTTAATTTCTGCAGACGACAAAATAGTAGATTATGCACTAAAGGGATAAAGTGTCTTATGTAGCGGGCGCCCGTATTGAATCCCGAGCAAAACGAAGGATTCTAGTGATAACTCCCGAGCGGAGCGAGGGAGTTTAGAGTTCAAGTAAGACAAGAATCCTGAGTGCAGCGGGGGATTCAAGGTCGCCCAAGACAAAGGCACCTATACAGGGTGTAACGGAAAGGTGTGGTCATATTTTAAGAACCGGTTCTGCCCATGGATATGAACAACGTTCTCTAAGAAAAAATTGAAAATTCCCAAAAAAAAAATTTGACTTTCCATACAAAGCTATCATCAGCTGATCAATATTTGTATGGGAGGCAAAATTTTTTTTTGAGAATTTTCTCAGGTTTTCTTGAAGAAAGTTGTCCATATCGATGGGCCGATGCAGTTCTTAAAATATGACCACACCTTTCCGTTACATCCTGTATACCCGAGGAGAATACTCTACTTTTCACACCATCTACGAGACAATAAATAGCAATAGTACTGGAATCAAAGTATTTATTAAAATTACAATTATAGTTAGTAAACCTATCTAAAACAATTAAAAGTTAAAGGTAACGTTTGATACATACACTCACAAAGTTATGTTTTTATACGGTACATTTATTGAAGTTGAGGTAGAGTTTATTTGAGTATTACTGTTAAGTAAAGTTTAAGAAATTTGGTTCTGCTGAGGACCATTTTGGATCGTGAAAGTTGGTGAAGGTGGTGCTTGAGGCAGAAGGCTAGATGAATAGTGTTTTGATGTGGAAGATTGTGGTGACAAAGGTGCCCAAGGATCAGTTATCAACGGTGTTTTTAGTTTAATGTTGTCGCTAATACGGCAGCTTATTTTAACCTTATCTTGTATAGAATTTTCAATGTAGCCCTCTGCTACTACATCAGATTTCCAGCCACGGGGTCATGTCTGCTCCTGAATCCACCAATAGAGTAGGCGATGTTCTCCTGAAACAATGGCCCGTGGAGAGCTCGGCATTTGTCATTTTCAGGTAAGTACTCGTATTTCGCAATTTCTTTCGGCATGCTGCTGATCTTATTTTTTCCAATGACTTGCCTGGTGCACTTGCCATTATTATAAGCTACGAAAAATCTGTTAGTGTTTTTATTAGAGGGGCGTAGAGCTTGGTACTTTTCGATAATTCTTACGTATTCTCCACGGACTACAAATGACCGTTCTTTCTTTGATTTTTTTCTGGATAATTTACCAGCAACAAATCTGAATGTTTTTCGATATCTTCGATTTTAACGTTATTAGTTCATTTCCACGACAAGCGTCATTCACTCCAAAAATCAATGCCACCTTAACAAAAATAGTTAGGTTGGTTAGTATTTTTTATTTTTTATTGTTTGCGCGTTTGACCACTATCTCACCTGATGGTAAGCGATGATGTGGTCGAAGATGGAGCACGCTTACCTAGAAGAAACCTATTCACTCTTGACTTAAAGACTCCCAGGTTGTAGCTATCAGGAAACACAGACTCCGGCAGGGAATTCCACTCCCTAGCTGTACGCACAATGAATGTGTTCTCAAAAAGCTTTGTGCGTATGGATGGGATGTCCACCATGTACCGGTGGCACTTCGCCGTACGTCTTGTGGTCCGTTGATGGAACGGGCTTGGCGGTATCAAATTATGCATTTCCGTCGCACACTGACACGAGGTCTCCCGGATCTGTAGTCAGAATAGGGTTCCTCAAGGCTCAATTCTGGGTCCTTTTTTGTTTCTAATCTATATCAACGACTTGCCGTACCTCATAAAGGATAAACATGATATAGTGCTGTTTGCAGACGACACTTCACTTTTATTTAAACTAAAACGTCAGCAGGTGGTTGTTGATGATGTAAATAATGCTCTTTCAACTGTAGTTAACTAGTTTAATATCAATAATCTTCTCCTTAATGAGAAAAAAAACAAAATGCATAAAGTTCACATTACCCAATGTAACACAAGTGTTCACACTAGTAAAATACTTAATCCTTATTGTAACAAACGTGTCGTTGGATTCTTTAATATTTATTTTCTGTCCTTTGCTACCATATTTTATTCAATGAGGGCGCCACTTTTTTTTTTTGGGGGGTGGAAAATCATCCAATGACTTCTTCCGCTCTGGGGTGGAGCGGAAGGGTGTTTCAGACTCTTACTGACTAAAACCCACCCCTGTTCCTCCCTGCCCTGAATGCCCAGGGGCGAGGTAACTCTTTCGAATTTATCCTCAACCCCCGGGCAGGTAGTAGGGCCTTAATGTTGACCTGAGCATCGATTATACGCACCATAGGCTACTTGGCTTTTTTGTACATGATAAATGCTGGAAGTAGACTAAAAGGACTGATTCAGATACAGACTTGACGCCCTTTGTAGTTTTCCATTTGTAAAAATCGTCGTAGGCTTTCATGTACGATTCCTTGTACTTTTCTGGGAGTAGATTGTTGGTAATGCCGCAATGGCTTCGGATTTAATGTACCTACTCCGGAGTGAAATCACTATGGTCACTCGACATTTTTGTGAGAATTTGCAGTTAAGTAATTTGTTGTACAACAAAGCCAAGCAATTTCAGTATTCGCGCCTCTTTTTAATTTGTGTTCTAGTTTTCTTTTATTTATATTCTACTCGTGGTGGCCAGTTCGATTTTCGAACAATTTATTTTTTAATGCAGATCTAATGGTGAATGCATGGAATTAGTATGTACACTACTATCTATCGTAAATGTTCGTATGCGATTTCTACTTTATGTTCCAAATTCAAATCACATTAATGACCAGCGGGTCATAAATAGTCATAACGAAATTCAGCACAATATTAATGCCCTGCTAGACCTCAGGTCTTAAACGAGTTACTTTAGGTTTGCGTGACTTATAATTTGACATTTTTAATTGTCGAGTAGGTGGTGTGAAAAAAAACTTATTTATTTAGTTAGGTACTGTGACGACCTTATGTTGGCGACCTTATGGTGAAGACTGGCACGTTGGAAGTTTGGAACATTCTAGAAACTCTTGAAACGCCAATTGAGAATTTAGAAGAAACAAGACTTTTGTTTTATAGGGAGACTTCACCTAGCCCGCACGAAGAGGGCACATGTATTAATTTCATTATTCAATATAACATATTAATATTCCAGTTCTCTTTCTTTTATAACACATCACACATAAGCAGTCACTCTTATACACCACACTCTCGCACCGCGAGCGAGTAAACAAACCCCCAGGAACCTAAAAGGAATCTCCAGGGACCAGCACCAAGAGAAGCTGCTCCAGGTTCCTATATGTGGCGGCGAGCGCCGGGAAAGAACGCCGTATGTAAGAGTGACGGCAACACTAACGGTGTGCGGTGGACAAACTGAGGACTGATGCAGTGACAGCATCAGGATAAGAGGAGTATACTCCAAGCTGAGTGGTTCCATTTTTATTTAAGTGTTAAATAATATTAAAAGAGGAAAATGCGATACTTTTCGGGACACACGTATGAAGTGTGCCTCGAAGAATTTATCGACGAGTTTGTGTCGATGGCCATTGCCAAGGGGTGGCGAAAAAGCGATTATTCGTTAATTCTTGGTGTCTGGTTAAAAGGAGCTGCGCATTATTTTTTTAAATATACATTCCAGTATGAGATGGAATTTGACACACTGTGCGCGGAGCTTAGGAGAGAATTCCCATGCAAGTGTGTGTCTTGCAAGCACAGAATCAATCAGTGTTTTTATAATCTTGAGAGGCCGGACGTTGTATCCGAGACGGATGAACAGTCCGAAGATAATGTGAGCGAAGATAATCAAGACATATTTTTTTCTAGCTCAACAATTAAAGCAAAGGAGGAGGACGATGATGACCAGAGCTGCGCTGATGCCGGCCTAGTCAATAATGTCCAGGAATATGAAGACTGCGGTCTAGGCGATGATGACCGAAGCTATGAAAATGAAGATACAGAATCGGGTCGGTTATTTACAATTATTCCTAGTAATAATATTTCAGAGAAACAAGAGATAATTGTAGTAAAAGAAACATTTGGCGAGCACGAGTCGAATGAAAATTTTATTTGTTTGGGAGTTGTTTCGGCTGATGTTGTCGACATGGAAAGCTGTGAGGTGGAAATTCCGTCGGAGACACATGGTTCTTGTAACGATGATTTTGTTCAAGTTGAGTATGTTTCTGCTGATGTTTGTGAGCAGGAGAGCTTCGAAATGGCGGTGGAGTCCAAAGAGCTGTGCGTACCAGTGGAAGTCATGCAAAATCCTGCTATTATTGTTCCAATAGGTGATGGTCCAGCAGATATCTATCGGGATGAAAACTGCATCATAAATATCACTTCACAACATCACAACATTTCACAACAAGCGGAACAGCATTTTTCACAGAATAGGCTGGAGGAGGAGATATGGGCCCTACCATATTGTACGAAGAAGGATAATTTCCATTTCTTTGCTAAACATAAAATTATTTTTGTATCAATTTTATTTATTCTAGCTGACATGCATTGTCATAGCAACGTGACAAACAAGTTTTCGACCATAAATATAAGGTATGGACATAGTAATTACGATGACCCAAATTTTTCGATAAAAATAAAAATATGCGAAAGAGGTCAGGAATTGCTTGTAAACTATTTATTAAAGCAATATTCTGTAAGTAAATATAAGTGTTGGAAATTTAAGAAAAAAATTTATAAGTTGTTTGTTGAAAATTATTTTATTTTTAAAAATATTTTTAGAGAATAGACAGTGGTATCAGATGTCATTTGACATGACAAATAATTGTCAGATATCTAGTACGTCAACGATATTACGGTTGACAATATAGAAAAAGTTTAAATTTTAACCGACTTCAAAAGTAGGAGGTTCTCATTTGTTTTGTTTTTTATGTGATATTAATCGTTGTGTTTTTGTGTGTTTCATGTAATCGATATGATGAGCTGCACGGACGTGACTGAAGACTGATGGGAGATCTGACCACATATTATGAGAAAAAAAAATAAATTTGTTAGGCGATTATTAGTGGGAAATAGATATGAGTTTCTCCAGAGTGCGATTTTAATAAAGATGATACTACGGTTAGGAGGTAGAGGGAATTGCGGTCCTCTCTCCTAGGGAAAAATGTGTCCGGGTTTTTTTGTCGGTTTATACCAACTTTGTTTATGGGGTATAATGCCTTCGCAAAGTAGGATCGAGTTGATTCTGTATGGTGTGACCGAGCCCATGACAATTTTTATGTATTATTCATTTAGAGAGTATACTTCAAGTTATATTTATGGAGCACTCTGGGGGAAGTTCAGGAACAGTGAGTAGGTGTTCATAACAGTGGTCGTTTTTTCTCCTGGTCTTCATAAACGTCCAATGGAGTTAAAATTATTACAGTTTTGAATTTTATTTTTGTAAACCCCTTCTGGGTAGATGCTAACTAGAGCATCTTAGGTCAGAAAATTTAGCAGAGCAGTGTGGCTTTTTAGAGAGGTTTTTACCTCACTGAAGCCATGTGCATTGCCGGGATATGTGGTGCGCCGAATGGCTTAATTAATAATAAGAAAGAAGACCACTTTACTCGGGGTTCATTTTTGGCTATCCATAGGTGGACTCTGCTGCGACATGTACCTCTCATAGGTAGGGCCTTCGCAGTAGGTTTAGGTAGGCCTCAATCGGCTTTTCAAATATTTAGTTGAATAGAAGACTTACTAGCGTCTGCGCTTCTATTCGTAGGGGCGTAGCTCATGTGACGACCTTATGTTGGCGACCTTATGGTGGAGACTGGCACGTTGGAAGTTTGGAACATTCTAGAAACTCTTGAAACGCCAATTGAGAATTTAGAAGAAACAAGACTTTTGTTTTATAGGGAGACTTCACCTAGCCCGCACGAAGAGGGCACATGTATTAATTTCATTATTCAATATAACATATTAATATTCCAGTTCTCTTTCTTTTATAACACATCACACATAAGCAGTCACTCTTATACACCACCCTCTCGCACCGCGAGCGAGTAAACAAACCCCCAGGAACCTAAAAGGAATCTCCAGGGACCAGCACCAAGAGAAGCTGCTCCAGGTTCCTATAGTACCTAAATATGTAATACTGTTGGTACATGACTGCGAAAACCAGGGGAACCAGGGGTGCGGTAACTCATTTTCAGAATTTATCCGCTACCCCAGATGCCTGCCTGGGGTCGCGGATAAGTTCGAAAGAAAGTTACTGCGGCCCTTGGCACAGGCGACTGAAGGGACAAGGGTGGATTTATAATTCATTAATGTCTGACACACGCTCCCGCTCCACCTAGAGCGGGAGAAGTCGTTGGATGATTTCGCACAATCCAAAAAAAAAGGTACTCACACATTCGATAATCCTGACTCACTGGGACTTCATCACCCCGACTCACTGGGGCATAATTCCGACTCACTGGGACATCATTACCCCGACTCACTGGGGCATCATCCCGACTCACTGGGACAGCATCACCCCGACTCACTGGGGCATCATCCCGACTCACTGGGACAGCACCACCCTGACTCACTGAGGCATCACCGCAGACAGTTCCGACTCACCGCGAACTATGCGGCTCTTCCGGTTCCGACTCACTGGAACCAACCTTCCACTGGCCCGGCAAGCATCACAAGATGTATGGACGACTCATCAAGAAATCATCGATCTCCGATCTCCGGAGGGGAGTGATGTAGCGACATCTATGACGTTGCACACGAACTAAAATATCAAAATCCTACATCGCGCAAGCAGAGTTCTCCGCGCGATTTGAACATAAACAACAGTCCGAAATAAACCATCGGGCAGTTGCCCGGACCAGACACAACACCGTCTGGTCGGAGGATCCGCCCTTTTCAATGGAGGTTTGTGGGAATTTACACCATACCTCACCATACCTCTAGAACACCATTACACGGTATGTTTCCTGTCAGTTTGCTGTCAGTTTCACCACACTCAAGGTTGTGACTGACGGAGAAGTAACCAATGGTTGCATGAAAAAATCTAGATATTTTGATTTTTAGGGTTCCGTGCCCGATGTGACCAAACGGAGCCCTATTGTTGTCACTCACGTGTCTATCTGACCGTCTGTCTGTCTGTCCGCCCGTTATCTGTCACAAAATTTAGTTACGAAGATTTTTTTAATTTCCCATTGATCTATGAACTTCAAATTTGGTGATAATGTTTATTATTATTATAACGACCCCCGTCTCTTTGTTGATTGGTAGAGAATGCCCAAGGCATTAAGTCCGCCTTTGTATATACGTACATAAATAACGAAAGTATACTTCAATAACAAATTCCCCTTAAACTTAAGGAGAAGATTTATAAAACAATGGTTAGACCTGCTGTCTTGTATGGTTCAGAATGTTGGGCCACAAAAGGAATGAATGAAAAGCTATTGCATGCGGCTGAGATGAGAATACTAAGAGCGATGTGTGGTGTTACGCGCATGGATAGAATTAGGAATGAGTATATAAGAGGAAGTCTTAAAGTGGCACCGCTGACTGAAAAGTTGTGTGGAAATCGATTGTCGTGTTATGGGCATGTCATGCGGAGGAATGAAGAAAATGTCGTGAAGAGAGTCATGTGTATGGATGTGGATGGCTATAAGAGTAGGGGAAGGCCAAAGAAGCGATGGTTGGACTGTATGAAAGAGGATATGGGTAAAAAGGGGGTGACTACAGAGATGACGATAAATAGAGGAGTATGGAAGAAAAAGCCATGTTGCGCCGACCCCAAATAAATTGGGATAAGGGTAGGAGAATGGATGACTTTACTAACAAATACCAATATTTGGTACGGAACCTTTAAGGCGGCACCTCGAAAGTAATTGATGTTCGATATGCACCGAATTCCCCGCACTTACCGCAATCTCCTCGCAAGCCTCCTCGCGAAAAGTTCAAAAAATCGAATATAGCGCCACCACGTAAAACTAATTCAAACCGCCAATTGATTCAGTGTTGCCCGCACGCAAAGTTCATTTATTTCTTGTGTCAGAATATTGACTTATATAATAAAATAATTAATCAAAGTAGAAAAATCATTATTCGTTTAAATATTAAATGATAAATAAATGATAAATGATGTTTATTCAGTAAATAGGTTACAAGGAACACTTTTACACGTCAATGTTTTTTTGTCAGTTTAAGCTAGATGAGGCCGGTGTTTCCTAGCTGACTACTCTGAGAAGAAACACCGAAACAAACTCAGAGGTCAAAGTCTCTTTTAGTGTTCAAATCCATACAATGTGGACTGGTTAGATCCTATGAGAACCATGTACGTTTATGTCTGGGATGAGCTTTATGAAGAAAGCAACACACGAATTCGAGTGGACCTGTCCAGACAGTGCAAGCATTTGTCAGTCATCGCGAAGCTCAACTCAGAACTCTGAGGTGCTCAACGTATATTATCCTTGACAGCTGTTGTCGGTTAATTATATCGTATTTTGTATGTCCTCAAATTACTATGAATACTAATAATTGTAGATTGTATGCGATAGAGATAGAACTAGAGGATTTTTAGAAAAGCTAAAAATTCTCTAGTGCTATCTCTATCGCACATTTTGGCAATGTTCATAATTAATCTACTTAATTAGTAGTATTCATTTTACGATATACGAGTAGATCTTAATACGAAAAGTCTGATAGGTACTAGTTCTGTGAAGTTATGTCGTTATAATTTTCTTCTCAATCGAAAGTAAACGAAAAAGTTATAATTTGAAAATAACATAAATACTTATAACTTTTTCGTTTCAATTTGCGATTATGTAGAACTTGGGTTGGTAATTCTGTTTGCTTAAGTTATTCATACATTTTTAATATTGAAATTGTACAATTTGATCAGACTGCGTTCATTGTAAGGAGATTAATAATTAAATTTAAAAGTCTGCAGACATTTTATTTGAGATTGTGATTTATCCGACTGCCCCAAACGGAGATATAATGTTTTACGAGAGTTTGTATTTAGGTATTTGTCCCAGCAACCTAAACGTCTGGATGGATTTAAGAACTAAGCCTTTAGACAAAATACTTTTCCGTTAACGCTCGCCATACATTTTGCATCATGTCGTCGCCATACATTTTGCACGAAGCGAGCGTTAACGCTCGCTTCGTGCAAAATGTATGGCAACGACATTACTGGGCGTGAGTCACGTGACAGTTCTCTCTCAGGTAATGTCCTTGCCATACATTTTGCACGGAGCGTTAGCGTTAGCGCTATTATAAAAGTTATTTCGCCAAGGGGGCTGAGATATCATTAGTTTGGTCTTGACCGTCGAAGTAACATAAGCAATATGAATTATGAAAAAAAAAAACAAAATGGCTACTTACGGCCATTAGGTAGGTAAGTGTGTTCGTATTTTTTTGTGACCTAGTCATGTGGGGTATTAAAATGAAGACCTCGAGGAGACGATTCCAAAAAGACACTAGGACTCACTAAAATGTAGGAAATAAAAATTGTATCAGTCGGTTTTATTAGTTAGTTTAAAAAAAAACTGGCCAGGTGCGTGTCGGATTTCGCATATTAAGGGTTCCGTACCAAATATTGGTATTTGTTAGTAAAGTATACGATTATCACCAAATTTCAAGTTCATAGGTCAATGGGGAGTTAAAAATTCTTCGTAACAAAAAACAGATCAAAAGACAGACGAACACGTGAGTGACAACAATACCCTAGGACCCTTCGGGTACGGAACCCTTACAGGATCCTTCCTGAAGGGTTCGGTTCAAGGACGCAGGAAGATAGGTATATTATACACCCACGTTTCGAACAGTTATTTTTTAATCCCAATAATATGGAGCTGTTGGCTGTTGTCGAAACTCCAGCTGGAAAAATCCCAATATTACACTAGTCATACCGTACATACTGTACATTCCTTAATTACCTACCAGAGGAAGGCATTTCCTGTTACCCGATTGCGCGACGCAAGGGAGGGTAATGTGTTTATCAGCCTGTGTATGTATGTATGTTTGGTCCTTTGTCGCGCTTAAGAGACCAAACTCGTACCCGGGCCTGCGGACGGCCAGTAGTGGGTAGCTCGCCGTCCGATCAGCACCAGGCCCGAGAGTCGACGGCGCGTAGTGTTCCACGCGCGACGAACAAGAGTTGTCAGCAAACCATGACGGGGCCCGTCATGGCCGATGCCTGCACCACTCCCCTGGGCACTCAGGGCAGGGAAGGAACAGGGGTGGGTTTTTGTCAGTAAGAGTCTGACACGCCCTCCCGCTCCACCCAGAGCGGGAGATGTCAATGAATGATTTCCCACCACCCACCAAAAAAAAAAGAGACCAAACTCATGGGCCGATCCTAATAATTCTTACGTTAATTAATTCTTCTTAATCTTGCGAGTGCTAATAAAGACAGGACAGTAATCAAAATATAATATGAGTTGCATATCATTTTTTTAAATCTTATTGTGAAAAAAAAAATTGACGAACTATATTAAGTGGGGTATCAAACAAAGGGTTCGAGGAGGCGATTCCATAAATATAACTCACTAAAACGTAGAAAAAAAATGAATGTTTTCAAAAAACCCGACAAAAAAACACCTAAAAAGTTCCAAACAAGTTACTTTTCAAGCAATCTGAAATGGAGTTGGTGGCAAAGTGACTTGTTTGGAAGTTTTTGGTTGTTTTTTAGTCGGGTTTTTTGAAAATATTTTATTTTTGTTATTTTCTATCGATATTAGAGGCCAGTTTAAACACTGATTAGCAGGTTTTTAATTCAAAATTATCTATGGAGAATTTAAATTTAGAATCCGCTAATCAATATTTGAACAAGGCATTGGTTAAAGGCCTACCTCCGCATAAGTGGCGCCTTCATTGAATAAAAAATCGTATCTTACCATAGAAAATAAAGATTAAAGAATCCTATGTTGGATACGAAACACTTTGAATCCTGTTTCAACAACGTAAAAATACCTTATCCTCTTTGTAACAAACGCAACATAGGATTCTTTAATCTTTATTTTCTACGCTTTGCTACGATTTTTTATTCAATGAGGGCGCCATTTGGCGGCTATATACGCCTTAACGAGTTTTCAAATGAGGCTATAGATATCTAGCTAAATAAAATTTACCTAAGCGGAGAATAATCAAGAATTCAGATTAGGATAGAAACTTTTGAGGTATGAAGATAAATCACTCCGATTTGTTACCTAACGCGATGAATCGATCTGTCAATTCAGAATGTATTGTTTCCCTAGTCTATAGCTCCACTAGCTTCTGCCCGCGGCTTCGCCCGTGCTAAAACTGTTTTGTTTTCCCAAGGGAACATTATTTTTGGGGGCCGAGTCACCCGCGTCCGTAGGAGTATACCCACCGAGACACGTGGTCCCTGGGCCTAGCCGTGTTCCGGTACGGTGCTCAGTGTAGCCCATTCAGAGGAGTTGGGTCGAAATAGTTGTTCCAATGCAGGCAGACCAACCATGCTATATGCATGCATATGGGTGTATCGGGAAACTAGTCGCAGAGGGTAGCGGGATCCGAGGCACGGTGCGCTGCTGGCAGACCGCAGGTAGTTGGGGGCCCAAGTAGTGTGCTAGCCACACATGAAAGGCTGCCCCGCCAACTGTCGAAAAATCCAGGAATGCACCATCGTGCTGGTTGGCGACCAGACGAGAGGCCCTGATGGACATTCCCGCACTGTTGCCGAGAGATACGTGTCCGACGCACGAGCTAGTGGGTCTCAGGTGCGGTTTCACCGAGAGGCTATGGTTGGGCGCTTGAGCTTGTCCTATAAACAGGCTGTCTGAGAATGGGGCGATGCCAATCTGGTCAAATTCAATGCTGCTAAGACCCAGGCGTGTCTTTTTTCCGCTAAAAGAAGCCAATTTCACCTGGCTCCATCTACCGGCCAACTTGATCTTCTTGGTGTTACGTTAACATCTACCCTCAATTTTGGTCCCGTCATAGAGGCAAAGGCTCAAGTGGCTGCCAAAAATTTGGGCATCCTCGCAAAGGTGAGACGGTACTTCACGCCGGAACAGCTGCTCAAACTTTATCAAGCGCAAGTTCGATCGTGTATGGAGAAGGTACTGCTCTCATCTTTGGGACGGATCTGCCAGATACCAGCTTGATGCCCTTGAGACAATTGAGAAACGAGCCAAGAGGATCATCGGCAATGATAGGCTCGTCGAGTCGAAGCTCCAAAATCTTGAGCATAGACGCCGAGTTGCTAGCCTGTCGGTTTTCTATTGGTTACATTTTGGGGAGTGTGCAACGGAATAGCATAATTTGATTCCGCTAAGCCAGTTCCATAATCGGACCACAAGACGTACGGCGATGCGCCACCGGTACATGGTGAACATCCCATCCACACGCACAAAACGTTTTGAGAACACATTCATTGTGCGTACAGCTAGGGAGTGGAATTCTCTGCCGGAGTCTGTCTTTCCTGATAGCTACAACCTGGGAGTCTTTAATTAATTAATTAATTATTTATTGAGTTAAAGGCCAACACGGACCAATTATAAAAATAAACTAATACAAATACAATGTCAATACAATAAAATACAATACAAATACAATGTCAAATAAAATACACTACAATACAAATACAAGTCAATACAATTAAAACAATATTACCACATTAGCCCGCACATGTACCATGTCACAGTGATACATGTACTGGCAGTCGAATCGCTGGGCGAACATGCTCAGGATACTGTTCGGGCTGACCCGCACCCTGCGCACCAGGGATGTGCACCGCTTGCGCATGGTTGTATAAAAACAATCCACGCGCGCTTCGGCAAACATCCCCGAAGCGCTACAGTAGCGAGGCAGCCCCAACAACACCCTGAATGCATTATTGTATTGGACGCGTAGAGCGCTGTACTGCTTTTGCGTATAATTCACCCACAGACCGCTCGTGTAGAAGGACGTGCAAAATGCCCTGAATAGGGTGATCTTGACGTCTCTTGAACAACGAGCAAATCTGCGTGCTATCATATTCGCACGAACAGACAGCGCTCTACGCTCCCTTTCTATGTCATTATCGTCTTTCAGATCCGGGGTTAGCAAGTGCCCAAGGTATTTAAACTGTTCTACCCTACTAAGGGGGTAGCCATTCAGTCTAACTTTAGGTGTTTGGCTTAAGGACCTTCCCCGAGCCTGAAAGACCATCCACTCACTTTTGTTGCTGTTGTACATCAACCCGTGTTGCCCAGCATATTTTGCGCAAATGTCGAGCAGCTGCGACAGTCCACCTACAGAAGCACTCAGCAACACCATGTCGTCCGCGTAACTAATATTATTAAGGCAGACTCCATCGATATGGCAGCCGACATGTGTGCAGCTGAGCTCCTCCACAAGCGCGTTCACATACAGGTTAAAAAGTTTCGGCGATGTCAGCCCCCCCTGCCTCACGCCGCACTCCAACCTGTATGGCGTCGAATACGCCCCTGACCACCGAACAACGTTGATCCGGTTCCCATACCAATATTTAAGTCAAGAGTGAATAAGGTTACTTCTAGGCAAGCGTGCTCCATCTTCGACCACATCATCGCTTAACATCAGGTGAGATAGTGGTCAAACGCGTGCCTATAAAAAAAAGTACTATCGGGATAAAAAGTCCATGTCAGGGATGGCGAACCTATTACGCACGCAAAATAATTCTGACACGCCAAGGAAAGATTTTTAGCTTTAAGGTAATTTGCAACAGCAGATACCTATCACATTAGCTTATTCTTTTTATTTAATAAACGTAAAATTGTAAACATTACGCGTCTTTTCTAAAATAGAATTCTGAAAATTAGAAATGAGAATCTGTTCTAAGTTAATAGTATCTACATTTATTTTTCTTGAAAAAAGTCGTATTTTTTATTCTTGAGAGTCGCGGGTAGCCTTTGGATGTGAGACGTACAGGACCCGTCGTTGTGGCGACACTTTGGGAAGGCCTATGTCCAGCAGTGGACGTCTTTCGACTGAAATGATGATGATAATAACTTCATGGCCACATAATTTATTTATTCATAATTGTATTTTTTCCGATAAAGGTTCGCCATCCCTGGTCCATGTCCTAATCCAAGTCATGGTTCACCCGTGTGCCAAGTTTTATACGAATCCTTTCAGCAGTTATGATTTGAAAAGATTACTTGCTTATAGTATTACTAGCTGACCCAGCGAACTTCGTACCGCGTCAGAATCAATAAAAAACTCGTTCCATACAACATGTTGAGAGCAGTGGTGGCCCGGTGGTATTGGCTACTTACAAGTTGTAGGTCGTGAGCTCAAACCTAGGCAGGCACTTTACTTTGTGTAGATTATTTCATCACCACTGCTCTCAAAACGGTGAAGGAAAACATCGTGAGGAAACCGGCATGTCCTAGAACCAAAAATGCGAAGACATGTGACATCCACCAACACGCATTGGGCCCGCGTGGTGAATTACGGCCCACGCCCTCTCACAGAGAGGAGATCTGTGCCCCAGCAGTGAGGTCAATAAAAGGCTGATGATGCAACTATTACAAATATACAAAATATTTGTGAAAATTAATTTCCTTCATATTTTTTTTCTTAGGATAGAATTAGGAATGAGTATATAAGAGGAAGTCTGAAAGTGGCACCGCTGACTGAAAAATTGTGTGGAAATCGGTTGTCGTGGTATGGGCATGTGATGCGGAGGAATGAAGAAAATGTCGTGAGGAAAGTCTTGTGTATGGATGTGGATGGCTATAAGAGTAGGGGAAGGCCAAAGAAACGATGGTTGGACTGTGTGAAAGAGGATATGGGTAAAAAGGGGGTGACTACAGAGATGACGACTAATAGAGGAGTATGGAAGAAAAAGACATGTTGCGCCGACCCCAAATAAATTGGGATAAGGGCAGGAGAATGATGATATTTTTTTTTCTTCTTGCATTTTTAACCGACTTTCGAAAAAGGAGGAGGTTCTATGTTCGACTGTACCTATGTATTTTTTTTTATTTTTATGTATATGTATGTGTAACTGAACAAAAACGAAAAATACGTTTACATCGATGACATTTTGGTGTCCTCCAAATGTTTAAATTCCACGTTCCATGTTATTGGGGTTTTTAGTTGTGGGGAAAGTGTTTTTTTACTTTTTTTTAACAACTAAAAAGTGAAAAATAAAAAACTTTTTTACAAAAAAAAACAACCGACTTTCAAAAAAAATACACTAAAAATTAAAAAATAACTTTTATTTCGGCAGTCGGTGTCAAATAACGAAGAAGTAAATTACAAACACCGACTTCCAAAATAAAAGTTATTTTTTAATTTTTAGTGGATTTTTTTGTAAAAAAGTTTTTAATAGTTATTCTGCTATTCGGGGCGCAGACAAATCCAACAAATCAAAGATCATTAAAATCGGTCCAGACGTTCTTATAAATGGTGTAACCAACCCAACTTTGTTTTATATATACAGATTTGAGTCGTCCCTTTTCTTTTACGTAGCGAAAAAAGGCAGTCAGTTGGGAAACACCTGTGTTAGTGCGTTATCAGTTTGCAGGTGAATGATTTTGCAGCTTTATGTGAAGCTGGCCATCATGATAGTTATATGTAGCTATCATGATGGCCAGCAAGAACATAGGGTAATCTTTCTTCCAAAATAAAAGCACAAAAATACAGGGTGTAAGAAGACACATCACAAAGCCGTTAACTAAGCATACTGTACGTCTAACATAGTAGCTTTGCGCAAAAATTATTGCTGGGAAACGACTTTTATTTTAAGGTCTGAAAAAAAAACTTTTTTTTATTGCGCGTAATGTAACGTGAACCCAGGCAAGTGGAGTTAAACCCCAAACCCTTCGCTCTAAGCCACGTAGGTACTTGTCAGATACGTTTGATATTCATTGCGTTTTTGTAACTGCAAATGCATAATTTCGAAATTTAAAAAAAAAAAAACGAAAATACAGGTAATGTTTATTTGGATAAATGTTTAGTAATAACACTTGGAATTCATTTTCGTAAAAAAGTAAAAATAAAAGTATTGCGACTTTGACCTTCAATATCTCCAGAACCAGTGGATTCCCATGTATGGTCTAATGGAAAAAAATATCCGAATAATGGGTAGAACATGTGGCTTTCGGCTTCGGCAACTATCTTTTTACACCCGGTATATTTAGACGGTCACAATTTCTTTTGGACGCCAGATAGCGCTACGTGTCTTTCAAATCATTTGGCTCCCGTTTGAAGCCAAGGGGTCGCTGGTGTAATACATACCGAAACCCCTCCGTACCTCAGAAAGTACATTAGCAGCCATTGGTAGATCTTTGGCAGTCGTTACGGATAGTCCGAAGCTCGAATGTCTGACAACGCGTCATCCTAAGGAATACCCTTTAGGAAGATTGTTTACCCATCAGTTACTGGGTTTTGGCGGTCAAAAGGGCAGACACTCCATGTCAAATACAGGTATTCAACTGGAGATCATTATCGTTCTTTATTAACTTCACTGTATTATTTGGGAAATAAAAGGCTTAAATCATCACACTAATATTATAAAGGCGAAAGTTTGTGACGTGTATGTTTGTTACTTCTTCACGCTCAAATGGCTTTACTGATTCGGATGAATTTTGGTATGTAGATAGCTTATATGCCCTGGATTAACACATAGGCTACTTTTATCCTGGTCTACGCGGGTGAAACCGCAAAAAGGGCGCAGCCAGTAAATAAATAAAATTAACTTCACATAAAAGACTATAGTTATACCAGCGGAGATACCTACCTGCCACGAACATATTTTTACCTTATTGCAAAGAACATAAGAACGAAAAATAATAAACCAGGGACTTGGACTTTAGTACCTATGTATTGCTTGTTTATCGGTTAGTGTATTTCGAAGAAAAACTTGTAAAGACGCTTGAATGAAGTTTGATTATTAGCGGAGGACCATTCATAGAAAATGAAATAGCTGCCAGTTTAATCTTGAAACAGAAATTGCATTTTAAATATTATGAGAAAAAAAATTCTAGATTATTATTGTATTTGATTTTAATTTTGTTTTTTATTTGATTTTGATTTGAATTTAATTTAATTTTTAAATATAACATAGTTTCTAGGTGTACTACTTCAATGTTATGGGCCAAATGTGTCTGAAATAAAAAGATTTTATTTTATTTTTTGCTTTATCAAATTAATGAAAAATTACAAAGATACAACGTATCAAAGTTCAGGAGTGGGGGCTTGTTACGTCACTTTTAAGTTAAAAGTGGTACAATTTTAACCTAAGTGTGACGTCATCCGAAATTTCAAGCCACTGTATCGTCTTCATTTTTTACGTAGTAAAAGAATAAAAACGTGTTTAATATTTTTTGGTAATCTAACTGAAGAACTAATTAGGTTTTTCTAGTCGTCAACCCTATTCACTTCTCTCTTATTTGGAGGACTCTTCAATTTTGTGAATAAGAAACTAAAGTTGTTTATAAAGTCGTGCAATATTTTTCAACTAGTTTCTGCCAGTCGCATCGCACGCATAGTAAAAGTACTCTTTGTTTTAATCCAGGTTATAATTTATTTGTGTGAAAAATTTCATTCAAATCCTTTCAGTCATTTTTGCGTGATTGAAACACAAACATACAAACTTTCGCATATTTTATAATATTAGTAGGATTAGTAGTATTTACAAAGATGTCCATAGAGTTTCTTGCATTTCTTTCTGCATAGAAATCTATGCTTTTAATCGTTCTTCCTGGTAACTTAATAACTCCGATTTGATAGCTGTCAAAATATTTTGTGTAGTGTGGGAAAACTTTTGGACGGAGCAGTGGTGGCTCGGTGGTGTTGGTCGCGACTTACAAGTTTTAGGTCGTGAGTTCAAACCCAAACAGGCACTTTACTTTGTGTAAATTATTTCATCACCACTGCTCTCAAACGGTGAAGGAAAATATCGTGAGGAAACCGCTATATCTTAAAAAGTAAAATTCAAGGACATGTGACATCCACCAATCCGCATTGGGCCCGCGTTGCGAATTACGACCCACACCCTCTCACAAAGAGGAGGCCTGTGCCCCTGCAGTGGGGACACTAAAAGACATGATGACAATGTGAGAAAAAAAATCTTTAAAAACCGATTCTCGAATCATATCGTTTTTGTAATCAACAATGTAACTACATTGCTTAAAAACTTTTTTACAAAAAAACAACCGACTTGCAAAAAAAAAATACACTAAAAATTTAAAAAATTACTTTAATTTCGGAAGTCGGTGTTTGTATTGCATTTCTTCGATATTTGACACCGACTTCCGAAATTAAAGTTATTTTTAAATTTTTAGTGTATTTTTTTTTGGAAGTCGGTTGTTTTTTTGTAAAAAAGTTTTATATTTTTCGCTTTTTAGTTGTTATACCCCAGAAATAAAATCCCCAATAACATGGAACGTGGAATTTAAACATTTGGAGAACACAAAAACGTCATCAAGATATGCCAATTTTTTCGTTTTTGTTCAGTTTCTCAAAAAGCGCTAAAGGAATTTCGATAAAATTTATATGGGACCACCTCGGGAGTATACTCTTTCGGATAAAAAAAGAATTTTGAAAATCGGTCCACAGCTGACGGAGAAATGCGCGGACATAAATAATTTTTTAACTTATTTTTTAACTTATGTGTTAGTCATAGTTATCTACCTGATGATTTAATGCACACTGTAGTAGTGCCAATCATTAAGGATAAGACAGGTGACTCATCCGAACTTGCTAACTACAGACCGATCTCGCTTGCGACTGTCATAGCTAAGGTCTTGGACAGTTTGCTTGACCGACAGTTGGAGAAGCACCTCCATCTGCATGATGCTCAGTTTGGTTTCAGATCTGGTTTTTCAACTGAGAGTGCGATCCTCTGTCTCAAGCAGACTGTTCAGTACTACACTGACAGAAGCACACCAGTATATGCATGCTATCTAGACCTGTCAAAAGCTTTTGACCTGGTGTGTTATGACAAGCTGTGGCAGAAGCTACAATGTGAGACGGATCTGCCACATGAGATTGTATCGGTATTCAGATACTGGTACAGTAAGCAGCTGAATAGTGTCAGATGGGCGGGTGCGCTGTCGAACGTGTACAGGTTGGGATGCGGAGTGAGGCAAGGGGGTTTATCCTCGCCTCGCCTCTTTAATCTGTACATGAACCGACTGATCGGTGAGCTCAGCAGCACTAATATTGGGTGTTCTATAGATGGAGTATGTGTCAACAACATCAGCTACGCGGATGATATGGTGTTGCTGAGCCCATCGATCGGTGCGCTACGTAAACTTCTGCGTATATGTGAGTCGTATGCGGGGGCCCATGGGCTCAGGTACAATGCTAAGAAGAGTGAACTTATGATATTTAAAGCCGGTACTAAATGCTACGCATCTGTACCTCCTGTCACTCTTTGCGGCATTCTTTTAAACAGAGTGAAGCAGTTCAAGTATTTGGGTCACTGGGTCTCCGACGACTTGTGTGACAATAGGGACATTGAGAGGGAGCGCAGGGCGTTGTCAGTACGGTGTAATATGTTGGCTCGCAGGTTCGCACGATGTACTAGACCGGTTAAGGTGACTTTGTTTAAGGCGTATTGTCAGTCGTTTTACACGTGCAGCCTGTGGACTAACTTTACGCAGCGGGCGTACAGCGCACTGCGCGTGCAGTACAACAATGCTTTCAGGATGTTGTTAGGGTTTCCGCGGTATTGTAGTGCCTCAACTATGTTTGCTCAGGCGCGGACCGATGATTTTTTCGCGATCATAAGGAAACGGAGCGCATCGCTAATGAGTCGCCTACTGAGCAGCTCGAGCAGCGTCCTGAAGGTATTGTCCGAGCGGTGGGATCTGCCCTTGTTGCAGAGGTGGATGCAGCTTCATCGTAGTGCTTCCCCTCGTATTATGTAGTATTATTGTTATTTTTATTTCATCTTGACATTTCTGTATTATTATTATTTTCTTATTTAATGTGTACGTATTTTATAATCTATTTGATTAAATTGACATGTGTTTGTATTTTATTTAATTGGAACGACATGTGTATGTATTTTGTTTTATTTGATTTGAATGACATGTGTATGTATTGTAATTTGAATTAATTTGAATGTTGAATATTTATTTTATGTGTGAATTTTATATTAAATGTATTATTTTATAAGCGTTAAATTGTCAATTGGAAAGGACTCTGTCTGAAAACATAATTAAATGAAATAGTAACTAGTTGTCAAAATTACTAACATAGTTTTGTAAGTACCTACCTACTGTAACTAACCAAAATATGGATGTACCTTATCCGAATTAAATAAATTGAATTGAATTGAATTGAATAAATAAAAAAAAAAACATACATACAGTCGAACATAGAACCGCCTCCTTTTTCGAAAGTCGGTTAAAAAACATTCATTGCTGTCTTTATATTGTTTTCGACCTTTTCATCAGATTTCTAACTTTAACAATGATAATTAACCCGAAGTTAAATTAAACGGTGAGTAACTTCTTCGGGTTAAAATATTTTAATAAAGTTGGTTCTGACATAAAATACCCCTTTTCATAAAGTTATTATGTAGGTTAATAGCACTTAAGGCGAGTCCAATTACTAAGGTACTTTGCTGATTTATTTTAAACAAAGGCGCTTTGTGCCAAAAATAATAAGCATTTAGACTGGTGTTATTATGAAGAATGTTCAGCATGTGTTTTTTAAACGACTTCAAAAAAAGGAGGAGGTTCTCAAATCGACTGTATTTTCTTTTTCTTTTTTTTGTGTGTGGTACCTCATAACTATATACTAGTTGAACCGATTTTGATGTTTTTTTTTTATTTGAAAGCTGGCGCTTCACATGTGGACTCATTTAAATTTGGTGAAAATCTGATGAAGAACTACGGAGATACACAATGGAACTCTTCAATAAATGATAGCAAGCTTTCCAGAATAGCTGCAATCGCATGTCTGTATATTGTTTTCACCACTTCACAACATTACATCACGCTGATACGCTCTGAAGGGGTATACAGATTTGTACAGTTCACCCTGATACACCCTAATTTCACCAACTATGTTCAAATTCCCTATTTTTGGGGCTGTCAATTCGGGCATAAGTAGAAGTAATTATTAGTTTTACAACAACTAGAAATTGAAAAATAAAAACTTTTTTACAAAAAAATACAACCGACTTCCATAGATCAATACAAAAAATGCAAAATAACTTTAATTTCGGGAGTCGGTGTCAAATAATGAAGAAACCAAACTAGAAACAAGGTTTTTGTTCTAACAGGGTCCAACCTATATTTTAATATTTAAAGAAGAAAGCAATGGTCTCCTCACACTAAGCAGCGTCAGTTCTGATTGCAGGCTTACCGCTGAACAATACCACAGGCTGAACGATGCTGGGCGGGCGGCGTGTAGTGGCTAGCTCACTGTCTGATCAGCACCAGGCCCGTGAGTCGACGGCGCGTAGTGTTCCACGCGCGCCTCAAAGAGATATTTGTCAGCCACCACTGACGGGGCCCATCATGGCCTGCATGCCTAGGGATAGCGGATTTTGTAACAGAGTTACCGCTTCCCTGGGCACTCAGACAAGGAAGGAACAGGGGTGGGTTTTAGTCCGTAAGAGCCTGACACGCGCTCCCGCTCCACCCAGAGCGAGAGATGTCATTGGATGATTTCCCAACCCCAAAAAAACAGGCTGAACGATGCTGTATGGGATAACACCTGAACGCCTCTCTATCACCTGAAGGTCATGGGTAATTAAACGCCCGTATTGTAAGGTCGGCATTGTATTACCTGTGAACATCAATGATAAATGATAAATGATGTTTATTCAGTAAATAGGTTACAAGGAACACTTTTACACGTCAATGTTTTTGTCAGTTTAAGCTAGATGAGGCCGGTGTTTCCTAGCTGACTACCCTGAGAAGAAACACCGAAACAAACTCAGAGGTCAAAGTCTCTTTTAGTGTTCAAATCCATACAATGTGTACTGGTTAAATCATATGAGAACCATGTACGTTTATGTCTGGGATGAGCTTTATGAAGAAAGCAACACACGAATTCGAGTGGACCTGTCCAGACAGTGCAAGCATTTGTCAGTCATCGCGAAGCTCAACTCAGAACTTTGAGGAGCTCAACGAACCGACGAACAATACCAAAGTAAGGACATTTGAGTAGGCCGCAAAAATACTCAAACCGCCAGACAATCATAAAATCTACATGAATATAACGACATACATAGTTCTCGCATTCACATTATTCTATATGAGGACCATGCAGCTTAGTGTCTGTAGTGGTCTTTTGAAGAAAGAACCAAACATATTTGAGTGGACCTGTCCAGTCAGTGCAAGCATTTGTCAATGCTATTTGGCAAGGCTTGGACCTGAATGTGTGTACTTATTGTTATTAAAGTTAGTTGAGAAGACCAATGGTATGACTTTAGGTACTTAACCCACGCCACATGCGAGTAAATCCCTGTAAGTCGGTGAGTAAGAATCATTCATACAATCTCTTACAATTGGTTTGGGTCTAGTAGATATCAGTTTTAGCGAGAATACCATCATTGTACCTGGGCCCGCGTGGTGTATTACACCTTCTCAGAGAGAGGAGGCCTGAGTCCCAGCAGTGGGGACATTAAAAGGCTGATGATTTAAATATGACAGAATTGTAAAAACTTGCCTCGCTTAGGTACTGAAACCGTGTTGGCGATTTTTTGTTGTGAAGTCCAGATTTGGACACTTGGTTTTCCAGCATGATTAGACAGTGGGTTCAATTAATTGATTATTACAATTAAATTCGTAAAATTAGGTACGTGACAATTGTTCGATGTCAGAAACAAGAGTGATTCACTATACAATACACTAAAATCAATATTAATCACAGCTATTGTTCAATCATCGGTCACACGCCATCGGATTGCTGAGAAGGCGAATCTCACGTCTTAGGAATTTAGGGTTCCGTGAGTAGCGACATAACATGTTTTTTTTTTTTTTTTGGGGCTGGGAAATCATCTCATGACTTCTTCCGCTCTAGGGTGGAGCGGAAGGGCGTGTCAGACTCTTACTGACTAAAACCCACCCCTGTTCCTCCCTGCCCTACGTGCCCGGGGGCGAGGTAACTCTTTCGAATTTATCCTCCACCCCCGGGCAGAGCGACATAACATGTTAGTAAATTAAACCTACGTAATAAATAATAAACATTATCACCAAATTTCAATGTCATAGGTCAATGGGAAGAAGGATTAAAATTTTATGACAGACAGACGGACACGTGAGTGACAAAAATAGGGCTCCGTTTGAACCCTTCGGGTACGGAATCCTAAAAAGGGTCCGATTTTTAACCGACTTCGAAAAAGGAGGAGGTTATCAATTCGGATGTTTGTATTTTTTTTTTTTTTTTTATGTATGTTCGGGCATAACTCCGTCATATATTGACGGATTTGCAAAATTATTTTTTTGTTCGAAAGGGGTTTATTCCGAAATGGTCCCATATAAATTTCAAAAAGATCTGATGATGGGTTCCGGAGACAGACAACGGAACTCTTCAAAAATTGACAGCAAATCAACCGCGACTGCTGCTATCGTATGTCTATGAATTGTAAACACAGTTAAATGGGGAACCACAACTAAAAAGTGAAAAATAAAAAACTTTTTTACAAAAAAATAGAACCGACTTCCAAAAAAAGTGCAAAATAACTTTAATTTCGGAAGTCGGTGTCAAAAAACGAAGACACGAAACAGGAACACCGACTTCCGAAATTAAAGTTATTTTGCACTTTTTTTGGAAGTCGGTTCTATTTTTTTGTATCGTAGTCAGCTCGGTTTTTATCTCAGAAGTCCTTTTTGAGGTCTCGGTCAGCGTCTCATTACATGTACGAGTATGTTCCTTGGCTTTGTGAATATTATCAACTTCAAACATATTTTTGGGTAGGTAATAAAAACGCCAACATCGACGTCGTGAGTCGCTAACAATCTCACGACGTCGATGTTGGCAGTTTGCGCCATAAAATATTTTGATATAATATTTACATTACACGTCCGTATTTAGATCACAAATATATGTCGGATCACCAGGATGTACCGAGTTACAATCAGGCATCAGGTGGGTCTGTGTAGGTACGAGTATATCGTGCAATAAATAACAACGGCAAAGCAATTATTCACTTTAATTAATTTGACACATAAACTTGGTACTTTAAAATACTAGTAGCAACAAAACGTAGGACAGTTTCGACGCGTCTTCACTTCGTGACTCTGTAACGTAGTGGCAAAGTTTAGACGGCAAAGAACATCCTATTGCTTACATGAGTAAGTCATTGACAGGTCATCATTCTCCTGCCCTTATCCCAATTTATTTGGGGTCGGCGCAACATGTCTTTTTCTTCCATACTCCTCTATTAGTCGTCATCTCTGTAGTCACCCCTTTTTTACCCATATCCTCTTTCACACAGTCCAACCATCGTTTCTTTGGCCTTCCCCTACTCTTATAGCCATCCACATCCATACACAAGACTTTCCTCACGACATTTTCTTCATTCCTCCGCATCACATGCCCATACCACGACAACCGATTTCCACACAACTTTTCAGTCAGCGGTGCCACTTTCAGACTTCCTCTTATATACTCATTCCTAATTCTATCCATGCGCGTAACACCACACATCGCTCTTAGCATTCTCATCTCAGCTACATGCAATTGCTTTTCATTCATCCCTTTTGTGGCCCAACATTCTGAACCATACAAGACAGCAGGTCTGACCATTGTTTTATAAATCTTCCCCTTAAGTTTTAGGGGAATGCGGGAATCACAGATAGTCCCGGTGACCTGCCGCCATTTCATCCATCCAGTGTTAATTCTGTGCTTAACAGTCCGATCTATTTCGCCATCGCTTTGCACGAGTGAACCGAGATACCGAAAATCGGAGCAGACTGGGAGAAGCGCGCCATCTAGCACTACAGCTTCAGAACTGGAGAGACCGCCGAAATCGCAGAACATGTATTCAGTTTTGGTTCTGCTGATTTTCAAGCCAACTTTCTCCAGCTTCTGTTGCCATTTCTCCAATCTGCTCTGGATCTCAGGTCCATCTTCACCGACCAGAACAATGTCGTCGGCAAACAGCATGCACCAGGGTGCCTCTTCCTGTATTTCCGACGTAAGAGCGTCCATAATCAACAGGAAGAGGTAAGGACTTAAAGCCGACCCTTGATGCAAGCCTACAGCCACACTGAACTTATCGGTGTTGCCAGCAGCCGACCGGACGTAGGTACTAGATTGTCTGTACATAGCACGAATCAACTCAACATACTTCCCAGGCAAACCTTTCTCTTTTAAGGCCCACCACAACACATCCCGAGGTACCCTATCATACGCTTTCTCAAGATCAATGAACACCATGTGCAAGTTCTTGTGCACACGTCTGTACTTCTCGCACAATTGACGGAGAGCGAAGGTGGCGTCCATTGTCCCTCGACCTGGCATAAACCCAAACTGGTTCGGGGTAATCTCACTCTCCTCTCGCAATCTTTTCTCTATCACTTTCTCCCATACTTTCATAGTATGTGACATGAGCTTTATCCCTCGATAGTTGTTGCAGTCCTGTACATCCCCTTTATTCTTGAAGATGGGCACTAGCGAACTATTGCACCATTCTTGTGGGATCACTTCTTCATACAACAACTTATTGAAGAATAAAGTCAGCCACATACATCCATCCTCTTTTAAACACTTCCATACTTCCACTGGTATGTCATCAGGGCCCATGGCCTTTCCATTTTTCATACATTGAACTGCCTGTCTTACTTCATCCATGCTAATTTCTCTCAACAAACCCATATTTACTTGTACCTCTTTGAGCACACCACTCCATTCATTCTCTTCGTTCATCAACTTTTCAAAATAAACCTTCCATCGCTCTTTTATTTCGTCATCTTTCGACAAGACTTTACCGAGTTCATCTTTCATACATTTTATATGCATTATATCCCTCGTTCTCCTTTCTCTTAATTTTGTAATCCGGTAGAGCTCCTTCTGGCCTCTAGGGCTGTCCAGTAAATTATATAACTTTTCCTGCGCCTTAGCCCTGGAAACTGCAACCGCCTTTTTTGCCTTCCTCTTCCATTCTTTATAAATTTTCTTTTTCTCTTCTTTCAAATTATCATTTCCGGTTTCTACATTCTGCCATACTTTAAACGAAATTTTCTTTTCTTTTAGCATCTTTTGCACATCTTCATTCCACCACCATGTATCCTTTTCTATCATGCCTTTACCTTGCGATTCTCCAAACACATCTTTTGCTACTCGCCTTATACAATCCGCCATCTCTTTCCAACATTCATCCACAGATTTTCCTTCCATATCCTTCATTTCTATCATTTTATCTACCACTTGACTCTTAAACATACTTGCACACTCCTCATTTTCTATCATACGCCATCTGATTTTGGGTGGGGGCCGTTCTTTGTTCCTACTGGACGAGACACTGACTGTTACGTCCATCAATATGAGCCTGTGTTGAGAGACTAAGCATTCGCCTGGCAACACTTTACAGTTTTTGACTGTTTTGAGACTGTTTCGTCTCACCAAGAAAAAGTCAATTTGGGTCGCGTGCTGGCCACTTTTGTAAGTGATCAGGTGTTCGTCTTTCTTTTTGAACCAGGTGTTAGTTATTGCCAGGTCAAAAGCCGAAGCAGCTTGCAGCAATGTCTCGCCATCAGTATTACGGTCTCCGTACCCCCAACCACCATGCACTCTCTCATAACCGTACTTCAGACTTCCTACATGCCCATTAAAATCACCCCCCACAAACACCTCTTCACTCTCCTGTACATTCATCATCACACAATCGAAGTCCTTCCAAAACTTTTCTTTTACACTATCCTCACATCCTGATTGGGGTGCATACGCACTAATAACATTTACTATCATACTCTCCACAACCACTTTAATAGCTATCACTCTATCACTTACTCTTTTAACATCCACCACACATTCTTTTAACTCACTATCCAAAACTATGCCCACACCATTCCGTTTGCCATCACTTCCACAGTAATAAAACTTATATCCTTCTCCTAATTCTCTTGCTTTTGCACCCTTCCATTTCGTTTCTTGCAAACACGCTATATTTATCCGTCGCCTTTTTAAAACATCTGCTAACTCTCTTCCTTTTCCAGTCATAGTACCTAAATTCCAGCTCGCACACCTCAATCTTAATTCTCTCACTCTCCGAGCTTGCGTCTTACGTCGCACCCGCCCGTCCTGGTGCGACAACCCTTGTCCATTTCCCACAGGAGCCGGGTGCTGCCCCTGCGCGTCGCCTGTGGGGTACGCCCTAGCCCTATCGCACATCACATTTTTCCAGACCATGATGCAAAAAGGTTTTGGCAAAAGTTTTATAGCCGGCCGCCTGCCTGACGCCAACCCTCCTTGGGAATGCTGTTGTTGGTGGTTTACCCGCCACCGCGCGGGTGGCCCAAGGTGCTTTAGTAGTATGCACTAGGGCTCAAGCTCCCTTAGTCACCTCTTACGACACCCACGGGAAGTGATGGGATGGTACTATTCTTTTACGTCCGACACCATACGGTACTAGGTCATTGACAGGTGCTGAGAAAAATTACAGCATCACCGAGCGCGAGACGCTGGCCGTCGTAACCGCCCTAGAATACTGGCCCTGCTATATCGAAAATGGACAGCAATTCACGGTGTACATTGACCACAGCGCTCTCAAGTGGTTCCTGTCAATTACCAACCCAACAGGTCGTTTAGCACGATGGGGAGTGCGCTTATCGGCGTTCAATTTCGTTCTTAAACATCGACGCGGAGTTGATAACGTAATTCCCGACGCCTTGTCTAGGACCGTCCCAGTTAGTGCCATCAGTACTTCCAACTCTTATTTGGACACTAAAGACTCGTGGTATAGAAAGATTACCGACGGCTGTCTAAACGACCCATCGAAATATAAAAATTTCTTAATAAAAATAACGCTTTATATCGCATATCGAAAAATAATAAGAATTTAACTTCAGAATTCACGTGGAAGGAAGTCATACCAATCGAGTTTCACGAGGACACTATCAGGGAAAATCATTCAGACCCAACGGCAGGTCATATGGGCATATTCAAAACATACCGTCGTCTTGCCTTATCTTACCTACTACTGGCCAGGGATGTATCGGGCCGTAGTAAAATACATTAGCACTTGCGACAAGTGTTTACAATACAAGTCCCAAAATCACCAGGTCCTAGGGGAAATGGGTCGCCCGAAGCAATGTGCACGACCATTTCAGATGATTTCCATTGATCTTATGGGGCCACTACCTACCTCACGAAAACAAAACAGCTACATTTTAGTCATTACATGTTGCTTTTCAAAATATTGCTTAATATTTCCAATAAAGAGAGCCACTGCAGACATCGTTACTTAACTAATAGAGGAATGTGTATTTCTTATACATGGCATACCACAAACAATTATTATGGACAATGGTACCCAGTTCACTGGCAAGGTCACAAAATCCATGTTTAAGAAATACGCAATACCCAACGTGTTTTATACCCCAAAATATACCCCACAGGTCAATTTAGTAGAACGTTTCAATAGAACCATAATAACCTGCATTTCGACTTACGTAGAGGACGATCACAGAGCATGGGACCTATACATTCCCAAAGTACAATTCGCCATTAACAACTCCGTTAACGAAGCTACTGGATTTACTCCAGCCTTCTTAGTTTTCGGTCGCGAACTCGTTACCTGCGGAACTCACTATACGGACAACGACCTCGGTGACGAGATACAGTTTCTTCCACGTGATGCCTACGCAGAAAACCTGGGTGGATTGTCCGGGGTCTTTGATACTGTACAATCAAGACTTTGGCAGGCTCACGTAAAGAACACTTCTCATTACAATTTGCGTCGCAAGTTTGCTGAGTTCAGTGTCGGTGATCTCGTAATGAAGCGCACTTATTTTTTGACAAGGCAAACAAGTTCTCTAAAAAACTAGCACCAAAATTTATTAAAGCAGAAGTGATAGCAAAGAAATCACCATTAGTTTACGTACTACAGGATATGTCGGGGAAAAACATAGGCTCTTGGCATATAAAAGACCTAAAATTGGTAGGACTCAATAAATAAAAAAAAAAAATTTTTTATAAAAAAAAAAATATTAAAACAGAATTGGTCTTTACTACCAATAGTTAAACAACTCTTTTCTAATCTATTTACTGGAGCGGGTAAGATACTCCTTAAATAAGCCATAGTACAATTTAATGTTATTATTGTTTTCTTAATTAAAACTCATTGTGGTTTCGAAAATTGGTTCAGAAATTGGTCTCGTAACTCGTTGTGGGTTTGATTTGTGATTCAGTTTATTTTAAGGCCCTGCCTTTTCTATAATGCTTTTTACTTTGAACCAAGATTTTTTTTTCTTATATACAACTATGGGTCCTTTTTATCCATAGTTTTTATTTATTTCACTATCTGAGCGGTTTGCAACTCATTAAATAAGCCATTGCAGGGGCGGTATAGTTACTCCTTAATCAAAACCTAAACTAGAAAAAACTTTACTTCTTGATTTTATTTATTTATTTATGAGCGGTTTGCAACTCAGTAAAATAAGCCTCTGCAGGAGCGGGCGGAGACTCCTTAAACAATCCAAAATCCAAAACAATATTTTATTTATTTCTTTAGTAACTTTGATATTTATATTGGTTCTTAGTAAAAATCATTCACTGACTAAGTCTGATTTACGCGAGTATTTAGTCAAATAAGGACGATCTACTCTTACATATTTGCTAGGAAGCGGACTCACTTCTTTAATAAGTGGTCTGCTGGTATGATAGGTTTATGAAAGGATGAAATGAGCTAATGATGAATGAATGAAGATGAATAAAAGGGTCGTATTTCAGATGGTGGCTAATGCAACACCATAAGGATTTTCACCCAGGTAAAAATCCTACCTTTTTTAGGGGGTCTGTAACGTAGTGGCGTTACATTCTCAATTAAAACATAAACATACGGAAAAAATCCTGAGACCAAAAGCCACTATAACGGTTTTGGTAAGTATAAACAATATTAGTTTACTGACAACACTATTGTCTTTGGATTCGTTGACATCTGTCAATGACAGCGTAGATATAAAAACCCTTACACGACAACGTGGGGTCCTTTTTCAATCTTTATCCAACTGCTGGCGGTGGACTCGTACTCACCTTGTTCTGTCGAACACCCTTGAGCCGTGAACCGATCGCCAAATCCTAGCAGTTGCACGTTTGCATTGGCAAATATTTACCAACTTAATTACGTGTTCTTCAACCCCTGTAATTGGGTGAGTGTTTGAACAGCATACAGGTAGCTTTGTGCATTCTGTGTTCCTAATCTTGTGTATAAATTTTTTCCAGAACATGTCTTCTTATTTCTTTTCTTAGCATTGTAAAATCAAGGTTTATAACCTACAAAAGATCTGTCGCATATATTATTGTAATCACGCCTTCCGCGTGGTTAGCTTTACGAGGCCTTAGCTATGCACATACTGACTTGCGCGTGGCTGCTGCTGCGCTCGAATGTGCATGTTTTCATGCTTTTCCACCTCACCTTGTAAACTCCGTCTGATTTTGACAACCACACTTGTTAGCGCTCGTACAGCCGCTTTGCTCATGCCTAGGTGTCAAAATCAGCGGAGAAGCTTATCATCCATCTTTGACACGCTGGACATTGTTCCCAGGGTCCCAGATCCGGATTCCCACATCCGGATTCCTAGATTCGGAGGGAAGATTTGGAGCCCTACGCTCCGAGCACCATCTACATCGTACCCTATCGCGGCCATCCCGCCGCAAAACCTCGTGCCGCCGCCACCAGGCTGCTCGCCACGTCGGCACGCACTACGCCGGGTGCTGATTTGCCCGCGTGGTATCTGCTGGCCGTCTCCGAGCCGGCACTATCACCTGCCGGCCGTCGCCTTCCGGGCCCTGACGATCTGCGAGTCGGCGGCTCGCTCCACGCCGGGTATTCAGTTACCCGCGTGGCCTCAGCAGGCCGTCTCTGAGTCGGCACTATCACCTGCCGGCCGTCGCCTTCCGGGCCCTGACGATCTACGAGTCGGCGGCTCGCTCCACGCCGGGTATCCAGTTACCCGCGTGGCCTCAGCAGGCCGTCTCCGAGCCGGCTGGACCACCTGCCGGCCGACCCATCCTGGTTCCTGTCGACCCTGCGAGCCGGCGCTGCTACCTGTCGGCCAACACCTCCGGGGCAAACGCAACGTGGCTTCCCCGAGACACCAAGGCTGAGTCAGGGCAGTAGCGTGCTATCTCCCGGGGAATACGAAATCTTGTGACTGCAAACCTCCCCACACCCTTTCTCTATTTTAAAATATATATTTTTAACGTTGACCGAGGTACGTGTTGTTATTTTTCATCCCACGTAGGCTCCTTACGTCACAACTCCCAGGCTAAGACTGCCCGACTAGGAGAGTCTTTCCCAACCTTGAAGTCTAACGGAAACGCGTTGACTCTGTCAAAGCCCGCCAACTGTAGTGTTTATAGTTGCCGCCAGGTGGCGTGCTTTGTTTTGTTGCCAATTTGACAACCGGATACGAGATATACATACTTGTACCAGATTTCAACTCAATCGGTCCAGTAGATTCAGACAAAATTGGCTGTGGCAGATGGATAGACAGACAGACAGGCGGACAGCAGACAGATAGACACACAAGGGATCCTATACGGGTTCTGTATTTTCATTCGGACGTTCGGAACCCTAAAAAGGTTCGTTTTATGTTATCGTAGTCTGCTCGGCTTTTTCTAAGAAGTCTTCCTTTGAGAGGTCTAGGTCAGGGTCTCATAACAAGCGTCAAGGAACACCTTAGCTTTGTAAATATTTATGAATAATAAGAACTTCAAACATATTTTTGGACATTATTGGGATTTAATTGGCAGTTTCTGTCTAATAAGAGTTTAAATTGTACGTTTATTATTGAAGTGTTTTCTAAATATTAATTTATTTTATTAATTACGTTACGCTCAGGATAGATGAAATGGCGACAGGTCACCGGAACAACTTGCGACCGACGGATACCCCTCAAGTTAAAGGGAAATCTATAAGTCCGTGATTATACCTGTCATACTGTATGGATCAGAATGTTGGGCTGTGAAAAAGACGGATGAAAAAAGATTGTATGTGGCGGAGATGAGAATGTTGAGATGGATGTGTGGAGTAACGAGAATGTATAAAGAGAGAAATGAGTACATTCGAGGTACTTTAAAAGTGGTACCAGTCACAGAAAAGTTGAAAGGGAACCGCTTATCTTGGTATGATCATGTGAAGAGGAGGGATAAAACACATGTAACTAAAAGAGTTATGAATTTAAATGTGGATGGATGGAGAGGGAGAGGGAGGCGAAAGAAAAGATGGATGAATTGTGTGAGGAGTGATATGAAAGAAAAGGAAGTTAGTGATAGCGTGATGGCTGACAGGACAGAATGGAAGAAGAAAACGTGTTGCGCCGACCTCAAGTAACATGGGATAAGGGCAGGAAGATGATGAATTACGTTACGCTGAAATTTGGCATAAATGTGTGTAAGTCTGGTGACAATGCAATATTATGATACAATTTAGCTGATCTGATGATGGGGCCGGGAGGAACGGACTAGAACTTCTTGTTGACTAATGGTAGGAATTTGGGCTAGTATTTTGTTGTCACGAGTAGGTACTTTCCGTTACACATGATGACGAGAAAGTCTTCTTTTTTTTTGTTCAAAAACTTTTAATTTATTATTCAGAAATGGTCGCATTCTTATCTGAGTCTCAATCTGTCAACTAAGTCTAATTTCCCTACAATATTGACGAGGGTTTCGACACTTACGAGTATTGTCGCCGATATGAGATTGCGAGTAGATATTGAACATTTTTATACAAAAACTAGCTGACCTTGTGAATTTCGTACCGCCTCCGACTCAATAACAAAAAAAATACTAAAGAATAGCCCAGAAAAAAATCATCTCCACTTTATGTATAGTAGGGGCTTATATGTAGGGGCATATGTGTAGGGGCATATGTGTTGGGGCATATATGTAGGGGCATATATGTAGGGGCATATATGTAGGCCCTAATTTTTTTTTTTCAAGATTTTATTGTTTCGTTTTGTCGGCGTGATTAACATAATATATAACCTACCCTTGCAAAGTTACAGCTTTCTAGTACTAACAGTCTCTGAGCTAGCCCGCGGACGGACATACGGACAGAGTGAAACTATAAGGGTTCCTTGTCCTTGTTAGGACTACGGAACCCTAAAAAGCAGTTCCATACAAAATGTATGACACAATTAATTTTGTTCTTATTTTTGTTTTGGTACATTTCTGATATTCGGGGCGGGGACAAATTCAACAAATCAAAGATAATAAAAATCGGTCCAGCCGTTCCTGAGTTATTATAAATAATAATAATAATAAATATTTATTCTCTCACCACAATAAACTTTGCAGACATTGAAACGCTAAGTTATATACATATTATAATAACGTTTTCTGTGGGAGACTGATGCCTAAGCTAGGCTTTATGGGCCTGTGTTTTAGGTCACCAGGTCTCCACCCTCTAGCAGTTAATAGACATAGAAATGAAAAATAATAATAATGAGAAAAAAAAAAGAAAATCAACAATATTTTAAATTCTGTCTGTAGCTCAACATAATGTTTTAAAAAATTAAAAGGGTGTACGAGTAACTAACCCGAATTTGTTTTATATATAAAGATAGATACTTATGTAAAGATTGGCTTTGAGTTATCGGTCCTTTATAATACCTACTAGAACATTCTATCTATTTTTAAATGTGGCTATACAACCGGCTAGACTAGACGTAGAAACAAAAGAATATTAGTTATAAGTTCTTATAAAGTTAAAGTTATAAATGTGCCCATCTGGTACTCCGGGCTAATATCATTGAAGCTAGCTGAAGCGAATTTTATTATTCGAAGTGACTGGTTTCTCATGAAAGCATTAATTTATTGGGAATATGAACATTTAAATTTCCCAATAATTTCTTGGACAAGAGTCTAACATTTGTTTTAGGGTTTCTTGAATTGAGATTGTTAAGAAAACTTAGACATTTATTAGCTACAGGATATTTAGGACTACTGCTCGTAACTTAAGTAGATATAGAAACTTCAATTGCCTTGAATCTTTAGGGTTCCGTACCCATGCCCAGGGGTAGCGTATAAATTCGGCACTCAGGCAAGGAAGGAACAGGGGTGGGTTTTAGTCTGTAAGAGTCTGACACTCCCTTCTGCTCCACCCAGAGCGGGAGATGTCATTGGATGATTTCCTACCCCGCAAAAAAAAAGGATTTCGTACCCGAAGGATCCAAACAGAGCCCTATTGCTGTTACTCAAGTGTCCGTCTGTCCATCTGTCCGTCGTCTGTCACAAAATTTTGTTCCAAAGAATTTTCTGCATAAGACTTCTTGAAAAATAAATTGTTTGGAACTTTTTAGTTGTTTTATATCAGTCGGTTTTTTTGATATTTTCAATGTTTTCATTTCATACTTTTTAGTGAGTTATATTTTTAGAATTGTCTCCTCGAGCTATTTATTTTGATACCCTGTAACAAGGCAGTGTTAAAGCCTTGTTTATTTTTTGACCTCTATTCCAAAATTACGTTCTTTCCTAGCTTTTTTTAATTTAAAATTAAAATATTACTAGTTTTCTCTGTCAATGGTTTCTGTTTTTATATTAAAAATCAGTTCTAATTCTGCTGCCGAGCTAGACTAAGCTCCTATCCATCATTGTAATTTTCCTTCTATTCAATAAATGACAGTTACCAGTTTGTAAGAGTTACTATAACAGTGAAGTGCAGCTTTCATAACCAGGCAGTTCCTAGCAATAATACAATTTATACCTTTACCTAGTCACAGTGTATGGTGTACGTACGATTAATAAGTGCTTCATATAATCAAGCCTACTGTATATAATAAAATATACGTCTGAAATCGACGTGTTTATCTTTATCCAACTCTCATCTACGATCCTCCTACTCTACGTTCTCCTCTGCGTGTCACTCCTACAACCTCCTCTACGTGTCACCACACGGACCGGAGTGGTGGCACTCCGGTCCGCAACGTGACAACCACACATGATCAGGGCACAAAACAAATACAACTACACTTACCTAATGGCGGTCGCCATTATGTTTTTTTTTTTCAAAATTCATTTAGCGTAGATGTTATCTCATTTGTTAAAATCCATCAAACTGTTTAGGCTACAGTGCGTGTCAAAGAAATATACAAACATACACACATATATGCATGCATACTCTCGAAAAATATTACCTTCCTTCCGGGGCGTCGGGTAATAAAGAAAAGGTTACCGAAGACTTGTGTGATGCGACACTGATGTGACAATATTTTTTCATTGGTATTTTTCTAAAGCTCCCGTAGACATGTACTATTTGATATTGCAACAATATGTTTTCATTGATTGTTCTAAAATAACTCTACTGAACCGCGAATAGTACACCTAAGACTACCTACAGTACTGTCTTTCCTTTTTCTCTATACAATTCAAAGGTTGTCTTGAAAAAGATCGCTTTTAGCGACAAGGCCGCCCATTGTGTCACCCTATGTAAAGTTTTCTTCATTTATGTGTTCTCTAATGTAAATGGTGTACATAATAAAGAGTATTCTATTCTACTGGAAGACGCAGCGTTGGAAGCTCTGGTGATCCCACCGGTAGCCGATGAATGCGACACGCACAGGACCAGTCCTTGTGGTGACACTTGGGGGAGACCTATGTTCAGCAGTGGACGTCTTTCAGCTGAACTCTACAGATAGAATAATATTCTATGTGTAGAGTTCATCATCAACATCATTTTGCCTATGAAAACGCGTTTTTTCATCGTTGTCGCATCGCCCTTAGCAACATCCTACGACATAGTGGCCAATATGCAGCTAGCCTGAAGAAAACTTAAAGGCCTACGTACACCGGAATAGAATGGCAAAGGATTTTGCTACTGGTCAGCGCACACTAGCCACTTAGATACTGTAGCATTCCGGTGGCCTACCAAGACATCCCGCGATGTGGCGCGGCATGCCGCGTCACGCCGAAGTATGCCTCAAAATAAATACGTGTGAAGTGGGTAGCTACCCACTGTCTCACCCCGCGGCATATCACGGCATCCTTTGGCGTACCGTTGCATACCGCAGTGCACCGTGGGATCCCACCACGGGATCCTTTAGCGCGCTCTCCAATGCCGTGTCAAGAAATCCCTTTTGACGCCACGGAATTAATTTAAAACATTGGCATTTATATCGTATTCCAACTAGATAAGTTTGAATGTCGGTCGTTTGGCAAAAATTTAAATCCTCTGCCATTCCGTCCTGGTGTGCGTAGGCCTTAATACTATTTTCTTCCGCCAACACAACTTCCTAATAGTATTTAAGACCTAACCTCGTCTATGTACTATTTTTACTTTATTTTCACCATCGTCTTTTCAATGTTATTTTATTGCATTACGGTTGCTTAAACCATTAGCTTGACGTTCATAAAATTATAAAACTCTCAACGTAGTTTGCCTGCACGGAGGTGAACGTAATTAAATTACTGACTTGTAACGTTTATTTTGGTGCTGATTAAATCTAATCTTAATTAATACTTGTTAAGGAGGCATTATTTGCACTTTAGTGGGATAAACAGGATAAAAAACCGGCCAAGTGTGTGAGGACTTCGCATATTTAGGGTTCCGTACCAAATTAGGGAATTATCAAAGAAAAAATCTGATTTATTAATGTATTGATATTTGTTAATAAAATATACGTAATAATAAACATTATTACCAAATTTCAAGTTCATAGGTCAATGGAACCTGGGCTTGCGGACGGCGAGTAATGGGTAGCTCGCCGTCCGATCAGCACCAGGCCCGAGAGTCGACAACGCGTAGTGTTCCACGCGCGCCTCAATGAGTTGTCAGCAATAATGACGTGGCCCGTCAAAGCCCATGCCTGCCCAGGGGTTGTGGATAAATTTGAAACAGAGTTACCGCGCCCCTGGGCACTCAGGGCAGAGAAGGAACAGGGGTGGGTTTTAGTCAGTAACAGTCTGACACGCCCTCCCGCTCCATCCTAGAACAGGAGATGTCATTGGATGATTTCGAAATAAAAAAAAAAATAGGTCAATGGAAAGTTAAAAAAATCTTCCGAACCAAATTTTGTGACAGACGATGGACAGATAGACAGACGGACAGACGGACAGACGAACACGTGAGTGAAAGCAATAGGGCTTCGTTTGGACCCTTCGGGTACGGAACCCTACAAAATATCACCGAATTGAGAAGCCTTCTCCTTTTTATGAAATCGGTTAAAATATAATAATATAATATAGTATAGTATTTGGTCAAAGTGTTTGTTCTGGAAGTACTGAACCAATTGCGGAAATGATTTTTTTCAACACTCACTCGAAAACCCGCTCCTAATCCTACCGCTTTTAGGCTTGAAATGCAGCGTATGCCGCACTAGTGCGAAAAGTGTGGTGGCCAGCTCCCGCCACAATTTATTATATTTATCGTATCAGGCTGTCGTTCTTCAGCACCCAATGGTCGCGCGCCAGCCTTCTCCAAGGCGCACGAAGAAAAGTCCGCTAGCTATTCCGTACAATAATTTCATACTAAATACATTTTATGCTTAGAAAGTTTTACTTTTTAGGGTTCCGTTCCCGAAGGGTGCAAACGGGGCCCAATTGCTGTGACTCACGTGTCCGTCGGTCAGTCTGTCCATCTGTCCGTTTGTCTGTCTGTCCGTCGTCTGTCATACAGGTTTTAAAGTCAAACGGTTTGAGCTATGGTCTTCAAATTTCAAGGTCACAGTATAAGCACTCTGTTGACCCTAAGCCATATAAATAGTCAAAAATACATTTGGTACGGAACCCTAAATGTACGAAGCCCGACACGCACTTGACCGGTTTTTATTTTTTTATTTTATTTTAGATTTTAGATAGGTTTGCTCTTGACTCTAGTCTAGGTCAGAGGTGACAGAGACAGAGTCGACGATGGAACGAGCTCACCCAGAAGAAGCCTGTTCACTCTAACTTTGAAGAGAATAGGGTTGTATGCATTCGGAAATACAGACGCAGGTAGAGAGATCCACTCCTTTGCTGTGCGCATTATTAAAGACCATCGGAAACGCTTAGTGCGAATTCGTAGAATAGCAACAAGGTAGGGATGGTAACTTGTTATTCGTCTAGTCTAGATGTCCGATGGTAGAAGGAGGCCGGTGGGATGAGGTCGTGGAGTTCTTGGGCACACTCTCCGAAGTACATTCTATAGAAGACCGACAAGCAGGCAACCTTGCGGCGATGAGCCAAGCTGTGAAAGTTGGCATCCACCAGTTTTACGTCGCCAATGAGTCTCTTAGCTCTGCGTTCAACTGCGTCAAGCGCAACCAGTTGATATTTAGCTGAACCATCCCAGAAGTGGCTGCAATACTCCATGCAGGATCGAAGTTTTCGAGTAAGTGTGTTGAAAAACGGCGTTTGTTACACGTGCGCAGTTGCCATTGCAGTTTTGCGGCTCAACAACAAAAATATATCATTAAAAAAAAACCGGCCAATTACGTGTCGGACTTCAGGGTTCCATACTTGAGGGAATTGTCAAAGAAAAAATCGGATTTATCAATATACTGGTATTTTTTTGTAAAATATACCTAATAATAAACATTATCACTAAATTTCAAGTTCATAGGTCAATGGGCAGTTAAAAAATTCTTTCGAACAAAATTTTGGGACAGACGATAGACAGACAGACAGATGGACACGTGAGTGACTACAATAAGGCTCAGTTTGGACCCTTCGGGAACGGAACCCTAAGAAGACTATTTCGGAAGAAAAAAAAGATATACCACGGAACTCGAAAGAAACTAATATTCTCCATAAAGAGAACAGAAAATAAACAACATCAAAGTCACACAGAGACTGTCGGTCTAAACTAATCAAATCCAAAACATAAACAAGTCGTGGGATATCAGAACTCCAACAGGCCTACGCCGTAGCACTTCGTAGCGGCAGTCGTAGCACCGTAGTCGCGTAGGCCAGTCGCGTTCAGGCCCGGCCCAAAAGTTCACGAAGTGTTACGAACTTTTCGTGTCAAGTTTTTAATGTGTGGATTTGGAATAAAAGTATTCTGTGGTGGTTACTGATTTTGATAAGAGTTTAAAATACTTTGTGTATAAAATTTAACTATGAAATTTTTGCTCAACAACTTTTAATTTCTTAGCACTACAAAATTAAAATTTAATGAAGTTTACTAAAACATTTTGTTAAGTTCTAAGAGTGTGTGTGTGTTCCAGAAGTGAAACAAAAAAAAAACTTCCGTAACTTTTTCAACTAAACTAATATGTGAGCACCATGCCTAATACGATCTTGAACAACTACGATTACGAAGAAGAAATATCTCGTCTCACCACTTCAGAAATCGACAAAAAATTCTGGGACTATTTCGATGGAGCCACTACAGCAAGTTCTAACATCACGGAGACAGTTCTCCGGGACCAGGGTCCTGTGCTCGTGATCTATGGGATCCTGCTGGCTGTTGGAGGAGTGGGAAATGTGGCTGTGCTGGTCAGCCTGGCCAGGTCGCGGAGACGGAAGTCCAGGGTTGACCTGATGATGACCCATCTAGCGCTCGCCGATGTCTGTGTCACTTGTGGAGTTATTCCGTTGGAGGTAAGTTTTTATATTAGTGCTTATAGTGAACTTAAACATCGATGAATTGTGTTTTTTTTTCTAGATGTAGATTTGCCACGATTTTACGATAAATAACAAAAATAATCTTTTTATTTCACTCTTCACAAAGTTTCACATCTATATGTACTTATGAGATCAATATAGGTAAAATTAAATAACCAAAATGCATCCTTTTTGAGAGACTGGAGTCCATACTTGGCCTAATACCCTGAGTGACGGATCACCAGGCTCTCACCCCGAATTTGCGTCGAAACTAATTTCTGTCTTTGAACAAATTACATAATATCAACAGGAGATATTGATTACCGAACAAAAATGCGTGAACACAGAAAAAGAAATAGAAACAAATAATTTAAATACTGGGTTCCCAACTATGAAATTGGCGTTTTTTACTCACAAATAGAGAACCTCGTCACTTCTATGAATTAAAAAATTCATCAATTGCTTCATATTCTATCGAATAATGACCGTCATAGACAACTGCCAATAGTAAAAAAAACCTTATTACTTAAAGTTTTAAACAAAAAAAAAATACCTTAAAAATGACTCCTCTTTTTGTTAGCAGAAATGAACCTCACTGTTTAAACAGTGAGGGGAATAATTTGGAATAAAGGGACAAGAGACAATTGACTCCAGAAATGGACTCTTCGTAACACTTAATGAACGAACCATTCAATCTTCCGCGATATTGGATTTGTTATTCATTCATTCAATATGTCAAGATTGATATTAAAATACCGGCCAAGTACGTTAAGTAGGGTTTTTATTTTAAACGTTGCCCCACACTAGGAATTACTCCTGTATCGTGGGTGCGTTCACAAACATTTAAACTCACATACACAAGACACCCAGACCCGGAACAACTGTCTGTAGGTCATACAAATATTTGTTCCGTGCGGGGACCGAACCCGCGACACGCAGCGCAGCAGCCGAACGCTCAACCACTGCGCCAACCGTGTCATCGAAATTATCAAAGAAAAATCTGATTTATCAATATACTGGTATTTCTTAGCAAAATATACGTAATAATAAACATTCTTACCAAATTTCAAGTTCATAGGTCAATGGGAAGTTAAAAAATTCTGCGGAACAAAATTTTGTGAGACAGATGACGGACAAAAAAGAAAGACAGACAGACGGACAGACGGACACGTGAATGACAGCAATAGAGCTCCGTTTGGACTATTCGGGAACGGAACTCTAAAAAGGTTTTTATAACAATGAGAGCAGTGGTGGCTCAGAGATATCGGCCGTGACTTACAAGTTGTAGGTCGTAAGTTCAAACCCAGGCACGCGCTTTGCTTTGTGTCAATTATTTCATCACAACTGCTCTCAAAACGTTAAAGGAACATATCGTGGGGAAACAAAATAACTTCGAAGACACGCGACATTTACCAACTCGTATTGAGTCCGCGTGGATTACAGCTCACACCCTTTCACAGAGAGGAGACCGGCGTCCCAACAGTGGGAATATTATACAATGCTACTTCTGGACAAAGGTGTTTGCCAGACTTTTTCAGTGTTCTTTATATTTTCCCTTCTCCGGTCAGTCCGAAAGGAACGAGTCCAAATCGGCCCACCAGCGTTTCTTACGCCTGCCTTGGTTAGATCAGGTCCACATCGCGGGACGATCCTGGCCCATCGATTTTGAAGATCCTGTAACAGTGACGCAGTCCCAATTCAGTCTCACAGACTTCTTGAATAAAATTGCCATGCTATTCTTTAAAATTCGAAGGCCTGTCGGTTTGTTACGTTTTCACGTCACCGCCGCCGTCGTAACCGCTGAACCGACGTTGGTGAAATTAAACAAAAATATAGCTTTGAGCGTGGAAAATAGCATGGTATACGTTTTATCAATATAACATGTGGACGAAGCCGCGGGCAGAAGATAGTGTAATATTTAAGAAAGAAAAAAAAAATCAACAATAATTGCATGGTAATGGTACAAGCTTACCCCGACCCTTGAGGATGTCAAGAGAGGTCGGGGTTGCGTAGCAGCACGGTTCGGGGATATAGTAGTAGTAGGGGTGTACTTCTCCCCGAACCGATCTCTCGCCGAGTTCCAAATCTCTCTCGCGGAGTTGAGAGACGTCGTCGTCGTCGGGTACCGTTCCCTCCCCGTGCTCGTCCTCGGGGACTTCAATGCCAAGAACTTGGCTTGGGGTTCCCGGTACACGGACGCGCGGGGCAGGATGGTGGAGGACTGGGCTCTGGAGACAGACCTGGTCGTCCTGAACCGGGGTTCTGTCCCCACGTGCGTGCGGTGGCAGGGCGAATCGGTGGTGGATATCTCATTCGCCAGCCCCGCCCTGTCACCGTGCGTAGTTGACTGGCACGTCATGGAGGAGGTGGAGACGCATTCCGATCATCGGTATATCCGGTTTGACGTCTCCGCCCAGACCGCCAGCGCGCCGGTCCGACAGACCCCGAGTGGTCCGCGTTGGTCGCTGAAGCAGCTGGACCGGGCGCTACTCCTGGAAGCCTCAATCGTGCAGGCCTGGGTGACATCACCGGACAGGCCTGCCGACATAAACGACGAGGCAGAGTGGTTCCAGGAGGCCATGTCCGAGATCTGTGACGTGGCAATGCCCCGGGTCCGGCCTTGTGCTCGGCGCCAAGTGTACTGGTAGTCGGCGGCGCTTACGGCTTTACGCCAAGCGTGTATTGCCGCGCGACGCCGGTACACCAGGTATCGCAGGCGGCTCCGTAACCGCACGCCGGAAACGGAAGCCGTCGAGGCGGAGCTATACGAGGGGTACAGAGCGGCGAGGACCGCCCTCCGAGCGGAGATCTTGCGGGCCAAGAAATCGGCCCGCGAGGAGTCGCTGGAGGCTCTCAACAGAGACCCGTGGGGGCGCCCGTACAAAGCGGTGCGGCAGAAACTCCGCCCATGGGCCCCCCCGCTGACGCAGAGTCTCCGGCCGCAGCTCGTGGAGGGCGTGGTGAGCGCTCTGTTCCCCTCGCGAGGGGAACATACCCCTCCGCCTATGGCTCCGCCTCCTGCGGTACCTGATGCGGACCAACCCGACGACGACGACGTTCCCGAAGTGACCGAGGTAGAGCTGAGAGCGGCGGTGCGTAGGCTGAACGCCAAAAGCACCGCCCCAGGACCCGATGGCTTTCATGGGAAAGCCTGGGTCCTGGCCTTGCAAGAGGCTCTCGGGCCTCGACTCAGAGGGCTTTTAAGCGCATGCTTGGAGAGGGGCCAGTTTCCACGTCGGTGGAAGACGGGGAAGCTGGTCCTGATCAAGAAGGTGGGGCGCCCTGCGGACTCTCCGTCCGCTTACCGGCCCATTGTGCTGCTCGACGAGGTGGGCAAGCTCTTTGAAAGAGTAATTGCAGACCGCCTCGTCGGGCAGATGGTGCGGGTGGGGCCGGATCTGGCGGAGAGCCAGTACGGCTTCCGCAGGGGGCGCTCCACGGTGGACGCCATCATGCGCGTACGAGCCCTCACGACGGGGGAGGCAGTTGCCCGGGGCAGGGTCGTCTTGGCGGTGTCTTTGGACATCTCCAATGCCTTCAACACCCTGCCCTGGAGTTGCATAGTGGAGGCACTCCGGTATCACCGGGTGCCGCCCTACCTCCGTCGCGTAGTCGAGGCGTATTTGACGGACAGAGCCGTCATCTACCCCGGTCATCAGGGAGAATGGAACCGGCGAGAGATGTCGTGCGGTGTTCCACAGGGATCGGTCCTGGGGCCGCCTTTGTGGAACATCGGATACGACTGGGTGCTGCGCTGCGACCTCCCCATTGGCGTCAGCGTAGTGTGCTACGCTGACGACACGCTAGTCTTAGCGCAGGGGTGGTCGCACGAGGCGGCGGCCGACCGTATGACACGCGGGGTTGCGACAGTCATAGGGAGGATCCGGCAACTGGGACTCGAGGTGGCATTGCACAAGTCCGAGGCCATGTGCTTTCATGGCTATCGGAACGAGCCACCGGCGGGTTCCCAGATCACGGTAGGAGGGGTTCGCATCGGCGTCGAGGGTACGATGAAGTACCTGGGATTCGTCCTCGACAGCCGGTGGAACTTCGTCGAGCATTTTCGACGTTTGGCTCCCAGATTGGACAGGGCCGGGGCCGCCTTGAAGCGGCTCCTACCCAATCTGAAGGGGCCAAACGCCTCCTGCCGGAGGCTCTACGCGGGGATCGTGCGGTCCATGGCCCTCTACGGGGCACCGGTGTGGGCGCGTTCGTTGACGCAGCGGTCAACGCGCCAAATGAACGCGGCCCAGAGGGTCATGGCCATCCGCATCATCCGCGGATACTGCACGGTCTCCCGTGAGGCAGCGAGCCTCCTTGCCGGACTGTCACCGTGGGATCTGGAGGCAAAAATCCTCGCGCACCTGTACGAGTGGCGCGAGGAGGCTAAACGCCGGGGCGAAACTCCGCTGCCGCGACAACTCGCGGCTCGGCGGACAGAGCTCCGGCAGGATCTCATGGTGACATGGAGAGAGCGACTGTCGCAACCCAGCGCTGGGCTCGCCACCATCGAGGCGGTAGTGCCCCTCTTTGAGGAGTGGCTGGAGAGGCGCCATGGCGCCCTCACCTTCCGCCTGACGCAGGTGCTCACCGGACATGGCTGTTTCGGGAAGTACCTGTGTCGGATCAAGGCGGAGGTGACCCCTGCGTGTTTCCACTGCGAGGATCGCCCCGTGGACACGGTGGAGCATACGGTGGAGGTTTGCCCCGCCTGGGCAGAACACCGCCGTGTCCTCGTGGATGCGATAGGCGGCAGCGACCTCTCGCGCCGTGCCCTGGTTCAGGCCATGGTACGGAGTGAGAGGGAATGGGGGGCCGTCTCCAACTTCTGCGAAGCAGTAATGCTCGCGAAGAGGGAGGCGGCACACGTTAGGGAGACTCAACAGAGACCGAGTCGCCCTAGCGCCCCCAGCAGCAGCCGTCGCAGGAGACGCCAGGGGCTGCGAGACGATCTCCGGCCACCATAGACCCGGGCCTGCGGACGGCGAGTAGCGGGTAACTCGCCGTCCGATCAGCACCAGGCCCGAGAGTCGACGGCGCGTAGTGTTCCACGCGCGCCTCAAAGAGTTGTCAGCAAAGGACGGGGCCTGCCACGGCCAGTGCCTGCCCGGGGGTGGAGGATAAATTCGAAAGAGTTACCTCGCCCCCGGGCGCGTAGGGCAGGGAGGAACAGGGGTGGGTTTTAGTCAGTAAGAGTCTGACACGCCCTTCCGCTCCACCCCAGAGCGGAAAGAGTCATTAGATGATTTCCCACCCCCCAAAAAAAAAAAAAAAAAAAAATGCTACAAGCTTCGTTACTAGAATATTATTATTTTCTTTCTCATATGGTTACAAAAGCAATAAGCCTCTGGCTAGTTAAACAAAGTTCAAGTTGTTGATATTTATTGCCTTGAGGCCAAAAGGATAAGGATAAGAACTATACGTGGAAATTTTCTAGAAATGTTTTAAAGAAAATAATAACAAAACAATTGTTGCTAACTACTGGATATAAGAGCTAAGTTATAAATGAAAGTTCGTTCTTCTTTTGATCTCTTAAATGTTTATTATCTACACGTTCTGAGAAGTTAAATCGCGTCTTCGATAATTTTTTAAGGTTATTTCTGTTTTATTTTACGGTTATTCTAAATAATTTTCACACTTATGAACTTCATAATTTATAAGTACGTCTATTTTACAACTTTGGTAGGTAACTACATAGTTTTTTTTTAAATTTATTTTATATTTCGAACAGATTAACGATGCAGCTGCCATGTAATATCTTTACCACCCATGGTTTTTTTGAAGTTATACTTCTTAAAAAATGATGAGAGTGAAATTTTAAGAAGCGCGCGCATCACTGTCACACAAAATTCACAGGTTGAAGTTAGCTAGATCCGACACCCTGAAGTTAGCTATGGTCTGTGGTTCATGAAGAATGATTGTTTTCCTTTTGTAAACTTTGTGACGGTTTGGTTTTTTATCTTGTTACGCCAAAGAAGTATAACTTCTTACGTGCGTACATAAGCACACACACACTTTTTTTTCTGTGGTGTTGGGAAATTATCCCATTACCTCTCCCGCTCTGGGTAGAGCGGAAGGGTGTGTCAGACTTTTACTGACTAAATCCCATCCCTGCCTGAGTGCCCAGGGGCGCTGTAACTCTGTTTCGAATTTATCCACGACCCCTGGGGGTTGACTGGTAAAGAATGCCTAAGGCATTTGTCCGCCTTGTATCTTTGTGCATGAAGTGCTAATAAATAAATAACTTCAAGGAGAACAATAAATTAATTTCCCTTACATAACTAAACTAAAATTAGAGAATCACTATCTTTTACTAAAAGTCAGTGCGAGAAAAGGACGGCTATATCTATGACTTAAAAATAAATAAAAATAAAATTTCAAGTTCAGAAATCAATGACTGACAGACTGACAGACTGACAGACTTGCACACTGACAGACTGACAGACTGACAGACTGACAGACTGACAGACTGACAGACAGACTGACAGATGACAGACTGACAGACTGACAGACTGACAGACTGACAGACTGACAGACTGACAGACTGACAGACTGACAGACTGACAGACTGACAGACTGACAGACTGACAGACTGACAGACTGACAGACTGACAGACTGACAGACTGACAGACTGACAGACTGACAGACTGACAGACTGACAGACTGACAGACTGACAGACTGACAGACTGACAGACTGACAGACTGACAGACTGACAGACTGACAGACTGACAGACTGACAGACTGACAGACTGACAGACTGACAGACTGACAGACTGACAGACTGACAGACTGACAGACTGACAGACTGACAGACTGACAGACTGACAGACTGACAGACTGACAGACTGACAGACTGACAGACTGACAGACTGACAGACTGACAGACTGACAGACTTACAGACTGACAGACTTACAGACTGACAGACTGACAGACTGACATACTTACACACTGACAGACGTATAGATGGACACGTGAATGATGTGAAATAGAGCTCCGTTTGAACCCTTTGGGTACGGAACCCTAAAAAAGGTACCTACTCGTACAGTGGTCTAATTAGACCACTTTTCTTCTGTAGTTGTTAGTCTAAGCATAGTGGACATTTCCGGAAGGGTTTCCTTTCTCCAAAAAGGTCGCCCTGGGAAACTTTTGTTATTACTAGGCGAGGATTTACGAGGGACGGTACATTTTCATTAAAGTTCCGAGACTGTGCGTGTTTTTCGTTAGTCATCGTAAACTGAAGAGAATTACTCGGAAATACACTGAAAATGTATATGTGGGTTCTTGCCGTGCCTCGGAAAGTCTGTTAAGCCGATGCTCCTAGTGGTCATTTTTAGAACTCTGACAGTCGTGGCCCCGGGCACGAACTCAGTGGCCGGCGGCGGTGCGTTCTAATATATAGATTTATATGGAACTGGTCTCGAAGGCAGCGGCACGGCGGCGGCGCGGGGAGAGGCGTACGAGCAAAATCAAAATCAAATCAATTTATTCGCCATAAGTGTTGGTACAATTTCGGTCTTAAAATAAATAACTATAGGTACAGATCCATAACACTTAGTCATAACAATGTGACATGCAAACATTTGGGTTTAACTCCTAATTCCTAATTGGTGGATCGTCCGAACATTGCTCGAGAGCAGACGTGTTTTTGGTTCCTTGCACAGATTTGTGAAGTCCTATCTTGTAATTTAAATTAATAAAATTAAATATTTTGTGTGGACCTTGGAGCCCTATCTTTACTACAAAGAAGAGAGCAGTAAAACCCGACATCACTCACTCTGGATCTCTCTGGACGCCGCAGGAGCAAACGCAAACGGCCACCATCTACCAGGGTACTATAGATGCTAAGGACACGCACTGCGTCACACTGAAGAATTGACAACTGTGAGTGAGCAAGATAAAATATAAAGTTGTTTTTGACACATAATTTGGAAAAAGTACTAGGACCGCAGAGACAGCAGAGGCTACTTTATGACCCTTTAGTGATCCACTTTTTTGGACTCAATTACCGTAGTCTGAGTGGCTCAGTTGGTAAGCGCTTCGGTTCAAACACCCGGAGAGCCCGAGTTCGAATCCCGCAACCAAATTTACTTTTTGTAACATTCACTTTTGGTCACTTTAACCTTTTGTGTCATTCACTTTTTGTGAACACACTTATCGTTACATTATGCCATTAAAGCGTACGCCACCCCCGGCATCGCCGGCAGTGCGTTCGGACTCAGAACCCGACTTCCCTACACAGTCGATTGAACAAGAGGATCCTAATGTTACACTACGGAAGCGGAAATTCGATCAGGTGGATGACATTAATATGTTTATGACTGAAATGAGAACCTTATTCTTAAGTTTTGAAAAGAAGCAGAATAAAAAACATGCGTCTCTCCAGGCCACTGTGGATGAAATAAGGGTGCTTAACGCGGCCTTAAAAGAGTCTGCTGACTTTGTCTCAAAAAAGTATGATGATCTCATATTAGAGTTCAATAAGTTAACTGCCGAACGCAACGAAAACCTAGCGTATATTCAGGTTCTGGAGGAAAAGGTGGAGAATCTTGAACGATATCAAAGGGCCACTTGTCTGGAACTAAGAAACGTACCAATTTCAACCCATGAGACTAAACAAGATCTTACAAAAATCGTTATCGATACAGGGAAAGCTCTAAGCATTCCAATAAATACTTCAGACATTCGAGATGTGTATCGTTTAAAGACAAAGTCAGATTCTAACAAACCAATTTTAATTAACCTCACGTCATCAATTATGAGAGAAAAGATAATCCAATCCTTGAAATCCTACAATAGATCAAATCAGCAAAATAAACTTTCTACAGTGAATCTACAATTGGGCGGCCCTGTCAAACCAATCTACTTATCAGAAAGTCTAACCTTTAAAGTGAAAAGACTGCATTACCTCGCTCGAGACTTTTCGAAAACCAATAATTTTAAATTCTGTTGGACTGCAAACGGGAAGGTTTTAATCCGCAAGAAAGAGGGCGCCCCAGCTTATACCATAAATAGTGAACTGGACTTGAAGAATATTAAGCTGGGAGACTGACTATTTTTAAGTACTACCCTATATTGTTATTTCTTAATTACGAAATTCTTTTCGATTAATGCATGCTTTAATTTTTATTTCATAATCATAATTAGTTATTATAATTCATTGCCAAAATGCCAACTTAAGTACTCTGTAATGTTATCACATGTAACATGTACAAAAACACTAACAACAATTTGTAACACTGTCAAATCATTCATTTTGAATCACAAAAAAATACCTACATACCTTAATACCTACCCAAGTAGAAATATGATTGAAAATTACACATTTAAGCCTGACTTTCGAGCACACAAATATATAGTGAATTTAATAGTATACCGCTGGAAACCTCTACCTGAACCCCTCATTAGTGACCTGCTATTTGTTTGATGACAATAGTGGATAACATACGCGATTTAAACGATCATATTGATCAATTGTCAGTATCTGATTCGTTGCGCTGTGTGCCTGAAGAATGCTCCTCGTATGTTAATAACCCTAATACACAGTTTAAGATTATAGCGCAAAATATCCGGTCAGTTTACGCAAACTTCGACTCATTTCTGACACTCCTTTGTAGAATTAACCTGGATTGTGATGTTATTGTGTTAACAGAGTGTTGGCTGAAATTAAATTATGCTCTACCGTCGATTGAAAATTACTCAATCTACTATACTGTACAACTTAAAAACCAGAATGATGGCGTCATCTTATATGTTAAAAACTTTGGCAACTACTCTGTCGCAGAGCCTGATTTTATGGATGCGAGTTGCCTCGTGCTGAAAATCGGTACAGAAAAAGCCATTATATGTATTTACCGCTCACCCTCTACTCTAGACATAACTAGATTTTTGCAATCTCTGAACTCTCTTCTAACTGAACTCTCATCTTATAAAAACATAGTTATTCTTGGAGATATAAACCTTGACATCAGCGGTAACTCGACCTCTAATCATATCTCTGACTACCTTAATTTGATGGCTTTTCATGGTCTTCTTCCTGCCCACACTTACTCTACGCGGGAGTCTGCTTGTCTGGATCATGTCATGCTCAAGACTAGCACACTGGCGCTTACACTAGTGATTGACTCTTGTGTAACAGACCATAACTCTGTTTTGCTTTGTCTGACACAAGGTAAACGGGTAAATACTGGTATCAAAACTATCTCAAAAGTCAATTACAACTCCTTGGACTCTGAAATGAACAGTATGAATTTCCTTCCGATGTATGAGCATACTGATGCTAATGAAGCTACTAATTATTTTATCAACACGCTTGTCGGTGTTTTGCGCTCTCATACAACTGTAATTAGGCTTCCAAATAGCAAACGTTTACTTAAACCATGGATGACTACTGGCATGCTTCGCTGTTTACGTAACAGAGATGCAATGCACAAAAAACTGAAGGTATCTCCAGATAATGCCATACTAAAACTAACATATAAAAGATATAGAAACTACTGCACAAAAATCATTAAAAAACTTAAGAGGGACTACGATAAGGCGGAGTTGAGCAAGGCTGGCAATGATAATAAAAAGTTCTGGCAAATTATAAAGAGAGTTACGAATACCGCAGCCCCAAAGAATCCAACTGCTGACTTACTTGTTTCTTCTGCCTCTCCACAGCAGTCAGTTAACTCTATTAATCAGTTCTTTGTTGACACTGGAAAAAATCTCGCAAATGTTTTTACATACCAACATTTTATCGGAGACCCTCCTTTGATCACTGATACCACAGCTCCTCCGCTACACTCGTTTCTTATGGTCGACACTGATGAGGATGAGGTTGAGGCGCTGCTTATGACACTAAAAACTGAAGCTGCTACTGGGTGGGACAACATACCTACCAAGTTTCTTAAACGTTATAAGAGTTTGCTTGTCCCTCCACTGACATACTTATTTAACCTTTGCCTCGGCACTGGTGTATTCCCCGTCTACTTGAAAAAAGCTCTTGTACATCCTATACACAAGGCGGGGGATAGAAACTGTGTCAACAACTACCGACCCATTGCTGTCCTACCTTCAATATCTAAAATCTTAGAACGCATTATAAACAAGAGGCTTATTAGATACCTTGAGGAAAAAAATCTTTTATCTCCCAACCAATTTGGCTTCCGTCGAAACCAGTCGACCAATGATGCTGTTCTGGAGCTGACGACTCACATTGTCAAGCAAATTGATGCGAAAAAGAAGGTAGTGACAGTTTTTCTAGATCTAAAAAAAGCCTTCGACACAGTTTCTGTTCCCAAGCTAGTGTTGAAACTGGAGGAACTGGGAATACGAGGCCTCCCTCTAAAAATATTTGCGGACTACCTCAACGAAAGGACCCAGTGCGTAAAAATTAATAATTACCTGAGTGAGGAGCTTACTATCACCTTTGGCGTTCCTCAGGGAAGTGTGGTTGGTCCCACACTCTTCTTGGTGTATGTTAACCAGCTGTGTAATCTTCTTCTCCAAAATGGAAAAATCACAGCATTTGCTGATGACACTGCACTCACTTTTACTGGTGATACCTGGCACGAAGCTTTTGACGCGGCGCAGAGTGGACTAGACCAAGTTTTAAAATGGCTTAATAATAACCAACTTACCCTTAACACAGATAAATCAAAGATAATCTGCTTTACCTTACGTCAATCTGCACAGCCTCCGATTTCACATTCCCTAATCGCTCACTCAATCAACTGTCCAAACAACGGCACCTGCTCTTGCCCCACACTCACACGCACCCCCACAATCAGATACCTCGGGGTGACTCTTGATGACAATCTCAGCTTCTCAGCCCACATAGATCTACTAACAGCAAGGATAAGAAAACTGATATTCGTATTTAAGACTCTTCGTCACGTAGCAGAAGCGCGGATTGTCAAAAGGGTTTACCTCACACTTTGCCAATCACTGTTGTCATATTGTATTTCGGCTTGGGGTGGTGCCCCTAAAACCATATTGTTAAAATTGGAAAGAGCTCAAAGAGCTGTTTTGAAGGTGGGTACTTTCCGTCCGATACTCTTCCCAACGGAGGAATTATATAAGTGTTGTGGGGTACTCTCTGTCAGACAACTCTATATTCTTAGCACAGTCCTATTGCAACACAAAGATACCCCCTACACTGAAATCACCAAAAGGCGTAAGGATCAAGTTTGTCAGCACTACAGATGTAAGTATTCATTTACAAACAGGTTTATGTGCTTCCAAGGTCCTCAATTATATAATAAACTAAATAGGAAACTGAAATTTTACTCTTCTTCTGTCTCGTCTCTAAAAAAGTCCTTGACAAACTTTCTGCTTACCCTGAACTATTCCGATACAGAATATCTACTTTTTTCTGAAAATAAACCCCCCTAAAACATTCACTAAAACACACTTCATTACATACACAACACATCATTACATTACATACACAAATAAAAATTGAATAATCACACAAATAAAATAATCATTATTAATAATAGATAACGGTTGAATGAATTATAATTTATAAAATTAATTTTATTGCAAATAAGGCTTGATAACTTTACTTCAACAAATACTTGTTCTACCTGTAATTAATTTATTATGTTAAAATATTATTTATGGGCGTGTACCACTACCCTTATTACAAGTTAATTAATAACTTAGCAAGGGTGCTGGTTGCAACACCTACCTGTTTTTGTTAATTTAAATGTAATGTAATCAAACTATTCTATTTTATGATAACATTGTAATTTTATTGGCTAAATAAATTATTATTATTATTATTATTATTAATTAATATTTCGTATATTTATTTTTACACATATTATTTACATTTTTAAATATTTTTAAAAGAAAACATATAAAAAAACATTTAAAAATATAAAAATAGTAGTCCACCGGTATCGGGAGCAGGGTCCAAGCTACCGGTGGTTAGGGCTAATTAATATTATTATTATAATTCCGAAATTAAATTGAGAAGTAATGTTGTTACATTAATAGTAGTTACATACATGAGTACTGTTAATGTTGTTTTTTATTTTCTAACCTCTTAATAAATATATCTTTCACTGAGTAGAAATTCTTTTCCAGTAACCATGCTTTCAGACACCTTGCAAATTTATGAGCTGGTAAGATTTTAACATTTTCAGGTATAGCGTTTAATAGGCGACCACACATTTATTTATTATTTATTTATTTATTAAACTTAATGCACAAGTAAGAATTACTGTACAATGGCGGACTTAATGCCTTAGGCATTTTCTATCAGTCGACCTTAGGGTAGTGCAGAGACGGAATGTGGCAGGTGCAACTTAAGGGAAAGAATAAACGGAAAAAAATACAATAACAAATACATACTTAAATACATACATACAACAAAATTAAAAATATAATTGAGAAAAACGAAAACAACGAATCAGCGTTGTGTTGATTTTTCCAACTCCTTACGTGCCGTGAGAACCGACTGGTTGCCGTCCTGATGTTCGGAGGGGTGGAAGAATGGACAAACCCAGAGCGGTGAGAGGGACACCGCAGAAGACGATTATTGGTTGAATCATGGGCAGGACTATCCTATTCCTGTGCCTAATACTTTTTGGAAACAATTTTTCAGCTTTTCTAAATAACTCCGGGTGCATTTTAACAAATTTAGCGCATTCAATGATATAAAGATTTGGAAGAGTCAGTATAATGAACTTTTTGAAAAAGGGTTTGCAAGATTCCCATGGGCGTATTCCTGCTATGGCACAGATGCATTTTTTCTGTGCGAGAAACACTCTCTGACTTTCTGTTGAGTAACCCCAAGTAATGACACCGTATCTCAACACAGAATCAACGTACCCATAGCATGCAGATAAGACGGTTTTTAATTCTGCTGTTTTTGAGAGTTCGTATAGAACGAACACGAATTTATTTATTTTGTAGCATAATTTATTGACGTGGGCTTTCTAGTTGCATTATTTGTCAACCGTGATACCGAGAAATGTCGTTTCTTTATTGATATTAAAAACATTTACCTGTTTTATTTAAAAAAAACCGTTATGTATTATTTATTTCATAATTAATAATAATATAATAATAATAAATTTATTTATTTCTCTCTCCACAAAGGTTGGCTTAGAACTAACATCTTAGGACTAGACAATATATATTAAGTAGACAAAGCTCCTTTGCGAGAGACTGGAGTCCGTACTAGGGAAACCCTGTGTTACGGACCTCCAGGCTCCCAGTGTTTAGGTCTTCATACGGTACATTACAGCAGTTTAAAGTACAAGCACAAGCATTTTGTAATTTCTATGAAAGAGAAACAAAGGAAAAGTAGTTAACATAAATATTAAAATAAAAACAATAATAAAAAAAAAAATAACTGTTATGGGATGTTTTGTATGTACTGAGGTGGGTGGTCATGTGTGGAGTGACTGGAGTGTGACGCTGTGTGTGTGTGTGTGGAATTTGATGTTGTGTGTGTGTGTGTCTGGAGTGTGACGTTGTGTGTGTGTGGTGCGTGATGTGTGAATATAAGGTGTACTGTGTGGTGTATGTGTGAAGTCTTGTGGGTAAAATGATACTGTGAGATGAAAGATGTGTATGTTGCGTTGTTATTATGTGTGAGTGCCACTGTATCTGTCTGCGAGTTAAATGATTAAGATGGGATGATAAATAATTTCTCTGTGGTATCGTAATCCAGCGATTTCAGCCAGTTAAATATCGTATTTTTACAGGATTGTTTACAAAGGGGGTAAATTGACCAGATTTCGTTTAATTTATTATACAGGTAATTGCCAAGAAAGATGAAGTGACGCCGTGAAAATTCTGTATGCTTATGTACTAAAGCCGTGGGATCGTAGTGAAGCTGGGAATGTTTACGGAGGGTTACATGTAGTATGAATAATTGGCGTACCGTTAGGACAACAGTATTTTCATATAAGTCTTTAGTTGGGTGTAGGAATGGTAAGAAGTGACCCACCTTCAGGACTGCCCTCTGGGCACGCTCGAGCTTCAGCATGGATGTTTTATTAGCTCCACCCCATATGGTTATGCAATAAGTAATCAATGATTGACACAGTGCGAGATATACCATTTTTATAATTTTAGGGTTTGCGACATGGATAATTACTATTAAGTATGTATTATAGTGATATTTATTTGACCTATATCTCCGTATATATAAAATTTAAAGTCCTGGCTGACTGGCTGATTAATATATTGGGTGCCCACCTATGAAATTGGCGTTTTTTTTTTCTCACAGATAGAGGACCTCGTCACTTCTATGAATTAAAATATTTATCAATTTTATTGCTTGATATTTTATCGAATAATGACCATCATAGATGCCAATAGTAACAAAAACTTATTACTTATAGTTTTATACAAAAAAAAAACCTTAAAAATGACTCCTCTTTTTGTTAGCAGAAATGAAACCACTATAAAATTTGTTTTAACTTAGCCAAAACTTATTTTTGTTGCTTAATCTAAGTGGCATACGTTATCTTAGTTTTTAAACATTATTGCAAAAAAATGTAAAACATTAGTGTTCATAGTTGTTAAATAAATTAAGAAAATGTTAGTATGAAAAATGCAACTTCTTAAAAATTCTCCAATCAAAACGCTGATTTCATAGGTGACCTAATATCAACGCATAGCCTAAACTGCTGGTCTTCAAGACATGAAATTTGGAGGGTGTGTTCGTGTTGAAAAGTAAGTATCCACTAAGAAAGGATTTTTGCAAAATTCAACCCTTAAGGACCTGATAAGTTTGTATTTAAAATAGTACATTATTACATTGTATGGTATTTTTAACCGACTTTCGAAAAAGGAGGAGGTTCTATGTTCGAGTGTATGTATGTTTTTTTTTTTTTTTTTATGTATGTCCGCGCATTTCTCCGTCAGTTGTGGACCGATTTTCAAAATTCTTTTTTTATCCGAAAGAACATACTCCCGAGGTGGTCCCATATAAATTTTATCGAAATTGCTTTAGCGCTTTTTGTGAAACTGAACAAAAACGAAAAATACGCATATCTTGATGACGTTTTTGTGTTCTCCAAATGTTTAAATTCCACGTTCCATGTTATTGGGGATTTTAGTTCTGGGGTATAACAACTAAAAAGCGAAAAATAAAAAACTCTTTTACAAAAAAAAACAAACGACTTCCAAAAAAAAATACACTAAAAATTTAAAAATAACTTTAATTTCGGAAGTCGGTGTCAAATATCGAAGAAATAAAATACAAACAACGACTTCCGAAATTAAAGTTATTTTTAAATTTTTAGTGTATTTTTTTTTGGAAGTCAGTTGTTTTTTTTGTAAAAAAGTTTTTTATATATCATTGTTTTTTTGCTTTCTGTATCTTTCTCCTACTACTCTTACACACAGAGCCAATTCTCCTTTCGTAGGTATGCTGGAAAAGATTTCATTAGAAATAAGCATCACCTTTGAACACATTTTTAGGGTTCCGTGCCCGAAGGGTAACCAACGGAACCCTATTACTATGCCTCCGCTGTCCGTCCGTCCACCCATCGGTCTGTCTGTCAGCGGGCTGTGTGTCATGATCCGTAATAGGTAAACTGTTGAAATTTTCACAGAATGTGTATTTCTATTGCCGCTAATAACAAAAAACCAGCCAAGTGCGTGCGGATCCCTAAAGGTATTTTTGACGATTTGTGTGGCTTTGGGTCAACAAGATGCTTGTACTATAAAAAATTGCAGACTTCAACCGTTTGGCTGTAAAACCTGTGTGACAGACGACGGACAGACAGACAAGCGGACACGTGAGTGACAGCAATAGGGCTCCGTTTGGACCCTTCGGGTACGGAACCCTAAGAATAAAAAAAAGGGGACTCACCTAGAAACGTATTTTTTTGGCTTTTTTTGCTCGATCTTAATAATGGCAACAAGTAGACGCGTATAATCTTATACGATGGTACGGAACCTTCTGAGACGATTACATCTATGCGAACTGAAAGCACAAGTATATAGCAAACTTAGGAAACAATGGAACTTGCAGTGAACTGATCGACAAACACGTTACAAGTTTGCTACCGGTAATGGAAGTTGACTTGCTACTCGACCACACGAGTTTCGAATTCGAATGGAGACTCAACTTCATGCAATGGCAATACAAACCTACCTACATGATTGTGTGGAACTTTGAAAAAGAAATCTTATAAACTCTGTTTTTTTTTTTGTGAGCGTGGTAAATAGAAAGAAAGAAATGAACGACCAGAGCGGGAGGGCGTGTCAGACTTTTACTGACTAAAACCTACCCTTATTTCTTCAATTGCCTGAGCGCCCCAGCTAAAAAAAAAAAAAAACGGAGGGGCGCGGTAACTCTATTTCGAATTTATCCGCGACCCCTGGTGCTTGCACCCTCTGGCGACGATTGGAAGCGGACATGGAACATTCAAATGGTGTGCTATGTCATTGGCCGCAGGAGCGACCAATGTGACGTGCGCCTCCTAATTTCCTGCTGGCTAGCTGGTCCGTAGAGAGCTGTGCCTCGGCCATTCTTTCCTGGGTCATCACCGCATCCATCCACATCGCTGCTTTTGAGGCCATCTCGCGTGCCTCACAGTAACAAAGTTTAATCTCATTATCGCGTAATTGCCAGGCCTGTTGGTCTAGTGGTTAGTGACCCTGACTGCTATGCCGGAGGTCAAGGGTTCGATTCCCACCCAGGACAAATGTTTGTGTAATGAGCACGATCATTTGTTTTGTGTCTGGGTGTAATTTATCTATAATATGTATGTATTTAGAAATATATAAGTATGTTTATCAGTTGTCTAGTACCCATAACACAAGCTCTGCTTAGCTTGGGACTAGATGGCGTTGTGTGATAGTTGTGGAGTATTATTATTATTAAAATATAATAATAAAGGCCCAAAATAAACCTCCGCAAACGCTTAATATTCCATAAATACTTTCAATAAAACACAGAAAAACGTGTTCAGTTTACATCCGTGTGGTCGGCGACAGTTGCAGTTCAAGTCAGCAGATTCTTCATGTCGTAAGTACCATCAAATTGTTGCCTTATGTTAATTAATCCTGAAGTTGCCAGAGTAATCGACAATTTAATTTTCCTTACCGCCCTAACCGCGTCACCACCTGAGCAGTATAAATTCTCTCTGCGCCATGAAACCTCTAATCTAGACTTATGACTAAAAAATTAAAATTTTCAGTCGGGTTGTTTGATTATATTTTAATTTTAATGAAACGTTATATGAACGCTTGGTTCTTGGAGTACTCAGAATGAGGGTTCATTCTGAGAATTTCAAGAACCAAGGCTTAAACCATTTAAGGGTTTAAATGGTTTTTTTTTTTTTTTTTTTTTTTTTTTTGCATAGGATGATTTCCCACCCCCCAAAAAAAAAAAAAAGGGTTTAAATGGTACCCACTCAAGAGGCGAGAGAACATTAGTTTATTTGCCCATTAAATTCCCCTTTGATATTTAGATTTTGTTCAAAAATGCCTTTGATGTTCTGGAACCGAAAAAAAAACCCACCAAGTGCGTGTCGGACTTTGCACATTTAGGGTTCCGTACCAAATATTGGTATTTGTTTGTAAAGTAGGTACACGTACCTAATAATAAACATTTACACCAAATTTCAAGTTTATAGGTAAATGGGAAGTTAAAAACTTATTCGGAAAAAAAATTGTGACAGACGACGGATAGACGGACACATGAGTGACAGCAATAAGGCTCCGTTTGAAAACTTCGGGTACGGAACCCTAAAAATGGACCTTTAAAACGAATTAAAACAATGTTAGCAAATCTTATACACTTGTAAAAAAATACTCTTAGTACGTGATTATGTTCTAAATGGTCCTTTTTGTAAGAAAATCTAATATTATATTAAGGAAGTATTTTTCTTTTGTACCTTTGATGTGAGAAAAAGGTATAAATCAAATTTAATGGTGCGGGACCCACGCAGTCACCTCTAACATTTAATGGAAAATTCCAAGAAAAATTCATTGTGCTATCAGCAACATTATATGAGTCATATACATGTTTTAGGACACAAATAGTGGCCGAATTTACATTTATGTAAGACTTTTGTTACCTTTATGATTTCGGTTACCGTAGTTAGCGACCGCGTTTCGCGGGTTTGATTCCCACACGGAACAAAATATATTTGTATGGTTTACAGATAGTTGTTCCCGCTGGTGTATTCGCTAACTCAGTTGACATCAATTTGATAGCCACTATGCAGTACATTGCTCGGTGGACATCGATTATAATAGGCACTACGGTTTTCCTATACGTCAAAGCAGTAATGTACGGCATAGTGCCTATCAAATTGATGTCAACTGAGTTAGCGGATACACTCTCAGGTCGTCCGTCGAAGGAGACTAGTCTCCACGACACAGGGAATCCTAGTGTGCAGGCTAGTGCTATTTCGAATTTGTACTGCTTTTTTGAGCAATAAAGTTTTTATTATTTTATTTTCGTCTGGGTGTTTTGTGTATGTGAGTTTACATGTAGGTATGCTCACGAACCCGTGATACAGGAGTGTTGGCCAACTAAAAATATAATATATTATTGTATACACATGTATACTTACAATAAACTGTAAGCATAGGTTAATGGCACACAATCCGCCTGACGCAGCAGATTGCACCGGACGCGGCTGTTTTGGGAGGTTCCTGTGTCGAAAAAGGCGGGAAGAAACGCCCAGGTGTCACCACTGTGGAGGTCGCCCAGAGGACACGGTGATTAGTTTTATTTGAGGGATCAGTTTATGGCATTTATGTTCAAATATGATTTTGGGCAAATGGACACCGCGACTAGCGTACGCGTACATGGTGTAATCCGGAAATTCAATGCGAATGTTTGAGACACTAACACACACGCACGAGACATGAGTTCTTACTTTTCCATGCCTCGATTGGAAAGCATTAAGGGTCTACTACCCGCAAAGTGGCGCCCTCATTGAATGAAAATCGTAGCATAGCATTGAAAAGAAATATTAAAGAGTCCAACGTCACGTTTGTTACAAAGAGGATAAAGTATTTTTAACCGACTTCGAAAAAGGAGGAGGTTCTATGTTCGGCTGTAAGTGTTTTTTTTTTTATGTATGTCCACCGAATACTCTGTCAATTGAGGACCGATTTTCAAAGTTCAATTTTTATCCGATAGGAACCACTCCCGAGGTGGTCCTATATAAATTTTATCGAAATTGCTTCAGCGCTTTTTGAAAAACTGAACAAAAACGAAAAATACGTATACCTAGATGACGTGTTGGCGTTCTCCAATTACGAATATGTTTAAATTCCACGTTCCATGTTATTGGAGTTTTTAGTTCTAGGGTATAATAACTAAAAAGTGAAAAATAAAACTCTTTTTTATTAAAAAAACAACCAACTTCCAAAAAAAAATACACTATAAATTAAAAAATAACTTTATTTTCGAAAGTCGGTGTAAGAAGAAATAAAATACAAACACCGACTTCCGAAAATAAAGTTATTTTTTAATTTTTAGTGTATTTTTTTTTGGAAGTCAGTTGTTTTTTTTTTGTAAAAAAGTTTTTTATTACGTTGTTAAAACAGGTCTCAAAATGTTTCGTATCCAAAGTAGTAGGCAAAAGTACCAAAAACGGTCGTTTTTGACACTTTAGCTTACTACTTTGGTTTTCAATATTTATTTTATTTATTTATTTATTAAAACTTCACGCAACACAAATGTACAAAGCTATGCTACGATTTTTTATTCAATGAGGGCGCCACTTGACCGGTAGTAGGGCCTTAATGTTTGTGACATGTGGTTTCAGCAGGACAGCGCTACAATTAATTTAGTATAAGAAACTTTTGACTAACGATTATTTTAAGAATGGTCCCTTTTAACTGGCCTCCATGTTCGTGCGATTGGGCGCTTTAGATTATCTTCTTTGGGGGTATTCATAGTCGCATGTCTACGACAGTAAACCAGAAACCATAGATCACTTGGACGCCAACATTCGATGCGTTACTGCCGAAATTCAGCCTGATTTATTGCGAAGAGTGTGTGAAAATTGGACCTCCAGATTATGCCTTGTACGCGCTTGTCGCGGTGGCTATTTGCCCGAAATATTATTTAAACACAAATACCATAAAAATATCTCTCAAGCAGCAGAGCAGTGGTGGCTACATGGTATTGGCAGCGACTTACAACTTGTAGGTCGTGAGTTCAAACCCAGCCAGGCGCTTTACTCTGTGTAAATTATTTCATCATCACTGCTCTCAAAACGGTGAAGGAAAACATCGCGAGGAAACCGGCATGTCCTAGAACCAAAAATTCAAAGACATGTGACATCCACCAATCCGCATTGGCCACTGGATTACCGCCCACAGCCTCTCACAGACAGGAGGCTTGTGCCCCAGCAGTGGGGACATTTTAAGGCTGAGGATGATCTCTCAAATAAATTCAATTCTATTGGTAATAAAAACATTCACACACCCTTTTCTTATACTTTCCTTCATAGGAAAGTGACTAGAAATAGTTGTTCACGCGCATACCCCGTGACACACGCACACTACAGCAACAGCGACGACAGGCGGGCGCGGGGAAGGCAAGGGCGCGGGAGCGAGGCGCGGGAGCGGGATATACGGCCCGTCAGCTGGAGAGCAGCGACACTGCGTCGACAGCGCGTTGTACGAACTGGTCGTTTCACTAGACTTATTTCTATATACCTATATAATTGTATATTTCTAAAATAAATCAAGTTTTATTATCAACTTTAATACAAGTAAATCATTGAAGAGTACCCGCAAAGTTCCTGCCTGACCTCACACAAGAAACACAATCACAAACATTTGAAGTCTTATGAGAGTAGGCGGTAGAATAAAGAATTCTCTTGACTTTTGTTTCGATAAAAAACATCCTATAGTGTTATCTAGTAAACATAACTTCACAATATTGTTATTCAAATACGAACATCATCGTCTATTGCACGCTGGGCCTCAACTACTATTATCCACTTTACGATAAAGTGGTGGCCAGTGGGTGGCAGGAATTTAGCTAGAAAGATAACCCGTCAATGCGGCGTCTGTACTCGTATAAAAGGCAAAACAATAAAGGCTCAGATGGGCAACTTACCAGTTGAGAGATTAGAGTCAAAGTTTCCATTCTATCGTTGCGGTGTCGACTATGCTGGACCACTGCTCATACTTATACCTTAAACCTGATACCCTTGTTCTCATAAAGGAGGACAACTTGCCACCACTCAAGTGGCGCCTCGGCAGAGTCACGAACACCTTCACAGGACACGATGGCATCTCCAGAGTCGCCGACGTCAAAACAGCGACGGGACTGATCCGGCGTGCTTACACGAAGCTATGTCCGTTACTACCCGATGATGACGTGAGAGGTTCCTGAAGAACGTACCACCGCTGCACTCCTTTGGAAGCGGGTGCTTCCAACCCGGGGGCCATGTTCACGCGCATACCCCGTGACACACGCACACTACAGCAACAGCGACGACAGGCGGGCGCGGGGAAGGCAAGGGCGCGGGAGCGAGGCGCGGGAGCGGGATATACGGCCCGTCAGCTGGAGAGCAGCGACACTGCGTCGACAGCGCGTTGTACGAACTGGTCGTTTCACTAGACTTATTTCTATATACCTATATAATTGTATATTTCTAAAATAAATCAAGTTTTATTATCAACTTTAATACAAGTAAATCATTGAAGAGTACCCGCAAAGTTCCTGCCTGACCTCACACAAGAAACACAATCACAAACATTTGGTCCATTCGAGCCGGACGCTGCATGAAGATTATCGTTGGAGATCAGCGCAGTTCAGAGGCCAGTAGTTCCTTTCCTAACTCCCATCCCTATAACGAACAGTGCTAATACTTTTTGTTAAAATTACAGAGACCGTTGCGTTTGGACACCTGCGCCTACCCACCTCTCGTCGGAAAAAAGGTCAACGACCATATTTTCAAATTGTAAGTACTTTCCTTTGTCTTCATAGCCACCGAAATGACGAAAAAACGGCAATCCCTTATAGTTGATTCTGAAGCCTTAGCGGTTAACGTAGTTAAAGAGTTAGTAAAAAAGCGAGGTGTCGTCAAATGTAAATTCTCTTTGTTCGTAAAGTATATTAATTCTTTAGAAAACACGGTTTTAAGTAGTGCTCAGATAACAGAATTACAAGTTCGTATGCAAAGAGCGGAAAGTTTATTATTGGATTTTTCGGAAATTCAAGATGAGATAGATATTAACGTTTCTGATAGTCAGGTAGCTGTAGAATTAGAGGAGAGGGAGTCCTTTGAAAATCGGTATTATTCTACTGTGGCTAATGCCAAATGCTTGTTAGCTCAGCATGATTCTTCTAATGCTAAATCGCAAGAAACAGCTTCTAAATCTTCAATTTCCATCAAATTACCTACAATTAAACTAGGGTTCCTTCGATGGCTCATACGATCAGTGGTTGGAGTTTAAGGACACGTATTTATCGCTTATTCACAATTCAAAAGACATAGACGAAATACAAAAATTCCATTATTTACGTTCTGCTCTCACTGGTAATGCCCTAAACGTCATTAAATCATTGGAGTTTTCTGCTGAAAATTATTGTGTTGCCTGGGATTTGCTTGGAAATCGCTATAATAATAATCGCTTATTGTTGCATAATCATTTTAAAGCTTTATTTGCTATTCAGCCAATGAACAAAGAGTCTTCAGCTCAAATTAGGAAATTAATTGACAGTATTTTAAGAAATCTTCGAGCGCTAAAAATATTAGGAGAACCCACTGAATCCTTGCCCGGGGGTGGAGGATAAATTCGAAAGAGTTACCTCGCCCCCGGGCACTCGAGGCAGGGAGGAACAGGGGTGGGTTTTAGTCAGTAAGAGTCTGACACACCCTTCCTCTCCACCCTAGAGCGGAAGAAGTCATAGGATGATTTCCCACCCCCCCAAAAAAAAAAAAAAAACCCACTCAATCCTGGGATTCTATAGTCATTTTCTTTATAGGATCGAAATTAGACGCTTCTACAGAACGGGAGTGGGAAAATTATAAAGGAAATTTAAATAACGAATTGCAGGGTACCTTTACAAAAGCAAAATTAGATGATTTTCTTAAATTCCTTAAAAATCGGGCAGATATGCTTGAAATGATTAAAGTTTCTAGTAATAAGCCGGTCGACAACAATTCTAAAAAACCGCCGTCGAATCAAGTCAACAATAACACTCATAGTTACGTCGCAACGCAAACAAATAAGAGCCATAATAATAAGGCATCTAAAACCTCAAAACGTTCGCGCGTTTGTAACATGTGTGACGCTAACCATTCGCTTTATTCATGTAATAAGTTCTTAAATTTGTCGGTAGATGATAAATCTAAATTTATCGATGAAAAAAGGCTTTGTCGCAATTGCTTGCGGGCCGGGCACACTGAAACAAACTGTTGGTTCGGAACCTGCAAACAATGTAATTCGAAACATAACTCATTACTTCATTGTGACGTTAAAATATCCAATGAAGCTTCACAAGCAATGCCGCGGGATGAGCCTGTCGCAGGCAATTCACAGACCACGTCATTACATTCGGTAGCTCATGCGACCAGCCAACAAGTCAATAGCTGTCACTCGTTAACATTGCAGCCCGTCTTGTTATCCACAGCTTTAGTGGAGGTCGCCGACAGCAATAATAAATATCACACTATTCGCGCATTACTCGATAGTGGGAGCCAGCAATGTTTTATTGCTGAGCCATTGTGCAAAAAATTACATACTAAAATGTTACAGTCCACTGTTCAAGTCACAGGCGTAGGACATAGTGTTACACAGTCCACGCAATCATGTGAAATTAAATTGAAATCCAAAACTAGCGATTATAATAGACGCATAAAATGTTTAGTTTTGCCTCACATTATTGCACAGTTACCCTCACTTAGCATGAATATTAACTTTGACCTTCCAGATAATGTAACGTTAGCTGATCCAAACTTTCATTCGTCTCATGAAATTCAGCTCCTTATCGGTGCAGATTTATTCTGGAATTTGCTAAATGAAGGGTTAATTAGATTACCAGCAGGGCCCTGTCTCCAGAACACAAAGCTGGGGTGGATTATATCCGGTCCAATAAAAACAAAGAATTTGCGCATTAATCAGATTCAATGTAATTTCTCACAAACGCTTGATACACAAATTAAACGATTTTGGGAGTTAGAAGAAGTTACAATACCCACTACTAATAAATACTCAAAAGAGCAACGTGCATGCGAAAATTTATTCTCTAGTACCACATTACGCGATGATAAGGGTCGGTTTTCTGTGCGCATTCCGTTAAGCGAGTCAGCTGACTCGTTAGGTGATACGTTTACGTTAGCCGAGAACCGGTTCCGATCTCTCGAACGTAAGTTAGCACGCACACCAGAGTATAAAAAACTTTACTGTGAGTTCTTGCGGGAATACGTAAACTTGGGGCATATGAGCCTCATTAATTCATACTCTTCTCCTACCTACTTTTTACCGCATCACGGTGTCTTCAGGGAAAACAGTAGCACCACTAAATTAAGAGTAGTTTTTGACGCAAGCGCAAAATCAACTAGTAGCCAATCTTTAAATGATATTCAATTATCAGGTCCCATCTTGCAAAATGATATATTCTCAATTTTATTACGATTTAGGCAGCATAGATACATTGCTTGCGCCGATGTCGAGAAAATGTTTAGACAGGTATTAATACAGCCTGATCAACGTAATTTGCAGTGTATCTTATGGAGAGAAAATCCTTCAGATTCGCTCGGTATATATCAGCTTAACACGGTAACGTACGGTACTGCGTCTGCGCCCTACCTTAGCATGCGATGTATTAGACAGCTCGCTGAAGAATGCACCGATGACGTCATTTCGCAAGTAATTAAGGAAGACATTTACGTGGATGACCTCATTACGGGTCATGATAACAAAAATACACTAAAAAATATATGCGATAGTGTTTTCAAAGTCCTAAGCTCGGGGTGTTTTATGCTACGTAAATGGGTTTTCAATCACGACGTCTCAAACACGTATGAAGTGAATAGTTCATCGAAAGAAATGTCTTTAGGTGAAAACTGCCAAAATAAAACTTTAGGGTTAGGTTGGTTTAGCACGAGCGATGAACTGCATTTCATAACAAAACTTGAAAACCAACAAAGTACCGTCATAACCAAGAGAAGTATTCTATCAATTATCTCACAAATTTACGACCCATTAGGCCTGCTAGCACCGACAATCATTATCGCAAAGGTTATACTACAAAAATTATGGTTATGTAAAATTAACTGGGATGATCCTATTCCGCAAAGCGTTGAACTAAAATGGAAAAATTTCATTGAGAAATTAAATTGTTTACATACTATACGGGTCCCTCGCCACGTTATAGGCAATATACGCGACGATAATAAACAAGTTGAACTTCACATTTTCTGTGATAGTTCGCAAACCGCTTATGGCGCCTGTGCATACATACGCACCTATACAGAGACTAGTCCCGTCGACGCGTTATCTGTCCGTCTATTGTGCGCGAAAAGTAAGGTAGCTCCAATAAAACCGGTCAGTATTCCGCGTCTCGAATTATGCGGCGCATTAGTGGGTGCAAGATTATATAATAAAATAACTAAGGCGCTTAACATTAACTTTAACAAAGTTTATTTGTGGTCGGACTCGACAACAGTTCTGGGTTGGCTGAATGTAACACCGAGTACTTTAAAACCTTTTGTTCAGAATAGGGTTGTAGAAATTAACGAACTTACTGAACGGTGCTCATGGTTACACATAAGTAGTAAACAAAATCCATCAATCCTGACTTACTATCGCGTGGTGTTCATATAGACGCGCTTCAAACATCCGATTTATGGTGGCACGGCCCGAGTTGTTTACGTGAGCATAACTCAAATTGGGAAAAAGGTCTCACGTCTATATGTCGTGATATTAATTTTAACGATTTACCCGAACTTAAATTAAACACCACTGCAATGGTATGCCAATTAGATACAAATTTAAAATTATTCGATAGGTTTTCATCGCTAAATCGTTTAAAACGCACAATGGCGTATGTGTTGCGTTTTATTTCGAATACGCGAACTAAATCAAAGTCAAACCGAGCGGTCGGTGCGTTATCAGTTATGGAATTAAATAGCTCGGTTACTATTTTGTCTCGCTTGTCACAAAGGGAATCCTTTCCCCGCGAATATGAATGTTTAAAAAATAATTTACCAATAAAATGTAATCGTAGTTTGAGCGGTCTTAATTTATTCCTAGATGAACAAGGCCTTATGAGAGTAGGCGGTAGAATAAAGAATTCTCTTGACTTTTGTTTCGATAAAAAACATCCTATAGTGTTATCTAGTAAACATAACTTCACAATATTGTTATTCAAATACGAACATCATCGTCTATTGCACGCTGGGCCTCAACTACTATTATCCACTTTACGAGAAAAGTGGTGGCCAGTGGGTGGCAGGAATTTAGCTAGAAAGATAACCCGTCAATGCGTCGTCTGTACACGTATAAAAGGCAAAACAATAAAGGCTCAGATGGGCAACTTACCAGTTGAGAGATTAGAGTCAAAGTTTCCATTCTATCGTTGCGGCGGTGTCGACTATGCTGGACCACTGCTCATACTTAGCCGTAAAGGTAGAGGAGCAAAACTAGAAAAATGTTATATTTGCTTGTTTATATGTTTTTCTACAAAGGCCATTCATTTGGAATTAGTCACCAGTCTTACTACCGATGCCTATATACTCGCTTTAAAAAGGTTCATATCTAGACGAGGTAAACCTGCAGAGATATTCTCTGATAATGGGACAACTTTCGTAGGAGCTTCAAGGGAATTTAGTTCATTCTCAAATAATAACTATAATTCTATCATCAATTATACAGCAAATGAAAACATTAAATTCTCATTTATTCCGCCGTACGCTCCTCATTTCGGTGGCTTATGGGAGGCAGGGGTTAAGTCATGCAAATACCATCTCCGTCGAGTGGTGGGTAACGCTCATTTAACTTATGAAGAGTTCAGTACAGTTTTAGCATTGATCGAGTCTATTCTGAACTCACGCCCTATATCCCCATTATCCTCTGATCCCACCGATTCACTCCCACTCACTCCAGCACATTTCCTCATCGGTCGGCCACTCACTGCAGCTGTCTCTGATGACCTCACCACTACGCCAACACTACGCTTGTCACGCTACGCAAGAGTAGAACAACTGCGACAACACTTCTGGCAGAGATGGACGAAGGAATACCTTACTGAGCTTCAGATGAGAAATAAATGGGAGAATAAGGAACAAGACATCAAACCTGATACCCTTGTTCTCATAAAAGAGGACAACTTGCCACCACTCAAGTGGCGCCTCGGCAGAGTCACGAACACCTTCACAGGACACGATGGCATCTCCAGAGTCGCCGACGTCAAAACAGCGACGGGACTGATCCGGCGGGCTTACACGAAGCTATGTCCGTTACTACCCGATGATGACGTGAGAGGTTCCTGAAGAACGTACCACCGCTGCACTCCTTTGGAAGCGGGTGCTTCCAACCCAGGGGCCATGTTCACGCGCATACCCCGTGACACACGCACACTACAGCAACAGCGACGACAGGCGGGCGCGGGGAAGGCAAGGGCGCGGGAGCGAGGCGCGGGAGCGGGATATACGGCCCGTCAGCTGGAGAGCAGCGACACTGCGTCGACAGCGCGTTGTACGAACTGGTCGTTTCACTAGACTTATTTCTATATACCTATATAATTGTATATTTCTAAAATAAATCAAGTTTTATTATCAACTTTAATACAAGTAAATCATTGAAGAGTACCCGCAAAGTTCCTGCCTGACCTCACACAAGAAACACAATCACAAACAATAGTTTAATTGTGAACGTTCCTCAGAGGTTTTTAGTGAAAGATCTGTGGATTTTTTTTTTTTTTTTTGGGTTGGGAAATCATCCAATGACATCTCTCTCTCTAGGGTGGAGCGGAAGGGCGTGTCAGACTCTTACTGACTAAAACCCACCCCTGTTCCTATCTGCCCTGAATGCCCAGGGGCGAGGTAACTCTTTCGAATTTATCCTCAACCCTCGGGCAGGCATCGGCAATGACGGGCCCCGTCGTGTTTGCTGACAACTCTTTGAGGCGCGCGTGGAACACTATGCGCTGTCGACTCTCAGGCCTGGTGCTGATCGGACGGCGAGTTACCCACTACTCGCCGTCCGCAGGCCCGGGTCTACGGTGGCCGGAGATCGTCTCGTGACGTCCTCCGCCTCACTCGTTCCGCCTCCTCCTTCGCGAGCATTACTGCTTCGCCGCAGGAGGAGACTGCTTCCCATTTCCCATTCCCTCTCGCTACGTAACATGGCCTGGACCAGGGCCGAGCGCGAGAGGTCGCTGCCGCCGATCGCCTCCACGAGGACACGGCGGGGGTGGAAAATGTTTACAAATTACTCACATTTTAAGTAACGAGCTTAAATTCTTGTAGGTAGGGCTTCTATTTACATACTCGTAACTACCAATATTTATTTCTGAACAAAGCTGTATTATGTTTACCGCTAAAATAACAGGCATTGAGAAATTCTTTGAAATATCTGGAACTTCAAAGAATTTCTCTTCGTCAGAAAAAAAAGCTGGCTATAGCGACTTTTTGTTTCAAGATCAATATGTTTGCCTTCTTATTTCACCGAAAGGTTCCTGTTTTCGTCACCGCGCCCACTTACATTAAGTCCAGGTGGTTTCATGTTACCAAACGCTTTTGTCGGCAAATTGAGGCATAGGTTTGCCGTAATTGCCCTTTTTAGGGTTCCGTAGTCAACAAGGGACCCTAACAGTTTCGCCATGTCCGTTTGTCCGACCGCAGCTTAGCTCAGAGACTCTTAGTAGGTACTCGAAAGCTATAATTTGGCATGGATATTAAACACGCTGACAAAGTGGTAAAAAAGAATTATGGTACTTCCTGTACACGTAAAGTGGAGATGATTTTTTCTCTTCTATCCTATCTATGTTGTGGGGTATCGCTGGATAGGCAATTCATATTTTTAAATTACGGGTTTGCGAAAACCTATTCAGGGATCCGTTTGCGTAAAATTAAGCTTTAATTTGCAAATTTTTGTTAGAGTCGGGGGATTCGAAACAAAGTTACCGCGCCCCTGGGCTCTCAGGCACCTGAAGGAACAGGGGTGGGTTTTAGTCAGTAAAAGTATGACACGCCCTCCCGCTCCACCCAGAACGGGTGAAGTCATTGGATGATTTTCCAACACCAAAAATAAAAATGTCTCCCGCCAGCTAAATGGTTGCGTTTGGATTTCTGAAAAAAATCACGACAGTAGTATAAATAACCCCGGGCCTGCGGACAGCGAGTAATGGGTAGCTCGCCGTCCGATCAGCACCAGGCTCCAGAGTCGACAGCGCGTAGTGTTCCACGCGATCCTCAAAGAGTAGTCAGCATTAAGGACGGGGCCCGTCATGGCCGATGAACAGGGGTGGGTTTTAGTCAGTAAGAGTCTGACACGCCCTCCCGCTCCACCTAGAGCGGGAGAAGTCATTGGATAATTTCCCACCCCACAAAAGTAGTATAAATAACGAAGTTAAAAGGAAAACTATCACTATAAGTTAGCTCTGTTAGTTTTAGAGTAATAGTCGCTCAACTTATAAAATACTTTCTCTTCTTGTTAAACGTACAAAATACAAAAAAAATAATTCTTAGGTAAAGTACGGTCTAAGGAACTAGTTATTTAATAAATCTTTAGTACCTATTGCTTAGCATTTATGCCTTGAGCCAAATAGAATAAGTGATGATAACATTCGACACGCGTTTGATTTCAAAGGGTTGTCGTTTGTTCAAAGGGACTGAGATCAATTTACATTACATTTCCTTGTTAGTGGCAGAGAGAAATATTTACATTTCACTAAGGGCATAACTAGCTGGCATCTATCACGCCAGTCTGCTTTCTTACTGCTCAGTGACTGACTCTGTCCTTCAATTCTATTTTTATTAAGCTGCGTGCTAAGGCTCTTTGATGTGATAGATGCCTTGTCCTTCACACGAGGTCTGAAATGGAGGTGGGTGGGTCGCGTGCCACGCTACACTGACAACAGGTGGACGAAGACCGTGACCATGTGAAGAGGACCTCATTCCCAAATAGAGGAAGCCGATCATCAGCATCCTATAGGGATTTATTTGCGGATTATTTTATTAATGTAAATCCGTTAGAATGGCAAAACAGACATGCATTAGAGTAGTGCCTACCTATTTATCTAAATAAAACTTTGAAGTGAAAATACCTAGTTTAGTACCAAAAAAGAACAATCATATTTATTCTGCGATACTTTACAAAAATATTGATTGGTGTTGCAGAATATACTGTATCTTAGTAAAAATACATGCTAACCAAATTCTTGTTTTTTATTTTCTGATAAACTTTCCGAGCACATTTCGTTCGTGATTTCTTCCCATCTTCTTTTCTTTAAATCCCGATCACTGTATTCTTCCGATGTTATATCCCAAATTGCTTTACGGCTTTCAATTTCCCGAATAAATTTCTCTGTATCGAAAGTCATCTTGTCAAAGTTCGGAACGCAAAATACGTCTGGCTGCTACAACTAGTGCGCGGAGACTGACTGCAGCCACATACATTCGCCTACACACGTTCTGGCTGCGCGCAGCAAGCTGGCTGCCGTGCAAACAGGCGCGTTTTATTGGCTGCTGCAGCCGAGATTTCGTGGCTGCCTAGTGCGCGGGCTCCTATACAACGTCATATGTTTTACTGGCTGCCGCAGCCTGGCTGCCGCAGACTGGCTGCCTAGTGCGCGCCCGGCCTAAGTCTATTGTTTAAAACAAACATGTTATCAAAATATTATTTGTTCGGAACTCTTTGCGCGCGAGTACGACTAGCACTTGATCAGTTTAAATTGCATTTTCGAACGTGATGCATCTCGAGACCTATTTAACCTACAGACCTACAAGTCCACACAAAAATTCAAGGTTTCACGAGCACCTCTCAATTAGCACGCACAGGACCGGACGTTGTGGCAACACTGACGGAGGCCTATGTCCACCAGTGGACGTCTGTCGGCTGAAATCATGATGATGATGATGTTCGAAGCTGTAAACTTGGTTTTACACTCTTGGTATCTATCAACAACATCCCAAAAAAAAACAGGCCATTTGCGTGTCGAGCCACACGCAATGTACGGACATGCGGACTTAAAAGGGGGTCAAATACATTGAGTTCACGGTTTAGGCTAGTCGCTAAATTGTGATTTTTGTCACCGTGACTTTTTGTCACTGTCACCTACTCACTACCCACGATGCGCCCACTTGAAAAGTCACTGGGCAACAATACGCGCTCATTTTTTAAATGGATTTCGTACAGATTGCTGTAATAAGTGCTCTTGAAATAAGAAGAAGAAAAATGAAACGAAAAAAAAAAACGCTACTGAGTGCATCCCATATACATTGAAAGATTGTTTCAAGCAAAATTTTACACTCTACAGGGTGTAACGGACTGGTGTGGTCATATTTTAAGAACTGCATCTGCCCATAGGTATAAACAACTTTCTTCAAGAAAACTTGAGGAAATTCACAAAAAAAAATTTTACCTCTCATACAAATATTGATCAGCTGATGATGACTTTGTATGGAAAGTCCAATTTTTTTTTTGGGAATTTTCAGTTTTTTTTTAGAGAAAGATGTTCATATCCATTGGCAGAACCGGATCCTAAAATATGACCACACCTTTCCGTTACACCCTGTATATTCTAAACTACGTCAGTATCCTTCAAAATTAAGTCACCTAGGAACTATTTGTCACCGCATTGTCACGTCACCATGATCAGCGCACTCCCTCTGTATCTTCATAGCACTCGACTGGGTAACAACGACCCGTAACAGTCGTTGAGGGTCGTCAGAAGCCCGAAAGTCTGACAACCAGTCTTACCAAGGGGTATCGTATTACCCAGTAACTGGGATGTGGAGGTCAGATAGGCAGTCGCTCCATGTAAAATACTGGTATTCAGCTGCATCCGGTTAGACTGGAAGCCGACCCCAAGATAGTTGGGAAAAGGCTAGGCAGAAGAAAGTCTCATAGCCTATGCCTCGGACTTCAACTTTTGATTTCTGAAAAGTTAAAATTGTGATTGAGATGAAATGGCTTTTGATTCCAACTGAAAACCAGCGCTGGGTGTCCAACGCCCAGCAAATGCTGAGATGGTAACCCTTTCGGTATGGGCACGCTCAGCACAATTTTATTGTATCTTTGTTATTGTACCTACTGTTATTTTCTTTACCTTTTGTTTGTTGCTGTTGTGTTGTGTCTGTGTCGAATAAATTATTATTCTATTCTATTCTATTCTATTCTATTCTAACCAGTCGCGCGTCTAATAAGGAGACACTAGATTTTTAATTGTTTACGGCCCATGTGCTGTCCGCCAGACACGCAAGAGGTACAGCTAGTACTTACATTGGCTTGTTTACATTTCATTAAAATAAAGTAATAACATTTTATAACAGTTTTCGATTCAATGGCTGAAATAATGAATGATTCCCTGTGGGCTGTGATTGTTAAAGTTAACATTTCAGTGTCTAGCGGCACACCGGTGTGCCAGTGGGGAAATTCCGTTTGCCTTGCCAAAAAAATTGCCAAAAACCCGATTCACGCGTTTTAAACTACTATTATTACTATTACCCAAGGTCTTTAGACCTTTGGCAAGGTTCACACACACGGAACATGACAGAGTCTGTAGTTACACGATGGCCGACTGTCAACGGGGCTTGACAGATGTTGACATTTGACGCGCGGGGTCAAATATTGTTGAAAATATTCTATTGAAGACACATATTAAACTACAAATCTAGCCCTAGATATGTTGGTCAAAATATGATTCGCGGCAGTAACAAATATGTATTTATTGAATTATAATCATTAGAATCATCAATACTACTCTCTCAGTTAGAATTGTTGTCGAATGACATGATTTCATGAAATAGACACTCCATACAGTAATATGAACTTAGAAGGTTGTATTGATGATTTTAATGATTACTGTTCTATAAATATGTACTTGCTACGGCCGCAAATCATATTTAGATCAACATACAATCTGATACGATGAAGACTGATGTATTTTAAACGTACCAACTTTTTAGCCGACTTCAAAAAAAGGAGGAGGTTCTCAATTCGACTATATTTTTTTTTTATGTGTGTTACCTCATAACTTTTTACTAGGTGAACCGATTTTGAAGATTTTTTTGAAAGCTGTTATTTCACATGTGGTCCCATTTTAATTTGGTGAAGATCTGATAAAGAACTTCGGAGATACACAATGGAACTCTGCAATAAATGAGAGCAAACCTTCCAGAATTGCGGCAATCGCATGTCTGTACATTGTTTTCACCACTTCACAACATTACATCACGCTGATACGCTCTGAAGGGGTACACAGATTTGTACAGTTCACTCTGATTCACCCTAATTTCACCAACTATGTTCAAATTCCCTATTTTTGGGGCTATCAATTCGGGCATAACTTTGCTATTAATTTAGTTTTAGAATGGGGAACAACAACTAAAAAGTGAATAATAAAAAACTTTTTACAAAAAAAAATACAACCGACTTCCATAAATAATACTAAAAAATGCAAAATAACTTTAATTTTGGAAGTCGGTGTCAAATAACGAAGAAACCAAACTAGAAACACCGACTTCCGAAATAAAAATATTTTGCATTTTTTAGTATTATTTATGGAAGTCGGTTGTTTTTTTTTTTTTGTAAAAAGTTTCTTTTTTCTGTTGTATTGTATAATTGAAAACTGACATACTTACCATAATTTACTTTGACTTTAACAACAATAATTTGACATGACATAATTATTATCATTTGATTTGTAATTTTTTTTTTTGTTATTTTATGACATATTAATGATGAGTAATGATGACTCACATACTCAGCAGCGAGCCATCGTTCGTTTGTTTGCGGAGCCCTAACAAAGATTATGTGCAAAGCTTACAATCATAAAATTGTAACATGTGTTGTGTGCATGTGAGCAAGTAAATAAATAAAGAAATATTTACCTGATATTTGCAAAAAGTGTAAGAAAATTGGAATTTCGCTCGTTACCCTGGCGCAGACCTTTATTATTCTTTCATTAGCCAATCACAACACTGAAATTAATATTTGACGGCTGATTAGAAACTGATTCAACCTTTGGCAAACCGAAGCAGAAATTATTTGGTTAAAATTAGATTTCCAATTTCCAATCAAACCTTTTACGGAAAGGGTCGCACGATTGTGGTCGTCACTTGGTGGTAAAGTGAATCCTTATCCTAACTAATAATATAAACGCGAAACTAAGTTTGTTTGTTTGTTAGCTTTTCACGCCTAAATTACTGAACCGATTACCATCAAATTTTGCATAATACGTTCTGCCTGGGGTCGCGGATAAATTTTAAAGAGAGATAACGCGGCAATTTTTTTTTGTGGGGGGTGGGAAATCATCCTATGACTTCTCCCGCTCTGAGTGGAGCGGGACCCCCGGCGTGTCACACTTTTACTGACTAAAACTCACCCCTGTTCCTTCCCTGCCTGAGTGACCAGGGGCACGGTAACTGTGTTTCGAATTTATCCACGACCCTTGGGCATACCGCGGCCCTTGGCACAGGCAACTGAAGTAACAAGTGTGGGTTTTAGTCAGCAAAAGTCTGATACGCCCTCCCGCTCCACCCAGAGCGGGTGAAGTAATTGGATGATTTCCCACCCTCCAAATAAAAAAATAAAAAAGGGTACAGAAAGGGACATATAGTACCTTTCATTTAGAAAAAAAGTACGGCTGCAGCCCTATCTTTTCGGTGAGAGAAAGGGATAGTGCTATTCGTCCTGTACAACGACGTCTCTCTCTCTCACCGAAAAGATGATGGTTTTAAGACGTCATGGTAGGGCTTCTTTTTTTTTTGTGGTGTGGGAAATCCTCCAATGACTTCTCCCGCTCTGGGTGGAGCGTGAGGGCGTGTACTACTCTTACTGACTAAAACCCACCCCTGTTCCTTCCCTGCCTGAGTGCCCAGGGGTGCGGTAACTCATGTTCTGAATATATCCGCTACCCGTAGGCATGCAGGCACCGGCCACGATGGGCCCCGCTAGTGGTGACTGACACTCATCTCTTCGAGGCGTGCGTGGAACACTACGCGCCGTTGACTCACGGGCCTGGTGCTGATCGGACGGCGAGCTACCCACTGCTCGCCGTCCGCAGGCCCGGGATGGTAGGGCTGTAGTCCCGACTTTCGACGGTCACTATTTGTTTAGGACGCCAGATGACGCTACGTCTCTTTCGAATCATTTTGCTCCCGTGCGAAGCCGGCGGGTCACTAGCGGATAAATAAATATCAAAGTTAATGTAGCTCATCGCAAATTAAAAAAAAAAAAAAACCGACCAAGAGCGAGTCAGACTCGCGCGCAAAGGGTTCCGAACAAATCATATTTTTTCAGGTTTAAACTACATTAAGGTACTTCGTATAGGTTTTTCTGTAATCTATAAGTAAAGAACCACATTCTGTATTTTTTTCAAAATTTTGGGCCTGGTGGGTTCGGAGACAAGAGGCGGAATGGTCAGCTTTCATCTATTTTCTCAAATAACTTAAAAACTATACATTTTGGAATTATGATAAAAATGTATTTGAAATCCTTACAGTAAGCCCTTTCATTTGGTATGTTTAAAATTAAAAAAACGAAGATTACAGTTTAATTTTTTTTTTCCTTTTTCTGGTTTGCACCCCCAAAGTGAACCCCATATTACAAATTTATTTATTTACGTTAAACGTTCGTGTTTGGGTCAGAGATTTAAAATCATGTGTGTACCAAATTTCAACTCAATCGGTCGAGTAGATTCGGAGTAAATTGGCTGTGACAGACGGACGGATAGACAGACAGACGCATGAGTAATCCTATAAGGGTTCCGTTTTTACATTCGGATGTTCGGAACCCTAAAAAAATGGTTCTCAGTTTACTCTCTGCTTTTAATAATTTTTAATTAAACATCACGTCTAAACGACTAGTCTTATTTCTTTGAAAAAAAAAATGTGACTAGACAATTTTCTTCGTAATTTGATATGTGAATATTTAAAATTATATTTTTATAACATAGAGTAATTAATTTGGAAAGTAACACGGATTAAAATTGAGAATCACGCAAAAACTGTAACGCGTATCTTTCTGAAACTTTCACCATTTTATAGATAATTTAATTATATATCTTTTAGTATACGTGTTTTAGTATAATACTTGTTGTTTTATGTATAATAAATTAATAATGCCACTAATTTGGGACAACACTCCTTGATGGGCGAGTCCTAGCTGTTACTGGGTCGGTATTACACGTTGCGTAAGCTCAGTACAGAACACACTCTACGCAAGCTAACCACTCAAGGCCGTTGGCATATAACTGCGTCTTAAGGATATCCATATCTAGCACACGGTTGTGTTTTATTTATTTTCAACAAAAAAAAGTGCCCAGAATGCTGGCAGCATTGCAACATTGAGTCGCAATGCTGATGAAAAGTCACGTGAAGAGCCGATTAATCCAAGGTTTTTTAGAAAGCAATTATCGACGCTGAACAAATTAAACGCAACTACGTAACTGGCTGTTGGAAGTATATTCATTCAGTTACAACTCACAGCAACTAATATGCGTTTGACAATTTATAGAATTTATTTTCAGAAACTCAATGTCAACGTACCTAGCCTTAAATTTTTTAGTTATTCAAAATAACGATGCAGCTTTAGTTTTTATCAAATTGGGGCCCGAGACTCCTTTGCGTATTTTTTCGGTATTTCTCATTTCGGTATTTTTTCGGTTTCGGATCAGCCCCCTTAGCCAAAATACATTTCTGTTAACGTTAACGCTAACACTTCGTGCAAAATGTATGCCAAGGACATTACCTGCGGAGAGAACTGTCAACCCAGTAATGTCGTTGCCATACATTTTGCACGAAGCGTTAGCTAGTTCTATAAATGATAGGATCCATAAACTCATATGGGTCTTTAAAAAGTTAAGACATGTCACCTCTCAAGACCTCCTAAAGAGTACTTATATTGCATTTGCACAATCGGTTATGTGTCATTGTATTAGCATCTGGGGTGGTGCCACTAAAATTAAATTCCTTGAAGCAGAAAGAGCCCAGAGATGCTTATTAAAAACAATGTTCTTTAAGCCATTTGGGTTTCCTACTGACGAACTATATTTAAATCATAAAATATGGTCACTTAGAAAACTCTACATAATCAACTCAGTACTTAAACTACATAAAACCTTACCTTACGTATATAACGCACATACAGGTAGAAGAAAATGTAAAGTGGCCACTGCTCCTCCCTGTAGAACTCTTTTTGCCAGGCGTCAATTTCTAGCCCACTCTGCCTATCTTTATAATAAGTTTCAAAACAAAATTCAATATATAACCTTAAATGCCATGAATGTAAAAAAAAAAACAATTGTCCGAGAACTCGAGCCGCTTGGATACTGTGATACAGAGAACTTATTATTTAAATACGAACTCTAGACTCTAGACAATACTCATGATTTCTAGTGGTACTTTCCGATCCCAAGATGTTACATCGTAGGGCTAGAAATCTCCCAATTGGTGCATAATTCAACAGACTATATATGAGAGATAGGATGTTCTAACCTCCATTATTAAAGCACACTCACACACATACATACACTCACACACATTCACACACAAAGAATCATACCAGTATTTTTATCTTTTCTGTCATTTTGTAAAATAATTACATAAAATAGTTCTGTTTGTATAAATACCTAAAGACATGCAGATTGACACTAGGAAAGAGCAGAACCACCCAATACAAGCATTACTACATGCTTCCTGGGTAGTTCTAGCCACTGAATAATATTGTAAAAGACACGTTAAAGAAATTAATAAACTATTTTGTTATTTTTTACTTTTTTATTATTAGCGTTAACGTTAACAGAAATGTATTTAGTCTAAAGGCTCGGGCCACCCGCGCCCACTTAATAAATTAACTTTTAGCACGTCTGGAGTTTCGCTAATTTGGTAGTTCAGTTTGACCGTATTTCTTTTAAATCGTCCCCTCCTCTAAGATACGATGCTTTTATTTAGAAGGTTTCTTTTTTTCTCATTATTTTTAGCGTGAAGAGAGTTTCTTTTGTAATGAAATCAACCGTGTACAATGCTCTACAAGATAACACTAAGCTCTCGCTTAGCTTTTATTAATAAGCTAAGTAGGGTTATGATGTGTAGTGAAAGCTTGGTATGGAATAATGAAACTTTAATGTCTGAAACAGTTTCGTTAGATTTCGCTTGTTAGAGTAATTTTTTTTTGAATTTTTGAGATGTCACTGAGAGTTTTACTATTTTGAATCATAACATGTAAAAAGCAGCGTAGAAAGTTGAAGAGGGCCCTAAAATGTGACAATTTTGACTCAAAGGACATTTACTTATTTATTAAACACTTTACGCACATACAAGTACAGAGGCGGACTTAATGCCTCGGGCATTTTCTACCAGTCAACCTTAGGGTGATGCAGAAACAAATAGTGGTAGGTGCCATAAGAAAAAAAAACAAAAAAAAAACAGGGCATCTTTATTTAAATGCAAAGTTACATAAATACATATGTAAACTACAAATAAAATATATACTCATATGAATAAACTTAATACACAAATATACATAGCCAACAACATAGGTACAAATAGATGATTGGAAAAAGAATTAACGCTGTGAGGATACTACTGCCAACTTTTTAAAAATGTGCTCGCGAACTTTAATTTTGAAGGTTTAATCGGTTAGTTACCATCCTGATTTCTTGGGGGAGCGCATTCCACAGAGAGATAGACTGAACGAAGAAAGAACAGTGAAGAAAGTCAGTACGATGAGTGGGACATAAAAGAAGGCGGTAACACACACACATTATTCTTTTTAAAAAAAATTAAATAAACCCCAGACGCGCGGGCCTTTGTCCAGGAGTTGAACAGCATCATATGATTTTTTTTTCTTAAATTTACTTTCCTGAACCAGGCATACACATTTGGAGTAAGGCCATAGAGAAACATGGGGATGCATCCGCCTTGACATCTCGAAGGCCTGCGATAGGGTCTGCCACGAAAGCCTTATTGATAAGTTTCCTTCCTTTGGTTTACCCGCTGGACTGTGATTGGATTGCAGATTTCCTGAGGGATCGGTCCATCCGAGTGGTCATAGATGGCGGCTCATCCGGACTGCTGGATATTAATGCCGGGGTTCCTCAGGGGTCAGTGCTCTCGGCGATATTGTTCTTGCTGCATATTAATGATCTGCTAAAACCTGGTAAAAACCTTTAGATAATAATAATAATATTCCACAACTATCACACAACGCCATCTAGTCCCAAGCTAAGCAGAGCTTGTGTTATGGGTACTAGACAACTGATAAACATACTTATACATTTCTAAATACATAAATATTATAGATAAATTACACCCAGACACAGAACAAATGATCGTGCTCATTACACAAACATTTGTCCTGGGTGGGAATCGAACCCACGACCTCCGGTATAGCAGTCAGGGTCACTAACCACTAGACCAACAGGCCAGTCAGATATGCAGACGACAGCACTGTTGCTGAGAGAAACGTGTCCAACGCACGAGCTGGTGGGTCACAGATCCAGTTTCTCCGAGAGGCTATGGTTGAGCATTTGAACTTGTCCTTATAGGCTGTCTCTGAATGGGGTGATGACAATCTGGTCAGGTTTAATGCTGCTAAGACCCAAGCGTGTCTTTTTCCCGTTAAGAGGAACTCCAATCTTTTTTTTTTTTTTTTTTGGGCGGTGGGAAGTCATCCAATGACATCTTCCGCTCTGGGTGGAGTGGAAGGGCGTGTCAGACTCTTACTGAATAAAACCCACCCCTGTTCCTTCCCTGCCCTGAGTGCCCAGGGGCGCGGTAACTCTGTTTCGAATTTATCCACAACCCCTGGGCAGGCATCGGCCATGACGGGCCCCGTCATGTATTGCTGACGCATCCCATCCTCATCCTAGACCTATCTTTGCGTGCGGATAACCGACCAGCTTAAGCGTCTTGGTGTTACGTAAACGTCTACCCTCAATTTTGGTTCTTATACATCGAGGCAAAGGCTCAAGTAGCAGCCAAAAAGTAAAAAAAAAAACAACAGCTGCATACACTTTGTCGCAAGGTCGATCGTGTATGGAGTACTGCTCTCATCTTTGGTACGGATATGACAGGTACCAGCTTGATGCGGTTGAGTCGGTTGAGAAACGAGCCAAGAGGATCATCAGCAGTGATAAGCTCGTCACAGGTACCAGCTTGATGCGGTTGAGTCGGTTGAGAAACGAGCCAAGAGGATCATCAGCAGTGATAAGCTCGTCAAGTCAAAGCTTCAAAGTCTTGAGCATTGACGCCGAGTTACTAGCCTGTAGGTTTTTTATCGGTTGCATTTTGGGGAGGTGAGTCGGAATTACATAGTTTGATTTCGCCAAGCCATGGTCGATGCGCCACCGATACGTGGTGGACATCCTACTGAAATGAATACGCCTTTTCAGTATAATATTCTGTATTTATAATAATGCAGTGAATACCTCTTTTAATACAATGTTCAGTATCTTAAATTTACTTTTACAAGAAACATTCAGTCTTTTGGATTTCAAAACTCAGTCAGAGAGAAAAACCACGAGTATATCAAGAACATAAAAGAATCTTCCAGAGTCCAATAATCGAATGCCCTGTCAAAACTTTTTTTTCTTTTCGTGCCAACCACAGACAAAAAATAGTTGCCAGTACAACAATCAAAATGAGGTCCTTGTTAAACTCAGTATGAATTTTTTATCTGAAAATCATGACATTGGATCGGATCGGATGGCCGAATGTCATGATTTGCACACACAACAATCAAAAATTTCAAATGAAAATAAATCATAAAACTACCCACAGGCACAAAACGTTTTGTGAACACATTCATTGTGTGTATATCTAAGGAGTGGAATTATCTGCTGGAGTCTGTGTTTCCTGATAGCTACAACCTGGAAGTATTTAAGTCAAGTGTGAATAAGTTACTTTTACCACATCATCGCTTACCATCAGGTGACACAGTGATCAAACGCGAGCCTATTGATTATCCACCCAATTAAAATGAAAAAAAGAACGTCCTGTTTTTTTAAATCTCAACATTGTACTTACTTTTGAAAAAAAAAAAAAATTTGCGTAAAAATTGGTAGCATCAAATTTTAGGAAACTTACCAACTTCCCTCCAGGGGCTTTAACTTCCAAAATTCTTTATTATCTTTATGAGACAGGCACTTAGAGGGCTGTTGGCAATCATTTTTTTACTAATCATTAATTCAAAATACGCTACAACCAATTACCCTACCCTACACAAGAACAGTACCTACAGGGCTACCCAGAGCGGCCACGTACACGCCTACACGCCTTAAGGCGCTATTAATTGTCAATGACCTTGAGTGGTTAGCTTGTTCTGTGCTGAGCTCACGTAACGCGTCGTACGTCCACCCAGTAATAGGACTCGCCCATCAAGGAGCGCTGTCCGAAATTAGATGCATTATTAATTTATTATACATAACACAACACGTGCTATACTAAAACACGTATACTAAAATATAAATAATTAAATGATGTTTAAAATGGTGGAGGTTTCATGAAAATAAGCTTTGTAGTTTTGGCGTAATTCTCAATGTTTTATCCGCGTTAGACATAACTTTCCAAAATAAATTACACTATGTTATAAAAACACAATTTCAAATATTCACATTATATTAATTACGATGAAAATTGTCTAGAGTAACATATATTATTTCAAAGAAATAAAACTAGTTATTTAGACGTGATGTTAAATTAAAAACCATTAGAAGTCGTATAACTGCGCCTTAAAATTGTGTTTAACGCAAAAATAACATCTACCAAACCCTCTTGGAGTTTTTGCCATGCGGCTTCACCCAAGTGAAAAGGAGAAATTATCTCACGCAAACTTACCCCTGGGAAAATTTATAAAAACTGGTGCGTGATTATGACCACACGATAGAAGTGAAAAATTCTAATTTTCTAATTCTTAAATAATAAAATACTACACGGCATACGGTGGAGGTCCTCGTGGATGCGACAGGTGGCGGCGACCTCTCGCGCCAGGCCCTGGTTCAGGCCATGGTTCGAGAGGGAATGGGAAGCAGTCTCCGCCTTCTGCGAAGCAGTAATGTTAAGGCGGAGGCAGGACGCGTGAGGGAAGCTCAACGAAGTGCCCTTTACGGCCCCGGCCGCTACCACCGCGTGAGAGGTACTGGGCATAGTGGGCGTAGGACGTCGCGAGACGATCTCCGGCCACCGTAGACCCGGGCCTGCGGATGGCGAGCAGTGAGTAGCTCGCCGTCCGATCAGCAACAGAACCGTGAGTCGACGGCGCGTAGTGTTCCACGCGCGCCTCAAAGAGATTAGTGTCAGCCACCACTGACGGGGCCCATCGTGGCCGGTGCCTCCATGCCTAGGGGTAGCGGATAAATTCTGAAAATGAGTTACCACACCCCTGGGCACTCAGGCAGGGAAGGAACAGGGGTGGGTTTTAGTCAGTAAGAGTCTGACACGTCCACACAGAGCGGGAGAAGTCATTAGATGATTTCCCACCACCCCAAAAAAAAAAGGTGTGAAACTAATTGCGTATGGATTGGAAATCACTTTTTTAGTAATGTCTTCCAATCTATACAAGAGTTGTACGCAAATACTCGCGTATACTTCGTAATGACCTAATGAACAACGTTATCTCATAATACCAGTGCCAGTACGCCTAAGGACTAATCGTGTATAGATCGGAATAAGCGCACCGAACTCTTTCCAATTCCATTTCTTTCCTTTCTATTCCATGGTAATTTTTATCTGCGTGTCTATTGTACGAGTAAATACCATCATCATCATGCATCATCTTTCGGCACATGGCATTAGCTGTTGGCATTTTTTGTTGTTTATTCATAATTAATCATAAAAAAGTGGTAAATACATTTTAGGAACCGAACTAGTTAGATTAGGTTAGGTTAAAACTGACCGAAGCAAGAGCGGATCGAGCGAAGCGAGCATTGCAGCGGCAGCGGCCGGCGAGTGCCAAAAACGAGTAGATTATATAGAAAAGAATGTTTGGTTTAGGTATAGCACCGTTGTACAAGTAGGTACAACAGCGCTATAAATACTTGTGTCGCCACTTGCGTCTTCTTAAAATGATGTACGTCGCCGAATGCTTTTTTTTTTTTTTCGCCGAAAGCTGACGGCAGTATAGCTTAACGTACTATGTTACCGCCTGTGGCTTTTTAAAATGGTGTACTAATCATTAATACAACTCTTTCAGTTAGAATTGGTGCCAAATGTAAGTAATTCTTGAATTCATGACATTCGGCATCAATTCTAACTTGAGAGAGTGTATTGATGATTTTAATGATAGCAGTTCTGTAAATACGTATTTTGACCAACATGCAACCTGATACTGACATGCAAATTACAATTGGAGCTTTCTCCTAAATCAATGATTTTATTAAACTATATCTTTAAAACTCTTGTAAGGCGTAAGTGATGTAGTATACTTTGGAACCGGACGCGCGCGTTCACGTTACAAACTATACACGAGCATTAGGTACGCTTTGCGTATACATTGTAATCACAGATTTTGAAATAACAATACATTGTATACGCGAGCAGTTTCCTTTACCGAATGGAAATACGCAACGCGGCTGCTGACGGCAGGAGCCGAATATACACGATTCAGTGTGACAGTGACCCGAGCGCGCTTGATGTCAAGGGGAGCCGAGTAGATCCGATTCTGCGTCACCGACCCGACCGACCGATGACGGTTCTCTAACGTTTACTCCTCAGAAAAACGCGCCTTAAGAAATTGCCATTTCAAAAAATATCCAGTAGTGTTCCTTATCTTAGAAATAGACTTACCGCGGCCCTTGGCACAGGCAACTCAAGGAACAAGGGTCGGTCGTTTATGTCGTTAAAAGTCTGACTCGCCCTCCCGCTCCACCCAGAGCGGGAGAAGTCATTGGATGATTTCCCACCCTAAAAAAAGGTGTGTCGAGTTTTACATAAAGCCGCTCATCTGTTAAGGCAACATTCAATATCGAATCCAATCATACAGATATCCGCATTTATATAATTAGGAGGATGTACGACATGAAGTAGAACAATAATAGAAGGATGTTCGGAACAATGCTTGCGACCGAACAGCTAAGTACCTACTTTTGCCTTTTTGGGCCTCTCACATGTCTCTTTTTTTATGTTGTTATTTTCTTATTATTAGTTGTTATGGCTAGTCAATAGATTATTTCATTTTTTGCTTTTCCTGTGCGAGTCGCAAATAAACATTTAACCGACTTCAAAAGGAGGTTATCAATTGGGATCTTTGTATTTTTTTTTTATGTATGCTCCGTCATTTACAGACGGATTTGCAAAATTATTATTTTGTTCGAAAGTCTGTACCAAATTTAAATTTCATATAGATCTGTAGACAAACAACGGAAATCTTCAAAAATTGACAGCAAATCAACCGCGATTGCTGCGATCGTATGTCCATGAATTGTTAACACAGTTTAATGGGGAACCACAACTAAAAATTGAAAAATAAAAACTTTTTTACAACGAACGAAGACACAAAATCAGAAACACCAACTTCCGAAACTATAGTTATTTTCCACTTTTTTTGGAAGTCGGTTCTATTTTTGTCGTTTCTTTGTTTTTAAGAACAATAATTCCTCCCGACTGAATTTCGGTCGTGTTAATCAATGGCAATGAAGATTGGCAGAGTACGCAGGAGATTGTTTTATGCACAAGTGTGTGCTCAAACACAAGAGCACACTCTACACCATTATTGTCATAGTGCGAAAATATGTAACCATGAATGAAGGAAGAATCTAATGAAGATCTTTTGATAACGAATTATCTAGAGTAATTTTATTTAAGTAGGTACTTAGTTAATTTACAATAAATATTATCTAATAACTAACTATTTATAACCTAACTACATACAATAAAATAATATATATATAAAACAGAATATACTTAGGCATCGAAGTATTCCTCCACATCACTGTCTTCCTCCACATCTGGGCAAGCCGGAAACGTTTTTTTTTTAGTTTAGCGAGGATTTAAACCAACTAATGTAAATGTCGTTCCATCATCGGACCACAAGACGTACGGCGATGTGCCACCGGTACACGGTGGAAATCCCACCCACACGCAAAAACTTTAACACATACATTGTTCGTACAGCTAAGGAATGGAATTCCCTACCAAAGTCCCTGAGTGCCTGGTAGCTACAACCTGGGAGTCTTTTAGTCAAGAGTGAATAGGTTACTTCTAGGCAAGCGTGCTCCATCATTAACCACATTACCGCTTACCATCAGGTGAGATAGTGATCAAACGTGAGCCTATCATGATTTTTTTTTATTTACTTGGGCATCAAATCGTCCAGGAACTCTAGGTAAAGTGACAGCAGCTTGGCTCCCGTGACCTATCCCGCGGGAATAGTTGTTTTTCTCGGCATAAAAAATAGCCTATGTTACTGGCTGATAATTTAGCTTTCCATTGGTGAAAAAGTGGTTGTATCGGTCCTGTAGTTTCGGAGCTTATTCAGTACAAACAAACAAACACAACAAAATTTCCTCTTTATAATATTACTAGCGATCCGTCCCAGCTTCGCATGGGTGAAAATTATACACCTAACTTTTCTCATAAATCACTCTATTTTTTGTTAAAAACCGACTGAAAATCCGTTCAGTAGTTTTTGAGTTTATCGCGTACAAACAAGACGGTAGACTTTGTTTTTAACCGACTTCAAAAAAAGGAGGAGGTTCTCAATTCGACTGTATTTTTTTTTTTTTTTATTTTTTTTTTTTTTTTTTATGTGTGTTACCTCATAACTTTTTACTGCGTGAACCGATTTTGAAGATTTTTTTTTTGAAAGGTGTTGTTTACATGTGGTCCCATTTTAATTTTGTGAAAATCTGATGAAGAACTTCGGAGATACACAATGGAACTCTTCAATAAATGATAGCAAACTTTCCAGAATTGCTGCAATCGCATGTATATTGTTTATATATTGTTTTCACCACTTCACAACATTACATCACGCTGACATGCTCTGAAGGGGTAAACAGATTTATACAGTTCACCCTGATACACCCTAATTTCACCAACCATGTTCAAATTCCCTATTTTTGGGGCTATTAATTCGGGCATAACTTTACTATTAATTTAGTTTTAGAATGGGGTACAACAACTGAAAAGTGAAAAATAAAAAACTTTTTACAAAAAAAAATACAACCGACTTCCATAAATAATACTAAAAAATGCAAAATAACTTTAATTTCGGAAGTCGGTGTCAAATAACGAAGAAAGCAAACTAGAAACACCGACTCCCAACCGACCCGACCACCGAACGACCGACCGAATTTGAATTGAATTTGAATCGAATTAAAATTAATTTTGAATTGATTTGAATCGAATTTGAATCGAAGTTGAATCGAAGTTGAATCGAATTTGAATCGAATTTGAATCGATTTTAAATTGAATTTCAATCGAATTTCTATTGAATTGGAATTGAATTTGAATTGAATTTGAATCGAAGTTGAATCGAAGTTGAATCGAATTTGAATCGAATTTGAATCGAATATGAATCGAATTTGAATTGAATTTGAATTGAATTTGAATCGAATTTGAATCGAATTTGAATCGAGTTTGAATCGAATTAAAATTGAGTTTGAATTGATTGCAATTGAATTTAAATTAAATTTGAATCGAATTTGAATCGAAGTTGAATCGAATTTGAATCGAATTTGAATCGAATTTGTATCGAATTTGAATAGAATTAAAATTGAATTTGAATTGATTTGAATCGAATTTGAATCGAAGTTGAATCGAAGTTGAATCGAAGTTGAATCGAATTTGAATCGAATTTGTATCGAATTTGTATCGAATTTGAATCGAATTAAAATTGAATTTGAATCGAATTTGTATCGAATTTGAATCGAACTTAAATCGAATTTCATTTGAATTTCAATCGAATTTCAATTGAATTTCAATAGCATTTCAATCGAAGTTGAATCGAATTTCAATCGAACATTGTATCGAAGTTGAATCGAAGTTGAATCGAAGTTGAATCGAATTTGAATCGAATTTGAATCGAATTTGAATCGAATTTGAATCGAATTTGTATCGAATTTGAATCGAATTTGTATCGAAGTTGAATCGAATTTGTATCGAAGTTGAATCGAAGTTGAATCGAAGCGAATCGAATTTGAATCGAATTTAAATAGAATTTGAATCGAATTTAAATCGAATTTGAATCGAATTTGAATCGAATTTGAATCGAATTTGAATCGAATCTGAATCGAATTTGAATCGAATTAAAATTGAATTTGAATTGATTTGAATCGAATTTGAATCGAATTTGAATCGAAGTTGAATCGAAGTTGAATCGAATTTGAATCGAATTTGAATCGAATTTCAATTCAATTTCAATTGAATTTGAATCGAATTTGAATCGAAGTTGAATCGAAGTTGAATCGAATTTGAATCGAATTTGAATCGAATTTGAATCGAATTTGAATCGAAGTTAAATCGAATTTGAATCGAAGTTAAATCGAATTTCAATTGAATTTCAATTGAATTTGAATCGAATTTGCATCGAATTTGAATCTAATTTGAATTGAATTTGAATTGTGCAACAGTTTAACGTGCTTTCTCAGGTCACCCATTTTGACCCATTTTGATTCTGTTGTTTTTCGTTTTTTTTTTTTTGGTTTTTGATTGGTTGAATAATCCACGGACCGACATCGGCAAGTGCTCGTGCGGCTGTTATTATTTAGGTTTGTGAAACAGAAATACCTTAATTCACTCACTACATAACATAAATTTCTGACCTGACATCTCAATAAAAACTTTTTTACAAAAAAATAGAACTGACTTCCAAAAAACTTTTTTACAAAAAAATAGAACTGACTTCCAAAAAACTTTTTTACAAAAAAATAGAACTGACTTCCAAAAAAAGTGCAAAATAACTTTAATTTCGGAAGTCGGTGTTCATGTTTTGTGCCTTCGTTTTTTGACACCGACTTCCGAAATTAAAGTTATTTTGCACTTTTTTTTGTAATATGTAGTGATGATTAGTATTAGTGTTGATTGACCACGTGAGCTTTCGGTAGCACTTTTCAATGCCATACAATTTGGAATTTTTGACAATCGTTTTCGCTACATAGCATAGCATGTTCCCACAGCTGGGTCACAGGCCTGCACTCTATGGGTCGCGGATAAATTGTAAACAGAGTTACCGCTCCCCTGGGCACTCAGGCAAGGAAGAAACAGGGGTGGGTTTTAGTCAGTAAAAGTCTGACCCGCTCCACCCAGAGCGGGAGAAGTCATTGGACGATTTCCCACCCCACAAAAAAAAGCCTACACTTTATAATAGGGTTGTCGTTTTCCGTGATAAAGCATTAATAATTGATCGAGGCCCCAAGATATCGGTACGATTAGTCGTGAGGTGCAAAGCAACTTCTAACAACATGCAATAAAGTCATTGACTAAACTTTTTGCACGACCGTCATTTGTTTAAAAACAACAATCCCGTTTTTCATTGGCGATATTGTATGACCCCTTAGGCACTGGTCCCACTGCCAACGATGAGCGAGTAGCGAGTAGACGTTTAAACTAAAAACGAGTGGTTGTGTAGCGAGTTTGTAGTCCCAATAGTCTTGTCGCTGGGTTTTTGTGAGTGTGCGAGTGCGACGGGCGATTACTCGGACCACTCGCTCGGTGCGGCTAGTCGTCTCGGTGTGAGTTCTGACCGCTAAGCGAGCATCGCTGAGCTAGTATTTTTTTTAAGGCTGCCAATGACCTTGAGTGGTTAGCTTGCGTGTTCTGTGCTGAGCTCACGTAACGCGTCGTACGTCCACCCAGTAATAGGACTCGCTCATCAAGGAGCACTGTCCGAATTTAGATGCATTATTAATTTATTACACATAAAAGAACAGGTATTAAAATAAAACACTGAAACTAAATTATAAATAATTAAATTATCTTTAAAATGGTGTAGGTTTCATAAAAATACGCTTTACAGTTCTTGCGTAATTCTCAATTTTTTATCCGCGTTAGACGTAACTTTACAAATTAATTACACTATGTTATAAAAATATAATTTTAAATATTATCAGATCAAATTACGACGAAAATTGTTTAGAGTAACATATATTTTTTTCAACGAAATACGACTAGTCGTTTAGACGTGATTTTCAATTAAAACCATTAAAAGTCGTATAACTGCGCCTTAATAGCTCTTGTCTCTCAGCGAAAAACTTGTGGAGCGATTCCTCGCTGGCAGTGTGAACAGTCAGCGATCAACTATTAATATATGCATCTCTTTTGTTTACACGGAATGTATATCTACTATACCTTTCTTGAGCGCTAAAATAGCCGATAGTTAATCGCTTCCTCGCTGGCGCCAGTGAGAACTGCCTTAGAAGAGAAACGAATTTGTTATTTCAGCCTTATTAATAAAACTTTTAAATACTGTATCGGATTCTAAATTCAAGATAACAGCCATTTTTAACAGACTTCAAAAAGGAGGAGGTTATCAATTCGGATGTTTGTATTTTTAATTATTATTTTTTAATTTATATTCGGTCATAACTCCGTCATATATAGACGGATTTGCAAAACTATTTTTTTTGTTCGAAAGGGCTTTATTCCGAAATGGTACCATTTAAATTTTATATACATCTGATTATGAGTTTCGGAGCCAGACAACGGAACTCTTCAAAAAATGACGGCAAATCAACTGCGATTGCTGCGATCGTATGTCTATGTAGTGTTTGCACAATTTAAATGGGAATCACAACTCAAAAGTGAAAAATAAAAACACTTTTACAAAAAATAGAACTGACTTCCAAAAAAAGTGCAAATGAACTTTAATTTCGGAAGTCGGTGTCAAAAAACAATGACACAAAACCAGAAACACCGACTTCCGAAATTCAAGTTATTTTGCACATTTTTTTTGGAACTCAGTTCTATTTTTATTTTTTAAGTTTTGTATCCATCAAATTCAACTGTCTTCAGGACAAAACCTCTTTAAACTAATCACGTGGTTTTTTTAGGGTTCCATACTCGAAGGGTCTAAACGGAGTCCTATTGCTGTCACTCACGTGTTCCGTTTCGAAGAATTTTTAACTTCCCATTGACATATGAACTTGATATTTGGTGATAATGTTTATTATTTAGTATATTTTACTAACAAATATCAGTAAATTGATAAATCAGATGTTTTCTTTGAAATTCCTTCATTTGGTACAGAACCCTAGACGTGCGAAGTCCGACACGCACTTTGTCGGATTTTATAAATTTGACCTTCTAAGGCCTCTACTTCTATATTATGTCTATAGGAACTTCGCTCGGCGTTTGTTTGATTTTTAGAGAAATCATTTAGTAAATCTCATGGGACCTTTTCAAGTGTCACTTTGGACCAAAATGCAAATCTAATATAGCAGTAATATAAGGAAATTAATGTCATATAACAATGTAAACTCTAAAATTTACTCGTCTAATAAATTAATACGTGAAGCCAAAACTTTATACTCATTTTTAACCGACTTCAAAAAAAGGAGGACGTTCTCAATTCGACTGTATTTTTTTTTTTTTTATGTGTGTGTTACCTCATAACTTTTTACTACGTGAACCGATTTTGAAGAATTTTTTTAAAAATGAAAGCTGTTGCTTCACATTTTAATTTGGTGAAGATCTGATGAAGATCTTCGTAGATACATAATGGAACTCTTCAATAAATGATAGCAAACCATCCAGAATTGCTGCAATCGCATGTCTGTATATTGTTTTAACCACTTCACAACATTACATCACGCTGATACGCTCTGAAGGGGTATATAAGTAGATTTGTACAGTTCATCCTGATACACCCTAATTTCACCAACTATGTTCAAATTCCCTATTTCTGGGGCTATCAATTCGGGCATAACTTTACTATATAGTTTTAGAATGGGGTACAACAACTAAAAAGTGAAAAATAAAAAAAAATTTACAAAAAAAATACAACCGACTTCCATAAATAAAACTAAAAAATCCAAATTGACTTTAATTTCGGAAGTCGGTGTCAAATAACGAAGAAATCAAACTACAAACACCGACTTCCAAAATTAAAGTTATTTTGCATTTTTTAGTTTTATTTATGGAAGTCGGTTGTTTTTTTTTGTAAAATGTTTTTTTTAATAAGCTTAAAAGGGGTATAAAGTTTACTGTGCACGTTCTGTCTGCGCGCACGAAAGAATGGTAGATTTGTCATAGTTATAGCTTATTGTTTGTAATAAAACAGAGAGAAAGTAAAATACCTATGGATTTCATTTTATTTAAATAAAAAAGAAAAAAAAAATGGCGAGTCATACTCAACGTATTTTACGGAAGTCAAAAGCAAAAGTGTGTGTTGCCACACTTTAAAAATATGTTTAAGGCACATTAATGTTGCACACTTATAAAACAAGAAAAACCAAAATATTAAATTTGATTCTAAATTACTATAAATCACTGCAATTATAATTAATTGCAGTGATTTATATTTGTATTATTTCAGAATATCAAATTGTATGGTCACATTGTATTGAACACTTATACATTATTCTTTTCTTTCATAAATTACCATCGAAATTTCGATCACTGATCGACCCCTAATATTTTTTAATATTGTTTAATATTATTTAGTTTAAAAACGAGTAATTTAATTATTTATACTTTACGCACAAAGGGTACAAAGGCGGTCTTAATGTCACGGGCATTCTCTACCAGTCAAGCAAGGGTGGTGTCTCCACCACCCTTATTATTAACGATGAATCTGCCATTATAATCGAGAGATTATAATGGCAGATTCATCGTTAATAATTAAAAATAAAAAAATAAAAAAAATAAAATAAGAAAAAAAAAAAAATAAGTTAATAAGATGACTCTGTTTATTTTGAAAATAAACTAATACTGAGTATCTTGGGAGCAAAGATTGATTAGGCAAAGTATAATGAGCTCTCGCATTTGTCGTCTATTTTATAACACATCTGTCGTACTCCGAGTAGGTCTCCCAACCAACTACCAACAATATTTTCACTAAGCCTAGGTCAAGGCTTCGAAATGAAAAAACTCAACCCAAACAAACTTTCAACTAAAAAAAATATTTTTTAGGCACCGAACGTTTCCTAAAAACAATAAAATCCCTTTTTCGAATATGCGAGAGTGTGAACCTGTAATTTTTTCACTGTTTTGCTGAGAATCATCCACGTCTAAATTCTGTCATGCAATACTGGGATTCTGCCAAAACACATAAAATTGTCTGTATATTTTTATGGTCCTCGTAAACCTGACTCATGGAATGTTGTATAAGGAAAGCAATCCTTTCAGTTGACGCTGAGGTTGCTTTTAGAATAACAAGTAGGAGCAAATTGGCTAAATTTTTCCAAATAATTGTTTTACTTTCCGGGTTTTCTCGAGGGACTAATAAACTAGCATGAGTGTTGTATCCAAGAGGTAACAGGGTCAAACAGCAATCAGACAGGATCAAATCGTGTGGTTTAACTTACGTAACACGACGCTGGTATTCCCTGAAGGGTTCCCCAGAACAGTTTGCTACATTTCTCCAGTATTCTTCTTTAAGGCGCGGACTGAACGCTACAACCGCACACACACAAACGCGTCTGCAGAGATGTTCAACGCCAAAGTTTATTTTTGTGGAGCAACTTCCAATTTTTTTATTGGGAATATCAAACTATTAAAATAAAAAAAATAAATAAAATAAAAATATTTTTTTCGACTTTCGAAAAAGGAGGAGGTTCTATGTTCGACTGTATGTATGTTTTTTTTTATATGTCCGCCTGTTTCTCCGTCAGTCGTGAACCGATTTTGAATTTTTTTTTTTTTTTCGAAAGAATGTACTCCCGAGGTGGTCCCATATAAATTTTATAAAAAGCGCTTTTTGAGAAACTGAACAAAAACGAAAAATACGTATACCTCGATGACGTTTTGTTGTTCTCCTAATGTTTAAATTCCACGTTCCATGTTGTTGGGGTTTTTAGTTCTAGGGGTATAACAACTAAAAAGTGAAAAAAACTTTTTTACAAAAAAGATACACTTTGTATCTTCTTCGTTATTTGACACCGACTTCCGAAATTAAAGTTATTTTTAAATTTTTAGTGTATTTTTTTTGGAAGTGGGTTGTTTTCTTTGTAAAAAAGTTTTTTTACTATTCTATTCGGTTACAATTTTCCTGTAAACCCACTATATTTTGCAAAGGATATTTTTATTGCATTACGTCATACTCGACTATCCAGGAAACCAATTTTTGTGACTATTGAGATAATACTGCGCCTTAATCTAAAGCCCATTTCCCAAATCAGTTTGAAGGCCCTACACAATTATTAATAAAATACTCTAACTGTCCATTTGATGCTTCGAGGTGTGGTCGTTGGAGGTCGTGTCTTGGAATATGGGCTTTAGTCTATTGACATTAGCATAAAAAAGCCTTATTATTAGAGTTGTTTTCCCACTGTTGGGATACAAGCTTCCTCTCTCTGAGAAGGGAATGGGCCGTTATCTATCACGTGGGCCCAGTGCGGGTGGGGTGGTTGGATGTCTTCATATTTTGTTTTGGTTCTGTGACATGCCGAATTCTTCCCGATCTTTTCCACAAAGTAAAGCGGCTGCCTGGGTTTGAACTCACGTACAACTCGTAAGTCGAGGCCGTTACCACAGGGCTACCACTAGTCTCATCTAAATAAAATTATATTAACCCCTCCCGTGTCTGGCTGGCTGAGCCATCGAGGCCTGTCGTCTTGATCTAGTTCAGAGATTTTTTTTTATTTGTTTTTTTTTGTTCAGTGACAGCTGTGACGATGACGTAGCTTACAGCTTTCGCTCACATGGTGTCCGCTTGACATTTTGAGCACTTTCTCTACGCGCAATAGGTTAAGTTAAAGTTGTATTTTTAACCGACTTCAAAAAGGAGGAGGTTATCAATTCGGATGTTTATATTTAAAAGTTCCAAATAAGTCACTTTCAAGCAGTCTGATGCAGTTGGTGGCAAAAAATCAATAATTGAACTAAAATAACTGCCACCAACTGCATCAGACTGGTTGAAAAGTGACTTATTTGGAATTTCTAGTTGTTATTTACAGTCGGGTTTTCTTTGAATTTTTTTTATGTATCAAGTAGTTTTGAACATAATAACCAGCTATTAAAAATATATATATACAATAGTAGCGACCCGCCCCAGGTTCACACGGGTACAAATTATACACTTAACCCTTCCTCATGAATCACCCTGTCTATTGGTGTAAACAAAAATCCAGTCAGTAGTTTTTGAGTATATCCGGGTCCACACTAGAAAGCTGTAACCGTAACCAGCGTGATACAGTAACGAGGTTTAGGCTCACGACGTCGCCCGAACGCTTTCATCGAGCGTACACATTAGCGAGCTGTAACTGTAATGGCTCAATTACACCTTCCGATTTCAAGGGACCCAATTTAGGAAACAGGAAGGTGTAGGTAATAGCAGTTAGAGCAGTTAGTGTCCGATTTAGTGAGATTGAAAGGTCCCGATTTGACTTCCTAAATTGTGTACGATTTAGGATAGTGTAATCGCATCACCCCGATTTAGAGCTAAGTGTTGCCAATTTAGAGACTTTGTCGCTACAAATGGGCTAGTAGTATTTTTGTTTGTGTTTAAAATTAAATTAAATTTCACAAAGTCCCTTTCCCAGAAAAAAAATCTGTGTCCGCTCTTTTTATTTTTAAGTCCGCTCTTGGTAGAATCAGTTTATAAGAGACTTTAGAGCGACTTTTGATATTCTGTTTAGGGACTCGAATTTGTAAGAGTTGGCTACACTGACTGACTTAGGAGTTCAATGTAGGATAGTGTAATCGCTCGCTTCCTGCTTCCTAGTTAGTTTGTTCCTAAATTGGGTCCCTTGAAATCGGAAGGTGTAATTGAGCCTTAATCAAACAGCAACAGTCACGAGGTTCTAGTGTGTACGACACGTCCACATTACTGTGACCGTGACGACGAGCCGGATCTATCCGCAGTTTTGGTTTGTAACGCCACGATGTTGGACGAAGTGTCTCTCGCTTGTGCAGCATACATACTTGTAGATGGTAATAATCTTTGTCCTTAGGGTTCGGTGCCTACCCGGGCCTGCGGACGGCGAGTAGAGGGTAACTCGCCGTCCGATCAGCACCAGGCCCGAGAGTCGACGGCGCATAGTGTTCCACGCGCGCCTCAAAGAGTTGTCAGCAAACACAACGGGGCCCGTCATGGCCGATGCCTGCCCGGGGGTTGAGGATAAATTCGAAAGAGTTACCTCACTCCAAAAAAAAAAAGGTTCAGTGCCTGCATGCCTAGGGGTAGCAGATAAATTTGAAACAGAGTTACCGCACCCCTGGGCGCTCAGGCAAGGAAGGAACAGGGGTGGGTTTTAGTCAGTAAGAGTCTGACACGCCCTCCCGCTCCACCCAGAGCGGGAGATGTCATTGGATAATTTCTTCCCCCCCCCCCCCCAAAAAAAAAGGGTTCCGTAGTACACTCTTTTCCATGTAGGCGTCTATCAGCAGAAGACGTTTATCCTCTGACCATTCGCTCATGAAGAATAAACGAATAAACACTCGAAAATATTTGATGTTTAGCAGCGGCGTGCAACAGCCTTTAGGCCGCGGGCACGAAGTCAGCGGCCGGCGGGGCGGCGGCACGGGAGAGGCGCGTTTCAAAGCATAGATTTATATGGAATTGGTCACGAAGGCAGCGACGCGGCGCGGCGGCGGCACAGGGGAGAGAGAGGCGTACGAGCGATGGGCGCCAGTCTAGCGGTGCCCGCACGTCTGCATTGACGTAGTGTTGTTTGGCTTTTAACGACCAATGTTTCAAAATATCCGCCGACGTGGTGGATCAAATTATTTCAATGATTCTTGTTCGCGAACAAAGACACTAATTTCTCATAACACAACACAACGCCGGTCTCACGTGATCCCGCTGGCTTCAAGACTGTGTCTACGTTGCCGCGTCGCTACCCGTGCTGCCGCCCCGCTAGCCGCTGACTTCGTGCCCGCGGTCTCACACTTGACGTCCACGAGCGCACTGCAAAAGCTCTTTGATTCGCGGCAAAAACCGACAATCATTGGCTCGCTGAGAGCCGCTCGTGTGGCCCCCGTTGCAGGCTTGCGAACTACGTAACCACTATGTTTTTGGTAACAGTAACGGTTACGGATACGTGCAACTTTACGGTTACAAAATGTGGATCTTGTAATCGTCGGCTTGCTAGCTGTACGCGGACCGCTCGCATCAGGTTTGCGAACCACGTACAGACAATGTTTTTTGGTAACAGCGCATGCAACGGTTATGGTTGCGGCTCGCTAGTATATGGACCCGGCTATAAGCAGGGTCAATATACCCAAAAAAATGAAAATAAAAACAGAAAGGTTAGGGGAACAATTTCAAATTAAAAAAGGTGTAAGACAGGGAGATCCTCTATCCCCCAAAATGTTTTCTGCGACGCTGGAACAAGTTTTTCGCAACTTGGACTGGACAACATATGGGATAAATGTAAACGGGGTAATGTTCAACCATCTACGATTCGCTGATGACCTAATCATAATCGCAGACAACCCAAATCAACTGCAGGTCATGCTCAAGGAACTTGTAGCGGAAAGTGAAAAGGTAGGCCTACAAATGAACATAACAAAAACCAAGTTGATGACTAACCGTTCAAAACCATCGATTGAGGTTAACAACGTCACAATAGACTACGTTGATGAATATACTTACCTAGGCCAGATAATCTCTCCCAAAAACCTAACGTCCAAGGAAATACAAAATAGAACTAATGTAGCATGGAAACGATACTGGTCTTTAAAGGAAATTATGAAAAACCCGTCAATACCACTAAAACTCAAAAGTAGTATCTACAATTCGTGCGTCCTTCCAACCATGACGTATGGATGCCAAACATGGGCACTAACCAATGAAGACATCAACAAATTAAAGACATGCCAACATGACATGGAGAGAAGCTTACTAAGTATCAAGAGAAGAGATAGAATAAAGCTTAAAGAAATAAGAAAGAGAACAAATATCGCAGACGTGTCACATACCATTAGAAAACTCAAATGGCAGTGGGCTGGCCATATGATACGAAGCAAACAAGAAAAATGGGCAAAAATAGTAACAGAATGGTATCCTAGAGAAGGGAAAAGACGGAGAGGGAGGCCATGTCGAAGATGGAGCGATGATATAAAAGACACCGCAGGGGTACTGTGGAGTAGATTGTGTGAAGACCGTGATCACTGGAAGAGCCTGGGGGAGGCCTATGCGCAAGCAAAACAATCTGTACCGATGTCTTAAAACATATATATTTTTGTAATTGTAAATGTTTGTTAATAAAGGCTATTATTATTATTATTATTTCGTTTATTCATTTGTAAATACATATAAATTATATTTTTAAATATTTCAATGAAAAAAAAAAAAAAAAAAACATTTAAAAATATAAAAAATAGTATCCCACCGGTATCGGGAACAGGGTCCAAGCTACCGGCGGTCAGGGCTCCAGAGAGAGGAACCGCCTGACAATGCGAGCCGTGTCCAGAAGTACTGCTTTCTGAATCAAGCCCTTGATCCAGCCGCCTAACGAGAGCCTCCTGAGGTGTTGGTCGAGGCTCGTGGCTATTAAGCCATTGGCTGACACGACTATCGGTACAATGATCGCTGAGTCCACATCCCACATGTCGACAACCTCGCGAGCCAAGTCAATATACTTGATTTGTTTATCTTTCTCGGCTTTCACGAGGTTCTCGTCATGTGGGACGGTAATGTCAACAATCATTGCACGCCTCTCGATTCGGTCCACCACCACTATATCAGGCTTATTGGCTATAATAGTCCTGTCAGTGATGATGGACCGATCCCAGTATAATGAGATATGACCATTATCGAGAACTGGGTCGGGCGCATATCTGTAGTACGGCACTTCCGATTCCACAAGAGAGTATTTCAGAGCAAGTTGCTGATGGATAATCCTGGCTACGAGGTTGTGCCTATGCAAGTACTCACCGTTAGCTAGACGAGAACAACCAGAGATTATGTGGCGGATTGATTCTCCCGGACGATGACATGCCCGACATATGTCAACCGTGCCGTCCTTCACAATAAATCTCCGGTAATTTTTCGTCATGATAACTTCGTCCATAATTGCACAGACAAAACCTTCGGTTTCCCCAAAGAGGTCACCGACACGCAGCCAGGCTACGGACGCTAGTTGGTCTACATCGGGCCCATGTAGGGCCCGGAAAAAGCGTCCGTGAAGTTCCTTACTCTGCCATACTTCTCTGCGATCGTTAGTGTCAAGCACTAGAGGTTTGCGCCAGTTCTCGTTAGCCAAGGAGAGTGGAGTAAGGCCCTTGTCCACTGCCACTACATCTCGATGCATACCCACGTCAGCAGCTAGGAAATATTCCCTTAGACTGCATACCTCGCGGTTGTGTAGGGTCTTAGCATTTAAAAAGCCTCGGCCTCCACACTTCCGCGGGATATACAGTCTCATCACCGACGAACGTGGGTGATGCATTCGAAATGCATCACCAAATATGAACAATATTGTAATAATAATAATAATAATAATAAGGCAACTCTCAACGTCAAGAAGTTTATTTTCATTCACGAATTTTAATATTTTTCTAACAGTTTGTCCGTTATAATAAATAAATACAAATTCAACAGAAGAAACAATATACACAAGCAAACAATAAAAACTATAGATAACCAGAATAAATAAGGAAAATTAAGCAAAACAGAAAAATGAATCAAGATTGGACAGATGACATAATACGTCACACTGAAATAAATGATGATACAACAATAAACCAATAAGAATGAAAATATAATAATGATAACAAGAGCAGCTGCCCAACGCGCACGCCATCCACCCGGGGACTTGCCGCTCAGCTCCGCCTCGCCGCCGCCGGACCTCGGATCACCAGTGTTACCGGCGGCTGCAGCCGCGTCGAGCTCGAGCGACGAGTATTTCTCCCCGCCGACGTCGCCAACACCTGTACGTCGGCAGGGGAGAGGCCGGCCACCGAACAGCCTGGGACTTAGGGGCCAACCGGCCCCGAGCCGGGTCCCCACTGCCGGTGGTTGTGTGCAGCGCATGAAATGGACTCAATCCATGAACGAGAACGTCATGCGCGCATATTACGGGTCTACAGAGGGGGGAACTAACCTCACTGCGTATCGTGGTAGGATGCTGTCTCTTTTTCAGGACCTGGAACCAACGGTCAACGTCTCAGCTCAACGATTGTCGGATCAGGTGCGGGTCATCCAACGCAACCACAGGTTGGACGACGCCGCACTTGATCGGCTGCGCTCAGAGGTACTGAGCAACCTTATCTTCTCGACTACGACACAGACTGCGGCACCGCCGGTTTTCGAAGAAATCCCACCGGCTTCTCATATAAACCTGCCGCGGTCCAATCATGTTGATGAGGAGACAGATGATAGGGTTGTCACAGTAAGTAGCCAGTGCAACGATCGACTGAGGAGCGCACTGGAAGATGCGCTTCGCGAGTATAGATCGAGTCCGACTGAACTTAGACCCCGTTTATCACGGTTACCTATGCACAAAAAAAATAGGGCGCTAGTGTGTGCTCTAGACTCGCTGCTTAAGAATGTTTTTGAGAGCAGCGAGGACCTCGTTGATACGCACTCGATCCTGTATTGTGGGGCTGTTGCGGCATGTCGTTTAGCAAATGTAAAGTTACCAAGTTGTGACGAAGCTACTCGACCAAAGCCTACCGTACCGGCCTGGCAGTGTAGGATCGAGAGGCGTATTGATGGGGCCAGAGCACTCATTGGCAAACTATACTGCTTCAGGGAGGGCAATACAAGACCACGTGTGATGCGCTTCGTGAGGCGGGCATTTTCGGGGACTGGAATCAGTCCTCGAGAATACATGTCCCGTGTCACGGAACGCATTGACTTCCTGAAGCAGAAGGTTTGTGCATGGGCCAATCGTATTCGGCGGTATAAGCGTCGGGTCGACCGGTACTCGCAGAACCGCATGTTCCAGAGCGATGAGAGGTGGGTATATAGAGCTTGGGAGCGACCTGAACAAAATGTGACTGACGTGCTCCGCCCCGATGCTGCCGCCACGAATGCATTCTGGTGCAACATCTGGTCGGTGCCCGTCTGTCACACTGAGGGTGGCTGGATGCGTGATGTCGAACGCGTGTGTGAAGCTATACCAGACATGGAAAAAGTAAACATCACTCCATTCGATGTAGCCAAAGCAGTTCGTCCGTTACCAAACTGGAAATCTCCGGGACCGGACGGACTGCATAACTTCTGGCTTAAATGGTATAGTAGCTCGCACGCGCTTCTGGCATCTCAATTCCAGGCATCCTTAGAGTCTGGGTCGCTGCCTCAGTTTCTAACAACTGGTGTTACCCACCTGCTCCATAAGACAGGTAGTCCCACGGAACCCAAGAATTATAGACCGATTACATGTTTATCGACGGTCTATAAACTTCTTACATCCATCCTGAGAGCGAAAATTAATGTACACATTGAGAGCAATACAATTATGTCTGCCTCTCAGAATGGATGTAGGAACGGGTCCCGCGGTACTAAGGAGCTACTCCTCATAGACATGGCCATAAGCCAACAGGTTCGTCGATCCCACAAGGATTTGTCAACATGCTGGATAGATTATAAGAAGGCCTACGACTCTGTTCCACATACATGGCTCATGAGGGTGTTGGAGTTGTACAAAATAGATGCAACTCTACGCACCTTTCTTGGGTCATGTATGGGGCAATGGAAGACGGTCCTTCGCTATCCAGGATGTCGACCAATCCAGGGGAATGATGAGCCTATATGGATTAAACGGGGAATATTTCAGGGCGACAGTTTGAGTCCACTTTGGTTCTGCTTAGCCCTGGGTCCTCTAAGCACGTTGCTGGAGGATTCAGGCCTGGGCTATCGGTTGAGAAGAGGTGGTCAGGCCATATCTCACCTTCTTTACATGGATGATCTGAAACTCTTTGCCCCCAACAACTTGCAACTGATGGAGTTACTGAAGGTAACAGAAACTTTCAGTAGCGCTATCAGGATGGAATTTGGTGTGGACAAATGTGCAGTCATGCATGTAAAGCGAGGGGGGATTATGGAATCTGAAGGGATTCAACTCTCGGATTCCATACACCTCAGATCTCTCTCCTCAACCGAAACATACAAATATTTGGGTATGTCGGAAGCGTTAGGCATTAACGTTGCTGACATGAAGCAATCGCTGAAGGGGCGCTTCTTTAGCCGCCTTAAAAAGGTATTGAGTAGCCTTTTGTCGGGCGGAAATAAGGTGCGCGCCTTCAACGGTTGGGTCATGCCGGTTTTGATGTACTCTTTCGGTATACTCAAATGGACTCAGACTGAGCTCGACGCCCTGGACAGGAGGGTCCGTACGCTGCTAACCGCAAACCGGATGCATCACCCACGTTCGTCGGTGATGAGACTGTACACCCCGCGGAAGTGTGGAGGTCGAGGTTTTTTAAATGCTAAGACTCTCCACAACCGCGAGGTGTGCAGCCTCAGAGAATACTTTTTAGAATCCGACGTGGGGATGCACCGAGAGGTGGTCGCAGTGGACAAGGGCCTCACCCCGTTGTCCATGGCTAAAGAGAACTGGCGCAAACTTGTAGTACTTACTACTGATGACCGCAAGGAGGTATGGAAAGGCAAGGAGCTTCACGGGCGCTATTATCAGGCTCTTCATGGGCCTGATGTAGATAGCCTGGCGTCCGTGGCCTGGCTACGGTTTGGTGACCTCTTCGGGGAAACTGAAGGTTTTGTCTGTGCGATTATGGACGAAGTTATCTTGACGAACAACTACCGGAGGCATATTATGAAGGATGGGACGGTTGACGTGTGTCGGGCATGCCACCGTCCGGGTGAGTCCATCAGACATATTATCTCTGGATGTTCTCGTCTGGCTAACGGCGAGTATTTGCACAGACATAACCAAGTGACCAGGATTATCCACCAGCAACTTGCTTTAAAATACAAACTTGTGGATTCTGAGGTACCGTATTATAAATATGTGCCCGACCCAGTTCTCGAAAATGACCATGTCACGTTGTACTGGGATCGGTCTATCATCACTGACAGGACTATTGTTGCCAATAAGCCGGATATAGTGGTGATAGACCGATTAGCGCGCCGCACAATGATAATCGATGTCACCATCCCACATGACGAGAACCTCGTGAAAGCTGAGAAAGAGAAACAAATTAAATATCTTGACTTGGCACACGAGGTTGTCGATATGTGGAATGTAGACTCGGCTGTCATTGTGCCGATAGTCGTTACCGCCAATGGCCTGATGGCCAAAAGCCTCGACGACCACCTGTCGAAGCTGTCGTTGCGCGGTTGGATCAAGGGCCTGATTCAGAAGGCAGTACTCCTTGATACGGCTCGCATTGTGAGGAGGTTTCTGTCTCTGGAGCCCTAACCACCGGTAGCTTGGACCCTGCTCCCGATACCGGTGGACTACTATTTTTTATATTTTTAAATGTTTTTTTTATACGTTTTCTTTTAAAAATATTTAAAAATGTAAATAATATGTGTAAAAATAAATATACGAAATAATAATAATATATATATTATTATTATTATTTGGGAAAAACATGGACTGTTTCTTAGCACTTTGGCTAGTTTTAAGCTACATTAACGGGTCATGCCAAGTCAATGTAGCGTGTGGTGAGTACACTAAGCTGTAGAGTGTATGTTCTGAGGAGAAATTTCATTTTCCTCTATCTGCATGAACTTTCTGACTATTCTACAAGTATTCAAAATTGCAGCTTTTTGGAGTGTTATGTAAATTGAATCTTTCAGTTCTATTAATTTGAGGCTATGGTGGAGATGGTTGGGTATAACCCCTGTAGTGGAGACAACTATGGGCACGACATATACTTTTTCTTGCCTCCAAATTCTAGTCACTTCTTCTTTAAGTTCTGCATATTTGCTTATTTTCTCTCCTATGGTCTTTTGTAAATTATGCGTGTTGGGGACTGAAATATCTATCAGGTATGTGGTTTTGTTTATTATTATTATTTTTTATTATTATTATTATTATTCCATTTATTTTATAATATATACATACAATTTACATTTTTAAATATTAGAATATCAAAATATAAAAACATTTAAAAATATAAAAAATAGTAGCCCACCGGTATCGGGATAGGGTCCAAGCTACCGGTGGTCAGGGCTCCTGAGAAAGGAATCTCCTAACAATACGCGCCGTGTCCAGGAGTACCGCTTTCTGTATCAAGCCCTTGATCCAGCCGCCTAACGAGAGCCTCCTTAGGTGTTCGTCGAGGCTCTTGGCTATTAAGCCATTGGCCGTCACGACTATCGGGACAATGACAGCTGTATCCACCTCCCACATGTCGACAACCTCGCGAGCCAGATCAAGATATTTTGTTTGTTTATCTTTCTCAGCTTTCACGAGGTTCTCGTCATGAGGGACAGCTATATCAACAATCATTGTGCGACGCTCTAGTCGATCTATCACCACTATGTCAGGCTTATTGGCAACAACAGTCCTGTCAGTGATGATAGATCGATCCCAATATAACGTGATATTGCCATTTTCGAGAACTGGTTCGGGCTCATACCTATAGTACGGTACTTCAGATTCCACAAGATTGTATTTAAGAGCAAGTTGCTGGTGGATAATCCTGGCTACAAGGTTGTGTCTATGCAAATAGTCTCCGTTAGCTAGACGAGAACAACCAGAAATAATGTGTCGGATTGATTCCCCGGGCCGGTGGCATGCCCGACAGATGTCAACCGTACCGTCCTTCACAATGTATTTCCGGTAGTTATTCGTCATCATAACTTCGTCCATAATCGCACAGACAAAACCTTCGGTTTCCCCGAAGAGGTCACCGAAACGCAGCCAGGATACGGACGCTAAGAGATCTACATCGGGCCCATGTAGGACCCGGTAAAAGCGTCCGTGAAGCTCCTTGCTCTGCCATACTTCCGTGCGGTCATTAGTATCCAGTACTATAGGTTTGCGCCAGTTCTCGTTTGCCAAGGAGAGCGGGGTGAGGCCTTTGTCCACAGCGACCACATCTCGATGCATACCCACGTCAGCTTTGAGGAAGTATTCCCTAAGGCTGCATACCTCGCGGTTGTGTAGGGTCTTAGCGTTTAAGAAGCCACGACCCCCACACTTCCGCGGGATATACAGCCTCATCACCGATGATCGTGGGTGATGCATGCGATTTGCGGTCAGCAGTGTGCGGACCCTCCTATCCAGGGCGTCAAGTTCGGTCTGAGTCCATTTGAGTATGCCGAAAGAGTACATCAATACCGGCATGACCCAACCGTTGAAGGCGCGCACCTTGTTCCCGCCTGATAAAAGACTATTTAGTACTTTATTCAGGCGGCCAAAGAAGCGCTCCCTCAACGACTGTTTCACGTCAGCAGTGCTGATGCCTAACGCTTCCGACATACCCAAATACTTGTAGGTTTCGGTTGAGCAGAGGGACCTAAGGTGTATGGAATCCGAGAGTTGAGTTCCCACGGATTCCATAATCTCCCCTCGCTTTACATGCATGACTGCACATTTGTCCACACCAAATTCCATCCTGATGGCGCTACTGAAGGTTTCTGTTACCTTCAGTAGCTTCATCAGTTGCAAGTTGTTGGGGGCAAAGAGTTTCAGATCATCCATGTAAAGGAGGTGTGATATGACCTGTCCACCTCTTCTCAACCGGTAGCCTTGGCCCGAGCCCTCCAGTAGAGTACTGAGAGGGTTTAGGGCCAGACAAAACCACAGTGGACTCAGACTGTCGCCCTGGAATATGCCACGCTCAATCCTTATCGGTTCGCTGTTCTCCTGGATCTGTCGACATCCTGGATAGTGAAGGACCGTCCTCCACTGCCCCATACACGACATCAGGAAGGTGCGCAAAGTTGCATCCACTTTGTACAGCTCCAGCACCCTCATGAGCCATGTATGTGGCACTGAGTCGTAGACCTTCTTATAATCTATCCAACATGTCGACAGATCTCTTCGAGAACGACGAACCTGTTGGCTAATGGCAACATCAATAAGGAGCAGCTCCTTAGTACCGCGGGACCCGTTCCTACATCCATTCTGAGAGGCAGACAAAATACAATTTTTGTCAATATGATTGTTAATTTTGGCTCTCAAGATGGACGTAAGAACTTTATAGACCGTCGGTAAACACGTGATCGGCCTATAATTTTTCGGCTCCGCAGTACTACCTGATTTATGGAGCAGGTGGGTTACTCCTGTCGTAAGGAACTGGGGCAGCGACCCTGACTCTAGGGCAGACTGGAACTGAGCTGCCAAGCGAGCGTGCGATCTTTGAAACCATTTTATCCAGAAATTGTGCAGCCCGTCCGGCCCTGGAGATTTCCAGTTAGGCAACGGACGGACTGCACGTGCTACATCTTGGGGGCTGATGGTAATAGCTCCCATTTCTGGTATAAGATCGCACGCGCGTTCGACCTCTCGAGTCCAATCACCCTCGGTGTGCCTGACCGGCACCGACCAGATGCTGCGCCAGAATGAACTCATGGCGTCATCATCAGGTAGGTGCAAATCAGACACACCTTGGTCCGGTCGCTCCCAAGCCCTATATACCCACCTTTCGTTGCTTTGGAAAGTGCGATTCTGAGTGAACCGCTCCACTCGCCGCTTGTATCGACGTATACGGTTTGCCCATGCATAGATCTTCTGCTTCAGGAAGTCGATACGCTCTGTGACGCAGGTCAAATAATCTCGAGAACTAATATCAGTCCCCGAGAACGCCCGCCTCACAAAGCGCATCACCCTAGGGCGAGTGTTGCCCTCCCTGAAGCAGATAAGCTTATTATTATTATTATTATTATTATAAGCAGGGTCTAGCGATATCGCGTATAGACGCGGCGGGGGACTTTTTATAATATGTAGTGATTAGTGGTGATTAACGTGGTACGGAATGTTAAAATTACAGTAAATTGCGCGAAACGGCTCTTTTCATTAATTGTTCGAAGATGATTTCTTCGAACAATTAATGAAAAGAGCCGTTTCGAAGAGTAAAAGTCACGTCGTGGCCTCGATGTTATTATTAGTTCTTAGTTTCCTCATAGTTTATTTTTAATTTCACAACGGCAACACTTCCCTTTCAAAGGACTTCAATTTAAAAGTTTTGGCGTAAGATCAAGTTAACCTAGAAAACATAGTTTTTAATGGAAGAAATAGTTGATGTCTTTTTCTGTAATTCACTAGAATATTGTTCATATTTTTTTTTCGGTTTCTAGTAAAAATTTGCTGGAAAATTAGGTATAATAAGAGGCTCAATCCCTTTTGAAGTGAAAATTTAAGTTAGTAAATAATTGGAGAGATTTTTATCATTCCCTTGTTTTCCCAGAGTAAATCAAGTCTTAAATGGGGCTTAATACGAACCTTTTGATTAGACCTATTAAGATTACTTTGAAAGGAATAATATTACGTCCATCCCTCACAATACGTACCTTTTGATTAGACCTATTAAGATTGCTTTGAAGAGAATAATATTACGTCCGTCCTTCAACATACGTACCATAGAATAGACTGTGCGTTCCATAGTGAGGTATGAAGTGAACAAAGGCAGAAAAGTGTGGGAGAGACGAAACGGTCTAGCGGTCAGTGATTTTTTTTCTAGGAAATCTGTTTGGTCCGAACAAAAGGCTTAAGAGCGAAAGAATTCTGCACAACGTGAAAAGAGACAGGTATTGGCGTGCGGCCTGTACCAGTCGCTTTTTGTCTGTCTACTGAGTGGTCAATCCTCTGAAAGTATTGCTCAGTAAATTCTAGACGTACTATAGACATTGTTCATTGTTAAAAAAAGTCAGAAATCGAAAAAACTATTCTCATACATTTCGTAGGAAATCTTTGCAGTTCCTAAGAAAGAATTTGTGAAATTGAAATACAAAAAAATAAATAAAAGACAAATGATCAATTTAAGGGCCTACCTCCGCATAAGTGGCATCCTCATTGAATAAAAAATCGTAGCAAAGCGTAGAAAATAAAGATTAAGGAATCCAATGTCGCATTTATTACAAAAGAGGGTAAGGTATTTTTACGTTGTTAAAACAGGACTCAAAATGTGGGTTTGGTGGGGGGCCACTTGGGAGCTACATACGCCTTAACACTATAGGTTTATCAAAAATATCTAGATCTCTTTTTTTCGCTTTTAATTTAAACGTGACTGCCCGTTAAACCGTGAACTCAATTAATATTGGCTGATCTGTCAGACAACAGACACAAATGAAAATCCATTGTTCGTGGTCACATATGACCTACGTGACAGATGAGGTTTTAAGTTCATAATAATAAACATGAAGCCCCCATCTATGTCCGCAACATACGACGAAATAACGGGCGACTTCGGAACCCTGCACTGGGCGTGGCACGACACGCACTTGCTGGTTTTTTTAGTATTTTGGGGGCTCATGAACAAAATAAAAATTCTGTTCTGTATTAATACCTGTTAGTATGCAGTAGGGCTACATTTATGTCGAGTTTAGAGTTACTCGTATTATTTATAGCTTTATTTCTCAAACAACTACATATAAATTGATATTTGAAAATGAAAAGTGATTAATTTACTATGTGTGATCCCTTGTGGGTAAAAACCTCCCCCATTTATTTTCATTCGCATTTGTCTGTGGCAATATTGATCCAATTAATTCCCGCAATCTCTATGATATCGTCGGCCCATCTTTTCCTTTGTCTTCCCACGCTCCTTTTGCCCAGCGGACCGAGCCATTCAGTTGTTAGAAGAGTCCACCTCTTGTCCTTGTATCTTACGGGTGTGTAACGGTTGATATGATAACAAAAGTTCTAATGATCGTAAGACCTAATTTCATTTAATATAAATATATTTTTTTAATATAACGATCAAATCATATAATGAATTATTGATATAATTTCATTTTACCTAATTTCATGTGGTATAATGAATAGTTTATATAATGCACATTTGAAATAATATTCATATAATATATATAATATTCAGTTGCTATAATATTCAAAATCTATAAGTAACGTTTAATATAATTTGGAAATGTCTACTTTTATTTTTGCAAAAACTGATTAGATTTTAAAGGCCTGCCACTTTCGTGCTAGCAAAAATAAGTCAATTCTACGATATGGGGACAACAAAATTATACACCGGTTTGTAGTTAATAGGTTGCATCTGTTCCAAAACCGAATCGGGGCACCCTGACCTTACTTAGTCTTTTGGCTTCTATCCTAGAGTGTATATAAAAACCGGAGGCGCAGAGGGAGAGCAACGAAGGGGTTGCACTTGCAACATTAATGTTTCGAGGTTAGGTTACAATATTATTTGTTTTTCTCAAGAACTATGCGTTACCTTAGAAAATTAGTTAAAATGAAGGTTAGGTCAAATTAACATTATATAAAAAGACATTATACAATTTGAAAATAGGGAATTTGCATAAAAAAATATTTGTTATGGAACCGCTTTATCGATGAATATACTTGAATAGAGTACGAACAGCGAAAGCAGAATCCAAATTCATCGAAAATTAAACGAGTTACAACAATTTTAAATAAATATATCCGTCCCTCTCTTGAAAACGCTGTTTTCTATGGCAGTTGTATGGGCATCATGTCCTTTGACGTCAAAGAACACGTCGGACTTCTCTTTCTAATTATCAACTTCATATTTGTTCACTGTAGTTTATAAGTCTTCAATTCAACAAATAAAAAAATATCATGCATATTCCCCATTATATTAAATGAACGTTATACTAAATGAAATTAGAGAAAATGAAAATTATATCAAATATAACATTAGATCATATGAAATTAGGCACAATTTTTTAAAGCATATGAAAATTATATCATACATGAAAGTTATGTCAAATGAAATTAGACGGTCTGTTATTATACCAAACATTACACACCCATATCTTGCTACATGTCCGGCCTTCTGTCTCAGGCTAAACTGTAGTGCATCGGTTAGTTTGGTTTTTTTTCCGCATGTCTGTGTTTTTTGTTTTGTGTATCTTTCTCAGTTTTAAGAGACTTCTTTCCATTGGGTGTTGGCAGGACAAGATCTTGTTTTTAACCTTTTCAGTATATACCCATGTTTGACTGCCACAAGTTAAACAGGGGAGAATGCAGGAATCCATCACTATCTCTTTAGTTTTTGGGTCATAGTTTCCCTTCAGGATTCCTTTATTCGACCAGTATTTTTGCCAAGTAATTTGTAATCGTCTGTCTACTTCACTGTCATTGTTTGGTTTTCAGAGTTTTGCGAACATAAATAAACTGAACAGGAGGGAAAAATTAAAGATTTTTGACAGCTGTCAAAAATCTTAAATTTTCATATTTCATTGTTCATCCAACAGTGAAAGTAATTTATATTCATGAGTAATTATAGTCCTGATTTTTTTTAGGAGGATAAGAGTAAGTCTTTATTAAATGATATTTTTTTAAAATTTTGTAACTAGATTTTAAATAATACTTTTACACGTCAATATGTTTTTTGTCAGCTTAAGTTAGAAGAAATACCGAAACAAAGTCAGAGGTCAAAGTCCCCTTTAACGTCCATACAATATGTACTGGTCAAATCATATGAGAACAATATACGTTAATGTCTGAGACGAACTTTTCAATTCTCGTTGGTTACTATAGGATTTTGCAGCTTTTCACTGTGTAGTTTTGCTACTGGTCAAAAAGCAGGTTTTCGGGCGTGGCATTTCAATCCTTTTTATACTGTTATCGTAATTATTCCTTTACCATAAAGACGGTACCCGTCAGAACAACAGAACACAACAACACACACACAAACAACCACTACAAACAACACACAACACCACACACACACACATACATACACACACACACAGTTTATTTTTAATCATTGGTAGGCTCGCGGTTGACCACTATCTCACCTGATGGTTAGCGATGATGTGGTCGACGACGGAGCTCGCTTGTCTAGAAGTAACCTATTCATTTTTGACTTAAAGGCCCTCAGGTTGTAGCTATCAGGAAACACAGATTCCGGCTGGCAAGGCTCCGCGCGTATCAAACGTCAACAACTGTCAAGCCCCGTTGACAGTCGGCCATCGATTAACTACAGACTATGTCATGTTGCGGGTATGTAAACCTTGCCACAGGTCTAAAGACCTTGGGTAATAGTAATAATAGCGGTTTAAAACGCGTGAATCGGGTTTTTGGCAAGGCCAACGGCATTTTCGCACTGGCACACTGGTGTGCCCCTTGACACTTAAATGTTAAGGGCCTCGTCAGACACGCTAGTCCTGGCGCAGGGGAGGTCGTACCAAGCGGCGGCCGACTTGATGTCACGCGGGGTTGCGACAGTCGTTGAGAGGATCCGGCAACTGGGACTCGAGGTGGCATTGCACAAGTACGAGGCCATGTGTTTTCATGGTCCTCGGAACGCACCACCGTTGGGTTCCCAGATAACGGTAGGAGGGGTTCACATCGGCGTCAAGGGGACGCGGACGATGGGGTACCTGGGTCTCATCCTCGACAGCCGGTGGAACTTCGTCGAGCATTTCCGACGTTTAGCTCCCAGACTGGAGCGGGCCAGTGCTGCTTTGAAGCGGCTCCTGCCCAATCTGGGGGTCCAAACGTCTCCTGCCGGAGGCTCTACGCGGGGATCGTGCGGTCCATGGCGCTTTCGGGGCACCGGTGTGGGCGTGTTCTTTTAGGCGGCGGCGGATGCGATAGGTGGCGGCAATCTCTCGCGCCCGGACCTGATGGTTCAGGCCATGGTACGGAGCGAGAGGGAATGGGAAGCAGTCTCCGCCATCTGCGAAGCAGTAATGTTCGCGAAGGCGAAGGCGGGACGCGTGAGGGAAGCACAACGGAGTGGCCCTCACGGCCCCGGCCGCTACTACCGCAGGAGAGGTATTGGGCGTAGAACGTCGCGAGACGATCTCCGTCCACTGTAGACCCGGGTCTGCGGACAGCGAGCAGTGGGTAGCTCGCCGTCCGATCAGCACCAGGCCCGTGAGTCGACGGCGCGTAGTGTTCCACGCACGCCTTAAAGAGATGATTGTCAGCCACCACTGACGAAGTCCATCGTGGCCGGTGCCTGCATGCCTAGGGGTAGCGGATAAATTCTGAAAATGAGTTACCGCACCCGTGGGCACTCAGGCAGGGAAGGAACATAAAGAATGTGTTCCCAAAACGTTTAGTGCGTGTGGTGTTAAAAGTAATATTGCCTAAAAATATTTAATTACTTAACAAAAAAAAAAATGTTTTCCAAGTTTACTTCGTTACCAAAAAAAAACTTAAAAAAAAACAACCGACTTTCAAAAAAGAAAATACACAAAAAATTAAAACATAACTTTAATTTCGGAAGTCAGTGTTTCTTCGTTTTTTGACACCGACTTCAGAAATTAAAGTTATTTTTTAATTTTTTGTGTATTTTCTTTTTTGGAAGTCGGTTGTTTTTTTTTTGTAAAAAGTTTTTTTTATTTTTCACTGTTTGGTTGTTATACCCCAGAACTAAAAACCCCAATAAAAAGGAATGTGGAATTTAAACATACTCATAATTGGAGAAAACCAAAACGTCATCGAGGTATACGTATTTTTCGTTTTTGTTCAGTTTTTCAAAAAGCGCTAAAGCAATTTCGATAAAATTTATATACAGTATGGATTCGACATATGGTCAATAAATGAAATCACGAGTTATACTCGTCCACAGAAGTATAACAAAATTTATTATTAAATTAAAATTCAAAAAATTAAGAAACTTAAATTTTCAAACAAAATAAATATCAAATAAATTCAGTAAAAGTCAAACACTCTGTTTAGAGAACGTGGGTACAATACCTACTTACCTAGAGTACAGAATGGCAACAGCTCAAATGCAGACGAGACGGCACCGGCGCGGCGTGGCGCGGCGCGGTGCGGTGCGGCGTTTTTATTGTAATTTCACAATAGTATTTATAAATTATTTACTAAGTTTATTTGTACTACTACTTAGGTATTTCTTTTGTGATAAATGATAACTGAACTGACCGAAATAAACTAAATCATAGCAAAAAACCGTCTTAAATTCTTAAATGTTCAAAATGTCCACCACGTTTTACAATACACAAGTTACATCGCCGACCAATGTTTTCCCGCACCCTGCTCAATAGATTTCGATCTGGATCCGAGGCCATGGCTTTTAATTTGTCAAACGCGGCAACAATACGACTGCGTAGTTCATCTTCGCTTTCGGAGGCTTGCGAGTAAACTTCATTTTTAATAAATCCCCATAAAAAGAAGTCGAGAGGAGTGAGGTCGGGTGACCGCGCTGGCCACCTGTGGGGGCCGTACCGCCCAATCCATTGTTCGCCGAACATGGTGTTAAGCTGCTCTCTTGCGCGGAGAACAGAGTGTGGAGGAGCCCCGTCTAACTGGAACCATACCCGAGAGTTCGCTGCCAAGGTTAATTCGTCTAAATAATCGGATATTGGGCCTCTTAGAAGGTCTAGGAACTTCTGCGCATTCAGGTTTCCATCGATAAAAATTGGGCCAATTATTTGATTTCCGTGAATGCCCGCCCAAACATTAACACTAAAGCGGTATTGATGAGCTGATTCCCTAAATAAGTGAGGATTGGTGTGGCTCCAGTGACGCAAGATTTGTCGGTTCCACATGCCGTTTCGAGTAAACGTGCTTTCATCTGTCCAAAACACATTTGACAAGAAATCTTGGTCTTGGGCAATTTTTTCTAATATCCATTGGCAGTAAAACTCTCTAATCGGCTTATCACGGGGCAGCAGCGACTGCACCTTTGGCAGTTTAAAAGGACGTAGTTTGTCTCTTTTCAATACTTTATGTACTGTTCTATGGGCCACTCTAAACATACGCCCAGCTGGTCTCAGGCTGCAGGTTGGGTTGCGATCGAAGTGGTCTAAGATTCTTCGTTCCAAAGACGAAGTAACGTGACGTGGGGCAACTCCTTCATTTGTGTTGGGCACAATGTTTTGATTTTCCCTCACTCTCTGGACAGCTCTGATGATGGTCCGAACACTAGTAGGGCAGGCGCGACTTGCGCTGTATCTCTCACGATAAGTACGCAGAGTTAATGCCGCGTTTTGGAGGCATTCGCCATAAAGTAAAATCATGTCAGTATACTCTGCAGCACTATAAAAACGCTGTTGTCGCGGCATAATACTGTTTAAAAAACAAGCAACACACAAAAGTTAATTAGCTAGTGTCTATTTCACCATAGAAAAATAAATAAGCACAAATTAAATTAAAAACACGATTTACACATACACACACGTAGGTACTTAGTATCTATTTCACTGCAATAAAAAGAAAAACTCTTAAAACCTTAAAATACACGACAACACGCGTAAACTAAGTAGGTATCAAATCTGCGAAAGGCGAAACGGAAGGCAAACAGCGTACTGAGTACTGAGAAAGGTAAACTAACTAGTAACTACTTCCGAAAAAATAAGTAAGTAATAAATAGGGTCGACAGCGCAGTTATCGACTTATCGTTTATCGATACTTTTCTACATTAACTTACCTAAAAAAGACAAAATACTTAACAAGATTTTTTTTTCTACTTATAATATTTTATTATTACGAATATTATTAACAAATTATTTACAGGATAAATTTATTAAAAAATGAAATAAATTTTCAGTTTGCTTTATTCGAACAAAACCGTTTAGTGAGAAACTTCCTGACTAGCAAACAACAATTGCTACTGTACCTACTCGTACGTATTTTTAATAGGATGCTTCATATCCGTGTACAACCAGTGTTAGTTAATTGCTATTATTTACTTCTACCTTAATTTATCTCTAAATCTACTTGATTATAATTTTTAATTAGAACACATTTAAGATCTGTTATTATAATAATTAACACATTATGTCCACTCCCTAGTATTTAAAGCGAAACACTTTTTTGCAAACATCTTCAAAACGTAATGTGAATCAGCTGACTGTAGATAAAAAGGTGTCCTTCCCTACACAAGGCGCGCGCGCAACGCCCGTCCGCTACCCCTTTGCCTTTGCCGATGTGCCGCGGCGCCGCCGCGCCGCCCGCCACCGCAATGCTTTTGAGATCGCCGCGCGCAGACGTGGGGGCGCCGTTTCGTGAGCCGACAAAAGATACCGCTACCGATGTACACCCGCGAGAAATATTGGCGCACATCAGTGGTAGGTTAGTAAACAAAATTTCGGCCGTGACAAGTTCACAAGTCAAGGACGTATTAACTTTTACAAAAGAAAGTAAGTACTCCAGTCTGGGAGAAGGGCTTAATGCCTGTAATCCACCACGTGAACCTTAGTAAAAGACTGACAGATTGTCAGACTTTTACTAACACCCTAGAGAAGGAGAAGTCATAAAAAACCTACATGTAACATCTACTAAATTAGTGCGAATTAGTAGATGTCACATGTAGGTTTTGTTTTGAGGTGGGAAATCATCTAATGACTTCTCCCGCTCAAGGGTGTTAGTAAAAGTCTGAAAGATTGTCAGACTTTTACTAAATAAAATCGAACCCGTGTTCCCTTCCTTGCCCTTATCGTTCCAGGGCCACGGGCTTCCTTTTCGGAAATTTATCCATGGCCGTAGAGGGCATCGACCCATCTGCTGGGCCCCTTCGGTGTGCAGATTTTCTTTGAGGCGCGCGTGGAACACTACGCACCGTCGACGACGTAAGCTCGGTCGAGCGGACGGCGAGCTACCCATTGCTCGTCGTCCGGAAGCCCAGGCCTACGGTGACCGGAGATCACTCTGCAATTCTCGACGCCCGCGGCGTCTCCTGTCGCAGCCGCTGGGGCGAGTGTGATGAAATACATTACAGAATGAAAGCACTTGCCTGGATTTGAATTCACGACCTTCAACTCATAAAGTGAGATCTTTCTTACTAGGCGCTTTCAATAAAAAAATACGTAAATTGAATTCCTGCCTGCCTTTAGGTGTACCTATTTTACATTTTAGGCAAATAAGTAGAATGCCTAAAAGAGCTTGAGCGATAGATTGCACAGAGTGGCAACGTCGCATTTCAAAGTTCAAGGATTTAAGGAACAAAGTATGTTAGATCATTGACCTAGTGCTGCAATTCTACAGAGTGTTTAAATTTACTGAAAATTAAAACTATTTTTTTTGTTTAAACTACTGGACCAATTTCGTTCATTTTTTGCACATCGTCAGTAAACTCTTAAACAAGCATGTGATTTCATTTATTGCCCATATGTCGAATCCATACTGTATATTACCACCTCGGAAGTAGATTCTATCAGATGAAAAAAGAATTTTGAAATTCGGTCCATAACTGACGGAGAAATCGGTGGGCATACATTAAAAAAATACATACAGTCGAACATAGAACCTCCTCCTTTTTCGAAGTCGCTTAAAAAAGGGGTAATATATAAACAATACTAACACACGTCGTGGTCCTAATATAGCGTAAAGCTATTTAATGTAACAATTTCCTTTGTTATCATTCCACGGTACATTAATTCGATATTTTCTCTGGAAACATATCGAGACAAAATTGAGGGAGAACTATCATGGCCGGAAACAGTGTATTATGTTACTGGCACATGGAAGTTGTTTCAAAGTGCGAAGTTAAGTGTCCTAAATCTAAGAGGGAGGCGGCACGCGTTAGGGAGGCTCAGCAACGGCCGAGTCGCCCTAGCGCCCCCAGCCGCGACCGCCGCAGGAGACGCCAGGGGCCGCGAGACGATCTCCGGCCACCGTAGACCCGGGCCTGCGGACGGCGAGTAATGGGTAACTCGCCGTCCGATCAGCACCAGGCCCGAGAGTCGACGGCGCGTAGTGTTCCACGCGCGCCTCAAAGAGTTGTCAGCCAAGAGAAGGGGCCTGCCACGGCCGGTGCCTGCCCGGGGGTGGAGGATAAATTCGAAAGAGTTACCTCGCCCCCGGGCACTCGAGGCAGGGAGGAACAGGGGTGGGTTTTAGTCAGTAAGAGTCTGACACACCCTTCCGCTCCACCCTAGAGCGGAAGAAGTCATTGGATGATTTCCCACCCCCCAAAAAAAAAAAAAAAAAAAGTGTCCTAAATCTTACTTCCAATTAATCCTACAAATATTAAAGTTTGTATGTTTGTGTTTCAATCACGCAAAAACGGCTGAAAGGATTTGAATGAAATTTTGCACACAGTTAACCAGAATTAAAACATAGGCTACTTTTTACCGTGCCGCTGACAGAAGCTAGGAATATTATAAATGTGAAAGTTTGCATGTATAGATGTTTGTTACTCTTTCACTCGAAAACTACAGAACGGATTATGATGAAACTTTACATTAATAGCTTATACATCGGAATAAACTAAAAGTTATAATTTATAATCGGAGGAGTACTAATTTCACGCGGGCAAAGCCGTTGGTAGAGGCAGTTATGAATCAGTTAAGACGCTATTAACTGCCAATGACCTTGAGTGGTTAGTTTGCGTGTTCTGTGCTGAGCTCACGTAACGCGTCGTACGTCTGCCCAGTAATAGGACTCGCCCATCCAGGAGCGCTGTCCGAAATTGGACGCATTATTAATTTATTACACATAAATTAATTATAATATAAATTAATTTATTAACATAAATTAATTAATTTTTAATTTATTATACATAAAACAACATGTATTATACTAAAACACGTATACTAAAATAGAAACAAATAAATGATCTTTAAAATAGTTAAGGTTTCATAAAAATACGCTCTACAGATTTTGCGTGATTCTCAATTTTTTATCCGCGTTAGACATAACTTTACAAACGACTCCACGCAGTCTTGTCTACCCTACCCCTAGAGTGTATGGCTGTTTCGGGAGGTACCTGTGTCGGATCAAGGCGGAGGTGACCCCTGCGTGTTTCCACTGCGAGGATCGCCCCGTGGACACGGTGGAGCATACGGTGGAGGTTTGCCCCGCCTGGGCAGAACACCGCCGTGTCCTCGTGGATGCGATAGGCGGCAGCGACCTCTCGCGCCGTGCCCTGGTTCAGGCCATGGTACGGAGTGAGAGGGAATGGGGGGCCGTCTCCAACTTCTGCGAAGCAGTAATGCTCGCGAAGAGGGAGGCGGCACACGTTAGGGAGATTCAACAGAGACCGAATCGCCCTAGCGCCCCCAGCAGCAGCCGTCGCAGGAGACGCCGGGGGCTGCGAGACGATCTCCGGCCACCGTAGACCCGGGCCTGCGGACGGCGAGTAGCGGGTAACTCGCCGTCCGATCAGCACCAGGCCCGAGAGTCGACGGCGCGTAGTGTTCCACGCGCGCCTCAAAGAGTTGTCAGCAAAGGACGGGGCCTGCCACGGCCAGTGCCTGCCCGGGGGTGGAGGATAAATTCGAAAGAGTTACCTCGCCCCCGGGCGCGTAGGGCAGGGAGGAACAGGGGTGGGTTTTAGTCAGTAAGAGTCTGACACGCCCTTCCGCTCCACCCCAGAAAACCCCTAGAGTGTAATTTAGAATCGAGTAGGCGCGGAGGGGCGAGGTGGCCCGCGAGTTGAGGAGCAGGTGGTTGTAACGCTCGCCGCCGCGGCTGAGGCTGCGATGGTGAGCGTTAAACCATCTGCCATCTGCATCTGAATGCTTGTTTGCATGTTGCATGCTGCATGTTGCCTTGGTTGCTTGCATGCATTATGCTTCCTTGCATGCTCACTTGCTTGCCTGCAATTTACATGTTGCATGCTTGCATGCTGCATGTTGCTTGGTTGCTTGCATGCTGCGTGCTTGCATGCATGCTCACTTGCTTGCTGCTTGCATGCTCACTTGCATGCTTGCCTGTAAGCTACATGTTGCATGCTTGTTTGCATTCTGGATGCTTGCTTGCATGCTGCATGTTGCTTGATTGCTTGCATGCTGCGTGCTTGCTTGCTTGCATACTCACTTGGTTGCTGTGTGCTTGTTGCATGTATGGGGTATGCTTGATTGCATGCTTCTTATAGGGAAATAAAAACCGCATGTTCACAATCAACTGTTTTATTGAGTGATGTATACCGGAGCCGTGACAAAAGCCATTTATTGCTTTTGCACCTTTACTATTTATGTATTGTATCAGTTCACAGTTGGATTTGGTAAAGCAATAAACAATTGTAACACAAAATCAGATTATATTTAATTACAAAGGAGGAGCTCGTGGCTAAAGTAATAACAGCCGCATGGATCCATTAGGTTAAGCTATGCTTGCCTGGGTTGGTCCGTGGATGGGTCACCATCTTTACATACCGAGACTCCTCCGTGCCTCGGAAAGCATGTTAAGCCGTTGGTCCCGGCCTTCGATCGTGGATCTTTGACAGTCGTTACGGGTCGTCAGTAGCCCGAAAGTCTGACAACCAGTCTTACCAAGGGGTATCGTATTACCCAGTTACTGGGTTGTGGAGGTCAGATAGGCAGTCGCTCCATGTAAAATACTGGTATTCAGCTGCATCCGGTTAGACTGGAAGCGGACCCCAAGATAGTTGGGAAAAGGCTAGGCAGAACATATTTAATTACAAAAAAATGTTACTTAAACGTAGATTAATTCATTCATTAATAATTTGTTGATCAATTCTAAGCTGATTTCATGATAGAATAGCTCTATTACTCGTATTGCATATATAACTCGTGTCTACGTAACGCCTGATTGAAGTTCATAGGAAAAGCTTTGTTAAACAAAGTTTTAAAAATATTATTAGGATAAATAAACATTATATAATTTGAATTTAGGACTTTAACTTTTATTGAAAACGGTTTTAAGTCTTTTGTATATTATTGATTGTAATGTTTAAGACAGATGGATTTAGGGCATATTGTATTTAGAGATTAAATTTTATGGCATGTGATATTATGTGACATTAAATTCGGGCAAGTTATTATTCGGACAAATGATGATTAGGACAAAAAAAAAATATGGCACTTTAGATTATGGATTAAAAAGTTAGGTAACACAATTGTACACACAGGCTAGATGGTCAGCTATCGACTTAATACATTGGGATATCGAGATCGAATTGGAGGGAGAGAATGAACAATACAGCAACATGTACGATAAGTACGAGAAAAAGTTCAACAATCTGAAAAGGGCTATTAACACGAAAATGTGGTCAGTAGCACACAGGGAAAAATCAACACCTCAACTTGAGATACCGAACTTCAACGGCAACTACAACCAATGGGTGTCGTTTAGAGACCTATTTACGGAAGTCATACATAACAACCCCTCATTATCAAGCGGCCAAAAGATGCAGTATTTAAAGGGTAAGGTTCGTGGAGAAGCAGAGAAACTCATACAACATCTAGCGATAAGTACGGATAACTATTTGGTGTGCTGGAATATTCTCACCAACAGGTATGATAACAAAAAACTAATATTCTCGTCTCATATGAACATCTTGTTAGGCCTGCCAAACATACAACAACTGTCGCTACAGCAGATTAAGCGAATGCATGACACGACGCTGGAATGTCTTAACGCCATCAAAAACTTGGGAGTTGACACCACATCGTGGGATCCAATGATCGTACATATTCTAGGTCAAAAACTAGATACGGAAACATACACGGACTACATAGAGTCGCTGAAGAATTCGAAAGAGCTACCGGTTCTATCAGAGTTCTTAGAATTTTTGGAAACAAAATAAACCTCCCAGGAAACGGTTCGCCGTAAAGATAGTGTACCCTCGAAGACTTCATCTCATCAAAACAATCATTCAAATTCAACATCGAACAATAAGAGAATTAATTACCACGATTCAAACAACAAAGGTAACGGAAATAGAACAGTTGTGAAATCGATGCACACGTCAAACATAAAATGCCCTCTTTGCGAAAACCAACACGGCATTTATAATTGCAAAACATATTTAAAAATGAGTGACGACCAAAGGTTAAAAACTGCAACCAAATTAAAACTTTGCACGAATTGTTTATTTAGCCATTTCGGAAATCAATGCACCTCTAACTTAACATGTCGAAGATGCAAAGATAAACATAACACCATTTTACATGATGCATTCGCAAAATTAGGAAACTCATTAACGCTGTCGTCAAGCGGCAACAACGTAGAACAACCGAAAGCAAAGCGCAATGAACCCGTGACGGGTACCACGAATGCTTCTCAAGCAGAGAAGGCGGAGATATTGCTAGCGACTGCTCTGATAAAGGTCAAAAGTGTGGATGGAACTTACCAAACCATGCGCGCCCTGATCGATCAAGGGTCCCAGATATCTTTAATAACTGAGAAAGCTGCTCAGATGTTAGGTATAAAGAGACGACGATGCAAAGGAGTCATCTTTGGAGTGGGGCAAAAGGAGAACAATTCTAAAGGGATGATAAGCATAGGATGTACTTCAATGTATAACGACTTCGAATTCGAAGCTGATGTGCTCATCATGAACGAACTCATTAAAAGTCTGCCAAATCAAACATTCGCGAAACCAAATTGGACTTACCTAAAAAACATTAACTTAGCAGACCCGGAATTCTACAAAAGTCGACCAGTTGACTTGCTTTTCGGAGCGGACATTTATGCTAACATTATGCTAGGCGGTATGATAAAAGGAGAACAGGCCCAACAGCCGATGGCTCAACAAACACAGCTGGGATGGTTACTGTGCGGTAACGTAAAAACGTATCAATGTAACGTAGTTCTAAACAACACCGAAGAGATTCAGAAATTTTGGGAAGTTGAGGAAATTTCAGAACCTTCAAACTTATCCGTAGAAGAACAGGACTGCATGAACTTCTACACAAAAACAACAAAAAGAAACAGTCAGGGTCGCTATGAAGTCAGAGTACCGCTGAAAGAAGAATTAAAACAGCAGCTGGGGTCTTCCAAACCTATGGCTATTGCTCAGCTAAAGAATTTGGAACGCCGTTTGGAAAAACAACCAGCATTAGCCGAAAAATACAAGGACTTCATGAAGGAATATGCTGCGTTGAGCCACATGAAACCGGAACAGAAAATCAATAACATAACACTCGAATGCTTCCTGCCTCACCATGGCGTACAGAGAGAAGAATCCTCAACAACAAAGCTTCGTGTGGTCTTCAACGCATCCGCCAAAACATCCACTAAATACAGCTTAAATGACGTCATGCTCAAAGGGCCCAATCTACAAAAAGACCTACAAGCGTTACTACTTCAATGGAGACAATATCCCTTTGCCTTCACAGCGGATATCGAGAAGATGTACCGCCAAATCTTAGTTAACCCCATCGATCAACATCTACAAAAAATTGTGTGGCGTGAGTCACCAACACAACCTATTCAAGTGCATCAATTGAACACGGTAACATACGGAACAAAGGCCGCACCGTTTTTAGCAATTATGACATTAAAACAGTTGGCGGCGGATGAACGAAGCAAGTTTCCAAAAGCGGCTTCTGTCCTGGAAAACAGTTTTTATATGGATGATCTGTTACACGGCTGCTACAACATAGAACAGGGTAAAAAATCAATAGAAGATTTAATTCAGCTCTTGAAATCAGGAGGATTTAATCTTCGCAAATGGTCATCCAACAGCCAGGAATTATTGGGGAACATACCAACAAGTCAAGAAGACTTCGTTTATAAATTCAAAAATGATGACATGCTGAAAACCTTAGGTTTGTGCTGGAATCCAAGAGGAGATCAATTTACATTCCGTTGCGACTTTTCCCAAACAATACCGAAACCAACTAAAAGGAGTTTACTATCCGACATATCAAAATTATATGATCCACTTGGTTGGCTGACACCCCTATCCACAAAACTAAAATTATTATTTCAAAAATTATGGAAACAAGACCTACAGTGGGATGATAAGGTGTCAGATGACATACATAATGAATGGGTCAAATTGACTACGGATATTGACAACATTAAACATTGTAAGATTCCTCGATGGATATTAAGCAACGAGAATGACGTCATCGAATTGCACGGCTATTGCGACGCGTCAATTGACGCGTATGCGTGCGTGGTATACGCACGAAACAAACACCAACAAGAAACAGTTATAGTTGCAGCAAAGTCAAAACTTGTACCAAGTAAAAAGAGCGTAACATTGCCACGAATGGAGCTTTGTGGTGCTTATCTACTATCTAAGCTCATCAACAAAATCAAACAGAGTATTAGTTGTCCGTTAGAAATCTACGGATGGTGTGACTCTATGGTGGTCATAGGGTGGCTACAAGGTGATTCAGCACGTTGGAAACCATTCGTTGCTAATAGAATCAATTCTATAAAACAAATAATGCCGGAAAGCTGCTGGCAATATGTGAAATCGGGAGACAACCCGGCTGACTGTGCCAGCCGAGGTATAACAGCGCTCCAACTACTACAACATCCTTTATGGTGGAAGGGACCAGCATGGCTAGCCTCCTATGACGCAGAAAAAGAACAAAAACCGCTTATCTACCAAACAGACGAAGAGATGAAAAGGACAAAATTGGTAAACGCGGTTCAAGACATTAATAATAATAGTATAATAGATACTTTATTATTACAACATAATTCGTTTATAAAAATAACACATGTCTTAGCATGGGTACTGAGGGCATTGACGCCAAAGTCGCAACGTAAACATTTACCGAAGTACCTAACACTACTAGAACTGCGAAAAGCCAAAACAGCTATTATAAAACGAGTGCAAAGTACAGCATTTACGTCAGACATAGAAATGCTAAACAAAAATGGAAATGTTGCAACAAACAGCAACTTATTGAATATAAAACCTTTCGTCGATAAAAGCGGCTTTCTCCGAGTAGGAGGATGTTTAAGGAACGCGACCATGAGCGACGAAATGAAACATCCGAAAATAATCCCCAACAAAAGTCGACTAGCGGAGCTACTCATAGAAGAGGCTCACCAATTAACATTTCATGGGGGTCCTCGACTGACTTTAGCTACTCTCAGACAACAATACTGGATAACAAGCGGATACAGTACAACCAAAAAACAGTTAAGGAATTGTGTAACTTGCCGGAAGTATGAAGCAAGGAAACAATACCAATTGATGGGTGACCTTCCTGCAGCTAGAACCAACCCCGCTCCACCATTCTACCATACTGGGGTGGACTACACCGGTTTTGTAAACATTAAGGCAAACAAGGGGAGAGGGGTGAGAACACTGAAAGGCTACGTGGCAGTATTCATATGCATGGTCACGAAAGCCGTTCATTTGGAATTAGTGTCTGACCTTACCAGTTCAGCATTCTTAGCTGCACTTAAGAGAATGACGGCCAGGAGAGGAACACCACATCACTTGTATAGTGACCAAGGAACTAATTTTATCGGAGCTAATAGATTGCTGCAAGAGGAGTACAATCAATTAGAACAAGTTTTCGGTGATAGTTGCCAGGCAGAAATCGCTGAAATGAACATACAATGGCATTTCAACGCTCCGTCTTGGCCAAGCGCTGGCGGGCTGTGGGAAAGAGCCGTCCGCAGTCTGAAGTTCCACCTGAAAAGAGTGGTTGGTGAACAAAAACTAACGTTCGAAGAGTTCACAACTGTACTAACACAACTGGAAGCGTGTCTGAACTCGAGGCCGTTATGTTCGCTTACAGAAGACATTGAAGATCTGGATTATTTATCACCGGCTCATTTCTTAACGGGAAGATCCGACTTAACAGTGATTGAGACGAAGGAGGATGCTAGAACAAGATGGCATTTAACAACAAACATTTTTAAACAGATTTGGCAAAAATGGAGGAATGAATATTTGAGTCAATTAACAGCGAGAGAAAAGTGGTATAAACCTCAAGAAAACTTAAAAATAGGCAACATGGTGGTCGTACACGAGGACAACATTCCAGCTGGAAGGTGGATTATGGGCCGAGTGATAGATCTGCATCCCGGTAACGATGGTTATGTCAGGGTGGTATCATTGAAAACGAAAAATGGCATCATAAAACGACCAGTAGTCAAACTTTCTCTATTGCCAGTAGAAATCAAAACAGATGACAAACAAAACAGTTCAAATGAAACAGACAAACCAGCTGAACAGAGCTTTGAGAACCGGAAGAACAGGAACGGAACAAGAAAGGCGACACTTAGCACGTTATCGTATGTCGCCATGGCACTAACCTTTTTTATGTCAATCTGCAGCATTGCAAACTGCAGCTATAATATAACAACATTAAACGTTAACCAATCTTTCTACTTTGACCCAATATCCAGAATTAGCCTCATAAAAGACAGTTGGGTCCTAGTTGTATTCTATAACATGTCTCCATATTGGGAAGGTATGCAGGCGTTTGAAAAAGTAACAACATATCTGGATAAAACATGCAAAACAACAGGCAGCGAACAGTGTAACATGATAGTCCCACAGCTGATCCATGAGAGTAATGAACTGAAATACTACAATGAACTTCTGATGACGCAACACGTAAGCGGACACTCCAGACGGCGGCGACGGGGACTTATCAATGCAGTTGGAAACATTGCAAATTCCCTATTCGGCGTATTAGACGATAAATTCGCGGAAAAGTACAGCAGAGACATCAACATGATACAACAAAATGAAAAACATTTAGCCAGTTTATGGAAGAATCAGACGTCAATCGTAGAATCAGAGTACAATCTGTTGAAAAGAACAGAAGAAATCATGGCAAAACAACATAAAATAATTAACAAACATCTCATTACGCTGGATAACATCTCAAACAAATTACAAAAAGAGATAAACAACATATCCCTACTTCAAGAATTAACCATGACAGCCTTAACAGCCAGTAATTTACTACATAACCTTAAAAGAACTCAAGATATCTTACTTGACATTCTAACCAATGTCCACCATGGACAGTTTAACATTCATCTGCTTACCCCTGAACAGCTCCAAAAAGAGCTTAACATTATCTCTGGGCATTTATCTGAGGATCTAACATTGCCCATTGAACCACACGATATTCGGAAACTTTATTCTCTGATAAGCATTAAAGCACGAATAACTGACCAATACTTCCTGTTCCAAATAACGTTCCCTCTTATCAGTAGAGACCGATTCAAGCTGTACAGGATCCACCCTGTACCACACCAGACGAACAACAGTATGTTAGAGCTCTTACCGTCCTCAGAATACGTCGCTACAAATCTCAAAAGAGACTTATATCTTACCATTACGCCGGAAGAACTCTCTCTATGCAAACAAGAAGATGATATATTTATGTGCGATTGGAAAAAGCCGATATACCATCTCGGCAATGAGAACAACTTTTGTGATCTTGACCGAGACACAGATTCGTGCAAGGTACGGAGGACCAAGTGTGAAAACCAATGGACACCACTTGCAAACCCGTCACTATTCCTATATCATTGCTGCAACAAACAGACTGTCAAAGTAATCTGCGGAGAACAGATAGATAAGATAATATTGAGCAAAGCTGGGGTCATTTACATGGAACCAGGTTGCCTGTTGAAGGGTCAGGACTTCACTCTGAACATTCATAATCTAAACAGAAACAGACTAGATATGAAGCCGGACCTTTTTATACCTGAGATGGATCAGCTAAACTTAATTATCAACAGCACTATGCCTCTCCAAAACACACAAGACGCAGACGTAACAGATTCAGGCGAAATGGAGGACGCCTTAAAAAAGCTACACCGACGGATCGATGACATGAAAAACAGCCAAGTGGAGGTCGATCAAATATTATCCCCTCATGACATCCATCAGTATGCCGTGAGCTACGTCCTGGTCGGCGCGCTGGCGCTGGCGGCGGGAGCGCTGCTGTACAGATGGCTGCGGAGGCGAGCGCGCCGCGCCCACATCACATCGGGAATGGAGCTTCAACCCACCAGAAGTGTTAGTGATGTGAACGTCAATAGTGTTAGTGCGAGTGCGCGGCAAACATAAGTGAACGCAATTTTAGTGCGATACATAGTTATAGTGAACTAAACATTACATGGTGGATAGGGCGTGTCTTCGCGTCCTTTAGGAACAATAAGCTCCTAGTTTAAGTTGAAATAAACTTTACTTTTGTTCTACTAACATTTTAATCTTAAGTTGTCTTGATTTCACCTTGTAAACAGTATCATGACTACTTCATAATTTTACTAACAAAAATTTGTTTTATCACCGCCTATCTTTCGGGGCCCGGAGTATGTTCGGTGTTTTCACTGAACACATGAGTTAGCAAATACCGCCGTGACGCGTTGACCTTATTTCATTTCTTTATTACAACACACTTAATACTTTTATGTTAACTTAAAAGTCAGTGCACTTTGGTAAACCGCGTTAGCCGGGTGTATTCTAACATTCATCAACATTTCATTTAACATTAAGAACAGTGTGAGAGTAACTCAATAAATAGTGTTCAACATAAACATTTGTTTCTCCTCAAAAACACCGACACCTTGTTACGTACCCCGACAACAATAGAGAACCATCAAATTACGACGGAAATTGTTTAAAGTATATTTTTGACAAAGAAATAAGACTAGTCGTTTAGACGTGATGTTCAATTAAAAACCATTAGAAGTCGTATAACTGCGCCTTAAGATTCCTCTGTGCTTTGGACAGCGCGTAAAATAGTCGGGCCCGAATACGATTCAGGACAGTTGTTACATTATTGCTAAACTTTTAAGTAAAAAAAAACTTTTTTACTTAAAAGTTTAGCAATTTTTTAAAATAGAACCGACTTCCGAAAATAGTGCAAAATAACTTTAATTTCGGAAGTCGGTGTTCCTGTTTTGTGTCTTTGTTTTTTGACACCGACTTCCGAAATTAAAGTTATCTTGCACTATTTTTGGAAGTCGGTTCTATTTTTTTGTAAAAAAGTTTTTTATTTTTCACTTTTTAGTTGTGGTTCCCCATTAAACTGTGTTAACAATTCATAGACATACGATAGCAGCAATCGCGGTTTATTTGCTGTCAATTTTTGAAGAGTTCCGTTGTCTGTCTCCGAAACCCATCATCAGATCTTTTTGAAATTTAAATAGGACCATTTCGGAATAAACCCCTTTCGAACAAAAAAAAGAATTTTGCAAATCCGTCAACATATGACGGAGTTATGCCCGAACATACATAAAAAAAAAAAAAAATAAAATAAAAAAAAAAAAAAAAAAAAAAAAAAATACAAACATCCGAATCCTCTCTTTTTCGAACCTCCTCCTTTTTCGAAGTCGGTTAATAAAACTAAAAATAATCTAAAATATGGCGTCGAAAAATTCCTCCACATCGCTGTCGCTGGTAAATTACCCAAAAGACTAGCGGCATTGCCACGTTGTATGGCAATGCTTATCCTCTGTCCAAGGAAAAAGCCAGCCCTTGGGTCACGTGAAGTGTCAACAAGGCGTTTAGATACTTAACTATAAACAATTTGTGAGCACTCGGGCCCCACGATCCGAGAGTTTCAACCCCAAACGCCTAGGAAAGATATTTAACAACACGGGTATTATATATGTCGCATACTGGGTGGCCGAGATGCGAAACATCGGGTCTTCGTCATAATCTGACATTTTCACTATGGTGGGTACTCGAACGGATAATTTGGATTAAATCAAAATAACTTTATCAAAGTAACAGTCAGGAAACAAACACGTGCGTTGGTACTGAGCGTTCCGCCTAGACTGTCTGAGCTTGACTGTCCTCGCTGGATCCCCTCCACCGACGATCGTATTCAAGTGGCGAGACGCGCACTTACGTTTCCGGTCACGTCATTACTAGTTTTCGAAACAAATATATATAATAGCGCCCTCAATTCACGACATATATATAATACTACATTTGTTTATATTAAATGCTTTATACAAAGTTAACACTAAAAAGATAATTTGGTATTGGTATTATTGGTTGGAGTTATGCGACTGGTTCCCGAACACGAAAACGTATTAACTCGTTGCACTTGTGTCTGATAATTTAATTTTGACATCATCTTATGTTATATCACGAATTGAATTGTTTACATTTGGGTTGACCTAGTACCTATTTTTATTTGAAATTGAACTAATCGACATGGAAATATTTTGTTTATTATATTCTAGTTCTTCGTATAATTTTAATGATAATATTTGTACGCCTAATGGCAAAACATAGAGAGCCTGTAAAAATTTAACATCTCACACAACGTGTAAATGTACCTATGTTCACAAATACAAAATTCTGATTCTGATTCTGATGCATTTATACGATTGCGTGTAGGCACAGCTTAAGCGATATTAAAAAAATAACTAAACAGAGGTCTCACTCGCTGGTCTCCTGGTGGTGTATGAGATGACTGGCTTATTTGTGCAATGTTATAAAAGAAAGAGGGATAGGGCACTCTAAGTAACTATATTGGTAATCACGGCAAAATACAAGCGCCCACTTCGGTCAGGCAAGCAGAACTGATCCCTAAAACAAATGTGATGCCTACACATTCTATATTCAAACGGCTCTCCAATAATCTTAACAGCCAGCTGAAGGCCGGTACAGACCCGCTGAGATTAGGCTGTAACTATAATCGTCACATGAGCTACACCCCTACGAATAGAAACGCAAACACTAGTAAGGCTTCTATTCAATTGAACCTTTAAAGAGCCGATTGAAACTTGTCTAACCCTCACCGGAAGGCCCTACCTATAGGAGGTAAACGGAGAAGTAGAAGTCCATCTATGGATAACCCAAAATGAACCCCGAGTGTTAGTGTGGTTTTTTTAAATATTACTAACTTATGCCGTTCGGCACACCACATGTCCCGGCGACGCACCTGGCTTCAATGAGGCAAAAACCTCCCTAAAAAGCCACACTGCTCTGCTAATTTTCTACCCTAGGATGCCCTAGTTAGCATCTACCTAGAAAGGGTTCACAAAAATAAAATTCAGAACTGTAATAGTTTTAAATCCACCGGACGCTTATGAAGACCAGGAGAAAAACCACAACCGTTATGAAAACCTACTCACTGTTTCTTGAACTTCCGCCAGAGTGCACCATAAATATAACCTGAGAGATAATCTCTAATTGATTATTTTATAAAAATGACATGGGCTCGGTTACACCATATAGGATCAACTCGACCCTACTTTGCGAAGGCACTATGCCCCATATACAAAGCTGGTATAAACCGACAACAAACGCAGACACATTTCCCTAGGAGAGAGGATCGCAATCCCTCTCCCTCCTGTAATATCTTTATTAAAATAGCACTCTGGAGAAATTTCCACACCTATTTCTTCCTAACAAACTTCTAACATCATCAATTTCTTGCTCATCGTATGTGGTTACTACAAAAATAACTTTAACTTAACTTTAAGGAAAGCGAAATGTTGCCACTTAAATATTAATATTTTCTACGCTGTATAATATTTAGAAGTTTTACTCATTGTTTTCTGCACCGGTCGACGTTATGACGTCGGCGCCGGCTGTCGCTGAAAACCAGCGCTGGGGCTCTGTCTTGCATAGGGTCATAGCACTTAAGCTGAGCGATGGCCGTTTTGCGTGGATGTGACGCATTTTTTCCCCCAGTTTTTCTTTTTTTTGTGTTTCTCTGTTTTTTGCGTCATGTTTACCGTAAATAAACGTATTTTCTTTCTTTCTTTCTTCTTTCTTTCTTTATTTTTAACAAAGAAATGGAAAAGATTACAGTCCTGAATTTTATTTTTGTGAACACTTTTTGGGTAGATGCTAACTAGATCCTAGGGTAGAAAATCAGCAGAGCAGTGTGGCTTTTTAGGGAGGTTTTTGCCTCATTGAAGCCAGGTGCGTTGCCGGGACATGTGGCGTGCCGAATGGGATAAGTTAATAATATTTAAAAAACCACACTACTCGGGGTTCATTTTGGGCTATCCATAGATGGACTTCTGCTTCTCCGTTTACCGCCCATAGGTAAGGCCTTCTGGTGAGGGTTAGGTAAGTTTCTTTAAGGATTAAATAGAATAGAAGCCTTAGTAGCGTTTTTTTTTTTGTGGTGCTGACTGGCTGAAAATCATCTAATGACTTCTCCCGCTCTGGGTGGAGCGGGAGGGCGTGTCAAACTCTTACTGACTAAAACCCACCCCGGTTCCTTCCCTGCCTGAGTGCCCAGGGGTGCAGTAATTCAACTCAGAATTTATCCGCTACCCCTAGGCATGCAGGCACCGGCCACGATGGGCCCCGTCAGTGGTGGCTGACAACATCTCTTTGAGGCACGCGTGGAACACTACGTGCCGTCGACTCACGGGCTTGGTGCTGATCGGACGGCGAGCTACCCACTGCTCGCCGTCCGCAGGCCCGGGTCTACGGTGGCCGGAAATCGTCTCGCGACGTCCTACGCCCAGTACGCCCGGTACCTCTCCTGCGGTGGTAGCGGCCAGGGCCGTGAGGGCCACTCCGTTGAGCTTCCCTCACGCGTCCCGCCTCCACCTTCATGAGCATTACTGCTTCGCAGAAGGCGGAGACTGCCTCCCATTCCCTCTCACTTCGTACCATTGCCTGAACCAGGGCCGGGCGCGAGAGGTCGCCGCCACCTATCTCATCCACGAGGACACGGCGGTGCTCCGCCCAAGCGGGCTAGACCTCCACCGCATGCTCCACCGTGTCCTCTGGGCGATCCGCGCAGTGGTAACACCCGGTCGTTTCCTCGCGCCCGATCTGAAACAGGAACCTCACAAAACAACCGTGTCCGGTGAGGACCTGCGTCAGGCGGAAGGTGAGGACGCCGTGACGCCTCTCCAGCCACTCCTCAAAGAGGGGCACTACCGCCGCAATGGTGGCGTGCCCAGCGCTGGGTTGCGACAGTCGCTGTCTCCATGTCGCCATGAGAGCCTTACTAGCGTTTGCGCTTCTATTCGTAGGGACGTAGCTCATGTGACGATTGTAGACACAGCCTAATCAAGACGGACAAGAGCCGTTCGAATATTGAATGTGTAGGCATCACATTTGTTTTAGTGATGAGTTCTGCTTGCCTGGCCGAAGTGGGCACTTGTATTTTGCCGTGATTACCAATATAGTTATTTAGAGTGCCCTATCCCTTTTTCTTTATAACACTGCACAAATAAACCAGTCACTCTCATACACCACACTCTCGCGTTGCCAGCGAGTGAGACCTCTACCCTGAACTTACTAGAACGTCCCAGGATCCCTGCAGGCCGTACTGGTGCCTTGGGGTCCTACAGTATCGACTTAGGTCGGTCAAGATTACTTCGCCTCTTGCTGGATTCGAGCTAGCGATCTGTATTATTTGTTTAGCTGTGTTGGCGTCGTTAGCAGGCGTTTACCACTCAGACAATAAACAACCCGCGTAGGGATTAATTTAGTATTCGCAAACGTCCCTGTTAGTTAGAACTCAATCTTGTAATTAACGTAACGGTTTCAGTGATTGTAATTATTGTAATAGATTATTTCTTAAACGTTTCGTCTTGTTGTTGATTCTATCTTTGTTCTTGTAAGCAGGCACACCAGTTATGTATATGGAGGCTTATTTAATTTGGTCATCAGACACTAAGTCTATGCTTGAGTTCGTTTTTAATGGCATAATTGAGTGTGCTAGCTAACAAGTGGCGAATTATTTAATTTTTTGATTATATTTTAGACGACATATATTTATTTTTCTGTTTTACATATGTTAAAACTGTTGCATATAATTATATAGATTCACTTTCTTCAAACTTAACAGACAGATGTGTTGCTGGGGAGTTTGTTGGCCACTTCTTCTTCACAGCTAAAACACTAGGAAGTGGTGACGGGCGGGTGTTTTGGGCGACTGTCTTTATGTAGAACTTTGACGTTCAAAAAGTGCTGGTTCTCAGCCTAGTTTGAATAAATGACTTTTGATTTTGTTGTTAATTTTTTTTACAAAAAAATAGAACCTAAGTCGGTGTTTCTGGTTTTGTTTCTTCGTTTTTTGACTGTATTAGTTATTCAATAGTTAGAAAATTGTATCAAAATCACTTTGAAAATAACCAAGCATTTTAAAAGTTTGAATTGTTTAATGTTATTTCATACACAAACTGTCAAACGTCAATTGTACTCCATGTTTATAATATTTTTTTTATCTCAGTTTGTTTGTTTGTTTGTTTAAAAAAAAAAGTTACCCCACACTAGGAATTACTCCTGTATCGTGGGTGCGTTCACAAACATATAATACTCACATACACAAGACACCCAGACCCGGAACAACTATCTGTAGGTCATACAAATATTTGTTCCGTGCGGGAATCGAACCCGCGACACGCAGCGCAGCAGCCGAACGCTCAACCACTGCGCCAACCGTGTCGTCAACGTTTAAACTTATATCTCTCCAATTCCTTCCATTTCTCTCTTTCTCGATTCTTAATTGTACACCATACTTTAACATAGTAGGTACACAGTGATTACATAAAGGTGAGCTTAACTCAACATTGAGTTTTATCCCAGCAAACCTTTGAGTGATAGAGAAAGATCACATTCGTGAGTAGGATCCTACATAAATAATTCCAAATTTGTATTATATGTACATACTAATTAATACCAATATAATGTCTTTATGTCTATCTTAACCTCGGTCTACCGCAACCCAGTCTACCTGTCATCTCCAGTCTTGCGACTGACGCAATACGTTTGACGTCATTACGTTTTGGTGGCATGGCCTGCCCAGTCCCATTTCATCGTGTTATCTTGAATCTATCGTTCAAAAATAACCCTTAAGACGCTATTAGCTGCCAATGACCTTGAGCGGTTAGCTTGCGTGTTCTGTGCTGAGCTCACGTAACGCGTCGTACGTCCATCCAGTAATAGGACTCGCCCATCAAGGAGCGCTGTCCGAAATTAGACGCATTATTAATTTATTACACATAAAAGAATAGGTGTTAAAATAAAACACTGATACTAAATTATAAATAATTAAATGATCTTTAAAATGGTGAAGGTTTCATAAAAATACGCTTTATAGTTATTGCGTGATTCTCAATTATTTATCCGCGTTAGACGTAACTTTACAAATTAATTACACTATGTTATAAAAATATAATTTCTAATATTTTCAGATCAAATTACGACGAAAATTGTTTAGAGTAACAAATATTTTTTTCAAAGTAATATGGCCAGCCGTTTAGACGTGATGTTCAATTAAAAACCAATAAAAGTCGTATAATTGCGCCTTAAGTAAACATGATAAAATGCAATAACGTAAAACCGCAAGCTTTTGTGGTAAAGACCAACTCAGCAAACTTACTCCGGTTTCAAAGGGCGTTTGAATTAACGACAAAGGTCATTGTCGACCCGTTTGTTTTCAAGTCCTATGTCGAGTAATCGAATAAGTTTTTCAATTTGCCTTGGATTTCCTGCGATTGAAATTTGGACATTTAATTTTTACGCGACGGTTTGCGTTTGCCTACGTTTTGTCTTCATATCAAGCCACGATCCGTAGGTACGTGGTGACGATTACTTGTTAGATTAATAATGCGAGATAATTTCAATTCAATATCGGTTAGTATTGTGAATTTTAAGTTTTAGTTAGTTTTTAAATTATCATTTGTAATAAAAAGGCAATAAAATGGCCCTAAAAATAACCAGTAAGAAAAGTATTTGATGAAAAATTTATTTAAATTTCGAATGATGAGATATGTAGATGTAAGATGAATTCATATTATTATGTCATTTGTTTTTACAAATTGGCGGCAACTTAAAAAGTGGCTGTCATGCGTCGACATTATTTTTAACCGACTTTCGAAAAAATATATATACGGTCGAATTGAGAACCTCCTCCTTTTTTTTCGTCGGTTAAAAAGGAGGAGGTTCTATGTTCGACTGTATGTATGTTTTTTTTTTTTATGTATGTCCGCGCATTTCTCCGTCAGTTGTAGACCGATTTTCAATATTTTTTTTATCCGAAAGAATATACTCCCGAGGTGGTCCCATATAAATTTTATCGAAATTGCTTTAGCGCTTTTTGAGAAACTGAACCAAAACGAAAAATACGCATATTTTGATGACGTTTTTGTGTTCTCCAAATGTTTAAATTCCACGTTCCATGTTATTGTTGTTTTTAGTTCTGGGGTATAACAACTAAAAAGCGAAAAATAAAAACTTTTTTGCAATCAAAAAACAACCGACTTCCAAAAAAAAAAATACACTAAAAATTTAAAAATAACTTTAATTTCGGAAGTCGGTGTCAAATATCGAAGAAATAAAATACAAACACCGAATTCCGAAATTAAAGTTATATTTAAATTTTTAGTGTAATTTTTTTTTTGGAAGTCGGTTTTTTTTGTAATATGATTCCCGAGAAGGAGGACGTCCTCCTCGCGAACCATAAGTGAGTTTCTCGAATCACGCTATCTTCAGTAGTCTACAGAGACTACTGAAGATAGCATTATATTATATTAGATTATATTAGAATATTTGACAAAAATTATTTCCCTTTTTAGAATTCGATGGGTCCATCTTTACATACCGAGACTCCTCCGTGCCTCGGAAAGCACGTTAAGCCGTTGGTCCCGGCAAACGCGGATCTTTGACAGTCGTTACGGGTCGTCAGAAGCCCGATAGTCTGATCTCCAGTCTTACCAATGGGTATCGTATTAACCAGTAACTGGGTTGTGGAGGTCAGATAGGCAGTCGCTCCATGTAAAATACTGGTATTCAGCTGCATCCGGTTAGACTAGAAACCGACCCCAAGATAGTTGGGAAAAGGCTAGGCAGATGATGAATGGCTTTTTTAATGATATCGGTCAGCTAGTTTTTAATAAAATAAACTATTTAATATTGTGTTAAGTTATTTCATTTTCTCGCAATTTTAGTGAAAAGTACAGAGTAACACACGTCACAAAAAGCCCAATATAGGTAACTCGGTTTCTCTCGGAACAACCTCGTATATAAATGGGTTATTTTAGCCCCTTGTATAACAATCTACTTTTACATTTAAGGCATGTTATTCCTTTTTAAAATTATTTAATGATTTGTTTATTTGGGTTTTGAATTTTCTGTGATTTATTGCTTTATTTATAAACATTTTTTTATGAAATCTTAGAAAACTCTTGTTTTATTTATACTTTATATTAATAAAGTTAAATATACAGGGTGTTAAAAGACACATCACAGAGCCGTTAATTACGCAAACTGTACGTCTAAAAAAGTAGTTTTGCGCAAAACTTTTTGCTGAGAAACGACTTTTATTTTTAGGTATGAAAAATAAAACTATTTTTTATTCCGCGCAATTTAACGCTAACACAGGCAAGTGGAGTTAAAACCCGCCCCTTCGCTCTAAGCCACGTAGGTTCTTGTCGAATACGTTTGATATTCATTGCGTTTTCGTAACTTCGAAAAAAAAATTGGAAATTTAGGTAATTTTTGTTTGGCAAAAAGTTTGGTAATAACACTGAGAATTTACTGTCGTAAAAAAGTAAAAAAAATAAAATTACGACTTTGACCTTCAATGTCTCCAGAACCAGTAGATTCCCAGGTATGGTCTAGTGGGGAAAAAATATCCAAATAATGGGTAGAATATGTGGCTTTCGGCTTCGGAAACTGTCTTTTTACACCCGATATAAGTGGACGTTTTAAAACTCAAGTATTTTTTTTTAAATTGATATGAAACATCAAGGTTAAACAGATTCCACCTTCTGGATAAAAATCAAAATAGGACACCGAAATATAATGGAAAAAATTAAGTTTATAATAATTATAATCCAACCGGAAGGTAGTCCATAACCTAATTAGAAGGCCCTTCAAGATTTTCTCAAATAAATTATAGACGGTATTTTTCAAAGCAAATTAGAAGCAACAGGAAAATTATTGTCATTTCCATGTACAGTCAAGAGCAAAAATATGTACACAAGGAAACTTTACTTGTAAGCTCGAGTATCATAAAACCGTCTATTTAAGACACTCGGGCTTAGAAGTAAAGTTTGTTGTGTACATATTTTTGCTCGTGACTGTATTCGTATTACAATAATAAAATAAATTAAATAATATTTATTTCGGATAAGGAACACCCATATAATATCATCATGTAATTACTGTTTCTGTGAAGGGCACAGACCTCTTAAGGTATCAGTTTTTTTTTTTTTGTGTGGTGGGAAATCATCCAATGACTTCTCCCGCTCTGGGTGGAGCGGGAGGGCGTGTCAGACTCTTACTGACTAAAACCCACCCCAGTTCCTTCCTGCCCTTAGTGCCCGGGGCCGAGGTAACTCTGTTTCGAATTTATCCTCAACCCCCGGGCAACCTGGGTTACCCTTTAGATACGGAATCCGGAAAAAAAAAATAGGTATCAGTTTTCCCTTTAATATCTCTTAATCTCTTGGAAATTGGTAACGGGTCAGATTTCACCAACAAACCAACCAACCACCAAACATCATCATTGGCAGTTTTATTCTACCAATTCACCATTGAGGAGGTCTTAAGCTCGCCATGCTTTCCTGGTCGTGCGATCCAAATCAGCTCAGCATCCGTGTGTCACTGCAGGGATTCAGCAGAATATCAGCGTCAGGTATATTTGCCTGACACGTGCTGAGCTGGACTTCCATTTGGTGTATGGAGGTATGCGGAACAGGGTGTAAAGTCCCGCAAACCTCCGTTGAAAAGGGAGGATCCTCCGGCCAGACGGGTGTTGTGTCTGGTCCGGGCAACTGCCCGATAGTTGATTTCGGGCTGTTGTATATGTTCAAATCGCGCGTAGAACTCTGCTTGCGCGATGTAGGAATTTTGCTGTTCTAGTTCGTATGGAGCGTCATAAGTGTCGCTACAGGTGCAACGTTTAAGTCAAGAGTGAATAGGTTACTTCTAGGTAGTGTCCGACCGAAATTTCGGTTTCGGTTTCGGCCAGTTTCGGCCAAAAAATCAAGTTTCGGCCCGAGTTTTGGTTTCGGCCAAAAACGGCCGAACCCTTCGGCCGCGCCGAAACCTGAAAAAGAAATTGTTGATCTCAGTAAGTATGTCCAAAACACTGTTTTTATTTTTAATTAGATAATTAGTTATAAAAAATAAAAAGTATAAGTATAGATTTGTTACTATATTATACTTGTTAATTTGTTATCATAACCTATGTTATGCACCTTACATAATAAAAAAAAGGTTCGCTAAAATGATTACCAAAGGTGATCAATTTGATTATTTTGATTATCTAATTATATTTGAATTAGCCATTCGAGGCTAACTGATTGTGATATTTGTGAGTATAATTAAAATGTAAGTAACTGAAAATAAATAAACATAATATATGAGCATCATATTTTAATAATAAATTTGTTTTATTTTATACCACCATTAAAAAATCGCTAACTTTGTGTTACAAATAATGTATTTTTTTCACTTTATAGGGTAGTTAAATTTTCAAATAGAACCTCTGTAACTGTGCTAAAATTTCATTGTGATAAATCTTTGAAAGTAGAAACCTGTAATTATAGGTCGGCGAGATATTAATTTTAGAAAAAAACGGGCTTACTAACATTTTTTCGACTTTTAAAGGACTTTTTTTTTATAAAAGGTTCGGTTTCGGTTTCGGTTTCGGCCGAAACTACAATCAAACCGAACCTTCGGTTTCGGTTTCGGCAAAATAACATGTTTCGGTCGGTCACTACTTCTAGGCAAGCGTGCTTCATCTTCGACCATGTCATCGCTTTCCATCAGGTGAGATAGTGGTCAAATGCGTGCCTATCAACAATAAAAAAAAGACGCACGCCGCACTGTGTACATCCATTATTATTTGAAGTAAAAGTAGAAATATAAAAAACTTTTTTACAAAAAAAACAACCGACTTCCAAAAAAAAATACACTAAAAATTTAAAAATAACTTTAATTTCGGAAGTCGGTGTTTGTATTTTATTTCTTCGATGTTTGACACCGACTTCCGAAATTAAAGTTATTTTTAAATTCAATCGATTTAATTATTGATGACGTTTTTGTGAAAACGTCATCAAGATATGCGTATTTTTCGTTTTTGTTCAGTTTCTCAAAAAGCGCTAAAGCAATTTCGATAAAATTTATATGGGACCACCTCGGGAGTATATTCTTTCAGATAAAAGAAGAATTTTGAAAATCGGTCCGCAACTGACGGAGAAATGCGCGGACATACTTACATAAAAAAAAAAAAAAAAACATACATACAGTCGAACATAGAACCTCCTCCTTTTTCGAAAGTCGGTTAAAAAGTGACACTTGCAACATGCAAGTGTCACTTTTATTTCTATAATTTTTTATTTTAATTTTTTTTTATTTACCTCGAAGGGAAGGCCTCTCAAGGGAAGGTCTTTTGACCATATTGCCTCGTCTTACGTCCTTTCAGTTTTCTCTTTCCCTATTAGAATGCAGATGTAACACATTCTAATGTATTTTGCAGTATTTGGCAACAAATGTGTCGAGTCAGCCTTCTCGGCAAACTTCGCTGAGGTAGTCTTTACTACAATAAAATTCTCAGCTCCATTTTACCGAGATCGCGCCTGTTTCAATGATTCCACATAATTGTCCAGTTGCGTAGACACTTGAGACACAAAACTACACCAATTTTACATCACAGTATCCACTAGGAATCCATAAGCGAATAATTAAAACAGTCACTGAGTTTTACTCGAGCAAATCCCACCAAAAACTTTATTTCTATAAAGTATCTCTATAAAGTTCTCCTTTTTTTTGTGTATTGGCACTTTGTTTTTATAACATATAAATTTAAATAATTTAATTGTGATTTTGTGTGTTATGCTGTGTCTTTTGTGTGCACTGAATAAATGCTTTATCTATCTATCAAATCTAAATTTATAACAAGATATCAATTAGATTAAAAATTAAAAAAAAACTCAATGCTTAAAAAAAACATTTAAAAAATACAAAAGAGCTAATAACCTTGAAACAGCTGAACCGATTTTGATACAACATGTCTAAAAACCATCGCTAGAAAACCTGCTTTTAAATAAAAAAACTGGCCAAGTGCGTGTCGGATTTCGCACATTAAGGGTTCCGTACCAAATATTGGTATTTGTTAGTAAAGTATACGTAATAATAAACATTATCACCAAATTTCAAGTTCCTAAGTCAATGGAAAGTTAAAACATTCTTCCTAACCCAGCGCTGGGCACGCCACCATCGCGGCGGTAGTGCCCTTCTTTGACGAGTGGCTGGAGAGGCATCACGGCGTCCTCACCTTCCGCCTGATACAAGGTCCTCACCGGACACGGTTGTTTCAGGAGGTTCCTGCATCAGATCAGGCGGGAGGAAACGCCCGGGTGGTACCACTGCACGGATCGCCCAGAGGACATGGTGGAGCATACGGTGGAGGTCTACCCCGCTTGGGCGGAGCACCGCCGTGTCCTCGTGGATGCGATAGGTGGCAGCGACCTCTCGCGCCCGGCCCTGGTTCAGGCCATGGTACGGAGCGAGAGGGAATGGGAAGCAGTCTCCGCCTTCTGCGAAGCAGTAATGCTAGCGAAGCCGGAGGCGGGACGCGTGAGGGAAGCTCAACGGAGTGGCCCTCACGGCCCCGGCCGCTACCACCGCAGGAGAGGTACTGGGTGTAGGACGTCGCGAGATGATCTCCGGCCACCGTAGAACCGGGCCTGCGGACGGCGAGCAGTGGGTAGCTCGCCGTCCAATCAGCACCAGGCCCGTGTGTCGATGGCGCGTAGTGTTCCACGCGCGCCTCATAGAAATGAGTGTCAGCCACCACTGACGGGGCCCATCGCGGCCGGTGCTTGCATGCCTAGGAGTAGCGGATAAATTTTGAAAGTGAGTTACCGCACCTCTGGGCACTCTGGCAGGAAAGGAACAGGGGTGGGTTTTAGTCAATAAGAGTCTGACACGCCCTCCCGCTCCACCCAGTCATTGGATGATTTCCCACCCCACACAAAAAAAAAAAACATTCTTCCTAACAAAGTTTTGTGACAGACGACGGACGGACAGACAGACAGATGGACATACGGATAGGTGAGTGACATCAATAGGGCTCCGTTTGGACCCTTCGGGTAAGAAACCCTAAAAAACCACATTCAAATTGGTTCACCCGTTTAGGAGCTACGGTGCCACAGACAGACACACACAATAGCCCTCTTTTTGCGTCGGGGCTTAAGAAAACACTATGACACTTCGACATTATGTTGATTTTAAGACTTGATCACGAATCAGCAGCAGTTCAGTTTGGCTAAGCATACAAAGCATAAATGAACACAGGCTTGCTCACTGCGTGTTTGTGAATTTAGACCATTATTGCGGCCATTATTGCATTTTGACGCTCACCGACTTTACCGCGAAATGCGATACTACGAGTATTACAACGGTACATTCGTTTCTGCGATTTGTATTTGTAGTGGTGATGTGCTACAGGGGCCCAATTCTGTAAAATAACTAACTTGTCAATAGTGTGTCGGTAGTGTGTCAGTGGTGTCTCAATAGAATAGTCATTGTCATGCCACTGTAGTGCCATTGAAATGCCATAATAAGACTATTGTAATAATTGGTAGTCTGGTCTACTATAATATGTCAATATCATTTTGAAGTTTTTGCAGAATACCAAATTTGCAACAGTGGCAAAATAATGTCTGTTGTGTGTCGATAGAATGTCGATGGCGTGTTGCCATTCTGTAACTCAAAGTTACAGAATTGGGCCCCAGTTCTCCTGTAAAATTTGATTGTGTTACTCGTACTTTTCTAAAGTCTCCGTATTAGCTGCATATACGTGAAAAAAAAACTTTTATACAAAAAATACAACCGACTTCTAAAAATTGCAAAATAACTTTAATTTCGGACGTCGGTGTTTGTATTTTGTTTCTTCGTTATTTCAAACCGACTTCCGATAAAGTTATTTTGCAATTTTTAGAATTCGATTGTATTTTTTGTAAAAAAGTTTTTTATTTTCAATTTTTAGTTGTTGTAGGTACCCCAGAACTAAAACTAAATAATAAAGCTAAGCCCAAATGAATAACTCTAATAACATGGAATTGGAACATAATTGGAGACAACCAAAACGTCATCTGTGTATACATATTTTTTTGTTTACGTTGATTTTTTCAAAAAGTGCTCTAAAGTATGGCCTACCAAACAAAAAATAATCATCAAAATCTATTCACAAGTGGCGGAGAAATCGCGTAACATACACACAAAAAAAAAGAACACAGACGAATTGAGAACCTCCTCCTTTTGGAAGTCGGTTAAAATAGGATATCCTACACGTAAAGTGGATGACATTTTTTTCTCGCCGATCCCATTGTGTGGGTTGTCATTGGATAGCTCTTTCAAAATCATTGGGGTATCGGGAAGACCATGTTTCGATTCAGTGATTCGTTTGCGAAATATTAAACATTAAAGTGTGTAAGGTCAACTAGTCAGTTTTAATAATAATAATATTTATTTACTCAAAAACAGTAGGTAGGTACAGTAAATTCTTACAATTATTAGGCTTACAGTTTAATTATAATAAGAGAATGAGTATCCGCAGCTGAACTAGGCGTGAGCCTGTATCTCAGCTAACAGCGCCGTTTCCCCTCAGAAACAATACACGAGGTAACCTAAATTAGCAAGAAGCAAGACTTTAGGACCATTACAAATCAAAGAGAAATAAGAAATTAAGGTAAACTAAACTTAAATTACTAACAATTTTTTTTTGTATTGTGTTTTACGTTATTAGTGGATAAACTGTGAACTCAATTAATATGATCATAGTAATAAACTTATAGCCTCCTTCCAAGTCCGCGTGTTATAACGGTCGACTACGGAACCTTACACTGCGCGTGGCCCGGCACGCACTTAGTCGTTTTTTTATCCTATGTAGGTATATAGATGTAGATATGCGCATAAACAAAACGCAATATCAGACACATAATAGACCTCAATTAAGTAACACGTCCAAGAAGGATTCCCAGTAACAGTCCCCACTGACATAATAATAATACTCACAAAATGTCCAAATGACGGGCAGAACCTCCGGAAAGGTTTAATTAAGTCATCTCATTAATATTAATCCCGAACAACTTTTTGCCTTTTACCAGAAGTCATTTTGCTACCCATTAAACAAATCCTTAACCATAAATTCCACATGTTTTTGTTAGAAATCTTTATTGCTGTAATTTATGGTCATTTTGTAAATGAGTTTCCTAAGGTCGTTTCTGGTAATTTAAAGCTGACTGTTCCATATTTTTGGAAAATAAATAGCATGTTGCTAACTCAAGGGAAACCCTTTTACAGACTCCTACAGGCGTTATACAGAGGATGCTCCCGGGGTGATCTTTTAAGAGGTCACGGGATGGTCAAAATCCCACATTGCCTAGTCTTTTCTCCAAAAGTCCAGGCGACTTTTACAGGTTTCCCCGGTTTCACCCCGAAAAAAAAACCATGTCCCAATTAGAAATATCTATATCACTACATAGTTTAAAACAAAGTCGCTTTCTCTGTCCCTATATCCAAATGTATGCTTAAATCTTTAAAACTACGCAACGGATTTTGATGCAGTTTTTTTTAATAGATAGAGTGATTAAAGAGGAAGGCTTATATGTGTAATTTGTACCCGAGCGAAGCTACGGCGGGTCGCTAGTTTATATATATAATATATATGTCGTGGATCGAGGGCGCTACGATACAACAAACAGCGCCCTCTAACAATTTTTTTCGAAAGTTAGTAATCACGCGATCGGAAACGCAAGCGCGCCCCACCGCTTGGACACGATCGTTGGTAGAGGGGATCTAGCGAGGACGGTCAAGTTCGGACAGTCTTAGTGGAACGCTCAGTACAAACGCACGTGTTTGTGGCCACATCTAGCATAAATTATGTCGGATTGTGAAGAAGACCTGGTGCTTCGCATCTCGGCCACCCGTGATGCGACACATATATATATATACGGTTCCAAAAATGTTCTGTAAGACTCTTACTGACTAAAACCACACGGTGCTCTGTAGCTACATTTACGGGAGTACGGCCGTAATTTCTTTGGAGAGGCACGCGAACCACGGCGCGTCGCCGTCTCGGGCCTTTCAATGTTCAGGCAACAGACTCCCCAAGTCTGTTACCTGCAGGTCACATATGGCGGCCAAAGGTTGGTCCGCGCTCTATTCCGGCGCCCGGTGCGTCCACTACGGATAGAGAGGGAAGTTGCATTCTCCCGCACCCTTTCCGCCGCCTCCTTTGCGATGGCTATGACGATGAGGCGATGGCGTCCCGCGCGCTCTTGCATCTACCATGGACTGGACCAGTTCGAAAGCGAGAGATTATTTGCAGCATCAACTATTGTGACGAGGTTGCAGCACCGCACTGCCGCCTTAGCCGCTGCTTAGGCCGGGCATTCCTCAAGACTGTGCTGCGCCGTGTCATCGAGGCAACTGCAATGGTGGTCACCGGCCTAGGCGGCACAGGTACATTCCGAAGCATCCGTTTCCGGAAGGTCCGGGAGAAGCCGGCAAGTAAAGGCGCCATTGCCGTCTCTCCAGTCATTCCCTCAGAACATGTCGTGGCGTACCCCAAGGATTAGATACCTATCTACTGAAAGCTAGTACCTACCTAAGTTAAAAGGAGAGTTATATTTTTCAATAATAACTTATTTACATATTTTAAGTAGGTACTAATTCTCTGGTGAGCAAAAACCTTTTACTTCCAATCTGGCTACTATGAAACAAGGGTCCAGTTTCCTCTTGAAATTTCATTAATAATGTTATTTATTTATTTAACCAGAACGACAAAATCCCAATTACACTAATCATACACATTACAAATTAAAATCAGAATACAAGTTGTGCAAACACATTAAGAATAAAAAAAAATATTACAATTGCACAATATTATACATACTTTTAAGCCTTTCATTCAGTCTTATCGCAAATCGTCAGACATTCAGACAGTATCTTTTTTTCCATTTATCAGCGAACAGATCTAATCCAGGACTGGGATAGGAGAGCATTGAGTGCATGTAGCATTCGCGGAATAGGTGAAATACCTCGCGCACTCGTACGGCAACGTAGTACCATAAATAATTTATGCCGTCCCGCTCGGCAATTGTTGTCAGGAACAAAAGTGTTCCACAGCGCCCCATTTAAATAAGGAGAGTCGATGCTTCCGTGTATTATTTTGCAAGCAGTTACAAGCTGGTCAAAAGCTCGTCTCACCTGGATTGAGGTAAAGCCCAAGCAACCCAGCAGAAATTTGGTTGGCTATATGGGTAGTACCCAAACCTACGTTTGTAGAAATACCTTAAGAATGCTTTATGAACTTTTTCCACCATAAGGGGATATAAGATTTCTCGTAAGGGTTCCAAACACAAGAGCTAGAATCAAGTTCACTTCAAACAAGTGTGTCACACAGTGATAAAGAAGTCGGATCACTTGATGGTTTGTAAACTCACGACGATTTCTCAGGACAAACCGTAACCTCCGAAACAACTCTTTGGCTAGAGAAATAATGTGGTCATGGAAGGTAAACTTAGTATCGAAAATAACACCAAGATCTTTGACCGTCATGACTCTTGCTATTTCTTCATTATTTAAAATGGAATGGTATTGAATTGGGTTTCGTGAACGACTAAAACTCATTAAACAACATTTGAATGGATTAAAATGCATTTTGATAATCATGGACAACTCACTTATAGCGTCAATATCTTTTTGAAGGGCTACAAAATCAGCTGGAGTTTGAACCTCAGAATATAGCTTTAAATCGTCAGCGTATAATAAACATTTGGAGTGATTCAAAACTTGTGGAATGTCGTTTAGAAACAGTAGAGGTCCTAATATTGAATCCTGGCTGACTCCTGAACGTGTGTCATACGGCTGAGAATTGTAAAGGCCCAGTTGCACGTACTGTTTACGATCTCGAAGATAGTCAGCGATCAATAAAAGAAGATTGGGAGCAAAACCTATGGCACTTAATTTATCTAATAGAATGTGATTATTGATTCTGTCGAAAGCTTTTTGAAAGTCAAAATATAAGACAACCACCTGTTAATGTAAAACAAGGTAATTATTGTATTTAATTAAATTGATCACGTTTGGTTTCTCGAACCTATTACTAAGCCTCCGCTGTCCGTCCGTCCTTCCGTCCCTCCATCTGTCTATCAGCAGGCTGTATGTAGTAAAATTTTCACAGAATGTGTATTTTTGTAGCCGCTACTGTTAGGGTTGAACCTCATCTGGCAGCACGGAATCGCCTTTTTCCGTCGCCCTTTCTCTTTCTGTCGCTTAGAACTGCCATTTGCTAGACCGAGACAGAAAGCATAATGCGATAGCACGCGGCGGAATCCTCGAGGCGATCGGCATCACGGACAAAATGCAATGGTCGGCAGGGAGACTCCGGAACGCTGAAGCGCGCGATAGCATGCTAACGCATCCTTTCACCGCCGATCACTTGCTATCGCATGCTGTCTCTATCGTACAATGGCGCACGCGGCCGCTCGTCAGCTCAGTGCAGCCTGTTCATTCATGCCGTACGGATGGAAATAACAATGACTGACGAATCTTTTTATTATTTTGATTTTGCATTTCTTGCAAAATACACTCTAGAATCACTGCTCTCTCTTCCGTGGTCCTATCCATCTCGCGCTTGAAACTAAACTGATCATGAAAGAACGCGGCAGTATGCCACCCATGCTGCAGCATGCTGACGCGTGCGATCGCCTTTTTTGTCTGCGGAATGCGACAGCGCGCGTTCGCATGCGGCAGCATACTGCAGCACGTGGTAGCACAGGCGGAACAAATGCGATTCCGTGCTGCCAGATGAGGTCCAACCCTTATTGTTATAAAAATAAAATAAAAAAATTAAAGGGGGCTACAAAAAATAAAAATAAAATAAAAAAATTAAAGGGGGCTCCCCTACTAGAAACGTGTTTTTTTTGGCTTTTTTTTAGTCCGGTCAATTTAGACATCCAAGGTGGATGGATGGGGGGGTGGGATTTATACGCCAGTGTAGCGTATAAAATGAGGGACTGGGTTTCTTTATACCCGAAATTCTGATATTTATAACATTTTATATGTATAGTTGCATTGACTGATAGAACGATATTTTTACTTGTATTACAGCTTCAGTGATGTATATACGTGGTGTACGACATGGTGGTGGTTATACATATTATGACGATTACATCTCTTTAAACTTTTTAAATCGGTATATCTCAAAAAACGGTGGCTCTTAAGAAAAAAAGTATTTAGACATTTTTTTATAGATAATTATCTGATCTACAATTTTTGTTTGGACTAATTTTATGATGATACTTACCGTTTTGCTGAAAATCGCGAAAAACCCGTTTTTGTGACCTTTGACCCCGAGTAAATTTTTTTCCAGGTGTCGGACCGATGAAGACTTTTTACATTTCATTAATAATAGTGTTTTGAACAATCCTACAAATTTTCAGACAAGTGTGAATTTTTGTAACCTCAGCCCTATTTTTTGGTTTAATTTGACCGGACTATTTTCTCGATCTTAATAATTGCAGCAAGTAAACGCGTATAATAATCTTCTACGATGGTACGGAACCCTTCATTCGCAAACACGACTCGCGCTTGGCCGGTCCTTTTTTTTGTTTTCACCACCGCGGTGATTACCATCAGCACATGGAAGGGACCCCGTTATCACTTGAAATACCACTCCGAAACCCCCTGTGTGCACCGCCTTTTAGGGCTCATCCCTACGTTGGAGGTCTGCCCCGCTTGGGCGGAGCACCGCTGTGTCCTCGTGGATGCGATAGGTGGCGGCGACCTTTCGCGCCCGGCCCTGGTTCAGGTCATGGTACGGAGCGAGAGGGAATGGGAAGCAGTCTCCGCCTTCTGCGAAGCAGTAATGCTCGTAAAGGTGGAGGCGGGACGCGTGAGGGAAGCTCAACGGAGTGGCCCTCACGGCCCCGGCCGCTACCACCGCAGCAGAGGTACTGGGCGTACTGGGCGTAGGACGTCGCGAGAAGATCTCCGGCCACCGTAGACCCGGGCCTGCGAACGGCGAGCAGTGGGTAACTCGCCGTCCGATCAGCACCAGGCCCGTGAGTCGACGGCGCGTAGTGTTCCACGCGCTCCTCAAAGAGATTAGTGTCAGCCACCACTGACGGGGCCCATCGTGGCCGGTGCCTGCATGCCTAGGGGTAGCGGATAAATTCTGAAAATAAGTTACCGCACCCCTGGGCACTCAGGCAGGGAAGGAACAGGGGTGGGTTTTAGTCAGTAAGAGTCGGACACGCCCTCCCGCTTCACCCAGAGCGGGAAAAGTCATTGGATGATTTCCCACCGCCCCAAAGAAAAGAAAAAAAGAAGGGCTCATCCCTGAGGAGACTGTAAAGGGGTCTCTCCGACCCTCACTGACCTAAAGTTTATTTGGTTAATTTCGAATATTCATTAGTGTTTTGTTTAATTAGTTCAGTGTGGTCGACTTTATTTTAATTAGACCTTGTCGGTTCTATTCAGGAACTTTAATATTTATTTTAATTAGATCTAATTAACTCTTTTTGTGTAGTTCTAGTCCCTTTTTAGGGTTCCATACCCAAAGGTTCCAAACGGAGTCCTATTGGTATCACTCACGTGTCCGTCTGTCTGTGTGTGCATTTATTATTTTAGTAGGATTGTAATCAAATTGTTTTTTTTCTTAATTCGACTGTATGTTTGTTATCTGCGATTATTCTGAAAATTATGAATCGATTTTATTGTTTTTTTTTTTTTTTGGTAGGTATTCCTATATAATTTTTTTTTAAATTGATTTGCCGCTTTTTGAAAAAAATAACAAAAACATAAAATATATAATTTTTTTTTTTTTCAAATTTATTGACATTTTTAATTTAATTTGTTTCTGTATTAATCCCATTGTACTGTATCAGCAAAATGTCATTCTGATTATTGTTATTGGGGTTATCAATTCGGGCATAACGTTACTATTTAGTTTTAGTTATGGGGTACAACAACTTAATAGTGAAATATGAAAACTTAAAAAAAAAATATAACCGAATTTCGAAAAAATAAACAGTTGTAGTTAAAAAAAAAGAAAAAAAAATCCTATACAATGTTTGTTATGAAATAAACGACTTATGACTACAGATTTAACCTGAACACCATGACCTTATAATAATTGCGTTCAGTACTTCAGTCGGCCAATACACTCTAATAAGATATCCCTTTGTGTTCTGCTGGAGTCTATTTTCTGACTAAAATCGAAAAATTTATTCTGGAAACAACAGCTCAGGGTTCAATATAAATAGTTTACAAGAAGCTTCTACTATCCTGCCTCCCCGCAAATGACCCACCCAATTACAAACTGAGATAAGTGCAATACTGACTTTGAAATCCTCTTCTGAAACGTATACCTAATTACCAAAATAATTTATCAATGCACTTTCTCATACACAAAGCCTTAGCCTATCTGTCACATACATTTTTTTCTGGGCTTAAATTCACTAACTTGAACATTTAAAGATGACTTAAAAAGGGCCAAAATTCGAATAACATTCTCTCATCCCATACCAAGAAACGGTACCACCGTAACTATGGGTTTTCGACTTGCACAAGCAACTTTTGTTTTTCGTTCGGGGCCCTGTCGTCTACACCTCGCTAGATGGTGTTAGCAGCGACGACTTGCATGTTGAATGAATTTACTTAAAGTCTTACAATATTTTCTCACACATTGAGGAATTATTTTATAGTATTTTTGGTACTTCATAACAGTTGTATGTATCAAAATGTGTCATTATACAAACTATAAAGAGGTGAATGGATAAACTCTAAAACTCCAAAAAGCGTCATCTATTGGTACAAGAAATATAGATGTCTAAGGATTCGTTTCAATAATCATCTAAATTTGAATTAAGAGCCAATTATTCTACAATTATATGATTAGGGCAGTTTATTAAATAAGAAAATACAGTTTTTACCGTATTTTTTTTCAAAATATTAATGGTACATAAACTTCAATAAGAACTCGATGCTTACGCCATCTATTGTAATGTATTTGAACTAAATTTTCTTTATTCAAGATGAGACCCCGTGGTATCAATTAGGTTGCTCTTGAAAGTCGCAGCCAGTTGAAGTTCCTTGAATGATTTAAAAACATAAAAAAGCTTCTTGAGTCAAAGTTCTAAATAATAAGATAGGTACTTAAGTATTTAAGTAGAATTTTCACAAGTTCCACATACGTTATTTTCTCTTCCTTAGACCTTTGCTCATTGTTATTGTCGAGTTAAAGATTCCACAGAAAAGAAGTGAGGTTTTTCGTAAGGTTCTTTGCGTTTAAATTAAGGCCTTACTACCAGCTAAATGGCGCCCTCAAACACAAAACTCAACAGGCAAATGTACCAAAAACGGCCGTTTTTGACACTCTTACCTACTACTTGGGATACGAAACATTTTGAGACCTGTTTTAACAACGTAAAAATACTTTATCCTCTTTGTAACAAACGTGACGTTGGATTCTTTAATATTTATTTTCTACGCTATGCTACGATTTTTTATTCAATAAGGGCGCCACTTGGCTGGTAGTAGACCCTTAAGCGAAATGTAAGTACATAAGCTACATGAATGTTTGTTGAGTAAAGTCTTGCTTGCTATTTAACTTTGGAAGTTTATCAAGCGTTTAACTCGCTTCGAAAAGTTACACTTTATGTAGAAGCGTTGCTTCAAGTTGAGAAGTGATATGTTATCCCTACTATATACAGGATGTAACGGAAAGGTGTGGTCATATTTTAGGAACCGGTTCTGCCCATAGATATGAACAACTTTCTCTAGGAAAAAACAGAAAATTCCCAAGAAAAAAATTGGGCTTTCCATACAAAGTTATCATCAGCTGATCAACATTTGTATGGGAGGTTAAAAAAAAAATTGTAAATTTCCTCAGATTTTTTTGAAGAAAGTTGTTCCTATAGATGGGCAGATGCAATTCTTAAAATATGACCACACCTTTCCGTTACACCCTGTATTAATATTATAAATGCGAAAGGAGCTCTGTCTGTCTGTCTGTTACACTTACACGCCTAAACCGCGGAACCGATTTTGATTGAATTTGGTACAGAAATAGATTAGACCTTGGAGAAGGACATAGGAGAAGGATTATAACATGGGGACTTATAAGGCGGCTTTATGTTTATTACTAGGTATAAAAATATTAATTGAGTTGACGGTTTTACGGAAAATAACGTTTAAATTAAACGAACAAAAAGATTTTATTTTTCCAAAAAAATTAATAAGTAATTAAGTAACTTCACCTAAGTATTTTTTTTCTAAGGATTTTGTAAGTACATTTTATATGTTGGGCGACTATTACTCTTAAACTAATGGAGTTAACTTAGCCATGATAGTGTTACGTCGACCGTATTACTCTGGAACGTTCGAGAATGTAGTAGAAGTTTCCAGAAGTTTCCACTAGGTTCGAGAACATTCCATTGTGGTACTGTGAAAAAATTCATAGATGTTTCTAGAATATTCCACAATAGGATAGTTCGACATTGTTCTGAAAACTTCCATGACTGTATAAATAGGCCGGACGGCGGGCGAGTGGGTCAGTCTGTTTTCGACTACGGATGCGAACGGAAGCGAATACAAGCGATTACGAAGAGAATAGTGATTATAAGCGATTTAGTGTTTGTGTGAATAAGTTGTTAAGTTAATAAAGGATATTTAGTTAATTAATTGATGTAAAATAATTTATCCCATACCCAGCTCGTAACAATAGTTTGCCTTCAAAGTTCGTAATTACTACCATAACGAATTTTTTCAGATTTTTCAAGCCAACAGTTTAGATTTTAGTGGGTGGGGGGGGGGGGGAGGGGGGGCGCTCGGTTTGAACAAAAATAATCACTTTTAAGTTATTCACAAACAAAGCACTAAGTCGAAATAGAGCCGTTACAACCCCACAATGATTTTGAAGACCTATCCACACTATAGAATAGACGAGAAAATAATGACCAGTACATATTGTACGGATTTTAACACTTTACAAGAGACTGACCTCTGAGTTTGTTTCGGTGTTTCTTCTCAGGGTAGTCAGCTGGAAACACCGGCCTCATCTAGCTAAAACTGACAAAAAAAATGTTGACGTGTAAAAGTGTTGTAAAAACCTACTTACAAAATAAAATCATTTATCATTTATGAACACTATTGTTGGCGCGCTTTGGCAGAAACGACGTGTTACCATTTGGTTTCGAGGTTGGAGAGGACCCGCCTAGTCGGGCAGTCTTAATCTGAAAGTCACGGAGTTAAGACGTATCGGATCGGAACTGTCCTACGTTTTGTTGCTACTAGTATTTTATTGTATCAAGTTTATAAGTGTGAAGTGAATAAATGTCTAGATGTTGTTGTTTATTGCACGATATACCTACACAGACCCACCTGATAGCTGATTGTAGCTCGATCCATCCTGTCGATCCGACATATATTATATATAGTTTCTAGGAAATACGGTCTAGATAGACAGACGGACGGACAACGAAGTGATCCTTTAGGGATCCTTTTTTCCATTTAATTTATGGAACCCTAAAAGTCACTAGAAGTTTACTCAAACAACCTCGTTGGTCTAGTGATCAAAAGCACTACAATTCTCGGTATTGACTTTAGATTAAAAAGTCAGTCCAACACTGAAGTCAAACGTTGGCATAACAGGTAACATGTAATCGGGTTTTCCAATTAGGAAATTCTCGGTAAATCTCCGATTCTGGATTTGTGTCCGCTCAATAAGCAGTAACCTCGCCCTCCATTACATGGGATTAATATCTCAACGGGTTAAAATGTAGGAGTGTAGTGTAGCATATCGCTACAAGACTTATTGCCAATATCCAAACGGAGCCCTATTGCTGTCACTAACGCGTCCGTCTGTCCGTCGTATATCACAAAGATTTTGCAGGCAAACGGTTGGAGCTACAATCTTCAAATTTCCACAGTATACGCATCTTGTTGACCCAAAGCCATACAAATTGTCAAAAATACATTTGGTACGGAACCCTAAATGTACGAAGTCCGACACGCACTTGGCCTGTTTTTTGATTTGACAAAGCTGGCAGGTTACATTATATGCGTTTTTAAAATTCGATTGATTAAAAAATGTAAATACACAAAAGACCTGATGGAAAAAGAGAAACTGAAACCGTCTTAAATATTGTACATGAAAGAAATATTTTTTTTGGTGAATTTTTAAGCCTTAAACGAAACGGTGTGACCGTCCACCTTTAATCCTATTAATTTATTTCATAGAAATTATATTTACTTCAAAACCAAGCACATTGTACACATGGCCGAGTTTTTTATAGAAACACACTTCCATCTGAATTTTAGGATCGACAGCGGAACGCAATTAAAAATGAAATATCTATTCGTTTAAAATAGCGTCACAAGATAAAGACCCTTTGGGAAAGGAATATTGAATTGTTTTACGAGGAAAGGTCTCATACTTATGTCAGCGCTCTTTGAAAGCAATTATTCATGACAATTAAGATGTCATGGGTTCTAACAAATTCTATGAAACACCAACGACTCATTGGGGCAAAGTGCACGTTAAGTGTAGTAAAAAATAGTGTCTTGGCGACACAGAGCCGGCCCCCTGTTGATTAGCAAAAGTTTGAGCGGACAAGGGTCACGATAAGAAAAAAAAACGAGAGTGTGGGCGCGCGCGATGGAGGCGGAAGCGAAGCGAGGTCGGGGACAGACGGGTTTGAGACTTGAGGTGGCGTGGGTCGTGATCGAGGAGTTAGGAAGAAGGCCTATGTCCAGTTGTAGTTTTAGAAGTACGAGTGTTGTTATTAAGTTAAATATAAATGGACTAGTCCAGTTAATTTAATTAGTATTTAAAGTGTGTGTGGTTACGTCTCTGAAGAGATTAGGCAAGAGTATTAGTTTATACTTGAATATTATGAGTGTAGAGTATACTAGAGTTTAAATATCCGTAAGTAAAAGATACGTGTGTGAATCTCGGTGACTGCGCGATGGAGAATGAATGGGTGAGTTTTGGCTGTTTTATGCGAGCATCAGTTTATTTATAAACATAGAGATTAGGCAAGAGTATTAGTTTATACTTGAATATTATGAGTTTAGTTTATACTAGGGTTTAAATATCCGTAAGTAGAGTGTAAAGGTACGTGTGTGAATCTCGGTGACTGCGATGGAGAATGAATGGGTGAGTTTTGGCTGTTTTATGCGAGCATCAGTTTATTTATAAACATTTATCTTAGCGTAGCGAGACTATTTCTATACTTTATCGTATTTTATAGTTACTGCTATATTATCATATTTTAATATGTGCCCATATATATTTAAATTCACACCCTGGCAGATATTTGTCACTGGCGTTTGGCAATAGAGAAGCTGGAGGGTGAGCAGTTGATATTCAGGCTTAATGGCCACCCCGTAAGTGGGATTGTAGGATTAACTAAACGCTGGTGATAGTTACTGCTTCCTATTTATGGTCTAGCACAGAAGGCCTGCGTAATTCTTGGTAAATACAGATTTCCTCTGGGGTAGGCGTCACCACCTAGGCTTTACTGGGTTTCATAAACTAATCGTTCTCTAAGGACGCTAGGTAATCGTGTTTCGTTAAAACCAACCCCGGCCGTTTTGTAGGCCTATATCTGAATCGACACTATTTGGCGAAACACGAGAATTGGATGGCATCAGCGTCTAGGCTGTACCGTATATCCACGAACTGGGGAGCTTAAGGAAATGTGGAGTGACGATTGAACCACTTCGGTATGCACCAAGGATGTCGCAATGAATTCTGCTACAGACTGAGCCCGCGAAACGCTTGTGCAAGTTTTGTGTGACCTTAGAAAAGGGGTAAGCTAACGTAATTGGGTTGTTTACATTTGTACGCGTTTAAAGTATTGAACCTAGCTTTAGTTAGGTATTGGAAATCCATCACAATTTATAATATGTGTGAATGACCGTGAGTGTGACAGGAAGTGTTCTGTTATTCTGATTTATTCTAGGCTGATATTGTGTTTATGTAATAATTTAAACAGATACGCGGGTGGAGCCGCGGGGAGAGCCAGTTGGCTAAAGTTCTTAGAACTTAACAGGCAGAAGCGTGTTGTTGGCGCTATTGAACTGTCAGTGTAGGATTTCAAGGGAGTTGGAATGTTCAACTCTATTTACTTCTTGAGTGAAGACTCAACTATATTATCAGTTAGTATTTGTATTAATTCCTGGATTTATATTCTCTATCTGTGACCTTTGTTTCGGTCAGATACGAGCACCGTACTTTATGGATGTACTTGTTGTACGAATGATGCACCTTCCTTGGGGTTGGGCCGATTATATTTATCACAATATACAGTCTACGACTGTTTAGGGACCATGTCTCCTAAGAGCATGTTGACGACGTTTCTGCCGCTGAAATTGCCGCCCCGTCACGTTTTACAGCTTGAGGGCTGCTAGGAAACAAGCTTCTTATAAGCATGGTTACGACGCATTGACGCTGGAAAGCTGATTGCGTCACTAAAGGAGTGTTGATCTGAAGTATTATGAGTGCAGATGTGAAGTATCGTGTGAGTAGATGTTGACCAACTACCTATTACGCTAGCGTAAGGGTTATTCACACGAACCATCGTTAATTAAAGATTTACTTAGCATCCCTTAATTATATCATATGTTTCTAAACCACTTCTTATGTGTTTCACAACTTGAATTCCTAAGTCTCACAAATTATTTCTTTCGGGCCCTTCCTTGTTTCAACAACAAGGCTTTGGGTTGCTTTATACTTATGGAATTCGAATTATCATCGGTTGGAGCCATGACCAGTCAGGGACGGGTGGCACAAGGTACGTGCGGTGATAGTCTAAGTAATAAACTTAGTACTGGCGGGGCACTACCTTTTCCCACAAAGGAAAACCGAACCTCCACACAAAAATCTATGATATTAGGAAAAACGAAAATTTTCTCAGCCTAGGGTTTGTTAGAGGGAGTTACAACGGCTTTTGCATCAATTGATTTCTCGTATTATTTTATCTACATTTAAAACATTAAAACTCGTAATTTTTCAACATTGCTATTCAAAATGTTTAAGCGTATTTTTTTTTCCAATTTATAATGTCTCTCGTTTTTTCTATGATTTTATAACTTAAACTATTGTAGATACATAGCTGTAAGCTATAATACGACATACTATTTGTCAATGTACGAGTACATGAATATTTTTTGTTAGGGCACAGCTCCTTACAAAATCCGGCCATGTCCTTTCTAATTGACTTCTAACCAAAGCATTGTAAAACTCAATTATCGCTTTAATGTTAGTAAACTCACGTACCATACGGAGCATGAAATCTAGTTAATTAATTAATTAAATTATCTTTAAAATGGTGACAGTTTCATAAAAATACGCTTTACAGTTTTTGCGTAATTATCAATTTTTTGTCCGCGTTAGATATAACATTACAATTTAATTACACTATGTGATAAAGGTTAAATTAGGAAAACATAATTTCAAATAGTCACATATCAAATTACGACGGAAATTGTTTAGAGTAACATATATTTTTTTCAAAGAAATAAGACTAGTCGTTTAGACGTGATGTTAAATTAAAAACCATTAGAAGTCGTATAACTGCGCCTTTAATCATTGGCTTATTCGTTCTGCATCACATAGATTTCCGTGAACATAGCACTCTGTTCGTAGATTGAATACCACAGCCCAATAGCGAGCTTGTTGCTATGATACAACGTTATATTTGATTGCGTTGTTAATATTGCCTTTGATTGATTACGTATTGATTGCGTTTAGGCTGAGTTCCTGTTCGCTGTAGTTTGTCTAATTGTGTTATTACATGCACCCTGTTCAGCGAGGGGTTCACATCGGCGTCGAGGGGACGATGAAGTACCTGGGACTCGTCCTCGATAGCCGGTGGAACTTCGTCGAGCACTTCCGACCTTTGGCTCCCAGACTGGACAGGGCCGGGGCCGCTTTGAAGCGGCTCCTGCCCAATCTGGGGGGTCCTTTACGGGGCACCGGTGTGGGCGCGTTCCTTGAGGCGGTGACCAGCTCGCCGGTTGAACGCATCCCAAAGGGTCATGGCCATTCACATGATCCGAGGATACCGCACGATCTCCTGTGAGGCGGCGAGCTCTTAGCTGGATTTGCGCCATGGGATCATCTGGAGGCAAAAATCTGGAGGCGAAACGCCGGGGTGAAACTCCGCTGCCGCGACAACTCGCGGCTCGGCGGACAGAGCTCTGGCAAGATCTCATGGCGACATGGAGACAGCGACTGTCGCAACCCAGCGCTGGGCACGCCACCATTGCGGCGGTAGTGCCACTCTTTAAGGAGTGGCTGGAGAGGCGCCACGGCGCCCTCACCTTCAGTCTGGCGCAGGTCCTCACCGGACACGGGTTTTTCGGGAGGTTCCTGTTTCAGATCGGGCGGGAGGAGACGCCCGGTTGTTTAAACTGCGCGGATTGTCCCGAGGACACGGTGGAGCATACGGGGGAGGCCTGCCCCGCTTGGGCGGAGCCCTGCCATGTTCTCGGGGATGCGATAGGCGGCTGCAACATCTCGGGTCCTGCCCTGGTTCAGGCCATGGTACGGAGCGAGAGGAAATGGGAAGCTGTCTCCTCCTTCTGTGAAGCAGTAATGCTCGGGAAGAGGGAGGCGGCATGGGTGAGAGAGGTGACACGAGCGCAAAAGTACTGCATGCTGAGAAGAGATATGGCTATGACAACAGAAACAGAAGATTTGAAAATAATTCGCATGGAAATAATTTCAACCAAAAGGACAAAATGAAAAAGAAGTCCCACTTCATAAAGTGTCATCATTGTGGACGAAAAGGACATTACAAAAACGATTGCTACTACTATAAAAGGATGAATCAGCAAAAACCTACAAATAAAAATTCTGAGAGGACAAGAACCATCCAGGCTATTGAAACTGATCATCAACAACAACCATCTACATCAAACAGTTTTTCTGGCTTTGCTTTTATGACGGGCGAATATCAAGTGGATGATGGTGGAAACAAAATTACATTCCTGTTGGATTCTGGAGCATCGGACCACATCATAAATAGAGAAGACCTCTTTATTAATCATATTGATTTGCAGACACCTATAAAAATTTCAGTTGCTAAAAATGGTGAATTTATTTCAGCAACCAAGAAAGGGACTTTACAGGTTACCAGCGACATGGGGATCCAAGGAGTTTTGGAGGACGTGCTCTTCTGCCCTGAGGTTCCGTACAACCTGCTGTCGGTGTCGAGGATGCAGCGTGCGGGGTTGGCCGTCATCTTCGATCAGCATGGAGCCTATCTACGCAAGGGTAATAAAACCATAATGCAAGGTACGTTGAAAAACAATTTAATTGCTTTGGAATTAGTAGCATGTACGAACAAAAGGCGACCTGTTTCCCATCTGTGTGAAAGTAATAAAAATAATTACAAATTATGGCATGAACGTTTTGGTCATATTAGTAAAAATAAATTTTTAGAAATTAAAAATCATTTATTTATTTTATTTATTTATTTAACCAGAACGACAAAATGCCAATTACACTGATCATACACATTACAAATTAAAACCAAAATACAAATTGTATAAAACACATTAAGAATAAAATAAAAAATATTACAATTGCACAAAATTATGCATACTTAATTCAGTGCCTTTCACTCAGTCTTCTCGCAAATCGTCAGACATTCAGACAATATCTTTTTCCATTCATCAGCGAACAGATCTAATCCAGGACTGGACTCTAGGAGAGCATTGAGTGCATTTAGCATTCGCGGAATGGGTGACATACTTCGTGCATCCGTGCGGCAACGTGGCACCATAAATAATTTATGCCGTCTCGCTCGGCAGTAGTTGTCAGGAACAAAAATGTTACACAGCGCCGCATGTAGACAAGGAGAGTCGATGCTTCCGTTTATTATTTTGCAAGCAGTTACAAGCTGGTCAAAAGCTCGTCTCACCTGGAGTGAGGTAAAGCCCAAGCAACCCAGCAGAAATTTGGTTGGATACATATATGGGTAGTACCCAAACCTACGTTTGTAGAAATACCTTAAAAATGCTTTATGAACTTTTTCCACCATAAGGGTATAAGATTTCTCGTAAGGGTTCCAAACACAAGAGCTAGAATCAAGTTTACTTCTAACAAGTGTGTTATAAAGAAGTCGGATCACTTGATGGTTTGTAAACTCACGACAATTTCTCAGGACAAACCCTAACCTCCGAAACGACTCTTTGGCTAGAGCAATAATGTGGTCATGGAAGGTAAACTTAGTATCAAAAATAACACCAAGATCTTTGACCGTCATGACTCTTGCTATTTCTTCGTTATTTAAACTGTAATGGTATTGAATTGGATTTCGTGAACGACTAAAACTCATAACGCAACATTTAGATGGATTGAAATGCATTTTGTTAATCATTGACCTATTTTATTGGCTACGAAATCAGCTGGAGTTTGAACCTCAGAATATAGCTTTAAATAGTCAGCGTATAATAAACATTTGGAGTGATTCAAAACTTGTGGAATGTCGTTTATCATTATTAGAAACAGTAAAGGTCCTAATATTGAACCCTGGCTGACTCCCGAACGTGTGTCATACGGCTGAGAATTGTACAGGCCCAGTCGCACATACTGTTTACGATCTCGAAGATAGTCAGCGATCAATAAAAGAAGTTTGGGAGCAAAACCTATGGCACTTAATTTATCTAATAGAATGTCATTATTAATTCTGTCAAAGGCTTTTTGAAAGTCAAAATATAAGACATCCACCTGCTGGCCTTGGTCCATACTGGTTGTGATGTAGTCAGCTAGAGTTACGAGATTAGTGTTAACTGATCTTTTGAAGCGAAAACCGTGTTGTTCATTACACAAGTATCTATTGACTTGTCTGTGAATTTCTTTGTGTAAAATATGTTCAAACACTTTTGCAGGTGAACAGAGGATCGCAATAGGTCTAAAGTCTTCGACGGACGCCTTAGCCCCTTTTTTAGGTATTGGTGTTACTCTCGATACTTTCCACTGGGTAGGATATTTACCTGTATTCAGAGCTAAATTATAAATGCAGCATAAAGGTCCTATAAAGTATTTCTTTAAAAGTTTTAGCATAGAAGACGGAATATTATCTGGTCCTGTTGAACTACTGAGCCTTAGCTTATTGATGCTACGTTCCACATCTTCAGGGGAAATTTTAACTATGTTGATGTAATTGCTGCTGGAAGTTGTATCACAAGCACTTATTTTATTTGCGTTTAACTCAGGAAAATCGGGAAGAAAGACGCTGGAAAAGTATTCTGCAAACGCATTGGCAGCATCAACACCAGATAATGTTTGACCTAGGTGGATGATAGAAGACTGGAAGCCACCCTTACATCGCAAACTGGTAATGTGCTGCCAAAATTGTTTTGGGTTTATTTTAATGTTGTTTTCGATGCGATGTAAATGGGACTTGTGGGCAATTGAAATGTGCTGTTTAAGGGTTCGTCTAAATGCAGAGTAAACATTGTAATCGGTAGGACAGTCAGATTGTTTCCAAGCCTCATGTAGTTTAGATTTATAGAGTAAGCCTTTAATTATGTCACGAGTGAACCAGACCGGAAAAGACTTCTTGCTGATTTTACTTCTCTGCTTTTTGGGCATACATTGGTCAAATATTTTATAGACTACTTTATAAAAACAATTCATACCGGTGACTATATCAGACGCCTGAGCTACAGATGTCCATTGTTCCTCAGATAATAAGGTATCAAGAAGCTCATAATCACACTTCTTAAAGTTCCAATCTGTAGACCTTTCATTGTTACTGGGTTGCATTGAGTTTTTATGAGAAGCTGTGTCAATATATATATTAATTGCCAGTGGGGGATGATAAAGATCAGGTGATACCGTACCTGCAGACGCAGTAACATAAACAGTAGTACTCTCCTGGACTAAGACAACATCTAACATACCACCATGCGAATTCTTTACTACATTCTTCTCAGTCAAACCACAAAATGAAAGAAAATAACAGTAGTAGTTGTTCACATTTACAGAAGCACTATTTAAATTTAAGTCACCTAATATAATTACATTACCCTTAATACTATTAATAAAACTCTCAACTTTACAGAACCAAGTCATATAAACATCATCAGTAGCACTAGGCTTGATATAAACGACACAAACGTATACTGGGCGACCGAACGAGTATGAACATACCCATAAGTCTTCACCATGTTGAGTCTCAAGATCTGGCCGTCGAGACATAAGGATACCTGCTCGAGCCAAAAGCATAACACCACCACAAGGTGTACCTCGATCACGCCGAATTACACTGTAGTCATTGCAAGCAATTTCTGAATCTTCAATTGAATCGTCTAGAAACGATTCAGAGATTGCGACAAAATCTTCTTCAAGTTCCATTAAGCTCAATCTCCAGGCGGAAAGTTTAGTTTTTAAGCCACGAACGTTTTGATAAAGGATGGAAAGCGTGTTCATTTTAGTGGATTTATCTACATCTGTTTTAGGTACGAAAAAATTGTTGTGTTTGCGAGTGAGAAGTAGCTGGTGATCTGAAAGTTACGCCATTTCGTTTACGGTATGGTATCCAGAGTTGGATCTTGGCATTAATAGGCCATACATCTATAGAGAAACATGTATCAAAGTAATCTATAGGAATACCAATCTTATACGACCTATAGTGTCCCTTGGGTCTAAGTTCATCAACAGTGCAGGACCCTGAAGGACAAAGATGGTCCAGGTAGGCCAGAATATCATCAGCGGTTGATTCCATGTTCCAGAGGTGGAGATACTTTCGTACTTCAGCTGCTTTTAATGAGGTGATGTTAGGGCCTGCAGTGCCGGATACCCATCTGTGGTTATAGGGTTTCTTATGGCGTATTTCAGAGTTCGTGTTCGGTATGAGAACAGATTCCCGTTGGAGATCTTGTACAGTATTACGAATGCTACAAATTTCTGGTTGCGGTTGAACTGACGGTGGAGCTGGTGGTGGAACAGATGGTAGAGCTGGCGGTGTCTGGTTCAAGGGAGTTTGTAGTGACAGTGTTAGCGGCTGCGTATGTTGTGGTTGGTGATTGTGTTCAGTAACACTAACGAGAGTGGACACTGGGTCTTTTGAACTTTCAAATGGTCGGGTTGACTTTGGTTTCCTGTTCTTTTTGCGTGAGGTAGTCTTAGCTGCAGTCGTAATAGCCGTTACTGGACTCTCTGTTGGGCATGTCTGTGGCAAATCTATTATACATACATCGACCTGCTTGTCTTCATATTTCTTCAGCTTCTCGTCCAAAGTAGTTATTTGATTGGAGAATAGTTCCAGTTTATCATGGTAACAGGAAATAGATGACATAGCCTGACACAATTGTTCACTCAAGCTAAGTACTTCTTGACGAAGGTAACGTATTTCGGCAGTCAGTTCATCAGTTGGAAGTTTCTGGTCTTCATTAAGAGCAGCAGCCGAGGATTGCTTTTTCCTCAGGGTAACGTTCGGATCCCGTCTTTCGTTTTGAGAGCAGGCGAGTGAGACATCATTATTTACTTCCACTTTACATGCACATTCCATACATATCCAAGATGTTATATTTTTGTAAGCAGTATGACCCTTTTGGATGCAAGATAGGTGCAAACTATTATGGCAAGCATTTATATTGCAAAGTAAATGCAGATCATTGCTGTCTATAATATCGCTACATGCGTTGCAAATCATACTGTTCAAATTGGTGACAGCTGATGACAATACCGGCAACTCCATCCTATGCGGTACATATGGGTTGCGAGTTTTCTTAGAAGATCCTACGGGTGTTAATGTATTATCACCTCCCTTTTTAGTTGCGCAACGACATTCTGGGCATATCCATGACGTAGCATTGATGTGTGCTAGGTTATTTATCCCGGTGCAAAGAACATGGTATGTTTTATCGCAAGTGTCAAGCGTACAGCATAGATAGTCTTCATCATGCAAAATAATACTGCGACATGCCGAGCAATCCATGTTATGAACAAAAAAGTTTATTTAAAATAGCATTCAAAACCGACACCAAAAAAAAAAAAAAAAAATCAAAGACAGCAATCATGTAGATATGTGCAATAAGTTCAACTAAATTGTAATATTGTTTTTATAAAATTATAACTCGGCATTCACAACACAATGCGAGCGTAGAGGTATAAACTCACGAGTGTTGCCGAGAACTGGCGAGTAGCACCGATCGGAGCGGGCGCCGAATGAAGCAGTGCGGGGTACCAGGGAGGGGGGGAGGCGGGGGCGTAGGCAACGCGTCGCGCGGCAAGGAATCGGGACTCACAACAAAACGGAAATTTTGAGTTAGTTATTTTGATATAACTTTTTTGTTTCACAACATAACACTTTCCATTTGCACTAATTGAAAATCCACGTCACTAGCTATGTGTTCATATGCACAATATTACAAATTGTTAACTTTTAACTGCACTTCAGAATTTAAATAGCGAGAGTACAAAAAAACCGGTCTGACCTCAGTAGCGCCACGAGCGCGTGTGTTATGGTTTATGATACAAATCTGATTGAAAACGTAATTCCTAATGATAAATTATGCGAAGCTTGCATAAATGGCAAACAGAGTCGACTACCGTTCAACCAGGCAAAAGAAAAGGCACACATTAAACGACCACTATTTATTGTGCATACAGATGTATGCGGTCCTATCACTCCTACAACTATTGACAATAAAAACTACTTTGTACTTTTTGTTGATCAGTATACTCATTACTGTGTTACATATCTAATAACATGTAAATCAGACGTATTTGCTGCTTTTAAAGATTTTGTTGCAAAAAGTGAGGCTAAGTTTAATATGAAATTAGTCAATCTATATAGCGATAACGGCGGAGAGTATTTATCTACCGAAATGAAGACTTTTTGCATTGAGAAAGGAATATCCTATCATTTAACAGTTCCGAGAACTCCACAGTTGAATGGCGTTTCTGAACGGATGGTTAGAACTATTACTGAGAAAGCTCGTTCTATGATAAGCGGAGCTAAACTAGATAAAGTCTTCTGGGGTGATGCAGTTTTAACTGCTGTTTATTTGATTAATCTAACCCCAACTAAAGCTTTACAATGTTCTAAAACACCATTCGAAATGTGGCATGATAAGAAACCTCAAATAAAATATTTAAAGGTTTTTGGCTCAACGGTTTATGTTCATAATAAAACCAGTAAGACAAAGTTTGATGACAAGTCATGGAAAGGTATTTTGGTGGGTTATGAACCAAACGGCTATAAAGTTTGGAACCCAGAATGCGAAAAACATGTGGTAGTTAGAGATGTCATAGTTGATGAGACTAATTTTCTAAAGTCCAGGCCTAAACTTAAGCCTGATGAAAACATTGAAAATTTTCCTATCGAAACTGATATAAATAAAAGTTCAAAATCAGTGAAGTCTCAACATTCTGACAGTCCTAAATCAGATCAACCAAAATCTGATGAACACATGTGTCCTAATAAAATTCGCAAAGTAAACCATGATATGTCAATTGAATCAGAGCAGGCAGTAGTAGATATACAAGTACGTTCTGATAACTCTTCTTCACTGAAAGAAACTGTAAACACAGATAGAGAACTTAGGAGGAGTGATAGGTTAAAACATCAACCACCTATTTCTTACAAAGAGAATGATGATGATGATGACTATTTGATGTGTGCTCGATCAATTTTATGCAAAGTACCAAGTTCATATGAAGAGATTAAAACTCTAGAAGATAGACCTCAGTGGGAAAATGCAATTAAAGATGAATTGAATTATCTTCTACTAAATGAAACATGGACTTTGGTACCTAGGCCAGAGAATAAAAATATTGTAGATTGTAAATGGATTTTTACTGTCAAATATGATGAATTTGGAAAACCTTTAAGATACAAAGCCAGACTTGTTGCAAGAGGTTTTAGTCAAGAATATCTTATGGACTATAATGAAACCTTTGCACCTGTTGCCAGAATAGCTAGTTTTAGATTTATAATTAGTTTTGCCAATCAATTTAATTTATTGGTTCATCATATGGACGTGAAGACCGTTTTTTTTAAATGGTGATTTAAAAGAAGAAATATACATGACAGTTCCTGAGGGTATTTTTAGTAAAGACAACTATGTCTGTAAATTAAATAAAGCATTATACGGTCTAAAACAAGCAGCTAGATGTTGGTTTGAAGTATTTGAAAAATCATTAAAAGAGAAGGGTTTTCAGAATTCATCAGTTGATAGATGCATTTACATGTTAAACAATGGAGATATACGTAAAAATATATATTTAGTCTTATATGTAGATGATTTAGTAATTGCAAGTGCTGATATTGAAATAATGAACAGTTTTAAAAGATATTTAATGAGTAAGTTTGAGATGACTGATTTAAAAGAAATAAGATTATTTCTTGGCATTAAAATTACCAGATTTGATGATAAAATTACATTAGATCAAAGTGCGTATATTAAAACTGTTTTGAGTAAATTCAATATGCATGACTGCAAACCTGTGAATACACCCACAGAAACTAAACTTAATTATGAAGCATTGAACTCAGATGAGAAATACAATGCACCATGCCGTAATGTTATAGGTTGCCTAATGTATGTCATGTTATGTACTCGACCTGATTTAAGTACAAGTGTTAATATACTGAGTAGATTTACTAATAAAAACAACAAAGAACTCTGGCAGTGTTTAAAAAGGGTACTTAGATATTTAAAAGGTACAACTGATTTAAAGTTAACATACAAAAGGTGCGAGTATAATAACATTCTATGTGGCTACGTAGATTCAGATTGGGGGGGTAATGATACAAGAGATAGAAAGAGTACAACTGGGTATTTATTTAAGCTCTTTGAACAATGTTCTATAACGTGGAGTACAAAGAAACAAATGTCAGTTGCGGCCTCATCAACTGAAGCCGAATATATGGCGTTGTATGAAGCTGTCAGGGAAGCTCTTTGGTTGAAGTCATTAGCAGCTAGTATAAATATGAACATAGTAGACCCCATTATAATATACGAAGATAATAATGGCTGTATCAGTATCGCAAATAACCCGACTAATCATAAGCGTACAAAACATAGTGATATAAAATATCATTTTTCGAGGGAACAAATTGAGAAAAATATAGTAAAATTGAAATATATTTCCACAGGTGACCAAGTAGCAGATATCCTCACAAAGCCATTACCTGCAATAACTTTTCAAGCAATGAGAAACAAGATGGGTGTAGAATAAAATTACAGATTATGTGATTTAATTATTGAGTTGTAAAATGATTCTGTATATTTATGGTATAATTTACAAAAATATTATGTTGATAAATGGTCTGATTAGGGTTTTCTGGGTTTTCCCTAATCCTAGCAACGAATGTTGGACCATAATTGTATCTCCCAGCAAACACTAGGAAGAGAATGTTCTGTTTATAACATTTTCATTTTATTTTGTATATAGGTGATTAATTGTTGAGGAGGCGTGTTGATTTATTTTATTTAATATTTACAAGAAATAATCTTTTATTTTTAAACAGAATGTTATTTGACCTGTTTGATTCGTTTATAACTTCAGGTTGTGCGCCATCTATTTTTTTGTATATAGAAACAAAAATGACAGCAGACATAACCTTCCTAGTGATATTGGCTTAAAAATAAAATCTTCGCTTGCGTCCTAGAAGCCAACAGCATTGTTTCTCTTCAACCACCTAGCCAACTCCATAGCCAATTCCCATAAGTAAATCATCCAATGACTTCTTCCGCTCTGGGTGGAGCGGGAGGGCGTGTCAGACTCTTACTGACAAAAATCCACCCCTGTTCCTTCCCTGCCTTAGCGCCCAGGGGTGCGGTAACTCATTTTCAGAATATATCCGCTACCCCTAGGCATAAAATGTACCTACTTGGAACGTACAAAACACAAAATCCTCAGAGGAAAAATACTTGGGTGAAGTTGTTACTTATTTAAGAGAAGCGTGATGAAGAAGAATGATGAGAGCATTTGAACATTACAGTTTTTTTTTTTTTTTTTTTTTTTTTTACTCGTATTATTTGAAACGGGTAGTAAACATGTAAAATTTTGGAAAAAAATCTCTTTTTACGTTTAGAATTTAAACGTTATACTCAATTTATAATGTAGCCCCATTCTAAGACCACAATCATGTTCTTTTCTTTTTTTTTAAAACGTTGCCGTAATTATGTAGGTAGAATATGTGGCTTTCGGCTTTGGAAACTGTCTTTTTACACCCGATATAATGTTCGGTCAACTTGACATATAAATCGTCGTATCCTACGAATAGGGGCGTAACTGCATAATAGCTACTTTTCAGGAGACACTTTTTTGTATTTATTTAAATAAATTACGACCAAATATGTATTGGTGATTTCATATAATGTGTATTGATATCTTAAGGTTCTGCTAAGATTATTTTCAATTTATTATTATTATATTTTATACGCATTTTGTCCCTTAAATCCTTATTCTCTGTTGTGTTAATGCGAAGTAGGGCTGGACTTAAGCAATAAGTTACATTATGCCTTTTATCTGCGGAAACGTCGAGGCCCCAATCGCCTTTATATCATTTTTTTAGTATTCTGTTGGTGGTATTTATTTTTGTGACATAGAAATTTATGTATATTAACTATTTTACCATTACTAGGAACATGTGAACGTAGTAAAAGCAAGTTATTATAGAATTACAACATATTATTCGAAACTAAATCTGAATTTTATTAATCTATTTGCTTTGGTAAATATTTAAGCATGCCAAGTGAATCGACATTAACAAGAAAAAGTGTTTTCATACAAAAAAAAATATGTATAGGATTAAGATACACATATTTTTTATTCAAGTACAAATAATAAAACGTCTAAAAAACAAAATAAAAGGATAGTTCTTATACCTCCATAAACCAAACAATTGTATTAATTTCGTAAATGATACGATTATGTAAATGTTTGGAAACAAACCTTTAATTTTTAAAAATCAGAGCTTAATATTAAGCGACACGTAATCATAATCACAATCAGTCCTTAAAATCAAATTTAACGTAATGAAAATCAGCCTTTAAAATAAAATTGCACATTATCACAATCATAACTTAAAATCAAATAACACAACCGAAATCAGTCAAATTCACATTCAGTCGTCTTCTTCGTCAGTACTCTCAGAAATATTGGCATAACCAGCCTGCTCATTTGGCAATGTTATAAAAACTGTGTGGTATTCCTCTGGAATAATTTTAGCTTCACACATTGACAACAGGTCTTTATATTTATCATAATTTATTTTTAATGAAATTCCAGTTACTGGCGTGACTTCCAAAACCTTTTTTCCCTCTAGTACCCTTTCTTACTGTAGTGATTTTTTTTGTAATCCTCATCCAGTTCATATTCATATTTTAGAACGTTTATCCTTACTGACTTGCACTTCTTTAATTTTATTCCATACAACTCTTACACCTTCATCATTCTTTCATCTTGCTGCCCTTATCCCATGTTACTTGGGGTCGGCGCAACACGTTTTTTCTTCCATTCTGTCCTGTCAGCCGTCACACTATCACTAACTCCCTTTTCTTTCATATCACTCCTCACACAAACCATCCATCTTTCCTTTGGCCTCCCTCTCCCTCTCCATTAATTCACATTTATATTCATAAATCTTTTAGTTACATGTCTTTCATCCCTCCTCTTCACATGACCATACCAAGACAAGCGGTTCCCTTTCAACTTTCTGTGACTGGCGCCACTTTTGAACTACCTCCAATGTATTAATATCACACATCCATCTCAACATTCTCATCTCCGCCACATGCAATCTTATTTCATCCATCTTTTTCACAGCCCAACATTCTGACCCATACAGTACGACAGGTCTAATCACGGACTTATAGATTTTCCCTTTAACTTAAGGAGCATCTGTCTGTCGCAAGTTGTTCCAGTGACCTGTCGCCATTTCATCCATCCTGAGTTGTTCCTGTGCGTAACTACTCGGTCTATATCGCCATCCCCCTGAACAAGCGATCCGAGGTAGTGAAAGTTGGAGTAGATCGGTATAGGCGTTCCGTTGAGAACTACAGGCATAGGACTTGAGAGACCGCCGAAATCGCAGAACAGATTCTGTTTTGGTTCTGCTCAATTTCAGGCTCACACTCTTCAGTGTTTGCCACCACGTCTCCGATCTGCTCTGGACCTCTAAGCCGCTTTCGGCCACCAGCACAATGTCATCAGCAAACAGCATACACCAGGGAGCCTCTTCCTGGATGTCCGACGTCGGAGCGTTCATCAACAACAGGAAGAGGTAAGGGCTGAGGGCCGACCCCTGGTGCAAACCGACCGCTACACTGAAACTGTCAGTGGTGCCCACTGCAGACCGGACTTGGGTACTGCATCGACTGTACATCGCTCGGATCAACTGCACATACTTCCCAGGCACACCTTTCTCCTTAAGGGCCCACCACAAAACTCGAGACACCCGGTCATATGCCTTTTCGAGGTCAATGAACACCATGTGCAAGTTTTTATGCACAGCTCTGTATTTTTCGCACAGCTGGCGGATAGCGAAATTGGCATCCGTTGTACCCCCTATGGATATTGCTTGTCCGAAATAAAGTTTTTTTTTTTGTATCCCGACCAGGCATAAAACCGAACTAGTTTTGTGAGATTTAACTCTCTTCTCTCAGCCGCTTTTCAATAACTTTTTTCCATGCTTTCATACTATGTGACATTAGCTTTATTCCTCTATAGTTGTTGCACTCCAGCACATCACCTTAACCCCTCTTTGAGGAGCGGCTGGAGAAGTGCCACGGCGTCCTCACCGGACACGAAAGTTTCGGGAGGTTCCTGTGTAGGATCAGGTGGAGGGAAATGCCCGGGTGTCCCCACTGTGAGGATCGCCCAGAGGACACGGTCGAGCATACGGTGGAGATTTGCCTCGCTTGGGCGGAGCCCCGCCGTGTCTTCGTGGAGGCGATCGGCGGCAGCGACCTCTCGCGCCCGGCCCTGATCCAGGCCATGGTACGGAGCGAGAGGGAATGGGAAGCAGTCTACTCCTTCTGCGAAGCAGTAATGCTCGTGAAAGAGAAGACGGAACGGGTGAGGGAGGCTCAACAACAGAGTCGCCCTCACGCCCGCCGTTTATTTTTCTGTTTTACATAATGTTAAGATTGTTGCTTAGAATTATATAGATTCAAGTTCTTAAAACTTAACAGACAGATGTGTTGCTGGGGAGTTTGTTGGCCACTTCTTCTTCACAGCTAAAACACTAGGAAGTGGTGACGGGCGGGCGTTTTTTGGGGGACTGTCTTTATGTAGAACTTTGACGTTCAAAAAGTGCTGGTTCTCAGCCTAGTTTGAATAAATGACTTTTGATTTTGATTTTGATTTTGCCCTCAGCAGCAGCCGTTGCAACCATTCAAAACACATTCATTAATTTCATAATCGAATAAATTTGCATGTATTCTTATTAACATTAAATAACCATAACATATAAAACAGAATTCTTCTAAAACTATAGGAAAAAGGTAAAATAATATAATAAGCATAATTGTAATTTTCGTGCGGAATGCTAATAGTGCGGCCACAAATGCTTTTGTATCAATTTTCAAGCAATAGAAAAAAAACCTAAGTGCACTTAAGCCCCAAACCAGAAAAAGCATGAAATTATGTATTCAGTGTTTAAATTAGTACAGCAGGGTTAAAATCATGTGAGCGTAAAATATTGTACTTAAAATAACAATATGGACATGTCAAATGCATCAAAGAAAGAATAAAAGACAAAAACATAATTTGAACGTAGAAGAAAGACACAAACGTAATTAGGGCTTCGTCTCTTCTATAGATACGCAATTTATCCATTCCATAGAACACGGCCACAATCACCACGAGGGTTTTTTTCTATGTACCCAATATTGAAAATTGAATAAGTAACTAGAATGACTCAATTAAGTATAAACTCGTTGATATTATGTTATTTGAACGAAATCAATACAATACAATTTAATAAAACATAATTTCAACCTTAAAATCCCTTGAGCTATAAAATATTTTGATTTACTTAATCTTTGTCTGTTATATTTCATCCACAACACATCTTCCTTTCCAACCAATTCCACCAACTTTCGTCTTCGGCGTTTCATTATAAAATACTATGACTAAACTAGTAGTATAGGCCTAGGGTAGGTAATGTTATTTATTTAAAATTCAGTTAACGCTCGCCACAGCTAACAATCTCTGCGTTCCGCCGACTAGTGGCCGATCGGCGCTAGCACGCTCTACCCGCGCCCGCGCAACCCCACTTCTCGCGAAAAAAGAGGACGCGACGGCGATTGTGGCTTTCTTCTTCGTTGAAAACGTAGTCCTTACAATTGTGGCTTTTTAGAATACCTAATTATTTGATAACTTGAACTGTTTTTAATTATTTTGTTGAACTGGTTATATGTGGTATGATGAGCAGAATTGAATTATGCAATAAAAAAAGAAAGCCCCTATGTTCGTTAGGGCACTATTCGTAGGATACGACGAAATGAGAGAGAAATGATAAATGATGCTTATTCGGTAAATAGGTTACAAGGAACACTTTTACACGTCAATGTTTTTTGTCAGTTTAAGCTAGATGAGGCCGGTGTTTCCTAGCTGACTATCCTGAGAAGAAACACCGAAACAAACTCAGAGGTCAAAGTCTCTTTTAAAGTGTTCAAATCAATACAATATGTAGGTACTGGTTAAATCATATCAGAAACATGTACGTTTATGTCTGGGATGAGCTTTTTGAAGAAAGCAACGCACAAATTCGAGTGGACCTGTCCAGACAGTGCCAGCATTTGTCAGTCATCGTGAAGCTCAACTCAGAACTTTGAGGAGCTCAACGAACCGACGAACAATACAAAAGTAAGGACATTTGAGTAGGCCGCAAAAATACTCAAACTGCCAGACAATCCTAAAATCTACATGAATATAACGACACACAGCTCTCGCATTCACATTATTCTATATGAGAACCATGCAGCTTAGTGTCTGTAATGGTCTTTTGAAGAAAGAACCACACATATTTGAGTGGATCTGGCCAGTCAGTGCAAGCATTTGTCAATAGTCGAATAGCTTAACTTAAAAACCACTAAGGAGCTCAATGACTTGACGAACAATACCAAAGAAAGGACATTTGGGTAGGCCGCAAAAGTACTCAAACTGTTAGATAACGTTAAAAATTACTGTAAAAAGGAGGAGAAAATAATAATAATAACTCACACAGTCCTCACATTTACAATAATTAAGTAATCATAAATAATAAAAATATAATACTTACATACTCGTATCAAAGTATATTACAACTTGTTCCTATTGAAGATAATTACTGTTACCCCACACGAAAGATTGCCAATAATTAGTCACTCAATCGAAGTACTCTGTAGGTATGTTAAAGAATCAGTGGTTATAATCTAGAGACAGATATAGAATACTAGCACTTCGCCCCCGACTTCGTCCGCGTGGATTTCGAAAATAAATATAATGGGTAGCCTATAGCACTCAGGAATAATGTAGCTTGCAATGCAGTTTCTACTAGTGAAAAAATTTTCGAAATTGGTTTAGTAGTTCTAGAGATTACTTCCTACAAACAAACTTACAAACTTTACCTCTTCATAATATTAGTATAGATACTTCATTGTATACCAAAATAGTAACACAATTTTTTTACAAACCTTCAGGGGTCACGGATAAATTCGAAACAGAGTTACCGCACCCCTGAGCACTCAAGCAACTGAAGGAACAGGGGTGGGTTTTAGTCAGTAAAAGTCTGACAAGAGAAGACATGAGAAGTTACCGGATGATTTCCCAAGCTACAAAAAAAAAAGGTTGTGTCATGACATATAGCGTGTTCACTGTCGAACTGCATAGAAAAGAAAGAGATGCGCGACGCTGCAATGCTTACAATTTATCGCAACATTCGCAATAGTAGATTGCTGCATCGAGCGCAAAGTGAGTTATTAATGCAGTGTTATGTTGGTGCCTGAGCGCACGCGAGGGCAATAAATTACCACGAGTGCATTAGATACTTACTTTAGCAAGGTGCGTAATTTACTTTTCTTTCAACTACCAATCTACCTACCGTGATAAAATATACCTATTCAAAATAAAAACTCAAGTTAATGAAAAATATTTATCCCGCGCCTTTTGCAGCAAAAGCTATTTTATTTGCAGCTGTTTTTATACTTTCTGGAGTTGAATATAAATGGCTATCGTTGTCTATTTCAAAATTTCAAAACTTTTCTTTCTAGAATGAAGTATCAAAGTTTTACAATGATACAAAATGCGCGCCATTTGTTTTTTTTTTTCGCCAAGTCGGTTTTATTCAGCCGATTTTTATTTTCAGTCAGTATTTTTTTGATCTAATGCATACATTTTATATTATTTAAACTTAATGGGAGACATTAAACCTCTGTGGTAAATTTACATCTAAATAAAAAACAGTGCATAATGAAAAACTGTGTAAGCATGAGATGTCATATAACATTTCTGCACTGTCTTAGTTCTATGGAAAAATACGTCCTTTTATGATTAGTTTTCTAGTGATTAATGATAACATTACCTAATAAGTAGTTGACAGAAACATAATTTTATCGATGTCCTCAAAAATAAGTTGGATTTTTATTGATCTAAAACCACCAAGTTTGGCATTAAGATTCTATCTATTATTATTATTATTAGATATACCGACCTATGATACTTAGTAATACGTTAAAGTTTAAGGCGGGGTTACCCGAATGAACGTCGTTTTGTATTGTGTTTTATTCGTAGATAACACGGTTTTAAATTTTGAAAAAAAAATATTACATATTTCACACTTCGATCTAGATATTTCGGCCGTGCGATACACGATTACCTACACTTTACTGCATCCAATTACATCGCAAAGACAAGTCTAAATTATAATCTAATTCTTATTTCATTTGAGTTATATTAGGCTTTGAAAAATAAAAATAATTCCATAGTAAAGATCGTAAAAAATGGGATGTGAAACGGCCGACATAATGCGAAATATCAAAATATCTATACCACTAATTCCAAAATCCAGTTGTTTTCCCCTTTTCATGCGCTCGCTCCATGTCCTTTAGTCCCGAGCGGAACGTGTCACAGATCGGACGTGTGCCAATTTTTCCAAACCCGCCATCCCCGCTGTGATCTGTTACCGGCTGAGCCAAAAATCTACAAATAAAAATGAATCACCGCAATGTATGTACGCGCATAACTTCCGAACGACTGCACCAAATTGGATAATTCTTTTTTGTTGTGTTTGTGTTTGTCAGGACAAAGCTTTTATGAAAGAAAATTTTTAGAATTCAAATAAATGAAAGTAGTAGTAGTAGTTTATAAAAATAATAATAAGTACCTGTATATAGTTTAGTCTCATTAAAATCTGAGAGTTTATTTATTACTTTTTTATTATAATTTTTTATTTTGTAAAACAAAGTGGGCAAAACCAGAATAAATAAAAAAATGTCATCGCTGGCTCTACAAAGGCTGAATAAACAAAATACCGGCCAAGTACGAGTCGGACTTGCACACGAAGGGTTCCGTACCATAAACAGAAAAAAAAACAACAAAAACACATTTCTAGAAACGTATTTTGTTTGTTTTCTTTTGGGCTGTATCTCATGATCTGTAATAGGTAGACAGAACTGTGTAGCTATTACGGATCATGAGATACAGCCCGCTGACAGACAGACGGACAGCGGAATCTTAGTAATAGGGTCCCGTTGGTTACCCTTTAGGTACTTTGGGTACGGAACCCTAAAAAGGTAAGGATGCTTTGAAAATATTATTATTTACCTATATTATGTTTTTAATTTACTTACTAGGTATTTACCTACGCGCAATAGATTTACAAACCGCAAATATGTGTAAAACAGTTGAATTTAAACCCTATGGCAATGGAAATAAAGACGCCACGCACGCAAAAGCTATAAGCCGACTTTCGCACAGACGTAAACGTATCGCGGCGATTTTTTTTAGCGCACTAGATTTTCAACCCTCTGCTTAGCGCGAGTTGAAAATCCAACAGTGTGTTATTTCGATGCGCTAGAATGAACTCTGTTGTTGTTGAGTTGGATTCTCAATGCTCGGCTCAACACCGAGAGTTCAAAATCCAGTGCGCGATAAAATCCCATCACGATATTTCTACCGCCATCTCGGGTTTACATTTTGACCTCACTATTGGTTTTACCACCCTCGAAAACTATGAAAATGACACCCATAACAAAGAATTAGAAAATTCTCGCTGATTAGATTTTTTATACTGTAGCATGAATATTTCGCACCCTTATGGAAAGTCAAAAGGCACGCGGCGCGCTTTTGAATCGTATCCGTATTCATGATCTTCGTGTCAGTCAGATTTAAATCTTATTTTTAATTATTAAGTTTAATAAATTATTAAGTTCAAGTTTATACAATACGTACCTAACTTTTAGATAACCATAAAAAATTACTTAGGATCTAGAAAAATGAACATAATTATACTAATTCAATCAAGTTGATCTACTGCATTGCTCTATATTATGACGCAACTTAGTACCCACCCGAATTCGTGAACTCATGAGCAGTGCGCTAAGCGCGCGAGTCTCCGCGCATCGTAATTTTTTACGTATCGCTACTCCTTGCGGGGGCAGAGGTATGCGTTAAATACCTACGGCGCTCGGGTTAGGCTCGCCATAACTATTATTTCTATCCCTTTTTTTAAAAACTTTTTTTGAAATAACCAAGTTCTCAGAAATCTTTGAGTCAAAATTAACACATATTTTTCTGCAGTCTCAAAATAAATAGATTTGGCTAAGAAAGTTTTACAACACTAATAATTTTCGAGTTTTTGCGGTCATATCGCTAACAGCAATACCTACCTACCAGACAACCTTTTAATGGACTGAAAGAACTTAAAATATAGAGGGCGTGCGCAGTCTGCGGTGTTCTATACGATCTCTACTCACCAATTTAGTCTTGTGGTTGACACTTTGAGCTGGAACGACCTAACTTAGACTTGCGATTGTTTTCTAATTTAGTCGTCTCAATGCCTGTACAGTCTGCAGTGACCATAAATTCATTTGTGGTGTACCCAAGACAAGACTTAACTAACCTACGAGACCTGTTTTTTTTTATTTTTTTAGCAGGTTGGGATATCATCCTATGACATCTCCCGCTCTGGGTGCAGCGGGAGAGCGTGTCAGACTCTTACTGACTAAAACCCACCCCTAATCCTTCCCTGTCTGAGTGCCCAGGGGTGCGGTAACTCTGTTAAGAATTTATTCGTTACCCCTAGGCATGCAGGGACCGGCCACGATGGGCCCCGTCAGTGGTGGCTGACAATCATCTCTTTGAGGTGCGCGTGGAACACTACGCGCCGTCGAACTCACGGGTCTGGTGCTGATCGGACGGCGAGCTACCCATTACTCGCCGTCCGCAGTCCCGTGTCTACGGTGGCCGGAGATCGTTTCGGGGCGCCGGAAGCCCCAGGTGTCTCCTAAGGTGGCTGCTCCCTCATCCGTTCCGCCTCCTCCTTCGCGAGCATTACTGCTTCGCAGAAGGAGGAGACTGAGAGAAATTTCCTCTCGCTCTGTACCATGGCCTGGACCAGGGCAGGGCGCAAGAGGTCGCTGCCGCCGATCGCCTCCACGAGGACACGGCAGGGCTCCGCCCAAGCGGGGCAGATCTCCACCGTATGCTCCACCGTGTCCTCTGGGCGATCCTCACAGCGGGGACACCCGGGCGTTTCCCTCCGCATTATCCTACACAGGAACCTCCCAAAACTTTCGTATCCGGTGAGGACCTGCGTCAGGCGGAAGGTGAGGACACCGTGGCGCCTCTCCAGCCACTCCTCAAAGAGGGGCTCTGCCACCGCAATGGTGGCATGCCCAGCGCTGGGTTGCGACAGTCGCTGTCTCCATGTCGCCAGGAGATCTTGCCAGAGCTCTGTCCGCCGAGCCGCGAGGTGTCACGGCAGCGGAGTTTCACCCCGGCGTTTCGCCTCCTCGCGCTCCTCATAGAGGTTAGCGAGGATTTTTGCCTCCAGATCCCATGGCGCAAATCCAGCAAGGAGGCTCGCCATCTCACAGGATATCGTGCGGTATCCTCGGATCATGCGAATGGCCATGCCCCTTTGGGAGGCGTTCAACAGGCGAGCTGGTCACCGCCTCAAGGAACGAGCCCACACCGGTGCCCCGTAAAGGGCCATGGACCGCACGATCCCCGCGAAGAGCCTCCGGACCCCCCAGATTGGGAGCCAAATATCGGAAGTGCTCGACGAAGTTCCACCGGCTGTCGAGGACGAGTATCAGGTACTTCCGTACCCTCGACGCCGATGTGAACCCCTCCTACTGTTATCTGGGAACCCGCCGGTGGGGCGTTCCCAGGACCATGAAAACACATGGCCTCGGACTTGTGTGTGACAATGCCACCTCGAGTCCCAGTTGCCGGATTCTCTCCATCCGGATCTCCTCGCAACCCCGCGTGTCACTAAGTCGGCCGCCGCCTCGTGCGACCTCCCCTGCGTCAGGACCAGCGTGTCGGCGCGCAGCACCCAATCGTACCCGATGTTCCACAGAGGTGGTCCTAGCACCGATCCCTGCGGGACACCGCACGACAACCTACGAGACCTGGCAAACTAACACTTCTATTTTAAAAGTTTTTATTTAACTTGCAATATTTGTATGTGTGTAATATTTAAATATAATATATTCAGGTCAAATCTTGCAAGATTAATTAGAACCACTGATTTCTTACGTAGTGATTCAGTTCCGATGACAATTTATTTTTATGGTAAGCATCACCAGAATGGAAATGGATGAAAAAACATTGTATGTGGCGGAGATGAGAATGGATGTGTGGAGTAACGAGAATGGATAAAGTGAGAAATGAGTACATTAGAGGTAGTTTAAAAGTGGCGACAGTGACAGAAAACTTGAAAGGGAGCCGCTTATCTTGGTATGGTCATGTGAAGAGGAGGGATGAAACACATGTAACTAAAAGAGTAATGAATATAAATGTGGATGGATGGAGTGGGAGAAGGAGGCCAAAGAAAAGATGGATGGATTGTGTGAGGAAAGAAAAGGGAGTTAGTGATAGCGTGACGACTGACACGACAGAATGGAAGAACAAAACGTTGTTGTGCCGACCCCAAGTAACATGTGATAAGGGCAGGAAGATGATGATGACCAGAATGGAAATCCAGGATTAGCTCTGGATAAAGGAACTTTTGGAGACATAGGTGGAAGGTATTGTACCTGTCTCCTCAATACGTGACATCTTCAATGATGAACAGCACCGACACGAAATTTTATGTACACATCTAAATGTGATAGCCGGTATAAAAGCTTGATTAAAAATGTTTTTAAACTATTATCTTATTTAGTTTAAAGTTAACTGACTTTTAACGACTTCAAAAGTTAACGACATATTAAATGGAAATACAAACAATGATGTTAGTTGAATAAAACAATAATAACTTAAGTTACCTACAACTTGAGATTATATAGATTTAGTTACCAATTATTTATTACACAGATCTAAAAATTTATTTTTGTTTTTTCCTTTTTATTTCAGTGCTTAGGGTTTTGCGACTTCCTTAATTCGAATCTGAAATCATTTTTTTCGGTTACATGAGAGTTTTTACTACATACACTTAAAGAAATCTCGTAAAAATTGTTATTCTGGTACTTAATAAAAAGATGAAGTTAAAAAATAAGTGAGGAGTTATTATTACTTTTATTTTCTGATTGTTTATGCGGAGATTAACATTTTAAAATATTACAGAGGCGTAAATTTTTTTTTTGCTGCGAAGCTTTTGTTGAACGATTTTCTCTTGTGCGTCGTTAGGATCATCGCTCTTCATCAACCAACAGCAGTCAGCCATCATGCTAGTATTCTACTCTCATTGATACCTGCGCTACATTACCTAAAGATGATGAAATATTTCTCCTTATTCCTAAAGGTAACATCAGATGATTCATTTTTCGTTCATTTGCGTCTTTCATTCGGCTAATTTTACTCGAAATGAAACGTTTAAACACGAAATGAAAGAAAACTGCGGAATGAATTCAATAGTGAACCGATCCAACAATGTTGAATATGGCATTTGGCATCTTTCACTCCACTCTGAATGAAAGAAAAATGAAGAGTTTGAACACAGAGAGAACGATCACTCAGATTCAGATCATTTTATTTGTCTCCGGTCAATCGGCTTCGCGGCAAAATGGTATTCAGGTGGAACGATCAAAATACGCTGCTGTTTTTGGAGATTCAGATCAGATCATAGATTCAGGATCTTCGTCGGCCAGTTCTCTCAACAATGTATATGAAGCTCCCCATAGATTTATTCTTGCAATTCATGATCGCACCCACCATCGTCGACGTTTTCTTTGCTTCTGCTTTGTTAATTCTATAATTAAATGATCACATAATAAAGTAAACCTATTGCAAGACGCACAACTTCATTCGACGACATATTGAAAGAAAAGAGCAGGTGAATTTTCTTTTCTACATCACTCCAGCTTAGTCGTGTGAATATGAAATCAAAGAAAAATGAAACATTCACTCGAGTGAACAAACATACGAGTGAACCGTCTGATTCCGCCTTAACTGAGAGTGACTAACGAGCGACTAACGAGAGCTGTGGTGGCCCAGTGGTAACAGCCGCGACTTACAAGTTGTAGGTAGTGAGTTAAAACCGGGGCAGGCGCTTTACTTTGTGTAAATTATTTCATCACCGCTGCTCTCAAAACGGCGAAGTAAAACATCGTGAGGAAACCGGCATGTCACCAAAAATTCGAAGACATGTGACATCCACCAAGCCGCATTGGGCTCGCGTGGATTACGGCCCACACCCTCTCACAGATAGGAGGCCTGTGCCCCAGCAGTGGGGATATTAAAAAAAGACTGATGATGATGATGATGATTCATAACTGAAGGCGAAATGTAAAGATGCTGTTTTTCTAATAACTCAATGGTTTTTTTTATATTTTAGTTTAACTTAAAGCCTATTAAAATCAGAATTATGAAAAATATAATTTTTTTCTAGATTCTGATTTTATGGAATTTTTTGACTATTTTTCCCCTTATCAGCAAACCAAAATCTAGGAGAAAAGCTACTTGAACTTTAAATCGGGGTGTCGTAGTACGTCTGTGTTATTCGTCTAAAAGTTCTTGTGGTGATTCGGTCTCCGGTCTTAAGTGGATTCTTCCATTCAGAAAATTCTCAGAAAGAGTCCGGAGTCTGAATTTGTGCCTGGCAGGCGAGTCACATCTATCTATCTATATGTATAAAATCCTAAGTCAAAGTCCTATAATCAACCCATCCCCACAGAATTTTAGCGCCGAGACTGCGCGTCAAGGTTACGCCAAGATAGAATATTTACCTAGTTTATCGTTGTATTTTACTGTTCTATCTATTTGTAAATACTAATTCACATCTTCTTGCTTAAAAGGTGATCTCCGAATCATGTATGCTAAAGCTTTATGCAACTGAAATAAATATTTTTATTATTATTATAATTTTTTTTTAAAATACTAACTAGCGATATTTTACGAGATTACCTAGTAAATCCTACTTAAAATAAATAATTTATGTCAATATTATCATTTTCAACACACATTGAACCTCTGACATGTTTAGTTATTCGTAAAACTTGATTTTTTGAAAATTTTAAGGATATTAAACACAATTACACTGGTTTTTAAATAAATTCTAGTGAAATCAACAATTCACGTAATTATACATCGCGTCATTTTTTGACACTGACATTTGACAGACGACATTTCAACAATTTATTGTAATTTTAGTCTATTATTACGTGCAGGGTGCCCAGGAAAGAAAAGACGCGGAATTTAATACAGTGCTATCTTTTTTCTACTTCTCAATGCTCAATCAACGTGATACAGCAAAAAAATGGTTTAAAGTGAACAAACCGCGCTGGCAACCGTGTTGCGTTGCCATAACGCTCAAGATCATTGTACATCTGGCAAACGCGGTTGCCAGGACATGCAAGTGGACTTGAAATTTTGCACATAGATACCTTATACAGTGTAGGCATCCACTGAGGCAGGATTTTTGGCAATTCCACCCCTAAAGGAGTAAAATAGAAGATTGAAGTTTGTATGAAAAGTCTTACTGCACAGGGTTTTAAAACTTGATACTTAGCTGAAACGTGTCTTTAAGTAAATAAAAAAATTCGACATAATTAGTTTGCTAAAACTATCCTCAAATGGGAGTTTAGAGGGTGTTGAAGTTAGTATGGTAGAATCTTAACGCTTGGTCCGATAAAGTTAAAACTCGACACGAATAATCTAAGTAAAAAATAAGAATAAGGTATTTTTGAATTTTTCGTAAATCGTCCCTCAAAGGGGTGAAAACAAGTGTTGAAAATTTTAGGGAATAATTTTTTGCTTACTTCAGTTAACTCGGAAACTGGTACAAACAGTCAAGTAATTTTAACGGGTCCAAAGAATTTTTCATAATGAACCCCTATAGGAGTGAAAAGGGGAAAATCGATTTTGATTCCTACAGTGTTTTGTTAACGTGCTACTCTCTGAAAATACCACTCTTTATAATTAAACTTTTCATGCGGGCGAAGCCGCGAGCGGAAGCTAGTACTACATAATAAGAGACTTGAATGTGTCCTGTATCAACTCGCTCGACGGCTTCTGGCGTGATAATATGTTTTGTAAGTAAATTGAAAAAGCTTTACAAAATTGGGTTTATTTTTTGTTTACTTTAGATATTGGTACACATTGTGCTTCAGGCTTTTTCATTATTCCTCGCGGATTAGATCCAAGTTTCTGTATACAGGGTGTAACGAAAATGCATGGTCATATTTTAATACAGCTTCAGTCCTCACAAATGAACAAATTCTTTCAAGAAAGACCCACTACGCCCCCGCTCCCGACTCCCTTCTCCCTAAAAACATCTATGCGAAAAAAGTAACACAACACACAACTACAACAATTTGTTGTGCGTTGTAACAATAATAGCAACAACCAACAACAACAAACAATAACAACCAACAACAAACAACAACAACAAACAACAACAACCAACAACAACAGTTTTGAATTCTAGATCATTACAGCCAATAGTTTAGTTTTTGGGTCATGCTAGACTCGAACAAATAAAAATTATTTTAAAGCGTAATATTTCGATTAATATACATTCATGCAAAATTGCAGCTTTCTGGTAATGTCTCTTAGATATGCCTCGGACGGACAGACCGAAGGGTTTCTTAAACTAAAAATGACCATTTATATGAAAAACCTACCTATAAAAAAGTTATTTTATTTGTTATACATTCCTAAGTGTTGCATAGTAAGTAACATCAGGAAGATACTTTCATCGCATGTCAAATAATACCGAATTCTAATAAAATACTGAACCCGAAGATTCCATGTTGGTTTAGGTGAAGAATGCAGAGGCTGTGTAATATCAAACGGAGTTTGAGAGCGGTATGTGAGGATAGTGACCCTTGAGCGTCCTCGCTCTATATCTATAAATATTAAAATATTTTTGTGAGTAAACAATACAAAAAGGGTTCTTTGTAATGCTAGTTTTCCTCGAAATCGCGCATTTTGTTAGTGAAATGTTGCCTTTAAGCCGTCGGTCGGTCGGCATGTAGTGTTCCACGCGTGCCTCAATGAGATGTCAACAATAACTGACGCGACTTGCCAGGACCGATGCCTGCCTGTGGTCGCGAATAAATTCGAAAGAGAATTACAGCGGCCCTTGGCACAGGCAACTGAAGGAGAAGGGCGGGTTTTGGTCAGTAAAAGTCTAGCACACCCTCCCGTTTCACTCCATCAGAGTGGGAGAAGTCATTGTATGATTACTCACAGTCCAAAAAAAAGCATTCGATCTTATATTGCCAGAGCACCTGCCAGGGTTGCGGGACGATCTCCGGCCACCGTAGACCCGGGCCTGCGGACGGCGAGTAATGGGTAGCTCGCCGTCCGATCAGCACCAGGTCCGAGAGTCGACGGCGCGTTGTGTTCCACGCGCGCCTGAAAGAGTTGTCAGCAAACAGGACGGGGCTCGTCATGGCCGATGCCTGCCCCCGGGGTTTAGGATAAGTTCGAAAGAGTTACCTCGCTCCTGGACATTCAGGGCCGGGAGGAACAGGGGTGGGTTTTAGTCAGTAAGAGTCTGACATGCCCTTCCGCTCCACCCAGAGCGGGAGAAGTCATTGGATGATTTCTCACCGCACAAAAAAAACTTTTTTACAAAAAAAACAACCGACTTCCAAAAAAAAATACACTAAAAATTTAAAAATAACTTTAATTTCGGAAGTCGGTGTTTGTATTTTATTTCTTCGATATTTGACACCGACTTCCGAAATTAAAGTTATTTTTAAAGTTGTAGTGTATTTTTTTTTGGAAGTCGGTTGTTTTTTTTGTAAAAAAGTTTTTTATTTTTCGCTTTTTAGTTGTTATACCCCAGAACTAAAATCTCCAATAACATGGAACGTGGAATTTAAACATTTGGAGAACACAAAAACGTCATCAAGATATGCCTATTTTTCGTTTATTTTTCGTTTTTGTTCAGTTTCTCAAAAAGCGCTAAAGCAATTTCGATAAAATTTATATGGGACCACCTCGGGAGTATATTCTTTCGGATAAAAAAAGAATTTTGAAAATCGGTCCACAACTGACGGAGAAATGCGCGGACATACATAAAAAAAAACATACATACAGTCGAACATAGAACCTCCTCCTTTTTCGAAAGTCGGTTAAAAAGGGGTAACGGGGGTTTCGAATTTATATTCGAAACCGAGTTACCGCGCCTCTGGGCTCTCAGGCAACTGAAGGAACAGGGGTGGGTTTTAGTCAGTAAGAGTCAGACAATGCATCCAGCTTCACTCAGAGCGGGAGAAGCCATCTGATAATTTTTCACCCTCATAAAAAAGAGGTCGATCTTCATGGTTTAGTAACGCTTGCCGAGATGAATGAGAGAGAAATAGTCACTCTTCCACGGACAGATGGACGACCATTCCTTACATACCGAAATACTTCCAGGCTTCGGAAAGCATGTATTGTAAATGTGTATTTCTTTGACAGAAAATCTGACTCCAGTCTAGCTAAGGAGAATCGTGTTACCTAGTTATCGGGGTGTTGGCACAGATAGGCAGTCGCTCATGGAGTGACTACGTGACGGGGAGCGTGTCGGACTCCACACATTAAGGGTTTCGTACCAATTTTGGACAATTTATATAATAATAATAAGTCTTTATTTTTCAGATAACTAAGATCCAATGTGTTAGTAATTACAATAATGACTTACAGCTATTGTTAGTAAAGTGCCACGATATTCACCAATATAATTTAATAGTCACAACAAATCACCATTTATTGTGACTATTAAATTATCACCTTCCTCACCATCTTTTTTAAAATTGGAGATGTAACATCCTCACCTATTACTTTGAGGATGCTGTTGCTACTTTCTCGTACTCTGCTTAGTAGAGAAGCAGTTTTTCAGGGTCAACAAGATACTTATACTGTGAAAATTTGAAGACTGTAGCTCCAAACGTTTGGCTGTAAAACCTGTGTCAAAACGACGCACACGTGAGTGACAGCAATACTAGAGCTCCGTTTTGAACCTTTATTTTATTTTTGGTGTTGAGAAATTTTAATCATCCTATGACTTCTAACACTCTGGGTGGAGCGGGAGGGCGTGTCAGACTCTTACTGACTAAAACCCACCTCTGTTCCTTCCTAGCCTGAGTGCCCAGGGGAGCGGTAACTCTGTTACGACTTTATCCGCCCCTTGGCATGTCCGTTTGGACCCTTCGGGTACGGAACCCTAAAACTCGTACTCAGCAGAGCCTGGTTAGTTTGGAAGCTGACCCCAACATTATTACGTAGTTGGGTAATTAAGGCTAGGCAGACTAATTAAGAGCTTTATTCAAAACTGCTGCCAGAAACAACAATATATAATTAGGAATTTTAACTACCGTCTTTACTGAAATCTTAAACTACTAGACGATATTTAATTTTTTAATCTTTATTAGGTTATTTAAATATTTTTGGACATTTTATTAATAGGAGGAGTTCGTGACTAAAGTAATAAAAGCCGGGTCGATCCATCAGGTTAAGCTACGCTTGCCGGATTTGGTCCATGGATGGGTGACCATCTTTACATACCGAGACTCCTCCGTGCCTCGGAAAGCATGTTAAGCCTTTGGTACCGGCTTTCAATCGTGGATCTTTGACAGTCGTTACGGGTCGTCAGGAGCTCGAAAGTCTGACAACCAGTTTTACCAAGAGGTATCGTATTACCCAGTAACTGGGTTGTGGAGGTCAGATAGGCAGTCGCTCCATGTAAAATACTGGTATTCAGTTACATCTGGTTAGACTGGAAGCCGACCCCAAGATAGTTGGGTAAAGGCTAGGCAGATGATGAGGAGTAAATAATGAAAATGAAAGTCCGCGCTACACGCCATGTTTTGTTTTTGAAATATTATTTACATGTATGCAAAAAAAAAACCAGCAAACTGCGTGTCGGACTTCACACATTTAGGGTTCCGTACCAAATGTATTTTTGACCAAACCATACAGGTTTTGGTCAACAAGATGCTTATACTGTGAAAGAGATGGAGAGACGGACACATGAGTAACAGCAATAGGGCTCCGTTTGGTCTTCAGGTACGGAACCCTAAAAACAATTGACCTTTGTCGCAAACTAGCAGGTATGCGTACGTTCGAAGTACACTAACACTATACTCAATCCCACAATTTTTAAAGTAATGTCTGGTGGCTCTGAGATCTTACTCTTTAAGCACGCGCTGAAAAGAACACCCCACCACCACAAAAATATGCCTAGGGGTAGCGGATAAAATACCTAGGGGTAGCGGATAAAATGCCTAGGGGCAGCGGATAAAATGCCTAGGGGTAGCGGATAAATTCTGAAAATGAGTTACCGCACCCCTAGGCACTCAGGCAGGGAAGGAACAGGGGTGGGTTTTAGTCAGTAAGAGTCTGACACGCCCTCCCGCTCCACCCAGAGCGGGAGAAGTCATTGGATGATTTCCCACGCCCCAAAAAAAAAAAAAAAACACCACAAACATTATAATAATTATACAACCCTACATCGTTGCAATATTCGTTTAAGATACCTACTAAAAGTTGGAAGGTAGGTACTAATTGGTTCGAGAATAACAAAACAGAGGTTCTCCGTATTCATTTAAACAGCTTTTTAAAATAATGGTGTTGCCCCAGTTACACTGAGTACATTAAAAATAAAGCAAAAATGTTTATTTTCCATTAAACAGGCTGATGTTATTATACCTACTTAACTTTAAGATTAATTTTAATTAATACGGAACCTTTTTTAATTTTATTATTTTGTACCGGCCAGTGTGGCTAAGGGAGGTTTAGTTGCAAGCGTATTTCTACTGAAATGATGATGATGAATATGATGATGATGAAAGTATTTTGTAAGCACATCTGTCAAGCCCCGTTGACAGTCGGCCATCGTGCAACTACAGACTTTATCATGTTTCGAGTGTGTGAACCTTGCCACAGGATAAAAGACCTTGCGTAATAGTAATAATAGAGTTTGAAAACCCGTGAATCGGGTTTTTTTGGATTTTTTTTTGTCAAGCCAAACGGCATTTTTGGGGACGCCGCGTCCCGGGACGCCGCGGGACCTGAGTGGTTAACAAAACTGTTATTAATGCCTTTCGATGTACGGTTTTATTATGAGAACGGCTACAGTATTTACCCGATCTTTTATCTATTTGTATCTATAGAGGGTGACTGAATTAGTGACCGCTGACCTGTTAGCCACGTGACGCCGTTTTGTCTCATTAAGGAACAGTTATACGACTTGTAATGATTTTTAATTGAACATCACATCTAAACGACTAGTCTCATATTTGGAAAAAAAAAAATGTTACTTTATACATTTTTTTTTGTAATTTAATATGTGAATATTTGAAATTATATTTTATAACATAGTGTAATTAATTTGTAAAGTTATGTCTAACGCGGATGAAAAATTGAGAAACACGCAAAAAAATCAGAAACGTATTTTTATGAAACCTACACAATTTTAAAGATCATTTAATTATTTATATTTTTGTGTATGTGTTTTAGTATAATACCTGTTGTTTTATGTATAATAAATTAATAATACATCTAATTTCGGACAGCGCTCCTTGATGGGCGAGTCCTATTACTGGGTGGACGTACGATGCCGTACGTGAGCTCAGCACAGAACACGCAAGCTAACCACTCAAGATCGTTGGCTGTTAGTAGTGCCTTAAATGTTCCTTTGGGAAAGTTGTTTGTTATCATGGGTACAATCACGTGTGTAAGTATCGGTCATTGATTACCAGTCACCCTGTAAATATCGTTGGTTCGCTCTCAACTAGAGTATGCTGTTTCAGTATGGAATCCCCACTATGGTGAATATTCCGCTGTGGTCGAAAAAGTACAAAGAATTTTTTAAAGGTCATGTATTTTCGTAACTATCGTACTTATGCATCGTACAATGACCTATTGAAGAAGGAAAGTTTAAAGTCTAGACAAATTATGTTGGAAATGTTTTTGCAATACTTATTATCGTATCGATAATAAGTAGGTATTGCAAAAACATTACGTTCGCAACGTTTCGCAACAAAATTAGATAAAGTACCTACTCAGAAAAACAATACTGTGACACTGTCTACGAGTAGTTCAGCGAATACAGAATGCCTGTGTTAGATTTTGTGTTAATGTCCCTCGTATGCATAATGTGGCACCATATCCTTCTATCTGTTGCGGGGGACCGATACGTCCTCATGTCAAATTCTCGCGTCTGTTGCGGGGACCAAAATGTCCCCTAGTCACTGTCATAAGTTTTGACGTAAATTTGCTTATAAAAACAATATCTATCTTGCTCAAACTTGCACAGAGTCTAGGAGACAGAACAAGATCGATATAATGTCTCTGTCAAGTACTCTAACTTCATCTAGCGAGTTTAATGGTTGGCATCTCACTACAAGTATGGTCTTCGCGCTATAGTTGGCCCTCTCACTGCTCCGTGTCACAATTTCAAAGGTTTCAGGGGCAGTTTCAGGTTTGCGGCCACGCGCTGCTGGAATGATCTTCCACCGCCAATGCGAGGCTTAAAAACGATACAGTCTTTTAAACATCAACATAAGAAGTTACTATTGCATGCACAACTTTCATCACAATAATTTTCCAGACACATCTTTATGCCATTTACCTCACGGGTCAAGGCCTGCAGACCTTGATTTGGGTCTCCAGCAGCGCTGTGGCATGGCTTTCTGCCTCCTGTCTAATTATCCTGTATTATTGCTGGCGGCGATTTCCTGTCCTTGTTTTAGCATGTATAAATGGAGAAACAATTTTTTATAAACTTTAGATTCCTACTCTTATTTATAATAATATCATTTCAATACTTAATTAACATTACAATTTATTATTAACTATATTTCTTAGTTTTTACTTTCATAGCTCACTTTTTGGGAGAGCGCGCAAAACCTTTATTTGCAGTTGGTTCTTGTCGTACAAACGCAGGCTTGCGAGCACCCTACGCCGCCGTGCCAATCAATACAACAAGATCTTTGAAGAAATCGACTTCTTTTCTGTCTCTGCTCATTAATTTAGAAATCTTATCTACAAAATAATGTTAGATTATAGTACTTAGTTTAATATTTACTCATTCACTCTCCCTCTCTCTTTCTCTGTTGTTTACATGCCTGTCTATGTTTAAGTTTACTATTAACTATTTTTCTTTTTTAACAGCTTAGTATAGCGCACTGTTAGATATAAATTTTAATATGTTGTGGGGAATGTCGTCGGTTATACATTTATAACTCTTGTATATTTATTAATTAGTATAAGATTTTAATGTTTAACTATTTATTGCCCCGAATAAATAAAATAAAACTTTTTTACAAAAAAAAAAACAACCGACTTCCAAAAAAGAAAATACACTAAAAAATAAAAAATAACTTTAATTTTGGAAGTCGTTGTTTGTATTTTATTTCTTCGTTATTTGACACCGACTTCCGAAATTAAAGTTATTTTTTAAATTTTAGTGTATTTTCTTCTTTGGAAGTCGGTGGTTTTTTTTTGTAAAAAAGTTTTTATTTTCACTTTTTAGTTGTTATACCCCAGAACTAAAAACCCCAATAACATGGAACGTGGAATTTAAACATACTCGTAATTGGAGAAAACCGAAACGTCATCTATGTATACGTATTTTTCGTTTTTGTTCAGTTTCTCAAAAAGCACTGAAGCAATTTCGATAAAATTTATATGGGACCACCTTGGGAGTATATTCTTCGAATAAAAAAAAGAATTTCGAAAATCGGTCAACAACTGACAGAGAAATCGGTGGACATACATAAAAAAAAACACATACAGTCGAACATAGAACCTCCTCCTTTTTCGAAGTCGTCGTAACATCAAAGGTGTAACCGGTGTAGGCAGAGGTCTACGTAACGCACATGTTCTGCATCTTGTACAAGTGTAAATGTATGGTGGTTTTTTTTACTATTGATAGGCACGCGTTTGACCACTATCTCACCTGATGGTAAGCGATGATGTGGTCGACAAAGAAGCACGCTTGCCTAGAAGCAGTAAAATTATTAATTTATCTAATTATTTATTTTGTCAAAACATTTAGCACGACCATTAAAATTCCTAGGACTTACTGAAATACTAACATTAGTAAAACATAGATCTAAGAACTTATGCAGCAACATTATCACAGTACTTTAATTAAGTTAAACTAACTTTATGTTAAAGGAGTCAAACAATGTAATCATAATATCATGTTGCTTATTGAAATGTCTGTCAATATTCTAGACTTTAAAACGAGACGAATAAATTAACGTAAATAATAATAATCATTTTATTTCAGAAAATTCCATAATTTGTTAGTAAACATTAACCTTAATAACTATGTTAGTATGTATACATGCAGGTTGGATAAATAGTGGACGAGCGGGCAATCAAATTTCCCCGCAATGACACTCAGGAGACTGTTCGAGCTGCCCCGGACCCTCTGCAGCAGCGAGGCGGCACGCTTACGTCTGATCGCTGCGAAGCCATCAGTGTGCGCATCAGCAAACATTCCCGAAGCACTGCAGAAGCGTGGCAGCCCCAGCAGCATCCTGAATGCATTGTTGTATTGAACTCGAAGAGCATTGATGGCTTTCTGCGTACAACCCGTCCAGAGGCTGCACGTGTAAAAAGTCTGACAATATGCTTTAAAAAGCGTCACTTTCACTTCACACGTGCATCGAGCAAACCTACGGACAAGCATGTTGCATCGAACCGCCAATGCTCTTCGTTCCCCTTCTACATCTAGATCATCTTTGAGGCCCGCGGTGCAGTGGGGTGCGGTGGTGTTCTATTTTTGCTACCGGCGTGCGTGTAGATGTGTGAACCTATAGGAAGCAAAAAGAGTAGGTATGTATGGATCGTGCACTATGCACTACCAGTACCAGTCGGATTCGCGCATGAAGGGTTCCGTAGATACCATCGTACAAGGTAATACGCGTCTACTTGTGGCCATTATTGATATTGAGCAAAAAAAGCTAAAAGAAACACGTTTCTAGTAATTTTTAATTTATTTATATTGTTATTATTTGTTGTTATAGCGGCAACAGAAATACACATTCTGTGAAAATTTCAACTGTCTACCTATTACGGATCATGAGATACAGCCCGCTGACAGACAGACGGACGGATGGATTGCGGAGGCTTAGTAATTGGGTCCTGTTGGTCCCTTCGGGTACGGAACCCTATAATTGATTAGGTGCATGACGATGAATAACAGAACCATGCACTTCACACGACGTTCGCCACCTAAGCCTACTTTTTCGAAGAATTCAGACGTGATTTCATCTAAAAATACCACTTTTGTGATGGAGGCAATAAGATTATCGTAAAATGAGTCAGATGCGATGCCACGACAAACTTGACTATAAAACCACAAGGTTGTCTGGAAAGCATTCCTGAGATCCTTGGTCCCAGTGTTTCTAGACCACTACAGCCATTGGGACCGAAACGTGGATTCAGTGGCCAGATTTCTTAGTAAGGTTAACTTATATTAGAAACAAATCGGATTAGTTATCTGACTAAGAAATGGTGGCTACATAAAGAGGAATCTCAGGGTTCCAATATTATCTTTGCTTGTTTGAAACTAAACGTGGAGTATAAAAACTTCTGTTTTAGGCTTCCAAACGTTTTAATGAAAAAACGGAAAAAAACCCTCACTCTTGTGTCTGTCTGTCTGTCACAATCAATTTGCTGCTTTTGGGGTGTAAATCGGAACAAAAAAACTAAAAAAATCAATTTGTACCGTGCGATCTAAGGGTCATATTGTGACGTTTTTTTGTCATTATTTTAAAATAAATATTTTTTTATTTATTTCAGAAAATAGATATGGCTATATATATATAGCCATCCACATCCATACACAAGACTTTCCTCACGACATTTTCTTCATTCCTCCGCATCACATGCCCATACCACGACAACCGATTTCCACACAACTTTTCAGTCAGCGGTGCCACTTTCAGACTTCCTCTTATATACTCATTCCTAATTCTATCCATGCGCGTAACCCCACACATTGCTCTTAGCATTCTCATCTCAGCTGCATGCAATTGCTTTTCATTCATCCCTTTTGTGGCCCAACATTCTGAACCATACAAGACAGCAGGTCTGACCATTGTTTTATAAATCTTCGATTTAAGTATAAGGGGAATGCGGGAGTCGCAGATAGTCCCGATGACCTGCCGCCATTTCATCCATCCAGTATTAACTCTGTGCTTAACAGTTCGATCTATTTCGCCATTGCTTTGCACGAGTGAACCAAGATACCGAAAATTAGAGCAGACTGGGAGAAGCGCGCCATCTAACGCTATAGCTTCAGAACTGGAGAGACCGCCGAAATCGCAGAACATGTATTTAGTTTTGGTTCTGCTGATTTTCAAGCCAACTTTCTCCAGCTTCTGTTGCCATTTCTCCAATCTGCTCTGGATCTCAGGTCCATCTTCACCGACCAGAACAATGTCGTTGGCAAACAGCATGCACCAGGATGCCTCCTCCTGTATTTCCCACGTGAGAGCGTCCATATTCAACAGGAAGAGGTAAGGACTTAAAGCCGACCCTTGATGCAAGCCTACAGCCACACTGAACTCATGGATGTTGCAAGCAGCCGACCGGACATAGGTACTGGATTGTCTGTACATAGCACGAATCAACTCAACATACTTCCCAGGCAAACCTTTCTCTTTCAAGGCCCACCACAACACATCCATCCAGTGTACGTACGTTTATAAAGGTATATTATTTGCCTCTTTAAATATAATAAATCTTAATTTGAATTAAATAAATTCAGTTAGCGTTTCATATTTAAACACCCTGAATTAGTGTTCCTTCAAGCTGAAAAGCCTTACATTAACTGTTTAAATAGTTAAAGAATTAAATAATAAATAAATAATAATAAATAATAAAATCTTTATTGTTCAAGAAAGCCGTGCAGATTCAAAATAGCACTAGCCTCCACACTAGGATTCCCTGTGTCGTGGAGACTAGTCTCTTTCGTCTTACAATTTTATAACATACATATGTAGGTACTGAAGGGGGACACAAACGCAACGTGCGTCGGTCGGTACGATTTGTGAGGCGACAATAATCGAGTGTTAGCCAAATACCTACAATAAATTCAAATAAACATTAACAAACTTAGTTGCATTAAATTAAATTTAAACGTGTGTAGTGTGTTGTATACGTGTGTGATGAATGAGTGAGTTAAGGTGGGTTTGGACCAAACGAAGATAAAACCAGGGCAAGGGTAAGAGCAACGAAAGAATATGTATGTATGTATGTCGGGCTGGTTTAACGAAAGAATATTCCCAATCCGCTTAGAGAAAGGGATATCGGAAAAGTGGGGACAGAGTAAGCATACACTCGTCTGGTCCAAATCAGCCTTTATGTATTAGTGTGATGAGTGTGTGTGTTGTACTCATGAGTTAAGGAACTTCTCCGTGCTTTCATAGTCCATTCCTGCCAGAAATTTTGAAAGGTGTTTTTTAGTTTTATTTCTAGTCATGGTCAGTATATCCATCTCATTATTGAGCTTACTGTAAATAAATGGTCCCATATAAAGAAAGCATCTGTTGCCAAAAAAGAGTCTACATTTAGGTTTATGCCATTTGGGCTTATTTGCATTTCTGAGAGAGCGCACTTTATTGTATGTTAACGCACTGTGGGCATTTTTGTGGAACCTCAGTGCCACTGCCATGATATACAATTGGCGCACACGCAGAACACCAGTCTCTTGGTACAGTGTGTCAGTCGAGAAGCCCATGGGTTTCTTGTAAGTTACCTTAAGTAGAGCCCTTTGAGCGCATTCCACTTTCATTAAATGCGTTTTATGAGCTACACCCCATGTTATGATGCAGTAGTTGAGAACAGATTGGCAGAGTGTGTGATAAAGCATTTTTAAAACAGCGTTACTGGCAATCCGACCCATTTTTATGAAAATGTGTATAAGCTTTCTAACCCGACCACTTACATGCTCTATTTGTTTTGACCAGTTAAGGTGTTGGTCTATGTGAACGCCGAGATACTTTATGTGTTTGACTTGCTCAAGGATTGGGCAGGTACATCTTGTTGGTTCATTGTTATCACAGGAGTGCAGTTTTACTGAGATATGGGCCGGGCAGGAAGTTTTTTTGTTGACACTGAAATTCACAACCTTCGTTTTCTCTACGTTAAGCGTAAGTAGATTGTGGGTAAGCCAACTGGAAACCAGGTTTACACCCGTGTTAGCAGCCTCTTGGACGCTTGTCCAAGTTTTGTCAAAGAAAACTATGGCGGTATCATCAGCGTAGGCGAAAATTTTTGCTCGGTCCAGTTCCAATGTACAGAGGCTGTTTATGTACAGGATAAAGAGTGTCGGCCCAAGCACACTGCCCTGAGGGACTCCGTAGTTTAGGCAGGCATAGCTGCTGCACTTGTCACTCATGCGGACCCTTTGTGTGCGGTTAGTCAGATAAGACTGGAACCACTCCAGAGTTAAACCTCGAATACCAATAGCTTCCATCTTTTTAAGGAGAATACGCCTGGACACCGTATCAAAAGCTTTTGCCAGGTCAAGGAAGACGGCAGTGCATTTATAGCCGTTGTCCACTTTATTTACTACAAAATCGACTAGATTAGTGACTGCGTCCTCCGTTGACTTGTGCTTACGAAAGCCATATTGATTTCCTGATATCAGGTTGTTTTTCTCAAGGAAGCTGAGGAGTCTGCTGTTCATGATCTTCTCCAGGATTTTGGATAGAGATGTGAGTAGAGATATCGGTCGATAATTAGATGGAGCTGTTTTATCACCTGCTTTAAAGATTGGGCATACATTAGCGTTTTTCATAAGCGTAGGAACTTTTCCAGTCGAGATACTTAAATTGCACAAAAAGGCAATTGGTGCAGCAAGGAGATTTTTGCATAATTTTAGTGTCCTGTTCGTGACTCCATCCCATCCAGGTGCTGAATTGTCTTTGAGGTTTGCTATGATCTTATTAACCTCAACTTCGTCTGTTGGCATTGCGAAGAAAGATTCGCTAGATGGGTTTTTATCATGGATTTGCGTCATAGCAGCGAGTTCTGTTTCTGTTTTATGAATACGGAGCAAAGTCCTTTCAGCAAGCTGCTCACCTACTTTCGTGAAGTATTGATTCACGTTATTTAGGGACTCTACGGGATCTGGGTATGATTGTAGTAGTTCTAGGCCGGTCTGACTCTTATTTTTAAAGTTACAGATATTTTTAATAGCCATCCATGTTTTTTTACTATCTCCGTTTGCATCTTCCAATAGTTTCCTTTCGTAGTTTGTTTTCAAATTTTGCACTAAGTTGTTACAAAAGTTTCTATAGTTTTTATATCGCTGCTGTATGATTGCGTTATCTTTGTTTGTGGTTTTTTTCGCTTCCATGTGTAACCTGTCTCTTTTTCGAATGCATTTTAACAAGCCTTTAGTAATCCATGGTTTTTTAATGGCCTTGGAGTTTCGTACAGTCTCCGTTGTTGTAAAAGCGCATATTTTCTCACTGAGCATTCCTGTGAAATCTGTGACGGCTTCGGTTACGTCGCTGTAGTTATAGATGTGGCTCCAATCAGATTCGGCGATTGCTTTGGATAAGTTTGGGTAGTCTATCTTCACTCTATTATTGCTGCTAGGCAATAAGCAGGAAGAAGACTTGGCGATTCCAACGATGACCGTATCGTGATCTGTTATTCCTGAGTTACATATTGTTACTCTAGCAGTTCCTTTGGTTTTCAACAAAGCATGATCTAAGCAAGTACGATCACGTGTAGGGAAACGATGGCCAGGGTAATAACCATAATATCCAGTAATGTCCAAATAGTCGCTCGCATGATTGTCTCCAGAACCAAAGCCAATATCGATATTGATATCTCCTACAATGACACAGTTAGCAGTTGATTCACCTGATTGCATGACTTTCTCAAGAGAATTACAAAAGTTATGGGTGTTATGAAAAGATGGCGACCTGTAGAGAGCACAAATCATAAACTCTTTACCAACTTGAATGAGCAAACAGTTTGCGTCTTTGAAAGGCGGTTCTTCAATTTTCACTTGGAGACTACTTTTTGAAAAGACAGCAATGCCATCGTTTTGGTTGAGGTAACGTTTAGAGTAGAAGCATTCATAATTTTCAAGGCCAAATATAGGTGTGGTATCACTCAGGCGACACTCAGTCAAAATGATTAAATCAGGCAAAAAGTTCAAACAAGATATGAAAACAGTGAAATTATCAAAATTCTTTTGAATACTTCTAATATTTTGACTGATTATCGTCAGTTGCGAGTACGCATCGCCGATATCATTGGAACATTTTTGTGGGTCATTGTGCTTCGAACTTATGTATAAGTGAGTCTCGTCCAAATCGTTAATTAAATTATAGCAATTTGCCATATTTATTATTAATAAAATAGGGGAGGGATAGTGGCTTTTGTCCAGGATCACTCAAGTAGACCATAGAAACGAGCATGGGGTAAGAATACATTGAGAGCACGGTGAGGTTTGTAGTGTTAGATGTGTATTGAGCTGGTGTGTAAAAACATGTGTTAGATTTGAGTTTTTTTAATACAAAAAAAGTAAATAATGATGAAACAAAAGGCTTTATACTATATTTGAGATTAATTATTAGTTCTATATATTTCTCGTAGTTGCTGAAAAGTATTTTCATTTTTGACAACTGTATACTTTTCTCCTTCCTTTTTACGCAGAAACACGCGTCCATTTGTAATCCAGCAGTATTGAAATTGTTCAGTTCTAGCGAAATCACGAGCAAGAAAGTGAAGTCTTTTTGCTTTCGAGGTTAAATGTTCTGAAACAAACAAAGCCGCTTCAGGCCCATCAAGACCCAGGTGCGATGTATTAAGTTGACGTCCTCGTTGGGCGGTGTTATATTGTTTTGTGCTACTTAGAAATTTTTCCTTGAAAAAGTTATTGGAAAACTCAGTGACAATTGTGGATGTGGTAGCATTTTCCTTTGAGGGTAGCCTATATATATCTCTAATATCATAGGGAGAGTACTCTAATCCAGTCGTTTTGATTAGACTTATAACCATACTTAATAATTCCTCTTTTTTTTCTTTCTTCTTCTTGGGAACGCCCCTGATCTCAACGCTGGTTTTTCTAACAAATCTTTCCAGGGTTTCACTCCTTTCTTCCAACTCAGCGATTTTTGCGCGTGTATTGTTCCGCTCACCCTCCAGCATGTCCATCTTTCTGTCTAGATCTTTCATTTGAGCTGAGATGTCTTCCAGAGATTTCTCAATTCCGTTGTTGGATGCTTGAATGCCACAGGAGTGTTTATTTAATTCGAACAGGTTCTTTTCTAGATTATCTAGTCTTAGATTTTGTTGGTTTATCCAGTCTGAGAACATGTCCTTAATCTCCTCTCTAAACAAATCGAAACTGTTACCGCCATCATCTTCTAAGCGGGCGCGTTTAGAGTTGCCTCTTATAGTGATATTAGACTGGGGCGTCGATTGGCTATTTACAGACCTACTTATGTTCGGGTCCGACGTAGAGAATCCCTGCGGTGGCGTCCGGACGGTGTTCATGTTTCAAAAACGCAAAATGTTGTTATTTTACGAATAAATAATAAACAATAACTTACTACAAAGCGGCCTCACGTAGCTGATGTAAGTAGGAGGCGATAGCCACCGTAGCAGCTTCGTAGCGGAAACCAGTTTTGTAGCAAGATGCTACGTAGTGCGGCAGTCCTCTACGAAATGTGGGCAAGGTGGCAATTATGTCAGCTCTCTCCCTTCCTCGCACTTTACTTTGTATGCGTTGTCGGCGTCGGCGTGTGACAGATCTCAGCGGCGGCGCAGGAGCAGGACAGCAATTATGACGGCTGTTTCTTTTCCTCGCGGGGCGCGGGTGCGCGGGCGCTCCTCCGCAGTTTGTGGATGTGCAGATTATGCGGTGTACGGGAGAATGGCAACTGGACACTCAATTATATGCGCTAGTATCGGTTAATATAACTAATTAGTTAACGCGGAGCAATTAGTAACACGTCTGTTCCCGATGCGAGTTTGGACGAAAGAGGAAATATTATGTTAGGTTCAAAAATTCCTTTATTTAGTACTAGTTTCTGCCAGCGGTTTGGCCCAAGTTGAATTAGTAATTCTCCCATTATAAATTACTACCTGTGCCCGCGGTTTCACTCGCGTTTATGGTTACTGTGTCGTAGTGTGATGTAATGATGTTATAAAGTCTATAACCTTCCTCAATAAATAGGCTATACAGTGCAAAATGGTACCTCGCAGAACTACATCCCTCATGATTGCCTTCCTTGTACATCAAGAATGTGCGCGTGGTACTTGATTAAAACTACGATATGTCCTAAGATATTCGTTGAAATAAAATGGTGTCAAAAGCAATTTTGGTTCAAAATTAAATACTTATGATGAATAACGTATTTATTTGGATAAGGATTATTATTATGTTTATAAAAACACCTTCGCAAATAATGAATTATTTTAGAACAAATTAGATTACCATAAAAAAGATTATTGTGAGTTAACCATAAAAGATAGACAAGAACTGTCCCATACTTTTCTTTTAAAGGGGAACAATTCCGTCTTATAATTTTTGCGTAACTTTAACCGTTTACGCAGCGCACACAACGGAAGCTCTCAAAAGGAATATTTTTTTCCCGTTTCCGCCACATTATTCATTAATGCTCCGCTCCTATTGGTCGCAGCGTGATGTTATATAACCTATAGCTTTCCTCGATAAATTAACTATTCAACACAAAAAAAAAATAATTAGATCCAGCAGTTCTTGAGATTTGCGCGTTCAACCAAACAAACAAACAAACAAACTCTTCAGCTTTATAATATTACTAGCTTCCGCCCGCGGCTTCGCCCGCGTAAAAAGTGTAATTGTGATCAGCACCAGGCCCGTGAGTCGATGGCGCATAGTGTACCACGCGGGCACTCAGGCAGGGAAGTTTCCTCTATTACCATTAGCGTTTGTCACCGACTTTCAACTGTTTACTCATTAAATCTGAGTACTAGGTGGGTAAATAGTTACTTTTATCCATGCCAAAAAATACATTTTGCCTGGTATAAGGTTATGTTATTTTATTTAACCTTATTGAATTATTAAAAGCTAATTGAAGACGCAGTTATACGACTTCTAGTGATTTTTAATTGAACATCACGTCTAGACGACTAGTCTTATTTCTTAGAAATAAATATATGTTACTCTAGACAATTTTTTTCGTGTTTCGATAGGTATGTGAATATTTGAAATTATATTTTTATAACATACTCTATTAATTTTGTAAAGTTTAGTCTAACGCGGATAAAAAATTGAGAATCACGCAAAAACTAAAAGCGTATTTTTATGAAATCTTCACTATTTTAAAGATCATTTAATTATTTATATTTTTGTATACGTGCTTTAGTATAATACTTGTTGTTTTATATATAAAAAAATAATAATGCGTCTAATTTCGGACAGCCCTCCTTGGCGATTTCGACTTGGCCTATCATGGGCGAGTCCTGTTACTGGGTGGACGTACGACGCGTTACGTGAGCTCAGCACCGAACACGCAAGCTAACCACTCAAGGTCGTTAGCAGTTAATAGCGCCTTAAGACTTAGATTCGGTATTTAGATCAGTCAATTAATAATAAGGATTTAAAAAAAATATATATTTCTGGTACTTAGAAACGTCATATTATTATAGGTACCAGTCACTATATATAAATGAACTTGTAGATAATTGAGCATTAATTAATAATCAATTAAAATCGCGTATTACAATTTTTTCACCTCACTTTACAAAACTGCGTATATCTCGGAAACTAAATACCGAGAACTGAACCCTTTTTTAATGCGACGCTCACATATGGACAAACGCGTATGAAAAAACTCATTGGGCAGCAAAAAATCACCCACATTGTTTTCAATGGGAAAAGTACCCAGCACGCTGGCAGCATTACCGCGTTGAATAGCAATGCTGACTCGTTTGCCAAAGAAAAGCCCAGCCCTCTGGTCACGTGAAGAGTCGACTAGCTTTTTGCTGATATCCGAAGTTCCGGGCCTCCACCATATGTCGAAAATACCTGATAGCTTCGTACACTGCCATCACGTCGGAGTCCCATTGAAAAGGGAGGATCCTCCGACCAGACGGGTGTTGTGTCTGGTCCGGGCAACTGCCCGATAGTTGATTTCGGGCTGTTGTATATGTTCAAATCGCGCAGGGAACTCTGCTTGCGCGATGTAGGAATTTGCTGTTCTAGTTCGTATGTAGCTTCATAGATGTCGCTACATCTCTAATAACTCGATGAGCACTCGGACTCCATGGTCTTAGTGTTTCAACCCCAAACGGCTCAAACATATAACTCCCAATAAGATTGTTATATTTGCGCCATTTGAGGTTTTCTGCATCTGCAGTAGACACCCCAGCACAGCCCTTCGTGCTAAGAACATGGGAAGGAGCAATGCTTACACAATAATACAAATAATACACCTAAACGAAAAACTCGATGAGCACTTGAACTGTAACTCAAAGTCAAAGTCAAAGTCAAAGTTTTATTTGCTGCCAATAAGATTGTTATATTTGCGCCGTTTGAGGTTTTCTGCATCTGCAGTAGCCGCCGCTGCCAATAAGATGGGAAGGTGAAGAATACTTTAATGGGTGAATGTTTCTTTTAATGGTTTTCTTTTTATAACATTGTAATATAACTGTGGAAGCTTGTAATTAGCAATTGTCAGTTATTATTATTTCGTTACCATATCCGTGTATTAGTCTGTAAGCTTTCCAAAAAAAGGTAAAAATAAATAATAATAAATAATAAAGCTTATGTGTACAATACTAGCGACCCGCCCCAATTTCACACGGGTACAAATTATACACCGTTTTTTTATTTTTGTGGGTTGAGAAATTATCCAATGACTTCTTCCACTCTCGTGTTAGACTTTTATTGACTGAAACCCACCCCTGTTCTTTCAGTTGCCTGGGTGACAAGGGCCGCGGTAGCTCTATTTCTATTTTATGCTCGACCCCAGGCAGACAAATTATACACCTCTATTTACCAGGAATCACTCTGTCTATTGTTATATTTATTGCAAAAAACTTTTTACAAAAGAAAATACAACCGACTTCCATAAATAATACTAAAAAATGCAAAATAACTTTAATTTCGGAAGTCGGTGTTTTTAGTTTGGTTTCTTCGTTATTTGACACCGACTTCCGAAATTAAAGTTATTTTGCATTTTTTAGTATTATTTATGGAAGTCGGTTGTATTTTGTTTTTGTAAAAAGTTTATTATTTTTCACTTTTTAGTTGTTGTACCCCATTCTAACACTAAATTAATAGTAAAGTTATGCCCGAATTGATAACCCCAAAAATAGGGAATTTGAACATAGTTGGTGAAATTAGGGTGTATCAGGGTGAACTGTACAAATCTGTATACCCTTTCAGAGCGTACTAGCGTGATGTAATGTTGTGAAGTGGTGAAAACAATATACAAACAATATACATGCGATTGCAGCAATTCTGGAAGGTTTGCTATCATTTATTGAAGAGTTCCATTGTGTATCTCCAAAGTTCTTCATCAGATCTTCACCAAATTAAAATGGGACCATATGTAAAGCAACAGTTTTCAAATAAAAAGAAATCTTCAAAATCAGTTCACGCAGAAAAAAGTTATGGGGTAACACATAAAAAAAAAAAAAAAATAGTCGAATTGAGAACCTCCTCCTTTTTTTGAAGTCGGTTAAAAAACAGACAAACAGACGCTGCGGGGACTTTGTTGTATATAATGTAGTGATTTCAATGCTCTCCATCTTTTATTTGCCCACAAAACCTGGTTAGTAATAGTTATTTAACTGTCTATCTATACTAATATTATAAAGTTTTTAAGTTTGTAGGGGGTAATCTCTGGATCTACGGAACTGATTTTGAAAATTCTTTTACCAATTTCTAGCCACGTTATTTGTGAGTGTCATAGGCTATAAATTTGAAATCCACGCGGACGAAGTCGCGGGCGAAGAGATAGTAATTAATATAGGTATCTATTGTGATACCTGGTAATTAAACTGTATATAGGATTCAAAGTCTGACTGACTGATTTAATTCAAAGCACAGCCTAAACCGCTGGTCCTAGAAACATGACATGTGGATGTTAAGTTCTTTATGAAGACTCAACAACAGCCGAGTCGCCCTAGCGCCCTCAGCTGCAGCCGCCGCAGGAGACGCCAGGGGCCGCGAGACGATCTCCGGCCACCGTAGACCCGGGCCTGCGGACGGCGAGTAGTGGGTAACTCGCCGCCCGATCAGCACCAGGCCCGTGAGTCGACGGCGCGTAGTGTTCCACGCGCGCTTCAAAGAGTTGTCAGCAAAGGACGGGGCCTGCCAAGGCCAATGCCTGCCCGGGGGTTGAGGATAAATTCGAAAGAGTTACCTGGCCCCTGGGCACGTAGGGCAGGGAGGAACAGGGGTGGGTTTTAGTCAGTAAGAGTCTGACACGCCCTTCCGCTCCACCCTAGAGCGGAAGAAGTCATAAGATGATTTCCCACCCCCCCAAAAAAAAAAAAAAGTTCTTTATGAAGAGTAGGTAGGTAACCACTAAGAAAGGGTATTTCAAAATTCAACCCTTAAGGGGGTGAAAGAGGGGTTGCAAGTTAGTAAGTAACGGGGGCGGTAATAATTCTACACGGGCGAAGCCGCTGGCATAAGTTAGTTATTTATAGGTATATTAATACGTGAAGCAAAAAACTTTCCATTCCTTTTTTACGAAAATCACGCGGACGGAAGAGTGGTTATAGTTTTTAAGGAGAAGGGGTGCAGAAACCTAATATTTTTATATAATATTTATTTATTTATTTATTAAAACTTCATGCAACACAAATGTACAAAGGCGGACTTAATGCCTTAGGCATTCTCTACCAGTCAACCAAGGGTGGTGGAGAGATAACATGGCAGGTGCATAAACTGAAAAAAAAAATACTAAGACGAAAATAATTACAAAACTGTTAAAATAAACATACATATATATTTAATATAATATACCTACATATATAATAATAATATATAAAGTTAGAGATAAGGATTTTGAGACGACTCGTTTACTTGTTAAGAAGGTAATTCCGCAACTTTCGCTTAAATGCATACTGACTGGTGGCCGTCCTGATATTGAGGGGAAGCGCATTCCACATAATGTGCATTAGAAATAAATTAAATGAATGAATAAAACATCACACACACCACCATGCGTTTCACACGTATATTTTTTATGGTTCACAGTAATGTCATGTCATGTTTTTAGGTCTAGTCTTTGACGAATTTCGACATTTCAACAATAATCTGCCAAACCTTTTCCAAAACAATCAACAAAAATCTTCAGATTTTTGTAATAAAATTTCTTTTTGAACTTGTTGAGTAACGGAGAACTGGGATAAATCTGCCAAATCTTTTCCAAAACAATCAACAAAAATCTTCAGATTTTTGTAAAAAAAGCCTCTTTCCAACTTGTTGACTAATCGAGAACTGTCAAGAGTTTTTAATTTAGGGTTCATTTATCTGGTTTATTCCACTACTTATACCAATATTTTTTTCTTAGAGAGTCTGAAAAACATTGAAAAACGATGATTGAAAAATGATGGTGATTTCATATTTTGAATTGGTTAAGGCGCAGAAATACGACTTCTTATGATTTTTAATTGAACATCTAAAGGACTAGTCTTATTTCTCTGATAAAAATATATGTTACTCTAGACAATTTCTTTAGTAATTTATTAAGTGAATATTAAAAATTATATTTTTTTAAGTAGTGTAATTAATTTGTAAAATTATGTCTAGCGCGGATAAAAAATTGAGAATCAAGCAAAAACTATAAAGCGTATTTTTATGAAACCTCCACCATATTAAAGATAATTACTCATTTACCGCTTAGTATACGTGTTTTAGTATGATACTTGTTGTTTATGTATAAATACTTGTTTTATTTTTGTATTTTTAGTTGCGTCTAATTTCGGACAGCGCTCCTAGATGGGCGAGTCCTATTACTGGGTGGACGTACGACGCGTTGCGTGAGCTCAGCACAGAACACGCAAGCTAATCACTCAAGGCCGTTGGCATTTAATAGCGCCTTAATAAATTTAATAGAACTCAATCGCTATAGTTTAGTTGACTAATTTTTAGGGTTTCATAGTCCTAATAAGGACAAGGAACCCTTAGTTTCGGTCTGTCCGTCTGTCCGTCCGAGGCATAGCTAAGAGACTGTTAATACTAGAAAGCTGCAATTTTGCATGATAAATAAATCACAAGAAAACGAAACAATAAAATTTTGAAAAAGTATTTCATCACCATCTTCCTGCTTTTATCCCATGTTACTTGGGGTCGGCGCTACACGTTTATTTCTTCTAAAAAGTATTTAATAAAAAAATATAAAATTTTTTTGCTCAGCGTGGCATGTCGATTTCTTTCATAATTACTGGGTTGTTTTAGTTTTCTTTTCAAAGTTTTAAATTTAGTAGTTTCGGAGATATAGACCAGACTAAGGGGACGTCATGTGTGTGTGAGCGGAAAGTGAAATTGAAAGCCTCGGAAAGCACGTTAAGCCGTTGGTCCCGGCTGTCAATCGTGGATCTTTGGCAGTCGTTACGGGTCGTCAGAAGCCCGAAAGTCAGACAACCAGTCTTACCAAGGGGTATCGTATTACCCAATAACTGGGTTGTGGAGGTCAGATAGGCAGTCGCTCCGTGTAAAATACTGGCATTCAGCTGCATCCGGTTAGACTGGAAGCCGACCCCAAGATAGTTGGGAAAAGGCTAGGCAGATGATGATGAGTTTCGGAGATATAGGATTAAACCTAAAAAAACTATTTATTTTAACCAGACATATATTTGTGACCCTCACAATGTGCCCTGTGATTTGATACGTCGCACGGAAGGTACCAACAGTTTGTTTTTTTTTTAATTTTCAGAATGGCACCGCAAAAGTGACCCCATATTCCAAATTTATTTATTTATATTACACGTTCGTATTTATGTGTTTTTTAAATTTTAACTCAACCAGTGGATTCGTAGCAAATTGACTGTGACAGACACACATCCTACAGGGGTTCCGGTTTTCCATTCGGACTTTCAGAACACATGTCTTTTGGGAGCCACCTCTTAATCCTTATCCTGTGTGTATATACTTATTTGTCAGTTTGGAAGTTGGTGGGTTCCCACACGCCATTAAGTTTGACGAATACTATAATTGGATTTCAATTTTGGAGTCACCATTTTCACCTCAACAGATTCCGAAATTCGACATTACATCGTAATTAACGTACCTCGTGAAGCCATTTTGATATTTGGATTATAATTTGTTTCCCTTTGTATGCCTTTGAAAGCCTAACAAAAACAAGAATGCCTTTCTTTGTCAAGGAAAATTGAAAGAAGTCCTAAACATCAAGAACCCTCTTTCTAAAACTTGGGCAAATAAGGCGTAGGTAATAACTTTTTTATTCGTCTACCCCAGAAGGAGGGTAATCTATTTCGAGAGCATGTACTAAATTAAAAACAGCCGCACGGGTCGATCCATCAGGTTGAGCTACGCTTGCCGGGACTGGTCCATGGATCGGTGACTATCTTTACACTACCGAAACTACTTCGTGCCTCGGAAAGCACGTTAAGACGTTGGTCCCGGCTGTCAATCGTGGATCTTTGACAGTCGTTACGGGTCGTCAGAAGCCCAAAAGTCTGACAATCAGTCTTTTATCATCGTATACCCAGTAACTGGGTTGTGGAGGTCAGATGACCTCCACAACTATCTAGACAGTCGCTCCATGTAAAATACTGGTATTCAGCTGCATCCGGTTAAACTGAAAGCCGACACCAAGATAGTTGGGAAAAGGCTAGGCAGACTTTGTATATAATAATTATTTATGTATGTATGTTTGTATGTATATTTTTTTAGCACGCCCTGTTGCCTGAATGGCAGGATCGATTAAAAAAAATGATAGATTTGTCTTTAGTGCCGAAGAGACATCATTATCATCATTTCAGTCGAAAGACGTCCACTGCTGGACATAAGCCTCCCCCAAGTGTCCACCTTATTGGAGGCCTTCTATGCTGGGTCTTCCGGTACGCGGTTGCCACTCCAGAATTTTTCAGCCCCATCGATCGTCTGTTCTACGAGCAATGTCCTGTCCACTGCCACTTCAGTCTGACGATTATTCGGGGTATGTAGGCTATGTAACCCTGGTTCTCTTGCGGATGTGTTTTGCGTTTATTTTAGGTGACATAAACTGTATGAATAATAAAAAAAAAACAGATTGCGGCTGCAGTTAGGTATGGGTATCAAAATAAAAAGCCTAGGCTTTCCAAAAAAAAAATAGCTAAAAATGTAGGAAAAAAAACAAATGGCTTATATTAAAAATCGCGACAGCAAAAATCAGTAAAAAGTTCAAAACAATTCACTTTTGCCCACGATCCGAAAGTTTTAACCCCAAACAGCTCGCAAATATAACTCCCACACATTTCCGCAGCTTGAGGTTTTCGGCAGCCACAGGATCTTATTTATTATAGAACATTATATCGGGTGTAAAAATACAGTTTCCGAGCCACATATTCTACCCATTATTTGGATCATTTTTTTCAAATAGACTATACCTGGGAATCCACTGGTTCTGGAGATATTGAAGGTCAAGGTCGCAATTTTTTTTAAAACTTTTTTTGGAAAATGAATTCCAAGTGTTATTACTAAACTTTTTTCCAAACAAACGTTACCTGAATTTTCGATATTTTGACGCAGTTATAAAAACGCAATGAATATCAAACGTAACCGACAAGTACCTACGTGGCTTAGAGCGAAGGGGCAGGGTTTAACTCCACTTGCCAGCGTTCGCGTTACATTGCGCGCAATCAAAAGTAGTTATTTTTTTCATAACTAAAAAATTCAACCGACGAAAAAGATCTAAAAAGCAAAAAATAAATAAACCTTTTAAGTGTTGAGTATTGAGCTTATTTACTTACATAAAATATCTTTTATATAAACTAATTTTGAGTCGGCGCCAAACAACAATCTGATTATTAAATATCAAATTTTTTTATGTACGTAAAAATTAAGAGGGTAATTAATCATTTTTTTATTTGGCGCCGACTCAAAATTAGTTTATATAAAATTTGACATTTTATGTAGGTAAATAAGCTCAATACTCAAGGCTTAAAAGGTTTATTTATATTTTGCTTTTTAGTTTTTTTTTCGTCGGTTGAATTTTTTGTTAATAAGTTTTTTTATTTTATGTTTTTTTGTGACTCGCATCATCTTTTAATACTCTGAGGCTAATTTTTTAACCTTCATCATTCCTCTTGGTACTAAGCTGATGATGTAATCATCCTTCCATGAGGTTCCCAGGATATTGACCAGTTGAGGTTACCTCCAATATTCTAAAGACGTCTTTTCTTCAAATCATATTAAGTGGTGTCTGTCACTAAAACCAGTTTTTTATATCTAACTTCTATTGTTTAGGCAAGGTATGATTTCCATCATCAGCTCAGTTTAATGATGTGATGATTCCTAAATGCAAATACTTGATTAAGTTATGAAAAGTAAACAGAAACAGTATACGTGTTTTTTTTCGAGGTTTTCTCTCAATTTTATCAGGATTCCATAACCAGATCCTGATTTCCTTGACATGGGACCACCCTTGAGGTATACCCTATCTAACAAAAAAATAATCATCAAGATCGGTTCATAAATAAATGACGGAGTGAGGGCTGAACATACACAAAAAAACAAACATATATACGGTCGAATTGAGAACCAGCTCCTTTTTTTATTTTTAGGTTAAAAATAAAAGTCGTCTCCCAGCAATAATTTTTGCGCAAAGCTACTTTGTTAGACGTATGCGTAGTTGATGAAAGTGATGTGTCTTTTTACACCCTATATTTAACCTACTCATAATACATACAGAAGGGTCGCAGGAGTGTTTGAAAGTCACCGCGCCCCTGGCACAGGCAACTGAAGAAACCACGGGTAGGTTTTAGTCAGTAAGAGTCTGACGTCATTGTGAAGTCATTTTATGATATCCCACCGCAAAAAAGGGGTGGTGGCAAGGTTCACAACTCGTGGCTATTTCTTCTCATGGAGCGGTTGAGTGCAGTTTTTACTTGTTTTGTTTATTGGCAGAGATGTACCATTTGTTATAGGTTCCATGTGATAGGGGACAGCCTTATTGCCGGGCTGTTACTGACAGCAAAAATCGAACTCGGAATCTCACGCTGAGCAGTACCACTTGTAACCACAAGATCAATGAGGCAAACCACTAGACCACTACTACTAGACTAGAGTGGGAAATCCCTCTAAAAACATACACTCACAGAAACTGGCAGAAACTTTAGTAGTACTTACCTACCTAATAATTATATGTTTATCTCATGATTAAAACAGTGGCGTAACCAACAAATAATGTACCCAATTTGTGTTGTCAACACTCCTGAATAAATAAGCTTAAATGAAACAACTATTTACATAAACAGAACTGTATTAATAATACACAAGTTAGTTGCTATGCCGAAGAAATTACAATATGTTTTGATGGTCTTGGTAAGTACATTTACATTTCGTTTCCGTTGCTGATTTTTAGGAGTAGGTATTTCTCATAGGTCACTGACTTTATTTTCCAAACTAGGCTCAGAGCACTTTCTGAACGTTAAAGTTCTCATAAAATACAGTCTTCAAATAAAATCAAATAATTTATTTAAATAATACATGTTAAAAAAGGTGTAACAGGTATAAAAGGTACATTGTATTATAACCTAATGAGATGTGCAAATTAATATGGTACTAATCGCAACATTAACAGAACACATTTCAAATTGAGTTACATTATAAAATTAAAATTTCAGATTAAAAACGTGTCAAATAAAAAAAAATGAAATTAAAAACATGTCTAATTAAAAAAAAATCTCCTTACTCTCAAGTTAATACAATTTTTTTTTTTTTGCGGTGTGTGAAATCATTCAATGACATGCCCTCCCGCTCCGGGCATGTCAGACACTTACTGACTAAAACCCACCCCTGTTTCTTCCCTACCTGAGTGCCAAGGGGTGCGGTAATTCATGTTGAGAATTTATCCGCTACATTCTGTACAAGTTAAATCAAAATTCAATAAACATTATACTTGTGGTGCCATTTCAGATAAAATCAGTCATCTTTCATTTAAGTAATCATTAATTGAATAGTAACATTTTGTAACTAGGAATTCGTGCAAACATAATTTGAATTCGTCCATTTTGTGTAGGTCAGTGATACTTTTTGGCAACTTATTGTATATTTTGGGTGCCATGCTCATAATGTTTTTCTTAAATAGGTACTGCTTTTTTATGACGTCTTACCCATATTTTATTTTTGTGTCGTGTGCTTCTTGGATGGGTATAAAGATGTAGATTCGCTTAGACAAAGATCGCCACTTCATATATATAAAGACACGGGAATGTTAGAATCTGGAACTGTTAAAAATGTGGTTTACTGCTTTCTGTGCGTTGTATGCCACACATTTACCTTATGCATTGTTTCTGGGCTTTGAACGCCATTTCTCTCTCTAGCGAGTTTCCCTAAAATATAAGTCGGCAGCGTAAAGAAGATGCAACATACCCGTGATACGCCATTTATAATGTAGCACGATTTGACACCTTTTTTAGGTTATGGAGAGCATAAGAATACTGGCTAAGCTTTTTACATGTGTTTTCCAGCTCATAAAATTATTTATCCAAATACCTAAGAATGTAGTGTGTTCTACTTCACTGATAATTGTGTCACCGTAAAGAATATTCGGTTTTGAAATGTAATTTGTTTTTTCAAGATTTATTTTTAAGTTGTTTTCAGTCAGCCAAGTTATATTATCATGTAAGTTATCGTTTATTTCTTTTTCAAATGTCACATCATCTTTACTAACTTTTGAATAGTATTGTGCTGTCGTCAGCGAATAAAATGACTGAATAGTTTTAGGCATAATGGCATTAATATATATAATGATTAATAATGGAGCAAGAACACTGCCCTGCGGTACACCAAATATGTATTTTCTAAATATGTATTAAGACATGTCTCTTCAGTTCTTGTATAGGGGCAGATTTTATTTATATATGTAATTTGTTCTCGATTAGTTAGATATGATTTAATAAGTTTAAGGATATTGCCTCTAATTCCATATTTTTCCTGCTGGTTTATCAGTATTTTATGGTTAACATAGTCAAATGCCTTTGACATATCCATAAATAATGCTACTACAGGAGTTCTATTGTCAATGATTGAACGTGTTCAACAAGTTTGTAAATAGCAGAGTCAATGTTTTTGTTTTCTCTGAAACCATATTTTCGCTAACCAAGATTTTCTTAGTTTCTAGAAATGAATATATGTTGTTTTTAAACGACTTCGAAAAAGGAGGAAGTTCTATGTTCAACTGTATGATTTTTTTTATTTATTTACGCCACCGATTTATCTGTCAGTTGTGGACCGATTTTCAAAATTCTTTTTTTATCCAAAAGAATATACTTCCGAGGCAATTTCAATATTTTTTTATGGGTGCATCCATATAAATTTGATTGAAATTGCTTCAGTGCTTTTTGAAAAACTGGACAAAAACGAAAAATATGTATACATAGACAACGTTTTGGTTTGCTCCAATTAAGAGTATGTTTAAATTCCACGTTCCATGTTTTTGGGGTTTTGAGTTCTGGGGTATAACAACTAAAAAGTGAAAAATAAAAAACTTAAAAAAAAACAACCGACTTCCAAAAAAGAAAATACACTAAAAATTTAAAAATAACTTTAATTTCGGAAGTCGGTGTCAAATAACGAAGAAACAAAACTAGAAATACCGACCTCCAAAATTAAAGTTAGTTTTAAATTTTTAGTGTATTTTCTTTTTTGGAAGTCGGTTGTTTTTTTTATAAAAAAGTTTTGTTGTATTACTTTTTCAAAAAATTTACAGAAAAACGGAATGAGCGCAATTGGTCTGTAGTTGCCAGAACCTTGCTTATCGCCTTTTTTATGAAGTGCTTTAATTACAAAGATTTTAAAATTTTCTGGGAATATGCCTGTTTCAATGCTACCGTTGATAATGTGGCTGAGTATTGGTGTAATGATAGGAGATGTGGCTTCTATTACCTTGGTGGTTACATAACCACCGAGGTAATAAAAGCCGCTTCCCGCGTCCAGCGCTTTTAGTATTTTTCAGGGAATTAATAATTTTAAATATGTCAAAGGGTATTGTGGGTGTCATAAATATTGAATTAGAATGAGAGTTTATTGTTGGTTTACTATTAAGATTAATGTCACTTTGAGATTCAATTTGGTCTATGAAATAATTATTTAATGATTCTGCTATAGTTTGTTCAGGGTTATTTATAATTTTATTGTCAATTTTAAGCAAAATACCAAAAAAAATACCTTATTTTTGGTGGTTTGATTTGATCAAACCACCAAAATGGAGCATAATTATTATGCTTCATGTAGCTTTGCTTTTGTTTTCAGCAGTATTTATAAAATTATTGTTTTGCGCTTTTTGTGTCTGGTTGTTTATGTGTTATCTTTTACCGTTTTAAGTTGATTTTTATTGTCTAGGTTTGGTGACTTTCTATATTCCCATAGCATGTCTCTTTAATGTTTCGAAAAAAATTTCAGTCCATTTGTGATACACTTTGGTTTTTTAATTACTGAATTTTTTAATAATATAATATATTATTTTTTCTTAAACTCCCGCCCGACACCACTACCTAGTGTGGCTTTGACTTACTAATAAATGATAAATAACGTTTATTTTGCAAATTGGTTATAGATAACACTTTTACACGTCAATATTTTGTCAGTTTAAGCTAGATGAAACCTGTGTTTCGTTGCTGACTACCCTAAGAAGAAACACCGATACAAACTCAGGGGTCAAAGTTTCTTTTAAAGTTCATACAATACATATGTATTGGTCAAATCATATGAGAACCTTGTACGTTAATTTCTGAGATGAGCTTTTGCGGCACTCTCTGGACCTGTCCAGACAGTTCCTCATTCAGGTTCGTCATTTCAGAGTTTGACAGTTATCGTGTAGCTCAACTCAAAATTTTAAGGAGCTCAACGAACCGTTGCACAATACCAAAGTAAGGACAGTTGGGTAGCCCGCAAAAGTACTCAAACTGCCTGACAATCATAAAATCTACGTGAATGTAACGACTTACACAGTTCTCGGATTCACATTATGCTATATGAGGACTATGCAGCTTAGTGTCTGTAATGGTATTTTAAATTGCTGGGGAGTTTGTTGGCCACTTCTTCTTCACAGCTAAAACACTTGGAAGTGGTGAGGGGTCGGCGTTTTTGGGGGACTGTCTTTATGTAGAACTTTGACGTTCAAAAAGTGCTGGCTCTCAGCCTAGTTTGAATAAATGATTTTGATATTGAAAAAAGAACCACACATATTTGAGAGGACCTGTCCAGTTAGTGCAAGCATTTGTCAGTAGTCAACTATAAAAACTTGACTTAAATTATTTCTTTCAGCTTTATATTTAAATCATGTTACGAAACATTGCTGAACTCAATTAGATATTGAGTGTCTAATCGGATTAAAACAACATCTTTGCGTCGTTTTCGTTCAAATCCGCCTTTTATATAAATAGACACTTACCTTTTCCTTTCGTTTTACCCTTTCATTTATATTCTCAGTGAATAAATATTTATACACACGTGTATCTATAATCCTGTTAACGATTATAATTATTGCCATTAATTGACTAATTTACATATTATTATTATATAATTATTAGCATATAATTTCCATGAAACGGAAACTCTACCTGATAATCCGTTGTATTGAAAACAGTTTACATAACTCTATATATACGTTACTCTATACATACGCTTTGATATTTAATATCTTATACCAAAATATTAAATATCAAAGCGTAAACCTCCTAAAATACTTGTACCCTCGTTACCTACCCATATAAAATGATTATTATGTTTCACAAGCTGTTCATAAATTTGATCAAACATTGGTTGAACTTTGAGAAAATTATAACTGTGTAAGTACCGAAACTGTTGTCGCATTAATTCAGCGAACGGGAGCCTGCCACTATTGTTATATTAATATTGTTATGAAGACTCTTCTTGTTCTCATGTTATTACTTGTCAGTTATAATGTCATCGTCGCATAAACTCGTTAAGTCTAATAATTCGAAACATTTCCTAGGAATAATTCATGTTCTGTGTATTTTTTTCATGGAATTCATTATTTTCATTTATTCATTATATACTTTATTGTAGACTTATATAGGGTGACTGGTAACTAGTGACCGATAATTAAACACGTGATTGTGCTCATGATTACAAACAACTTTCTCAAAGAAACTTTTTTTTTATACGTATTCACTTTTTTCACACTAACAACAGTTTGAAATTCGCTCGCGCGTGAGGGCAGTGACCGCCGCGATCAGCTGTTAGCACTGAGGCAAAGGGAGCGGTGCGGGCGGCGGGGGAGCGTGAGACGCTATTACTAGTACATTTGCCCTTTCCCGAGGTCAGACTATCAGCTGATAGATCGTGCCTACTTTTAATGTTACGGCACACGCGTTCTTAGATATTTTGTATTTATGTGGACATACGTTGCATCTTAAAAGTATTAGTCAAACACGCTGTCTTTGAAAATATTTTTTTTTTAATTTAGCAACAAACGAAACATGTAGGTACCTACACTGCTTAGGTACACCGTAAACGCCACGTGGTGCCCGGCCGAGCGGGTTGCGAGCCGTGCTCTGTACGATACGAGACCGCGTCTAACAGCTGATTGCGGCGGTCACTGCCCTCGCGCGCGCGCGTCTTACAAACTGTTGTTATTGTGATAAAAGTGAATAAGTATTTAAAAAAAAATTCTTTGGGAAAGTTGTTTATAATCATGAGTACAATCACGTGTTTAAGTATAGGTCACTAATTACCAGTCACCCTATATACTTGTGGATGGCTATAAGAGTAGAGGAAGGCCAAAGAAACTATGGTTGGCTGTGTGAAAGAGGATATGGGTAAAAAGGGGGTGACTACATAGATGACGACTAATAGAGAAGTATGGAAGAAAAAGACATGTTGCGCCGACCCCAAATAAATAGGGATAAGGGCAGGAGAATGATGATGATGCTTTATTGTAGACCAAGATACATTGAAAACCGGCCAATTGCGTGTCGGACTTAGCACATTTAGGGTTCCGTACCATATGAGAGAAATCATGACGGACAGACGGACAAGTGAGTGACAGCCATATATATATATATAACCATAGGGCTCCGTTTGCACCCTTCGGGTACGGAACCCTAAAAAGGAAACATAAAACTAAAGCAAATACAATGGGTGGCCTTATCACATACCACGATCTCTGCCAGGCAACCTGGAATGAAAAGTAGTCTGGACATGAAATGGGCCTGTCATTGGTGTGACAAAATGAAAATAAATATATAGGTAACGAGACAAGACTACTCAGATCACTCGTAGAAAGGTGCCTCCGGTACAATTTCTCATTGTTGGTAGGAAAGGTGGTTCAACTTCAATTAAACACAACACTTGACTGAAACTCATGGGTTTTATTTCATTTAAATCATGTACAGACACTTGTGGAACTGCATAAGAGTTGATCAGTCATCTGAAGCTAACAAACTAAAACTACATAATATGTGGCCTGCCAGTTTCAAGGCATTGTTCTCTCAGAGAAGAACTGACAGACAAGAAACTCTGGAGAAATTCCTTTTCAAATAAATTATATTACAACACTTGTCGAGAAACACAATCTATCACGATTCCTTTTTCTTTTTAGTTTACACAAAACTACTGCAAGTGCATACTCTCTAGTCTCGCGCACAGCACACACGCGTCTAATTAAAGTGGGCGGAAACACCCCATATTCCAATACAGAATTTCATTACTTATTTAAGAAAACTTACAAACAATATCAAAACACTTATTAATTAATTATGTAATCAATAAACAATAGCTATTAATTACTAATGCTGAAACATTTCTTATAACTTAAGTTAAATTAGTAGCTTCATTACTTCTTCCAACATTGCCGGCAATTTAAGTAATTTAAACAAACAAAGGTTTTCATTAGAACTTGTTGTGTTAAATAGTCATATGAATTTATAGTTCTGGAAATAATACTGAAACCAATTTAGCTTTCATTTTAAATTATAACATCCAGGTATTGATCATTTTAAATCTCCCTCAAACCACGCCATCTTTGGTAATGTATGACATAGACTAAACTATACTCATTACAATTGTTAAAATGACCAATAATCCAGAAGCTATTAAATAAATGTTTCCTTGTTTTTAATATAACCCTTAGTTTTATTTAAAACATTGCAATTAGTTTAATAATCGATTTTCATAACTTATTAAAGGTTTGATTCCATCAAGACGCCAATAGATGGCGCTGAATTAAAATAGGAACTAACACCTAGTGTCATAGTTGAAGATGTATCCCATAGAGGGCAGAATTAACTAAACTACTGAACTAACTTTAAATCTTAAATGTTAGTTAAAATAATTAGTAATGATTGTTATCTTAGCAGCCAGACGCTCTCGCGGCGACATATAGGTAATATACTCGTTTTAAAATATATACACACATACCTACCTCTGTTGTTCTTAATATTCAACGTAATGTATACTGTGACATGTTTATAAATAGGTCTAATAGAAAACGAACCTTTTATCATGTAGGCTGGGTGAACGAATATACCTACTTTTCGAGCAAATTTAGAATTAGGTCTGATATATTGTCAGATAGAAATAGGATAGCTGTCAAGCCGCTGCGGTGCGGGTAATTTTTAACCGACTTCGAAAAAGGAGGAGGTTATCAATTCGGATGTTTGTATTTTTTTTATTTTTTATGTATGTTCGGGCATAACTCCGTCATATGTTGACGGATTTGCAAAAATCATTTTTTGTTCGAAAGGGGTTTATTCCGAAATGGTCCCATTTAAATTTCAAAAAGATCTGATGATGGGTTTCGGAGACAGACAACGGAACTCTTCAAAAATTGATAGCAAATCGACCGCGATTGCTGCTATCGTATGTCTATGAATTGTTAACACAGTTTAATGGGGAACCACAACTAAAAAGTGAAAAATAAAAAACTTTTTTCCAAAAAAATAGAACCGACTTCCAAAAAAAGTGCAAAATAACTTTAATTTCGGAAGTCGGTGTCAAAAAACAAAGACACAAGACAGGAACACCGACTTCCGAAATTAAAGTTATTTTGCACTTTTTTTGGAAGTCGGTTCTATTTTTTTGTAAAAAAGTTTTTTATTTTTTAGGTTCCGTACCTCAAAAGGAAAAAAAAACCGGCCAAGAGCAAGTCGGACTCGCACGCAAAGGGTTTTTAACAAATCACATTTTTTTACAGGTTGTTTTTAAACTGCCTCCACCTTATAGGTTTTCCTTCAATCTGTAAGTAAAGAACTATCTATAAGCGAAGAATTTTTATCAAAATTTTAGACCTTCCTTAGAATGGTAATTTTTCATCTGTTTTCTTAAATAACTTCAAAAACATATATTTTAAAATTATGAAAAAAAAAATTGGTTGCCTGTAAAGTCGGTATACGGGCGAAAGTTTTACGTGACAACGACTTTGAGTGGTAAAATAATTTTAATGTTGCCCGAGTGGAAGGGACGCGTGCCTCTCACTCGCTCTCATTGTGAGCGCATAACGTGAGCGGAGCGTAACGCAGTTTCTTGAAGTGTCACCCGGCAAACCAATTTATAAGACGTTGTCACGTCAAAAATATTTTCGAGACTCTCACAACGTGCCCTTTCATTTAATATGTCCCACGATACAGTTTGAAAAACTTAGACTATCTGATTTTCACCCCAAAAGTGACCCCCATATTCCAAATTTATTTATTTAGAGGACACGTCCATGTTTGGGTCACAGATATTCATGTGTGTACCAAATTTCAACTCTATTGCTCCAGCAGATTCGGAGCAAATTGGCTGTGACAGACAGACACACGAGTGATCCTGTAAGGGTTCCGTTTTTTCATTCGGACTTTCAGAACCCTAATCATTTATTAAGTCCGTACCCGAAGTAGATTTATATTGACCCTAAGGTGAAGTTTAAATCAAGAATCTTGGCCTTCCTCCAAAAATCTTGACACCAATGAAACGTAGTCGAAATTTCCGATTAATAGTGCAAAATGCAATCTTATTTACCCTGTTTTTCTATTATATACTAGTAACTTATTTTTTTATTTTCTTATTCAATTTTACACCTAGACTTAAGTTAGCAATTAAGCGGTAATCTGGCGTCTTTGTTGTCAATGTTGTGTTTACCTGTAATTGGCATATATGTTAGAATATTACCGTATGATGTAACTATTTGTATGTATTTGTATGTGCTGTGGGTGAACCTTAAGTAAATAAATAAACTTTACAAAGAACTCTTATAGGATCACTTTTTTATCCGTCTGTCTGTCCATCTGTCAGTCTGTCAAGACCGTTTTTCTCAAGAACGCGTGAAGGTAACAAGCTGAAATTAATATCAAATACTCAAGTCTATAATCCCTTGGAGCAGTGAAAAAATTAAACTTCTAAGTCAACGCAATCAAAAGATACGGCCATAGCAGCAATAGATTCTGTGAAAATGTAAACTATGTACCAAAGAGCAAAAAAAGCAAAAAAATACACGTTTCTAGTAGGGCAGCCCTACTAGAAACGTGTATTTTTTTGCTTTTTTTAAAATTTATTTTTAATATTTGTTGTTACAGCGGCAACAGAAATACACATTCTGTGAATTTCAACTGTGTGGCTATTACGGATCGTGAGATACAGCCCGCTGACAGATTGACGGACAGCGGAGGCATAGTAATACGGTCCCGTTGGTTACCCTTCGGGTACGGAACCCTAAAAATTGCTGATAGTATCCCATTCAACAATACTACACGTGCCACAGTGAATAAACAGTGGGAACGGGTAATCCATCGGCTTTATTTGGATCGAATCACACTTCAATATTGTTCTTATGTTTGATTGCCATTCGGAGTAAATATTAGTAAGGGCTGTTTTTCAGGGTTTTGGGAAATAAAACACACAAAAATAGACACTGTATGGTTCAAAAGAAATACTGGGGTTAGAATAACATGGGTAAGGTTATCCCTTCATATGAAACATTTTTTTTGGACTGCGCTGTTTAATTTGTTTTTCTCTTCCATTCTCGTCATCATCATCATCATCAGCCTTTTAGTGTCCCCACTGCTCCCCAGCATCCTTAGCACAGGCCTCCTCTCTGTGAGAGGGTTCCATTCAGGTAAATATCACTTAATCAGACACCCCTTTTTAACCGACTTCAAAAAGGAGAAGGATATCAATTCGGATGTTTTTTTTAATTTTTTTATTTATGTTCGGGCATAACTTCGTCATTTATAGACGGCTTTCCAATTACAGCAAATCAACCGCGATTGCTGCTATCGCATAAATATGCATTGTTAACACAATTTAATGAGGAAACGCAACTAAAAAGTGAAAAATAAAAACTTTTTTACAAAAAAAATAACCAACTTCCAAAAAAAATATAACTTTAATTTCGGAAGTTGGTGTCAAAAAACGAAGAAACAAAACCAGAAACACCGACTTCCGAAATTAAAGTTATTTTGCAGTTTTTGTTTTTTTTGGAAGTCGGTTCTATTTTTTTTGTAAAAAAGTTTTATTTTTATTCATATCATCTCTTACATAATCTATTTCTTTTTGGGGGTTGTGGACAATCATTGAATGATGCTCTGGGTGGAGCGGGAGGGCGTGTCAGACTTTTACTGACTAAAACCACCCCTGTTCCTTCAGTTGCCTGTGCCAAGGGCCGGGGTAACTCTATTTAAGAAAGAGAAAGAAAGAAAGTACGTTTATTTACGGTAAACATGACGCAAAAAACAGAGAAACACAAAAAAAAGAAGAAAAACTGGGGGAAAAAATGCGTCACATCCACGCAAAACGGCCATCGCTCAGCTTAAGTGCTATGACCCTATGCAAGACAGAGCCCCAGCGCTGGGTTTCAGCGACAGCCGGCGCCAACGTCATGACGTCGACCGGTGCAGAAAACAATGGGTAAAACTTCTAAATATTATACAGCGTAAAAAAATATTAATATTTAAGTGGCAACATTCCGCTTCCTGCAACATGACGCACGCGCCGCCGGCTTTAATTTTAATCTGTGCCTCTCAGCTGTCAGTAAACTATCTTTGACAATGACAATGTTAGAAGGTATTCTCGCCACGGGTTTCTTGGAGTGCACGTTGTTCCTAGTTTCTTGTGGTTATAATTCTACGTTTTTACTACTTTTGTGACTTGTTTTTATTTTTAAGTGTGTTGTCCTTGTTCGTAAACAGGTTTGTATTGTGTTTGTCCTGCTTTTTTACGTGTTTTACCCACAATGATGGACAGAAATAAGCCACCCGATCCTGACCCGCCGGACATTCCATCCTCCTTAACTCCTTTTCCTCCCTCGCCGAATCCTCTATCGCAGTTTGCAGATGTAGTCTGCAGCGTTTCTGACATGGAAGTTATGCAAAGTTCGCGTAAACGTCCTGGTAATTCAGAACTATCTGTACTTACCTCCCCTAACAAGCAACCTAAAAGTCAAATTGGCCGCGTAAGATACTCGGCTTTGGATAAAGGTTTATATATTGTTCACGTTTCTCGAGTCGAATCCCAGGTTAATGCTGGCACCACTCTTCATCCCGTAAACTTTGGTAAGTTCCTTATAATGAACAAAATCGCAAACATTGTCCGCGGCGGAGTCAACAAAGTTGGTAGAAACAGGGTCTCGGTTGAGTTTGCATCCCCTCAGGATGCAAATGCATTCTTGACTAATACCTTATTGTCCAAACACGGTTACACTGCTACAATCCCGACTTTCAACATTACCAGGATGGGAGTTGTGACAGGGGTCCCCTCGGACATAAGTGAAGAGGAGGCGCTAACCTATCTGTCTGTGCCCGCAGGTTGTGGGCAAATCATAAAAGTGCGTAGAATAAACCGGAAGGTTCATACTGAAGGGACAGTAGAGTGGAAGCCTACAGAAACTTGCGTGCTTACTTTTGATGGACAAGCCTTACCTAAGCGTGTATTTTGCTGCTACACTTCTCTTCCTGTGGAGCAATACATTTACCCTACTATACAATGCCGTAAGTGTTGTCGATTTGGTCATGTTGCAAATGTTTGCAGGTCGAATCCACGCTGCAGTAAATGTGGCCACGATCACCCTGGTGATGGTTGCAACATTTCTGAGGGCGAGGCCTTCTGTGTGCTTTGCTCGGGAAACCACTTTGCTAATAGCAAGTCTTGCCCCGAGCATGGTAGGCAGAAAGCTATTAAGACCGTCATGGCTGAGAAATCGATTTCATATGTAGAGGCCAGCAAAACCATTCCGTCAGTCTCTCGTAACTATGCCAATGTCACCAAAACACAGACATACCGTAAAACCGTCACACTCAAGCCCAGGACCCATGCCCCACTTTCCCAATCCTATAATAAAAGTGCTCATCAGCAAATAGTTAATACTCCTCAATCTTCACAGTCTAATGGCTGTGCCCTTAATAATAATAATGTCCCCAGCAATCATTCTGTTTCAGTCATTGAACTTCTATTACAACTTTTACCGTTACTTATATCTTCTAATAACTCTCAATTACCGTCCCACGTTGCCGATCAACTTTTTTCCCTTTTATCAAACATTAAAAATGGCGTCCCGTCAAACTTTTCTTCAGTGGAATGTGAGGAGCGTGTGGCATAAAAAGCACGACCTCATATTCCTCTTAAATAAATTCAAGCCACTGGCTTGTTCAATAGCTGAGACTTGGCTCACCCCAAGTCTTAGCTTCCGTATGCCACACTTCAACATCCTTAGGTGCGATAGATCCGATGGGTACGGAGGGTCGGCTCTCTTCGTTAACAATCGGGTCCCTCTTTCCCCCTTATCTTTGCCTTCACTTGAGGGCAATTTGAGTATTGTTGCAGCAAGGGTTGAGGGCATCACAGTGTTCTCCATTTATATTGCGCACCCTCACTCTGATTTCCTATCGGTTTTAAGAAACATTTTTACCAATGTGCAAGGCCCATTGATGGTCATGGGTGACTTTAATTGCCATCATCATAGATGGGGATCTGAACGCTGTGATGCCTTTGGTATAGCTCTGGTTGAGATCTTGGATGATTTGGACCTCTGCATTTTGAATGATGGCTGTCCAACTCGTCGATCCCTTCCCGGTCAACAGAAGAGTTGTGTAGACCTAACATTTTGTTCGGTGGAATTGGCTGCATCAACTCACTGGGAATGTACGACCTTGTCGCATGGTAGTGACCATTACCCTATTGTTATTTCTTTAATTAATAAAACTTATTTAGAAAAAACTTCTCCTCCACTCTTGAAATATAACTTATCCAAACCAGATTGGACTAGGTTTGTGTCATTATTGGAGGATAAAATAGATTCTCTTCCTAATTTAAACTCAAGTTTACCAGATCCTTCTGGTCACTGCCATGCCAAAAGTTGTTATGAAGGTTTTGTCACAGCTGTTACTTCAAGTGCAGATTCCTCTTTTCCACTGAGGAACAGTGCAAGGAAAAAAATCCCCTCACCTCCATGGTGGGATTCAGAATGCACTTCTATCATTAAAACAAGGAATGAGGCTGAGAGGCGTTACAACGCAGATATGAGTACCAGCAATCTTATGACATACCTTCAGATTAATGCTAGATCCAAACGTCTTCTTCGCAAGAAGAAACGTGCGGGCTGGGTGAAGTTCTGCACCTCCTTGTCTCCATCTACTCCAGTCTCAGTTGTCTGGAAAAACATCAAAAGATTTAGACGTGGATGTTCCCCTTCTACTTCTTCGCCAATAACTAGGGAAACAGCTGAACTTTTCTTTGACAAAGTAGCCCCACCATATGTTCCCCTCTTATCCGAATGTGTGAATGTAGGTAATGCCCCTAATTTATCAGAGGACCCCTTTGATGCTCCATTTACTTTGGAAGAACTGAATGTGGTGCTTCGACATGTCCGGGACTCAGCTCCTGGTATTGATGGAGTACCATACTCTTTTATTTCCCACGCAGGCGACAAGGCTAAAACTTATTTCCTAGGTATAATTAACTTTTGTTTTAGTCAAGGCTGGGTACCAGACCAATGGAAGCTTCAAATTATAATTCCTTTATTGAAACCTGGCAAACATGCAGATGATCCGAATGGTCTTCGGCCGATTGCTTTGTCCTCAGTTTTGGCCAAACTACTGGAACACTTAATTAAAAACCGTCTCGAGTGGATAGTCGAGTCGAGAGACTTACTGCCAAGTTTCCAATTTGGTTTCAGAAAAGGGCTTAGTACAATGGACAGTATCGGTGTCCTAGTTACGGATATTCGCCTAGCCTTTTCGAAAAACCAATCCGTTGTTGCCGCTTTCCTCGACATCTCCTCTGCATATGATAATGTTCTTCTTCCCGTACTCAGGCAAAAGTTGCAACAGCTGAGTATCCCGGCTAAGATGATTCAATGCATATGTGGTCTCCTTATGTCCCGGTCACTGGTTTTGAGAGTTCAGGGAGAGGAATTTGAGGAGAGGCAGACATGGAAGGGTCTCCCTCAGGGCTCCGTTCTTAGTCCCCCACTATACAATTTGTATACGGCTGATATTGGGTCATGTTTAAACAATGACTGTCAAATTCTCCAATATGCCGATGACATTGTTTTGTACGTGACAGATCCTTCAATCGTCGATGCTGCTTCGTCTCTATGCCTCTCTTTGGATTCTCTGGACCAGTGGCTTTTAAGCCATGGCCTTTCCCTTTCCGCACCTAAGAGCTCGGCAGTAATTTTCTCTCGCAAAAGACAGATTCCTCAGGTCTTAGTGAATATATCTGGTCATAACATACCTATAGTCAATAAAACTAAATTCCTAGGCGTCTTTTTGGATTCAAAATTAACCGGTAAGTTTCATGTAAATTTCCTTATCCAAAAATGTGAAAGGATAATTTCAATTTTAAAAGTCCTAGCTGGTGTTTGGTGGGGGGCTCACCCCTTCACCATGAAATTGGTATATAACGCCTTAGTTCGCAGCGTTTTGGACTATGGCACATATCACCTGATTCCTTGCAACAAAGGCGCTTTGACAAGGTTAGATAGGATCCAGTACAAATGCCTTCGGATCATCTCAGGTTGTATGAAGTCCTCTCCCATTAACGCTTTGCAGGTCGAATGCGCCGAACCTCCACTTGCCCTGAGGCGACAATATCTAGCCTCCCGTTTCCTGTCCAGAGTAATCTCTAGATCGTCCCATCCCCTTTTAGCGAAATTGAATGAGCTAAATGCCTTATGCAGAAGCTCAAGATTTTGGAGAAATAAAGAAATTCCCTTAATCCTTAAAGCTTTCCGAACTTTGAAAAACTTAACGTGTCCGATTTTACAGCATCCTAGACTCCCCCTTTTTAACTTCGCTTATGAAGTTATATTTTTTACCCCCAAAATTTTTTATGATATTGGTATATCTAAAAATTCCCCAGCGGCGAATTCGGCCTTCAATGCGGTGGTGGGCGAGAGATGGAACGGGTTTCAACTATTTTTTACTGACGCTTCAAAATTAAGTGATATTGAGAGCACTGGTGCTGCGGTTTACTACCAAAGCTCCAGAATTATTTTACAATTTAAATGTCCTAAAGAGGCTTCTGTATTCACTGGTGAGTGTGTGGCTATATTGGAAGCTTGTCTTTTTGTAGAGTCACATACAAACATTGAGAAAGCTGTTATTTTTACAGACTCTCTTAGTTGTTTGCAGGCCTTAGCACAAAATCCGTTTAAAAGTAGATTACATAGCCCTCTTATTTTAAAAATCAAAAGGTCTTTACTGGCATGTGCTAATAGTCAAAGGGATGTTCAGTTAGTTTGGATACCTAGTCATTGTGGCATTAAGGGTAATGAATGTGTTGACGTATTGGCTAAAGATGCCTGTTCATCTGTAACGGCTGATCTCTCACATAACACTCACCTAAGTTATGACTTGTTGTCCCTTCCCAAACTGAATCTTCAGAGTTCATGGCAGGAGCATTGGAATATCTCTAGCAGAAAGAAAGGCAAATTTTTCCATGCTGTCCAACCGGTTATAAATCCTAAACCATGGTTCTTTGGTTTCAGAAAGGTTTCCAAAACCGCTATTTCAGTCCTTTGTAGAATCCGTTTAGGTTTCTGTTGTACTCCCGTCTTTCTTCATAAAATCCGGATACGCGACTCTTCTCTCTGCGAGTGCGGAATAGGTGAGGGTACCTTGGATCACATTTTTTTTGAATGTACAAATAATGACCCCTCACTTGATTTATATCGCCGTCTCCGCAAATTCAAGATCCCTCTCCCAATAAATTTCCCTTCTCTGCTGACTTTTTCCTCCCCAGAACTCCTTGTGGCGCTATTGATTTTCATCCGTCACAATAATATAAAATTATGAGCTTGCAAACTACCTTGTGGCATACACCGTATTTTTAATGTGTTTACAACTATATTATATATGTATTTTTTATTTCTTTGTTTGTTTCAGTCCCGTACTAACCCAACAAGTGTCAACTGTATTAATCGAAGAATTTAGTGTTTGTCTACCGTTTCAGTTTTTTAAATTACTTTCTATTATAACATACTTGCTCTTCCATTTAACTTTAGACATTGGCAGAATAGTCGACATCGGCTTTGCTTGCCATTTTAAAAATATAGATAGATAGACAATGTTAGAATAGGTTATGTAATAAAATAATAATGGCTCATGGCGGCACTTAGGCACTATGCAGGCGTTGGCAGGCGTTACGCAATGACATTATATAATGAATGTTATGATGAGATAATAATAAATAGTTAAGGGAAATTGTATAGCGAGTAGTGTTATTGTTTTTGGGAAAAAGTGTTTATGAAAGTGTAGAACGGTGTATATCACAAACACATTGATTTAACACAGAACGGAACAACAAAGACCTATTTCAAAGCCCGCCAGGGGTTGCTGCTGACGTGTCTTTGTGGCGCGCGTGGAACACTACGCGTCGTCGACTCTGGCCTGTTCCTTATCGAACGGTAAGCTACCCATTTCTAAACGTTCGCAAGCCTGTGCCTACGGTGGCCGGGAGTTGCCTTGCGTCTCTCGACGCCCGGGGTGTCTCCTGCGGTGACTGCTAAGGGCGTGAGGGAGTCTCCATTGTGTCTCCCTCACGCGTTCCGCCTCCTCCTTCGCTAGCATTACTGCTTTGCAGTAGATGACAGCTTCCCATTCCCTCTCGCCCCGTACCATGGCCTGGGACAAAGCCGGGTGCGAGAGGTCGCTGCCGCAGCCCGCCTTCGCGAGGACACGGTGGTTCTCCACCCAAGTGGGGCAGAACTTTATACGACACAGGAATCAGGCGGAAGGTGAGTAAGCCGTGGCGCCTCTCCAGCCACTCCTGAAAGAGGGGCCGGCGCTGCAATTGTGGCGTGCCCAAACTGTTACGTAATCTGGATTCTACAATTTACACCGTCCAACAGAACAAACGCAATTTCAAATTATTCGGGGTTAGATAACAAACCCAATTTGCAACTTTACAAATAAATCTTGCTACGGCGTAGGCAGTATGGCTACGTTTGCTACGGAGTAGCATATTCGTAGACATTAGCATAATTGCTCTATCGTAACAAATCACGACTGGGCTTTATTTGGATTTTACATCATTGAAATAAGATTTAAATTGCAATGATTGACAAACTGCACGCTCTCGTAATATGGAGCAACATAACATCAAAATATTTTTAAAAGCTTTTTATTGTGACTTAGTTTTGTATTTATTTTGTTGTTTTACGTGGATATTAGGGTAGGCGCCAGATAAGAGCGAAATAACTCTTCATAGGTACCTGAACAAATAAATATGAATCGTTTTTCATTATTAGATAATATTAACCTGTGAAGCCCCATGGCAAAATCCGGGTTGTCAAATTAAACCCCGAGGACAACCCGGGTTGACAGCCGATTTTTTTTTTTTAATTCTCTTTAATTTTTTTTTTTTTGGTCCGACTCACCGGTGAGTTTCGGGGCTTTACAGGTTGGATCACAGGGGATGTTGATTCAGGACAGCTTTGTGTCATTATTTCCGATTTTCAAATTATAAATCTCAATAAATGCAGGTAGGTCAATGACCGTTATTTCCCTCTTATATGGCGCCTACCATAGCTGATTTAGTGAACCGCCTCAGAATCAATAAATTAATTATTTCTCGAGATATCACAAAAAAGTCGTTCCATACAAAATGTTTGAAAAAATAAATTTCCTTCGTAATTATTATTTTCGTGAACATTTTCAATGCTTTAATAATTATTTTACTATTTGGGGCGGCGATAGATAGATATTTCTAAAGTCGGTGTTTGTATTTTTTTGTTTCTTCGTTATTTGACACCCACTTCCGAAATTAAAGTTATTTTGCAATTTTTAGAAGTCGGTTGTATTTTTTGTAAAAAAGTTTTTTTATTTTTCACTTTTTAGTTATACCCTAGAAGTAAAACTAAATATTAAAGTTATGCCCGTATGAATAACCCAAATAACATGGAATTTGAACATTTCGAGACAACCAAAACGTCATCTGTGTATACATTATATTTTGTTTATGTTGATTATTTCAAAAAGTGCTGAAGCAATTTCTATAAAATTTATATGGGACCACCTCTGAAGTACGACCTATCAAAAAAAAGAATCATCGAAATCTATTCACAAATGGCGGAGATATCGCGTAACAAACATACAAAAAAAAAATAACATACAGACGAATTGAGAACCTCCTCTTTTTTGAAGTCGGTTAAAAACTCACCTATTGTAAAAACAAACTCCCCGCTGCGTCTGTCTGTCTGTTTGCGATAAACACAAAAACTCACCTATTGTAAAAACAAACTCCCCGCTGCGTCTGTCTGTCTGTTTGCGATAAACACAAAAACTCACCTATTGTAAAAACAAACTCCCCGCTGCGTCTGTCTGTCTGTTTGCGATAAACACAAAAACTCACCTATTGTAAAAACAAACTCCCCGCTGCGTCTGTCTGTCTGTTTGCGATAAACACAAAAACTCACCTATTGCAAAAACAAACTCCCCGCTGCGTCTGTCTGTTTGTTTGCGATAAACACAAAAACTCACCTATTGTAAAAACAAACTCCCCACTGCGTCTGTCTGTCTGTTTGCGATAAACACAAAAACTCACCTATTGTAAAAACAAACTCCCCGCTGCGTCTGTCTGTTTGTTTGCGATAAACACAAAAACCGGCCCATTGCGTGTCGAACTTCGCACATTTAGGGTTCCGTACCAAATGAGGGAAAAATCAAATAAAAAATCTGATTTATCAATTTATTACTATTCCTTTCAAGTTCATAGGTCAATCAGAAGTGAAAAATTCTTCGGAACAAAATTATGTGACAGACGAAAGACAGACGGACATGTAAGTGACAGCAATACTCCTTTCGGACCCTTTGGGTACGGAACCCTGAAAACTACTCAACGGATTTTAATACGGTTTTACCAAAATACTGAGTGATTCATTAGGAAGGTTTTTTTTTTTTTTTGGGGGGTGGGAAATCATCCTATGACTTCTTCCGCTCTAGGGTGGAGCGGAAGGGTGTGTCAGACTCTTACTGACTAAAACCCACCCCTGTTCCTCCCTGCCTCGAGTGCCCGGGGGCGAGGTAACTCTTTCGAATTTATCCTCCACCCCCGGGCAGGCATCGGCCGTGGCAGGCCCCTTCCCTTGGCTGACAACTCTTTGAGGCGCGCGTGGAACACTACGCGCCGTCAACTCTCGGGCCTGGTGCTGATCGGACGGCGAGTTACCCACTACTCGCCGTCCGCAGGCCCGGGTCTACGGTGGCCGGAGATCGTCTCGCGGCGTCGGAACCCCCTGGCGTCTCAGGCGGCGGTTGCGGCTGGGAGCGCTAGGGCGACTCGGCTGTGTTCGAGTCTCCCTAGCGTATGCCGCCTCCCTCTTCGCGAGCATTACTGCTTCGCAGAAGGTGGAGACGGCTTCCCATTCCCTCTCGCTCCGTACCATGGCCTGAACCAGGGCACGGCGCGAGAGGTCGCTGCCGCCTATCGCATCCACGAGGACACGGCGGTGCTCTGCCCAAGCGGGGCAAACCTCCACCGTATGCTCCACCGTGTCCTCTGGGCGATCCTCGCAATGGAAACACCCGGGGGTCACCTCCGCCTTGATCCGACACAGGTACTTACCGAAACAGCCGTGTCCGGTGAGCACCTGCGTCAGGCGGAAGGTGAGGGCGCCGTGACGCCTCTCCAGCCACTCCTCAAAGAGGGGCACTACCGCCTCGATGGTGGCGTGCCCAGCGCTGGGTTGCGACAGTCGCTCTCTCCATGTCACCATGAGATCCTGCCGGAGCTCGGTCCGCCGAGCCGCGAGTTGTCGCGGCAGCGGTTCATTAGGAAGGTTTAAGTGTATTATTTGTACCCTTTTTTTTTGGGTCGGGAAATCATCCATTGACATCTCCCGCTCTGGGTTGAGCGGGAGGGTTTGTCAGACTCTTACTGACTAAAACCCACACCTGTTCCTTCCTTTCCTGAGTGCCCAAGGAAGCGGTAACTTTGTTACGAATTTATCCGCTACCCCTTAGCATGCAGGCACCGGCCATGATGGGGCCCGTCAGCGGGTACGGAGCCCTAAAACTACTCAACGGATTTGAATACGGTTTACACCAATATACAGAGTGATTCATTGGGAAGTACCCGTGCGGAGCCAGAGTGGGTCGCTAGTCACAAATATACCCGAATAATCTAGTTTTCATCTCGTTCATCTGTATTTTTAACCGACTTTCGAAAAAGAAGGAGGTTCTATGTTCGACTGTATGTACTTATGTTTTTTTCGATCGATTTTCAAAATTCTTTTTTAGATGACGTTTTGGTGTTCGCCAATTACGAGTATGTTTTCAATTCCACGTGCCATGTTATTCGGGATTGTTCTGGGGTATAACACCTAAAAAGTGAAAAATAAAAAACTTTTTTACAAAAAAACAAACGACTTCCAAAATAAAAACACACTAAAAATTAAAAAATAACTTTAATTTTGGAAGTCAAATAACGAAGAAATAAAATACAAACACCGACTGCCGAAATTAAAGTTATTTTCTAATTTTTAGTGTATTTTTTTTTATTATATAAAATTCAAAAGTCCTGACTGACTTGACTGACTGTCTTATATATCAACGCACATCCTAAACCGCTGGTCCTAGAGACATGAAATTTGAAGGGTGTGTTCTTTGCGAAGAGTAAGTATCCATTAAGAAGGAGTTTTTCGAAGTTCAAAAAAAAAATCTCTTTATCTGCCTAGCCTTTTCCCAACTATCTTGGGGTCGGCTTCCAGTCTAACCGGATGCAGCTGAACCAGTATTTCACATGGAGCGACTGCCTATCTGATCTCCACAACCCAGTTACTGGGAAATACGATACCCCTTGGTAAGACTGAATGTCAGACTTTCGGGCTTCTGACGACCCGTAACGACTGTCAAAGATCCACGATTGACAGCCGGGACCAACGGTTTAACGTGCTTTCCGAGACACGGAGGAGTCTCGGTATGTAAAGATGGTCACCCATCCATGGACCAACCCCGGCAAGCGTAGCTTAACCTGATGGATCGACCCGTGCGGCTGTTATTACTTTAGCCAGAAGCTCCTCTCAAAAAAAAAACCCTTAAGGGGATGAAAAAGGGGTTGAAAGTTTATATCGGGGGACGTACTTATGCCACGCGGGTGAAACCACTGCCAGAAGTTAGTTAAGAATAAAATCTTCAAAAATTGAATTTCAGTAGCAATCAGTCTCAATTACATACTGAATTAAATTCCTTGGTCAGGCAAAGTATTATTAGAATTAAAAAAAAAACTTTACCTAAATGAAAACAAAACTTAATTACAATAAAAGAATAATTATTTAAAAAAAAAACTTTATTATAAATAAAAGTTGTATTAAAATAAAAACACCGAAAATTTGATTTCAGTAGCACCCGGTTCAATTACATACCTATTGAATTAGATTCCTTCGTCAGGCAAAGTTTTATTAGAATTTTTCGCAACGAAAATTGAACCCTCTGTACAAGTGTCGGTTTCAAATTGCCTGATAAATATAAATAGGTTTGCTCAATGCCGCACTCAAGATAAGAAGGGTTACATGAGCGTTTGGAACAACCTTTTGGTTTTATGAATTATGATTCTCCTTTTTTGTTGTTATTAAATCATAGGGTATTAATTGACTACTATCAAAAAGTACATTAATGTATACCTACTCTTACTAAAACTAATCACACTAATATTATAAAGGCGAAAGTTTGTGTGTGTGTGTGTGTGTATGTTTCTATGTTTTTTACTTCTTCACGCTCAAACGTCTGGAGCGATTTGGATGAAATTTGGTATGTAGCTTATGCCCCCGTTTTTTTTTTTTGGGGGGCTAGGAAATCATCCAATGACTTCTCCCGCTGTGGACGGATCGGGAGGGCGTTTCAGACTCTTACTGACTAAAACCCACCCCTGTTTCTTCCCTGTCTAAGTGTCCAGGGGTGCGGTAACTCATTTTCAGAATTTATTTGCTATCCCTAGGCGTGCAGGCACCGGCCACGATGAGCCCCGTCAGTGATGGCTGACACTAATCTCTACGCGCCGTCGACTCATGGGCCTGGTGCTGATCGGACGGCGAGTTACCCACTGCTCGCCGTGCGCAGGCCCGGGTCTACGGTGGCCGGAGATCGTCTCACGACGTCCTACGCCCTAGCTTATGCCCTGGATTAACACGCGGGGCGTAGCTAGTAATATTATAAATGCAAAAGTTTGGATAGATGTTTGTTACTCAATCACGTCAGAACGGCAGCACGGATCCGGATGAAATTTGACACAAAGATAGATTATAGTCTGGAATAGCACATAGGCTATAATTTATTATGGGGTAAGTAATACTTCCTCGTGGGTGAAGCCGTTTGCCGAAGATAGTTTTAAATAATATGAGAAAAAATATAATTCGTAAAAAATGAATAAATATGTGGAAAAAATGGAGGAGTTACAAGCTTTTGTAGTTAGTAAGTAGGTTACTTCTAGGCAAACGTGTTTTTTTTACTATTGCCATGCATAACGTCATTTGTATCTACAGTCGGCACGGTTGGCGCAGTGGTTGAGCGTTCGGCTGCTGCGCTGCGTGTCGCGAGTTCGGTTCCCGCACGGAACAAATACGAGTATTTGTATGAACAGATAGTTCTTCCGGGTCTGGGTGTCTTGTGTATGTGAGTTTACATGTTTGTGAACGCACCCACGATACAGGAGTAATATCAAGAGTGGGTCAACGTCTTATAAAAAAAAAAAGAATGGCGTGAAATCACTACAGCGTTTGTCTTGTAAAGTCACACGATATCGGTAATGTGTCTCTGTAGCATAGAATTCAGTCGCAAGCCTAGCCGTTTTTTGAGACTTTAATTTTTTTTAGGGTTCCGAAAGTCTGAAGGAAAAAGCGGAACCCTTATAGGATCACTCGTGTGTCTATCTGTCCGTCTGTCTGTCTGTCACAACCAATTTGCTCCGAGTCTGTTTGACCGGTTGAGTGGAAATTTGGTACACACATGAATATCTGTGACCCAAACACGAACGTGTATCCTAAACAAATTACGAGTATTTTGGAATATGAGGGTCACTTTTAGGGTGAAAAACGGAAAATTAAAAAACAAAGTTTTTCAAGCCGCACCATGCGACATGTCAAATGAAAGGGCACATTGTGAGAGTCCCAACGGTATTTTTTTCATAATTTTAAAATATACAGTTTAACAGTTATCTAAGAAATTAGATGAAAAATTACCATTCCCACCCCCCCTTCTTTACTTATAGAATACAGGAAAATGGAGGAGGTACTTTAAGGCGGAGGTGCCCAAAAATGGTCTAAAAGGTGGTTTTTTAAAGCAGTATATCTCATAAACCGTAAATAGTTTTGAGAAATTAAAAAAATATGATATTTTCAAGTCCAACTTGCATACAGTGATGGAGCTAGAAACATAATTTAACCTACTTTAATGCATCAAAAAAATCTTCTAACATACCTCTAAATTATCTTTAAAAGCAGTTTATCTCTTCATTAACAATTATAATCATAATAAAAAATATACCATAAAATTTCAAATGCTAAGTTGCATCCAGTGATGGATTATTTTTTATAAATTTATTAGTAAATCCTAAGTAAATCGATAAAATACTTCATATTTTGCAATAAATTTGCGACCACTTGTCGTAGTGCATCTCTTTCTTTTCTATGCAAACCGAGAGCGACCGCGCTTTATAGACATCTGGGTCTTAAAAACAAAACCTGAAAAAATATGATTTGTTCAGAACCCTTTGCGCGCGAGTCGTCGCTCTTGGCCGGTTTTTTGTTCTATAGGTTTAAGTTTTAGTGAAAATCCAGTCAAATACTCAATTGAGTTCGGGCTGTTAGTCGTTTATTGTAAAGGGTAAAAATCAGGTTAAGGTCTAACAATCATCATGAAGCTGATGTTAGAAAGGGATATTGCTATACGCCTCTGTGTCTTTCTCTCACACCGGAGTTATGATGATTTTAAGACGTCATCATAGGGCTGATTACTTTTATTTGAAGAACAAGTATGGCGGTTCGACATATATTGCACAAAAAATCGTTAAAAGTTATCTGACTATGGAAATACCGGCCCTTAAACCTAAGTTAAAAATAAGTAAGTACTTAAAAATAAGTTAACTAAAGTGTGGCTAAAGATGAAAGACGATCTAAATCATTTTCGGTTTATTAAGAGAAACTCATTCTCTCGTCTGATTGTCGTCTCTGGGCTGATTATTTTTATTTGAACAACAAGTATGGCGGTTTGACATATTTTGCACAAAAATTCGTTAAAAGTTATCTGACTATTGAAATCCCGGCCCTTAAACCTAAGTTAAAAATTAACTAAAGTGTGGCTAAAGATGAAAGACGATCTAAATCATTTTCGGTTTATTAAGAGAAACTCATTCTCTCGTCTATTTAGATCTAGTGTCAAGATTCTTTGATGTAATTTCGCAAATCCGATTCGAAAGTTTTGCACTGTATACGAATTGAACGCTTCCCTCCATTTCCATTTTCTTAACGTTAATAAATTGTCTAGCGCGATATTCCGAGAAAATCTACGGTAAGGTTCCGATTCCAATACAGATGTGCGAAGCTGTATAGCTATGGATGTGTCTGATTTCCACCAGTAAAATTGCTAGGATTTCAAAAGCTTAGCTTAGTGTAGCTCTAGTGGAATAGAGATCAACGAAGTTAAGTTTTTAAAAGGGATGTATGGAAACATGCTTAGGATACGTGTTAAGGATGTGTGCTAAGGAGGACTCACGAAAGTTGTAGTTAGTTTTGCTTTCTCGTCACCCCATCTCGCTGAATTAGCGATGCATCGCGCATAGCTCGCGTCGCGCATCTTACTCCCACATCTACGCAGCCTAGTTCTGGTGGAACGGGACACATAGTTTCCTAGCTTAGGTTCACTCAGGGCTTAACTACCTCACACATCTCCAGTTTCTACTAGAGATGTACGAGGTAGGTAACAATCTAAGTGAGTAGGTACACCTACACAACATGTGTTCAAGACGACTGTGAAAGTGACATGTTATTTGTAAAGTTTTCCTGTACCTACCTCGGCGTTCCGGGAAATCGTAAATACTTACTTATAAGAGGTACTAACACTTACCTGTACATATTGCAGTAGGTATGGACACCCAGTGGGTTGTGTACATATAACCTCTTGTCGAACGAACAAACTTTTCTGTCAAACAGAACTTCTTAGCTAATTGATCCACAATGCAATTTTATTCTGAGCCACAACGCAATTGCGGATCTACGTCCCAAACAATGCACTTTGAAAAACCTTGAAAACCAAATGCGAGCGCTCTTGACGTGGCTGAATTTTGATTCGTCATCATCATTAACATCAGCTTTTTGAAGTCCCCACTGCTGAGGCACAGGCCTCCTCTCTGTGAGAGGCTGTGGGCCGTAATCCACTACGCGAGCCCAATACGGGTTCGAGGATGTCACATGTCTTCGAATTTTTGATTCTAGGACATGACGGTTCCTCACGATGTTTTCCTTCACCGTTTTGAGAGCAGTTTCTTTACATACCGAGACTCCTCTGTGCCTCGGAAAGCACTTTAAGCTGTTGGTCCCGGCTCTCAATCGTGGATCTTTGACAGTCGTTACGGGTCGTCAGAAGCCCGAAAGTCTGACATCCAGTCTTACGAGTATCAAGTACCAAGGGGTATAGTATTACCCAGTAACTGGGTTGTGGAGACCAGATGCAGTCGCTCCATGTAAAATACAGCTGCATCCGGTTAGACTGGAAGCCGATCATAAGATAGTTGGGAAAAGGCTAAGCATATGTGCAGATGTGTGTTTTGAGAGCAGTAGTGATGAAATAATTTACACAAAGTTACGCCTGGCTGGGTTTCAACTCACTCACTTGTAAGTCATGGCCGTTAGTAAATAGGTAAGTAAGTAGATGTCCCTACTGATCTCCTCGCCTACCCTTTTGAGGAATGCAAGCGTGTTTATGTTTATTATCCTCACGAGCAAGCCTAACACAAATCACTCATTTTGATTTTAAACAACATCGGATGTAAATAAACAGTTTCCGAAGCCGTAAGCCACATATTCTACCCATTATTTGGATCATTTTTTTCTACTAGATCTCACCTGGAAATCCACTGGTTCTGGAGATATTGATGATAAAAGTCGCAATTTTTTATTTTACTTTTTTAGGAAAATTTATTCCAAGTGTTATTACTAAACTTTTTTCAAAACAACCATTACCTTTTCGATATTTTTTTCGAAATTTCGAAATTACGCATTTGCAGTTATGAAAAGGCAATGAATATCAAACGTATCCGACAAGTACTTACGTGGCTTAAAGCGAAGAGGTGGGGTTTAACTCCACTTGCCTAGGTTCGTGTTACATTGCGCGCAATAAAAAATAGTTTTTTTTTTCATACTTAAAAATAAAAGTCGTTTCCCAGCAATAATTTTTGCGCTTAGCTACTTTGTTAGACGTACAGTATGCGTAGTTGATGACTGTGTGATGTGTCTTTACACCCTGTATTTTACTTCCTTGGAAAATCCATTCTTTCGTAAAGTGAGTATTAACAAATAGTAGTGTTTCCGATTCGATTTCCTTTGCTACTCAATTGTTGTCTCCAGTGATCTGTGTCCTAGGAAGCTCCGGATTTATCTAAAACTGTAAACAAAGAACTTCAAATGTATCGACGTCGTGTTTTGAAACTTTTGAATGAATAACTCTGAAGTTTGATTTGTATTTGTTTTTGGTAGGATTAATTGCGATACTGTATTTGAGTTGTTTTGGTCGAAATTTCGCCCACGAGGATTTCAGATACAAGTTTTCTGACTGATTTCTCTGTACATACATTAAATAGTCTATTAGACGGTGAACTGGGTGAAATAGGTTAGGTTAGAACTGTGACCAATCGCGCGCGAGCCGAGCGAGCCAAGCGAGCCGAGTGAGCGAAGCGAGCGGTGCCGCGGGAGCGGCCGGCGAGCGCTACTTCTCAACATAAAACAGATCAAATTTGTTTGATATTTTAACGAGTAGGTATTTCCCCTCTTTTACGCTCGCGGAACCTGATCTACTCTACGTCCTATTGGGATTTGGTCCATTAGAGGTTTCATCCTTTCGGGCATTTGGACATCGGTATTTTATTTTTCGATATAACGGCTATCGGCATTTAAAACTTTCGGTATTTTGAATTTCGTTGTTTTGGACGTCGGTATTTCAGTCATAGTTATTATGAAATTTCGGGATTTTAATACGTACCCAAATCCACTGGGTAGAAATCAAGAATGCGGGCGTAACTGGTTAATTCCAGATGGAAAAAACCACAACACTAGCAGTAGCGCTTGCAAATGCCAGACCAACGTGGAAATCAACATATTAAAATATCACAATTCAAAGAGTGGCAACTCTCAACAAAGACTCGTTATGTATTTCCTCAATGTTTATTTTTTCTTTTTGCATCGACTCGTGCTTGAACCTCACCTAATGGTAAGTGTTGATGTGATCAGCGATGAAGCACTAGCTAGCGAGGTTGCCTAGAAGTAACCTATTCACTCTTGACTTAAAGGTTGTGTCTATCAGGAAACACTGACTGTTAAAACACATCATGTTTTGATGCTTCCGCTTTGATACGCAACACAATATTTGTTTTAAGTTCTCATTCAACACGTAAACATTATTCTGCGAACACGTTTTCAATTATTTCCATATTTACCAGGAATATATGGGAAAACAAAATGGCTGTTTTTCTTCCCACACTCATGTGGGAAATCTATAAGAAGTTTTGATGGAACGTTCCGCTTTTCTTTTTGAGAAGACGATTCGAAAAGTAAGAATAAAAAAATTCAACCGACGAAAAAAAACTAAAAAGTAAAAAATAAATAAACCTTTTAAGTCTTGAGTATTGAGCTTATTTACCTACATAAAATATCAAATTTTATATAAACTAATTTTGAGTCGACGCCAAACAACAATCTGTTTATTAAATATCTAAAGACCAATATTCTAAAGACGTCTTTTCTAGTGGTATCTGTCACTAAAACCAGTTTTTTATATCTAACTTCTATTGTTTAGGAAAGGTATGGTTTCCATCATCAGCTCAGTTTCATGATGTGATGATTCCTAAATGCAAATACCTGATAAAGTTATGAAAAGTAAACAGAAACAATATTAGTGCCCAATTTACGAGGTTTTCTCTCAATTTTATCAGGATTCCATGATCAGATCCTGATTTCCTTGACAGGGGACCACCCTTGAGGTATACCCTATCTAAAAAAAAAAGAATCATCAAAATCGGTTCATAAACAACGGAGTGAGGGCCGAACATACGTACAGAAACGCTAAACGTGCCCACAATTTTCGAGGTTTTCTCTCAATTTAATCAGGATTTAATTATCAGATCCTGATTTCTTTAACATGGGACCTTTGAAGTATACCCTATCTAAAAAAAAAATAATCACCAAGATCAGTTCATAAATGATGGAGTGAGGGCTGAACATACACAAAAAAATATATATATGTATATATAGAGTCGAATTGAGAACCTCCTCCTTTTTTTTTCGTCGGTTAAAAATTTGTTCATTAAAATAAAATAAAGATTACAGTGTGTGTTATACCAGAATGTTTTGTTTTGCTGGAACACGCCCAAAACGTTTAAGGAATACATTCATTGTGCGTACGGCTAAGGAGTGGAATTCTCTGCCAGACTCTGTATTTTCTGATAGCTACAACCTAGGAGTCTTTATTCCAATCTATTCTACCGTCAGGTCTCACCTGATGGGCAAACGCGAGCCTATCAAGAATTAATAAGAATTTTCTACAGTTAAAAAAACTTTTTTTACAAAAAAAAAAAAACCGACTTCCAAAAAAAAAAAACAAAAAGTGCAAATAACTTCAATTTCGGAAGTCGCTGTCAAAAAACGAAGAAATAAAACCAGAAACACCGACTTACGAAATTAAAGTTATTTGCACTTTTTGTTTTTTTTTTTTGGAAGTCGGTTTTATTTTTTTTGTAAAAAAAGTTTTTATTTTTCACTTTTTAGTTGTGTTTCCTCATGAAATTGTGTTAACAATGCATATTTATGCGATAGCAGCAATCGCGGTTGATTTGCTGTTATTTTTTGAGAGTTCCGTTGTCTGTCTTCGAAAATCATAGTCAGATCTACATGAAATTTAAATGGGACCATTTCGGAACAAACCCCTTTCGAAAAAAAAAGAATTTTGGAAATCCGTCTATAAATGACGAAGTTATGCCTGAACATACATTAAAAAAAAAAATACAAACATCCGAATTGATAATCTCTTAAAAAAAACCTAAAAACGCTTTTCTTATTTTTCGGATTCACAGCAAGCCCTTTAATTTGATACTCATATCATGGAAATGCATAAAAATAACCAGTCCGCCATCTTCGGGAGTCCGCCATATTTGATTAAGAATGACGTCACTTAGCTAACCATGCATTGCCATTGGTCCTTGATAAGTGTTCGAAGTTTCAATTTAATCCGACGTTTTGAAGTGGGTGAAAATCGCGTTCAAAAATTCTGTTACATAGATACATAGGTACATACCAAGCTAATAAAAGCGTGTTTAAAAAAAAATAAACATACAATAATTTAGCCGCTTGATTAGGAGAGAATTGGAAATTATGTTTCTCTTACTCCGCCGCTGTCTTTTCTGATTAACTTCGTTGCGGGACCCAAGACAGTTAAATCGTTTCTCTGGGACTCGTCGAGCTTCATTGCCTCGGCGTTTTTTCTGGTGATCGCCACTGATGATTCTGGCTTACAGAAGTTACAGTGGTTTGGGAATAGTGTGGCGGGTTTGACCCAAAAAAATAAAAAAAATACAAGGATTTTCAAAAACTTCCTGAACTAGGCAAAGCCTTATCTTATGGATGGTTTGTGATGTTTTTCGTGGTGTGTAAGTGTCGGGTATAGAAAAGAAAAAGTTAAGCAAAAGATAAACACTCAGAAATAACTTTTTTTTGTGATTGTTTTAAGTTTGTGTTTCATAATAAAAATAGGTCCTATGGAGAAAAGCCGGCAAGAAACGCAAACCCTATTCAATTTCTAAAACCCCGCTTTAAGCCTTATAAGGGTCAACATGTGTACTATTCAACTATGAAAAGTCGCGAATATAGGTTCTAGCCAGCATATATGCCAGTGTTTGATAATTTGACTTTTAAGTTTTTGGAATAAAGTCTAAAGTTCTACAGCTGTAAAAGTAAACCGTCAGTAGAGTTCGGAAATCTTTTAATCACGGGAGGATCAAGTGCCATCTTTATTGGTTTTACTGAGAAATATAAGGATGTATCTGTGTTTAATGCGCATAAATGCCAACGACTTTGAGTGGTTAGCTTGTGTGTTGTGTGCTGAGCTCACGCAACGCGTCGTACGGCCACCCAGTAATAGGACTCGCCCATCAAGGAGCACTGCCCCAAATTAGACACCTTATTAATTTATTATACAAAAAACTTTTTTACAAAAAAATAGAACCGACTTCCAAAAAAGTGCAAAATAACTTTAATTTCGGAAGTCGGTGTTCCTGTTTTGTGTCTTCGTTTTTTGACACCGACTTCCGAAATTAAAGTTATTTTGCACTTTTTTTGGAAGTCGGTTCTATTTTTTTGGAAAAAAGTTTTTTATTTTTCACTTTTTAGTTGTGGTTCCCCATTGAACAGTGTTAACAATTCATAGACATACGATAGCAGCAATCGGGGTTGATTTGCTGTCAATTTTTGAAGAGTTCCGTTGTCTGTCTCCGAAACCCATCATCAGATCTTTTTGAAATTTAAATGGGACCATTTCGGAATAAACCCCTTTCGAACAAAAAAAGAATTTTGCAAATCCGTCAATATATGACGGAGTTATGACCGAACATACATAAAAAAAAAAAAAAAAATACAAACATCCGAATTGATAACCTCCTCCTTTTTCGAAGTCGGTTAATAAAACAACAAGTATTGTACTAAACCTCGTATACTAAGAGATAAATACTTAAGTTATCTTTAAAATGGTGAAGGTTTCATAAAAATACGCTTAATAGTTTTTGCTTGATTCTCAATTTTTTATTATTAAGGATTAGGCACAACTTTACTAATTAATGACACTATGTTACAAAAATATTTTAATATCAAATATTCACATAGCAAATTACGAAAAATATCTAGAATTTTTTTTTTTGATAAATAAGACTAGTCGTTTAGACGTGATGTTCAATTTAAAATCATAAGAAGTCGTATATCTGCGCCTTAATTACTTGTAAAAATGACAGAAAAATTAGTTTTAACAGAGGGGTGATTCTCGTATTTTTAAAAAGCGTTCGTATTCGTATCGCATTCGTAATCTGTCGAAGACACCTCTAATTTCCCTGCATTAACAAGTTTTTGACATTGATTGAGACAGAGATGAAATTCCGACATGAATTTGAACGTTTTTTATGTACGAGAATTTTCCTTTTTTAATTAAAAATAAGTTATTGTACCGACTGCGATTTAAATGCGTATATGGGTATCTGAATTGTTGACGGTTGGCGAGTTCCTCTATCTAGAGCTACTCCTGGATGTTGATTCAGGTCATGTTTACCATAAAAATGCATTGTCATCGGAACTGCTAGCCTGTCGGTTTTCTATCGGTTGCATTTTGGGGAGTGTGCGACGGAATTGCATAATTTGATTCCGCCAAGCCCATTTCATCAACGGACCACAAGACGTACAGCGAAGTGCCACCGGTTCATGGTGCACATCCCATCCATACGCACAAAGTGTTTTGAAAACACATAAAATAAAAGCGCGTGCGTACAGCTAGGGAGTGGAATTCCCTACCGGAGTCTGTGTTTCCTGATAGCAACAACCTGGGAGTCTTTAAGTCAAGAGTGAATAGATTACTTCTAGGCAATCGTGCTCCATCTTCGACCACATCATCGCTTGCCATGAGGTGAGATGGTGGTCAAACGCGTGCCTATCAACAATAAAAAAAAAACTGAATCAGCATCTAAAAATTCAACTTCGTAAGATAAATAGTAACTGTGGACATTTAATAAAAGCGTTCATACCAGAATTATGGTAAGTACTGACGACCTGTGGATTGAAATCATTAAAACATGGAATCCTATATATTTTCGTCCTATTTTTACTGTCGAAATATGTGTAAATACTAATAATGAACTAATTTCCGTATTACGAGCAATATTCTAATATAATAACAAACAAACATTGTTATTGTTACTGATTGGTAAGTTTAATTTTTTTTTTGTCATGTGAATAAGGGTTCCGAAGGTTTCCGTAAGAGATTCTTCGGCCCTAAACAAAGTGACATTCTATCAGTAACGATTGTCAAAAGTAGAGGTAATGGTTTTTTTGAGATTGATCACTTGACATTTTGGAGGAGCTCGTGGCTAAAGTAGTAACAGCCACACGGGTCCATTCGGTTAAGCTACGCTTGCCAGGGTTGGTCCATGGATGCGTGACCATCTTTACATGCCGAGACTCCTCCGTGCCTCGGAAAGCACGTTAAGCCGTTCAAAATTACTTTTTATTTCGTTAAACTCATGAGTTTAACTAATAAATTTAATACCAACCGAAAGTATGAAGCCAAATTTGTATGAGTAGACTCGTACAAACGTTAGGTTGTCTATTTTTTTCCTGGCGTAGCTACAGGGTTGGCCCTGTTTATACCTGCCAACTTGGCAGGTATAAACAGGGAAGTTGATACTAGTTACTTTCACCCATTTGTTTATTAAATAAATCATAGATATATAGGGTGACTGGTAATTAGTGACCGATACTTAAACACGTGATTGTACTCATGATTATAAACAACTTTCCCAAAAAACTTTTTTTTATTTACTTATTTACTTTTATCACAATAACAACAGTTTGAAATACGCGAAAATATACTGTACTGCCTATTTTTTTCGCGATTTCAGGTTTGGTCCCATAGTAAAAGTTGTTTGTTATCATGAGTACAATCACGTGTTAAAGTATCAATATAAAAAAATACAAGGAGTACTTTACTTATAGATTACAGAAAAATCTATAAGGAGGAAGTAGTTTTAAAGAAACCCGAAAACAATATGATTTGTATGGAACCCTAAATTACACAGACACGGAAAAACTTCTAGAAAGTTTTGGCTTAATGATAATTTATTCCCTCATAAGTATTTACTTTTGTATATTTACATAGGTTTAGTTTAAGCACGGGGTCTCATCTCGAACAAAGAAAATTTAGTTCAAATAAATGTCATTATATGGTGTAATTTACATCGATTTCTAATTGAAGTTTAAGTAATATTAATATTTTGAAAATAAATATGGTAAAAACTGTATTTTCTAATTTATTATACTGCCCTATGCATAAAATTGTGGAATAATTGGCTTATAATTAAAATTTAGACGATTATTGGAACGAATCCATAGACATCTATATTTCTTGTACCAATAGATGGCACTGTTTGGAGTTTTAGAGTTTATCCATTCGCCTCTTTAAAATTTGAATAGTGGCACATTTTGATACTGAATGCAATAAAATAATTCCTCAAAGTGTGAGAAAATATTGGTAACACTTTAATTAAATTCATTCAGCTTGCAAGCCGTCGCTGCTAACACCATCTAGCGAGTTGTAGAGGACGGGCCCGAACGAAGAACAAAAGTTACTTGTGCCAGACGAAAACCCGTAGTTACGGCGGTACCGTTTCTTTGTATGGGATGAGGCATCTGTACGCTAGAATTATATTATCTGTGGTTTAAGATAATAATGTACAAATATGCTTGCAAATATGCTATCAGGTTAACTTAAATTTTTACTGTCCCAAATTTTAATTAAATTGTGAAGTGATGAACTTTTTTTTTCTTTTTAAAAAAAAAAAAAAAGTGATGGCCTGAAACACAGGTTTGAATGAACCTAGTTCGGGTGGGTCGCTATCTAACATTGTAATTCCTAACCATCATCTTATTTTGCACCAGTAATGTACCATATTTTAGTTTTAGTTTATTTTTAGGCATTATAATTGTATAGGAAATCTTACTACTGTAGACTAAATGTAAATTTTTTGTAAACCTTAATTCAACAAATATTATATTCTATTCTATTTTTTGTGCGCGAGTACGACTCGCTCTTGGCCGGTTTTTTTACATAGTTCGTTACAAGTGAAGCCAATAAAAGGCGGTTAAAAAGGAAGTGAACAACCTCTAACATAAGTATTACTTAATCCTCTTACAAATATTAGTTTGATAGCACTTTGATTCCATTCGCCGGCTTATCGAAATTCGATTTCAGTGCTGAAACCAAAAGCCCTTGTACAAAGCTTAAGAGTTTATCTTGAAATCAATTTAGGAGTGAATAGAGTACTCATAGACAAGCGTACTCCATTGTCGACTCATCGCTTAGCATCAGGTGAGATAGTGGTCAAGCGTGAGCCTATAAGTAATAATAAAAATGGAAATTGAATAACTATGTACCTACTTACAACAAATAAATATGTATAATTATGATAAATTATATTCGTGTGACCGCGAATCGGCAAACGTAAGGTAGGACGCCCTCAGGCTAGGTGGAGCGATGAACTTCGCAGGGTGGCTGGTAGCAGCTGAATGAGAGTTGCCGAGAACCGAGCTGAATGGCGTGCAATTGGAGATGCCTATGTCCAGCAGTAGACTGCTACAGGCTGATAATGATGATGATGATATTCGTGTAGTAAATTGTTTATAATGACACTTTTACACGTCAATCTTTTTTGACATTTAAAACTGGATGGAATTGGTTTTTTTTATTTGACCACTCAGTGAAAAACCATCGAATCAAACTCGGAATCATGTCTTTTTCACCATGATAATTATTTTTTTGTATCATCAATCTCCAAACTCGAAGATGGCCTGCAAGCCACGGAGTAGAGTATCCTGAGGCTTCGTCGTCATCATTTCAGCCGAAAGAAGACCACTGCTGGTCATAGGCCTCACCCAAGTGTCGCCACTTTAATGCAAGCAGTAACTTAGAAGAATGACGTTAACATGGAAAATGTTTTGGTCGTTAAAATAAATATTAAATGGCATCTATAGCTTTTTTTTTGAGTTTGGAAAATCATTCTATGACTTTTCCCGCTCTGGGTGGGGTGAGAGGGCGTGTCAGACCCTTACTGACTAAAACCCACCCCATTCTATCCCAGCCCTGAGTGCCCAGGGGCGACGTAACTTTGTTTCGAATTCATCCACGACCCCTGGGCAGACATATGAAAAAAACCATGACAGATACCTGTATCGTGTAATGCCTCCTATATGGCTGTCAAACTTAGCTATTCACAAAAAATAACAAACAAAAAATAGAGAATACAAAAAAAGCAATGGAGAGAAGCATACTATGAATCAGAAAAATACATAAAATACGAAGCGAGGAGATAAGACAGAAAACAAAGGTTACGGATTTACTGACACATTCAATACCAATAAAGTACCAATGGGCTGGTCACATCGCAGGCTGCTCAGATAGAAGGTGGACAATAGAGACCACCAAATGGTCATGTCGACCATGAGGCAAAAGAAAAACCGTCAAACGAAAGCAATATTATGTTGGATAGTATTCAGCCTACGTCTGGAGCTGTCTATTACACAGACCTTGTGGAAACTAGAACGAATTTCCGTGAGTTAAAGCGTTTTTGCTTCACCTATTATTGGAATCAAGTGTAACAGCTCACAATTTTAGGACCCATTAATATTAGTGTTTTTAACCAGTGGTGCTTGGCAACTGGGCATACCCAAGTTGTAAATACCCCCTTTGTGCCTAATGGCCTAGCTTTGTTCTGCCTCCCGCTTGATTAGGAGGGAAGTGGTAATTATGTTTTTGTTTCTCCTCCGCTGTCTTTTCTGGTTAATTTCGTTGCGAGACCCAAGACAGTTTAATCGTTTCTCTGGGACTCGTCGAGCTTCATTGCCTCGGCGTTTTTTCTGGTGGTCGCCACTGTTGATTCGAAGTTACAGTAGTTTTAGAATAGTGTGGCGGGCTTGTCCCAAAAAAAAGACGAAAGCAGCGATGGGCAGACGACATCGTGCAGGTGGTGGGTAAAGTTTGAATTTATTAGAGCAAGGATAGAGAAAGGTGGAAAAGATTGGGGGAGGCCTATACCCAAAATAGGGTCCATATATCATACAATAAACAAATTTAATTTAATTACTTTTAAATTTAACTAACACTAGATATTAAGCAAATCTATAAACATAGGTAACAACATTTGAAATGTAAAATTAAGGGTTTTGCAATAAATGGATTTATTAGTTATTTATAAGTGTCGCCACAACGACGGTCCTGTGTGTCTCGCATGCGTCGGATTCCCGCGACTAATTCATTTTTGCAATAAAATTCTTCAGGCTATGTCGATAACCTCGGTTCTGCTGCGGATATCCTCATTTCTTGTTCGACCACGCAAAGAAACTCCTAGAAAAGCCCTTTACATTGCCCTTTGGGTGACTTTAAAAGCCTTTTGCAGGTATATTCGCTATTGAGGAGTGGCTGGAGAGGCGCCACTGCGTCCTCATCTTCCGCCTGACGCAGTTCCTCACAGGACACGGTTTTTTCGGGAGGTTCCTGTGTTGGTATAAGTTGGGAGGAAACGCCTGGGTGTCACCATTACGTGAATCACCCAGAGGACACGGTGGAGCATACGGTGGAGGTCTGCCCCGCTTGGGCGGAGCACCGCCGTGTCCTCGTGGATGCGATAGGCGGCAGCGACCTCTCGCGCCCGGCCCTGGCGCCCTGGCCCTGTCGCTCCGTACCATGGCCTGGGCCATGGTACGGAGCGAGAGGGAATGGGAAGCAGTCTCCTCCTTCTGCGAAGCAGTAATGCTCGCGAAGGAGGAGGCGGAATGGATGACATTACAGAGTTACCGCGCCCCTTGGCACTCAGGCAAGGAATGGTGTATGTTGATTTTTTCAAAAAGTGCTTAATCAAATTCGATAACTTATATGACAACCAAACAAAAATAAGAATCATCGAAATCTTTTCACAAGTGACGGAGAAATCACTTAACAAAAATACAGAAAACAAAAGTTAAGAGGAATTGAGAACCTCCTCCTTTTGGAAGTCGGTTAAAATGTACTACGTAGTGCCTATTATAATCAATGTCCACCGAGCAAAGGAGCAATGTACTGCATAGTGCCTATCAAATTGATGTCAACTGACCTGCTGATGAGGCTATTGTTACCGACAGATATTACAGATGTTAAACCCAATGACCCTGTCTAACTCGGTAATCGAAACGACCTCATGCTCGGCATTATCGCTTGCAATCAATAAACTCGAATTTTAATTCGAGATAACTTCAATCAATCTCACTCAACTCAAGTATACCTTAGCTTTCTGTACTTGAAGTTGTTTTATAAAACTAAAAAGATCCTAAAAAAGTATCGGCTTCAATTGAATTTGAACTTTATCAGGTAAAGTATACAGTTTGTTCTTAGATAATCTCGAATTATAAATTCAAATATAGAGACGAAATGGTTTAACTGTATTATTAACAAGCTTTTTTTATTAGCTTCAACTGTAACTAACTTACTAACTCTGTAAAAAATCTAAGAAGTCAAATTTTACCCGCTGCCCGGTTTACGAGTTGAAAATTTTGCATTCAAGTTTAGTTTAAATGACAATGGATAGTTAGCTAAGTGACGCCATTCTAAATTCAATATGGCGGACTTCTAAAGATGGCGGACTATTTATTTTTTATGCATTCCCATGATATTCAATCTGCTTAGCCTTTTCCCAACTATCTTGGGGTCGTCTTCCAATCTTAACCGGATGCAGCTGAATACCAGTATTTTAAATGAAGCGACTGCCTATCTGACCTCCACAACCCAGTAACTGGGTAATACGATACCCCTTGGTAAGACTGGTTGTCAGACTTTCGGGCTTCTGACGACCCGTTACGACTGTCAAAGATCCACGACTGACAACCAAGACCAATGGCTTAATGTGCTTTTCGAGGCATGGAGGAGTCTCGGTGTATAAAAATGGTCACCCATCCATGGACCAACCCCGGCAAGCGTAGCTTTACCTGATGGATCGACCCGTTCGGCTGTTATTACTTTAGCCACGAGCACCCATTATATTATGGATATCAAATGAAAGGCTTTTGAGCAGAATACGAAAAAAAAATGACGTCACTTTAAATTTAATATGGCGGACTTCAAAAAGCGAGTAAATTAGTTTTTTTTTTAACAATAGTATTTAATTTTCCCTACAGATCGGTTGGAAGTACACCAACGCCTGGTTGGTTGGCAACCTCATGTGCAAGCTGCTACTAGTGTTGCGCGCCTTCGGACTGTACCTGTCTTCCAACGTGCTGGTCTGCATCTCTGTTGATAGGTGAGTGACTTTTAAAAATACTATGCAAGTAGAGTGCGATCGATGAATTTATTTTCAACAGTTTACGGTGCCAAACTTAATTTAGGCTGTTGCTATCATTTTCTCTTTAATAAAACAAGAAAGGGACGGACGTAAATTAGAGCTTTCAAATTTAAATGAACTAATATTTCCAAACAAATTAAGGGTGCATGTAAAAACATATCGACTAAAAAAACACAGAAAAGCGCATGGCGTAAACTATAATTTAAGATTATAGTTTTCGATTCTCTAATTTTAGTTTAGTTATTGAACAAGAGAAACGGTACCTATAACTACAATACAACTAAATAAAACAACTAAACTAAATAACTTAATAGGTATATAATTATATATACAAACTAATAATAATAACTTATATGTACAAATGCGTATGAAAACAACTCATTGGGCATCAAAAAATTCATCCACATCGCTGCCAATGGAAAAAGTACAAAAAACGCTGGCAGCATCGCCACGTTGAATGGCAATGCTGATTCGTTTGATTTGATTAATTTTAATTAACTACGTCGGGGCAAGATAAGGTAAAGTGGCACTATCAGCGAAACCGTTTATCAAAAGTCCAAAATGTTTGGGTTGATAGGGGTTAAATGCCTATCACCCAGCCTTCTCAAAAATCCCAATCAGTAAGTACCTAAATCTATTGATTTTATTAAGTTGACTGTTTTGATTCACTCACTATATTATCAAAGATATCTCCTCAACTGTCGCGCCTCTTATCGCAGTTTGACATATTTACGACCGGGCTCATAAAAAACAACTTGCTGAGGTTTCTATTGGAGCGAGGCACTTAAACCACTGTATCAATTTACATGAAATTTTGCATGTTGCACTATGAATAGACAAGTAATAGAGTTGTTGTGTTGGAGTTGTAGAGTCCGATATCATATTTTCCTATTATTCACACTCAAACTTCAAATTACGAAATCAAAACAACATAACGGCTTTTTAAAATTGCGTTTCTGCGTTTGCGTTGCGTTTTGTGTTGCGTTTTTTTTCTAACACTATGTAATAACTATCTAAGAATGCATGTGAACCATGCCACAGGATATAAGATCTTTAGTTATTTAATAATAGAGGTTTAAGCCGCGTAATCTGGATCGGCATACGGGTATGCCGCTGGACGTTCAGGGGATATGCTTATTTTATAAGTGTTATGGTAGGTATTGTAGTACCCCAAGGCACCAGTACGGCCTGCAGGGATTCTGGGACGTTCTAGTAGTTTCAGGATAGAGGTCTCACTTGCTGGCAACCCGAGAGTGCGGTATATAAAAGGGTAACTGGCTACAGGAGGATAAGAAAAGAGACGAGGGCGCGACAGACTCTATATTGATTTTTATAAGAATTACATGTGTGCCCACTTGCAAGGGCAATACTCTCAAGTCTCACATAAACCTATGCTTTTAATATATACTCGAACGAATCCTCAATATTCTTAACTGCCAGCTAAAGGCCAGTGCAGACTCGCTGAGTTTAGGCTGTGTCAACAATCGCCACAGTATCTTAATAAAATGATATCTTAAAAAACACTAATACCATACTATGATATCCTTACCACTCATCATCATCAACATCAGTATATACTCGTATGCTACTTTTTCCAAAGGGTAACCAACGGGACCCTATTACTAAGGCTCCGCTGTCCTTCCGTCTGTCAGCGGGTTGTATCTCATAATCTGTAATAGGTTGACAGTTGAAATTTTCACAGGGTGTGTAATTCTGTAGCCGCTACAACAACAAATTGTAAAAATAAAAATAAATTTAAAACTAAAGGGGTTCACCTGGGAGCCCCCTTTAATTACATTACGCGGCAATAAAAAACACGTTTTTAGAAACTTTTTTTTTCCAGTTTATGATACGGAACCCTTCGTGTGCGAGTCAGACTCGCACTTGGCCGGTTTGTTATTACAAGCTTTAATTAACTTTTAATGTTTGTTTGTTCGGGTCTAATCTTCCAAGCTGAATCCTACGGAGTTAAATTTTTACGTGTGGGTTCACTTCCGATGACAATGCATTTTTACGTGTGGGTTCACTTCCGATGACAATGCATTTTTATGGTAAGCATGACCAGAATTCTATGGCAGCAAAGTAAAGATGGACATCTACATTTTTGCTAAAATGTTTTTTATTTTTTTAACTGACGAAAAAAAAGGAGGAGGTTCTCAATTCGACCGCATATATGTTTTTTTTTTTTTTTTTTGTATGTTCAGCCCTCACTCCGCCATTTGTGAACCAATCTTGATGATTATTTTTTTGTTAGATAGGGTATACCTCAAGGGTGATCGCATGTCAAGAAAATCAGGATCTGATAATGGAATCCTGGTAAAATTGAGAGAAAACCTCGAAAATTGTGGGCACGTTGAGCGTTTCTGTACGTATGTTCGGCCCTCACTCCGTTGTTTCTGAACCGATTTTGATGATTCTTTTTCTCATAGATAAGGAAATTAGGATCTGATCATGGAATCCTGATAAAATTGAGAGAAAACCTCGAAAATTGGGCACGAATATTGTTTCTGTTTACTTTTCATAACTTTATCAGGTATTTGCATTTAGGAATTATCACATCATGAAACTGAGCTGATGATGGAAACCATACCTTTCCTTAACAATAGAAGTTAGATATAAAAAACTGGTTTTAGTGACAGATACCACTTAATATACTTTGAAGAAAAGACGTCTTTGGAATATTGGAGGTAACCTCAACTGGTCAATATCCTGGGAACCTCATGGAAGGATGGTTACATCATCAGCTCAGTGCCAAGAGGAATGATGAAGGATTAGAAATTAGCCTCAGAGTGTTAAAAGATGATGCGAGTCACAAAAAATCATGAAATAAAAAACTTTTTAACAAAAAATTCAACCAACGAAAAAGAACTAAAAAGCAAAAAATAAATTAACCTTTTAAGTCTTGACTATTGAGCTTATTTACCTACATAAAATATTAAATTTTATATAAACTAATTTTGAGTCGGCGCCAAATAATAAAATATAATACATCTAGCCTTCTTTATTTCTACGTACATATAAAATTTAGATATTTAATAATCACATTGTTATTTGGCGCCTACTCAAAATTAGTTTATACTCGTCTAAAATTTGATATTTTATGTAGGTAAATAAGCTCAATACTCAAGACTTAAAAGGTTAATTTATTTTTTGCTTTTTAGTTCTTTTTCGTCGGTTGAATTTTTTGTTAAAAAGTTTTTTTTTTGAAAAAATAGATTACATCAACCCTCTCTACAAGTCTGTTTTAAAATTATTTCAAAATTCAAAATAATTACAAAAATCTGGCACGTAAATAAAGACATCTACACTCAGTTTCGAAAAAAATTTGCAGTAGAGACGGACGTTTGAATTTGGTCGTCTTTACTTCGGAATATTGACAGATGATTGAAACGTAAAAAAAGTCATCTGTCACCTGTCAATCGTGAATTTTTATTTTCTCCTAATAATAGTTCTTTTATTTTTTATTTCGCGTGGTTTGAGAACTAAATAAATTATTTAACTGACATAAACAGATAAAGTTTGGTGGTAGATAACTTATATAATGAAATGTGTAAATTGATAAATTTAAAGTAAATAAAGACATCTACAAAATTTGGTTAAAAAAAGCGAAATATTGATTGCATGTTGCTTTGATTTTTTTTAATATCCAGATATGTATTTACTGGAGATTGTTATCTTAGTTATTCAATATTTTAGATAACGTAGAAACGGATATCAGGCACATGTCTTCTTCTACGTAGAAGATTTTTTAGAGTAAAAAGTACATTTACAGTATTTCAGTAAAATAATGATATAGTGATCTCTTTTATAAAATCAATAAAGAAGGTTATTTTAATGCATCATAGAAAATTTCATGTTAATCAGTCCACAACTCTCAAAATAGTCACAATTTTTTACTAAATATGCTCTCCTGTAAAATTGCGATCTTGTAGATGTCTTCTTCTACTTTGCTGCCATCGAATTGACATTTAGGATTGACTCCACACAAACACGAACATTTAAGACCTTGTTTAAGAATATTTTTTACTATTTAATTTTTATGAGTTGAGAAATTATATCAAACTGGCCAGACAAAGTAGGTAATTCTCTACCTACAATATAACAAACAGGCTACTTTAATTCTCCGTAATCCGTTATTTAATCACCAGTCAAAAATTCAAAAATTATCCCTCGGGAGCGTCCCAAGGGATTAATTTCGACTCTCTTATAAAAGCTTATAAAAGATAAGTCCCAACCACAATAGGAACGATTCCAGGGTAAAAAACAATAATTCTATTCAGTCCGTAAGTTAGATTATAAAAAAGTGTGTGTATACTTATGTACGCACGTAAGAAGTTATACTTCATCATCTCATCATCATCGCATCTCATCGCATTTCATCTCATCAAATGCTAAATGATAAAAATGATGTTTATTCAGTAAATAGGTTACAAGGAACACTTTTACACGTCAATGTTTTTTGTCAGTTTAAGCTAGATGAGGCCGGTGTTTCCTAGCTAACTACCCTGAGAAGAAACACCGAAACAAACTCAGAGGTCAAAGTCTCTTTTAGTGTTCAAATCCATACAATGTGTACTGGTTAAATCATATGAGAACCATGTACGTTTATGTCTGGGATGAGCTTTTTGAAGAAAGCAACACACGAATTCGAGTGGACCTGTCCAGACAGTGCAAGCATTTGTCAGTCATCGCGAAGCTCAACTCAGAACTTTAAGGAGCTCAACGAACCGACGAACAATACCAAAGTAAGGACATTTAAGTAGGCCGCAAAAATACTCAAACTGCCAGACAATCATAAAATCTACATGAATATAACGACATACATAGTTCTCGCATTCACATTATTCTATATTTGGACCATGCAGCTTAGTGTCATCGCATCTCATCTCATCTCATTTGTATCGTAATCGTAGTTTGACGTAATGATTATCATTATTATATTATTATAATATTCTTCTTTTTTCGCATTCACTCTCGCTCTGTCTCTTTCTATTCCCCCTCCCCAGGAGCGTTAAACGTTTAACGCTTTTTTGTTGCAAGTCGTTTAAAAAGTATAACTTCAAAAATGTTGGACACGTATTTGCTTTATCAAATCAATGAAAAATGACAAAGATAAAACGCATCAAAGATCAGGAGACGGGGTTTGTTACGTCACCTTTGAGTAAAAAGTGGTACAATTCCAACTCGTGAAGTGTCGTCAAGTGTGACGTCATCGACGCGTAGTGTTCCACGCGCGCCTCAAAGAGATGATTGTCAGCCACCACTGACGGGGCCCATCGTGGCCGGTGCCTGCATGCCTAGGGGTAGCGGATAAATTCTGAAAATGAGTTACCGCACCTCTGGGCACTCAGGCAGGGAAGGAACAGGGGTGGGTTTTAGTCAGTAAGAGTCTGACACTCCCGCTCCACCCAGAGCGGAAGAGAGTCGACGGCGCGTAGTGTTCCACGCGCGCCTCAAAGAGTTGTCAGCAAAGGACGGGGCCCGTCACGGCCAATGCCTGCCCGGGGGTTAAGGATAAATTCGAAAGAGTTACCTCGCCCCTGGGCACGTAGGGCAGGGAGGAACAGGGGTGGGTTTTAGTCAGTAAGAGTCTGACACGCCCTTCCGCTCCACCCTAGAGCGGAAGAAGTCATAAGATGATTTCCCACCCCCCAAAAAAAAAAAAACCCAGTGCGGAAGAAGTTTTTGCCACATTTTTCATTGATGCTTCGCTCCTGTTAGACACAGCGTGATTTATATAGCCTATAGCCTTCCTCGATAAATGGACTATTCAACACAAAAATATTTTTTCAATTCAATCCAGTAGTTCCTGAGATTAGCGCGTTCAACCAAACAAACAAACGAAACTCTTTAGCTTTATGATAGCGGCTAGACGCGTTTAAGCAAGCTTAAACGTCGAAATCTGGGCGTTTAGAATTGGTGAAATCGAGCCTTAGTCATTAACCCAATTGTCCGAGCGAAATAGAACCAATCCGTGGCGTAGAACAGCTGTACCGTCAGAATCAAATAAAACCACTTTCAAAGCTCGCTGGTTCCCTAAGCCCTAAGCTCGATTAGAAGGGTATACCAAATAACATTAAGGCGCTATTAACTGCCAATGACCTTGAGTGGTTAGCTTGCGTGTTCCGTGGTGAGCTCACGTAACGCGTCGTACGTCCACCCAGTAATAGGACTCGCCCATCAAGGAGCGCTGTCCGAAATTAGACGCATTATTCATTTATTACACATAAAACAACAAGTATTAAACGAAAACACTTAGACTAAATTATAAATAATTAAATGATCTTTAAAATAGTGAAAGTTTCATAAAAATACGCTTTATAGTTTTTGCGTGATTCTGAATTTACTATCCGCGTTAGACATAAATTTACAAATTAATTACACTACGTTATAAAAATATAATTTCAAATATTCTCAGATCAAATTACGACGAAAATTATCAAAAGTAACATATCTTTTTTTCAAAGAAATAAGAGTAGTCGTTTAGTCGTGATGTTCAAATAAAAACCATTGAAAGTCGTATAACTGCGCCTTAAGTCTGCTTCGTGTGTCACGCAAGTGTACAGGTAACGAAAGAGATTAGTAACCAACCAACTTCTTTTTATTGGACTGCAAAGAATCCGGAGTTCACGCGACTTCACGCTCGATGGCTCTACGTTTATATTTGTTCAAGGAGCATTCGGTACGTCGCAAAAATCAAAAATAAATTATGCTAACATCTTCTTTAACCGACGAAAAAAAAAGGAGGAGGTTCTCAATTCGACCGTATATGTTTTTTTTTTTGTGTATGTTCAGCCCTCACTCCGTCATTTATGAATCGATCTTGATGATTATTTTTTTGTTAGATGGGTATACCTCAAGGGTGGTCCGATATCAAGGAAATCATGATCTGATAATGGAATACTGATAAAATTGAGAGAAAACCTCGAAAATTGTGGGCACGTTAAGCGTTTCTGTATGTATGTTCGGCCCTCACTCCGTTGTTTATGAACCGATTTTGAAGATTCTTTTTTTCTTAGATAGGGTATACCTCAAGGGTGGTCCCATGTCAAGGACATCAGGATCTGATCATGGAATTCTGATAAAATTGAGAGAAAAACTCGAAAATTGGCCACGAATATGGTTTATGTTTACTTTTCATAATTTAATCAGATATTTGCATCTAAGAATCATCACATCATGAAACTGAGCTGATGATGGAAACCATACCTTTCCTAAACAAATAGAAGTTAATTATAAAAAACTGGTTTTAGTGACAGATACCACTTAATATGCTTTGAAGAAAAGACGTCTTTAGAATATTGGAGGTAACCTCAACTGGTCAATATCCTGGGAATCGAGTGGAAGGATGGTTACATCACCAGCTCAGTGCCAAGAGGAATGATGAAGGATTAGAAATTAGCCTCAGAGTATTAAAAGATGATGCGAGTCACAGAAAATCATAAAATAAAAAACTTTTAAACAAAAAATTCAACCGACGAGAAAAAACTAAAAAGCAAAAAATAAATAAACCTTTTAAGTCTATATGTAGTAGGTAAATATCAAATATTATATAAACTAATTTTGAGTCGGCGCTAAATAATAAAACGATTAATTACCTACATCTAGCCTTCTTCATTTCTACGTACTATTGAAGACAAAAGTGCATGGAGAGCCTAAGGTCGACTTTTGACTGTGAGGTTTTGCATTACGTATCATGACTTTCATGAGACGACTAGATGGCGCTGTTCAATCATGAATATAACACTGCAAAGCTTATAAACCTTATTATGCAGAGGCAGATAATAAGGTTTTAAATACCTAAAATAAATACTAAGTAATAATAATATATTTATATTCAAATAAACAAAAATTACTATATTTTCTTATTTCCGAGTACTTAATACAGCGCCATCTAAACCAAACTAAATAAGCCAATTGGTATATCGGTTAATTCGACTACAGATGGCGTCGATCATAAATAATAAAAATCCCTACATTCACAAAGTAGCTCTTATTTTCACGTTCCAGAATAAATAATCAGTAGCTCAGGTGGATAAGCATGGCAGAATAACATAGATCGTTCAACAGGGCACCGGTTCGCAACCCAGCTCTCTGTCGACTTTTTTTAAATTTAATTATTATAATATATAATTTATATTCTATTTTTTGTATTTTTAAACGTTTTTATTTTATTTTTTGTTATAAATAATACAAAAAATATGAGGTATAAGATGTATAAATGAATATAGGGATAATATACAAGTATACATATACTACTATATATAACATTATATAAATATATATTATATAAATTACTTTCATAATTGGTGGTAAGTATTAGTATTATTAGTAAAAAACATTTATGTAAGAAGATTTAGATATATTTTTCGTACAGCTTAAGATTTACTAAGTTTAATTCTCGTAAAGGATAAGAAATGAAACTATTTTATTGATTATAGTTTAAGACATTTAATTCTCAAAGAAGAATACAATTTATGTCTTTCTTTCTTATAGAATGTATAACCTAACCTAGCAGTTTTACATCCAATTAACAATGATTTAATTCACTTGTTAAGGAGAAATACAAGTAAAATTTATAACTGAATAACTATTACAAAATAGAAGACCTTAACAAAGTAAAACTGTATAATAGATATTATAAGTATTCTAAATCAAAACTGTGTTGTGCTATTCTTCTATTATCTAGTTTTATTTACATTATGTTATAATAACTTTCACTATATATGCAACCTTAGTTCTGTAAATATTTTACCTACTCATAAATTATAAAAATTTTACGTTTTGCATAATTATGTTTAGTGGTATTGACTATAATGATTGATTTGTGCATTATGTTATGACTAAGGTTCATAGCTTAAGTATTCGTTCCAGAAGGAGGAAGAAATTGAAGCTAAACCTAAAATCAATAACAATTGTAAGACCGGGTTATAGCTGTCATTTTGGGACCGAGTTGTTTATAATAATAAATAAATAATTTATTATGTTGGAAAGGAATCTATATTTATATTGTTTTTATTTTAATTTCTTATATTATATAAGAAATCAAAATCATTAGTGTAATAACATTTTGTTGTTATAAAGTAATGTATAAATTTATCCAACTTACACCAAGTTTGATTACTGTAATTTATCATATAAATTATAGCTACCCCGGTCTTTTCATTTTTACTCAATCATTATTACTCAATTCAATAGTCAACACTTTATATTCTATAATATTTCGTGAATCCGCCATTTTGATCGATTACAGCTTGCAACCGCGAACCCATGGAGTCTATTAATTTTTCACATAAATTGTGACCCCGTATAGAATCCCATACCTCCATGCAGTGAGTACTCAGTGCTTCCTTAGTCCTTTCGTTCCTATTGTCCCACTTTTGAACCATAACGCCCCATAAATTTTTTCAATGGGGTTTAAATCTGGCGATCTCGCAGGCCAAGGAATAATTCGTATGTCCGATTGCTGGCTAAACCACTCTTGCACAATTATGGAACGGTGTATAGGACAATTGTCCTGCACGAACGTTATTACTGGCATGTCTTCTACAGGAAAAACATTCCGCACAGTGGGCAACATGACGTCATTCAGCACATCTAAGTAGTTAACACTGTTTGCACGACTGGGTATTACAGTAAGTTCTCCTGGTCCTGCAGCTGTCATCCATCCCCAAATGTTCACTGTTATACGACCGGATTCAGAGTTAGGCACAACGTGATCACTATCATAACGCGTATTATTCCTACGCCACAACCTAACTCGCCCGTGCTGGCTAGACTTGAAAGTCTTTTCATCACTGAAGATAACGTTGCTCCAGTCGAAATGTCTGTATTTCAAAGCGAACTCCAATCGTGCTCTTTTATTAGCTTCGGTTAGCAATGGCTTAATAGCATGTCGACGATAATGCAGACCTTCACTATGAAGAGCACGATACACCGTCCGCAAAGATGTATCAAACAACTCTGCGTAATATCTTGTTGGTGTAAAGCCATTTTCCTCATAACCTTGCACCATAAGTTGACGCTGGTCTGAGTCAATATGGCGTCTTCTGCCAGATCTACTGCGGTGTTCCAACGAACCCTCTTCTTGAAACCGCTTTATCCATAAAGTGACAGTCTTTACCTATAAGGGAAATATATTATTTATTATTTTCGTGTATCGATAACCATGGATAATAAAATAAATAACGAACAGTGATTTTAAAACATTACTTACGTTTAAGCCAGTTTCTCTCGAAATTTCAGAATAATTTAGGCCTTGATTATGCAATGCTATTATTTGGGCCCTCGTAGCCATATCAATATTAGAACGCGAACTCATGGTAAAGATAAATATTAAAAAATTGTTAAATGCAATCGTAACTGAACTCACTCAAAGATAGTAAAGAACGTTATGATTGAACAAAAAGATTTAATTTTTATACAGTCAATATTAAACTACCCTCAATTCTTTTGAGATTTATGATACAGGTTAAAGTCGAACAACAACTTCGATATAATAAAGAGTAGGATAATTTCAACTCATTGCGTAATGACGCAATAGTCCAGTGGCTATGGTATCGGTAAATGTTATGCCACCGAGTTCGAATCCTAGTTATTACGAGCTTTGCTTTATAAGGTTTGTAATGTCGTAGGAGAATTTGTGTTAAAATTAAGTAATATTGTAACTAGCAAAAAACAAGATAATGTTCTTTAACGAGAGATGTATATTTTCCAATCCAACTACTATACTAGCGCCATCTATGTCGTTCAAGACGTATTATTAAGGCGATGAAACCCTGTACTAACGATTTTGGTTTGGAACTCTCCATGCACTTCTGTCTTCATTAGTACATATCAAATTTTGATATTTAATAATCAGATTGTTGTTTGGCGCCGACTCAAAATTAGTTTATATTAAATTTGATATTTTATGTAGGTAAATAAGCTCAATACTCAAGACTTAAAATGTTTATTTATTTTTTGCTTTTTAGTTCTTTTTCGTCGGTTGAATTTTTTGTTTAAAAGTTTTTTTATATTCGACTGCAAAAAATTAGGAGTTCACGCGACTTCACGCTCGATGGCTCTACGTTTATATTTGTTCAAGGAGCATTCGGTACATCGCAACAATCAAAAATAAGTCATGCTGACATCTTGTTTTTGAAGTGAAAACTTTTTTACAACCCGTCCGACTTAAGGGCCTTTTTTTTTTTGGGGTGGGAAATCATCCTATGACTTCTCCCGTGGTATCCTCTGGGTGGAGCGGGAGAGCGTGTCAGACTCTTACTGACTAAAACCCACCCCTGTTCCTTTTGCGCGTTTTGCTGAGGCGTGAATGTAAGTAAACCGTCACGGTCGAGTCGGTGACGCTAAATCGGGTCTACTCGGCTCCACTCGGCATCGAGTGTGCTTGGGTCGCTAACACACTGAATTGTGTATACTCGGCTCCAGTCATCATCTGCCACGTGTTGTATGTAAACAGTGTAGTAAATAGACTATGTTACAGAATTAGAAGAAGTTTTTACTTCTGTATGTGTGTTGTTTGTACGTGTGCACAGTGGCCCTGGCAACTGCAACTGATGGAACACAGGTGGATTTTAGTCACTAGAAGTCTGAATCTTTTAATCTTTCTTTTTTATGAATTGTTTATTTAACATTCTTCTCATATAATATAAGCAACAAGACATACGAGTATGTAACCAGGATTGTAATACATAACATGGTTTATAAGAGTGTCCATGGAGTTTCTTGCACGTTCTCCTCCACAGAGATCTACGCCTTGGAATGTGCAATTAACTTCATCTTTCTGACTAACCGACTTATTGACAATTCAAAAGTGCCTGTAAATGGTTTATTCGAAATAAATGCTTTGAATTTGAATTTGAAACGCCCTCCCACTATTACTTCCGACTGTACAACATATATATATTTTTTTGTAACTAAGTCCTTTGTCTACCCTCATTCTATTCTTTCAACATTATATCAGGTCTATAATAAGCAGATTTCTGTTATTAAATTATTATTTTTAAGTCTAATGCTGTATTAGAGAGCTCGTGGCTTAATAACAACAGCCGCACGGCTCGATCTTTGAGGTAAAGCTAACGCTTGCCGGGGTCGGTCCGTGGATGGGTGACCATCCATTACATACCGAGACTACTCCATGCCTCGGGAAGCACGTCAAGTCATTGGTCCCAGCTGTCATTTGTAGATTTTTTACAGTTGTTACGGGTAGTCAGAAGCCAGAAAATCTGATAACAGTCTTACCAAGGAGTATCGTGTATGTACTGGGTTGTGGTGGACCGATGACCTGGTGAGAGTCGCGGATAACCGATGGATGCGAGACGCACAGGTCCGGTCATTGTGGGGACACTTGGGGGAGGCCTATGTCCAGCAGTGGACGTCTTTCGGCTGAAATGACGATGATGATGACTGGGTTGTGGAGGTCAGATAGGCAGTCGCTCCATGTAAAATACTGGTGTTCAGCTGCATCGGGTTAGACTGGAAGCTGACACCGATATAGTTGGGAAAATACTAGGCAGGTTCTGCGTAAATTAATTCCGACAAAACCCTTTTGAATATATAGCAACGCAAGATAAATAACCTAAATGATGAGCTGATCCGTTCCACGTGCATGATCGGAGGCGGCGGTGAAAATCCAATTAACTATAAATCTATGCGAGGATTTCCCTGGGCGATACCGAGCCACGTCTCAGCACATTACTGACAAGTTCGCCAAAATGCAAGGGGAGGGATTAATTGAAAATATACAGGTTGTAACGGAAAGGTGTGGTCATATTTTAAAAACTGCATCTGCTCATCGATATGAAGAACTTTCTTCAAGAAAACCTAAGGAAATTCTCAAAAAAAATTTTTACCTCCCATACAAATTTTGATCAGCTGATGATAACTTTGTATGAAAAGTACAATTTTTTTTTTGGGAATTTTCTGTTTTTTCTTCGAGAATGTTATTCATACCCATGGGCAGAGCCGGTTCTCAAAATATGACCACACCTTTCCGTTACACCCTGTATATTGGTGCGGATTCTGTTGTGCACGAACTAAAGTTAATTTAGGCTATTGCTATCTTTTTCTCTATAATAAAACTAGAGAAAGAGACTGACGTAAATTAGAGCCGTCAAATTTAGTTGAACTAATATTTCCATACAAATTAAGGGTACACGTAAAAACATGTCGATTAAAAACACGGTGAAGCGCAAGGCGTAAACTAGTTTGACATCTCTTACTTAGTTCATAGATATAGCCATTCTTTTCTCGCACTAGTGATGTTCTAATTTTAGTTTAGTTATTGAACAAGAGAATTGGCACCATTATTATATTTCGGTCGTTACAGTTTTATATATCTTTGTATTATAGGTTAAGCAAAACAAGACGAAAGCAAGGTCTAAATTAAAGTTTTTTTTTAATTGCAAACCTTGGCAGCAGTCGTGGCCCAGTGGTAACGGCCGCGACTTACAAGTTGTAGGTCGTGAGTTCAAGCCCAGGCAGGCGCTTTATTTGCGCCTCACTGCTCTGAAAACGTTAAAGGAAAATATGTGAGGAAACCGGCATGTCCTAGAACCAAAAATTCGAAGACAAGTGACCAATTGAATCCGCGTGGATTACGGCCCACACCCTCTCACAGAGAGGAGGCCTGTACCGTGTACCAGTGGAGACATTAAAAGGCTGATGATGAGGATACCTAAATGTAATTAACTTATTAAGATAAAAGATAAGCAATACCTACTTTAAATAAAAAAAAAAATGGAAAATGGGAGTAAATTTTGAGGATTTCAAATGTATTTTTGTCATATTTATAAAAAACAGTTTAAAAGTTATTTATATAAAAAACTTTTTACAAAAAAAAAATACAACCGACTTCCCTAAAATAATACTAAAAAATGCAAAATAACTTTAATTTCGGAAGTCGGTGTTTCTAGTTTGGTTTCTTCGTTATTTGACACCGACTTCCGAAATTAAAGTTATTTTGCATTTTTTAGTATTATTTTAGGGAAGTCGGTTGTATTTTTTTTTTGTAAAAAGTTTTTTATTTTTCACTTTTTAGTTGTTTTACCCCATTCTAAAACTAAATGAATAGTAAAGTTATGCTCGAATTGATAGCCCCAAAAATAGGGAATTTGAACGTAGTTGGTGAAATTAGGGTGTATCAGGGTGAACTGTACAAATCTGTATACCCCTTCAGAGCGCATCAGCGTGATGTAATGTTGTGGAGTGGTGAAAACAATATACAGACATGCGATTGCAGCAATTCTGGAAGGTTTGCTATCATTTATTGAAGAGTTCCGTTGTGTATCTCCGAAGTCCTTCATCAGATCTTCACCAAATTAAAATGGGACCAAATGTAAAGCAACAGCTTTCAAATAAAAAAAAAAATCTTCAAAATCGGTTCACGTAGTTAGAAGTTATGAGGTAACACACATAAAAAAAAAAAAAAAAAAAAAAAAAAAAAATACAGTCGAATTGAGAACCTCCTCCTTTTTTTGAAGTCGGTTAAAAAATAGATGAAAATTGACCAGACCCTCCCCCCCCCCCTTATCTCTGAAACTGTCTAAAATTATTTAATAAATCATTTATAAATACTTATAAATTACAGGAAAACCTATACTTTTTACAGGTTTTCCTGTAATTTATAAGTAGTTATTTACTCTCTCAGTTAGAATTGATGCCAAATGTAAGTATTTCATGAAATCATGACATTTGGCATACATTCTAACTGAGAGAGTTGTATTGATGATTTTAATGATTATAATTCTATAAATACATACTTGCTACGGCCGTGAATCAAATTTTGTCCAAGATACAACCTGACACTGACCTGCATATTGCAAAAAACGTAAGAAATTTTTAATTTCGCGGGCGACCCTGGAGCATTCACCTTAATAGAAGAGTCTTCAAGAAACTTCTAGGTTATTGATATAATACCCGCCTCTAACTGTCACGCTGCTAGGCAAAGGCTTTCTCGTACAGTGAGGGCACGAGAATTAATCACCACACGGTCACTCAGTTTAAGAAAGGAACAACTTTCTGCAAGGAAGTCTTAGTCAATTCCCAAAAAACAAACAAGTGGCACTCCGGCAGTGCCGGCAGAAAACTTGAATAAAAGTCGAATTATTTTTTCCTATCTCAAAACTACCCAGTTCACCTAAAGAAGTTTTAATTGAAAGAAAATGTACCTCCTATACAAATTTTGATGATTCTTCCTTAGAGAGAGTCTTCTTATCGATGGGTAGATGCAGTTTTTTAAAATATGACCACACCTTTCCGTTACACCCTGTATACGTAATCATTTAATGGATACGAGATTATTATTTTTTCCCCAATAAAAATAATTAATTAATAAAAAACAAAACTTTTAAAAGGCAACACCGAGCGCTCGACAAAGTTTTTCTTTCTTTCTTTCTTTAAATAGAAAAATTCCCAAAAAAAAAAATTGAATTTTCCATCGATATTTTTAAGGGAGGTAAAAAAAAAATTGAGAATTTTCACAGATTTTCTTGAAGAAAGTTGTTCATATCGATGGGCAGATGCAGTCCTTAAAATATGACCACACCTTTCGGTTACAGCCTGTATGTGTACGCAGCACGATACCAAGTAATACCCTTCAGGATCGGACAGGGTTTTTGTTACATGCTGTGGAGAAAACTGAAACGAGAGAAGGGAGACTTATGCCCTGATGTTAAAAATGATAATATGCTGTCCATGCTAATAATGATATCCTATCAAACTAATATAATAAATACGAAAGTTTGGATGGGTGTTTGTTACTCTGTCAAGCAAAAACAGCTGAACGGATCTGGATAAAATTTGGCACAACAGAGATTATAGTAGAAGCTAGTAATTTTAATAACCAGCATACAGGGTGTAATGGAAACGCTTCCGAAAACCGAAACGGGTGATATTCTTGATACGATACCATCAAAAACTATTTTTTTTACAATTTTACCAATTATTTTTAGCATTTTGCGTACACTATGCTGTGAGAACAATTAAATGAAACCGTTATTTGCGATTAAAGACGATTTTTTATTTACAACTTTAGCATGCAATGTATGCGTAAAATATCAGCTGACGCTCACACATTACCTCGAGTTCAAAGAGCACGCGCGCTCGCCGACAGCCGCGCCGCCAACGACCAACGTCCACGCGACACCGACGTAAAGCGAAAGGTTACTGGTATCCGTTTGCATTTAGGTTGTATATACTCTACGTTCTCGCTTCATAAGCGTTCCCCTTACACCCTTAATGATGTTGGAAATCTGTCCGCCAAAAACATAACAGACTGAAAATAAATAAACAATTCTGTAGACATAGTTCTGCAAAGATTTTGGTCGATTCCTATCATGTTGATTGTCAACAAGTATAAATCCAAAATCCCCGGCTACTGAGAATATTGTAATGGGAAATACTAAACACAATCAAAGTTGGTTGAACCCTTTGGGTTTAGGGTAGCATTTGTAACCACTAGACGAACGGGACGGTCAAATAGTACCCAGTTATATAATTGGTACAGATATTCTAAATACTTCTAGTTGTAATGTGTATAGACATGTGCTCTTGTGTGCGTAACTGCAGGTAGCGTTAGCAAGCTCATCGTTTTTATGCTAGCTTTTATTTAACTTGCAATGTTTTTAGGGAGGCCTTTGCCCAGCAGTGGGACAGTATGGGCTATTAATAATAATGTGTGTACAGACTGTTGTCAGCATTATCTAACCCACCCTAAAATCATACGACTTTGGACCCTCTGCCTGTAACATTAAGGTTTATTTAATTTATATGAGCTTATCAGACAAGTGCACGAGGACTCGATGAACAAAAATACAATAATAACACAGACACGCAAATTTGATCTTTAACACGTAACGTTAATGTAAAACCACCCGTATGTTCGGGTTAAATCTTGCAAACTGAATCAGAACCACTTCTTCTTATCTCACGGAGTCGAATTTTTACATGGTGGTTCAGTTCCGCTGACAATGCATTTTTACGGTAAGTATGACCAGAATCGACATCCAAGATTAGCTCCAGATAATAATACTCTTCAATGCACAACAGCACGGACAAAAAATTTTGTGTAGGTACACATTAGCCGATTAACCGGTATAAAAGCTTGTTTAAAATGTTTTTTTAACTATTAACTTATTCACTCTTATGTATTTGAGAAAGTATTACTTCAGGCGCTATTAACTGCCAATGACCTTGAGTTGTTATCCTGCGTGTTCTGTGCTGAGCTCACATAACGCGTCGTGCGTCCACCCAGTAATAGGACTTGCCCATCAAGGAGCGCTGTCCGAAATTAGACGCATTGTTAATTTATTACACATAAAACAACATGTATTAAACTAAAACACTTAAGACTAAATTATAAATAATTAATTGATCTTTAAAATGGTGAAGATTTCACAAAAATATGCATTATAGTTCTTGCGTGATTCTCAATTTTTTATCCGCGTTAGACATAACTTTACAAATTAATTACACTATGTTGTAAAAATATAATTTCAAATATTCTCAGATCAAATTACGAAGAAAATTGTTCAGAGTAACATATATTTTTTTCAAAGAAACAAAACTAGTCGTTTAGACGTGTTCAATTAGAAACCATTAAAAGTCGTATAACTGCGCCTTAACAGAGATGTACGTCGTTTTGAATTAAATGTTTAAGCACTTTGAATTCCATAAATCCTTTCATATACTTCTATTTCTAAAAGTAGGTAGAGTAATGCACCTATTTTAGGATAGTGAAAACTTTAAGACCCGATGGTCAATGGAATTAAATATGTACCATTTATTTCCCAGAATCTTAAATTAAAATTTTCTCCCAGCAGCATTCAATATCATTTCATACGACCTAAAAGGCTAGAATCCGTAGAAAGATGTCACATTCGGGACCGGTGAAGTCAATTACTTTAAATTACCACTATTTTCTATTTTCTAGCTCCAATTTTTCAGTTTCAACTCCAATAAAACTATTTCGGTATTGCTCTATATTTTTCTACCTGCAAACCTCTTTTTCAAAGCTTGTTTATTTTACCACTGCTATTTTTAATTTGTCCCACCTCTCATTTTACGAATCTATCATCACTCATCAACATCATTCTCCTGCCCTTATCCCAGTTTATTTGGGGTCGGCGCAACATGTTTTTTTCTTCCTATTAGTCGTCATCTCTGTAGTCACCCCTCTTTTTACATATATCCTCTTTCACACAGTCTACCCATCGTTTCTTTAGCCTTCCCCTACTCTTATAGCCATCCAAATCTATACAAAAAACTTTCCTCATAACAATCCAATAATCTATAAAAATGAAAATGAGTCTCCCAAATGTATGTACGCGCATAACTTCTGAACGACTGCACCAAATTTAATAATTACTTTTTTGTTGTGTTCGTGACAAACTAACCACAAGCCATCATCATCAGCCTTTTAATGTCCCAAACGCAAAATAGAGCTCTAATCTCGATTAAATGCATGAACTGAGTTTAGTTTAAACTAATCGCGATTAGTTTCATTGGTGAAATCGGTCCGAAATGTCTGCGTACCAAACCGAATCTCACATTATTTTGTCGTTATCGTCTCATATTTCACATTTTATATGGCAAAGTGGGCACGACCATACGACAACGATGTGAACTTAGTATTTCTAATGACATTCCAAGACTGCACACAAAAATTTAATAAAACAAATATCCAATACTGTGTGTGCCGAAGGCATTAAGTCCGCCTTTGTACAGTAATTTTAAAATGACTTCCAAAAGGAAGAGGTTATCAATTCGGATGTTTGTATTTTTTTGTTTTTTTTTTTGTATGTATGTTCGGGCATAACTGGCAAAATTATTAGTTTTTTTCCGGAATGGTCCCATTCAAATTTCATATAGATCTGATGATGAGGTTCGGAGATGGTCAACGGAGCTCTTCAAAAAATAACTATATAATAAAATAACTAATAAAATCGTATGTCTATACAGTGTTAACACAATTTAGTGGGAAACCACAACTTAAAAGTGAAAAATAAAAACTTATTTACAAAAAAATAGAACCGACTTCCAAAAAAAGTGCAAAATAACTATTATTTCGGCAGTCGGCGTCAAAAAACAAAGACATAAAACTAGAAACACCGACTTCCGAAAGTATAATAAATAAATAAAAAAAATACTAAGTTTATTTATACATAGCTAGTCAAAGATCGGCCAATTCCATAGTTCACCCATTACTAACATTTAATTCTTTTTTATCATTAATAGGCTCATGTTTGACCTTACCTGATGATAAACGTTGATGTGGACGACGATGGCGCACGCTTAGTTATGTTTAGGGTTCTCTACCTCAAACGGAAAAAATGAACCCTTATAGGATCACTTTTTTTTTTTTTTTTTTTTTTTTTTTTTTTTTTAAATAATAGGATCACTTTGTGGTCCGTCTGTCAAGACCCTTTTTCTCAGGAACGCGTGGAGGTATCAAGCGAAAATTCTTCTCAAATACTCAGGTGTACAATCCCTTAGAACAGTGAAAAACTAACCGCGACCTACGAGTATGTCGATGTATGGGGACAACACAACGGCAAAGTTAAGTTTGTTCGAGATTCGATTCCCATGATGGACGAACTATTACATACGTGCCGTACATACCTGCAAATTTGTACGGAACCCTCTGTGCGCGAGTCCGACTCGCACTTGGCCGGTTTTTTTTTCCTTTTGAGGCACTGAACCCTTTTTTGGGAGGGGGGGGGGGGTGAGAAATCGTCCAATGACTTCTCCCGCTCTGGGTGGAGCGGGAGGGCGTGTCAGACTCTTATTGACTAAAACCCACCCCTGTTCCTTCCCTGCCTGAGTGCCCAAGGGAGCGGTAACTCTGTTACGAATTTATCCGCTACCCCTAGGCATGCAGGCATCGGTGCAGTTATACGACTTTTAATTGTTTTTAATTGAACATCACGTCTAAACGACTAGTCTTATTTCTTTGAAAAATATATGTTACTCTTGACTATTTCCGTCGTAATTTGATCTTAGAATATTTGAAATTATATTTTCATAACATTGTGTAATTAATTTGTAAAGTTAATCCAACGATGATAAAAAATTGAGAATCACGTAAAAACTATAGAGCGTATTTTTATGAAACCTTCACCATTTTAAAGAACATTTAATTATTTATAATTTAGTCTCAGTGTTCTAGTTTGATACTTGTTTTTTTTATGTAATAAATTAATAATGCGTCTAATTTCGGACAGCACTCTTTGATGGGCGAGTCCCATTACTGGGTGAACGTACGTGAGCTCAGCGCAGAACACGCAAGCTAACCACTCAAGGTCGTTGGCAGCTAATATCACCTTAAAAGAACATCCTATATTTTTATAACACGATTCGATCAAGTTGTCACGTTGCGGAGAGCCTCCATCCCTCCGCAACGTGACAATATCCTATATTTTTATAACATGAATCGATCAAGTTGTCACGTTGCGGAGAGCCTCCATCCCTCCGCAACGTGACAATATCCTATATTTTTATAACATGAATCGATCAAGTTGTCACGTTGCGGAGAGCCTCCATCCCTCCGCAACGTGACAATATCCTATATTTTTATAACATGAATCGATCAAGTTGTCACGTTGCGGAGAGCCTCCATCCCTCCGCAACGTGACAATATCCTATATTTTTATAACATGAATCGATCAAGTTGTCACGTTGCGGAGGGATGGAGGAGTGACACGATGAGGAGGAGTTGGATGAAGATAAACACACGACGAATTAACGTATATTATATTATTAACAGTAGGCTTGATTATCTGAAGCACTTGTTAATCGTACGTACACCATACACTGTGACTAGATACCTTATTAAATTGTATTATTGCCAGGACACATGCCATGCCTGAATCTGCCTGGTTATAAAAACTGCATTTCTCTGTTTAGTAACTCTTACAGACTGGTAACTGTCTTTTGCTGAGTAGAAAATGACAATGATTAGGAGGAGCTTATTCTAGCTCGGCAGCTGAATCTGAACTGATTTTAAAATGAAAAACAAGAGTCTACACAGAGAAGGCAAGTCAATCTGCCTAACCTTTTCCCAACTATCTTGGGGTCGGCTTCCAGTCTTTTTTACGTTCCCCCACACTAGGAATTATTCCTGTATCGTGCTCACGCACGAACGCTCAACCACTGCGCCAACCGTGCCGTCGAATTCCAGTCTAACCGGATGCAGCTGAATACCAGTATTTTACATGGAGCAACTGCCTATCTGACCTCCACAACCCAATTACTGGGTAATACGATACCCTTTGGTAAGACTGGTTGTCAGACTTTCGGGCTTCTGACGACCCGTAGCGACTGTCAAAGATCCACGATTGACAGCCGGGACCAACGGCTTAAGTCTCTACTACCGGCCCAGTGGCGGATTGAATAAAAATCGTAGCATAGCATAGAAAATAAATATTAAAGAATCCAACGTCACGTTTGTTACAACCAAAAACGTACCAAAAACGGGCGTTACTTTTGCCTACTACTTTGGATACGAAACATTCTGAGACCAGTTTTAACAACGTAAAAATACTATATCCTCTTTGTAACAAACGTGACCGTAAGTGTGACAGTACATATTAAAGAATCCAACTTCTTTAATATTTACTTTCTATGCTATGCTACGATTTTTTATTCAATGAGGGCGCCACTTGGTCGGTAGAGACCCTTAACGTGCTTTCCGAGGCACGGAGGAGTCAAGGCAAGGCAAGGGGGAGGCCAGTAATAATTGAATTTGGATTTTTTAAAAGAATAATAATAATAATAATATTCCACAACTATCACACAACGCCATCTAGTCCCAAGTTAAGCAGAGCTTGTGTTATGGGTACTAGACAACTGATAAACATACTTATATATTTCTAAATACATACATATTATAGATAAATTACACCCAGACACAGAACAAATGATCGTGCTCATCACACAAACATTTGCCCTGGGTGGGAATCGAACCCACGACCTCCGGCATAGCAGTCAGGGTCACTAACCACTAGACCAACAGGCCAGTCATTTTACACACGATTTAAAACTAGATAACCTACAAACGTGAATTGGAATGGAGGTCAGAAAAACTAACAAGGCTTAAGCTATGTTACAAAGTAAAACTTAGAACCAGGGTTCTGTAATAAACATTGCATCTTCAGTTAATTGAAGGGTTTACCGCTTCAACTTTACACCCAGTCACAGATAATATAATACTAGCGTACAGATGCCTCATCCCATACAAAGAAACGGTACCGCCGTAACTACGGGTTTTCGTCTGGCACAAGTAACTTTTGTTCTTCGTTCGGGCCCGTCCTCTACACCTCGCTAGATGGTGTTAGCAGCGACGGCTTGCAAGCTGAATGAATTTAATTAAAGTGTTACCAATATTTTCTCACACTTTAAGGAATTATTTTATAGCATTCAGTATCAAAATGTGCCACTATTCAAATTTTAAAGAGGCGAATGGATAAACTCTAAAACTCCAAACAGTGCCATCTATTGGTACAAGAAATATAGATGTCTATGGATTCGTTTCAATAATCGTCTAAATTTGAATTACAAGCCAATTATTCCACAATTTTATGCATAGGGCAGTATAATAAATTAGAAAATACAGTTTTTACCATATTTATTTTCAAAATATTAATATTACTTAAACTTCAATAAGAAATCGATGCATATTACACCACCTAATGACATTTATTTGAACTAAATTTTCTTTGTTCGAGATGAGACCCCGTGACCCAGTATTTTGACAGTACTTTCGTTCACTGTCGTATTCAATTCCCCAAATTGTATAATATCTTCACTGCAGGCAAGTGATCCTTCTGAGCACAATAAATACTTGTGAACATGCGTGTCACTGTCACGCATGTCGTGAACATTGTGTTCCATTATCAGCAAGTTTTGGAAGTTGATATTCAACCGTATAAAGTACTGGCTTCTACCCGCGGCTTTGCCCGCGTGATAATTGAAAATAGGGTAGTTTACTGGGTACGAAATTAATAATTCTATTTGCTCTTTGAGGCGCGCGTGAAACACTATGCGCCGTCGACTCTCGGGTCTGGTGTTGATCGGACGGTGAGCTACCCATTACTCGCTGTCCGGAGGCCCGGGTATGTATACATAAATGACGTTTTGGTTTCCTCCAATTACGAGTATGTTTAAATTCCACGTTCCATGTTATTGGGGTTTTGAGTTCTGGGGTAAAATAACTAAAGAGTGAAAAATAAAAGATTTTTTACAAAAAAAAAAACCGGCTTCAGAAAAAGAAATACAATAAAAATTTTAAAATAACTTTAATTTTGGAAGTCGGTGTCAAATAACGAAGAAATAAAATACAAACACCGACTTCAGAAATTAAAGTTATTTTAAAATTTTTAGTATATTTCTTTTTTGGAAGTCGGTTGTTTTTTTTTTTGTAAAAAAGTTTTTCACTTTTTAGTTGTTGTACCCCAGAACTAAAACTAAATAATAAAGTTATTCCCAAATGGAATTTATGAAATGGAATGGCATGGAATTTGAGCATAATTGGAGACAACCAAAACTTCATCTGTGTATACATATTTTTATTATGTTGATTTTTTCAAAAAGTGCTGAATCATTTTCGATAAAATTTATATGGGACCACCTCTGAACTATGGCCTACCAAACAAAAAAAAGAATCATCAAAATCTATTCACAAGTGGCGGAGAAATCGTGTAACATACATACAAAAAAAAAAAAACATACAGACGAATTGAGAACCTCCTCCTTCTGGATTGTTATCTGGTGGGTTAAAAAACATATCGTTTTCTGTACCCCTTTTTTTTGGACAACATATATGCAAAATTTCATGATGATCAACTCAGTGATTGCGTGAAAACTGATAAAAAAAACTGGAAAAAGTGATTACTGGTATTTAGGCAAAATATTTTTCTCTTTTTCTGTTGTGTTGCGTACATTTCGCCAAAAACTATAGAAAGGGAATATATGTATATATTTCATTTACTGGAGCAGTTATGTGTTAGCTATGATAAAGTTGTTTTAGTAGCTGATGTTAATATGTATTCAACAATCCAAGATGTACAAAATTATTATGAAAACTTTGTCACCTTCTATGGGTTCCGCCATTGTAATAACTTTCGGAATTGTAACAATCGTTCTCTCGATTTAGTCCTTACTACTTTGCCTGAAGTCGATATTGTCGTGAGCGAGGAATGTCGGGAGTGTTTATCATGTATACCAACAGCATCGGTCACTGTGAATAAGTATAAGTGCGCGAGTCACTGCTAGCCCTATGTATGTATGTATGTATGTATGTCGGGCTGGTTTCCGCAACTCTACGCCCAAGGCGCGTATTTTGCGTACAGGTGGGACTGCATTGTCATTCGATCCACCCCAGCTCCTCGAGGAAGGCCAGCAGCACCCTGGTGTTACTGACCGTCCCGCTTAGGTTACCTGGATGTCCGAAGTATTTTGCCCTGTATGCAGCAACTACTGGGCAGCTTAGCAGCAGATGGGCCGCTGTCTCGTCCTCCTCCATGCAGGCTCTGCAGAGTGGACTGTCTGTGACTCCTATGACAGAGAGATGCTTATTAAAAGACCCATGGCCAGTTACAACGGCCGTGACTTTCCGCAACTGAAGTTTGGTCAGTCGTAGGGCTTGCTTTGTGAAGCGGTCATTAATGGAGGGGAGCGCCTCCTTGGCCTGCCTACACTCGCTATGTTCAGCCCATAGCTTGTTGTGTTGATCTCTGGTGCGTTTCCTTACCAGATTGCGTAGGTATCCAAAGGGGAGAGGCACAATGGGTGCAGGCCCTATCGCTGCCATACTCGACCCCCTTCTGGCGAGTTCGTCCGCTGCATCGTTGCCACGGGAATCGCTGTGTCCTTTAATCCATTGAATGGTTACTTTGTTGTGTTTACCTACCTGATTTAGGCGTTGATGACACTCGTATATCAGCCCAGAATTAACTGTCTGGCTGTTTAGCGCTTGTAGGACTGCCATGCTGTCCGAGAGTATACGTACCGAGTGGTCCTTAACATCCCTAGCTAGGATGGCTGAGGCTGCCAGGGAAATTCCCAAGCACTCTGCTTGGAAGACTGTGTTATGGACCCCCAGTGGTGTGGCTATATGGATATTGAGGTCCTCTGAGAAGATCCCCGCCCCCGTGCCAGTACCTGTTTTGGATCCATCAGTGAAGATCCGCAGTTCTGCGGGGCACAGCCCCTCACAGCGGTGGTCCTCATGCAATTGGATCTTGTATTTTTTGTCGAAGACAAATTGCTTGGGTATCCGGTCGTTGATTGCTCTAGTTATTGGGAGATCGTTGTTTAGTCCCATGAGCAGAGCGGTGTGTTGAGTTTCTCTCTTACCCCAGAGATCCAGTGTTTTAAGGCGTATCGCGGCCATCGTCGCCTCCTGCTGAATAAACAGATGAAGCGGTGGGAGGCAAAGCATGGCTTCAAGCGCTGCCGTTGGAGTGGTCCTCATGCAGCCTGTGGTTGCCATGCAGGCCAGCCTTTGCATGTGTTGTAGTTTGTTGACGGCTGTGACTAGCTTGGTGCGGGGCCACCACACCACGGCACCATAGGTGATCATGGGCCGAATTACTGCTCTATACAGCCAGAGTATAATTTTGGGAGATAGGCCCCACCTCTTACCTATCATTTTCCTACATTGCCAAAAGGTAATGCAGGCCCTGCTCAGTTTATTGTCTAGATGACCACTCCAGTTTAACTTACTGTCTAATGTGACCCCTAGGTATTTGACTTCGTTAGATAACTGGAGTTCTGTATTGAATAGCTTAGGCAGGCTAAAGCGGCCCAGCGCTCGTTTTTGGGTGAACATGACTAACTCAGTTTTGATGGGGTTTACTGTCAAATCATACTCCCTGCACCATCGTTCCACGATGCGTAGCGCTTGTTGAGTGAGGTTGCAGATCGTTCCAGTCACCTTCCCAGGTACGAGGATTGCGAGGTCGTCTGCATAACCTATTGTGTAGTAACGATTCGCGTTGAGCTTGGTAATCAGGTCATTGATTACCAGATTCCATAAGAGGGGTGAGATAACACCACCTTGTGGGCAGCCCCGGGCTATCAGGGCCAGCTGTTGTTCTTCCTCAAGGCGAATAACTCGTTTGCTTAGCATGTTGGTAATCCAGTCAATTAATACCTGTTCCACACCATGCCTTGTGAGGGCGGCACCAATGCTGGAGAAGTTTGTCTTGTCGAAGGCTCCTTCGATGTCTATGAACGTGCCCAGGCAGGTACCTTTCTGGTGAATCGCTTCTTCTATCTGGCTTACCACCATGTGAAGAGCAGACTCTGTTGACTTACCCGAGCTGTATGCATGTTGGTTACCGTGTAGTGGTACTGCTTTTAGGGCGCCATCTCGCATCTCCCTTTCACATAGTCTTTCCATTGTCTTCAACAAGAAGGAGGTTAGACTTATGGGTCGGTAGGATTTGGCGTTTGTATAATCACTCTTACCTGGTTTAGGAATGAATATTACTTTCACTTCCCTCCATACCTTTGGAACGTATCTCCAGGCCAGGCACGCTCTCATTATAGGCACCAGCCTTGCTGCCAATGGGACCCCACCCCACTGCAGTAGGGCAGGAAACACCCCATCGGGCCCAGGTGCTTTAAAAGGTTGGAAGCTTTGGATGGCCCATTGGATTTTTTCCAGTGAAATCATCCTGTGTGCGTACAGCCAATCGTCATCCGATGGTGTTTGTGTATTGTCTTGCCAATCGGTTACCTGTGCGAAGACGCTTCCTGGGAAGTGAGTTTCAACTAGGAGGCGTGTCGTTTCTTCAGGCGACGTGGTGAGCGTGTTGTCAGGTTTACGGAGTGTGGCGGGCCCAGGAGTACCCTGTTGCGCCAGTATTTTCCTTACCCTGTTTGCTTGTTGACAGGACTCAATACTGCCACAGAATTTCCGCCATCCCGCAGTACGCCTGGTCCTGATGCATTTTTTGTAGCTGGATTTGGCCGCATAATATGCATCCCAGTCCACATCCGCGCATGTGTTCATGGCTCTGTTTAGAGCCTTTCTTACCTTACCGCGTTTGCGTTCCAGATCCGCGCCCCACCAGGGTTGTTTACCCGGTGTAACGCGCGGGGTAGTTTCTGGGCAGGCAGTATGGTAGCTGCTTATCAGTGACTCGGTGAGCTTGCCTACGTGTGCGTCGATTCGCGTCGTATCCTCAAGACTCATCGAATCGCATGGTGCTTCCAGCTTGGAGCTTAGGCTGCGTTTGTATACGGTTCTGTCCGTGTTGCGCGGATTACGCCGCGGTGGTTTAGGCGGTACACTGACCTGTACGTCAAAGCGGATCCACCTATGATCTGAGCAGGAGGCCTCCTTGGAAACCTGCCACCCAGTTGCGAGTCCCGCTGCGCCTTCTGTTGCCAGAGTAAGGTCTATGATTGTACGGCTGCGTCTGGTTACGAATGTCGGTTCGGAGCCTGTGTTTAATAGGGATAAGTTGGTTGTGAACAAGTAGTCCACTAGCGCCTTACCTCTTGCATTTTGCGAGTCCATACCCCACAAAGGGTGATGTGCGTTTGCGTCAGCCCCTATCATCACCTCAACTCCGCTACTCTCGCAGTGAGTAACGAGGCGGACCAGGTCGTGAGGGGGCGGTTCCTCCGCCTCAGGCATATACACTGAGGCGAAAACAATAACCATCTCTTCCTCACCGCGCTGCATCGTCAGCCTTGCTGCAGAGACATCTCTGCAACAGAAGTCATTTAAGAGCTGTGCTTTAAGGTTACCTGTGACATAGATACACGATCTAGGGTGATCGTGGTCCATAGTAACAAGGAGCTTACCACCAAGATTGGAGAGTCCTCGTATTTGACCACCCCTAATCCACGGCTCCTGGATCAGGGCAATGGCCGTATGTTGCACCTCCAGCCACTTGCGCAGTTGAGCCGTCGCGGTCTGACTGTGGTGGAGGTTTGCCTGCACAACTTTACTGGCCAACGAAGGGGACGCCATCGCAGGCAGGATCCTCCTCGTCACCCTCCAGTCGCAGCCCGGCAAACAGGTCGCCCTCGTCGAAGCCATCCTCCCCCGGGCCGGAAGCCGGGGACAACACACAGTCGTCGAGCTCCCCGCCCGACAGAGGGACGGCACCCACAGCGGCGTCAGGGGCAGCCGACTCCACCACTGCAGCGGGGTCGGCCACCGTTGTCTCCGGGTTGTTTGTAGGGGGAGTGGTCTCCCCTGCTTCCACTATCTGGTTCGTGGCCCGATCCCAATTCCGGGGGACGTCTATGAACCTACCCTTGGGACCCTGGAACTTGATATACACAGACCCCAGACCGATGGATAGCCTGCGCTCGGCGTCCATGAGCGTCGGGATCTGGTCCTCAGGGACACCCAGTACCACGAACCAGCATGCATCCTGCTTGTCGGCGTGTAACAATACCCACCTCCTTACATCGACCCAGGGGTTCTGGTAACAGAGGGCTCGGCCGATGTTCCTCGAGTCCTCGTACACTCCATGGTCGTCAGGTATGGCGATGCCGCAACGCACCCGCTTCAGGATCTCCGACTGACTCTTGACAACTAGCGAGATGCTAGCCGAGAGAGCCAGACCAGAGACCGTCTTCTTTAGCCATGCTAAAGTGTGGTCGTTTCCGCACCACAGCTTGAGGACTCCTCCGACATACCGCGGCTTGGCGTTGAACGTCGGTCCAGGTGTGTCCCGCATAGCGGAGCAGGCCTCGCTGATGATCTGCTTGTGGATAGTTGCGAGGACCTGGTCCGATACTGCCTGGCTGATGGCCCCTGTGCGGTCGCAGGTTATCGCGACGCTCAGGTGTGCATTGGCAGCTTGGGCGTAGCTGAGGTTGGAATCCCGCTTGGATTGATCAAGCCGCGGCCGCTTGTGCTCCCCACGAGGTGTTAAGGTCTCGTTGAGAGCTCGCTTGGCCATGGCCTGACCACTCCGATCGCTTACCTGCCGAGAAGCTGAGCTTACCAGCGGCTGCAGCCTGCTTTTTGGGGGGAGGCTTGCTTTTGCCCCCTCTCCTGCGTTCTTGACGCCGCTCCTTGCGCGTCAGCCTTTCTCTTTTTTTGCCCTGGTTTGCTGGAGCTGGCTGGCCAGAGGGGCCTGCCTTCGAGCAGTGGGCCTGTGGAGATGCAGTTTTGCCCTTTCCTTTCCTACTGATCACCTGCCAGGCGGTGTCAAACTCATCTCCGATGCAGGCCGTCTCCGTTTGACCGGTGACGTCCGCGGCTTGGGAGTTGGCTAGAGGAGCCACGGGAAGGGAAGGAGGGTGCGTAGGAAGGGGAGCACCGGCAGTGGTATTAGTCGTCGCCGGTGCTGACGCCTTTGCGTGTGAGGAAGGTCCGGTACTGGTCCCATGCAGCGCCGGGGTCCTCCGTTTAGACTGGGACTTAGCTTTGGTCTTAGCTGCGGTTTTCGCCACAGCCAGACCGGCACCCGCGCTGGAGCCTGCAGCGTTAGCCGCGGGGCTTCCAGGGGCGGACGAAGTGCAAGCACCTCGCCTAGGAGTTTCGTCAGCTTTCGCCGACTCCACTCCTGTGGTTTTTTCTATTGGCCTTTTATTGTCCATAGTTGTTTGTTGTGTGAAATTCATCTCTCTGGCTCCCACCCTCCATGGAGCCCGCACCTGGGAACGTCGCACTTTTGAAAAGAGCGGACGTTAGGACTACCAGGACTACTGCTAGCCCTGTGGGCCCTATTTCTTTTTTTCGTTCTGTTGTCAAAGTTATGATATGTACCGCATACAGAGATTATCAGAACCATATTGAGCAGCAATTTGTAAAAGAACCGAGGTCTTTTTGGGGTTTTATTGGGAGCAAGCGTTCGAAACGTAACAAAGTGTAAATAGCTGGGAATGGTGAGCCGATGCCAGAGCATGAGTGCGCTCAGGCGTTCGCTGACTACTTTCATTCGGTCTATGGGGCGGTGGCGCCGCGGTTGGATGCGGCTGCCGCTGGGCAAATGGCGCCCGAGCGCGATGCCCGCGTTCACATGGGGCAGCTTTCTCTCGGCGAGGTGAGTGCCGCGCTTATGCGCCTCAAACCCAAGCGTTCGGTTGGGCCAGACGGGGTGCCCACGTTCATTGTTAGGGATTGTAGGAATGTACTAGCCCCGCCGCTCATGCATCTGTTCAATAGCTTCTTGCGGGAATACTCGTATCCGGACGGCTGGAAGTTTACCAAGGTTACTCCGGTTACCTAAAGGTGCCCCAAGCTCAGACGTTAGTGGATAAAGACTAGTAGCAGTACTATCACCATTTACTAAAGTCTTCGAGTCTGCGTTGTGTTCATCTATCCACTCGCAAGTAGCCTCACAGCTCAACGACGCGCAGCATGGTTTTCGCGAGGGCCACAGTACGAATTCGAATTTATTGTGCCAGGCCGCCACAGTACTGGACTCTGAGGCTGGTGCCCAACTGGACGTCGCTTACTTCAACTTTAGGAAGGCATTCGATAGTGTGGACAATAATATTCTTCTAAGTAAATTTGCGAACAGTTCTTTTCCAGTTACTTGGGCAACCGCAGGAAAATAGTGGAATACGCAGGCTACACTTCAGACCCGTATTCCACCCTAACGGGGGTAAGCCACCGTGTAGACCCGGGCCTGCAGACGGCGAGTAACGGGTAGCTCGCCGTCCGATTAGTACCAGGCCCGATAGTCGACGGCGCGTATTGTGCCACGCGCGCCTCAAAGAGTTGTCAGCAATAATGACGGAGCCCGTCATGGCCGATGCCTACCCAGGGGTTGTGGATAAATTTGAAACAGAGTTACCGCGCCCCTGGGCACTTAGGGCAGGGAAGGAACAGGGGTGGGTTTTAGTCAGTAAGAGTCTGACATGCCCTCCCGCTCCACCCTAGAGCGGGAGATGTCATTGGATAATTTTCCAACCCACAAAAAAAAAATGGGGGTAAGTCAGGGGATGAATTTAGGACCTTTGGAATTTATTATAATGGTCAACGATCTTCCGGAGATCATTAAAGAAACTGGCTGCCTATTATTCGCTGACGATTTGAAGTTGTTCATGCGGATAACCAACGAAACGCACTGTGATATGCTTTAGCGTGACATTGATCGGGCGGTAGCGTGGAGTGGAAAGAACAAGTTGCACTTCAATGTGAAAAAATTTACTATAATGTCCTTCACGCGGGTCATGGTACCCCGAGACGTCACGAATATAGTATCAGCGGTCACGTCATACAAACGGGTGGGGTCGGTGCGAGATCTTGGGGTCACCTTTTCTGAGGATCTGTCATTTCGAGATCATGTCGTGCATGTGTGTAAAAAGGCCTTCAAAAATCTTGGGTTTGTCATGCGAGAAACCTGTGACTTTCCTAACATGGCTGCAGTGAAATCACTTTATAACGCGTTGATTCGAAGCAATTTGAAAACTAGTGGAATCATCAATCATCATCTGGAATCCTTATAAATCTAAATATTCTCAGATGGTAGAGAAGGTGCAGAACAAGTTTACACGGTACCTATATGTGAGGCAATTTGGCGTATACCCGTTTTACCCCATTTATGTAACAAACTCTCTTTGTAATAGGGATCGTTGTACTCTCGTAAGTTGAAAGTAAGGCTTAACCTTTAAAGTCCCGATTACAACCCGGGCTGTCACCGGGCTTCTTCGACAACCCAAGGTTAACGTTTGCTTGGAAAAAAATTTAACCTCTTAGGATCCGAAACTTAACTGAGTTTGAAAACAAAAAAAGAACAGCCTCCTACCTCTTAAGATCCGCGGACAAACTCGGGTTGTCTAAGAAGCCCGATGACAACCCGGGTTGTCATCGGGACTATAAGGGGTAATCTTGCTCTGGCGAAATATGTATTTATGGTTTTTCGTAGGATGCTAAACAATCCGCAAATTTTAGAATCGTTGGGTTTGCTCGTACCAATCAGTAAGCTACGGCTGGGGCCGAGGGAGAGTCTATTTAAAACTCCGGTAGCCCGTACAAACGTACTGAAGTTTGCACCCGTGTGTCGGGCGGTTAATATTATGAATAGCATCTCTCAGCGTTTGGAGATTTATTCCTGCTCATTGGCGGAATTCCAAAGGGTGACAGTTAGTACGAGTATGTTGTCTTCTATTTAACTTGTGCCAGTACCCTCAACCGCTGCTTGGGACTGATCAATCATCATTATATGACTATTTTTATTACATTGGGTTTACTGTAAAAATAATTGTATGTTACTAAATGAATAAATAAGTTACATAGAATTTTATCTGTTAAGTTAGTAGCGTTAAACATCACAAATTATCCCAAGGCAACATAATCCCAGGCAAAAAGTACGTCTTACTTCAACACAATATTGTCTACCCGAGTACAAAGTTTAATCCAAATTTGTTCAGCTGTTAAGACGTGAAGAGGTAACAAACAGACAGACAGAGTTATGATAGGCCTTAAGAAATTCAATATTGTCAGTAATCCAGTGAGAACCGTTGTTACAGATTGTGGAAGTTATACTCGTATCTTCTCAATTAGTTTTGGTTCGTATATAGATATAGACTGTTTGGAAGCCACCAGGAATCCAATATGTTCAGTATTTTTGGTGAACCCAAGGATTATTTACTTTGTAACATCTTGTAGCCTACGGGAACGTTTTCACGACAGCCCAAGTTGTGTAAGATATAATAGTTTTTAACCGACTTCGAAAAAGGAGGAGGTTATCAATTCGGAGGTTTGTATTTTTTTTTTTTTTTTTTTTTTTTTATGTATGTTCGGGCATAACTCAGTCATATATTGACAGATTTGCAAAATTCTTTTTTTGTTCGAAAGGGGTTTATTCCGAAATGGTCCCATTTAAATTTCAAAAAGATCTGATGATGGGTTTCGGAGACAGACAACGGAAATCTTTAAAAATTGACAGCAAATCAACCGCGATTGCTGCTATCGTATGTCTATGAATTGTTAACACAGTTAAATGGGGAGCCACAACTAAAAAGTGAAAAATAGAAAACTTTTTTACAAAAAAATAGAACCGGTTAAAGTAAAGTCGGTTCTATTTTTTTGTAAAAAAGTTTTTTTATGGGAATACAAGACTGTACAAACTTTGATAAGTTTTTCAGACATTTCTCCGCTGAAGTCGGGGTTCTAAATAAAATGTTTTGGTATAGTGAAAAAAGAATTTTCAAAGAGTTTACCTTAACAATAAAAAGGTATACTTTTCTGTTGTTTTAATAAGTACGGTACTTAGTGGTCGTCCATAGGTCGAAATTTGAAAGTTCGAACGATATTAAGGTTCTATTGTCAAAGACTATACCCATAAACGTTTATTCATTTAATTTATTTCTAATGCATATTATACGAAAATATTAGTTGCTGTACTCCTTCTCCATATAAATTATAAAAGCGCAAAATTTCATACTCCTCCATCCCCGTGATTTTCGTGAAAGGCATGGGAAGTTTTTGCTTTACGTATTAAATTATTAAGGGCTTACCTCCGCTTCAGTGGCGCGCTCATTGTGGTAGGATGCGCAAGTTGATCTACGTCTTTAAGACCCTGAGACATGTGGCTGATGATAGGTTGAGGAGATCCGTGTACTTTGCCCTAGCTGAGTCCCTACTTAACTACTGCATCACGTCCTGGGGTGGTGCTCCGAAGACCACTCTTATCGAATTAGAGAGAGCGCAAAGAGCAATATTAAAGTTGTCCTTTTTCCTACCGTTCAGATATCCCACCAATCTTTTGTACAAAAAGGCAAAAGTTCTGACGGTACGCCAGATATTTGTGCAGCAGACCATCCTGATGCAGCATGGCCTTCTGAGCTACAATCCCTCTTTGTCTTGTGGGAAAAGGCGCCACAATCCTGTAGTCAGAAGCCAATTAAAACTTACCACCATGCACTCCAGACACTACTTCTGCCACCTCGGTCCATATCTATATAATAAAATTAACAAAATCTTGGCGATATACAAACTTCGAAAGACCGAATGCAAGGCGAAACTAACCTCCTGGCTTAAGGAGTTAAGCTACGACGACACCGAAGGACTATTTGTTGTAATAGTGTAAGCCTCCGTATCCCTCTCAAACACTTACACACATTTTCACGCACACTCACAATCACACAAAAAATCTTAACATATTGTAAATTTTTTCATATTTTCTATGTCATTTGATTTCGATTTTTCTTTCTTTGTCTGTTTACTTAAATTTCTGACCACAACCTGATGTGAAATCCTGTGCACAAACTGTAACCTACTAAGGAGGAGGCCTGGTGTCCTGAAACACAGGCAATAAGCCTAGCTTAGGCACCAGTCTCCCACAATATGCATAGTAATTACATTGATGTAAAATGTGTAAAAATATTTATATTGCGGCGAGAAAATAAACTATTTACTTACTTACTTACTTAATTAATTTGCATAAAACATGTTAAAAGGTGTTACGAGTATATAGCAGTAGGTATAAAAGGTACATTGTATTATAACCTAAAGAGGTGTGCAAATTAATATGGTACTAATCGCAACATTAAATATACAGAATACATTTTAAATTGAGTTACATTAAAAAATAAAAAAAAAATTTACAGAAAAAAAACAACTGACTACCAAAAAGGACAATACACTAAAAAATTAAAAATAACTTTAGTTTTGGAAGTCGGTGTTTGTATTTTATTTATTCGTTATTTGACACCGACTGCCGAAATTAAAGTTATTTTTAAATTTTTAGTGTATTTTCTTTTTTGGAAATCGGTTGTTTTTTTTTGTTAATAAGTTTTTTATTTTCCACTTTTTAGTTCTTACCCAGAACTAAAAACCCCTCAATAACACGGAACGTGGAATTTAAACATACTCGTAATTGGAGGAAACCAAAACGTCTATGTATATTTTATATATTTTTCGTTTTTGTTCAGTTTTTCAAAAAGCGCTGAAGCATATTCGATAAAATTTATATGGGACCACCTGAGAATTATACCCTTTCAAACAAAAAAAATATAAATCGGTCCAGCCATCTTTGAGTAGGTAATCAGGGAACATACATTAAAAAAAATATAAAGGCTCCGACAAATTGAGAACCTCCTCCTTTTAGAAGTCAGTTAAAAAATGTCAAATCAAAATTCAATAAACATTATATTTGCGGTGACATTTCAGATAAAATCAGTCATCTTTCAAAAAAGATTAAGTAAAGAATCCTATGTTGCGTTTGATAAAAACAGTTTAAGGTATTTTTACGTTGTTAAAACAGGACTCAAAATGTTTCGTATCCAAAGTAGTAAGCAAAAGTGTCAAAAACGGCCGTTTTTGGTACTTTTGCATCATAGGATTCTTTAATCTTTATTTTCTATGCTTTGCTACGATTTTTTACTAAATGAGGCCGCCACTTGGCGGCTTAATATATAGTTTAAATACTAGCATTTCGCGCAGATTTGCACCAACTCCACGCACAAGGCGTGTTCTTTGCTCTTCTTTTCTCTATTTTCATTAATACTGTCACTAAGGTTTTCACTTCTAATTTTCATCTTTACGCAGACGATTTGCAGCTTTATCGTCATTTCCTGCTTGCTGACGTTGACTCAGCGGTTAATGCCATGAATCATGACCTGGAGCGTATTCATCAATGGGCTAAGTCTTACGGCCTACAGATTAATCCTTCCAAGTCCCAGGCTATGATCATAGGCAGTCGGCATTACCGCACTGCGCTTGACGTTTCCACATTGACGCCATTATCCCTTAACAGCTCAACCATTGCATACACCGACTTAGCTAAAAATCTCGGTGTCTTAATTGACAACAACCTTTCTTGGCGAGCTCAAGTGAACGAGGTTAGTCGTAAAGTGCACTTTACCTTCCACTCTTTAAAATCCCTGCAAAGTTTCTTGCCCTTTAAAACTAAAATAACTTTAGCTCAAACCTTAATTCAGCCGATCATTGATTACGCTGATGCCTGCTATCTGGATGCCACTGAGGAGCTCTTAAACAAGCTTGAGCGTTTGCAAAACCTGTGCATTCGTTTTGTTTTTGGTCTACGGAAATTCGACCATGTTTCTCAGTTTCGCAAGGATCTCAAGTGGCTCCCTATCCGTCTTCGCAGGAACACTCGGATATTATGTCTCCTGTATAATATCCTTTGTAATCCTAAATATCCTGGCTACCTGCGTGATCGTTTTTCGTTCACTCGCCCTGCCGACGCCCCTTGTAGATCCCGCCTTAAGCATCATCTCAATTTCCCATCCCATAAAACCCATTTCTATTCCCACTCCTTTTCTGTTCATGCGGTACGATTGTGGAACTCACTTCCGCCTAATATCCGTGATTCTAAAACTGTCTACCAATTCAAGAAACTAGTCAAAGAGCATTACCTCTCCACCATTCCGTGATTATATTTATTATTGATATTTATTTTATATTTAATAATGTACTTTGGTTTATTGTAAAGTTAGGTATATTTTATGTATGAATTATTTATGTACTCTAGTGTATTTTATATTTCTATATCTATTTATACACACTGTGTCTACATTTCTCAACCAACTTTCCAGTCGCAGGTCTGCTGGAAGAAATTTCTTTTGAAATAAGCAGCACCTTTGTGCTCTTCTATCTGTATTTGTTCATTTGTCTCTTGTAATTGTTTTTGTGTGTGCATAAATAAATAAATAAATAAATAAGGCGCGTAATGTGCGTACAAGTGGGATAGGTTTGTCATTCGATCAACCCCAGGCCTGCTCCTCAAGGGAGGCCAGCAGCGCCCCGGTGTTACTGACTATCTTGCTTATGTTGGTGTAGTGTCAGAAGTATTTTGCTCTGTATGTAGCGACCATTAGGCAGCTTAGTAGCAGATGAGCTGCTGTCTCGTCCTCCTCCATGCAGGCTCCGCATAGTAGGCAATCTGTAACAGCTTTGCCTCGTAACCTAACGTCGTAACTGTGCATCTTTTCCGAGATAATATATAACACAAAACGCTAGTAGTTCTGGGGGGTGAGACAAATTACTTTTGCGTTAACGTTCACGCTAATGCTTAGTAAAAAGTGTATGGCAATGAGAGAACCTGCGAAAAGAAATGTCACGTGACTCACGTCCAGTAGTGCCATTGCCATACACTTTTTACTAAGCGTTAGCGTGAACGCTAACAGAAAAGTAATTTGTCTCAAGCAACTGGAGTACGACCGACACTGGAAGACAAAGCGCTGGAAGGACTCCCACAAGATGGACCGATAACTTCGTAACAGACCCCTTCGCCTGCCCCAGGTAAAGGACATCCATGAGGATTCTCCAGCCCGGCAAAAAAAAAAAAAAGCTGTGACCCACGCACGAGCCGAGTGAGCGATGGAAGCCAGTAACGACTGGATTTTATTTTTAGTAGGCTACCGAAACTACCACTTTCACCATTGTCTATTTATTTGTGTTTTCGCAATATCCCTAGGGTTTTCGAGAAAATTCTAATTATCAAATCATCCTACGACATATTCATACTGTACTGTACTTACAACAGATTTCCGTCTACAAACAAACAATTCTACCTTTCTATTATACTAGTTTAGACGAAGGAGCTAACTGTCCAACGCAGCCAATCATCATCATCTTCCTGCCCTTATCCTATGTTACTTGGGGTCAGCGCAACACGTTTTTTTCTTCCATTCTGTACTGTCAGCCGTCACGCTATCACTAACTTCCTTTTTAACCGACTTCATAAAGGGAGGTTCTGTATTCGACCCGTATGTATCTATGTATGTATGTTTGCCCGCGATTTTCTCGAAACTACTAATCCATTTGGATGCAGTTTGTGTTATTCCAATGAATATTTTTCAAGAAAGGTTTAGGTATAAATAATACAGTAGGATCTGATGAAGAACTTCGCTGATAGACAGTAAAAACTTAAAAAAAAATAGAACCAACTTCCAAAAAACCAAGTACAAAATAACTTTAATTTCGGAAGTCTGTTTAAAGAAACGAAGAAACAACACCAGAAACACTGACTTCCAAAATTAAAGTCATTTTGCATTTTTTTTTTGGTAACCTTTTTACCTCGTCATTCATATGCCGCAATGAATGTTTTACGCGATGACGATGGTGCAGGTTTAGAGGTTCAGGAGCGTGAGGAGCTTGCCCAATTACTCACGGATTTTCAGGAGATTTTTAATAAGGTTGGGGAACCGACTCCATATTGGGAACATCATATAGACACGGGAAACAATTCTCCGATAGCGACACCCTCATATCGCCTGACACCTGCAAAGAAAGAGGTTACTTACCAGAATGCTGGCTGAAGATATTATTGAAGATTGTGAATCTGCGTGGGCTGCTCCAGCCCTGCTAGTACCTAAACGTGACGGCAGTTTTCGTTTCTGCGTCGACTATCGAAAGCTAAACTCGATTACGAAGACGGACGCCTATCCAATGCCTTGCATTGATGAACTGCTGCAATCTACTAAACGTGGACGTTGTCACAGGAGTACTATAGATTTGCGATCTGGATACTGGCAAGTTTCAGTTAAGAAAGAGGATAGGGATAAAACGGCTTTCGTGACTCCTTTCGGAACTTTTCGTTTTAAAAGAATGCCGTTCGGTCTGGAGAATGGACCGGCTACTTTTCAGCGTCTGATGGACAGACTGCGATCCGTTTCAGCATTTAAGGACGTTACAATACTAGGTTATTTAGACGATTTGTTAATTATAACGCAGGGAGATTTTTTAAGACACCTGGCAAACCTATCCGTGACTACCAGCGGTAGTCACGACATACACCAACTTAACGCACTAGTATCATAATTTAATAAATAACTATTTCAGATTTAATCTTGAACAAAGATTTAAACAAATAGTTTTTTAAGAATGATTTTGGATTTACCCAAATAACAGCAATTTATTTGTTTCAAAATATATACATAAGTTATATCTTTACACACTTGGAAATACTAAACATGGCCAGTCTACTAAACAATTCTACTAATTTAGGTATCATTTTACTAACATTGAATACTACTATTTTTTGTAAAAAAAATTCATTCATAACACTCCTCACATAATCCATCCAACGCGCCCAATCCTCAGCTGTACGCTGCATGAATGTCTTCCTAAAACGTTTTATGCGTGTAGGTGGGAGTCTAAAGGACAGTCACAATACCTCTGCCGTTAGGCACAACATTATTATCAACTTTTCAGTACAAACAAACTTAACTCTTGATTTAAAGAGATTTTTGAGGAGGTTTTAGCTATTTTTATTTGCCAGAAAGACTAATAGCTTGACAGCCAATGCAACAATAAAGCAATTTACTAGCTGAAAAGCCGGCAACAAAGAGTACAGTCACAGCTCACACTGCAGTACAATGGCAGGTCGGTGGCTCAAAGCGCAACGCATTGAAAGGTTTCAGCCAATCGCAGCTGGCTATTGCAGTTTTATTAACTTCTGAAACGAGGGTGGTGTGCCTTTTGTGTGATGTACTTACTATTCTTACTTAGCCTAGACCATTTGGTCACGGTAAAAATATCTGCAGTATTCTTTCTTCATATAAACGGACGGAACGCGAGCCATACCTACGCGCCTCGAGTGCGGTAAACACTTGGTACACAAAAATTCGCAATTGCGTCGCAGTGACGAACGAACGGTGTGCGTGGTCCGTCCGATCAGCACCAGGCCCGAGAGTCGACGGCGTGTAGTGTTCCACGAGCGCCTCAAAGAGTTGTCAGCATTCATGACGGGGCCCGTCATGGCCTATGCCTGCCCAGGGGTTGAGGATAAATTCGAAACAGAGTTACCTCGCCCCTGGGCACTCAGGGAAGGGAAGGAACAGGGGTGGGTTTTAGACAGTAAGAGTCTGACACGCCCTTCCGCTCCACTTTAGAGCGGGAGATGTCATTGGACGCTTACACACACCACAAAAAAAAAAAAACGGTGAGCGTAGTGTGATAGTTTTCGCGTGCGATTTGTGATTATTTAATTGAAATTAGTACTACCTACTTAATATGGCAAAGAGTAGGTATTTATAATTTAACTTGGGATTTTTTATACTATTAAATTTAATAATAAAGCCTTTTCGTACGTCTTAGCCGAGGCGCAAATATTTTTTCAGTCTCTTTATTATTATTAAATCTACTATAGTAGGCGCCAGATAAATGTGAAATAAAGTACATTCACCTTTCCCTAATAACTCTTCTTGTACCTGAACAATAAATATGAATCGTTTTTCGTTATTAGATAATGTTAAGGATCACAAAAGATGTTGATTCGGGACAGTTTTGTGTCATTACTTCCATTTTTTTCAAATTTTAAATGTCAATAAATGTAGGTGAGTCAATGACCGTTATTTCACGTCTATCTGGCGCCTACTATAATAAAAAAACACAACATGTATTTTTATTGAACACTTTCTAATTAATTCACAACGAATTTCAATCACAAAACTATAAAGAAACTCAAGTAGGTAGATGGCATTAAAGAACTGGAGGCGGGCAGCCCTATCGCGTGTGTACGTACCGCGCAGCCGTAAATAATTATTTCAAGGTCAGGGCCGAGTCACAATACTGGTAAATATTTATACTGTGGTTTGGCCCATTTACTTGGTGAATTAGTTTGTTAATTATGATGTGGGGGTTAAATCTTGCAAATTATTTTTTAAACAGGTATCCCTAACCGATTGAGCTGAAATAAAACAATAATAATAATATGATATAGGTATTAAATGAAAGGGTTTGCTGAGGGGCATAAGAAAAAGCTGCTTTAAAAAAATATATTATTTGTAAATTATTTGCGGTGGCATCATTGACTTGAGCTACTTTTTTTCAAACGCCGCCGTCAACCTGGAGAATGATCTTCACCATGTCACCATTCAGGCATTTCAGGGCGAGGTCATACCACCGTAAGCCTTTTTTAGGGTTCTGTACCCGAATTGTAACCAACGGGAACCTATTATTAAGCTGTCCGTCTGTCCGTCCGTCCCTCCGTCCCTCCGTCCATCTGTCTGTCAGCGGGCTATACCTCATGATCTGTAATAGGTAGACAGTTAAAATTTTCACAGAATGTGTATTTTTCATTCGTTATTATTTGAAATGTTGCAAATGTCACTATTATTTATATATGTACTCGTATGTTTCCTTTTTTTGTTTGTTTTTATTTGTGTATTAGCACAAATAAATTTAAATAATTTAATTGTGATTTTGTGTGTTGTGCTGTGTCTTTTGTGTGCACTGAATAAATGTTTTATGAATCTATTTCCCGCTATAACAAAATATAATAAAAATAAATTAAAAGGTCTCCCCTACTAGAAACGTATTTTTTTTGGCTTTTTTTGCTCGATCTTAACAATGGCAACAAGTAGACGCGCATAATCTTGTACGACGGTACGGAACCCTTTATGCGCGAGTCAGACTTGCCCTTGGCCGGTTTTTCTTGACTTTATCAATTTACTTCATCAAAGAAACTCCCTCATATGTACTTTTTACTGGTTTTGGCGAGCAGTAATGTAGGTACCTACTGTTTTGTGTGATAAACTGTGCTGTGCTGTGTTTTGTGTGTACTGTGTTGTTGTTGTGTAGATAACTCCAAGTTAAATACTGGTGCTCAGCTGCATTCAGTCCGACTAGATGTCGACCTTATTGGTACTTTGGCTGATGATAACTACGATAAAAGTTTAAGGTAAAAGTGCCAGGGTAGCCCGCGAAATTGAAATTTTCTTATGTTTTTTGCAATTTGCAGGTCAGTGTCGGGTTGTATCTTGGTCTAAATATGATTCGCGGCTGTAGCAAGTATAGCAAAAAACCTAAGAAAAATTGAATTTCGGAGGGTACGCTGGCGCTTCCACCTTGATGGCAAATTTATCTATTTTTAACCGACTTCAAATAGGTGGAGGTTATCAATTCGGATGCTTATATATTTTTTTTTTTGTATGTTTGACGGATTTGCAAAATTCTTGTTTTGTTCGAAAGGGGTTTATTCCGAAATGGTCCAATTTAAATTTCATATTGAGTTTCGGAGACAGACAACGGAACTCTTCAAAAAATGACAGCAAATCAACCGCGATTGCTGCGATCGAATGTCTATGTATTGTTAACACAGTTTGATGCGAAACCAGAACTAAAAAGTGAAAAATAAAAAACGGTGTCAAAAAACGAAGACACAAAACCAGAAACACCGACTTCCAAAATTAAAGTTATTTTTGGGAAGTCGGTTCTATTTTTTTGTAAAAAAGGTTATTTTTTATTATTTTATTATTAGGGTTCCAAACGTCTGAACGAAAAAACGTAACTCTTATTTGATCACTCGTGTCTCTCTGTCCGTCTGTCACAGCCATAAAAATGATTCTACCTTTTTTAGGGTTCCGAACATTCGAATGTAAAAACTACCTATAAGGAACCTATAAGGGTTCCGTTTGTTTTGTTTGTTGGATCACTCGTGCGTCTGTCTGTCCGTCTGTCCGTCTGTCACAGCCAATTTACTCCGAATCTACTGCCCCGATTAAGTTGAAATTTGTATCACAGGTGTATTTCTATGACCCCAACACGGACGAATAACGTAAACAAATTAGTTTTTTACCTATAGATTACAGGAAAACCTATGACAAGTCTATACTTTTACAAACTTTACATTAACTTGCTTTGGTTTTGTTTGTATTCGGTTACAAATTAGTAACGCATTTTCCAAACACTTTCTGGTCTTTGATTAACCTAAAACTTGCATTACTCATAAAATGAAGTCATTGGATGATTATCCACATCCATATTAAAAAAATGCAATAATATAGTAGTATGAAGCTGGTCTGATGATGGAGCTGGAAGGTAGCCAAAGGATCTCTTCAACCAAACAAGATGGAACCATCGTGTTTGGTCTCATTACGTCATTATTAGTCCAGGGTCTGATGTTGGATCTGAACGGTCATCATAGGAAACCCTAAACTTAACAATGTAGCCCGATGAGATAAGGCTGGTTAGATTTGTTTTGACAAGTTGTAGCACAGGGCGTATGCTCTCGACACGACTCGCACTTTGCCGGTTTTAATAAACCTGGCAACTACTACAAACTTTGAGTAGCTCGTGGCTAAAGTAATAACAGCCGCACGGGTCGATCCATCAGGTTAAGCTTCGCTTGCCAGGGTTGGTCCATGGATGCGTGACCATCTTTACATATCGAGACTCCTCCGTACCTCGGAAAAAAAAAATACTGATATTCAGCTACTGACCCCAAGACAGTTAGGAAAAGGCTAGGCAGATGAACTTCTACAAACTTTATTTCTCTAAGAACCTAGGCATAGTACACAGACTATTATAAATATTTGAAAAAAACAGTAAAATAAATCAGTCCATCTGTTCTCAAGTGAAGCGCTTGCCAATGAAAAGCAAATTATAATTTTCATTCATACAAAAAATAAAATAAATAAACCTGTCAAAATGATTGTGTCATAATGTGGACTCTTTGTTTCAGCGAAACAGAGGTCCATGTGATTAATGTCAACATCCGATTCGCGGTAGTTAAATGCCCAATTTAAAATCATTGTTTTACAAAACCTGCTTTTTTGTATAATAATGTTTAAAAGTAAGAAATTCTTTGCTACATGGACATCGCCATTTCTTGGAAGGCAGACACCAATACTGGTTTCTTTTAATTTTCATTACTCGACCCTCGTATATTTGATTTAGTTCGGGGAATTTGTGTGAAGAACTCTAATATCGCACGTAAAAAGGACGATCAAAAAAATAAAAAAGGTTTTTCTAGAATGGCTAGTTTTACTAGTTTGTCAGATGACTTTATAGGGAATGTGCAAGGCATAGTCTGTGCCATTTTTTTTTTTTTTTGGGGAATGGGAAATCATCCTATGACTTCTTCCGCACTAGGGTGGAGCGGAAGGGCGTGTCAGACTCTTACTGACTAAAACCCACCCCTGTCCCTCCTGGCTCGAGTGCCCAGGGGCGAGGTAACTCTTTCGAATTTATCCTCCACCCCCGGGCAGGCATCGGCCGTGGCAGGCCCCGTCCTTTGCTGACAACTCTTTGAGGCGCGCGTGGAACACTACGCGCCGTCGACTCTCGGGCCTGGTGCTGATCGGACGGCGAGTTACCCACTACTCGCCGTCCGCAGGCCCGGGTTAGTCTGTGCCATCTAGTGTAGTAAATTCGAACTTTTTACCCTTTAAAAACTTGTCATTGACATTTCCGTGCCATGTATGTATACACACATGCAGCACGCGTAACGTAGACTGCGATCTAGTGAGTAATATCCGCAACTTGTACTGTAGAAATACTTGACATTGACATTTATGTGGCGCCGTCTATAGTTCCTGCACGCTCCCTATATGCTCGCTAGTAGGATGCCCAATAGTTTTCCATTAGTAAAATTACGTACAAATTTTCATATTATCTTAGTGTCACTTTAAGAAAATATTTTTTAAATCTATACTTGGGCTGGTTTGAGGAAACACGGGAGATAAAAAGAGTTCGTGGAAGGACTTGGGAAGGCCTTTGCCCCGCAGTGTGACTATGTAAGCAAGTTTAAAAAAAATCTATGAAATTTGGAGAGTGTGTTCTTTGTGAAGATTAGGTATCCATTAAGAACGGGTTTTTCGAAATTCAACCCTCTTCTACTGGTTTGGAAGCCAGAACCTTGTGGCCTACTGGATCACTATATGTCGTCGCCTTTTTTTGTGGGTTTGGGAAATCATCCAATGACTGCTCCCGCTCTGGGTGGAGCGGGAGGGCGCGTCAGACTCTTACTGACTAAAACCCACCCCTATTCCTCCCTGCCCTGAATGCCCAGGGGCGAGGTAACTCTTTCGAATTTATCCTCAACCTCCGGGCAGGCATCGGCCATGATGGGCCCCGTCGTTTTTCCTGACAACTCTTTGAGGCGCGCGTGTAACATTACGCGCCGTCGACTCTCGGCCTGGTGCTGATCGGACGGCGAGCTACCCTTTACTCGCCGTCCGCAGGCCCGCGCCTACAGTGGCCGCAGATCGTCTCGCGACCTCCGACGCCCAGAGCGTCTCCTGCGGCGGCTGCTGCTGGGGGCGTGAGGGCGACTCTGTTGACTCTCCCTCACCCGTTCCTCCTCCCCTTTCGCCAGCATTACTGCTTCGCAGAAGGAGGTATACATCTTCGCCTGGAGACTTCAATGAATGTTGTTATCTCAGGCCTAAGACTGATTAGCATATTGATACAACTCAGTATCTAGGTTTGGTTAGGTAACTGAGGCCAGTTGGCTGTTTCTCTGTAAGGTTCATTGAAATTCGGCCACATCTGGTATCCAAATCTATATTTCGATAGCACCAGTTTATAACGCAGTTAAGTGTTCCAATTTGTGTACAAATCTGTGGTTCTATAATAACACTTTATACTAATATTATAAAGAATAACGTTTTTTTTTCTAAATATTATTACTTTTATTATTTGACTAGCGACCCGCCCCAGCTTCGCTCGGGTACAAATTATACATATAAACCTTCCTCTTCAATCACACTATCTATTAAAAAAAACCGCATCAAAATCCGTTGCGTAGTTTTAAAGATTTAAGCATACATAGGGATATAGGGACAGAGAAAGCGACTTTGTTTTATACTATGTAGTGAAGTGATTACAATATACATAATATTATACACTAAACTAATAAATAACTTAATAAATAAAATATTTACAAGCGGCATAAAGGAGGGAGGAGTACAGTTCATTGGGCATCGAAAAATAGATTTTCTACCAAAAATATAGATCGAAAATAGACGTATTTTGCACGACGGCCGACTGTCAAAAGACAGTCGAAACTTTGTTTACATTATGTGATTAAAAGAGTTCTGTGTTTGTTTATTAGTGGATAGTTTTTAAATACTCATTTATAAGTAGTTATTACATCGTTCTAGATAAAGATTTGCAAGAAATAAACATCATATCAATGCTTATTCGGTTATTTTAGATTCATGTGAATGTAAAAGTTTGTGTTCAATTGTTTTGGAATGCTGTTTTTTGAGTATTGTTGTTTGTTATCAACGGATGTGTGAGTAAAAATTCAATGTTATGAAGTTATTACATAGTATTAGATAATACTTTTAAGAAACGACAGCATAACCTTACCTGAGAAATCCGCGGCGAGCGGGAATTATCGGTAGCTACCGATCTGATTATGACGAAGTTACTTCCAGGGTGCCCCAGGGCTCCATATTATCCCCCTTACTTTATAACATTTATTTATTTGACATAACGCAATGTTTTCTTCATTCTGAGCACCTTCTATATGCCGACGACAAAAAAATATATTTGAAAATAAATAACTCCAATGACTGTCAATTGATTCAATCTGACTTAGATAGACTTAGTGACTACTATAACTTAAACAATATAAAGGTAAACACTAAGAAATGTCAAATAATAACCTTTTCAAGGAAACGCAACATTATTAGAGATGAGATATACCTGCCATTCTCCATACCCGGCCTTTAAGGTATGGGTATCACTAAATACCTGGTACAAATACCAGGTATCAAAATACTTCTAAGTATTTGGGTATGGTAGGATTTCGATAAGTAAACGTATGCGATAAGTATGGTATGCCTCCAATATAATGTAGGTACGACGTTTCAAGTACCTATACGTAATTATGCATTATGAGATATGAAATCTTTCCTTCCTACTTTACCAGGCTTAGGACTGTCGGCTAAGAGTATGACGATGGTTATTAATGAATTCTAGTTATTTCTATAGGTGTAACGAAATCGCAATCACAACTGACGCAAAAAATCAAAACATTGTCGACCTAAGTACCACTAGACAACGTAAACATTCAAACACGTAATAATATTCCCTAACATAAACAAACTAAGGATCTCTTTCACGTCGTGACAAAAAATGTAATTATGCTATTATGTTCCTTATGCACGTAAAAATAAGTACCCATTTTGTCTAACTAAATTAAATCAACCGAATGTTCATAAAGCACGAATGACGTTTCGGGTCCCTTCGTAAGCTGTCGGGTAGCTTCGGGTTGCTTCGGCGTACCGAACTACCGATAAAACTGGGCGCTACCTTGTGGTAGCGATTCGTATCGTACTATGCGTCTGACGTCATACCTTCAAGGTATTTACCCAGTATTTCGGTCCGTACCCGGTCTATGTACTGGGAAGCACATACTTGGTATATATACCTCTACCAGTATATACGTCTCATCTCTAAACATTATACATTACAATTACACTATCAGTAACGATATTATTCCGCGAGCATCACAGGTCAAGGATTTAGGTGTGATTCTGGACGACAAATTCACATTCGAGGCCCACATTGCTCATATCACCAGTAAAGCATACAAGTCCCTAGGATTCGTTTTACGTAACAGCAAGCAGTTTATAAAATCCTCCACTATGTTTAAAAACTTTGTACTATTGCTATGGAGCATATTAGAATCCGCAAGCGCAATGTTTCGTATCCAAAGTAGTAGGCAAAAGTGTCAGAAACGGCCGTTTTTGGCACTTTTGCCTACTACTTTGGATACGAAACATTTTGAGACCTGTTTTAACAACATAAAAATTCTTTATCCTCTTTGTAACAAACGTCAAGTTGGATTTTTTAATATTTATTTTCTGTGCTATGCTACGATTTTTTATTCAATGAGGGCGCCACTGGACCGCGAGAAGGGCCTTAAATTACAAAGCTAAAGCTGTAATCTTAAATTACCCGGACTCCTGTCGATACCACAAACTAAATACTCTGGAAGAGAGACGATAGATAAATTACATGGTGTTAATATAAAACGGCGGTGGTCTTAATAATAAATTTGACTGCCCACAATTGCTCTGCAAAGTTAACTTTAACGTCCCACTTAAACGTACTAGACATACAATCTGTTAGCAGTTCCTTCGGCTGCCACTAATTATATGAAGATGTCACCTTTCTTGCGACTACCAGCATTATATAATGACAAGTTTCCAACACTGGACCTCTGCAATATCACTCGGAACCGTCTTAAAAAAGAGATCATCCTTATGTTGGACCAAACGCGAGAGGCCCAGTTACACCTGTAGTGCCAGTTAGTCATACATACACACATCATCACACATCCACAGAAACCCACACCGTACAAATACACACACGCACACACTATACATACTTCATGTCACTCTCTTCTATGCTTATTGTTTTATCTGTGTACTTCGTAATTGGCGTATTGTTTAGAATTATCCAATTCATGTTTACTTATTGTCAGCTGTGAAGCTACCTTTTATGAATAAATAAATAATTTATACTTATTTAGGCAAGAAATGCGACGTAAAAAGCCTTTACTTTGTTTTATTTTTGTACTATGAAGTTTGAGTATGAATATTATGTAAATATTGTATAGAACTCAACAAAAAAAACCCGATGTTTAGTATACTTGTCTATTCAAATATTTAAGCAAATTCAATATTGTGTGTGTGTATTGTATATGCAAATTTTCGTGTAAATTGATACAGTAGTTTTATCAGAAATCGACATAACACGGGCACAAACACACTATTTCAGCTAGTTCTTTGATAACACATTTGTTTTTATTACAAGTCTCGTATACGAGTATTGTTTATATTCAATATTATGCCTAGTGTATTCAAAAATTCATATCAGTTTACAGTATGTGTTCAGAGCCAGTATCAATAAACCATTTTTTGTGAACAGCGTCGTATTTCCCACCTCGCCAAAAAAAAACAAAAAAAAAGCATGTCGCGCCGTGTATTTGACAGCGGGGCTTGAGTGCTATCGGCGCATTTGACGCGCGCGGAGATTGAAAAGTTAAAACAAATGTTTCACATATCCCGTGGCGTCCCGTGACTGTCATCTGTTTTTTTTTTTTAAAAGATCGTTTGCTTCCTAATTTCAAATTCAATCAGCCAAATCTACATCTAAGTTTCCTGCATTTTGATAAGATTTTGACATTAGTTGTCAGCGTTGACACTGCGTGTTTTATAAAAAGGTACGAAAATTCGATTTTTTGGCGGGCTTTTTTCGAGTGAAGTTCAGTGGCTGTACCTCTTAAGAACCACCAAGGATTTAGTTCAAAAATTGTATGAGTGGTCTTTTTGCTTAACTAGATGGTGTTGGCATCGAATTAAAAGTCGCTGTTAAGATTCGCCGCCGTTTGGTTAGGCTCATGTCTTTAGAGTTCAATATGTGAGATAATTAAGATTAAGGAACGTTTACTAAATTATAAGTTCAAATAATAGATCACTATAAAGTATTGTTGGGTGTTTTATTCTTCACTCACTCGACCTATTTAACAATAAGATCAAAGTACAAGTTTGGGTGACCAGCCGCGGTGTCCAGATTCAACAGTACATAGAAATTGATTCCTAGTGGATATTTTAATGTTAAATTGGTGTAGTTTGCTTCAAGTGTCTACACTACTGGATAATATGTGGAATCATTGGAACAGACGCTATCTCCGTAAAATGGAGCTGAGAATTTTATTTTAGTATTGACTACGTCATCGAAGCTTACCGAGAAGGTTTACTTTTTTCTATTTTTTTTTTGTAAAATGGTTTTTATTTGACACATTTTAATTGCGTCCTTCTTCTCAGGCCTCGGACGCGTCACGTTTCGGCATCTGTCAGTCCCCGTTGACAGGCGGCCATCGTGTAACTACAGACTTTGTCAGGTTCCGGGTGTACGAGTATGAACCTTGTCACAGGTCTAAAGACCTTGGCTAATAGTGATAATAGCGGTTTAAAACGCGTGAATCGGGTTTTTGCCCATTTTTTTGGCAAGGCAAACTAGCGGAAAACTATAGTGGCACACATGAGCGCCACCAGGGTTATAATTTTATAAATGATAAAAAAAATTAGTAAAGTCATGGCCGAATTGATAACTCCAATAACATGAAATTTGAACAGTATTGGGGAAAACCAAAACGTCATCTGTATATTTATATTTTTTGTTTTTGTTGATTTTTAAAAACTCACTAAATCAATTTTGATAAAATTTATAAGAGACCACCTCCAAAGTATGACCTGCAGAACAAAAAAAAAAACTTGAGAGGTGTCAAGGGACACCCGGATGGAACGAAGTTCCTTTCGATGAATTAGTGAAGGAATTGTAATATAATTTTATTTTTTTTAATTTATAATATTTTTTTTATTATTAACTACGCACACACGCACGCACGTAAGAAGTTATACTTCATCACCTCATCTCATCTCATCTCATCTCATCGCAGCTCATCTCATCTCATCTCATCTCATCGCAGCTCAGCTAAGCTCAGCTCAGCTCAGCTCAGCTCTGCTCAGCTCAGCTCAGCTAAGCTCAGCTCAGCTCAGCTCAGCTCAGCTCAACTCAGCTCAGCTCAACTCAGCTCAGCTCAGCTCAGCTCAGCTCAGCTAAGCTCAGCTCAGCTCAGCATAATAATAATAATAAATAATAATAATAATAACGAGCCCTGACGGCGTAGCTTGGTCCCTATTCCCGATACCGGTGGGATACTATTTTTTATATTTTTAAATGTTTTTTTTTATCCTTTATATTTAAATATTTAAAAATGTAATTAATATGTCTATAAAAATGAATAAACGGAATAATAATAATAATATAATTAATAATAATAATAAATATAACACACGAAATTGGTTAGATAATGCTTGATCTGCTTGCAAACTTTGTACCTACCCACCAAAAATACAAGAAGTTTTTATTAGATTGTTTTTCACAATCTTTTTGGATGGACAGCCTCATTAGTGTCGTGACAACTTTTCGTAAGAATTTTTTCCGTCTAGCCCCCTTTCACAACGCGCGATAAGGAACTTCGTTCCAATAATCATCAAAATGAATTCATGATTGGCGGAATAATCGCATAACAAACAAACAAATAAAAAATACAAATTAAAGCTTTTAAGTCGGTATTTGAGGTCCAAAGGTTTGGGTTGCCGTTGATGAGTACATTCCTGAATATTTAATACCAAGTCTGTACCAAAACGATATTATGAAAGTAATTGATTTTATTTGTCATCTTCTCAATTCTCAATTCTTTATTGCGTACCATAATGTTTATAGTTGGTAGGGAAATTATTATATTAGTCACAATTATGGACCCTGTCGGGCACAGCTTCTTCTGTGTTATTCTATATTATATCTTTCTGTCTTATATCTTCTGTATTATATCTTTTGTGTTAATTATGACCAAACACAGGTTTAAATAAACCTAAGACTGGGCAACGCACTACATTACCTTCAGAATTTTTTTTTTTGCAACTATAATTTTATATTTTTTGTCTAATATTATTATAGGCCTATATTAATAATTATGTATCTACTACTGAACCATATGTACGGAACGCAAGTACCTAACACACGCAAATTTTTGCTTAAAAGGTAATTCCTATCTATATAATGTTATATACATAAGGGGATGACATAAATTATTATTATTATATGTATACTTTTTGTAAACTTAATATTTCATTTTTTTAATTTTTTATTATTGTTATTATTAATTATTTGAAGCACCCTCGCAATATGGTTCAACTGTAAACATAAAGAGCACATTTTAATGAATAAACTCAGTGAATGAGTGAGCCAGGGCATGGTAATGGAGCTTTAATTAGTATAATAGCATAGCAAAATCAACCTATATATAATCTTCCCACTGCTGGGACACAGGCCAACTCTCTGTGAGAGGGTGTGGGCCGTAATCCACCACGCGGGCCCAATGCGGGTTGGTTGATGTCACATGTCTTCGAAGTTTTGGTTCTAGCACATGCCGGTTTCCTCACGATGTTTTCTTCACCGTTTTGAGGGCAGTGGTGATGTAATTAATAATGGACATAAAGTAAAGAGCCTGCCACAAATTACAACTCTTATAACTCGTGGCAGTTACCACTGCTCTTTTAGGGTTTTAACTATATAATTGTTATTGTTATGAATATATTACATAACAAGTTTGCAAACTATTCGCCCTTTAATAGTTTGTAACAAACAGGTATTAATTAGCAAGGTTGGTAAGTTTCCATTCAACCTACTAGGTATTCCACTAAATAACCACTAATATTATAATTGTGAAACTGTACCTATGTTTGTTATTCAATCACACCTCACCAGAGACGTAGCACTCGGGTTGATCCTGACCTTGATTATATTGGAAACTAGCTGCGTCCCGCGGTTTCACCCGCGTAGACTGGGATAAAAAAAATCAAATTTAATCCAAATCGGTCAAGCCGTTTGCGCGTGAAGAAGTAACAAACACACACACTCACAAACTTTTGCCTTTATAATATTAGTGAGATTATTATTAAAAAAACCGGTCAAGAGCGAGTCGGACTCGCGCACCGTAGGTTCTGTACCATCATATTTAAATATGTGTTACTAATTCGTCAGAGAATTTTAAGACTGCGGTGTGGAATATTGCAGTTTTAGGTCAGCGCCATCTCTTGACCGATACTGGGAACTAATGTAATTTAAAAAGAGTGCTGTTTAGAGACATATTTTATTTTTCCTGTAATCTTCTATCACAAAAAATAATTTCAGATTTTCCTCTATGCAAACTTCGGAGATAAGGGGAGGTGGGGGGGGGTTACATTTTACATCAAAAGTCGAAAACCGTGCGGTCTAAAAAAAATATAAACAAACAGCACTCTTTCATTTGATACCTCACATGCCCTAGTCCTAGTAGAAAAGCCAGGGGGGCTTTTCTTTCAGTCCCTGTTGCAAAGAAAAATACATTTATTTTTATTTTTTTCTTACTTGCAAAATCGTTAGGCACACGTCATTTAAAACTATTCCAAAGTTCAAGTTAATAGAATTAGTACCTAGTTCTTGAGATATCCAGCTGTGACAGACAGACTGAGTCGCACCATAAAGGTTCTACCATACCTGGGCCTGCGGACGGCGAGTAGTGGGTAACTCGCCGCCCGATCAGCACCAGGCCCGAGAGTCGACGGCGCGTAGTGTTCCACGCGCGCCTCAAAGAGTTGTCAGCAAAAAGACGAGGCCTGCCGAGGCCTGCCACGGCCGATGCCCGCCCGGGGGTTGAGGATAAATTCGAAAGAGTTACCTCGCCCCTGGGCATTCAGGGCAGGGAGGAACAGGGGTGGGTTTTAGTCAGTAAGAGTCTGACACGCCCTTCCGCTCCACCCTAGAGCGGAAAAAGTCATAGGATGATTTTCCACCCCCCAAAAAAAAAATGAAAAGGTTCTATCATTTTGGTACGGAACCTAAAAACATGCGGGTGACTCCGCGGTCAGGAGCTTGTACAGGGTGTAACGGAAATGGGTGGTAATATTTTAAATACTGATTACCCATGGAGATGAAATATCTTCAAGGACGTTATAATCATATCTATCCACACAAAGTTATCATCAGCAGATCCAAATTAGTGTATAGTAACACGCTGTTGACTTCGGACACCGCGGCTGGTCACCCAAACTTGTACTTTGATCTTCTTGTTAAATAGGTCGAGAGAGTGTAGAATAAAACACCCAAAAATACTTTATAGTGATCTATTAGTTGAACTATAATGTAGTAACCGTTTCTTAATCTTAATAATCTCACATATTGAACTTTAATGACATGAGCCTAACCAAACGGCGGAGAATCTTAACAGCGACTTTTAATTCGATGTCAACGCCATCTAGTTAAGCAAAAATACAACTCATACAATTTTTGAACTAAATCCTTGGTGAACGGGTTTCGGACAAGTATGGTTCTTAACATACCGCCCACCAAGGACATTACTGAAGGCATGTCCTTCATGAACTACATGTTTTCATTCATGATTCATACATAAATTTGTTTTCAGGTTTGATCTAGAATCTTAAATGAAGAAATTGTGCTACCTTAAATTTTAACATATAACATTTGAAAATCTAAAACTTTATACTATTTGGCTAAGCTTCTAAAATAAGAATATGTAAAAAGTTCAACAGCTTTAAAGTTAACATAAAACTAAAAAGCCGGTTCGGGGAAATGTACAATTTCATGGTGTAAAAAACATGCATCTAATGGTATCTTAACAATAATTTGATCAACTGTACATTGTAAATAAAAACTGTAAATATTTGTATTAATAAGGGTTGTAAAGTTGATCTTAAAAATAAAACAAATAAAATACATTCATTGATCTGTAACTGGTAAAATACAAATTTTAGATGTTGGCCTTTTAATAGTAGAGGATTTAGTGCGCAATGTGACTACACGGGTGATATTATCATCACCGGGATGCTTCTCTGTTACGCGACCCAACAACCAACGACTTGGCGGTAAATCGTCCTCTTTGATTAAAACAATGTCTCCAATTTTTGGCTCAGGTACTTTTGAAGACCATTTGTACCGGTTCATAAGGTTGGATAAATATTCTTGGGACCAGCGCTTCCAAAATGACTGTAACATCCTTTGAATAAATTGCCACCGCGTCAAATTACTGACATTTGTGCTCTCATGTTTAACATCTGGTACATTGACTATCGGCTCTCCGATCAGAAAATGTCCAGGAGTCAAAGGTAACAGTTCACCAGGATCAGTAACGTTAAGGACACTCATTGGACGCGAGTTCAAACAAGCTTCCACTTGATTGAGGAGTGTGCTCATTTCCTCGTACGTCAAGGTAGCATCACCAATGACCCGTTTGAGGTGAAACTTTGTAGACTTCACCCCTGCTTCCCAAAGTCCGCCGAAATTAGGGCTATGTGGGGGAATGAAGTGCCACTCAGTACCGTTGGCCTCAACTTGTTCTGCTATTGATGCTTGAATAGATGACAATTGTTGTAGTTCCCTGGAGGCACCAACAAACGTTGTGCCATTGTCACTCCATATTTTGGCACAATGACCTCGTCTAGACACGAAACGTCTGAAGGCAGCTAAAAAGGCTTGTGTACTCATGTCGCTGACGTTTTCTAAATGTATAGCACGGGTGGACATACACACAAACAAGCATATGTAGCCCTTGTACGAACGGTGCCCACGACCTTTCGTTGTCCTAATGTTAATAGGGCCAGCATAATCAACACCGCTATGTAGAAACGGTCGCGCTGGAGAACACCTAACCGTTGGAAGCGAACCCATCATTTGGTTCTTGATGCTAGCGCGGTGTTTAGCGCATGTCACACATTTGCGCACATAGTGTTTGACCAGATTCCTGACTCCTATGACCCAGTAGGCTGTCCTCAAAAAATTTGACATTAGCTGCGGACCACCGTGCAGAGTCTTTAAGTGTGCATCTGCCACTATAAGGTTTGTCAGATGACAAGAGTTTGGTAGTACTATCGGATGCTTTGTGTCTTCACTCAGTGGAGCTTTCTCAAGTCTACCTCGAACTCTGATAAGGCCTCTGTCATCCAGATATGGACAGAGTGAGTTCAGTTTACTAGATTTTAGTTGTAAATAACCTTTTTCCTGTAATTGTAAATATTCTACTGTAAATATATCCTTTTGTGTTTGTCTTATACAACATTCTAACGCTGCTCTTAATTCTAACCTTTGTAAATAACTACGTTTAAAAGTGTTATTCGGTAAAAAAACGTCTGCAATATGCGATTACCCTAACTAATTTTTGTAACGACGAATACCGCCCGAAAATTGACAACTCTGGCGCTACAGCAATGTGTGTTTTTGTTGTTTCCTCTAAGTCGATATTAAGATCATTTGGCCTTTTATAAACTATTGTGCTCCGAGTTAGAAATGGTGGACCAGAAAACCATAAACTATTGTTTATCAATGCACTAGGTAAAATACCTCGTGAGGCGCAGTCTGCTGGGTTGTCCTTGGTATTCACATGAAACCATTGAGATGCCTTCATTGTGGTCAATATTTCTGAGGTGCGATTAGCCACAAACGTCTTCCATCTGCTCGGATGGCTGTTGAGCCAAGCCAACACCACAGTGGAATCTGTCCAAGCGTTGATTTTATCCCTAGAAATATTCAAGACATCTGCTGTTTCTATGAGAAGATTTGACAGCAGAACTGCTCCACACAACTCTAAACGAGGTATACTAATTTGCTTGACGGGGGCTACTCTGGTTTTTGCAACCAACAAAGAAATATGAACATTACCTACAACATCTACTATCCTCAAGTAAATCACGGCTGAGTACGCGGTTTTGGAGGCGTCACTGAAGCCATGCAGCTCAAGATCGTCGTGCGACTTAGTTCCAAGCCAACGAGGTATTCGGACTTTGCTAAGTAGTGACAACTCTTCACGGTAAGTATTCCATTCTCTTATTAATTCAGTGTTTAGTTCTTCATCCCAAGTAACACCTGCAAGCCATAATTTTTGGATGAATGTTTTTGCAAGAACCACACTAGGAGCTAACCAACCTAGTGGGTCGAACAACCGGGCTATGTCCGAAATAATTGTCCTTTTAGTTACAGGTGTAGTCGTCAGCGGCGGAAGATTCACCGAGTACTGGAATGTATCTTCGTTGCGGTTCCAGGTAAGTCCCAAAATCTTTATTGTACTATCTAATTTGATTTCTAACCCTTTCTCTTCTCCGTGTTCTGTTTTCTCTAATTCCTTGTTCTGTATTATATTAATATCTCCTATTACTTTGTCCTTATTTCTATTTGTTCTTGTTTGATCTCGTTGTTCTTTAATTTCATTTTTTTCAATTGTTTCTATTCTCTTAAGTATTTCTTGACTATTGCTATTCCATTTTTGTAATATAAATCCACCTTTTCCTAATAATGCTGTCATTTGTTTAAATATTTCAATGCCTTCTTCTACGCTGTTGCATCCTGTCATTAAATCATCCATGTAGAAGCTGTTTAAAACCTTATTTGCAGCTAGTGGATAGTTTTCACCTTCATCAACAGCGATCTGACGTAAAGTTTTGACTGCTTGGTATGGTGCAGAAGCTGTTCCAAATGTCACGGTCACCAGTTCGTAATCTTGGATCTCTTTGTCTGGACTGTCACGCCAGAGAATCCTTTGGAACATGGCATCTTCTTCTGCTACTACTTGCCGGTACATTTTAATAATATCCGCTACAAGTCCTATCGGATGAATCCTCCATCTTAAAACTATGTGACGTAAATCAGCCTGTAGTGACGGACCAACCATGAGCGTATCATTAAGTGACACTCCTTTGCTGTTCTTTTCAGAGGCGTTGAAAACAACACGAACTTTAGTTGTGGTCTTGTCATCCCTAATAACTGCATGATGTGGTAGATACACTGCTTCTTCCCTTTTGCTATCATCTTTGTTCACGTGCCTCATATGACCTAACTGTAAATATTCATTTATTACTTCTGTGTATTTCTCTTTTAACTCTTTGTTCTTTGCTAATCTTCTCTCTAATGCTTGAAATCTTGATTTAGCTATGCCACGTGAATTTCCAGACTTGCAAGGAGGATCTTCGTCTCGAAAAGGTAATTTGACTATATATCTACCATCGCTATCTCTCTTAGTAGTCTCACTATAAAGCTCTTCGCATTTCTTCTCCTCTGGTGTAAATATCCTTTTACTACTAATTTGCTCTTCAATTTCCCAAAATTTCTTTAAAATATCATCTGCTTGCACCTTGCAATGCATTACGTTAATTTTATTTGAACTATTGATTTCAGAACCCACTGCACCTGACAGGACCCAACCTAATCTAGTGCTCTGTACTACAAGCCTACCAGAAGGACTCTTAACTAAACCTTCCTTGATAATGCAGCTATAAACATCAGCACCCAACAGAATATCGATTTTGTTGGGTATGTTGAATTCTGGATCTGCTAAACACAGATTGTTGACCTCTAACCAGTCGCAAGCATCCGGGCTTAAGCTTCGCTCTGGTAGATAAGAGGTGATCTTGCTTAAAACGTAAGCATTAAATGTAAACTTAAAACTAAAATCGACGCGAGACTTTATGGTTATTTGTACCATGTACTTTGTCATGGTTGACCTAGTGTCTCCTAACCCTAAAACAAACGCTTGAATAGGAATCTTTTTCAGGTTAAGAAATTGAACTGCTGCTTCTGTAATGAAACAAGCCTGCGAACCTTGATCGAGTAATGCCCGGACTGTGAGGTATCCACCCGTCTTTGACTCAGCCTTTAATAGCGCAGTGGCTAATAAAACTTGTCTGGGTTTGGGTACCTTCCCTGTTGACAAGCAAGCAACTATCTGATTAGCACTAGTCAAAGGACTAGCACTATCAGCAGTTGGCTTTTCTGCAGGGTCTTGGTCTTCCTTTGCCGACTCACTGTTTATATGTAACAGCGAATGGTGGCGCTTTTGGCATACTCTACAACTAGTGTCCTTTTTACAGCTTTTGACCGTGTGGTTACTCCCTAGACAGTTAAAGCATATTCTGTTTTTACGTATAAAATCACGTCTAGCTTCAAGTGATTGTTTTGCAAACTTTTTACAAAAACAAAGTTTGTGAGCTTCAGAACAGAATTCGCATTTCACGTGTGATGATACGTTCGTGGCAAGCATTGTCTTAGGCGCATTATGGTTTGAACTGTTATTGACTTGGTGACCTGAACCCTTTTTTGGTTCTATGCACTCAAATGCGCGGAAACGTTGCTCCAAAAATAATTTAAATTGCTCAATGGTAGGAAAAACATTGGAAATGCTACTACTGACGCTTATTTCCCATTGTTTACGTGTTTCAGCATCTAATTTAAACGTCACGATGTGTATAATGATAACGTCCCATGTAGTCACATTTATGCCTAAATTTGACAACGCATTTAAACAATCACTGGTGGTATCTAACAGTTCTTTTAATGAAGCCGCTGACTCAAATTGCATACGTTTTATTCCAAATAACCTTTTTAATATGCAATTGGCGAGATATCTTTTGTTGCTATACCTCTTATCTAATAAATCCCAGCATTGACGATAATTCGCACCAGTTATTGGCGTATTTCGTATTAATTGATCAGCTTCACCCGAAAGATGACCTTTTAAATAGTGTAGCTTTTGTACGTTATCTAGTGTTCCATTTTTATGGACTAATGATATAAACAGATCCCGAAATGTTGTCCATTCTCCATATTTTCCAGAGAATATTGGAATGGCGATCTTTGGTAATTTAACCAGTGAATGGGCAGACTTTACTGCACTACTAGAAGAACCATCCTCATGAGGTATTGGTTCACTTACGATACTAATTTTATTGAGCGTTGTTTTCATTAAACTTTTATAAATAATGTAAGTATCCTCGGTTGTATCATAAATATCAACAACCTTTTCATCAATCTCATCCAATTTAAAGTTCTGATAAAGTTTAGTATTAGTATTTTTAAACGATTCCCAATCCTTTTCTAGTAATTCCTGTCTAGTTTCAATGTATTCAGTAGTTAATCTTTCTTTAGGACTTTTTTTAAAGTTTGCGAATCCCTTAATAATAACACTTTGTAACCCCTTCAATACGTTGACATATCCCTCCATATTTGAAACAATTAAATTAAAACTAAGTCACGAATTGTATAAGTTAATTTCGAATCTGTGTGACACTGAATAACAATATTATAATAAATTAATTAAAAGTTTATAAACAAAACTAATGAAAACAACTCAACAAGTGTATAAAAACAATGTTCGTTCTAAAGTAAAGCAAAACTAATTTGAAATAAAATACAAGTCCCATATGACCAAAGTATTCTAAGTTCCAATAAGTTGCTCAAAATTTTACAAGTGTTTTTGACACAACTTATATTCTGGCGGAAATCGGGCATAGGTTCCCCGTTCCGTTGTTTTTTACGAAACTATTCTAAGTTCTAAACTAACATGCACAAATAAATTCAAGTCTCTAATATCAGTATAAACATAAAATTTCTTAAGTCTAAAATCCAACTAAAATAATTCTAAAAGTCCAAAATTCTTCGAAAAAACTTCTAAGTAAAAATCTCTTTATATTTAAAGTCCAAAATTGCTTGTCACTAACTGCTTTTGTTTATACTTTTAATAAAGTAAAATGTACTCACAATTTTCACTTCACTCACTCAACACGATGTATGTGGTGCACCCTGATGGCGACACGTTGAACTATGTATGTGACGTCAGTCTTCTGATGTCACGTTGAACTAGGTGTGACGTCCTGCATATGACGACACGTTGAACTACGAGGGTGACGTACTGCTCAGTCACCTCACGTTTGAACTGGATGCAAGTGGCGCCCTCTTTAGCGTCACTTTTCCGCCGCTGCTGCCGAGCTCGTCCACAACACTGGACGGAGCTGTCGCTGCCGATGCGGGGACCGAGTACTCTTGCCGCAGCGATCCACTGCGAGTACACGGGCAAAGCGGACCGGGCCGCGCGCGAACTCAAAAAACGGTTTATTTATCCGGTTCGATGGACCAATGTTGACTTCGGACACCGCGGCTGGTCACCCAAACTTGTACTTTGATCTTCTTGTTAAATAGGTCGAGAGAGTGTAGAATAAAACACCCAAAAATACTTTATAGTGATCTATTAGTTGAACTATAATGTAGTAACCGTTTCTTAATCTTAATAATCTCACATATTGAACTTTAATGACATGAGCCTAACCAAACGGCGGAGAATCTTAACAGCGACTTTTAATTCGATGTCAACGCCATCTAGTTAAGCAAAAATACAACTCATACAATTTTTGAACTAAATCCTTGGTGAACGGGTTTCGGACAAGTATGGTTCTTAACACACGCTTTTGTTAGCTTCATCTGTAACATTTTCCATTTATAAGCAATGATGTTATAAGTAAAAAGGTGCATCATTTTTTTTATTTTTTTTTAATTCTTATTTAAATTAGGGACTTTTATAAACGCAATGCGTATGACAGTCCCATCATATCCTAAATAAATACTCTAAGCCATTCTATAGCATTTGGGCGATGAACCTAAAAAGACTCCTCGCATCATCACCATTTGGTTGAGACAGAATTCTATGGAGTGTGCCTACATCAAGTCGGTTCAACCTTAAAAACCCAAAGAGATCATTTCTTTCAGACTCATATCGTACACAATCCATCAATAGGTGATGTAGGTCCTCGATAACTCCACAAGGGTGCATCATTGTTTATAAGAGCATTAGAAAAAAGAAGCACGGATACAAAACATTATAAGTTAATAATAATAATAATAAATTTATTTAATTCAGAACTAGTCCATATTATGCATACATGTGAAATTAAAAATATTAGATTGGATTACATTACATAAACAAAAACAACACAAAAATATTTCATAGTTCATCTCATAGGTCGTCATTAGAAACATATACGAGTACATTACTATTTTACATTATTAAATTAAATACATTATTTCACCTTAGTCTAAATTTAGGTTTGGATCCGGAGTGCTCAACATGCAGCCTGGTCCAGTACCGCATTATTGGGCAATCCAGATCCAGATCCATCCTCCATGCGAACAACCGAACGTAGCTGTTGGAACTGCCCCGTATGCGGCGCATCAGGGACACAACTCTCTTGCGAATAATCGCCGCAAATCCATCTATGTTTGCTTCCGCAAACATACCCGACGCGCTACAGTAGCGAGGCAGCCTCATCAGCGCCCTGAAGGCATTATTATAGAGAACACGCAAGGTGTCGTACGATTTTTTCGTATGCTTGACCCATAGGCTGCACGTGTAAAACGATTGGCAAAATGCCCTAAACAACGTAGCTTTTACTTCCGCAGTACAGCGCGCGAACCTACGAGCCAGCATATTAGCTCTAACAGATAAAGCCCTGCGCTCCCTATCTATATCAATATCATCTACAAGCGTCTCGGTGACCCAGTGGCCCAGATACTTGAACTGCGAGACTCTTTTAAGGACACTGCCATTCAGCATGACCTGTGGGACAGTGTCATAGGTTTTAGACCCCGCCTTAAACACCATGAGCTCGCTTTTAATGGCGTTATATCTGAGCCCATGGGCCCCCGCATAACGCTCGCAGATCGAAAGCAGTTTTCGAAGGGCACTGATCGATGGACTCAGCAGCACCATATCGTCCGCGTAACTGATGTTGTTGACAATAACACCATCAATCGAACAGCCCACACCGGCGCTACCGAGTTCACGGATCAGACGGTCAATATACAAGTTGAAGAGAGTGGGCGAGGTTAGCCCGCCCTGCCTTAAACCACATTCCAACCCGTACTCAACCGATAGCGACCCCGACCACCGCACAAAATTGCTTTGGTTGCCATACCAATACTTTAGGAGACTTATGTACTCAGTAGGTAGATCCGTATCACCCGACAACTTTTGCCACAACCTGTCGTATGCCACAAGATCAAATGCTTTCGATAAGTCTAAGAAACAGGCATAGACAGGTGTGCTCCTGTCAGTGTAGTATCGGACGGTATGCTTAAGATTCAGTATAGCCATTTCTGTTGACAAACCAGGGCGAAAGCCAAACTGTGCATCATGAAGCTGTAGATGTTGTCTCAACTGAATGTCAATAACACCGTCCAACACTTTAGCAATGATTGTCGCAAGTGATATAGGCCTATAGTTACTTAATTTAGAGACGTCTCCTGTCTTGCTCTTTACTATGGGGACAACTATAGTTCTCATCATTGCCTCAGGGAGGTATGAATGCCTTATGCAGAATGTGAACAACATAGCGAGCACCCTCGGCAGATGAACACCCGCATGCTGCAAGTGTTCTATGCTGAGCGAGTCATGGCCTGGGGATTTTCCTCGCTTCATGTCTCTGATCACCCTGGCAACCTGTTTCGCAGTGATCCGAACAAGCAGTTTCGCTAGACTAGTACCTCCCGCCTCTGTAGTGGTCGTCGCGGGTACCAGTGGAGAAAGTATCCTAAAATGCTCCTTGAATAAGTTGGCAATATGATCGGAGTCACTAACCCCCTCTACACTAACTGGAACACTCGGCCTCGGATTCAATTTGTTGGTCTCCTTCCAAAACTTACTAAAGTTCTTAGTGGTGTGCTGTAATGCAAGATTGTCCATCTTTATCTGAGTTTCATTGTCTCTACACCACTTGAGCTGATGTTTAAACCAACTTCGTGAGCTTCGCATTTGGTCATAGGTCTGACCGGACGTATTTTTGCCCTGGGTGACCCACTCATGAAACCGAAGCCTAGCCTCCCCATATGCCTTTTTGCAATGCTTGTTCCAGCCTGTCACACCCCTTTTGTTTTTATTTTTTATTGTTCTACTTTTAGAACACGCCCCCGCAGCGTCCCTAAGCACATTCACTATATTATGATACAGTTTATCTATTACTTGTCTGTGGTCTATATTATTACACATTACATCTGCGCAGTTATGTAATTTACAAGGAAAGTTGATATCACGCAGCTTAGTTGAGCAAATGTACAAATATTTATTGAGCTGCTCTTTATTTCTTTCGCCCCATACAGCCCTATCCGGCAATGAGCCTCTCATCCGTACTTTTGGTACCAAAATATTAAGGTCACATAACAGTTCGACAGCGAAATGATCAGAACATGACACCTCATATCGTATACTTGTGCCCAGAACAGTTTCTTTTGCGACTTCGGTAATGATGACATGGTCCAACCATGACGTAGTCCCGTAAGCATTACTAAGGAATGTATATGTACCTGAATCTAGCCCCAACCATTCTATGTCTGCACACGTCCACCGTTGCTCAGCACAGAACTTCAAAAGCTCATTGCCAAATAAGGTGCCTGGATTAGCGTTGAAATCCCCTAGGATATACACTGTGTCAGTACCACTTGTCTCTATAATAGCACTAATCTCGCCAAGGCACGTCACAAAACTGTCAAAATTGTCAAGACTATCCGTTGGCATATATACCGACATCACCAATAACTCGCGATCATCAAACACTACCTTAACGGCCACTATACGCTCACTCTCACAGTCAACGACCGAAACCGATTGAAACACACTTTTGCGCCACAGAAGAGCCACTCCGCCATATGGTCTGCCCTTCAGTATACCAGACGAAGTGTCCACTGAAGATTTCCCGATGTACGCAAAATCTTGATCAATTTCTCCTAGGTATGGAATGTCGTCCGGCAGCAGCCATGTCTCCTGTAAAGCTAAAAAGTCTGCCGTGTGGCACAACGTCCTGACGTATTCAATGGAGTTCTTAACAGAATAGCAGTTAAAACTCACGAAATTAGTTCTGTTTGTTCTCTTGTCTGTATTGTGATCCATTATCCTTATTTTTAAATTCAATAAATTTTCTAACAGTTATACCTTCAGGCCATAAAGTGTCATCCAGAAACAGTGAGAGCTTCGCACTAGGCACCTGCATTTTATACGAACTGTACTTTCTCTGCACCTTTGCTTTTATCATCTGCAGAGTGACATGAACTCGGGTTTTTTCTAATATGTAGTTCACAATGTCAGTCTCTGATGTGCTTCTGTCAACATTATTGATGAACAAAGGTACCTGTATATCAGCAGCTTTGAACTTTTGACTGCCTGTATGCCTTGCTTTGCCTTCCAGTGTATTAAAACGATTTTTTAATCTCTTTTGTTGTACTAAAACCCACTGCTCGTTTGGCTTCTCAACCTTCCATTGCTTTTCTGTATTTATTACATTCGCAAAAGAATTACGCAAACACGTATTCGCACTCGTACTACATTCCACCCGATACATTGGCGCTGATGATGATTCAAGCGACGACAGTGGTGGCGGCGGAGTATTCATGTTCAAAGTCTCGGTACGTGAGCGGCAGCGCTCCTCTACTCGCGCCGGAACGTGCGGGCTGGGCGTCGCAGGGGGGCGCGTGGGTGCGGGCGCAGGGGGTCCTGACACCGCCGCTCGCGCCGCAGCGACACTAGTAGCTCTCGGCAATGACTCACTTTGCCCTGCTTGACTTTGCATTGTATTTTGTTCCGCATCCAAGACAGGGGGTAGACCGGCCGGTCCGCTATCCAAAAAATAACTATTTGATATATTATTACCTCCACCTCGGTTTTTACTAACATAACAGTCAAAGTTATTGTTCACCAAAGATGCATTTTTCAAATTAGTAAGTTCATTTCTGACTTCGTTCAACTTTTCTACAGTAACATACGACTCCCTAATCGTTCTTAATTCATTTTGGATGACCAGCATATCCTTTAAGAGTTTTGTCGGATCAACATGGTCAAAATGAACTGGAGGTAGCTTCTGTAAGTCCCTTGCAACAAAAACTGGAATTAAATCCGGATCAGTCTCTTTAATAAGGCTTACAACGTCAAATAAATCTCTCTTCGAGCGTCCATCCTTCCTTCTATTTATCTTTTTCTTTGAGGTAGGCACTGATTCGAATAGCAAGCTCTTTGCACTTTCGATCTCCTCCGAAGAAAAACTCGACACGCACAGATTCACCAAACTTTCTTCGTTCATAATGTCTACTTTATTTTGGATAAAGGCTAATAACTCACTAACCACTAAATTGCACTGATTGCATTTTACAATATTATTAGACGTCATCCTTGTGCGATGAGTCACCGAAGCGAAAGTACGTTCACTCGCCAGCGCTAACGGACGACTGATGGTTAAAGTTGAGTTAAAACTATAACAAATTACAACCCATTCAGGTACCGCGTGAGTCAAACGTCAACATCAGCTGTCAAGCACCGTTGACAGTCGGCCATCGTGCAAAATACGTCTACTGAAACATTTTAATACTTTCAATTCTTATTTTTGCTAGAAAATCTATGGTAACTACAGACTATATCATGTGAACCTTGCCACAGGATAAAAGACCTTGCGTTTTAGAATAATAGAGGTTTAAAACGCGTGAATCGGGTGGCAACCCGGGTTGTCGCAGTACTCAATGGGAATTTCGCACTGACAACCCGCCAGCTGGTAAATAAACGGATTAACAAGGCGTCGCATTCACAAGTATTCACATTGAATGACTATCACAGAACATTATTTACGTCATTTTAACAGACGACATAAACCAGTAAAATTGGAAAACCCGGCTTAACATTTTAAAGTTGATACAATTATATTGAATCGAAAAACGTTCCGGGTAAATTCACACCTGCGTCTTTTAAGTTTTTAGCATTGACACGGTAATTTTAAATTAGAATGAAATAATATAACTCAATGAAAACCACATAATTTCATAATAAAACAAGAAAGAGACGGACGTAAATTAGAGCTGTCAAATTTAGTTGAACTAATATTTCCATACAAATTAAGGGTACACGTAAAAACATGTCGATTAAAAACACGGCGAAGCGCAAGGCGTAAACTAGTTTGACATCTCTAACTTAGTTCACAGCTATAGCCGTCCTTTTCTCGCACTGCTACTAAAAGAGTAAAAGATAGCGATTTTCTAATTTTAGTTTAGTTATTGAATAAGAGAATCGGCACCAATGTACGGATAGCTAAGTGACGTTATTCTAATTCCATTATGGCGGACCCCAAAGATGACGAACTAGTTATTTTTTATGCATTCCCATGACATAAAGAAAAAAAGAAAGAAAGAATAAAAATGAAAAAAAGCAGAATACGAAAAAACGTAGTTTTGAGTTTTTTACTAAACTATTATTTAAACTTTTAGACCGATTAATAGTTTTTACTGCGTCAGTACATGGTATCTACTCAGAGATTGTCATGCTTCCCTCGGTATCAGGTACTAAGTACAGATATGCAGATATACCTCGGAAGGCGGGTCGATGTCGCTTTGTTTACTGCGACGTACGTGCGGAGCAATTCTGGTGAACTGAACTTTATTGTGTTTGATTAGTTCCAGCGACACAATACGTTTCGGAATAGTTGGTTTGGTTAGCAACCTGGTGAAATAGAGTCGAACTTTGGTTGAATTCACGTTGAGAGTTTGTTAATTGTTCTTCGTTGAAACATAGGTACATGATATTGTTCATACTTATATTTTATAAACACACTAGTTACTGCCAGCGGCTTCACCCGCGTGGTATTTGTACTTCCCCCGTTATTCTATTACTTTCAACCTCTTTTTCACTCCCTTAAGGGTTGAATTTCGAAAACCCCTTTCTTAAGGGATACCTACTCTTCACAAAGAACACACCCTCCAAATTAAATGTCTCTAGGACCAGCGGTTTAGGCTGTGCGATGATATTTCAGTAAGTCAGTCCGTCAGTCAGGACTTTAAATTTTATATATATATAGATCTACAGTATACCTACTATGTGGAGACGACAATATAAACACAAATGAAAACACTAGCAATACTTATCTTTATGAACAACTTTTACTGTGGGACCAAAACCGATATCGCGGCACATACATTTTACATTTGTCCCGGGACTAACACGAACGTGTCCCGCGCGATGTCGCCGGTGTCGCTTGCGACAAACACTGCCTCCTCGGGCGACATACTATTCACCACTGGGTAGTGTAAACAAGGCAAATGTCGAGCGATACCACGTGAATGTTGGGCGATATGTCCCCTAGTGAAAATGCGGCTATAATGTATAATAATAATAAACATGGCAACCCACTGGCAACACATGTCATATTTTTTCTATTCCACTTTAAAATCATAAAATCCATATTTTTTCACCCAAAACTGGAATCAATTAATAATAATAATAATATTCCACAACTATCACACAACGCCATCTAGTCCCAAGCTAAGCAGAGCTTGTGTTATGGGTACTAGACAACTGATAAACATACTTATATATTTCTAAATACATACATATTATAGATAAATAATAAATAATAATAATTGTACCAAATAAGATGCCCATACAAGAAATATTATAGCAAAACCTTCAAATACTCAAACAAACCAAATAATAAACAAAAAAGAAGAATATTTATGCAGGATTGCAGTATGACGTCTGTCAATGGCGACGTACATATATATATATGTAAACAGAATGATGGAAAAATGGAATAAATAAAATTAAATGTTGACCAGAGCAGCTGCCCGTAGCGCACGCCTTCCACCCCCGGACTCGCTGCTCAGCTCCGCCTTACCGCCGCCGGACCTCGGATCACCAGTGTCACCGGCGGCTGCAGCCGCGTCGAGCTCGAGCGACGAGTATTTCTCCCCGCTGACGTCGCCAACACCTGTACGTCGGCAGGGGAGAGGCCGGCCACCGAACAGCCTGGGACTTAGGGGCCAACCGGCCCCGAGCCGGGTCCCCGCTGCCGGTGGTTGTGTGCAGCGTATGAGATGGACTCAGTCCATTAATGAAAACGTCATGCGCGCATACTATGGGTCTACAGAGGGGGGAACTATAACCTCACTGCGTACCGTGTCAGGATGCTATCTCTGTTCCAGGAACTAGAACCAACCGTAGACGTCTCGGCACAACGATTGTCGGATCAGGTGCGAGTCATCCAACGTAATCACAGGTTGGACGATGCTGCACTTGATAGGCTGCGCTCAGAGGTACTGAGCAACCCTATCATCTCTACTCCGATACAGACCGTGGAACAAGCGCCTGCTATTGATGCAATGCCACCGCGGCTCAATAATATAAGTGATGAGGCAGATGATAGGGTTGTCACGGTAAGTAGCCAGTGCAACAATCGACTGAGGAGCGCACTGGAGGATGCGCTTCGCGAGTATAGATCCACTCCGACCGAACTTAGACCCCGTTTACCACGGTTACCCATGCACAAAAAAAATAGGGCGTTGGTGTGTGCTTTGGACTCGCTGCTTGAGAATATCTTTAATAGCAGCGAGAACCTCGTTGATACGCACTCAATCTTGTATTGCGGGGCTGTTGCGGCATGTCGTTTAGCTAACGTAAAGTTCCCAAATAGTGACGTAGCTATTCGACCAAAGCCTGCTGTACCAGCCTGGCAATGCAGAATCGAGAGGCGTATCGATGGGGCCAGGGTACTCATCGGCAAACTAATCTGCTTCAGGAAGGGCAATACACGCCCACGTGTGATGCGCTTTGTGAGGCGGGCGTTCTCGGGGACTGAAATCAGCCCTCGAGAATACATGTCCCATGTCACGGAGCGCATCGACTTCCTGAAGCAGAAAGTTTGTGCATGGGCAAACCGTATTCGGCGGTATAAGCGGCGAGTTGACCGGTACTCGCAGAATCGCATGTTCCAGAGCGATGAGAGGTGGGTATATAGAGCTTGGGAGCGACCTGAACAAAATGTGACGGACGGCTGCCGCCCGGATGATGTCGCCACGAGTACATTCTGGCGCAGCATTTGGTCGGTGCCCGTCTGTCACACTGAGGGTGGCTGGATGCGTGATGTTGAGCGCGTGTGCGAAGCTATACCAGAAATGGAGAAAGTTAATATCAGCCCAACAGATATAGCCAGAGCAGTCCGTCCGTTACCGAATTGGAAGTCTCCAGGACCGGACGGACTGCAAAACTTCTGGCTAAAGTGGTATAGCAGCTCACACGCGCTTCTAGCATCTCAATTTCAGTCATCCTTAGAGTCTGGGTTGCTGCCTGAGTTTCTAACAACTGGTGTTACCCACCTGCTCCATAAAACAGGTGGTACCGCGGAACCTAAGAATTATAGACCGATAACGTGTTTGTCGACGGTCTATAAACTTCTTACATCCATCCTGAGAGCGAAAATTAATCATCACATTGAGAGTAATTTAATTATGTCTGCCTCTCAGAATGGATGTAGGAACGGGTCCCGCGGTACTAAGGAGCTACTCCTCATAGACATGGCCATAAGCCAGCAGGTTCGTCGATCCCACAAGGATTTGTCGACATGCTGGATAGATTATAAGAAGGCCTACGACTCTGTTCCACATACATGGCTCATGAGGGTGTTGGAGTTGTACAAAATAGATGCAACTCTGCGCACCTTCCTTGGGTCATGTTTGGGGCAATGGAAGACGGTCCTTCGCTATCCAGGATGTCAACCAATCCAGGGGAACGATGAGCCTATATGGATTAAACGGGGAATATTTCAGGGCGACAGTTTGAGTCCTCTTTGGTTCTGCTTAGCTCTGAATCCTCTAAGCACATTGCTGGAGGATTCGGGGCTGGGCTATCGGTTGAGAAGAGGTGGTCAGGCCATATCTCACCTTCTTTACATGGATGACCTAAAACTCTTTGCCCCCAACAATTTGCGACTGATGGAGTTACTGAAGGTAACTGAAACTTTCAGTAACGCGATCAGGATGGAATTTGGTGTGGACAAATGTGCAGTCATGCATGTAAAGCGAGGGGGGATTATGGAATCCGAAGGGATTCAACTCTCGGATTCCATACACCTTAGATCCCTCTCCTCGACCGAAACATACAAATATTTGGGTATGTCGGAAGCGTTAGGCATTAACGTTACTGACATGAAACAATCGCTGAAGGAGCGCTTCTTTGGCCGCCTGAAAAAAGTATTGAACAGCCTTCTGTCGGGCGGGAATAAGGTGCGCGCCTTCAACGGTTGGGTCATGCCGGTTTTGATGTACTCTTTCGGCATACTCAAATGGACTCAGACCGAACTCGACGCCCTGGATAGGAAGGTCCGTACGCTGCTGACCGCAAACCGGATGCATCACCCACGATCATCGGTGATGAGACTGTACATCCCGCGGAAATGTGGAGGTCGAGGTTTTTTAAATGCGAAAACTCTCCACAACCGCGAGGTGTGCAGCCTCAGAGAATATTTTCTTGAAACCGACGTGGGTATGCACCGCGATGTGGTCGCAGTGGACAAGAGACTCACCCCGTTGTCCATGGCTAAAAAGAACTGGCGCAAACCTGTAATACTCACTACTGATGACCGCAAGGAGGTATGGAAAGGCAAGGAGCTTCACGGGCGCTTTTATCGGGCTCTTCATGGGCCTGATGTAGATTTCTTGGCGTCCGTGGCTGGCTACGTTTCAGTGACCTCTTCGGGGAAACTGAAGGCTTTGTCTGTGCGATTATGGACGAAGTTATCTTGACGAATAACTACCGGAGGCATATCATGAAGGACGGGACGGTTGACGTGTGTCGGGCATGCCACCGTCCGGGTGAGTCCATCAGACATATTATCTCTGGTTGTTCTCGTCTTGCTAACAGCGAGTATTTGCACAGGCATAACCAAGTAGCCAGGATTATTCACCAGCAACTTGCTTTAAAATACAAACTTGTGGATTCTGAGGTACCGTATTACAAGTATGCGCCCGACCCAGTTCTCGAAAATGACCATGTCACGTTGTACTGGGATCGGTCTATCATCACTGACAGGACTATTGTTGCCAATAAGCCTGATATAGTGGTGATAGACCGATTAGCGCGCCGCACAATGATAATCGATGTCACCATTCCACATGACGAGAACCTCGTGAAAGCTGAGAAAGACAAACAAATCAAATATCTTGACTTAGCACACGAGGTTGTCGATATGTGGAATGTGGACTCGGCTGTCATTGTGCCGATAGTCGTTACCGCCAACGGCCTGATGGCCAAAAGCCTCGACGAACACCTGTCGAAGCTGTCGTTGCGCGGTTGGATCAAGGGCCTGATACAGAAGGCAGTACTCCTCGATACGGCTCGCATTGTGAGGAGGTTCCTGTCTCTGGAGCCCTAACCACCGGTAGCTTGGACCCTGCTCCCAATACCGGCGGACTACTATTTTTTATATTTTTAAATGTTTTTTTTTATGTTTTCTTTTAAAAATATTTAAAAATGTAAATTATATGTAAAAAAATAAATAAACGAAATAATAATATTTTATTTCACCAAAAACAACAACAGATTACAGCATTCTTAAAGGCTATAAGTTCTAAAGGTTACGTTACATAGGAGCATCTGTAGCCGAACTAGGACGGATCCTGTATCTCGGCATACAGCGCCATACCACCGAGAATAGACAATATATGTAGCCCAAAATATATGCTAAGAGATGCTTATAGTAAAGTTAACAATATATTCTTAAAAGTTAATAATCAAAATTAAAGGTCAAAAATTATACTTAAATACAAAACTAAAAGATTTTAGATAAAATGTCAAGAATTATAAACCAAATTTAACAATTGAAAAATAAAAATTAATAAATACAAATGTCATTCATAAAATAAAAAATTATGATTAAAAATATAAATAAAAACTGAATAATTGTAGTAAAAATTAAAGTTTAAAAAAAAATAAAAAATATTAAAGCAACAGTTATAAAAATTAAGAATTAAGAATTATAATTAATTAACAAACATTTAAAAATTAAATTATTTAAAATGGTACATTTCATATTCGTAATTATTAAAATTATAAAAAGAAAAATGTGTATGTGTATCTGCGTGTGTATTTGTGTGTATGTAGAGTAGTGAAGGTGTAGGGGTGATTGGGTAGTGTGAAGACTTAGTACCGAAAAACTAAAAATGTATAAAATATAATAAATCATCCATGTCCCATTCCTGTAGCCAGTTAAACAATCTTATTTTCATTTCTGAACGAGCAACAGGTTCTCTGTTTCCTCGTAAGACAATGCAAGTAGATATTTATGGACCCTTTTCCTACACAGAGATTTGTTCAACACATATATATCCACTTCTTTGTTGATTCTGTTGTAAAGAAAAGGGGCCAGAAATGTGTAGAACCTTCTCGAAAACGACGTTTTAGGCTGAAATGATCTTGTACATACCTCATGCTTTCGACGTCTACTGGCCATGGACGGGTCATAAATGAGTTCACTGTGCTTCTTTAACACAACTCTTTCTATGAACAGTTGCCTCACAGTAGAAACTTGGCAAAGCTGATATAGCGTTCTTGTTGGGAACAAAATGGACTTGAAATTGCTCACTTTCAATATCGCGCGCTGGGCAACCTCTAAACCCCTAATGGTGGTCTTAGCAGCACCACCCCAAGACAATATGCAGTATCCAACAACAGACTGACACAGAGCAAAATAAATTCCCTTTAGTAGCGACGCTTCGACTACATGCCTAAGATTTTTAAAAACAAATATCAGCTTACGCACTCTAGCAGACACTAACCTAATGTGTTCCTTAAAGCTGAAACTACTATCCAACACAATGCCCAAGTATTTTAAATTATCAACGCACACTAATGGTTTACAGCTGCAGTTTGTTTTGAGGGTACATGTGTGTGGGACAATACAATGCCTGCCAAGAACTCTAGCATTTTGGTGGATAGAGAACGCTATGTATTTGGTTTTGTCAAGGTTAAGGGTCAGAATATTGTTATGCAACCACTCTTGAACCATATTGAAACCCACTTGAGCAGCATCAAAGACCTCCTTCCAATTATCGGCGGAGAAGAGGAGAGCAGTATCATCCGCGTAAGAGATTATTTCGCCTTTTGGTAAACATAGATCAGTAAGATCATTGATATACACAAGAAATAGGGTGGGCCCTAGGATGCTGCCCTGTGGGACGCCGTATGATACTGAGAGCTCCCCACTGTAGTAGCCACCCACCCTCACACACTGGTAACGTCCAGTTAGATAACTCTCAAATAGCTCAAGCTGCTTACCCCTTATGCCAAGCTTCTCTAATTTTTGTATTAAAATAGGCACAGAAATAGTGTCAAAGGCCTTCGCGAGATCGAGAAAGACCGAAAGACACTTCTTACCTTTATCCAATTTAGTTGTGATGTAACCAGTTAATGTATGCACTGCATCATCAGTTGAAAACCGAATTGATTTTCAGAGAAAAATTTATGTTGTTCAAGATAACTAACTAATCTGGTGTTAATAATTCTTTCAAGAATCTTGGACAAAGAGGGCAAGATTGAGATTGGCCTGTAATTACTAAAACAATTTCTATCTCCACCCTTATCTATAGGAGGTACTACGGACCTTTTTAATGCCATAGGGAAGGTGCCAGTTTCGAGACAAAGATTAAAGATCACAGTTAAAGGAGGGACTAGGAATTCTTTAAATTGTTTTAGTACTCCATTAGAAATACCATCCCAGCCTACCGAACATTCAGTTTTTAAACAGTCTATATGTTGGGCAACCTCCTCTTCACTGATATCTTTCAAAAAGAAAGAGGACAGTGGAGATACATTTGCAGAATCAGCCAAAGAGAGATTATTTCTGCTATCATGCGTCTGCATAATATCTTCAGCCAAAGACTTGCCCACGTTTATGAAATAGCTGTTCATTTCATTGACTGTTAATTGTGGAGTAGAACAAATTTTTAATAGTTCTGAAGGACAACTGTTGCCCTTTTTACTATTTGTGATGCCTTTAATGGCATTCCACAACTCTTTAGGGCCCTTGCCAGCCATTTCTACTTGATTTTTATCATAGGATCTCTTGACCTTTTTCAAAGTTTGGTTACAGAAATTTCTGTAACGGATATACGTAGTTTTTAGAATTTCGTTTTCGGGGGACTTCTTATAATTTGCATGTAAGCGGTCACGGTTCCTCATGCATCGCAATAATCCCGGTGTGACCCACGGCTTTATTGATCTTTTACGCCTTGACTGTGTAATTAATTTTGAATTATTTTGTAATGACAACTGTATTTTATTTATAAGATAGTCTGTAGCAACGTTGGGGTCCCGTGTTAGTAATATGGGATTTAGGTCTATGCTAAGAATATCCTTTCCTAGGTTCTCAAAATCAACTTTTTTAAAAGTAGTTGTTGGGTAGCTACGTGTATGTTTGAGATCCATACAAAAGAGAACAGGATGGTGATCAGTCAAGGTAGTTTGGGGTATAAGAATCGTGCACAAGTTTTGTGTTTTAAGTAAAACGTGATCAATACAAGTACCACTTGTAGCAAGAGTAATTTCAGTGTGAGCCGGTAAAAGCCCATGAGAAGCAGCTAACGTAAGATAGTTTTCTCCAGACAGTTCAATTTTACCATCATTAATTGCAATGTTAATATCACCAATAACAACTAAGTTATTGCAATGAGATAACCTCGATAAAGTTCTGTTTAGGGAAGCTAGAAAGTTATCTAGGTTTTTATAGGATGGAGAACGATATATTGAAACAATTGCTGTAACATCATTTTGAAGTACCAAACAGTTTCCTTCCAAGAAGTCCGGCTCCTCAACACTAAAGTTTAGATGATCTCTACAGTAAACTACGACACCATCATTCTGTTTGAGGTTCCCTGTTGTTGCATAGGATCGATAGCCCTGAAGTGTGGGTACTGAATTATCCTTTTTTAACCAGCACTCTGTGAGCACCAGTACGTCACATTCCACTTTTAGTCTTTGTAACATAGTTTCTAATCCTAGCAGATTGCAATGAATACTACGAATGTTTTGTGTCAGAACCGTGAGCCTGTTATTTTCCGGTAAGAGTAATCTGTGACAATTATCTAAGTCACATGTAAGAGCTTTTGAAAACATTATTCTGCCAATATTTTTAGTTAAGTCCATCAAGTTATCGAATTTTTAATATTTACAAATTCGTCAAAGAATTTTGTTCTGATTTTTAATTTATCAATTACTGAGAAATGGCATAGTAGAGGTGATTTATTTTTCGGTAATTATTCTTGACGAAAAATTTGGTGTTTAGTGTGTTTGTTTGTTGGTGTGTGCTAAAGAAATTCAAATAGTTTGCAATATTGAGTTGGTAAAAAATCAAAGTTATTAAGATATTAATGTTAAATACAAAAAAGAAAAACAACACTACAAGATTAGCATGCAGATTTATCAGAGAGGTATTTTTTTCACGTATGAAAAGATAATAGACTAGTCATACAGCGTTCTTCAGTTTTACCAGGTCAGATTCGGAGTTAATGCGAATTTGTTGATCGCTTACATCTTTACGGAGATACACAATGCCGTGAGAAGTCCAGCAAAATTTATATCCATACCCTTTTTGAAATTGTCTTGCCGCATAGAACAACCGTTGGCTTTTATACGTCAGGGTTTCCGAAACATAGACTGGTTGTGATGCAGATTGAAGACCTATATGGGTAGTGTTGAGCTTTTCTTTCTTATCCCTGGACTTGTTAAACTTCTTAACTGCAGTGATGATTTTGTCCTTCAGAATAACGGTATTTAGATCAATTATGACTGAACTGGACTTGTCATTAGCGTTAGTTCTGTGTATGTCTCTAATGTCTGAGGGTTGTAATTTGACATCAAGCGTCTTCCCCATATTTACAACCAGGTTGCAGAGATGCTCTTTATTCTCCCCATTTAGTTTGGGAACGTTGCGGATCTCTAAGCCCGACAGGCGGGACTTGCGTTCCAAGTACTCTATTTTCTCCTCCAGCTGGTAAATATATTTTTTTTCTTCTTTCCGCTCCGTCTCAAGATGGGTGAGACGAGTCAAAAACTCATCGTATTTGCTTGACAAGATTTCCACACTCCTCTTCAGATCCGTATTTTGTTCCAAAATATTGTTGACTTTGGTCAATAAGTCCTCAAAACGACTCTCTTGCAGTTTTGAAAAATCAGAGAAATCGTTCTTCGTTATAGTGCTGCCTACCTTCCCATCAACACCAGTAAACTTACGCTTCTTGTTTCGCTCCGTCGTATTTGCCATCACTGATATATCAGGCGTCGGGACACACTGATGTATGGGACATGGAGACGCGGTTGGGGCTTATGGCAAAGAGGAGTTTAATGGTCGTTTGAGACATGTGACATTCACCAACCTGCACTGGGCCCGCGTGGTGGATTAAGGCCCACACCCTCTCCTAGAGAGGATGCCTATGCCCCAGCAGTAGGAAGAACATTAAAAATCTGATAATGATGAAAGCACCTGGCTGTGTGAACCCACGACCTGTAACTTGTAATTCGCGGCTGTTACCTTTTCACGTCTTTGTATGAAATAAGGAACATGCGTAGAACATGTCCTGGAATAGGATATAGGATACTTTTTGTCCCGGAATGATGTTCATTTGGCATAATTTTTACTTTCACGCGGGTGAAATCGCGGCGTTTGGGCTTATGATAAACCAGCTACAGTTAATTTAGCATTTATAATTAGTTTGGGTACCGTCCCCAGTCGTTGCTGGTGCGGCTATTCCGTTCTTTGTGAACTGTGCACTGCCAACTTTTACTTTAAAGTTACTAGTTTTTTATTTTTATTGAAGAGAAAACTTCTTTAGGCGCGTTGGGCATTTTTGAGATGGGAAAAAACAATTGAACTCGAGCGACACCGTCACCGTCACCGACCCTTCGACCGCTACGCGATTCGCTAGCGTCGTAGCACTCGTAGCGGACCGCAAGGCGCGTTGGGCATTTCTTTTTTAATGAATTTAGATTATAAAGATCTTTCTACGGGGTTCTATAAAGGGAGCCCAAATTTTGATTATTTTTGCAATTGGACTTACCGTTTTCGAGATATATGATTTTATATCTCAAATCGATCGCGAGGCGCGTTGGCCATTTTTGTTTAAGTTTTCACTTCTGTCGGCACTCACAACGCCACTATACTTTTTTTTTGTTGTAGTCTTTTTCGTAGGTAAGACAAATTTTATGCCACTATGGCCTGAACTTTTGGGCGACGCACAGAGTGGGGACTCTGTCCGCTAACCGAGTGATCCCAGGGAAGAGGGTGATCACGTGCTGCCGTGCACAGTGAGGTTCAGAGACCATTTTACAGTCTCCCCAGGGATGTGGCCCGAATAAGCGTTGGACAAAGGGAGCTCCAAGTTGGTCTTTAAAAAGTCCTCTTCCATTTCCTGATGGTAACCACCAGGGTGGTTTTAATGAGGTAAAAATAGGACAATCCATGGTCTTTTCCCCAAAATTCCGGGCGTCTTTTGAAGGTTTCCTATCGTATAACAAAAAAAACTTTTGGCGATTCAGCCGCTAAACGATCGGCCCCGGCCGCTACCACCGCAAGAGAGGTACTGGGCGTACTGGGCGTAGGACGTCGCGAGACGATCTCCGGCTACCGTAGACCCGGGCCTGCGGTGAGCAGCTCGCCGTCCGATCAGCGCCAGGCCCGTGAGTCGACGGCACGTAGTGTTCCACGCGCGCCTCATAGAGATTAGTGTCAGCCACCACTGACGGGTCCCATCTTGGCCGGTGCCTGCATGCTTAGGGATAGCGGATAAATTCAGAAAATGAGTTACCGCACCCCTTGGCACTCAGGCAGGGAAGGAACAGGGGTGGGTTTTAGTCAGTAAGAGTCTGACACGCCTTCCCGCTCCACCCAGAGCGGGAGAAGTCATTGGATGATTACCCACCACCGCAAAAAAAAAGCCACTAAACGATAGCTTTACAGATAGTGCAAGAATTGTTCAAATCGGATCAGTTATTCCTGAGGTCACCTTTTGAAAACCACTTATAGTATACAAACAAATCATAATATAACCTCTTTATAATATTAGTCTAGAACTATAAATGGTTAAAGTAAATCATATAATGACCTCTAAGAGTATATTTATTAAATTCCTAGTAGAACTGTTACAAATTTTAAATTGGACAAAGGAGAAATCCAAACTCCATAGAATCTGGGCCTGGAGTTACAGGGCTGGAATTTGGCCATAAATTAGAGCATATATGAAGGTTTCACGAGCCCAATTTCCACGTCCCCCAGCAATGGCCAAATTGGTAAAATCAATCAGTGTTTACCCTACATTTTAGGTTATTTTTCTACTTTTGTGGCTTTATTTCCTACGTAAATCTGGAACGGGCATACGCTAGGAAATAATTTCAAAGGGTCGTCGTCAACGAAACCTATAGGGAGGACTATATTTAAATATATTTGACTGGCCTGTTGGTCTAGTGGTTAGTGACCCTGACTGCTATGCCGGAGGTCGTGGGTTCGATTCCCACCCAGGACAAATGTTTGTGTAATGAGCACGATCATTTGTTCTGTGTCTGGGTGTAATTTATCTATAACATGTATGTATTTAGAAATATATAGGTATGTTTATCAGTTGTCTAGTACCCATAACACAAGCTCTGCTTAGCTTGGGATTAGATGGCGTTGTGTGATAGTTGTGGAATATTATTATTATTATTATATATATGTGCTGTGCTGCAGCGCCTGCAGCCTATCACAATGAGGTTTCAGGTACATAAAAAAGCTTAGGTTTCAGTTTCATTAAGAGCTTTAAGGTTTTCAGTAAGAACAATCTGCTATTTCTGAAGTGAGTGACTTCAGATTTGGCAGGGTAAGGTGTCTAATTTTGACGACACGGTTGGCCCAGTGGTTAAGCGTTTGGCTGCCGCACTGCGAGTCGCAGGTTCGTTTCCCGCACGGAACAAATATTTGTATGGCCTACAGATAGTTGTTCCGGGTCAGGTGTCTTGTGCATGTGAGTCTACATGTCTGGAACGCACCCACGATACAGGAATAATTCTTAGTGTGGGACAAGGATATAAAAAAAATGTTGGATGGAGATGATACTAGGTATATGTAGGTAGCTGCAACACCGCCGCGTGTTTTTTTTTACTATGTTTTTTGTAGCTACTTATTTACTATATACAGGATGTTTCAATGTAGAAAAATTGCGCTCACCACAGACACAGGCTGAGTAAGCACCACTCTTATTGTTTTAGTTTTACTAATAGTAAACAAATTAAAAAAAAAAAATAGGCAGTCATTCATAGGGACTGCCGACACAAGTGAAAACTGTGCTACTGAAAACTTTTTTCCCATCTCAAAAATGCCCAACGCGCCTAAAGAAGTTTTCACTTCAAAAATGTTCAGGCGAGGGTCAGTCAGAAGGCAATCAATTTCGGAGTCCAGTATTCGAGCAGAGGTCTTATAAATCCCGAGAAATACGGAAAAACACTTTCACTTGCGCAAAAATACGAAAAGTGAATAATATTAATGACATGACATAACAATAATTGACAGAGGTTGACTGACATTTGCCGTTTACAAGAGTAATCCGTGATGCAATCGATTTTATCCATTATTAGTTTTAATGATTTTATAATGATGCTTACGTTAAAAATCAATAAGATTCCAGATTTTTTATTTTACATTGATTTTGATACCTAAAAAAACAATTATACTAAAACAATGGAGCATTATTTTATACTTGTTACAGTATCAATTTCCACTTAATCGATCATATTTTTAGGGTACGCTCTATTGTAGCTCGCCGTCCGATCAGCACCAGGCCCGTGAGTCGACGGCGCGTAGTGTTCCACGCGCGCCTCAAAGAGATGTAGTCAGCCACCACTGACGGGGCCCATCGTGGCCGGTGCCTGCATGCCTAGGGGTAGCGGATAAATTCTGAAAATGAGTTACCGCACCCCTGGGCACTCAAGCAGGGAAGGAACAGGGGTGGGTTTTAGTCAGTAAGAGTCTGACACGCCCTCCCGCTCCACCCAGAACGGGAGAAGTCATTGCATGATTTCCCACCCCACAAAAAAAGAAAAAAGAAAGAAGGGTACGCTCTATTGACATAATGCTAACGTTTGTGAAGTTAGTGACGTAAAATGAAATAGCTGTTGTGACGATTTACAAAAGTTGTTAAAAACAAAAATATAAATCTACTTATTTTCTACATTTGGCCATTGTTATCGAGGCTAAGATTTAAATGGGTTAGTTAAGCAAACTAGACGATTTTTTTGGTACATATCTGATTCGTGTAACAGTTAGGCCCAAAAGCGGGGTTTTCCTTTGAAAGCTCCAGTAACTTTCCTACTTACCTGAATTAGAGTGTTTTTCCACTAGAGATGTGTGTAATATAATTATTTTCTAAGGATTTTGTATTTTAAACGAAATTTTCCAAGTTCCATTTTAAAAGTTAAGCGAATATTACTCACAGAGTTAACTTAGCCGTGATATTTTTCCTGAGTCCATTTGTATACTACAATCATGTTTTATTTTCAAATTAAATTATAATAATAATTAATTAATAATAATTTATTTTAGTTTATTATCACTGTTATTTCGTTTCATAAATACATATACATATGGAGGAGCTCGTGGCTAAAGTAATAACAGCCGCACGGATCGATCCATCAGGTTAAGCTACGCTTGCCGGGTTGGTCCATGGATGGGTGACACTCTTTACTTAGCGAGACTCCTCCGTGCCTCGGAAAGCACGTTAAGCAGTTGGTCTCGGCTGTCAAGCGTGGATCTTTGACAGTCGTTACGGGTCGTCAGAAGCCCGAAAGTCTGACAACCAGTCTTACCAAGGGGTATCGTATTACTCAGCAACTGGGTTGTGGAGGTCAGATAAGCAGTCGCTCCATGTAAAATACTAGTATTCAGCTGCATTCGGTTAGACTGGAAGCTGACCCCAAGATAGTTGGGAAAAGGCTAGGCAAATTCATACATATAAATGTCACAGCTATCTGAGTCAATTGGATTAACGCTATCTTTTTTTTTATATTTGATAGGCTCGCGTTTGACCACTATCTCACCTGATGGTAAGCGATGATGTGGTCGAAGATGGAGCACGCTTGCCTAGAAGTAACCTATTCACTCTTGACTTAAAGACTGTTTTTGTAAATGTACGAGGAGGAAGGCGTGTCTGGAAATAGCATTCCTGTTTTCTCCCCGTCATATATAAATATATTTTTTAATGTATTTCGTGAATGTGTTCGTGAAATCACAGGCCGTATCAGAATACCAGCGCTGCGTTATTTATTTTTAGCGTTCCGTAGTCCTATCAAGGACAAGGAACTCTTATTGTTTTGGTCTATCCGTCTGTCCGTCCGAGGCATAGCGTAGGTAGAGACTGGTAGTACTAGAAATCAGCATAACGTGCCATGAGTTCCAACTACTCTAAAGAGTTCCTCATGAAAGAGTCTTTACAGTATTATGATTTATACATTTATGGTCAATCGTCAATGTAAAAGAATAAAGATAGATAAAAAGAACATTATTCTTGCTTTATAAGGTTCCGAAAGTCCGAATGAAAAAACGGAACCCTTCGATAATCACTCGTGTGTCTGTCTATCCATCTGTTCGTCTGTCACAGCCAATTTGCTCCAAATATGCTTGACCGATTGAGTTGAAATTTGGTACACACATGAATATCTGTGACCCAAACACGAACGTGTACTCTAAATAAGTTATTTTGTAATATGAGGGTCACTTCTGGAGTGAAAATCGGAATATTAAAAAAAAAGTTTTTCAAACCGCACGGTGCGTGCGACATGTCAAATGCACATTGTGAGGGTCTCAAGGGATTTTTTTTTTCATATTTTAAAATATATGATTTAAAAAGGTATTTAAGAAAATAGATGGAAAATGACCATCCTCCACCTCCATCCCCTTATCTCCGAAACCTCTAGGCCTAAAATTTTGAAAAGATCACAGAAAATAGTTATTCTCATAAATTACGGGAAAACTTATAAGAAGGAGGTAGTTAAAAAAAAACCTGAAATAATATTATTTGTTTGGAACCCTAAGCGCGCGAGTCCGACTCGCTCTTGGCCAGTTTTTTTTTCCATTTATTTCCTTTGCGACTCCTGTGGGTATGTAATACTCTGACGTATGGCAGTAAATTTTTTCATAGCGATTCCTGTGGGTTCTTTGAAGTGAATAGGATGATTATTAATTCATTAGCAATTTTTCAGGGAGTGAAAGCACTCATGAATATGAAACAACTTTTACTAAGGGATCAAGTGTGAAAAGAAAAAAAATCCATCAACTTTTTTCAAATGTAGTTAACGAAAAAAATTTTTTTTACAAAAAATACAACCGCCTTCTAAAAATTGCAAAATAACTTTAATTTCGGAAGTCGGTGTTTGTATTTTTTTGTTTCTTCGTTATTTGACACCGACTTCCGAAATTAAAGTTATTTTGCAATTTTTAGAAGTCGGTTGTATTTTTTGTAAAAAAGTTTTTTATTTTTCACTTTTTAGTTGTGTACCTGGGGTACACAACTAAAAAAGTAAAACCAAATATTAAAGTTATGCCCGAATGGATACCCTAATAACATGGAATTTGAACATTTGGACACAACCAAAACGTCATCTGTCGTTTTGGTTGTGTCCAAATGTTCAAATAATTTTTGTTTATGTTGATTTTTTCGAAAATTTAGCACAAATCAATTTCGATAAAATTTACATGGGACCACCTCTGAAGTACGATCTACCAAACAAAAAATCATCAAAATCTATTCACAAATGGCGGAGATATCCCGTAACAAACATATAAAAATAAAACATACAGACGAATTGAGAACCTCCTCTTTTTTGAAGTAGGTTAAAAAGTTAATGGATTTTTTTTAAGACAATCCCTTTTATATACATTTCGTGCCTGTGCTTTTGTCTGTTGAAGAGTTCCTCCATTTGGAGCTAATCCTGGATGTCGATCCAGGTCATGCTGACCAAAAAATGCATTGTCATCAGAACTGAACCAACATGTAAAAATTCAACTCCATAGGATAAGAGGAAGTGGTTTTCATTCAGCTTGCAAGATTTGACCACCCGAACAACTAAAAAGTGAAAAATAAAAACTTTTTACAAAAAAAAAAACAACTGACTTCCAAAAAAGGTACACGTACACTAAAAATTAAAAAATAACTTTAATTTCGGAAGTCGGTGTTAAATAACGAAGAAATAAAATACAAACACCGACTTTCCAAATTAAAGTTATTTTTTAATTTTTAGTGTAGGTACGTGTACCTTTTTGGAAGTCAGTTGTTTTTTTTTTTTGTAACAAGTTTTTTATTTTTCACTTTTTAGTTGTCCCCAGAACTGAAAACCCCAATAACATGGAACGTGGAATTTAAACATACTCGTAATTGGAGAAAACAAAAACGTCATCGAGGTATACGTATTTTTCGTTTTTGTTCAGTTTCTCAAAAAGCGCTGAAGCAATTTCGATAAAATTTATATAGGACCACCTCGGGAGTATATTCTTTCGGATAAAATTAAAAAAAAAAGAATTTTGAAAATAGGTCCACAACTGACGGAGAAATCGGCGGACATATTTAGAAAAAAAAAATACATACATACAGTCGAACATAGAACCTCCTCCTTTTTCGAAAGTTGGTTAAAAAGTGTGTGTGTACTTATGTACGCACGTAAGAAGTTATACTTCTTTGGTGTAACAAGATAAAAACCAAACTGTCACAAAGTTTACAAAAGGTAAACAATCATTCTTCATGAACCACAGACCATAGCTAACTTTAGGGTGTCGGTTATAGCTAACTTCAGGCTGTAGGTTTTTTGTGAATCGTAAAAATTCGCTCTCATAATTTTTTCCTAACGCGCCAAAAAAAGTATAACTTCAAAAAAAAAAGCATACAAGTATGTTCTCATTACTCGATGAAATGTAGGGAACTATTTATTTTTCATGATTCCAATGTTTGTCCTATACTGAAACTTGTTGGTATTCATGAGTACTGTCACCTGCTAAAAGATTGCCAGTATATCAAAAGTCACCCATTATTATTCTATCTTTTTTTGGCTTCAAAATTTATGGATAACATCACTTATACATTTCATATTATAAAAACAATGTCCCCAGCCGCGTCTGTATGTCTGTCTGTCTGTTCGCGATAAACTCAAAAACTCCTGAACGGATTTTGATGCAAATTTCACAAATAGACTGAGTGATTCATTAGGAAGGTTTAGGTGTGATAATTTGGTGTGCGGAGCCGGGGTCGCCAGTCTGTTTTAAAACATATCAGGGCGCTGATAACTTGAAAAATACTTGTCTTTCACATGATCTTCGTCATCATCATTTCAACTGAAAAACGTTCACTGCTGGACATAGGCCTCTCTAAGTGTCGCCAAAATCTTCCATCCATCGGTTTCGCGCGACCCTCACCAGGACATCGGTCCACCTTGCGGAAGGCCATACATAACATGGTCTTATGTTATGTTGTGTTGTGTCCAGCCAGAGGAACCAGAGTGGGCAGAGATAGTAGTTTGGAGGTATGCGAAACACGGTGTTAAGTTCCGCAAACTTCCATTTAAATGGGAGGATCATCCGACCAGACGGGTGTTGTGTCTGGTCCGGGCAACTGCCCGATGGTTGATTTCGGACAGTTGTATATTTTCAATTCGCGCGGAGAACTCTGCTTGCGCGATGTAGGATTTGTTGTTTAGGTCGTTTGTGGTGTCATTGATATCGCTACAGTAGTATTTACGATCATGTCTTAACAGAGTGTATATTTGCAGGTTCTTCGCGGTGATATACCCGCTACGGCTGCCGGTGGCGCGCCGGCGGAGCAAGCAGATGCTGTTCTGCGCCTGGGCATTCGCTCTCGCTTGTAGTTTACCACAGGTAAGGTAGTCATAGTTAGATAGAATACTTTTTATTACGTAATATAATATACGAGTATCTTAACATAATTAGCCTTATAATGTTCTCACAGCTGAGACTCAGGCCTCTTTTTTAGGAGAGGGAATAAACCGTTATTTATTATAAGTCTTAAGAAAATTTTGGAAGCAACTAGTGTTAATAGTTGCAAGTCCTATTAATCTGATAGTACATTAAAATTTTGTATGTTGAAATGACGTAGGTATAATAATATAACTCTGACATAAATTAATTAATTTGTTCCTTAAAAACCCTAATGCATTTTTTTATTTTATTTTGTGGGGTGGGAAATTATCCAATGACTTCTCCCGCTCTGGGAGGAGCGGGAGGGCGTGTCAGACTGTTACTGACTAAAACCCACCCCTGTTCCTTCCTGCCCTTAGTGCCCGGGGTCGAGGTAACTCTGTTTCGAATTTATCCTCAACCCCCGGAGGTCTTTTATGTTGTTACTGTATTTTTTCATAATTAAAATATTTACACACCATATTTAATGGTAGAATGTAAAAGGGCCGTCATAGATTTTAGATCATAATTTTGTAAACCTACATTCTGGTAAATAAATGAATTTGAAGTCAATAAAATTTGAAGAAATAAATAAAGAGAAAAAAAAAACCGTTATCCACCAAACGGGCCCAGTGCAGGTTGGTGAATGTCACATATCTTCGAATTTTAATTTCTAAGACTTTTGAGAGCAGTAGTGATCAAACAAATTACACAAAATAAAGCGGTTCTCTGATTTTGAACCTACGACAACACTCTTATTACTGGGCATCTGCTCTACTACCACTTTTGACAACGGACACCGTATAAATAAATCTGCCTAGCCTTCTCCCAACTAAGTTAGGATCGGCTCCCGTCCAACCGGATGCAACTAAATACCAGTATTTAACATGGTGCGACTGACTATTCAAATGATAGCCGAGACTAACGAGTCGCGACCAACGGGTCCAACGGACCAACGGGTGTTGTTTCTCCGTGACTCGGAAGGCACGTTAAGCAAAATCAAAAATAAAAATCAAAAGTCATTTATTTAAACTAGGCTGAGAACCAGCACTTTTTGAACGTCAAAGTTCTACATAAAGAAAGTCCCCCAAAAATAAGCCCCCGTCACCACTTCCTAGACACTAGGTTAAGTGGTGACGGGGGCTCATTTACTGCTTTAAGCTGTGAACAAGAAGTGGCGCACAAAACTCCCCAGCTACACATCTGTCTGTTAAGTTTGAAGAACTTGAATCTATGTAATTGTATATGCAACAGTCTTAACATAATTCTATGTATGGCTAGCTGACCCGACAGACGTTCTGTCTTAGCTATGAACTGCCAAACGCGCGAAGTTTCTGAAATTTTCGAATTTTACTTAATACTTTGTTATTTTTTTCTTTCATAAGAACCTTCTCCAGACAATAACAAACACAACAAAAAAAGAATTAGCGGAATAGGTCCAGCCGTTCATGCATGATACCAACCAAGGAAATAGGGATTCATTTTTATGTGTATAAAAGATGTAAAATTATGTAAAACAGAAAAATAAAGACATATCGTCCAAAATACAATCATAAAATTAAATTATCCGCCACTTGTTAGCTAGCACACTCCATTATGCCATCAAAGAAGAAAGACTCAAGCATAAACATCAAACCAAAACCAAGTTAAAAGTCTCCATACTGCTGTGTCAACGTCTGTATAATTATTATCAACTTTTCTGACGGCGTAGGCGGCAGGGCTGAGCTTCCCGATAAGCTTGATATATGTGGGCCCCATTGAAGTTTGGAATCAACAGTTATACCCAGAAAAGCTGTCGAGTTCACAGTTTCATGCACCTCTTTGATGAGAAATCTAGGACCCAATTCCTAGATTTCTAACATCAGGTAAGGCAAACTTTATACATATCGTTTGCTTAGCATTGAAAGCCAGGTTATTGGTCATAAACCAATCCGTAACCATTTAGAGAGCGCTATTTACGTAATTAAAATCTTGTCTATTCCTATCCACTTTAAAGATAAGAGAGATACCTCTCTTATCTTTCATCTGCAAAACAGTACTACATTTTGTAGTATTTCAACTACGCTTGTTAATTTTCTAGATATTAAAAACTATTCCATGCAGTTTTTATGAAAACTTCTTGGTTTATGGGATCCTGTTTATTTTTTCGGTTTAAAAAATTGACTATTTAAAAAAAACTTTTTTTCAAAAAAATAGAACCGTCTTCCAAAAATAGTGCAAAATAACTTTAATTTCGGAAGTCGGTGTTCCTGTTTTGTGTCTTCGTTTTTTGACAACGACTTCCGAAATTAAAGTTATTTTGCACTTTTTTTGGAAGTGGGTTCTATTTTTTTGTAAAAAAGTTTTTTATTTTTCACTTTTTAGTTGTGGTTCCCCATGAAACTGTGTTAACAATTCATAGACATTTTTTTTCCGTTTATTATCCAAGAACATTTATTACAACCATTTGTTAATCATAAACATACCAACACAAACCATCGCGGGTTTCACAGCGGTATGTCAGTCGCATCAACTCGTTACCACAACATACTTTTAAGTAAAACAGTAGGTATCAACAATCTAGAAAGTATCTCTTGAGCACTCTTGAGCAGTTCTTTGCATTTATTGCATTACAGACTTCTGTGGGTAAATCATTCAAATAAGATGGTAGCATGCATTCCCAGGCCCTCGCTCCATAAACATTATTAGATTTTGGTACGATAAATTTGGGTAAGTATGTCAAACTACGCAACGACTTTGGCCTTTCGTATTTACGGATATTACTTAAATTATGGTAATTTTTGCTTATAACACACAAACGTACCTTATCAAAGACATTTACAATTTGACAGTGCTTAAACATACGATAGCAGCAATCGCGGTTGATTTGCTGTCAATTTTTGAAGAGTTCCGTTGTCTGTCTCCGAAACCCATCATCAGATCTTTTTGAAATTCAAATGGGACCATTTCGGAATAAACCCCTTTCGAACAAAAAAAGAATTTTGCAAATCCGTCAATATATGACAGAGTTATGCCCGAACATATATAAAAAAAAAAAAACAAACGTCCGAATTGATAACCTCCTCCTTTTTCGAAGTCGGTTAAAAAAAATACAGACATCCGAATTGATAACCTCCTCCTTTTTCGAAGCCGGTTAAAAATTACAGATATATTAAGTGATCTGCATAGACTACCTTACATGCCAGTGCTCTGTCAGATATTTTCTGCAAAACGTGTTTTTTTTGTGATTTGTTCAGACAAGAACGGTTATACTCGTACGTATACTTTTTTCTTCCTAAAATTTAATATTTTAACAGCCTTTTCGTTCGTCGTTCGTTCGTGTTTCGCAATTATGTTTCCTTCTTTTGGCAATATCGCCCATATTCTGATTGCATTTTCTTGTTCGATAGGTTTCTATCATATCTATACCAGGACAAGACTTGAATTCTTGAATTATTGGATTTTACCCCGAAACGACGTTGAACGGGAATCTTTCGGTATGTATTATTTTTCCTAATCCATAGATGCGTAGTAGAATGCTGGATGACACGTGTTTTATCCTTCTTTTTCTGTTTCAATAGAATTCTAGGCCAGAAATCTGGTCCACCCTCCGGCTGACAAGCCAAATCCGAGTGGTCTCTGACGACCTCTAGCGCACACTGTGTGTGCAAGACCAGCTGACATCTTATTCCGCAAAGGCTATCGCTAGTCACATATTCTACGTGCAGTACTCAACCACCAACACTAGGATTATTAATTTTGACGTATCTTTTTTATATTTTTTCGGCTTTTCTTTTTTCCTATAAAAATCTGTATGCAGTTGTTTTTTTCCTTCTTATCCGGTTGTCGACCTGTAGGGAATGTCACTGATTTAAAATTTAGCTTTTCAAGTAATCAGCGTTCCTACGAAATTGCAATTTGCGTCTTTTTAGGAATTTAAAAATCTTCATTTTGCTCATGCGGCACATAAGCTGTAATTTTTAATCAAGCGGTAGCCACCATTTTCTTTCGGAATATATTACCTCTAAATTAACCGTTAAAAGTAGACACAAATCTCGTTATATTGTTACGTTGTTCTTTTCTTTTTTTAAATTTTATAATTTGTGTACCATTTCTTTAAAAAAAAATTCTCGGTGTTTAATTTATAAATTATACGTTTTAAGTGTAACATGGATTTTTTTATTACCTACCCTTTAATTTATTTATATATACCAAAACTTTTTACAAAAAAATAGAACCGAATTACAAAAAGAGTTCAAAATAACTTTAATTTCGGAAGTCGGAGTCAAAAAATGATGGTCGTCTCAAAACCAGGATTCGACTGTATTTCTTTTTGGGGTTTTTTTAACCGACGACAAAAAAAGGAGGAGGTTCTCATTCGACCGTATATATGTTTTTTTTTTTTTTTGTGTATGTTCAACCCTCCGTCATTTATGAACCGATCTTGATGATTCTTTTTTTGTTAGATAGGGTATATCTCAAGAGTGGTCCGATATCAAGGAAATCATGATCTGATAATGGAATACTGATAAAATTGAGAGAAAACCTCGAAAATTGTGGGCACGTTTAGCGTTTCTGTACGTATGTTCGGGTAAGATTTCTCTATTCTACATCGTAGTATCAATAAAACCTTACGATCATGGCATATGAGACGACACGTGTACCGTGTATTGTTCTCGGCGGTCACCGAATTATTCGGTCACATGATCCACATACGTTTTTAGAGTTCCGTACCCGAAAGGTCCAAACGAAGCTCTATTCTTGTCACTCACGTGTCTGTCTGTCCGTCTGTCTGTCTGTCCGTCCGTCGTCTGTCACAAAATTTTATTACGAAGAATTTTTTAACTTCCCATTGACCTATGAACTTATAATATGATGATAATGTTTATTATTACGTATACTTTACTAACAAATACCAATATTTGGTACGGAACCCTTAATGTGTGGAATCCGTAACGGACTAGGCCAGTTTTTTTTAAATGTGTAATATCTTTCCTCTCGCTTTCCTACAACCTGTGGGAGTGATTTCGTAAAATGGGACGAAAGTGTGTAACAGGAGCCGGGGAAGCGCGCGCTATTTTATTTGACCAATGAGCGCGCGCTGTGGTAGAGTTAGCCGTCAGGTGAAAGAGCGCGTGCACGATAAGTCTGCGCGCGGTCGAAATCGGAACTAAACGTTTTAACTTTATTTTTCAGAATAGAATGTCCGAATAAGTGGCTTCATTGAATAAAAAATCATATCTTAGCATAGAAAATAAAGATTAAAGAGTCCTATGTTGCGTTTGTCTAAAAACGGCCGTTTTTGGTACTTTTGCCTACTACTTTGTATACCAAACATTTTGAGTTCTGTTTTAACAACGTAAAATAAAATACCTTATCCTCTTTGTAGTGAACGCAACATATGATTCTTTAATATTTACTTTCTACGCTTTGCTACGATTTTTTATTCAATGAGCGCCCTCATTTGCCATTTGCGCCACTTGGTGGATATATACGCCTTAATGTTGCTTACTACCAAGGTGAGATGTTAAATGTTACGCATCATAAGCGACTACTGTAAGGCTCGTTCGTTTGTTTTAGTAACCCTGACCTGTCCTACTCTTGGGCAAAGGCTTTCTATCACTCCTTCCACTTCTCTTTTAGTTGTGCTCCTTCCCGCCAATTCACCAGGATGCCATCCAAGGACCGCCATTTTCTCCTCGGTCTGCCGCAACCCCCTAGCTGTGTCCCACAGACAACACGTCACGAAGTTGGTCAGTCAGAGAGGTAAACTAGTTAGCTTATTTAAAAGCGTAGAATTCTATGTAGAAAAGCGTGTAAGAAACTCCATGGAGACTTTTTTTTGGGGGGGTGGGAAATCATCCAACGACTGCTCCCACTCTGGGTGGAGCGGGAGGGCGTGTCAGGGTCTTACTGACTAAAACCCACCCCTGTTCCTTCTCTGCCTGAGTGCCCAGGGGTGCGGTAACTCATTTTCAGAATTTATCCGCTACCCCTAGGCATGCAAGCACCGGCCACGATGGGCCTCGTCAGTGGTGGCTGACAATCATCTCTTTGAGGCGCGCGTGGAACACTACACGCCGTCGACTCACGGGCCTGGTGCTAATCGGACGGCGAGCTACCCACTGCTCGCCGTCCGCAGGCCCAGGTCTGCGGTCGCCAGAGATCATCTCGTGACGTCCTACGCCCAGTACGCCCAGTACCTCTCCTGCGGTGGTAGCGGCCGGGGCCGTGAGGGCCACTCCGTTGAGCTTCCCTCACGCGTCACACCTCCGCCTTCGCGAGCATTACTGCTTCGCAGAAGGCGGAGACTGCTTCCCACTCCCTCTTGCTCCGTGCTATGGCCTGAACCAGGACCGGGCGTGAGAGGTCGCCGTCACCTATCGCATCCACGAGGACACGGCGGTGCTTCGCCCAAGCGGGGCAGACCTCCACCGTATGCTCCACCGTGTCCTCTGGGCGATCCCCGCAGTGGTAACACCCGGGCGTTTCCTCCCGCACTCCATGGAGACTAGATAATTATACCAGATACTTTTTTATTATTTTTTATTAAGCTATTACATAGCTTCTATCGCGGGCCTTGAGCGTGGAGACCGAATCCAGAAATTCCGTAACGAAAATAACCTAACACCCCCCACTCCGACCGGCACAGCGGTGATACTTTTTAGTTTTGCATCTTTCGATGAATAGCAGAACTTTTGACTTTTGATGATATTGTGTTGTTGATATTGATGACGATGACGATGACGATGACGATGTCATCGTCATCGTCATCAATCGCCCGGGTGATCGCCCAGAGGACACGGTGGAGCATACGGTGGAGGTCTGCCCCGCTTGGGCGAAGCACCGCCGTGTCCTCGTGGATGCGATAGGTGACGGCGACCTCTCACGCCCGGTCCTGGTTCAGGCCATAGCACGGAGCGAGAGGGAGTGGGAAGCAGTCTCCGCCTTCTGCGAAGCAGTAATGCTCGCGAAGGCGGAGGTGTGACGCGTGAGGGAAGCTCAACGGAGTGGCCCTCACGGCCCCGGCCGCTACCACCGCAGGAGAGGTACTGGGCGTACTGGGCGTAGGACGTCGCGAGACGATCTCTGGCGACCGCAGACCTGGGCCTGCGGACGGCGAGCAGTGGGTAGCTCGCCGTCCGATCAGCACCAGGCCCGTGAGTCGACGGCGCGTAGTGTTCCACGCGCGCCTCAAAGAGATGATTGTCAGCCACCACTGACGAGGCCCATCGTGGCCGGTGCCTGCATGCCTAGGGGTAGCGGATAAATTCTGAAAATGAGTTACCGCACCCCTGGGCACTCAGGCAGAGAAGGAACAGGGGTGGGTTTTAGTCAGTAAGACCCTGACACGCCCTCCCGCTCCACTCAGAGTGGGAGCAGTCGTTAGATGATTTCCCACCCCCCCAAAAAAAAGTCTCCATGGAGTTTCTTACACGCTTTTCTACATACAATTCTACGCTTTTAAATAAGCTAACTAGTTTACCTCTCTGACTGACCAACTTCGTGACGTGTTGTCTGTGGGACACAGCTAGGGGGTTGCGGCAGACCGAGGAGAAAATGGCGGTCCTTGGATGGCATCCTGGTGAATTGGCGGGAAGGAGCACAACTAAAAGAGAAGTGGAAGGAGTGATAGAAAGCCTTTGCCCAAGAGTAGGACAGGTCAGGGTTACTAAAACAAACGAACGAGCCTTACAGTAGTCGCTTATGATGCGTAACATTTAACATCTCACCTTGGTTTTTTTTTTTTTTTTTTTGGGGGGTGGGAAATCATCCAATGACTCTTTCCGCTCTGGGGTGGAGCGGAAGGGCGTGTCAGACTCTTACTGACTAAAACCCACCCCTGTTCCTCCCTGCCCTACGCGCCCGGGGGCGAGGTAACTCTTTCGAATTTATCCTCCACCCCCGGGCAGATCTCACCTTGGTAGTAAGCAACATTAAGGCGTATATATCCACCAAGTGGCGCAAATGGCAAATGAGGGCGCTCATTGAATAAAAAATCGTAGCAAAGCGTAGAAAGTAAATATTAAAGAATCATATGTTGCGTTCACTACAAAGAGGATAAGGTATTTTATTTTACGTTGTTAAAACAGAACTCAAAATGTTTGGTATACAAAGTAGTAGGCAAAAGTACCAAAAACGGCCGTTTTTAGACAAACGCAACATAGGACTCTTTAATCTTTATTTTCTATGCTAAGATATGATTTTTTATTCAATGAAGCCACTTATTCGGACATTCTATTCTGAAAAATAAAGTTAAAACGTTTAGTTCCGATTTCGACCGCGCGCAGACTTATCGTGCACGCGCTCTTTCACCTGACGGCTAACTCTACCACAGCGCGCGCTCATTGGTCAAATAAAATAGCGCGCGCTTCCCCGGCTCCTGTTACACACTTTCGTCCCATTTTACGAAATCACTCCCACAGGTTGTAGGAAAGCGAGAGGAAAGATATTACACATTTAAAAAAAACTGGCCTAGTCCGTTACGGATTCCACACATTAAGGGTTCCGTACCAAATATTGGTATTTGTTAGTAAAGTATACGTAATAATAAACATTATCATCATATTACAAGTTCATAGGTCAATGGGAAGTTAAAAAATTCTTCGTAATAAAATTTTGTGACAGACGACGGACGGACAGACAGACAGACGAACAGACAGACACGTGAGTGACAAGAATAGGGCTTCGTTTGGACCTTTCGGGTACGAAACTCTAAAAACGTATGTGGATCATGTGACCGAATAATTCGGTGACCGCCGAGAACAATACACGGTACACGTGTCGTCTCATATGCCATGATCGTAAGGTTTTATTGATACTACGATATAGAATAGAGAAATCTTACCCACGGCTTGTAACATTACCTTAATACGTGATTAAATAAACATCTTCTATTGCTGTCATAAAGTTAAATGGATTGCCTTATCAAAGGATAAGCCGAAATGACTGGTTTGTCTGTGAGGCTTGGACAGGAACATATAAAATAATGGATTTATTACCTTGCAAAACACAATACTTTTCATACGGAGACTCATCAAAGTTAGAATCTAAATTGTAATGAGACGGCAGGTTTTATTTTATTTTTTATTTTTATTTTATCAATGGTTAGACAGGAAGCCGACCCCAAGATAGTTTGGAAAGGCTAGGCAGGCAGATTTTAAAGGTACAATGGTTGAGCGATTGCCTACTGCGCTGCGTGTCGCGGGTTCGATTCCTGCACGGAACAAATATTTGTATGTCACTACTGATAATTTTTCCGGGTCTGGGTGTCTTGTGTATGTGAATTTACATGTTTGTGATGGCACCCACGATACAGGAGTAATTCCTAGTGTGGGGCAACGTTTATTAAAACAAAATACCTACTAAATAAAGTTATTTTTTTTATAAAAATCAAGGAAACATACCGGTGATTTTATTTATTAATCTCAGAATCTATTCCTAATAGAACCATATTATAAATATATTTCGCTGATTACAGTGTCATCAAAAAACTCGACGCCCAGGGCGTCTCCTACGGCGGCTAGGCGTGAGGGCGCGACGATTGCCACTCCCTCACGCGTCCCGCCTCCTCCTCCGCAAGCATTTTTGCTTCGCAGAAGGACGTGACAGCTTCCCATGTCTTCTCGCTCCATACCATGGCCTGGACCAGGGCTGAACGCGAAAGTTCGCTACCGCCGATCACCTCCACGAGGACACGACGGTGCTCCGCCCAAGTGGGGCAGACCTCCACCGTATGCTCCAACGTGTCCTCCGAGCGTTTCTTCCCGCATTATTCGGAACAGGAACCTCCTGAAACAGCCAAGACCTGCGTCAGACAGAAGGTGAGGACGCTGTGGTGCCTCTGCCGCCTCTCCCGCTACTTCGCATAGAGGGGACTGAAACAACTCAAGGAACACGGGTGGGGCTTAGTCAGTAAGGCCCCAGGCACGCGCCCGCCACTGAGTTCGTGCCCGCGGCGTAAAACACCCTCCGAAAACTGTCAGTCGAAGGACGGGACGTTATAAAGTGTATCATCTATGACGGCACGTCAGAAGTTAAAACTTCTCAGCTTCACGCGTCGGCGTGACTTCGCATGATAGTAACACGAGTTCAGTGTTATTCCCCATCCCAAAAAGTGACCAACGTGCCCCAAGAAGTTTTTACTTTAAAAAAAACTTTTTTACAAAAAAATAGAACCGACTTCCAAAAAAAGCGCAAAATAACTTTAATTTCGGAAGTCGGTGTTCCTGTTTTGTGTCTTCGTTTTTTGACACCGACTTCCGAAATTAAAGTTATTTTGCGCTTTTTTTGGAAGTCGGTTCTATTTTTTTGTAAAAAAGTTTTTATTTTTCACTTTTTAGTTGTGGCTCCCCATTTAACTGTGTTAACAATTCATAGACATACGATAGCAGCAATCGCGGTTGATTTGCTGTCAATTTTTAAAGAGTTCCGTTGTCTGTCTCCGAAACCCATCATCAGATCTTTTTGAAATTTAAATGGGACCATTTCGGCATAAACCCCTTTCGAACAAAAAAAATAATTTTGCAAATCCGTCAATATATGACTGAGTTATGCCCGAACATACATAAAAAAAAAAAAAAAAAAAAAAAAATACAAACATCCGAATTGATAACCTCCTCCTTTTTCGAAGTCGGTTAAAAAAAAACGTCTTTTGACAAGGAGCTTCTAATTAGAACGATTGTTGAAAAGTAATAACTCAATTATAAATAATTAGTTGTTTCACAACACACCAACTCAAATTCTAACACAGTTTGTGAACATAAGCTCTGGGTAAACTGTAACAGCTGTAAGCAGTGACACGAATTTCCTAGAAGCTCGTATTTTAACCAAAACTATAAACGTAGTAATTATCAACCTGCTCAAACCGCAGAAACGAAACCATTTTCATTTTGGTTAAGAGCCTTGGTATTTCGACTGTGAATTTGCGTTAAATAGCCAACTTTTGCGTTCTTATTCAGATAAACTGAGAGACTTCTAAAACTTTAACTTATTAAATAGTTGAGAACAGTTCAAAGTGGCCTCGGTATTCGCAATGTTGTCTAATGAATATATCTAAAGCCAAAATTACGAAGATTTTTTTAAACGCACCAGTTCACTCTTTCGAGCTCGTGGATTAAACAACTGGATGTACTAAGCAAACGAAATGAAATAAGTAAACATAATAAGGACCTACTTTCGCATAATAGAACCAATCCACACAATGACAGTTTCGAGAAAAAGCCGTTTTTGTCAAAACGTTGTATACAGTAAAATGGTTTGTTATTTTGAATAAACTTTATTTGCAATATTATACAAAATAATTTGTTCTATGTATTCAAATATAATATTGATGAAAATCATAACTCAATGGTTCCTTTCTGCGAAACTATAAGTGTGTGGTTCTTTGTTAATTTATTACCATGCCATAAATAAAAGTTTATAGTAACAACGAAAAATCTCCTAATTCTATAAAATAAAAACAAAACTTACATTCTTAGAACAATTTAATATAAAAATGTTAAAAATTACAAAAATGTTTATTGAATAACAAAAATTACTTAATCTAAATCTATCTACTTCAAAATCAGGTTGAACTGAAAAACCTTCAAGATCGTCTTTTATACCAGCATTTCCGACAAGCTTTACATAAAAATCGTGTGATTCTTGCGGAATCAGGTGTAGCATGCTTTTTGAATCCCTTAACTTAGCGTCAGGGGCAGGTTTCCTTATTAGCCAAAGTGGCTCCACTATGTCTTTTGTTACAAAATATTTTCTACCGTGAACATTATTCGCGAATTAAATTACATTAATTTAAATTGAGCCAATCTCTATTCTGGGACTGGGACATTTTCGTGGAACTTTTTAGACACCTGCATTGAAAATCTATAAATTTCTTAGGACTGACAATCTTTTTCCTAGAGTTGACGTAAGACAAATTCGTGTACTTTCGTTTCTTCCTTTCTTCTCGCGATAGCTCACCATATTTTGGCTTTTTACCTTTTTTTGGTCTTCCAGTCAGTGATGATTCGGTTTTGTGAACAGAAACAGCTGCTATGCGTGACCTATCATTATTCGCAGTCAGATATTATAGCAGTCACTAAAACAGAAACCCAAAACATCTCATCACCAACTTCAGCAATTCCTGTTGGACTCTATTGGAATTGACATCTGCCCATAAAACTGCAGAAGTTTCGTTATTTTTAGCAATGACTGGGCGAGGGGTCAGTGGTGAGTATGGAGGTGGTTCTAGGCTTTTTTCAACAGCAGTCTCAATACCTTCATTACCAATAGACGTTGGTTTAGCTTTATTTTCCTTTACCAAATAAGTAGCTTAAGACAGCTGGGGAGATTGAGAACACTGGGAACATTCAACAGAGACGGTAAGTAATTTAGCAGATACATTAGGATAAGGTAAAGCTTCATCACCCCCTTTGCAAGTTGTTTCTTCATGTGAATTATTATCCACAACGCCCGTAAAGAAAAGATGCCACACTTATTCTTATAAAAATAAAATTATCACACAAACTGTAGGAAGAATTTAGAAAAACTAGTGAATTATAATAATGTATGTAGGTATCACTGACTTGGATAAATATTTTTTATCAAGAAGTTTATTATGCAACAGATTCAAAGCACATGACTTATTAGAAGTTGTAAATAGAGTTGTATCAACATGGAACCGTTTCTTTTTAAACATTTAGGACTATGCAATTTTTATAATGCAAACAAGAACCAACCCGCATGGTTCTGCATAAATGATTAAAAACAAAAAAATACGAGGGACCATGTGGTATGGGTCTTATTAAAAAAAATAGTTTCAATAATTTTTCTAGATTGTCGGGTTACTATGGGGCATGGATCTTGTTAGTTTATTGAACAACTGCTGTTATGTGGGTTGATAACCTTGTTATAGAAATGTTTTGTTCTGTCAAAATTGTCAGAACGTTTTGACCTTTACAGGGTCACATTTTTGATACCTTCTGTATCCTTATCTCGATTTTGGCATGTGTGTGGATTGGTTCTGTTATGCGAAAGTAGGTCCTTATATCTCTTCGCTTAGAATTTTTTATGTATGTGTGAAATATCAATAAAATTAACTAAGAATGAATAATAATAACATTAATAATAACTGTCACCGCCGGGTGTGTCAGCCGTTTTAGAGCCTCATGGCCTGGTACGTGACGATCGAAAGAGGCCCGACGGGATAACCATAACGCCTTGGAGGATGGGTAGGCCTTTGGTGTGGGATGCAACATGTGTCGACACCCTTGCGCCATCTCATCTTCTTGGCACGGTGAGCTGTGCTGGGGCGGCTGCTACAGGTGCAGAAAACCTCAAACGGCGCAAATATAACAACCTTATTGGGAGTTATATGTTTGAGCCGTTTGGAGTTAAAACACTAGGACATGGGGTCCGAGTGTTCATCGAGTTTTTCGTGACATCAGCAAACATTTAGTCGACTCTTCACGTGACCAGATGGCTGTCCTAAAAAAATCAGCATTGCCATTCAACGTGCCAACGCTGCCAGCGTTCTGGGCACTTTTCCCATTGACAGCGATGTGAACGAATTTTTCCATGCCCAATGAGCTGTACTCTTGCCGTATCTTTTATGCCGCTTGTACATATTTTATTTATTAGTTTAGTTATGTATATTGTAATCAAATAATAAAAAAAACTATTCAAATAAAAAAAAAAAAAAAAATCAAGAACTAACTGCAAGTTTTTCCTTACTATATTAATATTATTACGTAAGATTAATAAGGACTAGAATTAATGTAACTTTATAAGATTTTTTTTTAAATATAATAACTTATTAAAATACTTAAATAAATATAATAATAAACTCATCATCATTCTCCTGCCCTTATCCCAATTTATTTGGGGTCGGCGCAACATGTCTTTTTCTTCCATACTTCTCTATTAGTCGTCATCTCTGTAGTCACCCCCTTTTTACCCATATCCTCTTTCACACAGTCCAACTATCGTTTCTTTGGCCTTCCCCTACTCTTATAGCCATCCACATCCATACATAAGACTTTCCTCACGACATTTTCTTCATTCCTCCGCATCACATGCCCATACCACGACAACCGATTTCCACACAACTTTTCAGTCAGCGGTGCCAATTTCAGACTTCCTCTTATATACTCATTCCTAATTCTATCTATGCGCGTAACACCACACATCGCTCTTAGCATTCTCATCTCAGCTACATGCAATTGCTTTTCATTCATCCCTTTTGTGGCCCAACATTCTGAACCATACAAGATATAATATTAATTAATTACAAATATAATAATTAAGTACAACTGCAAAAATGCTACATTGTGCAATGCATCGACCGTTTGAATTTCGGATTGAATGAAAGAACAAAATGTGATGGCGCCCTCAAATAAAAGCTTTTTTTTTGACCGCTCAATGGTCTACACTAAATTATGTTTTTCTTACTCCTCCGCTGTCTTTTCTGATTAATTTCGTTGCGGGACCTAAGACAGTTTAATCGTTTCTCTGGGACTCGTCAAGCTTCATTGCCTTGGCGTTTTTTCTGGTGGTCGCCACTGTTGATTCTGGCTTACACAAGTTACAGTGGTTTGGGAATAGTGTGGCGGGTCTATACTAAATTCACAATAGCATTAGAAAAAAGAGGCACACACGCAAAACACACAAACACATAGAAGTACGGATGCAATTCACAAGGAGTGCTTTATTTATAATTAGTTAAAGGTGTTAGTATACATAAGTTAAGATAAGCGCATTTATCGCATTGGGGTAAAAAAAACCTGTAAAGATAGATGTAATACGAAAATAAATAGGTAAATGAAAAATAAAAAACAATTTATGTCAAAAAGTTAACACAATTTTATTAATTCTTTAATTTTAATTAAAGAAACAATAAATAAAAATAAATAATAATAAAGAATAATAATTAAAATTAAAATTCGGGAGTATCGCAGCATGCCGCTCGAACTTAGGCCACGTTTACCTCGTTTGCCCATGCATAACAAGAATAGGGCGCTGGTGGCTGCTCTGGATTCGCAGTTGTCAAATTATTTAGATGACTGCGAAGACCTCACCGATACACACTCGATGCTGTACTGCGTGGCTGTAGCGGCATGTCGTGTAGCTCACGTCAAATTTCCTAATGACCGAGCTACACGACCGAAGCCAGCCGTGCCGGCTTGGCAGTGCAGAATCGAGCGTCGTGTTGGTGGGGCCAGAGCACTCATAGGCAAACTAATCTGCTTCAGGGAGGGCAACACTCGCCCAAGAGTGATGCGCTTTGTGAGACGGGCGTTTTCGGGGACTGATGTCAGCTCCCGAGACTATATGTCCCGTGTCACAGAGCGCATCGACTTCCTGAAGCAGAAAGTATATGCATGGGCAAACCGTATTCGCAGGTATAAGCGGCGAGTAGAACGATACACCCAGAATCGCACATTCCGAAGTAATGAAAGGTGGGTGTATAGGGATTGGGAGCGACCGGACCAAGGTGTGACTAATACGCACCTGCCGGATGATGACGCCATATACTCGTTCTGGCGCAGCATCTGGTCGGTGCCTGTCTGTCATACCGAGGGTGATTGGATTCGGGATGTTGAGCGCGTATGCGATCCAATACCAGAAATGGGGGCAATTATCATCAGCCCCCAAGATGTAGCTCGTGCAGTCCGTCCGTTAGCTAACTGGAAATCTCCAGGGCCGGACGGGCTGCACAACTTCTGGATCAAATGGTTTACAAGGTCGCATACCCGCTTGGCATCTCAGATCCAGTCTGCCTTAGAGTCAGGGTCGCTGCCCCAATTTCTAACTACAGGAATAACCCACCTGCTCCATAAATCAGGTAGTACTGCGGAACCTAAAAATTATAGACCGATCACGTGCTTACCGACGGTCTATAAGGTTCTTACATCCATTTTGAGAGCTAAGATTAACACACATATAGATAGTAACTGTATCATGTCTGCCTCTCAAAATGGATGTAGGAATGGGTCCCGCGGTACTAAGGAGCTTCTCCTCATAGATATGACCATTAGCCAACAGGTTCGGCGTTTCCGAAAGGATCTGTCGACATGTTGGATAGACTATAAGAAGGCCTATGACTCAGTTCCTCATACATGGCTCATGAGGATGCTGGAATTGTATAAAGTTGATGCAACGCTACGCACCTTCCTGATGTCATGTATGGGGCAATGGAGGACGGTCCTTCGCTATCCAGGATGTCGAAATATCCAGAGGAATAGCGAACCGATAAGGATCGAGCGGGGTATATTCCAGGGTGACAGTTTGAGTCCGCTTTGGTTTTGCCTAGCTTTGAATCCTCTAAGCACACTGCTAGAGAATTCAGGGCTAGGCTATCGGTTGAAGAGAGGTGGTCAGGTTATATCTCACCTCCTTTACATGGATGACTTGAAACTTTTTGCCCCCAACAATCTGCAACTGATGGAGCTACTGAAGGTAACTGAAACCTTCAGTAGTGCCATCAGGATGGAGTTTGGTGTGGATAAATGTGCGGTCATGCATGTAAAGCGAGGGGAGATTGTGGAATCCGTGGGAACACAACTCTCGGATTCCATAAACCTGAGATCCCTCTCTCCAACCGAAACCTATAAGTATTTGGGTATGTCGGAAGCGTTAGGTATCAATGTTGCTGACATGAAGCAATCGTTGAAGGAGCGCTTCTTTGGCCGCCTGAAGAAGGTATTTAATAGCTTTCTTTCGGGCGGAAACAAGGTGCGCGCCTTCAACGGTTGGGTCATGCCGGTATTGATGTACTCTTTCGGCGTACTCAAATGGACTCAAACAGAACTTGACGCCCTGGATAGGCGAGTCCGTACGCTGCTGACTGCATTTCGAATGCATCACCCACGTTCGTCGGTGATGAGACTGTATATCCCGCGGAAGTGTGGAGGCCGAGGCTTTTTAAATGCTAAGACCCTACACAACCGCGAGGTATGCAGTCTAAGGGAATATTTCCTAGCTGCTGACGTGGGTTTGCATCGAGATGTAGTGGCAGTGGACAAGGGCCTTACTCCACTCTCCTTGGCTAACGAGAACTGGCGCAAACCTCTAGTGCTTGACACTAACGATCGCAGAGAAGTATGGCAGAGTAAGGAACTTCACGGACGCTTTTTCCGAGCCCTACATGGGCCCGATGTAGACCAACTAGCGTCCGTAGCCTGGCTGCGTGTCGGTGACCTCTTTGGGGAAACCGAAGGTTTTGTCTGTGCAATTATGGACGAAGTTATCATGACGAAAAATTACCGGAGATTTATTGTGAAGGACGGCACGGTTGACATATGTCGGGCATGTCATCGTCCGGGAGAATCAATCCGCCACATAATCTCTGGTTGTTCTCGTCTAGCTAACGGTGAGTACTTGCATAGGCACAACCTCGTAGCCAGGATTATCCATCAGCAACTTGCTCTGAAATACTCTCTTGTGGAATCGGAAGTGCCGTACTACAGATATGCGCCCGACCCAGTTCTCGATAATGGTCATATCTCATTGTACTGGGATCGGTCCATCATCACTGACAGGACTATTATAGCCAATAAGCCTGATATAGTGGTGGTGGACCGAATCGAGAGGCGTGCAATGATTGTTGACATTACCGTCCCACATGACGAGAACCTCGTGAAAGCCGAGAAAGATAAACAAATCAAGTATATTGACTTGGCTCGCGAGGTTGTCGACATGTGGGATGTGGACTCAGCGATCATTGTACCGATAGTCGTATCAGCCAATGGCTTAATAGCCACGAGCCTCGACCAACACCTCAGGAGGCTCTCGTTAGGCGGCTGGATCAAGGGCTTGATTCAGAAAGCAGTACTTCTGGACACGGCTCGCATTGTCAGGCGGTTCCTCTCTCTGGAGCCCTGACCGCCGGTAGCTTGGACCCTGTTCCCGATACCGGCGGGATACTATTTTTTATATTTTTAAATGTTTTTTTTTTTATTTTTTCATTGAAATATTTAAAAATATAATTTATATGTATTTACAAATGAATAAACGAAAGAATAATAATAATTAATTTCGGTTAATTAATTATTATTTATTAATATAGAATTGTGTTAACTTAATTTTATTAATACTTTAATTAAAATTAAAGAATTAATAAAATTGTGTTAACTTTTTATTTAAAACAGGAACAAATAACAACTAAATCACGAAAATTCGGTAATAACAATTAACAATTAAGGCGTCGTATTCACAAGTATTGACGTTGAATGCCAATCACAGAACATTATTTATGTCAATTTAACAGACTACATAAACCAGTAAAATTGGAAAAACCCGGCTGTCATAATTTATGAAGTGATTAGATTAGTAACATTCTTTTGGTAGAATTATAGTGAATCGATAACGTTCCAGGTAAGAGTATGTTCACACCTGTGTCTTTTAGGTTTTTAGCGTTGACACGGTCATTTTAAATTGAAATAAAATAATATAACTTATGAAAGTCACATAATTTCTTATGATAGAAAGTTATAATTAAGTGTGACAGCTGCTGTATAAATAGAGTATAATAAATTCGATGTCTGTCGTAACTGTAACATGTTTATTATACTTTTTAACCGACTTCGACAAAGGAGCAGGTTCTATGTTCGACTGTCTGTATTTTTTTTTATGTATGTCCACTGATTTCTCTGTCAGTTGTGGACCGATTTTCATAAATTTTTTTTATTCTAAAGTTCATTGAAAGGACATGGCTAAATTGAAGTATGGACGACTGCCCCCGCAATGAAAACGCATGTATAAACATGGTACCTAGCAATATGTAATGCTAAATAGCTGAAATTAGTATTTTGTAATTTAAAAAGGTTCAGGAACTTTTAATATTTGCACAATCCTAAAAACAAAATCGCGCAACTCCTACGACAAAGGTACAAAAACTTCAAACAATGACATTGCTATAAACTTTTATCTAGGCGTTTTAATGTGTCCGCGACGATTTTTATTGATAATTGTGTTTTTGTCTGGCGATTTTGCACTACTAAATATCTACATAGGGGTAATTGCAGCAAAAAAAAACTTGATACAACGAACTTTCGGTATATAATCCCCAGCTCTCCAGCAAAAATCAAAATAATATAAGTATTCTGTTGTAAAACCTAAACTACTTATCCAAATGAGTTGAAATAAAGACAGTATTCACAGACAATGTAAATAATATTATGGCTGAAATGATGAACGTATTTGAAAAAGATCTTAGATTTGTACGTAGACGTTGCGTGGCGTGGATCAAGTGTAGCTCTACAAGTCTAGTTTCCATATAAAATGAAGGAGATCGACGCGCCCAGATCGGCGTGTGGCACACGACGTGTGCACAGTGTAGTTCTAGCTTTACTGACCCAAATATTTGTAGATTTCTGTATTGAGGTAGGTAGGTAAACAATTCTGCCTAAATTAAATAATAAACGCACTGAGTACATATAAGATATTGAAATAAAACAACAATAATGCGATTTATATATTTATTTATTCGGTAAGTCTTATTAGGACATTATCTAAAAAAGAAGCTGGAGATGATAATGTTTTCTGATGTCTTGCCCAACCGAGATACCAGATCACTGTCATGACATGACAACAACAGCCTAGAGTTCTGTTACCCACAATACAGCTGCAGTAATATGACAGTATGTCATCTAAAGTGTTGTTTGTGGGTTTGCTTTCATATAAAATATACACATAGTATATTTTTTGACCGATATGCCTTGATTTTATTCGGCTTCTTAAAAGCGTTCAAACGACGTCCGACGTTTTTTTTTCATAGAGTAGAGATGGAATCTGAGTTAAATCGATAAAATAATCGAATGGACTGACAGAAAAAGAAATTGTTTTTGTTGACCTCGACGGACAGAAAATATGTATTAAGATTGTGCGCCTGAAGTGTTAGTAATATGCTTATCCAGATACAATTAATCAATTAAGTAGTTTCAGAAAATAAATCGTTTTGATAACTGTTGTTAAATATCGATTGAAGTTCAACTTATTCGATTTGGCATTTTGGTAATGCAATATGTCTCTTCCCTAGCTGTCAGTATTCCTTGACCTTGTCATGTCAAACCAAAACAAAGCATAAATACAATTAAGAAACTTTTTTATGTTTATTAGTTCACGAAAGTTATAAGAAATTATTAAAAACTAAGTAATTCATGAATTAATATTTAAATATTACTGGTTAGTGTGAGGTTCCTATTTGTGCTAGTCATGTTGGGGGCAGTCGTTTAGCCATCTCTTTTCTTTAGGGCTTTTTGAAAAACTAAACAAAAACGAAAGATTCGTATACCTAGATGACGTTTTGGTTTTCTCCAATTACGAGTATCTTTACGTTCCATGTTACTGGGGTTTTTAGTGCTGGTGTATAAAAACTAAAAAGTGAAAAATAAAAAACTTTTTTACAAAAAAAAAAAAACAGACTTCCAAAAAATTAAATACACCTACAATTAAAAAATAATTTTAATTTCAACAGTCGGTGTCACATAACGAAGAGATAAAATACAAACAACGTTTTGTTACAAAGTGTTCATAAAAAAAAAAACTTTGTAACTTCTGTCTAATGCTATTGCGAATAGAATATAGTGGTCGTAAGCTATTGCTGAGCTGGCAGTGTTATTGGATTTTCTATCTAGAATTTTTCAGCAGTATCTCGGTGTTTGGTTTTATTTATTTAAACTTCATGTAAGATAGTGGTAAGTACATAAATTGCATTCTCTACCAGTCAACCTTTCGCCATGGGATCTGGAGGCAAAAATCCTCGCGAACCTCTATGAGGAGCGCGAGGAGGCGAAACGCCGGGGTGAAACTCCGCTGCCGCGACAACTCGCGGCTCGGTGGACAGAGCTCCGGCAAGATCTCATGGCGACATGGAGACAGCGATTGTCGCAACCCCGCGCTGGGCACGCCACCATTGCGGCAGTAGTGCCCTCTTTGAGGAGTGGCTGGAGAGGCCCCACGGCGCCCTCACCTTCCGCCTGACGCAGGTCCTCACCGGACACGGCTGTTTCGGGAGGTTCCTGTATCGGATCAAGCGGGAGGTGACCCCCGGGTGTTTCCATTGCGCGGATCGTCCCGAGGACACGGTGGAGCATACGGTGGAGGTCTGCCCCGCTTGGGCGGAGCCCCGCCGTGTCCTCGTGGATGCGATAGGCGGCAGCGACCTCTCGCGCAATTCCCTGGTTCAGGCCATGGTACGGAGCGAGAGGGAATGGGAAGCCGTCTCCTCCTTCTGCGAAGCAGTAATGCTCGCGAAGGCGGAGGCGGGACGCGTGAGGGAGCATCAACAACGGAGTCGCCCTCACGCTCTCAGCAGCAGCCGCCTCAGGAGACGCCTGGGACTTCCGGCGCCACTCGACGGCGCGTAGTTTTCCACGCGCGCCTCAAACAGTTGTCAGCAAAAGAGACGGGGCCCGTCATGGCCGATGCCTGCCCGGGGGTTGAGGATAAATTCGAAACAGAGTTACCTCGCCCCTGGGCACTCGAGGCAGGAAGGAACAGGAGTGGGTTTTAGTCAGTAAGAGTCTGACACGCCCTCCCGCTCCACCCAGAGCGGGAGAAGTCATTGGATGATTTCCCACCCCACAAAAAAAAAAACCAGTCAACCTTTGGGTTATTAAAAAAAAAACTTATATATTTTCAAAAAACCTGACTGTAAAAAAGAACTAAAAAGTTCCAAACAAGACTAAACTACATAGTCTAATTCAATTATTGATTTCATGCCACCAACTGCATTAGACTGCTTGAAAAGTGACTTGTTTGGAATTTTTTAGTTGTTTTTTACAGTCGGGTTTTTGATTTTTTTTTTTTCTACATTTTAGTGAGTTATACTTTTGGAATCGCCTCCTCGATTCATTTATTTTGATATCCCACTTACTATAGTTCGTCGACTTTATTTTTTTTTCTTTTTCACAATATGGTGTCTGTTTGTCGCTATATTGTATTTTTATTACTGTCATGTATTTAGTAGTACTCGCAAGATTAAGTTGAATCAATTGACGTAAGAATTATCAAAATCGGCCCACGCGTTTGGCCTCTATAGTGCCACAAAGGAACAACCATACATATATACATACATAGGCTGATGAATACATTTCTTTTATTCTGTGGAAAAGCTAAAAAAATGTTACACATAAAAATAAAATACATATTTATGCTCAGAAATAGAGTCGACCTTTATTAAATGGGTCATCATTAGAACTGCCAAAGTGTGGGTATATTATAACTGGCAAAGTGTGGGTGTATTATAGGTACATCTGTGCCTAACCCACCGCGTAATACGGGGATGATTTTATGGTCATTTTTAGGGTTCCGAAAGTCCAAATGAAAAAACGGAACCCTTACAGGATCACTCGTGTGTCTGTCTGTCCATCTGTCCGTCTGTCAGAACCAATTTGCTCCGAATCTGCTAGACCGATAGACTTGAGGTACACACATATCTGTGACCCAACTACGAACGTGTACCCTAAATAAATTAATTTGGGGGGTTACTTTTGGAGTGAAAATCGAAAAATTTAAAAACAAAGTTTTCCAAACTGTGCCGTGCGACATATCAAATGAAAGGACACTATTTTTCGTTATTTAAGAAAATAGATGAAAAATCACCATTCCATCCCCCATACCTCCAAAACCACGGGGACTAAAATTTAAAAAAAAATACAGGAAGTAGTTGTTTACTTATAAATTACAGACAAACCTAAAAGGAGAAATCAGTTTAAAAAAATAACTTTTTTACAAAAAAACAACAGACTTCCAAAAAAAAAAATACAATAAAAATGAAAAAATAACTTTAATTTCGGAAGTCGGTGTTTGTAAATATAAAAATTTGAAAATCGCTCCACAACTGACGGAGAAACAGGCAGACAAATATATGTATAAAAAAAACATACATACAGTCGAACATAGAACCTCTTCCTTTTTCGAAAGTCGGTTATAAAGCCTGAAAAAGAAAGACATGTTGCGCCGACCCCAAATAAATTGGGATAAGGGCAGGAGAATGATGATGGTTATAAAGCCTGAAAATTAATATGATTTATTCGGAACCATTTGGACGTGAGTTCGACACGCTCTTGTCCGGTTTTTTAACCGACTTCCAAAAAGAGGAGGTTCTCAATTCGTCTGCATGTTTTTATTTTTTTTATTTTTGTATGTATGTTACCCGATTTCTCCGTCAGTTGTGAACCAATCTTCAAAATTCTTTTTTCATCTGAAAGAATATACTCCCGAGGTGGTCCCATATATAAATTTTATCGAAATTGCTTCAGCACTTTTTGAGAAACTGAACAAAAACGGAAAATACGTGTACCTCGATGACGTTTTGGTGTTCTCCAAATGTTTAAATGCCACGTTCCATTATATTGGGGTTTTTAGTTCTGGGGTATAACAACTAAAAAGTGAAAAATAAAAAACTTTTTTTAAGAAAAAACAACCGACTTAAAAAAAAAAAATAGGTAGGTACACTAAAAATTTCTAAAAACTTTAATTTCGGAAGTCGGTGTCAAATAACGAAGAAGTAAAAATACAAACACCGACTTCCAAAATTAAAGTTATTTAGAAATTTTTAGTGTACCTATTTTTTTTTTGAAGTCTGTTGTTTTTTTTTGTAAAAAAGTTTTTTTGTAATAACTAGTATTCGCACAGATTAAATAAAAATTGCTTTCTGCACTCCTCTCTCTAAAACAATAATAGCCGCACGGGTTAAGCTACGCTTACCGGGGTTGGTCCATGGATAGGTAACCATCTTTACATGCCGAGACTCCTTCGTGCCTCGAAAAGCACGTTAGGCCGTAGGTTCCGGCTGTCAATCGTGGATCTTTGACAGTCGTTACGGGTCGTCAGAAGCCCGAAAGTCTGACAACCAGTCTTACCTCTTACCACAGGGGTATCGTATTACCCAGTAACTGGGTTGTGGAGGTCAGATAGGCAGTCGCTCCATGTAAAATACTGGTATTCAGCTGCATCCAGTTAGACTGGAAGCCGACCTCAAGATAGTTGGGCAAAGGCTAAGCAGATTGACTCCTTCAAGCACTAAACGTTTTGGGAACACATTCATTGTGCGTACAGCTAAGGAGTGGAATTCCCTACTGGAGTTTTGGAGAGATAGCTACAACCTTTTTTTTTTTGTGGGGTGGGAAATCATCCAATTACATCTGCCGCTCTAGGGTGGAGCGAGAGGGCGTGTCAGACTCTTACTGACTAAAACTCACCCTGTTCCTACCCTGCCCTGAATGCCCAGGGGCGCGGTAACTCTGTTTCGAATTTATCCACAACCCCTGGGCAGTGATAGCTACATCCTGGGGTGGTCTTACGTCGTTACTTCTAGGCAAGCGTATTCTATCATCAACTACTTTTCATGCATTATATTGCATATCTTACTATAATACGCTTTCCGTGTTTGATAGTCTCTCCTTTAAGTTCTCATAAACCACACAAAGGATATCAATGCGGTTTTCACTAATAGAAAGAGCGATAAATAAGGACGGTTTGTGTGTATAATGTGTACCCATGCGGAGCCGGGGTAGTCTACGCGTATACAGCATGTAATAAAAACCCTGTGCGATCCATTAAAGCCGTATTCCGGGTTTAACATACGTACTAGAAAAAGTTGTAAAAAAAATGTAACTCCTAAAAATCAAAAGTTATAGATTTTTTATTTTTATAAAATATGCGAACTTTAACAATAAATACGGCAAATTTTCATAAGTTGACAACTCTCCACCGGCCGGCGAAATCTTTTCATGTTTACCTATTTTTATTTCAAACGATACCGCCCTGCTATGCTATTCTCTAAGGATACAGCCTATGGTGCAGCGCTGCCGCAGCGGTGAAACTCAGTTTAGCATTCACTAAGCTGCGTACACTAGCGCTTAAGGCTGTGACGGCCGTGAGTTGAAACTACCCAGCGGCGTCAGCGGGAGGGCAAATTGACAGTTCTTCAGATTATGATTATAAGAATTTCATTCAAGCCCTTATTCGTCTACGAATCAACGACGGGAGGTCACAGCGTAGGGTTCGTCGACGACCATATTTACGTTAGGGAATACCGTTTGAATCAGCGCTACACGCTCGGTCGATCTCAACGCTGTCTCGACGACGAGCTCGTCGCAGCTTACAGCCATGAATTTGTCATTTAGAGAATAGCACTGCTGCACGAGCTGCGCTGTAGGCATTCTGTCTCGCTCTGGCGGCATCATTCAAAGGAAACAGTAGGTGAAATTTGTCGAGCGCTCAGTGTTGCTTTTGATAAGTTTTTAATTTTATTTAAAATTAATTATTTTCATTGGGGATTAATAATTATCTCGTATCCATTAAATGATTACGTGTATGTGTACGCTGTACGATACCAATACCCTTCAGGATCGGACAGGGTTTTTGTAACATGCTGTATATAGGGTGTAAAATGACGCATCACATAGCCATCAACTACGCATACTGTACGTCTAACAAAGCAGCTTTGCGCAAAAAATATTGCTGGGAAACGACTTTTCTTTGTAGGTGTGAAAAAAAAACTATGTTTTTATTGCGCGCAATGTAACGCGAACCCTGAAGTGGAGGTAAACCCCACCCCTTCGCTCTAAGCTACGTAAGTACTTGTCGGATACATTTGATATTCATTGCGTTTTTATACCTGCAAATGCGTAATTTCACAATTTTGAAAACAAATAGCGAAAATTCAGGTAATGTTTGTTTGGAAAAAGTTTAGCAATTACACTTAGAATTCATTTTCCTAAAAAAGTAAAAAAAAAGTTGCGACTTTGACCTTCAATATCTCCAGAACTAGTGGATTCCCAGGAGGTATGGTCTAGTGGAAAAAATGATCCAAATAATGGGTAGAATATGTGGCTTTCGGCTTCGGAAACTGTCTTTTTACACCCGATATAGATCAGATAATATTAATCAATTTTAAATGCCTTCAGAGCTGAATTTTCACATCTTACAAACAGGGTTTATACCCTGTTACACGTGTCGGGAAAATATTGACATTAAGTTAATATTAAACTAGATATTTAGATTAGTACCTACTTATCTAATATTGTAAACATTTTACACGTGTCTACCTAAATTAATTCTGCTTGTAAGGATATAGGTAGATAATATTTCAGAGCTCAAAAGGATTATTTCAAAAGCATTAATTCTTGTTTTATTGTAATTATTGCAATAGCTAGTAAGGATTATTTGATACCTTAATAGGTATTATATTCTATTATAATTAATAGAATATAACTTAAATATTTACTTGTTAGCAACTATACTAATAAATAATTTAAAAAATATATAATTATGTTACCGTTAATTTTCGTAAATCAGTTAGAGTGCAGATAATCTGCAGATTAACTGGCTGAGTCCGTTAAAGTGGAAGAAATTGTTTTAGTTCTTACATTAGCTAGTTAATCTGTAGCATAGTGCATCTGCAGACTAACAACCAAGGGTACGGTAAAGTTAATAAAACAGGTTTTTTGCTTGAATAAAACATTCGAATTCATTATAATAACTTACAATAATTTGTTAAAGTTGAATTGAGTAACTAATAAGTCCAAGAGCAAGCGAAGCGGGCTCGGGAACTTAGGTCACAAAGATGCGGACCTTTAAACCCTGCAAATAGAAATAAGAGCCCTTACTTCGACCACATATCTTACTTACGACTGTCGCGCGTCGTTAGAACAACGCTGGCTGGATATCCGGCATTGTATAGAATGTAGGAAAAGTATAGAATACATAATATTTCAGTTGTGCCTAGGCCAAAAAAAAGAAGTAAAAAGTTAAGAAGAGATACTTTTACTGTCTGCCGCGCTTTAACGGTGTAGCATCCGTTAATATGCAGATTATTAAGTAGAGAAAAATATCTACAATATTATTTTGCTACTTTCATTAAAGTTTCGCACTTTAACTGATCGTACCCGGTAATTTGCAGATTACCTAGTTAATCCGCATATTAACGTATTCCGCATTCTAACGGTAACATGAATTATAAACTCATTGAGTATCAAATAATTCAATTTAATATTAAATGGTTAAGTCCCACGGGTCGTGTCGCTTTTTCAGAAAGTTATACCACCAAATAATAGTGCTTGTCGGTTTTCGCATATTTAGGGTTCCGTACCAAATATTGGTATTTGTTACTAAAGTATAGGTACAGTGGTAATATACGTACTAGAAAAAGTTGTAAAAAAAATGTAACTCATAAAAATCAAAAGTTTTAGATTTTTTATTTTTATAAAATTTGCGAAATTTAACACTAAATATGGCAAATTTTCATAAGTTGACAACACTCCACCGGCCAGCTAAATCTTTTAATTTTTACCTATTTTTTTAACAAACGATACCGCCCTGCACTAGCCGCGCTGTAGGCACTCTGTCTCGCTCAGGCGGTATCTTTCAAAGGAAACAGTAGGTGAACTTTGTCGAGCGTTCAGTGTTGCTTTTGATAAGTTTTTTTTTTTAAATTTAATTATTTTCATTGGGGAAAAATAATAATCTCGTATCCATTAAATGATTACGTATGTGTACGCAGTACGATACCAAGTAATACCCTTCTGGATCGGACAGGGTTTTTGTTACATGCTGTATGTAATAATAAACATTATCACCTTCAAGTTCACAGGTATTGCATTACGGACACGGTGAACAGCCGGACGATTCTGTTAACAGCTCACCGTGAAAACTTAGGTGGAGTGAGCGTGAAGTGAACTGTCATTCCACCTTGATTGTATGGATTGACAGCCCACTTCATGTTCACTTCACCTAAGTTTTCACGGTGAAATTTTACAGAATAGCACTGAATCGACCGGCTGGTGCACCGCACCACCTACGTTTTGTCTATGGCGCGTAGTGGTGCACCGGCACCACTACGCGCCATAGACAAAACGTAGGTCTATGACGCCTCGATCAATGACAATGACATTAGGAAGGAGATCACTACAGCTTGACTACAGCAAACAAAACGGAACGTATATTACATAATACAAACGTAAAGACAAGGAATACTGCATAAATGAAACTGTGCGTCGTATCCGTACAAAAATGGTCATTGCTCAGCGAAAATACTGTGGCTTCGGACGGACCGAAAGTCAACAGCGCTGGTATTCTGCAGACCAAGAGTGACATGTTGACGCTATACGGTGTACCTACCTCTACCTACCTATATCAGAAGAAATATTTTTATACCCACATGTAATTTGGCTCTAAGATTTATACGTTCATATATTGTGTGCAGACACATTAATCACCCGCTGGGCCGCAGAGGGTTAGTATTATTTCACCATGTGTGGCATGGGTTCATTCCTTTTTTTTGCCGGCGGCATCGATCGCGTGCCTTGCAAAATAGCACTTCGACCGCGACTTCGTTCACGTTTTTTTTTTTTTTTTTTTTTTTGGGGGGTGGGAAATCATCCAATGACTTCTTCCGCTCTAGGGTGGAGCGGAAGGGTGTGTCAGACTCTTACTGACTAAAACCCACCCCTGTTCCTCCCTGCCTCGAGTGCCCGGGGGCGAGGTAACTCTTTCGAATTTATCCTCCACCCCCGGGCAAATTTATCCTCCACCCCCGGGCAAATTTATCCTCCACCCCCGGGGGCTTTCAAAAAAATAGAGCTTATGACACTCACAAATAACATGGCTTTCTATAAGTCAAGGATTTTCAAAATCGGTTCAGTAGATCCAGAGATTACCCCCTACTACCTCACAAACTCCCAAACTTTACCTCTTTATAATATTAGTATAGATATAGGTCGCGTTTGTCCTCTATCACATCTGATGGTAAGCGATGATGTCGTTTAAGATGGACCTCGCTTGCCTAGAAGTAACCTATTCATTATTATATGAATTATTCCTCTCAAATTAATCACGTAAACACACACATATACACACACACACCCACATACACACATATACACACTTAACACATAAATGCACCTACACACACATACCCACATACTATAATTTTTATTTTTTGTATAAATAATAATAAAAATAACTATTGTATAGTAACTACACTTATGTCCAGATGCTGTTTCAAATTTCAAACCTCTAATTTTATGTTACACTACTTTTATAACAATCCGCCAATCAGGGGACCGGCATCGGCACTGTCTCTCCTTAACACAGGCTAAATTTTAGCCTATCTAGGAGAACAGTACTTCACCTGTTTCTATTGTATAAATTGAACTTAAAAATGTATAAATGCAACATTTTGTAAACTCTGCAATCCCACTATGAAATAAACTATATTATTATTATGTTTGTTTATCTTTTTAACATATTAAATACATTTTTAAATATTTCTTAAAAAGAATATATAAAAACCATTTAAAAATTTAAAAAATAGTATCCCACCGGTATCGGGAACAGGGTCCAAGCTACGCCGGTCAGGGCTCCAGAGAGAGACACCGCCTGACAATGCGAGCCGTGTCCAGAAGTACTGCTTTCTGAATCAAGCCCTTGATCCAGCCGCCTAACGAGAGCCTCCTGAGGCGTTGGTCGAGGCTCGTGGCTATTAAGCCATTGGCTGATTATTATTATTCACTCCTGATTTAAAAACGCCCAGATTGTAGCTATCTGGCTACAGACTCTGGCAGGGAATTTTCTGGGAGAAAAATCTATGGTAATCAGTGGTAGTATGTATGTTTGTAGTTTTTTTTTGTCAGAATATAGTTTTACATCGTGTAGTGTTAGGTATGTTAAAAAGTTTCTTACATTCTATCATAACTTCTGGTGCACAAATATCAGTATAGTGTTACAATTTTAGACTTAGCTAGAATTTATCTCAAGATTATATTTTAATTAATGACTTGACAATTTTAGTACAGGTAATAGTTACACCGCAAAGAATTTTATTTATTTATTGAGTTATACCAACAGCTTTTGCGTACAGCACATTAGAGTATAAGTACGGGTAACTATTGACCTTAATCTTACACAGTCGCCAATTACTAGTTAACCTACATTCATACAGGAAAATCGGCCAAGTGCGTGTTGGACCACGCGCAGTGTAGGGTTCCGTAGCCACCCATTATAACATGCGGACTTAGAAGGAGGCTTTATGTTTATGAACTGTATATTGTATAACTTTTAAATTAAAAAAAACTTTTTTACAAAAAAATAGAACCGACTTCCAAAAAAAAGTGCAAAATAACTTTAATTTCGGAAGTCGGTGTTCCTGTTTTGTGTCTTCTCTTTTTGACACCGACTTCCGAAATTAAAGTTATTTTGCACTTTTTTTTGGAAGTCGGTTCTATTTTTTTGTAAAAAAGTTTTTTATTTTTCACTTTTTAGTTATGGTTCCCAATTAAACTGTGTTTACAATTCATAGACATACGATAACAGCAATCGCGGTTGATTTGCTGTAAATTTTTTAAGAGTTCCGTTGTCTGTCTCCGAAACCCATCATCAGATTTTTTTGAAATTTAAATGGGACCATTTCGGAATAAACCCCTTTCGAACAAAAAAATAATTTTGCAAATCCGTCAATATATGACGGAGTTACGCCCGAACATACATAAAAAAAAAAAAAAAAAAAAATACAAACATCCGAATTGATAACCTCCTCCTTTTTCGAAGTCGGTTAAAAACGAAAAAAGGTTTTATTTTTCCAAAATTTTACATATTTACTACCCGTTTTAAGTATTATATAAGTACAACTTCACCTAAGTATTGTTTTTCTAAGGATTTAGTGTTTTGTACGAATTTTCCAAGTAGGTACATTTTATAAGTTGGGCGACTATTACTCATTAACTAACAGAGCTAACATATCCTTATAGCTTACCTTCAAAGTTCTTTTATAGTAATATAAGCTACTATTTTGAATTATTTCAGATTTTTCAAGCCAACAGTTTAGATTTTAGGGACGCTCGACTCGAAAAAAAATATAATTTTAAAGTTTAATATTTCGCAAACGAATCACTGAATCGAAAAATATGTCTAGTCTTCACAACCCCCCAATGATTTTAAAAGGTCTATTCAACGATATCTCACACTATAGGGTAGGCGAGAAAAAAAGTCATCCCCACTTTACATGTACGAGAGCTACCATTACAAAAAATCTTTATCAAAATTTTTTTGTTTCGTTTTCTTCCCGTGATAAATATACAGGGTGTAAAAACTAAGACATAGCACATAGCCGGTAACTGCACATACTGTACGTCTAATAAAGTAGCTTTGCGCAAAAATTATTGCTGGGAAACGACTTTTATTTTTAGTATGAAAAAAAAATTCTTTGTTGCGCGCAATGTAACGCGAACCCAGGCAAGTGGAGTTAAACTCCGCCCCTTCACTCTAAGCCACGTAGGTACTTGTCGGATATGTTTGATATTCATTACGTTTTTGTAACTGCAGATGCGTATTTTAAAATTAAAAAATAATATTGAAAATTCAGGTTGTTTGTTTGGAAAAAAGTTTAGTAGTAACACTTTTTTTTTGTGGGGTGGGAAATCATCCAATGACTTCTCCCGCTCTGGGCGGAGCGGGAGGGCGTGATGAGATGACACACATACACGACATGAGACTCTTACTGACTAAAACCCACCCCTGTTCCTTCCTGCCTCGAGTGCCCAGGGGCGAGGTAACTCTGTTTCGAATTTATCATCAACCCCCGGGCAGGCATCGGCCTTGACGGGCCCCGTCCTTAATGCTGACAACTCTTTGAGGTGCGCGTGGAACACTATGCGCCGTCGACTCTCGGGCCTGGTGTTGATCGGACGACGAGCTACCCATTACTCGCCGTCCGCAGGCCCGGGTCTACGGTGGCCGGAGATCTTCTCACGTGAGGGCGACTCCGATGTTGATGCTCCCTCACGCGTCCCACCTCCGCCTTCGCGAGCATTACTGCTTCGCAGAAGGAGGAGACGGCTTCCCATTCCCTCTCGCTCCGTACCATGGTCTGAACCAGGGCAGGGCGCGAGAGCTCGCTGCCGCCTATCGCATCCACGAGGACACGGCGGTGCTCTGCCCAAGCGGGGCAAACCTCCATCGTATGCGCCACCGTGTCCTCTGGGTAGTAATAACACTTGGAATTCATTTTCGTTAAAAAGTAAAAAGAAAATATTGCTACTTTGACCTTCAATATCTCTAGAACCAGTGGATTCCCAGGTATGGTCTTCGGCTTCGGAAACTGTCTTTTTACACCCGAATTCACCCGATATAATACCCATGCAAGATTGCAGCTTTCATGTCCTAACATTCTCTAAGCTATGCCTCGGACGGACATAGCTTAGAGATTGTTAGGACAGACTGAAACTATAAGTGTTCCTTGTCCTTGTTAGAACTACGGTATACTGAAAATGTGATAACACAAAAAAAAAGAAACAAGACTATGATAAAAACACTTCGTGAGCATAAAATTTCTTGTAAAAAGAAGAATTAAAATAGAGTTTTGCAATTTTAAATAACCCACAACCACACGAGTCATGATAACAAATAACTTTCCCAAAGAAACATATAGTGAGCCAGAACGGCGTCACGCGGCTAGCATCTGATAGGGCACAGGCGCGCACGCGCGAATTTGATACGGCTGTTGTGTTATTGTGAAAAAGTATAAAAAAATGATATTTGGGAGTTTGTTATCATGAGTATAATCACGTGGTTAAGGTTTATATAACCGCCAAGTGGCGCTCTCATTGAATAAAAAATCGTAGCAAAGCGTAGAAAATATATTTTCTATGCTAAGATACGATTTTTTATTCAATGAGGGCGCCACTTATGCGGTGGTATGCCCTTAAGTATCGGTCACTAATTACCAGTCACCCTATGGAAAACACAAAAACTGTTTCTACCTATGTCCATTATAGATTTTGAAATCATCCAACCGTTATGCCGCAAACCGGTTTCATTAGAAAAGCAATAATGCGAAGATAGTTTTTGGCCCAAAAAATCTATACAAAAAACTTTTTAACAAAAAATTCAACCGACGAAAAAGAACTAAAAAGCAAAAAGTAAGTAAACCTTTTAAGTCTTGAATATTGAGCATATTTACCTACATACAATATCAAATTTTATGTAAACTAATTTTCAGTCGGCGCCAACAACAATCTGATTATTAAATATCTAAATTTTATATGTACGTAGAAATGAAGAAGGCTAGATGTAGGTAATTAATCATTTTATTATGGTGCTGACTCAAACTAGTTTAAATAAAATTTGATATTTTATGTAGGTAATAAGCTCAATTATCAAGACTTAAAAGGTTTATTTATTTTTTGCTTTTTAGTTCTTTTTCGTCGGTTGAATTTTTTGTTAAAAAGTTTTTTATTTTATGATTTTTTGTGACTCGCATCATCTTTTAATACTCTGAGGCTAATTTCTAATCCTTCATCATTCCTCTTGGCACTGAGGTTTCCAGGATATTGACCAGTTGAGGTTACCTCCAATATTCTAAAGACGTCTTTTCTCAAAGCATATTAAGTGGTATCTGTCACTAAAACCAGTTTTTTTATATCTAACTTCTATTGTTTAGGAAAGGTATGGTTTCCATCATCAGCTCAGTTTCATGATGTGATGATTCCTAAATGCAAATACCTGATTACGTTATGGAAAGTAAACAGAAACAATATTTGTGCCCAATTTTCGAGGTTTTCTGTCAATTTTATCAGGATTCTATGATCAGATCCTGATGTCCTTGACATGGGACCACCCTTGAGGTATACCCTATCTAAAAAAAAAAGAATCATCAAAATCGGTTCATAAACAACGGAGTGAGGGCCGAACATACGTACAGAAACGCTAAACGTGCCAACAATTTTCGAGGTTTTCTCTCAATTTTATCAGGATTCCAGTATCAGATCCTGATTTCCTTGACGTGGGACCACCCTTGAGGTATACCCTATCTAACAAATAATAATTAAGATCGGTTCGTAAATGACGGAGTGAGGGCTGAACATACACAAAAAAATATATTATATATACGGTCGAATTGAGAACCTCCTTTTTTTTCGTCGGTTAAAAATAAAACAAAAACCCGACACTTTAATTCTTTACGTGGCATTGCAACGCATGGGCCTACAGCTATTTAGTTACCAATATTTGCCTTGAACAACGGAGGCCCCGGTGTGCTTTAGTTCAGAGTACAGCATATTAAATATTCATAATACTAAGAATTTCTAACAAAAGACGTTTTGCACGTGGCATTATCGTACCATTATAGCCAAGGTATTACAGGAGGTATTATAAGAAACCCTGTCTAGCAAAAGAACAAGGACTAAAACGGAAAATTAGGTTTCTTTGTTCCAACAGTCAATACAAAACTTATTGACTTTTTAATGATTAAAAGCTTTTCAATAAAAATAAATATCCAATATAAAATAACTTTAATTGAAAGCCCACTCCACTGACGTTTGAAACTATAATCCTTAGAGAAATCTTATAAAAGGCATCTCTTGACATTCATCAAGGTCTTGGGTTATCCATAAATGCCGAATAAAAACTACCTGCTTATTCTCACAGAGAGGAGGCCTGTGCCCCAGCAGTGGGGACATTAAAAAGGCTGATGATGACTTGTGTAACAATTAACCGACGACACGTTACTCAGTACGTCTCTTCCCCCATGGAAAAGTGGCGCTTACCCAGTTTTCTATGGGGAATTAAAAACCTATAATGAAGATTTATAGATATATTTGTGCGCCGACCCCAAGTAACATGGGACTTATCCCATAAGCCCATGCCGTGCCCTTAGGCAGGAAGATGATGATAGGTATATTTGTACTTATTTCTAGATACCTACTTTACTTAAGTAATACAATGTATGACAAATAAGAAACGTTAAGTAGGTACTTACTAACTATTTAGTTAGGTAGGGTAATAACGTATGTTGAATTAGAAAACGAAAGGAGTAATTTTCCGAAAGAAGTACTTTTTAGGGTTCCGTAGTCCTAACAAGGACAAGGAATCCGTATAGTTTCGCTCTGTCCGTCTGTCCGGACGAGGCATAGCTAAGAGACTGTAAATTAGAAAAAGGTGTTTTTTATGTTAGATGTAAAGTGCGAATGTTTTTTTTCGCGTATCCTATAGTGTGGTATCGTTGGATAGGTCTATCAAAATAATTGAAGTGTTGGATTACTATTTTTCAATTTGGTGATTCGTTTATGAAATTTTAAACTTACAAATGATTTTTTTTTTAAAGCCAAACTATTAGCTTGAAAAATCTGGGCAATTTCGTGAAGGTATGGTAATGGTGGATGGCAACAAAGAAGAATGGCCAAATTTCTATAGGAGCTGGACTCGACTTTTATTTTTCATGTCCCAAAATAAACTATAGCTAGATTCGTTTGTTTTTATGTCGTAAACACTATCCCGTTTGAAAATTATTTCTATATATCCACGATTTTTTATAATAACGTCAACAATACTTTTGAGGTTAGAATCTACAACTACCTTCTACCCGACTGCGGCATAAGCGAGAAGGGTAATTAGCGATCTCGTTTCTATTTATTTCGATTTCTCTCAGAGAATTACCCAAAAAATAGGACTTGTAGCGAAGTGCACAAACTCTTTGTTTGTCCATCGATCATTCAATGAAAACTATACCTATATTGCTCTAACGTGCACAACGTATAGTGTAGACAACAAAGCTGGTATAATATCACACATGAAGTGGTTCTTGAAAGACTTCCAAGCCTTTTTTGTGGTTTGACCACTTCAATTCTGGCTGAAGAGTTAGTCATTAGATACCTACTGCCTTTCAGTCTTCAATGCTCAAGTTGCATAGATATTGACAAATTGAGTAATGGTTGTTAACAGGAGTAAATGAAGTATAATTGGTAGAGTACTTAAATGAAAGAAATAGGCTTGACAAAAATACTTTTTATTCATCATCCTCTCTTATCACTACACCATCGAGGAATGCTGCTGGCTCTGATATTGTCGTAGACCGTAGTATATTGTCCATACTTGAGAAATCCAAAAATGTATTAAAAGCGCATATTCCACTTGTTCAGCCGTAAATGTTCTTAAACTATTTTTTGAATTGAACAACATATCACAATCAGTACTAAATGTATGTTCTTCACAAATATGAACATTTATAGGCAAGTAATATTTGTTTTTGCTTAGAGTTATTGCTCTTAGAGGGTCAGAAATTCTATGCAAATCTCTGTTTCGGCAACCAGAAAAACACAATGTGCTGCAGTATTAGCCGCTCATCCATACTGCGAGAAACTAATCACCCTGGGTACTTCAGCTTGCTGGTCGGTGTCTCCAAACACCGACCCTTGGGGTTGAGGCTCTAGCTTCAGCTCTGGTTCCGGCTCTGGTTCTGGCTTCGGCTCCGGCTCAGGCTCTGGCTTTGGCTCCGGCTCTGCCTGCTGCTCAATATTTTGCTACATATTATGCATTGCAACTCTCTTGAGTCTCAGCCAACAGGGATGACAAAAATGGTCTGATGAAGTTGCCTGAAACAACCATACAGCATTGTCTTATTATAAATCTTTGGGCTCATTATTTATTAAACATAAGGAAATAAAAATTGTTACAAAACAATATTGATTGCAGTGATGAATTCACTATAACATAGGACAACAATAAAAAAGATCATAATTACCTGCCGTGGGGCAATTCTATTTTCAAGTTCAATGTGTATTGCTTGTAGCAACTGAGATGGATTCTCTCTCACAATAAGGTCACGTTTACGGTTCCGCAGAGAACTTCCACAAAGTATGCAAACATGCATGTGGCCACGGGAAGATGAGGCACCAGGTTCATTACTTAATTCGGAGTTGACATGCTGCATTGCCAATTGTTTACAGGCATCACATAATATGTAGTCTTCTTCAGTGATCTAAAATAGAAACTAGAGTTGTTATATGATAGATTGTGTGATGGTTTATGTTGGTATATGTACTAAAATGAGTAGGTATAAATACGTACTATTATTGAAGAATTCCTCTCGCAGATCTTACAAATTACTCTCGTATCAAGATAAAAACAAGATGGCGGCGAAGTGTATCAATGCGTATGTTACAATTAACACATAGCAATCGCAGGGCTAGTTGTGGCGTCTGCATGATTTCTCTCACAAATATCCAAGAAACAAAATCGGTGTCCAGAAATCAAAAGCACAGAATAATCGTCACAAGTGGTAGTTATCAGTCCGTAAAACAATGCCAAGGTCAAAACATTAGAAGGAAATCCAAAATAGCACAAGTGCTTATCACAATTCACAACAAGTAAATCGAATAGGATGCGAATACGAATGATTGTTGGCAAAGCGAATACAATTTCATTGCTGGGTGTCATCATCAATGGCGCGGTCGATGAACGATGACTACAGAGTTACAGACAGATTAAGTAACTTGTCGATGACAAATGACGTTCCGTTGTACGCATTTGAACAAAACTACTTACTATACACCAACATAATTATTTTTTATGACAAGAATCCAATACATAATATCAGCATATTCGTTGATTTGATTACTTTAAACTAATTGAATAGAATTACAGTTAAAACTTTTCAGAAAAACGTGAATAATTACAGTCTTTGAATACCAAGTCATTTCAAACGCGAAATGAATCGTCAAGAGGTGCGTTCTGAAACTATTATTCTAAATAATTTAGAAAAAGTTACAAAAACAAAAAAATTGGATAACTTTTTTTTGTGGCTACTTATTGAGATATTTCTTGTGTTTTCTATGACCTTAAAAAATAAGGGTATTTTTCATAAATATGGCGTATTGGGAGGCTATCGTTTCGTTGTCGGGTACGATTTGGCCATCCTTCTTTCGAAGGAAACTATCACGGCTAAGTTAGTTTTGTTACTTTAAGAGTAATAGGGAACGTGTACGGCGTAGTCTGTGCCATCTAGTGGATTAAATTTGAAACTTTTACCCTATAAAAACTTGTCATAGACATTTCCGTGCCATTTAAGTATACACACACGTATAATTCACACATGCTGCGCACATAACGTAGACTGGCATCTAGTGAGTGAAAGCCGCAACTTTTACTGTTTAAATACTTGACATTGACATTTATGTGCCGCCATCTTTAGGTCCTGCACGCTCCCAATAGTCGCCCAACTTATAAAATTTTCCTACTTTGAAAATTTCGTATAAAACATTAGATCATTAGAAAAAAAAACCTGGTTAAAGTTGTTACTTACCTATTTAATATATAAGTAACAACTTTATAATATACAATTTTAATTTTTTTCCTCTTTTTTTTCGTTTTTAATTTAAACGTTGTTTTTAAACTGTGAACTCAATCAATATGTTCATAGTAATAAACATAATTCTAAGTCCTCGTGTTACAACGGGCGACTACGGAACCCTACACTGCGCGTGGCCAGACACGCACTTGTTTAGCTTATTATTTTTTCTGCGGTAAAAACTAACCTTTGATACGCAGCGATAATATACAATATGTCTGGGTTCGGACTGTACAAACTTTAGGGAGTGATATTTTGCTCTATTTTATCACTAAAATCATTCTACAGGTGGGGTCTAAACCCAACGGCCTCTGAATGGCAGCCATTTTTGTATTTTGGTTGACTTTTTCGTAGCGTCCATACTAAAAGTAATGTAACTTTGGAATTTAATGTCCGATTATCGTAAAACAAAATCTTCCCATAACGGAAAAGTATTACCAATGAGATAAATAACTCAAATAATTTTAATAATTGCTGTATCATATTAAAATAAATGCTAAAAGATCAATTTTACGTCAAAATTAACATTGTTTTTTAGTTTTTCAAGGTTATTACAAAAAACACCCCTGAGAACTACCTCTTTCTACGCACGTGTTTTACAGATGGTAAGTTTACCTAAATAATGACACCAAAAACTTGATTCTATGACCACTGGTTTAAGAGATATTGTTGCTTGAATGCAGCCCTTCCGTGCGTAAGATATGAATGAGCGCACCATTCCATGGGGAAGCAGGTAAAAAAATGGTTTATTGCGTATTATTGAAGTGAGAACGGGACAAAATACGATGTGAATACAAAAGAATTAGTGTTCGTCAGATAAAACTCGACTAGTTTAATTTTTTCCAGTCCGTTTCTTCTGGTTATTGTGACTACACATAATTTGCTCCTGTGCGTATTGTTCTTCACTTACAAGTGTCGTGAAGTTCTAATTATTCGTTATGGGAACTCGTGCTCGTGAACACTCTAGTAGACACATTGCTGATATGCATTTCGTTTACGGATTTTGCAATGGAAATGCAAGAGCTGCTGTGCGGGAGTATCAAAGACGATATCCGAATCGATCAATACCGAATCATCAGACATTCAGTGCAATTCACGCTAGATTAGCCGAATATGGAATAAGGAGGCCTCAAGGTGAACGTAACGCATCTGTACTTGTGCATAGTAAAGAAGCAGTGTTGAATTTAATCTTCAGTGATCCAAGACTCAGTATCCGTCGTATTTCAACGCGTTTAGGCATATCACGATGGACAGTCTGGAAGATTTTGAAGAAAGAAGGACTACATCCATATCATTTAAGACGTGTGCAGGATATAAGAGAGCCAGACAATGCTGCACGATCAGTATTCTGCTTGTGGGTAACTCAGAATATGCGACGTACACCAGCATTTTTAAAACGCATAATGTGGACAGATGAGGCATCATTTACAAGAAGAGGAATTACAAATTTTAGAAATCTACACTTGTGGATGGCTGAAAATCCACATGCTGTTAGACCTTCAACGTTTCAGCATGAATTTTCTGTAAATGTGTGGGCCGCTATGATCGATGATCAATTGATTGGCCCTATCGAACTCCCAAGAAATTTAAATGGCCCAAGATTTTTAGAGTTTCTGAACAATGAATTTTTTGAAGCGTTATTAGAATTACCATTGTCATATCGGCGACGCATGTGGCTTCAGTTAGATGGAGCTCCTCCACACTTTGCCCGAGCGGTAAGGGCACACCTAGACCAATATCATCCACAGTGGATTGGCCGCGGCGGTCCTGTTTTTTTTTTTTTTTTTGGGGGGTGGGAAATCATCCTATGACTTCTTCCGGAAGGGTGTGTCAGACTCTTACTGACTAAAACCCACCCCTGTTCCTCCCTGCCTCGAGTGCCCGGGGGCGAGGTAACTCTTTCGAATTTATCCTCCACCCCCGGGCAGGCACCGGCCTTGGCAGGCCCCTACACTTTGCTGACAACTCTTTGAGGCGCGCGTGGAACACTACGCGCCGTCGACTCTCGGGCCTGGTGCTGATCGGGCGGCGAGTTACCCACTACTCGCCGTCCGCAGGCCCGGGTCTACGGTGGCCGGAGATCGTCTCGCGGCCCCTGGCGTCTCCTGCGGCGGTCGCGGCTGGGGGCGCTAGGGCGACTCGGTCTCTGTTGAGTCTCCCTAACGTGTGCCGCCTCCCTCTTCGCGAGCATTACTGCTTCGCAGAAGGAGGAGACGGCCCCCCATTCCCTCTCGCTCCGTACCATGGCCTGAACCAGGGCACGGCGCGAGAGGTCGCTGCCGCCTATCGCATCCACGAGGACACGGCGGTGTTCTGCCCAGGCGGGGCAAACCTCCACCGTATGCTCCACCGTGTCCACTGGGCGATCCTCGCAGTGGAAACACGCAGGGGTCACCTCCGCCTTGATCCGACACAGGTACTTCCCGAAACAGCCATGTCCGGTGAGCACCTGCGTCAGGCGGAAGGTGAGGGCGCCGTGACGCCTCTCCAGCCACTCCTCAAAGAGGGGCACTACCGCCTCGATGGTGGCGTGCCCAGCGCTGGGTTGCAACAGTCGCTCTCTCCATGTCACCATGAGATCCTGCCGGAGCTCGGTCCGCCGAGCCGCGAGTTGTCGCGGCAGCGGAGTTTCGCCCCGGCGTTTGGCCTCCTCGCGCCACTCATACAGGTGCGCGAGGATTTTTGCCTCCAGATCCCACGGTGACAGTCCGGCAAGGAGGCTCGCCGCCTCACGGGAGATCGTGCGGTATCCGCGGATGATGCGGATCGCCATGACCCTCTGGGACGCGTTCATCAGGCGAGCTGATCGCTGCCTCAACGAACGCGCCCACACCGGTGCCCCGTAGAGGGCCATGGACCGCACGATCCCCGCGTAGAGCCTCCGGCAGGAGGCGTTTGGCCCCCTCAGATTGGGTAGGAGCCGCTTCAAGGCGGCCCCGGCCCTGTCCAATCTGGGAGCCAAACGTCGAAAATGTTCGACGAAGTTCCACCGGCTGTCGAGGACGAGTCCCAGGTACCTCATCGTACCCTCGACGCCGATGCGAACCCCTCCTACCGTGATCTGGGAACCCGACGGTGGCGCGTTCCGACGACCATGAAAACACATGGCCTCGGACTTGTGCAATGCCACCTCGAGTCCCAGTTGCCGGATCCTCTCTATGACTGTCGCAACCCCGCGTGTCATAAGTTCGGCCGCCGCCTCGTGCGACCTCCCCTGCGCTAAGACCAGCGTGTCGTCAGCGTAGCACACTACGCTGACGCCAGCGGGGAGGTCGGCGCGCAGCACCCAGTCGTATGCGATGTTCCACAAGGGCAGCCCCAGGACCGATCCCTGTGGAACACCGCACGACATCTCTCGCCGGTTCCATACTCCCTGATGACCGGGGTAGATGACGGCTCTGTCCGTCAGATACGCCTCGACTACGCGACGGAGGTAGGGCGGCACCCGGTGATACCGGAGTGCCTCCACTATACAACTCCAGGGCAGGGTGTTGAAGGCATTGGCAATGTCCAGAGACACCGCCAAGACGACCCTACCCCGGGCCACTGAATCCCCCGTCGTGAGGGCTCTTACGCGCATGACTGCGTCCACCGTGGAGCGCCCCCTGCGGAAGCCGTACTGGCTCTCCGCCAGGTCCGGCCCCACCCGCACCAACTGCCCGACGAGGCAGTCTGCAATTACTCTTTCAAAGAGCTTGCCCACCTCGTCGAGCAGCACAATGGGCCGGTAAGCGGACGGAGAGTCCGCAGGGCGCCCCACCTTCTTGATCAGGACCAGCTTCCCCGTCTTCCACCGACGTGGAAACTGGCCCCTCTCTAAGCATGCGCTTAAAAGCCCTCTGAGTCGAGGCCCGAGAGCCTCTTGCAAGGCCAGGACCCAGGCTTTCCCATGAAAGCCATCGGGTCCTGGGGCGGTGTTTTTGGCATTCAGCCTACGCACCGCCGCTCTCAGCTCTACCTCGGTCACCTCGGGAGCATCGTCGTCGTCGTCGTCCTGGTCCGCGTCAGGTACCGCAGGAGACGGAGCCATAGGCGGAGGAGTATGTTCCCCTCGCGAGGGGAACAGAGCGCTCACCACGCCCTCCACGATCTGTGGCCGGAGACTCTGCGTCAGTGGGGGGGCCCATGGGCGGAGTTTCCCCCGCACCGCTTTGTACGGGCGCCCCCATGGGTCTCTGTTCAGAGTCTCCAGCGACTCCTCGCGGGCCGATCTCTTGGCCCGCAAGATCTCCGTTCGGAGGGCGATCCTCGCAGCTCTGTACCCCTCGTATAGCTCCGCCTCGACGGCTTCCGTTTCCGGCGTGCGGTTACGGAGCCGTCTGCGGTACCTGGTGTACCGGCGTCGCGCGGCAATACACCCTTGGCGTAAAGCCGTAAGCGCCGGCGACCACCAGTACACCTGTCGCCGAGCAGAAGGCTGGACCCGGGGCATTGCCACGTCACATATCTCGGACATGGCCTCCTGGAACCACTCTGCCTCGTCGTTTATGTCGGCAGGCCTGTTCGGTGATGTCACCCAGGCCTGCACGATCGAGGCCTCCAGGAGTAGCTCCCGGTCCAGCTGATTCAGCGACCAACGCGGACCGCTCGGGGTCTGTCGGACCGGCGGCATGCTGGAGGTCTGGGCGGAAACGTCAAACCGGATGTACCGATGATCGGAAGACGTCTCCACCTCCTCCAGAACGCGCCAGTCAAGTACGCGCGGTGACAGAGCGGGGCTGGCGAACGAGAGGTCCACCACCGATTCGCCCTGCCACCGCACGCACGTGGGGACAGAACCCCGGTTCAGGACGACCAGGCATGTCTCCAGAGCCCAGTCCTCCACCATCCTGCCCCTTGCGTCCGTGAACCGGGGACTTCAATGCCAAGTTCTTGGCATTGAAGTCCCCGAGAACGAGCGCAGGGAGGGAACGGTATCCGACGACGACGTCTCTCAACTCCGCGAGGGAGTTGTGGAACTCGGCGAGAGTTCGGTTCGGGGAGAAGTACACCCCTACCACTACTATCTCCCCGAACCGTGCTGCCACGCAACCCCGACCCCTCTTGACCTCCTCGAGGGTCGGGGTAGCGGCGGCGGCCGACGAAATGATGGTCACCGAGCCGTCCAGGTCCTCCACCCAGTCATCCCTGGGCGGGACATAGTACGGCTCGGGGACCACGGCGATGTTAATCGACCACTGCGCCATGCTCTGGAACAACAGGTCCTGAGCATCGGCGCAGTGGTTGATGTTCGCCTGGAGGAGGCGTAATGGGGCCGTTATTGGCATTCCATTACAGCCTCCTCCTCCCCAGCCCTCTGCGAGGGTCCAGCCACCGCGATGTTTGCGGTGGCAACGACGGCTGTGGGGGCAGCGTCGGCGGAAGCGGCGGAAGCGGCGACGGCGGCGGTTGCGACGGTGGCGGTGGTGGTGGTGGTGGTGGAGGGCCTGCCCCTGGCCCTGGTCTTGGCGGGTGGGGCGCAGGTCCTGCTCCCAGCCAGGCGATCGGCCGGCTTGCCAGCTGCCGCACATGCTGCACAGTGCGGCGCGGCCTCGCAGGAGCCGGCCTTGTGACCGGGCCGACCACAGCGGAAGCAGTGGTTGCCTCTGTCCACCTCTGAGGTGCACCTCGCTGCCACGTGGTCGCCCACATGGCAGCGGAAGCACCTCAGAGGTCTGGGTTCCAGCAGCTTGACCTGCGCAGACACCCAGCCCACCAAGAGCCTTCGGCCCTTCCCAGTTATCTGGCTCGCCGCCGACACGGGGCAGCTCACCGTTACGGTGAGAAGCCCCGCGCGATCAGGACGGAGAGTGCCTACCCTCACCTGCTCGGCAGGGCACCCTCCAGTCCTGGCGACGGCGGCCTTCACCTCCGCCTCCGTCACAGAGTCGTCCAGGCCCATAATGCGCATGTCTGCGCTCTTGGTGGGCCTGGACACTCGAGCCTCGTCGACCAGCAACGCCCTGATCTTCTCGGCCAGGGCGTCAGCAGCTGGGCCGCTGGAGGCGCCGGGGACCTCCAGCATCCGGGCTCCGGTCTTGGTGACCTTCACCCGAACGCCGTCGGCACACCCCACCTCCTCGAGGCTCACCGCCGCCTTGGTTTTGGCGAGCACGCTGCGGTAGGTCACGCCCTTCTGGACCGCTTCCGGCTGCAGCGTTATAACCACAGCCGCGGACCTCGGGGCGCGGAGCCTGGCCGCAGTGGCCCGCTCCTTGCGCCGCTTCCGCCTCTCTCGGCGTTTGGCCGCCCTTTTGGCCTTTCCCGCCTTCTCTTTCTCCCCGGCCACTTGCCATTCGGCAGCCTCGGCCGGAGGAGGTTGGGAAGTCGGGGCAGGCTGTGACGGCCGTCTCGCCACCTGGGCTGGGGCCTTTGGGGCTTTCGCCGCCCGTGCAGCCGCCCCACCCGGTTTGGGCGGCGCCTTTGGCGCCTTCGGCGGGGCCGACCCCGCGGGTCTCAGCACAGACCCGCTGTCGGCCCGTCCCACCGAACCCTGCTTGGGCGCAGCAGCCGCAGCGGCGGCAAATGAGCCCACTAGCCGCTGGCCCAACGCCGGCTGACTCGCCGCCAGCGGGGGCCGCAGCACGATGCCCTCCAGCACGGAGAACCGCCTGTTGAAGGCAGCCAGCTCCTGCCGCACCAGATCGAGAACCTGGTTCTCCGCAGCGGGCAGGGGCTGACTCGGCCCGTGCTGGAGCTCATCCCGCGCGTCCCTCCGGGGGCCAGCTCCTCGTCGGAGCTCGGCCAGGTCTGCCCGGAGCCTCTGGTTCTCCTTCACCAGGTGCTCCGTAGTGGCGGTCAGGCGGGCGACCTCCGTCCGCAATTTGGACGTCTCGTCCGCAGACGGAGGCCCGCCGTAGCTCGCCTCCGCCGCCGCCACAATGGAGGCCGTGGCCGCGGATGTGGCCCTGCTCCTGGAAGAGGCAAGCCTCTTGTGGACCACATCCTTGATCGCGTTCGCCACGACCCCCGCAAGCCTGTCCGCTCGCTCCGACTTGGAGCTGACAGAGAACGCCGATAGACCGCTTGAGGACCCCGAGACCGATACCCGGGGACCCCCAGCGGTGGAGCGGCGCTCCTCCTCCGCGGCGAGCCTCAGAGCTCGCCTGCCAACCTTGGAGCCTTTTGATGGCCTCCCCGCCCCCCTACCCCTCGTGCTGGTGGGAACCTTGGGAGGCGGCGCCATCACCTCAGCGTCAGAGGACGACTCACGGCCGTCCCCTGCCTTGGAACGCTTCTGGTTCCGGAAGAACCGCGAGCCCTGACTCACGGCGCTTCCGGAAGCGCTCCCCTCCTCACGCTCCAGGCTCCTAAAGGAGCTCAGAGCGGCGAGTAGTGGTGCTGCGTCGGTCACCGACGCCGCACCACTCTCCGCCTCCTTGCCGACTTCGTTCTGGCTTACTTCGCCCGACCGCGGCTTGTCGGGCGTCTTAAAGCTGAAGGAGATCATCTCCTGAAATGTAGGAGATGATCTCGAGCCTCCTCGGCTCTTGTTGTCGGGATTGTCCCCGACAAACGGATCCAGGTCGTCGTTTTGGTTCGAAAGATTAAGGCCACCCCCCCCAGTATACGAATGGGGGCGTGTCTGGGAGTCATTTTCCATAATCTTGTCTGTCATTTTTTGTTGTTTCCTTTGGAGGGCGTGGTCCCTATCTCCTACTCTCTACCTCCCTATCCCTCCTCTAGCATATCGCATGGTCCACATTCACTCTCTCTCATTCACTCACTCACTCACACACTCTGCCCCCCCAGTTTCGGCGCCACTCTCACAGTCGCATCTGATGAACAGATGCGTACCAGAGAGCAGCGACGAAGTTCCCCCAGGTTCCACGCCGTTAGGAGGCTCGAACAGCTTGCTCAAGTCTCCCAACGGCGCAGCCCTCTTGTGAGGCGCTAGCATCCGGACATCCCTCCAGTACGCATCCCATAGCCACGCCTCCAAGCTGGGATTGGGTGGAGGTCGCATCCACTGGCAGTCGACGATGATCGACTGACAATGGACGCGACCCCCGGTGTGTTCCTCTTAGTCGGGCCTCTCCCCTGGAGCCTTCCGGCACAAGTTAGTCACTCATGCCGGAAGTCCCCAGGATCATGGAGACCCATAAGCCCCACCACGACGGCAACGTAGAAACACTCGGTGGGGGCGGCGGTCCTGTAGCCTGGCCACTGCGTTCACCAGACTTAACGCCACTGGACTTTTATCTCTGGGGTTGGATGAAGCAGAAAGTTTATTTTGAACCAGTCAACACCAGAGAAGAGTTGCTGGAGCGTATTCGCGTTGCTGCTGCCGAAATTAAGGCTGATCCGAGCCAGTTGAGACGGTCAACACAGCAGGTAGCGATCCGGGCTACTGCGTGCCTTAAAAGTGGCGGGGGACATTTTGAACAATTATTGTAAATCTACTTTTGTTATTAAATAATTAACCTTTGTTATTTTGTTTATCTTTGCTAATCACTGTAAATATCTAAAGAAAAACCAAATCGTTGTGAATTCACTATCTGCACAAGCCTATGTTCCAACATCAATATCTCTTAAACCAATTGTCATAGAATCGAGTTTTTGGTATCATTATTTAGGTAAACTTACCATCTGTAAGACACGTGCGTAAAAAGAGGTAGTTCTTGGGGGTGTTTTTTGTAATAACCTTGAAAAACTAAAAAACAATGTTAATTTTGACGTAAAATTGATCTTTTAGCATTTATTTTGATATGATACAGCAATTATTAAAATTATTTGAGTTATTTATCTCATTGGTAATACTTTTCCGTTATGGGAAGTTTTTGTTTTACGATAATCGGACATTAAATTCCAAAGTTACATTACTTTTAGTATGGATGCTACGAAAAAGTCAACCAAAATACAAAAATGGCTGCCATTTAGAGGGCGTTGGGTTTAGACCCCACCTGTAGAATGATTTTAGTGATAAAATAGAGCAAACTATCACCCCCTAAAGTTTGTGTGGTCCGAACCCAGACATATTGTATAATCTGAACTAAAAGAAAAAGACAATGTGACGTGGACGGCAGTGCATGCAGATGATTATTGACGTTGCAAACGGAATATAGACGCGAGAGATACCAGCTCCGAATCTGTTCAAAGTTGCGATATTACATTGAATTTCGGGATGCATGAACCTTTGAGGAAAGTTTTAAATATGATGGCGGATGACGAAAAAAAAAATTAAGGGGAAGTGCCAGGGTAACCCGTGAAATTAAAATTGCGTTTTTTGCAATTTGCGGGTTAGTATCAGGGTCCCAATTCTGTAACTTTGAGTTAAGCAACACGCCATCGACACTCTATCGACACACAACAGATATTATTTTGCCACTGTTGCGGTATTCTGCAAAAACTTCAAAACGGTATTGACATATTATAGTGAACCAGACTACCAATTGTTACAATAGTCTTATTATGGTGTTTCAATGGCACTACAGTGGCAAGGTGGGGTCTAAACCCAACGCCCTCTAAAGGGCGTTGGGTTTAGACCCCACCTGTAGAATGATTTTAGTGATAAAATAGAGCAAACTATCACCCCCTAAAGTTTGTGTGGTCCGAACCCAGACATATTGTATAATCTGAACTACTAATCTTCCAGGAGGATGACATTCGCAACAACTCAAAATTGTTGTTATCCTAAAAATAAAATTGCCAAATCTATTCAGTTTGAGGCTGCAGAAAAAATATATACGTTAATTTTGACCATTTTTCTGAGAATATAGTAAAGAACTTGTTTTTGTTTATTGTTAATAGGCACGCGTTTAACCACTATCTCACCTGATGGTAAGCGATGATGTGGTCGAAGATGGAGCACGCTTGCCTAGAAGTTTAAAACAAATTCTTCGATAGAAATTATCGTCAAACTTTCCTGTAACTTTGACCTTTTAATTTTTTCCCCGTATTACTAGCGTTGCGTTGGTTAAATTTATAACAAACTAGCTGACCCGACAGACGCTGTCCTGTCTATGAACTGTCAAACGCGCGAAGTTTCTGAAATTTTCTAATTTACCGCGCAACTTTCTAAATTATTTCTTTCATAAGAACTTTCTCCTGACTAAAACAAGCACAACAAAAAATAGAATTAGCGAAATCGGTCCAACCGTTCACGCTTGATGCCGTGACCAAGGCAATTTATAGGGATTCATTTTCATATGTAGCAATTATTACATCGAATCTATTAAGAGTATTTCTATTGTTTTGCATTACCAAAAATTATGTTTTAGATTTTTAATAGCTCAACTCAGTTTTGAGTAAATCGATAAAATGCTTCTTATCACTATCACTATCACTACATAGTATAAAACAAAGTCGCTTTCTCTGTCCCTATATCCCTATGTATGCTTAAATCTTTAAAACTACGCAACGGATTTTGATGTGGTTTTTTTTAATAGATAGTGTGATTGAAGAGGAAGGTTTATATGTATAATTTGTACCCGAGCGAAGCTGGGGCGGGTCGCTAGTTTTGCAATAAATTGCAAAGAGAAAACAAAGCGAGCGTAGCGTGACGACACTATGTCGTCACGCTACGCTCGCTTTGTTTGCTATGCAGTTCGAGAGTGAGACTTTAGGTCACGCTCATAACAAAAATAAAGTAACAAATAATTTTATGTCTTTAACAAGCATAGCAAAATAATATTCATGCAAATCAAGCTAAGGTGCGATGCACCAACAGAGTTAAACGAAATGAGCACTAGACGGGGCGATTGTCGAACGATTGTCCTTTGTTCCTGTGATTCTACTCGTAATAAACGCTACATAGAAAAAGACAATGTGACGTGGACGGCAGTGCATGCAGATGATTATTGACGTTGCAAACGAAATATAGACGCGAGAGACACCGGCTCCGAATCTGTTCAAAGTTGCAATATTACATTGAATTTCGGGATGCATGAACCTTTGAGGAAAGTTTTAAATATGATGGCGGTTGACGAAAAAAAAAATTAAGGGGAAGTGCCAAGGTAACCCGTGAAATTAAAATTGTATTTTTTTGCAATTTGCAGGTTAGTATCAGGGTCCCAATTCTGTAACTTTGAGTTAAGCAACACGCCATCGACACTCTATCGACACACAACAGATATTATTTTGCCACTGTTGCAAATTTGGTATTCTGCAAAACCCTCCAAAAATTCTGTAGACCAGACTACCAATTGTTACAATAGTCTTATTATGGTGTTTCAATGGCACTACAGTGGCTAGTCAATGACCATAAATAATTTATAGAATACCAAATGTCAATGACTGTTGTACTGAGACACCACTGACACACTACCGACTCACTATTGACAAGTTAGTTATTTTACAGAATTGGGCCCCAGGTTGTATGTTGATCAAAATATTATTCGCGGCCGTAGCACACAAATACGTACGTATTTAAAGAACTGTAATCATTAAAATCATCAATACAACCTTAAGTTCATATTACAGTATGGAATGACTATTTCATGAAATCGTGTCATTCGACAACAATTCTAACTTAGAGAGTTGTATTGATGATTCTAATGATTATAATTCTATAAATACATACTTGCATCGGCCGCGAATCATATTTTGATCAACATACAACCTGACACACTTTTTTTTTTGTGGCATGGGAAATCGTCCAATGACTTCTCCCGCTCTAGGGTGGAGCGGGAGGGCTCTTACTGACTATAACCCACCCCTGTTCCTTCCTGCCCTGAGTGCCCAGGGGCGAGGTAACTCTGTTTCGAATTTATCCTCAACCCCCGGGAAGGCATACCGGGACGGGCCAAATCTATATTGCTGACAACTCTTTGAGGCGCGCGTAGAACACTACGCGCCGTCGACTCTCGGGTCTGGTGCTGATGAGACGGCGAGCTACCCATTACTCGCCGTCCGCAGGCCCGGGTAACCTGACACACTGACCTGCAAATTGCAAAAAACGTGAGATAATTTGAATTTTGCGAGCCACCCTCTACGAAATATATAAAGGAGCTAGACTAGAGAAACGAATATTTAAAGAAAAAACCAAAAGAAAAAAAAACTTTTTTACAAAAAAAACAACCGATTTCCAAAAAACAAATACACTAAAAATTTAAAAATAACTTTAATTTCGGAAGTCGGTGTCTAATATCGAAGAAATAAAATACAAAAATAAAGTTTTTTACTTTTCGCTTTTTAGTTGTTATACCCCAGAACTAAAAACCCCAATAACATGGAACGTGGAATTTAAACATTTGGAGAACACAAAAACGTCATCAAGATATGCGTATTTTTCGTTTTTGTTCAGTTTCTCAAAAAGCGCTAAAGCAATTTCGATAAAATTTATATGGGACCACCTCGGGAGTATGTTCTTTCGGATAAAATAAGAATTTTGAAAATCGGTCCACAACTGACGGAGAAATGCGCGGACATACATAAAAAAAAAATTAAACATAAGTACGAGTACATACAGTCGAACATAGAACCTCCTCCTTTTTCGAAAGTCGGTTAAAAACATACATACAGTCGAACATAGAACCTCCTCCGTTTTCGAAAGTCGGTTAAAAAGTGGTCCGATGATGGAACGGGCTTGGCGGATTTAAAATATACAAAATGTCTGATAAAGAAGCAAGTTTTAACGACTAAAGTTAATTCACTTAACCTTCTAAGAAAGATTAAAGTCCACAGTTGGAACAGTAAGTTTCTTGCACTTTGAACAGAGCAGCAAAAACATATTAAAGTAAGTACATAAGCTCTTCGTCAGAGACAAGCGACAGGGATGTCGCTTGTCTCTGACAAGATTGAGTGCTTTTCTCTAGTTTGGTCTTATCAGTTTTAAATTTTTGTGGTAGTTCTTTGCCTCGGTTTAATAGAAGTAATTCAATTCACTTAAAGACAGCATGCACCCTATATGAAAAAACATTTTATAATAAAATACAACCGACTTCCATATAAAACACTAAAAATACTTAGGAAAATAATTTTAAATTCGGAAGTCGGTGTTTTTCATTTTGTTTCTTCGTTATTTAACTCCAACTAGAACTAGACTTTGATAAAGATGAGACCAATCTTTTCAAATACAAAATAGGTTCATTAATGACGGAGTTCTGAGGTAACCAAAAATATAACCAAATTGAGAATCTCCTCCTTTTTAGGGTTCCCTAACCGAAGGATCCAAACGGAGCCCTATTGCTGTCACTCACGTGTCCGTCTGTCCGTCGTCTGTCACACAGGTTTTACAGCAAAACGGTTGAAGTTACAGTCTTCAAATTTTCACAGTATAAGCATTTTGTTGACCCGAAGCCTCAAAAATAGTCAAAAATACATTTGGTACGGAACCCTAAATGTCCGAAGTCCTAAACGCACTCGGCCGGATTTTTTTTATAAGTCGGTTAAAGAATTAAATTCACCGCAGAGAGAAATATTTAACTTTGACGCAAGAGTTCCTTGGTGACTAAGACAAAAGAAGGATTTTTAAAATTTCGTGCCATAAAGGGATTAAATGGGGGATGAAAGTTTGTATGGAAGTCTAGCATTTTTGCCTTTGCTCTCTTCTTGATAAAAAAAAAATTAACAAAAAAAATACAACCGACTTCCATAAATAATACTAAAAAATACAAAATAACTTTAATTTCGGAAGTCGGTGTTTCTAGTTTGGTTTCTTCGTTATGTGACACCGACTTTTTCGCGTTTTAGTTGTTGTACCCCAATCTAAAACTAAATTAATAGCAAAGTTATGCCCGAATTGATAGCCCCAAAAATAGGAAATTTGAACATAGTTGGTGAAATTAGGGTGTATCAGGGTGAACTGTACAAATCTGTATACCCCTTCAGAGCGTATCAGCGTAATGTTATGTTGTAAAGTGGTGAAAACAATATACAGACATGCGATTGCAGCAATTCTAGAAGGGTTGCTATCATTTATTAAAGAGTTTCATTTTGTATCTCTGAAGTTCTTTATCAGATCTTCACCAAATTAAAATGGGACCACATGTGAAGCAACAGCTTTCAAATAAAAAAAATCTTCAAAATCGGTTCAGCTAGTAAAAAGTTATGAGGTAGCACAAATAAAAAAAAAATAAAAAAACAAACAGTCGAATTGAGAACCTCCTCCTTTTTTTGAAGTCGGTTAAAAATATTTTCTATCGTACTATTGTCAGTGAAAGATAGCCTCTATCAACCCTTTTGCTAAACACAATATTCACATACATTAATATTTGTTTGTGTACATCTAAATCTTCATCAAAACCAACCTGAATACCCTTTTCCCAACTATCTTGGGGTCGGCTTCCAGTCCAACCGGATAATAAGTCACCTTTCAGAACATTCCTTAAAAAAACAAAGAGGTTCGCTTTGGCTTATTCGTTGAAGGAAAACGTCAAAATGGCTGAACCAAATCATTTACAATCCGTGTAAAAATCACTTTGATCGAGCTTTGAGTTACAACACCTCCAAAAGCTGTAAAGGATCATTTTTTCAGAAGAACAAATATTATAATATCACGTATACAAGTGTTTTCCACGAAAAGGTACGAAGACGTTTCATTAATAACCGTTTAACTCGTAACATACTATGTTTCGAGTTAAACCGTTCGGGGAAAACAGGTGGTATACTATTTATTTATTTATCACATGGAAAACCAAAAGCTTTACATAAATGCAATAAGTAAACTAGAATAAGTGACATTAAGATATCTTATACACGACAAGATATCAAGAAAAGAAGAGCATCAATCGCCAAATCGGCACCGCCAAACATAAGAAATAAACTACAATAAAAATAATTTAAATAAGAACTAACATTAACGCTAACAATTAATTTTGAAGAATTCCAGGAAGGAAGGAAGGAAGGAATATCCACTCTCGCGTCCCGGACACTTAGGTGATCCAAAAAATAGTCCTCAGGAACGCCACGATGACCTACGCGGCCCGAGCGGTTTGTTCGCTTGGCCCTCAGCCGGACATTTGAGTGGACCACCCGTTCAGCAGAAGTGTGCCTGTAATAACGTTTATGTCCTGTGTAATAAGAAAAAGTATGATAAGAGTAAACCTGTTTCTTATTACGGGTAAAATGTAAACTTTAGGCTGTTACTTAGGTCAGGGTCGCAGGAGAGAGTTAGAAAGAGTCACTGTGGCTCCGAACGCATGGGCAACTGAAGAAACACGGGTGGGTTTTAGTCAGTAAGAGTCTCTTCCGCTCCACCTAGAGTGGGAGAAGTGATGTCATGATTTCGCACCTTTAAAAAAATAAAACCGGCCAAGTGCGAGTCGGACTCGCACACCAGCCCAGCGCGAGCACCACACCCAGCGCGAGCGCACGAGCGCGACTTTATGTAGGCTCCGTTTTTATTGACACACATCATATTTTAAGTAGTTTATTATTATCTCACTGTATTTGTTTTACCTCAGTTTTTTTCTCTTTTCTTTTTTTTAATTATCCTGACTTAAGTATTTAAAGGTTTTGGTTTCCGTACGTCACGTCATAGGCAACCACTGAAAATCAGCGCCGTGCTGTGGGTCCCCCACGGTATAGCATTATGCTGAGTGGAAGCCTTCTTGCCACAGCCACGACATGCATCTGTTTTTTATTTATTTCTACCTACCTATTTAACTTTTTTTTTGTTAAACTTGTTACTAACATAGAAATATAAGATCTACTAACACTATCGATAAGGGTTAAGACTTAAGTTAGCAAAATCATATTGTTGTGTATGTCGTTAATTTGTGGCAAATAAATACTTTTTCTTTCTTTTTCTTCTTTCACACCGAGGGTTCCGTGCAAGCTTGCGGGTATCTAAATTGTTCGGGAATTGAGTTTCGAAAATTTGTACCAGTTTTTTTTTTCTGTAATTACACATGGTTAAAATAATTTAAAATCTGGTTGAGCTTGTGCGAATGAGGTCTTTTCATAAGATGCCCCACATGATACGGTCGGCACATTTTAAAATTTGGAACCGAATTCCTTGTATGGGTGCTACTTTTTTTAAGATGTAATTAAAAATGTAAGGTAGTCAGACTTTTTCCTTTACTTGTGTTAGAAGACCTTGCTTCTTGCCAAATTTCATGATTGTAAAATAGCGGGAAGTACCCTATAAATTTTGATTCCCTTGAGTGTCGAAATATACGTTTTTTCGGCATAAACGGCTGTATCTTTTTTTAACGTTAACTTAGAATTTTGATTTTTTCACAGCTTCAAGGGACTGCAGACCTGAATATATGGTTTTAATTTCATCTCAATACCTCCACACGTTCCCGAGATAAAGGTTCTTGACAGACGAACAGATGGACGGACGGACAACAAAGTGATCCATTAAGGGTTCCACTTTTTCTTTTGAGGTACGGAACCCTAAAAAGAAGGCTGTTACTTAGTAAAACAGAAAAAAACAGAAGATTAACTTACTTTATTATCTTACTAATTTGCTACAAAACTTTGTGGGTCTTGGCCTCCTCAACGACCTTTTTCCATTTTGCTCTGTCTCTGGCCTTCCTTCGCCATGATGTTTTCCTGCAAATCCTCGACATAATCCTTCTAAAGCTGCGGTCCTACGGCCCGTGGATCGACAGGCCGCACCGCGCGGCGCTAAGTGTTGCCACGTATGACGCGGCGCGGCGCGGCCCGTGTCGAGTGTTCCCACGGCGTGTGTCGGCCTGCTGGCCGCCATTCATCCATCATCGCATTAATTCATACATCGCGCCGCGCCGTGCCGCGCCGGTGAGGGCCCACGGCCTGTTACTCGACAGGCCGCGCCGCGCCTTTGAACTTACCGACTCGCGATGAATCGGACGGGCGACGACAGGCCACCGCGGGCTTCATCGCATGCGACGGTTTTGACGGCCTGTCAGCCGGACGCGGCGCGGTGCTGCCCGTGTCGAGTGTTCCCACGGCGTCTGTCGGCCTACTGGCCGCTATCCATCCATCATCGCATTTGTTCATAAATCACGCCGCGCTGTGCCGCGCTGTGCCGCGCCGGTGAGGCGTTAATCGACAGGCCGCGCCGCGCCGTACCGAGCGTTTGAACTTACCGACTCGCAACGTATCGGACGGGCGACGACAGGCCACCGCTGGCTTCATCGGAAGCGACGGTTCCCACGGCCTGTCAGCCCGACGCGGCGCGAGGCGGCCCGTCGATTCACGGGCCGTGGGTTCGCAGATTTACGCTTCCTGAGTCTTTTCTGTAGCGGAGTCCTTTCGGGCATAATTTTTTGACCAAAGGCCCTCAGTCCAAACAACCCACAAATTCAGATTTTTTTAGCTGCAATCCGGTGGCAACTGCGAAATGTCTTCAATAAAAATCCAATACCACTTAAGCCCGTACTAAAACTTTTAGCTTGACAAGAACGAACTCAAAACAGTTGCTCAGCAGTTTTAGTTACTTATTATTCAGTAAGTTTGTTAACAATCTTCAACAACACTGTTATTATTATCGTAAAATTGGTCGCGGTTTCCATAGAAACACCAACCAAACCCAAAAGTCGTCAGAGTTCCAGACAGACATCTCTTCAAGTCTGATATCAGTTTACTTAACAATACTGAGTCGGTTGAACTATGATGAACTTAAGTTTCAATTTCTAAAAGTTTCAATTTCAAGTGATCTGCCCCCCTACTATGATGTCTCATTGCTATCATGAATCCGCAATGAAAAAGGGATAGTGCTATTGTTTCTGTATAGCTCTGTCTCTCTCTCACAGCAGAATCATGATGGCATTGGCACGTCATGATAGGGGTTCGCACTGCTCGTTAGGACAATTTATTGAGATTTTTTTTCATAACACTACTACACGCAATAGGTACTTGCGCAAATTCCAATTTGTTGTTGGAGGCATATGCCTAAACGGTATACGGTAGGGTAGTATTTTTCAAACTATTGGTGAGTCGCGAGCGAATATTGAATGAACCCTGAAAAACCAATTTTAAAGCTACAAAAACATTTCTTACATGAAATATTGTTCATTAAAATAACTAAGTCTTCGTAGCCAATTCAGGTTTCTTTTAAATGCTAATCACAAAGACTTTAAGCACAAAGGTAACAGCAAGTTTTTTTAATCTCGCTTCCAATCTAGCATACACGTAGCCACTGTGAATAAGGGCCGATTTCACCAATGAAACTAATCGCGATTAGTTAAACTCATTTCATGCGATGCGTTTAATCGAGATTAGAGCTTCATTTTGCGTTTCACCGAAAACTGGGCGTTTAGAATTTAAACTAAGTTAAGCCTAAACTAGTTTAGTTTGTAGTAGTGAAACGCAAAATGAAGCTCTAATCTCGATTAAAAGCATAAACTGAGTTTAGTTTAACTAATCGCGATTAGTTTCATTGGTGAAATCGGCTCTTACTTACAGTGGCTACGTCTATCTGCATGATAACAAACAAAACCTTTTCTACGAGTAACTCATTCCTTTTCCTCTTTTATCCACACAGTCGAAAATCGTACAAACTTTTTTTATATAAGTACTTGAGACTTTAGACGAAAATCCTTCTAATATTGGAGGTATGTTACTCAATCACGTCAAAACGGCTCAAAGGATCTGGATGAAATTTGGCAAAGAGATTGTCGATTGTGCACATTTTTTTTTATTTTAGTTGGGTTTACTCTTGACTCTAGTCTAGGTCAGAGGTGACATAAACAAAGTCGACGATGGACCAAGCTCACCCAGAAGAACCCTGTTCACTCTAACTACACAGGCTATAATTAATAATTACTAATTCCACGCGGGCAGAGCCACTGCCACAAGCTAGTGTCACATACGCAAAAGCCCCAACCCCAGAAGCGACGAATAGCTACATACATGCATTCGTTCCCTGTGGATATGTAACCCATGTCCCGTTGTGCAAAAGGTAATCGCTCAACTACCACTTAAATCTGCCTAGCCTTTTCCCAACTACAATATCTTGTGGTCGGCTAGTAGTATCTTGGGGTCGGTTTCCAGTCTAACCGGATACAGCTGAATACCAGTATTTTACATGGAGCGACTGCCTATCTGACCTGCAGGCATCGGCCATGACGGGCCCCGTCATGAATGCTGACAACACATGAAAAACACATGAATGCAATAAAGAGATTTGATTTGATTTGAAAAAAAACTCTTTGAGGCCCGCGTGGAACACTCGTGCCGTCGACTCTCGGGCCTAGTGCTGATCGGACGGCGAGCTACCCATTACTCGCCGTCCGCAGGCCCGGGTCTACGGTGGCCGGAGATCGTCCCGCGGCGTCGGAAATACGATACCCCTTGATATGACTAGTTGTCAGACTTCCGGACTCCTGACGACCCGTAACGACTGTCAAAGATCCACGATTGACAGCCGGGACCAACGGCTTAACGTGCTTTCCGAGGCACAGAGGAGTCTCGCTAAGTAAAGATGGTCACACATCCATCGACCAACCCCGGCAAGCGTAGCTTAACCTGATGTATCGACCCGTGCGGCTGTTATTACTTTAGCCACAAGCTCCTCCACTTAATCCCTAGCAGATAAATAAATTAAAAAAATAAATTAAAAAGCCGTTTAATCCATATTTCTTCGTTCCATTACAAATGTTGGGTATTAGTAAATTTACATATTGTGTATTGTTAGCATGGTTAGTTTTCTTTTGTTGAAATATGGGCCCCTTTTTGGGTAAAGGCCTCCTCCAGCTTTTTCCATAAATCTCTGTCCTTGCCTGTATTTGTCCTGTTGTTTCCTGACACCTGGATAATGTCATCAGCCCACCGTCGTAACGTTGTACCAGCATTCCTCTTTCCCTGTGGACCTTTCCATCGTGTAGCTTCTATGGTGCATCTTTTGTCTGTGTAATGTGTGATATGTCCGGCCCTCCTCCATTTTAGTCTAAGTGCATGTGTGAAAGCATCAGTTATTTTTTAATTTTTTGTCTAATGTTTTTATTCCTTACTTTGTCTATTTTCCTGAGCTTCAACATGGTATTGTGGGGCGTCTTGCAGGTCAGCCTCTGAGGCTGTCGTCTGCTTAACCGGGCTTGCCTGTGTAGGCTTTAATATATTAAAGCCTCCAGCCAGGACTTATTTAAACTTACAAACTAAGTGACCACGCTAAGGGCACCCCTTGCGGGGTACGGGCCTCGGCTTAGGGCGTCACTGGGGGGGCAGCAAGGGAAGGCTGGATCTGGTTTCCATTAATTGGGGAGTTTACTGGCTCAGCGGCACGTGCTGGCGAGAGACGGGGAGGACGCTTCAACATGCTTCTTTCCATAGATGTTTGGGTACATTTAATTTTTTGATTGACTTTGTTGGTATAAATCCAAGTCTGGCAGCCGTACAGTAAGCATGGTAAGAGACATGTATCGAATACTGTCTTTTTTAAAAGCAAACTGTAGTTTACTTTTAAAATTTCTTTCAGTGACTAGAATTTTTTTCACGTTATGTTGATTCTTCGTGTTACTTCTTCTTCATTACTGGACTTATTGAATGATAATTGCTTTCTCAAATATATGTAACTGTTGACATATTTTATGTTATTTCCTTTTATCAATAGAGGTATTTTTTGGTTGTTGGTTCGTTTTACTCACGTTCATTTCTAAACCAATTTCTGAGCTTTCATGATCCAGTGACCTCATCATTTCCTCTAGATCCCTAGAAGTTTCGGCTATTATGACTATGTCGTCAGCGAATATTAGATGGTTCAGGTATCGTCCATTGAATTGCACTCCTTTCTTAGACCAATCTAATTTTCGAAATATATTTTCAAGCACTGTAATGAAGAGCTTTGGTGACAAAGGGTCTCCTTCCCTCCCTACCAGAACTCATCAATTAAATTTAAATCATTGCCCACATTATTAAAATATTGCCCATATTATGAATTTCTCCTGTATCGTGGGTGCGTTTACAAACACCCAGACCCAAAACAACTATCTGTAGACCATCCAAATATTTTTTACATGCGGGTATAGAATCCACGACACGCAGCGCAGCAGCCAATCACCCAGCCATTACGCCGATCGTGTCCTCGAATCATTGACATTGTCTAGAAAATAAGAACTAGTCCTTATCTCAATTTACTTAGAGTCGGTTACATGTCGTTATCTTCTATAATACTCTATTATTATTAGTCGTCATCTTAGTAGTTACCTTTACAAAAACTTACACAATTAAAGAAGACACAGACAAGGACGTTCTAAATATGGCTCGTGCCAATAAAACAGTCTGTCTCTGGGGTGTAGACAAATGAGCCGACTGATCGCTATAACCACACCCACGTAGCTCCAGTTCTAACTTAGATCGTTGCTATTCCGGGAGACAGTACTATTCATTTGCATGTAGGAAGACAAACTACTAAGGTACGTAGCTGTTCGTGACACGGCAATGGCTGAAGCTTACGATACGAGCCTACATGGAGTCGAAAGGCAAAGTGTTCAGATATGGCAAAAATAAAGATGAAGTATTGCAAGGAAGTTAATGAATTTAGCGATGTAAAGACATCATAAAACCCAGATGACCTGGATTGTAGCGGCATCTATGCCGCCATATACAAACTACAGACCTGATGTTATAGAAATCTTACATGCGCAATTAAAGTTCTCCACGCAATTTGAACATATACAGCCCGAAATCAACCAAGACACAACACCCGTCTGGTCGGAGGATCCTCCCTTGTCATCGGAGATATGCGGCGCTAGTCCATCCTGTTCTGCATACTTATATAGGCTACCAAACATTGGTTCCGTGCGGAAATCTAATTCATGTCCTTTAGTCCAAAACGACATGCACCGTTCGCTCAACTTCGCAGTTAAGCGAACGGTGCGTGTTGTGGCAGGGCAGCCACCACAAAAAGAACACCGCAAGGACGATCTAAATATGAGTCACCAGTACCTTGCCAATAAAACAGTCTCTAGGGTCTAAACAACTGAGTCGACTGTCCTCAATAGTTGAACCTGTTCTGTGCGACCACAGCCGTAGCCGACAAGCCGTCGGCCCGACCAGTCTGAGTGGCTGCCTCTTACTCATCCGTCAACTTGACTCAGTTCACGCCCACATAACTCCTCTTTTAACTTCGGCCGTCGCGAATTTAGCGCAGACTATTAATATACAGGTAGGAAGACAAACGACTAGGATGCCATGATAAAGCCATGGATCACTGTGGGTTTACTCAGATGTATCAGGAACCGAGATAGAATGCATTTTAAACTAAAAAAAGAGCCGTATAATCACATACTTGCAACTACTTACAAGAGGTACAGAAACTTCTGTAATTCTATTATCAAGAAATGCAGAAGAAAATACGAAAAACATGAGCTTGAGTTGGCAAAAAATAATAGTAAGAAGCTCTGGAGTAGTATCAAGAAAATATCAAACACGTTCAAAACAAAACAAACAAACCATGAATTACTTTCGCTAGAACAAACGCCTGTCAATTCTTGTAACGCAATAAATAACTTCTTTGCAACTATAGGCTCCAATTTAGCGAATAACATACCGACGACTCCTCCGATTTCTGACAGTAATTATAATAGTGCTCACTGCACGTCCTTTGTTCTTTTGAACACGGACTGTCAGGAAGTTGCCAGTATAATTGAGAACCTGAAATCGGACTGCAGCGTAGGCTGGGATGGCATATCAACCAGAGTTCTGAAACTCGTTAAGGAATACATAGCGCCGCCACTCACTGAACTCTTTAACAACTGTCTCAGGCTGGGTGTGTTTCCTGATGCCCTCAAGCAATCCATAGTTATTCCTATACACAAGGGTGGGGGGAGAGACTGTGTCAATAATTACCGTCCAATTTCACTCCTACCATCGCTATCAAAAATCTTAGAAAGGATTATTAATAAAAGACTTGTAAATTTCTTGGAGAGTAAAAAATTACTAGCAGATGCCCAGTATGGTTTCAGACCAGGTAAATCGACAGACGATGCTGTACACAACTTTACGGAATTCATCGCAACGAAATTGGATGAGAAAAAGAGATGCCTGACCATTTTTCTAGATCTAGCGAAGGCCTTTGACACAGTCTCTTCCGTTAAACTCTTGGCAAAGCTTGAGAACATGGGTATAAGAGGAACGGAATTGCTCCTTCTTAAAAGCTACCTTCAAAATCGCACGCAGAGGGTGAGGATAGACAGCACGGTGAGCGAGGAGTGTTCTGTGACCTTCGGAGTCCCTCAAGGCAGTATTTTGGCTCCATCTCTCTTCCTGTGCTATATAAATAACCTCTGCAATCTTAATCTACAAAACTGCAAGATTATCTCATACGCTGATGACACTACACTTACTTTCTATGGAGACACCTGGGACGAAGTTTTTATTTACGCCCAAGAAGGCTTCAACAAGGTCTGCCACTGGCTTGCTTCAAACCAGTTAACGCTAAATGCCACTAAAACCTACTTTCTTACTTTTTCATTACGTAACACTCCCATCCCATCACACAAAATAATCGCACATTCTTGTCTTCAACAAATAGCCACAGCTTGCAACTGTCCACATATTAATTATTCAAGTTCCGTTAAATACCTAGGTGTAACAATTGATAACAATCTAAACTTCCACGAACATATAGGTAATGTGTCCAAGAGAATACGTAAACTTACATATGTCTTTAAAAACCTTCGACATGTAGCGGACTCTAAAGTCATGCGAACTGTGTACCTGGCGCTCTGTCAATCTGTTCTCACCTACTGTATCTCTTCATGGGGTGGGGCAGCTAAAACGCGCCTGGTTGAACTAGAAAGAGCTCAAAGACTTATTCTTAACCCCTGAACGGCCACGGGCATACCAGTATGCCGATCCAGATTACACGGCTTAAACCTCTATTATTAAACAACTAAAGATCTTATATCCTGTGGCATGGTGCACATGCATTCTTAGATAGTTATTACATAGTGTTAGAAAAAAAACGCAACACAAAACGCAACGCAAACGCAGAAACGCAATTTTAAAAAGCCGTTATGTTGTTTTGATTTCGTAATTTGAAGTTTTGAGTGTGAATAATAGGAAAATATGATATCGGACTCTACAACTCCAACGCAGCAATTCTATTACTTGTCTATGCATAGTGCAACATGCAAAATTTCATGTAAATTGATACAGTGGTTTTAACAACTACCCACACACACACACACACACACTATTCCCGACAAATCGTTGATAACAGAATTTGAATAAAATTCAACTCTTGAATTACAAGTATTGTTTACATGTTATTCTAAGGTCTGTTTATTCAACAACCCAAAAAAGTTTACTTTAAGTGCCTCGCTCCAATAGAAACCGCAGCAAGTTGTTTTTTATGAGCCCGGTCGTAAATATGTCAAACTGCGATAAGAGGCGCGGCCGTTCAGGGGTTAAGGTCAGCCTATTCAAACCGAGGCGTTTTCCTACGACGGAACTGTACCAGCAAGCTGAAGTTTTAACGGTGAGACAACTATATGTTCTTGCTACCATACTTAGGCAACATTCAAGCTTGAACTATAGCAGTCTTAATCCTGTACTAAAAAGAAGGCGTTTTTATCAAGTGTGTCAAGTAAGACCAGCTAAGACAAGTTTCAGCCGATTCTTTTTCTTTTTTCAAGGGCCACGTCTATATGAAATTGCAAATAGGAAGCTGTCATTATATTCTTCAACGAAACTTGAATGCAGGCGTAAGGTCTCAAATTGGCTCCTAACTCTTACCTATGACGAGACGGAGAAACTGCTTTAACAGAGAAGTATAACAAACATGCAATACACACACACCCCCAAAACCTAACAAGCACAACTCATATATCACACACACAAAACACTATACAAACATTAAACACCCACCAACAAATTCACAAACTTACCTTTCATTAATGTTAATGCCTTAATTTAATTCTACTTAATTTAATTTATTTTTAAATGTTATATTCTAATTTTTATCATTGATGAGCTATGAGCGCTCCCTACTACAGTAATATAAATCTTTATTATGAATCTTTACATGCATTCGAGATAAGGAGACCAGGTGACCCATAGCACAGGTTTTACTTAGTATGGGCTCCTGTCTCCCATCTTCAAATTGTTCCCTTCATGAACTGTATATGATTTGTCACATATGGGAGAAAATAAATAAATGTTATTATTATTATTATTAAAAAAAATGTTATTATTACTAGGATAAGGTTTTGTATCTTTCGTGACACGGCAGTGATATAATCCTCTCGACCGAATTTCTGAAATCAAGCGCAGGTGGCCAATCCCAACGGATTAGCCAAGTGCGTAGGAGATATTATAGTAAACAAGCGTGTGAGCAAACACAGGTGCACCCTCTGAGCATGCCCCAAATTGCTTTAACTTTCTCATCACCTCTCATCTTGTTTAAGTATTGTGATTATGGCAGGCGCAAAAGAAGATCGGGTGGTCAAAAAGAGATTGGCTGAACCACGTCGGAAAGCTCGCATCAAAAGTGATCCAGAGCTTAACGCAGTGCACAATAAGAAAGATAGGCAGCGGTTCAATTTTTAATTAATTATTTATAAAAGGAATAGCTCATGAAGTAAAGATAAAGCCTGTAAGTGATTTAGATATAAATAAGGATATAGACCAAATGTTCATAATAGTAGGCAGCTAATATAAAACAATAGTCTATGAAATATCAATTATTTTATATATTTGACTTCGGTGATAAGAATATTGATTTCAGTGGACACCATTTTCTTAAAGTTAATCCCTTCATAACCATTCGGTCTATACGATTCTCTCTTTTATTAATTTGTTTTAAATTAACTCTAGATTTGATATTTCATGTAAGCAACGCCGTAAAATAAAAATAAAAATTGACACCGAAGTCAACCAAAAACCGAGTCGCCTGATAATGACCCAAATATTGTAACCTTATTGGGAATTACAGTTTCGAGCCAAAACGCTCGGGTCGGGGACCGAGTAGTCGAGAAACTGAACAAAAACGGAAAATACGTGTACCTCGATGACGTTTTGGTGTTCTCCAAATGTTTAAATTCCACGTTCCATTATATTGGGGTTTTTAGTTCTGGGGTATAACAACTAAAAAGTGAAAAATAAAAATAACTTTAATTTCGGAAGTCGGTGTTTGTATTTTACTTCTTCGTTATTTGACACCGACTTCCGAAATTAAAGTTCTTATTAATTTTTAGTGCATTTTTTTTTTGGAAGTCGGTTGTTTTTTTTGTAAAAAAGTTTTTTTTTTAATGATATTTCTCGCCGAAGCCTTAACGTATTTTGTTTTTGTATAATGTAATTAGTGATGTTAGTATTTTTGGTTCTACTGTAGATATAGCTAGTTAAGTATTTTATAAATATGTTTTGTTCATATCTGAATTAAAACTTTCTCAAAAATATTTGCTGTCCTCGCCTGCTGACTTCAGTAAAATAAAAATAAAAACAAAAGGTTTTTCAAACTCTTTAAAACGTTGCGGCAAAAGTGCTCGTCAAATATCAACCCTGATAGATTACTTTTGGACGCTTCAACAACCCCGTTTTGAAATGAAATTGCAAAACTGCAGCCCCACAAAATAATATCGTACCGAGGATGCCTCTCAAAAAACATCTGAGTGGGTGAAGGCATTTCGCAACGTTGTTATTATTCCTCGCATGTAAGGATAAAGGATATTGCAGAATTAATGAGAGATTTAGATCGGGGCTCATGGTTAAAATAACAATCACGCAAAGTTAATCAGCTTGTGAAGTTATTCAGTCTGTGCCTAGATAGGTATTTAATGACCTTGTCTACTGATAAGCTCGTACAACGACACTCTACCGGGGACCTAGACAAAGATGATTTGAACCTGACTCTATCAGCAATAACGATTTATTGAAAAGTCTTAGCCATGTGTAGATGTGTATGGGATTGGCATGAGCTACCGAAGCTGTCGCGTAGTCAAGATCGCAAAATGTCAATTCGTCTTGACAGGGGTTACGCTAGATGGGCACACCGCAATAGCGGCGGTAAAGCCCTTCTTTGAGGAGTGGCAGGAGAGGCGCCACGGCGTCCTCACCTTCCGCCTGATGCAGGTCCTCACCGGAAACGGAAGTTTAGAGGTTCCAGTGTAGGATAAGGCGGAGGAAAACGCCCGGCTGTCCCCACTGTGAGGATCGCCCAAAGGACACCGTGGAGATCTGCCCGCTTAGGCGGAGCCTCGCCGTGTCCTCGTGGAGGCGATCGGCGACAGCGACCTCTCGCGCCCGGCCCTGGTCCAGGCCATGGTACCGAGCGAGGGGGAATGGGAAGCAGTCGCCTCTTTCTGCGAAGCAGTGATGCTCGCGAAGGAGGAGGCGGAACGGGTGAGAGTGGCTTAACAACAGAGGCCTTCACGACCTCAGCAGCAGCCACCGCAGGAGACGCCTGGGGCGTCGGACGTCGCGAGACGATCTCCGGCCACCGTAGACATGGGCCTGCGTACGGCGAGGGGGTAGTGGTAAGCTCGCCGTCCGATCAGGACCAGGTCCGAGAGTCGACGGCGCGTAGTGTTCCACGCGCGCCTCAAAGAGTTGTCAGCAATGTATGACGGGGCCCGTCATGGCCGATGCCTGCCCAGGGGTTGTGGATAAATTCGAATCGAAACAAAGTTACCGCGCCCCTGGGCACTCAGGGCAGGAAAAGAACAGGGGTGGGTTTTAGTCAGTAAGAGTCTGACACGCCCTCCCGCTCCACCCAGAGCGGGCGATGTCATTGGATGATTACACAACCCCCAAAAAGAAAAAATAGGGGTTACGCTAGATACGGTTATGACACCATACCAATCGTAAGTGGTGGGCAGAAGTCTCTCAATTAGTCCATGCAGGGTGACGTTACATTAAGGCACTATTAACTGCCAACGACCTTGAATGGTTAGCTGGCGTGTTCTGTGCTGAGCTCAATAACGCGTCGTACGTCCACCGAGTAATAAAACTCGCCTATCAAGGAGCGCTGTCCGAAATTAGACGCATTATTAAATTATTTTACATAAAACAACAGGTAATATACTAAAATGCGTATAACAAAATATAAATAATTAAATGATCTTTAAAATGGTGAAGGTTTTATAAAAATACGCTTTTTTTTGCGTGCTTTACAATTTTTTATCTTACAAATTAATTACACTATGTTTTAAAAATAAAATTTCAAATATTTACATATAAAATTACGAAAGAAATTGTCTAGAGTAACACATATTTTTTTTCAAAGATATAAAACTAGTCGTTTAGACGTGACCTTCAATTAAAAATCATTAAAGTCGTATGACTCCGCCTTAATCAGGTGCCAGCTATTCCGTTCGGATACAGACATAATTTAGGGAAAGTTGATCCGTTGTAGCTTGACAATAACTTTTGTGGATCTTTTGGCAAAAATCACTCACACCGTTAATGTATTTTTCAATGTGTTGAACGCCTTGCCAGTAGTTTGTTAAGTTGTAGTATGTAAGCAAAGTCCATTCATCATATATTAGTTCAACCTTGCCGATGGTGTCATAGTAAATCGGTCGCTCCGGTTCCAGGTTGGTAATTTGAGTGCCTAACCTTAGTTGCGAACAATATGAGCCATGCACAAGTATTAACAATGTGAACAGATACATGAATATGTTTTAAAGAATTTTTTTTTCAGAGACGTAGATTTAAGCTAAAATGTATTTACTGTTTTACCAGATAACATGAATATTTTATTTTTATTTATGATAGATTTGCTATTGTGTCTGGTTCTCCGATAACTGAGGCGATAATGGACAATGTTTCAAGGATATACTCTAAAGTATACTCATGAATAAAAATAATAAGTTTTATTGACTCAGGTTTTACAGTTAAAAGTTAAACCTGGTTTTTCAATTAGTGTTAACTGTATCATAGGGTCCAGTGTCCTCGGATGTTTAGATAATTACAATATAATGTCAAAAATAAATTAAAAAGTAAGATTATACATATAAAAAAACATTCACTCTTGGTTTTCTTAAGGCGCTAGCTTGGGTGTTCTGTGCTGAGTTCACGTAACGCGTCGTACGTCCACCGAATAATAGGACTCGCCCATCAAGGAGCGCTGTCCGAAATTAGACGAATTATTCATTTATTATACATAAAACAACAAGTAATATACTAAAACACGTATACTAAAACATAAATAATTAAATGATCTTTAAAATAATGAAGTTTTTATAAAAATACGCTTTATAGTTTTCGCGTGATTCTCAATTTTTTATCCGCGTTAGACATAACTTTACATGTTAGTATACTATGTTATAAAATATAATTTAAAATATTTACATAACAAATTACGATCGAAATTGTCAAGAGTAACCTATACTAATTTCAAAGAAATGAGACTAATCGTTTATACGTGTTGTTCAATTAAAAACCATTAGAAATCGCATATCTGCGCTTTAAGGGCAAGCGCATAATGACCTTTAGTACTGCTTGTTGCGCCCTTTCTACTATAATCAAATGGTTTTTGTATGCGTCCCCCCAATATCTGACTAGGCACTCACACAACTCTCGATTTAGGATCAGAAGATTGAAAGTTGCCACACTTCGTAGGTTTTTGAATATTAAAATCATTCTTCTAATACTTCCGGCCAGTGCAATTATATGAATGCTCCAGTCAACTCTTTCATCTATAGGTCACAGTACACATATCAACTCGGAAAGGGATAAAAAAAAAACCGCCTTTCATCTCGTCGTCAAACAGTCGTCAAACAGGCGTCAACCTAACGTAAGCACGTAACCAAAGCGGATCAGCAGCTTATAGCTTACGGCTCACCGACCGCTGTTTGATCTGGCTGGCACACAAATTGAAGCTGTTTCGTTAGTTTGTTTGTTTGTTTGAAATCTAACCTACAAATTCAATTAAACACGCGCACAATATGACTGGAAGAATGACATGAGTGGACATGACACCACGTTTGGCAACAGTAGTGTGCTGGCAGGCAAGCCGCGGGAGGGGTGAGACTGAGAAGGCACGGAGAGACGTAAGCGCGGGGACGACGAGCCGTAAGCGCGGGGACGACAAGCCGTAAGCGTGGGTACGTGAGCTTGTTCCGAGGAGAGGCGATTACGTCACAATTACGATTAGTGTGCGTTGCAGTAGGCAGTTTCATACAAAGAATACTGCACGGCTCGAGTTGATACGGGCGACGATCCCTTTCCGAGTTGATATGTGTACTGTGACCTTATTACTATGATATGATCAAGTATTTAATATAGAAGGGTCGCAAAAGCAAGCTCTATGAGCAGTTAGATCGATTGTCAGTTCGGTTTCATGGATACATAACTATGTATTTTAAAGAGAAGTTTGGACCTTTTTTTTGGACCGAGATTTGTCAAATAGGACTTTCTAATACAAAAATATTTTGTTTTAAAGGTATTCAGAGAAAGAATACAATTTCTAAGCCGTTTCCTTATTTAAGCTAATCCGCGTTCCATCTCCTGGCGGGTCATGTCCCAGTTCTTCCTGTATAAAACTAAAACAGTATCACCTGCAAATATAAAGAGTTCTATATTGGGCAGACTTATGTTAAAAAGGTTGTTAATATAAATTTAAAATAAGGTAAGCCCAAGAGTAATACCTTTTATTTGTGGTGGTGGGAAATCTTCCAATGACTTCTCTCGCTTTGGATGGAGCGGGAGGGTGTGTCAGACTTTTACTGACTAAAACCCACCTCTGTTTTTTCGGTTGCCCGAGTGTCCAGGTGTGCGGTAACTGTTACAAATAAGAGTAATGCCTTGTGACCTGGATTTGGCGAAAAGGGCTTGCTAAAACAAAAACATTTTGTTTTAAAAGTGTTCAGAGAAAGAAGACAATTTCCAAGCCGTTTCCTTATTTTAGCTAATTCGTGTTCCACCTCCTGGCGAGTCATGTCCCAGTTCTTCCCGTGTAAACTAAAACAGTTTCACCTGCAAACATAAGGAGTTCCATATTGAACAGAGTTATGTTAAAAAGGTTATTAATATATACTCGTACATCCGAATGGATAACCTCCTCTTTTATGAAGTCGGTTAATAAGTTAGGCCTAAGAGTAATACCTTGTGGAACTCCAAATAAGCAGCGGCCACTGTTACTCTTATAAATTGTCCACCTAAATGGTCTAGTTTCTGTCCTAAAGATAGTCTCTAAAGCTAGCCGCTGACTTGTGATTTTTGTCACCGTGACTTGTTGTTACCGAGTCGAGTGCTATGAAGATACATGGGAGTGCGCTGATCATGGTGACGTGACAATACGGTGACATATAGTTCCTAGGTGACTGCCACCCGACCTGTACATTACTATGGAGGTGCGCTCACAAGGCGACTGTTTGTCACTCGGCCACTTATTACAGCAATCTGTACGAAATCCATTTCAAGAATGAGCGCGTTTTGTTGCTCAGTGACTTTTCAAGTGGGCATGCGCCCACTTGAAAAGTAATACCTTGTGGAACTCCAAATAAGCAGCGGCCACTGTTACTCTTATAAATTGTCCACCTAAATGGTCTAGTTTCTGTCCTAAAGATAGTCTCTAAAGCTAGCCGCTGACTTGTGATTTTTGTCACCGTGACTTGTTGTTACCGAGTCGAGTGCTATGAAGATACATGGGAGTGCGCTGATCATGGTGACGTGACAATACGGTGACATATAGTTCCTAGGTGACTGCCACCCGACCTGTACATTACTATGGAGGTGCGCTCACAAGGCGACTGTTTGTCACTCGGCCACTTATTACAGCAATCTGTACGAAATCCATTTCAAGAATGAGCGCGTTTTGTTGCTCAGTGACTTTTCAAGTGGGCGCATCGTGGGTGAGAGCAGGTGACAGTGACAAAAATCACAAGTCAGCGGCTAGCTTAAGCCAATTCAGTACCAGTCCTCGTACGCCCATTTTCTCAAACCTTGTCAATAATATTTTTGTGGAAAGTGTATCAAAGGCTTTTTGGAGATCCGAAAAGACTCAAACACGCTTTCCACCTTCATTTATTAGTGCGGTTATCCTTGTTGTCAACTTGATAATAATGTCTTCAGTAGACTTTCCCTCCCTACATACCTACGTACGAAAAAAAAAATAAGAGAACGTAAATGTCTTGAATAGCTATTTTTTTATAGGTAATAAAAGTGGTTTACGTTCAGGAGTAGGTACCGTCTCCTCTGAAAAAATGCCAATGAATAATATCGCCCTGAAAAGGATATCAATTGTGCTTTGCTATTATTTCTTGTTGGTCATAAAATTCTCACCACTTACTACATGAAGCTAAAACACATGTTAATCAATAAAAACCGGTCAAGTGCGAGTCGGGTTCGCGCACCGGGAGTTCCGTACAAACTGGTGGGTGTGTAAATCGTTCGGTAATTGTGTACCCTATAGGTTTAGATTCTCTAACGAGTGTTAAGATATGTGGCAATATGCGAGATAAACGGCCGTTTTTATCGCTTTCTAGATAAAAGGGGATAAAACCGTATTTTTTTTTATTTACCGTCATAAATCGAAAATTAGACATCGTAATAAATCTGTTTTCGCTTGTGCTAATGAAGCCCTTTCATACGACACCCCACATGATGGTGTCCTTCACCACACAATCCTCACCTTTGAAAACTTAATGAAAATCAATTTTGAGTACGCAGAAAAATAGTCAATAAATAGTCATAAATAGTCACCAAGGTTAAAAAAATAGTCGCATTATGATTTCGAAGTTATAGCTATATGTTGGTGAGGATTGTGTGGTGAAGGTCTCCACACAATCCTCACCTCAGTGCAAGCAAACGGCTGGCAGTATTGACTTGGTTTCAATTCCAAAAAATAGTCAATAAATAGTCGTAACGGTATGCCAAGTCTCGAAAATAGTCATTAAGGGATCCAGAGATATAAGGGTGTCTTGGTGAGGATTGCGTGGTGAGCTTTTCTCGCCACAATCCTCACCTGATTACCGCGGAACGCTTACGTTTTTGAAGTTGACTTTAGTGTCAAAAAATAGTCAAGAAATAGTCGTCTCCAACTATGATAATTTCGACCTGGTTTACTATGTAGAAGTATGTCAAACTTCCATGTAAACTTCTACATATATTTTCAAGTCAAGTACAGTCGAGCAAAAAATTATTTATTAAGTACGTATTTTAATGGTGACGTTAATTTATCGTTGTATTAAAAAGAGTATAAATTATTTTTAGTTAGGTAGCTATTTCAGGTAGGTATTTTAAGTATGTTTTACAGATATATAATGTATACCATTATCATGACATATTATAAAACAAAGTCATAAGCTAAATTAAACCTGTTTCAGGCACAGCAGTTCCTTAGCTAGTAGACACTTCAAAGAGTAACTTATTATCTTCAATAATAAATAATGCCATGAATAACGATTTAGTCGGATACCAAATACTCGGTCACGCTCATGTTGGCTGAATGTTCAGCATTTTGACTTCCTCATAGCCACTGCGGTGCGTGCGAGGGTGTCGGGAGAGTTTTCTATCTTTATCTAAGAATGAATACTATCAAATATACAAGATTAATTACTGTTGGAGTGTAGGGGCTGTGATCAGAAAAATACAATTTACGTAGGAAAAAGGAGAGGTCAGATAGGCGGTCACTTCATGTAAAATCCAGCTGCAACCGATTAGACTTGAAGCCGACTCCAAGATAGTTGGGAAAAGGCTAGGCAGAATGAGGGTCGTTGGTAGCCGATGGATGCGAGCCGCACAGGACAGGCCATTGTGGTGAAACTTGGGGGAGGCTTATGTCCAGCAGTGGACAACTTTCGGCTGAAATGATGATAATGATGATTTTCTCATTCGCTGGACATTAAAAAATAAAATTAGCTAAACCCTAACAATCGCGTCATCATGAGACGTAAGATGTAGTTCTAATTTTCACCACGCGCACGTGGCTCCATTTGCAAATTCGCGATATTTTCATATTAGAAACGTCAAAGATTTTAGCCACTTACCGACTGACATCTGAAAACAAAAGTTTGTTGAAAAACGTTGTACGACACACGTGTGGAAATTGGTATTTACTAACTAGTAACTATGGTAAGCCGTCGACTTCATCTCGGGCTTACAGTCGGCTACTCGTTTGTGAAAACCAACTTACCGCACTAGTATCATAACTATTTTTAAACAAAAAAAAATACTAATTTGTAATAAGAAATTATCGACATGTCAAGTTTGGTTTCAAACATAACTTCAACCCTACGGTAGTCTCGCTATCATGTTTACTAAATGACATATCCATAGAGCAACACGGGCCACCGGCGTCTCCGGTCCGCCGGTGGCTCGTGTTGCTTATGGACATATCGCATATCAAGTGCATGTAAATTTTGCTGATTAGACGTATAATTTCGTAATGCAAAAGAAAAATATGTTGATCTTTATAACATAAAAACGAGGTGTAGTGAGACTCGGTGACGTCATAAAAGCGATGTGAGGAAAATACTCGATTCACGACATATTTTATGTTGAATGATGGTTGAATCGAATGAAAAATCTAAATGTATTATGAGTAGTATTTTGAATTTCAATAAAAACATGACTTAGTATTTTAAAAAAATACATTACATGTAATTTTTCCACATTATGAAAGGTTATTCAGTTCTGCCAAAGCCAGAAACATAATGTAAGTAACTACAATATTTTATTACTGTTTTAAATAGACAACAATATGAAATAAAATAGTTTTGCAAAATTTAGTGTTCGTGACTGTACCAAAACATAATGTATGTAGAAGTTTACATGGTAGTTTAACATACTTCTACATAGTAAACCAGGTCGAAATTATCATGGATGGAGACGACTATTTCTTGACTATTTTTTGACACTAAAGTCAACTTCAAAAACGTAAGCGTTCCGCGGTAATCAGGTGAGGATTGTGGCGAGAAAAGCTTACCATGCAATCCTCACCAAGACACCCTATATCTCTGGAATCCCTTTATGACTATTTTCGAGACTTGGCATAGCGTTACGACTATTTTTTGACTATTTTTTGGAATTGAAACCAAGTTAATGCTCCCAGCCGTTTGCTTGCACTGAGGTGAGGATTGTGTGGAGACCTTCACCACACAATCCTCACCAACATAGAGCTATAACTTCGGAATCATAGTGCGACTATTTTTTTTACCTTGGTGACTATTTATGACTATTTATTGACTATTTTTCTGCATACTCAAAATTAATTTTCAATAAGTTTTCAAAGGTGAGGATTGTGTGGTGAAGGACACATGATGTGGTCGCCATACTTTAAAATTTGGACCTGTATCCTTTGTTTACGGACCCTTTTATCTGTAATGTTATTAAAAAATTAAGATTCTCAGATTTTTCGCTCAACCTGTATTATAAGACAATGCTTCTTGTTCAATTTCATAATTTTAGGTCAACGGGGAGTCCGCTACAGGTTTTGATTCCCTTGCAAATGTCAAAATATGCGGAAATATGTGACATTACCAGCTGTATCTTTTGATTGCGTTAACTTACTCGTAGAAGTTTAATTTTTTCACAACTTCAAGTGATATCAGATATCAAGTTGAAATTAAAATACTCAGGTATGCCTGAGAATTTTAATTCCAACTTGATATCTCCATGCGTTCCTGAGAAAAAGGATCTTGACGGACGGACGGACAGACGGACGGACGAACAACAAAGTGATCCTATAAGTCTTCCTGTTTCCTTTTGAGGTACGGAACGCTAAAAAGAGTATAGTAAAGGTAGAAAACCCAGCCAGGTGCGAGTCGGATGCGCACACGAAGGGTTCCGTACCATAAACTGAAAAAAAAAAACAAGTTTCTAGAAACCTGTTTTTTTTTTATTGGGCATGATCCGTGAAAGGTAGACAATTGAAATTTTTACACAGCGTGTATTTCTATAGCCGCTATAACAACAAATAATAAAAAGAAAAATTGGTGCGTATAGAATTTCTTCTGTCAATACACGTGTTCATAATAGTCGTGCTTCTCTGTATTCATAAAAAGGATCGAGCAAAAAAAGCCAAAAAGAACACTTTTCTAGTAACCTTTAATTTTTAATTTATTTTTATTATTTGTATAGCTAAGGCGGCAACTAAAATACACATTCTGTGAAAATTTCAACTGTATAGCTATTACGGATCGTGAGATACAGCCCGCTGACAGACAGACGGAGAGCACAGTCTTAGTAATAGGGTCCCGCTGGTAACCCTTTGGGTACGGAACCCAAATAAGGCAGGGTGAACGGATAATGGCTAGAAGGCTTTCCGCTCCACACGTTTTACGTCTTTTATAGGAAAATCCTTTCATGAAGTGCTCCATTCACTGGTCCGTAAAGCCTGTTGTTGGAAGACTTGGGGCGTCGGAAACACGTACGAATAACTTAGATTTATGTCTCTCTTACACTAGGTTATCAGAATGAATTAAGTGTCGTCTGACAGCTCAATTTGTAGCCGAAGTCGACCAAGCTTGGCATCGAGTGACACAGACGCTAGCAAGCCAAAAACTGCAGTCACCTCTTAGACCGAGCCGCCTTTCGCCATACGACTAAATTCTTCTTCTTTGCGTTTCGATGGTACGTTATTTTAATTAAACTTTGTATGTACCAACCGGAAAGCATTTAAATCTTAGAAATCCAATTAATGGCAGAATTCGCTAGTAATATTTTTCATGAAATAATTAGACCTGTTACATTTTCCATCAATTCTCGTTCAGGATTCGTTTATTCATTTTCTATAACCAATAATATTCTGATAGTAATTATTTATTTTAAACTTGTGTGCGTTTGCTTTATTGAAGGAGATACCGTCTCTCTGTCTGTCTGTGTTCGTCTGTTCGTCGTCTGTCACAAAATATTGTTCGGAAGAATTGACGTATAACATTATTACATTTTTAAGTTAAAATTATCTTAAAGTACTTAACATATAGGTACAATATGAACAAAAAAAAATACAAGAAAATGGAAAAATGTTCAAAGGAAAACAAAAAATTTTGCCACATCAATGTCAATGGGAGTAAGCCCTATTTAATATTTATTCTTTGGTCATAAATAATAGCTGATGAGATGAGTTAAAATTCAAACATTTCATGCATGAAAACTCACATAAAGTAAGCATTATTATGAAAATGATGAATATGTTTTGCATTAAAAGACCAGCAAATACAATAATTATTATGATAATCATATTGATATTGTAACGAAACGGAGATCCATTCGTTTCAAATTAATTTAAAAAAAGATTTGGGAGGAGATACAGAAATACATTTAATTAATTAAGATAAAATACACGGGTGAGCCCTCTCACAGAGAGGAGGCCTGTGCCCCAGCAGTGGGGACATTAAAAGGCTGATGATGATGACACGGGTGAGATGAATATAAAAGGACTTTGACCTTGGTGAGAGATCCCACTGGATAGGGCTCGTCATGCGGCTTCGGAACTTAAGAGGAGGAGGAGAGTTTTAGCAAGAGGTTGAGGTCGGAGCTTAAGATGAAGAGTTTTAGCCTGTTGTGCAGAACCAGGTTGCAGCTTCCGTTCGGCCACGAGGTTGCAGCTTCCGTTCGAAGGTCAGGAGTAGTACTCCTTGATGCTCTCGATCTGCTAGTCAAGATTAGAATGAATCGTTCCTCCTTCTGCCCTCTATTTATATGGTTTTAGAAGCTGTTCTAGAACAATTTTTTCAAATTTAAATTATAACTGCGAGTGGCCAGACAAAACTAAGTTCCTTGCAAAAGTTTACAATCGGTTTGGTATAAAACCTAACCTTATACAGTAAAAGTAGAATAAAGTTGTGAATAGAAAGTTGTGAAGTTGTGAATAGAATAAAGTTGTGAATAGAATAAACTTGACCTGTCACTTAGTAAACATGTTAAAACAGTTAGGTATGTAGCATAACATTGGGTCTTTCCAGACGCAAAATTAGAATAAAATAGTCACCAAGAAAAAAAAATCAGCTCTATCGATTCATGGAAAGATTTAAACGTCCGAAATATTTGCAGCATGAACTGAAAACGATGAAAATAGAGCAGAACTGCCATTATACGTAAGTATTACACAAATTAACAAAGATAGATAGAGTAATATGTAATATCACATTATAGATCAAATTTATCAGTGCAGGAAAATCTTTTGAAATTTTATTATTATATTTATTTTTTAATCTATATCTGTTTTTATCGAATCTTGATTCCCCCACACTTGACCGGCACGCTATTCACAACCACTTCAACTCAAGAAACCCAGAATCAACCAACTATTAAACTTTCCTGTGTTCCGCAAAAAAAAATCATTAGAAAGGAATAGCGAAGGAGTTAGAAAAAAGCATAATTTTCTCTTCTTTCCTTATCAAGCTGGAGGCAGGACAAAACCAGGCCATTATGCACAAAGGGACATTGGCACATTTGCGATTACTGCGATCGCTTGTCTACGTATTGTTAACACAATTTAATGGGGAACCACAGCTAAAAAGTTAAAAAAAAAACCTTTTTACAAAAACTAGAACCTTAAAAAAAAAAAACAGAAAATGTGCAAAATAACTTTAATTTCAGAAGTCGGTCTCGAAAAAAGACGAAACAAAACCAGAAACACCGACTTCCGAAATAAAAGTTATTTTGCACTTTTTTGGAAGTCGGTTCTATTTTTTGTTAAAAAGTTTTTATCTAACGTAAAGAAGAATTGAATAAGTAGGCATTAAAATAAAATTGTTTCAGATCAACACAGAATAAAGACCATAGCATACTTAATATATTAATTATTCATGAAACCATCACAACGCTGTTTATACGAGATAATTATAAAAAGCGACATAATTTGCACATTTATATTTTTGCTTTAATGAAGCATACACAGACAATTCGGTTTGCAATCAGTTCAAAAGTACTTGTGCAATTGTTAATTTATTTCATGAAATTAACATTTATGAAAGAAACGGTAGTTATGTACAACATTGTACAGGTTTTATAAATGAAAACAGTGTTTATCTATTTAACAGGGTAAGGTAAGTATTGACCAAGCTGACGAAGGCGAACAATGAGTGTGCGAAGAAGAGCGTGCGTGCGGTGAACGTAAATTAACTGAGCAATCAATACCCTTCCAAAATTAACTCTACTCTCTACTCTGTAAAAAACTGCTGTACTTAAATCCACCAGGAATTCGTGGCATATCTGTCGTCTGACTGCAATCCAATGAGTTTCAAGTGCGTGCAGAAAAAAACCTGGCACGCCGGGAGTACCGTCAGAAGTAAAAACAAAAAACTTGAAAAATAATGCCCAACGCGCCTCGCGATCTGCTACGAGTGCTACGACGTTGAATAAGTTTTCACTTCAAAAATTGCCGTCTTACGATGCCGATCGTTTGTAGCATGTTATGTTTCCTGAAAACCTGAATTTTGACATCGACAAACCAAAATACCGGAATAGCTTTGAAGACGGGCAGTTAAATTTAATTAGGGACACGCGAAACAGACACTGGTTCTAATAGCGATTGCGCACTACGTCCGATACTTATCCGTCAAAATACAGATTTATAGAAAACTCGAACCGAACTCGGATCGGTAGTGCGTAACCTACCATACAAATTGTTCTACGACCACGCCGGACCGTATTTTCCGATAAATATCGGATAAGTATGTATGTATGTATGTCGGGCTGGTTTCCGCAACTCCACGCCCAAGGCGCGTATTTTGCGTACAGGTGGGACTGCATTGTCATTCGATCCACCCCAGCTCCTCGAGGAAGGCCAGCAGCACCCTGGTGTTACTGACCATCCCGCTTAGGTTACCTGGATGTCCGAAGTGTTTTGCCCTGTATGCAGCAACTACTGGGCAGCTTAGCAGCAGATGGGCCGCTGTCTCGTCCTCCTCCATGCAGGCTCTGCAGAGTGGACTGTCTGTGACTCCTATGACAGAGAGATGCTTATTAAAAGACCCATGGCCAGTTACAACGGCCGTGACTTTCCGCAACTGAAGTTTGGTCAGTCGTAGGACTTGCCTTGTGAAGCGGTCATTAATGGAGGGGAGTGCCTCCTTGGCCTGCCTACACTCTACTACTATCGGATAAGTATCGGACGTAGTGCGCAACCGCTCTAAGTGTTGTTTGTTCAAGTTTAGACAAAACAGACGTCGTTCTAGAAGGACTTTGAAAGCTTTAACAATATTTCTGGGAAGTTAATTTACTACTACAAATGAGAGACAAGTGGTTATTACAAGTTGCGTCCAGAATATCGCAATTATGAGGGTTACCGACCTGTGGTTTGTGTATTGGCTTCATAATAATGATTTTCGTTGGTTGAATTTAGAATTTTGAAATGTCGTGAGGAAAATCTTGTGTATGGATGTGGATGGCTATAAGAGTAGGGGAAGGCCAAAGAAACGATGGTTGGACTGTGTGAAAGAGGATATGGGGGTGACTACAGAGGTAACGACTAATAGAGGTATGGAAGAAAAAGACATGTTGCGCCGACCCCAAATCAATTGGGATAAGGGCAGGAGAATGATGATGATGATAAACTATTAACATATAAGCACAGTTTAGCTCAGCCAAAGGTTAATTGCCATACAACGTGGCAACGCCGCCAGTCTTTTGGGCATGGCAGCAGCGATGCAGAGTTTTTTTGTATCTTATTTAAACTCGCGTTTGACCACTATCTCACCTGATGGTAAGCGATGATGTGGGTGAAGATGGAGCACGCTTGCCTAGAAGTAACCTATTCAATCTGTAAAGAGTGAATCTGTAAAGGGTATGTGTTTCCTGATTGCTATCAGGAAACACATACCCCGACAGGGAATTAATTATATGCCTTAGCTGTACGCAAAATGAACGTGTTCCTAAAATGGTTTTTTGCGTGTGGGTGGGATTTTTGAAATTTTATTTAGTTGTGAGTTATATTTCTCTATGAATAGTGAATAGTTAGATACTTAGTAAATTTACGTGGGTAAGTAGTACAGTTTTGACATACAAAACTATAAGGTTTAAGTGTTAGAAATATTGTACTTTTGAGAGCTACGCTATTGTCGCTTCACTTTGGCACCAGTGGCACTGAGCTCTTGCTAATACGGGTCAGCAACTTGCCCCAAAGAATATCTACGGCAATAGTCCCGAACTTGTTTTACTTCATCATCATCATCATCATCAGCCTTTAATTGTCCCCACTGCTAGGGCACAGGCCTCCTCTCTGTGAGAGGGTGTGGGCCGTAAACCACCACGCGGGCCCAATGCGGATTGGTGGATGTCACATGTCTTCGAGTTTTTGTTTCTAGGACATTCTGGTTTCCTCACGATGTTGTCCTTCACCGTTTTGAGAGCAGTGGTGATGAAATAATTTACAAAAAGTAAAGCGCCTGCCTGGGTTTGAACTCACGACCTACAACTTGTAAGTCGGAGCCAATACCACTGGGCCACCACTGCTCTATTTTACTTAGTGGGCAATTATATACACGTTCTTAGGGTGGCCAATCAATCGATTAACTGCGCCCGCTCTGGGGGGAGTGCGAGAGCGTGTCAGACTCTTACTGACTGACGGCGGCGACAACTGAATGAAAATCGTAAATATCGTAGTATCGCACCATTTAAAAACTGAAAAAAAAACTGTAAAAGACGTATATTTAACCGAAAACAATTAAATATTTTTTCTTCTTTAAAAACGTTGTATATAACGGTCCGTTCGAACGTAACCGAAACAAATCGTTTCTTATGTAAAAAAGACGAAACCGTTTCAAAAAATATACCGGTATCCGAGCCCTGTTCCCAGCAATTTAGGGTGTGTGTGCACCGGGACTTACAGCTTAGTACGGCCATCATTCCAAATGCGTACAGTTTAGCTAAGTTTGAAACGATTGAGCCTGGTACCTATGAGTTACCTAAGACCCTACTGATTATAAACCTAGCCCCATAGCAACTACTTAGCACCCTAGTTATCCTAACGCGCCCGAGAGTCGACGGCGCGTAGTGTTCCACGCGCGCCTCAAAGAGTTGTCAGCAAACAGGACGGGACCAGTCATGGCCGATGCCTGCCCGGGGGTTGAGGATAAATTCGAAGGAGTTACCTCGCCCCGGGCATTCAGGGCTGGAAGGAACAGGGGTGGGTTTTAGTCAGTAAGAGTCTGACACGCCCTCCCGCTCCACCCAGAGCGGGAGAAGTCATTGGATGATTTCCCACCCCACAAAAACAAAAAAAAAGTTATCCTAACGCCCTAAACTGTCATACAAACCACACCAAACTTGAGATACGTTGGTTTTACGTACGGGAGTCTGTTACGAGTATCAGGAGACCTATGGTAACAGACAGATTTTGGGTAGGAATAGTGGTTTGTGTACGTCGTGCAATGTATACAGGAAATGGTTTTCTCACTGCCGATCCCACAGACTTATAGGACCGATGATGGCTATTTAGTGTTGTGTGTGTATCGAGCCCATGAAGCGCAGATCTCAGTAAATCACTTTTTAGCGCTGACGGTGTGCCGGTGGTGCCGGCACGTGGAACGAATGTATGTCGCTCTTGATGCTGACGCTCTGTAATGCTGTTGCTGGCGCATGTAACTGAACATGGTTGAACGCTGTGCAATGACTGCCATTGAACAATTCAAAGAACTAGTGGTCGCCGGTAATCGAAATTCGACCATAATTAACTTCATGTTTCCAACTTTCGCAAGGTACTCAAGTGGCTCTCAATCCGGCTTCGCAGGAACTCTCGCATTTTGTGTCTAATATCCTTCACAATCCTAAATCGGCCCTCCTTCCTGCGGGAACGCTTCTCCTACTCCCGCCCTTTTGATGCGCCTTGTGGGTCGCATCTTAGGAATCTCCTGAAATCCCCACCCCACACAACCGACTTCTACTCCTACTCCTTCACTGTGCACGCAGTAGGGTGAATCTTCAGGCGTTAGGCTGATAATAATGACAGACTGTTGCCGACGATGATGAATTGTGGGAAATTCAACTTTAAGACACTAGTATTAAAGTACACTAGCACTACTAGGTAATGAATACTAAAAAAAAAAAGAAACTAAGTCATTGTCCTCCCCGTCTCTCGCCAGCACGTGCCGCTGAGCCAGTAAACTCCCCAATTAATGGAAACCAGATCCAGCCTTCCCTTGCTGCCCCCCAGTGACGCCCTAAGCCGAGGCCCGTACCCCGCAGGGGTGCCCTTAGCGGGGTCACTTAGTTTGTAAGTTTTAATAAGTCCTGGCTGGAGGCTTTAATAAATTAAAGCCTACACAGGCAAGCCCGGTTGAGCAGACGACAGCCTCAGAGGCTGACCTGCAAGAAGTCCCACAAAAAAAAAAAAAAAAAATGTACTTTAAAAGTAGCGTATTAAAGTTGAATTTGCCACGATTCGTCATTGTCGGCAACAGTCTGTCATTATTATCAGCCTAACGCCTAGAGATTCACCCAGTACGGTTGTGGAACTCTCTGCCGCCTGACATTAGGGACTGCCCTACTCTTGCAGTTTTTAAAGGAGAGTGAAGGAACACTATTTTTCCATTTCGTCATAGTTGCATTTATGTATGTATTTTTATTAAGTATATATGTATTAATATCTATTATTTAGTGAGTATTATATCTTTAATTGTATGTGTCCTAGCACTATTACACACGGTGTCTACTTCTCATTTTTATTCATCTCTCCTTTCGTAGGTATGCTGTAAGTGATGTCTTTAGAAATAAGCATATCCTTTGTACTTATTTCTCTGTTTCCTTCTTCTTGTCTGTTTTTTTTTATGTCTGTACATTAATAGTTAAATAAATTAAATTTTAAGTTTGAACGTTATTAAGGTACTACTGTCAAAGATCGACAGTAGAACCTTAATAACAGACACATGACTGTGAACCATAAACAAAAGAGTATAATACAAATACGTGTCAAACGCATGGTAGTGTGCGTAATGTTTTGGGGGCCGAGTCACCCGCGTCCGTAGGAGTATACCCATTGAGTCCCTACACGTGGTCCCCGGGTGGTGCTAATCAAGTGACAAACTGGTGGTAGGTTTCGACCGATGGCTTGCGACCACCCACTGGGCAAAGACGTACCGCCAAGCGGCCTGGCCGTGTTCCGGTACGATGCTCAGTGTAGCCAATCCAGAGGAGTTCGGTCGAAATAGTTGTTCCATTGCAGGCAGACCAACCGGGCTCGCGCTGATATGAATGTATCGGGAGACTAGTCGCGGAGGGTAGCGGGATCCGAGGCACGGTGCGCCGCTGGCCGACCGCAGTTAGTTGGGGGCCCAAGTAGTGTACTAGCCACACACGAAAGGCTGCCCCGCCAACTGACGAAAAATCCCGGAATGCACCATCGTGCTGGTTGGCGACCAGATGAGAGGGCCCGATGGACATTCCCGGGGGGGCTCGGGCGTCCCCGCAGTCTCCAGACTAGTCCCCCAATGATACCGTCCTGTCAGTGCGTGCCTGAAGGTAGCCAGCATGGAACCTCATTTCACTTCCTTCTCCTCTCCTTCCTTCACTCTTTTATTAATGAAAAAAGGAACTAAAAAGAAAAAAGCTGTACAGCGGCAGCACTCCCTCTCACATAAAGTGCACCTCTCTAACATTCGAGGTCTGCACTCAAATCTCGCCGCAGTCCACCACCACCTAGAGACTGAGAAACCAGCTCTCTTATTCCTTTTGGAGACGCAGATCGGATGTCCGTCTGACGTGGCGTACCTATCTTACCCAGGGTTTACCCTGGAGCACAATTTTAAGCCACGCGCTGGAATATGCATGTACGCCCGGGACGACATCTGCTATCGGCGTCTCCGTAACCTTGAGGACTCCAGGTTCTCAACTCTTTGGGTCCTAGTGGACACAGGCCTAGATAAAATTGTCTACGCCTGTGTCTACCGTTCGCACAGCGGTGATCTGGAGACAACTGGGCTCACACAACACCTGAGTAAAGCGGCGGATGTGGCTCAGCAACGGTACCCTTCTGCCCAATTGGTGTTACTGGGGGACTTCAACGCCGACCATCAGGAGTGGCTCTTCCCATACCAGTACACAGACCATGCTGGACAAGAGACGTATAAGCTAGCGCTGGCGTTAAATCTTACCCAGCTGGTCCAGGGGGCAACGAGGGTGCCGGATGTTGATTCGCACACAGCCAATTGCTTGGACCTTCTGCTGACAACAGATCCAGACCGTTACTCAGTGTCGATTTCTTCACCATTAGGTACTTCCGACCACTGTCTGGTGAAATCTGTATTCGTCTACTCCCCGCCCGATCCTAGCCCTAGAGGCACCAGGCGGGTTTGGCGATACAGGTCAGCAGATTGGGATGGCATGCGATCTTTCTTCGCATGTTATCCTTGGGGGCCCACTTGCTTTTCTTCGACTGATGTTTCGTCGTGCGCGGACGCCGTGACGGATGTGTTGCGGCGGGGAATGGAGTACTACATTCCATTCTCTGACGTAACAATGTCTGGCGGGGCTCGACCATGGTTTGGTGCCGAGTGCAATCGCGCTGATGCGCTTAAACACGCGGCCTACCTAGCATGGGTCGACGCTCGGACGCGTAAAGCGAGTGACGTGAGTCAGAAGAAGAGAGCCTTCAACAGGGCTGCCAAGTTCTGCAAGAAGGTGTTGCGGAAGGCTCGGTTTGACCACATTGGCCGAATTGGGAACAAACTCGCTTCTTACCCAGCTGGTAGTAAGGCGTTTTGGTCCCTGGCTAAGTCGGTTGAATCGAACTTCTGCCGCCCCTCACTACCTCCACTGCTGAAACCCGACGGGTCGCTGGCCCACTCCGCTGAGGAGAAAGCAAGCTTGTTTGCCTCTCTGTTTGCGGAATCTTCGCGTCTAGATCCTGGCGGCGCGAGGCCCCCTGGTACTCTTGGTGGATGCGAGTCGATTATGTCAGACATTCGCATTCATCAGAAGGATGTCCGGAGGGTACTGCGTAACCTGGACGTGAACAAGGCTAGTGGTCCCGACGGGATACCGGCAATTGTACTGAGGACTTGTGCGCCTGAGTTGTCTCCGATCTTGACACGCCTATATCGCCTTTCGTTTGAGACTGGAAAAGTGCCGATGGCTTGGAAGCAAGCTAACGTGCAACCCGTACCCAAGAAGGGTAGTCGAGCTGACCCAGCAAATTATAGGCCCATCTCGGTAACTTCCGTTCTCTGTAAGAGTATGGAACGTATACTGAATGGTAAGCTCCTAGCATACCTAGAAGCTAACGATATCCTAAGTGACCGACAATACGGCTTCCGCCGAAATCGGTCAACAGGAGATCTTCTAGCGTATGCCATTCACATCTGGAGTGAGGCCATCGACAAACAAGGGGAAGCCCTTGCGGTCTCCCTTGATATCTCGAAGGCCTTCGACCGGGTCTGGCACGACAGCTTAATTGGCAAGCTTCCTTCCTTCGGTCTGCCCGCTGGATTGTGTGATTGGATAGCAGATTTCCTGAGGGATCGGTCTATCCGAGTAGTCATAGATGGCTGCTCGTCTGGACTGCTGGCTATTAATGCCGGTGTTCCTCAGGGGTCGGTGCTCTCGGCAACATTGTTTTTGCTGCATATTAACGATCTGCTAAAACCCGGTACCTTTGGGTATGCAGACGACAGCACTGTTGCCGAGAGATACGTGCCGGACGCACGAGTTAGTGGGTCTCAGGTCCGGTCTCTCCGAGAGGATATGGTTGGGCGCTTGAACTTGTCCTTGCAGGCTGTCTCAGAATGGGGCGATGCCAATCTGGTTAAGTTCAATGCTGCTAAGACCCAGGCGTGTCTTTTTTCTGCTAAAAGGAGCCAATTTCACCCGGCTCCATCTTTCCGAGGTGTAACCGTGCCGATAACCGACCGACTTGATCTTCTTGGTGTTACTTTAACATCTACCCTCAATTTTGGTCCCTTCATAGAGGCTAAGGCTCAAGTGGCTGCCAAAAAGTTGGGGGTCCTCGCAAAGGTGAGACGATACTTCACGCCGGAACAGCTGCTCCAACTCTATCAAGCGCAAGTCCGATCGTGTATGGAGTACTGCTCTCATCTTTGGGACGGATCTGCAAGATACCAGCTTGATGCCCTTGAGTCAATTGAGAAACGAGCCAAGCGGATCATCGGCAATGATAGACTCGTTGAGTCAAAACTCCAAAGTCTTGAACATAGACGCCGAGTTGCTAGCCTGTCGGTTTTCTATCGATTACATTTTGGGGAGTGTGCGACGGAATTGCATGATCTGATTCCGCCAAGCCCGTTTCATCTAAGGACCACAAGACGTACGGCGAAGTGCCATCGGTTCATGGTGGACATCCCATCCATACGCACAAAGCGTTTTGAGAAAACATTCATTGCACGTACAGCTAGAGAGTGGAATTCTCTACCGGAGTCTGTGTTTCCTGTAAGATACAACCTGGGAGTCTTTAAGTCAAGAGTGAATAGGTTACTTCTAGGCAAGCGTGCTCCATCTTCGACCACATCATCGCTTAACATCAGGTGAGATAGTGGTCAAACGCGAGCCTATCAAACATAAAAAAAAAAAAAAAAAAAAAAAAAATGTTTTCTTTTATTAATTTATTTTATTTCTATTGGATATTATAAAATATTAGCTTTCTGCACTCCTTCTATAAACTATAACTTTGCCAAATTTCATACTTCTCCGTCCGCGTGATTTTCGTAAAAAAGGGATGGAAAGTTTTAACTTCACTTTTTATATCGGGTGTAAAAAGACAGTTTCCGAAGCCGAAAGCCACATATACTACCCATTATTTGGATCATTTTTTTTGCACTAGACCATACCTGGGAATCCACTGGTTCTGGAGATATTGAAGGTCAAAGTCGCAATTTTTTTTACTTTTTTCGAAAATGAATTCCAAGTGTTATTACTAAACTTTTTTCCAAGCAATCATTACCTAAATATTCGATTTTTTTTCGAAATTTCGAAATTACGCATTTGCAGTTACAAAAACGCAATGAATATCAAACGTACGTGGCTTAGAGTGAAGGGGCGGGGTTTAACTCCACTTGCCTAGGTTCGCGTTACATTGAAAAAATAAAAAAATATAAAAACATACTTAGAAATAAAAGTCGTTTCCCAGCAATAATTTTTGCGTAAAGCTACTTTGAGCGATGTACTAATGAAGACAGAAGTACATGGAGAGTTCCAAACTAAAATCGTTTGTACAGGGTTTCATCGCCTTAATAATACGTCTTGAACGACATAGATGGCGCTAGTATAGTAGTTGGATTGGAAAATATACATCTCTCGTTAAAGAACATTATCTTGTTTTTTGCTAGTTACAATATTACTTAATTTTAACACAAATTCTCCTACGACATTACAAACCTTATAAAGCAAAGCTCGTAATAACTAGGATTCGAACTCGGTGGCATAAAATTTACCGATACCATAGCCACTGGACTATTGCGTCATTACGCAATGAGTTGAAATTATCCTAAAAAAAGAAAGAAAGAAAATACGTTTATTTACGTTTTCCTACTCTTTATTATATCGAAGTTGTTTAGCGACTTTAACCTGTATCATAAATCTCAAAAGAATTGAGGGTAGTTTAATATTGACTGTATAAAAATTAAATCTTTTTGTTCAATCATAACGTTCTTTACTATCTTTGAGTGAGTTCAGTTACGATTGCATTTAACAATTTTTTAATATTTATCTTTACCATGAGTTCGCGTTCTAATATTGATATGGCTACGAGGGCCCAAATAATAGCATTGCATAATCAGGGCCTAAATTATTCTGAAATTTGGAGAGAAACTGGCTTAAACGTAAGTAATGTTTTAAAATCACTGTTCGTTATTTATTTTATTATCCATGGTTATCGATACACGAAAATAATAAATAATATATTTCCCTTATAGGTAAAGACTGTCACTTTATGAATAAAGCGGTTTCAAGAAGAGGGTTCGTTGGAACACCGCAGTAGATCTGGCAGAACACGCCATATTGACTCAGACCAGCGTCAACTTATGGTGCAAGGTTATGAGGAAAATGGCTTTACACCAACAAGATATTACGCAGAGTTGTTTGATACATCTTTGCGGACGGTGTATCGTGCTCTTCATAGTGAAGGTCTGCATTATCGTCGACATGCTATTAAGCCATTGCTAACCGAAGCTAATAAAAGAGCACGATTGGAGTTCGCTTTGAAATACAGACATTTCGACTGGAGCAACGTTATCTTCAGTGATGAAAAGACTTTCAAGTCTAGCCAGCACGGGCGAGTTAGGTTGTGGCGTAGGAATAATACGCGTTATGATAGTGATCACGTTGTGCCTAACTCTGAATCCGGTCGTATAACAGTGAACATTTGGGGATGGATGACAGCTGCAGGACCAGGAGAACTTACTGTAATACCCAGTCGTGCAAACAGTGTTAACTACTTAGATGTGCTGAATGACGTCATGTTGCCCACTGTGCGGAATGTTTTTCCTGTAGAAGACATGCCAGTAATAACGTTCGTGCAGGACAATTGTCCTATACACCGTTCCATAATTGTGCAAGAGTGGTTTAGCCAGCAATCGGACATACGAATTATTCCTTGGCCTGCGAGATCGCCAGATTTAAACCCCATTGAAAATTTATGGGGCGTTATGGTACAAAAGTGGGACAATAGGAACGAAAGGACTAAGGAAGCACTGAGTACTCACTGCATGGAGGTATGGGATTCTATACGGGGTCACAATTTATGTGAAAAATTAATAGACTCCATGGGTTCGCGGTTGCAAGCTGTAATCGATCAAAATGGCGGATACACGAAATATTAAAGAATATAAAGTGTTGACTATTGAATTGAGTAATAATGATTGAGTAAAAATTAAAAGACCGGGGTAGCTATAATTTATATGATAAATTACAGTAATCAAACTTGGTGTAAGTTGGATAAATTTATACATTACTTTATAACAACAAAATGTTATTACACTAATGATTTTGATTTCTTATATAATATAAGAAATTAAAATAAAAACAATATAAATATAGATTCCTTTCCAACATAATAAATTATTTATTTATTATTGCATTGCTCATCTACCCTCTAAATGCTATGATGTAAACTTTGCGCTCCGCTACTTTTATTTTCTTTTGTAAATGTAAAAATGGCCATAAGTCCTAATTCTGGTATATTTTGACATATCATCAGTGTAAACAACCAGTGCTAATGTTATCTCAACTGAACTATCCCAAATAACAAAGTTATAAGTGCGGTAAAACTGGAGTGTTATTTGAACCAAAACTCAGGTTGCTTTGTGTTTTAAAGTGCGTCAAAGACACCAAGAACTTTAAAAGGACTACTGTGAGCAAACTATTATTTTAAAGTGATTCAAAATAATTCAAAACAAGTCCAAAGTCCAAACTAATTCGAACTCATAACGAACTTTCTATACCTAACCCGATAAGGAACATTAGCAACAGAACGCCTAATTTTGCAGTGTTTGTTGTAGTGTCGGTGGTCTAATGGTGTAAGCCGCCCGCTACCCGTCAGCACTTGATGTCTCGAGTTCGAGCCCCGCAGCGAGCTGCACTTTTTGCAAGTTTCAATCTTTCAATTTGTATGTTATTAAATCATCTTCAATCACCTTCAATAAACTGGTGAAGCAAAATGCCTCTTAAACGCACCCCAACGAAACAAAAAAATACAATTGAGACAGACTCCGAGAGTGTCTCCGACTTGCAAACCACCGATACCCAAATCAATTTAAACTCGCGGCGCAAAAATATGAAAAGAAAATATGATGATGATCTAAATGGTTTCATGGAAGAGGTACGACATATGTTCTCAATATTTGCATTAGAACAAAAGGCCAGACTTGACAGTTTGGAGGTGTCTTTAACAGAAATTAAAACTCAAAACGAAACAATAAATTTGGCAATGTCGACTTTATCTGCCAAATACGACGAATTACAAAGGGAGTTAGAAACCTCAAGACAGGAACGCAAAGACCATGTCTCCTACATAAATATACTTGAAAATAAGCTGGAAATTATTGAAAAGCAGTCATGCGCAATCAAAGTGGAGATAAGAAATATTCCGAAATTTCACAATGAGACTAAATTGGACCTATGTAATGCTGTTAAAAAAATTGGAAAATCCTTAAATGTGCAACTGCAGACAGCGGAAATAAAAGATGTCTATCGTCCGTTTGCTAAACCGGGTGTCATCAAACCGATTGTCGTCGAATTTACTTCGGTTCTTACTAAGGAAAGTTTAATTAAAAATCTCAAAAAATTCACGCAACAGGAAAAAGCCGAAAAATTAAATACAGGATTATTATGCACCGAAACAACACAGAAGCCAATCTACATTTCCGAATGTCTTACCTCAAAGGGAAGGCGACTGTTTTTTCTTGCAAGAGATTTCGCAAGAACTCATGGCTATACATATTGCTGGGCATCTTATGGCAAAATTTACTTACGCAAGACAGAAGGTATGGCACATATCCGCATTGAGGAAGAGACTGATCTCAGTAAGCTGAAGGCGACCACTGCCTGACTGTCTTTAGAAACTGATTACTTTTTAATAACTCTTATTAATGTCCATTGTTTTCTATATTTCATGTTGGGCCTTTTTATTTTGCATGTGATCTATAATGAAATATTTTTTTCCAATTTTTTACTGTATTTTGTTTGCTCACAATTACTACACTACGCAAATAAGTTGTGTTTTCGGTTCTCATATGTCTCATTTGCGCTTAAACTGATTGTTATATTACCAATATCGTCTGGAGTCCATAATTATTTAAACAAAATATGTAGGTATATTTATTACTATCTATTGTGTGGATGTGTTCTCAGCTCTAACACGCTGAGTATAGACTGCGACATCCAATTCATAATCTGCCTATATATTATTCCTAAGCTTCTGAATTATGAATTTGGTCATTTGCTATTGTACATTTGGATAAATGGATGATATATCTTTGGAAATAGATGGAATATCGGTTTCGGAATCATCTTCCTGTGATGTTGAGGATTGTATTAATTTTATAGGTCAGCCAGCGGAATGTCTTACTGTCATAACTCAGAATATACGCAGTATTACACGTAATTTTGATGACTTCGTTGTAATGTTACATAGGCTTCGTTTTGAGTGTGATATTATTATTTTAACGGAGTGCTGGTTATCGTGTAGTTCTCAGATACCTAAATTAGACGGTTACAATTCCTATGCATCGTCAAAATGGGTAAATCAAAATGACGGTGTATCTGTATACATTAAAACCAACCTTACTGTGAAAATTGACGAACCGCCATGTCAAGACTGTAACTGTCTCATCCTGAAAATTGGTTCTGAGACAGCAATCCTAGCCATATATAGGTCTCCCTCAAACAAGCTCATGGATAACTTTCTCCATTCACTCAACAATATTTTGGCTGGGCTCTCCTCCTTCAGGAACATAATAATTATGGGAGATATCAATATAAACATCTGTCCAGATCAAAACTCCAGATCACAAATGGATTACTTGAATCTGTGTTCATTTCATGGTCTTTTACCAGCGCACACACTGCCAACGAGGCATGGCAGAACATGTCTTGATCACGTGATTTTAAAATCTAAATTGCCCGCTCTTACGCTGGTCCTGCAGTCCACAATCACTGATCATGAAGCGGTTCTACTTTCCCTCAATTATAAGCAAAAAAGAACCCTTACCCAAGTTACAGTAAATAGGATTGATAAGGAAGGACTAAATAAAGACCTGGCCAACATTGACTGGGAACTAATTTATTTATCTAATGATGCTAATACTGCCATGGAATATTTTAATAAATCCATCCAGCGTGCTATAGTTGATAACTCTCATGTGGTAAAACTATCGAAGCGAAATAAAATCATTAAACCATGGATAACACCTGGACTGTTACGGTGTATGAGGCATAGAGATAAACTCCACAAAAAGGTAAAACAGTCTCCTCAAAGCGAATCCCTTAAATTAACCGACACTAGATACAGAAAATTTTGTAACAATTTAATAAAAAAAGTTAAAATATCTTACGATAAAAAATTATTAGAGGAAGCGGGTAAAAATAATAAAAAAATATGGGATGCAATAAAAAATATCACTAACACAAATAAAATGAAAAATATCGCGACCGAATTAATAAATACATCAAGCCCAACACAATCAATTGAAGGTGTGAATGAGTTCTTTGTCACGGTAGGCAAAACACTAGCCAACAAGATCATTAGCCACCAATATCTATCTAATGACAGTGGTGCTTTTGGTGATCAGTACAAAAAGACATTAAAATCTTTTGTAATGTTGGATACGGATGAAGATGAAGTAGAACGCCTTATTCTGGAACTCAAAAATGTCTGCAGCCCTGGATGGGACTCTATACCTAATTATCTGCTAAAAGAAAATCGTCACATACTCGTGCCTGATCTAGCACATATTTTTAACTTGTGTCTGGACCAGGGCACATTCCCGACTGCTTTGAAGAGGTCAGTGGTACACCCGATCTATAAGTCTGGTGACAGAGACCGTGTTACTAATTATAGGCCCATTTCCAACCTTCCAGCAGTCTCTAAGCTCTTGGAACGTATCATAAACACTAGACTGGTTGGATATTTGGAAAAGAACAACCTTCTTTCTTCAAACCAATTTGGTTTTAGAGCAGGAAAGTCAACTTGTGATGCGGTCCATGAGCTTGTTGATTATGTGGTACAGAACATTGACTCCGGTAAAAAAACTCTGGGCATATTTTTAGATCTGGCGAAGGCCTTTGACACGGTCTCTGTACCGCTCCTTCTCAGGAAGCTGGAATGGGTTGGCATAAGAGGAAATCAATTAAAAATATTTGAAGATTACCTCACTGGTCGCTGTCAATGTGTCAAAATTGGTGATTTAACAAGCGGTGACTTACCTGTTACGTACGGTGTACCGCAGGGCAGTATATTGGGTCCGAGTCTTTTCCTCGTATATATTAATGATCTCTGTGCACTGACATCTGTGGGTGGAAAGATAATCTCTTATGCCGATGACACCGTGCTGCTGTTCTCGGCTGATACGAGGGAACAGGTGTTTGGTGATTCTCAACGGGGTTTGGACGTGGTGTGTCACTGGCTAAAGGGCAATATTCTGACGCTAAATGCGGATAAGACGCAGTATATAACGTTTTCTATTCGTAACTGTAACGTACCTTCTCCATCGCTCTCCTTGATTGCTCACAATTGCTGTAACAGTGATGTCTGCCAATGTTCAGCTTTAGTCGAAACCAGAGAGGCTAAATATTTGGGAACTATAATAGATAACAATTTATCTTTTAAACCGTATATTGAACTACTTACAGCTCGCCTGAGAAAACTAATTTACGTATTTAAGAATCTGAGACATGTTGCTGATCCCGGATTGATTGGGCGGATATATCTGGCGCTCGCTCAGTCTGTTTTGGGTTACTGCATTTCAGTATGGGGAGGCGCGCCTAAAACTATAATAAAACCTCTTGAAATAGCGCAAAGAGCTATTCTTAAAGTTAGCACTTTCCGACCTTACTTGTTTCCAACTTATGAGCTTTACCAATCATGTGGTGTTCTCTCGGTTCGGCAATTGTTCATACTACTGACTATCTTGAATCAGCATTCAAAAATAATTTATCTCGAACCTATTATACAGCCTAGGCGACATAAATATATAGCATACGCCGTCAAACCCGCGTTTAGACACCCGTTTGTACATAGGTACTTTTGTTTCCTAGGTCCGTATTTGTATAATAGAATCAATAAAACTCTTGACATACATGCTTTAACCTACAAAAGAAGTAAGAATAAATTGTTTGAATATATCCATGACCTAACCTATGATGAGACTGAGAACCTCCTATCTGTTCCTTGTTAGGTATCGTACTCACCCTCCCACGCACACCCATTCGATTACATTCTACACACAGGGAGGCCTCTATTTCAACATACTTTCTTTTGTTTGTGATGTTTGTTTGCGATGTAGAGTAAAAAGAACTGGCTAGCTTTAAAATGTCCATATTTTTAGGGAAGAGCGCTGATGCCTGAGTTACAGATATTTATTTATCTAGTTCAGGCACAGATGGCTTGCTGTTTTATTCTAGACTAAGCTTAAAGTGATCATGTAATTGTATTTGTTTGGTATGTAATTTATGGAAAAAATAAATTATTATTATTATTATTCCATTTATTTTATAGTTTAAACATACAATTTACATTTTTAAATATTAAAATATCAAAATATAAAAACATTTAAAAATATAAAAAATAGTATCCCACCGGTATCGGGATAGGGTCCAAGCTACCGGTGGTCAGGGCTCCTGAGAGAGGAACCTCCTAACTATGCGCGCCGTGTCCAGGAGTACTGCCTTCTGGATCAAGCCCTTGATCCAGCTGCCCAACGAGAGCCTCCTTAGGTGTTCGTCGAGGCTCTTGGCTATTAAGCCATTGGCCGTCACGACTATCGGCACAATGACTGCTGTATCCACCTCCCACATGTCGACAACCTCGCGAGCCAGATCAAGATACTTTGTTTTTTTATCTTTCTCAGCCTTCACGAGGTTCTCGTCATGAGGGACAGCTATATCAACAATCATTGTGCGACGCTCTTGTCGATCTATCACCACTATGTCAGGCTTATTGGCAACAATAGTCCTATCAGTGATGATAGATCGATCCCAATACAACGTGATATTGCCATTTTCGAGAACTGGGTCGGGCTCATACCTATAGTACGGTACTTCAGATTCCACAAGATTGTATTTAAGAGCAAGTTGCTGATGGATAATCCTGGCTACAAGGTTGTGTCTATGCAAATAGTCTCCGTTAGCTAGACGAGAACAACCAGAAATAATGTGTCGGATTGATTCCCCGGGTCGGTGGCATGCCCGACAGATGTCAACCGTACCGTCCTTCACAATATATTTCCGGTAGTTATTCGTCATCATAACTTCGTCCATAATCGCACAGACAAAACCTTCGGTTTCCCCGAATAGGTCACCAAAGCGCAGCCAGGATACGGACGCTAAGAGGTCTACATCAGGTCCATGTAGGACCCGGTAAAAGCGTCCGTGAAGCTCCTTGCTCTGCTATACTTCCCTGCGGTCATTAGTATCCAATACTTTAAGTTTGCGCCAGTTCTCGTTTGCCAAGGAGAGCGGTGTGAGGCCCTTGTCCACAGGGACCACATCTCGATGCATACCCACGTCGGTTTCTAGGAAATATTCCCTAAGGCTGCATACCTCGCGGTTGTGTAGGGTCTTAGCATTTAAGAAGCCACGACCCCCACATTTCCGCGGGATATACAGTCTCATCACCGATGATCGTGGGTGATGCATCCGATTTGCGGTCAGCAGTGTGCGGACCCTCCTATCCAGGGCGTCAAGTTCCGTCTGAGTCCATTTGAGTATGCCGAAAGAGTACATCAACACCGGCATGACCCAACCGTTGAAGGCGCGCACCTTGTTCCCGCCTGATAAAAGACTATTTAGTACTTTATTCAGGCGGCCAAAGAAGCGCTCCTTCAGCGACTGTTTCACGTCAGCAGTATTGATGCCTAACGCTTCCGACATACCCAAATACTTGTAGGTTTCGGTTGAGCAGAGGGATCTAAGGTGTATGGAATCCGAGAGTTGAGTTCCCACGGATTCCATAATCTCCCCTCGCTTTACATGCATGACTGCACATTTGTCCACACCAAATTCCATCCTGATGGCGCTACTGAAGGTTTCTGTTACCTTCAGTAGCTTCATCAGTTGCAAGTTGTTGGGGGCAAAGAGTTTCAGATCATCCATGTAAAGGAGGTGTGATATGACCTGACCACCTCTTCTCAACCGATAGCCTTGTCCCGAACCCTCCAGTAATGTACTGAGAGGGTTGAGGGCCAGACAAAACCACAGTGGACTCAGACTGTCGCCCTGGAATATGCCACGCTCGATCCTTATCGGTTCCCTGTTCTCCTGTATCTGCCGACATCCTGGATAGTGAAGGACTGTACTCCACTGCCCCATACACGACATCAGGAAGGTGCGCAGAGTTGCATCAACTTTGTACAACTCCAGCACCCTCATGAGCCATGTATGTGGCACCGAGTCATAGGCCTTCTTGTAATCTATCCAACATGTCGACAGATCTCTTCGAGAACGACGAACCTGTTGGCTAATAGCAATATCGATGAGGAGCAGCTCCTTAGTACCACGGGACCCATTCCTACATCCATTCTGGGAGGCTGATATGATACGATTTTTATCAATGTGGATGTTAATTTTAGCTCTCAGAATGGATGTAAGAACTTTATAGACCGTCGGTAAACACGTGATCGGTCTATAATTCTTAGGTTCCGCAGTACTACCTGATTTATGGAGCAGGTGGGTTATTCCTGTCGTAAGAAACTGGGGCAGCGACCCTGACTCTAAGGCAGACTGGAACTGAGCTGCCAAGCGAGCGTGCGACCTTTGGAACCATTTAATCCAGAAATTGTGCAGCCCGTCCGGCCCTGGAGATTTCCAGTTAGGCAACGGACGGACTGCACGAGCTACATCTTGGGGGCTGATGGTAATTGCCCCCATTTCTGGTATAAGGTCGCACGCACGCTCGACCTCTCGAGTCCAATCACCCTCGGTGTGCCTGACAGGCACCGACCAGATGCTGCGCCAGAATGAACTCATAGCGTCATCATCCGGTAGATGCCTATCAGATACACCTTGGTCCGGTCGCTCCCAAGCCCTATAAACCCACCTTTCGTTGCTTTGGAAAGTGCGATTCTGAGTGTACCGCTCCACTCGCCGCTTGTACCGACGAATACGATTTGCCCATGCATAGACCTTCTGCTTCAGGAAGTCAATACGCTCTGTGACGCGGGTCAGATAATCTCGGGAACTAATATCAGTCCCCGAGAACGCCCGCCTCACGAAACGCATCACCCTAGGGCGAGTGTTGCCCTCCCTGAAGCAGATAAGCTTGCCGATGAGTGCTCTAGCCTCACCGATACGACGCTCAATTCTACACTGCCAAGCTGGTACAGCAGGTCGTGTAGCTCTGTCACAATTGGTGAACTTGACGTGAGCTACACGACATGCCGCTGCAGCTGCGCAGTATAAGATTGAGTGGGTATCGGCAAGGTCTTTGCTGTTATCAAAACAATTTGATAGCTGCGAATCTAGAGCACACACCAGCGCCTTATTTTTCTTATGCATGGGCAAACGAGGTAGACGAGGTCTAAGCCCAGGTGGTGTGGAGCGGTACTCCCGGAATGCATCCTCCAAAGCGCTCCTCAATCGTTCATTGCATTGAGTACTCACGGATATAGCCGCGTCATCATCATCTTCACCAACGTAGTCGGGTCGCGGTGAAGCACTGGGTTGCAGTTGCACCGCGGCCGGTGGCAAAACAGGTGAGACACGGCTACTCCGTGATTCGAGGCGTAGTCGATCAAGTACGGCGTCATCCAGCATACGGTTACGCTGGATGACCCGCACCTGATCCGACAGTCGTTGGGCCGAAACGTTGACAGCTGGCTCAAGCACCTGAAACAGAGAGAGCATCCGACCACGGTACGCAGTCAGGTTACTTCCCCCCTCTGTAGCCCCAAAGTATGAGCGCATGACGTTTTCGTTTTATTATTATTATAAACAACTCGGTCCCAAAATGACAGCTATAACCCGGTCTTACAATTGTTATTGATTTTAGGTTTAGCTTCAATTTCTTCCTCCTTCTGGAACGAATACTTAAGCTATGAACCTTAGTCATAACATAATGCACAAATCAATCATTATAGTCAATACCACTAAACATAATTATGCAAAACGTAAAATTTTTATAATTTATGAGTAGGTAAAATATTTACAGAACTAAGGTTGCATATATAGTGAAAGTTATTATAACATAATGTAAATAAAACTAAATAATAGAAGAATAGCACAACACAGTTTTGATTTAGAATACTTATAATATCTATTATACAGTTTTACTTTGTTAAGGTCTTCTATTTTGTAATAGAGTTATTCAGTTATAAATTTTACTTGTATTTCTCCTTAACCCCTCAACGGCCGCGGCCTCTTATCGCAGTTTGACATATTTACGACCAGGCTCATAAAAAACAACTTGCTGAGGTTTCTATTGGAGCGAGGCACTTAAAGTAAACTTTTTTGGGTTGTTGAATAAACAGACCTTAGAATAACATGTAAACAATACTTGTAATTCAAGAGTTGAATTTTATTCAAATTCTGTTATCAACGATTTGTCGGGAATAGTGTGTGTGTGTGTGTGTGTGTGTGGGTAGTTGTTAAAACCACTGTATCAATTTACATGAAATTTTGCATGTTGCACTATGAATAGACAAGTAATAGAGTTGTTGTGTTGGAGTTGTAGAGTCCGATATCATATTTTCCTATTATTCACACTCAAAACTTCAAATTACGAAATCAAAACAACATAACGGCTTTTTAAAATTGCGTTTCTGCGTTTGCGTTGCGTTTTGTGTTGCGTTTTTTTTCTAACATTATGTAATAACTATCTAGGAATGCATGTGCACCATGCCACAGGATATAAGATCTTTAGTTATTTAATAATAGAGGTTTAAGACGCGTAATCGGGATCGGCATACTGGTATGCCCGTGGCCGTTCAGGGGTTAACAAGTGAATTAAATCATTGTTAATTGGATGTAAAACTGCTAGGTTAGGTTATACATTCTATAAGAAAGAAAGACATAAATTGTATTCTTCTTTGAGAATTAAATGTCTTAAACTATAATCAATAAAATAGTTTCATTTCTTATCCTTTACGAGAATTAAACTTAGTAAATCTTAAGCTGTAAGAAAAATATATCTAAATCTTCTTACATAAATGTTTTTTACTAATAATACTAATACTTACCACCAATTATGAAAGTAATTTATATAATATATATTTATATAATGTTATATATAGTAGTATATGTATACTTGTATATTATCCCTATATTCATTTATACATCTTATACCTCATATTTTTTATATTATTTATAACAAAAAATAGAATATAAATTATATATTATAATAATTAAATTAAAAAAAAGTCGACAGAGAGCTGGGTTGCGAACCGGTGCCCTGTTGAACGATCTATGTTATTCTGCCATGCTTATCTACCTGAGCTACTGATAATTTATTCTGGAACGTGAAAATAAGAGCTACTTTGTGAATGTAGGGATTTTTATTATTTATGATCGACGCCATCTGTAGTCGAATTAACCGATATACCAATTGGCTTATTTAGTTTGGTTTAGATGGCGCTGTATTAAGTACTCGGAAATAAGAAAATATAGTAATTTTTGTTTATTTGAATATAAATATATTATTATTACTTAGTAATTATTTTAGGTATTAAAAACCTTATTATCTGCCTCTGCATAATAAGTTTTATAAGCTTTGCAGTGTTATTTTCATGATTGAACAGCGCCAGCTAGTCGTCTCATGAAAGTCATGATACGTAATGCAAAACCTCACAGTCAAAAGTCGACCTTAGGCTCTCCATGCACTTTTGTCTTCAATAGTACAGTATACGTAGTTGACGGCTATGTGATGTGTCTTTATACTGTATATAGATTTTGACGACACGGTTGGCTCAGTGGTTGAGCGTTCGACTGCTGCGCTGCGTGTCGCGGGTTCGATTCCCGCACGGAACAAATATTTGTATGACCTGCAGATAGTTTTTCCGGTTCTGGGTGTCTTGTGTATGTGAGTATACATGTTTGTGAACGCACCCACGATACAGGCGTAATTCCTAGTGAGGGCAACGTTATTTATAAAAAAAAAATTGATTTCATTACCTACGTAGATTAATTATAACTTTTCTTTGTCCACAGAGCATAGTCTTCCGCGTCAAGCGTCACCCCCAAGTCGCTGGCTTTGAGCAGTGCGTATCTTTTGGAGCCTTCAACTCAGAGCAACAAGAAGTAGTCTACAACATCTTCTGTCTCTGTGCAATGTACTTCTTACCGCTGATCGTGATCACTGTGTGCTACGTGTGTATCTTCTGCGAGATACACAGAAGCAGTAAGGAGTTAGATGGTAAGAGGCAATACTGTGACTTAGTTTAGTACTCTGGTACGCGTGTATCTTCAACGTAATACACGTAATCATTAACGAGCTAAATGGTTAATTTGGTTCTGTTGGGCCCGGTCCGCTATATTAATAGCTGGATACCTAGGCCTCGTTAAATAATAACAACTGGATTGTCTAAATTGATTATAATGGAAATTAAATGACGGTTACAATATTTGAACCGGCGCGACAGTAAGTAGGTACGCGTGCGATCTTCCGTGAGTCGTAGACGAGTCTGCCCGATGATGGCCAAACGGGAGCGCGAGCGCCGTCGCCGGCGGCCCGCCCCCGCGTTCCGCGCCGTGCTTCATCAGGTTCCTAACTGCAATTGGTGCGTATAGAATTTCTTCTGCCAATACGCGTGTTCCTATTTTTTGTGTGCGTATTCATAAAAAAACCTGCCAAGTGCGTATTGATTTCACACATTTAGGGTTCCGTACCAAATGTACCAAATGAGGGAATTATCAACGAAAAAGTCTGATTTATCAATTTTGTAAAATATACGTAACAATAAACACTATCACCAAATTTCAAGTTCATAGGTCAATGGGAAGTTAAAAAATTATTCGTGTGACAGACGACGAACAGACAGACGGACGCGTGAGTGACAGCAATAGGACTCCGTTTGGACCCTTTAGGTACGGAACCCTGAAAACCAGTACCTAACATTTATATTCTTATAATATCATCACACTGTGATGAGGGTAATAAAGACACAATTGCGTTTTTCTGTAAAGACAAAATTTTTATTAACAAAAAAAGTTTTCCTACAAAGTTTTTCCACTTTTAACTTACGTAAAGAATTGACTCACTCACCTGTAAAGACAAAAAAACAACATTTAAAGCCTTTATTTCAGGTCTAGATATTTCTTTTGTTGTAAATCAACTCTGTTTTAACTTTTAATTTTCTTAGTTACTCCACCTCACATTCACGTTTTTCCTTCACAGTTGTGAAGGTGTCACTGTCAAATGTGACATTTATGACGTTTTGTGGATTATGCGGCAAATTCAAAATGGTTAAGAAAAGCGATAACACTATAAATAGTGTAGTGATTTTCTTTACATTCTTATTATGAATCATCTAAAGATTGTTTCAATCATCACTTGCTATTTTCAGTTTACGTCTTGGTCGATACCCATTTGGTAAGGTAAATTAAATTGAAAAACAATAAACATCAGCAATTTCAATTAGTTTTCGGATTATTTGGCCAAGAACTCCAGAACAGACATAGATAATTTCAGTTTGTTCAACAAAGTAAATTTGTAATATGATCACTTTCCTATTATTTAAAATAGTATTTCCATCTGTGAAACATTACTTTATACATAACTTCCATTTAATGTCCAAGTTCAGCCCGCAGGCATTAAAATGAATTACGAAGTTTTCCAACATAACCACAATTCGTGTGCCGTCAAGCGTAAATAAAATTATACCACTCTCTATTTGCATCCCTTTCTCTCACACAGTCATAAGAATTTTGTATCTCTGTCTCTGTTACTGAAAGACAAAAGATTTCCTCGAAAAATTATACAATGTTTGCACACTTTATACTGTTTTTAATTTAATTTGAAAGATTCATAAAATATGATGTAGATTGTAGAACGGTTGTTAATTTAATTAATATTTTATTTTTATTTATATTAGTAGCTACCTACATTTTCGAGCCGTTTGGGGTTGAAACCCTTCGGTCCAAGTGCTCATATATTATTTAAAGATCTATCTAAAACCTTGTTGACACTTCGCGTGACCCAAGGTCTGGTTTTTACCTCGGCCAGAGGTTAAGGCGCTGTTATACGACTTCTAATGATTTTTAATTGAACATCACGTCTAAACGACTAGTTTAATTTCGTTGAAAAAAATAAATGTTACTGTAGACAATTTCTGTCGTAATTAGATATGTGAATATTGGATATTATAGTTTTTTAACATATTGTAATTAATTTGTAAAGTAATGTCTAACGTGGATAAAAAATTGAGAATCAAGCAAAAACTCTAAAGTCTATTTTTATAAAAACTTCACCATTTTAAAGATAATTTAATTATTTAAATTTTAGTATACGTAGTTTAATACAATACCTGTTTTATGTATAACTAGCTGACCTGGCGAACTTCGTACCGCCTTTTTCTTTTTTTTTGAGAATCAATAAATATAGTGTTAAATTTTATTAGTTGAGTTAATTACATTGAAATGAATGTAATTCATGTGGCACAATTGAAATGATTTACGTAGCATTGTAGTATTACTTTTTGTTAAATTATTTGCTTGATGAGATGCACTCGGGGCGATTTCCTTCATTGAAGGACGTTGTGATATATGACATTTTTCGTTTTATTATCAGGTGCGAGAATGAACAAAGCGGATGGTTTTCCTACCCCGTGCACATGCTACGTACAACTGATCGTGAGAGACATTCATTTTCGTGATCCAGCAGACACTCAAGGATTGACCTTGTGATTTGTTGATCGTCATGGCTAATGCAAGACAAACCGGATATTTACGTTTAAACTCGAAGGGCATATCGGTTGGGATCATCGGAATTTTTGGAATGAGAACTTCTTCAACTTCAAACTTTCCTTTGAGTATCGTCGCGAGAATGACATTGCTCATGAGTTTTCTCACCAACAAACGCGTTCCGTTACATAGTTTGTTTGAGTCAGACTTCGAAGCATGATGACTACCGAGCCAACCTTTGGTTCTTAAAAATCCAACGAGTTTAAAACTTCAGTTAGGTCGTTGCTTCGTCTTCGTTTGTTACACAATCGATTTGATGGAACGTAGTTGACCAAAGATTTGATTTTGTGTGTCGGCCTTATCGACATTCACCAGCAACAACCTCAAATAGAAGCATTCGTCACTGTTCGGATGCACTGTATAAATGCGACAAAGAGCATCTGTAGAACGCACATCCGGATGATTAGGAAATGCACCGCCTTGTTTCCGAAATTGAAATTTCTTCGATGAAGCGTTCCAAGTGTAATAATATGGTATCTCAGAGAAGAGCAACGTTCGTGCAAATCGAAAAGAAACTGGTGAATGAATGTGGTCACTGGAGGTGGTTCAGCAAGTTGCGCAACACTTGATGCAAACGTTTTGACCATTCTCCAGATGCACCGCTAAATGTACAACACTGGGAGGACGTTCATGAATGAAGAATGAGAGTAACACACCAAATCGCCTCATTGCAGCTCACATATCGACCAACTTGATAGGGCGTGATTTCATCGTAGGTATTAGAAATCTAAGCGCCAAAAACCGCCACATCGCTATATCCTTTCGTAGCATATTTGCAAATGTATTTGATGAATTTTACCGAATTGCATTATTCCACGTTGAAATGTGCTTTGAATGATTTGAAAAGTACACAGACAGTAGCACAGGTAGTGACGAATACGGAACAATCCAAGTGTTGTCAACCACGAAATCGTTTTCTTTAACCCTCTATGAAATAACTTTTCGTTCCATACAAAATGTATGAGAAAATGAATTTTCTTCATTTTGTTTTTTAGTATTTTTTTTTAAATATTTTATTAGTTATTCTGCTATTCGGGGCGGAGAAAAATCCAACAAACCAAGTATCATAAAAATCGGTCCAGCCGTTTTTAAATTATAAATGGTGTAAGTAATCCAACTTTGTTTTATTTAGAGAACCCATTCTTCCAGAGACAGTGGGACGAGCCGCTCTGTAGTTTGGTACGGAATAATCTCTTAAATACGTGAACCAATACTGCTGAGCATGCCCGCCTGCTGGTTGTGGGTGAATGGGAGTCGGGCCTTTGGCTACAGGCACTACCGTCACCCAACATAGGTACTATGCTGAGTGACACCGCTTTCCGGATAGCGATCCGGAATCCGATTTACATGTAGCGACATGTCTGCATCTGGGAGCTCCTTGCGAAGCTTCACATCGCTGCCAATAATGTGGTGAAGCAGTCGACCACCTCGGACACCATGGCCTATCCTGCAGTAGGAGCGCGGGTCGTATGGCATGTCACGCCAGCATTAATGACATCATCCGTCGGGCTCTTGTCACCGCCGATGTGTCAGCCGTTTTAGAACCTCATGGCCTGGCATGTGACGATGGAAAGAGGACTGACGGGATGACTATAATGCCTAGGAAGATGGGTTTTTTTTTTTGTGGGGTGGGAAATCATCCTATGACTTCTCCCGCTCTGGGCGGAGCGGGAGGCGTGTCAGACTCTTACTGACTAAAACCCACCCCTGTTCCTTCCTGCCTTTGAGTGCCCAAGGGCGAGGTAACTCTGTTTCGAATTTATCCTCAACCCCCGGGCAGGCATCGGCCATGACGGGCCCCGTCTCTTGCTGACAACTCTTTGAGGCGCGCGTGGAACACTACGCGCCGTCGACTCTCGGGCCTGGTACTGATCGGACGGCGAGCTACCCATTACTCGCCGTCCGCAGGCCCGGGTCTACAGTGGCCGGAGATCGTCTCGCGGCGCCGGAAGTCCCCGTCGTCTCCTGAGGCGGCTGCTGCTGAGGGCGTGAGGGCGACTCCGTTGTTGGTGCTCTCTCACGCGTCCCGCCTCCGCCTTCGCGAGCATTACTGCTTCGCAGAAGGAGGAGACGGCTTTAGTCGACTCTTCACGTGACCTTCACGTGGCTGGCGTTTTTTGGGCCAAAGAATCAGCTTTGCCATTCAATGTGGCAATGCTGCCAGTGTTCTGGGCACTTTTCTCATTGACAGCGATGTGGACGAATTTTCGATGCCCAATGAGTTGTACTCCTCTCGGATCTTTTATGCCACTTGTGAAAAGGCTAGTCAGATTGATTGATGTATATTAGTATAAAATATAATAAATAATAAATTAATAATGCGTCTAATTTCGGACAGCGCTCCTTGATGGGCGAGTTCTATTGGGTGGACGTACGATGCATTACTTGAGTTCAGCACAGAACACGCAAGCTAACCACTCAAGATCATTGGCAGTTAATAGTGCCTTAAGTATTGCCATACCCTGCCCAGAGGTTGAGGATAAATTCGAAACAGAGTTACCTCGCGCCTGGGCAATCAGGGCAGGAAGGAACAGGGGTGGGTTTTAGTCAGTAAGAGTCTGACACGCCCTCCCGCTTCACCCTAGAGCGGGAGAAGTCATTGGATGATTTCCCACCCCACAATAAAAAGAATATTGCCATACAACGTGGCAATGCCGCCAGTCTTTTGGGCACACTTCGACAGAATAACGCCCTTCAGCAGGACCAAAACTGGTACACTGCTAATAATTTAGTATTAAATAATAATAAAAAACGTAGTGCATAAGATTTACTTTATTGAATGTTAAAAGTTATAGTTGTGACGTAGTATTATATACAAAGAGAAACTAGAATTCGTCGAAAACACGGTTTTCCTGGGAATTACGCTCGATTCAAGGCTACAATAGGTCCTCATTTAACATCTCTTTCAGAACGGTTAAGTTCAGCGGCATATGCTGTCAGGAAAATCCGTCAATTTACAGTATGTAGATACCGGGAGGCTGGTCTATTTTATTTACTTTCATAGTATCATGTCTTACGGTATTATGCTATGGGGACGAGCTGCAGACATTGAGTCTATTTTATTCTGCAGAAAAGAGCTATCAAACCCATCTATAATCTTCGCAGGTGCGATTCTCTTAGGGAGCTGTTTAAGGATATAAACATCATGACGGTACCTTGTCAATACATATATAATAATAATATTCCACAACTATCACACAACGCCATCTAGTCCCAAGCTAAGCAGAGCTTGTGTTATGGGTACTAGACAACTGATAAACATACTTATATATTTCTAAATACATACATATTATAGATAAATTACACCCAGACACAGAACAAATGATCGTGCTCATTACACAAACATTTGTCCTGGGTGGGAACCGTACCCACGACCTCCGGCATAGCAGTCAGGGTCACTAACCACTAGACCAACAGGCCAGTCAATATATGAAAACATTATGTATGTTCGGAAAAATCTGCATCTCTTTCCTAAGATAAGTGACAGGCATAATTTTAATACGAGAAATAGGAACAAATTAGATCTATCTCGATTCAGATTGGCTAAAGTACGCAATTATTTTATGGGGTTCTGTGTAAAAGTTTATAACAAAATACCACTACATATTTTCCAACTAAATGAGACAAAATTTAAAACATGCATGCAAAATATGATTTGTTCGGAACCCTTTGCGTGCAAGTACGACTCGCTCTTGGCCAGTTTTTAGGATATGGCCTTCATATTTTACTATTTCAATTGAAGGCATATTTTTGTTGAAAGACGTCTAGAAAGCGTTCGTTACTTATTATAATAAGAAATTTGATAAGATACGATACCTAAAGGTATTATATCAATATACTGAAACCTTGATAAAACAAATCTGAAGAATATTAGGAACATTTTTGTTACTTATACCAAGTAATTTGTTACAATGATGTTTGTTAAATAGAGGTTAGGTTCGTCTGAGATTTGTATTAATAAGGTCAGAACATATCTGAACCTGTCTAGACATGTAATATTGTTGAATAGTTGGTAAAAGAAGTTATGAAATGGTTGACAAAAATCGTTAAACAGAAGTTAATTTGTACTTTCTATTTATGTTTTGCAAATAATGAAAGTTTTTTACAAAAAGTATTCGTAACGTAAAGGTTCTAGGGATTTCTAAGAATTCGTTAAATCGAGGAAATCCTTAAATTTGTAATAGGTAGGTAGGTTTCACTGTAATTATGATTAGTCTTGCCAAGCAATTGATTCACTAGGTCACTTGAACTCCTCTAACACTCAAAATATTGGCCTCCCACTCCACCTAGAGCGGGAGAAGTTTTTTATGATTTCATACGCTTTAAACAAAAATACCGGTTTGACTAGAAGCTGACCAAACATACTTGGGAAAAGGCTAGGCAGATTTGTAAAGAACAAAATAGCCAATAATATTTTAGACAACAATTTTATACTCAACCAAGAGCGAAGGTGTTAGATAAAAAGACATTTTTTGGCAGTGGTTTTATTTTAGTGCTACAAGGTTCGATGTGAAAAGATATTTTTGGCAGTTTTATTTTGAGAGTAGTTCGGAAAACCATATCGAACTGATTTTATTAGATTTGGCCGATAAATACCTACCTTTATTTTTATTGGGTTTACCGCCCTAAAAATAAAAACATCAAATAAGTTGAAGGAGCCTGTCAGACTCTGACTACCTGAAAAACTTTTCTCAATATTCCAGGATTAGGTACAGATTGCCTTTGTTAGCACATATTTTTTCGAGGACAGTTAGTAAATATAGAGGCTACTTTGGGGATGATTTTTTGTTCGTATATGAGCCATTTGTCAAGGTGGAGACCATGCGTAAACATGATTGTCTTGCACTCATCAGTGAAGAATACACGCTCCCTTTCCGCCACCTTCTTTGCGGCCTTGCGGCTTCCTCACATAAGGAGGCGACAGCGTCCCACGAGCTCTCGTTTGAAACCACTGCTTGGATTGGACCACGTCCGCGCAGCGAGAGATTATCCGCAGCACCAACAGCTGTACTGTCCAGGATGAGCATTCATCAAGAAGTTTGAAAAACCCGACCGCAAAAACCGACTAAAAGTTCCAAACAAGTCACTTTTCAAGCAATCTAATGCAGTTGGTGGCATTTATTTTATTTCAATCACAGATTTGACGATTGTTTTTTTTTTTTGATTAGATTTGGTTTGATTGAGGTAGGAAAAAATAGACATACAAACATAAATATACAGGGTGTAGAAAGCCGTTAACTACGCATACTGTACGTCTAACAAAGTAGCTTTGCGCTAAATTATTGCTGGGAAACGAACTTATTTTTAGGTACGAAAAAAATAACACTTGGAATTCATTTTCGTAAAAAAACAAATGCGACTTTGACCTTCAATATCTCCAGAACCAGTGAATTCCCAGGTATAGTCTAGCATGGAAAAAAAATGATCCAAATAATGGGTAGAATATGTGGTTTTCGGCTTCGGAAACTGTGTTTTTACACCCGTTATACTCTCGGAAACATTACTTTCTTTCTGGGGCAGTCGCAATATGTTCCATGAAGTGTAAATAAATAAATAAATAAAAATAATTTTGGTGCAGTTTCACTATGCGTTAGCGTTTGTCATAATTTTCATCAAAAATATGTAGGTAACCTAATTTTTCTTCCCCAGAAAAGCGTGAACATCGCAGCACTGTGGGCCATGTGCGTCTACGCAGATCTGATCGACGCGTGTTAGAGCGAGCACGCCGTCGCACGCTACGCATGACCGTCACTATAGTCGCCGTGTTCGCGCTGTGCTGGTTGCCGTACGCCACCATCACCATGTGGTCAGTATATGTGAACACTCGCTAGTGTAATGTCAATCGTCACACACTACGCATGACCGTCACTATAGTCGCCGTGTTCACGCTGTGCTGGTTGCCGTACGCCACCATCACCATATGGTCAGTATGTGTGAACACTCGCTAGTGTGATGCCAATCGTCACACACTACGCATGACCGTCACTAAAGTCGCCGTGTTCGCGCTGTGCTGGTTGCCGTACGTCACCATCACCATGTGGTCAGTATATGTGAGCACTCGCTAGTGTGGCATCACACGTCAGTTCTTATAGTTGTTCTATCTCGCTAAGGCGGGTTTGTTTTAGATGTGTGGGTTGATTCACGTACTTTTTCTTTTTTATGTGCGTTAGTCGGAGTGCTCAGTGTCCACACAGAAACAATGTGCACGTGAGTCTACACACACATCTTGGACCAAACCGCCTTCGTGGAATATAATACACATACCGTGGAGTTAGTGACCAAGCTGTACGAAATTTCCTTGAAACTCGATTATATTAATAACGCTATTGAACTGACAATGCGACATGTCTGTCAAAAGTTGACAATGTTAATCACTATGTTAAGAATACAGTTAAATAATTCATTCTCTTTCTAGGTACATGGTAGACCGAGAGTCAGCAGCCCGCGTATCTCCAAGAGTCCAGGACCTGCTGTTTGTGATGGCGGTCTCCAACTCGTGCATGAACCCCCTGGTTTACGGCTCTTACACGCTGGACATCAAGGGTCTGCTGCGAAGGTTGCTGAAGAAGACCTGCTGTCGCTCTTCAGCTGCTTCTGATACGATAGGTAAGGGAATAAAATACAAAAACAGAATCGTTTAAAATATTGGCATTAACACTCAAAGGAATCTGGGGCTCGATTTTGATGGAAACAAACTGTATCAATGGATTTTTGAAAAATCAATATTCATAGGCAGGAATCGAACCCGTAGACTTTGAAAAAATACACGCTGTATTATTACACCATCCGATAGTATCCCCAATTTGGATAAAATCTTCTTTTTTTTTCCTGTTGATAGGCACGCGTTTGACCACTATCTCACCTGATGGTAAGCGATGATGTGGTCGAAGATGGAGCACGCTTGCCTAGAAGTAACCTATTCACTCTTGACTTAAAGACTCCCAGGTTGTAGCTATCAGGAAACACAGACTCCGGTAGGGAATTCCAGTCCCTAGTTGTACGCACAATGAATGTTTTCTCAAAACGTTTTGTGCGTATGGATGGGATTTCCACCATGAACCGGTGGCACTTCGCCGTACGTCTTGTGGTCCTTTGATGAAACGGGCTTGGCGGAATCAAATTATGCAATTCCGTCGCACACTCCCCAAAATGTAACCGATAGAAAACCGACAGGCTAGCAACTCGGCGTCTATGTTCAAGACTTTGGAGTATCTATCTGAAAAGTAATGATTTACGGCAAACGAATTTCTAGGTACCAAAATTTCCACATTTATGTTAGTTCTGCTAAATATTTTGCCAAATTATTAAGCTTACTAACTACACCAACATTGGTACATTTTCTAGGAATAACACTAGAAGTTGGGGTAATCTCTGAGTTGTGGCTACTAGAGTAAGTTTTAGTTAGCTTAAAACGTTTGTTAACAATTATGTATATAAGGGGTGCTACACACTTGTTCGGGACGACATGATGACTATTGACGGCACGGTTGGCGCAGTGGTTGAGCGGTTGGCTGCTGCGCTGCGTGTCGTGGTTTCGATTCCCGCACGGAACAATAAATAATAATATTTGTAAATATTTGTTTGGCCTACAGATAGTTGTTCCGGGTGTGGGAGTCATGTGTATGTGAGTTTACATCTTTCCTTGTATTGGGAAACTTTATTGAAAAAAAATAATCGGGCGGACATGATTTGGAATAGGCTGTGTAAAATCTGCGTTTCTTAGCCCGAATTGCGCTGAATCAGCCGGAACCCGAAATAAAATGGCAAACGAAGTCTGACAATCGGCACAAGCCGAATGAAAACAGAACTAAATAATAATTAATGCATTTTATTCAACTGAGTAGTACTCAATGAATATAACCTAATACCGGAGTGGTGGCCCAGTGGTAATAGCCCTGACTTACGAGTTGCACGTCCTAGGTTCAAACCCAGGCAGCCACTTTACTTTGTGTAACTAATTTCATCACCACTGCTATCAAAACGGTGAAGTAAAACATCGTGAGGAAGCCGACATGTCCTAGAACCAAAAAAATCGAAAACATGTTATAGCCTTAGACTATGAAAGATTATAGACGGAGTGTCATAATCCAGCAATCTGAAGTAACAGAATGAGAAGTCGGCTTGTATCTGTACTCGCGAAATAAGCTCCCATAGACAAAATGAGAAGCCGATACGTTATCGTTACGTTCGTCAAGGTCACCTGCTTAATTTAATGTCCAATGAAGCTCCGTCTATAACCTTTCATAGTCTAAGGTTATAACATCCACCAACCAATGACGCTCCGTCTATAACCTTTCATAGTCTAAAGTTATAACATTCACCAACCAATGACGCTCCTTCTATAACCTTTCATAGTCTAAGGTTATAACATCCACCAACCCGCACTGGGCTTGCGTGATGGATTACGGCTAATTCCTTCTCCTAGACAGGAGTCCCAGCAATTTTAACATTATAATACTGATTATGCTAAGTAATACTCAATGCAAAATCCGTCAGTAACTCATTTAATAGCAATTTTTAATCCATCTTTCTTCTATATCTATAAAAGGAGAAACTATACTGGGACTAGGAACGTGAAATTTTGCACACGGCTTCCTGTTATAATGTAGGGGAGCACTAAGAAGGGGTTTTTGGAAATTCATCCCCTAAGGGGTTAAAGTGAGCGGGGCTGCGGACGGCGAGTAGCAGGTAACTCGCCGTCCGATCATGATCAGCCCCCTTAGCCAAAATACATTTCTGTATACGTTAACGCTAACGCTTCGTGCAAAATGTATGGCAACGACGTTTTGCACGAAGCGTTAGACAGAGAACTGTCACGTGACTCACGCCCAGTAATGTCTTTGCCATACATTTTGCACGAAGCGTTAGCGTTAACGTTTACAGAAAAGTATTTTGTCTAAAGGCTGCCCGAGAGTCGACGGCGCGTAGCAATGATTGACGGGGCCGTCTGTCGGTTGTGGATAAATTCGAAACAGAGTTACTGCGCCCCCTGGGCACTCAGGGCAGGGAAGGAACCGGGGCGGGTTTTAGTCAGTAAGAGTCTGACACGCCCTCCCGCTCCACCCAGAGCGGGAGAAGTCATAGGATGATTTCCCAAAAAAAAGGGGTTAAAGTGAGGGTTGAAATTTTGTATGTAGTAGTCCACGCGGCAGAAGCCGCTGGCTGATGCTAGTTGTCATATAGTTGGTCAAGCAAAAAGATGCCGTTCCAAAACGTAGATCCCTCTGGAGAAGAACATGCAGGAAACTCCATGGACACTCTTTTACATCAAGTTAGTACATAATCCTGGTCACATTATTACTGTTGTTAATTGCTCTAATCTATACTCTATATCAACGGGGTGTAAAAATACACATCATAAAGCCATTAACTACGCATACTGTACGTCTAACAAAGTAGCTTTGCGCAAAAAATATTACTGGGAAACGACTTTAATTTTTAGATATGAAAAAAAAACTACTTTATATTGCGCGCAATGTAACGCGAACCCAGACAAGTGCAGTTAAACCCCGCTCCTTTGCTCTAAGCCACGTAGGTACTTGTCGGATACGTTTGATATTCATTGCGTTGTGCGCATGTGCGCAAATGCGTAATTTCGAAATTTCGAAAAAAAATATCGATAATTTAAGTTTTTATTTGTAAAAAGGTTTAGTAACACTTGGAATTCATTTTGCGACTTTGACCTTCAATATCTCCAGAACCAGTGGATGCCCAGGTATGGTCTAGTGGAAAAAAAGATCCAAATAATGGGTACAATATAGGTATGGTTTTCGGCTTCGGAAACTGTCTTTTTACACCCGATATATCTATACTAATATTATAAAGAGGTTTAAGTTTATCACGTTTCTATAATCTTAATGCGTTTTAGTTTTTCTAACAATTAATTGAAACGTGTTAAAAAAAAGCATAGTATGTATTTAAGAATATAAGACCGACTCGCCAGCACACAGATAAGCCTTGAGAGGTTTGCGTGTATGGCAAAACCATAGTGAAATTAGAATAAGTGTTTTAGAAATAAATAAATAATAATAATAATAGGTAAGTTTGTGAGGTTGTAGGGGGAAATCTCTGGAACTACTGAACCGATATTGAAAATTCTTTTACCAATAGAAAGCCACTTATTTGCGAGTGTCATAGGCTATAAAATTTTGAAAGCCACGTGGACGAGGTCGTGGGCGAAGTGCTAGTGTAAAATAATACTGAACAATAAGTACTGCTGATTTGAATGTGCCGATACGGACCAAAACAACCCACATCATCGCTTACCATCGAAGTGTATAGCACGCCTTATCTGCATACGTGTTGATAAACGTTCTAGACTAACATGAACTTCGCTAGTTGAGATTATTCGGATACGTGTTGTTTGCCAAACTATGTAAATAGTCGAGAAGTTGATAGTTTGTAGACTAAGTTTATGGATCATCTAGATAGCTTTCTGCCAGTGGATTTGCCCGCGTGGAATTAGTGCATATTTTACCCATTAATAAATTATAGTATAAGTGCTATTCCAGACTAATAATTTACCTCTGAACAAAATTTATCCAGATCCGTTCAACTGTTCTGGCGTGATTGGGTTACAAACATCTATCCAAACATCTATATCCAAACATCTATCCAAACATCTATCCAAACATCTATCCAAACATCTATCCAAACATCTATCCAAACATCTATCCAAACATCTATCCAAACATCTATCCAAACATCTATCCAAACATCTATCCAAACATCTATCCAAACATCTATCCAAACATCTATCCAAACATCTATCCAAACATCTATCCAAACATCTATCCAAACATCTATCCAAACATCTATCCAAACATCTATCCAAACATCTATCCAAACATCTATCCAAACATCTATCCAAACATCTATCCAAATATCTATCCAAACATCTATCCAAACATCTATCCAAACATCTATCCAAACATATATCCAAACATTTATCCAAGTCTAACCGGATGCAGCTGAATACCAGTATTTTACATGGAGCGACTGCCACAGGCCTCCTCTCACAGAGAGGCCTGTGTCCCAGTAATGGGGACATTAAAAGGCTGATGATGATGATGACTTCTTATCTGACCTTCACAACCCAGTTACTGGATAATACGATACCCCTTGGTAAGACTGGCTATCAGACTTTCTGGCTTCTGACGACCCGTGAAGACTGTTAAAGATCCACGATTGACAGCCGGGGTCAACGGCTTAACGTGCTTTCCGAGGCACGAAGGAGTCTCGGTATGTAAAGAAGGTCACCCATCCATGGACGAACCCCGGCAAACGTAGCAATATTAGTAGGAAGTAGGATTGTCAATATAGTTTTACTTGCGGAAAGCAAGTGTTTTTAATGTGTTTTAACACTTTGTTTTGACTCGATACTGTGAAGCTTTCAGGGCTCTAGGGGTTCTGCCTGGGGTCGTGAATAAATTCGTAATAGAGTTCCCGCGGCCCTTGGCACTCGGGCAACTGAAAAAACAGGGGTGGGTTTTAGTCAGTAAAAGTCTGACACGCCCTCCCACTCCACCCAGAACGGGTGAAGTCATTGAATGATTTCACAACCCCCCCCAAAAAAAAAAGTGTTGCATATTAGCTGGGGGAGCTGTCTCAGCCAGCCAGCAGTGATCTGAGCGCAAAGTTCATATGCGCCGCAATACACTTGACGTCACATTTCCAAGTGTGGTCATACTAGTCGAAACCAAAGTTTTTAAAGTTGATATTTTTCGCCCAAAACAAGCTATTTCGGGCATGGCCGCCGGCTGCCGTAATATAGAAGGTTTTCTATGGCACGCGTCCTGGATTAAATTTCTCCAATTTAAAAATTTCGTATAGAATTTATAAAAAAATCACCTGATGGCAAAGCTCAAGGATCGAATGAGTCTATGTAGCAACTATGTAGGATTGACTATCTGCTACGAGGCGTAGCAATCTCGTAGCCAAAGGTACCGTAGCAATATTGAATTAAAATTGTTGTCCCGAATTCATAACTTAGGTTTGTGGCTGGAGAGGCGTCACGGCGCCCTCACCTTCCGCCTGACGCAGGTGCTCACCGGACACGGCTGTTTCGGGAGGTACCTGTGTCGGATCAGGGCGGAGGTGACCCCTGAGTGTTTCCACTGCGAGGATCGCCCAGAGGACACGGTGGAGCATACGGTGGAGGTTTGCCCCGCTTGGGCAGAGCACCGCCGTGTCCTCGTGGATGCGATAGGCGACAGCGACCTCTCGCGCCGTGCCCTGGTTCAGGCCATGGTACGGAGCGAGAGGGAATGGGAGGCCGTCTCCTCCTTCTGCGAAGCAGTAATGCTCGCGAAGAGGGAGGCGGCACACGTTAGGGAGGCTCAGCAACGGCCGAGTCGCCCTAGCGCCCCCAGCCGCGACCGCCGCAGGAGACGCCAGGGGCCGCGAGACGATCTCCGGCCACCGTAGACCCGGGCCTGCGGACGGCGAGTAGTGGGTAACTCGCCGTCCGATCAGCACCAGACCCGAGAGTCGACGGCGCGTAGTGTTCCACGCGCGCCTCAAAGAGTTGTCAGCCAAGGGAAGGGGCCTGCCACGGCCGGTGCCTGCCCGGGGGTGGAAGATAAATTCGAAAGAGTTACCTCGCCCCCGGGCGCGTAGGGCAGGGAGGAACAGGGGTGGGTTTTAGTCAGTAAGAGTCTGACACGCCCTTCCGCTCCACCCCAGAGCGGAAAGAGTCATTAGATGATTTCCCACCCCCCAAAAAAAAAAAAAAAAAAACGAGTGATGTTAGGAAAAAAAAAGCAAATTGATTGTTAATGTGTCCAATACTCAGCAGTCAGCACAGGCAATTCATCGATTAAAAACTTTTTTACAAAAAATACAACCGACTTCTAGAAATTACAAAATAACTTTATTTTCGGAAGTCGGTGTTTATATTTTGTTTCTTCGTTATTTGACACCGACTTCCGAAGGTAAAGTTATTTTGTAATTTTTAGAAGTCGGTTGTATTTTTTGTAAACAAGTTTTTTATTTTTCACTTTTTTAGTTGTTGTACCACAGATATAAAACTAAATATTAAAGTTATGCCCGAATGGATAACCCCAATAACATGGAATTTGAACATTTGGAGAAAACCGAAACGTCATCTGTGTAGTAGACTTACATATTTTTTGTTTATGTTTTTCAAAAAGTGCTGAATCGATTTCGATAAAATTTATATGGGACCACCTCTGAAGTATGACTTACACAAACAAAAAAAGAATCATATAAATTGATTCACAAATAGCGCAGATATCGCGTAACAAACATACAAAAAAAACAAACTGATGAATTGAGAACCGAGGAGGTTCTCAATTCATCAGTTTGTTTTTTTTGAAGTCGGTTAAAAATAGTTTCAAGTTAGCGACATACCAATCGCTTGCAGCTAACTTGAAAGTAGCTTTAATAGACTGTACCCACATATGCATACAGGGTGTAACGGAAAAGAGGGGTCACATTATTTAGATACTATTATATTATATTGTCCATAGAATAGAAAAGAACCTTAAAAATGAGTCTTCAAAGAAGTCATAGTCAATTCCAAACCAAAAACTCCCGCCAAGTGAAAGAAAGAAAGAAAGAAAAACTGTTTATTCACGTCAAAGCGACGCACATACATTTTGTTACATAAACAATTAATACATAATATATCCTAGACGGATATATGCGTCACTACCACGCAAAACGGCTAACGCTCAGCTTTTTGCAGCGGCCCATGCACGCAGGCACGAATCCACGGCGCTGGTTTTCAGCGTGAGCCGGCGTGTCGCTGTCTCAGAACAATAAATAAAATAGACGTATTATTCATTGTTCCGAGGCACAAAACAATATATTATCAATTGGACACAAAATACGCTTATATGATTGCGTGTCGGGCCACGCGCAGTGTGGGGTTTCGTAGTCGCCCGTTATGACATGTGGACTTCGAAGAGGCCTTTATGTTTATTACTATAATTGAGTTCACGGAATGACGTTTTAGGCACAGTTATACGACTTTTAATGATTTTTAATTGAAGAATAGAATAGAATAGTACTTTATTGTACACCAAAACAGTTAACAAACTTGTATAAATGAACTTAAATCTATGGGTACAATGGCGGTCTTATTGCTGACAGCGATATCTACCAGACAACCTTCGGATGGACTAAAAAATCTTAATTCAAAAAAGGGGGTGGTCTGCGGTGTACTGCTAATTAGTAAACTGAAAATCAACATTTTCTATAAATATTTATAAAATACAATAGAAAAAGAAAGAAAGAAAGAAAATACGTTTATTTACGGTAAACATGACGCAAAAAACAGAGAAACACAAAAAGAAAAAGAAAATCTGGGGGAAAAAATGCGTCACATCCACGCAAAACGGCCATCGCTCAGCTTAGTGCTGTGACCCTATGCGAGACAGAGCCCCAGCGCTGGTTTTCAGCGACAATACATAATAATACATACATAAATCACGAAAATCACAAAGAACACGTCTAAACGACTAGTCTTATTTCATTGAAAAAAATATATGTTACTCTAGACAATTTTCTTCGTAATTTGATAACTGAATATTTTAAATTATATTTTTATAACATAGTGTAATTAGTATGTAAAGTTATGTCTAACGCGGATAAAAAATTAAGAATCGCGCAAAAACTCTAAAGCGTATTTTATGAAATCTTTACTATTCTGAAGTTCATTTAATTATTTATATTTTAGTATACGTGTTTTAATAAAATACTTGTTGTTTTATGTATAATAAATTCAAATTGCGTCTTATTTCGGACAGCGCTCCCTATTACTGGGTGGACGTACGACGCGTTTTGTGAGCTTAGCACAGAACACGCAAACTAACCACTCAAGGTCGGTGGTAGTTAATAGCGCCTTGTATTAAAAAAGAAAAAGATGGTTTTTTTTCCAAAATTTTACATGATTGACCTGTGTCTGTGAATCGCATTGTCTGCATACCAACCCCACACTGCGTTATTAAATACATGTTATTCTTGGCACAGGTATCGACGGCTCAGGATCCAGTTCCATGAAGAACAGAAATATGAACCTGGAGACACCGCTTATGAAGTCTGTCAAGGTAAATTAATTTTGAATTCGTTCATAAATCTTTTTACTACTCGTATTTAATACATTTTCAAATATTTCATAAAAAAGTTCAGGGTTTCAGAGAGAGAACTCTCTGAAACCCTGACCTTTTTATGAAATATTAAACCGCCTAATGATATGAGCCGTATCAAAAAATCGAGAGCCTCTTGAGATGTTGGTCAAGGCTCGTGGCTATTAAGCCATTGGCTGATACAACTATCGGTACAATGATATTAAATAATTTAAATAATAATATTTAATTATTATTTTAAACTAACTGACCCGACAGACGTTGTCCTGTCTCAGCAATGAACTGTCAAACGCGCGAAGTTTAAATAGTTGTTAATTTTTCTCAAATTTTCTAAGTTTCTGCGCAATTTTCTTATTTTTTTTTTAATGTAAGAACCTTCTACGAAGTATTAGAAAGCATTTAAAAAAAAGATTAATGAAATCGGTAAAGCAGTTCTCAAGGTATAGCGTGACCAGGAGAAATAGGAGTTAATGTATATAGATTACTAGCTGACCCGACAGATATTGTCCTGTCTTTGCTATGAACTGTCAAACGCGCGATGTTTAAACAGTCGATTCTGAAATTTTCTAATTTTCCGCTCAACTTTCTTATTTTTTTCTTTCATAAGAACCTTCTCCTGACAATAACAAACACAACCAAAAATAATTAGCGATATGCTCCAACCGTTAACACGTGATGCCCTGACCAAGCAAATAGGGATTCATTTTTATTTATATAGATTAGATAGATATATGATGTAAAAAATTAAAGCCACACGTGCCGATGTTCAGGGTCAAACGACGCTTGACTGCTTGGTTACCCATTAAGCACTGCTGCTTGATGGGTAACCATAAATATGTTACTGAGACCACTCCGTGCCTTGGAAAACACGTTTGAATGAAAAGCATTAGGATATACAGGGGGTTTGCTGCATCGGAGGAGCTCGTGGCTAAAGAAATAACAGCCGCACGGGTTGATCTATCAGGTTATGCTACGCTTGCCGGGGTTGGTCCATGGATGGGTGACCATCTTTACATACCGAGACTCCTCCGTGCCACGGAAAGCACGTTAAGCCGTTGGTCTCGGCTGTCAATCGTGGATCTTTGACAGTCGTTACGGGTCGTCAGGAGCCCGAAAGTCTGACATCCAGTTTTATCAAGGGGTATCGTATTACCCAATAACTGGGTTGTGGAGGTTAGATAGACAGTCGCCAAGTAAAGTACTGGTATTCAGTTGCATCCGGTTAGACTGGAAGCCACTAAGCGACTCCAAGATAGTTACGAAAAGGCTAGGCAGATTGATTGTTTGCTGCACCGGTCGACGTCATCACGTCAGCGCCGGCAGTCGTAGAAAACCAGCGCTGGAGCTCTGTCTTGCATAGGGTCGCAGCATTATGCTGACCGATGGCCGTTTTGCGTGGATGTGACGCATATTTTCCCTAGCTTTTTCTTTTTTTGTTGTTTGGTCTTTTGCGTCATGTTTACCGCAAATAAACGTACTTTCTTTTCTTTCTAAATGGGTAGTCATATTTTAGAAACTGCTGCTGCCCATGGAAACTTTATTTAATAATCCCAAAAAAAATATGAAAAAAGAAACCATCCCAAAAAGAAAAATATTTTAGTTATCATCAGCTGATCAAAACCAGTATGGCAGGTTCATTTTATTTTCGGAATAGACGATGACTTTTTTTTTAAAGTAATAAGGAATATGCAAGTAATTCAAAACTTTTTTTTATTTTTTAAGTATACTTTGCATTGGATTAGTGAAACAATGTGGTTTTTGTAAAAAAAGTTTTTTATTGTGCACTTTTTAGTTGTGGTTCCCCATTAAATTGTGTAAACAGTACATAGACAAACGATCGCAGTAATCGCGAGTCATTTGCTGTTAGTTATTGAAGAGTTCCACTGTCTGTCATCGAAGTTCTTCATCAGATCCTAATGTATTACATAAAACCTTCCTTAAAAATATGCATTTGAATAACGAAAACCACATCCAAATCGGATCAGTAGTTGACGAGAAAATAGCGAACAAACATACATAGATATGGGTCGAATACAGAACCTCCTTTTTTGAAGTCAGTTAGAATGCCCTAATTTAAGAAGATACCATGTAGGAAGCGGTGAGGTAAGCCCAGGCAGAGGGTGCCGGACTAATGGATCTGCCAAGTACTGAAGGGCCGGCCTGGTGAGACTTTAGTGTAATTGTAACGTTACACATTGTTACCTATATCCTAACAATCCTTTTTATTTTGACAAGCCAACAATATCAATAGACTGAAAAACTCGTCGTTTGAGTGAAGGCTTTTCCAAATGGAGAAAATAAATGTAAAGCAATGAATATTGTTGAGTTATCAAAATGAAAGGTTTGACATTTCGACATCGTTACACAATAAGTAAACTATATTCAAGCCCCGAAACTCACCGGTGAGTCGGACCAAAAAAAAAAAAAATTAAAGAGAATAATAAAAAAAAAAAAATCGGCTGTCAACCCGGGTTGTCCTCGGGGTTTAATTTGACAACCCGGATTTTGCCATGGGGCTTCACAGGTTTGAACTAGCACCCTGTCCAGCTTCGCACGGCTGTAATTTTTATAGTTCTGATGGATTTATCAAAATAAAAAAATTTGATACAAGCCTTGTCCTGACAATTATCAAAAAGGAACAAATATTTATTTGGCAATAGTCACCAGGTTCACACAAATGAAATAAAACATAAAGTGACAATCATTAAAAAAATAGCGGGTCTAAAAGGATCATTTCAGCAATTTTGCCAGAGCAAATGGTGCTTGCACAACAAAAACAAAAGATAGTGAAAAAGCCAAAAATAGGAACAAAAAGAGATTACTAGAAATAACACCACCACAAAATAACGAGAACCGCTACGGAGAATTAACAAAACAACAGGCACTTAAGAAAAACAAAATACTGCCAAACAAACCAGGCACCAGTCAAAGTTCTATGGCAAATTTCCTGAATAAACAAAATAACTACACATCATCTCCTCTAAAACTAGCCGAAACTACTCTGCCCTTCGACGAATAGCAACAAAGAAAGCCTCTCCAAACAACTAATAATGCCGTACCCTCAAGAAATACAAAATTCAGAAAAAACAACGTAAACAAACCTCCCCCAGAACGGGTCGTCACCGCGGGGGTTGTAGACGATCACCCTCCAAACATAACAAAAAGAAGAACATACTATATCTCTACATTTAATGTCAGATCATTAGGAAATGAAGCTAGAGTCGCAGAATTAGAATATGCAATATCCAAAATAATTGGGACATTATTGGCATAGCTGAGGTAAGAAGAATGGGGTACAAAATAGAAGACAGGGGTGGATACTGGCTCTACTGTTACGGTGAAACAAAAGGTGAGAAAGGTGTCGGCTTTATAGTGAAGAAACAACACGCAACAGAAGTACAAGATTTCATCGCTATATCAGAGAGAGTTGCTCTACTACAAGTAAAGATACATGGAACCTGCTTCTCTGTAATACAAACATACGCACCTACCAAGAGAGCCACAGATAGAGACATAGAAAATTTCTACTCCGATCTAACTAAAGTTATACAGAAATGCAAAAAAAAACATATTTTTTATGGGCGATATGAACGCAAAAATTGGACACCCTGAAGAAGACGAATATCTGGTAATGGGAAAATATGGATATGGAGACAGAAACAGTAGAGGACAAACATTTATCAACTTTTGTCCGCAATATAAATTAAAAATAGCTAATACCCTATTCAAAAAACCTTATAAGCTTCGGTGGACCTGGATGACACCAGATGGAAAGTCAAAGAACGAAATCGACTTCATAGCGACTAATATCACCAAAACCATACAAAACGTACAAGTACTAAGCCAATTGGAACACCCTAGTGACCACAGAATGGTCAGAATCACAATAAATGTAGAGACAAACAAGAAATCTCGAACTAACTACACATGTAAACCAGACATAAATAACACCACAACAAATATAGAGCCACCATCCCTATCGGACTGCGAAAATGATAGCTTGCAACAGTTTAATAAGAAAATAGCATCATTTTTATTAAGAGGGTACTTTAAGAGGAAAGGAAAAAATCAAGATATTATAACGGAAGAAATAAAGTCATTAAAAACTGAGAAATATAAATTAAAAAACAAAAAAAGAAAAACTAAACAAGAAAAACTATACCTGAGTAAACTCTATAAAATAATCCATAAAAAAATCAAACAAAATATTCGAGATAAGAGACTTGATACAATTAGTAAATTGATAGAAGAAACAGGTGGAATAAGAAAAGCATTCAAGAAATTAGAAACTAGCAAGCCCCTTATGACACAACTTCAGAATGCTTCAGGAGCGACTGTAACAAACCGATCGGAACTCATGGACATAGCTACACAGTTCTACAAAAATCTATACAAATGCACAAACGAAAACCATAATAAACTAACAATTGAGACGTCAAAGATAGAAAAAGAACCAGTACCACCCTTTTTAGAGAGTGAGATAGAGTTATCTATAGAATTGCTAAAACCGGGCAAGAGTCCAGGGCCTGATTATATATCAAACGAAATGATCAAAACTGCTAAAAACGAAGTAACAAAACCACTTACCAAGCTTTTCAACCGTATACTTACAACTAAGGAAATTCCAGAGACATGGACATGCTCAGAAATAACTCTTTTATACAAAAAAGGCGACCCCAAATTGATAACGAACTATCAGTCTCATATCCTGCCTATACAAAGTCTTCGCATCCACCCTACTAAGACGTATAACACCCAAAATTGACGAAAACCAGCCTGTGGAGCAAGCTGGTTTTATGAGAAATTACTCAACGGTGGACCATACTCACACGCTAAAGATAATAATCGAAAGGGCTATGGAATACATCCTACCACTATATATCGCTTTTATTGACTACTTGAAAGCTTTCGACTCTATTTCCCATGACTCTATATGGCAGGCATTAAACCAGCAAGGAATAGATGACGATTACATAGCACTGATAAAAGCGATTTACAAGAACAGCACAACGAGGGTACGCTTGGAGGCGAGAGGACCAGCATTCCCGGTAGAGAGAGGGGTAAAGCAGGGAGACCCGCTCTCTCCGAAACTTTTTATTGCAGTCCTCGAATCTATCTTCCGATACCTCGAGTGGAACGAATTAGGGATCAAGATCAATGGCAAATACCTGTCACATCTCAGGTTTGCGGACGACATAGTCCTACTGTCAGATAATCCGTACAACATTAAGTTCATGATAGAGTCACTTAGCCAGGAAAGTGAAATAGTCGGTTTACAGATGAATATGGAAAAAACTAAACTGATGACCAACCGCGATCAAATAAATATAATTATACAATCGAAACTTATAAGTTATGTTGAAGACTATATCTACCTAGGACATCTTATCTCATTTAAATACTGTACAGAAAAGGAAATAAATCGCAGAGTAAAGAATACATGGAACAAGTACTGGGCTTTAAAAGAAATCTTCAAAGGCTCCATTCCCACAAAACTAAAGACCAAAGCGATGAACAGCTGTCTCACTCCGGTTCTTACTTATGCGTGCCAAACCTGGCCTTTAAAGCAGTCACATCTACAAAAGTTGAAAATCTGCCAACGAGGATTAGAAAGAAGTTACATGAATATTAAATTAAAAGATAGAGTCAGAAATTCAGTAATAAGGAAGAAAACCAAAGCTCGAGACGTAGTGAAACAGATATTAACACTTAAATGGAAATGGTCGGGCCACATCCAAAGAGTAACCGATGGTAGATGGTCGCAGACAGTAACGAATTGGTACCCACGAGACAAGAAAAGAAAGAAGGGTAGACCGCTCAAAAGATGGAGTGACGACATCGTGGCAACCACAGGAAATTTATGGCCCAGACTGGCACAAGACAGATCTACCTGGCAAAGTTTGGAGGAGGCTTATACCGCAAAAGGCGGCCCCTACAATTAAATCCAGCTAACAATACTAACGTAAATATAAATACTTTGAATACTAACAAAAATACTAACAAATGCATAAATACTGTATATTATATATAAATAAGATACTAGGTTAACAAAAACTTGTAGAGGGAAATTTAAGCTTAATAAATAAATAAATAAAAATGGTGCTTGCGCAGGTCTTTCAAAAATTTCATACCCGCATATGGTCCTTCGAAAGCCGCATGTAGTACTTATACACCAAATGGCTTCCAACAGATTAGACTCTATTCAATAAACAAATAATTATAAATAATTTAAACAGTATATTAATGTTTATAAAAGATATAAAAGTCACAGTATTTAAGGCATATTTTGTAATTTATTCTGTTACCATTGTTATTATTATTTCATTCGTTTTATAATATGTTTTTACAATTTTCATTTTTAAATATCAAAATATAAATACATTTAAAAATATAAAAAATAGTAACCCACCGGTATCGGATATAGGGCATTAAGTCCGCCTTTGTACTTTAGTTGCATGAAGTGTAAATAAATAAATAAATAGGGTCCAAGCCACCGGTGGTCAGGCTCCTGAGAAAGGAATGTCCTATATTTTTTTTTGTTTTTTTTTTTTTTTTTTTTTTTTTATTTATTTAAATTTGTATCTGAATTATTTTCGTATAATGTTTTTTTAATATATTTTGTTTTAATGTTTTCGTCCTTGTCAAGCTTATTGGACCTACCTAGATATTAAGTAAATGATGTGGTTGTCTATAATTGGAGGCGAACACTTGTATTTGTCTCGGTTTATGTTAACATACATGTAATTGTGTAGTCTTTGTTGGCGATCCAAGAAATAAACAAATAACTAGACAGCCCAATTTGGTTTTGCCATTAAAAAGATTTTTATTTAAATAGAAGACACAAAAATGTTCACTGCCGTCGGATACAAAGTACTAGTGACTGGCACGTCCCTACTTTCATAATAATTATATGCCTAAAACGGCCCCGACACGGTCAATTCCGATTGTCAATGTGCTACGTTATTGACAATTGCAATTGAAGGTGCCATTGATGCACTTCAATTGCACTTGTCAATTGTTTGCGCCAACTCTGGACGATTGCGATATAAATTCTCGGTCCTTGATATTACGTGGGGCATCCGTCATGTTTGTTTGTTTGCTGTCAGACGCGCGAATGACGGAACGATTGTCAATGACTCAGTTAAAATGGCTCTGTCAATGAGCATTAATCTAATTTTTCATCAATTGCTTTCAATTATGTAACTGCGATTGATAATCCCTTCAATTGTACTCGTAAACGATCAATGGCAATTGACAATGACGTAAAATTGTCAGTCGCAATTGATCGTTTCAGGGCCCTTTAAGAGCATTATGTCAACTTACATAATAATGTTTCCTTCTCTCTCCTATGGAATTGACGTGCGACGATATCAGATATGATATGAATGAGGAAGATATCTCATTACTATAGTCCACCGATAACAGAACACGGAGATGCCTCAGTAGCCATTCCACATCCACACTAACAGAGCTAACTTAGCCGTGATAGTTTATGCCTAAGGGTAGCGGATAAATTCTGAAAATGAGTTACCGCATCCCTGGGCTTGGTGGGTTTTAATCAGTAAGAGTCTGACACGCCCTCCCGCTCCACCCAGAGCGGGAGAAGTCATTGGAAGATTTCCCACACCAACAAAAAAAATAAAAGCCGTGATTGTTTCCCTTCAAAGTTCGTTACATATACTACCATCACAATTTTTTTCAGATTTATTTAGCCACTTGAAAGTTTAATATTTCGCAAACGAATCACTAAGTCGAAAATTAGACTTCACAACCCCCGCAACGATTTTGAAGGACCTATCTAACGATACCCCACACTGTAAGATAGGCGAGAAGAAAGGCATCCCCACTTTACATATACGGGAGCTACCTACCATTTTTTTGAAGTGAAAACTTCTTTAGGCGCGTTGGGCATTTTTGAGATGAGAAAAAACAATTAAACTCGAGCGACACCGTCACCGTCACCGTCCGTCCGACCGCTACGCGATTCGAGAGTTGTAGCACTCGTAGCGGATCGCGAGGTGCGTTAAGATTTTTTTTTTTTGGAATTCAGATCTTATGGATCTTTCTACGGGGTATTATTATGGAAGCCCAAATTTTAGTTATTTTTGCAATTGGACTTAATAGTTTTCGAGACATTTATGATTTTATATCTCGAATCGATCGCTACGCCATTCGCTACGAGTGTGTCGTAACACTCGTAACGGATCGCGAGGCGCATTAAACATTTTTGTTAAAGTTTTCACTTCTATCGGCACTCCCGGAGTGCCACGGTTTTTTTTAAAGTTATTATTGTTACGGTTTTTGGCGTATCCATGGCCAACCCGTACCATTCATGGGATACCCATGCAAAATTGCAGATTTCTAGTACTAACAGCAAAAAAAGTCTCAAAGCCTCAGACGGACAGACGGATATTTTACAATATTGTCAGAGTATTTTTTTTGGATTCCTTGTCCTTGTTAGGACTATGGAACCCTAAAAAGAATAGGTTGCAAAGGAATTTGACCTTTGTCTTGTAGGATATACCTAAAGCTTGTTGTTCCAAAAATCTCTAAAACTAAATTCAAATAAATGGCGTCTCTATTCGCTGCTGCCCGCCGAGGTGATTCTTTGTTCTGTGAACACAAAGAGACAGTAATCAAGTTGGACACAAAGAATATTTTTCCTTTTCCTCTTCAATAACAAACAGAAACAATACAATAAATAAAAACGATTTATATGTCATCATCAAGGAAAAGAACCGGTCAAGTGTGTGTCAGACAACACCTCACTCACGTACGCACTGCTGAGTACGGAACCGTTGACTTATCAATAGCTCCGCACTCAGCATGAGTATTTATGTATTTTCAATATTGATTTTAATGACTGTGAAAATATATGCATGCTGTGGTCTCCCATAAATGAAGGAGCACACGTAGAAGAGCCATTTGTATTAACTATTGGGTAATAAATATTATCTAATAACTAACTATTTATAATCTAACTACATACAATATAATAATATATAAAAAAAAACAGAATATACTTAGGCTTAGGCGTCGAAGTATTCCTCCACATCACTGTCATTTGGGCAAGCCGGAAACGTGCCCAGGAGACTGGCATCATTGGCACGTTGAATGGCAATGCTAATTCTTTGCGCGAAGAACGAGCCAGCCCTCTGGTCACGCAAAGTGTCAACCAGTCGGTGAGAAATAAGTTTGTATTTCTGAGTATTTCTTGAAGCGATTTATAAAAAAGGTTTCTTAGAAAGACTTCCAAAAGGAGGAGGTTCTCAATTCTAATGTTTTTTTTTTTTTTGTATGATGTAGGTTACGCGATTTCTCTGCCATTTGTAAATAGATTTTGATGTTTTTTTTTGTTCGGTAGGCATACTTCAGAGGTGGTCCCATATAAATTTTATAGAAATTGATTGAGCACTTTTCGAAAAATCATTAAATACAAAAAATATATATACACAGATGACTTTTATTTTTATTTTTATTGTTGATAGGCACGCGTTCGACCACTATATCTCCTGATGGTAAGCGATAATGTGGTCGAAGATGGAGCACGCTTGCCTAGAAGTAACCTATTCACTCTTGACTTAAAGACTCCCAAATTGTAGCTATCAGGAAACATTATGACGTTTTGGTTGTCTCTAATTATTCCATGATATTGTGGTTATCCATTCGGGCATAACTTTATTATTTAGTTTTAGTTCTGGGGTACAATAACTAAAAAGTGAAAAATATAAACCTTTTTTACAAAAAATACAACCGAGTTCTAAAAATTGCAAAATAACTTTAATCCGAAATTAAAGTTATTTAATATTAGTCGGTGTCAAATAACAAAGACAAACAAAATACAAACACCGACTTCTGAAATTAGAGTTATTTTGCAATTTTTAAAAGTCAGCTGTATTTATAACCGACTTCGAAAAAGGTCTATGTTCGACAGTATGTATTTTTTTTTGTGTATGTCCGCCGATTTCTCAGTCAATTGTGGACCGATTTTCATAAATATTTTTTTATCCAAAAGAATATAGTCCCGAGGTAGTCCCATATAAATTTTATCGAAATTGCTTCAGTGCTTTTTGAAAAACTGAACAAAAACGAAAAATACGTGTAATAGATGACTTATTGGTTTTCTCCAATTACGAGTATGTTTAAATTACACGTTCCATGTTACTGAGGTTTTTAGTTCTGGGGTAGAACAACTAAAAAGTGAAAAATAAAAACTTTTTTTACAAAAAAAAGGAAGTCAGTGTCAAATAACGAAGAAATAAAATACAAACATCGACTTCCGAAATTAAAGTTATTTTAAAATTTTTAGTGTAGGTATTTTCTTTTTTGGAAGTCGGTTGTTTTTTTTTTTTTGTAAAAAAGTTTTTTAATAAAGTCATCTACCGACTAAAAACATACACATACTTGGCCCGTCAGTTAGATTACCAAAAACAACTGGACACGATTTTTTTCTTTTGTCACGTGAACAAAAAACTGGCCAAGTGCGAGTTGGACTCGCGCATGAAGGGTTCCATACCATCGTACAATATTTAATATAATAGTATGTAGGTATTACCATTTTTAAGATCGAGCGAAAAGCAAAAAAAACACGTTTCTAATAGGGTTAATTTTTAATTTATTTGAACTCGAGCGACACCGCGATTTGAGAAATACACATTCTGTAAAAAAATCAACTGTCTACGTATTACAGATTATGAGATACAACCCGCTGACAGACAGACGGGTGGACGGACGGACAGCGGAGACTTAGTAATAGGGTCCCGTTGAAAACCCTTCGGGTACGGAACCCTAAAAGTTAAGATGACACAGTGTGTTGGCATTTCGCGTGACGTTTAATCATTATGTGTACCATATATATTTGACTGGCCTGTTGGTCTAGTGGTTAGTGACCCTGACTGCTATGCCGGAGGTCGTGGGTTCGATTCCCACCCAGGACAAATGTTTGTGTGATGAGCACGATCATTTTGTTCTGTGTCTGGGTGTAATTTATCTATAATATGTATGTATTTAGAAATATATAAGTATGTTTATCAGTTGTCTAGTACCCATAACACAAGCTCTGCTTAGCTTGGGACTAGATGGCGCTGTGTGATAGTTGTGGAATATTTATTTATTATTATTTATTTATATGTGTACCACTTTTTACCTACAAGTGACGCAACAGCCCCCCACTTCTGAACTTTGTAAGGTTTTATCTTTGTAACATTTTATTGGTTTTATTTAGCTTGCCCTGTTTGTTGATGTTTTTTTGGGTCAAAATTAGTAATTTGAATTTAAGCCCTTTTTTTTGGGGTGGGAAATCATCCAATGACATTTCTCGCTCTAGGGTGGAGCGAGACGGCGTGTGGGACTCTTACCGACTAAAACCCACCCCTGTTCCTTCCCTGCCTTGAGTGCCCAGAGGTGAGGTAACTCTGTTTCGAATTTATACTCAACCCCTGGGCAGGCATCAGCCATGACGGGCTCCGTCATGAATGCTGATAACTCTTTGAGGCGCTCGTGGAACACTACGCGCCGTCGACTCTCGGGCCTGGTGCTGATCGGACGGCGAGCTACCCATTACTCGCCGTCCGCAGGCCCAGGTAATTTAAGCCCCTTGCTGTTGTTAGATTGATTTGATAATTGGTACACACCATCGCGGTGATAATACAATTTCATAACATATTCAGTATCATTGTAAATCCAAGATGGCCGACGCCACCAAATGGCGGATTAAATATTTTTTTACAACCCGCCATTATGGGTATTAAATGAAAGAGCTCGACTAGTACAATACAGTACGCCATAAAATCCAATATGGCTGACGCCACAAAATGGCGGCTTAGATATTTTTTTCACAACCCGCCAATATGGACACAAGTACAACACAGTGCACGTCGGATCATAGAGTTTAGATAGTCTATAGATTAAAACTGGAGAATACCCATAGCTAGTCCCTACACGTGGTCCCCGGGATGTGCTAACCAGGTAACACTAACTGGTGGATGGTTTTGACCAATGGCTTGTGATCACCCACTGGGCAAAGACGTACCGCCAAGCGGCCTAGCCGTGTTCCGGTACGTTGCTCAGTGTAGCCAATTCAGAGGAGTTGGCTCGAAATAGTGGTACGAATGCAGGCAGACCAACCAGGCTCGCGCTGATATGGCCATATCGGAAAAGTAGTCGCGGAGGGTAGCGGGATACAAGGCGACGTGCGCCGCTGGCGGACCGCAGGTAGATGGGGGCCTAAGTAGTGTGCTAGCCACACATTAAAAACTGCCCCACCAACTGTCAAAAAATCCTGGAATGCACCATCGTGCTGGTCGGCGACCAGATGAGAGGGCCCGATGGACATTCCCGGGGGGGCTCGGGCGTTCCCGCTGTCTCCAGACTAGTCCTCCAATGATGGCGTCAGAGCGTGCCTGAAGTTAACCAGCGTGGAACCTCATTTCACTTCCTTCTCCTCTCCCTCCTTCACTCTCCAAATGAACAAAAGGAACAAAAAGAAAAAAGCTGAAAAGCCGCAGGACTCCTTCTCTCATAAATTGCACCTCAGTAACATACGAGGTCTGCATTTAAACCTCACCGCAGTCCACTATCTGAAGACTGAGAAACCAGCGCTCTTATCTCTGCAACCTTGAGGACTCCAGTTTCTCAACGCGTTGGGTTCTAGTGAACATAGGCCTGGATAAATTTTCTACCAACTTCTTACAAATGTGTTCACGTACCTTCACCTTAAAAGCGATCCGACTGGTTGCCATCCTAATGTTCAGAGGTAGCGTATTAAAAAAAAAAATTGAAAAATGATAAATCCAGAGTGGTGTGAAAGACAATCACTTGTAGACCGAAGATTTTGACTGTGGGCAGAGAAAAGGAATTGAATTTGAGTGGTCAGATACATATAGACAGAATCCTAAAAAAATACTCTGAGAATATTGTTACATAATCCTTGAAAGAGACAAGAGTCTCATTAGAATCCGTGCCTAACATCCCCTCGAGCAAATCTAGATTTAATACAAATGAATTAGATAAGTTTTAGGCTGAGGCTTTTTAGCGTCTTTTGTAATTTGTACAGGCAAAAGGCCAAATACTACTTGTCACTTTATTCTTTCCACTGTCTTGTTATTCCTTACAGAAATCTACTGTATTTAATTTGTTCTATAAACTACAAGGTCTTATGTAAGTACGTCATTACCTAATCAGTGCCATATAGAATTTTTTATCATTTGTAGGTTCGTGTTTGACCACAATCTCACCTAATGTTAAGCGATGATGTGGTCAACGATGAAGCACGCTTGCCTACAAGTAACCTATTCACTCTTGACTTAAATACTCTCAGGTTGAAGCTATCAGGAAACACAGACTGCGGCGGCGAAATCCACACCTTAGCTATACGCACAAACCCGGGCCTGCGGCCGGCGAGCAGTGGGTAGCTCGCCGTCCGATCAGCACCAGGCCCGTGAGTCGACGGAGCGTAGTGTTCCACGCGCGCCTCAAAGAGATTAGTGTCAGCCACCATTGGATGATTTCCAATCCCACCAAAAAAAAAAGCTATACGCACAAAGAATGTGATCCCAAAACGTTTTGTGCGTGTGGATGGGATGTCCATCATGTAACGGTAGCGCATCGCTATACGTCTAGTGGTTTGATGGAACGGGCTTGGCGGAATTAAACAATGCAATTCCGACGCAAACTCCCCAAAATGTAACCGGTAGAAAACCGACCGGTTGGCAACTCTACGTCGACATGTAAAGTGGTTATATTTTTAACCGACTTTCGAAATCCTCCTTTTTCTTCTATGTTGGTTCTATGTTCGACTGTATGTATGTTTTTTTTTTTTTTTTTATGTATGTCCGCGCATTTCTCCGTAAGTTGTGGACCGATTTTCAAAATTCTTTTTTTATCTGAAAGAATATACTCCCGAAGTGGTTCCATATAAATTTTATCGAAATTGCTTTAGCGCTTTTTGAGAAACTGAACAAAAACGAAAAATACGCATATCTTGATGACGTTTTTGTGTTCTCCAAATGTTTAAATTCCACGTTCCAAACATGGAACTAAAAACCCCAATAACAATTGGGGTTTTTAGTTTTCGGGTATAACAACTAAAAAGCGAAAAATAAAAACTTTTTTACAAAAAAAACAACCGACTTCCAAAAAAAAATACACTAAAAAATTAAAAATAACTTTAATTTCGGAAGTCGGTTTCAAATAACGAAGAAGTAAAATACAAACACCGACTTCCGAAATTAAAGTTATTTTTAATTTTTTAGTGTATTTTTTTTGGAAGTCGGTTGTTTTTTTTTTAAACTAAGTACTCAAATCAAAAGGGGTATGTCTGAGCGCGGTCGTGTCGATTGATGCAATACAGACCGACGTCGTAGTGTGTGTTTTGATGTATGTGTGAGAACAGGGTCCTTTAAACCGTGAACTTGATTAATTTGGTCACAGTTATAAACATAAAGCCCCCTCCTAAGTACGCATGTTGTAACGGGTGTCTACGGAACCCTACATGGCGCGTGGCCTGATATGTTCTTGGCAGGTTTTTGTGTTTTAATAATAATAATTCATTTATTTTTCAGACAGAGTCCAGTTTAATATATTGATATAAAATTCACACATACAATAATACTCAACATTCAGTTTCAGTTCAAGTTTCGCCCCAATCAAGTTTTCACTTTTTAATTCTCTTATTTTATTTCTAATAATTTAATTTATTGTGTCTAAAAACTTGTAACGGCAACTTACGAAACTTCAGTTTACTAAAACACTTGTCTTTCATGAAATAAACACTCTCGTTTAAATTTAGCAATCCCATCCAACAAACACTCGAACCGGGCTTGCTTTAAACGAATAAACTTTTTAATCGAAATCGGATTTCAAGAAGACTGATCCGATTGTTTTACTTCTTATACAGACTTCAAACACCTTTTAAAGACGTTGCCTAGGTGTGTTTAAATATCAGAGCAAAATAGCTTTTTTATATTAAAGTATAGCACTTCAAGGCGTATATAGCCGCCAAGCGGCGCCCTCATTGAATAAAAAATCGTAGCAAAGCGTAGAAAATAAAGATTAAAGAATCCTATGTTGTTTTCGTTACAAAGAGCTTAAGGTATTTTTACGTTGTTAAAACAGGACTCAAAGTGTTTCGTATCCAAAGTAGTAAGCAAAAGTGTCAAAAATGGCCGTTTCTAACTTACTTAATTTTGAACGGATTTCATAAATTCTTTCGATTTTTAATTTTGGATAAATTTACTTCTTGATACTATAGAGGTATGGGGAAGAGAGTGTAAAGTCCCACAACCTCCATTGAAAAGGGAGGATCCTCCGAGCAGACGGGTGTTGTTGTATATGTTCAAATCGCGCGGAGAAGTCTGCTTGCGCGATTTAGGTTTTTGCTGTTTTAGTTCGTCTGTAGCGTCATAGATGTTACTACAATACAAATAATTAAAAAATGAGTCAATAACCCTATTAAGTGGTACACTCATCACTACAAATTGAGCTTTGATATGTGTATGTAAATATTTCATCAAATAACTTGAGAACTTAGTTTAGTATGAATAAAAAATATATAGACTTTGCTTTCAACAGCACAAAGACTGTTTACACTAAATTAATTCCAAAAGCCTTTGGATAAACTCCCAGATTTTCGTGGTTCTAAAACTTTTGCAACAATTTTACATAATTTACAATAATTACGCTTGATTTCTTCGTGCCTCGTATTTCCAATTAAAGGGAGATGACTGATCAAGTTTCCCAGAATTTTTTAAGGCAGAATTTTTTTACATTTTAACCTTAAATCGGGGAAGACAATAAACTATACGCGGTTTATATTAAAAATGTCTAGAAAGTGGAGTAAGATGACGGGGATAGTTCGACTCAAAATTAGTTTATATAAAATTTGATATTTTATGTAGGTAAATAAGCTCAATACTCGACTTACAAGGTTTATTTATTTTTTGCTTTTTAGTTCTTTTTCGTCGATTGAATTTTTTAATATTTTTTTTTATGTATGTTCGCCGATTTCTCCGTGAGTTGTGGACCGATTTCCATAATTCTTTTTTTATCCGAAAGCATATACTCTCGAGATGGTTCGAAATAAATTTTATTGAAATTGCTTCAGTGCTTTTTGAGAAACTGAACAAAAACGAAAAATACGTGTACCTCGATGACGTGTTGGTGTTCTCCAAATGTTTAAATTCCACGTTCCATGTTATTGGGGGTTTTAGTTCTGAGGTATAACAACTAAAAAGTGAAAAATAAAAAACTTATTACAAAAAAAACAACCGACTTCCAAAAAAAAAATACACTAAAAAAATTAAAAAAATTACTTTAATTTCGGAAGTCGGTGTCAAACAACGAAGAAGTAAAATACAAACACCGACTTCCGAAATTAAAGTTATTTTTTAAATTTTTAATGTATTTTTTTTTGGAAGTCGGTTGTTTTTTTTGTAATAAGTTTTTTATTTTTAAAAACAACCGACTTCCAAAAAAAATACACTAAAAATTAAAAAAATAACTTTAATTTCGGAAGTCGGTGTCAAATAACGAAGAAGTAAAATACAAACACCGACTTCCGAAATTAAAGTTATTTTTTATTTTTAGTGTATTTTTTTTTTATGGAAGTCGGTTGTTTTTTTTTGTAAAAAGTTTTTTTTTCAAGTTTTTATGGTTTCGTTTTCTAGGCATGATTAATTACATATACCCGGAGGGACGGACGGACAGACCGAAACTACATTAAGAGTTCCTTGTCCTTGTTAAGACTATGGAACCCTAAAAAAGGTTCCTACTATGACGTCTGAAAACAATCATGTTTCTAATGTGAGAAAGAGACGGAGCTACACATACTCGTAAAATAAAACCACTCACTTCCGTTATACCCTGTACCTATAATATGACAGGGGAGGAAGTAGAACAACGGCACTTGTAGTTAATAATGTGTTCAGTATTAACCCAATCCATTACCTCTAAGGCCGCGGGCACGAACTCAGCGGCAGCGGGGCGGCGGCGGCAGTAACGCGGGAGCGGTGCGCTCCAATGCATAGATTTTTATGGAACTGGTCACGATTTCACGAAGGCAGCGGAGCGGCGGTGCGTGGGGAGAGGCGTACGAGCGATGCGCGCCCAAAGAGTACTACAACTATACGATGCGCGCCTGTCTAGCGGTGCTCGCGCATGTGCATCGACGTGGTGTTGTGTATTTTATTTTTTGGCTTGTTAACGATCGATTTTTCAAAATACCCGCCGACGTGGTGGATCAAATTATTTGAATAATTCTTGTTCGCGAACAAAGACACTTATTTCTCACAACACAAAACTACGCCACTCTAGCATCGCGCGATCTGCCCGCTGGCTTCGAGACCGGGTCGGCGTTGCCGCGCCGCTCCCCGCGCCGCCGCCCCCGCCCTGCCGGCCGCTGACTTCGTACCCGCTTCCTAAGACGCTTGATTCCTTATTGATAAGCCCCTCGAGTGATTCCACACAGCTACATATCTGGATAGACCTACAAACAACATTCGTCCATATGTTACTCTTTAGTTACCGGGTACAAACAGACTTCATGCCCAAATATCACAATCTCCATAAATTAGGTTCTAATATATATATTTCTTTTCCTTGGTAACTAGGCCGTTCATGAATTAGAGATTAGACTAGGAACGAGCAGGCTTAGTGGCTTTCTTTTTTCTATTTATTAATTTGCCAGCTTTGAGAGCTAACGAGACAGACGTGATCTTATTCATATAAAAAACCAATTAAAAAGCCCCACTATGTGTCTCATTACACTTGAGCTAGGGTGCGTAGCTGTGCAAGTGAGACACGCTATAAAGATTCGTGAAGTGAGCTATGGGTGATTCATTGGATCAGGGGGGTGAGACCAATTACTTTTCTGTTAGCGTTCACGCTAACGCTTAGTAAAAAATGTATGGCAAAGACATTACCTGCGGAGAGAACTATCACTTGACTCACGTCCAGTTATGTCATTACTATACATTTTGTACTAAGCGTCAGCGTGAACGTTAACTGAAAAGTAATTTGTTTCAAGCAACAGATCTGCGGGATAGGCTACTCAGTACTTTACAAGGCTAGCTACAACTCTCGCGAGTCCTTAGCTCACATTCTTAGCACGCATCTTTAGCATGCATACATAGTTCAAATCCTTAGCACACATCGATCGCTTTGAAAAATACTTAGCTTCGTTGAACTCTGATCCACTAGAGCTATGCCAAGGAAAACTTAGAAAATCGAGCAATCCTATTGGTGGAAATAAAACACATCCATAGCTACGCAGATTAGCACATCTCTAGTAAAACCGCAGCCTAATGTCAAGATTTGCCACATATTTTTCGGTTGGCAGTTTCGATGCAGTCGTACCATAACGCAAAAACTGCATCTAAACTACAGCTTTGCAGCTGACGTGCAGTTCATATGCAGTTGGTTTTTTTTATACTTTATGGGCTAGATGATTGTAGAGATAGACTCTCTCTAAATCGAATAGATCGATTCAGTGATTTATCCACCCTTATAGTGCACCAACTTGGATGAACCTCGCGTAGCAGCGTTGCTCTGTTCTGGTTTTAAGGGTATGGGTGCTATGATATTATAAAAAAAAGTAGTTATGGCACTGGCGCGTGCATATTGTTGCAGACAAATTCAGCCAATTGTAGCAATTTGATTTAGTCGGCTAATAGCAGCGAGTGAAGAAAAGCGTGTCCGTCAAAAAAAAAAAGCGTGACAATATTATATCTATGACACCGAGTTAAAAAAAAAATAAGTTGTGTGTTAAGAGTGTAAAATCTATGGTTATTACGAAATGCACAACCACTCTAGCACCCTGGCTAAAGATAGCTGTAAAACACCGTATGGTTAGGATGTGGCCTGCAGCCGCAGGTAAAAGACTTGGGGAGCCTGTTGCCTCCCTGAACAGTGAAAGGCCCGAGTCGATGGCGCGCCGTGTTCCACGCGCTTCTGTCAAGATATAGAGCATGTGGTTTTGGTCAGTAAGAGACTGACAGACTCCTGCACCCGCCCCGGGGTAGAGGAACTTCATGAGGTTTTCCACACTTCCATGTAAAATACTGGTACTCAGTTGCATGTGGTTACACAGAGAGGGTCGATCGCAACATGACTAGAATAACCGGCCAAGTGCGTGACTGACTTCACACATTTAAGGCTCCGTAGCAAATGAGGGAATTTCAATGAAACAATCTCATTTATCAATATATTGGCATTTGTTAGTAAAATATACGGAATAATAAACATTATCACCAAATTTCAAGTTCATAGAACAATGGGAAGTTAAAAAATTATTCGGAACAAAATTTTGTGACAGACGAGGGACAGACGGACACGTGAGTGACAGCAATACGCGGCTCCGTTTAGAACCTTCAGGTATGAAACCCTATAATGGTCAGGTAGGTGATAAGGCATTTCATTTTTCCCTCTCGTATTACAGGGTACCTTGCATGTTTGTTAAGAAGAACAAAGATAAAACTTCATCAGCTCAGAACTTGATGCAATCAGTAGCCGGTACACGTAGGTGTGTCACCCTCCGCGACAGTAATGAAATCGTTCTTTGGAGCATCGTGATTCCTCTGTCTTGGTTTGCTCGAAGCCGGACGTGACTTTTAAGAGGGTCTGGCTCACAATGTAAAGTTTAATATCTGAAGTATGTACCTATGGAAAAAAAAACAATTTTGGTTGAAGCAGCATGGTTGTTCAATAGTTTACCGGAAGATTTAAAAAAAAATATTGTCACTTTTTAACCAACTTTCAAAAAAGGAGGAGGTTCTATGTTCGACTGTGTTTTTTTTTTTATGTATGTCCGCCTGTTTCTCCGTCAGTTGTGGACCGATTTTCAAAATTCTTTTTTTATCCGAAAGAATATACTTCCGAGGTGGTCCCATTTAAATTTTTATCGAAATTGCTTTAACGCTTTTTGAGAAACTGAACAAAAACGAAAAATCCGCATACCTCGATGACGTTTTGGTGTTTTTCAAATGTTTAAATTCCACGTTCCGTGTTATTGGGGTTTTTAGTTCTGGGGTATAACAACTAAAAAGTGAAAAAGTGATTTTTTATGCCTCTTGTACATATTTTATTTATTAAGTTATTTATTAGTTTAGTATAATATGTATTGTAGTTAAAGTCTATTAAAACAAAATCCAAAAGTGAAAAATAAAAAACTTTAAAAAAAAAAAACAACCGACTTCCCAAAAAAAAAGGACACTAAAAATTTAAAAATAACTTCGGAAGTCGGTGTCAAATAACGAAGAAGTAAAATACAAACACCGACTTCCGAAATTAAAGATATTTTTAAATTTTTAGTGTATATTATTTTTGGAAGTCGGTTGTTTTTTTTTTTTTGAAAAAGTTTTTTTAATTCAAACATAGATTAAGGCAATAAATTTGTTACACATTGTAAGAAAAAAACTATTAGCATGATGGTGTATTATGTATGAATATAAATTACCATCATGCTTGTAGATTCTCGTTTGATGATTAATTTTCAATCGTATCGTATCATTACGATACGATTGAAAATTAATCATCAAACGAGAAAAAGTGAAAAATGAAAGCTTTTTCAAAAAATACAACCTAATTCTAAAAATTGTAAAATAACTTTAATTTCGGCAGTCGGTGTCAAATAACGAAGAAACAAAAAAATGTATTATACACCGACTGCCGAAATTAAAGTTATTTTGCAATTTTTAGAAGTCGGTTGTATTTTTTGAAAAAAGTTTTTTATTTCAAACTATACCGCTCTGCACTAACCGCGCTGTAGACACTTAGACATAAAACTGTAGGTGATCTTTGTCGAGCGCTCAGTGTTGCTTCTGATAAGTTTTCCTTTTTTTAACCGACTTCCAAAAGGAGGAGGTTCTCAATTCGTCAGTGTTTTTTTTTTTTGTATGTATGTTACGCGATTTCTCTGCCACTTGTGAATAGATTTTGATGATTCTTTTTTTGTTTGATAGGTCATACACCAGAGGTGGTCCCATAGAAATTTTATCGAAATTGATTAAGCGCTTTTTGAGAAATTTAACAAAAACGAAAAATACGTATACCTCGATGACGTTTTGGTGTTCTCCAAATGTTTAAATTCCACGTTCCATGTTATTGGGGTTTTTAGTTCTGTGGTATAACAACTAAAAAGAAAAAAATATTTTTAATTTTTAGTGTATTTCTTTTTGGAAGTCAGTTGTTTTTTTTTGTTAAAAAGTTTTTATTTAATTAATTATTTTCGTTGGGGAAAAATAATAATCTCGTATCCATTAAATGATTACGTATATGTGTACGTAGTAAGATACCAAATAATACCCTTCAGGATCGGACAGGGTTTTTGTTACATGCTGTATTACTATGTAAATAATGTCAATTAATTGTTACAAATTATAAATCCAATCTTTTTGGTTTTTTCAGTATTCTACCAGTCCGACTGTACCTTGCTTGAGGTGTGTTACTACTGAACGACATATCAATTGATTCTGGTAGATCCTGATGATTATGAATTACAAAATTATTATTGTTAGAAATTAAATTATTGTTTATATTACTACTAGACTCAGACATGCTTGAGACTGTGACATAACCTGATATCAGATTGTTCAGACATAAATATTTCTTCTGTATTATCCTCTATTTCTATAAATTGTGGAGAGTATACATTGTTCTCATCAAGATCAGACTGAGACTGATTTGAATTTACAGATACAATAGAATCAGGGCTTAAGTTCTCTTGACTATTCTGTACATTATATTTTGGAATTGAATAAGAAGTTATTATGCTCAAATATAAAAAGAACTCTTTGCTATTGTCTTTGGATGTAAAAAGTTTCACCAGTATATTTATGGTAAAACGACTCATGTTGAAACAGCCGATCGATTCTGATAACAGCTCACCGTGAAAACGTTGTAGTCTTTGGTGAAAACTTAGGTGGAGTGAGAGTGAAGTGAACTGAACTGAACTGCTATGCGTTTACAGTGAATTATGATTTCTATTCAATGTTATGATTTAGTAGTATCCTATACAAAAGTTTCTCAAATGTATGTTTCTGACACATTGTCACGAGTTTTAATAATTCGATACTAACATTTTAATGAATTGGATACTGACATTAATTCCCAAGTCAATTGAAATAACAAGTAATGTAAGCGAAAAATTTGATAAAATTTTATCAGTCAAAAGTGTGACACCATGGTTTTTACATGGGTGATTCCAGGAGATTTATTTATAGGAATTAAATACACTTCTTCAGTTCAGATTCCACATAATATAGTAACCAATGACAGCCGGATGACAGATTGACATTGACAGATTGCGTGCGTTCATAGACTTATGTATAGACAATACAACAGTACCTACGAGTACTTACTAGTTATAATTTAAGTAAGTATCTTATTATAAGCGAAAGAAATAAAGTTCATTCAACCCAAGTATAAGTATGTGGATCCTTTGTTACAACAATTCTATTTGAAAAACTTTCTTCAGCGGCTTGCCGCTTGAACATTGATAATAATCCCTCGGGAACTACCTACTGGAATGAAATGTTTTCCATGTCCTTATCCACTACTTTTTTTTTTAAATACCTACCGGAATGAAATGTTTTCCACGTCCTTATCTACTACTTGAGTTCCATTTTTTATGCAAATCCGTTTAAACTGTCGATGTGTGGTTGATTGACAAATATACAGAGTTTTACGTTTAATACTTTATAGTATTGTTACGAGCTGGGTATGGGATAAATTATTTTACACCAATTAATTAACCAAATATCCTTTATTAACTCAACAACTTATAAACACAAACACTAATTCACTAATAATCACTATTCTCTTCGTAATCGCTTGTATTCGCATCCGTTCGCATCCGTAGTCGAAATCAGACTGACTCACTCGCCCGCCGTCCGGCCTATTTATACGGTCATGGAAGTTTCTAGAACATCGTCGAACTATCCTATACTGGAATATTCTAGAAACATCTATGAACTTCTACACAGTACCACAATGGAATGTTCTCGAACGTAGTGGAAACTTCTGGAAACTTCGACTACATTCTCGAACGTTCCAGTGAAATACGTTCGACGTAACAGTATTACAAAAATGTGAGCGTCCAAGCAAAAAGGATCCAGTGGTGATGTATTGAGTTAAGACCAGATTCGGTGTCTAGAGTCAATTGATAATAAGAATTAAAATCAGGAATGAAGTTGTCCGGAAAGAACCGGAGTACCGACGTAGCTTGCAGAATAAGCAAACTGAAGTGGCAGTGGGCTGGTTATGTTTGTCGAAGGACCAATGGCCGATGGAGCAGACGAGTCCTGGAGTGGAGACCGCGTATCGGCAAGCGTAGTGTGGGACGTCCACCAGCTAGATGGACCGACGACCTTAAGAAGGTGGCTGGGATAGACTGGATGCGGAAGGCGGAGGACAGGGTGTTGTGGCGCACCCTGGGAGAGGCCTATGTCCAGCAGTGGACTGCGATAAGCTGAGTTGATTGAATAAGAATTAAAACAAAATTGAAAAACTGACACATTTTTTATCAGACGTTTGAAGTTGAAGCTCTCAAAATGCTTCATTTGAGAAGAAATCATAAAAGAATTAAACAATTACAAACATCACACAAAGTCGTTTACTGTTTAAACTTGTAGATAATTGAGAGCATTAATTAATAATTAATCAATTAAAATCGCTAAATGCAATTTTTCACCCAACTTTACAAAACTGCGTATATCTCTTATTTTTATTTTATTTTATTTATTTGAGAAAATAAACGGTTACACATTACAATATTACATAAAATATGAGCTACAGAGTGAGTCCAATGTATAAACCACGACATTTTCCACATATTATAAAGAAAGTTATAAAACTAATGCGACGTGCCCTTACAATTTTATAGGTTACAATAAAATTAGATTATGTGATAATGATAACACTAAACTAAACAGGCATACAAAATAGAAGAAAAAAAAACAAGAAATTATAAATACAGTCTTAGAGTTAGAATATTACGGAGCAATATCCAAAGTGGTATCACGAATAAGGCTTCTAAATTTACAAGCTGGAAGAGCGAAGATGTCAATATTTTGAAATAGGTAAACTAAATAAATATATAATCTAAATATATATCGGAAACTAAATGCCGAGTACTGGAACCTTTTTGCTTGTACGCCCACAAATTAGTACGAAGTGGGATAGGATGACCTGATACTAACTAGCTGGGAGCCGTTCTATACACTTGACGACGTGTTAGTGCCTAAATACTTTGTTGATTTGACGGTTTTTTTAATTACTCTTCATATATCTCTTTAATATGTTCACACCATAATAGTTAAGAAAAATAAAATATGTCGATATTTTCGACTGTTTTCACATTTCGAAGCTCCGTGCTAACATCACTTGAGACACAATAAACCCAACCTAACCTTCCCATTTGTCAACAGAGCAACAAAGTCCGCACCCGCCTCGGGGTCCGCTTCGCCGAGACCTCCCTGACAGCGGTGCCCTCTCGCCTTGAGGTCCCGAAGGTGGTCCGGGGCCCTGCCTGACACCCGCCCCCTCGCCTCCGCTGTGCCGAGCACGAGCGCTGTCGAGTACTGCACCAGTATTACAGCGATAAGATCGCTACTGTTTAGTGCTAAGGATGTTGTATATGCTTTGGATTCTATCGAAAGCGGTGTTGTCATGTATAATAACGTGGTATAACGGCCGTCCATATGCAAGGTGACTTTGAACTCTTTGGCAATCTTTCAGGGATGAAAGTATCTGCCAGATTCGCCGAAGTGGTTGGAAGAGTCACCACCCCCTGAGTTTTAGTCAGTGAGAGTCTGACACGCCCTTTTTTTTTTTTGTCTGACACGCCCTTTCGCTCCACATAAAGCGGGAGAAATTATTTGATGATATAAACCAAATATTTAATCTTAGTTTAATTTAATTTATTCATCTGTTGTTTTCATCTGCCTAGCCTTTTCCCAACTATCTTGGGGTCCGCTTCCAGTCTAACCGGATGTAGCTGAATATCAGTATTTTACATGGAGCGACTGCCTATCTGACCTCCACAACCCAATTACTGGGTAATACGATACCCCTCGGTAAGACTGGATGTCAGACTTTCGGGCTTCTGACGACCCGTAACGACTGTCAAAGATCTGCGTGCCGGGACCAACGGCTTCGTGCTTTACGAGGCACGGAGAAGTCTCGGTATGTAAAGATGGTCACCCATCCACGGACCAACCCCGGCAAGCGTAGCTAAACCTGATGGATCAACCCATGCGGCTGTTATTACTTTAGCCACGAGCTCTTCATTTTTTGTTTTTCTGTTGTATATTTATATAATATTCATCTGATGTTTAATTGCCAATAAATGTTATATTTATAATTTTAATTCGTTTTCTTAATTTGTCTGTTAAATTATTTGTATATTTCATTATTCACAATAATTAATTGTAATAATAATAATAATAGCTTGGACCCTGTTCCCGATACCGGTGGGCTACTATTTTTTATATTTTTAAATGTTTTTTATATATTCTTTTTTAAGAAATATTTAAAAATGTATTTAATATGTTTAAAAATTAATAAACGAAAAATAATAATAATTCTTTATTTTCAGGCATCTAAGGCCCATAGATAAAATACACAACATTAGTAACCTTAAAAAATAATTAACTAATACATAATATTAATAAAAACATAAAATCTAAACTACGTTAGGTCGGCGACGTATTGCGCTGAGTCGTGGTGTCATGTAGCCGTCCGCGAAAACGCCGAAACACGACACCCGTCGGCCAAAATTCTTCCTTCAAGAAAGTCTCTAGATGGTGAGTCGGTACCCGCACCACAAAAGATTTGAAGTTAATCTTGTGGCGCGACTCCAACCTTTCGACTCTCAGGGTGAACTTGGTCTTCATCTTGATATACTCCACGACCTCCTCTACCTTCGTGGAGTGATAAAATAATGATAAAAATAATAAAAAATGTGTGTGTGTGTGTGTTGTAATGTTATAAATGTATACATAGTCAAATTAATATAGTGCATGTGGTGTTAGCCTGTAAGTAATTCTTGCACTTATAATTGTATATTGTGTACATCTTAATGGAAAGTCATGTGTAAATAATTGTAGGCTAACCTAAATAAATAAAAGATTTGAAAAAAAGGGGTGAAATTGTACTCAAGATTATGAACAACTTTCCCTTTGGCTCAAACTGTGATATGAAAAAAGTATTATGTAATTAGTTTTGCGAATATAATGACGGCACGATTGGCGCAGTGGTAGGGCGATTAGGTGCTGCGTGGCGTGTCGCGGGTTCGATTACCGCACGGAACGAATGATGGCCTACAAATAGTTGTTCTGGGTCTGGGTGTCTTGTATATGTGATTTTTTAATGTTTGTGAATGCACTAACGATACAGGAGTAATTCCTAGAGTGGGGCGAATTTTCCTTTAAAAAAAATCCTAGCGTTTTTTTTTTAGTTTACCTACCCTCAGAAAAGTTGTTTGATTCATAGTACAGATACTTAAATCCATCAGTACATTCAAATTTAACCCCTGAAAGATTTCCAAAGACTTACAAATCACCCTGTAGAGAACATTTTTGGTATCCATAATGTGTAACACCCAATTTCATGACTGCCGTCATTTTGCGGCTGCTATATGACAACACTGCTATTTTGAGAAATTTAAGCTAACTCGGCCGTCATCATAAAACGTATAGCGTTAGAAAGAAAAGGACTCAGAAGAGTGATAGAGTAAGATCCCAGAGCTGCCAGAAATTACTTATTAAATAAATTGACCGTCGGCCCAATCTTACCTTTAAAGCACATACATACTAGCACATACGCAATATCACACATTTTGTTCATTAGAAAACAAGTTATGTCTGGTGGCGCTGGGATCTTAAACTGTAAGTGAGACGACGCTTTTCAAAGCGAACTTTTTCTAACACTTTATGTGATACGTATATATTACCGGGTAAGTTATCACAGAGAGGACGCTAGTGTGACGCTGTCAACATCGGATCCGCAAAAATATACTGATTTAAAATCGTAATAAGACGTTTTGAACTGTTTAAATAGTGAAAAAGTGAAAAGTGGCTAAAGCATTGTACGCAAAACATTAAATCTTTAAGAAATACCAACGAGATAAGACAATATTTTTATTTGAATCGACCCAACGAACTTTGTGCGTTCCATCAAGTTACAGACAAAACAAAGAAAGATTTTCAAGTGAATTGTATAAAACAATCGAAACTGAGTGTGTATTGTGTGGAAGTGAACTCAATAACAATAAAAGTGATAGATATTTAGTACATAACCTAAAAAATAAAAAAATAAAATACCCGTCACACTTGAAAAAAAATACCGCAGACAGCACCATCTAGTGAGGAGTAGCAGCAACAAAGCTGATAAAACTATCGTATAAAAGCCGCTCCCGACCGACAGAGGTCACTTAATTAAAATATGGAAGAATTCACCAAAATACTTAAAAATATTCAAGATCGCATGGATGAGCAAAAACTTGAGATTCAGAGCATTAAAGAAAGTATAACCCAATCTATAAATGATAATATCAATGAAAAATTTAATATAATCGGAATCAAACAACAGCAACTTGAAGAAAAAATGGAAAAAATGCAAAAACAATTAAATAATCAAGACCGTTACAATAGAAGAAAAAATATTTTGTTATTTGGAGTAGATGAAGAAGAGAAAGGGTATCACGAACTGGAAAACTTAGCTCTTAACATATTAAATAAAAATTCAAGATATATTTTCGAACGAAACGATTTAGAATTTGTGAGAAGATTAGGGAAGAAGGCATCAAAAACTAGACCAATTCTTTTAACATTCACAACAATGGGAAAAAAGATACAACTACTGAAGAATAAAAAACATTTGGAAAACACTCCCTACTACATCAAAGAAGATTTTCCACCTGATGTAATTGAAAAAAGAAAACAGTTATCAGCTCAGCTGGAAGAGGAAAACAAGAAAGGAAACAAAGCAATATTAAGATACGACCGTTTGATAATACTTAAGGACAATTCACACAACCGAAAACATGCTAACAAACGTAACTTATCGCTCTCACCCGAATATACAGATCCAAACATAGAAAAACAGGTAATAAACAACAACCGCATGCCAAAGAAAACCAAAACTACATATTCAGCTCCTGTAACTATAACCGAAAAAGAAAAGTCTTCAAACTCACAGAAAACGATGCTCTCTTACCTAAACAAAAACAACAACAACGACTCAACTGAAGCCGGTCCCGCAGATGGAATCTAGCAACCAGCCTCGCCCCTCCTATACCAATCTCCCCCACAACGGCTTGTCACCGCGGGGGCAGTAGACTACAACCCTCCAACACAAAATAAACCCAAATATTACATCGCTACTCTCAATGCAAGATCACTGTCGAACGAAGTTAGATTAATCGAGCTTGAAAACGCACTATCAACTATAAAATGGGATATTCTTGGTATTTCAGAGGTACGACGTCAAGGCTACATAATAGAAGACCGGGGTGCATATTTGTTTTACTATTATGGTGAATCAAAAGGCATGAAAGGAGTGGGATATCTCGTCAAAAAACAGACTGAAATTATTGTTCAAGACTTTATTGGATTATCGGAAAGAGTTGCCCTTCTTCACATAAAAATACAAAACAAATCATACACAGTGATCCAAGTATACGCACCCACAGAAAACGCTGACGAAACTGAAATACAACAATTCTATGACTGTCTTAAACAAGCAATGGAAAAAAGCACGAAAAATATCATATTAATGGGCGACCTAAATGCAAAAGTTGGAAAACCACTACCAGATGAAGACTTTATAATGGGTAAATTTGGTTACGGTAACAGAAATGAAAGAGGAAAAATGTTTATAGAATTCTGCTATCAATATAATCTGAAGATAATTAACACTTTTTTCAAAAAGTCGCCAAATTTAAGATGGACATGGAAATCGCCAGATGGTAAGACCAAAAATGAAATAGACTATATTACCACAAACTTGCCCAGATCATTCATAGAGAATATAAATGTTTTAAGCAATTTCAAGCACTCTAGCGACCATCGTTTAGTTAGAACCACTTTTAAATTTGATAAAACAGCAATTAACCGGAAAAATTTCAACAAGAAACCACTAAATCAATTCGATCAAGAAATATTTAAAGCTCAACTTCACACTGTAAGCTGCCATGATAATAACGAACCAATACAGGCTCAGTACAACATTTTAGAAAATTCTATAATAGATTGTGCAAAACAATCAACTGTATCAACCAAGACACTAAGACAACAAGCTATTATAACAGAAGAGATAACAAAACTTATAAACCGAAGACATTCACTGAAAAATAAAGAAAACAAAACAAGAACAGAAAAGATTTTTCTAAGCCAATTGTACAGAACTATAAATAAAAAAATTGCACAGAACATCAAAACTCACCGAATAAATACAATAGAAAAATACATACAGAAATGTGGAGCAGTCAAAAAAGCGTTCAGAAAACTGAATAAAACGAGATATCTCATGACCCAGCTACAAAATTCATCAGGAGCCAAAGTTACAAACAGACAAGATCTACTAAAAGTAGCTACTCAGTTCTACAAGAAGCTTTACTCTAAAACAAGCTCAAACAATGAGACAAATGTCTTAGAATACACACCAAATATCGACCCTGTTCCACCGTTTTACGAAAATGAGATAGAGTTTTCAATAAGAAAATTAAAATCAGACAAGAGCCCGGGCCCAGACGGCATAACGAACGAAATGTTACAAGCTGGAAGCGACAAATTGGTCACGCCATTAACTAACTTATTCAATAATATTATGGTGAAAAAAGTACTACCTAGTCAGTGGACATGTTCCGAGATTACACTGTTGTATAAAAAAGGCGATCCTACTTTGATATCTAATTACAGACCTATAAGCCTAATGTCATGCCTTTATAAAGTGTTTTCTTCAACATTACTGAGACGAATAAGTAGAGTGATCGACGAGAACCAAGCCATAGAGCAAGCAGGATTCATGAGCACCCGATCTACGGTAGACCATATCCACACATTAAAATTAATTATTGAAAAATACAACGAATACAACATGCCACTGTATATTGGCTTTATAGATTACTCAAAAGCGTTCGACTCTATCTGCCACAACTCTATATGGAGAGCGTTGAAAGAGCAAGGACTGCATCCAGAGTACGTCAGCATAATAAAGGAGGTATATAAAAACAGCCAAGCCAAAATTAAACTGGATAGTACCGGACCTGCTTTTAAGATAGAGCGGGGTGTAAGACAGGGAGACCCACTGTCACCAAAATTATTTATAGCTGTCCTAGAACAAATATTTCGTTCCTTGACCTGGAACGACGTGGGCCTAAACATATATGGAAAATATCTATCCCATTTAAGATTTGCTGACGACCTTGTTTTGCTATCCGAAGACCCAAACGAGTTACAATATATGCTGGAGACCCTCAATCAAGAAAGCAAAAAAGTGGGGCTTGAGGTGAACCAGAGTAAAACTAAAGTTATGACGAACTGCACGGAAACTACAATAACGCTAAACTCTACACCTCTTGAGTGGGTCAAAGAATATGTTTATCTGGGACACCTAATTTCAACCAAAGACTGCACAAAGTTGGAAATAGATAGAAGAGTAAAGAACACATGGAGTAAGTACTGGGCTATGAAAGAAATCTTCAAGAGTACACTTCCTACCAACTTAAAGACAAAAGCTATGGAGATCTGCTTGATGCCGTGTTTGACATATGCCTGTCAAACATGGCCTCTAACAAGAAGATCTCTAGAAAAATTAAGAGTTTGCCAGAGAGCAATAGAGAGAAGCTATACGGGCCACAAACTAAGAGATAGAGTCAGAAACAGCTCAATACGACAAGAAACCAAGGCTATCGACGTAATCAAGCAAACACTTACACTGAAATGGAAATGGGCTGGACACTTACAAAGAGTAAGCGATGACAGATGGACCAAAACCATAACAAACTGGTATCCTATCAACAAAAAGAGAAGTCGTGGTAGACCCAACAAGAGATGGAGTGACGACATATCAGGCTTGATAGGAAAAACATGGAGCAGACTAGCTAGGGATAGAAAAAGATGGAGACATATGGAGGAGGCTTTTACCGCACTAGGCGGTCCTTACAATAATCCTAGATAAGTAAAGCAAATAAAATTCTCAAAAAAAAAAAAAAAAAAAAAATACTAACTATTATGAATTTATAAACTAACAATAACAATGATTGATAATAATTTCAATGTATAATTTATTTGATTTTATAGTTACTTATTTCTGACATTTTTTCTTCTCACAAAAACTAATATTTATTCAAATTTTGATTGGAATGAAGTTTAAAATTTATTTATTTATTGTAATTATTTTTAACTGTAATAATTAGTTTTAGATAAACAATAATTAATAGAATGTAGAAAATTAACCTATTTAGATGAAACTATTTTTTAACTGTGATAATTTTAATATTAGGTAAACAATAATTGTTAATGATTTTTATTGAAATTTGATTCAATTTGATTCAATTGCACTTTATATTTTTTTTTTTTTTTTTTTATTAATAATGTATGAAATGATTGTATATAATTGTAAGGAATCAATAAAAAGCTTTTATTATTATTATTATTATTATTATTAAGTTATCACAGGGAAAAGAGGATCTAACTTTAATGGCGCCGACAAAGCTTTAAATGTGTAATTACTAAGTAATAGGCCTAAAGTGTCCCAAAGACAGCTGTAACACGACAATGCTACAACGTTGCAAAAGTCGCAATCAGGACGACTCTGGGTGCCAGCAAAACGGGGGGCAGGGCCACTATCAACGGGCCCGCGAGCCCTATTCAGTCCCAGAGCCTTTAGACAAAATACTTTTCTGTTATCGTTAACGCTAACGCTTCGTGCAAAATGTATGGCAAAGACGTTCCTGGGCGTGAGTCACGTGACAGTTCTCTGTCTAACGCTTCGTGCAAAACGTGGTAGCCATACATTTTGCACGAAGCGTTAGCGTTAACGTTAACGGAAAAGTATTTTGTCTAACCCCCCTGGTCGGAGTCGCGCCCCCGCCATTCAGGCATCCGGTGGGATATGCCCCTCCAGTGATGGCGCGCGGCTCGGGACACTGCGCGGTCGAGGAGTTTGACTTCTATCCTCGTCCCGCAAGACTAGAGCCTGGGTGCGGCGAAAACACAAGAGCTTATTTTTAATAGCTTATAATAGCTTCATCTTTAAGTAACTAACTGATTATGTAAAAAATCTTAGAAGTATAATTTGACCAACTTCCTAGTTTCTGATTGCGCTGAAATTTGCATGCATTTTGCTTTTTTTTCATGCTTTGCATTGAATGTTTAGTTTGGATGACAATGCTTCTGAGTTGAACTTCAGGTCCACTCGAATTTGCGTGTTGATTTCCTCAAAAGCTCATCCCAGACATAAACGTACATGGTTCTCATACATAATATGATTTAACCAGTACATCTTGTATGGAATTGAACAATTTAAAAGAGACTTAGACCTCTCGAGTTTGTTTCGGTGTTTCATCTCAGGGTAGTCAGCAAGGAAACACCGCACCGGCCTCATTTAGCTAAAACTGACAAAAAAGAAGGTTACGTGTTGACGTGTAAAAGTGTTGTTAAAACCTACTTACAAAAATAAAATCATTTAATGAATAGTTAGCTAAGTGACGTCATTCTAAATTCAATATGGCGAACTCCCAAAGATGGCGGAGCAGTTTTTTTATGCATTCCCATGATATGGGTATTATTGTAACGTCAGATTATTTGTGTCTGAAGAATAAATATGACGGGTATTTTTTTTTATTTTTTGTGGGGTGGGAAATCATCCAATGACATCTCCCACTCTAGAGTGGAGCGGAAGGGCATGTCAGACTCTTACTGACTAAACCCCACCCCCGTTCCTTCCCTGCCCTGAGTGCCCAGGGGCGAGATAACTCTGTTTCGAATTTATCCTCAACCCCTATGCAAAATATGACGGGTTGACATAATTTTGTATAAAAAGCTGTCAAATGGCCATTTTTATTCCTCGGATAAAAGTTAACCATAGCATTGTCACTTTGCACCTATCTGTGGGAGCCATAAAGCAGAAGTGTACTTTGTAACAGTGAGTGGATCTAATTGAAACATTGGACATTAGATACAACGAAGTATAAATGCAGCCTAACTTGACTGTACCTATATTATAGGTTTTTTATACAAAGTGTGTGATGGACAAAGAAAGAAAGAATTAAAGTGAAGAAAAGAGTGTCTTTCTTTTTTGTAAGTTAAGTTCTTATCGTACCTTTAAATATAAATGTTTTTGAAATTGTTTGGTATTCATGTTTGTCTAAAAAAAATGTTTGGAAAAATTATCGTAACTTGCCTCAATTGGTTAATTGACTCATATTAAAATTGATTTATAAATATGAAGAAGAATTAGACCTAGGTAGGTCCCTTTTTTTTTCGGGGGATCTATCCACTCCTCGCCGTCCGCAGGCCCGGGTCTACGGTGGCCGGAGATCGTCTCGCGACGTCCTACGCCCAGTACCTCTACTGCAGTGGTAGCGGCCGGGGCCGTTCCCTCACGCGTCGCGTGAGGGAAGCTCAACGGAGTGGAGCCTTCGCGAGCATTACTGCTTTGCAGAAGCCGGAGACTGCCTCCCATTCCTTCTCGCTCCGTACCATGACCTGTACCAGGGCCGGGCGCGAGAGGTCGCCGCCACCTACCGCATCCACGAGGACACGGCGGTGCTCCGCCGTGCAGAAGCGTACCAGACCTTCACCGTATGCTCCACCGTGTCCTCTGGGCGATCCACGCAGTGGTAACACCCGGGCGATTCCTCCCGCCGATCTGATGCAGGAACCTCCCAAAACAGCCGTGTCCGGTGAAGACCTGCGTCAGGCGGAAGGTGAGGACGCCGTGGCGCCTCTCCAGCCACTCCTCAAAGAGGGGCACTACCGCCGCAATGACGTGCCCAGCGTTGGGTTGCGACAGTCGCTGTCTCCATGTCGCCATGAGATCCTGCCGGAACTCCGTCCGCCGAGCCCCAAGGTGTCGCGGCAGCAGAGTTTTGCCCCGGCGTTTGGCCTCCTCGCGCCACTCGCAGAGCAGCGCAAGTATCATGGCCTCCAGATCCCATGGCGACAGTCCGAGAAGGAGGCTCGCCGCCTCACTAGTCACACACACACACTACACACACACTAGACACTTGGAATTCATTTTAGTAAAAAAGTAAAAAAAAAAATTGCGACTATGGAAAAATAAAATATCCAAATAATGGGTAGAATATGTGACTTTCGGCTTCGGAAACAGTCCTTTTACACCCTATTTATGTGATTATTTAACTTGAAATAAGTGTTTAAATAATCTAAATACACTCGAATGTAGAAATCATTCGATTATGAAATCAATTAAAAAATTTAATTTAAAATTGAAATACAAACCTCAAATTATAATTGTTTTCTATAAATTACCACAATATGAATAACGAATCCGTTCAATAATTACATTTCATAAGGAAATGAGAGCAAACTGAACGTTCAATTAAAAAGTAAATGTAATGAAAAAGACTGAATAATGATGGTTCCGAGAGGAGATAGATAATGATGAAAAGACTTGTGAATATTACAATAAGGCTGACTGTCCATTGGAGCAGAGAGGAGAGGAGCGGAGCTGTGCCAATATTAAGGCGCTATTAGCTGTCAATGACCTTGAGTGTAACCACTCAAGGTCATTTGCAGCTAATAGCGCAATTATACGACTTTTAATGGTTTTTAATTGAACATCACGTCTAAACTAGTCTTATTTCTTTGAAAAAAATATATGTTACTCTAGTCAATTTCCGTCATGATTTGATCTCAGAATATTTGAAATTATGTTTTTATAACATAGTGTAATTAATTTTTAAAGATACGTCTAACGCGGATAAAAAATTGAGAATCACGCAAAAGCTATAAAGCGTATTTTTTATGAAACCTTCAACAATTTAAAGATTACTTAATTATTTATAATTTAGTCTCAGTTTTTTATTTTAATACCTGTTCTTTTATGTTTAATAAATTAATAATGCGTCTAATTTCGGACAGCGCTCCTTGATGGGCGAGTCCTATTACTGGGTGGACGTACGACGCGTTACGTGAGCTCAGCACAGAACACGCAAGCTAACCACTCAAGGTCATTGGCAGCTAATAGCGCCTTAATTGACAGACACAGACCGCAACTCCACTCCATGTCAATGGACTGGTAGCCTAAATGTTATAACAGGATTAAGTCTCGATTTGCAGTAAGGTTTGAATACGATTCGGTGTAATGATGATTATTATTTCGGATTTTAGCATCAAGGGTATCAATGATTTAAGGCAGTGTATAGAGTGCCACAAGCGGCATTCTATCACGATCAGACACAGTGCCGTCAGGTTTTGCGGCATAATTGTAGCGCCTGCTAGACTGAAGCTGCTGACTTAAATCGTCTAGATTATACAGGGTGTAAGGGGAACGCTTCCGAAGGCAGAACGTAGATTATATACAACCTAAAAATGCAAACGGATTCCAGTAACCTTTTGCTTTACGTCGGCGTCCCTTGGACCCACGACTCCACAGTCGTTGGACACGCGGCCGTCGGCTAGCGCGCGTGCAATTTAAACTCATGTTAATGCGCGAGCGTCAGCTGATATTTTACGAATACATTGTATGTTAAAGTTGTAAAGAAAGAAAGTGTCTTTAATCGCAAATAACGGTTTCATTTAACTGTTCTCACAGCATAGTGAACGCAAAATGCAAAAAAAATGTTTTAAAAAAATCTGATTTTTTGATGGTATCGAGAATTAGCCTTATCACCTGTCTCCGTTTTCGGAAGCGTTTTCCTTACACCCTGTAAAAAAAATGTCTGGTTTATAGCACTGCTGTACTTGTAACTATGTCAACTCTTGCGGCTTTTTAAAATGATGTACATTTGTATGCCGCAAGCTAACGGCACTTATAACCAATAGTGATAGAATGCCGCTTGCGGCACTCTAAACACTGCCATAATTTTAATATTTATATGTTAATTACTGTCATGTCTTTATTAGCACTCGCAAGATCGAAACGTGTCAACTGACGTACGAATTATCAAAATCGGCTATGCCACAGACAAGAAACGTACATCAGCACTATTGCCGACGTGCAACGTGCGACGTGTCATGCTATTTTAAAATGGTGTACTAGTATGCCGCAAACTGACGGCACTATAACCGATAGTGATAGAAGTCCAATCCTGACTGATATATCTACGTACAGCCTAAACCGCTGGTCCTAAAGACATGAAATTTGGAAGGTGCGTTGTTTGTAAAGAGTAGATCTCCAGTAAGAAAGGGTTTTTCGAAATTCAACCCTTATGGGGGTGAAAAAGGGGTTGAAAGTTTATAACACGGGAAAGAACTAATTCCATGCGGGCGAAGCTGCTGGTAGAAGCTAGTTATGTATAAATGTGGGTTTTAAATTTAATGGTTTTATAGGAAAACCTAAGTCAATGTGTTCCAAAATATTTCTAAAAGGGTTTTCCCAGTGGAAAACTCTTGAATTCAAGCTAAATGTTGTATAAATAATTTGTAATGAATAAGTGTTTTTAATTTATTAGATAAGGTTAAATTTAATTAATTAATTATTAAATTTTTACTGAAGAGTTTTTACTGAGATGTATTTAAACCATAATAATGTATTTTATTTCGATTCTATTAAAGATTTTTGTATAGGTGGAAGCGCCAGGGTAGCCCGCAAAATTCGAATTTTCGTTATTTGCAATTTGCAGGTCTGTGTCAGGTTGTATCTTGGTCAGAATTTGATTCGCGGCCGTAGCAAGTATGTATTTATAGAATTATAATCATTAAAATCATCAATACAACTCTTTCAGTTAGAATTGATGTCAAATGTAAGTATTTCATGAAATCATGACATTTTGCATCAAACTCTCTCAGTTATAATTGATGCGAAATGTCATGAACCTGACACTGACCTGCAAATTACAATAAAACGTAATAAAATTTGAATTTCGCGGGCTACCCTGGCGCTTCCACCTTAAATTTCGGGATTTTGCTTTTAGCTACTTAAATACATGTTCAATGTTGTGTATCTTGTTACTCAGTCTCAGAGGAAAAATGAAAATAAAGTTTACGTCAAATCTGATACTTGATGGTTTTATTTAGAATCCTGGTGACTTACTCGACATTCATTAACAATCAGAGAGGTGGTCTGTATCCCAGCAGTGGGACTATCTAAGTGAGGAAGTAGGCTATAATCCACGATGAGAACTCAGTGCGTGTTGGTGAGAGATTAATTTATAAAAAAAATACATTTATTTTAATTTGAAATCTGCTTCTTATTTCAACATCAACAATGCCAACCGGCAGTTTCTGACACTTTTGCCTACTACTTTGGATACGAAACATTCTGAGACCTGTTTTAACAACGTAAAAATACTTTATCCTATTTGTAACAAACGTGACGTTGATTTCTTAATAATTTGAAAAACGGCCGATTTTGGTACTTTTGCCTACTACTTTATAAATGATAAATGATGTTTATTCAGTAAATAGGTTACAAGGAAAACTTTTACAAGTCAATGGTTTTTGTCAGCTAGATGAGGCCGGTGTTTCCTAGCTGACTACCCTGAGAAGAAACACCGAAACAAACTCAGAGGTCAAAGTCTCTTTTAAAATGTTCAAATCCATACAATGTGTACTGGTTAAATCATATGAGAACCATGTACGTTTATGTCTGGGATGATCTTTTTGAAGAAAGCAACACACAAATTCGAGTGGACCTGTCCAGACAGTGCAAGCATTTGTCAGTCGCGAAGCTCAACTCAGGACTTTGAGGAGCTCAACGAACCGACGACCAATACCAAAGTAAGGACATTTGAGTAGGCCGCAAAAATACTCAAACTGCCAGACAATCATAAAATCTACATGAATATAACGACATACATAGTTCTCGCATTCACATTATTCTATATGAGGACCATGCAGCTTAGTGTCTGTAGTGGTCTTTTAAAGAAAGAACCAAACATATTTGAGTGGACCTGTCCAGTCAGTGCAAGCATTTGTCAATAGTCGAATAGCTCAACTTAAAAACCACTAAGGAGCTCAATGACTTGACGAACAATACCAAAGAAAAGACATTTGGGTAGGCCGCAAAAGTACTCAAACTGTCAGACAACGTTAAACATTACTGTAAAAAAGAGGAGAAAATATGTAATAATAATAACCCACATAGTCCTCACATTTACAATAATTAAGTAATCAATAAAAATTTCAAATATAATACTTTACAAAGTAAATATTCGTGACAAACAAAATAGTAATAATAATATGTCAATCAAAAAATAAAAATAAATATAATACTTAACAAAGTATTCAAGTCAAAAAAATATATATTAAAAATATAATATAGGTACATAACACTATACAAGTATTCATGTCAAAAACGAATATTAAAAAAATATATATAAAAAAATTAATCATTGAAGCAGCTCAATCCCACGCCTTTTTGTCCTCAAGAAAGTCATTAATTGTGTAAAAAGCTTTCTGGCATAGCTTACGTTTAATAAATGATTTAAATTTATTTATGCTTAGTTCTTGAATTTGGCTAGGAAGTTTATTATAGTAACGTATACATTGGCATCTAAACGAACCACCTATTTTTTCTTGAGCCTGGTTTTAGGTACAATAAATTTGTGTTTGTTCCTAGTATTTATGCTATGGATATCACTGTATCTTTTAAACAGATTAATATTTTTATGTGCATACATGAGATTCTCATAAATATATTGAGAGGGAACAGTCATAATATTAATCTCTTTAAATTTATCTCTGAGGGAGTGTCTGGGACTTAATTTATAAATTGCACGAATAGCCCTTTTCTGTAAAACAAAAATTGTCTGAATATCGGCGGCATTTCCCCACAACAGAATGCCGTACGACATCACACTATGAAAATAACTAAAGTATACTAAACGAGCTGTCTCTAAATCAGTTAAACCACGAATTTTCCTTACGGCGTATGCTGCAGAGCTAAGTTTTTTGGACAGTTTATCTATATGGGGGCTCCACTGAAGCTGCGCATCCAAAGTTAAACCTAAGAACACTGTGGAATCCTCGGGTTTCAACTCTTCACCCTTTATTGACACACTAGTGTTCACTTGTATTACATTGGGTAATGTGAACTTTATGCATTTTGTTTTTTTCTCGTTAAGGAGAAGATTATTGATGTTGAACCAGTTAACTACTGTTGAAAGAGCATTATTTACATCATCAACAACCACCTGCTGACGTTTTGCTACGAAACATTCTAAGACCTGTTTTAACAACGAAATTATCCTCTTTGTAACAAACGTGACGTTGGATTCTTTATTTTCTATGCTATGCTACGAATTTTTATTCAATGAGGGCGCCACTTGGCCGGTAGTAGGGTCTTGAAGCGCGGCGACAAAACTATCGGAACTCGCTACTCGCTGCTCGCCTGCTCGTTTATAGTTTGAAGCTCTACTCGCTACTCGCTCATCGCCGGCGGTGGGACAAGTGCCTAAAGATGGCTGAATTTGATCGATGAGAGGCGTTGTTTAATACCAAGATGAGATGTCAAATGTTACACATCATAAGCGACTATTCCAAGGCTCGCTTTTTAAAAAAATCGATTTTGAATCTGCCATTATTGGCAGATTCAAAATCGATTTTTTACTTATCGATTTTTTTTTGCTTTGTTTTACTTATGTATTTAAACTAAGCATAATATGGTTAAAGAGATTTATAAACAGCCCCTTTAGCCAAAATACATTTCTGTTAACGTTAACGCTAACGCTTCGTGCAAAATGTATGGCAAAAAACTGTCACGTGACTCACGCCCAGTAATGTCTTTGCCATACATTTTGCACGAAGCGTTAGCGTTAACGTTAACAGTAAAGTATTTGGTCTAAAGGCTCAGGTCTATTACTTTCAGGCAAAGTTCTTAGTCCGTGTATTTATAGAAAACTGCTTGAAAGCTTTATCGATGTTTTATTTCTTTACTTATATTTCTCAAGTTTGTAGTACGAGTATAAAGGGAAGCTATAAAATAGGAAATCAGTTCTAGCAGCTGCAATAGAGTAAATATACTTATCGTCATCATCACTATTCATCGATAGATGGCAAAACTCTTTACTTTAGCCACGAGCTCCTCCTACTAAATTCTCAGATGTTATTTCAATAAAATAATATTTCTGCTAAGGTACCTCTAGATAACCCATAAGTTACCTGTCCTAACAGAAATATATCATAGCACGGACAATATTGGAAATATTGAAAATATTGGTGCACTTCGCTGCAACAATAACATTTATCAACCATCTTTGAAAAGCTTTGAACCGCGAGAGCAATATTTTATCGAAAAATTCTCTCTACGAAGCGACGATACTGTATCGAATACTCGACGAAATCTACTTTCAAACTTTAAACCTTTAACAAAATTGCAAGTATGACTATTAAAGTTGAAAATCTTGAAGCTGTCGTTACAAACTATTCTCAACGTTCGAACACGTTTGCAATTCTCCGAAATCTTTCCAACTTCACGAACTCTGTATTGGTTTGCTTGAAAAATCGAGCGTGAGAGAATTTTATTAAAAAGTAGTTCTTACTGGGACGTTTCAATTGTAAACATGGCAGACTATAAAAGGGGTTCTTGGACGGGCGTTTAGATAAATATATCTACAACTTTTGTTAGTAGATACTAACATTCGGCTCGCCTTAACTTAGATATTAAACAAAATAAATAAAATGTCGTATGGTACCTTACTACATTTTGGCAGCGCGCTTAGTACATAATTTATAAAATGAAAATGTAAAGGATCCTGGTGTCCTGAAACACAGGCCACGAGCCTAGCTTACGGCACTAGTCGCGGTGGTGAGAAAAAATCATCATCAGCATTTTAATGTCTCCACTCTTGGGGCACAGGCTTCCCTTCTGTAAGAGGGTGTGGGTCATTATCCACCACGCGGGCCTAATGCGGGTTGGAGGATGTCACATGTCTTGGAATTGTTGGTTCTAGGACATACCGGTTTCCTCACTATGTTTTCCTTCACCGTTTCGAGAGCAGTGGTGATGAAATAATTTACACAAAGTAAAGTGCCTGTACTCGTATGAGTTCAAACCCACGAAGTTATAATTAATTTGGACCAATTAAATTTAATGCAAAAAGTAGTTCGAATTTTCACACTATAATTTTACTGAAAAGTGTACCTACTGACGGTTATGACGACAAACTCCTTAATTTTGCTTTGGCAAGTTATCGGACTTTGATTAAAAATTTGACTTTAACTTTAATTTGACAGATAGTAAAAACCGACCAAGGGCGTGTTGGACTTTTAGGGTTACGTACCAAATGAGGGAATTATCAATAAAAAAATTAGATTTACTATTTATATATTGGTAAGAATAGAGTTATCTACAGAACAAGATTGACATAAATGAGCATGGATGGAGAGGGAGATGGCCAAAGAAAGGATGGATGGATTGTGTGAGGAGTGATATGAAAGAAAAGGGAGTTAGTGATAGCGTGACGGCTGACAGGACCGAATGAAAGAAAAAAAAAAGTGTTGCGCCAACCCCAAGTAACATGGGTTAAGGGCAGGAAGACGATGATGATGGTATTTGTTAGTAAAATATACGTAATAACAAACATTATCACCACAAGTTTCTAAGTTAATGGTAAGTTAAAAAAAAATCGTAACAAAATTTTGTGACAGACGACGAACAGACGGACAGACGGACACGTGAGTGACAGCATTAGAGCTCCATTTGGACCCTTCGGGTACGGAACTCTAAAAATGTGGGTGTACCTATTACCTATAGATAGGTACACCTCTGATTATTCTCCCGTGAATACAGGCGTAATGACATCGTCGAAGTGTAACAACAAATCAGAAATATTTTCACAATTACAATATTAATTAATTAAAATTAACACATTCAAATACAGTAATCTTCCTTATTCCACATTCAGTGTACATCCAAACGGACACGAGTCAGTTAAATTAATATTCTATCAACGAGATCTGTTTAAATAGTACCCAAATATACACGAAATAAGGCAAAAGAGAAAGAGCTATTTGACACAAATTACGAGTCAGTATCACGCTTTTAATAAAATACGAAACTCATGGAATGAATAAAAATGTGTAAGATCAATAAGAATTCAGTCTAAAGGTCATTCGCTTCACAGATACAATGTATTTCCTCCCCTATATACCAACATGATTGTATCAAACATCGTTATTCCACCGTTTTTCTCTTATATAATATCGCTTGATACAGAACATTTATTGAATTTTACTCTGTTATACGTGGAATAGATATGTTAAAAGGCAATAATATGAGATCTGTTTTCTTGAATTGTAAAAGTAGGTTGAGGATTCGAGAATATATGGTCAATATCGACAAAGATACTGAATGCTTTCAAGTGACAATTTCATCATTGTCCTGACACTGATAGTACCGCAGAAGTCGAGGGCAGAGGAGGCCCAATTGGCCTCCTAAAATCCAACGGCGAGGCTACGCGCCCTCCTATCGTTGTCATTTATTGTCAATTTTTAATTTATTGACAATTTTGATTTATTGATTTTATGACTTACAATTGACTATTTCATATAATTAGTTAATGTTTCATTAATATTGTACTTACAGTAAAATTAAATTTTAATGTTATTTTAAAATCGATCATACTATATTTTTACCTGTTTTTAAAATTACATCTTTTGAAAAAACTATAGCTATAAAAGTTATACTACGCTAGTATTATATTATCTGTGGTAATACTAACACCTGATTGTGGACCAAAGCTGCCTTAAATAAATAAATATTAATTCTTTACCATGTAGTAAAATATAATTATTTTACTACACTGTAAAGAAGGTTTCTCTGTGCTATTTCTCAGAGTTTTGTTTTTTTCTTAAGTGACCAGAGGAAGCTGTGACCGAAGATTGAAGTAAAGGGGTGGGCCAAAGAAGTTTACCCCCCTCCCCGTCAAGACTACTTCCGCGGTCCCTGTACTAATCACTGCCTCAATGGTGATATTGGTTTTTTTGGAGTAGAGATCAAGAGCTTTCTAGCCTTATGTCTAACTGGAATTTCATTTCCGTACTTAGTCCATGGTGTACCATAGAACGTGGGCTGTAGCGGCCTTTATTCCAACCAGCTCATCTCACTCCAGAAACAGATTAGGCATCTCAGTCTATTAAGGGTGTCTTTGAGGAAATTCAGTGATCCTAAGGTTCGTATGCGCATATCGGCGACGCCAAGATGCACGTGCGCGATTGTTTCCTCCGGCTCCTTGCGTGTTCTGCACTGGTGACTATCCGTCACGCCGTATTGTGTTGAGAGGTTTTTGTGGAGCAAGTGAACTAGTGTTGCCCAAAATCGGTCTTGGTCTTGCAGTCTTGGTCTTGTTCTTGCATTTTCGCAAGACCAAGACCAAGACCAAGACCGCCTTATTGTAGCAAGACCAAGACCAAGACTGGACCTTGCAAGACTTGAGCAAGACAAGACTTAAGCCTGCAAGACTCTTGCGTCTTGCAGTTAAGACAAACTGAGATTTGGGCGTTATTAAGTAGGTATTTGGTTTCAATCCCGATTTTGAGAGACGTTCCCCAGTATCAAAACCGTAGGTATCGTCATAACACTAAACTAAGGGCTGCAGTTGTATCTGCAGTTGGCAACGTGCCACTCGTCTGAAAGAACCCTAAAAGGTATTGTATTGATTAGGTAGGTAAGTACTTATTATACGAGTATTTCAACTATTTATTAAGTAGGTAGCGTGTTATTACTCACAAATCTGTTCCCATCATCCCATGTGATAAAATGTACCTAGAATAACTTTCTAGCAAAGTTCAGACATTGTACGTATCTACCTACCTATAATATATATATATATATATGTTATACTTGTTTATGTCTAATGTGCCGATCTAACGTTAGTACTCGTAGGTTGGTATGTGCTTAAGATTATAGCCAACAAAATTATATAAACATTATGTAGGTACCTACTTATATTTCAAAGTTTATATTACTCTTTTATTCAGCAAAATTTAAATCTAACAGCGAGTCGAGACGACAAATTGCCTAAAAAATGTACCTACGCACACTGTAATGAAATCTGCTAATCTCAACACACACGCACTTCCTTATTTTGGCGGCATAGGTAGGCTTTGCCTGTAGTCTTTTTTTATTGGTTGATTAACATTGTACATTGGTGAATGCTCCAGGATAGCCCGCGAAATTCAAATTTTCTTATTTTTTTTGCAATTTGCAGGCCAGTGCTTGATTGTTTGTTGATTAAAATATTATTCGCGCTGTAAGACGTATGTAGTTACAGAATCATAATTATCAAAATCATCAATTCAACCCTCCAAGTTCATAAAGGTCGTAACTACATACGTCTTACAGCGCAAATCATAATCTAAAATCTAAACTAACGTGTTCAATAAATAGCAATAGGCTAATAGATATTTGCAAGACTTGCAAGACTTGCGAGACTCTTGCTGCAAGACCAAGACCAAGACCAAGACTGAGAGCGCAATACCAAGACCAAGACCAAGACCAAGACTGGCCTAAGTCTCGTCTTGGTCTTGCATTTGGGCAACACTAAAGTGAACCGAATTGTCAAAAACTCGTCAGTGTAAAGATCATCCACCTGTCGTAATTGCCAATTTATTTAGAGTCAGCGCAGAATTTCTTCTTTTGTCGCACCAAACACCAACACAAAAAACTCGAGTTTTTTTTATCGGTAAGTTATATAACTGTGTGTTTTTACTGATTTTGTTATAGATGTATGGACCCATGTAACACGGTTGTCTGAAGAAGTCTGTTTTACACGATTTCAGGTCAAAGACTAGGTCCTTCCTACGTTTGTTTTTCATTCTTTCCGGGTCGTACGTTGAGCCTTTATGGGTTATAAGCAGAACTCTCCTGATATAAAGTTGTCGAACTGTCAAAACCATACAATCCTTATATAGCTGCTCCGTTGGATACTGAAAGTTTGTGTATTACTTTGAGAACTGCACGTTGGGCTCTTTCTATGTTTAATATATGAGTTTTGTGAGTACTCCCCCAGATAGAGATACAGTATTCCAGTACTGACTAGCACAGGGATAGATATATTGTTTTTAACAAGTTCGAGTCACACACCCTGCGTAATTTCTTAAAAACTGTTATTAACTTTCTAACCCTTGAGCTTAGTATTTTTACGTGGAGGGTGAAGTTTAACTGATCGTCCACTTGTATTCCGAAATATTTTATACAGTTTGTTTTTTCAAAAGGGAGACATCTGCATTCACTGATATTGATTTGATTACAGGTGTGTGCTTGGACTTCAAACAATTCATTATCAGATGGTGGGACCTTCTATATCGAGAACATGAGGTATTTTGTTTTTTCTACGTTAAGGGTAAGTAAGTTAAGGTATCCAATGACTGTTCTCAGTCCGGCGTTTGTAAGAGCGGCATACTCTGACCATGTATTTCCATGGAAGAGGATTGCCGTATCGTCTGCATTAGTTATTATTTGACCATTTTGTAGATTTAAATTACATATATCATTTACATAGATTTTTTTTTGGGACAAGCCCGCCACACTATGCCCAAACCCACACTCCCCTGTTGTATACGAGTATTTAAAAGTGGCAACATTCCATTCCCTGTTACATGACGCACGCGCCGCTGGCTTTAATTAATCTATGCCACTCAGCTGTCAGTAAACTATTTTTGACAATAACTGAGAACTGCGGGTTACATAATAAAAAATTCTCTTCTTCCAAACATCTCTGTCTGTTGTCATCTAAATAGTCACCTCGTTCCTAGCCATGCCATCTGTCACACAATCCATCCATCGCTTTTTTGATCTTCCTCTGCTCCCCCTTAAAAAGACACTACAACCCACCCTGACATACAGAAAGAAGATTCAGTTTCCTATATAAACCTGCCTTAACCAGTATTCTATAATTGAATTTATAATTATTTTAATACAGCGCCACCGACTCAAGTATCGACTTTAACATTGTATGTTTTAATTAAGTGACCATTTTTACGGACCGTGTGACACTCACGTGTCCGTCTGTCCGTCCGTCACAAAATTTTGTTACGAAGAATTTTTTAGCTTCACATTGACCTATGAACTTGAAAGGTGATAATGTTTATTATTACGTATACTTTACTAACAAATACCACTAGATGGTACGGAACTCTTAAGGCGCAGTTATACGACTTTTAATGATTTTTAATTGAACATCACGTCTAAACGACTTGTCTTATTTCTTTGAAATAAATATATGTTACTCTACACAATTTTCGTCGTAATTTGATCTCAGAATATTTGAAGTTATATTTTTCTATCATAGTGTAATTAATTTGTAAAGTTATGTCTAACGCGGATAAAAAAATGAGAATCACGCAAGAACTATAAAGCGTATTTTTATGAAACCTTCACCATTTTAAAGATCATTTAATTATTTATAATTTAATCTCAGTGTTTTAGTTTAATACTTGTTGTTCTACGAGTAATAAATTAAAAATGCGTCTAATTTCGGACAGCGCTCTTTGATGGGCGAGTCCTATTACTGGGTGGACATACGACGCGTTACGTGAGCTCAGCACAGAACACGCAAGCTAACCACTCAAGGTCATTGGCAGTTAATAGCGTCTTAATGTGCGAAATCCAGCACGCAATTGGCCAGTTTTTGTATTAAAAAGGCCCAATTTATGAGTTCCAATAGAATTTAAACTTTGTCTTTTCATAGAGTTGGCTATTCCAAAACCATCTATCCCGAATTCTAAATTAAAATATAAGTTGAAGTCTCGACACTCACAACTTTTGACCCCCAAGATTCCTAAGCCAAGGCGTGAAATACCAAACAACCCAAAAATAGACTGATGAAAGATTTTTTAATATAAAAAGCTCTTAGTACTGTGTTGATGGTGTCTCACTTATCCATCCAATTACATTAAGTAGGAACCTGAGTAGGATGTAAAAAGGGATGAAGTTGTTATCAGAGATTTAACTTGATTTATTATTAAACGTTCAGCTGAATTTCACAAATGATTTGTTAGAATAAACAACGCCAACGCAACGTAAATAGAGTCGGCGATGAAAATGATAATAGATATTATCTGTGTTCTATTAAAGTGATCGCATTATTCATGTAGGTAGGCCTAGTTCTGTTTTAATAATATCTTACTTGATTGATTTCTGTTCATTTCTATAATTAATTTGACGGATTCCAGGTGTCTGAATATGTAGTACTGTGGCGATTGTATAGGTACACTGCCTAAGTCCGCGTGTGGGTACCGGCCTTCAGCTGGCAGTTGAGAATATTGAGGAGTCGTTCGAATATAGAAGGAATAGGCATCACGTTTGTTTTATGAATTAGTTCTGCTCGCCCGTTGGAAATGGACATATTTATAACTTAGCTAAATATAAAAGTTCAGAGTGCCTTATCCTCTTTCTTTCATCACACTCCACACATAAGCCAGTCACTCTTACACACTACACTCTCGCAGTAAGCAAGCGAGTGAGACAGCTCCCCAAGCTATAGAGCACCCCTAGAACCCTGCAGGCCTTACTGGAGCCCTGGGGTCTACAGTACCTACCTTTAAACGTGCTGTTTGGCCGAAAGCTTCTTCAGACGTTGGTAGACCCTGGGCTGACATCGTATAGAATGTTATGGTGTTAGGTCTTTACCTATGCTACTCTAACTTGCCGTTTTGTGCTGTGAAAACTAAAGCATATTATTCCTTTTTTTTAAATTAATTACTAATTTGTTTCTTTGGCTTTTTCATTTTCTGTAATATAGCCATATTTGACCACTACCTCACATGACGGTTATCGATGCTTCAGCGAGCCGTCAGAGAAGGATCAGGGCCGAGTCGACGGCGCGTAGTTTTCCACACGCGTCTCAAAGATATTTCAACAGCACCTGACGGGGCCCGTTAAGGCCGATGCCTGCCTGGGGTCGTGGATAAATTTGAAAGAGAGTTACTGCGGCCTTTATGGTGGTGACCAGATTTCAGAATTATCGTGTCCGGCCCTTTCTTTGGATTTCCGATAATAATCCATCGCAACCTGCTCAATTTTTTCTCAAATTCGGTGATCTTCTCGTTGGTCTGAGTATTCTTGTATTTAATGTTGCCGGGTACAGATGTCGGTTACTGTTGGGGTAGCCGGATCGTATCCAGAGATTTTTAGCACCCCTTGCCTCGCCGTAGCCTTGACCGCTACCGGAGTCAAGGGTAGACAGGCAGCCGGGCACTAGGGACCATTTTTTTGATATGCACCTCATGGAGGGGCTTGCCATAATCGCCGCGCTTGGCAGGCGGGTTGGCGATCGCAGTGTAGCTGTTGCACAATGCGCAGAGAATGCTGCTGCCGATTTTCTGATGAGTCCCTTAGTCGCCTTTTACGACACCCAAGGGAAATTATAGGATGGTAAGTCTTTTGCGTCCGACACCATGTGGAACGATTCTTTTACGTTCTATACCATACGAACGTCGTGATTATTTTAAGCATAGTCTAGCTGGCCCGTCGAAGAGGGCGCATATACTCGTATATATTTACTTAATAATGTAAAAGTACAGTACGCTATCCCACCGTGTTTGCCTCCGTACACTACACACATAATCAAGTGCACTTGCATACACGACGCCCTCGCATACCAGCGAGTGAGGCTCTACAAGCAAAGGCTGAATAGAGTGATAGATCAATTTTGATATGTATATAGCTCGTACGAAACCAATTTAAATCGCTTTGAGCGCTCCGTTTGAGATCTAGATTTGGTGGTTTGTTCCGGATTAATTCCACAAAGTTAGCCTCATTTATTATTTTCTGCTTTGCGCGTTTATCATTTCTTTTATTTCATGTGATTATTTTAGTAGGTACCTACTGTTTTGACCCAGTTTTTGGTCCTTTTTCGCCATTTTTTTTTTTGGTTTTTGTTTAACGCTTCTAAAGTACAGTCTGATAGCAAAATTACTTTGATTACTCGACTGCAAAAAGGGGTTATTATAATTTTCTCGCGTATTTACATGACGTTAAGAAGATACAATATCGATGTTTCTTGATAGGAAATGAAGGTTCGTTGCATTTGAACGGTCGGACATCTTTGTATATAAAATTTTAATGCTGTTGTTTAGGATACGAATAACAGAATCTCAGATGAATAAGGCCTTATTTTTTTAAATATTCGATTTCCGATATTCCAAAAAACTAAATTTAAAATATTGAAAAAAATACAGAAAAAACTTTTTTACAAAAAAATGGAACCGACTTCCAAAAAAAGTGCAAATAACTTTAATTTCGGAAGTCGGTGTTTCTGATTTTGTGTCTTTGTTTTTTGACACCGACTTCCGACATTAAAGTTATTTGCACTTTTTTTGGAAGTCGGTTCCATTTTTTTGTAAAAAAGTTTTTTCTGTATTTTTTAGTTGTGGTTCACCATTAATTTGTGTTAACAATTGATAGACATACGATTGCAGCAATCGCGGTTGATTTGCTGTCAATTTTTGAAGAGTTCCGTAGTCTCTCTCCGGAACCGATCATCAGATTTATATGCAATTTAAATGGGACCATTTCGAAACAAATCCCTTTCGAACAAAAAAAAAAATTTGCAAATCCGTCAATAAATGACGGAGTTATCCCCGAAAATACATAAAAAAAAAAAAAATACAGACAACCGAAATGATAACCTCCTCCTTTTAATCACCTAGCTATGATCCGTTCTGGAACATTACCAAGTGCATTGCGTCGATAGAAGAAATTGGATTGATTTGAATATTCGAATCAAATCAAATCTAGTCGATCGAAATTAAAACAAAACATAATTTAGTTACTTCTAGGCAAGCGTGCTCCATCTTCGCCCACATCATCGCTTACAATCAGGTGAGAGAGTAGTTAAATGAAAGCCTATCATGATAAAAAGAAAACCAATTCCCTCCTAATCAAGCGGTAGACAGAATTTGTTCTGTCTCATAGAATGCTAGGCCATTAGGTATAAAGGGATATTTACAACTGGGGTGAGCCCAGTTGCCAAGCACCACGGATTAAAACACTAATATGAATGGGTCCTAAATTGTGAGCTGTTACATTTGATTCCAATAATAGGTATGGCAAAAACGCTTGAACGTACGGAAATTCGTTCTAGTTTCCACAAGGTTTTTAAATTTATATATTACATTGCATTATGTTACTTCACCTCAATATCGACTGGAAGTGCTAACCGTCCTATACGCTTACATAGGAAAAACAAAGCTAAACGGCTTTGAAGCAATTTACGTCGTACTGTCCTATCCGCCTAAACAGGTGCCCCGTATAGCACATACAACCCAGGTAAGTAGCCCCATAGATCGGCTCTAAGTATTACTCGTTTCTTTCGGCCTAGCTACAAATTCTAATAGCTCGGTTAATATGCAAGATATAAATATAGCATAGAGCACCCAAAAATTCTTTCTACCTGTGATTTTTTTTATTGTGAACATTAATTCCGATGATTACGCCCTACATACAAACTTACAAACCAATTCTACCTCTTTATAATATTAAGTATAGATACAACAACACAACAACAGAAACGAAACAACACACCACACGACTACCTCTTGTTTTATTTATATCGCAACTATAAAATAAATAAAATAAAATAAAAAATAAAAAAGCCTTATATTTCTTGCCAATTACATGCATACAGAATTGAAAGAGTAAAAACATTTATAATTAAATATTGAGAAATTAAAATAAATTTAGATTGAATTATTTGTTAATTAAAAATAGCAAAATAATTTGAAAATTTGTAAAAATAAATTATATAAATCAATAATAATAATAAATTAATATAATAGATTGTAAATAATATTCATTACACTTTCATTCGATTATGTCATTAATTAAAACATTTTATATGTGCAAGAACCCCTCTTAGGTGAAGGCCTCCTCCAGAGATTCTATATCAATATAATGTTTACTACACAAAAATCACACACATACATACACACATTTAAGCACATACGGTAACTCTATTATAGATGTACATAAAAAAAAAAAAAAAAAATATTTTATTCATATTTATATAAATATATATGTATATTATATATATCTACACACCTCCACTTACATATACACACGTCCGTATGCTCTAATGCACAAAGCATGGACTTTTAGTTAAGTTTTCTGATGATGGGGGGGCCTGGAGTTCTAAGATACAGGCCTAGGCTTAGTTTAGACTCCAGATCTCCCACAAATTACATATTTCTATTTTAATTTAAGTACATACTTATGTTTTTCTGCCAAAGAACATTATGGATGTTTGAAGTGTAATTTGTGGAGATAAATAAATAATTTTTTGATTTGATTTGATTTGATTTTGAGAGATTGCCATGCGTCCCTATTGCTTGCTACCCTTGCCCAGTCCTTGCCAGCTATCTGTGTTATATCATCTACCCATCGTGTTTGCGGTCTCCCTCTCTTTCTGTAGCCTGCTGGTCCTGGCCACACCGTGGTTCGTATGGTCCATCGGTCGTCAGTCATTCTGGCTACGTGACCTGCCCATCTCCATTTTAGTTTCTGTGAGTAATATCGCAACTACTGCTTAATAATTAATTAATTAAGGAGCACTAATAAAAAAAACTACCAACAAAAGCCTGGAGCGCCTGAGATATACCTACGTACGAGGACATACCTACTACTCCAGATAAGCAAGCACGGCCCTGTATTTCTTACCTCATTTAGACCAATGTAAATATTGAATTAGACGAATACGCATGTGTTGGCTAGACTCTTAACCTAAGAAAAGGTTAGTAAAATAACATACAGAATTTAAGGAGAAATTTCCAAGTAATATGCATTGCTACCACTCAAAAGAAAAGCCCTGGGGGTTTTGGCTAAAAAGCTATCTAACATTCTATTGATACTTTAGGATTTGGCTACCTATAAAAGGTAACATTTACTGAATAACGTTTTGCGAAATAAATTTAATATCTTGAATAAATGTGTTTATTCAAATAGTTGGATTATGGGCCGATTTCACCAATTCTAAACACCCAGTTAAACGCGTTTAAGCTCGCTTAAATGAGTTTAGCCGCTGTCATAAAGCTGAAGAGTTTGTTTGGTTGAACGCGCTAATCTCAGGAACTACTGGATGGAATTGAAAAATTATTTTTGAGTTAAATAGTCCATTTATCGAGAAAGGCTATAGGCTATATAACATTCCGCTGCAACCAACAGGAAAAATGTCATCAAATGTCATCAATTAAAAATGTGGCAAAAACGGAAAAAAAACAACCTTTTGAGAGCTTCAGTTGCGTGCGCTGCGTAAACGGTTAAAGTTACGCAAAAAATACGAGTATGTATGACGGAATTGTTTTCCTTTTGAAGTCCTAAAAAAAGTCTACAACAGAGTATGTCTATCTTTTAAGGTTAACTCACTATAATCTTTTTTATGGTTTTTATTTTTTATGCTAAGCTTAGTTCAGTAAAACTTAGTTTATACAGCGAATGGTGAAATCGGCCCTTAGAATCAGAAACCTTATCTCTGTAGAAAACATATTACTTGCTTTTCCCGCAAAACCATGCACCATCTTGCTACCGTGAAGCCATTCATTTTTCAGGATAAAAAGACAAACACGGTAGACATCCCACCCACACGCAGCCCAGGAGCATGATTATAAAGACTCCAGCTAGCAGGCGCGAGGTGATAATGCGTAATGTAATTTCTCGTGCATTTTATATTGCTCTACGGCTAAAGATAGGAGTGTGCGTCGGAATTACATAGTTTAATTCCGCCAAGCCCGTTCCATCATCGGACCACTAGACGTACGGCGATGCGCCACCCGTAAATGGGACATCCCAACGACACGCACAAAACGTTTTGGAACAACAGTTTGGTTTGCTTACTGATAGCTACAATCTGGAGGTCCTTATGTCAAGAGTGAATACTTCTAGACAACCGTGTTCCATTGTCGACCACATCATCGCTTATCATCAGGTGAGATGGAGCTCAAACGCGAGCTTATTATAGGTAATTAAAAAAAATATGTTCGTGAGGTTGGGCGGCACGTTTTCTTCTTCCATTCTCCCCTCTGTGCCATCACACTATCATTCACTCCTTTTTATTTCATATCACTCTTTGCATTCCTCCTCTTTATTAAATAAAGACATCTCTACTTTGGTTTAACCCAAATATCTTTCATTGGCCTATGGTTTGACCAGGCCATTCTATTTTGATAAAATATTTTAATACACTTTTAGAGTACATCAAGATTAAAGTTTTCATTTACATAAAACGTTGAACTTTATGGTCTAAAAAGCAACTTTTAGATAACTTTTTGTTATCCACGTCTGCTCTTCGCTCCATTGGGTGGAGTGTTCCAATTTTTCAAATACAATTTATATTATTTGTAGCCTGCTGTGATCTCTGTCTGTTCACCCCGCACACAACACGTTTCAACCCATGTTTTGAAATGAGACATCATTTTGTAATAAACCTTCAGGATCGAAAAAAAAGTTAAACTATTTTCCTTTTTTAGTCTTGTCTTACTATCTGATAGTAAGCGATGATGTGGTCGACAATGGAGAACGCTTGCCTCGTCATCAAGTTTATCTTGTGCGTGGGCTGAAATAATCTCATACCACACCCCGACACACTGACGGAGATGCAGAAGACAACAAGTGACAGATTGAGACGCTGAAACCGAAAGGATCGGAATAAGTATTCAGCATCAACGATTTTTATCTCACATTTTTTTCAGATCTAAAGGAACTGCCTTGTTGTTCTAGTGTTGGTAAGCGCTACTGTTGGGCATAAGGTCCTGTGTTCGATGGGTCGGGATATCGCTAGTGGTCCGATGATGGAACGGGCTTGGCAGAATTAAACTATGCAATTCCGATGCATACTCCCCAAAATGTAACCGATAGTAAACCAACAAGCTAGCAACTCGTCGTCGAATGAAGAAGACTTAATTTAGCGAAATTAAGTTTTAGTCATGTCATTACTTTACGCTTTCTTACCTATTTTACGTTTACGCCTTTAGTCTATCATCAGCAGAAGGACATAATAATAGCATAGCTTATTCAGCCTACAATATTCCACTACTAGGACACAGGCCTTCTTTCTTTGGGCCGTAATCCAGCATGCGGACCCAATGCGGCTTATGTCAAGTTTTACTCACGATGTTTTGAGAGCAGTGGTGATGAAATAATATAGACAAAGTAAATTGCCTGCCTGGGTTCAAACCCGAGACCTAAAACTGGTTAGTCACGGCCGTTACCACTGGGCTAGTATTGCTCCAGGAGGATCATCAAAAGGAAAGAAGGAAGATTCATCTTATAAGAGATGTTAGTCAGCAAGTCCCCCACACAGTTTTTTTTTATTTTTTATGTAGAGTTAACATGTTCTTGTTGTGAGGTACAAATAAATATTGTTTCTTTCTTTCAATCGACGTGCGTGTAGAACCAGCCATCTTTATGGTGTAACGGAAAGGTGTGGTCATATTCAAAGTTCATATTCGAACTACTTTCTTCAAAAATAGCTGAGGAAATGCTCAAAAAAGAAAATTACCTCCCATATAAACATTGATCAGCCTGATGATAACTTTGTATGCAAATTCCAATTTTTTTAGGGATTTTTCTATTTCTTCTTAGAGAAAGTTGTTCATTTACATGGGCAAAATATGACCACACCTTTCAGTTACACCCTGTATAGTGCAGGTGTTTGGGCACTTCAGGCATTCCAATAAGTAAGTCATGTTCTGGACAGGGCACTCACATTCGATGTCTGATGGGTCTATAAAACCATCCATTTTTCAAGAGTTGTATATGCTGCCTCAGCTACGGGTGTGGGTACGAAACCGATTGAAACCCAGACGGGAACTGCAGTGGCATAAATGGAAAGCATTCCATTTATGGCACTGCAGTTCCCGTCTGGTTGGCAGATGTTCCTGGGGTTTCAAGAAGTCGGGTGGTGATTGGAGAAGTTCTTCCCAAAGCTTGCTTCTCACTGCAGGTGGCTGGTTTTAAGTATATTTCGGGGCTGTTGTACTTTCAAAAAGGGGATGAAAAACGTTCACAAGATAGTCCTGTGTCAATATGTCGATTACAGCACATCCAATAATATCTCGCAGAATAAATGGTCGATGGGGGCGAAAAGTTATGGAGTGGCGACCGCGTACCGGAAGGCGTCACACAAGGTGGACCGATGCCGATGACCTGGTGAGAGTTGCGGATATAGCCGATGGATGCGAGACACAAATGACTGGTTCGTTGTGACAGCATTTGGGGGAGGCCTATGTCCAGCAGTGGACGTATTTCGGCTGAAATGATGATGACGGTGACACCCAAAAATAAAAAGCATTTTTTATTTTTCAATGTATTCTAATTAAAATTAATTATATACAGCATGTAAATTTACTTTAAAACTACAGTAGCTAAAACTATTTATGAGTACATGACTTTATCTGTCATTATTTCTTTGATAATAATCTATTATTTGAGAAGTTATAATATTAAAATAAGTTTAGTAGTTAGATATTTGAGTAGATACTAAACAAATTGCTGTAATCCCGAATGAAAAAGTAAGCTTAAAGTCTCGAAAGTCTCGTATACTTACACATTCTGTGAAAATTTCAACTGTGTAGCTATTTACGGATCGTGAGATACAGCCCGCTGACAGACGAACGGACAGCGGAGGTATAGTAATAGGGTCCCGTTGGTTACCCTTCGGGTACGGAACCCTGAAAATGTTTAAATTAATAAACGAAACTAAAACACGTTTTCATAAAAGATTATTCAGCGGGTTTTAATAATAAAAAATTCAATACATACAGGATGTTACGCAAATGCGTGGTAATATTTTGGAAATGAACAACTTTTTTTAAGGAAATCAAAGAACATTCCCCAAAAAAAGTTGAATTTTCCGTAAAAAAGTCAGCTGGTCAATATTAGTACCAATGGAAGATCAAATTTTACCTAGTCAGCTGATTAAAATTAGTACCAATGGATGATCAAATTATATATAAGAGGAAGTCTGAAAGTGGCACCGCTGACTGAAAAGTTGTGTGGAAATCGGTTGTCGTGGTATGGGCATGTGATGCGGAGGAATGAAGAAAATGTCGTGAGGAAAGTCTTGTGTATGGATGTGGATGGCTATAAGAGTAGGGGAAGGCCAAAGAAACGATGGTTGGACTGTGTGAAAGAGGATATGGGTAAAAAAGGGGTGACTACAGAGATGACGACTAATAGAGGAGTATGGAAGAAAAAGACATGTTGCGCCGACCCCAAATAAATTGGGATAAGGGCAGGAGAATGATGATGGATGATCAAATTATACGTCAGCTGGTCAAAATTAGTACCAATGGAAGATCAACTTATACCTAGTCGACTGGTCAAAATGAGTACCAATGGAAGATCAAATTATACCTGTACAGCTGGTCAAAATTAGTACCAATGGATGATCAAATTATACCTAGTCTGCTGGTAAAAATTAGTACCAATGGAAGATCAATTTTTTTTCTTCAGAATTAACTATTAATTTCTTGAAGAAAGTTGTTCATTTCTATGGAGAAAAGATTATTTAAAATATGACCACGGATTTCCGTCACAACCTGTATATGTATACATAAAAGTGACAGCACAAAACAGAGCAAACAAAAACTGAATATTTATCAATCTGGATTAGCGATCAAGCCTACATATTTTATTATTTACCTGTATTTACATAGGAACCCTTTTAACTTACATTTGTATTTCAATAACGTTTGTAATACAAACGTAAGTAAAGCCACGTGTATTAGGTAAGGAGGGACTAAGGCGCTATTAACTACCAACAACCTTGAGAGATTAAGCTTGCGTGTTCTGTGCTGAGCTCACGTAACACGTCGTACGTCCACCCAGTAATAGGACTCGCCCATCAAGGAGCGCTGTCCCAATTTAGACGCATTATTAATTTGTTATACATAAAACAACAGGTATTACCTACACTAAAACACTTATACTAAAATATAAATAATTAAATTATCTTTAAAATGGTGAAAAAGTCATAAAAATACGCTTTATAGTTTTTGCGTGATTCTCAATTTTTTATCCGCGTCAGACATAACTTTACAAATTACACTATGATACAGAAATATAATATCAAATATTCACATATCAAATTACGAAAAAAAATTATCTAGAGTAACATATATTTTATTCAAAGAAATAAAACTAGTCGTTTAGACGTGATGTTGAATTAAAAATCATTAGAAGTCGTTTAACTGCGCCTTAATACGGTACTTATATTATTGTAAAGGACAACAGTTTCTTCTGGGTTTGGCATAAAATTAGAAGACAAAACTTAATTAAATATGATGCCGAATACTGGATGTACAATTTGTTCTTTTGACAGTTAGTTTCATTTATAAGAGTAAAAGACTTTCTTAAAAAATGGTAGAAATGATTTAAACAAATGTTAACTTATTAATTTATAATTAAAGAAAAAAAACATGTGGCAAACGCGGTCATAAAGTGTGCGAGTAGATGTGTCGTCTCACTTTCACGTTTCATGACCGTGCCTACTGACCGTGATGGTTTCATGACCTACCGAGTACTTATCATACAAGTTTACAACAGACCCATAAGACCCTTAATTCTACCTTTTTTTTTGAGTCTGGTAAATCATCCAATGACTTCGCCCGCTCTAGATGGAGCAGGAGGGAGCGTCAGACTCTTACTGACTAAAACGCACCCGTGATCCTTCTACTACCATTTTTGTTCCAGAGACAGTCCTGCAAGCCTGGCATGCATCGGACCTAGCTTCAATTAAGCTGACATCTCTTTATTCATCTCTCTCACGTGAAATACAATGTTGACCCGAGCCTGGTTGTTTTCAGTCGGCGAGCTACCCATTGCTCGCAAGCCCGTGCCCGCGGTGGCCGGGAATTGACCTGCAACTCCCGACGCCCAGAGTGCCTCCTGCGGGCCCTTTATTCTACCTACGATTAAACTTAACATAAACGGGTCCTTCGGGCCGTATTAACATGTCTGCAAGAAGCGCTGGCCGGTATCCTTTGACTTTTGGCGACAACTTGAAGTTGCGACATATTGCGCTGATCACGCACTTCATCTCCAGCATTGCGAACCGCTGACCTGTGGACAAGACAATTTTGTATTAGTTAACACGAAATGGATAGCTTTCCTACAATTTTTTCATATCACAGAACTCGAAACCACTGCCAGCAGCGACTAGAGACGCCGTCTTACTTCCTATCCTACTTATATTTTAAATGTAAAAATCTGTCTGTTTGTTAGTGAATGTCGCCTCAACGGCTTGAATAAAACGATTTGGATGAACATTGAGAGACCTGGAGCTACTTGGAATAAACACTTTTGACGGGTTGGTGAAAATCGTCAAAAAATCTTCTCCGAGTATAGGAGGAGAGAGTGTCAGACTCTTACTGACTAAAACCCACCCGTGTCATTAGCACTTTATGTTCCCACAATCCAAAAAAAAATCGGGCCGCGGTACCTCTTTCTCCCGCGACCCAGTAACTAGTTACCTCTTATAAAATAAAATCTGAGTCTGCTCAAGTTGCTCTGAGCACAAGTTTCAGCTATATACAAAAGGCACAGTTATAGCTGTCAAATTTCGGACACCGCCAGAAAGTGTGGACAATATCGTCTCTAGCAGCTTTTGACGTGGCGTCTCTGTGATCTGTGCCGTTCTTAACCACTCTCACGTCCCAGATACTATGATGATCCAGAAAAAAGTCCTCAGGAACGCCACGATGACCAACGTGGCCCACCCCAGCTAAAGTGTCGTTATCTGACATTTGGCGGGTTTTCGTTTTATGATGTACTAGCGACCCGCCCCAGTTTCGCACGGGTACAAATTATAATCTTAAACCTTCCTCCTGAATCACTTGTCTGTTGATGAAAGCAAGAAAATCCGTTTAGTAGTTTTTAAGTTTATTACGAACAGACAGACAGACGCGGCGGGTGACTTTGTTTTATAATATGTAATAATAATGTAGTGTATAAAAATGTGTAATAATAATGTGTGTACTAATATGTAGTAATCAGCCAAAAGTCCTCTATAGATATGTCTAAGTAATAGGTATTTTCTACTAACAATAGTTTCCGAGAGAATTAATAAAATAACCGTCCCCTTGATTTCTCTGTACTTTAACGCTGTTTTTTTGTGTGGAACTCAAAATTTATTTTTTTAGCTTGAGAACGGTAGATCTGTGGTCTACACTTTCGTATTTTGCAAAATGCGTCATTTTCGGAGCCGAATCTTTTCAAAATCTTTCGATTTCGAACTAAAACGGGTCGGTTAACGACCTCAGGATCAGTAGATGGCGTGCGACCAAGCGTGAGAACGTATTTGGGCTATATTTACTACCGAATTCTAAAACGACAGTCAACTTTCAAACATTTTTCTGAAAGTTGATTGTAGGTATTTTCGTCGTTTTGTTTGAAAATTAAGTAGATTCAGTTAATCCGCAAACCCGACATAATAGACGGTGTGGTTGGCTCCTTCTGTGAGAATGTCATCTCGCAGAAGGAGGCTGCGGAAAGGGAGAGGGAGATGACTAGTGCACTCTCTTCCCGAACCAGGCGCACCAGCCGTCGGAGAAGGGCGGACAACGCCCTCTTCCAGCCCTCCTAAAAAGGGTCTATATTATCCCATTTGTATTAAGTGCTAAAATATAGTTATCTTTATAATCCGTAATCCTAGTTTATCTTAATCTCAACCCAGCCCCGAACACTATTAAGGCGTAGTTATACGACTTCTAATGATTTTTAATTGAACATCACGGCTAAACGACTAGTCTTATTTCTTTAAAAAAAATATATGTTACCTACTCTAAATAATTACCCTCGTAATTTGGTATGTGAATATTTGAAAATATATTTTAAAAACAAAGTGTAATTTTATTAATTTTTAAAGTTATGTCTAACGCGGATAAAGAATTGAGAATCACGCAAAAACTATAATATAAAGCATATTTTTATGAAACCGTCACCATTTTAAAGATCATTTAATTATTATATTCTAATATACGTGTTTTAGTATAAAATACCTGTTGTTTTTAACCGACGAAAAAAATGGAGGAGATTTTCAATTCGAACGTATACATATTTTTATGTGTAATAAATTAATAATGTGTCTAATTTCGGACAGCGCTCCTTGATGGGCGAGTCCTATTACTGGGTGGACGTACGACGCGTTACGTGAGCTCAGCACAGAACACGCAAGCTGACCACTCAAGGTCGTCGACATTTAATAGCGCCTTAACAATATTTTAAATGCAAAAGTTGATTGATGGATGTTTGTTCCTCAATCATGCCAGAACGGCTGAACGGATCAGGATGAAATTTGGCACAGATATAGATTATAGTCTCGATTATCACATAAGTTATAATTTATAATGAAGGCAGTACTAATTCCACGTGGCCGAAGCCGCTGGCAGAAGCTAGTATTATTATAACTGAGACTTAATATTAAACAGTGTTTGAGAAACCGGCCGTTAGCAGCACTGAAACGTGAAGGTTTGCTCCAACTTAGAAAAATTTAGGAAGTCTGTAGTCTAAACAAATACGGTCCAGTGAACACTGGTACTCGCCAAGTTTTAATTGCAAAAACTTCATAACTTGGTGTAGAATGGATTCATTGTTCACCTAGATTGTGTAAACCATTTTCAAAGTACAGCTATTAAAATGAGTATTATTGATTTTACTAACATAAACCCTAAATTCGAAATAGAGTGTCCTTGGCACAGGCAGCTGAAGGAACAGGATCAGGTTTTAGTCATTAAAAGTCTGACACGCCATTCCGCTTCACCCAGAGCGGGAGAAGTCATTGGATGTTTTCCTAACCCCACAAAAAAAAAACTTTTTACCAAAAAAAACAACCGACTTCCAAAAAAGGTACTTATACACTAAAAATAAAAAAATAACTTTAATTTGGGAAGTCTAAATTTCATCCAAATGGGTCCAGCCGTTTGAGCGTGAAGAAGTAACAAACATACACACTCACAAACTTTCGCCTTTATAATATTAGTGTGATTACTTGGTATCCCAGGCAACTATTTATCTCGACAAAAAATGGCCAAGTGCATGTCGGATTTCGCACATTAAGGGTTCCGTACCAAATATTGGCATTTTTAGTAAATTATACGTAATAATAAACATTATCACCAAATTACAAGTTCCTTAGTCAATGGGAAGTTAAAAAATTTATGACATGTGACGGTGTTTTTATTTTATTTCTTCGTTATTTGACACTGACTGCCGAAATTAAAGTTATTTTTTAATTTTTAGTGTCCTTTTTTGGAACTCGGTTGTTTTTTTTTTTTTGTAAAAAGTTTTTTATTGTTCACTATTTAGTTGTTATACCCCTGAACTAAAAACCCCAATAACATGGGACGTGGAATTTAAACATACTCGTAATTGGAGAAAACAAAAACGTTACCGAGGTATACGTATTTTTCGTTTTTGTTCAGTTTCTCAAAAAGCGCTTAAACAAAATCGATAATAATTATATAGGACCACCTCACCTTCTTTCAGATAAAAAAAAAAAGAATTTTGAAAATCGGTTCACAACTGACGGAGAAATCGGCGGATACACATAAAAAAAAAAAAATACAGTCGAACATAGAACCGCCTCCTTTTTCGAAAGTCGGTTAAAAAGGTATGCCATAAAATCGTAACTAATATAATAAAGAGATGGAAATGAATGTTTGTTAGTTTACTATTATACAGGTTGTAACGAAACTGGGTAGTCATATTTTAGTACTACTTCTGTGCATGTAAATGACAATAAAATAATAGAAGCACCGTCAAACGGGGTGAATAGGAACGCCAGGGTGAATAGAAACAAAACTTTGAAGGGGTTTTTAGAATAGAATAGAATAGAATACTCTTTATTATGTACACCATATAAATTACAATAAAAATATAAGGAATAAAAAATAATAATAAAAAATAATAATAAAAAAATAATAAATAAAAACAAATAAATAAAAAAAAAAAAAAAAAAAAAAAAAAAATAAAATAAAATAAAATAAAATAAAATAAAATAAAATAAAATAAAATAAAATAAAATAAAATAAAATAAAATAAAATAAAATAAAATAAAATAAAATAAAATAAAATAAAATAAAATAAAATAAAATAAAATAAAATAAAATAAAATAAAATAAAATAAAATAAAATAAAATAAAATAAAATAAAATAAAATAAAATAAAATAAAATAAAATAAAATAAAATAAAATAAAATAAAATAAAATAAAATAAAATAAAATAAAATAAAATAAAATAAAATAAAATAAAATAAAATAAAATAAAATAAAATAAAATAAAATAAAATAAAATAAAATAAAATAAAATAAAATAAAATAATATAATAAAATATGGGTGGTGGTGGGTGGGTTGGTGGGTTATATAATATAATATGGGTTTTTCAAGTTGTTGGAGACTTGTATCGTGTCAGCAAGGCGGAAACGTTTTCAGTCTTTAGAGGCAATGAATTAAAAAACGAAGCTTTCGATTCAAAGGTTATAATGAATGTGCTAATATCAATTTTCGGTTAAGTACACAGACCACATAGAATGTCATAGACAAATCTACACATGATTAGATTATTGATTTCTTAAAGAAAAGTGGTGCCATTTAACGGAGATAACACGAGCTAATCATAATGACGCCTTTTTTTCTTTTTTTTTAATGACGCCTGGTGACAAATGGTGTTAGTTCCAATCAACGGTTGAAGTATCCTCATGGTTAGCTGTGGTAGTGTCTACCGGTGGTCAAAGATGGTGCTGCGTTAACACACGTTATTGAGAAATTGTTTGTCGCATTTAAGTAAGTTCGATGTATTCCACAGAGATTACGTCACACCATCTATAAGGCCCTAGTAAAACCACACCTGCTGTATCTGGTTGAAGTTTGGGGCAGTGCGGCCAAAACGAAGCTAGATAAGCTCCAATTTGCACAAAACAAATTAATAAAAATGATTTTCAATTATCCTTATCTAACACCAACAAGCACAATTTACGAAGAAACAAAAATTATGAACATTAGACAGCTATATATGAACAAAACCTGTATACGTACCGAAGCTATATATGTACCGAAAAGCTCTTAACAAAAGTATACAGACAAACCTATCGCTTACTAAAGTAAAGCAAGTAACCCAACGTAGCACTCGTCGAGCTAGCTTGCTTATCTTACCAAAGATGAGAACTAAGTTCGTCAAGAAAAATTTAACATTTAAAGGAGCACAGTTGTATAACGAAATACCGTCATGCATAAAAAATGTACACTCATTCAATGCATTCAAAAAGCAATTAGCCCAATATTTATTAAATAAATAGTAACAAATTTCCTTAGATGCGGGAATGCATTGGATCAGTGATAAACTCAATATTTAACTTATTGACGAACTCTATCTATTTAGTATTTAGCATAAGGTAAACAAATTGTTCTCATGTTTTCTCATGACTTTGTCTTTTTTGAGAATAAATATCTTTAAACCTAAGTACTCCGATTTATCTATGAATTGTTATAAAAACTAACTCGGGATGAGTTTGAACAAGACGAAAGTCATGTACAATTCACATGTCGTACCGAGTCCAATCCGCATCGAAGGGTCGCTTCTCGAAGTTGTGAAGGAGTATGTCTACCTAGGGCAAGTCATCCAGCTCGGTAGACACAACTTTGAGAAAGAAGTTGACAGAAGGATCCGGCTGGGTTGGGCAGCGTTTGGAAAACTTCGTCAGGTCTTCTCGTCCCCTATCCCCCAATGTTTGAAGTCTAAGGTTTTCAAACAGTGCGTCCTGCCCGTTTTGACATACGGTGCCGAAACGTGGACACTGACGGTCGGGCTGGTCCACAAATTCAAGGTCGCTCAGCGCGCTATGGAGCGGGCTATGTTAGGAGTTTCTTTGAAGGATAAAATCAGGAATGAAGTTGTCCGGAAAAGAACCGGAGTAACCGACGTAGCTTGCAGAATAAGCAAACTGAAGTGGCAATGGGCTGGTCATGTTTGTTGAAGGACCGATGGCCGATGGAGCAGACAAGTCCTGGAGTGGAGACCGCGTATCAGCAAGCGTAGTGTGGGACGCCCCCCAGCTAGATGGACCGACGACCCTAAGAAGGTGGCTGGGATAGACTGGATGCGGAAGGCGGAGGACAGGGTGTTGTGGCGCAGTCTGGGAGAGGCCTATGTCCAGCAGTGGACTGCGATAGGCTGAGTTGATTGATTATCTACATACATTTTACAAAAATTTTACAACCAAATTTTTTTTTTGAGAGAGCATTGGTGGCCCAGTGGTATTGGCCGCGACTTACAAGTTGAAGGTCGTGAGTACTTTGCGTAAATTATTTCATTACCCTGCTCTCAAAAGGTGAAGATAAAAATCGTGAGGAAACCGGCATGTCATAAAACCAAAAATTCGAAGCCATGAATGTGACATCCACTAATCCGCATTGGGCCCGCGTGGTATTTTACGGCCCACATCCTCTCATAGAGAGGAGGCCTGTGCCCCAGCAGTAGGGACATTAAAAGGCTGATGATGCTTTTTTTCGAACTGTTAAATAAAATAACATAGAGGCTCTGTGTACAGTTAGTTTAAAACCCTGCAAAAAAGAAGCCTAGACAAACAGTGATATAATTTTTTATAGACACTGCGTAGTTTTCTGTATTTTAAACAATTCAAGTGAATAATTATCCTTTTTACTGACGAAAAAATATTAACTAGACTTTTCAGTGTTATTTTATTTCTGATTTATTTTAAATTAATAAAAAATGAATCGTTAAACGTGTTGCTAAGCGTAAAACTAGAGAACAACTGGACCCATTCAGCTAATTATTTATTTGTTGTTTGTCAAAATTTTGGGAAATGGAAAATAAAATTGGACCGGGCGAACTCGGGGGTGGTCGCTACTTTATAATAAAAATGTACGAATATTTTATACAATTGAGCTATTGTGAACAAAACTATTTGTATTTATCTCACACAATTTCTAAGAAAAGTCTTTCATATATTTATGTGTTACCATTTCTATTATTAGCTTCTCAAGCAAGATTTTAAGTAGATTAGCAATAAAAAGAAAATGTTTTTTTTTTTGTTCGTCGTTTTTACCTACCTTATAGTAAATCTGTTTTCACTTGCCTGGGTTCGCGTTACATTGAGTTCAATAAAAAATTGTTTTTTTTTTCATACCAAAAATAAAAAATCTCAGCAATAATTTTTGCGCAAAGCTACTTTGTTAGTGGTACAGTATGCGTAGTTAACAGCTTGGTGATGTGTCTTTTTACACCCTGTATCTGTATAGAGGGTGTATAAAGACACATCACCATTCTGTGGTGTAAAGTACATAAACGCAAATACGTATAGCAGTGATTCAGTACATGATTCTGGACCCCCTAGCGTTGGAATTTTTCGTCGGTTTTTTCCTAATTTCTGAAAAAAATGCATTTCTTTTACATTAAACTGTATAAAATCGTTATACCTATTTACCTCAATGAAATTTTTAATTAAAAAATAATACGTTCGCTTTTTTCGCAAAAAAAAATGTAAATAAAATTATAAGAAGCTCCCTGCTCAGCTGATTTCCTAAGTTCACCGGAGGACATCGCGGGCCCAGTAGGTACGCACGCAACATCGGCCAAAGACCGTCGACGTTCCTTTGTCGGCAAATGCTCATACAGACCTATGAATCTAACAGACGCGACACGTTAGGTACGAGTATTTTAAGTGTATACAAAAATTGATATCCCATTGACTACTTTTATTTGAACTTATTTTGAGGGGAGGTTATTTTTATAAACCTTCATCGAAATAAGTAAAGAAGATCTAAAAAAAAATTGTTACAGTTTACTGATAACGACATAATTCTTTGATACATTTTTGTTATTAACAAAGTTAAGTAATACAATACAACAACGTTATATACTCGTACTCATTTCGTTAAAACCACATTCCTACATTTCGTATACTTACATCATAACAATTACTGAGTGAGTAGTTAGTAGGTACAAATTAATGCGATTATACAGTCTATCAAATTCATTGATCTATGCGGTCTATGTGCGTTGGCATGTTCAATAGCGTACCTACGCTAATAAATAAAATTTTATTTCTTTAGCATTTCACCGACGACGATTTTTTGTCAGTTCTGTGTTTACGTTCATCGCAAACGGATGAGCAGTTGATCGCGACTTTAGGATGTTATCGTAAAGTTATCAAAAACGTAAGTTATTTTCTGTGTTTGTTAGTGTATGTGTTTTTTATTTTGCTTTTTGAGTGATTTTGAAACAACACCTCAGTCCCCAGGAAAATGCTCATGCATGAAGCACCTAGGCGCCTCCCTCGTAAGAAATGAACGAACTTTAAGGTGAGTTGGTTCATTAGTTAAGTACACGGTTGCCAACCGCGTTCCCGACAGAGGTGTTCGTGGTTGGCGAGCAGCAGAGCTGTAACTACGAAATTTCAAAATCACCAAGGTCACTTCTGTAGGAACGCAATTGGCGACCGTGTAGCAGGCGCTTTGTACCTACATTCCTGGAGCGCAAAGTAGGTACTTATAAGCTTCTTTATTATTATCTATCCTAATCTTTATCTAGCCTTATTTTCAGTATTCTTGAGGGATTAAAAATGTATGTGATATCCATGTTGCCGTCATTCGAATAAACAGTTAAAGGTGCCACGGAACATTATACGCATTTGCCGTTTTAAACGTTTTACGCACGTATGCACTTATGTCTATTAAGTATCTGATCTAGTTGTTTATCACATCGATCGGAAACATCGACGTAAATGTACTTTTATCACAAAGTAGAAAGTGTATCTAGGTACAAGCCCGTAGCGGCGCGACCACCTGTGTCTGTGTGTATAAGACGTGGTAGGTAACTACGTCCTAACTGGGACGTTTTGTCATAATCTATGCCTCGACAAAACAATTTAACCGCAATCTTTCAAATGATAGCTACCTCTTTCACTTACATGCTTATTTTATCTTTTCTACTATTCATTAACAACTTGTCAACATGTGTGCACTATAATTCCAAGGCGCACAGATTTTAAACATCGGTTACTACGAACGTATCTTGATATCTTACATGAGTTCATGAGTGAAATCTAATCTTCTAGATAATCTATCGTATCGATGGCAGCAAAGTAAAGACGGGCATTTTTGCGAAAATGTTTTTTTTTTAAATATAGCTTACATGAACCCTCTCTGCAAGTCTGATCATTATTTTTCTTCCACAAATCACTTATTAATTAAAACATAACAATGAAAAAAATAATAATTATAATGTAGGTCAAGGTTCATTTGGACTGGTGGCTAAACTAAGCCGTGACTTGTATTTTAGGACACCAGTTACTCCTATGATTTACATGTTTTTACATAAGTTTTTTCGTCTTGATAATATTTTATATTTCACTTGTCACTTCACGGCAAGCGCCGTATTAATAAAAACAATTAATAATTATGAGCCAAACATTTTTTTTTTTATCTTTGTTTTCAAAAAAAATATTTAAAACCATATTTATAAATTACTACGTGAAAACTAGAGGAGGAGAGGGTGTCTTGGCATATACTACGGGTGGTCACCGAAGGGGAGAGTGGGTTAAAAAATTGAAAAAATGGGTCACGTAGTATGGGTACGTTCCCTTACCTATATTGACAAAAAAGCACTGATTCTGACTCTTGAATTGGGTAGATATTTTTATTCTGTCATTGACGTACGTCACAAAATGATTTGAGACGTAATATCACGTCGGTTTCAGCAGGTGCTGAGAAACTTTTCGAACCCTAAATTTATTAAGAGAAATCGTACGTGGCTGCTAATCACGTTCTCAAGTTTTCTAACAAATAAACACAGCAGAATCGCCTTGAGGATTAAATTAATTAAAACAGAATGTGTTCCAAAAAATGCTTTGTATTTTTAGAAAATTAGAGAGATAGTAAAAGATAAGTAATTAGATTGCATTCAGGGTTTTTCTTCTTTTTTTCATTCGTATTTTTTTTATGATGATTATTATATTATTATTCTATATTGTACACACATCTTATATATATATACAGGGTGTAACGGAAAGGTGTAGTCTCGTCGGAGTCGGAGTTTTAAGAACCAGTTCTGCCCATGGAAATGAATAACTTTGTATAAGAAAAAATAGAAAATTCTCAAAATAAAATTGGACTTAAAAAAAAGTTATCATCAGATGATCAATATTTGTGTGGGAGCTAAAAAAAAATGTTTTAATTTCCTCAGGTTTTCTTGAAGAAAGTTGTTCATATTGATGGGCTGACACAGTTCTTAAAATATGACCACACCTTTCCGTTACACCCTGTATAAAACAAATTGTCTACGTCCCGAACAGCAGAATAACTACTAAAACATCGGAAAAATTCACGAAAAAAAAAGAAAGAAAAAAAAACATTTCCCATTCATTGATATCTCGAGAATGGATTCATTTATTGGATTTTGGGCGGTACGAAGTTCGCCGGGCCAGCTAGTAACATATAAATAAAACACAAATTGACAGTTAGTTACAAAGGCGAGCTTAACCCAGCATGATCGATGTCTTACGTCAGAATATCTGGCGTAAGACATCAATTTTAGTTTCAATTTGATCGTTTCGTTATATCACTAACAAATACACAAAAAATAAATGAAAAAAGCATACCTATACAATTCCTTGGTCCAGCGCTGAACGGCACGAACGCGTACGGATGCATGGGCGCACCGCTGAAGAACCGCTCCGGTTTAAAGGTGTCTGGCTCGGGGAACAGATCTGGTCGCCTGTGCAGGTCGTAGATGTGAATGGACACTTCCGAACCTTTCTTTACGGGAAGGTCATCTGAAATAAAGGAAAGTAAGTTAAAGAAAGTATTTAATCTATGGACACGATTATATTACCTACTCTACGGTTGTCACAGTTGGACACTAACAAAGGCAATTACAAACAAACTTCAAACCTTCCAATGAGAAATGGAGAGGAGTAGGTAAGTTAGGAATTAAACTCCGAGACCGTAAAAAAAGCAAAGATATACGATTAATGGCTGATCTGACAGACAACAGACACAAAAGAAAATCTATTGTTCGTGGTCACATATGACCTACGTGACAGATGAGGTTTTAAGCACTAAAATAATAGATGCTGTGGAATTAGATTGCATGTTGAAATGGCGATGGACAGGACACGTAGCCAGAGCCACAGATAGACGCTGAAGTGAGAGGGGTCTCCATTGGTACCCTCGTGATGCACCACGCTCCTGAGGCAGACCGAGGCGCCGGTGGTGCGACGATATGGCCGTGGCTGTGACTGGCCCCACCTGGACTATAATAGCCCAAGACAGAGAGGCGACAGGTGGCGAAAGATGGAGAAAGCCTTCGCCCTTAAATGGGCACCCAATCAATTAACTAATTGAACAACAAATTATTTAATTTTATTTTTTATTCAATCTATAAAATCTATTTATTTTAAAAATCTATTTTTGTATCTAATTAAGACAGACGAACACGTGAGTGATAGCAATAAGACTCCGTTAGGACCCTTCGGGTACGGAACCCTAATACACATATAAACTAAGTATATGGTTAGTGACTTTTATATATAATGCTATAAGTCAATAACGACGTTCGCACCATGACGCAGCTAAGCGCAGGGCAGGTCAAGGCGACAATTAGCTAATAGTTGCATCGCACATGATCCAAAGTCGCTTGGCACTTTAATTTTACACTGAGACAATTTATTTTGAAAAATTTCTATTTCGAAAATCTTCACGGGAACTGTTGAACTACGACTTGAGTTAATATTCCTGTATTTTCTTCATGTAGCATATCCTACACATAGTTTGAAAATTAATTCTTAAATAATTTTGTACAGGCAGCGCTGCCACACGACGAAGCTTCCTAAGTCACGCACTACTGGCAACCAGGTATTATGTTCGGCCTCTCCGCCGCACCGCTCTCGTTTCTATATATTATAATGTACTCTCGTAAGAATCTATGGCCCAGCTGTCAAATAGACGGACACTGATATAAAATTTTCTCTCTAAAAATATAACCGTTTTATTGTGGGACTTTGGACTTTTGTTTGGTGAACCACATACCCACACTTTCAAAGAATCTTGTACCCATATTACACAGTTAAAAAAAAGATTGTTTAGAGATAAAATAGATGTGAATTTAAATAAATTTTGCAGAAGTTCGAAATATGTTCGTGTTTGCAAATTTAGGGCGAATTTTGATGATTAAATAGGAAGGGTATTGTAATCCCTAAATATTTATTCGCAAAGTTCATTCGGAAAGCAAATGATTTACAATTAAAGTTTGCCCAGTTCGGCTTCATATTAATCACTCCCAGAAGTTAATCGCGGTTGTTTTAATTGATTGGACCACGCAATGTTGGTCAAATATGAGATACATTTATTTTATTTGCGGAGGGACCGGCGAACATTTCCGCAAAATTCGGATAAGGCCGTTATTTTGTTTCAAAACAGATTAAAGTTGTTCTCTGCCGACGCACGAGATCGCGACTAAATTTGCAGCGATTTATTTAAATCGTCCAATCACGCACGAAATTTCAAAGAGCGAGTGTGTTTAAGGCCGTACTAGCGGCCAAGTGGCGCCCTCATTGAACATAAAATCGTAGCATAGCATAAAAAATAAATATTAAAGAATCCAACGTCACGTTTGTTACAAAGACGATAAAGTATTTTTACGTTGTTATAACAGGTCTCAGAATGTTTCGTATCCAAAGTAGTAGGACAAACGTGACGTTGGATTCTTCAATATTTATTTTCTGGGCCATGCTACGATTTTTTATTCAATGAGGGCGCCACTTAGCCAGTAGTAGACCCTTAAGGGTTCCGTACCCGAAGAGTAACCAACGGGACCCTATTACTATGCCTCCGCTGTCCGTCCGTCAGTCAGCGGGCTGTGTCTCACGATCCATAACAAATTAAAAATTAGGGGGCCCCATCCTAGGGAAGCCCCCCTTAATTTTTAATTAATTTTAGTATTTGTTGTTATAGCGGTTATAGAAATACACACTGTGTGTATTACGGATTATGAGATACAGCCCAAAAAAAAAACCCGAACAAAACACGTTTCTTGAAACGTGTTTTCTTTTTTGTTTTATTTGTCATCAACATTTTACTGAATGTTATTTGCTCACAAATATAATAGCCGGTTACTTGGTAGCATTTTCAATATTAAATTAAAATAGTGTTATTAAAAGTCAATATTTTGTGCTACAAAATTTAGTGGCAGGACCGAATCGCTGCAAAACCGACTTCGCGCAGTCTTGTCTGCCCTATCCCTTTTTTTGTGTGGGGGTGGGATACCATCCAATGACTTTTCCCACTCTAGCTGGAGCGGGAGGGCGTGTCAGACTCTTACTGACTAAAACCCAACCCTGTTCCTTCCTGACCTGAGTGCCCAGCGGAGCGGTAACTCTGTTACGAATTTATCCGCTATCCAGACGGATAGCGGATAAATAACCCTACCCCTAGAGTGAAATTTAAGCCCGCGTACGAGCGAAGGGGTCGCCCAAAGCTCGCAGCGCCGGAGCCGTGACAGAAACAATGCTTTCTTGCATGCTGCTTGCTTGTTTGCACGCTGCCATATGCCTGCTTGCATTCTGCATGCCAGCTTGCATGTTGCATGCCTGCTTGCATGCTGCATGCTTGACGCAAGCATGCTTGTTTGCATGCTTCTTACTGGGATTCTTAAAACCACTTTGGTGAAATGAAAATACGGTAATTAAATGCAACAATAGGTTTTTAATGTTATTGTGTCTGTTATTCTTGTACCTAACGGACTAATTAAGAATTCTTAATTATGACTAGACTTAGTAGATATAAGCTCTCATATCCTTTGACTTTCAAGAAGGTCATTTAAAACATGCATAAAACACATGAAGACAAGCATAATTATTATAAATTGGAGGATTATATCCTTAATCAAAATGCTTGGCTTAATTCCGGTCCTGCTCCACAGTCACAGCTACTTGGGTCCACTAGTTAGTTCTTTTTTTAATATTTATATATTTGGAAGAGAAGAGGAGCTCATGGCTAAAGTAATAACAGCCGCACGGGACAATCTATCAGGTTAAGCTACACTTGCCGGGGTTGCTCCATGGATGGGTGACAATCTTTACATACCGAAACTCCTCCGTACCTCGGAAAGCACGTTAAGCCGTTGGTCCCGGCAGTCAATCGTGGATCTTTGACGGTCGTTACGGAACGTCAGAAGCCCGAAAGTCTGACAACCAGTCTTACCAAGGAGTATCGTATTACCCAGTTACTGGGTTGCAGAGGTCAAATAGGCAGTCGCTCCATGTAAAATACTGGTTTTGAATTCAGCTGCATCCGTTAAGACTGGAAGCCGACCCCAAGATAGTTGGGAAAAGGCTAGGCAAATTGATTTATGCCACTGGCTTATTTTAATCTTTTTTTTTTAAATTGTTTGTTTGTTTGTTTTTTTTTTTTTTTGTTTTTTTTTTTTACATTGCTCTCATAATTATAATAGAAGTAACATATATAACGAGGATTTTTGTCATGAGTGTCCATGGAGTTTCTTGCTCGTTCTTCTCGTTATCCACTGAACCGTCCGGAATTCCATAGTCGTCCGAAAAAAGTCCACAGGAACGCCACGATGACCATAGCGCTCCACCCCGTTTTTTTGCTTTAAACCATTTTTTTGCTGTGGGGGCGATGCTAGTGTGTTCTTACTTTATTGTTTGATCTACGCCTTGGAATGTGCAATGACAATTCAAAAGTGCCTGTAAATTGTTAATTTAAAATAAATGCTTTAAATTTGAATCAGAACATTTAATAATAATCCTCCCGACTACGTAGGAGATATTATAGTGAATAAGCGTTTTTACAAACACAGGTGCACTCTTCAGTCCGGAATACACATGCTACTTAGTAGCACATAAGCACGCTAGTTTTCAGCAAATTATACGTAGTAGCATACAATAAGCACGTGTATTTGCTCGAAACTAGCGTGCTTATGTGCTCTTTTAGGGCCGATTTCACCAATGAAACCAATCGCGATTAGTTTAAACTAAACTCAGTTCATACGTTTAATCGAGATTAGAGCTTCATTTTGCGTTTCACCGAAAACTGTGCGTTTAGAATTTTATTTAAACTAAGTTAAGCTTGAACTAGTTTAGTTTGTAGTGGTGAAACGCAAAATGAAGCTCTAATCTCGATTAAACGCATAAACTGAGTTTAGTTTAACTAATCGCGATTAGTTTCATTGGTGAAATCGGCCCTTAGTAGCATGTGTATTCAGGACGTAACTCACAGAGTCCGACGGAATGGCAATCCGACATGACCGTGGAGAGATCAGGAGTAGGACTAATGGCAACTCGTGGTTTCTGAGGTACAGAGGTGACACACCACCATCTTCTGAATTCCAGGCTGCTACAGAGTTATTCCTAGTCGAAGAATAGAAAGAATAGAATAGAAGAATAGAATAGAAATCATTTATTCGACACAGGCACAACACAACAGCAACAAACAAAAGGAAAAAAGAAGTACACAAAGAAACAATAAAATTGTGCTGAGCGTGCCCATACCGAAAGGGTTACCATCTCAGCATTTGCTGGGCGTTGGACACCCAGCGCTGGTTTTCAGTTGGCACCCCGCAGTGATGCACGGACGAGGGTTAAGAAAATATATACATAATTACATATCGATGTTTATGTACCTTAGGTAATATTATAATTAAAAATACGTAACTAATTAATGTAAAATAATGATAAAATATTATATAATATGTGCCACGTTTGTATAGAAGTTATTAATTTCTACCATACCCACAATACTAAAATAACAAAATAAAATAGCGCTAATAGTAAAAGAACCCAATAGCACTTTTTGTCCGATCCGGTAATCAAACCTCACGCTCAGCAGTCGCGTTCGCAACTACAAGACCAATAAGGGAGTTAAAAATAATTTAAGATAGGGTATAATGTAGAGCCAGTAACTGAGCAACACGGCACATATAGCGTAGTGGCGTATATAGCGTAGTCTATCAAATATTATGATTAAGATAGAAAAATCAAGTTCAATTGAAAGTTCTTATTAAAATGTTAAGGGCATCCCCATAAGTGGCGCCCTCATTGAATAAAAATTCGTATCTTAGCCCAGAAAATAAAGATTAAAGAATCCTATGTTGCGTTTGTTACACATAAGATAACGTAAAAATACCTTAAGCTCTTTGTAACAAACGCAACATAGGAGGTTTAATCTTTATCTTCTACGCTTTGCTACGATTTGGGCGCCACTTGGCGGTTATATACGCCTTAATCACAACTTATTGACAATTTGCACCCGCCTCCCCTACTCAATTTATTATGTATTTGATCATCAACAGGGATCGGCGTAATGGAAATATTACGTTTGTTGTTACTCTCTCATCTTTCTTTGATATGTCAATTTCTCGAGTAAGTGATTACTTTTTTAAAGGAAAACGAAAATTAGGTCAACCCGTGCCTTTGATGTTGAGGCTTTGATTAAATTATTTTTATGGTGCTCAGTGGGAATCAAATGATGTGTCTTCTTTGTAAAGTAGAGTCTTATTAATATAAAAAAAAAACTTTTTTAGTCGGTGTTTGTATTTTTTTGTTTCCTCGTTATTTGACACCGAGTTCCGAAATTAAAGTTATTTTTTTAATATTTAGAAGTCGGTTTTATTTTTTGTAAAAAGTTTATTATTTTTCACTTTTTAGTTGTTATACCCCAGAAGTAAAACTAAATATTAAAGTTATGCCCGAATGGATAACCCTAATAACATGGAATTTCAACATCTGGAGACAACCAAAACGTCATCTGTGTATACATATATTTATTTAATCATTTATGTACACACAGAGACACAGTAACAATAGACATAATTATAAATATAGTACAAAGGAACTGCTTATTTCTTAAGAAATTTCTACCAGCAGACCTGCGATAGGAGAAGTGAGAGAGAAATGTAGACAAAAGTGTGTAAGAAACAGAAAAAAGAATACGAGATGTCCTATACTAAGGTATCAAATAAACTTACACATATATTGTAAGAAAATATATACTTACATAAATATATACCTAATACTGTAAATAGATACATACGACCTACCAAATAAAAAAAGAATCATCAAAATCTATTCACAAATGGCTGAGATATTGCGTAACAAACATACAACAAAAAAAAAACAAAAAAAAACATAACATAGACGAATTGAGAACCTCCTCTTTTTTGAAATCGGTTAAAAATAATATAAACTCTATAGAACAAAATGCGGTTTCGCGATCTATTTTTCTCTCCTCACGCTATTTCATACAAACTGTCTAGTTCTTATTCTTGGAAATGAATGAACCAATTTTAATGGAACTCAAAAATTATGTAACTAACTTTTAAGGCTGCCTGTCCATTGACACGGAGAGAGGCAGGAGAGCGGAGCGAGGGAGCAATACGAAGCGGAGTTGCGGACTGTGTCTATCCATTAATGCGGAGCGAGGAAGTGAAGAGTTTCGGACTGTGCGGAGCTAGGCCAAGTTCACGTAACAAGTGCTTTGAGCGGGTGGCGGCGGGAGACTAGTCCGCTTTCCGGTTTATTATGAATTCCACTGGAACAGAGCAGAGTTTTTATGCAATCATTGGTTAATATTGGCACAGCTCCGCTCCGCTCCTCTCCTCTCCACTCCAGTGGACAGTCAGCCTTATTGAAATATTCACAAGTATTTTCATCATTATCTATCTGCTCTCAGAACCATCATTTTTCAGTCTTTTGACGTAGGTCGATTGTATTTAAATTTTAAATGAGCTGGTTTTAACTGATTTCATAAACAATTTCTAAATTCGACTTTATTTGGATTATTAAAACTTTTATTTCAACCTAAATAATCACTTATATACTACTAGTTCTTGTAAAATAGAGTACAGGAGTTTCTTGTGTATTTGTACCAAGTTTCATTTAAATAGGTTGATTCATTTCCAAGAATTTTGAGAGAAGAATATTTTTATCTTTCCAGTTTGTATGAAATACGAGTACCTCCCTTATTCTTGGAAATGACGCAATAACGCTTTTAACTTTTGCAATTAGAAAACCAAAACTGAATGATGTATTTCAGAATATACCTACTCTATGCTGTGTTAGCTGAGTAGGAATTTTAGATTTTGCTTTTATTTTTGTCGAAAATTAATTCCAAAGTGACTGATTCGTATTACGGATATGTGTTTGCTTTTAGATAACATGTACCTCTAATGGACAGTCACGAGCAAAAATATGTACACAAGCAAACTTTACTTGTCAGCTTAAGCTAAGCGAGCTTACAAGTAAAGTTTCCCTGTATATTTATTTTTGCTCGTGACTGTACATCACCATTGTTAGTTGTCAATAATGTATTTTCTTAGATTTTTCGAATAATGACAGTAAAACAGAAACGAAAAACTGATTTTAATGTGATTTTTACGAGGCGCAAGCCCTTTTTTGTGGGGTGAGAAATCATCCAATGACTTCTCCCGATCTGGGTGGAGCGGGAGGGTGTGTCAGACTCTTACTGACTAAAACCCACCCCTGTTCCTCCCTGCCCTGAATGCCCAGGGGCGAGGTAACTCTTTCGAATTTATCCTCAACCCCCGGGCAGGACGAGGCGCAAGCCTTAAACGGAAAAGAGAGATTGGCTCACCACATAACTTAGTCCGGTAACCCGTTACCGGCTAGCCATTTATCATTTTAGGGTTCCGTACCCAAAGGGTGAAACGGGACCCTATTACTAAGACTCCGCTGTCCGTCCGTCTGTCTGTCACCAGGCTGTATCTCATGAACCGTGATAGTTAGACAGTTGCAATTTTCACAGATGATGTATTTCTGTTGCCGCTATAACAAAAAATATTAAAAAACCGAATAAAAAAATATTTAAATGGGGCTCCCATACAACAAACATGATTTTTTGCCGTTTTTATAGATAATGGTACGGAACTCTTCGTGCGCGAGTCCGACTCGCACTTGGCCGGTTTTGTTTTTTAAGGGCCTGAGTCACCTGAAAGAAATAGTTCATTATTATTATTATTTATCCTAAAGATGTAATCCTGGCCAACAGAAGAAAAGATAAATAACTCATATTTACCAAACTGTTTACTTTGTAACAATAATTGTGTAACGTCTGTTCACATTGTAACAATAATATTTGTGTAACGTCTGTTCACATTGTATCAATAATAATTGTGTAACATTAAAGATTTAACAGAAAGAATTGAGAAAAAATCCTTGCCAAAATTGTTCATCATTGTTGGATTTAGAAGGATTGCTTAAATATCATATTTCGCCGATCACGTTTTTCGTTCGAGTGTTATTGGTCACGTTTCGTTAAAAATGTCTCGGGCATTTTCGGGGTAATGTTAAGTTAAATGGGTAAACTTTCGTGTCCTTTGGTAACACGTAACGTTGAGACGAAAATGGGTTAATCATAACTACTTGGAATTTGGTGTATCATTGGAAATTAGATCGATAAAGTAGAAAAAAAATCAATCTTATTGAAACATATTGAATCATATTGTTGTGTATGTCGTTAATTTGTGGCAAATAAATTATTTTTCTTTCTTTCTTTAAAAAAGTCGTAGGCTATACCTACCATAATTTTATAGAAAGTCTGTATGTGTGTTAATTAATCAACTCTTCAAACGTCTATTGCACCTGCCCGGGGGTGGAGGATAAACTGTCCGGGGGTGGAGGATAAATTCGAAAGAGTTACCCTCGCCCCTGGGCACTCGAGGCAGGGAGGAACAGGGGTGGGTTTTAGTCAGTAAGAGTCTGACACGCCCTTCTGCTCCACCCTAGAGCGGAAGAAGTCATAGGATGATTTCCCACCCCCCAAAAAAAAAAAAAAACGTCTATTGCACAGCAGGTGTGCAACTAACAATAAAAATCTATTGCGTCTGCTAATTATCGTGCGAAGAGTTAATCAAGGCTTACCTATACAGACTGTAACGGAAAGGTGTGGTCATATTTTAAGAACCGGTTCTGCCCATGGAAATGAACAACTTGCTCTAAAAAAAAATAGAATTTTTCCAAAAAAAATTTGGACTTTCCATACAAAGTTATCATCAGCTGATCAATAGGAGTATGGGAGATAAAAAAAAATTTTTGACAATTTCCTCAGCTTTTCTTGAAGATAGTTCATATCGATGGGCAGATGCAGTTCTTAAAATATGACCACACCCTTCCGTTACACTCTGTATAGTACACTAGTACACTACCCAACCAGCAATTCGGTCCTATTATTTCAGCTCATAACTCTAAAAAGCTCTATAAACGATTTATTAAGGTTTTAGCGGTGCTAGAGTGTTGTATAAAAGCGTTCGACAGTACATTACTGCTCTAAATGCTTATAGAGCTAAAAATACCTATAAACAAAGGATGTAAACGTTTACTACGCCATTTTATACAACCTTTATAGTCAAGTACTATAGCAAGTTCTAATATAACTACTACATAATAATATTGCTCTATAAAATTGTTAACAGGTGCCTTTATTTATCTGATTAGCGTAATAAGGGTTCAAAACGAACTGCAATAGTAGTTTCGTTATAGCAGTGATGAACACTCAACTACAGGGCGATATTGTGATAATGTGGATATTCAGATCGCTGCTATAGTACGTGTGCGTTAGTAGTCACAAAGACTTTACAATACAGTGTTTTTGTGATGTAGTCTAATTTTAGATCACGTTAATAGAACGTAAGTGTACTATAATAGTTTTTAGATGCATATTATAATTTTATCGATAAGCATATCAAACAGACACTATAATAGAGCAGAATTATTGTATAACAACTTTTTTGGTGCCTAGCAATGCGCTTGTTAGTATTATAAGTGGATATCTATCACTATAATGACGCAAAAGTGGCACATACATGTAGATAAATGTTTCTATTAAATGACAGTTAAGTCCCAAAAAGGATTATTGGCTCGCTTTTACAACAATACTCAGACATTTTGATACGGAATTAATGCGACGTGCATTCTGACCTAAACACAAAAAAAAATGGATTTAAAGAATTGGAAAAGATATAAACGCAGTGGAACTTATAGAAGAGAAGTGAATAGACGTTTTGAAAAAGCAGCTTTGTCATCATCAAACAATCAAAGCAGTAATAGTAGCCAAAATCAAGTTGGAATCACAATTACGGGAAACGGTTCTGTACAAAACGTGTCTTACAAAGACCTTATTTCGGAAGAGAGTCCTTACTCCAGCGATTTTTCTGAATCTTCAAGCAATGATTTAAGATTCGAAAAAGACCAACAATTTCGTGATGGCGTGAAAAATTGGGCCATTAATTTTATATACTCGTATATATATTTCGCATGAAGTTTATATTTGAACATATACTAAACACATGAACAAAATTCAAAGATTATTTAGAGTTGACGCAATAAAGTGTAAACTTATCTCGATCTCTTACAACTCAACTACTTATTTTGTGCCATTAATACTGTATAATAACGACATTTTACTAATTCCCAAGGTTTATTTACGCAGATGGTATATAAATAAAAATCTTTATTAATTGAATGGTTCTTTATTTTAAACTAAAAAAGATCAGTCATTCTTGATCAGTCTTGATCTCACGTTAAAATCAACCCACATAATTAACTCAGCTTATACAAACTTCAGGTACCTACTCCAAAATATGTCAAAAACATAAAATGTTATAATATTTACTTCACAGAAATATTCAATTTAAAGCAAGTAAAAAACAGGACTCTTACAGTTAACACAGTTTTCACTTAATATAAAATGTGTGATTTTCCACGGCCATTCCACTGCTGTAAGCAGCATGAAATCGTATCGACTAAGAAATTTATCGATATCCATATTGGCGTCCATTAGGTACACTGAAAAAACACAATGTTGACTGCAGTTTATATTTATAAAGGTATTGCTTCTAAAGTTCAGCGATGCTACTAGATACATACATAAGCACTTCATGTAAAGAAATATAAACACAAGGTACGTAAAACTTGTTATAACTACGAAGTTCTTCCCGAAGAAAAAAAAACTGGTTACATTATTAATTCACATTATTCGTCAGTAAACAGTTTATAATTAAGTTTTTTTTAGTACCTATGGTCTTCAGAAAAATAATAAAAAAAACACTGTGTATTATAAATATATTCAGTCATGCTCACACAGAACCCCAATTTTAGGTTGAATCCACGATGACTGACAGTGAAAACATTATCACAGCAAGTACTATAATGGCTCTTAAAATATCGAAGTCACTTTATATGATAAATATTTTAGTAAAAGCTCAAGAATTCGAGGGGGGCACTTTAAATTCATGGTAAACCTATCCCTAGTTTATCAGTAAAGTTGCAGTCGCACATCATTTCCACCGTAATAGACTAATATTATAATAACAAAATAAAATCTTACTCACCTCAGATGGCTTGTATCCATTTGTAAAATTATTTTAATTATTTTTTGCACTCTGCACTATCACGAATGTAAAATAATGAATGGTGAATGAAAAATGTGAGGTAAAGGAAACTAAACTCTTGTATAGTATGAAAAAGTACTATAAAAGGTCCTACAGTAGCCAGTACATCATTATTTTGAGACCTGCATCACTCTTACATAGATTTTATTGGTCTGTTTCGTCATTTGGAACACTGCAATAAAATTATTTTGTCACTGAACAGTGATCTACATGCGCCACTTCCGAATAAAAGATACGTTCTTTGGGGTTTTATAGGACCAAGGACAGTTTTTTACAAAACGTTCTATGGTCTTTTATAGTACTAGTTTTTGCTGCTTGGGTAGCTTCTGCCAGCGGCTTCGCCCACGTGGAATTAGTACTTCTCCCACTGCAAATAATAGCCTATGTGCTATTCCAGACTATAATCTATCTCTGTGCAAAATTTCATCTAGATCCGTTCAGCCATTCTTACGTGGTTGAGTAACAAAGATACATCCATCCAAACTTGCATTTATACAGTAGGACTAGTAGGAAGCATGTGGAAGAGCTCGTGACTAAAGTAATAACAGCCGCACGGGTCAATCTATCAGGTTAAGCTACGCTTGCCGGGGTTGGTCCGCGGATGGATGACCATCTTTACATACCGAGACTTCTCCGTGCCTCAGAAAGCACGTTAAGCCATTGGTCCCGGCTGTCAATCGTGGATCATTGACAGTCGTTACGGGTCGTCAGAAGCCCGTAAGTCTAACAACCAGTCTTACCAAAGGGTATCGTATTACACAGTAACTGGGTTGTGGAAGTCAGATAGGCAATCACTCCATGTAAAATACTGGTATTCAGCTGCATCCGGTTAGACTGGAAGCCGACCCCAAGATAGTTGGGAAAAGGCTAGTCAGATTGATATTTTGTAGGAAGCATAGGTTAACCATGGCCTAAATTAAGACAGGATATTTCCACCCCTTTTTTTTGTGGTGTGGGAAATCATTCAATGACTTTTCCCGCTCTGGGTGGAGCGGGAGGGTGTCTCAGACTCTTACTGACTAAAACCCACCCCTGTTCCTTCCCTGCCTGAGTGCTCAGGGGTGCGGTAACCCATTTTCAAAATTTATCCGCTACCCCTAGGCATTCGACCCCTAGGCATATATTTCCACCCCAATAGTACCAATGTGGAACAATTTTCGACCTAAACTAGACGTGGGCGGAGCTACTGTCAAAGGCTAGTTCTATTAGTAGCAAACTAATGAAAAAAAACAGAACACTGGTTTGAAAAAGTTTTCACTCGAAGAATGAAACAACACGAATATTATTGCACTAACGGCCGCGACTTACAAGTTGTAGGTCGTGAGTTCAAACCCAAGCGTGCGCTTTACTTTGTGTAAATTATTTCATAACCACTGCTCTCAATATAGTGAAGGAAAACATCGTGAGGAAACCGGCATGTCCTAGAACAAAAAATTCGAAGACATGTGACATCCACCAACCCGCATTGGGCCCGCGTGGTGGTTTACGGGCCTCACCCTCTCCCAGAGAGGAGGCCTGTGTCCGAGCAGTGGGGACATTAAAAGGCTGATGATGATAATGATGATGATGATGAATATTATTCTTAATCCCAATCACAGTATTCATCTTCAATAGACTAATTTAAAAAAACACAAAAAAGCGGCTCAAATCAAACTGTCACAAAATCACTACTTAAGGGTCTACTACCGGCCAAGTGGCGCCCTCCATAATAAAAAATCCTAGCATAGCATAGAAAATAAATATTAAAGAATCCAATGTCACGTTTGTTACAAAGAGTATAAAGTATTTTTACGTTAGTGGGTCTCAGAATGTATCGTATCCAAAGTAGTAGGCAAAAGTGTCGGAAACGGCCGTTTTTGGTATTTTTGCCTACTACTTAATTTTTATTCAATGAGGGCGCCATTTGGCCCGAGTTGGGCCTTAATATAAAATAAAGGCCTCCGCCGCGTCTGTCCGTCTGTCTGTTCGCAATAACTCAAAAACTGCTTAACAAGTTTTCATGCAGTTTCCACCAATAGACAGAGTGAATAAAATTGTAGGGACTTTGCAGTAATTTTAGAAATTAAAAAATCAGGATCGTAGCTTGCAGTGTAACAGTTTTAATTTGCCAGTCATCACCTTCACAAAAAACGGAGGTCAGTACGTAACAGTAAATCAACGCCTGATGAAATTCATATAGCTAAAACTTATTATCTAACAATTATTGGCTAACTTAAATTTATAATGTTATAAAGTGGAGCAACGCTTCAACACAGAGTGATTCATAAGGAAGGTTTAGGTCTATAATTTGTACCCGTGCAAAACTGGGGAAGGTTGCTATTAGGTACTTTATAAAACAGCTCCACCATCATCATAATTTCAGCCAAAATACGTTCACTGCTGCACATAGTTCAGTGCGTCACGCAGCTTGCGCATATCCATTTCCCTCACCAGCAGATGTATTTGTTAACTCGGTTTACATCAATTTGATAGGCACTTTGCAGCACACTGCTGCTTTACTCGATGGACATCGATTATAATAGGCACTACGTAGTACATTCTTGTTTTCCTATACGTCAAAGCAGCAATGTACTGCATAGTGCCTATCAAATTGATGTCAACTGAGTTAGCGAATACACCTGAAGGTCATTACTCAAGGCGAATGCCTTCTAACTACGCCTTCAAGTACGTGGCCGCCATTCCAGAACCTTGATACAGTTCCTCCTTCCTTACCTAACATAAAGTCTTCAGTGATCTCCCGAGCTATGAAGGGCACGCTAGGATACAGTCTCAGGGTCTCCTTGATGACAGCCTCCAGGTACTTCATATCAGCCAGGTCAGACATTGTCGGGGTGCGGTCAGAGTCACCGAGGTTCTTCTGGCATTCTTCGTAGATTCGATCCTGTTGGAAAAAAAGATAAATATACGTTAGACATACGCTCAAGGTGGTATTTCCTGCACTAGTGAAGGTGATAAAAATTTAAAACTTTCAAAAACATATAATTAAGATTGTTATATTTAATAAGTATTCAATCATTTGAACATATGAACATACATTTGTATATGTTATAACAAAATTGACAACGTAAAACACCAATTAAAAATCCTATTAGAAACATTTTCGACTTCTACGCGGACGAAGTCACGGGCATATATATATATATTGCTAGAATAGGGATGCCTATTCTAGGACATGCCGTTATCCTCATGATGTTTTCCATTACGCAGCGATTTGAGATCAGTGGTGACCAAAAACAGTAAAGTACCTACGACACGCACATCGTTACAGCCTTCTATCTAAAATACAAATATCGATTTCTCTCAGGCAAAAACAAACAATAATGCCTTTCTAGGATTTTGTTGCCTTCCACGTGAAATTGGTCAAGATCTACCCAAGATACAGTAAAAACCACCATTTTAAAGAGAACGCGATAAATTCCACGAAGAGGCGTAAGTTTTTCTTGTGCGTATCAGCGTATCGCTTAAATGTACGACGGTAATAAAAGTTACACGAGTAACCCAGACGTTCCACAAGATAAGATTAACAAAGCCCTTGCAAGCAGATCGAAAAGTATAAAAAAACTTTTTTTAAAGAAAAACCTCGAAACTTTTCCTGCTATCCCAGGAAGATTTTTAATTTTGCCTTAACTTTAGCTCTCTGGTAAGGTTAGATTACCAGATAGCGAAATACTTACTGAGGGCCATTTGAGTAAGAAGATCTCCCTGACCCTTTTTCTTAGACCCTTTTATATGTTTGCCGCATTTCATTACGTAATGAAAATTGGCCTATCAGCACCCTTGGGTACACTTGCCTGATACATTGGCCAATCATTGGACGTTTTCGTGTATGGAAAGGACGACATAGTAAAACATTAGAGCAGTACTGGGCCATCCAGCAGTTGATACTGATTGGATTGTTATGAGTAGTAAACAAGACAAAAAACTAATCTAGTCTAGTCTTTTTCTTTTCTTTGGAGAGAAAAACAAAGACAGGCAATGTCTTTTTTTTTCTCTTTTTTAACTGACGAAAAAAAAGGAGGCGGTTCTCCATTCGACCGCATCATCACTATCACTACATAGTATAAAACAAAGTCGCTTTCTCTGTCCCTATATCCCTATGTATGCTTAAATCTTTAAAACTGCGCAACGGATTTTGATGCGGTTTTTTTAAATAGATAGAGTGATTGAAGAGGAAGGTTTATATGTATAATTTGTAACCGAGCGAAGCTGGGGCGGGTCGCTAGTTTATATATATATATATATATATTTATTTTTTTTGTGTTTGTTCAGCCCTCACTCCGTCATTTATGAACCGATCTTAATTATAACTTTTTTGTTAGATAGAGCATACCTTAAAGGTAACCATGTCAAGGAAATCAGGATCTGATTGTAAAATCCTGATAAAATTGAGAGAAAACCTCGAAAATTTGGCACAAATATTGTTTCTGTTTACTTTTCATAACTTAATCAGGTATTTGCATTTAGCAATCATCACATCACGAAACTGAGCTGATGATGGAAACCATACCTTTCCTAAGTAATAGAAGTTAGATATAAAAAACTGGTTTTAGTGACAGATACCACTTAATATGCTTTGAGAAAAGACGTCTTTAGAATATTGGAGGTAACCTTAACTGGTCAATATCCTAGGAACCTCAGTGCCAAGAGGAATGATGAAGGATTAGAAATTAGCCTCAGAGTATTAAAAGATGATGCGAATCACAAAAATCACAAAATAAAAAACTTTTTAACAAAAAATTTAACGGACGAAAAAGAACTAAACAGCCAAAAATAAATAAACCTTTTAAGTCTTGACTAATTTTGAGTCGGCGCCATAATGAAATGATTAATTACCTACATCTAGCCTTCTTCATTTCTACGTACATATAAAATTTAATAATCTTATTGTTGTTTGGCGCCGACTCAAAATTAGTTTACATAAAATTTGATATTTTATGTAGGTAAATAAGCTCAATACTCAAGACTTAAAAGGTTTATTTATTTTTTGCTTTTTAGTTCTTTTTCGTCGATTGAATTTTTTGTTAAAAAGTTTTTTTTTTGTTATCTTTTTTTCTTTCTTTTTTTTCTGCTGTGTGTTTTTTTCATGCTTCTGCTTTTTTTATTGTCGTTCGTCGTTGTTGACGTTGTCAGATCGTTTTTAGTTTATGAACAACCTGCATTCCTTTTATGTATACTCATGTTTCTACAAATAAAATGTCTTGTCTTGTCTTGTATACCGTCCTACCAAAAAAACGACGACTCGATAACTCTTAATGACTTGATGTCTGGTTGATGGCTGGTGATGACTTGTTTCTTTTTCCAATTTTTTTTAGGGGAATGGTGTGGTTTTGGGGGTTGGTGGTGGTGGTGGTATTTTGTTTTGAGATTTTTAAATATAACATAGTTTCTAGGTGTAATACTATCAATGTTATGGGCCAAATGTGTCTGAAATAAAAAGATATTATTTTTTTTTTTTTAATTTTCATTATTTTCCTTAACTTCAAAACTATTTATTTTAAAATTATGTGAAAAATACTTTTTGTAAAAATTCCTTACGTATCAATTCTGTGTTTGGGTCACAGGTTACGTGTACCAGTAGATTCGGAGCAAATTGGCTGTGAAAGACAGACAGACGTCAGAAGTGATTCTATAACGGTTCGGTTTTTCATTCGGACGTTTGGAAAATTAAATACGAGTACACTGAATTTAATTAACGCCAGATTTTAAGTTTTGTTTAGTTTGGAGTTTTTGTTTTAACTACAGTTAGTTAAGTATTTTATAAGTTTGTATAGAAATAAATAAAACATTTACCAGTACATATCATCAGTTGCAAATAATAATATAAGCGGTGATTCTTTCCATCATAAAGAACCCATCTCTCCATGAAACACACTACACAAAAGGCGGGTAAAATATTATATGCATGGTATTAAGAATATACAGGTTGAAACGGAAATGTGTGTTCATATTTAGATACTGTTTCTGTCCATGGAAATGAACAACTCTCTTCTAGGAAGTCATAGTAAAATGTGTGGTCATATTTAGATACTGTTTCTATCTATGTAATGAACAACTCTCTTCTAGGAAGTCATAGTAAAATGTGTGGCCATATTTAGATACTGTTTCTATCTATGTAATGAACAACTCTCTTCTAGGAAGTCATAGTAAAATGTGTGGTCATATTTAGATACTGTTTCTATCTATGTAATGAACAACTCTCTTCTAGAAAGTCATAGTAAAATGTGTGGTCATATTTAGATACTGTTTCTATCTATGTAATGAACAACTCTCTTCTAGGAAGTCATAGTAAAATGTGTGGCCATATTTAGATACTGTTTCTATCTATGTAATGAACAACTCTCTTCTAGGAAGTCATAGTAAAATGTGTGGTCATATTTAGATACTGGTTCTGCCCATGGAATTGAACAACTCTCTTCTAGGAAGTCATAGTAAAATTTGTGGTCATATTTAGATACTGTTTCTATTGATGGAAATTAACAACTCTCTTCTAGGAAGTCATAGTAAAAAGTGTGGTCATATTTAGATACTGTTTCTACCCATGAAAATGAACAACTCTCTTCGAGGAAGTCATAGTAAAATATGTGGTCATATTTAGATACTGTTTCTATCTATGTAATGAACCACTCTCTTCTAGGAAGTCATAGCAAAATGTGTGGTCATATTTAGATACTGTTTCTGTCCATGGAAATGAACAACTCTCTTCTAAGAAGTCATAGTAAAATGTGTGGCCATATTTAGATACTGTTTCTATCTATGTAATGAACAACTCTCTTCTAGGAAGTCATAGTAAAATGTGTGGCCATATTTAGATACTGTTTCTATCTATGTAATGAACAACTCTCTTCTAGGAAGTCATAGTAAAATTTGTGGTCATATTTAGATACTGTTTCTATTGATGGAAATTAACAACTCTCTTCTAGGAAGTCATAGTAAAAAGTGTGGTCATATTTAGGTACTGTTTCTACCCATGAAAATGAACAACTCTCTTCGAGGAAGTCATAGTAAAATGTGTGGTAATATTTAGATACTGTTTCTATCTATGTAATGAACCACTCTCTTCTAGGAAGTCATAGCAAAATGTGTGGTCATATTTAGATATTGTTTCTATCTATGTAATGAACCACTCTCTTCTAGGAAGTCATAGCAAAATGTGTGGTCATATTTAGATACTGTTTCTGTCCATGGAAATGAACAACTCTCTTCTAAGAAGTCATAGTAAAATGTGTGTTCATATTTAGATACTGTTTCTATCTATGTAATGAACCACTCTCTTCTAGGAAGTAATAGTAAAATGTTTGGTCATATTTAAATACTGTTTCTGCCCATGGAAATGAACAACTCTCTTCTAGGAAGTCATAGTAAAATGTGTGGTCATATTTAGATACTGTTTCTGCCCATGGAAATGAACAACTCTCTTCTAGGAAGTCATAGTAAAATTTGTGGTCATATTTAGGTACTGTTTCTATTCATGACAATTAACAACTCTCTTCTAGGAAGTCACAGTAAAATGTGTGGTCATATTTAGATACTGTTTCTACCCATGGAAATGAACAACTCTCTTCTAGGAAGTCATAGTAAAATGTATGGTCATATTTAGAAACTTTTTCTACCCATGAAAATCAACAGCTCTCTTCTATGAAGTCATAGTAAAATGTGTGGTCATATTTAGATACTGTATCTGCCCATGGAAATGAACAATTCTCTTCTAGAAAGTCATAGTAAAATGTGTGGTCATATTTAGATACTGTATCTGTCCATGGAAATGAACAATTCTCTTCTGGAAAGTCATAGTAAAATGTGTGGTCATATTTAGATACTATTTCTATTCATAGAAATTAACGACTCTCGTCTAGGAAGTCATAGTAAAATGTGTGGTCATATTTAGATACTATTTCTATTCATAGAAATTAACAACTCTCGTCTAGGAAGTCATAGTAAAATGTGTGGTCATATTTAGATACTGTTTCTACCCATAGAAATGAAACACTCTCTTCTAGGAAGTCATAGTAAAATGTGTGGTTATAGAGTTATAGAGTTATTTATTTCATAACAAAGATACATTTGTGTCGAAATATTTGCACAGTAGGTACACAAGAAGAAGCAACATATTTAGATACTGTTTCTGCTCATGGTGCCGATTCTGGTTTGCACAAAATAAACTTAATTTCGGCTATTGCTATCTTTTTCTCTCTAATAAAACAAGAAAGAGACTGACTTAAATTAAATTTGTCAAATTTAGTTAAACTAATATTTCCATACAAATTAAGGGTACAAGTAAAAACATGTCTACTAAAAACACGGTAAAGCGCAAGGCGTAAACTAGTTTGACATCTCTAAATTAGTTCATAGCTATAGCCGTCCTTTTCTCGCACTGCCTCTTAGTAAAAAGATAGCGATTCTCTAATTTTAGTTTAGTTATTGAACAAGAGAATCGGCACCAGTAGCTGATCAAAATTAGTCCAACATCCAATTTTTTTTTTTCGAAATATTTCTGACTTTTTTGAAATAAGACCTCACATTTCCGTTATACCCTTTTTTTTGTGGGGTTTGGTAATCATCCAATGACTTCTTCCGCTCTGGGTGGAGCGGAGGTCGTGGAGACTCTTACTGACTAAAACCCACCCCTGTTCCTACCCTGCCTGAGTGCCCAGGGGTGCGGTAACTCATTTTCAGAATTTATCCGCTACCCCTAGGTATGCAGGCACCGGCCACGATGGGCCCCGTCAGTGGTGGCTGACACTCATCTCTTTGAGGCGCGCGCGGAACACTACGCGCCATCGACTCTCGGGCCTGGTGCTGATCGGACGGCGAGCTACCCACTGCTTGCCGTCGCAGGCCCGGGTCTACGGTGGCCGGAAATCGTCTCGCGACGTCCTACGCCCAGTACGTCCAGTACCTCTCCTGCGGTGGTAACGGCCGGGGCCGTGAGGGCCACTCCGTTGAGCTTCCCTCACGCGTCCCGCCTCCGCCTTCATGAGCATTACTGCTTCGCAGAAGGCGGAGACTGCCTCCCATTCCCTCTCGCTCCGTACCATGGCCTGAACCAGGGCCGGGCGCGAGAGGTCGCTGCCACCTATCGCATCCACGAGGACACGGCGGTGCTCCGCCCAAGCGGGGCAGACCTCCACCGTATGCTCCACCGTGTCCTCGGGGCGATCCGCGCAGTGTTAACCACCGGGCGTTTTCTCCCGCCCGATCTGATGCAGGAACCTCCCGAAACAACCGTGTCCTGTAAGGACCTGCGTCAGGTGGAAGGTGAGGACGCCGTGACGCTTCTCCAGCCACTCCTCAAAGAGGAGCACTACCGCCGTAATGGTGGCGTGCCCAGCGCTGGGTTGCGACAGTCGCTGTCTCCATGTCGTCATGAGATCCTGCCGGAGCTCCGTCCGCCGAGCCGCGAGGTGTCACGGCAGCAGAGTTTCGCCCCGGCGTTTGGCCTCGTCGCGCCACTCCCAGAGCAGCGCGAGGACCCTGGCCCCCAGATCCCATGGCGACAGTCCGGCAAGGAGGCTCGCCGCCTCACAAGAGACCGTGCAGAATCCTCGGATGAGCCGAAAGGCCATGACCCTTTGCTTGTTATCCGGCTCGAAGGACCAATTTGTTACAGATGGAGGCGAAATAAAACGATGTCTTGGTTCCAGAATCAATTTGGAAGGTGCGGGTGGTTGCAGGGCTTCGAAAAAACAACTTCTTCTTATTTTTACTTAAAAAATATCTGAGCGACTTGGTGCTTGATGACAGAGAGAAAGCAAGATTGCCAACAACAAAAAATAACTTTAGGCCGGGCTCACTCGCACCTTGCAACATTGTGATTTATTTAAAAACAAAACAGATACGTTTTTCACGCATTGCCGACAGATGGCACTAAGAGTCCTTAACTTACTAATATGCTTAACATATTTATAAACATAAACCAATATCGAGGCGTGCGTCGTCCACACCCTGTATTTATACATACCTCGCCATTTATCCCCGTCATGAAAACATGGAGGTAAACATGTAAACGCGAACGCAACGAGATGTGTCACATGGGCTTAACCAGTCTTTAATCAAGACACGTTAAGACTCGTAACGCGACCTCCCCGCGACCTTTCTCGATGTTAGAAACCTCAGACTTATGTAGCAATCAATTTTCATTTCGGGAAGTCACTCCTCATTAGTTTCCGGGTTGAAGAACTTGCCATATAGTTCTAGGAACTGGGAATGACTGAAATTGATCATTTAGACGAATTTTGTTACAATATTGATGGGAGTTATGGATGGGTGTATTGGTGTGTTTGTGGTTGAGCGATGTGTGGTGTTACGCGCATGGATAGAATTAGGAATGAGTATATAAGAGGAAGTCTGAAAGTGGCACCGCTGACTGAAAAGTTGTGTGGAAATCGGTTGTTGTGGTATGGGCATGTGATGCGAAGGAATGAAGAAAATGTCGTGAGGAAAGTCTTGTGTATGGATGTGGATGGCTATAAGAGTAGGGGAAGGCCAAAGAAACGATGGTTGGACTGTGTGAAAGAGGATATGGGTAAAAGACGACTAATAGAGGAGAAAAAGACATGTTGCGCCGACCCCAAATAAATTGGGATAAGGGCAGGCGAATGATGATGAATGATGATTGATGGGAGTTATTAATGTGTTTTGATCTCATCTCCAGTAACAAAGAACTTCAAGATCTAATAATAGTAAGTTTTTTTATGCAAGTGGACAATTTTGTCATTACAGTTTTGGAGCCGAGAAATTGCAACAAAAGTTACCCACATGTATGAAACGAAGATTTTCAATACACATACTCGAAATTAATAAATTAAACTTAATAGTCGCTTGGCAGTCGCCACTGTCCAGCGACTAGGAGGGGCTGGCCACTGCACTTTTCTGCGCTATTGCGAAAAACATAACATTATATGCACATTTGGTCAATACACCACAACGCCAAGGCGCCAAGCGGGCAGTGCAGCCGGTTACGAACTTTCTGAGCATTTGTTTCACTTCGCTATTCGCCAGGTGACTTGCTAAGGTCTAGGCGCTAAGCAAGCCGCAAGCAGTGCGTTCCAGCTCTTGAAAAAACTATAAAGGTAATAAAATGATAGGTTTTTTAAGCAGCCGAGCGGGATCGTGAGAGGGCCGATCCCGCGAGAAGAAGGCGTCGGGGTGGCTCTGCGTGTCCTTAAGGCGCAGTCATACGACTTTTAAAGCCTTTTTAATTGAACATCACGTCTAAACGACTAGTCTTATTTCTTTAAAAAAAATATATGTTACTCTAAACTATTTTCGTCGTAATTTGATCTAAGAATATTTGATATAGTATTTTTATAACATAGTGTAATTAATTTGTAAAGTTATGTCTAACGCGAATAAAAAATTGAGAGTCACGTAAAAACTCTAAAGCGTATTTTTATGAAACCTTCACCATTATAAAGATAATTTAATTATTTATAATTTAATCTCAGTGTTTTAGTTTAACACTGGTTGTTTTATGTGTAATTAATTAATAATGCGTCTAATTACGGACAGCGCTTCTTGATGGGCGTATCCTATTACTGGGTGGACATACGACGCGTTACGTGAGCTCAGTGCAGAACACGCAAGCTAACCACTCAAGGTCGTTGGCAGCTAACAGCGCCTTAAACGCCGAAACCCCGCCTGCATTGTATAAGGCAGACGGGACTCCGGGGTCGCGGGCGCACAGAATGGGGATTCAGTCTGCCCACCGAGTAATCCCAGGAAATACATGACACGTGCTACCGTGCACAGCGAGGTTCAAGGATACCATTTTACGTCTCCCCAGGGATGTCCTCGAATAGAGGTTGCTCAGAGGGGGTGGTTCTGGGACGGTATTTTAGAGATCACCAGGGTTGTTTTAGTGAGGTAAAATTCCTACACTTCCTGGTCTTTTTTCCCAAAAGTCCAGGCACCTTTTGAAGGTTTCCCTTGATGCAAAAAAAGGCGCTAAACGCCTTTTCTTTTAGCAGTGCGTTTTCGGCCTTGGGGAGCTCTTGAAAAAACTACAAAGGTAAAAAGATGGTAGGTTTATTAATCAATATACAATTACCTGAACTTCCTCATGATCTGCTATCAACATCAGTCCAAGAACAATGGCCATGGCTGTGGTGTCGTGACCCTGAAAAATAACTCACTATTAAAATGTTTTCTGAATAGCTTCTAACAGCGATGCTGCCCGCGTCAATTTCAAAAATTTCGATATAGAATCGTAAGAAGTCTAGGATTCTATTCAGGTCCTGTACAAGCCTTTTTTTTGCCCGTGTGGAAAATCCTCACGAGTGGGCCTTCTTTTTCTAATGACTTCTTCCGCTCTGGAGGGAGCGGGGAGGCAGACTCTCACTGACTAAAACCACCCCGGTGTTCCATTCCCACACTTGGACCGGGGATCGTGAGAACTAGTGCGCCTTCCATGTTCTTTGGTTCAATTTTGACAACCCTGTGCCAATTTTAATTTAAATCTGCTCAGCTTTTGAGACGTGATTATTAAACAAGCATTCAGACATTCACATTTATAGCTAAACTAGCTTCCGCCCGCGGCTTCGCCCGCGTAAAAAGTGTAATAATAAATTTGAGTGGTATTTCCAGAGAGTAGCACGATAAATAAACCCTGTAGAAATCAAAATTAAAAGTAATTTAAATTAGGCTGAAATCCAGATTTTTATGAACGACTAAGTTCTACATAAAGACTGTAGCGCATACACACTCGCTCAGTGTGTCGGGGTACCTATCTTGTTATTCTTACCGTGTTAAATAATAATATAATTGTTTACCGAGACTGTTTCATTCATTGGGTCCCGAACATATCCTAAATTAGTGCTTGGCTTCTTGGCCGTGGCTCCGTTCGCGTAGACATTTATATTAAATTAACTTTTTCATGATTTTGGCACCCTGGTACTTTACCTGTGGCTTCATCCACATGCAGGTCTGAAATTTCTCTTCTTCATAATTTTATTCTGTTTTCCTGGTAATTTAAGAATCTATACCGCTCAGGATTCCAACCCCGAAAATACTAATTCAAGATGTTACCTCTCATGATCTCAGCCTCGAAATACTTTTTGTAATTCTGATCTCCTGGTAGAGCGTAAAACTACACCGCTCCGAAATTTTACTTCGATTCTGTTCTCCTGGTAATTTGCGAATCTTTCTGTACCTCTTACGATTCCTGCCCCGGAATACTTTTTGTTTCTGATCTCCTGGTAGTTTGTGAGTCTTTATCGCTCATGATTTACTTATTTTACTTCTCCTCATGTTTCTGGTCTTCTGGTAATTTGTAAATCTCTACCTCTCCTAATAACAGCCCCAGAACACTCTTTGTGTTTTTGGTCTCCTAGTATTTTGTAAATCTGTACCGCTTAGGATTCTAGCCCTAAAATACGTATCTCCTGGTAGTTTTAGAATCTATAGCTCTTATGATTCCAGCCCCGAAATCACTTCTTCATCATTCTGGTCTCCTGGTAATTTATGAATCTCTACCTCTCTTAAAAAAAAAAATGTAATTCTGACATCCTGGTTGTTTGTGAATCTGTACTGCTCGGAAAACTTCTTCATGATTATGTTTTCCTGGTAATTTGTGAATCTGTACCTCTCATAATACCAGGTCCGGAACTACTTTTTCGTGAATGCTGATCTCCTGGTAGTTTGTGAGTCTTTATCGCTCATGATTTCAGTCCAGCTTAGGATTGTAGCCCCAAAAATACCTCTTCATGATTCTGGTCTCCTGGTAATTTGTGAGTCTGTAGCGCTCATGATTTCAGCCCTGGAAATACTTTTCATGTTTCTGGTCTCCTGGTACTTTGTGAGCGTGTCCGCTCGTTGAGCCCATCTCTGGATTTCCACTTCCACCTCAGCCTTCGCTAAGTCTTGTCATTTACCGGGATAAAAAGTAGCCTATGTGTTAATCCAGGCCATGACCTACCTGTGTGCAAAATTGCATTGAAATCCCTTAAGCCGTTTTTGCGTTACCTTCAGCCAAACATACAAATAAACAAACAAACATACAAACAAACAAACATACAAACTTTCGCATTTATAATATTAGTAGGATTAACTTTTTCATGATTTTGGCACTCTGGTACTTTACCTGTGGCTTCATCCACATGCAAGTCTGAAATTTCTCTTCTTCATAATTTTATTGTTTTCCTGGTAATTTAAGAATCTCTACCGCTCAGGATTCCAACCCCGAAAATACTAATTCAAGATGTTACCTACCTCTCATGATCTCAGCCTCGAAATACTTTTTGTGATTCTGATCTCCTGGTAGAGCGTAAATCCATACCGCTCCGAAATTTTACTTCGATTCTGTTCTCCTGGTATGAATCTTTCTGTACCTCTTACGATTCCTGCCCCGGAATACTTTTTGTTTCTGATCTCCTGGTAGTTTGTGAGTCTTTATCGCTCATAATTTACTTATTTTACTTCTCCTCATGTTTCTGGTCTTCTGGTAATTTGTAAATCTGTACCTCTTCTAATAACAGCCCCAGAACACTCTTTGTGTTTCTGATCTCCTAGTATTTTGTAAATCTGTACCGCTTAGGATTCTAGCCCCAAAAATACGTTTTCACGACTCTGGTCTCCTGGTAGTTTTAGAATCTATAGCTCTTATGATTCCAGCCCCGAAATCACTTCTTCATCATTCTAGTCTCCTGGTAATTTATGAATCTCTACCTCTCCTAAAAAAAAAAATTTTAATTTTGACGTCCTGGTTGTTTGTGAATCTGTACTGCTCGGAAAACTTCTTCATGATTATGTTCTCCTGGTAATTTGTGAATCTGTACCTCTCATAATACCAGGTCCGGAACTACGTTTTCGTGAATGCTTTCAATCTTCTGGTAGTTTGTGAGTCTTTATCGCTCATGATTTCAGTCCAGCTTAGGATTGTAGCCCCAAAAATACCTCTTCATGATTCTGGTCTCCTGGTCCTTTGCGAGTCTTTACCGCTCATGATTCCCAGCCCTGGAAATACTTCTCATGTTTCTGGTCTCCTGGTAGCGCGATCTATTTCGATCCCAACGCCATCTATCGAGCATAGTGGAGTCGTCTCAAAATCCTTATCTCTAACTTTATATATTATTATTATATATGTAGGTATATTATATTAAATATATATGTATGTTTATTTTAACTATATTTATATATACTTTTGTAATTATTTTCGTCTTAGAATTATTTTATTTTTTCAGTTTATGCACCTGCCATGTTATCTCTCCACCACCCTTGGTTGACTGGTAGAGAATGCCTAAGGCATTAAGTCCGCCTTTGTACATTTGTGTTGCATGAAGTTTTAATAAATAAATAAATAAATAAATAGTGACAACTCGGATTATTTATCTATACTCCGTTCGGGCATTTTCTTTGTACTAAAAGTTTTATTATATTGATATTATTTTTTTCATACCTTTTTACTATTTATTTACGTTTTTCCGATGAATTAAAACAATAACATGAACCGAACTCGTGTAACGATCGACACCATTGCGCGATCACCAACTCGACATATAGTACTAATAGAATTATCTATACTCCGTTAGAGCATTTTCTTTGGACTAAAAGTTGTATTATATTATATTTTCATACCTTTTTACTATTTATTTACATTTTTCCGATGAATTTTCAGTACTGAATTGATGCCGACTCTTGACCAATAGATGGCGCTGTATGTCCGGAATAAATTTTAGTTTTTATTTTATTTTTTGTAATAAAAACTATCCTATGTCCTTTCTCAAGTTCCAAACTATGTCTATACCAAATTTCAAATCGGTTCAGTAGTTTAGGCGTGAAGCAAAGACAGACAGACAGACAGAGAGACAGAAAGACAGACAGACAGACAGACAGAGTTACTTTCGCATTTATAATATTAGTTTGGATGGCTTCGCACGGGAGCAAAATGATTCGAAATCATTCTATTTATACAGCATGTAACTAAAACTCCGTCGATCCAATAAAGGCGTATTCCTGGTTTAACATACGTACTAGAAAAAATAGTAAAATGTTGTAACTCATAAAAACCGAAAGTTACAGATTTTTTATTTTTATAAAATATGCAAAATTTAACACCAACTACGACAAATTTTCATAACTTGACAACACTCCACCGGCCTCACCCTGCACTAGCCGCGCTGTAGGTACTCTTTAACAAAGGATCAAAAAGACCGTCTCGCTCAGGTGGCTTCTTTGACTCAAAGCTGCACGTGAACTTTGTCGAGCGCTCAGTGTTGCCTTTGTTAATTTTATTTTTTTTATTATTTTTTTTCATTGGGGAAAATCCATTAAATGATTACGTATATGTGTACGCAGTACGATACCAAATAATACCCTTCCCCGTCTTTGTTACATGCTGTATACAGGGTGTAAAAAGACACATCACATAGCCGTCAACTACGCATACTGTACATCTAACAAAGTAGTTTTGCGCAAAAAATATTGCTGGGAAACGACATTTATTTTTAGATGTTAAAAAAAAATTATTGCGCGCAATGTAACGCGAACCCAGGCAAATGGAGATAAACCCCGCCCCCTCACCTTAAGCACGTAGGTACATGTCGGATACGTTTGATATTCAGTGTTTTTGTAACTGCAAATGCGTAATTTCGAAATTTCGAAAAAAAAAATCGAATATTCAGGTAAAGTTTGTTGGGAATAAAGTTTAGTAATAACACTTGGAATTCATTTTCGTAAAAAAGTAAAAAAAAATTGCGACTTTGACCTTCAATATGTCCAGGGCCAGTGGATTCCCAGGTATGGTCTAGTGGAAAAAAAAATCCAAATAATGGGTAGAATGTGTGGCTTTCGGCTTCGGAAACTGTATTTTTACAACCGATTTGCCCATCTAGCGTCCTGAAGCAATTGTGACCGTTGCCCTCAGGAACAGACATGTTTTTCTGGATGAAAGGTAACCTATGTTATTTTCTATGCCCCTTTTTTATGGGGTGGGAAATCATCCAATGACGCTCTGGGTAGAGCGGGATATATCAGACTTTTACTGACTAAAACCCACCCCTGTTCCTTCCTTGCCTGAGTGCCCTGGGGCGCGGTAACTCTGTTACGAATTTATCCAGACGCCTTGGCATGCATGCATCGGCCATGACGGGCCCCGTCATTTGTTGCTGACATCTCTTTGGGCCCACGTGGAACACTACGCGCCGTCGACTCTCGGGTCTAGTGCTAATCGGACGGCGAGCTACCCATTACTCGCCGTCCGCAGGCCCGCACCCCTGACAACGTACATGCATTTTATAATTATCAGTTCCATCGTTTAGACGTGAAAAGGTAACAAACAAACTTACTTTCGCATTTGTAAATTAGTTAGGAGTTAGGATATAACCTAGAAGCACTTCAAAAATTCCGGTCACCTATTTTTCGGCAAAATCGAAAGCTTACAAAATCTTTGCTAATAACCGAAAATTTTCGACGAATCCGGACGTCAGTGTTCATTATTCAGAAGCTCAGAAGACCAGCCCCCTTAGCCAAGTAACTTTTATAATAGCGCTAATGCTAACGCTTCGTGCAAAATGTATGGCAAGGACATTACCTGCGGAGAGAACTGTCACGTGACTCACGCCCAGTAATGTCTTTGCCATACATTTTGCACGAAGCGTTAGCGTTAACGTTAACAGAAAAGTATTTTGTCTAAAAGCTCAGTTCATCACAACTCCTTTGTGAAAAATGGACTCCTAGAATAATATCTGGAAATTATTATAGGAAACCATGAACTCACTAGAAAATTTATTGGAAGTATAAACGTTTTCGCGGAACGAGGTTAATCTATTAATCCATTTTATTTATTGTTAAATCTTCTAAGGATGGATTTCAAGAACATTATAAAAGAACTAATCCCTAGCACTCGGCCTTATTTTCTAATGCCAGTAATAACGGCTTTCATAAGTAGAGTGAGCTGGCAAAATCATGGATTCATAAGATTTTTTTAGTACTGCAGAGACTCTTTCATCAGGAAGGGTTTAGAACTCATGTACACTAATATTATAAAGAGGTAAAGTTTGTAAGTTTGTTTGTTGGAAGTCATCTCTGGAACTACTGAACCGATTTTGAAAATTATTTCAGTATTAGAAAGTTACATTATTCCTAAACGCGTAGCATGATCACCACAGAAACGGGTTTTGTCGACGGAAGAATAGACAAAATGACGGATTGTAGAAAGATTTCTAGTCTTAAGCATGGCGATGTTAAAACTGAAGATAAAAAATGATTCTATTCATCCGTCGACAAAAGTCTACAATATAAAGCACGACGACCAATTTTTCTCTACTTTTGACACTTAGGGGGTACAAACATTTCTTCTCAACAAGTGTCAAATAGTCTACATCACATTGGACCTATTATAGGTAACGTCTAATGATTTCACATTGCCAGAATAGTCGACATCGGCTCTACTTGCCATCAATAAAAAATAGAATAGAACATCTATTGATTTTAAAAACTCAATTCTGTGACACATTCAATATTTAAAAAATTTTGGTGAATCTTCCACAAAAGCGAATTAAGAGCTGAAGTCACCAAACATCATAGGTTGAAGTTGATTTTAAAAACATGGGGTGGCTAAATTATAACATTTCCAAAAATTAATTTTAATTTAGTTATTTTCCACATTGTTTAACAAAATGTGAAAATTATTAAAAACAAACTAAATTTTTCCAATGTTTCATTATTTATTTAAGGGTCTACTACAGGTCAAGTGGCGCCCTCATTGAATAAAAAATCGTAGCATAGCCAAAAAAATAAATATTAAAGAATCCAACGTTCCCGTATCCAACGACAAATGTTTTTTTTAAGTTATACTTCTTTTGGCGCGTTATAAAAATGATGAGAGTAAATATTTACGATGCGCGCGCACAACGTCACAAAAAACCGACACCCTGAAGTTAGCTATAGTCTGTGGTTCATGAAGAATGATTGTTTTCCTTTTTTAAACTTTGTGACAGGTGGTTTTTTATCTTGTTATGCCAAAGAAGTATAACTTCTTACGTGCGTACATACACACACACGTTTTTTTTAATTTTTATTAATAGGCTCGCATTTAACCACTTTCTCACCTGATGGTAAGCGATGATCGGGTCAACGATGGAGCATGCTTGCCTAGAAGTAACCTATTCACTCTTGACTTAAAGACCCTCAGGTTGTAGCTATCAGGAATTCCACTTCTTAGATGTAAACTTACCTCGAACATAAACGTGTTAACTTCTTCTCTAATTCCTTCCAGGTCTATTTCTCCTTTAGCCTCTGCCTCCAACAGCAAGTCCAGCATAGCATATCTCTTCTTCCCCCCAATGGAAACATCATCTTCTGTGACCTCACTCTGTCCAGGTTTCCAATTCTTCTTCCTCTCCATTATGACGTCATCAGCAAAGGCATGGACTTTTTGCAGACAGTTCTCAAATCTTCTGCCGATCGGGAACTTTCGGAAGAGGTATTCATTGTGGAGCCACACTCTCGTTAGGCGACCCAGAAGAAGATTTCCAATTTCCAAGATGGCTGTTTTGTATTCCAAAGTTTTTGAAGACTTGTCAGCGTCTAGTTGGGTTCCCATAGCGGTTTCTGGAAAGAAGGAAAGTTTTCATATTTTTGGGTGCATTGATAACTTACGGTATAATTCATAGTAATCAGTTCTTACTAAGACTGAGCCACCGCGGCCGCTGTCTGAGAGGGTAGATACTGTGGCGATTGTATAAACAGCCAATAGCCGGCGTGTGAGCACCGGCCTTCAGCTGGCAATCGATAATATTGAAGAGTGGTTCGAATGTTAAATTTAGAAGAAAGTAGCAGTAGCGATTGTTTCTAGAGAGATCTAGCGCGCCCGTCGAAGTGGGCGCTTGCATGTATTTATTTTGAGTATAGTTCGCTATCTTAACGCGATTCCCTTCCCACACTCAACAATCAAATCATAGTAATACACTTGCTCACGATACCCTACACTACAGCAGCACCCCTGGAGCCCTGCAGGCTCTACAATACCTACGCTACGCTTTATTTTTTGTCTCTTTGCTGGCGCCCAGACCAAGGCCTTTTTTTGAAGTGAAAATTTATTTAGTGGCGTTGAGCACTATTCTTGGGATGGGTATAAAATGTTAAACTCGCGTCAGGACACGTGACCTGATCGAAAATTCGTAAGACGATTCCATAATATTCATAAATGCACAAAGTTAATGTTCAAGTTTTCACTTCTGCCGCAACCCGTTATTTTTTTTGAGCGTGGAAAATCATCAGATTCCTTCTTCCGCTCTGGGTGGAGCGGGAGGACGTGTCATACTCTTTCTGACTAAAACCCACCCCTGTTCCTTTAGTTGCTCTTTGGGTTTCAGGGTCGAGGTGAGTCTTTCGAACACGCCCGCGACCCTGGAGACCGAGGCCTTACAAAGTGCTTTCCGAATCATAAAAATATTACTATAATATTACTGACCACGTAACCACAGCGCCAACAGGCGTTCTGATTCAGTTATTGTGTTTATGTTGTTATTATGCGATACGACAACTCGGAACAAATTCGAACCGAATAACCACCGGTTATCGATGAACGTTGGCGAAAACTAGTCTTTTAACAGACATTTCTACAAAGAAATGAACTTAAAAACTGAATTAAACCAGTAAACACATTGACATAGAATTATATTACTTGCGTAAGGACTGGGCTAACCGCGCGATGAAATGGCATCAGTGCGCTGGTCCTAAAATGTCAGTTTTAGGGCCTACGCAACTCAGTCGACCGCGGTCCGCACGCGAAAGCTTTGCTTGTAATAAAAATGCCAAGTTGCGTAGTAAAAAGATGCAAAACAAAGGTGAAAAAGGAACTTTTTCTGTTTTTGTCTTAGAAACACAGTGTAAAAAGCAAAAAGAGTATAAAAATTCAAAAAGTGTTTTATTTAAAGGACAGTAATTTTGGCATATTGTGTGTATCAAACTATTTCGTCTATCGTTATAGCTTATTTTAATAATTATTATACCAATAAATTGTTTACAAATTTCAAATGAAGCTGATTGAAATTAATTTGTTTTACTTGCGTTTTCTTTGCAACTTACTTATTTCCGATAAAATGTGATGAAAAAATCATGTACGCACGTACAAGGTTACGTTGTCGACCTAGTTAGTATGAGTTTTATCAGATGGCGCTACGTTTTGCTTGTATGAAGAAGGTTTAGGTGAAATGTTCAGATGGGCGTATCCTTCCTTTTGAAATCGTTGAGTAAACAATTCAATTTCGACTCAGACAAGCAATAAATAATTGTGAAATGTTACTTTTGACAGATTCCTCACAGTAATAACTTTTAGAGCGTGAGCACTGTTATCTAAGATGGCGTCAATAATGTCGTCTTATATGGCGTTTGACGTGCTATTAGCGATTTTGACGGAATTCGGAACGCGGTGAGAAACAGCATTGTTAAAAAAATTACCAAAATAACCAAGCGTGTCAGTGAGTGCAACCGTTTGTTCATATAAATTGACGGCTAGTGACAAATGGCTAGTTTCTTAAAAAAATCTAATAAGTCCCTCAGTTAGATTACCAAAAAATATTGGACACGTATTTTTAGGGTTCCGTAACCAAAGGGTAACCAACGGTGCCCTACTAAGCCTCCGCTGTCCATAATAATAATAATTTCTATAGTTGTATAGAATGCAGGTGTTACAATAATGGTGTTAATTTCAGATATGTCCCCAGTACATTCTGCCTGTTGGCATAAAAAAAATAAAGTGGTTAACTTACAGATAACTTAGAAACTAGGTAGGTACTTAAATTCAAAATGAGATCATGGATTAGCTAAGTCTAAAATTACTTACATATTTTTTTTAATTTCCGTCCGACCGTCAGTCTGTCAGCGGACTTTTTTTGCTCGATCTTAAGAAATAGACGCGTATAATGTTGTACGATGATACGGAACCCTTCATGCGCGAATCCGACTCGCACTTAGCCGGTTTTTTGATTCTTTTTTCACGTAAACCAAAAATAATAAAATTAAATTAATAATTAAAAGGGGCTCCCCTACTGGAAACGTGTTTTTTTATGGCTTTTTTTGCTCGATCTTAATAATGACAACAAGTAGACGCATATAATCTTGTACGATGGTACGGAACCCTTCATGCGCGAATCCGGCTCGCACTTGGCCGGTTTCTCAATGGTCTCAGAACTTTTCAAGACAGTTTTTTTTTCTTTTATTATTCGGCAGGTTTTCTATTTTCACGTGAGTTTCGGTTTCAGTCGAAACTGGAACGGAAGCCGAACATTCAGTTTCGACCGAAACTGAAAGGTAAGCCGAACATTCGGTTTTGATTGAAGCTGGACGGCAAGCCGAACATTCGGTTTCAACCGAAACCGGAAGGGAAGCCGAACATTCGGTTTCGACCGAAACTGGAAGGGAAGCCGAACATGCGGTTTTGATTGAAACTGGAAGGGAAGCCGAACATGCGGTTTTGATTGAAACTGGAAGGAAAGCCGAACATTCAGTTTCGACCGAAACTGGAAGGGAAGCCGAACATTCGGTTTCGGCAAAAATCGTATTTCGGTCGGACAGTAGCTTATGACCTCAACAAAAATCCAAAAACCCTTAAGAGGAATACACAATTTATATAAATAACAACAAAGACATCACGTTCCTCATCTCGTTCCTCCAAGTTTAGTTTGAAACGAAGTATTTACCCACTGATCCCCACAATTCAGAGAAAATCAAGATGTTTCTTTCCCGACCTTCATATCCTAAGGATAGCACCGACTTAACGTAATCCTAAGGAATGTTTTCACGAGGGAGAAACCAGCGATTGGCCCGGATTTGATAGCTTTAAAAAGTCTTTCTTGATTCTAAGAGGCATTTATAAAAACACTAGCATCTGCTTGCGGCTTCGCCTGTGTGGAATTAGCTTTTCCCCCACTATAAATTAGACCCTACTAGCGACCCGCCCCAGGTTCACACGAGTACTAATTATACACTTAAACCTTCCTCATGAATCACTCTGTCTATTAGTGACAATCAGTTTACTTATTTTTAAGTTTATCGTGAACAGGCAAACGCAGCGGGAACTTTGTTTCATAGTATGATAACTAGCGACCCGCCTCAGCTTTGCACGAGTTAAATTATACACTTAAGCGGGAACAGGGCCTGCGAGGAATTTACAAAATAGGTATTTGAAGAAAGTATTGCCATCGTGCTCCCTCAAGCCTTCCCCTGTAGAGTGCGATAGGGACAGCTGCTACTCGGACCGATTTTATCACAAAATTTTTGACGAGATCAATGTTTCGTATTCCCGTTTTTTCTCCTCGAAAACTGAGCCGATTCAATTATTTTCGGCACCAAATTTAAGAAAGAGTATGTCTAGGTCCCTATTAAATGTTTTATGTTAAAACTTTTCTAATTTGTCTGGTAGTCGTCTAAGATCGACGGTAAAAATAGGGCCATTTATTGTCATATTTGGAGGGTCATATTTTCTTTACTTATTAGCTGCTGAAAAAAAGGAAATGACAGGGACGTGTCAACAGCAGACCTTGACTTTATGAAAAAAAAATGATTGCTCTAGAGTCATTATTCAGGAAGAAAAAAGGCGAATACATTTGTATGGAGAATTGCAGCCCCTGTTCACTCTTAAACCTGCCTCGTGAATCACTCTGTCTATTGGTGAAAGCCAGTAGTTTTTGAGTTTATCGCGAACAGACGTGGCGGGGGACTTTGTTTTATAATATGTAGTGAGGTGATAGTGATGTGCTATTCCAGACTATAATCTTCTTCTGTGCCAGATTTTATCCGGTTCCATTCAGCCTTTCTTGACTGAGTAACAATCATACTATCTAGCCATTCAAACTTTCGCATTTATTATATTGTGTAGGATTTATTACTATCCCGTAAACGGTTGACTGATTTAACGGTCCTTTAGAAATTATTCTGACCTATAAATGCTTTTAAATATAAATAGCTTTTGTATGCCAAGTATGTAAGCTTGATAGGTGGCGGCGACCTCTCGCGCCCGGCCCTGGTTCAGGTCATGGTTCGGAGCGAAAGGGAATGGGAGGCAGTCTTCGCCTTCTGCGAAGCAGTAATGCTCGTGAAGGCGGAGGCGCGACGCGTGAGGGAAGCTCAACGGAGTGGCCCTCACGGCCCTCCACCGCAGGAGAGGTACTGGGCGTACTAGGCGTAGGACATCGCGAGACGATCTCCGGCCACCGTAGACCCGGGCCTGCGGACGGCGAGCAGTGGGTAGCTCGCCGTCCGATCAGCACCAGGCCCGTGAGTCGACGGCGCGTAGTGTTCCACGCGCGCCTCAAAGAGATTAGTGTCAGCCACCACTGACGCGGCCCATCGTGGCGGTGCCTGCATGCCTAGGAGTAGCGGATAAATTCTGAAAATGAGTTACCGTACCCCTGGGCACTCAGGCAGGGAAGGAACAGGGGTGGGTTTTAGTCAGGAAGAGTCTGACACGCCCTCCCGCTCCACCCAAAGCGGGAGAAGTCATTGGATGATTTCCCAGACCCAAAAAAAAAAAAAAAGTATGTAAGCTTATTGTTTAAGTTATGAATAACAGAGTGCTTTTGAAAGTACGAGTACCTATTGCACTATTGTAATGTTTTATTTTCTCACATTCAGAACAAATGACCCTAGTTTGCCAACTTGCATCAAAATGAAGGAGAGGTCGTTTTAGAGCCTAAAACTGCAGTGATAGTTGCCCACGTGTTTTAAACGACACTTTTCAACACAATTACTCAAATATAATAAATAAAACTTTATAAACATAATATTGAGCTACAAATTATTGTTAGAAATGACTCGCGGTGTTTTTTTCAAGCGCCGTGGGGGTTGCCGTGTGACCAGCTTGATATAACAGTTTTCTTTTTATGGTGGGACTCTTCAAAAAACAACCGACTTCCAAAAAAGAAAATACTCTAAAATTTAAAAAATAGTTTTAATTTCGGAAGTTGTTGTTTGTATTTAATTTCTTCGTTATTTGACACCGACTTCCGAAATTAAAGTTATTTTTTTTTTTTTTTTTTTTTTGTTTTTTTGGAAGTCGGTTTTTTTTTTTGTAAAAAAGTTTTTTATTTTTACTTTTTAGTTGATAGACCCCAGAACTAAAAACCCCAATAAAATGGAACAAGGAATTTAAACATACTCGTAATTGGAGAAAACCAAAACATCATTTAGGTATACGTATGTATTTCAAAAAGCGCAGTAGCAATTTCAATAAAATTTATATGGGACCACCTCGGGAGTATATTCTTTCGGATCAAAAAAGAATTTTGAAAATCGGTCCACAAATGACAGAGAAATCGGTGGATTTCGACGGAGCCTGGCCGCCGCACTTGTCCGCGCGGTCCTAAAAGCGGTAGGGGTAGAAGTGGGTTTTCAGCTAACTTTGTTGAAAAAAGCATTTTAAAATAAGCGACTTCTACTAAATTCTTCAAAAAAAAATTTTTTAAACGGAAACTTGATATTTATGTAGGAATATGTATTTTTTTGTATGTCTACAGAGAGGGAAAGAGCTTCTATGGCATCAATACATTCTTTCACATTTCTCTATGTAGGAAGAATCCCAAAAAATTGAATTTGGCCAAAAAATAGACCAACCTTACCTCTCTCCAGTCACGAAGAGTCAACTAACCACACAAAAGTTGATAATTACCTTGATTATTCAACCCCAAATGACTCGAAACTATGTACAAGGCTACTAGGTTTAAAATAAATGACTCGAAACTATGTACAAGGATACCAGGTTTAAAATAAATGACTCGAAACTATGTACAAGGATACCAGGTTTAAAATAAATGACTCGACTATGTACAAGGCTACTAGGTTTAAAATAAATGACTCGAAACTATGTACAAGACTACTAGGTTTAAAATAAATGACTCGAAACTATGTACAAGGATACCAGGTTTAAAATAAATGACTCGAAACTATGAACAAGTCTACTAGGTTTAAAATAAATGACTCGAAACTATGTACAAGCATACCAGGTTTAAAATAAATGACTCGACTATGTACAAGGCTACTAGGTTTAAAATAAATGACTCGAAACTATGTACAAGGCTACTAGGTTTAAAATAAATGACTCGAAACTATGTACAAGGCTACTAGGTTTAAAATAAATAACCATTTTAGGTATCACCACCTGGACCACTGCCATAACATTCTCTACTTACCACAAATAGTAAACAGCGTATAGTCACTGATGACGGGCAGCAGGTTGACGTCCGTACCCTCAAGGTTCATCAGCTTGTCTACCAGACCTCGGCTCTTCTCCTTCATCACCACGGCGAAGCTCTTCAGAATGTTGAAGTGGAAGGTTGGAGTCAGAATCTTGCGACGTCTATGCCATTTTGCACCTGGTGGAGTAAATTATAGTACTCGGTTTAGTAAGTTAAATGTTATGTCAACTGGAACCTGGAACGCAAAGGGCAATTGTAGGAACATGGGTAGGTTTTAGTCAGTAAGAGTCTGACACGCTCACCCGCTCTACATAGAGCGGGAGTAGTCATCTGAATCATCAGATGACTTCCCACCCTCAAAAAAACTGTTAAGGCACTTTACAGTAGCCAACGGCTAGCAACGTCTGGGGGTTTCCCCAGATGTTGCTAGCCGTTGGCCCCGATACCTTCCCAACTCAGTGTCGGGTTTAATCGCAACAGGTGACGAGGAAACTAGATAAGTTAACCTGTTGAACCCTGCAACTCACTGGTGAGTCGGACAAAAAAAAAATATTAAAGAGAAAAAAAAAAAAAACAAATCGGCTGTCAACCCGGGTTGTCGTCGGGGTTCAATTTGACAACCCGGATTTGGCCGAGGGGCCAGAAGGGTACAGTTATAATAATATATAGGTCGTATCATATCTAATTTATATGGGAATGAATAATTATGAAGTGACAATACAAAAAATAAAAAACTTTTTTACAAAAAACTTTTTACAAAAAAAATACAACCGACTTCCATAAATAAAACTAAAAAATGCAAAATAACTTTAATTTCGGAAGTCGGTGTTTCTAGTTTGGTTTCTTCGTTATTTGACACCGACTTCCGAAATTAAAGTTATTTTGCATTTTTTAGTTTTATTTATGGAAGTCGGTTGTATTTTTTTTGTAAAAAGTTTTTTATTTTTCACTTTTTAGTTGTACCCCATTCTAAAACTAAATTAATAGTAAAGTTATGCCCGAATTGATAGCCCCAAAAATAGGGAATTTGAACATAGTTGGTGAAATTAGGGTGTATCAGGTTGAACTGTACAAATCTGTATACCTCTTCAGAGCGTATCAGCGTGATGTAATGTTGTGAAGTGGTGAAAACAATATACAGACATGCGATTGCAGCAATTCTGGCAGGTTTGCTATCATTTATTGAAGAGTTCCATTCTGTATCTCCGAAGTTCTTCATCAGATCTTCACCAAATTAAAATGGGACCAAATGTGAAGCAACAGCATCCAAATAAAAAAAAAATTCAAAATCGGTTCACGTAGTGAAAAGTTATGAGGTAACACACATAAAAAAAAAAAAAAAAAAAAAAAAAAAAAAAAAAAAAAAAAAAAAAAAAATACAGTAGAATTGAGAACCTCCTCCTTTTTTTGAAGTCGGTTAAAAAAACAACCGACTTCCAAAATTGTTTTGAATTGGAAGTCGGTTGTTTTTTTTTTTGTAAAAATGTTTTTTTTTTTTCACTTTTTAGTTGTTATACCCCAGAACTAAAAACCCCAATATAACGTGGAACTTAAACATTTGGAGAACACCAAAACGTCATCGAGGTACACGTATTTTCCGTTTTAGTTCAGTTTCTCAAAAAGCGCTGAAGCAATTTCGATAAAATTTATATGGGACCACCTCGGGAGTATATTCTTTCAGATGAAAAAAGAATTTTGATAATTGGTTCACAACTGACGGAGAAATCGGGTAACATACATACAAAAAAAAAAAACAAACAGACGAATTGAGAACCTCCTCTTTTTGGAAGTCGGTTAAAAAGATAGGAGGAATGTGAGAGGATGGGTATGACAACACTGTGCATAAGAGAGGAAAGTAAAATAGACAATTAGATTAGAATAGACGTATTGTAACGGCATTAAAATATAAAAAAAAATAGTAGAAGTTAAAATACGATTTTGCCTTTAATTTACAACAATCCGTACATTATGTATCTAATAAGAAGCTCGCAAGAAATCAAATCGAACACATTGACTTATATAGAATTAATATCGAACGTATTGAACCACTGTTATTCCATCCTTCTTTTTGGCAGTCATTAAAATGATTTTGCTTCATCATCTATCTTCATCCAGCTTGATGCCCTTGAGTCAATTGAGAAACGAGCCAAGAGGATCATCGGCAATGATAGACTCGTTGAGTCAAAACTCCAAAGTCTTGAACATAGACGCCGAGTTGCTAGCCTGTCGGTTTTCTATCGATTACATTTTGGGGAGTGTGCGACGGAATTGCATGATTTGATTCCGCCAAGCCCGTTTCATCTAAGGACCACAAGACGTACGGCGAAGTGCCACCGGTTCATGGTGGACATCCCATCCGTACGCACAAAGCGTTTTGAGAAAACATTCATTGCACGTACAGCTAGAGAGTGGAATTCTCTACCGGAGTCTGTGTTTCCTGTAAGATACAACCTGGGAGTCTTTAAGTCAAGAGTGAATAGGTTACTTCTAGGCAAGCGTGCTCCATCTTCGACCATCGCTTACCATCAGGTGAGATAGTGGTCAAACGCGAGCCTATCAAACATTAAAAAAAAATAATAATCTTTCATGTTGTGCATTTGTAACACTTGAAAATAATTAAATTCATGTAATGTAGCGTTATTTTGCAAGATGCCTTTGACGTTTCTTTTTCCTATTTGATCTGGAGCGAGTCTCACAATAAACTTAATTTATTGGAAAAAACTTTACTAAAGCACTTAATGATGTCTCGAGGAGTTAAAGGGCAAATGGGTCAAGTTCAAATGCTTTAAGCATAAGAATGAAGACGCTGTAAGTACTACTTTGGGATTTTTTCTAAAGAGACACTAACTTCAGATGTGGCATTCGTGATTTATTTTTTATTTTTTTTTGAGGGACGTCTCGCAGGTCAGCCTCTGAGGCTGTCGTCTGCTTAACCGGGCTTGCCTGTGTAGGCTTTAATATATTAAAGCCTCCAGCCAGGACTTATTAAACTTACAAACTAAGTGACCACGCTAAGGGCACCCCCTGCGGAGTACGGGCCTCGGCTTAGGGCGTCACTGGGGGGCAGCAAGGGAAGGCTGGATCTGGTTTCCATTAATTGGGGAGTTTACTGGCTCAGCGGCACGTGCTGGCGAGAGACGGGGAGGGCAAGTGGCATTCGTGAACCTCACCAAGCTTTCTTATAGTCGGCAGGGTTCCTAGGTTCTACTTATGATCTTATACAACTAGAAAACCTAATTAGAAAAATGTCTGATCTTGACCACACTATCTAAGGAATTATTAGAAGAATAATGCGATCTCAGCAAAGGGTTCTGAACACAGACGTCCACGTGTCCAAGGATAATCAGGATTGTACGGCCACAGCTGCTATATTGCTTGTGGAATCTCCTCTCTGGACCTTGATCTTTGATCTTCGGAACGATTGGGTAATAATTGTTCGTCATCAATTGTAAGTGCTACATACAATTTTGTATAGGACTCATGAAGCTTAGTCTAGTGTGATGCAGTGTTTATAATAAATGTGAGAAGTGAAGACCAAATCTATGGACTATTATTTTACCACAAACATTACATATGCAATGAGCCTGTAGATTGGCAAATGGCGTCTCATGCAGAAATCTAACTCTGACGCTAGCCGGTGGAAGGAAATATTTCCTTTACACATTACCTAATACTTTTAGAATTTCATTATTTTAACTGTTAAATCACGTAAATCAACGAAATCGTCAAAGTTTCGTATGCGGCCTCTTTTTTTTCTGGGTGTGAAATCATCCTACGACTTCTCCCGCTCTGGGTGCAGCGGGAGGGCGTGTCAGACTCTTACTGACTAAAACCACCCCTGTTCCTTCCCTGCCCTGAGTGCCCAGGGGCGCGGCAACTCTGTTTTGAATTTATCCACAACCCCTGGGCAGTCATCGGCCATGACAGGCTCCGTCATGTATTGCTGACAACTCTCTGAGGAGCGCGTGGAACACTACGCGCCGTCGACTCTCGGGCCTGATCCTGATCGGACGGCGAACTACCCACTTCTCACCGTGCGTAGGCCCGCGTCTACGGTGGCCGGAGATAGTCTCGCGGCCTCCAACACCCAGGGCTTCTCCTGCGGCGGTTGCTGTTGAGCCTCCTTCACCCGCTCCGCCTCATCCTTCACGAGCATTACTGCTTCACAGAAGGAGGTGACTGCTTCTCATTCACTCTCGCTTCGTGCCATGACCTGGACCAGGGACGGGCGCGAGAGGTCGCTGCCGCCGATCGCATTCACGAGGACACGGCGGGGCTCCGCCTAAGCAGGGCAGATCTCCACCGTATGCTCCACTGTGTCGTCTGGGCGATCCTCACAGCGGTGACACCCGGACATTTCCTTTTACCTTATCCTACACAGGAACCTCCCGAAACTTCCGTGTCCGGTGAGGACCTGCTTTTTTTTGGGGTGGGAAATCATCCAATGACATCTCCCGCTCTAGGGTGGAACTCGAGGGCGTGTCAGACTCTCACTGACTAAAACCCACCCCTGTTCTTTTCCTGCCCTGAATGCCCAGGGGCGCGGTAACTCTGTTTCGAATTTATCCACAACCCCTAGGCAGGCATCGGTCATGACGGGCCCCGACATGGTTTGTTGACAACTCTTTGAGGCGCGCGTGGAACACTACGCGCCGTCGACTCTCGGGCCTGGTGCTGATCGGACAGCGAGTTACCCACTACTCGCCGTCCGTAGGCCCGGGTATCCATAACCCCTGGGCAGGCGCACTGTAACGCATTAGTTGTGACATAAATTGTCAAAAAACTCGATCAAAATTCCAGAAACTAGACCAAGTTTACAAGTCTATAACTGGTAGCATTGGTATGTAACACAAAATTTCATGTAATTCCACCGCACTCAACGCTGAACTAATCCTTCATGAGACGCAACACATATTTCACAGAAAGCGTCTAATGAAACCACGTCGTAATTAGTTTTATATAAGCTACGGGTATCTGGTATTGGATTATGACTAGCTTAGAAACATCACGCCTGTATTTGTAGAGGAGTAGACAGAGTAACCGGCCTCATATAGCTTAAACTGACAAAAAAAAAGAGTGTCATTCCGGGAGTTCCGACAGCCTGCAGTGAAACCTTGAACTAAAATGCCCAACGCACGTCGGTGTCGGTGTCGGTGTCGGTGTCGGCGTTGGTGTCGGTGTTGGTGTTGGTGTCGGTGGCGAGTTCAATTGTTTTTTCCCATCTCAAAAATGCCCAACGCGCCTAAAGAAGTATTCACTTCAAAAATGTTGACGTGTAAAAGTTAAAACTTATTTACAAAAATAAAATCATGTAACATTTATTATCATTTATTGTAACTACAACAATCATCATAAGGCATTTTTTTATTATTGATAGCCCGCGGTTTACCGCTATCTCACCTGATGGTAAGCGATGATCTGTACCCGGTGTGTGAGTTTTTAACAGTAGTTAAGTACGTTAAAGTAAAAGTTAATTTGTTCTGCATCTGAATAAGCGCCGCCTGGTGACAGTAACTCGCTAGCTAATCTCTTTTTTCTATACGATTTAACATAAGCGAACGTTTACGGAAACGCATTCGACTGCGTTTATAAACTCACACTAAGGCCTTCTGGTCGAAGTTGGAGCACGCTTGCCTAGAAGTACCTAACCTATTTAGGTACTCAAGACTCCCAGGTTGTAGCTATCAGGAAACACATGCTCTGACAGGGAATTCCACTCCCTAGTTGTACGCACAATCCCACAGGACACGGTGGAGCATACGGTGGAGGTCTGCCTCGCTTGGGCGGAGTACCACCGTGTCCTCGTGGATACGATAGGCGGCTGCGACCTCTCGCGCCCGGCTCTGGTTCAGGCCATGGTACGGGGCGAGAGGGAATGGGAAGCTGTCTCCTCCTTCTGCGAAGCAGTAATGCTCGTGAAGAGGGAGGCGGCATGGGTGAGGGAGACTCAACAACAACAACAAGAGAGTCGCCCTGTAACAAGGCAGTGTTAAAGCCTTGTTTATTTTTTGACCTCTATTCCAAAATTACGTTCTTTGCTACCTTTTTTTAAATTCAAATTCAAAATTACTTAGTTTTCTCTGTCATGTCTCTGTTTTAATATTAAAAATCAGTTCTAATTCTGCAGCCGAGCTAGTAGAAGCTCCTCATTGTTATTTTTTGACTCCTGAAGTGTCAGTTACCATTTTCCTAGAATTTTGCATTAATACAATTTAATTACTAGTCACAGTGTTTGTGTTCTTAATATTATATTAAAGCCCACTGTTGTAAATGTGTTAACTCGGCGTGTTATTATTTATTGAACTCCTCATCTACGGTCCTCCTCTGCGTGTCACTCCTACGTCCTCCTCTGCGTGTCACCACCACTCCGGTCCTCTGCAACGTGACATCGCCCTCCGTACCGTGACACTGGCGCCCTCAACGTGATCGAACCCAGCCCATACCATCCCAGAGCCCAGCAGCCGCCCTCAACGTGATCGAACCCAGCCCATCCCATCTCAAGAGCCCAGCAGCCGCCTCAACGTGATCGAACCCAGCCCCTCCCATACCAGAGTCCAGCAGCCACCTCATCGTGAACCCAGCTCATCATCGCGGAGCCATCAGCATCAGCAGGATAAGCTCTGGTCGTGAAGCTGTTCTGGATAAGTCTCGACCCCGTCTGTCGAGTGAAGCCCATCCCATCTAAAATAATTTTTAAATTTTTATAATTTTGTGTTGTTTTGTTATTTATTGTTATACTGTTATTTTATTTCTCAAAATTCCAAAAGGAACTAGTCTTCCCAAAAAATTTGCGGCCCCTTTTGACTACATCAATTCCATCATTCCAATAAAAATAAAGCATTTTAATTTATTAACATTTCTTACAGGTTCCAATTTGCATACTACTTATCAAGATTTTACCCGACATACTATTTTATTATTATTTTACAACACACATATCCAATCAGTACATGGTGCAATACTTACTTACAAAACTCAAAACAAAACATAACCACCCCATCCTACAGACAGTAACATTACCCAAGGTTCACATCTGAACCCTCATAAGCTGGTAGCATTCACTTGTGCTAAACTCCTCGGAGACACTTGTGTTTGTGACCAGTACTGACTAACGGGAGTGCTGTTGGAGAATATCCTCAGCGTATCCTACATACCAACTATTGATTAGAAGGTGACTCTTCTAGGGCATCCTGCCGACATGCTAGGGGTCACTGTATAGTCAAAGTTGGCTACTACACACGCACAACACAAATTACTATTTAAATAAATAACGGTACACTTCACTTTCAAATTTATTTAATCATATTACATAATTATTATAAACGTACCAACCCGTTAACAATTAAAAACCATGATGAATCCGTTATATTTATTATAAATCAAAGCTTCTATGAGTTATAGCTTTGACGTATTAATTTCCCTCTTTCCTCCTCAACCTCTGAAGAACTCCGTAGGCATGCATTACTATGGTGTTTTCACATATTCTCACTATGCACCGTAAATAGTATGCATAAAGATAAATTACATAACTATTTAAACCTGCTACTGAATATTTAACTAAATAATTATTTTAATCAAATCTGTCTGCAAAAAAATATTTCAAACGTCAGACACATTTTGACAAAATAACAAATCTTTCTTTTTAATTTTCTCTACGCAACCTCCGTACAATACAGAATTGGAACTCTTTTATATTATTATTTCTTTTGATAATTTTATTTTTTCTAAACCTATTAGGTTTATACCTATTGTTTACGTCATTAACCCATTAATACCCCTTTCAATTACATTCACCACGATTGCTACATCGGTGGTTATTTAGTTCAAGAATTCTATGGAGCGGGTGATTACTCCCTAAATAAGCCTAAATCATTACCGATCATGGTCTTCCCCTTGATCATTACTTCATTCTATGGCTTTAAACCATGAGAATCTTTCGGAGCGGGTGATTACTCCTTAAATAAGCCATAATCACACTACTTATGGTAATATTTTTGCCACTTCATTATTTAGAGCGGCTAGCTACTCTTTAAATAAGCCTTAGGTCCGTTAAATATATACCATAGGTATATTATAATTAAGGTTATTCCCTTAATAATTACTTAACGTGCATAGCACGAAGGCTTCTTCGCCTTATTTACTACTTGTTACAGCAGGTAATTAAACTTGTATCATAGCTTCTTATCATCATATAATTTAACATCAGCGGTTGGTGACTGATTAAATAAGCCTACACTATTGAAGGGCAATCTAACGAGTTATGCCTAATAATAGGATAAACTCTTTTTGACTTTGTGTTATGTTCTGCACTTACCTATATGCGAACATAACTATGAATGAACGAAGTATGAAAGGTATTATGGAAGGTTATATGGATGTGGTAGATTGTTCCTTTTGTAAATACTCGTTGTATATAACACCCTCGCCTTCTAAATTTTCACCTCACTCATAACCGTCATAATTAAGATATTTTTATATATATATATTTTTTTTTTAAATATTTTTTATTGTTAACGAAAAATCGCTCACCTGCTGCTCGATTTTTCTTTCCGGGGCAGCCGGGTATTGTAACAAGGCAGTGTTAAAGCCTTGTTTATTTTTTGACCTCTATTCCAAAATTACGTTCTTTGCTACCTTTTTTTAAATTCAAATTCAAAATTACTTAGTTTTCTCTGTCATGTCTCTGTTTTAATATTAAAAATCAGTTCTAATTCTGCAGCCGAGCTAGTAGAAGCTCCTCATTGTTATTTTTTGACTCCTGAAGTGTCAGTTACCATTTTCCTAGAATTTTGCATTAATACAATTTAATTACTAGTCACAGTGTTTGTGTTCTTAATATTATATTAAAGCCCACTGTTGTAAATGTGTTAACTCGGCGTGTTATTATTTATTGAACTCCTCATCTACGGTCCTCCTCTGCGTGTCACTCCTACGTCCTCCTCTGCGTGTCACCACCACTCCGGTCCTCTGCAACGTGACATCGCCCTCCGTACCGTGACAGCCCTCAGCAGCAGCCGCCGTAGGAGACGCCTGGGGCTTCCGGCGCCGCGAAACGATCTCCAGCCACCGTAGACCCGGGCCTGCGGACGGCGAGTAATGGGTAGCTCACCGTCCAATCAGCACCAGGCCCGAGTGTCGACGGCGCGTAGTTTTCCACATGCGCCTCAAAGAGTTGTCAGCAATAATGACGGGGCCCGTCATGGCCGATACCTGCCCAGGGGTTGTGGATAAATTCGAAACAGAGTTACCGTGCCCCTGGGCACTCAGGGCAGGGAAGGAAAAGGGGTGGGATTTAGTCAGTAAGAGTCTGACACGCCCTCCCGCTCCATCCTAGAGCGGGAGATGTCATTGGATGATTTACAAACCCACAAAAAAAAAGCTGTACGCACAATGAATGAGTCCTCAAAAAGTTTTTCGCGTGTGGGTTAAATGTTACGCTCAAAGACCAAAATCGTTCAATGAGCGTTAAAATAGCTCACAAAGTTACAACGCGCTGTGGTTTCATTCAAACAGTCACATCGAGAATTTCGCATCGTTCATGATCCTCACATCAATAATATTAGTTATATATATTTTGTTTACCTAATTACCTATCCTATACGAAGTTTAGCTGGGATAGGTATTTATAAACACTCTTTATCAGGATCATCTAGATTGAAAACCGCGTAAAATTGATGAGATTCTGTGACGCGTTAATTCCATCGGGGATGACGCATCACTCGAATTCTAATATAGGCCAGTTTATTAAGTCTTAGTTAATTCTAGCAGAAGTTTTAATTAACTGTCCAGAGTCGATAAATTCAAAATTAGTGTTCCTCGGCTTACGAGCTTACGCATTTTTATGAAAGGCTTCTTTTCGGAGATTTCTTTTTAAATTAGATATATCAAAAAAACTTCTTTACAAAAAAATAGAACCGACTTCCAAAAAAAGTGCAAAATAACTTTAATTTCGGAAGCCGGTGTTTCTGGTTTTATGTCTTCCGTCGAGTTCCGTTGTCTGTCTCCGAAACTCATCATCAGATTTATATGAAATTTAAATGGGACCATTTCGGAATAAACCTCTTTCGAACAAAAAAAAAATTTGCAAATCCGTCAATATATATGACGGAGTTATGCCCGAACCTAGATAAAAAAAATACCAACATTCTAATGGAAAACCTCCTTCTTTTTGAAGTCGGTTAAAAATCAGTGGAAACTTATAAATTGCCTTTATTTTCTGTTTTTGTAAGTTTTTTTTTTGTAAGAATGTGGTTTAAAAAAAAAGTCCCGCAAAAGTCCATTGAAAAGAGAGGATCTTCCGACCAGATGGATTTTGTGTCTGGTCCGGGCAACTGCCTGATGATTGATTTCGGACTTTTATATGTTCAAATCACGCGGTCAACTCTGCTTGCACGATGCAGGATTTATGTGTTTTAGTTCGTATGTGGCGTCATAGATGTCGTTACACGAGCATTGGTCGCCCCGACTTACGAGTTGCACGTCGTGGGTTCAAACTAAGGCAAATGCTTTCATCAAAATCATCCTTCTAATGTCCAAGAAGATGAAGATGTGCTAAGGGACAAGGCGTCTTCTCTGTGAGGGGTGTAAGCATCATCATCTTCATCCACCACGCGGGAACAATGCGGGTTGGTGGATGTCACATGTCTTCGAATTTTTGGTAAAAGATTTTATTAAATCGCTTAAAAAAAAATTGTTGTCACCGGACGCCTAGCAAATGTGAAAAGTTGGCCGTCACGGAACGCCCAGCAGATGTGAAGCGGAATTCAAAATTGTTGTTAGTTGTTGTTGGTGTTGTTGTTGTTGTTGTTTGTTGTTAGTGTTTTTGTTGGTTGCCCTTGTGTTACTTTTTTTCGCATAGATGTTTCTAGGGAGGAGGAAGTCGAGAGTGACACAGCGTCATGCCGTTTGCCGTCACGGCATTTTTTTTTTGTGGGAATTCATCCAATGACATCTCCCGCTCTAGGGTGGAGCGGAAGGGCGTGTCAGACTCTTACTGACTAAAACCCACCCCTGTTCCTTCCCTGCCCTGAGTGCCCAGGGGCGAGGTAACTCGAATTTATCCTCAACCCCTGGGCAGGCATCGGCCAAAACGGGCCCCGTCATGGATGCTGACAATTCTTTGAGGCGCGCCTGGAACACTACGCGCCGTTGACTCTCGGGCCTGGTGCTGATCGGACGGCGAGCTACCCATTACTCGCTGTCCGCAGGCCCGTGTGCCGTCACGGCAATCGAGTCGAATTTACTGCCAAGCCGCGCCAATACATCTATTGGCGCGGCTTGGCAGTAAGTTTTTCACATCAAAAAAAGAAATTGAAGTTTATATTATTTAACAATACAGGCATTGGATTTTGCTAGGCCACCCATTTGCAATTTATTAATTTTACATATTCTTTAACATACGAGTAACTATATCATCATCATCATTTCAGCCGAAAGAGGTCCTGCTGGACATAGGCCTCTCCCCCGTGTCGCCACAACAACTGGTCCTGTGCGTCTCGCATCCATCGGCTACCCGCGACCCTCACCAGGTCATCGGTCCACCTTGTGGGAGGCCTTCCAATTCTGCGTCTTCCGGAACGCGATCCCCACTCCAGAACTTTTCGGCCCTATTGACCATCTCTTCTTCTAGCAATGTGTTCTGCCCACTGCCACTTCAGTTTGCGTTTCTTCGGCTTATGTTGGTAACCTTAGTTCTCTTGCGGATATCAACATTCCTGATTCGATCACGCAAGGAAACTCCGAGCATTGCCCTCTTCATTGCCCTTTGGGTGACTTTAATCCTTCGGATGAGGCCTATTGTGAGCGACCACATATCACATATAAACTTTATATATCAGATGAGAGTAATATTTCTATTACCGTATCTCCTATCAATACCTAATAGACTCGTCGCCTACACAGGACTTCATAACTAATAAAGTTGTGAAGTGTGCGTAATAGACATCCCTGGCTATCCTTTTGCAGAATGGCAGAGTCACCATGAGATGTATGTAAAAAGGTTCGCGTATAAAATAAGAAGGCTACTGCTCGGTTGCCATAGGAGTAGTACTCGTATAATGAATGTAAAATATACATTAGTGTGTACAAGTAATGCATAGCCCAACGTAAGCAATAACATTAGACATAAATCTAAAGGAGCATAAGTTTACTAAATAATATAAAAGAACATACACACACTTCAACGGGATTTATGTTATCTTTTTTATATTACGGCGTAAAATGTTAAATAAAAATTTCTACAGGCTTATTACAATTTGTCAAAGTATTTTCCCTGCCAAGCGTTAAAATACTTCTGGTGAAATGTTTTTAATACACGATTACTCTTTTTTTGTCTTTTTTCCAGATATATATTGTATATCTGGAAAAAAGGCAAAAAAAGGGTAATCGCGTATATGCTACGTGGTAAAATGGTTTTTAGTGCTTTTTTTTTTTGGCGGGTTGGGAAATCATCCAATGACATCTCCCGCTTTTGGTGGAGTGGGAGGGTGTGTCAGACTCTTACTGAGTAAAACCCACCCCTGTTCCTTCCCTGCCTGAGTGCCCAGGGAAGCGGTAACTCTGTTAAGAATTTATCCGCTACTCCCCTTGGACGTTGCCCCTAATTACCTAAGTCTATCTACTCGCCCCCTTGAATATTAGATACCCCAAATCGCCCTCGATTGTTAGTAAGTGAAAAGTTAAAATTAAACTCCTAATTATTTATTTATTAGAACTACCAGGAAAGTAGGAATTAACTGGAACTAGTACTAACACTTTTATCAATATATAGTGAGTACTATACAGGGTGTAACGGAAAGGTGTGGTCATATTTTAAGAACTGCATCTGCCCATCGATATAAACAACTTTCTTCATAAAAATCTGAGGAAATTGTCATAAAAAGTTTTTACCTCCCATACAAATATTGATCAACTGATGATAAGTTTGTATGAAAAGTCCAATTTTTTTTTGGGAATTTTCTATTTTTTCTTTGAGAAAGTTGTTCATTTCCATGGGCAGAACTGATTCTTAAAATACGACCACACCTTTCCGTTACACCCTGTATATTCCTCTTTGTGTTTAATTGTCGATGCACAACTTAGTGAGATCATTTAGGTGTCTATTTTCTGTTCATTTCTGTCACCCTGGTGCTTTTTAAAACCACAAATGATTCAATTTCAAAACCTGTATTTTGGCAATTATTGGGCTAAGTAGTCGCTTAAGCACTAGATCTAGTTAATTTCTGCTTGCTTGGTTTTAATAAAAAAACAATTAGGACAGTTGAATTTTAAAACGTGTATCAGTATCATTTACAACGAATCTTTCATGCTCTTCTCAATGTTTCATCGTTGGTGCGTTGCGAGGAATACCCCGGTGAGATTACAGATTGAGTTATTAAAGTAATCAAACATGGCGTTATTTATAATGTGTGAATTTGTTTGTCTAATCAAACCTTTTTTTGATTCAATTTCAAAGAAAATGCCGCAACGGGCGAATCGATACTCCAAAATAATTATTTAAATATCAATTTTCAACTCGCCCTTTCCTAAGGAGCCAGTCAGTACACAACCAGTCAGTAACAAAATAATAAAAAACGGGGTGAGTGAGGGAACATTTTAATCGAAAGGGGCAAGATCCAAGGGGCGAGCCGAGCCCACACCGGTAAAATAAGTATTTGCCCTGAAAGCTTTTCGCATCACTTCATCGTCATCGATTTTTTAAATATTGTGACAAGTCTTAGGCCGCGTGTCTACTAGCGAGAAGACTCGCGGCAGTATTACACGAGTTTCTTGCAACATACATACCTATCTATTTATTTATTCCTGGAATAAAAAATGTTTGAGAAGCTCGCGAGTCGATGTGAAGATGTTTGCAATCTATTTTATTTATTTATTTGTAGTCGCAACTACTCGCTGCAAGCGCTCGACCAACTGTCACTAGCGCACTTGCTACGTGTGTCGTTTAGAACAGTTTACGCAGCTAATCGGTTTAGCTTCATATATCTCGCACTCTTATTGCACACAAGTCTTTCATTCGGTGATATCGAATCTCGGTAATAACTGTGTAGTTTTTCATACCAACATGATCAACTTTATTAATATTTAAGACTTCTAAATCAACTTCGGTTATGCGGGCGTGTAATAAATTGCGGTACGCACCGGCCTCGCACCGGATACATGTCTTCGTAAAATCTATTGTCGAGGCCAAGTTGACCGTTTTGTCAACAAAATTGTATTTGCAGCTGCTATATGTTGCCATAAAGTCAGCATGATTCTACAATATGAACAATTGCCATAACCTCCGCAGCATTTATAGCTCTCATGAGTAAACATCTCCACGATAAGTTGCGACAGATGATTGGCGAGCTTCTCAAAAAATATTTACTGCAGGATATGGAAACTGTGTTTTCTGCAAGTCACAAGTTGCAAAGGCTTAGATGGGAAGGACACCTGAAAAGGATGAGTGACACCAGAGCGGTCAAATCATGTCTGAGTGGACTCAGCAACAGAAAATATCCAGGAAGCGTTGGGAGGATCGTGTCGAGGAAGATCTAAGGAAAATAGGCGGAAAAATATCCTGGCGAAGGGAGCCCAGAGGAAGTTGAGGAGGCCAAGACTGACAAAGAAAGGAAGTAAGTAAACGGTGTTGCAAGAACCTCGTGCAACACTTCAACCAGTCTTCTCGCAGCTGGACACGCGGCCTTACAAACGCCATCCATCTTGTCTGCTCTTATCCATCCAAATTAATTTGGGAACACAGCATTTATACGTTAAAGAATTTTAAAACACATAAAATCTTGTCTTACCAGAACTTAATAGCAATCCAGTGCCAAGCCAAGCTTCTAGGAAAGTGTACGGTTTGCTTTTCTTTATATTCCGCGAGTGAGATAGCACGACCTGCAAACAAATATTAATAAAATTCAGCCTTTTGTAATGTTAACACTGTTGGGTACGGACACAGGCCTCCTCTCTGCGAGTGGACTGTAATCCACCACGCGGGCCTGGTGTGAATTGGTGGCTGTCATATGTTTTCCATTTTTAGTTCTAGGAAATGCCAGTTTCCTCAAGATGTTTTCCTTTACCGTTTTGAGAGCTATGATGAAGAAATAATTTACACAGAGTAAAGCGCCTGGCTTTGAACCCACGACTTGTAAGTCAATGTAAGTCAAAACATACAAAAAACTGATAGATAAAATTAGTTAACCTTAACTTGTTATGTAACGATGTAAAATTGTTGGTTTTTGTAAAAGGTAATCTGTGGAAGTAAGTACTGATCTGATTACGAACGCTCTTGCACTAATAGGAAGCTACGCTATCGTTGCATGCCATAGGCTACTACCTACCCCGTCAGTTGTTGCTGACATCTCTTTGAGGGACTCGGGCCTGGTCGTTATCGGGCAGCGAGCTACCCAATACCACAGATAATATAATACTAGCGTACAGATGCCTCATCCCATACAAAGAAACGGTACCGCCGTAACTACGGGTTTTCGTCAGGCACAAGTAACTTTTGTTCTTCGTTCGGGCCCGTCCTCTACACCTCGCTAGATGGTGTTAGCAGCGACGGCATGCAAACTGAGTCTTACCTATATTTTGTCGCACATTGGGGAATTATTTTATAGTATTTTTGGCACTTCATAGCAGTTTTTAACCGAATTCCAAAAGGAGGAGGTTCTCAATTCGTCTGTTTTTATTTTGTATGTATGTTACGCGATTTCTCCGTCAGTTGTGAACCAATTTTAAAAATTGTTTTTTATCTGAAAGAATATACTCCCGAGGTGGTCCCATATAAATTTTATCGAAATTGCTTTAGCGCTTTTTGAGAAACTGAACAAAAACGGAAAATACGTGTACTTCGATGAAATTTTGGTGTTCTCCAAATGTTTAAATTCCACGTTCCATTATACTGGGGTTTTTAGTTCTGGGGTATAACAACTAAAAAGTGAAAAATAAAAAACTTTTTTACAAAAAAAACAACCGATTTTCAAAAAAGTTTTTGTAAAAAAGTTTTTTATAATGTATCAAAATGTCACTATTCAAGTTTTAAAGAGGTGAATGGATACAGTTTTTACCGTTTTTATTTTCAAAATATTAATATTACTTAAACTTCAATAAGAAATCGATGCATATTACGCCATCTATTGAGATTTATTTGAACGAAATTTTCTTTGTTCGAGATGACCCCGTGCCAATACTCGCTGTCCGCAAACCCGCACCTGTGGTGGCCGGGAGTCGGCTCGCGTCTCCGGACAAATGCACGATTCCTGTGAAATCGACTACGGGTGCGAAGCCAAGGGTAAAAGCTAGTTTAAAATAAAAATATCTAACCAGATCTATTCAAATGAGGCTAAGTATGTATAGTATCTATTTTTTGAAGGACAAAATAAAACCTAAAACACTCAGTGACTGTCGAAACGTAAACCTCTTTTTTCACGATGAGCCAGCTTTTGGCCTTAATCTTAGCTGATGAAAAGCCCAGAAACTTATCAAGCAGGCTTTTTTTAATCGTTGCCCCACACTATTACTTGCTCTTGTATTGTGGGTGCATTCACAAGCACAAGACACCCAGACCCGGAACAAGTATCTGTAGGCCATACAAATATTTGTTCCGTGCGGGAATCTAACCCGCGACAGGCAGCGCAGCAGCGGAACGCTCAACCACTGCGCCAATCATGTCGTCGAAGTATTCAAACCGAGTGTTCTTTTTTTTTTTCTTTTTTTTTAAAAAAACCTTGCCCCACACTAGGAATTACTCCTGTATCGTGGGTGCGTTCACAAACAACAACAACAACAACAACCCAACCCAACCCAACTCTTGCTTAAAATATTGCCTGCTAGGAGGTCGGGAACACAGACACACTGGCAAAAAGTTCCATAATAAAACACGTGGCTATCATAATAAAACACCAGAATAAATTGCCCTTGACTTACACGAGTTCTAGAAAGCAAGAATCGAAAACATCTAAAAACGATTGAAACCCAGCAAATATTCCAGGTTATTTTTAGCTAAAGCCGGGTACCTTTTAACAAGATTGTTTCACGGTCAATAGAAATAATGGCTTTATTTGCATCAGCGGTCACCGGCGAGCGGAGATAGCCACACTAACATAAATGTACGACAGAACACGGAATCCACCCACGAGCACTTCCCACATGGGGGTTAAGAGGGAACTGGGGCTGCGATTCTCCATACAAATGTATTCTCTTTTTTTCTTCCTGAATATTGCCTTTTGTGCAATCATTTTTTTTCTTCGTAAAGTTAAGGTCTACTGTTGACACGTCCCTGTCATTTCCTTTTTTTTTAGCAACTAATAAGTAAAGAAAATATGAACCTCCAAAAATTTCAAAAAATGACCCTATTTTTACCGCCGTTCTTAGAAGACTACCAGACAAATTAGAAAAGATTTAACATTAAACATTTGATAAGGATCTAGACATACTCTTTTAAAATTTGGTGCTAAAAATAATTGAATCGGCTCAGTTTTCGATGAGAAAAAAAGGGAATACGAAACGTCGATCTCGTCAAAATTTATAAATAAAATCGGTTTGAGTTGCAGCTGCCCCTATCGCACTCTACATGAGAAGGCTTGAGCACGATGGCAATAGTTTCTTCAAATACCTATTTTGTAAATCCCTCGCAGGCCCTGTTCCCTCTTAATTGTTGCAAAAAGGTCACATAATCACGTCCACGTGTTACTAATACCCCTTCAGGTACTCGTATAGTGATAACGTTATATGAAGGATAAACACACAATACAGTTGTAAATATTTTGAAAGTGTGTTTGTTTATTACTGTTTCATTGTATGTGAATGCTGCCTGATAGGAGGTTGAGAACACAGATAGTGGCAGAGGGATCCACACTTTGGCTTTTATAAATAAAAAAATTGCTGAAAAAATAGGTCATGTCTTATTCCAGTTCTGAGACGAAACACCTCCTAAACTCTTACAACCCAGCATATATTCCGGTCTATTTTTAGCTACCGTAGTTTCTTTTAACAAGATTTTTTCACGGTCAATGGTAATGTCTTTATTTGCTTCAGCAGACAAGGGCGAGCAGAGATAGCCACACTAACATAATCAGTATCCACCCACCCACTTACCACAGGGGGGTTAATTGTTGCAAAAAGGTCACATTATCACGTCCTGCCGGTAATACGTCGAGTTACCAATGCCCATATAGGTATAGTTACAACGTTATATGAAGGGTAAACACACAATACAAATGTAACTATTTGGAAAGTGTGTTTGTTTATCTCTGTTTCATTGTGTGTTTAACACAAAAGCGTATTAAAACGAAAGCAACCTTTTCGATTTGTTCACAAAAACAATGATGTAAAACCGACCAAGTGTGTGTCGGACATTTAGGGTTCCGTATCAAATGAGGGAATTATCCACAGAGTTAATCTGATTTACCCCCCCCCCCCCTCCCTCCCTCCTCTGGTTTTTTTTGATTTTTTTTATATTGGTGATTGATATTTAATCATAATCACCAAATTTCAAGTTCATATCTCAATGGGAAGTTAAAAAATTTTACGGAACAAAATTTTGAGACGTGAGTGACAGCAATAGGGCTCCGTTCGGACCCTTCGGGTACGGAATTCTAAAAAGTGACGCTTGTACTGGGGAATACGGAGGGGTTAGACAGAGGAGTAACCATAGTAATCTGATATATAGGTAGTAATGTTTAATTTCGATGTAGGTAAAAGAGAACGAGCCTATTGTCGTCAACTAGTAGAAAGTTACTACTGAAAAATGTCAGATGGAAAATATTACTCGTGTCAAAAACAACAAACTAATCACTTTTCAAGGAATCTGATGCAGTTGATTGCATCAAAAATCTCGGATTGTATTAAAATAAATGCAATAAAATTTTTTGACATATCTAAATATTTTTTTATATTTCCTACTTACTTTGCCGTGCGATTTCACCTAACCTTCCTGAGACTTCAACGAATATTTTAAAAAAACTTTTTACAAAAAAAATACAACCGACTTCCATAAAATACTAAAAAATGCAAAATAACTTTAATTTCGGAAGTCGGTGTTTCTAGTTTGGTTTCTTCGTTATTTGACACCGACTTCCGAAATTAAAGTTATTTTGCATTTTTTAGTATTTTATGGGTCGGTTGTATTTTTTTTGTAAAAAATTTTTTATTTTTCACTTTTTAGTTGTTTTACCCCATTCTAAAACTAAATTAATAGTAAAGTTATGCCCGAATTGATAGCCCCAAAAATAGGGAATTTGAACGTAGTTGGTGAAATTAGGGTGTATCAGGGTGAACTGTACAAATCTGTATACCCCTTCAGAGCGCATCAGCGTGATGTAATGTTGTGGAGTGGTGAAAACAATATACAGACATGCGATTGCAGCAATTCTGGAAGGTTTGCTATCATTTATTGAAGAGTTCCGTTGTGTATCTCCGAAGTCCTTCATCAGATCTTCACCAAATTAAAATGGGACCAAATGTAAAGCAACAGCTTTCAAATAAAAAAAAAATCTTCAAAATCGGTTCACGTAGATAGAAGTTATGAGGTAACACACATAAAAAAAAAAAAAAAAAATACAGTCGAATTGAGAACCTCCTCCTTTTTTTGAAGTCGGTTAAAAAACAAAGGCTACCCAAATTTGTCGAGCCGTTCTCGACTTTTGCGCCTAGCAACTTTAGGCATTCATTTTTATTTTTATAGAAGAGAAGATATTTTCAAATTATTTTTTTTATTTGTAGAACATAGGTAAACAAAAGGTAATGTCAATATTAATAAAATGAACGCTATGTCTTGCCGTCAACGGCGTACAAATATTTTATAATGAGTTACATTGTTGGAATCATATCGTCTCGTCTTTTTAATTTGAATACCTCAAATGACTACGTCGCAAAAAATACTTAACTAATAGCGTTCACCATCTCGTTTTATTCTCAAAATTCACATAGCCTATGTTACTTCACACTTAACACAAATCTAAAAATATCTCCACCACCTAATCTAGGGCGTGCCAAAGAAATAGACAAATATATGTACATACACACCTCAATCTGCCAAGCCTTTTCCCAACTATCTTGGGGTCGGCTTCCAGTCTAACCGGATGCAGCTGAATACCAGTATTATAAATGGAGCGACTGCCTATCTGACCTCCACAACCCAGTTACTGGGTAATACTCGTACAATACCCCTTGGTAAGACTAGTTGTCAGACTTTCAGCCTTCTGACGACCCGTAACGACTGTCAAAGATACACGATTGAGCGGGAAATAACGGCTTAACGTGCTTTCCGAGGCACGGAGGAGTCTCGGTATGTAAAGATGGTCACCCATCCAGGACCAACCCCGGCAAGCGTAGCTTAACCTGATGGATCGACCCGTACGGCTGTTATTACTTTAGCCACGAGCTCCTTATACACACCAATGTACATAAATACAAACTCTCGAAAATCATTACCCTCCTTTTGGGGCGGTCGGTTAAAAAACTAATAATCGGGAATCAAATCAAGAACTCGCGCTCAGTTGCGCTACAAACCACTGGACCAACGATGCCGTACCAACATAATAAAGGAAATGAAATATTTTCTTTGTTCCGTCATTCTGTTTTCAAAAACAATTTTCTATATTTAAAAAACCGGCCAAGTGCGAGTTGGACTCGCCCACGAAGGGTCCCGTATCATCTATAAAAACGGCAAATAAATCACGTTTGTTGTATGTGAGCCCCCTTAAATATTAATTTTATTTTGTTTTTTAGTATTTGTTGTTAAATTGGCAACAGAAATACATCATCTGTGAAAATTTCAACTGTCTATCACGGTTCATGAGATACAGCCTGGTGACAGACGGACAGACAGACGGACAGCAGAGTCTTAGTAATAGGGTCCCGTTTTACCCTTAGGGTACGGATCCCTAAAAAAGAAACTTCAAACACGCTTTATTTTTAATTTTTCGTAATTTTCTCAGCAAAGCCCATTCATTAGATACCCATACCATGGAAATGCATAATCCATCAGGTTAAGCTACGCTTGCCAGGTTCTTCCATGGATGGGTGACCATCTTTACATACCGAGACTCCTCCGTACCTCGGAAAGCACGTTAAGCCGTTGGTCCCGGCTGTCAATCACGGATCTTTGACAGTCGTTACGGGTTGTCAGAAGCCCGAAAGTCTGACAATCAGTCTTACCAAGGGGTATCGTATTACCCAGTTACTGGGTTGTGGAGGTCAGATAGGCAGTCGCTCCATGTAAAATACTGGTATTCAGCTGCATCCGGTTAGACAGGAAGCCGACCCCAAGATAGTTGGGAAAAGGCGTGGGTAGAACAACCACGGAAATGCATACAAAATAACTAGTCCGCCATATTTTATTTAAAATGACGTCACTTAGATAACCATGCATTAAATTGTCATTGGTCCTTGATAAGTGTGCGAGGTTTGAATTCAATCCGACGTTTTGAAGTGGGTCAAAATCACGTTCAAAGATTCCGTTACATAGATACATACTCGTACCAAGCTAAAAATAAAAAATCGTGTTAAAAATACAAAGTCTTAAATTAGACGAGAAAATTTCATGATTGTATTTTTTTCTTGAGTCCAGTGATTAATATTTAATTTGTGTACTGGCTTTCCGCAATTTCCCTTAAACTTAAGAGGAAGATTTATAAAACAATGGTCAGACCTGCTGTCTTGTATATGGTTCAGAACGTTGGGCCACAAAAGGGATGAATGAAAAGAAATTGCATTTAGTTGAGATGAGAATGCTAAGAGCGATGTGTGCTGTTACGCGCACGGATAGAATTAGGAATGAGTATACAAAGAGGAAGTCTGAAAGTGGCACCGCTGACTGAAAAGTTGTGTGGAAATCGGTTGTCGTGGTATGGGCATGTGATGTGGAGGAATGAAGAAAATGTCGTGAGGAAAGTCTTGTGTATGGATGTGGATGGCTATAAGAGTAGAGGAAGGCCAAAGAAACGGTGGTTGGACTGTGTGAAAGAGGATATGGGTAAAAAGGGGGTGACTACAGAGATGACGACTAGTATGAGAGAAAAAGACATGTTGCGCCGACCCGAAATAAATTGGTATAAGGGCAGGAGAATGATGGTGTACTGGCTTTAACCTTGGCAAGAGGATAAGCATTGCTATACATTAAAAACATTACGCCCCCTTCTGGGGCCGTCGGCGTCGGGTAAAAAGCGGCAAAGAATTTTGCAAAACCATATTTTACCTTAGTTATTATTTTAAAGATCCTATAATAATTAAATGGTTGATTAAAAGCATGAACATTGAGTTTATTTTACCTTGGTTATTATTTTAAAGATCCTATAATAATTAAAAAAAAACACAGGGATAATAGAAAAACAGCTTAACAATTGATGTAGGTACTTCAAACATACGAAATTAATTTTTAGAGTACAATAATGTAACTGCGAGTCTTATTTGCATTTATATTGCATTGCGCAAATTGAAGAGATTAGACGTTTGCAGAATAGATTAGAATAGACTCGTCTGGCGAATTGTACAACAAAATTATATTCCCAATGAGTCTCTTGTGTGGACTTTCAATGAAATTGTACACAGCTGCATTTGAAACTTTGAATTAATCAAATATTAAATATGCATTGCTACTCGATGACATTCGTAAAAACTCAAAAATTGCTGCTTTTCTATAAAAAAATGCCAAATCAATTTAGTTTGAAGCTGCAGAAAAAATATATTAATTTTGACTATATTTCTGAAAACTTTGTTCTTTCCAAATCACGTTTAAAAATAAAATCACTATCACTACATAGTATAAAACAAAGTCGCCTTTTCTGTCCCTATATCCCTATGTGCGCTTAAATCTTTAAAACTACGCAACGGATTTTGATGCGGTTTTTTTCAATAGATAGAGTGATTCAAGAGGAAGGTTTATATGTATAATACATGCATCATATACTAAGGCAACATTGCTAATTTTAGAGGTTTCTAACGTGATGTCGTAAATTAACCTATTTTTTTGGGCTTATTTAGCAATTTAGCAAAAACGCTGCCTAAACCCTACGAGTTAGATCAAATTAATGTACTACAGTATTGTACACCATAAAAAGGTCTACAAAAAAGTCCGCGATGGTATATGTTTATATTTTAGGGATAACCCACATTAACCATTTTTATTGTTAGTTTTTACGTGAAAAAATGGCTTATTTACGAAGCTATTTTAAGCAATACGGCATTAATCCTTATCGAATTAAGTACCTTAAATACAGTGTGCAATTAATATAGATCAATATGGTTCCTTACAGCATGTAAATTAAACAAATATTTTCGGAGATATTACAAATTTAAAATTTGCGTTTGCGGCGGGCGGTACCGGTCGGACGGGGCAGTGCGGGGAGGCATGCCTATAAATAGCGCGTCGGAGGCCGCGGTTATATAATTTTTTTTTAATTTAGTATCAGCATTGCACCCGTGCGAAGCCGGGGCGGGTCGCTAGTCCTCTATAAAAATGATCGTCAAACTTACCACTAACTTTGACCTTTAATATTTTTATCCGTATTACTAGCGACTTGTTCGTCAACTCGCGCGCGTGAAACTCGCCCGTTCGCCCGAGTTTGCATCTTCCGATTTCACCTATTTTTTTTTGTTGACAAATCGCTCGCACGTATAAAGTACAGTCAAATAAAAACGGATTGAAATCAATAGCTATTAAAAACTAGCTATTGCCTGCAGTTTTGCCCACGCTGGCTGATTCGGTTAAGTACCAACTTTCTACTTACATTTCGGGATACGTTACAGCCTATGTTGGAGGTGCGGCATGAGGCGAGGGGGATGTGGCCGACGATTCATGATACTGAAGCATCAGCGTTGCCAGAATGTTACTTTTGTAATCGGAAGGGGCCAACTCGCGCGAACGGGCGAGTTTCACACGCGCGAGTTGACGAATAAGTCTTGCTAGCTAATAATAATATATATATTATATATATTAATATATATATTATATATATTTATATTAATAATAATAATATATATATTATATATATTTATATTTTTAAATGTTTTCTTATATATTCTTTTTTAAGAAATATTTAAAAATGTATTTAATATGTTAAAAAGATAAATAAACGAAATAATAATAATATTCCACAACTATCACACAACAATGATAAACTTTCGCAGTAACGTACATCGTGGTAAAAATCTTTCGCGACAACGAACGTCGCGATGGTTAACTTTCGCGGTAGCTTGTATGTTGTATTACGTCACGGGGTCTCATCTCGAACAACGAAAATTTAGTTCAAATAAATATCAATAGATGGCGTAATATCCATCGATTTCTTAGTAAATTTTATGTAATATTGATATTTTAAAAATAAATATGGTAAAAACTGTATTTTCTCATTTAATAAACTGCATTCAGAATAAAATTGTGGAATAATGGGCTTGTAATTCTAATTTAGACGATTATTGGAACGAATCCTTAGACATCTATATTTCTTGTACCAATAGATGGCGCTGTTTGAAGTTTCAGAGTTTATCCATAGCCTCTTTAAAATTTGATTAGTGACACATTTTGATACAGTAAAACTGGTATAAACTGCCAAAAATACTATAAAATAACTCCACAATGTGTGAGAAAATATTGGTAAGACTTAAAGTAAATTAATTCAGCTTGCAAACCGTCGCTGCTATATCACCATCTAGCGAGGTGTAGAGTACGGGCCCGAACGAAGTTACTTGTGCCAGACGAAAACCCGTAGTTATGCCGGTACCGTTTCTTTGTATGGGATAAGGCATCTGTACGCTAGTATAACATTATCTGTGATCACGGTAATGAACTTCGCAACTATGATTTACACGGGTGGAACCCCTAAGATTGACTGTCACTTGCACGTCATACAACGACAAGGCTTTTTTTAAATAGTATCCACCCTAATGAAGTTTCTATCTACTGTTAATCTAATCCGCCTACCCTATTCTCAACTACGTATATATCGGTCGGTTTCCAGTTTTACCTGACAAAGTTAAATACCAGTATTTTACATGGAGCGTCTATCTGACCACCACCACCCAGTAACTGGTTAACATGCCATGACCAGACTGGTGTCAGATTTTCAGGCTTCTGCCAAACCGTAACGACTCTCAAAGATCTACAAATGTCAACCGGGACCAATGGCTGTACATGCTTCCCGAACACGGAAAAAACTTTTTTACAAAAATTACAGCCGACTTCTAAAAATTGCAAAATAACTTTAATTTTGGAAGTCGGTGTTTGTATTTTGGTTTCTTCGTTATTTGACACCGGCTTCCGAAATTAAAGTTATTTTGCAATTTTTAGAAGTCGGTTGTATTTTTTGTTAAAAAGTTATTTATTTTTCACTTTTTCTTTATTTTGGGGTACCTCCCCAGAACTAAAACTAAATAAAAGAGTTTGAACATAATTGAAGACAACCAAAACGTCATCTGTGTATACTTATTTTTTGTTTTTGTTGATTTTTTCAAAAAGTGCAAAATCAATTTCGATAAAATTTCTATGAAAGCACCTCTGAAGTATGTCCTACCAAACAAAAAAAAATCATCAAAATCTATTCACAAGTGGCGGAGAAACCGCGTAACATACATACAAAAAAACAGTAGAATTGAAAACCCCTTTTGGAAGTGGGTTAAAAAGTTTTGATATGAAATGGATGTTCACTCACCCACGGGCCAACCTCGGCCAGCGTTGCTTTATATTGAACCTTAAAGATCCACCCCGGCGGCTGTTAAGGCCCTACTGTAAGAGTTATTATTTTTGTACCCAAGAAACATTAATTATAGTGTCGTTGAAAGTGATAAATAATTTATTCTCTGACCTCACACCATCTGAAACTATCGGGTGTTTTTTTTTAGAGGTACTATACCTTTAAATTCACATAATTACAGGTAAATGTTTTTAATATCAATGAAATTAGTTTTATTTGAGGGATATGTATTTATGTTTAAATATGATTTCAGGCAAATGACCACCGCAACTAGCGCGTATATGGCATAATCTGGAAAATCAATGCGAATGTCCGAGACATGAGTTCTAACTTTTTCGTGCGTTTTTCGTTTTTCGCCCTCCTCGTTCGTGCGATTTGACGCCATTAGATTATCTTCTTTGAGGATATGTAAAGTCGCAAGTCTACGACAGTAAACCAGAAACCATTGATCGCTTGGACGCCAACATTCGATGCGGTACTGCCGAAATATAGCCTGATTCACTGCGAAGAGTGTGTGAAAATTGTACCTCCAGATTATGCCTTGTATCCACTAGTCGCACTGGCCATTTATCCGAAATCTTATGATATACACAAATGCCATAAACCTGTCTCTCAAATAAAGTCAATTTCATTTCAAAGTTCTATACCTCTAAAAAAACACACTTTACATGTAACAGTCCAGGAACACGTAGGTACGTGTTCCTGGACTGTTACATGTAAAATGTGTGTTTTTCATCGCACTTCGAGTAGGTACTCGAAGTGCGATGAAATATTGAAGCTTCCGAGCACGCGTTTACTCGAGTATTTCAATATTTATGTTACCACCAACATGGCGACGTGACGGTTTTAAGTTTAACCCGTGTTTTGTAGCAAGCGTGGATCTAGGGGGGGGTGATTGGGATCAACCCTCTGGAATGGGTTTAGGCGACCAGTGATAATTTTTTTAACCTCATTGATTTTTATAAAATAAAAAAAGAGTGGCGCTCCAGGAGTGCCGATAGAAGTGAAAACTTGAACAAAAATGTCCAACGCGCCTAAAGAAGTTCTCATTTCAATTCACATAGCGGTGTCGGTGTCGGTGGCGAGTTCAATTGTATTTTCCCATCTCAAAAATGCCCAACGCGCCTAAAGAAGTTCTCACTTCAATTCACATAGCGGTGTTGGTGTCGGTGTCGGTGTCGGTGGCGAGTTCAATTGTTTTTTCACATCTCAAAAATGCCCAACTATTGCTGTCACTCACGTGTCCGTATGTCCGTCGTCTGTCACAAAATTTTGTTCAGAAGAATTTTTTTACTTCCCATTGACCTACGAACTTGAATTTGTATAGGTACGAGTACATACTCTCGAAAAAACATAAGTACCTACTTATGGGGCAGTCGAACAAAAAAAAATTGTTTTTTGATTATAACTATTTTGACGTATAGGTCATACAGCATGTAACAAAAACCCTGTCCGATCCTGAAAAGTATTATTTGGTATCGTACTGCGTACACATACAGGCTGTAACGGAAAGGTGTGGTCATATTTTAGGAACCGGTTCTGCCCATGGATATGAACAACTTTCTCTAAGAAAAAACAGAAAATTTCAAAAAAAAAATTGGACTTTCCATACAAAGTTCTCATCAGCTGATCAATATTTGTATGAGTGGTAAAATTTTTTTTTTAGAATTTCTTCAGGTTTTCTTGAAGAAAGTTGTTTATATCGATGGGCAGATGCAGTTCTTAAAATATGACCACATCTTTCCGTTACACCCTGTATACTTAATCATATAATGGATACGAGATTTTTATTTTTCCCCAATAAAATAATTCATTTAAAAAAAAAAGAAAAACTTATCAAAGGCAACACTGAGCGCTCGACAAAGTTCACCTACAGTTTTATGTCTAAGTGCCTACAGCGCGGCTAGTGCAGGGCGGTATCGTTTGAAATAAAAATAGGTAAAAATGAAAAGATTTCGCCGGCCGGTGGAGTGTTGTCAACTTATGTTAAAATATTAAAATTTGCTATATTTAGTGTTAATTTTCGCATATTTTATAAAAATAAAAAATCTATAACTTTTGGTTTATATGATATAATTTTTTTTACTATTTTTCTAGTACGTATGTTAAACCAGGAATACGCTTTTATTGGATCGGACAGGGTTTTTGTTACATGCTGTATATACGATAAAATATTAATTCTTTTTAATGTAGTTTTGTTATCATAATCAAATTGGAGCCTGTCCTGACTAGACCTCGACTATTTGACCACCCCTGACTCGAACGCTGGTTCCACCCTTGATTATTGAGCTATTTACGTCCAGGAATAAAGCGAAAACCCGGAAAACACGCTCTTTTAATGTTACCACAACATGTTTTATTGGGTAGCTAGACAGTTATTCAGCAAACTCCAGCTACCAAATAATTCTATGAATAATTTATTAACGTAATTTAAATGTTTCTGCAACAAGCTAAAAGGGAAATCACCAGCTAAATAGACATTAGCATATTCCGACACTAATAACAAAACAACAACTATAAATCGTATTTAATGACAGGCTTTGCCCGCGGCTGCTCTCTCACGGCCTATTTTACAAGAACCGTGAATTTTTCCGGGATAAATAGACAATGACACTCAGTGATGCCTACGGCACTCAGTTATACCTATGACACTTAGTAATACCGACACTCAGTGATGCCTACGCACATAAGTCGATTTTAGGCATTTAGGCGTTCAAAAATATTTTACAGTGTATTTTGCTTTTTTTAGCTTTATTTTATCATTTAGTGTTGTTCTTTGTGTAATAAGCATGTTTTACTGACGAAACACGGAAATAATTCAAAAAAAATTAAGAGTATTACCATATTTTTATTATATAAGTAGTTATAACATTTTTTTGTATTTGTATATATGTATTTCAAAATAATATAAATCAGCTTTAGGCCAAAGCAAATATAAAAATTAACTATTTATTTATTCCTCACTTTCTGCATCTGATATATCAGACTCTGTGTTTGGTTCAGCTGGTAATAGCATATTTATTGTTTCTGGACAAAATGATCTTGCTTTGATGCTTTTGTCTAATGCTACTTAATAGTGGATCTGAACTCAACAATAATCTATTGTAAACATCAAGGTTGCAATGCTCCCTTGAAAATTTTCTAGCATAATTTGCCCTTATAATCATTATAATCTTTAAAAACCTTTAAGTCGGAAATTCGCGGCCATTCGCACTTAAAATATGTGTCGTAAACTAGCCTTATATGTAAAATATTTAAAATCAAAAAAAATATTTCGCGAGAGAAGGCGATAACATAATTATATTTGAACAAAAAAATTAACCAAAAAAATAAATTGATTATATACCCTCTTTTAAAATTGAACCGATACTATAAAATGAAGTTAACACACTTAAAATACATTAGAATATAACAACTCATACCTGAATTACTTGAATCCATCACAATCGTTACGAAATATCAAGTAGAAAACACTAAAATCTTTTTCTTTAATTCCGTCAATTGAGATCGCGGAGAACAATAAATTACAATTGCGTGAAGATCAAGTTCGAACTTGCTCTGTCGCAAGCAAACGAGGCATGTTTAGTAGGTCGGGGGAGTAAATTCTTGTTACTGGTATATTTCTCTTTCTATCTTAGCTATTATTGGTTGATAACCTTTTCATTTAAGAAATTGACTTATGACCGGCTAAATTTTAATAATCGACGTATGTGCTACGGTACTTAGTGATGCGTATGACACTCTGATCTAAATGACACTCAGTGATGCCTATGACACTCAGTAATGCCTACGGCACTTAGTGATGCCTCTGACACTCAGTGAAGCCTATGACACTCAGTGATGCCTATGACACTCAGTTATGTCTATGGCAGTCAATCATGCCTATAACACTCAATGATGTTTATGACACTCAGTTTAGCTTTATAGTTCTGTGAAACTTTTTTGTAATTGTATCTGTAGCTTTTTCCAGAGATACACTTTTTTGCTAGCCTATTCTGCCCCACGCCTGGACAAAGGCCTCCCTCGACTCCTTCTACCTTACCTTTATCTTTGGGTGGGTGGGAAATCTTCTTTTGACTTCTCCGCTCTGGGTGGAGTGGGAGGGCGTGTCAGACTCTTACTGACTAAAACCCACCCCTGTTCCTTCCCTGCCTGAGTGCCCAGGGGTGCAGAGGTGTAACTCATTTTCAGAATTTATCCGCTAACCCTAGGCATGCATCACCGGTCACGATGGGCCCCGTCAGTGGTGGCTGACACTAATCTCTTTGAGGCGCGCGTGGAACACTACGCGCCGTCGACTCACGGGCCTGGTGCTGATCGGACGGTGAGCTACCCACTGCTCGCCGTCCGCAGGCCCGGATTTCTACCTTACCTTGCCTTTAACCGAAAAAATACTTTTTCCTTATAAATTATTATTACTAGAACTGGTACAGTTTATCTAGGCGTTTGTAGTTAATGTAGGCTACACTTTACTCAATAATCTGTACCTCAAATTGTACCTTTCTCCAAACTGAGTCAATGTCTCAACGTTTCATCCCTTATATCATCATGATCTGCCGGACTAGTGTGTAATAATATTACCGGGAAAACTTGTGTGAAGTGTGCTTGAAGCGAACAGTCAATAGGGTAGATCACTTTAAAAAATCCATATATTTGGTCTCTCAGTTAGATTACCAAAAACTACTAGACACGTATTTTCTCTTTTGTCACAAAAACAAAAAAATGAGGACGATATACGACAGTGCGTTGAAATTTCGCATAACGTCACATTTATATAAAAAACGTACACTTTATATTTACAAGTAACGTAACAAAACCCCACTCTTGAAGTTTGATGCGTTTTATTTTTGTTATTTAATAGAGATTTGGTAAAGTAAAAAAATACGTAGGTATACGTATCCAATATTTTTCAATAGAGGTATTCTACCTCACGGAATCATTTTTTTTTCTTTATTTATCCCGAAGGGAAGGCTAAAGTCTTTTACTTTTTCATTAGAATGCAGATGTAACACATTCTAATGTTATTTGCAGTATTTGGCAAAAAATGTGTCGAGTCAGCCTTCTCGGCAAACTTCGCTGAGGAATTCAGTACTACAATAAAATTCTCAGCTCCATTTTACCGAGATCGCGCCTGTTTCAATGATTCCACATATTGTCCATTTGCGTTGACACTTGAGACACAAAACTACACTAATTTTACATCACAATGTCCACTAGGAATCAATAAACGAATAATTAAAACAGCTACTGAACTTCACTCAAGAAAATCCCGCCAAAAACCCTCACGGACTAAATAGAATTATTGTTTTTGTACCCACATTCCTATTTATAGCTTCAAGTGGAATAACAGTTTACTACAACTTCACTTCACCTAAGTTTTCATTGTGAGGTGTTTACAGAATAAAACTACAGTAGCACATACCTCAACGTCTTTCTCATTGGAAAGGTGCAGAATCCTCCTCTTCATCATCTTGATGACGTAGCGGTCCCCGTAATCCTTTTTGTACTGACGCATCTTAAGAAACAGTTCACCTGAAAAAATTAAATTATGAATATTGAGAACATAGTGAAAAACTTCCACGAGTGGTGATACTCAGCGATCTCGGTCATAGTTACATCCATCTTGTTATTCCATCTTAATACAAGAATATTTGTATGAAACGCGACCTGATCTATCTTTAAATTATTTATTAATAGCGACCCGCTCCAGCTTTGCACGGATACAAATTATACACCTAAACCTTCGTCATACCCGTGCCTGCGGACGGCGAGTAGTGCGTAACTCGCCGTCCGATCAGCACCAGGCCCGAGAGTCGACGGCGCGTAGTGTTCCACGCGCGCCTCAAAGAGTTGTCAGCAAAACATGACGGGGCCCGTTATGGCCGATGCCTGCCCAGGCGTCGTGGACACATTCGAAATAGAGTTACCGCGCCCCTGGGCATTCAGGGCAGGGAAGGAACAGGGGTGGGTTTTAGTCAGTAAGAGTCTGCCACGCCCTCCCGCTCCACCCAGAGCGGGAGATGTCATTGGATGATTTCCCACGCACTAAAAAAAAAACCTTCGTAATTAATCACTCTGTCTATTGATGAAAACCGCATGAAAATCAGTTCAGTAGTTTTTGAGTTTATCGCGCACAGACACAGCGGGAACCTTTGTTTTATAATATGTAGTGATAGTGATAGTATGTGCCCATAATAAAAGAAATAAAAATAAGTTCGTCAGGAGCTTCTGCCATTGACCGCATAGTCCAAGATTATTGAAAAGCGTAGTGGGGGGGGGGAGGCTACGCTTTTTAAGGTTCTGAACGTCTAAATGAAAAAAGGAACCCTTATAGGATCCTTCCTTATATCACCCGTGTGTCCGTCCGTCTGTCACAGCCAATTTTCTCCATATCTACTGGACCGATAGAGTTTGAATGACCCAATCACAGACGTGCAACGTTAAGATGAATTTTACCCCCGTATTGGAGGCTACTTTAGAGGAAAACTCAAAAATTTAAAAAAAAAAATTCAAACTGTACCCTGTATGTACACGACCCTCTTAGGCCCCGCGGACAAACCTGGGTTGTCGAATTGAAGCCCGACGACAACCCGGGTTGCCAGCCGATTTTTTTTTCATATAATTAATTTTTTTTTTGTCAAACTCACCGGTGAGTTTCGGAGCCTAAGAGGTAGCTATAGGGCCTCGAGGGTCTCAAATGTATTTATCATTTTAAAATAAATAGTTATTAGTGATCGATGGAAGACCTCTAAGAAGTATATTTTAGGGTTCCGAAAGTCCGAATGAAAAAACGGAACCCTTATAGGATCACTCGTGTGTCTGTCTGACAGTCTGTATGTATGTCTGTCTGTCCGTCTGTCACAGCCAACTTGCTCCGAATCTGCTGGACCGATAGGGTTAAAATTTGGTACACACATGCATATCTGTGACCCAAACACGAACGTGTACCCTAAATAAATTAATTTATAATAATATGGAGGTCACTTTTGGTGTTAAAATCGGAAAATTAAAAATCAAAGCTTTTCAAACTGTGTCGTGCGACATATCAAATAAAAGGGCACATAGTCAGGGTGTCGAAAATATTTTTTTCATCATTTTAAAACATATGATTTTGAAGTTATTTAAGATAATAAATGAAAAATTACCATTCCCGCCTTATCTTTGAAATCACTGAGCCCAAAATTTGAAAAATTACTGAAATAAGTTCTTCACTTATAGATTACAGGAAAACCTATAACGTGGAGGCAGTTTAAAAAAAAACCTGAACAAAATATGATTTGTTCGGAACACTTTGCGCGCGAGTCCGACTCGCTCTTGGTCGGTTTTTTTTTTTAAAACATGATTTTAAAAAATCATTCGTAACTCTAAGACTCGCAAATGGCCGATTTTTTAAGATAAGACAGCAAATTTTGCTGACTTCGCATCTACAACACGCTACTATATTTTCTTACATTCCTAACAACATTTGTCGCCCCAACTCAACACCGAGTTGTTGCACCGGTGCAAGTAAACTATTTAACAAAAGTCCCTCCGAACACAGATATTCACCACTGCAACATTCAACTTGGTTCCGTACATACAGTCTAGTTTGGTATACGTATCAATGATAGCGCAGTGGTATTGGCTGCGACTTACAAGTTGTAGGTCGTGAGTTCAAACTCAGGCAGGCGCTTTACTTTGTGTAAATTATTTCATCACCACTGCTCTTAAAACGGTGAAGGAAAACATTGTGAGGAAACCAGCATGTCCTAGAACCAAAAATTCGAAGACATGTGACATTCATCAATCCGAATTTTTTTTAAACGTTTTAAACACTACGAGTTACTCCTGCATCGTGGGTGCGTTGACAAACATGTAAACTCACATACACAAGACACCCAGACCTGGAACAACTATCTGTAAGCCATGCAAATATGCGTTTCGTGCGGGCATCGAACCCGCGGCACGCAGCGCAGCAGCCGAACGCTCAACCACTGCGCCAACCGTGCCCGACATTGGGACCGCGAGGTGGATTACGGCCCACACCCTCTTACAGAGAGGAGGCCTGTGCCCCAGCAGTGGGGACATTAAAAGGCTGAGGATGATGATTCAGTTTGTAACGCGAGAGCTTTCCTCTCGGCAATAATTTGTGAATTTGCTTGCTAGTGGAGCTGAGAGGCTGGAACTCAAATTAGTGAACGAATATTAATTTAATTAAGTTGAAGTAACTCTCACAAAATGTGATGTTCATTTGGACTTTTCGTAAATGATGCTAGTTTTTACTTAGTTTTACATAATTTAACGTCTTTTTGGCCTTTTTTAACACGCGTTTATTAGCTTAATTAACCTGTAACTATGTAAAAATATCTAAGAAGTTAAATCTGACCCACTTCCCGGTTCCCGATTCAACTGAAATTTTGCATCATGTTTAGTTTGGCTAACAATGCATAGCTAGCTAAATGACGTCATTCTAAATCCATTATGGCAGATTATTTATTTTTTATGCATTCCGGTTTGCTCAGAATAATACTAAGAATTTAACGAAGTCACGTAAAGATTTTTAGTGTTTTGTTGTAGCCGAGTTCGAGTCCCGGCAATCAGGTGTGAGATAGAGACGTAGTTATAATAATAATAACTTTATTTCGGGTGGCGTAGACCCCAAAAAACCAGCTATAAATGACGAATGGCTATCTCTTTCTAATACCGGAAACATGATAATTTTCTGGCAGGGGCAGGTTTTCCGATGCATAAAGCATGGTGCGCTACTGTTTTAGTAGGTGTTGTGGCGATTGTAGACACAGCCTAAACTCAGCGTGTCTGCACCGGCCTTTAGCAGGCAGTTGAGAATATTGAGGAGTTATTCGAATATAAAAAAAGCATAGAATAGAATGGAATACTCTTTATTATGTACACCATTTAGATTACAGAACATATAAATGAAAAAAAAACTTTACATATGGTGACACAATGGGCGGCCTTATCGCTAAAAGCGATCTTTTCAAGACAACCTTTGGTTGGATTTTAAAGAGAAAAAGGAAAGACAGTACCTACTGTAGGTGGTCGTAGGTGTACTATTTATATATAGGTACAATAAATACAGAATACATAAATATATCCAAATAAAACATAATAGATATATATATACATTAATAATAATGAAACTGAAAGTATAGAACCCTAGTAAAAACGATTTAAAGAGAAAGTTAGTGATTCTTGAGGTGCATAGGTTTGATGACGGACTTCTGTACGCCCGCCCGTTGGAAGAGGGCACATGTATCTATTTCTCAATCAATATAAAATCCTCAGCAATATCCCTTTTTCTTTTCTAACACTGAACATTTAAATAATAATAGACTTGCCCACACGACACCCTCGCAGTAAGCAAGCGAGTCCCCAAGCTACTAGAGGACCCCTGGAGCCCTGCAGGCCGTACTGGAGCCCTGGAGCTCTACAGTACCGTATAGGTGTAATACTATGCTGTCATTCAGAGCGACAAACTTACCCCGATGTGGCAAACTGTACCCGGGCGACTTTTTTTTTTGGGTGGAAAATCATCAAATGAATTCTCCCACTCCTGGAGCGAGAGGGGGTGTCAGACTCTTGTTGACTAAAAGCCACCCATGTTCCTTCAGTTGCCTTTGCCAGGGCCGCGGACTATCTTTCAAACGTGTCTGCAACCCAGGCGTTAATGTGACATTTCACAGTTTACTTAAACCCCGGGACAAGCAATAGGCAGTACCCCTGTACTTGCTTCAGCAGTACATATACTAAAATTAGAACGATACAGAGAAGATTAGCATGGCCCTTGCGCAAGGATGACACGCAAAATCGTGAAGTGTTCCACATTTTTTTTTCTGCCCAGGTGTTGTGGATAAATTCGAAACAGAGTTACCGCGCCCGGCACTCAGGCCCTGTAGACAAAGTAACATCGCTTCGTAGCGAAACGATATCTAAATTCGTCATCGTCTCTGAGATATCGATAAACATTTCCTAGCGTTAGCGTTCCTTCGTTATCTTTTTTGGCGATCACGATCGAGGCGAAGGCGAACTCTGAAAGCGCTGCTTGTCTACGCATTTGTATGGGATAAACACGATACCAATTCGTTTCTTTATGGTTTCGTTACGAATTATAACATTGTCTACCGACTTGCGATAACGATGTCGACAGTCGACTGACCACGTGACTTAGCGCGGTTTATGTCAATCTCATACATTTTAGTACTTTCTAACTTCGTTATCGTTTTTAAATTGTTACTTTGTCTAAGCCCCCTGGGCAGGGAAGGAACAGGGGTGGTTTTTGTCAGTAAGAGTCTGACACGCCCTCCCGCTCCACCCTAGAGTGGATGATTTCCCACCCAACAAAAAAAAAACAAAAACAGTATCCCTGCTACTACCTAATACCTAATAAATGTAACAAAATATTACCGGAACGTAAAACCAAAAGGAAAATCACGGACCGGTTTTTTTTTTTGGGGGTGGGAAATCATCCTATGATTTCTTCCGCTCTGGGGTGGAGCGGGAGGGCATGTCAGACTCTTACTGACTAAAACCCACCCCTGTTCCTCCCTGCCCTGAGTGCCCAGGGGCGAGGTAACTCTTTTGAATTATATTCGAAAGAGTTACCTCGCCTCAACCCTCGGGCAGGCATCGGCCATGATGGCCCCGTCCCTATTGCTTACAACTCTTTGAGGCGCGCTTGGAACACTACGCGCCGTCGACTCTCGGGCCTGGTGCTGATCGGGCGGCGAGTTACCCACTACTCGCCGTCCGCAGGCCCGGGTCTACGGTGGCCGGAGATCGTCTCGCGGCGCCCGAAGCCCCTGGCGTCTCCTGCGGCGGCTGCTGCTGAGGGCGTTAGGGCGACTCGGCTGTTGTTGAGTCTCCCTAACGTATGCCGCCTCCCTCTTCGCGAGCATTACTGCTTCGCAGAAGGAGGAGACGGCTTCCTATTCCCTCTCGCTCCGTACCATGGCCTGAACCAGGGCACGGCGCGAGAGGTCGCTGCCGCCTATCGCATCCACGAGGACACGGCGGTGATCACGGACCGGTCGGCCTTGCTCAAATAACCACGCCCTTTGGATGTTGCATTTTAAGGGAAAACAGACGCAAGCTTTGGTACCATGTTTTACTATACATCGCGTTCTAAAACGTTACAGTTTACTTTTTACCACACCACTCCGGATTTAATCCGATTTTTTTTCTTATATGGGTGACGAGTGACGAGTTAAAGCGGTTGCTTACTACGTCCGATACTTATCCGTCATTATACAGATCTATAGAAAACTCGAACCGAACTCGGATCGGTATAGTGCGTAACCTATCATACAAATTGTTCTACGACCACACCGGACCGTATTTTCACGGATAAGTATCGGACGTAGTGCCCAACCGCTCTTACTCACGGCCTTACAACACAAAAGACAGAATTATGGACGGAGTACAAATTAATGTGCGCAAGATTTTTTCTTGCAATGGAGAGGGCAATGCTCAGAGTTTCCTTCCGTGATAGAATCAAGAATGATGATATCCGCAAGAGAACTAAGGTTACCGATATAGCCCGGAGAATCGCCAAACTGAAGTGGCAGTGGGCACACATTGCTCGCCGAACAGATGGTCGATGGGACCGGCAAGTTCTGGAATGGCGACCGCGTACTGGAAGACCAGCGTTGGAAGGCCTCCCACAAGGTGGACCGATGACCTGGTGAGGGTCACGGGTAGCTGATGGATGCGAAACGCACAGGACTGGTCATTGTGGCGACACTTGGGGGAGGCCTATGTCCAGCAGTGCACGTCTTTCGGCTGAAATGATAATGATGATGATGATGACCGCTGTTCTTTTCTGATTAATTTCGTTGCGAAACCCAATACAGTAATCATTTCTACGGGACTCGTCGAGCTTCATTGCCTCGGCGGTTATCTGGTGGTCGCCACTATTGATTCTGATTTAATAGTGTGGCGGGCTTGTCTCAAATAAAACCGACCAAGCGCTTGTTGGACTTCACACATTTAGGGTTCCGTATACTAAATGTAGAATTTCGACAATTTTTATAGCTTTTAGTCAACAAGATGCTTATACTGTGAGAAGACTGTAGCTTCAACAATTTGGCTGTAAAACTTATGTGACAGACGACGGACAGACGGACACATGAGTGACATCAATAGGGTTCCGTGTGGAACCTTCAGGTACGGAACCCTGAAAAACAAAATGCATTTGGTGCGCCAAGATAGCATTGCCTTCCTTTTACCTTTTCTAACATCGCCACTAACAAAATCAAGCTGCATAGCTCTTTCCTTCCCAATTACGTTCGAGTGGGCTTCTAGACTTACCAGATGCTGCTGAGTACCAGTATTTTATATGGGACGACTGCCTATCTAACCACATTTGGCGCAGTGGTGGGGTGCACACTTCTTTTTCTATTGCTGTCACTCACGTGTCGTCTGACCATCCGTCTGTCCGTCGTCTGTCACAAAAATTTGTTCCGAAATTTTTTTTATAGGTACTTCCCATTAGCTGTACTTCTTCGACGATAATGTTTATTTAAAAACAAATAAGTTATTGATAAATCAGATTTTTTTCATCGGAATTCCCTCATTTGGTACGGAACCCTAAATGTGTGAAGTACGACACGCACTTGGCCGGTATTTTTTTTCTCGTTTTTTGTGTGCCTCTAAGAGCGGTTGCGCACTACGTCCGATACTTATCCGTCAAAATACAGATCTATAGAAAACTCGGACCGAACTCAGATCGGTAGTGCGTAACCTACCATACAAATTGTTCTACGGCCGCACTGGATCGTCTTTTCACGGATAAGTATCGGATAATCCGATACTTATCCGTGAAAAGACGCAACCGCTCTAACTGTGGGCAATAAATTTTCTTTCTTTCTTTTCTTTCTTTCTTTCACCCAGCTGGCAGGCAGGACTGGTATTAGATTTACTGGCTTCTGACTATCAGTAACGACTATCAACTTTCTAAATAACAGCAGGGACATCCGGCTTAATGTGCTTTCTGACGGGAACATTACTATCTAGCCAGTAGGGTCAAGGGTGTCAGTAAGTAAGGTCAAGGGTGGTAGCAAGAGTGATCCTGGCTACACAGGGTGTAACGGAAAGGTGTGGTCATATTTTAAGAACTGCATCTGGCCCTCGATAAGAACAACTTTTGCTCGCGCAAGTTTTAGTAATATAAATTTAGTATCGTGTTTCCGAACGCATCCCGTTTCTTATTTGACCACGGATTGAACTGACCATGCATCCCTTTCTCTCCTATCACATTCCCATACAGCAGAGGTAGGAAGAAATGCCAACCGCACGCACCAGAGGCGCACCCCGCAAGTTGGCAACACTGATTGCCGCAATAGCAATTTTGTTCTGTCATAACCGCAGACCACTTCGCGCCGATCCGCTAAAATATATATACCTAAAACTCTAAAAACTTTCTATTATCCGTGTTGGCCGACACAAATGTGACATACAAAGATCAAGTGAAGTGCAAGACTTTGAAAGAAGAAAATCATCAAACACGTGATATATCTTCCCAGGTTGTCCTTGTATCAGCGTGCTCCATCCAGGAAGTTCCCAAGTAAGTCCATCATTACCTTTTTCCTACCCTGGTCAGCTCATTACTGTGTCGCCGGTATTTAACTACGCTTAACCTCCGTCCTTTGAAAGTCGCGTGTACGTCGCACCAACTTTCTTCAAGAAAACCTCAGGAAATTCTAAAAAAAAATTACAGATATTGACTGGCTGATGATAACTTTGTACCGAAAGTCATTTTTTTTTTTGTAATTTTCTTTTTTTTCTTAGAGAAATTGGTTCATTTCTATCAATATGACCACACCTTTCCGTTACACCCTGTACTTTTCAGCATCATCCTAGTGATCGTATGTCGCTTACGTTCTATGAACCAACCTTGAAGTACTTACATATATCCATCTGCCTAGGTTTTTCTCAACTTTGGGGTCGTCGACTCCCAGTCTAACCGAATGCAGCTAAATAATTTACATAGAGCGACTGCCTATCTGACCTCCACAACCCAATAACTGGGTAAACGACACTCCTTGGCAAGACTAACGTCAGATTTCTTCTCTTCCGACTCTCTGTAACGACTGTCAAAGAACTACAAATGAGTACTGGGACTAACGGCTTAGTACTTTCCGAGGCACGCAGGAATCTCGGTATGTTAAGATGATCACCCATCCACAGACTGACCGCGGCAAGCGTTGCTTAACCTTCGACCCGTGCGGCTGTTATTACTCAGCCACGAACTCTTCTTTAGCCACGAGATCCTCCAAAAAACTTTATTAAACAAAACCTGTTGATCGATAACTCGGTATTCCCGGGACGCGAGTCGAGAACAAGGTTACTAGTTTCATAAATATAACAGGAATATTTAGTTTAAAATTTAAATACAACTGTTGATTGCCCTAGACATTTAAAACAATTATTATTTTAACAAGTTCTAATCGCGTTTACTGGCAAATGCAAACTAAAGTGCTATGTAAAACGTTATGGCTTACGTTAAACTCATAACTGTTTACGAGTCGAAAAGTTACGTCGAAAGTTGGGAATCGTTGAGAGGACTGTAGTCGGTTGCCAATTAATTATGGAACATTCCATTTGGAGCTACAGTCTACAAATTTTCACAGTACCTACAAGCATCTTGTTGACCCAAAGCCATACAAATAGTCAAAAATACATTTGGTACGAAACCCTTAATGTGCAAAGTCCGATACGCACTTGGATGTATTTTTAGTGTACAATAAAGTTAATTACTTATATTCTTTCTGCTCTTCACGTAAACTCACGCCATTTGCCCATCTTCCTTTTGTTTCGTTTAAGGCACTATTAGCTGCCAACGACCTTGAGTGGTTAGCTTGCGTGTTCTGCGCTGAGCTCACGTAACACGTCGTATGTCCACCCAGTAATAGGACTCGCCCATCAAGGAGCGCTGTCCGAAATTAGACGCATTATTAATTTATTACACATAAAACAACAAGTATTAAAACAAAACACTGAGACTAAATTATAAATAATCTTTAAAATGGTGAAAGTTTCATAAAAATACGCTTGATAGTTTTTGCGTGATTCTCAATTTTTTATCCGTGTTAGACATAACTTTACAAATTAATTACACTATGTTATAAAAATATTATTTCAATTATTCTTAGATCAATTTACGACGGAAAGAGTCTAGAGTAACAAATATTTTATTCAAAGAAATAAGACTAGTCGTTTAGACGTGATGTTCAATTAAAAACCCTTAAAAGTCGTACAACTGCGCCTTAAGTTCACACGTCCGCTTCACGAAGCAAGCCCTACGATTGCGTAAAGTCACGGCCGTTACAACTGACCACTGGTCCTTTAATAAGCACCTCTCTATCTCTCTGTTTATTTGCGTGTAACTCCTATGAATTACAGACAGCCCACTCTGCAGAGCCTGCATGGAGGAGGATGAGGCAGCAACTCATCTGTCCAAGTACTTTGGATACCCAGGTAAACTCCGTGAGATAGTCAGTAAAACCCGAGCGCTACTGGCCTTCCTTGAGAAGGTGTAGTGGAACGATTAAGAAATCTGTCCCACCCGTACGATAAATGCGCGCATTGGACGTTGAGTTGCAGACACTAGCCCGAAATAGAATATAATACTACTCAATACCATACAATACGTTCATACACGCACGCCGGTTCTGAATACTACGCACCAGACTTTTCTAAAGAACATCGTGAATAAGGAAAAACCGAAGAAGATAAAATCATAGAATTTTAATTTAATATCAAATTACCTGTGAACTAATTCGATCAAACTTCGTAAATAATTTCAAGGTAGATATACAATTTCCAAGAAAATATTAATTATCTCAGTTCTATTCATCGTTTAAGACATTTATTCATTTCTTTCGTTGAACTTGGATGTTAATCTCCATTAGTTTTGTAATTGCTGAAACACTTGCTAGCCTTTGTTTTTTTTAGTGTGGGAAACCATGAGATAGCTTCTCCCGCTCTGGGTGGAGCGGGAAGGCGTGTCAGACTCTTACTGACTAAAATCCACAGTGTTGCTTCAATTGCCCTTTGCGTAACAAAACGAAAAAAAAGGTCGCGGTAACTGTTTCGAACACTCTCGCTCTCTCTCTCTCTCTCTTTCTTGTTTTTTTCGAAAATTGACTATATAATTAGATTTTTTTTTAAAAAAAAACTTTGGAGTGTCTTGTCTTTGTGTCTGGACCTCGATAAAGTATTTACTTTTGTCATTATTTCTAGGCAAACGAGCACCATCGTCGACCACATCGTCGCTAACCATCAGGTGAGATAGTGGTCAATCATTTTTTTTGGGGATATAAAAATATTGCGAATGTCGCAACATGCTCTTTAGGCACATTTTTCAAAGGTACTCACGTGGAGTAATTTTCAGAAATTCCAAGGCACATCCTATGATCGGATGGCGCGGCGGCCCCGGCAACGCGTCCAGGGTATTCTCCTCATCAGCCAGGAGTCTCCAGATCACCAAGGTGATGAAACCCAACAGTGCAATAGTTAGGAGCATTTTGAGACTGTTTTGCCCTGCGTGTTGATTTGGAGGCAGCAAAGATATGTCTGAAAATAAAGAATAGAATAAAATAGAAAATGTTTATTCAACAAAGACACAACACAACAGTAACAAAAAAACCGACCAAGTGAAAGTCGTGGTTCCGTACCGAATGAGGGAATTTTCAGATAAAAAATCTGATTTATCAATATATTGGTATTTGTTAGTAAAATATACGTAATAATAAACATTATCACCAAATTTCAAGTTCATAGGTCAATGGGAAGTTAAAAAATTCTTCGTAACAAAATTTTGTGACAGACGACTGACGGACAGACGGACACGTGAGTGACAGCAATAAGGATCCGTTTGTACGCTTAGAATAGAATAGAAATCATTTATTCGACACAGACACAACACAACAGCAGCAAACAAAAGGAAAAGAGAAGTACACAAAGATACAATAAAATACAAAAAATTGTGCTGAGCGTGCCCATACCGAAAGGGTTACCAACTCAGCATTTGCTGGGCGTCAGATACCTAGCGCTGGTTTTCAGTTGGCACCCCGCAGTGACGCACGGACGGGGGTAAAGAAAATATATACATAAATAATTATCGATGTTTCCTTCGAGTACGGAACCATAAAAAGGTAAAAATATACAAAGATACAACAAAGTTCTCACATAACATCTCAGCATTTTCTGGGCGAAAGAACAATAATAACAATACAGGACGATGAAACAATTATATTACATAAGTTCTTGATGTCATTTACCGGAATATCTATAATTCTATATAATAATAGTCCCTATGTATTATTCAATAGATTGAAGTGCTAGCCAATATTCCAGTGATTATTCAAGTCTGATAGCCATTCGTCTTTGTTATCTCGTATCTAGATTGAAGAGGGCAGACAATTAAAACGTTTATTTTCTTGTCACGAAGTACTTAGGTAACGCTAATCTTTACTGCTCATAATCTAGCTTTGTAAAAGACTGGTGCCTGAAATAGGTCTCTATAAGAGCCTGAATTACTGGTCACCAGGGTCTCCCTCCCGTGGTTAGCAATGTCAAAGCGACATACATATTTTTCAGCTAAGTTATAATTATAAGAAAAATTAAACTTCGATTAGTATTTTGAAAAAGACCAAAAATTATAAGATTTAAAAATATTATCATAATTATATTTCGAGAAAAACCAGGGTTTGCTTAAGGCCCTTCTTCGCTTTACTGCCGTAAAACGGTGACTTTCTAAAGCCTACTCCTTGGTAACTGCTAGGGCAAAAGTTTTGAAAAAAATATATATTTATTATTGATTCATGTACTTTATTTATGAAGTTTGGTTTTTCATTGTGACTAATAGTTTTGCCATAAAAAAATATTTAACAACGCGCTTCCCTATTCACTATTTTGCCTACTCCTCCTAAACGGCTATGATATTTTAAAATATTTTTACACAGATTAATTGATCGTTAAAGGTTCTTTTGATGTGATGTTGCTTATCTAAATCAATCAATATTTTTCAAAGAAAGTCTTACAAAGTAACGTCTAATGTATATATTCTCGCTCTCTACGGGGGCGGAGCCAGTCGCGCACTGGCATTCGAACGGGAAGGCTGTGTCGTTCGCTGCTTCGCCGTGCTGTTGTCCGACTAAGCAAATACGTATGTGTTAGCGCAAAATATTTACAAACTTTTTATATTAGTGTGTGTTCATAGACTAACTTCCCGCAGAGGACCCAGTGTGATCGTGCGCGTGGACGCTTTATATTCGTAGATTTTTTATTTGAATTTGCAAATACTTTTTGTAAATATTGTGCATTGTGTAAAATAATAATGCCAAGACCAAGTAAATCAAGAAAATATGCAGTTCTAAGGGCTAAGACAATGAATCTGGTTAAGTAAGTACATACCTACATAATATACCAAAATAATAATATCTACACTCTATTCGCTGGGAGAAAAAATTAAAGGTAAACAAACGATAAAAAAGTAAAATGTTATGAGAATAATTATGTTGTATTTCATTAAACAACCAAATACACACATTTCAAACATTTATTATTTTCGTAAAGTAACTGTATTTTACAACAATATCAATATTATATGTTTCAACAAAAAATTAAATATTATTAAAACCAAAACCAGTAGTAGAAAACCGGCCAGTGCGTGTGCGCGGACTTCGCACATTTAGGGTTCCGTACCAAATTTCAAAGAAAAAATCTTATTTATCAATATAGTGGTATTTGTTATTAAAATATAATTATGTAACAATAAACATTATCACTATAACTAGTCAATGGGTTATTAATACATTCTTCGGAACAAATTTTTGTGCCAGACGACGGACAGACAGAAGGACTACGTAAGTGACAACAATAGGGCTCCCTTTGGACCATTCGGGTACAGAACCCTAAAAAGCATATAGAAAGCCTGTAAATCGCAACTGTTATGATAACAAATTAAAGAGAACTACCAAAGTAACCATTATGCCTTGTAAGGTTGTATTTTTAAAATTAGTCGGCTTATAACCGTTTGACGTTTGTTTGTTTGTTTGTCTACAAAAAGTTTTTTCCCGCAGCGAATAGTGTATACCTTCCTTAGCTTTAGCTTTTGTAGAAAAGAATATAATTTATTGTAATCCGCTAGACTGTGGGAAAATCAAAGTTTGATTTTGGTCAAAATTGTCTCATCTGTGGCGGTAATACATTTGGACCGCTGCCCCTGATGTATAATTATATTGACCGTTATTAATTGTTCCAGGAAATCTAGAATGAAATCATCAGAATCGATAGACCCGACAACATCTGAAAAAATGAAGAAAAAGAGGTTGAAGAGAAAACAAAGAAAACATAGAACAAGATTTTTTCTGGAAATCGAAATTTCCAAAAGTAAATATATGTGAATACGGAGAAATAAGTGAGGATGAAGAAGTTCAGCCAACCAAAAGAATAAAAATACTTGGTGAAAGAAAGTTAAATTTCAGTGAATTTTAGTTATAAGTAATCTATTGTTGTATAAAAAATATAACAAATAATATGTCATACACTAGTGCTAATAATACTACCTACACTACCTACCTAACTAACCTACCTATCTACCCTACCCTACCTTCCTACCTACAAAATCTACCTAGACATCTTCCTGAGACTAACGAATATTTGATAAAAATATTAGCCGAATTGGTCCAGCCATTCTTGAGTTTTGAGCTTAGCTACACATTTAGTCATTCATTTATATATAAATATATAATTTAGTAAAATTAAAGTCGTTACGGGTCGTCAGAAGCCCGAAAGTCTGACAACCAGTCTTACCATGGGGTGTCGTATTACCTAGTTACTGGACTGTGGAGGTCAGATAGACAGTCGCTCCATGTAAAATACTGGTATTCAGCTGCATCTGGTTAGACTGGCAGCTGACCCCAAGATAGTTGGGAAAAGGCTAGGCAGATTAATTAATTGATATAATTTAGTTAAAAAGATACATCAGGCTGATTAATTATACTAAAGGTAGGGGTTTTTACCCGCGACCTCGAAAGCTTTTAACAATTTTATTCGTAACTATCTATAGCCCGAAAAGTACAGCCTTATCAACTGATAATAAATAAAACCAAAATTGGACCTCTTCATATGCGGTACACCTACGAATAAACTTTTACGATGATTTGATCTTCTGTGATTTCCATACTGTACTGTGACGAGACTAGGCACGGCGACGCGCGGTGGCGGTGCGCCGCAGGCTGCAGCGGCGCTCTGTTGCATACGGGTAGCGGAGTGGCACGGAGAGGGGTCGCTCAAGTTCATTATAGTCGTGTATACAAGCCTAGTTGGAACCCACGGTGCGCAAGTCCGTCTCGCACTTTGCCGGTTTTTATGCAAGTAGGTAGTCTAGGCAAATGAAGTAAGTACCTACTTTTCTATTCTAAAAAAAAATGTTCAATCATTTATATAGTTTTGAGGGTGGGATGAGAGTGTTACTCTAAAAAGCTAAATCGATCTTGTTTAATTTGAAAGAGGCTAGATGACTAGATTTGACTTTATGCTATATTGTTATCACTCCAGTTTGTGTTTTTTGTCATTTTTAAATTACTTACTTAGTATTTTTAAACGAACATAATAACTTAAAACATCTGTACGTTAGTAGATTTTAATCTAACCTATTTTGTTTTACTTGACCTACGTATATTCTTAATATGATAAAAAATAATGTCTAGTAAAAACGTAAAATATACGTAAATATTTTACGGAATCGTAGGCAAGAACCACTGCTAGTCGCATCTCTGCGTCCACGCATATTCTTTGATCACAGTCCGCGCGCGGTAAGCATTTCTATGTGTGCGTAAATCACGCGGCTACGTGAGGTTGGCTCCGCCCACATGCTCAAGGCCGTTGGCGTGTAGAGCAGCCTTAAAGGAAAGAGATTGTGTTTATGTGCTTAAAAGTTTGCTGAGCGAATATGTTTGATGACAGAGGTGCCTGTTAGCGTAAAGATAAAAGCAACAAATCAAATATATAAAAATCACGTGTCACAGTGTTTGTGGTTGCACTTCTCCTAAACGACTCGACCGATTTTAATGATTATTTTTTTTGTTTATTTGGTAGTTTAAGAGAATAGGTTGTAAAGTATTTTTAAGATAAGATAAGATAAGATTATTTATTTGCTAAAAACATGGTATAAAAGATAACCCTCCTACCCCACCTCATTCGCAGAACAACATTTGCCGGGTCAACTAGTACATATGTAATGATAAAATTTGGTATTGCGGACTATTTGGAAGATTTAGTATCTAACGCCTGCCCAAAATATCTTAGCAGTAAATACGAGGTGTATATTGTCATTAGTATCAGGTAGGAGTTAAATAAAAATTATTTCACTGATGTACAGCTACACCACTACTGAGTGACTGCTATAAATCTTTATCCAGTAATAATCCGCTATTCTTATGAAATAGATAGAATAAATCAATCTGTCTAGCCTTTTCCCAACTATCTTGGGGTCGGCTTCCAGTCTAACCGGATGCAGCTGAATACCAGTATTTTAGATGGAGCGACTGCATATCTAGTAGCGCGTCGCTCCGCTCAGCTCCGCTTCAGTCGAAACGCATCCGAAGAGTTTACAAGTTAGGGAACGCACCCACGATACAGGAGTAATCCTAGTGTGGGGTAAAGTTTCAATAAAAAAAATATCTATGGTCTGATCATCGACGTAAGCAACAAATAAGAATAGGCACAAGATAAACTAATATGTTTCGATAAACATGTTGCAGTCTGTTGATAATTATAATATTTGCCTAATAGATAACAATTGTAATATTTTATTAATATAACTGAAACTACACGATTTGAATTCTACTAATCAAATAGATCTATGATTTAAAATTTTCTGTACTCACCATACTGACGGCGGAAATGGGATTTTAAATAAAATCGGGAGATTGAAAGAATTGGGACTGACCACACTGGTGACGAGAGTCGCGGTGACTCTGCTCAGAACGTGCACTTTTGGATGGGAGTTGGCAGCGAATAGTCGTGTTATCGTAGTACCTTGGTGATTGACTTTATAGACAATTCGTTTAGTTAATAATAAGTTTTGAGACGAATAAATAAGTTTTAAAGATTAACTGTCTTTATTTCCAAAGCCCGCTGGAGGAGGTTCCTGTCTCTGGAGCCTTAACCACCGGTAGCTTGGACCCTGCTCCCGACACCGGTGGACTACAATTTTTTATATTATTTTTTTTTGTATATTTTGTTAAAAATATTTAAAATTATAATTTATATGTATAGTTTAGAAAATTTTTTTTTTTTTTTTTTAGAATATTTATTTATTGAATTATGGTATACAAAAAGTTTACATTTAGTCTACAGGAGTAACATTTCCTATACAATTATAGTGCTTAAAAATAAACTAAAACTAAAATATGGTACATTACTGGTTCAAAATAAGATGATGGTTAGGAATTACAATGTTAGATAGCGACCCGCCCGAACTAGGTTCATTCAAACCTGTGTTTCAGGCCATCACTTTACAGTATAATTAAAATTTGGGACAGTAAAAATTTAAGGTAAACTGATACAAAATAATCTATTAACAACTATGAGAAAAAGCATATTTGAACATTATTATCTTAAACTAAACCTATGTAAATATACAAAAGTAAATACTTACGAGGAAATAAATTATCATTAAGCCAAAATTTCTAGAAACTTTTCCGTGTCTGTGTAATTTAGTATCGCTAAATACTCGGATAGCATAATACTACATTTTTTATAACTAACACTATAGAATCCTAGTAACTTGTTGAGCCTATTATACAGAAAAGGTCCTAAAAACACATAAAATCGACTAGCAAATGCATGTTTAGTTTGAGGCTTTATGCAAACCAAGTCCTTCCTTCTCTTGTCAGAAGGTACTGGATCAAAAGGAAGTGCAGTGTGCTGGTGTAGTACTATGCTTACAATAAATAATTGCCGTACTGTTAGTACATTACATGCAATGTAGAGCGCATCAGGCGTAGGAAATCTAAAAGGGCGAAAGGTAGCAACTTTTAGTATTGCTCTTTGAGCACGCTCTAGAGGAAGTAAAATTGTTATTGCAGCACCACCCCATGAAGTTATGCAATAGGTAAGAATGGATTGACACAAAGCTAAATAAACCTGTTTAATTAATTTATAGTCGGCTATGTTCCGTAAATTTTTAAATACATATATTAATTTGCGCACTCTAGTACATAGTAACTCGATATGTTTACGGAAATTTAGATTGGAGTCAATAGTGACACCTAGATATTTTAAATGGTCAGCTTTAGCTAAAGTGGGGCAAGTACATGCAGTGTCAGCGAACGAATTACAATTATGAGCGTAAATGTTTAGATTAGTAAGCGGTATGTTAGTATTTCTCATTGTAAATAAAATGTATTTTGTTTTATCTGCATTTAATGTTAGGAGGTTATTATGAAGCCAATTAGACACAATGTTAAAACCCTTCTGAGCATGTTCAAAGACCTCAACCTTTGATTTTGCTGAGAACAATAGAGCGGTATCATCCGCATACGAAATTATGACACTATTTTGGAGTAACAGGCTGCACAGTTCATTTATGTAAATTAAAAATAATGTAGGGCCCAAAATGCTTCCTTGTGGGATTCCAAAACCACTATTTTTCAGTTCAGAACTTGTATACTGATCAATTTTTATACATTGATGACGTTCACTGAGATAATCAGAAAATAGTAGTAGTTGTGCTCCTCTTATTCCTAGTGTTTCAAGCTTCTGCAAAAGTAATGAACAAGAAATTGTGTCGAAGGCCTTGGCAAGGTCCAGAAAGATCCCAATGGTGTGCATACCATTATCTAGATTGGTAGTAATATAATTAGTCAATTTGTGTACTGCTTGGCTAGTTGATCTTTTGGGCCTAAAACCAAATTGACTATCTGATAGAAGTCTGTTATCTTCCAGATATTTTATTAATCTACTATTAATTATTTTTTCTAAAATTTTTGAAAGGCCTGTTAACACTGAAATAGGTCTGTAGTTATTTACACAGTTTTTGTCTCCAGACTTGAAAACAGGTGTGACCACAGCTTTTTTAAGCAGTTTAGGGAATATTCCATTAGATAAACATAGCTGAAAAATGTGGGTTAACGGAGGGGCAAGTAGATATTTAAACTTTTTAAGTATATTATTAGGTATGTCATCCCACCCAGTAGCACAAACATCTTTTAACCCGTTTATTATACTTACTACTTCGAAAACGTCGGTGTCTAATAAAACAAAAGAATTTAGTGAAGAGGATGTTGTAGTCGGGTTTTGACTGGAAAAAGCACTAGCATTTAATGTTTTTTCCGCCAAGTTTTTACCAACGTTGGTAAAAAAATAGTTTACTTTATTTATTGCTTCGGATGGGTTTGCCTCTGTTAATAGTAGATCAAACGAAGGTTCGGAAGTTTTCGATCTAAATGTATTAGTTTTTATAAATTTCCACACAAGTTTACTATTTTTCCCCGCCTTCTGCAATTCATTTTTATCATACTGATTTTTTAGTTTTTTCAAAAGATTATTACAGAAGTTTCGATACCTTTTATATGTAACAGAAAGTATTTCGTTATCAGGTGCAAGCTTCAATTTCAGATGAAGTTTGTCTCTTTGTCTTATACAACGAACGAGACCGGGTGTGATCCAGGGCTTAATACAGCTATACTTTCTAGGCATTGTCTTAGTGATTGTGTTTTTCCGTATTTCATTTTGTAGCGAATTTATGAAATACTTTAAAGAAATATTTGCATCGTTTGAATTATAAACTGGGTCAAAATTTATACCGCGTATGTCATTTTCAAGGTATAGTAAAGTGAATAAACGAAATAATAATAATTGTTTAGTTTTATAGTGTTCGGTACAAGAAATCGCGGCAAGATTTTGCGTCTTGACCTGAAGGAAGCAAAACTTATGGTTGATCTAATAAAGAGTAACATCCTGAGGAACGGATTGGTTTATAGATTTATGGTTAATATTGGTTGGATAAATGGATAGATAATTGGTTACAATGATTGTGGTCAATTGTCCTTACGATCAATTGGTTACAAGGATAATTGGTTACAAGGATATTTAGTTACAAGGATAATTGATTACAAGGATAATTGGTTACAAGGATACTTGGTTACAAGGATATTTGGTTACAAGGATAATTGTTTACAAGGATAATTGGTTGTAATGATAATTGGTTACAAGGATGATTCATGTATAATTTGTTCTACGGATAATTCATTCTAAGCATAATTGGTTGTCAAAAAGAAGTTTTGGCATATATTATTTTTGAATTCGTAATCTGATATTTAAATCAAAAATATCTAGAACTTAGATTTTTTATTATTATTTACCAACTCATTAATGTAATTCTTTCGAAATGTGCTCGATTTTAGCCGAGTGTAAGGTTTCACTAGATACGTGTATGAGGACATCGCGTCGTCAGGATGGTCGAGTGTAAGGTTTTATTAATATAACTCAAACTACACGATTTAAAATCTACTTATCAAATAGATCTATGGTTTAAAATTTTCTGTACTGACCATAATGACGGCGGAAATGGGATTTTTAATAAAATCGGGAGATTGAAAGAATTGGGACTGGCCACACTGGTGACGACAATCGCGGTGACGAACAGTTAGAGTTATCGTGGTACCTTGGTGATTGATTTTATAGACAGTTACTTTTGTTAATAATAAGTTTTGAGACCACTAAATAAGTTTGGAAGGTTAACTGTCGTTATTTCTGAGTTTACCTATTCAATAAAACAAAATTACCTTGAAATTAAATGCTAGTTTTTATTTAGCATTGGCAAGGTCAAAGTTAATACCTATCAGACGTTATAAATAATAATCTAAGACACGATTTGATTATTTTGTTTACCTTGAATGACAATTTACTAAGATATTGGCACCTAATTAAAATTTACCTGAACCCTGCAAATCGCACAAAGATTTTTATTTAGTAGACGCTTTTATTTTCCTCATACTAAGCAAACAGTTTTCTGTTTGCTTAGTATGAGGAAAATAAAAGCGTAAACAAAACACAGAACAAAAAAGCAAACAAAATAATTGGAAAAAAATAGGTAAAATTTAATGAAAATTAACGATAGTTATTTATTTTAGTTGTAATGAAAAGCAATTGCATGTGGCTGAGATGAGAATGCTAAGAGCGATGTGTGGTGTAACGCGCATGGATATTCCTAAGTGGCACCGCTGACTGAAAAATGTCGTGAGGAAAGTCTTGTGTATGGATGTGGATGGCTATAAGAGTAGAGGAAGGCCAAAGAAACGATGGTTGGACTGTGTGAAAGAATATATGGGTAAAAAGGGGGTGACTACAGAGATGACGACTAATAGAGGAGTATGGAAGAAAAAGACATGTTGCGCCGACCCCATATAAATTGGGATAAGGGCAGGAGAATGATGATTTATTTTAGTTGGAAAATATATATTTTTACAGTGGACTCACGCTACGTTATAAAAGCAACTTGTAACTAAATAACAGAGAGTATTTTATAAATTCGAAATGGCGCGGACTAAATCGCGGGCAAAACTAAACACTCACAATAACACTTTCATTAAATACCATTAATAAACAAAGTTGCCTCTTGACACAAAGATTAATTAATTTATAATTACTTAACACAAGATCTACTCACATGATTAATTGCGAACATAACGAGTAATTTATTACGAGTATTATAACTTTAGAAGTATACGTAGAAACAACAATTTAGGTCAAATCAAAAGTTACTAGTGATATGTTAAGGCGCTAGGTAACGTGTCTAATACAGGGGGGGTTCCGGTGTGGTGCTTTAAGAGGGCACGGGACCCCTTATAAATGCTGATGGTGAATGTCGCGGTTTTAGTGAGGTAAAAATTCCACACTTCTTGGTGCCAAAGAGTCCAGGGGCCTTTTGAAGGTTTTCCCCCGATAACAAAAAAAAATAAGGTAACGTTTATAACAATTCATCATCAAGATAGTTTTTGGCGAGAGTTTTTCGAGTGAAGTTCAATGGCTGTTTAAATTATTCGCAAATTGATTCCTAGGCCATATTGTGATGTAAAATTGGTGTAGTTTTGTGTCTCATGTGTCTACGCAACTGGACGATATGTGGAATCATTGAAACAGGCGCGATCTCGGTAAAATAAAGCTGAGAATTTTGTCGTAGTATTGACTAACTCAGCGAAGCTTGCCGAGAAGGCTGACTCGACTCATTTGCTGCCAAATACTGCAAAAACATTAGAATGTGTTACATCTCTAATGGGATAAAAGTGACAGTATTCTGAAACTAAATACTTTCTTGACTTGACCCTGGCTAAATGCACAAACCGTTATCACATCATCAGTCTTTTATTGTCCCCACTGCTGGGGCACAGGCCTCCTCTCTGAGAGAGGGTGTGGGCCGTAATCCACTACGCGGGCCCAGTGCGGGTTGGTGGATGTCACATGTCTTCGAATTTTTTTGGTACTAGGATATTATGCCGGTTTCCTCACGATGTTTTCCTTCATTGCACAAACCGTGCGAAGCCAAAATTATTGAAAAAAAAAATTCGTCATAATTTTTTTTTTTTAGCTTCACCTTGTTCCAATTATGTTGTTTTCAGTTTCAGGTCCAACCTGATACTACAGAATATTAGTAGTTTACATAGAGCGACTGCCTATCAGACCTTCACAAACTCTTAGTTAGACTAATATGGGTACGTACTACGTATTGGGTCGAATTTCGGAAATAATAATAATATTCCACAACTATCACACAACGCCATCTAGTCCCAAGCTAAGCAGAGCTTGTGTTATGGGTACTAGACAACTGATAAACTTTTTTTTTTTATTTATTTAATTTATTTAATTAATGAAATTACAATAAAGAGGTGTAACTTATTTTTAAACTCGCCAAACTTTTACGTTTGATGGCGAGAGGCGCTCTTTTACATAAAAAATGAACCACCCTATGTACTTAACTACTACTTATAATAACATATTATACTGTTATGGTTTCACAATGTGTTTAATTCTGCTTGCAATCCTATACAATGTTTTTTTAATTTTGTCTTAAGTGTTTCTTTACTAGTTTTTACATTTTCTCTTAGTAAATCTATTTTGTTAAACAATTTAGGTACCAAATAATTAGATGTTCTCTTCCCATAATAATTTGTTATCTGTGGTTGAACCAGTTTGTTCTCTCTAACCCTACGTGTGTTGTACTTGTTTTTAACATTAACTTTATATTCATTATTATAATAATATTCCAGACCGACCAAATATTCTACTTTTTTATCTATGGGTATAATTTTACAGATGGGAAATAACTTCTCATACTCTTTGTTGCACTTATCTTTAACATTTTTACTAACTAAATACTTTATCAGTCTTATTTGTATGTCCTTAATATCTTTTAAATACATATTTAATTAAAAACATACTTATATATTTCTAAATACATAAATATTATAGATAAATTACACCCAGACACAGAACAAATGATCAAGAAGAACACTTACATGTAATTTGAGATGATAATTAAAAAAGCACAAGCAGGCTACATAAGTGGCACACGAACGGGTGCTGTTTCCGTACATAAAGCACATTTAGGGTTCCGTACCAAAAGTATTTTTGACTATTTGTATGGCTTTGGGTTAACAATAAGACTGTAGCTCCAACCGTTTGGCTGTAAAACCTGTGTAACAGGCGACAGACAGACGAGACAGCCAGACGGACCGACAGACACATGAGTGTCAGCAATAGGGCTCCGTTTGGACGCTTCGGATACGGAACCCCAAAAAAACGTTTTTTGTATTGAATTTAATATTTAAGATAATAGAAATACACACTTTGAACATTTCAACTGTCTACTTATTATAAGTATAATAGGTAGACAGTTGAAATTCAGATATAGAGAATACATATACAATACACGAGATACAGCCCGCTAACAGACAGACGGACCGACAGCGGATGCTTAGTAATAGGGTTCCGATGGTTACCATTTACTTACAGAACCCTAAAATGGAGAAAACCACAGCCCAGAATACCTACATATTCGAGACTTCTAAACACTTTACATTCTCAACTAAACGGTTTAGGAGAAAAACTGATCGGGAATTTACAATTTAGGATACCAAGCGCCTTAATGTTTATCAATATGTTGTTGTGACTCGAACTGTGTGATTAGACAGAATAATTCATTAGTAGTTGAATGCGAAATTGAAATTAATGTATTCAAATTAAAATTATACTGTTAGTATATATGTTTAAATAGTGATGACCATAATAGCATTTAGTGTTGGCATTTGGTTGGGCCAACGATAAATGCTATAATTTTATTGTTGGCCCAACAATACATGCTATAACAAAATACAAAAAGAAAGCTATTAGGGGAGCAGTGATGGCCCAGTGGTAACGGCGCTGACTTTTGTGTCGTAGGTCGTGAGTTCAAACTCAGCCAGGCACTTTACTTTGTGTAAATTATTTCATCATTACTGCTCTCAAAACGTTGAAGGAAAACATCGTGAGGAAAGATGTCCTAGAACCGAAAATTCGATAACACGTGACATTCTCCAACACGCATGGGCCACCTCTTGCGCCCGGTCCTGGTTCAGGCCATGGTACGGGGCGAGAGGGAATGGGAAACTGTCTCCTCCTTCTGCGAAACAGTAATGCTCGGGGCGGCATGGGTAAGGGAGACTCAACAACACTCAGGGCAGTGAAGGAACAGGGGTGGGTTTTAGTCAATAAGAGTCTGACACGCCCTCCCGCTCCACCATAGAGCGGGAGATGTCATTGGATTATTTCCCACCCCAAAAAAAAGGAAAAAAAAATCCCGCATTGGGCCCGCGTGGTGAATTACGACCCAGACACCCTCACAGAGAGGAGGCCTTTATTCGTGTGGGACCGTTAAAAGGCTGAATTTACTTATGCTATGTTCGTGGTAAAAATAATAACAGTCACACTTGTCGATCTTCAAGGTTAAGCAACGCTTACCGAGGTCAGTCTTGTGGATGGATGACCATCTTGACATACCGAGATTCCTCCATACGTCGGAAAGCACGTTAAGTTGTTGGTCCCACCTGTCATTTGTAGATCTTTGACAGGCGTTACGAGTAGTCAGAAGCTAATAAATCTTACACCAGTCTTGCCACGGTGTATCGTGTTACCCAATTACTGGGTTGTGGAAGTCAGATAAGCGGAATGGCAAAAACTGCTAATGGGGTTTTCCATTAAAATCACTCTATAGCAGCCATTAAAAATCGCTCTGTAGCAGCCATTAAAAATGACTCTGTAGCAGCCATTAAAAATCACTCTATAGCAGCCATTAAAAATCACTCTGTAGCAGCCATTAAAATCACTCTGTAGCAACCATTAAAAAATCACTTTGTAGCCATCATTAAATTCACTGTCTAGCAGCCAATAAAAATCACTCTGTAGCAACCATTAAACATCACTCTGTAGCAGCCATTAAAAATCACTCAATAGCAGCCATTAAAAATCACTCTGTAGCAGCCATTAAAATCACTCTGTAGCCGCCATTAAAATCACTGTAGCATCCATTAAAAATCACTCTGTAGCAGCCATTAAAAATCACTCCATATCAGCCATTAAAATCACTCTGTAGCATCCATTAAAAATCACTCTGTAGCAGCCGTTAAAATCACTGTGTAGCAGCCATTAAAAATCACTCTGTAGCAGCCATTAAAAATCACTCAATAGCAGCCATTAAAAATCACTCTGTAGCAGCCATTAAAAATCACTCTGTAGCAGCCAATAAAAATCACTCTGTAGCAGCTATTAAAAATCACTCTGTAACAGTCATTAAAATCACTCTGTAGCAGCCATTAAAAATCACTCTGTAGCAGCCATTAAAAATCACTCTGTAGCAGCCAATAAAAATCACTCAATAGCAGCCATTAAAAATCACTCTGTAGCAGCCATTAAAATCACTCTGTAGCCGCCATTAAAATCACTGTAGCATCCATTAAAAATCACTCTGTAGCAGCCATTACAAATCACTCTACAGCAGCCATTAAAATCACTGTGTAGCAGCCATTAAAAATCACTCTGTAGCAGCCATTAAAAATCACTCAATAGCAGCCATTAAAAATCACTCTGTAGCAGCCATTAAAAATCACTCTGTAGCAGCCAATAAAAATCACTCCATAGCAGCCATTAAAATCACTCTGTAGCATCCACTAAAAATCACTGTGTAGCAGCCATTAAAAATCACTCTGTAGCAGCCATTAAAAATCACTCAATAGCAGCCGTTAAAAATCACTCTGTAGCAGCCATTAAAAATCACTTTGTAGCAGTCATTAAAATCACTCTGTAGCAGCCATTAAAAATCAATCTGTAGCCACCATTAAATTCACTGTCTAGCAGCCAATAAAAATCACTCTGTAGCAGCCATTAAAAATCACTCTGTAGCAGCCATTAAAAGTCACTCAATAGCAGCCATTAAAAATCACTCTGTAGCAGCCACTGAAATCACTCTGTAGCTGCCATTAAAATTACTGTAGCATCCATTAAAAATCACTCTGTAGCAGCCATTAAAAATCACTCCATAGCAGCCATTAAAATCACTCTGTAGCATCCATTAAAAATCACTCTGTAGCAGCCGTTAAAAATCACTGTGTAGCAGCCATTAAAAATCACTCTGTAGCAGTCATTAAAATCACTCTGTAGCAGCCATTAAAATTCAATCTGTAGCAGCCATTAAAAATCACTCTGTAGCAGCCCGAAGTTTGGAAGTTAGTGGTGTGACACCCCCTTGCTTCGGAAAGCACGTAAAGCCGTTGCCGTTGGACCTGCGCCTGATCTCTTCACGGTCGTGTCGGATTGTCGTCCCATCGGACTATGAGAGAAAAATAAATTGAATATTTTCAAAAAACCCGACTGTAATAAAAATTAACTAAAAAGTTCCAAAAAAGTCACTTTTCAAGCAGCATTAAGTAGCATTTAACTAAAATAACTACATTTAGTTGGTGGCTGTTATTTTAGTTAAATTATTTATTTTATGCCACCAACTGCATCAGACTGCTTGACTTGTTTGGAACTTTTTAGTTAATTTTTACAGTCGGGTTTTTTTGAAATTAATCAGTTTATTTATTTTCTACATCCTAGTGAGTTATATTTTTGGAATCGCCTCCTCGAACCCTTTATTTTGATACTCCACTTAATATAGTTCGTTGACTTTTTTTTTATTTGTCACAATATGGCGTCTGGTAATCGCCATATTGTATTTTGATAATTGTCATATCTTTAGGTAGCACTCGCAAGGTTAAGACGAATCAATTGACGTAAGAATTATCAAAATCAGCTCACGCGTTTAGTCTCCATATTGCCACAAAGGAACAAACATACATACAGACATACATACATACATAGGCTGATAAACACATTACCCTCCCTTGCGTCGCGCAGTCGGGTAAAAATTAATTTAAAAATATTAAATTACAACAAAATTCAAAATTTAACCTGTAGTTAGATGATGGAACACTAGGAGGTGACACGTAGACACCATTTTAGAAGATTTCAAATTCCTAAGAACTAGTTTCAGTCCATCGGCCTTGACCTCAACTACTCCAAATGTGAAATATTTCTTTGTGACAATACCGACAGACAATCGACCATACAGAAATTCAATGCAATTGCCCCAGAGATTAAAATTTTAGAGAAAAGTTCACTACACCTGCTAGGTTCTCCAATATTGGAAGACAGTTTTTCTTCATTTTTCGACGACAAAATTAAACGATAAACCGTTTTAACGATATTTCGGATAAACTTTCCAAAATTAATTTACATTTGGCGGTTAACCTCATCAGATCTTGCTGTTTTGGACCAAATTTCATATATTTTCTTCCCTCTTCTATTTTATGGAAGCAGCCACATCTCTTGGACAAAATCGATGAAATCATTCGTTTCACTCTTACGTCCATCTTAAACGTGGCCCTGAATGACCAAGCATGGTGGGGTCGGCATCCGCAAAATTTCTAGTGTAAGCCCACCGGCGTTCCTGTCTTCGGTCCACAACACTCAACAGTTAACCACACGAATTTTAACCCCATCACTGGTTAACTGTGAGGTGCCGTGCTTGACCGATGCTGTGAACGCCTGGAAAGCGGCTTGCCCGTACACGACGTTGCCCGAGAACCCATCTTCCCAGAGACAGTGGGATGAGCCGCTCTGTTATTTGTGTCTGTAGTATTGGTACAGAATAATATACGTTTTGGTTGCGTTCTGGGCACTTTTTCCATTGACAGCGATGTGGATGAATTTTTTGATGCCCAATGAGTTGTTTTCATACGCATTTGTACATGTTAGATATTATTACCAGTTTATATATATGTCTATTAAGTTATTTCCATTAAATATTACCTCCCATTAAAGAAAACCGTAAGTACCCCCCCTACATGTACATTTTGGCCCACTTGCGCCAAAAACTTAAACTCAGATTTAGTTAGTAATACGAAATTTAATAACAAATATTTCATACACACACTAACTTAGAGTTGGAGTTAATAAGTTAACCCTGGTTGGTGCTAAACGGGCTTAAGGTAGGTAGGTATATATAAAGGGCTGCGGGAGCGTTTGAAAAACCGGCAAAAAGTGTGTAAATTCGGGTTCCGTACCAAATGTATTTTTGAAACCTAACCCCTCTAAGCGTTTGGCTGTAAAACCTGTATTACAGACGACGGACAGACAGACAGACAGACAGGTGGACAGATGGGCACGTGAATGACAGCAATAGAGCTCCATTTGGACCCTTCGGTTACGGAACCCTAAAAAGTCACAGGCAACTGAAGGAATACGGGTGGGTTTTATTCAGTAAGAGTCTGACACGCCCTCTCGCTCCACCCAGAGCGGGAGAAGTTACTTGATGACAATCAAAAAAAAAATTGGGTGGTTTATAATTGTTTGAAAAACAAACGTTATCTATTATTTCATGATGACTACACATAGTTATCAACTAGAAAAAATTAATATTATAATAACATACCTAGTAATTACATTAAATTGTTTCGACCGGCAAAATGTAACTGTAGACACACCTCTGCGTGTCCCTTCTCGATAACACAGGCGTAAGGTCACGGTTGTTCACTGAACCGTCAAAAATATATATATACACGTCAGTTACAGTTCATAAAGTTTTGCGAATTGTATTTATACTCGTAAAAGTATGATAATTTTATTTATATCGGTATTTTTTCGCGCACAAATATTTTAGCTAAAATGTATTTTGACTAACCCCAAGAGTTCAACCAAGTCTCAAAGATTGTAGTCACAAGCAGACTGAACAAAAATTCGCATTGCGGTTTTATTACTTTGCCAACTTTTTATCACTAAGAGACCAAAGTCCAAAGTTGGCCATTGGTCTCTAGCCGGATTTGAGGACAAGAAACTGGACTTTGACCGTTATTAAATTATAATTATGGCGTGTGTAACAACGGTTGAGAAAACCCAGCCTGACCAAAGTCTAGTTTCGACAAACAACTTAAAAAGTGCTAGTCCAAAGTCCAGTCGGCCATCGGTCTCTGACCGGATTTGAGAACAAGAAACTGGACTTTGACCGTTATAAAATTATGGTATGCGTGTTACAAAAATTGTTTTTATCACCTTTTGTAATCACACACACCATACTTTGCCCAGCCCGATCAAAGTTCAGTTTCGATTAACTTAATAAGTGTTATTCCAAACTCCAACGTATAGTGCCCGCTATTGCGGCCATCAACTGGACTTTGCCCCATACATTTTAAGGTACGAATTGAGCTGGTCAAACCCGCTTTCAACAAAAGTTTTAAGCGGCCAAATTAAAGCTCTACAGCCTTATCTATAAAACTTACTAACCATATGCTTGGACTACTGATTAGCGAATTCATCATCTGCCCGCGCCTTTTCCCAATTATCTTGGGGTCGGCTTCCAGTCTAACCGGATGACGCTAAATACCACTATTTTACATGGAGCGACTGCCTATCTGACCTCCACAACCCAGTAACTGGGTAATACGATACCCCTTGGTAAGACTGGTTGTCAGACTTTCGGGCTTCTGACGACCAGTAACGACTGTCAAAGACCCACGATTGACAGCCGGGACCAACGGCTTAACGTGCTTTCCGAGGTACGGAGGAGTCTCGGTATGAAAAGGTGGCCACCCATCCAAGGACCAACCCCGGCAAGCGCAACTTAACCTGATGGATCGGATTCTAAATAGCAAACGTGTCATATACCATATGTCTATAGGACAATAATCTCTTCTCAATGTTTAGTCATTAGATACTTTACCACCCACATCTATCCTTCTTTCGGGTAGTACTCGTAAGTGTTGATTTGCTGCACCGGTCGACGTAATTACATCAGCGCCGTCTGTCGCTGAAAACTAGCGCTAGGGCTCTGTCTCGCATAGGGTCACAGTATTATGCTGAGCGATGGCCGTTTTGCGTGGATGTGACGCATGTTGTCCCCCAGCTTTTTCTTTTTGTCGTGTTTCTCTGTCTTTTGCGTCATGTTTACCGTAAATAAACGTATTTTCTTTTCTTTCTTTCTTTTCAAATATGAACCTGCTAATCACTGTTTAAACTAGTCACATGGTAATTAGGGCTCTTAGTGTTTGCACTCGGAGATCATCATCATCAGCCTTTTAATGTCCCCAATGTTGGGGCAGGGCTCCTCTATGTGAGAGACTGTGGGCCGTAATCCACCACGCGGACCCAATGTGGTTTGGTGGATGTCACATGTCTTCGAAGTTTCGGTTCTAGGAAAAAACCATACAAATATTGATCAGCTGATGATAACTTCGTATGGAAAGCCCAATTTTTTTTTTGAATCTTCAGTTTTTTCTTAGAGAAAGTTTTTCATACCCAAGGGCAGAACCGGTTCTTAAAATATGACCACACCTTTCCGTTATACCCTGTATAGGCGGATTTGCAAAATTCTTTTTTGTTCGAAAGAGGTTTATGCCGAAATGGTCCCATTTAAATTTCATACAGATCTGATGATGAGTTTCGGAGACAGACAACGGAACCCTTCAAAAAAAAAGTGTGTGTGCTTATGCACGCACGTAATAAGTTATACTTCTTTGGCGTAATAAGATAAAAAACCAAACTGTGGCTAACTTCAGAGTGTCGGTTTTTTGTGACGGTGTGCGCACGCATCGTAAAAATTTACTCTCATAATTTTTCCCTAACGCGCCAAAAGAAGTATAACTTCAAAAATAACAGCAAATCAACCGCAATTGCTGGTATTGCATAAATATACATTGTTAACACAATTAAATGTAGAATCACAACTAAAAAGTGAAAAATAAAAATTTTATTACATAAAAAATTTTACCGACAGGGCTCTGCTTGACTAACAAACAAAACACTCATCAAAATGGAGACAGAAACTCAGTACAAAACATGTAAAGTACCTTACTAATTCAGAACGGAGTGTCTCCACGAGTGAAGTCGCGAACAGAACCTAGTCATTCCTACAGCAAAAGAGGAGTGTGCAACACCGCAACAATACCGTATCACGTTACAAGCATGAGTATTGTGCAATGCACACAATGCACTGCAGTGTGATAACTGTCACGTTACACTCACTGCTTCCGAATACAGTAAAGTGTCACTAATCCTACAGTATAAAAACCATACACCAACCAGTTTATCCAGCATTTGTTAAAAAAACTTTTAAAACCTACGCGTGGCCCGACACGCACTTGGTCGGTTTTACCCAATATGTTAGAGCAGGCTTCCAGTCTCTAGTTCTACTCGTAATAAAAAAATTGAATTTGCAGTTGCGTTTTTTCGACTTATTTTTTTATTTCCCGAGCGAATGAGCTGATTTTTTTCGACTTATTTTTTTTTTCCCGAGTGATTGAGTTGATATTTTTTGACTAATTTTTTTATTTCCCGAGTGAATGAGTTGATTTTTTTACACTTATTTTTTTATTTCCCGAGTGAATGAGTTGACTTTTTTCGACTTATTTTTTTATTCCCCGAGTGAATAAGTGGATTTTTTTCGACTACTTTTTTTATTTCACGAGTGAATGAGTTGATTTTTTTAAATCGCCTCCTAAATCTTTTTATTTTGATACACACACAAATATTTTATTTTTATTTTCCATGTTCTTCTCAGCAAATCCTTTCATTTGATACCCATAACATGGGCATACAAAATAACTAGTCCGCCATCTTTGGGAGACCGCCATAATGGAATTAGAATGACGTTACTTACCTCACCATGCATTGTCATCCAAATTAAACAAGTACGCAAAATTTCAGCTTAATCGGAAAACGGATAGTGGGTCAAATTTAACTTCTAAGATTTTTTTACAAAATTACTAGAAGTGTGTAAAAAAAACGATTTTGTTTTTTTTTCGTTCTAAGAAACCTTTCTCACTTCGGCTGTCAAGACCAATTTACTGATACTTGATTTGTTGAAATCACACAGTTTAGACTACAGGGCGTACCAAAGAAATAGATATACAAACATAATACATACTCTAACTGAGTAGCCGCGCCCTGGGCACTTAGGCAGGGAAGGAACAGAGGTGCGTTTTAGTCAGTAAAAGTCTGACACGTCCCGCTCAATCCAGAGCGGGAGAAGTCATGGGATGATCTCCCACCTACACACAAAAAAAAGGTACTGTCACATCGGTGTAGTCAGCAAAAACTTTTTCAGTATACGAGACGAACCTGAAAAAGTTTTTCAGCGAATTTTGTAGTTTCCGGGTCGATTTAATAGCTTAGTGCTATTAAATTTCACAATAAAATTAAGAGTCATTCATAAACAAGTTAATTAAAAGTTATAAATACAAAAACACGTTACTGACGTATTTTATAGACATGATAATTTTAGTAAGAAATCCCCCGCTTAGATAATAGGTAAACAATTTACAAAAAAAAAAATATACACTGCTTAGATACAGTAAATGTTTTGCATTATCAACGATATTTATAACGTTATTAACACAGTGGTATATTCGAAATCTACTCACATCTTTATTGTATATTTCTCGACGAACAGAGAGATAAGAGTTGGTAACACAACAAACTCTAACACACAAACGACACTTATTAACGGCCTACCTCCCCGTAAGTGGCGCCCTCATTGAATAAAATATCGTATCTTAGCATAGAAAATAAATATTAAAGAATCCTATGTTGCGTTTGTTACAAATAAGATAAGGTATTTTTACGTTGTTAAAACAACTAAAAGTGTCAAAAACGGCCGTTTTTGGTACTTTTGCTTACTACTTTAGATACGAAACACTTTGAGTCCTGTTTCAACAACTTAAAAATACCTTAAGCTCTTTGTAACAAACGCAACATAGGATTTTTTAATCTTTATTTTCTACGCTTTGCTACGATTTTTATTCAATGAGGGCGCCACTTGGCGGCTATATACGCCTTAAGTCACTTCACACTTATTTGCTTATCACTTATTAAACAACAATGTCATATTCACTTACAAACTTTATTATTAAAATAACAATAACCTAATATAATTCTCCCGTCATTCACGGGTCGTGAATAAGAACGAACTGAGAGCGAAAATTTTCATCGAAGATAATAAACCAATCACATATGATTATACACAAGTGCACAATTGTTTGACACACATACTCGTACATTGCTAGCAGAACGAGATTAGAACAAACATCGTACAGGACTTAAGTGGCAATGGTATGAACACAGCGCGAATTGACACGAGTTTGCATCAAGGTTAACTACCGGCCTCTAGTATCAATTTTTGCCGCATAATTACTGATGTTTTTATTTGTTGAATATGGTAAAAACACTTGTTTTATAATGTTGTGATATTGTGGTAAAATATTTTTGTTGAGAGACGTTTGGGTTTGGTTTATTGGCAATCTTTCGGGAGTGAAAAATATCATGAATATAAACCACATTCACTATGGGACCCACTGTGAAATATTAATAAAAATTCGTATGTAGATAGTTTATACCCTGGAATCCCTGGATTAACACATAGGCTACTTTTTATCCCGGTCTACGCGAGTAAAACCGCGGGACGCAGCTAGTAGCCAAATAATTAAAAGTCACCCTGTACTGTTCATTGCATGTATTATTTTATTTTTATTTTATTCTTTTTAAAACGATGCCCCCCACACTAGGAATTATTCCTGTATGGAGGGTGCGTTCACAAACATGTAAGAGACACAAGACATCCAGACCCGGAACAACTATCTGTAGACCATACAAATATTTGTTCCGTGCGGGGATCGAACTCGCAACACGCAGCGCAGCAGCCGAACTCTCAACCACTGTGCCAACTGTGCCGTCAACGTATATCGCACTATCTGTGCGTGTGAGTCCCAGCAGTGGCTGATTGTTTTATGTTAAGCGCAATAGTTGTGATAGATACTACGACAGAAGCCGTTGTTAGCCTTTTGATCATTACCTCAAACCAACTGATGTTGATACATACATCTTAACTGTAATTTGACGCTCCGCTGCATTGACCTTTGAACGGCGTGTTACTTGTGTAAAGATCTGTAGATTAGATATTATCTACTGGGCTATAATCACCCTATGCAGTACTAGTAAGTAATGACTGTACTGCTGGATACACTGGTACCTACTGGTTTTCTATCGGTTACATTTCGGGGAGTATACGTCGGAGTTAAATTAAAAAAAAAAAATGACATGTCCACAGGACTACTTGCACCTTAGTTATAATGACTGTTTTATTAATTAATATAATACTCACTATTTTTTTTATTTTTTTTCTTAGATTTATCAATGTACTATTTTTTTTATTTGTCTTGTGTCTTATTTTATTTAATCTCTGTTATTAGTTTTCACCTCGTCCCGTAAATGTATCCGTGGCATCACAGGGCCCTAACAGAATACCAGCGCTGCGTTATTTATTTTTTAAATCTCGCAGCATATGCTGAGTTAGGCGCCTTTTCGGCCTCTCACAGTCTATTCCTATTTTTTAATTTTTTATTTTGTATTGTTAGCATTAAGCATTTGTGTGAGAGGTACAAATAAATGTTTTTCTTTCTTTCTTTCTTTATATAGTTTAATGCCGCCAAGCCTGTTAAACCATCGGACCACTAGGGGTACGCTGCTGCGCCTCCGGTACATGGTGGACATCCCACCCACACGTACAAAATGTTTTCATCATCATCATCATCATTTCAGCCGAAAAACGTCCACTGCTGGACATAGGCCTCAACCAAGTGTTGCCCCAATGACCGGTCCTGTACGTCTCGCATCCATCGGCTACCCGCCTGCCCGGGGGTTGAGGATAAATTCGAAACAGAGTTACCTCGCCCCTGGGCACTCAAAGGCAGGAAGGAACAGGGGTGGGTTTTAGTCAGTAAGAGTCTGACACGCCCTCCCGCTCCACCCAGAGCGGGAGAAGTCATAGGATGATTTCCCACCCCACAAAAAAAAAAAAAAAAAAAAATCGGCTACCCGCGACTTCATCATCGTGGTCATCGGTCCACCTCTTTGGAGGACTTCCAACGCTGTGTCTTCATTGTGCTAAGAAATCGTCATTTTAAATCTATTCAACTGCAACAGCGGATCCGTGAAGTTCGAGGATTGGATTGACTGTGAGCGATTCTACCATTAGAAGAAGATTGGCGAAGCGTGGCCTGAAACCTCTTTTATACCAGCTAATAGCCCAAAATTGATGGAAGACCATCGAAGAGCGCGCCTATACGTTGCACGTGAGCACATTGGTCACACCTTCAATGGAGCAATTTTCTCTTTTCTGACGAGAGTGAGATCATACTGTATGGTAACAACGGAAGAAAGTAGGTGTATGGTGTAGGTCTACAGCTAAGGAGTGGAATTCCCTGCCGATGTGTGATTTTCCTTATAGGTTTTTTAAGACAAGAGTTTGAATTGGTTACTTCTAGGCAAGCGTGCTCCATCGTCGACTACATCATGGCTTTCCGTCAGGTGAGATAGTGGTCAAACGCGTGCTTATCAAAGTTAAAAAAATAAAATATAAATACAAGCTTCCTGAATGATCAATGAAAACGACAACAGGGCTCTTTCAACTTTAGGATCTGTCCTCGCATAACCTAGTCTACTTTCATTATCATCAATTCAGCCAAAAGAAGTCCTCTGCTGTAGATAGGCCTCCCCCAAATGTCGCCACAACGAACGGTCCTGTCCGTCTCACATTCATCGGATTCCCGCGAACCTCACCAGGTCATCGGTCCACCTTGTAAAAGGCCTTCCAACGTTGCGTCTTCCGATCCTTTCAGCTCCATCTACCATCTGTTCTGCGGGCAGTCTTTGGCTTTTATTAATCTTCAATCTATTCTCTGACAGACAACGTACAGCCAAAACCGCAAGATCAAGCAGGCAATCTTGCACTAGAGTTCCGAAGTTACAAGCACTTAGCAAGCACTAAGAAACTATTTTTGAAAATGCATCACCTAACATCTGCCTAGCCTTTTCCCAACTATCTTGGTGTCGACTTCCAGTCTAACCGGATGCAGCTGAATACCAGTATTTTACATGGAGCGACTGCCTATCTGACCTCCACAACCCAGTTACTGGGTAATACGATACCCCTCTGTAAGACTGGTTGTCAGACTTTCGGGCTTCTGACGAGCCGTAACGACTGTTAAAGATCCACGATTGCATTTTGCCAACTATGGAAATTCGATATTTTTACCATAGGAATCCGTATGACAACACAACCTTGTAAAGAAACCAACTTTTATGTCTTTTTGTATTTTTTTTATGTCTATTTTTTAAGCACGGTCTAAACGCCTGGATGGATTTCAACAAATGATGATGATGCAAGAAAGAAGAATCTAAAGATACGTATAAGATTCGTGTTTAATGCTGAATTGATGAATCCTATTTAAATTTTGAAAAAGAAAAACAAGACGATGGCCACCAAGGTGAGTGACGTCGTTTTTTTTTTAAGTGAAAACTTATTTAGGTGCGTTGGGAAGTTTTGAGATGGGGAAAAACAATTGAACTCACGTGCCAACGAAACCGCTACGCGATTCGCTACGACAGTGCTACGCGTCGTAGCATTCTCGTAGCGAATCGCGGATCGCGAGGTGAGTTAGGCATTTTTGTTGAAGTTTTTTGTTTTCACTTCTGCCGGTACGCCCGGTTTGTGACTAAATCATGTGGGGTATCAAAATAAAGGGCTCGAGAAGACTATTCCAAAAATCAAAATGACTAAAATGTAGCTGAAGGTTTAAAATCTGTAATTGGACTAAAATAAATGCCAATAAGCAACTACTACTAATGCCACAACAAAAGTTATAGTTTTGTATAATTTCGAAGCATTTTCTAGTTTTGTAAATATGAGTAGGCATACATTTAATGTAACATGAACGAGCTTTTTTGACATGAACAAGCATGGCAGTTGAGAGTTTTTCATGCTCAATCAAATGTCTCGCTGATGGTGGCGCGTGTGTTGGGCCATTCAATTCCCTTCAAAATGGTTGAGCTGAGTGGTGCTGATCCACGCGTCATGTTCGTGAACTGGTGCCGTTAGTTGAGACTGGCCATCTCTTAACTGCCACAAGCTTTTTTATTTTATTTTTGTTTTACATTGTTCTCGCATAATAGAAGCAACAAGAATCATGTAACCAAAATTTTTGTAACACAACTTGGTGGCAAAAAGAGTGACCATGGAGTTTCTTGCAAGTTCTTCTCCATTGAGATCTACGCCTTGGAATGTGCAATTAGCTTCATCTTTTTGACTGACCGACCGCGACGTGAGAATTCAAAAGTGCCTGTAAATGGTTTATTTGTAATAAATGCTTTGACTTTGACTGTGCCACCAACTGCATCAGACTGCTTGCAAAGTGACTTGTCTTCAAACAAACTTCTTAGTCGTTTCTTGCGGTAGGATTTTTTGACACAAGCATTTATTTCTTATTATATATCAATGTCATCAACTGCCTAGCCTTTTCCCAACTATCATGGGGTCGGCTTCCAGTCTAACCGGATGAAACTGAATACCAGTATTTTACATGGAGCGACTGCCTATCTGACCTCCACAACGCAGTTACTGGGTAATACGATACCCCTTGGTAAGACTGGATGTCAGACTTTCGGGATTCTGACGACCCGTAACGACTGTCAAAGATCTGCGTTTGACAGCCGGTACCAACGGCTTAACGTGCTTTCCGAGGCACGGAGGAGTCTCGGCATGTAAAGGTAACCCATCCACGGACCAACCCCGGAAAGCGTAGCTTAACCAGATGGATCGACCCATGCGGCTGTTATTACTGTAGCCACGAGCACCTCCTTTTATTATATCAATAAACACAGGGTAATTCATCACAACTAAGAATCTGTAGAAATCTGTCGGCGCAAGAGTTTATGTCGTTTTCATCTTGTATGGCATATTTACACAAAGTCTGCACCACGAGGAAAATCAATATGAGTTGTTTTATTAACATCCGTATGTTATGTGCAATAAACCAACAGATATAGGTGCTAATAATACAAGATAACAAAAACAGCTCACATTAAAGCCATACAAGTATAATGTTATCATTTCATAGATATTTCTGGCCGACTGATCGACACTTTGTGACGAGGGCTGACTTGTTCTTCGCCCAAAGTATTGGCATTGCTATCCTCTGGACACGTTTCCGTTTTGCCCAGTTGACAGCGATGTGGAGGAGTACTTAGTGTAGTTTATGTCTAAGTGTTTTTATATCTGCCCGCGCCTTTTCCCAACTATCTAGGGGTCGGCTTCCAGTCTAACTGGATGCAGCTGAATACCATTATTTTACATGGAGCGTCTGCCTATCTGTCCTCCACAACCCAGTTATTGGGTAATACGATGCACCGGGGAGTCTCGGTATGTAATGATGGTCACCCATCAATGGACCAACCTCGGCAAGCGTAGCTTAACCTGATGGTTCGACCAATGCGGCTGTTATTACTTTAGCCACGAGCTCCTCGAAAAACAGAACCATCATATTGATATCGCGTAGTTGGATAATAAACAGGTAGGTGTTAACAATACAAGGCATGTAACAACAGCGCACAATAAGGTCATAAAAGTAACTTAATTTTTATATACCATGATGAGCATCAGTTGCATTGAAGTCACGTAGACTTGAGCGCAATTTTATTTAGAGCAGAATTCTTTGACTATGCAATTGCATACTACGGTTTCAAATAAATATTTTCTGTATGTTTCATAAGATCTTTTTTTATGATCTTGAAGGTAATATAATAATAATGTTTATTTATAAAATATACAGATTGTAGTACATTTCACATTCATGATTTCCACAAAGTAGGTTTGTACTTGATCTTGAAGGTAAAGCAAGGCTAGTCCATGGATGGGTGCCCATCCAATAGAATACCATCTTATAATAGAAGCAACAAGACACATGAAACCAGGATTTTTATAATACGTAACATGGTTTAAAAGAGTGTCCATGGAGTTTCTTGCACGTTCTTCTCCATACAGACCTACGCCTTGGAATGTGCAATTAACTTCATCTTTCTGACTGACCGACTTATTGACAATTCAAAAGTGCCTGTAAATGGTTTATTTGAAAAAAATGCTTTGAATTTGAATTTGGATCCATTTACATGCTAAGACTCTTCGGACAGTCGGAAGCACGTGAAGCCGTTGGTCCCGCCTGTCATTTGGATCCATTTACATACCAAGACTCCTCCATGTCGGAAGCACGTGAAGCCGTTGGTCCCGCCTGTAATTTGGATCTATTTACATACCAAGACTCCTCCATGCATCTGGCACGTGAAGCCGTTGATCCCGCCTGTAATTTGTGGATATTTGACGGTCGTTACGGAGTGTGAGTTTTTTAATTAACGTACTCGACCACGTTAACGTAAACATCAATTTATACTAAAACTGTATAAGCGCCACCTAGTGACAATAATGAGTAACCTCTTTTTTTTCTATACGATTTGACATAAGCAAACGTTTACGTGAACGCGTTTGAGTGTTTTAAAATCCACACACTGGGCCCTCTGAAGTCAATAAGTATGACACCAAGCTGACTCCTGAATTAGACCTTCCATACTATAACTTCCTTGAAGAAAGGTGTTTACTTCCATGAGGAGAAGCAGTATTTAACCATCAATTAATATACACCCCATATATTTACCTATTATAAGCACTCGTCTACTAATGAGCATTCGTAGCAAGCATGTACTTGGCGATTGGCGGCAGCGACCTCGCGCCTAGCCCTGGTCCAGGCCATGGTACGGAGCGAGAAGGAATGGGAAGCAGTTGCCTCCTTCTGCGAAACAGTAATGCTCGTGAAGGAGGTGGCGGAACGGGTGAGGGAGGCTCAACAACAGAGTCACCCTCACGCCTTCAGCAGCAGCCGCCGCAGGAGACGCCTGAGGCTTCCGGCACCGCGAGATGATCTCCGGCCACCGTTCAACCGGGCCTGCGGACGGCGAGCAATGGGTAGCTCGCCGTCTAGCACCAGGCCCGTGAGTCGATGGCGCGTAGTGTTCCACGCGCGCCTCAAAGAGAATTTGTCAGCCACCACTGACGGGGCCCATCATGGCCGGTGCCTGCATGTCTAGGGGTAGCGGCTAAATTCGTAACAGAGTTACCGCTCCCCTGGGCACTCAGGCAAGGAAGAAACAGGGGTGGATTTTAGTCAGTAAGAGACTAACACGCGCCCTCCCGTTCCACCCAGAGCGGCAGATGTCATTAGATGATTTCCCAACCCAAAAAAAAAAAACAAAAGCAAGCATGTACTTATCTAATGAAACAAAAACTACCTGTTACTTCGACGGACGAAACTCCTGTGGAATTGTAATGGCAACGTTACGTAAATTACAGACATTTGGTATTTTAGATGCAAGTTTCTGTTTGTTTTCATAAATGGCATGACCTGCTAAAGACCGCGGGAATGTGTTGAATATGAGACGAATAGCCGCAGCAGTGGACGTGTTTCCACGTGATATGCGATGACTATTTTATGAGATTGAGCACTCAAAACGGTGAAAAAAAACATCGTGAGGAAACCGGCATGTCCTAGAACCAAAAATTCGAAGACATGTGACATCCACCAATCCGCATTGGGCCTGTCTACATCCTCTCACAGAGAGAAGCCCTGTGCCCCAGGAATGGGGACACTAAAAGGCTGATGATGATGAGCAAAATATTGACAAACAAGCAGGCAGTCTACCTTTTTGTATGGGATTCTTACCTCAATTAAACCACCACTGGTGATCAACATCAGCTCATAGACGGGTTCTCGTCACCTCCTAAAATACCACTTCGGACGGAACCCCTTCTCTACAATACCTTTTAAGGCACATCCCTGAGGATACTATAAAGGGGTCTCGCCCAAGACTCCCTATGCCTGCCCGGCAGCACGTGATCACAGTCCCGTCGAATACGTCCGGAAAATACTCTGAAATCACTCGGTGGACATTTAGGCAATCAGAGTCCTCAATCTTTGTGCACGAGATTATAAAGTCTATCGGGTTTCGGCGTGTTAGGCGTCGCCCGGCTATTAAGGCGCTATTAGCTGCCAACGACCTTGAGTGGTTAGCTTGCGTGTTCTGCGCATGTCCACCCAGTAATAGGACTCGCCCATCAAGCAGCGCCGCGCGCCGTCCGAAATTAGACGCATTATTAATTTATTACACATAAAACAACAAGTAATAAACTAAAACACTGAGACTAAATTATAAATAATTAAATGATCTTTAAAATGGTTTTTTCGTGATTCTCAATTTTTCTTCCGCGTTAGACATAACTTTACAAATTAATTACACAATGTTATAAAAATATAATTTCATATTCTCAAGTCAAATCACGACGGAAATAGTCTAGAGTAACATAATATTTTTTCAAAGAAATAAGACTAGTCGTTTAGACGTGATGTTCAATTAAAACCATTAAAAGTCGTATAACTGCGCCTTAAGAGTCACCGCCGCCTTTGTGGCAGCCACGGTGCGTCGCCTACTCGTTTTAAAAAGGACTTTCACCAACTTGTGTTTGAGGCTGATTGCCATGTCGTAGGTTAGCTGAAAGATGGGTACGTAACTGATAGTAACAACGGCATTATGAATTATTCAAGTGGCAATAAAAACAAAGCTACGAAATATCTATCCAACTGTGAGCTTGAAATTGTTAAAATGAAATATTTTTGTAACTATTGGAAAAACTATAGCAATCAGTCGCTACAAAGCAAAAGTTTGCCATATTCAATATTCAGTACCTACATTTAGGTAGACAAGTATCCATACCAAGGGTCGTCGGAGTGTTGGAAAGAGTGACCTCGACCCTGGAACACAAAGAGCAACTGAAGGAACACGTGTAGAAGCCTCCTGCTCCGCCCGGGAGCCATCATCTGATGATTTCCAACCATTTTTTTTTACGGGTTGGGAAATCATCATATGACTCTGATCTCCTGGTAGGTTGTGAATCTATACCGCTCAGGATTAAAGCCCCGGAAACACTTCTTCTTGATATTGGGCTCCTGGTGGGGTGTGTGAACTATACAGCTTAGGATTGTAGCCCCGAAAATATGTATCCATGCCCTCCCGCTCCACCTAGAGCGGGAGCTCTAGGTGAAGCGGGAGGGCGTGTCATGGCATGTCATGTCTCTTACTGACTAAAACCAACACCTGTTCATCCCTTGCCTGAGTGCCCAGGGGAGCGGTAACTCTGTTACAAATTTATCCGCTACACCTTTGCATGCAGGCACCGGCCATGATGGGCCCCGTCAGTGGTGGCTAACATATTCTCTTTGAGGTGCGCGTGGAATACTTAACCCTGGTGGGTACTTCTGTAGCTATTTTAAGAATACGCGGTATTTTGTAATCGCTTTCCGGAAAGCATTGTAAACCATTTCCCCTAAATAAAATCTTACGACCCGCACGAGACCAAATCCGCGGCAAAATTGTAAGTAAGCGCATTTCTTCAAATAACAATGATGAGAAAATAGTACAGAAAGGTTATTTTTGTGTTCAAATGTAAAGGGAATGCTGAATGTGGACATAATTACATTTTATATTGAAATACGCCCGGGACTCGCGGGTCGGTATAACGAGGTAGTTTTATTTGATATTTGCGAAAGACCCGCGATATCAGTTACAGTTTTTTCACTATATGTGAGCCGAAACAACAGAATTGTAGATTCAATTATTATTCGTTGTTTGGGTTAATAAATTAAAAAGAGTGTGCCCAAAAACTCCACGACCTCATCCCACCGGCCCCCTTCTAACTTCTAGACGCACGGCAAGTTACCATCCCTACCTTGTTGCTATTCCACCAATTCGCACTAAGCGTTTCCAAACGTATTTCATAATGCGCACAGCAAGGGAGTGGAACTGTCTGCCTGCATCTGTGATTCCGAACGAATACAACCCTAATCTCTTCAATGTTAAAGTGAACAGGCTTCTTCTGGGTAAGCTCGCTCCATCGTCGACTCTGTCTCTGTCACCTTTGACCTAGACTAGAGTCAAGAGCAAACCCATCTCGAATAAAAAAAAGAATTGGATTGTTATTTCTGTTTGGGTTTGACCCCCAGATTCACAAACGACACGTAGCAATCTTCGTGTTTCCTGAAACAAGAGTTCCTATAAATTTTGGAAAATTGCCCAGGGTGCGCCACAACACCCTGTCCTCTACCTTCTGCATCCAGTCTATCCCAGCCACCTTCTTAAGGTCGTCGGTTTATCTAGCTGGGGGGCGTCGATTCGGAGCAAATTGACTATGACAGACGGACAAACCGACACACGAGTGACACAGTTTGTACGGGTTACGTTTTTCATTTGGACTTTCGGAACCATAAAAATATATATAATTGTCATGTGTTCAGATTTGTTTGGTATTCATTTTAAAGTAAATTAATTAGATTTGCTGAAATCATTATTTTAAAAAAGTACTTACTAATAAGTAGATACTGAAGTAGGGTATTTTCTTATTTGGCCATAAACGTAACGAAAAAACACAGCTTCCAAAAAAAGGAATCCAAAAAAAAAAAAAACCCGTGCTGTTAACTTCTAATGGAGGTTTTTTGGCGGGATTTTCTCGAGTGAAGTTCAGTGGCTGTTTTAATTATTCGTTTATAGATTCCTAGTGGTTATTGTGATGTAAAATTGGTGTAGTTTTGTGTCTCAAGTGTCTACGCAACTGGAGGGTTGGAGTGTAGCCTTAGGGACGCTATGGCGCGGGACTTAGAAAATTTTACGAAAAAAATTACGGACTAAATATAGTTATTATTTTTTACCCTGGAAATATCCCTGTTGGATCGAGCCAGTTGCCATCTGAAAAAAAAAAGCTAGTACTCGTATAAATAATATAATTAGATAGTTAAGTTAAGGAAATAACAACCCTTGGGCCGTGGGGTCCAAGTGTTCATTTAGTATTTAAAGATCTATCTAAACGCCTTGTTGACACTTCGCGTGACCCAAGGGCTGGCTTTTTCCTCGGTCAGAGGTTAAGGGCCAACCTTCGTATAAGTGGCGCCCTCATTGAATAAAAAATCGTATCTTAGCATAGAAAATAAATATTAAAGAATCCTATGTTGCGTTTGTAATCCCATGTTTGTTTGTACTTTGTTTTTTAAATCTTTATTTTCTACGCTTTGCTACGATTTTTTATTCAATGAGGGTGCCACTTGGCGGCTATATACGCCTTAAACATTGCCATATAACGTGGCAATGCTGCCAGTCTTTTGGGCACACTTCCAGTAGACAGCGAAGTGGAGGAATTTTTTGACGCCAGATTTTAAGTTTTATTTAGTTATAAGTTTTTGTTTCAATTACAGTTGGTTAAGTATTTTATAAGTTTTTAAATAAAGAATTAAAGTATTACCCATTAGTTAAGGTAGATTGGAAAAACCCAATAAATAAATTGTATTCTAATGTGGAAGTTAGCAACCAAGTTTCTTTTAAAAACACATAAATGTTTCAGCCTATTTTCCGACACGCAGCTCACGACGCGACTCCCTGGAGGAGCAACAGTAATAAATAAGATACTTAGTTTCTTTCCTCTCTTTGGGAAGTATACGAACTGAAAATACTTACACAAGTCATTGACACAGGTGTTACTAATCCATCCTAGAAAAGACAAGCAAAGTTTAAGTACCACAGATCTTACAAATAAAAATAAAATAAATGTGAAAAGCTTTGTATTTAGTTTTTATCAGGGTGCCGTAGTTCTAACAAGAACAAGGAACCCTTATAGTTTCGGTCTGTTGGTCTGTCCGTCCGAGGCATAGCGTAGAGACTGTTGGTACTAGAAAACTGCAATTTTGCATGGGTGTATATACACAGTGTAACGGAAAGGTGTGGTCATATTTTAAGAACCGGTTCTGTCCATGGGAATGAACAACTTCCTCAAAGAAAAAATAGAAAATTTCCAAAATAATATTGGATTTTCCTTACAAAGTAATCATCAGCTGATCAATATTTGTATGGGAGGTAAAAATTTTTTTTTTTTTGAGAATTTCCTCTGGTTTTCTTGAATAAAGTTGATCAAATCGATGGGTAGATGCAGTTCTTAAAATATGACCACACCTTTCCGTATATTATTCGCGTGACAAAAACGAAACAATAATACTCGTATTTTGAAAAATATTTTTCTATGGTAGCTCCCGTATATAAAGTATACCAGGGGTTGTAAACAATCAAACACTTCAGTTTATTTTTAAATCTGTATATTGCTTCTCTATTTCCTATGACACGTAATAAATATTCTTTACACATAAATGTTCACTGTAAATATTATTATACATATACATTCACTGTAAATAATGTACTTTTGAGTATTGCTTTCGCTTACCAGTCTTCAACTGACTCGAGTGATCGCGCGCGCCAGCTTATATCTGCTTGGTCTCTTCACTAAAGCGGGGAGAACTACTTGCTTTGATTACGTAGTGATACGTAATCAAAACAAGTACCAAAAAAAACATTGCGCACGCGAACATCGGATGTCAATACAAATTTTAAATATTATCTTTAAACACTTTAACATTTTAATACAAATGAAATAAATAAATTAGTAGATTAAAAATAAAAATGTACATTGTTCATAATAAACATTAAGGAGTTCAGTCTCTATTAAATATCACATAAACATAATTCATTTCTAACATTCGGCCTTTCCTGATACAAAGTTTGTCCTCAAACTTACGAGCATGCAAAATCATTTACAACATTATATAATTATTTCATCTAATGTCATACCAAGTTCATTAGGCTTTGGTATAACATATCGTGGAGTGATTCTATCAACGCTCACTCTGTATCATCACACAGTTGCAAGTGGATCTATCAACACTTGCAACAGTGTATCCGACCATGATAGTGGATCTATCAACACTTCTCACAGTCGTATCAAACCTTTAAGTGGATCTATCAATACTCATAAACACTCATAATTATATCAAATACCTTGGAGTGGATCTATCAACACTCACAAAGTAATCACATACACACAAGTGGATCTATCAACACTTGTATCAGTGCATCCGACTATGATAGTGGTTCTATCAACACTTCTCATAGTCGTCTAAACTTGCGAGTGGATCTATCAACACTCATAATCATATCAATTACCTTGGAGTGGCTCTATCAACACTCACAAAGTAATCACATTTCGTAAGTGGATCTATCAACACTTACATTTGTTAGTAAATAACATTATACATTTTACAGAAAAACTTAGTTTGCTGCATGTGACATCAATATATTTTAATCGCTGCTTGAATCGTTATTGCTAAGGTCACTTTCTGAATCTTCATGTGTTGTGATTTTGATCCATGGTTGTATACAATCAGCGGCCCAGACATTACAATAGTTTTTCTGAGAAATGTTAGTACCTTCTATACTTGAAACCTCATATCTGTCATTTCCAAGGACTTTAGATATTTGAAAGGGTCCTGTATATTTAGGGAGTAGTTTTTTACTTTTTCCGTCATTGCCAGGGACTGGTTTTAATATTTTTACTAAATCTCCTACAGTGTAAGTTCTAGCTTTCATTCTTTTTGTGTCAAACCTTGATTTTTGTTTATCTTGATCTTTATTAATGTGTTGACTTATTTGTTCTCTGATTTCTTGTAATGAACCTTGCTGACGTGTATCATTTAATATTTCTGAAAACATATTATCTCTTTTGCTATTCATTTGTATACCAAATAAAGCTTCTGATGGTGCTTTTCCTATCCCTTTATTTATAGTGTTATTTAATCCCCATTGTAATTTTCCTAAGACAGTGTCCCAAAGCCTTTCACCTAATTTATCTGTATATGCAGTCAAAGCATCTAACACCGTCCTATTATACCTCTCCACTTGTCCATTCGATCTAGGGGATGCTACGGCGTTTAAAATATGTTTAACGTTTGATTCTTTACAGAATTTCTCGAAATCCTTTGAAGTGAAAGAAGAACCTCTGTCTGATATGACTCTATTAGGGTAGCCAAAAATAGAAAATATGTCTTCCAGGGCACGTATAGTAGGTAAAGACTTCACGTTTCTTAAAGGTTTTAAAAGACAAAATTTTGTAAAACCGTCTACTAACACAAGCAGATAACAATTCCCTTTAGAACTCTTTATGAAGGGTCCCAAATGATCTATGTGTACTGTATCAAATGGTTTGTCAACCTTATGTATCGGGTGTAAAAACCCTTCTTTAGGACCTGCCGGCTCTTTGCTATATGCACATTCGAGGCAAAATTTAACATATTTACTGACAAAACGTTTCATTTTTGGAAACCAGAAATCCTTTCTTATTTTATTTAAGGTTTTCTCAATACTGAAATGACCAATATCATCGTGATTTAACTTGCACAATTGAAATCGAGCGCATTTGGGTACTACCCATTTTAGCTAATTGTTTACTTTTCGGAATAAAGTATTCTTCTTAACAACGTAATTCTTTTTAATATCAATATATTCTTCATCTTCTAACATTTGCCGAATACGCTGAGTTTTAGCATCATTCAACTGTAAACTCAGTAGCCAGTCTTCCTGATTTATTCTTAGAATGGATGGTATAAATTCTTGACAATTTTCCGTTACTTGAGGTTGAGGATTCCTACTCAGGGCATCAACGTGAGACATCGAATGCCCTGGTTTATACTGAACGTCAAAGTTAAACTCTTGAATTGCTATCCACCAACGTGCTATTCTAGGTACTAAATCTCTTTTTGTAAGTGTTGCGCGTACGGCATTACAGTCCGTTATTAACGTAAATTTTAATCCCAGAAGATATACACGAAATCTTTGTAACGATGCTACGACTGCTAACGTTTCTAACTCGTAAGCGTGATATTTCTGTTCATCTAAACTAGTTTTTCTACTAAAATATGCAATAGGTTTAGTGACCCCTGTTTCATTTTTCTGAATTAATATTCCGGCTAAACCGTATTTACTTGCATCGGTATGTAGGAAAGTCTCGTTTTTAGGATCATACATTCCTAATAAGGGACGTTGAATGAGAGCAACCTTCAGATGAGTAAAGGATTTTTCCTGCTCTGTTCCCCAATACCATGGACAGTTTTTTCTAGTCAAATCAGTTAAGGGACGCGCTATAGTTGCAAAACTTTTGATAAATTTTCTAAAGTAACTTGCTAGTCCTATAAATTGCCTAACTTCATGAATATTCCGCGGCGTAGGGAAATGTTCAACCGCAGTGATTTTCGCTCGCCCTGGTCTAACTCCGCTTTCGCTTATCTCATAACCAAGATATTCTAGTTCAGTCTTAAAGAAATTACATTTTTGTAAATTTAATGTTAAACCGGCTTCCTTTAATAGTTTTAATACTTCTTCTAAATGTTCGAATTCTTCATTAAAATTCTTACCCGGTATTAAAATGTCATCCATGTAAGCGAGAGCAGAGTTAAATCTAGCATTTCCTAAGACTCTATTTATAGTCCTCTGAAAAACTGCTGGAGAATTGACCAACCCAAACGGCATTTTTTTAAATTGATATAACCCGTCGGGAGTTATAAAGGCTGTGAGGTGTCTACAATCTTCTCTTATCGGAATCTGGTAGTACCCGCTAGCTAAATCTAAACTAGAAAAATATTGATTACCATTGAGCATATCTAATTGATCATCAATACGAGGCATAGGAAAATGGTCTTTCTTTGTCTTACGATTAAGGGCTCTGAAATCCACACATAGTCTATATCCTCCAGTCTTTTTAGTAACTAATATGATGGGACTTGCATAGGATGACTTTGAGTCTTCAACAATATCATTGTCTAAAAGTTCGCTAACAACGTTTCTTTCTACATAACTAAGCCGATAAGGTCTGTGTACAACAGGAGTTTTATCATCTAATTCAATATTCATTTCTGATAAACTAGTACAACCTAATTCAGACATATTTTGAGCAAAACATACTCTATATTTATTTATGAGCTCTATAATTGAATTAATTTGGTCATCGGAAAGATCAGAATTAATATTGACATCCTCTCGATTTATCGGTTCTAAATTAGTGGTGTCCATGATTCGTTTACAATTAATAGCAGTATTTGCCTTACTTTGAGTTATTACATTAGCTCTAGTCAAAACAGAACCTTTTTGAAATTTAACGAATTCTTTCGATAAGTTTTTAATACCAACCCTACATTTCCCCTCATGCAAATTGTATACTCCTCCTAACACACAATAATTTATAGGGCCTATATTTCTAATGCTATGTTCAATAAGAAAATCACAATTCGCGTTGTTATCATTTGTGCAATCTATAAAGTCAAAATCTTTTATAGACGTGCTAGCAGAGATACGTAACACTACTCTTTCCTGATTACTTGTTTCGGCTGGTAAATTGGTTAATTCAGATAAATTTGTGCGTTTCAAAATATTTAATCTATCATTTGTTTTAATTACTAATACTTCAGGTAGTTCTGTAAAGTTCTGACCTACAAGTAACGGCTCGATCATTACTGAAGGTTCGACCACAAATGCATCTATTTCAGCAGTTATTTCTCCTAGAGATAATTTAATACGAGTCTGGCCTAAAGGTGTATATATGTTGTTTCCGAATCCACGGATAGCCGGTAAATCATTCTCAGACTTGGGTAACCCATTTTTATGAACTATTTCTTGGCTAATAAGTGTGCAGTCACTACCAAAATCTATAAAACATTCACAAGGAATGGTATCATTAATAATTACTTGTTTACGACATTTGTCGTCAATTTTATCAGAACGAGTTAACATAGTTTTCTTGTCTTGGGGCTGAGATTTAGTGTTGTTACTCGATTTGTTAAAGTAACAATCGGTAAATTTGTGTCCAAACCGATTACACTTATCACATTTAATTTTTGGCTTTGTACAAGTAAAGGTTTTGTGACCCTTCTCTTTACAATTATAACATACAATGTCAGTCATACTACGACATTGTGTACTACGATGTCCCGGTTTGTTGCATTTACTACAGATCAAATCAGTTTTATTATTAGTGACACGTGAATTAGATTCTTTACCCAAGTCTTTTAAGAATTTGAGAAATTCTTCTGGATCAGTTAGTCTAGCCGATGAAGCACTCGACCTTACCATCCTATCATCTATTCCAAATATTAAACAATCAACTGCCTTCTTTCCGTGAATATCGCAAGCATTTAAAAGGGTTATTTTATCAAAATAATAATCCTCTATGGGTTCACCTAATTTCATTCGTCTATCTAACATTTCTGTTAATAAAACACCATAGTTACTTTCAGAAGGAAAAGCTCTAATTAACCGCTCTTGCCATTCTGTCCAAGTTAAAAGAATCGTTTGAAGACCCTCGTACCATTTCTTAGCGTGGCCTGTCAATTTTGGTAGGGCAAAGTGAACAGTTTGTTCGTCAGTCCAATTGTAAATTTTAGCACATTCGTTAACCTTTGTAATCCAGTGATCAATTCTCTGATTTTTCTGAATAGGATCAAAATTTGGTATAATGTTTTTATCATATGAGATACCATATGCAGCAGGTTTTAAAAGTCTTTGTAACAGTAAGGCAAAATCATTATTACTAATATTAATACTTGCTATCTCACCACTCTGCAACTGCAATGCTGCTGGAGTTGTTTCACGAACATATACATTGGGAGGCGGCTCAAGTATCCTTGTCCCCGAAGTTCCCGCAACTGCTTCATGAACACTCTGCAACTGCGATGCTGCTGGAGTTGATTCACGAACATCTACGTTGGGAGGCAGCTCATACACCCTTTTTCCCGATGTTTCCGCAACTGGCTCAGGAACTGATTCAATTGTAGTAGCATTGCGAATTTCTTTTTCTGGTATTAACTGAAAAAAACATTTTTGACACGTACAGTTTAAAAAATCTAAGAATCATTTATAAGATAAGGGAAAGTGATTAAAATAGATAATCGGAAAGAAAAAGAAACAATTTAAATGTTTGCAACAGCTGTTTAAGTTTTAACGGTATTAATTCAAATATGCATTCAAGCAGAGGGTCTGTTTTTTAATTTAAGAGTTTAAACCATGTTGTGTATCTGAATATAACTCCCAAACAAAAGGTATTGGTGCGGATTCTGTTGTGCACAAACTAAACCTATTTTAGGCTATCCCTATCCTTTTCCCCTCAATAAAACAAGAAAGAGACGGACGTAAATTAGAGGTGTCAAATTTAGTTGAACTGATATTTCCATACAAATTAAAGGTACACGTAAAAACATGTCGATTAAAAACACGGTGAAGCGCAAGGCGCAAACTAGTTTGACATCTCTAACTCAGTTCATAGCTATAGCCGTCCTTTTCTCGCACCGCCCTTTAGTAAAAGATAGCGATTCCCCAATTTTAGTTTAGTCATTGAACTAGAGAATCAGCACCATTTAGTAAGTATGTAAAAAGAAAACTCATAAAGGGTAGAAGACAAAAAAAAAAAAAATTAAAATAAATAAATAAATAAACACTAGGTAGTTATGTTCCAAACCTAACGCTGTGGTAGCGCCTTAATGTCTAGACGTTGATCTAGCACTTTTGCTATCAGTCGTACGTGACGGTATGCGCGGGGCCACCTGGAAGCGTGCGACCACCAGCTTCTAGATAAGTTTAGAATGGTAAGGCAATAGAAATTAAGATAGGCTAAGTAGTCTTACATGAACTTCTGTAAGCTCGGGACGTAATCGTTTAAATAAAATCTTATATCGATTGCAACTCAAAAACTCAGTTTCATTTCGCATTCGCTCCCAAAATCTAACTGGCGCAGCCGGTAGGATTGCCGCAGATTGTTTCCGCCGCGAAAAGTCAAGTGTGAAAAACTGTAAAAAGCATTAAAAAACGTGGACTGTGCTTCGCGAGTGGTTACTGACTATATATAGTGTCGTCGTGCTTAAAATCAGTGAGGCGTTCTATATTGGGCAATCTTCGAACCAAATAAATAAGTTTAGATAACGCGTATAAAATAAATTACGTGGGTGAGCAGAGATGGCGATAATATATCAGACGGTTGGCATGTGAGTAACCTTCTACATCCTTCCTACCTTATTCCCTATACTATTTTTGTGATAGAAGTAATTAGTAATTTAAACAAGTAATCTATTGACTTAGTTTTTAAAGAGTAACATTAATGTTTCTATGTGTATCTTTTTATTCTATTGTGTGATTTTACATATAAATTGTGGTTTATCTTTTGTTTTTACAATTTTATTGCATCGTAAGTTTTGATTTTATTTAAAATGGATCAAGGTCAAATTCCTTTAACCGCGACGGCCGGGGCAGCCGCTTCAGTTCATTCTGAAACGCAGTTTTCGACGAAATCACCAGACTGCTTGATACCTCAAGATGTTATAAGATTAATTCCCGAATTTAATGGTGAAACTAACATACTTAGTTTATTTTTACGAAAGTGCGAATACGTTATCAGAAAATATCAAGGGACCCCAGATCGAAATGAATTTTTAATGCAGAATATTTCGAGTAAATTAAAGGGTAAAGCAGCGGCTCTATTAAGTGAAAGAGGTGACCTTGAAACTTATTCTGAATTAAAATCTTTATTGATCCAACATTTTGGTGATCCCAGAAGTGAGGAATGCGTGGCAATTGAACTCGAAACCCTAAAAATTAAATCAAATGAGTCATATTTAGAATTTTGCAGCCGTATACAAGACATTCGTGCTATATTAATATCTAAAGTTAATCAAAATAGCTCCGCTGCGTTAAGAGAATCTAAGCAAGTGATTTATAATAATACTTCACTTAACGTCTTTATGTACAATTTACCAGAACATATGGTACGGATTGTTCGAATTAAAAATCCTAGTACTCTGGAAGAAGCCTTAAAAATTGTCCTCGAAGAAGTTAACTTTCAGGAACAATATAATTTACGCAGCAAAATGCTGCAACATCGGCCGCAAGGTCATCAGATATTATCATCACGCGACAAAGGGATTATTTTTAATTCAAATGATCTAAAACCTACAATTACAGCACCTCAATTGCAACATAATGGTTACAGGCCTAGTGCAAATCAAACTCAATTTAAATTCGGTATACCTAATCAAGTTTTTGCGCGTCCGATTATGCCTAATCAGCAAATAGGTTTCCGACCGCAATTGCCGCAATTTGGAAATAAACCACCAGTTAACTTTTATAATAAACAACCTCAATTATTCGGTTATAGACCCCAAACAGGACAATTTGGCTATAGACCCCCTCAACCTTCGGGCTACCGTCACCCCAACAATGTATCGAACGACCGTGATGTGACAATGAGAACTGCTCCAGCACCTGCTAAGCAGCCACAAGGTTTTCCTGTAAATGAGCTTTATATTGGTGATGAACAGTACTATTACGACCCAACTTACAATGATTACGGCACATGTTTCATGATACCCTGTAATTATGACTATACACATATGTACATTAATGACGCTTGCGTGGATCAGAACATAAATGCTGAAATTCCGAAAACTGCTGAAAAGGTTGATGATTCGCATTCAACTGAAAATAAAGGTAGTTCGAAAGACGTCCCAAATTTTCAAATGATGATAGGTACCCACTTCCCAATATATGCGACTTATTTGACAAACTTGGCAAAAGCAATTACTTCACCACATTAGATTTAGCGTCCGGTTATCATCAAATTGAAATTTCTGACAGTGAAAAGACAGCTTTTTCTACGCAAAATGGACATTACGAATTCCTCCGTATGCCATTTGGCCTCAAAACGGCTCCGGCAACTTTTCAAAGGACACTCGACAATGTTTTAAGAGGTCTACAGGGTATACATTGCCTGGTTTATTTAGACGATATTCTTATATATTCAAATGGCATAGTAGAGCATATTCAAAAATTACGTTCTGTCTTCGATAGACTGCGTCAAACTAACCTTAAGGTTCAGTTAGACAAATCTGAATTTTTACGCAGGGAAGTGCAGTACTTGGGACACACGTTGACAAAAAACGGACTACGACCGAACAACGACAAAATACAAGCAGTTCTTAAATACCCCTTACCATGAACACAGACCGAAATCAAGCGATTCTTAGGTTTTATGGGTTATTACAGACGGTTTATTAAAGATTTCTCCAAAATTACACAACCACTGACAGCTTGTTTAAAAAAGGGTAAGAGAGTAGTAATAGATCAAAAGTTTACTGAGGCCTTTGAAAAATGTAAGGAGCTCCTGATTAACGCACCAATATTGCAATATCCGGACATGAATAAATCGTTTGTATTAACGACCGACGCCTCTGAAGTCGCAATTGGTGCGGTTTTGTCACAAGGCCCTATAGGTAGTGACAAACCGATCGCATATGCCAGCCGGACCTTGACAGATACAGAAAAAAGGTACAGTACGATTGAACGCGAGTTATTGTCAATTGTGTGGGCCGTAAAACACTTCAGACTCTATTTGTACGGACATAAATTCGACATTTATACCGATCATAGACCACTAGTCTGGTTGTATCAACTTAAAGAACCCAATAGCAAGCTGACTCGTTGGCGATTGCGGTTACAAGAATACGATTTTAATGTCATATATAAAAATGGTAAACAAAACGTCACCGCAGACGCGCTATCTCGAATTCAACTTAATGCACTAGGTGAAGCCAACGATCCCGATGACATTTCAATGATTGTTAATATAGACGAAAAAGAAAGGAGAATTCAAAATTATTTAGAAGACGTGACCAGACTAAATTCTGACGACTCCAGAACAATTTCTATTTCCGACTCTGAAAGAACCGCGACAGCTAGCCCAATTACTATTAATCTAGACACTGATACTGACTCGGAACAATCACCCAATAATTATCCTGTACCATCTGAATCTTCTACCATACAAACAGTTCATTCAGCCAAAGATCTCGAATGCCATGGAATACCGATACTAAATGAAGCAATAGATACCAAGCCTAACCAAATATTAGTTTTTGGCTGGTTCCGTAATGAGCTCCAAGTAAAAAACTTGTCGAGGGACAAACAAAAAGTGTTAGAAGTATTTTTGCCTCTTCACAGTCACGAACACATTAAACAGTTTTTGAAAGACTACATAAAACCAAAAATGAAGTATTTTATTTATTTTGAGTATCCGGAACATAGAAAAGATTTTAGTAATATTATAGTTACCCTATTTAAGAAAGATATGGTTAAGTTCTATGAATGCACCGAGCGCGTTATTTACGTCGAAGATGAGCAGGAACAAAAAGCTATTGTGATTAAGTTACACGAAGGCAAGACCTGTCATCGCGGTATTACAGAAACAGTTAAAAGAATCCGTCGTAATTATCATTGGTCAAATTTATCCGAAACCGTTTCCGCCATTATTAATTCATGCGATCTCTGTAAAACCTCTAAGTATGATAGAAAACCAATTAAACCTGTATTGCAGCTCACACAAACCCAGAACACACCCTTTCAGGAAATATTTATCGATCTGTTTAGTATAGAATCAAAATACTATTTAACATTAATCGATGCTTTTAGCAAATTAGGGCAAGCCATAGAAATTGCATCTCGCTCTACACCTGAAGTGGTTAGAGCATTAATGAAATACTTCTCTTTTTACGGCATACCGCAGAAAATAAGTTCCGATCCGGGAACAGAATTTAATAATGAATTATTAAAAGAACTGACGGACTTGCACAAAATTAAACTACACATAGGTACACCCAATAATCCGAATTCTATGGGATTGATAGAGCGTTTTCACTCTACAATAATAGAAATATACCGATTAGCAAAATATGAAAAGAAATTTACTGACGCGGCATCAGTTATGACCTATGCTGTTATGGCTTACAATAACACTATCCATAGTACCACTGATTTAACGCCGTTCGAAGCTGCGTTTGGTCATACTGAATTAAACTCCACCTTTAACTACGAATTTGATAAAGCATACAATCAGCAACTAATTAGGGATCATAAGAAAAGAACACAGGCAATTTATAAATATATATCCGAAAAAGTAAATAATCACAAGACAAAAATTATAGCCAAGCGGGGAGGCGAATCAGGACCAACCTTAGAAATAGGACAACCGGTCTTCGCTAAAGCCGTAAATAAAAGACAAGCTAAAGATAAACCTAGGTTTCAAAAAGTCATGGTTACAGGTCAGATAGAACGTAACATTGAACCGATTAAAGCTAAAAATAGAGATACTAAAGTTCCCGTTAAAAACATAAAACGTCCTCCGCAGGTGGTGTTTGATCCTGGTGGTATGGACAACGACCACTTGGACTCTCCCAAGCCAGGCCCTTCAAGCAGTAAAGATTAACCAAAATCCTGGTATTCTCCCGGTGAAGTTGGGTACAGCGTTTATACAATATGATAAATGGTCCATTATTAAAATAATCAACCTTCAAGGCATAAGTACTGATCTTTCTTTTAATATTCAAAAATACTCAGAATTTAACCAAATGTTACACCCGAACAAATCGTATGAGTTCATGAGTCTTAAAACGCAGGTGGAGTATATTCGAAATGAGACTGTAGAAAAATTACAGCAGTTAATTCCATTTAAAAGATTTAGACGTGGTATTGTAAACCCTCTAGGATCTATCATCAAAATTATAACAGGTAATCTTGACCACGAAGATGCAGTTAGATATGACAACTTAATTAATAATATTCAGACTCAAGAACAAGCGATATCTAATAAATTTACCGTGATATCTAAAATGTTGGATCACTTTCTGAACTCTACTGAATTATTGAATGAAAATACAAAAAAAATAAACGAACGCATTGAATTAATTGAAAGCCTTGTAGCTAATCTCACTACAAAAGATAATCACTCAATTTATATGACCTATGTATTTAGATTACTTAATCAGTTTATTGTAAACTTTAGAACACTCTATTTAAAACTTAGTGAACTTGAAACGGCAATTGGATTCAGCAAATCATCTGTTTTACATAAGGCCGTAGTTAATCCCAATGAAATGTTGAATGTGTTAAAATATATAAGCAAATATGATAATTTGATGTACCCTGTAAACGAACAAAATTTAATTAATATAGAAGAATCATTGTCTGTAAAAGCTTATCTTAAAAATGAAGAAATAACATTTGTTATCGAAGTTCCACTAATTTATAATGCTACTTATAGTTACTACAAACTGTATTCCCTTCCTATGTCTGACGATTCCTTAAACCTTACTTTTGTTGTTATCCCTGAATTTCCATATCTACTAGTAGAAGGGTCAAAGTATCGTCCAATTGAACAACCATGCCGAGAGATAACAGCTAAAGAATACCTCTGCTCTGAAGACAAACTAGTCCAGTATATGGAAGAAACATGTATCGAACAGCTAATGGAATACCACCATAATCCGTCACGCTGTTTCCCACGTAAGATACAATCTGAGTTCCTAAAACTTCAAAGAATTAGTCCCAATAGTTGGATAGTGTATTCAAAACACAACCAAGTCATATCGCAGACTTGTCACAATGATGAAACGAAGGAACGCATACGAGGAACATACCTAATAACTATAGAAGAGCAATGTGATGTCTTTATAGATAACATCCACATTCATGGACGACGCCCTTACTCACTACAAGCGGATTATATGCCTGTTCCCCTATTAAACTTACCTGACTTACGAGAACTAACTCTTGACGCAGCAAAGATCGAACCTCTAAACCTAAAGGGGGTTAATTTGGATGACATACGCCAATTAAATTATATCATGAAGAATAGTGCTAATAACGTAAAAAGTGAAATCAAAAGTGATAGTGTTAGTGCCGCTCTTTATGTATTGTACGCGGTCGTCATTTTATTGTCAGTAGCTATAATTATCTATAAGTATTTAGATGTTATAAAAAAAATGTGTAAAAAGCAGGATCATCGTCCGAGAGGTATAGAAGACGATCCCGCTCAACCGGAGGAAGGTAGAGTTAATCAAAGACCTATACTATTAGTGTAATTGACTCTATTATTTTCGGGTTACGATTATTATGATCATTTTAATATTTTACAGTATAATTATGCCAAGTTCTCGGAAAATCCCTGTTTTTCCGATAACTTCGGTCCAAGAGGGGAGGAGTTATGTTCCAAACCTAACGCTGTGGTAGCGCCTTAATGTCTAGACGTTGATCTAGCACTTTTGCTATCAGTCGTACGTGACGGTATGCGCGGGGCCACCTGGAAGCGTGCGACCACCAGCTTCTAGATAAGTTTAGAATGGTAAGGCAATAGAAATTAAGATAGGCTAAGTAGTCTTACATGAACTTCTGTAAGCTCGGGACGTAATCGTTTAAATAAAATCTTATATCGATTGCAACTCAAAAACTCAGTTTCATTTCGCATTCGCTCCCAAAATCTAACTAGGTACTCGCCTGTTGTGTCATGGCTCCATTTATCGGTTGACTGTGTGAAGTTACATGTCTATGGTTTGCACCGACTGCTTGATCACTTGGCGTCTTATTGCGTTTTCTTTTCCGCATAGAACTGGTTCTCAATATTACGCTTGTGTCTCGGCGAGAATGAGATCTTTTTCTGCGACGGGATCTCCGTTCTAACTCGGCAGAACTTTCACGTTGAGCACGCGATTTTTTTCTGCGTCGGGATTCTGATACCGATTCAGATGAACTGTCACGTTGAGAACGCGCATTATGTCTACATCTAGAACTACGTTCAGTTTCATGGTCACTTTCCATTTTTGCGCGGCTTACACCACTTCTGATATAAAGTATACCAGGGGTTGTAAACAATCAAACACTTCAGTTTATTTTTAAATCTGTATATTGCTTCTCTATTTCCTATGACACGTAATAAATATTCTTTACACATAAATGTTCACTGTAAATATTATTATACATATACATTCACTGTAAATAATGTACTTTTGAGTATTGCTTTCGCTTACCAGTCTTCAACTGACTCGAGTGATCGCGCGCGCCAGCTTATATCTGCTTGGTCTCCCCACTAAAGCGGGGAGAACTACTTGCTTTGATTACGTAGTGATACGTAATCAAAACAAGTACCAAAAAAAACATTGCGCACGCGAACATCGGATGTCAATACAAATTTTAAATATTATCTTTAAACACTTTAACATTTTAATACAAATGAAATAAATAAATTAGTAGATTAAAAATAAAAATGTACATTGTTCTTAATAAACATTAAGGAGTTCAGTCTCTATTAAATATCACATAAACATAATTCATTTCTAACACGTATCTACATGTAATGTGGGAATTACTTTTTTTCTCGCCTATTCCATAGTGTGGGGTATCGTTGGATAGGTATTTCAAAATCATTGCGGAGTTGTGAAGACGATTTTTCGATAATAAAATAAAATAAATAAAAATAAATACTTTTTGTTCGATACGAGCGTCCCCCCACTTAAAGCTAAACTGTTGTCTAGAAAAAGATCTAAAAAAAAATCGTGATAGTAGTATAAATAACGAACTTTGAAGGAAAACTATCACGGCTAAGTTAGCTCTGTTGGTTTAAGATACTACTACTAGGAAAATTTCGTAAAAACACAAACGCTTACAATAAATTACATGTGAAGTTGTTACTTATTGAATATTTAAAACAGGTAAATTTTGGAAAAATAAAAATAAAACCTACTATTCTCATTTTTTTATTTAAATGTTATTGTCCGTAAACCATGAACTCAATTAATACGTTATTTATATTAATAAACAAATCTCTCTTCAGTCCGCATGTTATAACGGGCGACTATGGAACCCTACATTGAGCGTGGCCCGACACGCACATGGCCAGTTTTAATCAATCACGCCAAGACAGCTAGATGGATTTGGATACAACTTGGCAAACGGGTGGACCATGATTCGCGATAAAATCATAATCCACCCATTTAAGACATACCGGTGGGATAATTTTTAATTATCACGCAGACCAAATTGCTAGCATAATCTCTCTCTCTCTTTGCCTAGCCTAATTCCATTATTTGAGGTCGGCTCTCCTCTTCATCCTTCGCCAGACGTGTCTGTGCTGGGTCGTCGAAACATCCAATTGCCTGACTGACATCCAGCTTAGAGTAAAAAACCTTTTTTCCAAAAAAAAACAACCGACTTCCAAAAAAAGGTTTTATTTTTTAAATACCACAAAAACAAAGGTCATGACCAACCACCAAAAAGTACCCATAAAAGTCAACAATAGCTCTCTAGAGTACGTACAGGATTATATTTACTTGGGTAAACAGATATCGTTTGCTACAACTAGACACAATGATGAACTACACAGACGAATAAATGCTACGTGGAACAAATTTTGAAGCAACAAGGAAGTACTCAAATCAAACCTTCCTTTAAAACTGAAGAGAAAAGTACTAGATTCCTGTATACTACCGTGTCTAACATACTCGTATGCCTGTCAAACTTGGATTTTCAACAAGCACACAAGAAACCAACTACAAGTATGTCAAAGAGCAATGGAACGTAGTATATTACACCTTAAAAGAAATGACAAAATAAGAAATAAAGATATAAGGAAAGCAACGAAAGTTTTAGATGCTTTAGAACATTGCATGAAATTGAAATGGAAGTGGGCTGGTCATATTGCTCGTATGAACAAAGATAGGTGGGCTCAAAAAATAACTACTTGGCCGGGACCACCCAGTAAACGAAAGAAGGGGAGGCCAAAAGAGAGATGGATAGACGAGATAAATGAAGTAGCTGGGAAAAACTGGATTACAAAGGCAAAAAATAGAGATAGTTGGAAAAAAATGGAGGAGGCCTTTACTCGTTAAGAGGTCCTTAATAATTATATAAATAAGAATAAATAAATAATGATATTTGATGAATTAATTAATTGTATAATAATGGTAAATAAATTTAATGTATGTTTTATTGTAAATTTTAGTAATTTTAATTATTTATTTGAATGAATTGAAATGACATGTTAAGTAATAGTTTTAAATAATAATGAATAATTATTGCATGAATCTGTTAATGTATCTGTTATTACTATTTTATGTTGTAAAATTGAATTGCTATGCGATTGTTTACATAATGTTGAAATTGAAAAAGTAATTAATGAATTAAACAATTATTACTGGAATGTTAAGAAAATGAAATGTAAATATGCATGATTATTAAGGAAATAAAAAGGCTATTATATATTATATTATATTATATATATATTATTTGACACCGACTTCCGAAATTAAAGTTATTTTTTTATTGTTAGCGTATTTTTTTTTGGAAGTTGGTTGTTTTTTTTTTTTAAAAAGTTTTTTTTTTCACTTTCTAGTTGTTAAACCCCAGAACTAAAAACCCAAATAACATGGAACGTGGAATTTAAACATAGTCGTAATTGGAAAACACCAAAACGTCATCTAGGTATACGTATTTTTAGCCATTTCGATAAAATTTATATGGGACCACCTCGGGAGTATATTCTTTCGGACAAAAAAAGAATTTTTAAATTCGGCCCTCGATTGACAGAGAAATCGGTGGACACACATCTGCCTGTCTCGCCTTTTCCTAACTATCTTGGGGTCGGCTGCCAGTCTAACCGGATGCAGCTGAATATCAGTATTTTACATGAAACCGGAATCGGTGGGCATACATAAAAAATTTAAAAAAACATACATACAGTCGAACATAGAACCTCCTCTTTTTTCGAAGTCGGTTAAAAATAAATACGATGTTTGATACTCAATCACGCCAGAACGGCTCAACAGATCTGGATGAAATTTGGCACAGAGATAGATTATAGTCAGGAATAGCACATAGGCCATAATTTATAGTGGGGCAAGTAATAATTCCACGCGGGCAAAGCCGCCAGCAGAAGCTAGTATCTTATAAAATTTAAGGAGGACTTAAAGCAAAAGTGTAGAAGTTGATCGTCAATGGCGACGCTAAGCTGAGCGAAGTAATTAATTTAGAATTTTAGGGACGCTAGCAAGAGCTGTATATTCTACAATAATGAACGAACAAACAAGAAAATTAATTGAAAATAGGATCTCGACTGTACCAACACTCATTCTGAAAAGTTTCTCAAGCGTAAATCTCTACTCAATTGTCAGATTTCATACAAATTTAAATGAGTATTTTCTACTCTCAAATCTAATTTTGAATCTGGATTCTCATGTTTACTGAAGCATGAATTTTCGATCTGAAGTAGTTAACTTTTCTTTTCGATAACGATTTTTATCACATATTCTATTGTTCCCTCAAACGTTTGAAACACAGTAAGGCCGCGGACACGAACAGCGGTAGCAGGGCGGCAGCGACGGCGGCGCGTCAACGCACCGGCTCCCTTAGCCATAAAACTTTTATAATAGCGCTAACGCTTCGTGCAAAATGTATGGCAAGGACATTAACTGCGGAGAGAACTGTCACGTGACTCACGCCCATTAATGTCGTTGCGATACATTTTGCACGAAGCGTTAGCGTTAACGTTAACAGAAAAGTATTTTGTCGAACCCCCCGGGCTAGACTGGTGCGAATCGCTCGTACGCCGCTCCCCCCGCTGCTGCCTTCCAGGCCAGTTGCTTGGGACAAATTACTTTTCTGTTAGCGTTCACGCTAACGCTTAGTAAAAAATGTATGGCAATGACATTACCGGACGTAAGTTTACGTGACAGTTCTTTCCGCAAGTAATGTTATTATTATTCCATTTATTTAATCTTACGAGTATATACATACACTTTACATTTTCAAATATTTAGGTACTTACATATAAAAACATAAATAAATACAAAAACATTTAAAAATATAAAAAGTAGTAGCCCACCGGTATCGGGAATAGGGTCCAAGCTACCGGTGGTCAGGGCTCCTGAGAAAGGAATCTCCTAACAATACGAGCCGTGTCCAGGAGTACTGCTTTCTGGATCAAGCCCTTGATCCAACTGCCTAACGAGAGCCTCCTGAGATGTTGGTCGAGGCTCTTGGCAATTAAGCCAATGGCCGTCACGACTATCGGCACAATGACTGCTATATCCACCTCCCACATGTCGACAACCTCGCGAGCCAGATCAAGATACTTTGTTTTTTTATCTCTCTCAGCCTTCACGAGGTTCTCGTCATGAGGGACAGCTATATCAACAATCATTGTGCGACGCTCTTGTCGATCTATCACCACTATGTCAGGCTTATTGGCAACAATAGTCCTGTCAGTGATGTTAGATCGATCCCAATATAACGTGATATTGCCATTTTCGAGAACTGGGTCGGGCTCATACCTGTAATACGGTACTTAAGATTCCACAAGATTGTATTTAAGAGCAAGTTGCTGGTGGATAATCCTGGCTACAAGGTTGTGTCTATGCAAATAGTCTCCGTTAGCTAGACGAGAACAACCAGAAATAATGTGTCGTATTGATTCTCCGGGCCGGTGGCATGCCCGACAGATGTCAACCGTACCGTCCTTCACAATATATTTCCGGTAGTTATTCGTCATAATAACTTCGTCCATAATCGCACAGACAAAACCTTCGGTTTCCCCGAAGAGGTCACCAAAGCGCAGCCAGAATACGGACGCTAAGAGATCTACATCGGGCCCATGTAGGACCCGGTAAAAGCGCCCGTGAAGCTCCTTGCTCTGCCATACTTCCCTGCGGTCATTAGTATCCAGTACTGTAGGTTTGCGCCAGTTCTCTTTTGCCAAGGAGAGCGGGGTGAGGCCCTTGTCCACAGCGACCACATCTCGATGCATACCCACGTCAGCTTTGAGGAAGTACTCCCTAAGGCTGCATACCTCGCGGTTGTGTAGGGTCTTAGCATTTAAGAACCCACGACCCCCACACTTCCGCGGGATATACAGCCCCATCACCGATGATCGTGGGTGATGCATCCGATTTGCGGTCAGCAGTGTGCGGACCCTCCTATCCAGGGCGTCAAGTTCCGTCTGAGTCCATTTAAGTATGCCGAAAGAGTACATCAATACCGGCATGACCCAACCGTTGAAGGCGCGCACCTTGTTCCCGCCTGATAAAAGACTATTCAGTACTTTATTCAGGCGGCCAAAGAAGCGCTCCCTCAACGACTGTTTCACTTCAGCAGTACTGATGCCTAACGCTACCGACATACCCAAATACTTGTAGGTTTCGGTTGAGCAGAGGGATCTAAGGTGTACGGAATCCGAGAGTTGAGTTCCCACGGATTCCATAATCTCCCCTCGCTTTACATGCATGACTGCACATTTGTTCACACCAAATTCCATCCTGATGGCGCTACTGAAGGTTTCTGTTACCTTCAGTAGCTTCATCAGTTGCAAGTTGTTGGGGGCAAAGAGTTTCAGATCATCCATGTAAAGGAGGTGTGATATGATCTGACCACCTCTTCTCAACCGGTAGCCTTGGCCCGAACCCTCCAGTAGAGTACTGAGAGGGTTTAGGGCCAGACAAAACCACAGTGGACTCAGACTGTCGCCCTGAAATATGCCACGCTCGATCCTTATCGGTTCGCTGTTCTCCCGGATTTGTCGACATCCTGGATAGTGAAGAACCGTCCTCCACTGCCCTATACACGACATCAGGAAGGTGCGCAAAGTTGCATCCACTTTGTACAGCTCCAGCACCCTCATGAGCCATGTATGTGGCACCGAGTCATAGGCCTTCTTATAATCTATCCAACATGTCGACAGATCTTTTCAAGAACGACGAACCTGTTGGCTAATGGCAACATCAATGAGGAGCAGCTTCTTAGTACCACGGGACCCGTTCCTACATCCATTCTGAGAGGCAGACATGATAAAATTTGTGTCAATATGATTGTTAATTTTGGCTCTCAGGATGGATGTAAAAACTTTATAGACCGTCGGTAAACACGTGATCGGCCTATAATTTTTGGGTTCCGCAGTACTACCTGATTTATGGAGCAGGTGGGTTACTCCTGTCGTAAGGAATTGTGGCAGCGACCCTGACTCTAGGGCAGACTGGAACTGAGCTGCCAAGCGAGCGTGCGATCTTTGAAACCATTTTATCCAAAAATTGTGCAGACCGTCCGGCCCTGGAGATTTCCAGTTAGGCAACGGACGGACTGCACGAGCTACATCTTGGGGGCTAATGGTAATAGCCCCCATTTCTGGTATAAGATCGCACGCGCGCTCGACCTCTCGAGTCCAATCACCCTCGGTGTGCCTGACCGGCACCAACCAGATGCCGCGCCAGAATGAGCTCATGGCGTCGTCATCAGGTAGGTGCGTATCGGACACACCTTGGTCCGGTCGCTCCCAAGCCCTATAAACCCACCTTTCGTTGCATTCGAATGTGCGATTCTGAGTGTACCGCTCCACTCGCCGCTTGTACCGACGAATACGGTTTGCCCATGCATAGATCTTCTGCTTCAGGAAGTCGACACGCTCTGTGACGCGGGTCAGATAATCTCGGGAACTTATATCAGTCCCCGAGAATGCCCGCCTCACAAAGCGCATCACCCTAGGGCGAGTGTTGCCCTCCCTGAAGCAGATAAGCTTGCCAATGAGTGCTCTAGCCTCACCGATACGACGCTCGATCCTGCACTGCCAAGCTGGTACAGCTGGTCGTGCAGCTCTGTCACTGTTGGGGAACTTGACGTGAGCTACACGACATGCCGCTGCAGCCGCGCAGTACAAGATTGAGTGGGTATCAGCAAGGTCTTTGCTGCTATCAAAAAAATTTGATAGCTGCGAATCTAGAGCACACACCAGCGCCTTATTTTTCTTATGCATGGGCAAACGAGGTAGACGAGGTCTAAGCCCAGGCGGTGTGGAGCGGTGCTCTCGGAATGCATCCTCCAAACCGCTCCTCAATCGTTCGTTACACTGGGTACTCACGGATATAGCCACGTCATCATCATCTTCACCAACGTGGTCAGGTCGCGGTGGTGCATTAGGTTGCAGTTGCACCGCGGCCGGTGGCGAAGCAGGTGAGACACGGCTACTCCGTGATTCGAGGCGTAGTCTATCAAGTGTGGCATCATCCAGCATACGGTTACGCTGGATGACCCGCACCTGATCCGACAGTCGTTGGGCCGATACGTTGACAGCTGGCTCAAGCACCTGAAACAGAGAGAGCATCCGACCACGGTACGCAGTCAGGTTAATTCCCCCCTCTGTAGCCCCATAGTAGGAGCGCATGACGTTTTCGTTAATGGATTGTGTCCATCGCATGCGCTGCACACTTCCACCGGCAGCGGGAACCCTATCAGAGGCCGGTGGGCCTCGAGGTTCCAAACTGGCTGGTGGTCGGCCTCTTCCCCGTCGACGCGCAGGTGGTGGTGTCGTCGGCGGAGTGGTGTATTCGTCGCTCGAGCTCGACGCAACTGCAGCGGCCGGAATCACTCGACTCACGGCTGGTGCAGGTCCCGGTTATTATTATTATTATTTATTTACTTCAGATCAATGAAATCCATATATTGTTAGTAAGTCTTAACCTAATGTTAGTAAAACACCACTCTATATATAATTTAAATGACTGACACCTACGTGTGCAGCCCACCTATCACACAAAACACTCAGGATGCTGTGGGAGCTAGCACGTATTCTACCGAAAATAGAAGCGCACCGTTTCCGTACGAGTATAATGGCCATACACACATTACCATTACCATTTTGCCATGCATTTTTTTACCAAGCGTTAGCTTGAACGCTAACAGAAAAGTAATTTGTCTCACTCCCAAGTCCCTATAAATCTACATTGAAACGCGCCGCTCCCCGCGCCGCCGCCGCCGTCGCCCCACCGCCCGCTGACGTCGTGTCCGCGGCCTAAAGGCTAAAGGGTATTGAGACGTACCTAACTGTTAATACACGAGTACTTAAAACCCAAGTGTAAGTAATTGATAGGGATGTTGGGTAAATAATAATTCTATTTCGTCCCTAAGTTAGATTATAAGTTAGACATATATTTTTTGCTTTACCTAACCAATAAAAAATGAAAAAGAGAAAACGCATCAAAATTCAGGAGTGGGGGCTTGTTACGTCACTAAACGGTACAAAGTGTATCGAGGTGTGACGTCAATTCAACGCACTTTATCGTCTTCATTTTTGGTTTACGTGAAAAAAGAAAATCCAATATATTTTGGTAGTGTAACTGACGGACTAAATATATTTTTTTAGTAGACTAGCCTATTGGAATACAATAATAATAATATATTCCTTTCTCTAAGTCTCTACATTTCTGTCTTATATCAGGGGCCCAATTCTGTAACTTTGAGTTAAGCAACACGCCATCAACACTAGAAAAAAATAAATAAAAAAATCGACACACAACAGACATTATTTTGCCACTGCTGCAAATTTGTTATTCTGCAAAAACTTTCAAATGCTATTGACATATTATAGTAGACCAGACTACCAATTATTACAATAGTCTTATTATGGCGTTTCAATGACACTACAGTGGGAAGTCAATGACCATAAATAATTTATAGAATACCAAATGTCAATGACTATTCTATTGAGACACCACTGACACACTACCGATACACTATTGACAAGTTAGTTATTTTACAGAATTGGGCCCCAGGCGTAATGTATAGGCATTGGAGATTGTTTTATAGCGCCTAGATTTCGTATCATTTATAACACACGAAGAGTCTAGTAGGTAGGTGCCTACACTTATATCCTACATATTTTTTAATGTTTCATGCGGTGTTTTTCCTGCTTTGAAAAGTTCCTTTTTTTTTGGGGGCTGGGAAATCATCCTATGACTTCTCCTCAGCCCGCGTAGCATCTCCAGAGACGCCTTGTCCACAATCAGCTTAGTGCTTTTCTTTGTAAGAATAGTCTGCTGAATCCTTTTCAGTCCGGGTTTCGTCCTGGTCATAGCACAGCTACAGCCTTAGTAAACGTTACCGTTGACATACGGCTAGGCATGGAGCGAGGACAACTGACGGTTCTTTGCTTACTAGATTTTAGTAATGCATTCAATACTGTCGATTTCGATATCCTGCTTGGCATACTTCGCTCGCTTAACATATCTCCAACAGCGATTGACTGGTTTCGCAGTTACCTGTATGGCCGCCGGCAGCGTATATTCATAGACGAATCTAACTCTTCCTGCACGCGTAGCATGACCAACCTAGAAACGGATTTTGTCGACGGAAGAATAATCAAAATTACAGATTGTAGTAAGATTTCTACCGTCCTAAGCATGGTGATGTTAAAACTGAAGAGAACACACTTTTAACACTTTTTTTTTAAGTGTTAGAAACATTTCTTCTCAACAAGTGTCAAATAGTCTGCATCACATTGGACCTAGATAAGATCTCTAGTGATTTATAAACTCAATTTTGTGACTCATTCAATATTTAAAAATTGTGGTGAATCTTCCACAAAAGCCTAATATAAATCAAGAGTTGAAGTCACATAGCATCATAGGTTAAACTTTTCTAAAAAAAAAGTTATATGTTATGCAAGGCTGCAAAGTTGTTTTTTGGTGCGACTACTTGTATTGAAGCCTGAGCAAGCAGAAAAGATTCTAGGATTGAACCGATAACCGAAGCGAGTGCTTCAAATATAGAATCCTGAGGGTAGCGAGGGTTTTAAAGGTATGAGACGCAGAATAACTTTGACCGACAGACGGACAGATGGACAGACGGACAGACGGGCAGATGGACAGACGGACAGACAGACAGACAGACGGACAGAAGGACAGACGCACAGACGGGCAGACGGACGACGGACAGACAGATAGACGGACAGACAGACAGACGGACAGACAGACAGACGGACAGACAGACAGACGCACAGACGGACAGACATACAGATATACAGACGTACAGACAAACAGACGGACAGACAGACAGACGGACAGAAAGACAGATGCACAGACGGACAGACGGACGACGGAAAGACAGACAAACCGGCAGACGGACAGATGCACAGACGAACAGAAAGACAGACGTGCAGACGGACAGATGCACAGACGAACAGAAAGACAGACGGACAGACGCACAAACGGACAGACAGATACGTAAGTGACAGCAATTGGGTTCCGGTTAGTCGCACAAAATTTTGTGACAGACGACGGACAGACAGACAGACGGACAGATGAAAATGAATTATGTCTTTGGCTTCATAGAAACGCGAGTCTACGGGTCGCCTCGTGCTCGGGCAGAAGAAAACTCAAACTCGACATAGTTGGATAGAAAGAAGTGTCTATCCAACTATCTAGTCGTAGTTGGTAGAATAGAGATAGAAATGGTCATGCTACGCCCTGTTGGGGGTAGAAACATTTCTTCTCAACAAAGGACATTTAGCGCGTGACCTTGGGTGTAGATTCAATGAAAGACTGGCAACGATTAACTCATGTATTGTTTCTTCATAAACGACAAGTACAAAGAGCGTGCTCTGACATACTGCACAATGCTTATATATTACGTACGAAATACAAACTTAGCTTACGCTACACAGGATTTCACATTTAGTATACGCTATGCCGTTACACTACTCCCCCCCTTTTTAAAAGAAACACTTCTTTGACAAAATAACCCGGGAAAGAAAAAAAAAAATTCTTGTAACCATCACTTAACACAATATTACAGCTGAAGTTGATTCAATACATTTATTATTAAGTACACATTCGTTTCACAGTGGTTGGAAATTAGGTAGGTTTTACACAAATACACTCACTTATATCGCTGTTAGACCTTGACTTTAAACATCTTCATTATGGGAAGTTTCACCCGTTTGCTTCCGTCTAAAACTTTTACGAGCCGCTTCGAAAGCGGTCGACTGCAGAGATTGCATCTGCTTGGTCAACCAACTTTTCCATGTACCGATGCATCGACGGAAAAATAGACATAAACACACTAAGCCTATGAGTGCCAAAATTGAAGACCAACCAATGAAGGTTATTAAATTTGCGTCGTAGCCTTTGACTGTCTGGGGGACGATAGCGGCTGAGGATTTGACCTCATCCTTCACTACGTAGTTTCCCATTTTATATTTTAATTCACAATATTTTTCTATTGGAGATTCGTATTTGATCGTTATGCCAGTTAATATGTGAACAATTCTTATAATTAGGTATGATTCGTTATATCAGACAGAAGTCAGAAATAATATTAACTTATTACAATAAACTTACTTATAAATTGAAACGTACGGGTCTTTTGCTGACTCGGCCGCTGCGCGTTTTATGTAAAGGTGCGGTTTCATTAGCGGGTGCGGAGCGATCCTCGCTAATCGCTGTTCCCGGACTCGGACTTACGTCTATTTCCTTATCATCTAACTTATTGCTATTACTTACCACATTGCTCTTTACACAAATATGCGGGTTTGAGTCGATCAATCGATATGTATGCCGTCCGACCCGCAAAATCTACCAAATACGTCTTATCTTTCCTGTTTAGGACTCTAAAGGGACCATCATAGGGTGGTTCCAAAGGTCTCCTAACCTTATCATTTCGTACAAATACGTGTGTGCATTTATCTAAATCTGCATATACGAATAATGTGCGAGCGTCCCTATGTCGCAACGGCTTCGGTTTCAAGTTCATAATAATGTTACGTAATTTTTCTACATATTGACAATGATCTAAAATTTTAGAGTTCGAGTCGCTACAAAAATCACCTGGTAAACGTAATGCCGTAGCGAAAGTTAATTCTGCAGCACTAACACCAGTATCATCTCGAATGGCGGCACGTAAACCTAACAAAACTATTGGTAGCTCGTCTACCCAAGTAGTTGAGTTTAGCCTTGCCATTAGAGCTGCTTTTAAAGTACGGTGCCAACGCTCTATTTTCCCGTTCGACTGAGGGTGATACGGTGTGGTTCTCTTCTTATCGATGCCTAAATATCGCATAAGTTCCTTAAAAATGCTACTCTCAAATTGTCTGCCCTGGTCGCTTGTCAGCTTAACAGGGCATCCAAAACGTGCGATCCACCCCTCTAATATCACTTTAGCTACAGTTTCTGCTGTGATATCCTTCGTAGGATACGCTTCAGGCCAACCCGTTTGGCGATCTATTATCGTAACTAGATATCTATAATCGTATATAGAAGTAGGCAAGGGGCCGACGATATCGACATGAATATGAGAAAATCGCTCCGCTAATGGAAAAAGTCCTAACTCAGTTTTTACATGCCTGGATACTTTTGCACGCTGACATTTAACGCAATTTTGTGTCCATTTGCCTATATCACTATTCATCCCGTCCCAGAAAAATCTTTCTTTGACTAATTTTCGCGAAGTACGAATTCCTGGGTGACTTAGGTTATGTACTGATTCGAACGCTTGTCTCCTAAAGCTTAGCGGTATATACGGGCGAACCTTATCTGTTGACGTTTCACACGTTACCGGTAGGTCGCTTCCAGGTATCGCTATGTCTTTGAATATTAAATTACATTTGTTATTGTTAGGTTGATTGCGCATTAAGCCCAGGTTCGCATCGTTTGCTTGAGCTTGGGCGATCGCGGCGTAATCTAATATTGTAGCACATGTTATTGTCTCCAACCGCGATAACGCATCAGCTACAACGTTCTTGTCACCATCTATATGCCTTATGTCAGTAGAGTATTCACTTATATAGAGAATTTGCCTAACGCGACGCGATAATTCATTATCCGAATTGGTTTTTTTGAACATGAATGTTAATGGTTTATGATCCGTATAAATAATCAAATGTCGTCCTTCTACCATGTTCTGAAAATATTTAATGGCCAAATAAATTGCTAGTAGTTCCCTATCGAAAGTACTGTATTTAGTTTGCGGAATTGACATTTTCTTTGAAAAATAGCCTAAAGGTATCCATTTATTGTTTACGAATTGTTGGAGAACGGCTCCCACGCAGGTGTTCGATGCGTCAGTCATGAGCGCGAACGGGGTATCAGGTTGCGGATACGATAACGTCACTGCGCTTTGTAGCGCTGCCTTACACCGTGAGAATGCCTCGTTTGCACTTTCTGTCCATTCTATTTTTGTTCTATCTTTTTTCTTTGACTTAACTAAGTATTGATTTAAATGACCTTGATATTCTACTGCATTAGGTAAATGTAAACGGTAGAAATTAACCATCCCTAAAAATCGTCTGAGCTGTTCGATAGTTACTGGTTTAGGGAAATTATTTATGGCATCCATTTTCTCCTGTAGAGGTCGAATGCCTTGCGTGGAAACTTCATATCCTAAAAAATTTATCTTTGTTTTACCAAATTCACATTTTTCTAAATTAATAGTTAAGCCAAATTTACTTAAACGACTAAAAACTTCTCGTAAATGCTGCTCATGTTGAATTTTACTTTTACTAAATATCGCGACGTCATCGATATAGCAGTAAACGTAATCTAAACCAGAGAGAACTGTGTGGTTCATAAACCGTTGAAAAGTTTGCGCAGCGTTTCTTAGACCAAATGTCATTCTGGGAAATTCAAATAGGCCGAAAGGCGTGATAATGGCAGTCTTTTCCACATCGGCAGGATTTACTGAAATAAAATGATATGCACGGCAAATATCAATACGTGAAAATATTTTTGCGTTAGCTAGTGAGTACGTAAAATCATGTAATCGCGGGATCGGATAACGATCGGCTTTGGTTATTGCGTTAAGCGCTCTATAGTCACCACAAGGACGTAACTGACCATTTTTCTTTAGGACGATGTGTAAAGGACTTGCCCACGCACTTTTCGACGGTCTACAAATCCCTAACTCTTGCATTATTCTAAATTCTTCTCTTACCTTAGCGTAGCGATGAGGCGGCAGCGATCTGCACCGCGTAGAACTCCTGCAAGCCCAGATTGGTTGTGCTTCTATCATCATCGGTTCGGAGCAAAGGCAAAGAAATGCACTGAGCCCTGTTCCTGGAAATCGTCCTCGGAAAACTAGTCCAGGTACCAACTGCGGCGGAGGTTTGTACCATCGCCCCGACACGATAGACAGATAGTCTACATCACATTAGATGTAGACAAGATCTCTACTGATTTTAAAAAACTCAATTTGGTGACTCATTACATATTTCAAAATTGTGGTGAATCTTCCACAAAAGCCATAATCAAGAGTTGAAGTCACAGAGCATCATAGATTTTTTTTTTGAACTTTGTTTTAAAATATGTCAGGTTTTTTGGAAAAGTTTGAATGTAGCCGATATTATAGCTTTTCAAAAAAAATGTTATTTGTCATGCAAGGCTGCAAACTTGGTTTTTGGCGTGAGTACTTATATTGAAGCCTGAGCTAGCGAAGAATTCTAGGATTGAACCATGAGCGAAGCGAGTGGTTCAATCAAGTAATAAATAATAATATGTATATATATAAAAAAATTGTAATATATTTTAATAATTATTGAAAGAATGAATAGATGTCTTTGTCTGCATAGAAACGCCAGTCTACGGGTCGCCCGGCGCCCCATGCTCGGGCAGAAGAGAACTCGAACTCGACATAGTTGGATAGAAATAACTTTGTCTTTTCTTGGTAGAATAGAGATAGAAATGGTCATGCTACGCCTGCTGGGTGTAGCGGGAGGGCGTGTCAGACTTTTACTGACTAAAACTGAAGAATCAGGTGTGGGCCCTGTTTCTTCCTTGCCTGAGTTTGCAGGGGCGCGATAACTCTGTTACGAATTTAACCGCAACCTCTTGGTATACAGGCATCGGCCATGATGTGCCTCGTCAGTGGTAGCTGACATCTGTTTGAGGCGCGCGTGGAACATTACGCGCTGTCGACGCTCGGCCTGGTGCTGATCGGACGGCGAGCTACCCATTACTCACCGTCCGCAGGCCCGTTAGAAAAGTACCTACATCTTACAGTTTATTCCTTTTTTTTTTTTTGAAGTGTGATCACAAACTCGCAAGACACGGAGGATGCTACCTACATGTGACTGTTCCTACAAGACCTTAGGCTGATACAATTTTCTTTTTTCCTAAATATCCTAGATTTTGTGTTGAAGTTCGGTTTCCCTGAAAGGGAAAAGGTCACGCCCCGTTACTTCGTGAGTTCGTGATATTTACTGTTTACTTCACTCGAACTTGTTTGTACAGGTTGTAACGGAGATAGGGGTTATATTCTGCCTTAGTAAATGAACAACTTTGTTAAGAGGCCGTATACGAAATTTTGCCGATTTACGTGATTTTACAGTTAAAATAATGTATTTCTATAAGTTTTAATGCACAACATGAAAGATCATTTCAATTATGATCTAATGTATGAGCTTATTTTTTTTTATTATAATTACGATTAATTGACCACAAACCGACGACGCGACGGTTATGTGAATTTTAGCTGTAAGAGGTTCACATAATTACGGATCGTCTTAACGTCTAAACGGTATGAAAAAAATAGAATGTGAAAGTCATCTAAAGAATGTATGCCATGCATCACTTTTTACCACTTTTATATAAAATTTTTGAGTAAAAAAAATATTACGTAAAATTTTAGAGAAAATGGGCAAAGAATTGCTTTTGACTTTGACTATTTAGAACTCTCGGTTATAAAATTAACAGTAAAAAATAAACTTCAGTTCAAAATCAATCCATTTCCTGTACCTTACCCCACTCCCACATATATACGTACCTAATATAGGTACTGCCTCGTTAGTCTAGTGGTCGCAAGCTACTGCAAACTTGCTGAGTATGCTGTCCTAGGTTCGATTCTCGAGTTGATTAAAATGTTGTTGGCTTTCACTATCTGTCATTTCTTAATAGCAGCTGGAAGCCTGGAATGTCAAATGAAAGAGGAGAAAATAACAAACGAACGATATCTTGCACTATGAAAACGAAAATTAACCTGATTCGAACTGCTTCCTCCGACATATCTATACTAATAATATTATAAAGAGGTAAAGTGTGTAAGTTTGTTTGTAGGAAGAAATCTCTGAAACTACCGAACCGATTTTGAAAATTCTCTCACCAGTAAAAAGGTAGATTATTTGTGGGTGCTATAGGCTATAAATTATATTTATTATTAGTTGTTATTTTGAAATAAACTTGGGTAAAGTCGCGAGAAAAGTGCTAGTATATAAATACAGTACAATATAAAGTACATCAAGCGAAAAAATAACCTATTACCCTTAGACTATGAAAGGTTGTAGACGCAACGTCATTGGATATTAAATGAAGCAGGCCCTGTAGACAAAGTAACATCGCTTCGTAGCGAAACGATATCTAAATTCGTCATCGTCTCTGAGATATCGATAAACATTTCCTAGCGTTAGCGTTCCTTCGTTATCTTTTTTGGCGATCACGATCGAGGCGAAGGCGAACTCTGAAAGCGCTGCTTGTCTACGCATTTGTATGGGATAAACACGATAGCAATTCGTTTCTTTATGGTTTCGTTACGAATTATAACATTGTCTACCAACTTGCGATAACGATGTCGACAGTCGACTGACCACGTGACTTAGCGCGGTTTATGTCAATCTCATACATTTTAGTCTTTTCTAACTTCGTTATCGTTTTTAAATTGTTACTTTGTCTAAGCCCCCAGGATCGTTAAAATGTGTGAGTGACCTCGACTAACATAACGATGACGTTTCGGCTTCTCATTTTGTCTGTGTGAGCTTATTTTGCGTGTAGATATACAAGCCGGCTTGTCATTCTGGTACTTCAGATTGCTGGATTTTGACACTCTGTCTATAACCTTTCATAGTCTAAGCTTTTACCGTATTTAATTGCATTTATGAATACTTTTGATTTGATTTTGTGTTACTTAAGCTTGTCCATAGAAGTTTAAGGCGCAGTTATACGACTTTTAATGGTTTTTAATTGAACATCACGTCTAAACGACTAGTCGTATTTCTTTGGAAAATATATAATATTACTCTAAACAATTTCCGTCGTAATTTGATCTGAAAATATTTGAAATTATATTTTAATAAAATTGTGTAATTAAGGCGCAGTTATACGACTTGTAAAGGTTTTTAATTGAACATCACGTCATATCGACTAGTCCTATTTCTTTGAAAAAAATATATGTTACTTTAGACTATTTCCGTCGTAATTTGATCTGAGAATATTCTAAATAATATTTTTATAACATAGTGTAATTAATTTGTAAAATTATGTCTAACGCGGATATAAAAATGAGAATCACGCAAAATCTCTAAAGCGTATTTTTATGAAACCTTCACTATTTTAAAGATCATTTAATTATTTATAGTTTAGTCTAAGTTGTATAGTTTAATACCGGTTGTTTTATGTGTAATAAATTATTAATGCGTCTAATTTCGAACAGCGCTTCTTGATGGGCGAGTCCTATTACTGGGTGGACATACGACGCGTTACGTGAGCTCAGCGCAGAACACGAAAGCTAGCCACTCAAGGTCGTTGGCAGCTAATGGCGCCTTAATAAACAATAAGATAAGCTCCCTTTGAAATAGAAATGGTCATCACTGTGCCTTAATTCCACTAATCCTAAATTGGAACTGTAAATCCCAGGTGTATTTATTTATTTATTACATTTGGGAAACAAACAGTAATATAATGGGCATAAACAGTGTTGTCTTAAAATTAAACTTTACAAAAATACTACCCACAACATTTTACACAGCAAACATTGTAGCAGGTTTAACTTAATGAAAAAGAAGTAAAAAGAAAAAAAAATAACAATATTCTCTTCAAACAAATGATTAAAAATTAATTCGTGATGTATCATACAGGTCCCCAGCCTATAAATAATGATACCTACATTGTGTAAAACCTATGGAGCCCATCCTTTAGAAATTCAATTATTATCATTTTTAGGGTTCCGAACATCCGAATGTAAAAACGGAACACTTATAGGATCACTCGTGCGTCTGTCTGTCTATCTGTCTGTCCGTCTGTCCGTCTGTCACAGCCAATTTGTTCCGAATCTGCTGGACCGACAGAGTTGAAATTTGGTACACACGTGAATATCTGTGACCCAAACTCGGACGTGTGCCCTAAATAAATAAATTTGGAATATGGAGATCACTTTTGGGGTGAAAATCGGAGAATTAAAAATCAGTTTTTCAACTGTGTCGTGCGACATACCTATCAAATGAAAACATTGTGAGGGTCTCGAATAATTTTTATCATTTTATCAAAATATATAATTTTGAAGTTATTTAAGAAAATAGATGAACAATGACCATTCCCCCCCCCCCTTATCTCCGAAGCCACTGGGCCTAAAATTTTGAAAAAAATTCAGAAAGTAGTTCTTTACTTATACAGGGTGTAACGGAAAGGTGTGGTCATATTTTAAGAACCGGTTCTGCCCATGGAAATGTACAACTTTCTGTAAGAAAAAATAGAAAATTTCAAAAAAAAAAATTCGACTTTCCATACAAAGTTATCATCAGCTGATCAATATTTGTATGGGAGGTAAAAAAAAAATTGAAAATTTGCTAAGGTTTTCTTGAATAAAGTTATTCATATCGATGGGCAGATGCTGTTTTTAAAATATGACCACACCTTTCCGTTACATCCTGTATGTAGATTACAGGAAAACCTTTAAGGTGGAGGCAGTTTAAAAAATCTGATTCATGAAAAAAATATGATTGGTTCGGTTTCTTTGCGTGCTAGTCCGACTCGCTCCTGACCGGTTCTTTTTTAATTTATGTCTGCTTAGGAATAATTTGTCTATTGCACCAAAGCGCGTATTGTATGTGTCGACTAAGCGGTATAGCGGTGAGTCCACACCAACATTGGATTTACAAAAGCTGGTAGCAAACAGTCGCCTGCCGTGTACCTCCCGTGCATGCACTGTTCGAGAAACCAGGTAACACAAACCAGTTATTTCAAAATGGATTGGTAATATGAGTTACTACGAAATTTGAAAATAACTATCATGAAATAGATATTTCAAACATCTTTGTTCAATAACAAACTTAATCGGAATCCAACTATATTTAAAGTATCGTCACAAAGTCTTCATCCGAACTTTGTTCTGCATAAATAAAACCCGACCAGAATATTCAGAGCAGATTACATCAGTCCCTTTGGGATGAAAACAAATTAAGTGGATGACGAGTCCCGACTATACTTAGACCGTTAAAAGTCCAAAACAAAACTGGTCCAATTAATAAACTGTTTTGACCAGAATCTGATCGAAGTCCGATAACAATATCTCTTTAAACTTGTTCTTTAAGTAGCTAATTCGACATCATTTCTATATTTAGCCAAACATTTTAGGTTACATTTATTCTTTTACTAGCTGTGCCCGCAGTTTCACCCGCGTTTATGTATCTTTCGTAAGTTTTTTTTTTTCATAAAAAGTAGTAAAATATCCTATGTAACTTCTAATACCTCCAAGAACATGTGTACAAAGTTTCATGATGATCGGTTAAGAAGTTTTCGCGTGAAAGCGTAACAAACAAACTCACTTATGAAGTAAATTCTCGACTACATTTGGGTCCAGACCCATTATTGTTTTATGTTTAGGGTTCCGTACCTCAAAAGGAAAAGGGGAACCCTTATAGGATCACTTTGTTGTCCGTCCATCTGTCAAGACATAGCCCTATACAAGGCATTCGGGACCAAATTTTAAAGTGAGGCGACCGTATCATGTGGCGTACCGTATGAAAGGACTTCTTTAGCACCAACTAAAACAGATTTTTACAACGTCTATTTTCGATTTGTGACGAAAAGTTAAATAATAACCATTTCCCCTTTAATCTCACGAAACATTAAGTTTGGCTTATGGTACGGAACCCTTTGTGCTGCGTGTCTGACTCGCACTTGAACGGTTTTTTCTATAACTATAGGATTCAGTACTACATTAAATTTCTATTGTACAAGCTCTTTGTTTTAAATCAGGAAAAGTAGATTCATTGAACCTTGAGTCTTGTTTTCAAAACGTGTCTCCTCTCTATTTCATTTGTAGATAAAAATTTATATTCTCTAAAGGCCAAATAGACTGCGTAGTCAGGTCAGCAGCAGTAAAGACAACCTCTACAGGTGAGGGTACTCGGATGGCTTCGATCTTAGGTGTTTAATGCGGTGTTTCTCGGCAGACCATGGCCCACCCTCTTGCCTATCGCCTGTACACGTGCGTACCATAAGGCTACGTCAGCGAATACTTTACCGTGGCTAAATACTAGGTCAAATATTATATTTAAAAACTAATTTTGTCCTCGAATCGCTAAGAGTAAGACTTATCTCAGAGCTAAGATGTCATGAAAATTTAAATTATTTCAGTACCGTACCTAACTTGAGGCATACGAATATCTAGTAACAATTTCCTACCCTTTGCCTACCTTGGGGTCGGCTTCCAGTCTAACCGGATGCAGCTAACTACCAGTATTTCACATGGAGCGACTGCCTATCTGACCTCCACAACCCAATTACTGGGTAATACGATACCCCTTGGTAAGACTGGTTGTCAGACTTTCGGGCTTCTGACGACCCGTAAAGACTGTTAAAGATCCACAATTGAGAGCCGGGGCCAACGGCTTAACGTGCTTTCCGAGACACGGAGGAGTCTCGGTATGTGAAGATGGTCACCCATCCATGGACCAACCCCGGCAAGCGTAGCTAAACCTGATGGATCGACCCGTGAGGCTGTTATAAATTTAACGTTACTAATTTACCTGCAATTATTTTTTATGTAGCTTTAAAAACAGCATTAAATCTTTTAATTTACATAATTTTGACGGTATTTATCATTACCGTCATATGTGGTAACCATCAAAGTAACTTCCTGTATGTTACTCTGTGTCATAAAACCGAAAATTGATGGGTAATTTCATGGAGCATATTATGTTATCAAAGAGATTTTTCGTTTCGTTCGGGTAGCAATCTAGCGGTAAGTAGGAAGGTAAATTCAGAAATATTTTTAATTGAATAACAGGAAAAAAAAATAAACAAATATTTATTACAATAGGGATTTTTCCTGTGTTTATTTTTCTAAAATATTTTACTAAAATCAACAAATAACACTACCTAGTAAAATTTTGTTTCTGAAAAGTATAAAAATTGGTTACGTAATGAAGCTGCAATAAGCAATTCGCTATCTCTTTTGTACGCGTGAAACCTTAATGGCGTTGACATCATAGGTCAACGGGTGTACATCCTTTTCGCTTCCCGTTTCCATCTTAAAATCATCATAATTCCGGTGTGAGAAATATTCGCCCTGTATAGCTCCGTCTCTCTCTGACACCGGAATTATGATGAGTTTAAGACGTCACAGGACCCCTGGTCTGATTGCGAAAATTAACTGATAGAATTCTCAGTATCATAGGCTCCTTTTTATCCGAAAACATGCGCTGTTCCTGTGGAATAACCTACAGGAGTGAAGTCACAGGAAAAAGGTAGTTATTTAGTAACAGGAGAGCTAGTCAAGTTTGCAAGAGCTAGTCATCATGACGAAGCAGAAACCAGGTAATTTGCCTACTTACTTGAGTAGGCCTAGTATATTGCAAATACATCCTCCTTGTTAAGTTGTAGCTTGCAAGTCATGTAATTAAAATGACTTGGGATATTATTAATAGCGAAACGGGAAGGTCTTGCAACCGAAGTAGTGATTACAGCCTTGCTATTGATGACAGTATCATTAAATCAGATTCGCAAGTCGCCGCGGCATTTGAAAATTTCTTTGCAGAGATTCCCGTATCGACTACAAAATCTCTAAATTCATCACCAACTGCTGCAGAAATTTTACTTAAAGAAAACGTTCCAGTTTGTGAATCCCAATTTTATTTCCAATATGTCACTTGTAATGAAATAATCAAAACTTTTAATACTTTAAATGTTAAAAAGACTGCAGATCTATGGGGTAATTCTGTTGACGTTGCTAGGTCTATTATAGACATTGTAGCACCTACTTTAGCAGTAATCTTTAATAATTGTATAGATTGTGGTGAGTTTCCTGATCTAATGAAATATAGTAAAATTATACCATTGTTTAAATCGGGTAGTACATCAGACCCTACTAATTATAGACCTATATCAGTGCTACCTACTTTTAGTAAAATTTTTGAGAAAATTATTTTAGATCAAATTCAAAGATATTTTAATAAACACAAATTATTACACAACAAACAGTTTGGTTTCACAAAGGGTCGTTCAACAACTGATGCTGGTGTTGAACTTTTGGGACACATTTATAATGCATGGGAAGATAAATGCGATGCGTTGGGCATTTTTTGCGATTTGTCTAAGGCTTTCGATTGCGTTCTCCATGATACATTGATCAGGAAGCTGCACTACTACGGAGTCCGGGGCGCCTCTCTGGATCTTCTTATCTCATACTTGGGTAATAGGATTCAGAGAGTTGATGTGAACGGCAAAAGGTCTTCCGGGTCTGTAGTCAGAATGGGGGTTCCTCAAGGCTCAATTCTGGGTCCTTTTTTGTTTCTAATCTATATCAACGACTTGCCTTACCTCATAAAGGATAAACATGATATAGTGCTGTTTGCAGATGACACTTCACTTTTATTTAAACTCAAACGTCAGCAGGTGGTTGTTGATAATGTAAATAATGCTCTTTCAACTGTAGTTAACTGGTTTAATGTCAATAATCTTCTCCTTAACGAGAAAAAAACAAAATGCATAAAGTTCACATTACCCAATGTAATACAAGTGAACACTAGTGTGTCAATAAAGGGTGAAGAGTTGAAACCCGAGGATTCCACAGTGTTCTTAGGTTTAACTTTGGATGCGCAGCTTCAGTGGAGCCCCCATATAGATAAACTGTCCAAAAAACTTAGCTCTGCAGCATACGCCGTAAGGAAAATTCGTGGTTTAACTGATTTAGAGACAGCTCGTTTAGTATACTTTAGTTATTTTCATAGTGTGATGTCGTACGGCATTCTGTTGTGGGGAAATGCCGCCGATATTCAGACAATTTTTGTTTTACAGAAAAGGGCTATTCGTGCAATTTATAAATTAAGTCCCAGACACTCCCTCAGAGACAAATTTAAAGAGATTAATATTATGACTGTTCCCTCTCAATATATTTATGAGAATCTCATGTATGCACATAAAAATATTAATCTGTTTAAAAGATACAGTGATATCCATAGCATAAATACTAGGAACAAACACAAATTTATTGTACCAAAAACCAGGCTCAAGAAAAAAATAGGTGGTTCGTTTAGATGTCAATGTATACGTTTCTATAATAAACTTCCTAGCCAAATTCAAGAACTAAGCATAAATAAATTTAAATCATTTATTAAACGTAAGCTATGCCAGAAAGCTTTTTACACAATTAATGACTTTCTTGAGGACAAAAAGGCGTGGGATTGAGCTGCTTCAATGATATACATGAGCCATTGTTTTCATATGTACTACTTACTGATGAAAAATTTTTTATATATATATTACATATATATATTACACTCGAATTCGTGTGTTGCTTTCTTCATAAAGCTCATCCCAGACATAAACGTACATGGTTCTCATAGGATCTAACCAGTCCACATTGTATGGATTTGAACACTAAAAGAGACTTTGACCTCTGAGTTTGTTTCGGTGTTTCTTCTCAGGGTAGTCAGCTAGGAAACACCGGCCTCATCTAGCTTAAACTGACAAAAAAACATTGACGTGTAAAAGTGTTCCTTGTAACCTATTTACTGAATAAACATCATTTATCATTTATCATTTATGGTGAGTGCGCGATAATATAAAGCCCAAAGAGTATAATAATAATACGGGACTAAAGCCTATTGAAAAGGCTCAGTTCTGCTGCATACACTGCTGTCAGTAAAGTTAGACAATATACTGACGTTGACAGTTTGACACAGCACGGCTCTGAATAAGGAATCCTAGTATTATTATTATACTCTTTGAATCCTAGTCTATTTTAGTTATTTCCATAGCGTTATGTCTTACGGTATTATTTTGTGGGCAAGCTGCGGATATACAAAATATATTTGTTTTACAAAACATTTATAAAACAATGGTCAGACCTGCTGTCTTGTATGGTTCAGAATGTTGGGCCACAAAAGCGATGAATGAAAAGCAATTGCATGCAGCTGAGATGAGAATGCTAAGAGCGATGTGTGGTGTTACGCGCATGGATAGAATTAGGAATGAGTATATAAGAGGAAGTCTGAAAATGGCACCGCTGACTGAAAAGTTGTGTGGAAATCGGTTGTCGTGGTATGGGCACCCACCACGCACCACAGTGCGGAGGAATGAAGAAAACGTCGTGAGGAAAGTCGGATGTGGATGGCTATAAGAAAGAGTAGGGGAAGGCCAAAGAAACGAAGGTTGGACTGAAAGACTGTGAAAGAGGATATAGGTAAAAAGGGGGTGACTACAGAGATGACGACTAATAGAGGAGTATGGAAGAAAAAGACATGTTGCACCGACCCCAAATAAATTGGGATGGGAGAATGATTTGTTTAACAAAAACGTGCTGTAGGTATGAGCAAAATACAGGTAGGGTCAAGAGTTTCCTTAAGAGAAATTTTCAAAGATATTGGAATTCTCACGGTGGCATCTCAATTCATTTTTGCAAACATAATATACAATAAACAAAATATACATTTATACACCGAGACCAGTGTTATCCACAATTTTAACACCAGAAACTAACATAAAGCACATGTTCCTTCCCACCGTCTTCGTAAGGGTCATGGCTCGTTTGTGGGTCTCGGTATCCGCTTTTACAATAAGCTACCCCTTTATTTTCTTGACCTCCCTTTTAATACATTTAAAACTAAAGTTAAATCTAGTCTCTGTTTGAAGGCATAGGTACTGTTCCATCAACGACTACTTAGATGATAAGAATATTTGGTCGCTATGTTGAACGCAAAACAATGTTACACTTCATGTTCTTTTTCATAATTAGCATTTGACAGATTAAATGAGTTCATATAATAATTGTTTACTAATTTTACTGTGACCCTAGTTTATCACTTGTGGCTTCGAATCACAGCCCTTTGATAGATTCTACCGTTGCAAGTGTAAGCAGGCACACCAGTTATGTATGGAGGCTTATTTAATTTGGTCTAGTGTTCATGCTTGAGTTTTTAGGGTTTGGTACCCGAAGGGTCCAAACGGAGCCGTATTGCTGCCACTCACGTGTCCATCTGTCCGTGTGTCCGCCTGTCTTGTCTGTCGTCCGTCACACAGGTTTTACAGCCAAACGGTTGGAGCTACAGTCTTCAAATTTTCACAGTACGCATCTTGTTGACCCAGAGCCATACAAATAGTTAAAAATAAATTTGGTACGGAACCCTTAATGTACGAAGTCCGACACGCACTTGGCCGGTTTTTTCCGTTTTTGATGGCATAATGGAGTGTGCTAGCTAACAAGTGGCGGATAATTTAATTATACGATAATGTTTTGGTTGATATATCTTTATTTTTCTGTTTTACATAATTTAAGTTACATACAAATGTTAAGATTGTTGCATATAATTATAAAGACTCAAGTTCTTCGAACTTAATAGACAGATGTGTTGCTGAGGAGTTTGTTGCGCCACTTCTTCACAGCTAAAACACTAGGAAGTGGTGACGGGCGGGCGTTTTTGGGAAACTGTCATTATGTAGAACTTTGACGTTCAAAAAGTTCTGGCTCTCAGCCTAGTTTGAATAAATGACTTTTATTTTTTGATTTTGAATAATGTACAAGGAAAACTGGATGCAGCTAGGCTCAGTTCACAGCCACAGGACTTAGCACAGAAATTAGCTTACTTACCTAATATTTTGGAACTAGACAAACTAACTGCCGAGTGCACACGTTCTCTATGTTTTAAAACCAGAATGAATATTTGATGAATACAACACTATTATTCCAGTGTGAAAAAGGGAAATTGGTTTTTTTTACAAATAGAGAACCTCGTCACTTCTATGAATTAAAATATTCATCAATTGCTTGATATTACATCGAATAATGACCGTCATAGACAACTGCCAATAGCAAAAAAATCTTGTTATTTATAGTTTTATAAACAAACAAAAAATACCCCTCTTTTTGTTAGCAGTAATGACTACTATATTGGTTTTAACTTAGCCAAAACTTATTTTTGTTGCTTAATCTAAGTGGCATACGTTGTCTTAGTTTTTAAACATTATTGCATAAAAGTTTTAAAACATTAGTGTTCATAGTTGTTAAATAAATTAAGAATATGTTAGTATGAAAAATGCAACTTCTTTAAAATTCTCCAAACAAAACGCTGATTTCATAGGTTCCTAATACATCTTATTAAAATTATTGCAATGTATAAGCATCTATTCATCGTGTATGTACTAAGTGTTATGTACTAAAAATAATTAAGTTTTAGTTTGCATTTACGTTTTTATTTTTTTATTTAGTTGATAAGGTGTAATTTAAGGTTTCAAATTGTATTTCAGTGTGTTTATTTCTATTTTAGTAATGATCTTTACATTTTTTCTTTGTGTGTGTATGCGCTAGACTATCGCATTAGGGCAACATAAAAGTTGTTCAACAAATCTGGTAGTCTTAGATAAAGTCCACTTGAATCACACAGAAAATACCGGAATGATTCATACCTGTTTACGAATAGGTACCTAACTTAATTTGTACAAAGTTGAAGATCAAGGTGACTATTAAGTTCAAAGTCCAAGCTTAACTCAACTACTTAATATAAAATTCTGATGCAACCATTCCTAATCGAGGTAGATCTGTGTTATGACGATATCTCGGCTTTTGAACATCATGTTAGATTCGTACGTACGTCATGGGAACTGCCGACAGAAGTAAAAAAATTGAACATCACGTCTAAACGAACAAAAAAAAAAACATGATACAAGATTTTTATATACATATAAGACAATAGTTAAGTTTTTCGCGTCGATTATTTTGTTTTAAGAAAATACTTGGCTAGTCTATGTGGTTTTCTTTTTATTTATTTTTTTGGGTTGTGAAATCATCCAATGACTTCTCCCGCTCTGGGTGGAGCGGGAGGGCGTGGTGGACTAGCTTAGCTCTTACATAACAGCACTAACATCCCACTTAGACCTTCAAGAAAATAGGGATTTACGAATTTAAAACACAATTAGTACAAAATAGTGTTTGACCGAAACACGATTTTAGCTGAAACCAAAACCGTAAGTCTGGTTTTAGAGGCACGCTGACCGTCAGCGCTGACGGCCTAATATGTATGACTAGCTGCGCCCCGCGGTTTTACCCGCCTAGACCGGAATAAAAGGTACCCTATATGTTAATCCAGTCTATAAGCTATCTACATACTAAATTTCATCCAAATCGGTCCAGCCGCTTGAGTGTGAAGAAGTAACAAACATACACACTCACAAACTTTCACATTTATAATATTAGTAGGATTGTCCTAGGAGCGTTACAGATTTACGCGTAGCCGACCACCGTCAGCGCTGACGGTGGTCAGCTCGCTCGTCGCGGTGATCGGCGATTCTTCATACAAATATATTCCCATTTTTCCTTCCTGAATTCCTCTAGAGCAATAGTTTTTTTTTATAAAGTCAAGGTCTGCTGTAGACACGTCCTTGTCATTTCCTTTTATTCAGAAATAATTAAAGAAAATATGATCCGCCAAAAATTACAAAAAATGGCCCATTTTACCGCCGTGATAAGAGGACTACCAGAAAAATTCGAAGAGTTCTTAACATAAAACATTGAATAGGAACCTAGACACACTCTTTTTTTTAATTTTTGGGCGAAAAATAATTGAATCGGTTCAGTTATCGAGGAGAAAAAAGGGAAATACGAAACGTCGATTTCGTCAAAAAATTTTGTGATATAATTGGTCTGAGCTGCAGCTGTCTCTATCGCACTTTACGGAGGCAGGCTACAGAAAGCATCATCTTCCTGCCCTTATCCCATGTTACTTAGGGTCGGCGCAACACGTTTTTTTCTTCCATTCTGTCCTGTCAGCCGTCACACTATCATCTAACTCCCTTTTCTTTCATATCACTCTTCACACAATCCATCCATCTTTTCTTTGGCATCCCTCTCCCTCTATATCCATCCACATTCATATCCATAAATCTTTTGGTTACATATGTTTCATTCCTCCTCTTCACATGACTATACCAAGATAAGCGGTTCCCTTTCAACTTTTCTGTGACTGGCGCCACTTTTAAACTACCTCTAATGTACTCATTTCTGACTTTATCCATTCTCGTTACTCCACATATCCATCTCAACATTCTCATCTCCACCACATGCAATCTTTTTTCATCCGTCTTTTTCACAGCCCAACATTCTGATCCATACAGTACAACCGGTCTAATCACGGACTTATAGATTTTCCCTTTTAACTTAAGGGGCATCCGTCGGTCGCAAGTTGTTCCAGTGACCTGTCGCCATTTCATCCATCCTGAGTTGATCCTGTGCGTTACGTCTCGGTCTATATCGTCAGCCCCCTGAACAAGCGACCCTGAAAGCACGACGGCAATAGTTTCTTCAAATACCTATTTTTCAACTTCCTCGCAGGCCCTGTTCCCTCTTAACGAACTACGCGCTGAGCTGTCAGCGCCGACGGTCAGCGTGACTCTAAAACCAGCCTAACCGAATGTTGGGCTTTGGTTTTGGCTAAAATCGTGATCGCGAATTTTTGCGGCAAAAATTCATCAGACCATTGAAAAAGCAGCCCAAACCTTCACAAAATACTAATATAATTAATAAAACGATGATTACACACATAGGCGAATGACACAGTAAATTTATAGGTATCTATTACAACCATCAGCTAAAAGACGTTGAGGACACGGTGGAGCATACGGTGGAGGTCTGCCCCACTGGGGCGGAGCACCGCTGTATCCTCGTGGATGCGATAGGTGGCGGCGACCTCTCGCGCCCGGCCCTGGTTCAGGCCATGGTACGGAGCGATATTGAACGGGAGGCAGTCTCCGCCTTCTGCGAAGCAGCTGGAAGAAGCTTCTGGGAAGCTCAACGGAGTGACCCTCACAGCCCCGGCCGCTAGCACCGCAGGAGAGGTACTGGGCGTACTGGGCGTGGGACGTCGCGAGACGATCTCCGGCCACCGTAGACCCGCCTCTGCGAACGGCGAGCAGTTGGTAGCTCGCCGTCCGATCAGCACCAAGCCCGTGAGTCGACGGCGCGTAGTGTGAAAATGAGTTATCGCACCCCTGGGCCCTCAGGCAGGGAAGGAACAGGGGTGGGTTTTAGTCAGTAAGATTCTCACCCACCCAAAAAACAAAAAAAAAAGCTAAAAGACGCTGTTTCGGTCGAGCCAAATATTCCGAAACTCCATCCGAAACCAGTTTATTTGGCCGAGACTGGCCGAACCGAGACTGGAACCAAACCTTCGGTCGAACACAAGTACCAAGACAGCTCACAAGTACGAAGACAGCAGCACTCCGTTCAACAACTTTACCTAATTTCGCCAAAGAGTTTTTATAGCTCTGCACTGCATTTTTTACGATCCCTCTTCATAAGCAAAGTGCTATAAAACTCATCGAGATGAAACCAAACAATTTAAAAACAAAGTCTTTTTGCCCATCTCAGGGACTCATTATGATAAAAGAGCACAATAAATTGTAACTTTGAATTATAAAGTACTTAATATAAAGTTCACACAAAATGGTTGAACTTGTGTTGAGAGCAGGGAAACGGCATTTTCTTTTCTGCCATTTATTTAAATAATATTATAATTAACTTGGTAGACCATGGAGTCAACCCAGTTAATGCTAATATGATTACTACGTAACGGTATGTTACGTACGTACGTAACGGTATTTATGTACTTTTGAGCTTAAAATAGATGAAGGTCACGGATGGCGCTTGATCGTTTATCACGATTTCAACCGACCGATTATTGATAGGCTCCCCTCCGATCAAATGATAGTTGTAAAGTAAATAAGTAGTAAAATGTAGATGTACCTACTGTTACATACATCTCTGAGCACCGTAACATGGAATACCATGGAGTTTTTCGCCATCCACATTTTGAACAGGAAATTCGCGGCATAGACTACTTTCTACTTACTCTAATCTGTCCAACTAAATCTCTGTAAATTAATCTACTTCTTTTCGTTTCAACAGAGCAGCAAGAATTTGCATCTCAACACCATCTGCCGACACTCGATACTAGCTAAGTACCACCACAGAGCACAGAGTTGCCGAACCGGCAGCGTCTATATGTAAGTACAAGAATTCATAATTCGAGATAATTTCAACATTATAACAGTATTTGAATTATAGGACAGAGTTGTCGAAAGGACATTGAAAAGGTTTGATTTTAGTTTTGGGCCAATGTTACCAGACATGGGTGCAACCAGGATTTTTGTAATACATAACATGGTTTAAAAGAGTGTCCATGGAGTTTCTTGCACGTTCTTCTCCATAGAGATATACGCCTTGGAATGTGCAATTAGCTTCATCTTTCTGACTGACCGACTTATTGACAATTCGAAAGAGCCTGCAAATGGTTTATTTGCAAAACAAATGCTTTGAATTTGAATTTGACTACAACAAAGATTCCTTACATAAACTTAAAAAAGTCGGTCAAAGGGTTAAAAAATTTAACATTTTAATTATATAAGCATTTAATATGCCATCCAACGATGTGCAACTCGAACAAATTGACAGCCGAGACCAACGGCTTAACGTTCTTTCCGAGGCACGGAGGAATCTGGGCATCTAATGGACGGTCAACCATCCACCATTCCAGCCAAGTGCGTGTTGGACTGCCCACATTTAGGGTTCCGTATCAAATGAAAGAATTTTCAAAGAATAAATCTGATTTATCGATATATTGGTATTTATTAGTAAAATATACGTAATAATAAACATTATCATTTCAAGTTAAAAATTTCTTCGGAACAAAATTTTGTGACAGACGACGGACAGACAGACAGACGGACAGAGGGACACGTGAGTAACAGAAATAGGACTCCGATTGGACTCTTTGGGAACGGAACCCCAAAAATACTTTCATTAATCATTTAAATGCGCCATTGGATGCCACTCTAGAACTTTCCGGCCCCATCGACCGTCTGTTCTGCGAGCAATGAGCCCTGCCCACTGCCACTTCCGTTTGGCGATTCTTTGGGCTATGTCGGTAACCTTGGTTCTCTTGCGTATTTCATCATTCCGCATACCGCAAGACGCAGCGTTCTAAGACCTCCAACAAAGTGGACCGATGACCTGGTGAGAGTCGCGGGCAGCCGATAGATGCGAGACGCACAGGACCGATCATTGTGGCGACACTTGGGGGAGGCCTATGTCCTGCAGTGGACGTCTTTCGGCTGATATGATGATGATGATGATTGGATGCCATTATTCATCAATAAAAAGCTCAACAAAAAGTTTTTTTTCTCAAGATGCCTCGAATAGATTTTGAGGGACTGTAGTTTACTGAGTAGTACTACTACTCTGTAAACCACAGTCGCTCAAAAAATAATAAAAGTAATGTTCTTTGGGCTACCCCAAGGAACATTATGGACCATGTGTCCATTCCGAGCAACACTTGGTCCAACTCTCTTATATGAATGGTCAATGTCCAAAGATTAAGGTATCTCAAATTCTGATTTCAAATATAGAAGCAGTATTTTAATTCAGAATTTGAGATACCTTAATCATAGGACATTGGCAGTGTCACCGCAGCTCGTGGCACAGGCAACCGTAGGAACATGTGTGGGTTTTAGACAGTCTGACACGCCCTCCCTCTCCACCCAGAGCGGGAGAATTTATTTGATGATACCCAACCAAAATAAGAAAGGCGGTAGTAGGTACTGTGAAGGTTGGATGCTGAAGGGAGCCTTACAACATACAGGCTGGCAGGAAAATAACTGGCTGGTTTTTAACACTCATGCGGATTTAGAATCAGTTTCAAGTTAAGACTTTTGGGGTTTTGGCGGGATATTTTCGAGTGGCTGTTTTAATTATTTTCAAATTGATTCCTAGTGAATATTGTGATGTTTTGGTGTAGTTTTGTTTCTCAAGTGTCTACGCAACTGGACAATATATGGAATTATTCGAAAATTGATTCTTAGCGGATATTGTGATGTTAAAATGTTGTGTAGTTTTGTGTCTCAGGTGTCTACGTAACTGCACAATTTGTGGAATTATTGAAACCGGCGCGATCTCGGTAAAATAAAGCTGAGAATTTTGTCGTAGTACTACCTCAGCGAAGCTTTCCGAGAATGCTGACTTGACTCATTTGCTGCCAAATACAGCAAAAACATTAGAATGTGTTACATCTGCATTGTAATGGGAAAAAGTGTCAGTTTTCTGTATCTAAAACTGAATACTTTCTTAACTTGACACTGGTTACATGCACAAACCATAATCATCATCAGCCTACAGCAGTCCACTGCTGGACATAGGCCTCTCCAATTGCACGCCATTCAGCTCGGTTCTCGGCAACTCTCATCCAGCTGCTACCAGCCACCCTGCGAAGATCATCGCTCCACCTAGCCTGAGGGCGTCCTACCTTACGTTTGCCGATTCGCGGTCTCAACTCGAGAACACGTATATGCACAAACCGTGCGAAGCCAAAATTAAAAAAAAAAAGTTAAGACATATTTTGAGTAAACATTTATAAAGTCCGCCGGGATCTCCTCTTTATTGAAGACCAAACAATCCGGAACCCTCTGTGTAACTCATAAAATAGCACATTCTTTCTCAATCGAAAGGAATTCCAAATACTTATGAAAGAAGTTTAAAATACTTATTCCAAATACTTCATATTTTCAAAAATTCGCCTTTTTGACAGCGAAGAACATTTAATAGATACTGTAGAGCCTGCAGGGCTCCAAGGGCGTTCCTGTAGCTGTGGGGAGCTGTCTCACTCGCTGGCACGTGAGAGTGTCGTGAATTGTTAGTGTACTTGATTATTAACCGACTTCAAAAAAGAGGAGGTTCTCAATTCGTCTGTTTTTTTTTAATATGTTTGTTACGCGATATCTCCGCCATTTGTAAATCGATTTTGATGATTCTTTTTTGTTTGGTAGGTCATACTTCAGAGGTCGAATCGATTCAGCACTTTTTGAAAAAATCAACATAAACAAAAAATATGTATACACAGATGAAGTTTTGGTTTTCTTCAAATGTTCAAATTCTTTATTATTGGGGTTATCCATTCAGGCATAACTTTAATATTTAGTTTTACTTCTAGGGTACAACAACTAAAAAGTGAAAAATAAAAAACTTTTTTACAAAAAATACAACCGAATTCTAAAAATTACAAAATAACTATATTTTCGGAAGTCGGTATCAAATAACGAAGAAACAAAATATAAACACCGACTTCCGAAAATAAAGTTATGTTGTAATTTTTAGAAGTCGATTGTATTTTTTGTAAAAAAGATTTTTATGTGTGTAGTGTACGGAGGCTCACACGGTGGGATAGCATAGGTACTGTACTTTATTATAAATACAAAGTTATACATATTGTGCCCCTCTTCGAACTTAAAACAATCGCCACGTTCTAATATTAATATTCGAACGTCTCTCCAAATGTTATGAGCTGCCAGCGCTATTCATATGTGTAGGGTGTAAGCCGAGGGCACATATGCCCCAATACTGTTGAAATGACAAAATAAGGTACATTCCAAAAGTAAGTACATTATAATAGCTGCTAAGTTCTCTCCGTCCGTACTCTGTGCTAAGAACAATCTCAACGGGAACGATTTGCCAAACTTAGGAAACAGCCTGCCAATCAGTTTAGCGTTCCCGAAATACAGCGAACGAATATTTTGGTTCAGGAAATGCTTCATAGACTACGGTTCCACTAGAGATGTGCTAAGCTGCCTAGCTATGGATGTGTCTGATTTCCACCAATAGGTTTGCTTGATTTTCAAAGTTTAGCTTAGCTAGTAGAACAGGGTTAAACGAAGCTATGTTTTTTTTTCATAATGTGAATGTGAGCTAAGGATTCATGCTAAGGATGCCAGTTAAAACTTGCAAGTGTTGTATATAGCTTTGTAAAGTATGGTGTGCTCTACACCATACTTTACAAAGCTATATACAACACTTGCAGGGTCGCCCATTTTTGACCGACGTCGAGAAAAGGAGGAGGTTCTATGTTCGACTGTATGTATGTTTTTTTAATGTATGTCCACCGATTTGTGTGCCAATTTGTGGACCGTTTTTAAAAATTCTTTTTCAATCTGAAAGAGTATACCTACTCCAAAGGTCCCATTTAAATTTTATCGAAATAACTTCAGCGCTTATTGAAAAAATCAACAAAAACAAAAAAATATATATAGGCACTTCTAGGGTATAACAACTAAAATGTGAAAAATAAAAAACTTTTTTACAAAAATAATAAGTACAACCGACTTCCAAAAAAAAAGAAAATAAATTATAAATTTAAAAATAACTGTAATTTCGGAAGTCGTTGTCAAATAACAAAGAAGTAAAATACAAACACTGAAAAAGTTTTTTATATCACATCTTACTCGCACAGCTACGCAGCTTAGCTCTAGTGGAACGGGGCACATAGTTTCGTGGCTTAGTTTCACCGTTTTGCTACCTCGCACATCTCTCGTGTAACCGCAGGCAAGGGCCCTTAGTACAATTTCCTGTTACATAACAAGTTTCCAGCTATAACAAAATTTTCTTCCCAAAATAGAAATACACGATGTAAAAAGGTGACAGAAAACATCGTTTTATTCATGTTTTGGAACACACGATTACGTAAATTATTCAGGGGTTGATAATACTATGGGAAGGGTTTTACGCTTTTATTTCCTTATTTGGGTCCATTTGGGTTTTTTTTTTACGGACTCCAGTCGAAACATAAATATTGTTTAATGATTAATTTTTCATCGTTTACAGGCTCTCGGCCTAGCTCAGGAGGAAACAGATTGTCCTTTTAATTGTACAACATTTTTATAATTGAGTTCTTGTCTAAGTAAGTACGTTAATCTAACTTAACATGTATTTACTAGACAAATAATATGTCGAATAACTAAAATCAAACAGGAAATTTAATTATTTATATTCAAACTTAAAAAATACTTAACTAACTGTCATCATCATCATCATCATTTCAGACGAAAGACGTCCACTGCTGGACATAGGCCTCCCCCAAGTGTCGCCACAATGATCGGTCCTGTGCGTCTCGCATCCATCGGCTACCCGCGACCCTCACCAGGTCATCGGTCCACCTTGTTGGAGGCCTTCCAACGCTGCGTCTTCCGGTACGCGGTCGCCATTCCAGAACTTTTCGGTCCCATCGACCATCTGTTCTGCGAGCAATGTGCCCTGCCCACTGCCACTTCAGTTTGGCGATTCTTCGGGCTATGTCGGTAACCTTAGTTCTCTTGCGGATATCATCATTTCTGATTCTATCACGCAAGGAAACTCCAAGCATTGCCCTCTCCATTGCCCTTTGGGTGACTGTAAGCCTTCTGATGAGGAACTAACTGTAATTAAAACAAAAACGCATCGCTGTCTACTGGAAGTGTGCCCAAAAGACTGGCAGCATTGTCACGTTGTATGGCAATGCTTAACCTCTGGCCGAGGAAAAAGCCAGCCCTTGGGTCACGCGAAAATTATTATTATTATGATTAGACTAATATAAGACAGAACACATTATACCTATATTACATAGCGTCGTCTATAATAGGATATGATCAGAATGATTGTGAAACATAGGACCAGCTCTCAAAACGGTGACGGAAAACATCGTGAGGAAACCAGCATGTCCTAGGACCAAAAGTTCCAAGACATGTAACCTCCACCAACCCGCACTAGGCCTCCGCGGTGGATTACGGCCCCTTCCATATCCTAGAGAACAGGCCTGAGTCCCTGCAAAGGGAACACTAGAAGGCTGATTACGATTATAGGACCAGTCCTCTGTAAACGTCGTCTGTGGAAGTACTACCTTCACCACAATATCAATCTCGATCACCAAGCAGTGTTGATTTATTCCGGTTGGAATTCCATAATAAAATCTCAGGCTAGCCGCTGACTTGCAATTTTTGTCACCGTGACTTTTTATCACTGTCACCTACTGTCACCCACGATGCGCCCACTTGAAAAGTCACTGGGCAACAAAACGCGCTCATTCTTGAAATGGATTTCGTACAGATTGCTGTAATAAGTGCTCTTGAAATAAGAAGAAGAAAAATAAAACAAAAAAAATGCTATTGGGTGCATCTCATATACACTGAAAGACTATTTCAAAGAAAATTTTACACTTTATATTCTATACTACGTCAGTATCCTTCAAAATTCAGTTACCTAGGAACTATTTGTCACCGTATTGTCATAGCACTCGACTGGGTAATAAAAAGTCACGGAGACAAAACTCACAAGTCAGCGGCTAGCCTTAGCCTTAGAATTGTTAAATGGCTAGCTGTATGGTCACCTCAAAATGGCACCGTTTTAAATGCAGTACACATACTCGTATGGATTCGAACCGCTGACAGTTCCTTTGATGCGTGTAGTTTTAAAATCTTAAAATCTCCCGCCGCGGCGTCATATTTATAACGCTTTTCACAACGCGCTGCGGTATCTCGAAATTTATCACAATCTATGAAATAATATGTTTATTATAAATGTATTCTTATCCTTAATTACCTATAATAGTAATGGGTGGCGTAACATTAATTAAGGCACAGTTATGAGACTTCTAATGGTATTTAATTGAACATCATTGTGGCTGCCAAAAGTTGGGGATCCTCGCTAAGGCGAGATGGTACTTCACGCCGGAACAACTGCTCAAACTTTATCAAGCGCAAGTTCGACTGTTCTCATCTTTGGGACGCTTCTGCCAGATACCAGCTTGATGCCCTTGACACAACTGAGAAACGAGCCAAGAGGATCATGGGCAATGATAGGCTCGTCGAGTCGAAGCTCCAAAGTCTCTAGCATAGACGCCGAGTTGCTAGCCTTTTTTTTTTTTTTTGGGGTGGGAAATCATCCAATGACTTCTCCCGCATGGGTTGAGCGGGAGGGTGGAGTCTTTAAGTGAAGAGTGAATAGGTTCCTTCTAGCCAAGATGCTCCATCTTCTGGTCTTATTTCTTTGAAAAAAAAAATATGTTACTCTAGACAATTTCCGTCGTAATTTGATATGTGAATATTTGAATTGATATTTTTATAACAAAGTGTAATTAATTTGTAAAGTTATATTATGTCTATGCAGCGTATTTTTATGAAACCTTCACCATTTTATAGACCATTTAATTGTTTATATTTTAGTATACGCGTTTTAGTATTACCTGTTGTTATAGGTATAATAAATTAATAATGCGTCTTATTTCGGACAGCGCTCCTTGATGGGCGAGTCCTATTACTGGGTGGACGTATGACGCGTTACGTGAGCTCAGCACAGAACACGCAAGCTAACTCAAGGTCATTGGTGATAGGGCTGAAAAGTTTTGTAGTGGCGACCGCGTACCTGAAGACGAAGTATTGGAAGGCCTCTCACAAGGTGGACCGATGACCTGGTGGTGCCAATATACGATAGATGTGAGGCGCACAGGACCGGCCGTTGTGGCGATACTTGGGTTAGGCCTATGTATGTCTAGCGCTGGTCTTCTTTCGGTTATAGAAAAAGATTCCGACGAATAGGGTATTACATCCATTTTTGAAAAGTGTCTCAATTAGATTCTATAGTGCTAATAAACCAATAAAACAAAACAAAAAAATTTTATTCAATCATGCCATAAAAATGCATTTAAATTTAACATTTTCAAATTTCGCGAGTAACTTGACGAAAACGCTGGACGCTGTGGACGCCATATTCTTCTGTGGTCATGACGTCAATTGGCTGTGTAAATAAAAATACAAAGCCTATACATACACGCTGATCAGTTGACAGTTGACACTTTATAGTTTACATAGCCGAATGACGTATGCCGTAGGCAAGGCAACATAAATGTCAATGTCAAGTATTTATACAGTACAACTTGCGGATTTCACTCACATCTAGCCAGTCTACGTTACGCGTGCTGCATGTGTGCATGATGCGTATTTTTTTTTTTTATGTATGTTCGGGCATAACTCCGTCATATATTGACGAATTTGCAAAATTCTTTTTTGTTCGAAAGGGGTTTATTCCGAAATGATCCCAATTAAATTTCAAAAAGATCTGATGATGGGTTTCGGCGACAGACAACGGAACTCTTCAAAAATTGACAGCAAATCAACCGCGATTGCTGCTATCGTATGTCTATGAATTGTTAATACAGTTTAATGGGGAACCACAACTAAAAAGTGAAAAATAAAAAACTTTTTTACAAAAATATAGAACCGACTTCCAAAAAAGTGCAAAATAACTTTAACCCTTATAAGCCCGATGCTCGGGCTTCTTCGACAACCCGGGTTTCTCCGCGGATCTTAAGAGGTGGAGGTGGAGGAGGCTGGTTTTTTTTTGTTTTCAAACTCAGTTGAGTTTCGGATCCTAAGAGGTTAAATTTTTTTCCAAGCAAACGTTAACCTTGGGTTGTCGAAGAAGCCCGAGGCTTATAAGGGTTAATTTCGGAAGTCGGTGTCAAAAAACGAAGACACAAAACAGGAACACCGACTTCCGAAATTAAAGTTATTTTGCACTTTTTTGGAAGTCGGTTCTATTTTTTTGTAAAATAGTTTTTTATTTGTAAAAAGTTTTTACCACCAAAGTGACGTAACGAGCCCACCACTCCTGAACTTTGATGCGTTTTATCTTTGTAATTTTTTATTGGATTTATTGTCTAATATTTTTTGGCTATTTAACCGACGGACTAAATAGATTTATTTAGTAAAATATCCCATTGTTTTTCTGATGGTTTAATGGAACATGAGGTGCGGCTCGCTAGACGCTTACATACCACCGCCTGGCCACGTCATATCTCCCAGTATTAATACCTAAACCAAACGTGCCTATTCTACAACGGTCGCCGAGGCGAAACCTGCTTGTCGCACACGAAACAACAAGCGAGAAAACTAAAAAGGGGGAAAGCAGAGTCGCTCAGCAACGGGCTCGGCTAAAGGCGCTGTGATGGACCACAAACAGCAAGTTCCACCGAAGAACATATGCGATGAGGACGGCTTCATCAAGGTGGAGAGAAATTTAAGACGAGGAAGCCTACTTATCGCAACCAGTGTGGGACGGCGCCGGCAGGATCTAACATGCTGCTACGTCCTGCGGTACCGACGACGCAGCTGTACGTGTCCCGTTTGCACCAATCTACGAAGACTGAGGACATCGTAGAGTACATGCGGGTGAAGACCAACTAGACCTTGAGGGTGGAGAAGTTGAAGGCGCGCCATAACACCAATTTTAAGTCGTTCGTGGTGCGCGTTCCGACTCACCATTTGATGACCTTCCTCAAGGAAGAGTTTTGGCCGAAAGGTGTGCTGTATCGGCGTTTCCGCGGCCAGCTACGCGACGCCTCGCAGCGTAACACGACGCCGTCACTTCGTGTGGAGTAGTTTTTATGTTTAGGTTTTTTAATATGTATTAGTTTATTATTTTTTAAGATTACCTTTTGTATTTTATTTATGGGCCTTAGTTGCCTGATAATAAAAAATATTATTATTTAGCGGACACCAAGTGGGCGTAAAACAATTAAAAATCTATTGTGTCTTCTAATTGGGATATCACTCGCAACAACCGTAATAAATAAAAGAACACACAATTTCAAAAATACTTTTATTTTAAATATACAGGTACAAGCAATAGTTTGAGCTACGCCTTAGTCAATACTTTGAAATGTACTTAAAAGTTAACAGAATTGAGCGAAGTTAAACTTGCCCAGTAAATCCCGGAACTTACTTCGTAACTCAACTTATGTTAGTGGAACATCTTAACAACTAGAACTTACTTTAAACTTAATAAAGTCAACCATTTGTGAATATTTTTCTCACCAGCCGATTTTTTTAAAATACTTAGTAAATGAAACATATTTTTTACAATCTTTTAATAGGGAATATGCATGGTATTTTTTATTTGTTCAATTGAAGACTTATTAACTATAGTGAACAAATATGAAGGAATTTTCAAAATATCATCATCAGCGACGAAGTTATAAAGCTTTAAAGTTGACAATTAGAAAGAGAAGTCCGACGTGTTCTTTGACGTCAAAGGACATGACGCCCATACAACTGCCATAGAAAACAGCGTTTTTTTTACTATTATTAACTTATTAAACTTAACAATCTCTAATGTTACCTGTTTCCAAGCAAAACAATTGCAAAATTGGTCCTTTCATCCTGTTATTAAAATTATAACTTTTCGTAAAGCCTGGAATACACATGCTACTAAAAAAGCACGCTTGTTTGCTACTAGGTAGTATGCTCATTTGTTGCATGCTCTCCGAGTGTGTACATTTGCTCATGAAAGCACAGACCTCAGTAGCATACTTGTTAAGAGCATACTCCTTTGTAGCACGTTTGAGATACAGATGCTCATTATTTAGCATACAAAATGGACGTTTCTTTGCGGAATGAAAAGTTCAGTAAAATTATTAATTTCAACACATTTAAGTAATTAATTATACATTCCATAAACATTCATAATTTCTATAAAGAAACGTAAAATTTAATTTTAAAGTTTGTTAATCGCCCCATCGAGCCATCGTGACTACGCAAACAAAGCATGTAGCATGCTCGCATGGAACGCATTCAGACTTGCTTTGGAGCCACTCTCACCCGCGCCTCACACCGCGTGCTAGTAAGCACGAAAAAATAGACCAGCCTGCGATTAAAGTAGCATGCTCATTCACAAGCATGCTCTTTTCGTATACACGTTCTAGTTGTGTGCTACTATGTAGCATTTGCTCGAAAATAGCATGCTTATGTGCTACTACGTAGCATGTGTATTCCAGCCTTATTAAATTCAAGCATAGGTTAAATACTAAATAGTACCCTCTCGTTAACATTACAGTACTTGATGATCATGACAACTAGACTTCTTAACGAGGAATAAACTTGACATAGATGGGGTCAACGGGCCGCAGCACCAGGTCAGCCATCAAACGGGGGCGTGCTCCCTTCACCTTCGGCACGAGCCTGAAGTTGCGGCAGATCTCGCTGAGAGTGGTTTTCATTTCTTGCATGGCGAAGCGTTGGCCTGTGGAGAAAAAGAGAAACATTAGGTGTTGATGCGGATTCTGTTGTGCGCAAACTAAACTTAATTTAGGCTATTCCTATCTTTTTCTCTCTAATAAAACAAGAAAGAGACGGACGTAAGTTAGAGCTGCTATATTTAGTTGAACTAATATTTCCATACAAATTAAGGGTACACGTAAAAACATGTCGATTAAAAACACAGTGAAGCGCAAGGCGTAAACTAGTTTTACATCTCTAATTTAGTTCATAGCTATAGCCGTCCTTTTCTCGCACTGAATTTTAGTAAAAGATAGCGATTCTCTAATTTTATTTTAGTTATTGAACAAGAGAATCGGCACCATTATAAAACAATTTGAATTGTTAATCAGAACTGTGCAAGGTTACTTTATTGTTATTTTGCGAATAAAAAAAAAGAGTTAACTAACTTAAAATCTATACAATTAAGTTGCCGGGGCTTCCCAGGAAGTAATCCGAAGATATTTGTGTTGGGAAATTAAGGTTTAAAAGAAGGATGGCCAAATCGTACCCGACAACGAAACGATGGCCTCTCAATACGCCATATTTATGAAAAATACCCTTATTTTTTAAGATCATAGAAAACACAAGAAATATCTCAATAAGTAGCCACAAAAAAAAGTTATCCAATTTTTTTGTTTTTGTAACTTTTTCAAAATTATTTAGAATAATAGTTTCAGAACGCACCTCTTGACGATTCATTTCGCGTTTGAAATGACTTGGTATTCAAAGACTGTAATTATTCACGTTTTTCTGAAAAGTTTTAACTGTAATTCTATTCAATTAGTTTAGAGGCATCAAATCAACGAATATGCTGATATTATGTATTGGATTCTTGTCATAAAAAATAATTATGTTGGTCTAGTAAGTAGTTTTGTTCAAATGCGTACAACGGAACGTCATTTGTCATTGACAAGTTACTTAATCTGTCTGTGGTCATCGTTCATCGACCCGCGCCATTTATATGGCAATATACTACGACAATATCAGAGCCAGCAGCATTCCTCGATGGTGTAGTGATAAGAGAGGATGATGAATAAAAAGTATTTTTGTCAAGCCTATTTCTTTCATTTAAGTACTCTACCAATTATACTTCATTTACTCCTGTTAACAACCATTTCTCAATTTGTCAATATCTATGCAACTTGAGCATTGAAGACTGAAAGGCAGTAGGTATCTAGTGACTAACTCTTCAGCCAGAATTGAAGTGGTCAAACCACAAAAAAGGCTCGGAAGTCTTTCAAGAACCACTTCACGTGTGATGTTATACCAGCTTTGTTGTCTACACTATACGTTGTGCAAGTTAGAGCAATATAGGTGTAGTTTTCATTGAATGATCGATGGACAAACAAAGAGTTGGTGCGCTTTGCTACAAGTCCTATTTTTTGGGTAATTCTCTGAGAGAAATCGAAATAAATAGAAACGAGATCGCTAATTACCCTTCTCGCCCGTTTCGCTCACGCCGCAGTCGGGCAGAAGGTAGTTGTAGATTCTAACCTCAAAAGTATTGTTGACGTTATTATAAAAAATCGTGGTTATTTAGAAATAATTTTCAAACTGGATAGTGTTTACGACATAAAAACAAACCAATCTAGCTATAGTTTATTTTGGGACATGAAAAATAATAGTCGAGTCCAGCTCCTATAGAAATTTGACCATTCTTCTTTGGGGAATAAAGATTTTTTTTTTTAATTCAGGCGTTTATTCTATGGAGTTTTATTGGCAGGAAAACCAGAAAGAAAATTATTAGTTGCAGCTTTTTAACTCGAGGAACACCACCTCCTTCTGCGAAGCAGTAATGCTCGCGAAGGAGGAGGCGGAACGCGTTAGAGAGACGCAACGGACACACCCTCACGCCCCTAGCAGCCGCCGCAGGAGACGCCCCGGGCGTCGGAAGATGCAAGCCGATTCCCGGCCACCGTAGGCGCAGGTTTGCAGACGGCGAGTAATGGGTAGCTCGCCGTTCGACAAGCACCAGGCCCAAGTCGACGGTTCGTAATGTTCCACGCGCGCTTCAAAGAGATAACAACAGTAACTAACGGCGGTAGAGGTCTGCCCCGCTTAGGCGGAGCCCCGCCGTGTCCTCGTGGATGCGATAGGCGGCTGCGACCTCTCGCGCACTGCCATGAGCGAGAGGGAATGGGAAACTGTCTCCTCCTTCTGCCAAGCAGAAATGCTTGCGAAAAGGGAGGCGGCATGGGTGAGGGAGACTAAACAACAGAGTCGCCCTCACTTCCTCAGCAGCGGCCGCATCAGGAGACGGCTGGGGCTTCCGCCGCCGCGAGACGATCTCCGGCCACCGTAAGCCCGGGCTTGCGGACGGTGAGTAATGAGTAGCTCGCCGTCCAATCAGTACCAGGGCCGAAAATTGACGGCGCGTAGTATTCCACACGCACCTCACGGGGCCCGTCATGGCCGATGCCTGCCCAGGGGTTGAGGATAAATTCGAGACAGAGTTACCTCGCCCCTGGGTACTAAGGCCAGGGAAGGAACAGGGGTGGGTTTTAGTCAGTAAGAGTCTGACACGCCCTCCCCCGCTCCACCCAGAGCGGGAGAAGTCATTGGATGATATCCAAACCCACCAAAAAAAAAAATCAGTAACTGACCCGTACAGCCGATGCCTGCCTTGGGTCGCGGGTAAATTCGAAAGAGAGTCACCGCAACTGTAGGGACAAGGGTGGGTTTTAGTCAGTAAGAGTCTGACACGCCCTCCCGCTCCACCCAGAGCGGGAGAAGTCATGGATGATTGCCCACACCCACAAAAAAAAAGTATACAATAGTCCAGGGTCTGATGTTGGATCTGGACGGTCATCAAAGGAAACCCTCAACTTAAGGCCCTACTACGGGCCAAGTGGCGCCCTCACTGAACGTACCAAAAGTACCAAAAGTCAAAAACGGCCGCTTTTGGTACTATTGCCTACTACATTGGATACGAAACCTTTTGAGACCTGTTTTAACAACGTAAAAATACTTTATTCTCTTTGTAACAAACGTGACGTTGGTTTCTTTAATATTTATTTTCTATGCTATACTACGATTTTTTATTCAATGAGGGCGCCACTTGGCCCGAGGTAGACCCTTAACAATGTAGCCCGATGAGATAAGACTAGCTAGATTTGTTTTGACAAGTTAGAGCACAGAGCGTTTATATTCTGTTTTATTTTGAGTGACAAGAAGTTTCAGGGCAGCTAGCTTGAAGAATAATATCATATTGCTGCTGCCCCAGGTACTGAGTCTTTCGGCCTTATATTAGATACGCTCCTGGTGTCAGGATAAGTATTTCAATAAATTCTAATGTTAAAAAGTATATATATTTTTCTTAAGGCAAGCTTCAATTAAATAAAAACGTAAACAGAAAATGTTACAGTTGTAACTATAACATTTGTCTAAGGATAAGCCTAAAATATTATAGTAGTAGGTACGCATAAGCGGACAACTATAATAAAAATACCAATTAAAACATAGATACATAACTATCTAAGTTTTAATTAGTATTTTTAAGTAGTTACATGTAAAAGTTTGTCCTAAAAAGATTTTTACTTTGTTTTATAAGCCATTTAAAAAATATGTTATTCGTTCGGAACTCTTTACGTGTGAGTCCGACTCGCACTTGGCCGGTATTTTTTAATAATTTTTCTTTGTATTATACAAGGTGTAACAGAAAGGTGTGGTCATATTTTAAGAACTGCATCTGCCCATCGATATAAACTACTTTCTTCAAAAAAATCCAAGGAAATTCTAAAAAATGTTTTCTACTTCCCATACAAATATTGATCAGCTGATGATCAGTTTGTATGGAAAGTCCAATATTTTTTTTGGGAATTTTCAATTTTTTCTTAGAGAAGAGAGGGCAGAACCGGCTCCCAAAATATGACCACACCTTTCCGTTACACCCTGTATTTATCTGGTTCCAATTTCTTTTCTTAGATTTTATCATGCTTCCGTGATCGTAATCAAAGTATGAACCATTTAGGTATCTTCTAACCGATACAGTCCCTAGACCCGACGCTGAACGGCAAATAGGCATAAGGGTGCCTCATTTCGGTGCCAAGGAAACGCTCCGGCTTGAACTTCTTGGCCTCAGACTACGGTGGTACAGCTTGTAAACAAACCCATCTACTAATCGATACAGTTCCTAGGCCCGGCGCTGAACGGCATATAGGCATAAGGGTGCCTCATTTCGGTGCCAAGGAAACGCTCCGGCTTGAACTTCTCGGCCTCAGGCCACGGTGGTGCAGCTTGTAAACAAAACCGTCTACTAACCGATACAGTTTCTAGGCCCGGCGCTGAACGGCACATAGGCGTACGGGTGCTTCATCTCGGTGCCGAGAAAGCGCTCCGGCTTGAACTTCTCGGCCTCCGGGTACAGGTCCTCTCGGCGATGGAGCTCGTAGATGTGCACGTCTATAGTTGTTCCTTTCTTTACTACGAGGTCACCTGAGGAAGATTAAACAAGCTTAGCATACTGTTTGAAATAATAAAATCCCACCGAAAACATAAATGTAAAGCTAATTTCTCTATAACGGCTCCGCTGATAAAAGAAGTGAGATCTAACTGTAAAACAAGTTATCTCGAAGTTCCTTAAATCATAGCTCCTGTCATACACAAAGTTCTTAAGTTGCTTATAAAAAAAAAATCTGTTCTTTGCCACTTAAAAGTGCCACTTTGCAATTTATTATCAGGCCTGAATTTATCAAAATAAAAAAAAGCCCACATTTCGCCAAAACAGAAGTTTCAAGTCCGTTTAGAGAGTGATTTCATTGTCATCAACCAAAATGATATACAGATGCCACTGGCAGACCACTTAAAGGCATCAAACGTGTCGGCTGTGTCACACGGTCTCCCGATCTACATTGAATAGAATAGAATAGAATAGAATAGAATAAACATGTATTCGACACAGACACAACACAACAGCAACAAACAAAAGGTAAAGAAAATAAACAGTAGGTACAATAACAAAGATACAATAAAATTGTGCTGAGCGTGCCCATACCGAAAGGGTTACCATCTCAGCATTTGCTGGGCGTTGGACACCCAGCGCTGGTTTTCAGTTGGCACCCCGCAGTGACGCACGGACGAGGGTAAATAAAATAATAACTGAATTAAATATTAATGTTTATGTATTAGGTAATATTGTAATTAAAATACGTAAATAAATAGTGTAAAGTAATAAGAAAATATTAAATAATATATATGTGCCATGCTGGTTACAAATCATAATTTTCTACTCTATCCACAATAATAAAATAAAATAACGCGAAAACAGTGCTCATCAGTCAACGCGACGTTCGACGCAATTGACGCATAATCGCGTCAGATACCGGCTTTGCAATCAGCCATCAGCCGTCATTAGAAGAAATAAGTAAATACAACAATACACAATAAAGCCAGTGCATAAAAAGAAAAAGCTGCCTTCCAGAAAATAACGCAATGCAATAACGTACTTGCCTATTTAATACTTATTTGTTCTAAAAACAAATCCTAATAGGAAATCCCGCTGGGGTAAGTTTCCATGCATTGCTTAAGTGTTTCTCTTGTAAGGTGTTTCTTCTTTCTAAATTTCTGTCTAGAAGCAGCTGTGTTATTTTTTTCTTTGTCTGCTGGGACACTGTGACCTTTGGACCCGGCTACGTGGTCCGAGCTCTGCTAACGCTTGCCTTGTGTCTGCGTTTCCAGGATTTATGTTCCACCTTAGACCCTCGCTTCGCAACCTTCTACCTGGCGGCGAGTGGAAGATCAGACCTGATCCTGGTCTGGAACTACCTAGGTCCTGCTGAAGACCTAGAAGTGTAACCTGGGAAGGAGCAGGGCCGCCGGCAGAGCTGCACTACGGTTCAGGCCAGTGTTCCCAGCGTACCTACTACCTCAAAACCTGGACGTGATTAGGGCAACCGAAGTTGGCTTAAATATAGTATCTTTTCTACCAAATCGTGTACTTTATTTGGACCCCCTACCTACCTACCTGCCGGCCAGCCTGACTACCAGGCTTAGCGAGTGCCGCAGTGGCGCAAGTAAGTCTGACAAGTAGTGGTCAGCTGCACTAATCCGAGAATTTCATATACAAAAATCCAATAACACATTTCCCCATTCGAGGATTAAACCCAGAATCTCACGCGTGAGCAGAAGCATTCTAAACAAACAGAAAGAAATAAAACAGTTTATTTGTGACTCGCACAGAAAAACACAAAATAAAGCATGACAACTGGAGGAGCTCGTGGATAAAGTAATAAAAGCCGCACGGGTCGATCCATCAGGTTAAGCTACACTTGCCGGGGTTGGTCCGTGGATGGGATCTTTACATACCAAGACTCCTTCCTGCCTCGGAAAGCAGGTTAAGCCGTTGGTCCCGGCTGTCAATCGTGGATCTTTGACAGTAGTTACGGATCGTCAGAAGCCCCGAAGTCTTACAACCCGTCTTAAAAAAGAGTATCGTATTACCCAGTAACTGGGTAGTGGAGGTCAAATAGGCAGTTGCTCCATATAAAATACTGGTATTAAGCTGCATCTGGTTAAATTGGAAGCCGACCCAAAGATAGATAAGAAAAGGCTAGGCAGATTGATTGAAAACATGACAACTAACTTATAATAAAAAATATCATAATTATAAATAATACACAAATTATTATTAACACGTTTCTATCAGCTTGGTAATTATGTATCTATGTAACGGAATCTTTGAACGTGATTAAAACCCACCTCAAAACGTCGGATTGAATTAATGTGTTTGTAAATGTAATTTACAATTTTAATTAATTATTTGGGATCATTTTCATGATTTTATGTTATGGCAATGGGTTGTAAATTATCTGATTATTAATGCCTAATGTTAAGCCGGAAATGTGCTAACGACAGGTTAGTAAGGTAAGTTGACGGAGCCCCACTGTTCGGGGCTCCTATTTCTGTTTGCAGGGCTTAAATGAACCTGACACAAAGGGAATGACGGGGACTACGTCCGAACGCTTTGCTCGCTCACTGTGGCCCCCGTTATAACTTCACACACTTATTAAGGAAAGAGGACAAAATAAAAATATGCTTAGCTAAGTGACGTCATTCGTAATCGAATATGGCGGCCTCCCAAAGATGGCGGTCTAGTTATTTTTTATGCATTTCCATGATATGGATATTTAATAAAAGGGTTTGCTGAGAAGAATGATACGAAAAATAAAAATAAAGCGTGATTTTTTTTTTTTTTAACTATAGAAAATTATTATAAATTAATTTAGTTACTTTCAACCTTAGACTTTGAAAGGTTATAGACGAAGTATCAAAATCCAGCAATCTGAAGTACCAGAATGAGAAGCCGGCTTGTATCTGTACACGCGAAATAAGCTCATCATCTCAGCCTTTTAATGTCCCACTGCTGGGGCACAAGCCTCCTCTCTGTGAGAAGGTTTGGGCCGTAATCCACCACGCGGGGCCAATGCGGGTTGGTGGATGTCACATGTCTTCGAATTTTTGGTTCTACGACATGCCGGTTTCCTCACGATGTTTTCCTTCACCATTTTGAGAACAGTGGTGATGAAATAATTTACACAAAGTAAAGCGCCTGCCTGGGTTTGAACTCACGACCTACAACTTGTAAGTCGCGGCCAATACCACTGGGCCACCACTGCTCAAATAGACAAATGAAATAAGCTCACATAGACAAAATGAAAAGCCAATACGTCATCGTTACGTCCGTCAAGGTCACTCACACATTATAACGATCCTGCTTCATTTAATGTCCAATGCCGTTCTGTCTCCTTTCAAAGTCTAAGCTTTCAACTTTCCAACGAGTAAAACGAAATAAAATTAAAATGGAAACCTCTTACGGCAAAAGATATAATAATGCAAACTACATTTATAGATATGTATACAAAAAATTACATTTCAAAGACTCACTACCGGGTCCCTCGGCGCGAATACGTTTCTTATACGTAGTTTATTTGAAATAAACTAGCGTGTACCGAAAATGGAGGTCAGATTTTAGATAATGCAGGAGCATTATCCATGGAAATTAACAACTTTCTTCAAGAAAGTGTATTCACAAAAAACTGGCCAAGGTCGAGTCGGACCCCCGCATGAAGGGCTCCGTACCATCGTACAAGATTATACGCGTCTACTTGTTGCCATTACATGATCGAGTAAAAAAAGCCCTTTAATTTACTTTTTATTATTAGTTGTTATAGACACACGACTCCACCAGTTTCGTAGAAAAGAAGAGATAATTAATTAAGTGAGTAAAGTGAGCAGGGTTTTAAAAATAACTCTAGAAGTCCTGATCAGTGTTAACCTTGTCGTAGGTCACAAAAGGTTAACAAGTATTTTTATAGTTTTACCAATCAACTGAACTGAGCTCTGCAAATCAAATCAAAATGTTTTTATTGTTTCTCATATACAGAGTAGCTCGTGGCTAAACTGCCACACGAGTCGATCCATCAGGTTAGGCTACGCTTGCCGGGGTTGGTCCATGAATGGGTGACCATCTTTTCATACCGAGACTCCTCCGTGCCTCGAAAAGCACGTTAAACCGTTGGTCCCGGCTGCCAATCGTGGATCTTTAACAGTCGTTACGGGTTGTCAGAAGCCTGAAAGTCTGACAATCAGTCTTACCAAGGGGTATCGTATTACCCAGTAACTATGTTGTGGAGGTCAGATGCAGTCGCTCCATGTAAAATACTGGTATTCAACTGCATCCGGTTAGACTGGAAGCCGACCTCAAGATAGTTGGGAAAAGGCAGGCAGATTGATTGTAAACTGTGTTACAGAGTGTGAGGTAACCCCAGTAATTGATAGGCATATGCAAGCACCACTCGATTCCAAAAGTCAAGATTGATGGTTACAATAACGGTAAGGCCCCTCTTTGAGGAGTGGCTGGAGAGGCGCTACGGCGTCCTCATCTTCCGCCACACGCAGGTCCTCACCGGACACGACTTTTTCGGGAGGTTCCTGTTCAGGATTAAGCCGGAGGAAACGCCCAGGTGGGCATACGGTGGAGGTCTGCCCCACATGGGCGCAGCACCGCCGTGTCCTCATGGAGGCCATCGGCTGGTCCAGGCCATGGTACGGAGCGAGAGGCAATGGGAACCTGTCACCTACTTCTGTGAAGCAGTAATGCTCGCGAAAGAGGAGGCGGAGCGCGTGAGAGAGACTTAACAGAGACGCCTTCATGCCCCTAGCAGCCGCCGCAGGAGACGGCCCGGGCGTCGGGAGACGCAGGGCGACTGCCGGCCACCGTAGGCGCGGACTTGCAGACGGCGAGTAATGGATAGATTTATCGCCGATTGACACAGGCAACTGAAGGAATAAGGGTAGGTTTTAGTCAGTAAAAGTCTCCCGCACCCAGAGCGGGCGAAGTCATTGGATGTTTGCCCAACCTCAAAAAAAAAAAGTTGTTACATTATGCAGAAATCAAAGTAGTCAGACAGTCAGATATTAGACGATAGTTTATCCTTCAGATGCAACCTTGACTGTGGTTAACCTGACAGCAAAAACTACCCATGTAATGGACGCCATAACACACTTGTGTTGGGGTTTATGTTGAGAGCTCTTGAATGCCTGAGTAGGTATGCTTCTTTTTTCTTTTTTTTTGGGGGGGGGGGGGTTGGGAAATCATCCAATGACTTCTCCCGCTCTGGGTGGAACGGGAGGGCGTGTCAGACTCCTACTGACTAAAACCCACCCCTGTTCCTTCCCTGCCTGAGTGCCCAGGGGTGCGGTAACTCATTTTCAGAATTTATCCGCTACCCCTAGGCATGCAGGCTCCGGCCACGATGGGCCCCGTCAGTGGTGGCTGACACTAATCTCTTTGAGGCGCGCGTGGAACACTACGCGCCGTCGACTCACGGGCCTGGTTCTGATCGGACGGCGAGCTACCCACTGCTCGCCGTCCGCAGGCACAGGTCTACGGTGGCCGGAGATCGTCTCGCGACGTCCTACGCCCAGCACGCCCAGTACCTCTTCTGCGGTGGTAGCGGCTGGGGCCGTGAGGGCCAATCCGTTGAGCTTCTCTCACGCGGAGTAGGTATGCCTGAATGAGGAACTGCCCTTCTAACCATTTGACAAGCATTACCATTGGAAAATCGGATAAAAATTGTCATAAATGGCATTTTGGTTAGAACACGATTTTTTTATTTAAGTAAAAACCTCTTCAGCCACGTTTAGCGATTTTTTAGAGGAAAAACTTATGGGTGCGCGTCACCGATATGCTAGTAACGTGTTACGCCAGTCTGGCGATGCCCAGCGGCCTATGTACATATATTAGGTCCTCATCCATGAAATCAGCGTTTTGTATGGAGAATTTGAAAGAAATTGCTTTTCTCATACTAACATATTCTTATTTTATTTAACAACTAAGAACACTAATGTTTTAAAACTTTTATGCAATAATGTTTAAAAACTAAGATAACGTATGCCACTTAGATTAAGCAACAAAAATAAGTTTCGGTTAAGTTAAAACAAATATAGTGGTCATTTCTGCTAACAAAAAGAGTAGTCATTTTTAAGGTATTTTTTTTTTGTTATTAAAACTATTGTGGGAGTCAGGCATACATCATGGAGCATAGCAACTGACCCGCGCGGCTCGACACTAAATGATGCTAGCGCTCAGACGAGTAGTTATATCATTGCGCGTAGTCTGCATCGCACATACTCACATGTCGACTACCCTCAATTACTGCTACCTACCTACCTTCAAATTGCTATAGTTTTTAAGAATCTTGTATAAATATTGGTGTGGAAATATATACATATTCATTCCCAAACGAGCGTCTTACTCAATAGCCCAAGTAGTACCCACATTTTGGTGACCCCGACGTGATCGAAATTAGTCATGGAACATTTTGACGACGCCGTATCAGAAAAGTGCGAAAAGGAAGTTTCTGCTATTGCACTTCAAGCGAAGATCCCACAATTCTGGCGAGCACAACCAAGGCTGTGGTTTGCTCAGTTCGAAGCCGTGATATCACCATATAAGACAAGCGATGAACAGAAATATAACTTGGTCATTGCAGTCCTGGAGAGGAAAGACATCGAACAAATAAGTGATATCATCTGTAAACCACCCGAGTCAGGAAGATACAACGCCTTGAAGAATCGTTTGCTGTCAGTGTACGAGGAGTCCGAGTCCCGTCAATTCCAGAAGCTTTTGAGTGGACTAGAATTAGGAGATCAGAAGCCTACACAACTCCTGAGGGTGATGCGAGAGCTGGCTGGAGAAAAAGTACCTGATAATGCGCTCAAAATTTTATGGATGGGTCACTTACCTTCCCAAGTCCGTGCCGTACTATCCATTAACACGGAATCTCCACTGGATACCCAAGCGATGATGGCGGATAAGATGATGGAGCATACAGAACATACTGTCGCGGAGGTCAGCCAATCTACATCTACTCCATGCACCAGTACCAGCCCAGATCTGCAGTTTCAAGTACTGACAAAACAACTCGAGAAGCTGACCCTAGAAATTGCCGCACTGAGGAAGGAGAACGTGAGTCATCGTCGTCCATTTCGCCGCAGCAACTTCCGCTCAAGATCGCGGTCCCGCTCAAGAGCAGGGTCAGGAAAGAGACCAGGCGATCCAGACTGGGAGTGTTTTTATCATCACCGATTCGGAGACAGAGCTAAAAAGTGCGAACCACCATGTTCAAGGAAGCCGTCGGAAAACTAATGACCACATCGGCTGTGGCGGGCGTCGGTGTAGCAAAAATGAATAACCGTCTATGTATAACAGATTTAAATTCAAGAGAGCGATTTCTAGTCGACACAGGTGCAGATATATCGGTGCTAGCCGTAAAAACTAAGCGAACACCGATAGAAACGCCTTTCAAATTATTCGCCGCAAATAATACACCGATTAAGACATATGGAGAAAAAACTTTGCAAGTAAATCTTGGACTTCGACGCAACTTCAAGTGGACATTCATAATGGCCGATGTGAAGACGTCAATTCTGGGTGCCGACTTTCTTAAGCACCACCGACTTCTTGTGGATCTACATAGCAAAACCTCGTAGACAGTCTGACCGAGCTTTCAGTTAACACAATGACGGTAAATACTACACAAGATACAACGCTGTATGTAGTTGAACCAGGACACCGTTATCATGCACTTCTTCAAGAATTCAATGAAGTCTTAAAACCTATGACACCTACGAAGGAAAACAAGCATAATGTAAAGCACCATATTGAGACAACCGGCCCCCCACTCTTCGCTAGACCGCGACCATTGCCACCGATCAAATACAACGCAGCCAAAGCTGAGTTTCAAGCAATGATGACAATGGGCATATGTCAACCATCCAAAAGTCCGTGGGCCAGCCCGATGCACGTTGTAACAAAAAAAGATGGAAGCCTACGCATATGTGGTGATTATCGTCGCCTGAACTCAGTAACGCTCCCAGACCGCTACCCAATACCAAGGCTTCAAGACTTCACCTACCAATTAGAGGGCATGAAGATATACTCGAAGATAGACCTGAAAAAAGCATTTTTTTGGATTCCGTTAGCTGAAAGCGACGTAGAAAAAACGGCAATAACGACACCTTTTGGCCTTTTTGAGTTTCGTTGTATGCCATTTGGGTTGCGTAACGCGCCACAGACATTTCAACGATTTATGCATGAAGTCTTGAGAAACCTGGATCACTGCTGTTACTGCTTTATTGATGACGTACTAGTCTACTCTAAAACCCCAGAGGAGCATGAAAAACATTTGCGACTTGTTTTGAAACGTTTGTCAGACTACGGAATCGGAATCAACCTAGAAAAATGCCTATTTGGTCAAAAGAAGCTAAACTTCCTGGGCTACGAAGTTACAGAAAACGGTATCATGCCCACTGCTGAGCGCATTCAAATAATTTCCAACTACCCGAAACCAGAAAATGTTCAAGACCTGCGACGTTTCCTTGGAATGGTCAATTTTTACCACGATTGTTTACCCAAGCAAGCTGAGACTCAAATAGAATTGAATAAGCTCCTTCATAATAAAAAGAAGAATGACAAAACACCTATCATCTGGAACCAGACCTTAGAAGACGCTTTCAATAATTGCCGACAAAGCATAATGGAAGCTGTACAATTAACACACCCTGTTCAAGGTGCCCCATTATGCATCATGACAGACGCCTCAAGCTTAAGTGTAGGAGCAGTCTTGCAACAGAAAATAAACAACATATGGAAACCACTATCATTCTTCTCAAAGAAGCTCAGTGACACCCAATCAAGATACAGCGTATACGATCGCGAGCTATTAGCTGTCTATATGGCTGTCAAACATTTTAGAAGATTGATTGAAGGAAATGATGTCGTCGTGTACACGGACCACAAGCCTTTGACCTACGCCATGGCCAAATCAGCAAGCGCAAGCGACACTCCAAAACGGGAAAGGCAACTCCACTTTATCAGTCAATTCTGCAGAAAGATTGAGTACATACACGGAAGGGACAACGTTGTTGCGGACGCACTATCTCGCATAACTGCTATTGACTGTCCTTCTGTCATCGATTTCAATAATCTAGCAGATGAACAAACACGAGACGAAGATTTAATTGACCTGTTGAAGCAACAAAATCTCCATTTTATCAAGATAACATTGCCAGGAATAAAGAAACAAATCTACTGCGAAAATACAACAAAAACACCACGACCGTATTTACCGAAATCTTTTCGTGAGACTGCCTTCAAAGCATTACACGAAATGAGCCATCCCGGTATCCGAACGACACGAAAAATGATCACCGAGAAGTACTTCTGGCCAGCAATGAACAGAGACGTTTCTGAATGGACGCGATGCTGCATTACGTGTCAACGTGTTAAAATACACCGACATACGAGAACACCGTTAGTACAGTTTCCCGAGTCCAGAAGATTTGAACACATACATGTTGACATTGTTGGACCACTTACTCCATCAGAAGGATACCGATACTTGATCACAATTATCGATCGATGCTCCAGATGGCCCGAGGCAGTGCCAGTCAGCGACATAAGCGCGGAGACCGTCGCCAGAGTCATATACGATATATGGATTACTCGCTTCGGTTGCCCACTGCGTATTTCTACGGACCAAGGACGCCAGTTCGAGTCATCATTATTTCAAAAACTAATGAACAAACTGAGTATATCAAGAATCCGCACTACTGCCTACCATCCGCAGTCAAACGGCCTTGTGGAAAGATTTCACCGTACCCTCAAGACAGCATTAACCGCAAGAGGGAATAAACAACAATGGGTTCAAGAATTATCGACTGTACTATTTGGATTACGCACCGTCATTCATAAAGAGACAAACTACAGTCCCGCTACAATGATTTATGGCACCTCATTAAGATTACCCGCAGATGTTTTTGCACCTGCGAAGATAGATTATGAAGACCCGTTATTGTTACGTCATCTAACAGAATCAATGGCATCGCTTAATGAGTCCTGCGCACGCGCACCCGCTCGAAAACAACGCACGACCTTTGTACCGAAACAGCTGTCGACATGCACTCATGTATTTATACGTGTAGATTGTGCAAAAAAATCATTAACGCCGCCGTACGAAGGCCCGTATGAAGTGATTGAGAAACATGACAAGTACTTCAAGATACGCCTGCCCAACCGAGAATCAGTGGTATCATTGGATAGACTGAAGCCTGCCTACATACTACCAGCAGCCACAGACGAAGAGGTGGAAGAAAACCCATACGTTACCCGTTCCGGCAGGACCGTCAAAACTACAAAACATGTACGGTTTTCTTGAAGGGGGATACTGTGGGAGTCAGGCATACATCATGGAGCATAGCAACTGACCCGCGCGGCTCGACACTAAATGATGCTAGCGCTCAGACGAGTAGTTATATCATTGCGCGTAGTCTGCATCGCACATACTCACATGTCGACTACCCTCAATTACTGCTACCTACCTACCTTCAAATTGCTATAGTTTTTAAGAATCTTGTATAAATATTGGTGTGGAAATATATACATATTCATTCCCAAACGAGCGTCTTACTCAATAGCCCAAGTAGTACCCACACTATAAATAATAAGGTTTTTTACTATTGACAGTTGTCTATGACGGTCATTATTCGATATAATGTCAAGCAATTGATGAATATTTAATTCATAGAAGTAACGAGGTTCTCTATTTGTGAGAAAAAAACGCCAATTTTATATGTGAGGACCCAATATATAATCTGCCCGGGGGTTGAGGATAAATTCGAAAGAGTTACCTCGCCCCTGGGCATACAGGGCAGGAAAGGATCAGGGGTGGGTTTTAGTCAGTAAGAGTCTGACACGCCCTTCTGCTCCATCTTAAAGCGGTAGATGTCATTGGATGATTTCCCACCACAGAAAAAAAGGACCCAATTATCATGTGCGTCTTGGACTCTTTATGGTCGGCTAAAATCTTGTCAGTTCGCGTCACCGACATGTAGTAACCGCAAGTGAAGTTAATAATTAAAATTATAAAATCTGGCAGAAAATATAAAAATATGCACTTCAGTCTTACCCATTTTAAAGTCTTCAACGATGCTTCGACCAATGAAGGGTACGCTAGGATACAGCCGGAGGATCTCCTTGATGACAGCCTCCAAGTACTTCATTTCGGCTAGGTCAGACATCGCCACGTGATCAGAACCGTTCAGGATGCTCTCCACCTCCTCACAGATACGATCCTGAAAAATTACGGAGTTGAATAAAGATAGAACACTAGAAGGCAGTCTTAAGCCTTCTTATTAAGGGTCTACTACCCGCCAAGTGGCGCCCTCATTGAATAAAAAATCGTAGAAAATAAATATTAAAGATCCAACGTCACGTTTGTTACAAAGAGGATAAGGAGGCCTACTACTTTGAATACGAAACATTCTGAGACCTGTTTTAACAACGTAAAAATACTTTATCCTTTTTGTAACAAACGTGACGTTGGATTCTTCAATATTTATTTTCTATGCTATGCTACAATTTTTTATTCAATGAGGGCGCCTCTTGGCCGGCAGTAGGGCCTTAAGTACCAGCGACCTGCCCCGGCTTTGCACGGATACAAAATATACACTTAAACCTTCCTCATGAATTATTCTGTCAGTAATACCGCATAAAAATCTATTCAGTAGTTTTTGAGACAGACGCGGCGTGGGACTTTCTTTTTGAGACAGACGCGGCGTGGGACTTTGTTTTTGAGACAGACGTGGCGTAGGACTTTGTTTTTGAGACAGACGCGGCGTGGGACTTTGTTTTTTAGACAGATGCGGCGTGGGACTTTGTTTTTGAGACAGACGCGGCGTGGGACTTTGTTTTTGAGACAGACGCGGCGTGGGACTTTGTTTTTGAGACAGACGCGGCGTGGGACTTTGTTTTTGAGACAGACCCGGCGTGGGACTTTGTTTTTAACCGACTTCAAAAAAAGGAGGAGGTTCTCAATTCGACTGTTTTTTTTTTGTTTGTTACCTCAGAACTTTTTTTCTCGATAAACCGATTTTGATGATTCTTTTTTTATTTGAAAGTTGGTGCCCATTTAAATTTGGTGAAGATCTGATGAAGAACTTCACAATAGAACTCTTCAATAAATGATAGCAAACCTTCCGGAATTGCTGCAATCGCATGTCTGTTTATTGTTTACATCACTTCATAACGTAACCTCACGCCTGGTTCGCTCTGAAGGACCCACACAGATTTGTACAGTTCACCCTGATACACCCCAATTTCACCAATTATGTTCAAATTCCATATTTTTGGGGTTATCAATTCGGGCATAACTTTACTATTTAGTTTTAGTTATGGGGTACAATAACTAAAAAGTGAAAAATAAAAAACTTTTTTACAAAAAAACAACCGTCTTCCATAAAAAAAACACAAAAAAATGCAAAATAACTTTAATTTCGGAAGTCGGTGTCAAAATTAAATAACGAAGAAACAAAACTAGAAACACCGACTTTTAGACTGGAAACTAGAAACTAGTGACACCGTTTTTTATAACATGTACGAGTATCACTACATGTTGACCCAACATCATTTTATATCAGCTGAGTAAAGTTTTAATCCGGTTTCATTGAGGATCCCCTTTAGTTCCAATTTCATGTATACCGAGGATAGCTGACTAAACTAAAAAAAAACTAACTAAAACACAAATTAAACTAAACTTTATTTATTAACAAGAAGTTAGTAAATAAAGTTTTGTTTAATTCTTCAAAAGTCTTGAGACCTGTTAAACTTTTAGCATCTAACTCCAAATAATCTTATTGCGTTTAATTTATGTATTAAAACGGCCTCAAAAACAACAGTGCATTCATCATTTAAAATGCTTTTACCTTCTAGCACTACACGCAATATCAAATAACTCGTTTGAGAAAACTAAATATTTTTTTTCATTTTCTTTGAAAAAGGACAAATGGAATTTCATTTCTACTTGCTACAAAGAAGGTTTCATTAAAAGCGCTACTGACAAGTCTTGCTATTTTATTTGTACGAGGGAAATTAAATAAATATGAAAATGAAATTCATATACCGTAAGGATGCATCTTCGAGGAGGCCTTGTCCAGAGTGAACGAAAGAAAGAAGAAGATAGAAAGGATTTGCGACAAACATGACGCAAAGAAAGACTATGCACACAAAAAAAACTTTTTTACATAAAAATGGAACCGACTTCCAAAATAAAAAACTTTTTTACAAAAAAATAGAAGCGACTTCCAAAAAAGTGCAAAATAAATAACTTTAATTTCGGAAGTCGATGTTTCTGGTTTTGAGTCAACGTTTATTGATACCGATTTCCGAAATTAAAGTTATTTTGCACTTTTATTGGAGTTTGTAAAAAAGTTTTTTATTTTTCACTTTTTAGCTGTCATACGATCGCAGCAATCGCGGTTAATTTGCTAATTTTTGAAGAGTTTGTCTGTCTCCGAAACCCATCATCAGATCTATATGAAATTTAAGGTCATACTACCGCCCTAGTGGCGCCCTCATTGAATAAAAAATCGTAGCATAGCATAGAAAATAGATATTAAAGAATCCAACGTCGCGTTTGTTACAAAGAGGATAAAGTACCAAAAACGGGGTTGTTTTTGGTACTTTTGGTATACTTTGGTATACTCTCTCTTTCCTTTATCCTTTGCTTTGTCCTTCAATTTGCTCCCTTTTTGATTTCCACAATTTCCAATATCCTGATATCCTGACGTTGACTGATCTATTTGTTCCTTTATGCGCTATGAATATAAAACTAGTGGCCGTCCGCGTTGTATCGTCTGAATGATTCGGCGCACGCGTATATATAGGCTCGGTTCGCGGAGTAGGGTCGAGCGGGCCCCCACACAGGGCTAGGCGTTGACACCTACTAATTTGGATACGAAGCATTCTGAGACCTGTTTTAACAACGTAAAAATACTTTATCCTCTTTGTAACAAACGTGACGTTGGATTCTTTAATATCTATTTTCTATGCTATGCTACGATTTTTTATACAATTAGGGCGCCACTTGGCCGGTAGTAGACCCTTAAATGGGACGTTCTTTTTTGTTCGAAAGGGGTTTGTTCCGAAATGGAACAAACCTCTTTTCAACAAAAAAAGAATTTTGGAAATTCGTCTAATATACTCGTATTTCTTCGTTTTTTGAAATCGACTTCCGAAATTAAAGTTATTTTTCATTTTTTTGTTAAGTCTGTTCTATTTTCTTGTGTAGTGTAATCTATGACGCTACAAACGAACTAAAAACAGCAAAATTCTACATCGCGCAAGCAGAGTTCTCCGCGCGATTTGAACATATACAACAGCCCGAAGTCAACCATCGGGCAGTTTCCCGGACCAGACACAACACCTGTCTGGTCGAAGGATCCTCCCTTTTCAATGGAGGTTTGCGGGACTTTACACTCTGTTCCGCATACCTTCCTATACTGATAATAATATAATAAATAAAAATTTTATTCATGTTGTCTGGTAAAACAGTAGGTAAATACATTTTTGCTTAAATCTATGTCAAGTTCACAAGTGTTATGTGCCTGAACTAGGACATCCTGTGTTTCAGGCGATATGAGGTAAAAATATTATGAAATAATCACGGTAATTATATAAAATAAAGTAAAATAGTCATTTTAGAGGTATGTAAAAAGGAGTAAATAGTATAAAAAAACCTTAGTATACTAACTTAGCTAACTAATTAAAAACAAAATGAATAGAACAATACATTCTTTATTTCATTACAGCTAGCAACTTCTCTGTATCTTCATAAGACAAACTTTGAAGAGCTACCTTGAGACTTTTCTTACAATTTCTATAATTTAGGGAATAAATATTTGCTTTTGCATTTAGTCTGTTATAGAGTAGTGGTCCAAGGAAAACATAAAATTTGGCTGTGAAAGCATGTTTTGTACTTTTTGTGGGGCAAACTATGTCTTTTCGTCTCTTGTTAGTAAATTCAGTGCTGTAGCGAAGAGCTGCGTGTTGTTTTAGTAAAATGCTCATTATGAATAATTGTCGAACTGTTAGTACTTCACAAGATTTATAGAGTAGGTTAGTGGGAAAGAGAAAAGGGTGGCAAGTAGACACCTTGAGAATCGCTCTTTGAGCTCTTTCGATGGGCAGTAATAAAGTTTTACATGCTCCACCCCACGAGGTAATGCAGTACGTCAATATTGACTGACATAGAGCAAAGTAAACTTGCCTAATTATTATTGGGTCTGCAATATATCGTAGCTTTTTGAATACGAATATCAGCTTACGAATTCTGCTATTTAATGCTTCCATATGCTGTTTGAAGGTTAGAGTTTCATCAATTAAAACACCCAAATATTTTATTTGATTGGTCTTACTAATATTGGTACACACAAACGGGCAATCTGCAGGTACTGTACAACAATGAGCAAACAACGTTAAAGGAATATGAGAAGCTTGTTTGCGCATCGAAAACTTTATATAATTTGTCTTATCCGCATTTAGAGTTAGTGAGTTATGCTGAAGCCATTTATTTACACTATTGAAGCCGTCTTGCGCGAGCTTGTAGACTTCATGTTCCGATACAGCCGAAAAAAGAAGAACAGTGTCATCAGCGTAAGATATTATTGTGCCATGCTTTAGCTTTACATTACAAAGGTCATTTATGTATATTAGAAATAAAGTGGGCCCTAAAATACTTCCTTGGGGAACACCAAAAGACGTGTTTTTTTGGTCTGCGCTGAGAACACTGCCAATCTTCACGCATTGGGTACGGTTTTCTAAGTAGCTTTTAAAGAGTTTCAGCTGAATGCCTCTTATGCCCAATGTCTCAAGCTTGCGCAACAGAATAGGAATAGAAACTGTGTCAAAAGCTTTGGCGAGGTCCAGAAAAATTCCTACTGTATGGTTACCCTTGTCAAGTTCTTGAGCGAGATAGTCAGTTAGATGGTGAACGGCATCGGCAGTTGAAAGTTTAGGTCTAAATCCAAATTGTCGATCCGACAAAATTGATTTGTCCTCCAGATATTTGAACAACCTTTTGTTTATAATTTTTTCTAATATTTTAGAGATAGAAGGCAGTAGAGAAATAGGTCTAATTTGTTACTTGCTCTTTGTTGCCTGATTTATATATAGGGACAACAACTGCTTTTTTGAGGCACTCTGGAAAAATACCCACAGATAAACACATGCGAAAAATATAAACCAGTGGTGGTATTAAAATATTCCTGAACTGTTTAATAATTTTATTTGATATGTTATCCCAACCAACTGCACAGTCGTCTTTCAAAGTCATGATGATACTTTCTACCTCAGTCTCGTCTGTATCTAGCAGTGCAAAGGATGTTAAGGTGGAGCTGCCCGTAATAGGACTGCTCGTTAGATAAGGCGATTGACCCCGATTTTTTTTTCTGCAAGACACTTTCCAACATTAACAAAGAAATTATTTGCTATGTTAGCAGATGCCAGCTGTGACGAGTGCACTTGTAATAAACCTGAAGATGACTCATTTTGTTTCGAGGAATATGTTATATTTTTAATACATTTCCAGATCTTTTTACTATTTGTTCCAGCCTTTTGTAATGCAGTTTTATCGTAGTTGCTCTTAACTTTTTTGAGTAGATCATTACAAAAATTACGATATCTTTTGTATGACAATTGCAACATAGCATTATCTGGGTGAGATTTAGCTTTCATGTGCAGTTTATCTCTATGTTTCATACAGCGGATAAGACCTGTCGTGATCCAGGGTTTTATGTTGCAATTTTTGTTGCTCAATTGCGATATAACCGTATTTTTCTGAATTGCATGTCGTAAATTTTCTATTACATACAACATACCAAACTGCGGGTCAGCGGAATTATAGACTGGATCAAACTTGATGACGCGCAAATCTTCTTCAAGTTTATTTATATTCAATTTCGAAATTGTGCGAGTGTTTTGCTTAGGTAAGTTACAATCTAGAGTTAGTAGGGCAGCATTATGATCGGTTATTGTCGAGTTAACAACGAGTGCAAGTGAGGGGTAATTTGTTTTAAGCATGACATGGTCCAAGCAGGAGCCACTATGATGTGTAGGTAAAGTGTGTGCGGGGAGCAGGCCGTGATATGCGCATAGGTTGAGGTAGTCCTGAGCAGATGCATCAGTACTTCCTGGTAGAATATTGATATTAATATCTCCAATTACAATCGTGTTTTTGATGGATGACAGGTTCTGCAAGCTGTCATTCAGCGAGTCAGTAAAATTGCTAATATTTTTGAAGGAGGGAGATCGATAAAATGCTAATATTGCAAAGTTTGATCCAATCTTAACCACCAAACTGTTGCAGTCGTGCATATTAGGTTCCTCAACAGAGACCTTCAAATGATTCCTTACATAAACTATCACCCCATCATTTTGATTGTAATTTCTATTACTTTTGTACATATTATAACCCGGTATTAGTGGAATGTTATATTGCTTGGCAAGCCAGCATTCGGTTAAAACAATAACGTCACTATTTATGTTTAACCGTTGTTGAAAGGTGCAAAAGCTATCAAAATTCTTAAAAATACTGCGAATATTTTGTGTTAGTACGGTAAATGGAGTTTTGTAGCCGGAAAGATATTGTTTGCAATTTTCAGCTTCACAAACTTTTGACTCAGATACAGAGAAATTATCTAATTCGTTAATTATATTGTTTATCATCATAATATGGTGATAAATACAAAAATAAAACAAAAAAACAAAAACTTAAAAGGTCTAAATAAATAACTTATTAACGGCGCTCTTAGGCGCCTGCATAATCAATGGAATTTATGTATCTTTTTTCGGCCATTATTTTCGCCGGGCAGTCAGCAGCGCCTGTGTTGTGCTTGTCTGGCTTTTTGAAATGAAAGCAAGTAGCGCATTTCGGCTCATCTGTCTTCTTTGGACATTCTTTGATTGAGTGCCCTTGATCGCCACAGTGACCGCAGGTGTAGGTCGTCTGCCGACAAGACTTGGCAGCATGACCGTACTGCTGACACTTATAGCATCGTGTGACCAATGTAAAGTCTCTCACAGGGCATGATGACCAGTTCACAAATACTCTTTCCTTTGACATCAGGGCTTTGCGTATGACTGCAGATACTTCTACTACGTAGTTGCAGTACTCAGCGTCTTTCTTACCTGATTTGTGGCTTAACCTAATTGAGGTCAAGAACGTCTCAAGGCTGCAGTCCTGTAGTATCTCGGCAAGATTTTGATGGTACAAACACGTGAAAACCTCATTTTCTGACATGGATGACGGCACTCCTATGATTACAACCCTAGGCTTCCTTTTGTAAGGCTCGTCGACAGTTAGACCTGACTTTGTTAGCTGCTCCGATTTTCTCAGCTTTTCGATATCGTCTTTCGTCTCGGTGCTGATGATAACACCGCCATTTTTGGTCTTGCGTAGGCCTCTAACATGTAGCTTCATCTGTTCGGGGCAGATAATTTTTTGGACGAGAGATTTTGTCTCATCACTGGTCCTCAATTTATCTTGCGGATAAATGACCACAGAACTTACGTTTGACGGCTGGATATAATTGTTGGCACCTTTCTTCACCATGTCAGAAAATGAAGTTCCCAGGACAGGCTTGAATGTCTCTCCGACTTTCATTTTGAGCTCCTTTAGTTGCTGCGAAAGGTCAAGTTGGCTTTCGAGTGCTTTCACAGCATTGTGAGATTGTAAAGCTCTAGATTTAATGGACTGGTACTGAACGGCCAACTGCGATGTTCAATGTCCAACCTTCCGGCATAAGGCACTGATGCGCTGTTTCTGGTCCGAGTTCAGCTTGCCTTCTGCTGCAATAGCACACACCTCCTGAAGGCTCTGGTCAATGGTCGTCATCCAGTTTTGAATTTCTGATGTCGGTATTCCTACGAACTCATCGTGCCTTTGGCTCGGCGCTTGAGGGGCAGGAGCTGGTACGGCTGCGCGCGCGGGTGTAGGCGGCGGAGAGCGAGCACACCTACTTCTCGGGCTGAAGGGACTGTCCTCCATAGTGTAACAGGTTATTTACTTGTTAATCACTGATCATCTTCATAAATCCACCTTACATAAATCAATATTATGACTCAGTTTGCGTTACAACCGGCTATTTATAAAAACTAGGTCACGATTTCGCAAGTGATTATTTGTTTAAATTATAATAATATTGTTCGATACGTCCGTTCACTACGATCGTCAATATACCTACGACTAGCCGGACCTATGCTATGGCTATGGTGCTTCACTTGTAAAAAAGTTTTTTTTTTACTTTTTAGTTGTGATTTCACATTAAATTGTGTCTAAAATGCATATTTATGCGATAGCAGCAACCCCGGTTGATTTGCTGTCATTTTTTGAAGAGTTCCGTTGTCTGTCTCCGGAACTCATCATCAGATCTACATGAAATTTAAATGGGACCATTTCGGAACAAACTCCTTTCGAACATAATTAAAAAAAAAATACAAACATCCGAATTGATAACCTCCTCCGTTTTGAAGTCTGTTAAAAAAGAAAAAGAACGCGCGGTAAATAGGGTTTTTTTTTTTTGGGGGGTGGGAAATCATCCTATGACTTCTTCCGCTCTAGGGTGGAGCAGAAGGGCGTGTCAGACTCTTACTGACTAAAACCCACCCCTGTTCCTTCCTGCCCTGAATGCCCAGGCGAGGCAACTCTTTCGAATTTATCCTCCACCCCCGGGCGCGGTGCGGTGACGGGCGCGGTTAGGTCACTACAGTGCATCGCGTGCAGCGGGCAGTAGACACTATACTAGACATTTAAAAAAATAAAAATCTCCGAAATTTCCAACTAAAAATGCAAAAATAAAAATGCATTTGAAAATAAAACAAATAGAATTTTGTAGACTACCTGAACATCTTCGTGATCTGCTAGCAGCATCAGGCCAAACGTCAGAGCTAAAGCCGTGGTGTCGTGACCCTGGAAACAAATCATCCTTTAATTCTGATAAAGCGCTCATATTATTATGCATAGTCTTGTAGAAAAAAAACCGCCAAAGTACGTGTCGGACTTCGCACATTTAGGGTTCCGTACCAAATGTATTTTTGACTATTTGTATGGCTTTGGGTCAACAAGATGCCTGTAAAAATTTGATGACTGTAGCTCCAACCGTTTGGCTGTAAAAACCTGTGTGACAGACGACGGACACGTGAGTGACAGCATTAGGGCTCCGTTTGGACCCTTCGGGTACGGAACCATAAAAAGAACGAATAAACATCAATCTTCTGGCTTAAGACATAATGTTTTTTATGTTTCAGCACCTCACTAGGGAGCAAAACTTTGCTGTAATAGATTGGCGGTATAAATCTCTCAATAATTACGAGTATATATATTATGTATAACTTTCGCCTTTTTTCATTTTATCTGGGTCAAAAATACATAGTATTATAATCATCCTTTATAATGTTCCCACTGCTGGGACTCAGGCATCCTCTTTAGGAGCGTATGGGCCGTAATGCCCGTAATCCACCACGCCCAGTGCGGTTTGGACCAAAACTGTATCTCTTATTAACAAAGGAAATTGTTAATTTGTACAGGAAGCAACATCTTTTATGAGTTTATTGAGTCACCCCATTTTTATTAACATTGATTTTTTGTTTTTAACGTCGGGAATCGCAAAAAATTACCTTGCCCATAAATGTATTGGATTGATTTTGAAACAACTTCATAATAATAATAATATATAGCACACTTTTTGATGCAAGCACCAAAAAGCACTAAATGCTACCACTAAGTAATTTAAATTATCATTCTATATCTGTAAATAGAGAAGCTCGTGGCTATAGTAATAACAGCCGCACGGATCGATCCATAAGGTTAAGCTACGCTTGCCGGGGTTGGTCCATGGATGAGTGACCATCTTTACATACCAAGACTCCTCCGTGCCTCGGAAAGCACGTTAAGCCGTTAGTCCCGGCTGTCAATCGTGGATCTTTCGTCATACCAAGGGGTATCGTATAATCAAGAAAAAAAAAATTCTTTCTTTCTTTCTTTTTAGTAACGGGGTTGTGGAGGTCAGATAGGCAGTCGCTCCATGTAAAAAGCTGGTGTTCAGCTGCATTCGGTTAGACTGGAAGCCGACCCCAAGATAGTTGGAAAAAGGCTAGGCAGATTGATTTTTTGATCTGTAAATTATTGATCAGAAGATGTCAGAGATCGAATCTAATTTATTTATCTAGCTTATTTTATTTTAGTCTTTACAGAATACCAGCGCTTTGCTATTTTTTGTTTTTAAATAACACAACATGTGCTGAGTAAAAGTGATTTTACACTGGCAAGGCGAGGCGTGAATAGGATGCGCGAGAATTAAAATTTGTATGGCAAAATTTCTCGCCACGCCCTGTCCATCTTTGGTGTAAAAGGTCTAGATGCGCGAGGATGTGCGAGGCGAGAATTGAAATATTTGTTAGTACAATATTGTACTTTATTACTCTAAGAGTAAAGTATTTATTTACTTTGTAAAACGGATATACAAATCTCGCACCGGTTATTGAGGACCCGCACGGTCTCTCTCCGTCAAGCGCTGACTCGCAATGTCTCGCGATGGCTCGCGCTGGCACGCGCCGGCTCGCTCCGACCATCGCGAGACATCGCTGGCAGCGATGGCTCGCGATGGCGCTGGAAAGTATAGTATGCAGCGATTCGCTGCATACTATACTCTCCAGCGCCCAGTGCTCTTTTTCCACAAAACGTAATAGTCGCGTGAGACACGGCCGGCCGGGCGGCGCATGATAGCGCGAGCCGGCGCGAGGTAGCGATGGCCGGCGCGTGATATCGCGAGCCGGCGCGAGGCAGCGCTGGCCATCGTGAGACAGCTTTCGTTGTAAAATGGTAACCGTGATTTAAATTCTCGCCTATCCTATCCACGCCTCGCCTCGCCGGTATAAAACCACTCCTGTGAAGCCCCATGGCAAAATCCGGGTTGTCAAATTAAACCCCGAGGACAACCCGGGTTGACAGCCGATTTTTTTTTTTTTTTATTCTCAGTAATTTTTTTTTTTTTTGGTCCGACTCACCGGTGAGTTTCGGGGCTTTACAGGTTAAGGCGCCTTTTTGGTCACGCACAGTTTATTTTAATTTTAATATGTATTGTTAGTTTTATAGTTCTTATTTTTTCCTTCTTTCTTTTATTTTGTCTCACTGCAAGACAAAGGTATCCCTCTCCCTCTCCCCACACAACTCCATCATTTGCTAAAAGAGAACGCATAATGTTTGAAATTCGTACAGCGTAAAAAAACAAAGTTTTTTATGGTGCAAGAAGATCTTTGACATTGTGGTGACTCACCTCAAACATGAAAGTGTTGACCTCATCCCTGATACCTTCCATATCAATCTGCCCTTTCTCCTCTGCTTCCAGCAAAAGATCCAGCATAGCCAATCTCCTCTTAGTACCAATACCATCACTTGCTTCAACTTCCTCAGTTCCTTGGTTCTGAGCCCTTTGAGCTTTCCTGTCCATTATAACATTGTCAGCAAAAGACCGAGCTACAGAGAGGGTTTTGGCAAACTCTTTTCCTTGGGGGGAGTTCTTGAATATAACGTCATTGTGCATCCATATTTTTGTGATTCGACTCAACATCTGCAGTCCTATGTTCAGGATAGCGTTCTTATAGTCCATGGTAGCTGAAGTCTGGTCGCTATCCAACTTGGTCCCCATTGCAGTCTCTGTTGATGTGAAAGGAATTTTGTTTACGTATCCATGGATAAGGTAACGAGGTTTTTGTGAAGCTGTCCGCCACTTTGAAAGGGATTTGCGGAACCTAATTACTTTTTTTCAAGTTACGCGGGGATCGATTGACGAAATACGGAAGGTAAATGCAAATTTACGTTGAAAGGGTATCCTTGGACCAAATCTCTTATTCATGAACTTTAAATTGCTTGGGTGTAGATAAAACCAGATAGCTACACCAGTGAAACTAATATAGTCCCTAATCCTCAGTTTCTGAATAGGGAATATGCATGAAAAAAATATTTGTTATCTAATCGGTTTATCGGTGAATATACTAAAATAGAGTACGAACAGTGCAAGCAGAATCAAAATTGATTGAAAATTAAACGAGATATAACAGTTTTAATCAAATAAATATTTGTCCCTCTCTCGAAAACGCTGTTTTCTATGGCAGTTGTATGGGCGTCATGTCCTTTGACGTCAAAGAACACGTCGGACTTCTCTTTCTAATTATCAACTTTAAAGCTTTATAACTTCGTCGCTGATGATATTTTGAAAATTTCTTCATATTTGTTCACTATAGTTAATAAGTCTTCAATTGAACAAATAAAAAAATATCATGCATATTCCCTATTAAGAAATTTACTACTCTTCTATCTGTATTTGTTCGTTTTTCTCTGTAAGTGTTTTTGTGTGTGCATAAATAAATAAATTAAATTAAATAAAATAATTTTAATTTTATTACAACGGTTTAAAACCAATTACGGTAACTAAAACTAAAGATTTTTGACAAAAATCAAAAAAACTATTGAACATCAAATTAAAACAAAAAAAAAACTACCGGCTTCCAAAAAAAAAATACACTAAAAATTTAAAAATAACTTTAATTTCGGAAGTCGGTGTTTGTATTTTATTTCTTCGATATTTGACACCGACTTCCGAAATTAAAGTTATTTTTAAATTTTTAGTAAATTTTTTTGGAAGTCGGTTGTTTTATTTGTAAAAAAGCTTTTTATTTTTCGCTTTTTAGTTGTTATAACATGGAACGTGGAATTTAAACATTTGGAGAACACAAAAACGTCATCAAAATATGCCTATTTTTCGTTTTTGTTCAGTTCCTCAAAAAGCGCTAAAGCACTTTCGATAAAATTTATATGGGACCACCTCGGGAGTATATTCTTTCGGATAAAAAAAGAATTTTGAAAATCGGTCCTCAACTGACGGAGAAATGCGCGGACATACAAAAAAAAAATAAAAAACTTACAGTCGAATATAGACCCTCCTCCTTTTTCGAAAGTCAACATACTGTAACGTAGTGGCGTTACAATCTCAATTGAAACATAAACATACGGAAAAATCCAGAGACCAAAAGCCACAAAGCAAGCATAGACAATTTTAGTTGACTGACAACACTATTGTCTTTGGTTTCTATGACATCTGTCAATGACGGCGTAGATATAAAAACCCGATAAACGACATCGTGTCGCTTTTTCATCTGAATCCAGCTGTTGGCGTTAGACCTCATACTCACCTTGTTCTGTCGAACACCCTTGAGCCGTGAAGCGATCGCCAAGTCCTAGCAGCTGTAGTTTGCATTGGCAAATATTTGCCAACTTATTACGCGATTTCAACCCCTGTAATTGGGGTCCCAGATCCGGATTCCTACATCTGGATTCCTACCACCGGAGGAAAGATTTGGAGCCCTAAGCTCCGAGCACCACCTACATCGTACCCTATCGCAGCCATCCCGCCGCAAAACATCGTGCCGCCGCCACCAGGCTGCTCGCCACGTTGGCTCGCACTACGCCGGTTGCTGATTTGCCCGCGTGGTACCTGCCGGCCGCCGCCTTCCGGGCCCTGACGACCTACGAGTCGGCGGCACTCTCCACGCCGGGTATCCAGTTGCCCGCGTGGCCTCAGCAGGCCGTCTCCGAGCCGGCTAGACCAGCTGCCGGCCGGCCCATCCTGGTTCCTGTCGACCCTGCGAGCCGGCGCTGCCACCTGTCGGCCAACACCTCCGGGGCAAACGCATCGTGGCTTCCCTGAGACACCAAGGCTGAGCCAGGGCAGTAGCGTGCTATCTCCCGGGGAATAATAGAACCACATGTGACTGCAAACCTCCCCACACCTTTTCTCTATTTAAAATATATTTATTTAACGTTGACCGAGTTACGTGTTGTTCTTTTTTCTATCCCACGTAGGCTCCTTACGTCACACTGGCGCCCAAAAACGTGGTTTTGTAGTCACATTTTTTCATTGTTCCCTGGTGGGTATTTTTTTTTTATTTAATTGTGTGTGTTGTCCATGTGTAGAACGTTTTTTTTCTCTTGGTTGACAGCAACTGATGTGTACTCACGGCTATTAAGATAATATCGTAGTAGTAGAGCTATTAGTGAACGGCTCGCCCCGGGGAAGTACTACCACCAATCTTATTTCTATCGGTTAGCAACTAGCGGTGTGCCGGTAGAAGAGATTGGGTGCCGGGTATAAATTACAGGCACAACCAGACTAAACAACTAGTCTTGGAAGACAAATTCTAGCAACTTCTATAACCTTTGCTCATAAATTGTCAACCTACCTTCTTTTTATTTTTTTTTCTTATTCCATGTTAACTTCAAATTTAAAATCATATTATACCTAAATAACTTAACTTTACATAACTATCTAATAATTAACTGGAACTATCATATTCATATAGAACAAACTTTTAGTAATTCAGCATCATATATCCTGTACAATAACCCAGAATACTACAAGATCATAACAAACATATTTTTGTATAGAACTTAGTAAGGTTATCATTTAAAGTACAGTCAACAACAAATTTTGCTTGTAACACTTGAGTGTTCAAACAAAAATAAAAGTTTAAACTTGTTCTCTTTAAAATTAATATTCACAAAAAAAACTTAGAACCATTTAATCAAGTTTGAACACTTAGGGTTTTTGAACAAAGATTTTTTAATTTGAAAAAAACAATTTTTAATTCTTATATTATAAATTATTTTAAACAGTTTCTCACTGCAGAACTTAACTTTAAGAAGTTACTTAGCCAGTAAAAACACTGGTTACTTAACTAACAGTTGTTTTTTAATTTATTTTTAAACACAAAAAATAAATCCAAAGGACAACAACCAAAGGAAAGAAATATTTTTATTTTTTTCCTCTCTAAAGTTTTTTTTTTCACTTGAGAATTATATTTTTACAGTTACTTAGCCAGTGTAAACATTACTTGCACCAGTTACTTAACAAACGGTTGTTTTTTTATTTTATTTTTAAAAGCAAAAATAAATCCAAAGGACAACACAAGAAAAAAAAAAATTTTTTTTTTCCTCTAACAGTTCTCACTTGAAAGATAATCTTAAAGAGGATACTTAGCCAGTGTACACACTAGTTGCACCAGTTGCTTAACAATCAATTGATTTAATCAATTTATTTAAAACAAATCATAACTAACGGACATCAACCATAACGTTCAAACAGTTTAAAAATATTTTGTAACAGACGGAGTACTTCACATTGCTTTTGTTTGCTGTTTCGACACTCGCCCTTTTGCATATCATTACCTTAATTAACAATTCTTTACAAAAATTTTACTTAAATCAAATTTTCAAAATTACACTCCAAATCAAATTTATGTCATTGCACAAAACAGAGCTCGAATATGAGGTGGCTATCAGAGGTGAAACACCCGCATCCACCGTTCAGGACTTACGTAAACAAATAGCGAAATGTGGACCAATGTTTCCCGCAGAGGATATTCTTACTAGTCCTTTTGACATTTCGGAGGATCTTAGTGGTGTACTAGAGGTTTTAACCAAAGTAGATACCACTTTGGAAACTGAACCAGCTGATAGAAACTCCTTGCTTAGGATGCAAAATTTATTGAACCACACATACCACAGATTAAACAGAATCACGTGCGGTAGAAAACATAAAGAGGATTATGATACGTGTGTAAGCCATTATAAGGCAATGGTCATCAAGTTAAATAAGCTCCTCGCAACAGCTTCAGACCCTATGGCCATCACGGGTAACCTACCTTGCTCCGCTCCAGTAAATGTAGCTACACCGATTAACGTGTCTGTCTCATGTGACGGCGGCAACAATAAATTTTCAAAATTAAAATTTGAAGGCAACTCTTGCGTGCGCTCTTTCTTACAGCGGGTTAATGAACTTTGTCTCGCAAAGGGTATTACGTCAGACAAGTTCCTCTCACACGCGACCGAAATATTTTCCGGTGGCGCGCTCCATTGGTACCGAAGTGTCAGAGATTCAGTATCTAGTTGGGACGAATTAGCCGTTTTATTAAAACGAGACTTTGATCAGACAGACTATGATTACAGGTTGTTATCGGAAATCAGGGCAAGAACTCAGGGGGAGTCTGAAAACATAGTGATTTACCTGTCAATAATGACAGGCCTATTCTCAAGACTGTCAAAAGAATTGACTCAGGCAGACAAATTAGAGCTCCTTCTTCATAACATACGTCCTTGTTACGCTAACACCTTATCCTCTGTAGCCGAGATCAAGTCAATAGACGAATTAAAGTCTCTTTGTCGCAATTATGAGAATGTACAAGCGCGTCTTGCTCAATTTAAGGAACCACCACGACCGTCCTCTATGACTTTAGCACCCGAGTTTGCTTACTCAGGGAAGACACCTGATAACGATAATAAAAATTTTAATAAATTCAATAGACACAACTACACTAAAGATAGTAACAATAAAGCGGAAGCTAAGAAAACAGTAAACATTACCGATACCAACATCTCACCTAACTTTATACATGCCTTAGATAAAAATACACAACAAAGGCCTCTCTACTGTCCACGCTGTCGTTCAACTGAGCATCACTACAGGCAGTGTCCTAAGAAGACAGACGAGATCTTTTGTTTTGGCTGCGGACAGAAAGACGTTAAGCGTCCTGTATGCAAAAAATGTAATAAGCAAAAACCATCAAAACCAAAAAACTAGCAAAGGAGAGTTGTGTCACTAACAATTTTGATAAACAAGACTGGCAAAATTGGCTGCACACAATTAAATTATATCAACAGTCATACAAAATTCACACAATTCTCGACAAAAAATTAGATCATGACAATAGACCATATGTATCAGTGCAGATTGAAGGTATTACAGCCACCAGACTTTTGGATTCCGGCTCGGCCGTCTCAATTATAGGCAATGGAGCTCACTCTGTTTTAGTAGAACGTGGTTTACCATTAATAACCGAAGACCGTATAGCAGTCACGGCAGCTGGCGGACAAAACTTACAGAGTATAGGACATATTAATATACCAGTACATTTTGAAAACCAGTTTCACACTTTGAAAGCTTTTGTTATACCGGGTATTCAACCAAATTTAATACTAGGTGTAGATTTCTGGCAGAAATTTAATTTATGCCCCAAGTACCTTGGCAGTGTTATAGTTTCAAAAAACTCATATGAAAATTGCACGTTAAAAGTAAGTAAACAAACTTTCGTCAAAGGTTATGCAAACTTAAACGATTCTCAAAAACAACTAGCAGACAATGTGATTAAACAGTTCGAACACATCTCATCTCAGCATAAGGGTCTCGGCGTTACTAACTTAATAAACCACCGCATAGACACCGGTGACAATCAGCCTATACGACAGAGATATTACCGTTTATCCCCTGAAAAACAACGCATCCTAGTGGAACAGGTGGACGAGATGCTTTCTCTCGACGTCGTCGAGCCCTGTGAAAGCGCGTGGTCATCACCTGTCCTCCTTGTCACTAAGAAGAACGGGCAGCCAAGATTTTGCTTAGACAGCCGAAAATTAAATTCTATAACAAAACGCGATGCTTACAACCTACCTTACATCTCAGAGATTTTAGACAACCTTAGGGACGCGCGGTACCTTACCAGCATAGATCTATCAAAGGCCTTCTGGCAAATTCCGTTAGCAGAAATATAGGAATATAAAACGGCATTTTATGTTCCTAGCAGGGGCACATTTCGTTTTAAAAGGACTGCATTTGGCCTTACGAATGCCCCAGCCACACAACAACGCTTAGTGGACTTGTTGTTCTCAGAGTTTGACCTAAAGGTTTTCGCTTACCTAGATGACATAATAATAGTCAGCAGTGATTTCAATAGTCACGTGACCTTAATTTTGCGTGTACTAGAAAAGCTGAAAAAGGCGAATTTAACCATCAATCTTGAGAAATGTAAATTTTTTAGAACAGAGCTCAAATACCTAGGTTACGTAGTCGATATCACAGGGTTGCGAACGGACCCAAGCAAAGTCGAGGCCATAGTGAAATACCCAACTCCAACCAGTAGGAAGGATCTCAAACGTTTCTTGGGTACTGCTACCTGGTATAGACGTTTCGTACCCAACTTTAGTTCTGTGGCTGGTCCTTTAAATAAATTGACGTCTACTAAAAAGGGCACCCCACCATTCAAGTGGACTCCCGAGGCCGACTCCGCCTTTCAAAAGCTTAAGGAGAGCCTAGTGTCAGCACCAGTCTTATCTTGTCCAGACTACAGTAAGCCATTTGAGGTGCATACAGATGCAAGCGATTTCGGGCTCGGTGCAATGCTTACACAGACTATAGACGGCAAAGAACATCCTATTGCTTACATGAGTAAGTCATTGACAGGTGCTGAGAAAAATTACAGCATCACCGAGCGCGAGACGCTAGCCGTCGTAACCGCCCTAGAATACTGGCGCTGCTATATCGAAAATGGACAGCAATTCACGGTGTACACTGACCACAGCGCCCTCAAGTGGTTCCTGTCAATTACCAACCCAACAGGTCGTTTAGCACGATGGGGAGTGCGCTTATCGGCGTTCAATTTCGTTCTTAAACATCGACGCGGAGTTGATAACGTAATTCCCGACGCCTTGTCTAGGACCGTCCCAGTTAGTGCCATCAGTACTTCCAACTCTTATTTGGACACTAAAGACTCGTGGTATAGAAAGATTTACGACGGCTGCCTAAACGACCCATCGAAATATAAAAATTTCTTAATAAAAAATAACGCTTTATATCGCATATCGAAAAATAATAACAATTTAACTTCAGAATTCACGTGGAAGGAAGTCATACCAATCGAGTTTCATGAGGACACTATCAGGGAAAATCATTCAGACCCAACGGCAGGTCATATTCAAAACATACCGTCGTCTTGCCTTATCTTACTACTGGCCAGGGATGTATCAGGCCGTAGTAAAATACATTAGCACTTGCGACAAGTGTTTACAATACAAGTCCCAAAATCACCAGGTCCTAGGGGAAATGGGTCGCCCGAAGCAATGTGCACGACCATTTCAGATGATTTCCATTGATCTTATGGGGCCGCTACCTACCACGCGAAAACAAAACAGCTACATTTTAGTCATTACATGTTGCTTTTCAAAATATTGCTTAATATTTCCAATAAAAAGAGCCACTGCAGACATCGTTACTAAAATAATAGAGGAATGCGTATTTCTTATACATGGCATACCACAAATAATTATTATGGACAATGGTACCCAGTTCACTGGCAAGGTCGCGAAATCCATGTTTAAGAAATACGCAATACCCAACGTGTTTTATACCCCGAAATATACCCCACAGGTCAATTTAGTAGAACGTTTCAATAGAACCATAATAACCTGCATTTCGACTTACGTAGAGGACGATCACAGAGCATGGGACCTATACATTCCCAAAGTACAATTCGCCATTAACAACTCCGTTAACGAAGCTACTGGATTTACTCCAGCCTTCTTAGTTTTCGGTCGCGAACTCGTTACCTGCGGAACTCATTATACGGACAACGACCTCGGTGACGAGATACAGTTCCTTCCACGTGATGCCTACGCAGAAAACCTGGGTGGATTGTCGGGGGTCTTTGATACTGTACAATCCAGACTTTGGCAGGCTCACGTAAAGAACACTTCTCATTACAATTTGCGTCGCAAGTTTGCTGAGTTCAGTGTCGGTGATCTCGTAATGAAGCGCACTTATTTTTTGAGCGACAAGGCAAACAAGTTCTCTAAAAAACTAGCACCAAAATTTATTAAAGCAAAAGTGATAGCAAAGAAATCACCACTAGTTTACGTACTACAGGATATGTCGGGGAAAAACATAGGCTCTTGGCATATAAAAGACCTAAAATTGGTAGGTCTCAATAAATAAAAAATATTTTTTTTTTATATTATAAAAAAAAAAAAAACATTATTATTAAATCACAATTGGTCTTTACTACCAATAGTTAAACAACTCTTTTCTAATCTATATCTTTACTGGAGCGGGTAAGATACTCCTTAAATAAGCCATAGTCCTTAATGTTATTATTGTTTTCTTAATTAAAACTCATTGTGGTTTCGAAAATTGGTTCAGAAATTGGTCTCGTAACTCGTTGTGGGTTCGATTTGTGATTCCGTTTATATTAAGGCCCTACCTTTTCTACAATGTTTTTTGCTTTGAACCAAGTTTTTTTTTTTTCTTATATACAACTATGGGTCCTTTTTATCCATAGTTTTTATTTATTTTACTATCTGAGCGGTTTGCAACTCATTAAATAAGCCATTGCAGGGGCGGTATAGTTACTCCTTAATCAAAACCTAAACTAGAAAAAACTTTACTTCTTGATTTTATATATCTATTTGAGCGGTTTGCAACTCAGTAAAATAAGCCTCTGCAGGAGCGGGCGGAGACTCCTTAAATAAGCCTTAATCCAAAACAATATTTTATTTATTTCTTTATTAACTTAGATATTTATATTGGTTCTTAGTAAAAATCATTCACTGTCAAAGTCTGATTTACGCGAGTATTTAGTCAAATAAGGACGATCTACTCTTACATACTTGCTAGGAAGCGGACTCACTTCTTTAATAAGTGGTCTGCTGGTATGATAGGTTTATGAAAGGATGAAATGAGCTAATGATGAATGAATGAAGATGAATAAAAGGGTCGTATTTCAGATGGTGGCTAGTGCAACACCATAAGGATTTTTACCCAGGTAAAAATCCTACCTTTTTGGGGGGTACTGTAACGTAGTGGCGTTACAATCTCAATTGAAACATAAACATACGGAAAAATCCAGAGACCAAAAGCCACAAAGCAAGCATAGACAATTTTAGTTGACTGACAACACTATTAAGAAAAGAAAAGAAAGAAAGAAAAATTATTTATTTTGCACAGATTACAAAACGCACATTAATTTTCAAAAGCCCAGTATCCAAGCTAAACTAAAATAAAACTAAACTAATTAACTAATCAACATCGTCATCTGTCAATGACGGCGTAGATATAAAAACCCGATAAACGACATCGTGTCGCTTTTTCATCTGAATCCAGCTGTTGGCGTTAGACCTCATACTCACCTTGTTCTGTCGAACACCCTTGAGCCGTGAAGCGATCGCCAAGTCCTAGCAGCTGTAGTTTGCATTGGCAAATATTTGCCAACTTATTACGCGATTTCAACCCCTGTAATTGGGGTCCCAGATCCGGATTCCCACATCTGGATTCCTACCACTGGAGGAAAGATTTGGAGCCCTAAGCTCCGAGCACCACCTACATCGTACCCTATCGCAGCCATCCCGCCGCAAAACATCGTGCCGCCGCCACCAGGCTGCTCGCCACGTTGGCTCGCACTACGCCGGTTGCTGATTTGCCCGCGTGGTACCTGCCGGCCGCCGCCTTCCGGGCCCTGACGACCTACGAGTCGGCGGCACTCTCCACGCCGGGTATCCAGTTGCCCGCGTGGCCTCAGCAGGCCGTCTCCGAGCCGGCTAGACCAGCTGCCGGCCGGCCCATCCTGGTTCCTGTCGACCCTGCGAGCCGGCGCTGCCACCTGTCGGCCAACACCTCCGGGGCAAACGCATCGTGGCTTCCCTGAGACACCAAGGCTGAGCCAGGGCAGTAGCGTGCTATCTCCCGGGGAATAATAGAACCACATGTGACTGCAAACCTCCCCACACCTTTTCTCTATTTAAAATATATTTATTTAACGTTGACCGAGTTACGTGTTGTTCTTTTTTCTATCCCACGTAGGCTCCTTACGTCACAATACATACAGTTGGAACATAATTATACCACCTTCTTTTTCGAAGTCGGATAAAATACTTTTATAATTATATTCTTCTCACAGTACTTCTGAGATGCGAATTTATTTATTTTATTTATTTATAAGGGACTCCAACGACATAACATCACTAGGTACATATTATAAAACAAAATCCCACGCCGCGTCTGTTCGCGATAATCTCAAAAACTACTGAACGGATTTTCATGCGGTTTTCACCAATATACAGAGTTATTCATGAGGAGAGGTTAGGTGTATAATTTGTACCCGTGCGAAGCTCGGGCGGGTCGCTAGTTCACTAATAACATATCACAATAAAATCTTCGTACATTCATCCGCGAACAGATAGTTTGTTGGATTAGAATCCTTCATTAAGTGCAGCCAGATGAGAGGTATTGGAGACTTAGCACACGCAACGGTGCGACAAACAGTCCGCGTTTTTTGCCCCTGCAGTAATTGTCCGGCTCATAAAAGTGAGCCAGCAAAGCAAGGCCGGCGTGGCGGGTCAATGGTACCACGGAGCGTCTTACAGCTTTTTGTTCTTGAGCATTGACGCCGAAGTGTTAGCCTGTCGGTTTTCTATCGGTTACATTTTGGGGAGTGTGCGACGGAATTGCATAATTTAATTCCGCCAAGCCCTTTCCATCATCGGACCACAAGACGTACGATGATGCGCCACCGGTACATGGTAAATATCCCATCCACACGTACAAAACGTTTTGGGAACACATTCATTGTGCGTGCAGCTAGGGAGTGGAATTCCCTGCCGGAGTCTGTGTTTCCTGATAGCTACAAACTAGGAGTCTTTAAGTCAAGAATGAATAGGTTACTTCTGGGCAAGCGTGCTCCATCTTCGACCACATCATCGCTTACCATCAGGTGAGATAGTGGTCAAACGCGAGCATATTAACAATAAAAAAAAAATGTACTTTTCAACTCTTCTAGAGCACAAGAACTTGCCAAACTTTGGCATTAAAGTTTGACTACTATCTTAAAATTCCTATTTCAAGAATCGAGTGTTTATGGGTATATTTAGTAAACTCTCCAAAGAACTTAAATTCTTCGGGCCATGGGTCCGAGTGCTCATCGAGTTTTCCGTGACATCAGCAAACATTTAGTCGACTATTCACGTGACCAGAGGGCTGGCCTTTTTTTCAGCCAAAGAATAAGCATTGCCATTCAACGTGGCAACGCTGCCAGCGTTCTGGACACTTATCCCATTGACAGCGATGTGGACGAACATTTTTCGATTCCCAATGAGCTGTGGAGTACAGCCCAGATCTCTTATGTCGCTTGTACATATTTTATTTATTAAGTTATTTAATAGTTCAGTTATATATTATATTTAAACGGTAATCAATTAAATGTGGTCAGTATAATTCTTGAGCAAATAGCCTAACATAAAATTAACACAAACATTCTAAAAATAAACGTTGATGATAACAAGAATCAAGATCTTCGAGAAAAACTAACCAGCAGAATATAAGGAACCCGAGATAATATAGCGACTCGTTTTCCAGGATCTCCAACAGTTGGAAGTAATTGAGATAGAAAGATATTTTATTGTAGTCGTTGAGATGGAACACGATATATTGATGCTATTTCTGTTCATGTTTTTGGCTGTAAATGGCTTTCGATAGCCTTGGGGAAGATGGATATATGAGATAATTTGAACATTTCAAACTTATAATATCAAAACGACTGCATGGTTGGCGCAGTGGCAGAGCGATTAGCTGCTCCGTTGCGTGTCGCGGGTTTGATTCCCGCACGGAACAAATATTTGTATGGCCTACAGATAGTTATTCCGGGTCTGGGTGTTAGTGTATGTGTGATTCTATGTCTGCTATGGCGCAGTTATACGACTTCTAATGGTTTTTAATTGAACAACACGTCTAAACGACTAGTCTTATTTCTTTGAAAAAAATATATGTTACTCTAAACAATTTCCGTCGTAATTTGTTATGTGAATATTTGAAATTATATTTATATAACATAGAGTAATTAATTTGTAAAGTTATGTCTAACGCGGATAAAAAATTGAGAAACACGCAAAAACTATTAAGCATATTTTTATGAAATCTTCACCGTTTTAAATATTATTTATATTTTAGTATACGTGTTTAAGTGTAATACTTGTTGTTTTATGTGTAATAAATTAATAATGTGTCTAATTTTGGACAGCGCTCCTTGATGGGCGAGTCCTACTACTGGGTGGTCGTACGACGCGTTACGTGAGCGCAGCATAGAACACGCAAGCACGGGGTCTTATCTCGAACAAAGTAAATTTAGTTCAAACAAACAAACTATAGATGGCGTAATATGCATCGATTTCTTATAGAAGTCCAATACTTAAGTTATACAATAACATTAATATTTTGAAAAAAAAATTGGTAAAAACTGTATTTTCTTATTTAATAAACTATCCTAAGCATAAAATTGTGGAATAATTGGCTTCTAATTCAAATTTAGATGTTTATTGGAACGAAACCTTAGGCATTTATATTTCTCGTACCAAAAGATGGCGCTGTTTGAAATTTTAGAGTTTATCCATTCGCCTCTTTAAAATTTGTATTGTGAAACATTTTGAAACAGTAAAACTGTTATGAAATGCCAAAAATACTATACAGGGTGTAACGGAAAGGTGTGATCATATTTTAAGAACTGCATCTGGCCATCGATATGAACAACTTTTTTCAAGAAAAAGTGAGAAAATTCTCAAAAAAAATTTTTACCCCCCATACAAATATTGATCAGCTGATGATCACTATATAAGCAAAGTCCAATTTTTTTTTTGGGTTTTTTTTTTTATTTTTTCTTAGAGAAAGTTGTTCATTTCCATGGGCAGAACCGGTTCTTAAAATATGACCACACCTTTCCTCTTAAAGTGTAGAGGACAGACCCGAACTAAGAACAAAAGTTGCTTGTGCAAGTCGAAAACCCGTAGTTACGGTGGTACCGTTTCTTTGTATGGAATGAGGCATCTGTATGCTAGTATTATATTATCTGTGACGCAAGCTAACCACTCAAGGTCATTGGCAGTCAATAGCGCCTTAACGCACCAACAACACAGGAGAAATTCCTAGTATAGGGCAACGTTATTTGTAAATAAAAATATAACTTCAGTCAGTTCAGACACTACAAAACTGGGTCAGTTTCAGTTAAAATCTGAAATTAGTTTGTATAAAATTTGATAGTTTATGTAAATAAACCCAAGACCTAAAAGGTTTATTTATTTTTTGATTTTTAGTAATTTTTTGTTAAAAACTGTTTTGTGACTCACGTCATCTTTTATACCTAACTTCTAATTTTTTAAGAAAGGTATGATTTCCATCATCAGCTCAGCTTCATAATGTGATGATTCCTTAACGCAAATACCTGTTTAAGTTTTGAAAAGTAAACAGAAACACTATTCGTGCCCACAGTTTTCGAGGGTTTCTCTCAATATCGTCAGGATCTGACGGTGAGATCCTATCTAACATAAAAAGAATCATCAAAATAGTATGGAATAAAACACTTTAAAAGAGACCTTGACCTCTGAGTTTGTTTCGGTGTTTCTTCTCAGGGTAGTCAGCTAGAAACACTGGTCTCATCTAGCTTAAACTGCCAAAAAACATTGACGTGTAAAAGTGTTCCTTGTAACCTATTTACATAATAAACATCATTTATCATTTATTTATCAATGTAAGCAGGCACTTATAAGACAAGTACATATTCTGTGCCGAGTGCAGCAAAAAGGCAGTGACCCTGATTTAACATAGAGATGAGATAAAAAGCTGAGATTAATAACTTGGTGGCCTTTAATGTCAAGTTGAAATGCATTTTATGTAAGTTAAGGTGAGATATACAACCATGATACATGAACAGTACTGCCAAAAGAACTGCAAACTGAATAAAGTATTCTGTGTATTTTATTTTTTTAGGCACGCGTTTGACCACTATCTCACCTGATGGTAAGCGATGATGTGGTCGAAGATGGAGCACGCTTGCCTAGAAGTAACCTATTCACTCTTGACTGAAAGACGCCCAAGTTGTATCTGTTCTACCGGATTATCGAATTTGTCGGACTTTAGAGTAGATACTGCCACCGACCCCTTGCCGTCCGAATTAAAAAAAAAAATTACGTTCCTACTGTATGCTTATAAAATGGTCAGATCAAATCATGCTGTCAATTGAAAGGTACTGGGCCTGGACACAGATCCAGTCAATTTTTAAAATCAAAACTACTAACATTATTTAGTTAAGTTCAGAAGATAAGTTAATTTATTTTTTATTTTTTTAAAGTTTAGTCAACAGTGTGAAGTTTGAAATTGCACACGTTTGAGATTATTTGAGATTGTACTTTATTTGTCAAGCAATCCGACGCGATTTGCCGCAAATTGAGCAAAATGAGCATAAGGAAGAATCCTGCCGTTACACCCATTTTAAGCTCGTGTAAAACAATTGTGTGACTGTTTTGGTGTACAATAAAGTTTTATTCTATTCTATTCTAATCTATTGTATTCTATTCTTTTGTTTTCAACGGTCTAAACGCTTTGCGATTTTCTTTGGAAATGACCCTAAACTTGATGGTGATTACGTAGAAAAATAATAAATGTAAAGTTAGGTAATTAATTTCATACGATTTTATTTTTTAGTCGGGCCGAATATTTTAAAATCCACCTCTCATAATTATCATGATCATTACATTGCCGATTTTTAGGGTTCCGTACCCTAAGAGTCCAAACGGAGCCCTATTGCTGTCACTCACGTGTCCATCTGTCTGTCTTTCGGCTGTCACAAAATTTTGTACCGATTTTTTTTAATGTTGTCTAGGGGAGCTCCCATATACATAGATAAAGGGAGCGCGAAAAAAAATTGACCTATCCCATCACATGGGGTATCGTTGTTTAGATCTCGTTGAGTACACAAATACTATAATTTTGGTTTTAAAAAATATGGGAAGCATAGGAATTGAGCGACCAAAGTCAGCATTTTTAACAAAATTTTTTAACTTCCCATTGACCTATGAACTTGAAAGGGAATTGTCGAAAATGGCCCCAGGACCAACAAACCTCTAACATACATAGTAATTATAAGTATATTTTATTATACTTATTGCGAATATCTGTATGAAACGGACACTCTGCGTTCTGCAGATATTGAACAATTAAAAGAGCTTAAACGATTTACGACATCACAAATCAAAAATGTTGTCATCTTTGACAATTAGATTTGAGATTTGACATGACAAAGTGATGCCCAATCTTTCATTTCACACACGTCGATAAAATAAGATAACCTGCATCCTATATTATTACTTATCTTTTTCTATACAATTACTACACATAAGGACGTTTATGCACTACCTCGTATTCGATTCAATTCGTATTTTTTACGAACATCATAAAATGGATGAGAATTCACGAATGGGCGCTTTGCACTTACTCATAGTCGATTCGTATTCGTGATTCGTTTTGGGGAATTTTCATGGTACGTTTTTAAAAACACGAATACGAATCGAATACGAAAGTCCACGTGCACTGATCCGAGATTCGAGTATTCACTGCAAACAATCACTCGAATCGAATCGAATATGAGTGCACAAAACGCCCTTTATTAAGCATGACGGCTACTTCAATCCGTTAAAACTGACTCGATGTGAGAGATTCACGAATATAAACACACGAAAACGAAGCAGTGCACAAACAACCACACATTTATTATGAAAGCTATTTCGAATCATATTAACACGAATATGAACCGAATACGAGGTACGGCACACACGCCTTAGGTGAGATGCATTGTAATATTTATTTTCAAATAGAATAGCACGCTGGGTACTGAACGGTATCGATTTTGTTTAAAATATATCGATACGGATTTTATAGGGCATCCCTAATCCCTTTCATGTCAAATATCAATCATCTCAACTGTCACCTGTCTGACTGCATTGTGTAGTACATTTTTGGAATACATTCGACGACCTGGCTAGGGTAAGTTCTACTATGCAGTACAGCCAACCATAAAACCAAAACCTTGGTTCTTTAAATATAAAAAAGTCTCTAAAACTGTTTTATCCGTCCTTTGCAGAGTCCGCTTAGGTTTTTGTTGCACCCCGGTTTTTTTGCAAAAAATTCGTGTCCTGACTCCTCCCTGTGCGAGTGCGGTTTAGAAGAGGGTAGGTACTCTGGATCACATATTTTTTGAATGCTCAAACAACATCCCTCCCTTAGATTTATATAGCCGCCTCCCTAAATTTAAGATTCCTCTTCCAATTAATTTCCCCTCTCTTTTAACATACTCTTCACCTGATCTACTTGTGGCGCTAATGAAATTCATCCGTCACAATAATATTAAATTATGAGTCGTAAATCCAAATCTGTCCATCTGTGTAGTTGTGGTATGTGTATTTTTAATGTTCTAACCATCATCATATTTATGTATTTTTTGTTTGTTCCAGTCCAGTACTAACCTATCAAGATCAACTATATCAACCGAAGATTTTTATTACGTCTACAGTTGCTGTCCATTTTATTTATTATTTTTTAAATTTCTTTTTTGAAATTATACACACACTTGCTTATCCAATTTACTTTCGACATTGGCAGAATAGTCGACATCGGCTCTACTTGCCATCAACAAAAAATAGAATAGAATAGACGACCTGGCTATTTTTTACGGACTCTGATTGCTTTTATTAACGTGTTACCTGGCTGTGATAACAAATAAGTTTAGTGACAGACATTTACTAGCATATTTCTAAGTATTGAAGGGATTAATTCTTACTGAAAATAATCTCAAAATCTTTGTTTTCTTTTTAAATAAATGGTTTATACAAGGTGTCCGTCATTAAACTTTGTCTTCATGGGCATATACTCGTAATTTAGAACACGCAAAGTAAATTTTCTTCGCTGTTGGATCTGGGGCAAAAGATGTATGGATGCAGAACAATCTCCTTTGGTGATAATGTTACAAATAGTAATATATTGATAAATCAGATTTTTTGTAGGAAACTCCCTCATTTAGTACGGAACCCTAAATGTGCGAAGCCCGACACGCACTTGGCCAGTTATTTTTATCATGTCAAAAATGCCTAATTAAATAATTTTGTTATTTAGTCAAATTCGTTTCACAAGTCACTAACATGATTTTGAATGCCAAACAGCAAACACAACCTTGCATGCTCAGATACGAAAAACGTGGCCCAAGCATATTTAATCATTTCCATCAGATGACAAGCAGATACAGCAGTTGCAAATCACGAACTTCTCCAGACTTTATGAACATTAACATAAGGTTAAATTTACAATAAATGAAAAAAAAATCTATATCCACAACAGAGTAAATGCAGCAAATGTAATGTAATTATAGAGAATTATAACGTTACTGATCACTGCACGTTGATTAGAGGCTATGGGAGACGGTCACAGTCATTGAAGTAATTTGTTTTGTCGCGTGATAAATAATGTGAACACTACATTGTAGTGGGAAGATTGTTCTGACATTGAGTAAGATCTGTAGATTTTTATATCACGTACATATGAGTATTTTTACTAACTGCCCCAAAACGAAAAAAACTTTTTACAAAAAAAATACAACCGACTTCCATAAATAATAGTAAAAAATGCAAAATAACTTTAATTTCGGAAGTCGGTGTTTCTAGTTTGGTTTCTTCGTTATTTGACACCGACTTCCGAAATTAAAGTTATTTTGCATTTTTTACTATTATTTATGGAAGTCGGTTGTATTTTTTTTGTAAAAAGTTTTTTATTTTTCACTTTTTAGTTGTTTTACCCCATTCTAAAACTAAATTAATAGTAAAGTTATGCCCGAATTGATAGCCCCAAAAATAGGGAATTTGAACGTAGTTGGTGAAATTAGGGTGTATCAGGGTGAACTGTACAAATCTGTATACCCCTCCAGAACGCATCAGCGTGATGTAATTTTGTGGAGTGGTGAAAACAATATACAGACATGCGATTGCAGCAATTCTGGAAGGTTTGCTATCATTTATTGAAGAGTTCCATTGTGTATCTCCGAAGTCCTTCATCAGATCTTCATCAAATTAAAATGGGACCAAATGTAAAGCAACAGCTTTCAAAAAAAAAAAATCTTCAAAATCGGTTCACGTAGTTAGAAGAAAAAAAAAAAAAAAAAATACAGTCGAATTGAGAACCTCCTCCTTTTTTTGAAGTCGGTTAAAAATAATGTTTTTCGAGAGTATACGTATATGTATATGTAAGTAAGTTATGGTCTTACCTTGGTATGGTCATGTGAAGAGGAGGGATGAAACACATGTAACTAAAAGAGATATGAATATAAATTTAGAACGATGGAGAGGGAGAGGGAGGCCAAAGAAAGGATAGATGGATTGTGTGAGGAGTGATATGATAGAAAAGGGAGTTAGTGATAGCGTGACGGCTGACAGGACAGAATGGAAGAAAAAAACGTGTTGCGCCGACCCCAAGTAACATGGGATAAGGGCAGGAAGATGATGATGATGTAGGTAAGTTGGTATGCACATATGTTTGTGTGTCTACTTTTTTTGGACGCCTGAATGACTGGATAGATTTAATAAAATAGGGTATCATTATACAGGGTGTAACAGAAAGGTGTGGTCATATTTTAAGAACCGGTTCTGCCCATGGAAATGAACCACTTTCTCTTAGAAAAAATAGAAAATTCTCAAAAAAAAAGTTGGACTTTCCATACAATGTTATCATCAGCTGATCAATATTTGTATGGAGGGTAAAAATTTTTTTTGGGGATTTTGTCATCTTTTCCTGAGTAAAGCTGTTCATATCAATGAGCAGATGCAGTTCTTGAAATATGACCACACCTTTCCGTTACATCCTGTATTCGTGTGCCGAGGTCTATATGAATTTTGAAAAAAATATGAGATGGCGGCAAAAATATAATTTATCGTAACATAGTCGTAAGGGGTATCAAAATAAAGGGGCTGGAGAGACGATTTCAAAAATATAACTCACTAAAAAGTAGGAAATAAAAATTTCTAACGTGTAACGAAGTGGATTTTTCAATAAGTAGTGAGTGAACTACGTACAGGGTGTAACGGAAAGGTGTGGTCATATTATAAGAACTGCATTTGCCCATCAATATAATTTCTTCAAGAAAATCTAAGAAAATTCTCTTTTTTTTACCTGTGTATGTGTGATCAGCCGATGATAACTTTGTATGGAAAGTCCAATTTCATTGTTGGGATTTTTTTTTAGAGTAAGTTGTTCATTTTCATGGGCAGAACCATGTAACAAGGCATTGTTAAAGCCTTGTTTATTTTGTGATCTCTATTCTAAATTATTACGTTCTTTCCTATCTTTTTATTTCAAAATTCAAATATTACTTGCCTTCTGTGTCTACCCTCAGTTTTTATTTTAAAAATCAGTTCAAATTCTGCGGCCGAGCTAGACTAAGCTCCTATCATTTTCCTTCTATTCAATAACTGACAGTTAAAACCAGTCACAGTTTATAGTGTACATACGATTAATGACTGCTTCATAATTATAATCAAGCCTACTGTAAATAATGAAAAATACGTCTTAACCTGTGAAGCCCCGCGACTCACTGGTGAGTCGGACAAAAAAAAAATATTAAAGAGAAAAAAAAAAAATCGGCTGTCAACCCGGGTTGTCGTCGGGGTTCAATTTGACAACCCGGATTTGGCCGCGGGGGTTGAAGGGTCTTGTCGTGTTTATTATCTTCATCCAACTCCTCGTCTACGGTCCTCCTACACTACGTCCCTCCTCTGCGTGTCACTCCTACGACCCTCCTCTACGTGTCACGCCACTCCTACGACCTCCGTTACGTGACAACTGGTTCTTAAAATATGAACACAATTTTCTGTTACACCCTGTATAGATATAAAAGAAATACCCAAACGACAAATCTATTGCTCTGAGGATCAACTCCGTATTTGGAACGTGCGTATGTATTCTAATCAGAGGGACTAGCTAGTGTGAGTTTTATCGAACGCGTTTGCGTAAACGTTCGCTTATGTCAAATCGTATAGAAAAAAGAGGTTATTCGTTATTGTCACTAGGTGGCGCTTATACAGTTTTAGTACGAAATGACATTTACTTTAAGGCTATTGAGTACGTTAAAAAAACCGGCCAACGACTCGCACACGAAGGGTTCCGTACACTAAATTGAAAAAAAAAACACGTTTCTAGAAACGTGTTTTTTATTTGGCTGTATCTCTTGATCCGCAATAGGTAGACAGTTGAAATTTTCACACAGCGTGTATTCATATATTATTATTCGTTGTTTTAGCGGCAACAGAAATACACATTCTGTGAAAATTTCAACTGTGTAGCTACTACGGATCGTGAGATACAGCCCGCTGACAAACGGACGGACAGCGGAGGCATAGTAATAGGGTCCCGTTGGTTACCCTTCGGGTTGGAAACCCTAAAAATTCACACTCGTGGTACTGAGCGTTTGCGCTCTTCTCAATTTATAATGTTCTGAAAAAATCGCGAAGGCGTAAAAATTACGAATCGAACACGAACGCCCATAAATTGTCGAAAACATCTCGAAATTGAGAAGCTTAGCAAGTTTTAACCTTGATTTTTGCCGAGAGAAAAAAGTAGGAGCAGCCTGTTTTTGAAAATTATCTTAATTACCATGGTATTTTATTTTTTAAATTGACTTGAGCAAGAACAATAGAAAAAAGTTGTAGATACTTTAACAAGGAAAGGACTTTTCGAAACGTTTTAAGGTAACTAACTTGTCCTAACTTGTTTACGTCCGTATTGTTCCAACCTTGGTTGCTATCCTAATTAACGTACAATTTTACATTCAAGTTATCCTTATTTAGAAGAACAACTTAAATAATTGGTATCTCTCAAAATTTAATACAATCTTTGTTGTCATGAGAGGCTCTTTTGTCTTCAAAATTGTGAATTAGTAAATGATGCTCTTCATATACCGTGGGTCAAATATTTAAGAGTTTAGAGGTGTGAGGAACAGGGAGTAAAGCCTCGCAAACCTCCGTTGAAAAGGCAGGATCCTCCGACCAGATAGATGTTGTGTCTGGTCCGGGCAACTGCCCGACGATGGTTGATTTCGGACCACCGGGCTTGCGCGATGCAGGATTTGAACCTACATTGTGTGTATCTTCATATACCGTGGGTCAAATATTTAAGAGTTTAGAGGTGTGAGGAACAGGGAGTAAAGCCTCGCAAACCTCCGTTGAAAAGGCAGGATCCTCCGACCAGATAGATGTTGTATCTGGTCCGGGCAACTGCCCGACGATGGTTGATTTCGGACCACCGGGCTTGCGCGATGCAGGATTTGAACCTACATTGTGTGTATCTGTGTGTGTCAAATAAATTAGTTTTCTTTCTTTCTTTACTTGTGAGTTTTTAGTTCGTTTGTGGCGCTATAGATGTCGCTACAAGAACATTATCTTGGAGATGGAGGCTTAAGAAAAGGTTGATGCGTTCTGTGAGAAAAGAAGCACGAAAACATGACGGTTGACAAATAAAAAACCAGTCAAGTGCGTGTCGGACTTCGGACATTTAGGATTCCGTACCAAATATTGGTATTTGTTAGTAAAATATACGTACGCAAACGTTTCCACCAAATTTCATGTTCATAGGTCAATGGGAAGTTAAAAAATCTACGGAACAAAATTTTGTGACAGACGATGGGGACCCATCGGGTACGAAACCCTAAAAAGACGGAAAAAGGAAGAAGGAAACGTGTTTCGACAATCCAAAGTGACATGGAAGAAGGGCTAGATTTCTGTTTTTTCCTGATGGCTATAACCTGGGGGTCTTTAAGACAAAAGTGAATAGGTTACTTCTAGGCAAGCGTGCTCCATCACCGCACACCACACCACACCACACCACATCATCGCTTACCACTAGGTGAGATGGAGGTCAAACGCGAGCCTATCAATGAAAAAAACTTTTTTTAAAAGAAACAACCGACTTCCTAAAAAGAAAATACACTAAAAATTAAATAATAACTTTAATTTCGGAAGTCGGTGTTTTCATTTTATTTCTTCGTTTTTGACACCGACTTCCGAAATTAAAGTTATTTTTTAATTTTTAGTGTATTTTTTTTTTGGAAGTCGGTTGTTTTTTTTTGTAAAAAAGTTTTTTTATTTTTCACTTTTTAGTTGTTATACCCCAGAACTGAAAACCCCAATCAAATGGAACTTGGAATTTAAACATACTCGTATTTGGGTAAAAACAAAACGTCATCGAGTTTTGTTCAGTTTTTCAAAAAACGCTAAAGCAATTTCGATAAAATTTATGTGGGACCACCTCGGGAGTATATTCTTTCGGATAAAAAATTTGAGAGAATTTTGAAAATCGGTCCACAACTGACGGAGAAATCGGTGAACACACATAAAAAAAATTAATAATAAATACAGTATAATAATACATATAGTCGAACATAGAACCTCCTCCTTTTGCGAAGTCGGTTAATAAAAAAAGAAAATGGCCAGAAGATGTAAAAATTGTATCATGTTTAAATGACTTACCACAGATAGTGAACAGCGTAAAGTCGCTGATCAAAGGCATCAGACTGATATCTTCTCCTTTCTTCTCTTTCAGCATCTTCACCATGTCCTGGGTCTTCTCCTCGATGATGGTCGCGAAGTTCTTCAAGATGTTGAAGTGGAAGGTCGGAGTCAGGATCTTACGGCGCTTGTGCCAGTGAGCACCTGGTAGAAATGAGATATTCGATTAAGTATATAATATTTGGCTATGGACAGAGACCTGTCAGGAAAGGGACAAATAAATCTGAAAAACATAATTCAGGGTTCAACTTGACCCAAGCTCAAAAGAAATGTTGCATTGCAATCACTGGCATCTTTCCAGTAGGAAGGGGTATTTATGGATTATCATCATTTAAGCCGAAAGACGTCCACTGCTGGACATCGGCCTCCCCCAAGTTTCACTACAATAACCGATACTGTGCATCTCGCATCCATCGTCATCGGTCAACCTTGTGCGAGGTCTTCCTATGCTGCGTCTTCTGGTAAATGGCCACTCCAGGACCTTTCGGCCTCATCGATCATCTGCTCTGCGGGCAACGTGCCCTGCCCACAGTGCCCACTGCCATTTAAGTTTGGCGTTCTCCTGCGGATATCTTCATTCCTGATTCGATCACGCAAGGAAACTCCAAGCATTCTCTATTGCCCTTTGGGTGACTTTAAGCCTTCCGATGAGGTCCATCGTGAACGACCAGGTTTCAGTGCCATATGTCATCACTGGCACGCACTGGTTATAACTTTCGTCGAGACATACCTACTGTGGTATGTAGGACGGGAAGATACCGAGTAGCTAACCACTTATGGATATGAGCATTCTATTATACTGAGACCAAATGTGCAACGCTAAAACTTTTTTACAAAAAAAAAGCAACCGACTTCCAAAAAAGAAAATACTTACACTAAAAATTAAAAAATAACATTAATTTCGACAGTCGGTGTTCGTATTTTATTTCTTCGTTATTTGACACCGACTTCCGAAATTAAAGTTCTTTTTTTAATTTTTAGTGTATTTTCTTATTTGGAAGTCGGTTGTTTTTTTTTTGTAAAAAAGTTTTTATTTTTCACTTTTTAGTTGTAATACCAGAGACTGCAGGACCTGCAGTGTCGACATTGATAGCGATCGCTTTCTCCTAACAATTGGTCGCTACGTCGGCAAAATAATTGATTTTCTTGAAATATGTACAGAGACGCCGTAAATTCTAACTTGCAAGCACTCGTTTACATCATCTTCCCGCCCTTCTCCCATGTTACTTGGGGTCGACGCAACACATTTTTTTTTCCATTCTGTCCTGTCAGCCGTCACGCTATCACTAACTCCCTTTTATTTCATATCAGTCCTCACACAATCCGTCCATCCTTTCTTTGGCCTCCCTCTCCCTCTCCATCCATCCACATTTATATTCATAACTCTTTTAGTTACATGTGTTTCATCCCTCCTCTTTGCATGACCATACCAAGATAAGCGGTTCCCTTTCAACTTTTCTGCGACTGGCGCCACTTTTAAACTACCTCTAATGTACTCATTTCGCACTTTATCCATTCTCGTTACTCCACACATCCATCTCAACATTCTCATCTCCGCCACGTGCAATCTTTTTTCATCCGTCTTTTTCACAGCCCAACATTCTGACCCATACAGTACGACAGGTCTAATCACGGACTTATAGATTTTCCCCTGTAACTTAAGGGGCATCCGAAGATCGCAAGTTGTTCCAGTGACCTGTCGCCATTTCATCCATCCTGAGTTGATCCTGTGCGTTACGTCTCGGTCTATTATGCCATCCCCCTGAACAAGCAACCCGAGGTACCGAAAGTCGGAGTAGATCGGTACAGGCGTTCCGTTGAGAGCTACAGGCATAGGACTGGAGAGACTGCCGAAATCGCAGAACAGATATTCCGTTTTGGTTCTGCTCAATTTCAGGCCCACACTCTCCAGTCTTTGCCACCACGTCTCCAATCTGCTCTGGACCTCTGAGCCACTTTCGGCAACCAGAACAATGTCATCAGCAAACAGCATACACCAGGGAGCCCCTTCCTGGATGTCCGACGTCAGAGCGTCCATTATTATCAGGAAGAGGTAAGGGCTGAGAGCGGACCCCTGGTGCAAACCGACCGCTACACTGAAACTGTCAGTAGTGCCCACTGCAGACCGGACTTGGATACTGCATCGACTGTACATCGCTCTGATCAACTGCACATACTTCCCAGGCACACCTTTCTCCTTAAGGGCCCACCACAGAACCTCTCGAGGCACTCGGTCATATGCCTTTTCGAGGTCAATGAACACCATGTGCAAGTTTTTATGCACAGCTCTGTATTTTTCACACAGCTGGCGGATAGCGAAAATGGCATCCGTTGTACCCCGACCTGGCATAAAACCGAACTGGTTTTGTGAGATTTCACTCTCTTCTCTCAGCCGCTTTTCAATAACTTTTTCCCATGCTTTCATACTATGTGACATTAACTTTATTCCTCTATAGTTGTTGCACTCCAGCACATCACCTTTGTTCTTGAAGATGTCCACCAACGAACTGTTGCACCATTCATCAGGTATGGCTTCTTCCAGCAACAACTTATTGAAGAACAAAGTTAACCACGTCCATCCATCCACCCGTAATGACTTCCACACTTCAATTGGTATTCCGTCTGGACCAATTGCCTTACCATTCTTCATTCCATTCACTGCTGTTCTCACTTCATCCACATTAACCATTCTCACTAACCCCTCATTCATTGGTTTATTCTCTACAACACTACTCCAGAAATTTTCCTCATTCATCAATCTTTCAAAATAGCCCTTCCACTATCCTTAATCATTTCATCCTCTGATAGAAGCATTCCAGCTTCATCCCTTACACATCTTATCCGACTAACATCCTTCGCCATCCTCTCTCTGGCTCTAGCAAGCCGGTACAGATTTTTTTGGCCAGCTGGACTGTCCAGTGTATCGTACAGTTTGTCTTGAGCTTTACATGAAAACTTAAAATTTATTTAAATTTTAAAGAATATATTTACCGCTTGTAACAATTAAATTAACTTTTCAAAATATAACAGGACATAAAAGTTTGCCTCCTTGCAACATCATTTTTTAGCGACCGATCGTTAGGACATAGCGGTCGCTATAAATGTCGAGACTCTGCAGTCTCGACATTGATTGCCATGGGTGGTTATGAAACTGAAGGTCGCAGAACACTGTTTTTTTTTAAAGTACGTCTCTACACGTCTCACACAGACGTATGACAAAAAATCTAATTTAGTCGGCTTAGACCGGCATAATTAAATTTCATTTTGCCGGTCTGAACCTAATTAATATTTATAAAAACATAATGAATACTTTGAAGTTAATACATGAATATGGGACAGTTTTTAGGTACCAAGCCAATCAAACAAAACTGCACTGGGACTGCAGTAACAACATATTCACACACAGCGTAATAAATGGACTGCACTGCCAACATATACCAACACACACCGTAATTCTTACAAAAAACAAATACATCATTGTGCAAGATGATGTGTTTTTGTATGTATATGACACATACCACATCATCATTCTCCTGCCCTTATCCCAATTTATTTGGGGTCGGCGCAACATGTCTTTTCCTTCCATACTCCTCTATTAGTCGTCATCTCTGTAGTCACCCCCTTTTTACCCATATCCTCTTTCACACAGTCCAACCATCGTTTCTTTGGCCTTCCCCTACTCTTATAGCCATCCACATCCATACACAAGACTTTCCTCACGACATTTTCTTCATTCCTCCGCATCACAAGCCCATACCATGACAACCGACACATACCACATATTTGTATCTAATTCACATTTTATCTAAGTTCATTTTTTTTTCTTTATAAATAAGATAATAATCGTTTTGTAGATTAACACTTTTTATGTTTTTATTAGCATTGTACCTAGCATGTAAACAAATTTTATTATGTAATTAGGAAGGGTACTGTCTCCTAAGATACAGGTCAACTACCTAGTTCAGGAGGCAGAGCTTTCATGTAACATCACACCTGTTTGCAAATAAATGTTTTTTTTGTTCCTACAACATAAATGTCATAATCAGGAAGCATCAATATCTATCGGAACATATGTAGGCAAATAAAAGGTTTTAAAGGAAAAGATATATTGAGAAGTATCTACCTCATAGCCCTGGCTGTAATACATCGTATAACGTTTCAGTAGAACTTGATCTCAAACTATCTTCGACACCTGGCATTTACGACGAGCTTAATGGGTGTAAAGTTGAGATGGGTCAGGATCAAACGAACCAGCTGACCGTTCTCATACATAGTAGGTATACATAAAGACGAATGTCTGTTGCATCTAGTTTTAGTCGTTTAGATTTTAATTGATTAAATTAATTAATTGTATTGTTTTTGTATCATTAATGTTAATTAAATTGTATTATTGTAATTATTATTTTTGTCTACACTATTGCATTAGTTTACTGTAATGATAGCCGTATGTATGTCTGTAATAAATAAATAAAAAATAAATTAAGGGAGCGATCACAATGAAGCGGAACCAAAAGGAGGCTTTTTTTGGGGCAATCCCGGCACATTATTCTCGACCACTACAACTCCTGAAAGCCTGAATCAACAGTGGCTACCACCTAAAAAAACGCCCAGGCAATGAAGCTTATGCCTAGAGGTAGCGGATAAATTCTGAAAATGAGTTACCGCACCCCTGAGCATTCAGGCAGGGAAGGAACAGGGGTAGGTTTTAATCAGTAAGAGTCTGACACGCCCTCCCGCTCCACCCAGAGCGGGAGAAGTCTTTGGATGATTTCCCAACCCCCAAAAAAAAAAAAGGCAATGATGCTTGACGAGTCCCAGAGAAAGGATTAAACTGTCTTGGGTCCCTCTAAGAAATTAATCAGAAAAGAACAGCGGAGGAGTAAGAAAACTCATATCTTGGGGCGAGACTTGCAGGAAAGTCTCTTCAAATTATCTTCATTAACTTCAGCCCAACTTTACTCAGTAGTGGGCACAGGCCTCAAATCAAACTGTCTCCTTGTGTTTGTTCGACCGATCTGCACGCTCACAATGAAGGGAGATCTAATCCCGGGCCTGCGGACGGCGAGCAGTGGGTAGCTCGCCGTCCGATCAGCACCAGGTCCGTGAGTCGATGGCGCGTAGTGTTCCACGCGCGCCTCAAAGAGATGTTGTCAGCCACCACTGACGGGGCCCATCGTGGCCGGTGCCTGCATGCCTAGGGGTAGCTGATAAATTCTGAAAATGAGTTACCGCACCCCTGGGCACTCAGGCAGGGAAGGAACAGGGGTGGGTTTTAGTCAGTACAAATCGTCCGATGACTTCTCCCGCTCTGGGTGAAGCGGGAGAAGTCATTGGACGATTTGCCACTCCACCAAAAAAAAAACGGCAATGATGCTTGATGACTCCCGGAGAAATGATTAAATTGTCTTGGGTCCCGCAAAGAAATTAATCAGAAAAGAACAGCGGAGGAGTAAGAAAACTCATATCTTGGGGCGAGACTTGCAGGAAAGTCTCTCTCTGATCATCTTCATCATCTTCAGCCCAACTTTACTCAGTAGTGGGCACAGGCCTCAAATCAAACTGTCTCCTTGTGTTTGTTCGACCAATCTGCACACTCCTTAAAATCACAATGAAGGGAGATCTAATCCCGAGCCTGCGGACAGCGAGCAGTGGGTAGCTCGCCGTCCGATCAGCACCAGGCCACAGTTCCACGCGCGCCTCAAAGAGATGTTGTCAGCCACCACTGACGGGGCCCATCGTAGCCGGTGCATGCATGCCTAAGGGTAGCGGATAAATTCTGAAAATGAGTTACCGCACTCCTGGGCACTCAGGCAGGGAAGGAACAGGGGTGGGTTTTAGTCAGTAAGAGTCTGACACGCCCTCCCGCTCCACCCAGAGCGGGAGAAGTCATTGGATGATTTCCCACCCCAACAAAAAAAAAGGGAGATCTAATCACGTCTAAGATTGATCGAGTCCTCCACTTCTCCGCTCCGCTCTGCTTATTTCCGCTTCAATTATTGAAAAACCGATCTTTATCAAAATAAAGATCGGTTTTTATTGATATAATAAAGCAAAAAATACGTGTTCAATATTTTTCAATAATCTAAGTTACGGATTAAATAGAATTACATTTTTTTTTACTCTGAAATCATCTCTATTGCATAAAAGCTCAACTTCGGAGAGAGAGCGGTGATTTTATGCAATTCTATAGGTGTGTTCCGTGTACATCGGCTTACCCACACCTCCAGGCGCTAACGCATCAGTCTAATCGGCTTAGCTTTCGCTTCGTTAGTCAATCACCACCACTCAGCAAAGTTAGAGCTACGAGGAAATTCTAAGTAATCTTCATAGAATTCACTCAACTAAATCCCCTGTTAAATCAATCGATAATAACGCGTGTTAGTGCTTCCGTGTAGTTTGAATTAAGAAGTTTGGTTGTCCTATTTCTCTCCATAACAATAAAATAAAAAATGGACATACATAAAAAACAAAACACACACACACAGTCGAACATGGAACCTCCTCCATTTTCGAAGTCGCTTAAAAATAGACTATTCACACCTATTATAGAGGTCTCAATAGTCTATGTCTCTGTCTACACACACTCACAAACTTTCGCCTTTATAATATTAGTATGATGTAATACTTATTAGCAGGTTAGATGGGCAAAATTCTCCATAGAAATGAATTAAGAACCTGTTGATCAGTGTGTAGTGACATTTATGTCGCCACAGACGAAGTAAACACACAAATACTGCATCGAAAGAAAGAAAGAAAGGAAAAGTATTTATTTGCCACAAAGTAACGACATACACAACAATACACAAAACAGTCCGAAATTACCCAAACTAGACACAACACCCGTCTGGTCGGAGGATCCTCCTTTTGCAATGAAGGTTTGCGGGACTTTACATCCTGTTCTACACACCTCTATATGTGTTCAGGCCCTACGCGCGTCAAATGTCAACATCCGCCAAGCCCCGTTGACAGTCGGCCATCGTGTAACTACAGACTATGTCATGATCCGGGTGTGTTAACCTTGCCACAGGTCTAAACACCTTGGGTAATAGTAATAATAGCGGTTTAAAACGCGTGAAACAGGTTTTTGGCAATTTTTTTGGCAAGGCAAACGGAATTTCCCCACTGGCACACCGGTGCAGCGGTGTGCCGCTAGACACTGAAATGTCTAATAAGATGGTTATTTTTAGGGTTCCGAAAGTTCGAATGAAAACTGGCTGTCTGTCCGATCATTCCACCCGCTGATCTCCGAAACCACCGGGCCTAAAATATCGAAAAAAATACAGGAGGTGTTCTTTACAGATTATAGATTACAGGAAAATAAGAAATATAAAAAAATAACTGAAAAAATTATTTGTTCGGAACCCTATGCGTGCGCATACGACTCGCTCTTGGTCGGTTTTTTTTATAAATAAGGCCTTCATTATATCAGTATGTAGGTGCACCAACTTTTAAACAATCAAAAATAATCAATCTGCCTAGCCTTTTCCCAACTATCTTGGGGTCGGCTTCCAGTCTAACCGGATGCAGCTGAATACCAGTATTTTACATGGAGCGACTGCCTACCTGACCTCCACAACCCAGTTACTGGGTAATACGATACCCTTTGGTAAGACTGGTTGTCAGACTTTCAGGCTGCCGACGACCAGTAACGACTGTCAAAGATCCACGATTGACAGCCGTGACCAACGGCTTAACATGCTTTCCGAGGCACGGAGGAGTCTCGGTTTGTAAAGATGTTCACCCATCCATGGACCAACCCCGGCAAGCGTACCTAACCTGATGAAATCGACCCGTGCGGCTGTTATTACTTTAGCGACGAACTTTTAAACAAGGAAGTAAAAAACAAACCCAGTATCTAAATTCAAAATTCTTCCCAATTAATTACTTAACAAGAACGGATCGTTTTCCTCATCAAGGCTTAAGTACTTATTTACTTTGGATGACGTGGCTGAAAGCAGTTCTTTGGATACATAACAATCTTTTGAAGGAACACTGTAACATGAGCGTACTGCCTGAAAAAACTTAAAAAAAAACATAAAACGGCCTAACTTTGAGCTTGAACGTCATAACTTTGAGCACAGATCTTTGGGCTCTTTCAAGCCGCAACAAGTGAGTTTTGCATGTTCCGCCCCAGACACCAATGCAATACCCGATCACCGATTGGGCCAATGCGTAATATACCGTACGTAGTAGCTCGTAATCAGCAACATGTCGTAGTTCCTTAAATACCCATATGAGTTTTCTAATTCGCGTAGTGGTTAACTCTATGTGCTGCCGCCAAGTAAGCTTATCGTCTAGTAGTACACCCAAATATCTAACCGTATTTGACTCACTAAATGCTAGACATGAGCACGACGTGTGGTCCTGGGAGGTGTCACATGCATGTAACTTGACACAAATTTTGACCGGCTTCAGTTTAGCTTTAGAGAAACTAAAATGGACAAGGGTAGATTTAGATAGGTTTAATGTTAGTAGGTTAGACCTTAACCAGTTGCTTACTTTAAGCAAGCCAGACTCGGCGTTTTGTCGAACCTCCTCCCAGGTCCCCCCATGAAATACGAGAGCTGTGTCATCAGCATATGTAAAAATCTTGCCATTAGCAAGAGCTAGCTGACACAGATCATTAATGTAGATCAGGAAGAGACTAGGGCCAAGGATGCTACCCTGTGGCACACCGAATGTAACCAGGGCTTCTGAGCTAACATGTTCTCGAATTTTTACTCGCTGTCTACGATCACTAAGAAAGTCCTGATAAATCTTTAGGGCCATACCCCGAACACCAATCCGTTCAAGCTTGTTTACGAGCAAAGGTATCGAAACTGTGTCGAAAGCCTTGGCTAGGTCAAGGAAAACGCCAATACACTTTTTTTTGGTATCTAATTGGGATGTGATGTGATCGACAAGCTGTCCTATGGCGTCCTCTGTACTTCTTCCAGACCTAAAGCCAAACTGTGCATCCGACAATATCCTATTATGTTCTAAAAAGCTGATTAACCTAGTGTTCAGAACCTTTTCCAGTATCTTAGACATTGTCGAGAGAACCGAGATAGGCCGGTAGTTTTTGACATCGTCCTTCAATCCATTCTTGTAGATAGGCGTTATTAAGGATTTTTTGAACACTTGTGGAAAAACTCCTTGAGAAATGCACAATTCCATGAGTTTTGTTAAAGGGGGGACGATGACGTTTCTCGCTAATTTAAGAAATTTAGCAGATATGGCGTCCCAACCAACGGCACAGTCATTTTTTAGATTGAGTATCAATGCTTCGATTTCATGCTCGTCTGGGGGTATCAGGACTATTGAGTTGAGATTCGAAGTAATACCCGGTCCATGTGATAATGGGTCAGTGATGCGAGTATTAGTGTTAGTGATAGCATCAGCTAGGTTTTTACCTACATTAGAAAAATAATTATTTATGTTCTCTATCGAGTTGGAATTACTACACGTATTTTTAATGAGAGTGTCTGCCACTGATTTTTGTTTCTCCTGATGAATTATAGTTTTAACAGCGTTCCACTTATCTTTATTGGTTTTTGAGTTTAGTATAAGGGACTTTTCATAGTTTCTTTTTAATTTTTTTAGTAACGTGTTGCAAAAGTTGCGATATCTTTTATAAGATGTTTCGATAACATTATTTAGAGGGTTTAAAGAGAATTCCTTGTGTAGTCTATCTCTGTGTCGTATGCAACGTAGTAGCCCAGGAGTTAGCCAAGGTTTAAGTAATCTTTTTCGACTAGGTCTTAGATGTACTGTTGAGTAGGAATCTAGAGTCGTGGCAATTTTATCAATAAATAGAGCGGCGGCGTCATTAGCATCAGCATCCTGATTTATGAATGAGAAATCAACAGTCTCCAAATATTTTACGGCCGCATCGTAATTTATTCTTTTCAGTGTAGATCTTTGGTCTCTTTTTTGATAAGATCGACATACACTCAATATTACTGAGGCGTGATCGGTCACCGTGGAGTTAATCACAAAAACATTTGCTTGACGAGTCGTATTGAGCATCGCATGGTCTAAACAATTTTGTATCCTAGTAGGATGTGAGTGACCCGGTAATAACCCCAATTCAGCTGTGAGATTCAGATAAATGACAGAGAAACACAAAAAAAAAGAAAAGCTGGGGGACAATATGCGTCACATCCAGGCAAAACGGCCATCGCTCAGCTTAGTGCTGTGACCCTATGCAAGACAGAGCCCCAGCGCTGGTTTTCACGCGACAGCCGGAATACTCAAATTTTGTCGAAACCCATGGGTTTCCGCCTAGGCTTCCTCGGGAGCTTATCTGTTGCAAATTAGTCACACTATCACGTTCTGCCGGATAAGCGTCGTGTTACCAATAACCCTATACAGGGTGTGGTCATGTTTTAAGAACTGGTTCTGCCCATGGAAATGAACAACTTTCTCTAAGAAAAAATAGAAAATCCCAAAAAAAGAAATTGGACTTTCCATACAAAGTTATCATCAGCTGATCAATATTTGTATGGGAGGTAAAAACAATTTTTGAGAATTTCCTCAGTTTTTCTTGAAGAAAGTTGTTCATATTAATGGGTAGATGCAGTTCTTAAAATATGACCACACCTTTCCGTTACACCCTGTACACAGGGTGTAAGGGAACTAACTTAACCGTTGCAGCTACATGAAAAGGGTTTTAGGAGATTATCCATAATTTTTCGTGGAAATCCAAACACGTTCTGTGAATGGGGATACCCATTCACAGAACGTTCCATTCTACACAAATTTTTTTATTGATGCCAATCGACCCTGTTTCTAATATTGATCAAAAACTTCTATGGGACCAAACCAAACGGGTTTTTTTTCATGTTCGAGTGTTAAAAAAGTCAGAAATTGCAAAAAAAATCCGATACATTTTGTAGGAACTAGACTATTTTGTTCTTTATGTCAATCGTACCAATCAAAAGCTTCCATTGGACTAACCTTCGTTGGAGTACTAAAAAGTCAGAAATCACAAATCTCATCCCAATAGGGTGAAACTATGGTTGCACTACTAACAAAACGTCATAAACTATCACGCCGGCATTGCGCGAGGGGCTAGATAGTGGTGTCTTGTAGTACACCCACATTTCGTCAGTTAGATTGGCGTAATAGGGGTGAGCCCGGGCACTAATAAGACTACTGTTTAGGAATTGTATATAAGCAAAAATTCAATAACTACTTTTTACATTATTTGTCTCTGCATCACTCAAAGGTTGACTGGTAGAAAATGCCTGAGGCATTAAGTCCGTCGCAGTACTTGTGTGTGCATAAAAGCAGAGAAACATAAAGCGGGAAAGCAGAGTCGCTCACCATCGGGCTCGTCTAAAGGCGCTGTGATGGACCACAAACAGCAGGTTCCACCGAAGAACACATGCGATGAGGACGGCTTCATCAAGGTGGAGAGAAAGAAGAGGAAGCCTACTTATCGCAACCAGTGTGGGACGGCGCCGACAGGATCTAACATGCTGCTACGTCCTGCAGTACCGACGACGCAGCTGTACGTGTCCCGTTTGCATCACTCTACGAAGACTGAGGACATCGTAGAGTACATGCGGGTGAAGACCAACTGGACCTTGAGGGTGGAGAAGTTGGAGGCACGCCATAACACGAATTTCAAGTCGTTCGTGGTGCGCGTTCCGACTCACCATTTGATGACCTTCCTCAAGGAAGAGTTTTGGCCGAAAGGTGTGCTGTATCGGCGTTTCAGCGGCCAGCTACGCGACACCTCGCAGCGTAACATGACGCCGTCACTTCGTGTGCAGTAGTTTTTATGTTTATGTTTTTCAATATGTATTAGTTTATTATTTTTTAAGTTTATTTTTTGTATTTTATTTATGGGCCTTAGTTGCCTGATAACAGATCATTATTATTATTATAAAGAATAAAATAGAAATAAATCTGGCACTCCGGGAGGAGGTACCGTCAGAAGTGAAAACAAAAAACTTGAACAAGAATGCCCAACGCGCCCGCAACGAGTGCTCTCATAGCGAATCGCGTAGTTGTGGTCGGTGGCGCGCGAGTTCAACTGTTTTTTCCCATCTCAAAACTACCCGCCTAAAGAAGTTTTCACTTCAATAAAAAAAAAGTTGGCCGTCATGGGACGCCCGGCAGATATGAAACATCTATTTTGTGTGTTGTGTTTTTTTCGTGTTGTTGTTGTTGGTTGTTGTTGTTGGTTGTTGTTGTTTTTTGTTGTTGTTGTTGTAGTGGTTGGTTGGTTGTTGTTGGTTGTTGTTTTTTTTTGTTGTTGTTGTTGTTGTTGTAGTGCCTGGTTGGTTGTTGTTGTTTGTTGTAGTTGTTGTTGGTTGTTGTTGCTGTTTGCTGTTGTTGTAGTTGTGTTACTTTTTTCGCATAGATGTTTCTAGGGAGGAGAAGGGAGTCGAGAGCGGCGGCGTAGTGGGGACATCGTGGCACGACAGCGTCATGCCGTTAGCCGTCATTCGAGTCGATTTTACTGTTTGTTACTGTGTGTTAATTTACTGTTTTTGATTTTGATGTTTCACATCAAAAGTCAGATTCGACAGTTGAAGCCCACTAATTAAAAAATAAATAAAGACCAATAATAAGCTTCCAGGTTTTATAGTATTACCTGTGCTCAAAAGTAGACCATCGCCCAGCCAGTCCTTCAGGAACTGGTAAGGAGCACTCTTCTTGATATTCTTTGAATGAGCCAATACCGCCTGAAACAAGACAAATTTATTTAGCATACCTATACAACAGATCATTCAATCATTCGTTTAGGTTTATTGGCAGACCAGCATCAGACAGTATCTGTCTGGCAACATTGCTGAAATGAACCTTTTTGGCGCAGCCGTGAGGCACACGCTATGTTTTTATTTTTTTGTGATTGCTACTTCCGTTTTTTATTAGGGTTCCGAAAGTCTGAATCAAAAAACAGAACCCTTATAGGATGACTCGTGTGTCTGTCTGTCTGTATGTCTGTCTGTCACAGCCAATTTTCTCCGAATCTGCTAGACCGATAGAGTTGAAATTTGGTACACACATGAATATCTGTGACCCAAACACGGACGTGTACCCTAAATAAATTAATTTGGAACTATGGAGGATCACTTTTGAGGAGAAAATAGAAAGAAAGAAAGAAAAATTTAAAAAAAAAACGGAAAATCTGAAAATTAAAAATCAAAGTTTTTCAAACTGTCGTGTGACATATCAAATGAAAGGGCACATTGTGAGGGTCTCGAATATATTTTTTTCATGATTTTAAAATACATAATTTTCAATGTATTTAAGAAAATAGATGAAAAATAGCCCCCCCTCCCCGCCCCTCTTTTTTTATCTCCGAAACCACTAGGCCTAAAATTTTGAAAAAAATACAGAAAGTAGTTCTTTACTTATAGATTACAAGAAAACCTGTAAAGTGGAGGCTGTTTAAAAAAACCTGAAAAAGATATGATTTGTTCGGAACCCTTTGCGCACGAATCAGACTCGCTCTTGGCAAGTTTTTTTTTTAATCATTTATGTCAACCTGGTGACTGTCGACAAATATATTTTTTTCTTTTCTTTTACATAATAATACTAGCGCACTTATATCTATACAGGTTTACCGGTAACTCGACATATTTCCGACACGACAGCACGTGAATAGTGTGACCTATTTTGTGCGAGAAAGCCTAGGCGGAAACAAATGGGTATGCTATACATAGCCAGTGTGGTTCCTTAAAAAGAATTTGCCATTCAAGGTCAGGATACTATGTGAAATGTTTCCGGGTCTAAGCGGTTCAGGCTCCGGGCCAAAAGGTCACTGTTATTTTTGAAGACCTTTGTGAAAAAGTTCATCTAAAATGTATTCAAGCGATCATTTTCCTCAGCGAAATGACCCCGGAAGGACCTGACCCTGATATGTATGCATAGAACCAACCCTCACTGCAGAAAAGCCATCACCTTTGACCATCATACAAGATACGTGGAGGAAATAAGAAACAGAATTATCCATTGGCATGTTCCAAAAAATAAAGGACAAAGGTCGAATTTAGTGTAGGATAGAAATACCGATATATACCACATTCCACGTTGAAACCCGACGGAAAAATTCTTGCGAAAGTCCAAAAAGACTTACCGAATAACTGAAAAAAGCGGCCAAGTAGTTCGCACATTTAGGGTTCCGTACCAAATATATTTTAACTATTTGTATGGCTTTGGGTCAACTAGATGATATATGTAGAAATTACACAAATTTGCACAAATAATGGTTACGAGAAGAAACATCGATCCAAATGTAGGACAATAAAGTACGGCGTACCTCAGGGCAGCGTGCTGGGAGCACCCCTTTTCTTGCTGTACATTAATGACCTTCCCGGACACATAAACCATCCTATGGTACTATTTGCTGACGACAGCACAGTAGTAGTTAAATGCGGCGATCCTATGACTTATGAAAAAGAAATAAAAATGACATTAAATTCAATTATATCGTGGTTTGACAACAATAATCTTATTATAAACTTGGAAAAGACTAAAATTATGCATTTTTTACCAAAGAATTCCGAGTAAGATCCCTGACATTTATTATTTAGGCACTCCAATAGAGTCAACTACTGTCACCACATTCCTTGGTATCATAATAGATAACAATTTGACCTGGAGATCCCAGACAAACGAAATTTGTAAAAAAATTAATAAATTTGCATATGTTCTTTACAAACTATCGAAGACTGTAAGCCTAGAATCAGTACTAACGGCTTATCATGGTTATGTTGCATCAACACTCAGGTATGGCATAATGTATTGGGGCAACTCAGTCGATAGAGAACTAGTATTTAGAGCTCAAAAAAAATGTATCCGAGCTATGTGTGGCCTAAATAGCACCGACAGTTGTCAACCGTTTTTTAAAAGTCTAAAAATCTTAACCTTACCATCATTATATATTTATGAAACTCTTATATTTGTTAAAACACATATCTCGCAATGCAAATTAGCGTTCAAAAGTTACTATAGAAAGCTACGTGACAAAAATAAATTAGAACTCGAAATTACACGTGGCAAAACAGCCTTAATGAATAAAAGCACTTTCTGTATAGCCACAAAAATATATAACAAGCTGCCTGAGGCATTAAAATTATTAAATCTGGACAAATTCAAAAGTGTTCTCATGAAAATTCTAACCAATAAATGCTATTACTCGCTTAGGGACTATTTTGATGACAGATACCTGTTTTGACATTATTGTATTTTTTATTTTTTTGATATTTACATAATTGACTTCACATTTTAAGTTGTTACTGTTGACATTCTAGAAATAATTTGTTGACTTTGTAAGTACTTGTTTTGTTATTTTTGTATTAATTTGAAATTTTATTGTTGACATTTTGAAATTATTTTATTAATTACTTGCTTTGACATTCTTGTATTAATTTAAAATTTAATTAATTGACATTATCATAATTTAATTTTGACATCATCTTATGTAATATCACGAATTGAATTGTTTACATTTGGGTTGATCTAGTACCTATTTTTATTTGAAATTGAACTAATCGACATGGAAATATTTTGTTTATTATATTCTAGTTCTTCCTATAATTTTAACTGATAATGTGTAATGAATAATTAAATCAATGATAATATTTGTACGCCTAATGGCAAAACATAGAGAGCCTGTAAAAATTTAACATCTCACACAACGTGTAAATGTACCTATGTTCACAAATAAAAAATTCTGATTCTGATTCTGATTCTGATTCTGATGCTTATGTATCTTTTGCTGTGCATTTTTTTTTGTACTTTTTTTAGAAATTATGTGGTTATGGATCTTTTATGGTCTGCAATAAAGTTTTATTATTATTATTGTGGGAAAACGTGTAGTTTTTCTTAGCTCTGGGCTAGTTTTAAGCTACATTAACGGGCCAAGCCAAGTCAATGTAGCGTGAGTTGAGTACAATCTAAGGTGTAGGATTGATGTTATGAGGAAAAATTTCATTTTCTTCTATCTGCATGAACTTCCTCACTATTCTGCAGGTGTTTAGAATTATTATTATTATACTGTGATTTGAAGACTGCAGCTCCAACCGTTTGGCTGCAAAACCTGTGTGACAGACGACGGACAGACGGACACGTGAGTGACAGCAATAGGGCTCCGTTTGGAACCTTCGGGTACGGAACCATAAGAAACGAGAATAGTATGAGAAAAGATTTTTCTGCAACTTATGGTTTTAGGGTCCCGTAGTCCTAACAAGGACAAGGAACCCTTATAGTTTCAGTCTGTCTGTCTGAGGCATAGCTTAGAGACTGTTAGTACTAGAGCATAGGTGTTACCGTTAGAATGCGAACACAAATTTTAATAAAAGCAGCTCCAGTTAATCTGCATATCAACGGATGCTACACCGGTAAAGCGCGGAAGACAGTAAACGTATCTATTTTAACTCAACTTTTTACTTCTTTTGTTTTCTTTTTTAGCGTAGGCGGAACTGAAATATTATTTATTCTATACTTTTCATACATTCTATACAATACCGAATGTTCAGCCGGCGATGTGCTAACGACGCGACGCTCGTATTTCTAGTGCAGGGCTCCTATTTCTGTCAGCAGGATTAGGAACCCAACACGAAAGGGATGACGGGGGCTTCGTGCGCTCGTTTTGCTCGCTCACTCTAGGCCCCTTCATCCCCTTTGAACCTAACCTGTCCGTGTCAGGGTACCCTAAGTTCCCGAGCTCGCTTCGCTCGCTCTTGGACTTATTAGTTACTCAATTCAACTTAAACAAATCTTGTACCTTATTACAATGAATTCTTATGTTTTATTCAAGCAAAGAACCGTATGCTTGGTCGTTAGACTGCACTTTAACTGATTTACGCATATTAGCGGTAACATATACAGGGTGGGAACTATCAACGGGGCAGTAAGTGGAACTACTTAACCGTTGCATGCAGCTACACGAAAAGGGTCTTAGGAGACTATCCTTAAATTTTGATACCCAAACATAGTTTTTTTTTTTAAATATAGTTAGCAAGAAAATTGCAATTTTACACAAATATTTTTGTTAATACCAATCGACCCTGTTTTTAATGCTGATCAAAAACTTCTAAGGTACCAACCCAGGTTGAAGTACTAAAAAAGTCAGAAATTGCAAAAAAAAAATCCAATACTGTACCTAATTCTTTTATTTTAATCTGTGAATGGGGTTCAAAATTTCACGAAATATTATGGATAGTCTCTTTTTTTATTTTGGGATGGGAAATCATCCAATGACATCTCCCGCTCTGGGTGGCATGTCAGACTCTTACTGACTAAAACCCACCCCTGTTCCTTCCCTGCCCTGAGTGCCCAGGGGCGAGGTAACTCTGTTTCGAATTTATCCTCAACCCCTGGGCAGGCATCGGCCATGACGGGCTCCATCATGAATGCTGACAACTCTTTGAGGCGCGCGTGGAACACTATGCGCCGTCGACTGTCGGGCCTGGTGCTGATCGGACGGCTAGCTACCCATTACTCGCCGTCCGCAGGCCCGGGTATAGATAGTCTTCTAAGACCCTTTTCGTGTAGCTGTAACGAACTTTAAAAGAAAACTATCACGGTTAAGTTAGCTCTGTTACTTTAAGTAATAGTCGCCGAAATCCTTAGAAAAAGATACTTTGGTATAGTTGCTAGGTACTTATTAAATATTTTCGGTTAGTCCCGCTATGCTCTATTCCCACTATATGCTCTACTCGAAAAATACATACTAAAAAGTTTCACTATACACGCAATTCTTCGATTCTACGTAAACAATGGATGGTACAGTTGGAAAGCAAAGTGTTTGAATTCAAGTTAAAAAATGTATGGCGCTATTCGTTTATGCGTAAGCGTCTGTACTTAATTAAAATTTCTTTTGTCTCGTTCTGACAATCAAAAAGTCAAAATGACAAATAAGGACAAACGAATTTCAGAGCAATTTTAAGTTAAGAAATGTTTATGAATAGTAATCAAGTCGAAAGACTTCGTTACAAATCCTATCTTACTAAAATTACATATTATAAATGCGAAAGTTACGATGTTTGAATGTTTGTTACGCACTCATGCTTCAACGGCTGGACAAACTACTGAACTATTTTCCGAAACGTTTTCATTCATTCACTCAAACCATGCCATCACCCCGCCCCAGTTAGCGCTGAGTGAATGAAATCGAATGAAAAAGTTTGGAACACATTTTGTGAAGAATTTCCCGGTGCTAGATGACAATTTCCCGGTACTAGATAGTGACAATTGAAAAGCTTTTATGTAGCCGTCTTTATTATCTTTCTGTGTTCGAATAGGAACCGTGTGTGACGACTTTGACCTAGTTTTGTAGTATCTGAACTGACTGGAGTATTACACGCTTAAAATTAGGTTTGGTTGAAATACTAGGGAGAATAAAGCTATTTACAAAACCATGATAATTTTGCCCTTCAAAGTGATTAGTTACATCACTACATATTATAAAACAAAGTCGCTGCATCTGTCTTTTGTTTGAGTGGGAGGGCGTGTCAGACTTTTGCTGACTAAAGCCCACCCCTGTTCCTTCCGTGTCAGACTTTTACTGACAAAAACCCACCCCTGTTCCTTCCTTGCCTGAGTGCCCAGGGGCGTAGTAACTCTGTTTCGAATTTATCCGCGGCCCAACTCCGCTTGCCTGGGTTCACTTTACATTGCACGCAATAAAAAATTGCTTTTTTTTATACCTAAAAATAAAAGTCGTTTCCCAGCAATAGTTTTTGCGCAAAGCTACTTTGTTAGATGTAGGTACGCGTAGTTGACGGCTTTGCGATGTGTCTTTTTACAGCCTGTATGTATATGAATTTCGGTTGGGTAACTTTTAACCGATAGAAATCACAATAAACTGTACCCAACAACATAAAATCTGTCTGTGGGGTGTCTGTCTGTTTGTGAGGCCGCGTTTTTCCTTTAAACTATGCAACGGATTTTGGGAATTTGTTTCGGAAGATTTATATGTTAATCTGTCTAGCTTTCTCCCAACTATCTTGGGGTCGGCTTCCAGTCTAACCGGATGCAGCTGAATACCGGTGTTTTACATGGAGTGACTGCCTATCTGACCTCTACAACCCAGTCACTGGGTAATACGATATCCCTTGGTAAGACTGGATGTCAGACTTTCAGGCTTCTGACGACCCGTAACGACTGTCAAAGATCACGATAGACAGTCGAGACCAACGGCTTACCGTGCTTTCCGAGGCACGGAGGAATGTCGGTATGTAAAGATGGTCACCCATCCATGGACCAACCACGGCAAACATAGCTTAACCTGATGGATCGACCCGTGCGGCTGTTATTACTTTAGCCACGAGCTCTACATATGGTACGTAATATACTAAAGTATTTTCGTAGTCTTGATAAGATGTAATCCCCTGGCCACAGCCCAGCCACCAGCGGCACGAATTGCGGCGCGGCGAGAGCGGCGAAAACAAATGTAGGAAATGCGATATAGGGACTAATCTCTAGTTAAAATCTTCCGTGTTATATCGACCAAAGCAATAGCCCAATAGAAAATTAAATGGAAACTAAAATCCATCAAATACCTACTTACGAAAGACATCACAACTGACAGATTTGTAATTAACCCGGTCGACGTAGGCTCATTGTAATGTCTTGCTTTACTTGAACGCGTTAGATTAAACTGTCTATTCAAATAACCCGGCGTTACTTCGATACAATAAGTTAGCTTAGTCTGTCAGTCTTCGTGAGCGGTAGGCCTACTATCACAGAGCAAGGAATACGCGCCGGCAAAATCATCTATTGGCTTGTTTCTAAGAAACAATATAACAAAGGATAAAATACCGGTACCTATTTGGTGGTTTATAAGTAGGGTAAATATTTCCGGGAAACGACGTATTTAATATGGGGTAGAAATACCGATGTTTACCGCATTTCATGTTGAAACCCAACAGATTTTTTTTTTTTGGGAAAGTTCGAAGAGACACCAAATAACAGAAATAACGATTTCTGGGTTTGGTCCACATAGGAAAAGTTTATCATATTCATGGAAAAATACTTTCAGCCTCTGAAAGATTACCATTGGATTCAAAGCCATTCTATACAGGATGGATTCTTGAGACCGTGCCCATTTTCTAGCGAACTGTATTTTTTTTTCAAAATCTGCAAATGTACCTCAGTCAGCCATTACTCAAAAATATAAGGACAGTTTCCTAACTTAGTCAGTCTTCATTAACGATAGGGCTATGCCTAGGCATAGCCCTATCCCCCTAGGGGTAGCGGATAAATTCTGAAAATGAGTTACCGCACCCTTGGGCACTCAGGCAGGGAAGGAACAGGGGTGGGTTTTAGTCAGTAAGAGTCTGACACGCCCTCCCGCTCCACTTAGAGCGGGAGAAGTCATTAGATGATTTCCCACCTCCCCCCTCCCCCCCAAAATCCCATTACGGTAAAACTATGGTTGCACTACCAACAAAACGTCATAGACTATCACGCCGGCATTGCGCGAGGGGCTAGATAGTGGTGTCTTGTAGTACACCCACATTTCGTCAGTTAGATTGGCGTCCCATCATTTCAAGTAATAGGGGTGAGCCCGGGCACAAATAAGACTACTGCTGACGAATTGTATAAGCAAAAATTCAATAACTACTACTACTTGTCTCTGTATCACTCAAAGGTTGACTGGTAGAAAATGCCTGAGGCATTAAGGGCCTACCTCCCCATAAGTGGCGCCCTCATTGAATAAAAATTCGTATCTTAGCATAGAAAATAAAGGTTAAAGAATCCTATGTTGTGTTTGTTGCAAATAGGATAAGGTATTTAAGGTTTTTTTTTTGGTATTTTTACATTGTTAAAACAGGACTCAAAGTGTTTCGTATCCAAAGTAGTAAGCAAAAGTGTCAAAATCGGCCGTTTTTGGTACTTTTGCCTACTACTTTGGATACGAAACATTTTGAGTACTGTTTTAACCACGTAAAAACACACATCACAAAGTCAATCTTCATTAACGATAGGGCTGCTGTCACAGAGCAAAGAATGCCGCGCGGGCAGTGACTAGAAACTCTCTAACAGAATTTATGACCGGGCAATAGCGCTGATCTGAAGTTGCTGAAGGGTAGATTCCAGAAAAATTCTATTTGTTCCGTTAATTAGATTGCCAAAAACACTGGCCACGTGTATATTTTTTTTGTCACGTAAACAATTAATGAAGAGGAGCCAGTGCGACATGATGCCTACGTTACCGTTTTTTGAAGTTATACTTCTTTTGGCGCGTTAGGGAAAACCAATGAGAGTAAATTTTTACGATGCGCGCGCACACCGTCACAAAAACCGACACCCTGAAGTTAGCTAGAACCGACACCCTGAAGTTATCTAAAATTATAGTCTGTGGTTCATGAAGAATGATTGTTTTCCTTTTGTAAACTTTGTGACAGTTTGGTTTTTTATCTTGTTACGCCAAAGAAGTATAATTTCTTACGGGCGTACTTAAGTACACACACGCTTTTTTTTTTTTGGGATTTTGGAAATCATCCTATGACTTCTCCCACTCTAGGTGGAGCGGGAAGGCGTGTCAGACTCTTACTGACTAAAACCCACTCCTGTTCCTTCTCTACCCTGAGTGCTCAGGGGCGCGGTAACTCTGTTTCGAATTTATCCACAACCCCTGGGCAGGCATCGGCGCTGACAGGCCCCTCATGTATTGCTGACAACTCTTTGGGGCGCGCGTGGAACACTACGCGCCGTCGTACCTACGTTACCTAGAAGTAACAAGCCGCCACTTTTGAACTTTGATAAGTACATTTTATCTTTGACAATTTTTATTGCTTATATGGTCGAGACGTGTGTGTACAATTTTGACAATGGCACCAACTAACAAATTTGGATACTTACGCAATCTGGTACGAAAACGCACCAGAGTTCAACATAACAAGCTATGGGCTGACCATAGCGAGTGTAGGCAGACAAAGGAGGCACTTCCCTCCATAAATGACCGCTTCACAAAGCAAGCCCTACGACTGGCCAAACTTCAGTTGCGGAAAGTCACGGCCGTTGCAACAGGCCACGGGTCTTTTAATAAGCATCTCTCGCTCTCTTCAGAGCCTGCATGGAGGAGGACGAGACAGCAGCTTATCTGCTACTAAACTGCCCAGTAGTCGCTGCATACAGGGCAAAACACTTCGGACACCCAGGTAACCTAAGCGAGATAGTCGGTAACACCAGGGCGCTGCTGGCTTTCCTCAAGGAGCTGGGGTGGATCGAATGACAATGCTGTCAAATCTGTACGCAAAATATGCGCCTTGAGCGTGGAGTTGCGGAAACCAGTCCGACATACATACATACATACATACATGTACAGATGGTCACCCATCCATGGACCAACCCCAGCAAGCGTAGCTTAACCTGATGGATCGACCCACTTTTTTTTTTTGGAGTAGGAAATCATCCAATGACATTTCCCTAGAGCGGGAGGGCGTGTCAGACTCTTACTGACTAAAACCCACCCCTGTTCTTTCCCTGCCCTGAATGCCCAAGGGCGCGGTAACTCTGATTCGAATTTATCCACAACCCCTGGGTAGATGGATCGACCCTTGCGGCTGTTATTGCTTTAGCCACGAGCTCCTTAAGACGAGTTCTAATAGTGTTAGTGAAGATTCAATAAATTCAAACAATCTCAATTTAAAGATAACTATTTTTATTATCGAGGGATGCCATGTTTGTTTACAAAAGCCAAGTAAATTAAAACACACTATATAATACGTACCTCGACATCAGATGGTCCGGAAATGTGCAGGACTCTCAAGTTCATCACTTTGAACACGTAGCGGTCGCCATATTTCTTCGTGTAGTCTACTAGGATATCCAACAGCTTATCTGGAAGAGGAAGAAGAGTTCAATTCATACTTTTAAAAAAACCGGCCTAGTACGTATCGGACTTCGCATATTTAGGGTTCCCTACCAAATATTGGTATTTGTTAGTAAAATACCTTTAGGTTCAATGGTAAGTTAAAAAATTCTTTGGGACAAAATTTTGTGACAGACGACGGACAGACGGACATGTCAGTGACAGCAATAGGGCTCCGTTTGAACCCTTCGGGTACGGAACCCTAGCCCGTATGCTGCTGGAGGTCTGCCCCACTTGGGCGGAGCACTGCCGTGTCCTCGTGGATGCGATAGGCGGCAGCGGCCTCTCGCGCCCAGCCCTGGTCCAGGCCAAGGTACGGTGCGAGAGGAAATGGTAAGCAGTTTCCTCCTTCTGCGAAGCAGAAATGCTCGCGAAGAAGGAGGCGGAATGGGTGAGGGAGGCTCTACGGAGTGGCCCTCATGCCCCCAGCCGCAGCCGCCGCAGGAGACGCTCTGGGCGTCGGAGGTCGCAGAACGATCTCCGGCCACCGTAGATGCGGGCCTGCGGACGGCGATTAATGGGTAGCTCGCCGTCCGATCAGCACCAAGCCCGAGAGTCGACAGCGCGTAGTGTTCCACGCGCGCCTCAAAGAGATGTCAGCCACCACTGACGAGGCCCATCATGGCCGATGCCTGCATGCCAAGGGGTCGCGGATAAATTTGTAATAGAGTTACCGCGCCCCTGGGCACTTAGGCAAGGAAGGAACAGGGTTTTTTTTTTTTTGGGGTTGGGAAATCACCCTATGACTTCTCCCGCTCTGGGTGGAGCGGGAGAGCGTGTCAGACTCTTAGTGACTAAAACCCACCCCTGTTCCTTCCCTGCCTGAGTGCCCAGGGGTGCGGTAACTCGTTTTCAGAATTTATCCGCTACCCCTAGGCATGCAGGCACCGGCCACGATGGGCCCCGTCAGTGGTGGCTGACACTCATCTCTATGAGGCGCGCGTGGAACACTACGCGCCGTCGACTCACGGGCCTGGTGCTGATCGGACGCCGAGCTACCCACTGCTCGTCGTCCGCAAAAACCACGCCATGGTTCAGTACCACAGACTACTGTATATCCTGAAGAAACGCACGACCCTTGCGGAAGGGCCACGGATGCTCAGCTGTGGGAAAAAGTTTTTTAAAATAAAAGACAGTGCTTACCAGGTGGCGATTGAAACAGTTCCCAGGAATTTCCTATGATAGGTTTCCGAGGAGGACCGGGCAGCTGATCCAGGGGGTCCTCGTCCTCCTTGAAGAATAGCAGCCATATCAACAGGGCTACTGCCCCCACTATTAGTATTTCGAAGAACATGTTGTTTTATGAAGTTATCCTGTGGACAATGAAAGATAGCCAGTAAGTTTAGTTTTTTTTTTTACTGGGCGGGACCTGTCTTCCGCATGCCTGATGAGCTGTGGGTCCGAAAAACACAGGATTGGTGTTCTGACACAGTGACTCGGGGCCGCGGCAGACCACGAAGTAGATAGCGGGACGACCTGGATGTCTTCCTTAAGGATTGGAAAGTAGAAGCAAAAATCGTGACCGTTGGAAGGACTGGAGAGAGGCCTATGCCCAGCAGTGGGACAGTACGGGCTAGTAATAATTATAATAAATAAGTTTTAGGCATAGGTTCTTCTTAAAGCGTCTAGTCTTTGAGTTTGAACAATGTAAAGCAACCCTTCAAGAGAACCACCACATACTCGAATCTGTGTGATGCTTTCCTCAAAAGGCCACCTCAGACTTTAACCTACAAGGTAAAAATCACCATACGATATGACCACACTCATATGATATGACCATTATTTTAATGCTTAAAAGAGTGTATCTTCTCAGAGTAATCAGCTTGGTAGGAAACACCGGTCTTATCTAGTCTGTGTACAACTAGATTGACCCATTTGCAAAATAAATATCATACATACAAAGCTGGGACATCACTCTAGAAATAACACTTGAAAATATGATTGTTTCATACGATAATTAAATTAGGCCTACGTACGTTTATTGATGATATTATTTTACTCTCTTCATTTCAAGATGATTGATATGACACATAAAAGCAATGTATTACTTTAAGCATCCTACTAATATAATAAATGCAAAAGTATGTAAGTTTGTATGTTTGTGTTTCAATCACGCAAAAACGGCTGAAGGGATTTGAATGAAATTTTGCACACAGATCTTCTTCTTCGTCTTCTTTTCGTGTCGTGGCTTATAAACACCTACATAATATTTATGTACTGTTTAAATATATAAGTATATATGTTTTTACTACAACTTGTTTCACTTAGTTCGTAGCTGTTAGCTTCAAATGATTCGTCACAGACCTTTGAAAGGTTCATTTGAAAACCAGCGTCAGGCGGCTCCAGCCCGTTTGACATTATCGCTGAAATGGAACTTTTTAGGAAGTACTAAATCCACACGGGTGAAACCCTAGCAGAAGCTAGTTATTTATATTGACGGCACGGTTGGCGCAGTGGTTGAGTGATCTGCTGCTGCGCTGCGTGTCACGGCTTCGATTCCCGCACGGTACAAACATTTGTATGATCTAAAGAAAGTTGTTCCAGGTCTGGGTGTCTTGTGTATGTGAGTTTGCATGTTTGTAAAAGCACCCACGATACAGGAGTAATTCCTAGTGTGGGGCAACGTTTTAAAAAAAAAAACAAAAACCAAAACCAATATATTGTGTTGTGACGTCTGTATTTCCCGAAGAGGTGTATCTTCTACCCGCTTTTCGCCTGTTATGTCTAAAACGCTTGAAATAAGAGGTGAACCTATTGACGACAACAACAATTTCCGGACTGCTGAAGAAACCGCTATATATGAATCATAATATTTCTTGAGCACAATTCATTTAGCGGCATTAAGAACACAAAATATGATTTTAATATGAATTTAAGTTTTCCGTTGTGAGAAAAGGATAGTGCTATATGGCTTGTACAGCTCCGTCTCTCACTCACACTGGAATTATTATGATTTTAAGGCGTCATCGTAGGGCCCCTACCCCCTGAAGTAACACAAAGTTATAACTAAAACCAGACCACGGATAAAACCACGACAGTATTCATAAACGCAACAAAAATTTAGTAAAACTGTTTTGTGTCGCTTGGTATATTTTTAACCGACTTCAAAAAAGAGGAGGTTCTCAATTCATTTGTATGTTTTTTTTATATTGTATTATGTTCCTTTATTCAAACATGTGAACGCAGAATTTTCTCTTCTTTCATTTGACATTCCACTCGATACGACTGCAAAAAATATTTTTGAGACCCTACTTTTTTGGATTTTACATCCGCCATATTGATTGTATTCTTATCAAATATAACCTATGACACCCGGTCTATATTAAAAAATCGATTGACACCTCAGTCATCAAAATCGGTTCTGTATTTTCACCGTTAACCACCGGTGAAACATTTTTTGATATTTGATTAACCGACTTTCAAAAAAGGAGGAGGTTCTATGTTCGACTGTATGTATGTTTTTGATTTCTCCGTCAGTTGTGGACCGATTTTCAAAATTCTTTTTTTATCCGAAAGAATATACTCCCGAGGTGGTCCCATATAAATTTTATCGAAATTGCTTTAGCGCTTTTTGAGAAACTGAACAAAAACGAAAAAATAGGCATATCTTGATGACGTTTTTGTGTTCTCCAAATGTTTAAATTCCACGTTCCATGTTATTGGGGATTTTAGTTCTGGGGTATAACAACTAAAAAGCGAAAAATAAAAAACTTTTTTACAAAAAAAACAACCGACTTCCAAAAAAAATACACTAAAAATTTAAAAATAACTTTAATTTCGGAAGTCGGTGTTTGTATTTTATTTCTTCGATATTTGACACCGACTTCCGAAAACGTAATTATAACTATACTTAAGTAATATTATTTTCAAATAACACTTTGCGTTTTGACTGTACTGGACTGACGGACGTAGAGCGACTAATCGTAACATATGAAGGTCAACGGCCGTAATGCGCATCTTCCAAATACAATAGGGCCATAAACGGACGTTACGCGTGACGGACGTAGTGCGACTCTATCATACATACGTACCCACAATCAAATATAGACTGCTAAAATCATAACCTTTCCTTTTGGCTTTGCCGTAGGTGGAGAAAAATTCCATCCTCAATCGACTTGTATCGTAAATTCGTGATCCTCAATATTTTTTACTACTGAAAACCATAGTTTTATGTTTGGGTTCCTAAGAAGAGACATTAGGGAAAAAGCAATGACCGCTATTGCCAAGCTAAAACTAAAGACCTATTGTCAATTAACTTTATGTCATCAAACTAAAGGGAGTGATCCATTTGCGAACCAACAGTTTAAATCATTGGCTCGCCGGCTCGTTGGCTTTCGTTGGTGATCCATTGGTGAGCAAAATAGTCTACCTAATCTCATCGTTGGCGAAGTCATGGTGTGCTCGGGACCGCCGTGTCCTCGTGGATGCGATAGGTGGCGGCGACCTCTCGCGCCCGGCCCTGGTTCAGGCCATGGTACGGAGCGAGAGCGAGAAGCAGTCACCGCCTTCTGCGAAGCAGTAATGCTCGCGAAGGCGGAGGCGGGACGCGTGAAGGAAACTCAACGGAGTGGCCCTCACGGCCCCGGCCGCTACCACCGCAGGAGAGGTACTGGGCGTACTGGGCGTAAGACGTCGCGAGACGATCTCCGGCCACCGTAGACCCGGGCCTGCGGACGGCGAGCAGTGGGTAGCTCGCCGTCCGATCAGCACCAGGCCCGTGAGTCGACGGCGCGTAGTGTTCCACGCGCGCTTCAAAGAGATGTTGTCAGCCACCACTGACGGGGCCCATCGTGGCCGGTGCCTGCATGCCTAGGGTAGCGGATAAAAAAAAAAAAATCTGAAAATGAGTTAACGCACCCCTGGGCACTCAGGCAGGGAAGGAACAGGGGTGGGTTTTAGTCAGTAAGAGTCTGACACGCCCTCGCGCTCCACCCAGAGCGGGAGAAGTCATTGGATGATTTCCCCCCCGCTCAAAAAAAAAAAAATGTCGTGCTCGGGAAGACGAAGTTACTTTGTTATTTGGGTATTCTGTTACATCAGGAGAAAGAACAAAATAAGAAGAAGAAAAGACCGCGGACTTAGAATTTCAAGCATGCACAAAGAGCCAGCGAACTAATCCGCCGGATTTTAAGTCCCCAGACTTTTAAGTGATCCATTGGCGGTTTAGACTTTTGGCTCGCGAGTTCGTTTGTTTTCCTCGCAAATGGATTACCGCCTTAATAATTGCATGTGTCTGTATCTGAAAGCCGCTAATGTGGTCAAAGCTAATTGGTTAATCTGGCGGTAATCCGTTCAGGGTTTAATATCTCATAATTATCCGTATTCTAGCGCTAATTACTAGTACCACAGAGCACTGAACGCCGCAGAAACGCCATTACTTATATATTTATATGCGTTTCGTTGCCACGCAATTAAAAAATCGCTGAGCATGTTGGCATTATCCATTATCGATACAAGACTACTCTCGATACAGGCCCTGTAGACAAAGTAACATCGCTTCGTAGCGAAACGATATCTAAATTCGTCATCGTCTCTGAGATATCGACAAACATTTCCTAGCGTTAGCGTTCCTTCGTTATCTTTTTTGGCGATCACGATCGAGGCAAAGGCGAACTCTGAAAGCGCTGCTTGTCTACGCATTTGTATGGGATAAACACGATAGCAATTCGTTTCTTTATGGTTTCGTTACGAATTATTATAACATTGTCTACCAACTTGCGATAACGATGTCGACAGTCGACTGACCACGTGACTTAGCGCGGTTTATGTCAATCTCATACATTTTAGTCTTTTCTAACTTCGTTATCGTTTTTAAATTGTTACTTTGTCTAAGCCCCCAGGTGTAATATTAATCCTAGTGAGGGAAAAACGTTTTATAAAAAAAAATCGTTCACTGAATGAGAACGATTTTTAACACCTACGACGGTTTCAAACTGTCAAAATGTAGAGAAATTACAGTTATTTTAAACAATTTCCGAAAGTTCCTTTAAATTACGGGATTGCTCGTAAAATATTCCGAGAACTTTTGTAAAAAACTTCCTCACCGATTGCAGTTTAAAACGAGTCCAGGGAAGGAACAGGGGTGGGAAGTCATGGGATGATTTCCCACCCCCAAAAAAAAATGGTCGTCATTACAACGGAAAATCTCCCTCAATTAATGCCTTGATTAACCCTCGATTAATGTCAAGGAACATAAAACTATAGCTGTTTTTATTTTATTTCGTTTATTGAAGGAAATTAATTAGAATAAAGAGGTAAGTTACGGCAACTCTGTGGCTTCGGCTGTCATAGCTAAGTAAAGTCAGAATTGTCACGAGCTGTCAATTTATGTCAATTTTAATGAGGAGAGACTGACAGTGACATGTAACGACATGAATGTCTCCTCTCTAGCCTGTCCTGACTTTGATATTGTTCGTCGGATCGTTGAGCTCCTTAAAGTTCTGAGTTGAGCTACACGACAACTGACAAATGCTTGCACTGTCTGGACAGGTCCACTCAAATCTGCGTAGTGCTTTCCTCAAAAACTCATCTCAGACATGGTTCTAATATGATTTGACCAGTACGGATTGTATGAAATTTATAAGAGACTTTGACCTTCGAGTTTGTTTCGGTGTTTCTCAGGGTAGTCAGCTAGCCTCAAAGAGATGTGAGCAATACCTGACGGGGCCCGTTAGAGCCGATGCCTGCCTGGGGTTGTGGATAAATTCGAAACAGAGTTACTGCGGCCCTTGGCACTCAGGTAACTGAAGGAACAGGGGTAGGTTTTAGTCAGTAAAAGTCTGACACGCCCTCCCACTCCACCTAGAGTGGGAACAATGATTGAATGATTTCACACACCTACAAAAAAAATGGTAGTCAGCAAGAAAATACTGGCCTCATCTAGCTTAAACTGTCAAAAAATATTGACTTGTAAAAGTTTTATTTATATGCTTGTGCCAGCGGCTTCGCTCGTGTGGATTAAGTACTACCTCCATTACAACAAAAAAACAATTTGGTTTATGACTAAAACAATCTAATCAGTCCGTCAGTTGTTATTATTCCATTTATTTAATTTTATATACATACAACTTTAATTTTTTAAATATTTAGGTAGGTACTTAGAAAAACATAAATAAATACAGAATAATATTATTAAAAATAAAAAAAGTAGTTGCCCACCGGTATCGGGAATAGAGTCCAAGCTACCGGTGGTCAGGGCTCCTGAGAAATGAATCTCCTAACAATACGCGCCGTGTCCAGGAGTACTGCTTTCTGGATCAAGCCCTTGATCCAACTGCCCAACGAGAGCCTCCTGAGAGGTTGGTCGAGGCTCTTGGCTATTAAGCCATTGGCCGTCACAACTATCGGCACAATGACTGCTGTATCCACCTCCCACATGTCGACAACCTCGCGAGCCAGATCAAGATACTTTGTTTTTTTATCTTTCTCAGCCTTCACGAGGTTCTCGTCATGAGGGACAGCTATATCAACAATCATTGTGCGACGCTCTTTTCGATCTATCACCACTATGTCAGGCTTATTGGCAACAATAGTCCTATCAGTGATAATAGATCGATCCCAATACAACGTGATATTGCCATTTTCGAGAACTGGGTCGGGCTCATACCTATAGTACGGTACTTCAGATTCCACAAGATTGTATTTAAGAGCAAGTTGCTGGTGGATAATCCTGGCTACAAGGTTGTGTCTATGCAAATTGTCTCCGTTAGCTAGACGAGAACAACCAGAAATAATGTGTCGGATTGATTCCCCGGGCCGGTGGCATGCCCGACAGATGTCAACCGTACCGTCCTTCACAATATATTTCCGGTAGTTATTCGTCATCATAACTTCGTCCATAATTGCACAGACAAAACCTTCGGTTTCCCCGAATAGGTCACCAAAGCGCAGCCAGGATACGGACGCTAAGTGATCTACATCGGGTCCATGTAAGACCCGGTAAAAGCGTCCGTGAAGCTCCTTGCTTAGTAAAATTTTTGAGAAAATTATTTTAGATCAAATTCAAAGATATTTTCATAAACACAAATTATTACACAACAAACAGTTTGGTTTCACAAAGGGTCGTTCAACAACTGATGCTGGTGTTGAACTTTTGGGACACATTTATAATGCATGGGAAGATAAATGCGATGCGTTGGGCATTTTTTGCGATTTGTCTAAGGCTTTCGATTGCGTTCTCCATGATACATTGATCAGGAAGCTGCACTACTACGGAGTCCGGGGCGCCTCTCTGGATCTTCTTACTTCATACTTGGGTAATAGGATTCAGAGAGTTGATGTGAACGGCAAAAGGTCTTCCGGGTCTGTAGTCAGAATGGGGGTTCCTCAAGGCTCAATTCTGGGTCCTTTTTTGTTTCTAATCTATATCAACGACTTGCCTTACCTCATAAAGGATAAACATGATATAGTGCTGTTTGCAGATGACACTTCACTTTTATTTAAACTCAAACGTCAGCAGGTGGTTGTTGATAATGTAAATAATGCTCTTTCAACTGTAGTTAACTGGTTTAATGTCAATAATCTTCTCCTTAACGAGAAAAAAACAAAATGCATAAAGTTCACATTACCCAATGTAATACAAGTGAACACTAGTGTGTCAATAAAGGGTGAAGAGTTGAAACCCGAGGATTCCACAGTGTTCTTAGGTTTAACTTTGGATGCGCAGCTTCAGTGGAGCCCCCATATAGATAAACTGTCCAAAAAACTTAGCTCTGCAGCATACGCCGTAAGGAAAATTCGTGGTTTAACTGATTTAGAGACAGCTCGTTTAGTATACTTTAGTTATTTTCATAGTGTGATGTCGTACGGCATTCTGTTGTGGGGAAATGCCGCCGATATTCAGACAATTTTTGTTTTACAGAAAAGGGCTATTCGTGCAATTTATAAATTAAGTCCCAGACACTCCCTCAGAGACAAATTTAAAGAGATTAATATTATGACTGTTCCCTCTCAATATATTTATGAGAATCTCATGTATGCACATAAAAATATTAATCTGTTTAAAAGATACAGTGATATCCATAGCATAAATACTAGGAACAAACACAAATTTATTGTACCAAAAACCAGGCTCAAGAAAAAAATAGGTGGTTCGTTTAGATGTCAATGTATACGTTTCTATAATAAACTTCCTAGCCAAATTCAAGAACTAAGCATAAATAAATTTAAATCATTTATTAAACGTAAGCTATGCCAGAAAGCTTTTTACACAATTAATGACTTTCTTGAGGACAAAAAGGCGTGGGATTGAGCTGCTTCAATGATATACATGAGCCATTGTTTTCATATGTACTACTTACTGATGAAAAATTTTTTATATATATATTTTTTTTTAATATTCGTTTTTGACATGAATACTTGTATAGTATTGCATTATATTTTTTATTTTATTTTTTTATTGACATTTTATTATTATTATTTTTTTTTTTGACTTGAATACTTTGTTAAGTATTATATTTATTTTTATTTTTTGATTGACATATTATGATTACTATTTTGTTTGACACAAATATTTACTTTGTAAAGTATTATATTTTTATTTTTTTTTGATTACTTAATTATTGTAAATGTGAGGACTATGTGGGTTATTATTATTATTTTCTCCTCCTTTTTACAGTAATTTTCAACGTTGTCTGACAGTTTGAGTACTTTTGCGGCCTACCCAAATGTCCTTTCTTTGGTATTGTTCGTCATGTCATTGAGCTCCTTAGTGGTTTTTAAGTTGAGCTATTCGACTATTGACAAATGCTTGCACTGACTGGACAGGTCCACTCAAATATGTTTGGTTCTTTCTTCAAAAGACCACTACAGACACTAAGCTGCATGGTCCTCATATAGAATAATGTGAATGCGAGAACTATGTATGTCGTTATATTCATGTAGATTTTATGATTGTCTGGCAGTTTGAGTATTTTTTGCGGCCTACTCAAATGTCCTTACTTTGGTATTGTTCGTCGGTTCGTTGAGCACCTCAGAGTTCTGAGTTGAGCTTCGCGATGACTGACAAATGCTTGCACTGTCTGGACAGGTCCACTCGAATTCGTGTGTTGCTTTCTTCATAAAGCTCATCCCAGACATAAACGTACATGGTTCTCATAGGATCTAACCAGTCCACATTGTATGGATTTGAACACTAAAAGAGACTTTGACCTCTGAGTTTGTTTCGGTGTTTCTTCTCAGGGTAGTCAGCTAGGAAACACCGGCCTCATCTAGCTTAAACTGACAAAAAAACATTGACGTGTAAAAGTGTTCCTTGTAACCTATTTACTGAATAAACATCATTTATCATTTATCATTTATCATACTTCCCTGCGGTCATTAGTATCCAGTACTTTAAGTTTGCGCCAGTTCTCGTTTGCCAAGGAGATCGGGGTGAGGCCCTTGTCCACAGCGACCACATCTCGATGCGTACCCACGTCGGTTTCTAGGAAATATTCCCTAAGGCTGCCTACCTTATTATGAGCCTGTGCTGTCCCACTACAGGGCAAAGGCCTCCCTTCCCTCCTTCCACTTTGCCCGGTCTTCTGCAATTTTGGGAAAGTCCTTCCAGTCCAGTCCGTCAGTTACATTACCAAAAAATACTGCGGACGGCGAGTTATGGGTAGCTCGCCGTCCGATCAGCACCAGGCCCGAGAGTCGACGGCACGTAGTGTTCCACGCGCGCCTCTAAAGAGTTGTCAGCAATAAAGACGGGGCCCGTCATGCACTAAGGGCACTAAGGGCAGGAAGGAACAGGGGTGGGTTTTAGTCAGTAAGAGTCTGACACGCCCTCCAGCTCCAATGAACCAAAAAAAAACAAAAAAAAATGCCCAACGCGCCTAAAGAAACTTTCACTTCAAAAAATATTATTTACTAGCGACCCGCCCCAGCTTCGCTCGGGTACAAATTATACATATAAACCTTCCTCTTCAATCACTCTATCTATTAAAAAAAACCGCATCAAAATCCGTTGCGCAGTTTTAAAGATTTAAGCATACATAGGGATATAGGGACAGAGAAAGCGACTTTGTTTTATACTATGTAGTGATAAATGATTAAATTTATTTAAATTGTGATAACCACGAAGGGTTTGTGCCGAAGAATTCTTTAACTTCCCATTGACCTATGATCTTGAAATTTGGTCGATGGCGCGTAGTGTTCCACGTGACGGGGCCTTCATGGCTGATGCTTGCCCAGGGGTAGCGGATATGCCTAGGGGTAGCGGATAAATTCGTAACAGAGTTACCGCTCCCCTGAGCACTCAGGCAGGGAAGGAACAGGGGCGGGTTTTAGTCAGTATGAGTCTGACACGCCCGCTTCACCCAGAAAGGGAGAAGACATTTTTGGTGATTTCCCACCAAAAAAAAAAAACAAAAAAAAACTACATTTACTCGGAACAACTGTTGTAGTTATGTGCTGTTTCTACCCAGTATAAAGATGCTTTGAATCCTCGATTCAAGGTTAAAAATAACTTACACCTACTTACTCGATTCTAAACAAACAAAAACATGTTTTTTTTTTGCCAAAAAAACATGTTGAATATCAATGGACCTGTCCAATTATGTCATAGCTCTTAAACTTGGCCTTCCAGCTCTACCTGTTAAGTTTATTGAAGATAACCTTGACTTAGACATTGTCTCTTAAATTGTGTATAATAAAAGGTAATACGCGTTTTAATCCCGGTGCCAAAGAGTTCGATAGGTCTAACTAAATGTGAAAAAGTGTTTGGTCCATAATAAACTATTTGTTTGTTCCGTACTCGAAGGGTCCAAACAGAGCCTTATTGCTGTCACGCATGTGTCCGTCTGTCCGTCTTCTGTCACAAAATTTTGTTCCAAAGAATTTTTTGACTTCCCATTGACCTATGAACTTGAAACGTCGGTACTTTTTTTGTGCAAAAATGTTGCAAACTTGTTTGGCTAGATGAATACCTCCGATTTTTCTGTCATTTGTGGACCGATTTTCAAAATTCTTTTTTGATCCGAAAGAATATACTGCCGAGGTGGTCCCACATAATTTCGCATTTTATCGAACATTTTATCGAAATTGCTTTAGCAGTTTTTGAAAAACCTTAACAAAAACGAAAAATACGTTTACCTCGATGACGTTTTGGTTTTCTCCAATTACGAGTATGTTTAAATTCCACGTTCCATGTTATTGGGGTTTTTAGTTCTGGGGTATAACAACTAAAAAGTGAAAATTAAAAAAGTTTTATACAAAAATAAAAAAACAACCGACTTTCAAAAAAGAAAATACACTAAAAATTACAAAATAACTTTAATTTCGGAAATCGGTGTCAAATAACGAAGAAATAAAATACAAACACCGACTTCCGAAATTAAAGTTATTTTTTTAATTTTTAGTATATTTTCTTTTTTGGAAGTCGGCTGTTTTTTTTTTGTAAAAAAACTTTTTTTATAATGTTTTTTATTACATAGATTTTACTAACAAATACCAATATATTGATAAATCAGAATTTTTCTTCGCACATTAAGGATTCCAAAAGAGGGAATTAACAAAGAAAAATTCACTTGGCCGCTTTTTTGTTACACATGCTCCATCTAAACGATTTATTTTAATAACCAATATTGTCCCAATGCTGGGAAAAGGGAAGCTTTTTCCCAGCAGTGGAAAACAGTAGTTCAAACTGGTAAAATTGGTGTAAAGTGGTAAAGTTATTGTTAATATGTTTGTAGCAGGTGAATCTCGGGAACTGCTGATCTAACTACGATAATTATAAGTAGGTTATAGAAAGTTACATTATCGCACGACAAAATCACGGCTCCTGAGGATATCACAGAACCGAAACCGCGGGAAAAACAAGTGTGTAATGAAACCTGTTATTGTTATGATAACGTTTTATCATGATACTCAGAGATATATGACATTAATAAACTGATACGGACTAAACAGTCATGTAAAGTAAGATACTTCAATAACTGATAATAATTTGTACAAACAATGATGTTTATAACCTAACAACAACACTTTTTTTTAGTTTTGATAGACTCACGTTTGACCACTATCTCACCAGCCTTTAGACAAAGTACTTTTCTTCTAACGTTAACATAATAATAATAATATAATAATAATCAGTTTACTCATATTAATTACAATAAATAATAAACACATTAGTCACATTAAAATGTCATCAAAAATAAAATCATCATTCAAAAAATTAAATTAAAAATTGGTCATCCTAATAAATTAAAATACATTAAAAATTAAGTTTTTATGTCAATATTTAAATCATGCTTAGGTACTACGCCAGCTAAGACCAGTATGCGGACAGCATACTGTTAGCGCTCCCCCGCACTCGCCGCACCAGCGACTTGCATCTCTTGCGCTTTACAGTGTGGAAACAATCCACGCGCGCTTCTGCAAGAATTGCTGACGCACTGCGAGGGAGCCCCAACATCATCCTGAACGCGTTGTTGAACTGGACACGAAGGGCGCTGTACGATTTTTGCGTGTAGTCGGTCCACAGGCTGCACGTGAAAAAAAAGAGTTACTTTCACCTTAGCTGAGCACCGTGCAAACCTGCGGATAACCATCTTCTCTCTGACCGACAGCGCCCTCCGCTCCCGTTTGATGTCAGCATCATCGTTCAGAGTAGGCGTCACCAAATGTCCTAAGTATTTAAAACAGATCCACTCTTTCTAAAAGAAACCCATTCAGTTTTATAGGTGGCATTAGTGTTACTTTCCTACATCCACCCTGAAAAACCATACACTGACTCTTTATGACATTATAAATCAGCCCATGATCAGCACACACATTGACCAGCCTTCTGAGGCAAACATGAGTTAACGCTAACGCTTCGTGCAAAATGTATGGCCACGACATTACTGGGCGTGAGTCACGTTACAATTCTCTTCGCAGGTAATGTCCTTGCCATACATTTTGCACGAAGCGTTAGCGCTATTATAAAAGTTATTTGGCTAAGGGGGCTGATGTTATGCGATGATGTGGTCGAAGATGGAGCACGCTTACCTAGAAGTAACCTATTCACTCTTGACTTAAAGACCCCCAGGTTGTAGCTATCAGGAAACACAAACCCCGACAGGGAACTGTGTTTTCTGGTGCACTAACACAATTTTTAGGGTTCCGTACCCGGAGGGTCCAAACTTAGCCCTATTGCTGTCACTCACGTGTCCGTCTGTCTATCTGTCTCCGTCGGTCCGTCTGTCTGTATGTCGTCTGTGACAAAATTTTGAACTGAGATTTTTACAACTTCCCATTGACCTATGAACTTGAAATTTGGTGATAATCACACTAATATTATAAAGGCGAAAGTTTATGAGTGTGTATGTTTGTTACTTCTTCACGCTCAAATGGCGGGACTGATTTGGATGAATTTTGGTATGTAGATAGTTTATACCCTGTATTGACGATATAGGGCCGGATTATTTTAGACACAACGAAGTCAAAAACCAAATTACTGGCAAACTCGTATATTATAACAGTACAGCAGAACAAAGACTTACATGACAAGGCGCAGAGTTGGATTCGAACAGGGCTACTCCGTGCGCGTTTAGCGGTTTTATTACGGTTACTGCGGCCCCCCCTAAAGTCACAGCGTAGGCCAATCGGATACGTTGGCACGCAATCCTTTGGCTCAGCGGTGTCTCCCTCCCAGGGCTACATATTAGCACGGGCCACTCAGACGCTTTCCCGCGCCGTTCAGCCAATCAGAGACACTCGCGCGCAAACCGCGTCAGGTAGCAGCGGCGCAGACAGGGACCGCAATACACGCTCGCGTTGGAATGACAAGGATGGCTATACTCGAACAATGGTATGCGCAATCGCCACCTCATACCACATGTTGCACACAAAGTAAAAAAGACAATAGAATTAACAATAGAATTAACAAACCTAACTTTCTCTTACAGCTATACAATGAATTGCCTACACCCTGGATTAACACATGGGCTACTTTTTATCCTCGTCTACGCGAGGCGCAGCTAGTGTTTAATAAAACGTATATTTTACTAACAAATATCAATATATTGATAAATCAGATTTTATCTTTGATAATTCCCTCATTTGGTACGGAACCCTAAATGTACGAAGTCCGACACGCACTTAGCCAGTTTTTTATCATCATCCCTGATACCAATATATTTGTGGCAGCATATCTATCGACCGTCACAATAGTAGCCAATATTTTCCATATCATCTGTAACACAGTACATCCATTGTCTCTTCGGCTTTCATTTAATAGCCGTCTGGCTATAAGGTGTTACCCTTAGGTGCCCATTACACGGTAAGTCTTGCTGTCAGTTTTAGGCGTTCATTACACGCTCAAGCAAGCGTCAGGCAAATACAAAATTCATTACTGAGGCGTCGTCCTATTAGAATGCGATCATCGCGCGAATACGCGATCGTCACAGTCATTTGTACGGACCGAAACCGGCTAGCGCCCTCTGTCGACACGATAACGCGATCAGGTTTACCCGGGCCTGCGGACGGCGAGTAATGGGCAGCTCGCCGTTCGATTAGCACCAGGCCCGAGAGTCGACGGCGCGTAGTGTTCCACGCGCGCCTCAAAGAGTTGTCAGCAATAATGACGGCGCTGATAAATTCTAAATTCAAAACAGAGTTACCGCGCCCCTGGGCACTAAGGGCAGGGAAGGAACAGGGGTGCGTTTTAGTCAGTAAGAGTCTGACACGCCCTCCCGCTCCACCCTAGAGCGGGAGATGTCATTAGATGATTTCTCACCCCACAAAAAAATAAAAACGCGGTCAGGTTTGTTATACAAATAAACGCGTTGGTTGCTTTATATATGGACGACGCCTGATGGTTGAATGATGTAAAAATCAAAGACGGCATTAGACAATCCGTTGTCCGTCAGTCACAATCTTGACTGTGGCACAGATATACAGTATGGGATGAGGCATCTGTACGCTAGTATATATAATACTACTAGCGTACAGATGCCTCATCCCATACGCTAGTACATATAATACTACTAGCGTACAGATGCCTCATCCCATACAAAGAAACGGTACCGCCGTAATTACAGGTTTTCGACTTGCAAAAGCAACTTTTGTTCTTCATTCGGGCCCGTCCTCTACACCTCGCTAGATGGTGTTCGCAGCGACGGCTTGCAAGTTCAATGAATTTACATAAAGTCTTACCAATATTTTCTCACACATTGAGGAATCACTATTAAGTATTTTTGGCACTTCATAACAATTTTACAGTTTCAAAATGTTTCACTATACAAATTTTAAAGAGGTGAATGGATAAACTCTAAAACTTCAAACAGCGCCATCTATTGGTACAAGAAATATAAATGCCTGAGGATTTGTTCCAATAAACATCTAAATTTGAATTAGGAGCCAAGGATTCCACAATTTTATGCTTAGGGTAGTTTATTAAACAATAAAATACAGTTTTTATCATATTTTTTTAAAACATTAATATTATATATACTTCATTAAGAAATCGATGCATATTACGCCATCTATTGTTTGTTTGTTTGAACTAAATTTTCTTTGTCCGGGATGAAACCCCGTGACTGTGGTAAAACTGACAGCAAGTCTTGTGTCTGTGGCAGGACTTACCGTGAAATGAACGCCTTATGCAGCAGCTGATGGTTGAATGAAGAAATCTCGATACCTACTTTGATTTTTGCATCATTCAACCATCACTCAATTTGATTGACGATTGAGGAATTGACTGACGATTGCGTGACCGATGAGCGTGTAATGGACGCCGCAGGTGTAATGATTCAATAAGAAAGGTAACAGATAACCCTTGGGCCGTGGGGTCTAAGTGCACATTTAGTATTTAAAGATCACTCTAAACGCTTTGTTGACACTTCGCGTGACCCAAGGCCTGGCTTTTTCCTCGGACAGAGGTTCAGCATTGCCATACAACGTGGTAATGCCACCAGTCTTTTGGGCACACTTCCAATAGACAGCGATGCGGAGGAATTTTTTGACGCCAGATTGTAAGTTATTTAGGAGTTTTTGTTTTCATTACAGTTAAATATTTTATAATTTTTTATATATTTAAAAGAAATGCTTGTAATTCCCATTTATAAGAAAGATTGAAATTATAATAGAATTGTAATGATAATTCAATTTAACACAACTGTAACATCTCTATCCCGTAAGTTGTAGAGAAAAAAAAACATAGGTATCCTTTGTAAATTTTACATACCTAAAACGGTGTAATTATAACTGGTACCGCGGGTTGGGGTCCTGGTGCCAGACACCAGCTCCTCACATATTTTAGAACTTAGTTATGTTATTTATAGAGGTATTATCTAAAATGAAGGTACTTCAACTCAAAACTTTTATAGCTATACATACGAGTAGCCGAGTACGTCCCTCATTCCTCCGCATCAAATACCGACCAGGTACCTATCATTCAACAATCGCACTTTTATTTCGTTTATTCTTGCAACATTTCATCATCATCATTTCAGCCGAAAGACGTCCACTGCTGGACATAGGCCTCCCCCAAGTGTCGCCGCAACGACCGGTCTTATGCGTCTCGCATCCATTGGATTCCCGTGACCCTCACCAGCAGGCGTATTCACTAACTCAATTGACATCAATTTGATAGGCACTTTGCCGTACATTGCTGCTTTGACTTATAAGTAAACTGGTCCTTCGAGCCGGATAGGCATCAGTAAAATTCAGTACAAATTAAGTACAAGTCATTACAGTAGGTAGGCACATAACTTTATTAGTGCCCCAAAATGGCGTCCCGCAAGCAAGAAGCTAAATTGGCTCAGCTTACAGCTAAAAAACAAATGATTTTCGAGCGAGTTAATCGCATATATAATGATTCCAGAAACATCTCGAACTTTGATTCACGTTCAAATGAGACATTCTTAGCGCAGTCAGAAACAATTACTGAGCAATATAACAAATTTGAGGAAATAATAGAACAAATGAATGAATTGCAATTCGAGATTGACCAAACCGCACCAGACTATTCGAGTCTATATTCTATTGAAGACTTATATTCTAATATTAAATATAAACGTAATCTCATACTTTCGAAAAACGAAACATCGGAACACAAAGTGGGTACTGGGATAAAATTACCGCCCATAGATTTGCCATCGTTTGATGGTAAAGCGGAAAACTGGCCCATCTTTTATGAAATGTTTCGAAGCAATGTTCATTTAAATACCGATCTGGTTGACTCGCAGCGTGTCTAGTACTTGATCAGTAAATTGACTCATGATGCCTTAAAACTGACCGCAGGCATTGTTCCTACAGGTGATACATACAACGTTATGTGGAACAGTCTCGTTAAAAGGTATCAAGATAAGCGTAGTTTAGGGATTCATTATCTCAATAATATACTGGACATTAAACAATGCGCCGGAAATGCCGCGAGCCTCAATACTTTTGTGGAACGATATTCAGCGTCCGTCGCAGCCTTGAAGCAGTTAGACATTCCAGACTTACTGGATTTTGTTTTATTACACTGTGGTTTAAGAAAAGTTGACGCGCAAACTGTCTTACAGTTTGAATCACGTGTGAGTGAAAAAGAATTACCTTCCTATGCGGAGTTTATAACATTCATGCAAGCATATGTTAAAGTGCTGCAGCGCTCATACGGTAATAATTTACAGACGGAACCGCGCGCTAAGTCTAGTTCAGTTAATCATCAAACAAAAAATAATACCGCTAAGTCATTCGTGTCGCGTAATGAACCGGTTTCAAATAGCAAATGTACGTTGTGCGATAAGGATGACGTACAACATCAGCTGTTCGATTGCCCGCAGTTTAAAAATATTAGTACACCGCTTGCACGTTTTGAATTTATTAAAGCTAAACGTGGCTGTATAAACTGTTTAAGTCTATCCCATTCTTTGGTTAAATGTAAGTCACGTAACGTTTGTAAAATTTGTAAAAAGTCCCATCATTCTCTCTTACATTTCCGAGAAAAACATGAGTCATTATCGCCCGAGCCACAAGCGCCTACTAAGGATACATCTGTTTCGCTCACTACAGCTGTTAAAACTGGGTCAACCATTTTGCTAGCGACCGCGCAGTTATATGCATACTATAGCGACATCAGAGATAAGGAGGTGGTTCGGTGCCTACTAGATAACGGATCGCAAAATAATTTAATTACTGTGGACTGTTGTAAACGTTTGAATTTACCCATAATTAAATTACGCAATTCATTTTTACAAGGTGTTGGAATGTCATCGAAACCGATACACGGTTTTATTCATCTCAACATAGAATCTCGGTTTGATCCTCATACGAAGTTTTCGATACAAGCGTTAGTTGTTGATTGTATTACAGATAGACTTCCCGCGAAATTAATTAGATTACATAACAATGATAACATGTCATACTTAAATAGCTTACCGCTCGCCGACTCGCTCTGGAATGTTCCGAGCGGAGTAGATCTTGTGCTTGGAGCACAATTGTTCCCCTTTATTTACCTGGGAGACAGGGTCGACTCAAGTACCCGCGCACCCCCTGCTATACTGACTAGCTTCGGTTATGTACTTATGGGTGATATTGATTGTTGTAGTAGTGATGTGACACACATTGCATCTTCGTTTACCGCGCAGGCCGACATTGAAGTCGAGTCAAATTTACATAAGTTTTTTGAGCTAGAGGAAATTCCATCTCAACGTTTTATTAGTCCGGACGAATTAGAGTGTGAAAATAATTTTAATTCTTCAGTCTTATTTGAAGACGGCAGATATTTTGTCGATCTACCTTTTGCGCGCTCACCCAGCGAGCTAGGTAGCTCGCGCGGTTACGCCCATCGGCGCTTACTTGCGCTCGAGCGTAAGTTTACGTTAATGCCGACCCTACGCGAGAATTATAATAAAACTATCGCGGATTATATAACTCACTCGAGGTTGTCGCTCAATGACATTTTGCATGTCGGACCTAATTTGCAAGCAGACTTGTTTTTGTTATTACTTGATTTTCGTACATTCCCTATCGCGATGACAGCGAATATAAAACAAATGTTCTTACGTATCGGTGTAAGAGAGCACCACCGCAAATATTTACGAATCTTGTATCGTTTTAGCAAAGGTGAGCCTATTCGCACCTTTCATTTTAACCGCGTTCCCTTCGGACTAAAACCTAGTCCTTATTTAGCGATGCGCACACTGCGTAACTTGGCGTGTGAGCAAAGCGACCGCTTTCCTGAGGCTTCTAAATTGGTAGAAACTCAGTTTTACATGGACGACTACGTCTACTCTGTTTCGGACGAACAGACAGCTATGCGTCTATCCCGCGATTTAATTGATTTAATGAAGGTTCCTTTGACTTAGTCAAATGGGCTACCAATTCACCCGCTGTATTAGAGATTCTCCCAGAGTCTCACCGCTTACCAGTTAATTTTTCTGGCATGGATAATGATGTCCATAATTTCAAAATCCTTGGATTAACCTGGGAACCCGCTGATGATTATTTTTCTTTGACAACAATCGCCGTGGATGATAAATGCACGAAGCGCGCGATTCTATCGCTAGTTGCCCGCTAGTTCGACGTACTGGGCCTTGTAGGACCCGTTGTGCTGTACGCGAAGGTATTAATCAAGGAACTTTGGTTAGCTAAAGTAGGATGGGATGAGGTTCCACCGGAATCTATCACAAATCGGTTTGCCGCTTTTACGCGCGATTTTCCTTCACTCTCTTCTCTAAAGGTTCCTCGCCACATTGGCGTCTTTAGAGAAGCTGTAGTGAACATCGTAGCCTTTTGCGACGCCAGCTTTACTGGTTATGGCTGTTGTATTTATTTACACATTACCAACCCTACTGGTGATATCACTGTCCGACTCTTATGTGCAAAGTCCAAAGTCTCCCCCGCTAAAATAACAACGCTAGCTCGATTAGAACTTGTCGCCGCTTTACTTCTATCTAAACTTGTTCGCGTAGTCAAGGAAAAACTTTCCGCTCGTGTACCTATTACAGGTGTCCACGTCTCGGACTCCACCATAGCTCTCTCGTGGATCCACTCATCTCCCCATAGATGGTCTATTTTTGTCAGCAACCGCATTGCTCAAATACAGGAAAACTTACCTGCCGCTTGTTTCCGTCACGTGTCCGGGAAAGAGAATCCTAGCGATTGTCTGTCTCGCGGCATGCTGCCGTCGGATTTAATAAGACATTCGTTGTGGTGGAACGGCCCCACATGGCTCCATCAGCCCATGAGCGAGTGGCCTTTAAAGTTCTCTCCTGCTCAATGTGAAACATTGCTGGAGTTTAAATCAAAGGTTTTTCTTGTAGAAACTTCGAATACTGAACCGCGTATTTTAGATACTATAGCTGACCGTGTTTGCTCATGGAATAAATTGTTACGTGTATTTATGTACGTTCTTAAATTTACAAACAGACTAGATAGTCATAGTTCTGTTGAAAACATTCAAACCGCCGAAAATTTCATTGTTCGAATAGTTCAAAGTTTACATTTTGCGAGCGATTTAAATTTAATTAAAGCAGGTGAACTTCCAGCTAAGAAGTTGCGCTGTTTATCTGTCTTCATTGATAGCTTCGGAATCTTACGTATTGGGGGCAGATTGTCTAAATCTGACTTACCGTATGAAGCCAAGCATCCCGCGCTTTTACCTAAACGCGACCGCGTAGTCGATCTAATTATCGATCACTATCACAATACGTACTGCCATACGGGCCCAGGGTTATTGATGTCCATTATAAGGCAGCGGTTTTGGATATTGGATGGCCGAACGGTTATACGTTCTCGTTGTCGGAAATGTAATACTTGTTTCCGTCTAAATCCTAAGCATCCAGTACCCAAAATGGCTGAACTTCCTGGATACCGCGTCCGTGATGCTAAAGCCTTTGTACACACCGGTGTAGATTTCGCCGGGCCGCTTGCTTACATACCTATTCGACGTAGAGGTCAACGTTCGCAGAAACTTTACTTATGTTTGTTCGTATGCATGGTGACTAAAGCCATACATATCGAGCTTGTTTCGGATCTCACATCTGAGGCTTTCCTATCCGCATTTAAGAGATTCATTTCTCGCCGCGGTCCAGTGTCTGTTATGTACTCAGACAATGGTACCAATTTTGTTGGCGCTAAGGCGCAATTGGATGATATTTATTCTTTTTTATTAAATTCAACTGTTCAAACGGATATTAAAAATGAGCTTCTTAAATCACGCATCGAGTGGACAAGAATACCGCCGCGAGCTCCACACTTCGGAGGTATTTGGGAGTCGAATATTAAGAGTGTTAAAACTCACTTGTTTAGAGTCGTAGGTAAACAACTTCTCACTTACGAGGAACTCTCGACCGTATTGGTGCAAATTGAGTGCCTTTTGAACTCTCGACCACTTAGTGTCATTTCGTCAGACCCACATCCGGAGGTACTCACGCCCGCGCATTTTTTAATGTCCAGTCCACTCACGTATTTGCCTTCTTCTGAATTGACAGAAGAAAACATAAACCTAAACAACCGCAAAAGGCTCTTGGATCAACTTGTGTTATCCTACTGGAATAAATGGCGAATTGAGTACTTGCACACGCTGCAAGTTCGCCAGAAGTGGTGCACTCCCGATCGCCCTATAGAGATAGGTACTGTCGTTCTCTTGGGTCAAGATAACGTACCTCCATTGACTTGGCCATTGGGTATCATAGAGGAAGTTTTTCCGGGATCGGATGGTGTAATTCGAGTCGCTTCAATAAAAACCGCGTCAGGCACGTATAAACGTCCTGTCACTAAGTTGTATCCTTTGCCAACTTAATAGATTATTATTACTACGTAATTTAGTTTAATTTAGTTTAGGGTTCATATTATACGTTCCAATGGTACGCCATTACATAGTTGTAATTTAGTTTATTCGACTTACCATAGTCAAGTCGAACCGCAATTCATTCTTAGGACACTGATAATTATTTTTCCCGAGCATTATATCAATGCGATGGTGTTTCGGACTGCTGCTTGGATTTCGCTCAAAGCTCTTCAACAAGTTAATGCTTACATATCATCACCGCTTCTTGAACCTCACTCGCTCCGCATAGATTAGCAGCTTTTGAAAGCTCCTGGACCTTTCAAGGCGGGGAGCATGGTGTGGCGAGTTGCCGCCACTCTGCAAGTTGGATGGGGTTGGTATCACGTCGCGTGTGTGTCTCGCTTTAATTTGCAAGACAAGTGAGTGGCCGGCTTTACGCGAGCTATAGACAATTTAAAATGCAGCAATCGACGTCACGTCAGTGTGTGCCTAACGCCGCGAGGCAGAGCGCATCTCACCGCAGACTAAATTAATGTCTTATTAATATCGTCCCCGCAAATACACTAAAATCCCGAGTAATATCCCGTAAACGTTGGGGATCCTCCGGGAATAATAAATAACCCATATTTACCGCGTCCGTTAACTAGCGAACAAGAATAATCAAGAGTGTTGGAGTGAAGAGAACGAGTGGCCACGTCGTCAAGTCGACGTGCAACCATCGAGAACAGCCCGGAAAGTCAGGTAACGCTTGTTCTTGATAGCTTAGAGTAGGGCCACATGCGCCGACTGCTGCCGACCACTCCTAACTTGAAGTTATACAGACAAATATAGGCAATTTTGGGCCAGCATTCAATCCAAGTGTCTGGCAGTAATTAATGTCCTCCATCCGCAGAGTCCCACGGCTATTTACACGCTTGGGCAACTCCATAAACCGTATTGCCTATTATAATCGATGTCCACCGAGCAATGTACTGCATAGTGGCTATCAAATTGATGTACACTGAATTAGCGAATACACCTGCAGGTCATCGGTCCACCTTGTGAGAGGCCTTCCAACGCTACGTCTTCTGGGACGCGGTCACCACGTAAAAACACAATAAATTATAGTTACTCACGGTTTTGACACAGAAACCACAATGCACATTTACACTCTTATGTCACAAGCTAATTTATTTATTAGTATGTTGATTAAACATATTTGCTAGTCTTGTCCTAATCGGTGACTCATTGTTCGAAGTGTGAATGAATGTTATATTTTTCGAGTTTGTATTTCTATTTTTTTGACACGTCTGATTTTATTGAAGTGAAAACTTCTTTAGACGTGTTGGGTATTTTAAGATGGGAAAAACTATAGAACTCGAGCGTCACCGTCACCGACATCGCTACACGATCCGCTACGAGTTACGCATCGTAGCACTTGTAGCGGATCGCGTAGCAAATTTTGTTCAAGTTTTCACTTCTTCATCCTGACTGTTAATTGCAATTTTATTTCGTTTATTCTTGAAACACTTCATCATCCATAATCATCATCATTTCAGCCGAAAGACATCCACTGCTGGACATAGGCCTCCCCCAAGTGTCGGCTACCCGCGACACTCACCAGGTCATCTGTCTACCTCGAGGGAGGAACACAGTAAATCATATTTACACACGGTTTTGACACAGAAACCACAATGCACATAACACTCTTATGTCACAAGCTAAATGATTAATGATTTTATTTTTGTAAGTAGGTTTTAAAAACACTTTCACACGTCAATATTTGTTTTAGTTAGTTTTAGCTAGTTGAGGCCGGTGTTTCCTAGCTCTAACCCTGAGAAGAAACACCGAAACAAACTCAGAGATCAAAGTCTCTTTTAAAATATTCAAATCCATACAATATGTACTGGTCAAATTATATGAGAACCATGTACGTTTATGTCTGGGATGAGCTTTTGAGGAAAGCAACACGCAAATTTGAGTGGACCTATCCAGGCAGTACAAGCATTTGTCAGTTATCGTGAGACTCAACTCAGAACTTTGAGGAGCTCAACGAACCGACGAACAATACTAAGGACATTTGGGTAGGCCGCAAAAATACTCAAATTGCCAGACAATTATAAAATCTACTTGAATATAACGACATACATAGTTCTCGCATTCAAATTATGCTATACGCTAATTTATTTATTAGTATGTTGATTAAACATATTTGCAAGTCTTATCCTAATCGGCGACTCAATGTTCGAAGTGTGAATATATGAATGATAATGAACTATTTAACCGTCTGCCCAAAAAGGAGGGTAATGTGTTTCGAGAGTTTGTACGTATGTCTATTTCTTAGGCACGCCCGATTATACAGGCTGTAAAAAGACACATCACAGAGCCGTTAACTACGCATACTGTACGTCTAACAAAGTAGTTTTGAGCAAAAATTATTGCTGGGAAACGACTTTTATTTTTATGTAAGAAAAATAAAACTATTTTTTATTCCGCGCAATGTAACGCGAACACAGGCAAGTGGAGTTAAACCCCGCCTCTTCGCTCTAAGCCACGTAGGTACTTGTCGGATACGTTTGATATTCATTGCAAATTAATATCAAACACACTGTAATAACTCTTAGAATTCATTTTCGTAAAAAAGTAAAAAAAATTGCGACTTTTATCTTTAATATCTCCAGAACCAGTGGTTTCCCAGGTATGATATAATGGAAAAAAAATATCCAAATAATGGGTAGAATATGTGGCTTTCGGCTTCGGAAACTGTCTTTTTACACCCGTTATATTACATTTTACCAGCTTCGCCCGCGTGGAAGGAATTAGTACTTGTAATTTGTAATTATGTTATTCTGACGTATAAGCTATATTACTGTAAAGTTTCATCAAAATCCGTTCAGTAGTTTTTGCGTGAAAGTGTAACAAACATTCATATATCCTCACAAACTTTAACGTTTATAATATTAGAGGATTACTGTCTGAACATGCCCGTCGCATACGCGTCTCAATCCTGACTATTTGTTAAACTTAACAGTTTTCACGCCTAAACTGCTGGATCAATTTTGATAAATTTTGGCATAGTGATAGATTGTACCTTGGAGAAGGACATAGGATTTTTATCCCGGGAGTACGTTAACTTGAGATAATTTATGACATACGCATCTGCAAAGCCGTTGGCAAAAGCTAGTAGGTACGAAATAAACAAACCCAAAACCAGCGGAACCTATTAATAACGTGTGCGAGAATAAACCCATTACTCAACATCTCTGATCGATAGGTATCGATAAATCTTGGTTTAATCATCGTTACTCCGACGAACGTCATTACCGAAGTCTGGCTTCAATAATTACATGGAAACTAATACTATAAAGTGGTAAAATTGTGTGTTTGTTAACCGACTACTAAAAAACTGACTGCGTGTCGGATTTTGCATATTAAGGGTTGTAACGCGCTCATCCCTGTTCTAATATAGCGTAGGGCATGCGCGGGTGAGAAGCCTGCGGGAGGGGCGGGAACGCACCCCAGAGGCGGGGTTGTGATGCGTTGGCGCCAGTCAGTCGGTCACCGAAAGGGCTCGGGAGTTTTTGCATGCGCACTTGTGTGTCGCTCGCGTCTTCGCTAACTCTAGTATTTGGACGTAGTACTTAATTGTGTAATTATTGTTGTACTTACGTGCCTATTTGTATTGTTGAAGAATAAACTGTTAAAGGTACAACGTGTTTTCTTCCAACACAGAACGTTATAGGGTCTACTACCAGCCAAGTGGCGCCCTCATTGAATAAAAAATCGTAGCATAGCCTAGAAAATAAATATTAAAGAATCCAACGTCACGTTTGTTACAAAGAGGATAAAGTATTTTTACGTACTTAGTTAAAACAGGTCTCAGAATGTTTCGTATCCAAAGTAGGCAATAGTGTCAGAAACAGCCGTTTTTGGTACTTTTGCCTACTACTCATATGATTTTTTATTCAATGAGGGCGCCACTTGGCCGGTAGTAGGGCCTTAAGGGTGCCGTACCAAATATTGGCATTTGTTAGTAAAGTATACGTTATAATAAACATGATCACGAAATTTCAGGTCAATGGGAAGTAAAAAAATTCTTCGTAACAAAATTTTGTGACAGACGACGGACAGACAGACAGACAGACGGACACGTGAGTGACAACAATAGGGCTCCGTTTAGACCCTTCGGGTACGGTACTGTAAGAACCCTAGCCCTCTTGTGGCTGTAGGGCTCCTTACTAAAGAAGCACGACGACGTTATCGGGGGCGTCGCGTAGCACTCCAACTCGATGGCACGGTGGAGGACTGTGTGGATGGGATCTCTCTACGGGGAGGACAAATTATAGAGCTGAGGGCGACTTCAATTAATTATATTCATGATAATATTTCATAACACCATTTTAGCCCATACGTTCGGGCTTGCGGATCCACTCTCTCTCTCTGACACAAACGTCAAGCCTAACATTTTTTCTAATTTAATTTCAAACGGCTTTTCAAGAGTTTCTAGAAACTTCCAACCTGCCAGTCGGCAACATAAGAATAGAATAGAATAAACATTTATTCGACACAGACACAACACAACAGCAACAAACAAAAGGTAAGAAAATAACAGTAGGTACACAAAGATACAATAAAATTGTGCTGACCGTGCCCATACCGAAAGGGTTACCATCTCAGCATTTGGTTGTCACAGTACCCTAAAAAGGAGGTTCTGTATTCAACCCGTACTATTTTGTTTGTCCACGATTTTCACGAAAACTACTGATCCGATTTGGATGGGGTTTTCTTTATTCAAATGCATATTTTTCAAGGAAGGTGCCTAACCTGTATATAATACAATTAGGATTTGATGAAGATCCTCGGAGATAGACAATGAAACTCTTCAATAACTAACAGCAAATGACTCGCGATTAGTGCGATCGTAAGTATGTATATGTATTGTTAACACAATTTAATGGGGAACCACAACCAAGAAGCGAAAAATAGAACCGACTTCCAAAAACAAAAAATGCAAAAAAAAACTCATTTCAGAAGTCGGTGTCATAAAACGAAGACACAAAACCAGAAACACCGAAGTTATTTTGCACTTTTTTTGTTTTTTTTTTTTTATTTTGGAAGTCGGTTTTATTTTTTGTATGGGTGCGAAACGTGGAAGGTCACAAGGACATCTCAAGCCAAATCCAAGTCTTCGCTGTCTTCGTCGCATTCTCGGAGTCTACTAGCCTGAGACCACCTCTAGCTGTTGGAAAACTGTGCAAAGAGTGGTGGAACTTCAAGGTTAAGGCAACGCTTGCCGAGGTCAGTCTGTGGATGGGTGACCACATTAACATACCGAAATCCCTCCGTCCCTCTGAAAGTACGTTAAGCCATTCGTCCCTCTGAGCCGCGCCCCTGGCATAGGCAACTGAAGGAACAGGGGTGGGTTTTAGTCAGTAAAAGTCTAACACGCCCTAGCTCCACCTTATTTGATGATTACCCACACTAAAAAAAAAAAAACAATAGGTCCCGGCTGTCAATTGAATTTCTTTGACAATCGTTACGGATAGTCAGAAACTAGGAAATTGATACCAATGCAGTCTTGCCAAGAAGTATCGTGTTACCTTATTACTGAGTTTTGGAGGTCTGATAGGCAGCTGCTCCATAAAAAATACTTGTATTCTAGGCAGATTACAAAAGAAAAGAAAGAAAAAGAAAATTGATTGCTGGGCAAAGAGAGAGAGGCAGAGAGTACATTTCCGTGCGATAATTTTCAACCTTCAAACGGGCAAAGGCACTTGCAAAAGCTAGTCTCTAAAGCCTGTGCTACACGGTTTAAAACCAAGCTAAAACCAAGGTCACCCTGAAAAGAAGCGAGTAGGGCGTTGCCGTCTACACGGTTTAAAACAAACTCCAAACCTCAGTATTGGTTTGCAACGTACACAATTCTACCAAGGCCGTTTAGAGGTCATACAAAATAAATAAAATTGTGAAAATGTGATTGTGATGTGTGTGTGTGTTTGTGAATTGTGTGTTTTGTGTAAATTGTGTGTCGTGAATTGTGATTGTGTAAATTATGTGTGGTAATAAATATTGTTTCTTTCTTTTTTTATACTACATTTGGTTTAAACCACCGTCCACACTGTTTCAAACCGTGGTTTTAAACCGTCTAGCACGCGTTTAAGTCGGTTTACGCGTCTGTCTGTTTCTCCGCTTACTTCTCCTAAACCACGCAACGGATTTTAATGCGGTTTTCACTAATAGAAAGAGCGATAAACGAGGAAGGTTTGTGTGTATAATTTATACCCGTGCGAAGCCGGGCCGGGTCGCTAATCTATACTTATATTATAAAGAGGTGAGCAGTGGTGGCCCAGTGGTATTGGCCGCGACTTACAAGTTGTAGGTCGTGAGTTCAAACCCAGGCAGGCGCTTTACTTTGTGTAAATTATTTCATCACCACTGCTCTCAAAACGGTGAAGGAAAACATCGTGAGGAAACCGGCATGTCCTAGAACCATAAATTCGAAGACTTGTGACATCCACCAACCCGCATTGGGCCCGCGGGGTGGATTACGGCCCACACCCTCTTACAGAGAGGAGGCCTGTGCCCCAGCAGTGGGGACATTAAAAGGCTGATGATGATGATTATAAAGAGGTCATTTTTTTTGTAAGTTTGTATGTAGGGGGTAATCTCCGGCACTACTGAACCGATTTTGAAAATTCTTTCACCAGTAGGAAGCTACATTATTTGTGAGTACTAGAGGCTAAAAATATTTTTGAAATCACGCGGCCGAAGTCGCGGACGGGATGCTAGTCTAATATACTAGGTACAGTAGGTACTAACTATTTAGTTGAGTTCTCGAACTTATGATTACGTAATATAAACTAACAGGATATTAATTGGGCCTTATTATTCATTCATGGCATTTGTATTTAATAATATTCAAGTGATTTACGTTGTCATTTTGTCAATCAATTAATTCCACATACGTTTTTAGGCATCAATATTAATTTATCCTCTTGTTCGTTTGATTGTTAACATGTGTTATCCTACTAATATTATAAATGCGAAAGTTCTGATGGATTGATATTAATTGTTACTTAACCACGCCAGAACGTCTGAACGGATCTGGTTGAAATTTAGACACAAAGATAGATACTCTGGAATTGGCCTTAACGCGCAGTTATGCGATTTCTAATGATTTTTAATTGAACATCACATCTAAACGACTAGTATTCTTTCTTTGAAAAAAATATGTTTTACTCTAGACAATTTCCTTCGTAATTTGATACGTGAATATTTGAAGTTATATTTTTAAAATATAGTGTAATTAATTTGTAAAGTTATGTACTATAAAGCGTATTTCTGTGGAACCTTCACCATTTTAATGATCATTTATTTTTTTTATAATTGAAGTTATACTTCTTTAGACGCGTTATGAAAAAAATATGAGAGTGAAATTTTAAGATGCGCGCGCATCACTGTCACACAAAATTCACAGGTTGAAGTTAGCTAGAACCGACCATCACCCTGAAGTTAGCTATGATCTGTGGTTCATGAAGAATGATTGTTTTTCCTTTGTAAACTTTGTGACAGTTTGGTTTTTTATCTTGCTACGCCAAAGAAGTATAACTTCTTACGTGTGTACATAAGTACACACACACTTTTTTTTAGTCTAAGTGTTTTAGTTAAATACCTGTTGTTTTATGTTTAATAAATTAATAATGCGTCTAATTTCGGACAGCGCTCCTTGATGGGCGAGTCCTATTACTGGGTGGACGTACGACGCGTTACGTGAGCTCAGCACAGAACACGCAAGCTAACCACTCAAGGTCATTGGCTGTTAATATTTATAGTGAGGGAACTACATACTAATTCCACGCGGGCGAAGTCGCAGGCAGAAGCTAGTTTGTTATACAATATTAACAGCAAACATTTGAAAATTATAGGTAAAACCCTATCTAAGTAAGTAAGTACTTACTAAGGTTGAGTTTTACTTAACATTTGAAGTTATTTGATGATTTACCACCCAAAAAAAAATAAAACCCTGCCTACTTAGGCAGGCTTATACTATAAAAGGTTATACACGGAATGTCATTGGACATTAAATGAAGCAGGATGTTAAAATGTGTGAGTGACCTTGACGAACGTAACGATGACGTTTCGGCTTCTCATTTTGTCTATGTGAGCTTATTTCGCGTGTACAATGCCTACTTAGGCAGGCTTAGACTATGAAAGGTTATAGACGGAACGCTATTACACATTAAATGAAGCAGGATCTTAAAATGTGTGAGTGACCTTGACGAACGTAACGATGACGTTTCGGCTTCTCATTTTGTCTATGTGAGCTTATTTCGCGTGTACAGTGCCTACTTAGGCAGGCTTAGACTATGAAAGGTTATAGACGGAACGTTATTACACATTAAATGAAGCAGGATGTTAAAATGTGTGAGTGACCTTGACGAACGTAACGATGACGTTTCGGCTTCTCATTTTGTCTATGTGAGCTTATTTCGCGTGTACAGATACAAGCCGGCTTCTCATTCTGGTACGTCAGATGTGAGCTTATTTCGCGTGTACAGATACAAGCCGGCTTCTCATTCTGGTACGTCAGATGTGAGCTTATTTCGCGTGTACAGATACAAGCTGGCTTCTCATTCTGGTACGTCAGATTGCTGGATTTTGGCACTTCGTCTATAACCTTTCATAGTCTAAGCAGGCAGGGTTTTATTCTACTTATTTACTCCGGAACGGGAACGGGAGGGCGTGTCAGATTCTTACCAATTCCTTCAGTCTCCGAAAGAGTCATCTTTCGAACAGTCCCGCGACCCTGGCGGGCCCGTCAATTAGTAACTTAGGTAGGGCTATGGTTCGAAGATTTCCCATACCAAAAAAAAAAAAATAGGGTACTGATAAAAGTTTTGAACCTCGACAAGTACAGTACAGTTTCTTCTTTCTTTCTTTCTTTATAATGTACATAATTATGTTGGGATGGATTAGGTACCGTGGCAAATCTTAAATTGTTAAATGTTTCATAATTATTTTCAAATAAGCAATAAAAACAACTTTTATTCCCACAAAGTACCTACTAAAATTAAAATACAACTTTGACAGTTAATTATGATAGAATTTTTTTTTAACATTATTCAGCCAAAATTGAACAAAACATGTTTTTTTAGGGTTCGGTACCCGAAGGGTCCAAACGGAGCCCTATTGCTGTCACTCACGTGTCCATCTGTCCATTTGTCCGTCTGTCTGTCCGTCGTCTGTTACAAAATTTTGTTGCGAAGAATTGTTTTTAACCTCTTAGGATCCGCGGACATTCGAAAGAGTTACCTCGCCCCCGGGCACTCGAGGCAGGGAGGAACAGGGGTGGGTTTTAGTCAGTAAGAGTCTGACACACCCTTCCGCTCCACCCTAGAGCGGAAGAAGTCATAGGATGATTTCCCACCCCCCCAAAAAAAAAAAAAAAAAAAAAAAAAAAGGATCCACGGACAAACCCGGGTTGTCGAATTGAAGCCCGATGACAACCCGGATTGTCAGCCGATTTATTTTTTCACTTATTAAATTTTTTTTTTTTTTTCAAACTCACAGGTGACTTTCGGAGCCTAAGAGGTCGTGCTATTGACCTATGAACTTGAGGTGATAATATTTATTTTTACGTATATTTTACTAAAAAATACCAATACCTTTTATTAAATCAGATTTTTTCTTTGATATTCCCTCATTTATTTTGGACGGTTTTTAACGTTCCGTATTCGAATGGTCCAAACGGAGCCTTATTGCTGTCACTCACGTGACCGTCTGTCCGTCCGTCCGTCCGTCCGTCTATCCGTCTGTCTGTCTGTCCGTTGTCTGTCACACAGGTTTTACAGACAAATGGTCGGAGATACGGTCTTCAAATTTTCACAGCTTTGGGTCAACAAGATGCATAAGCATCTTGTCAGCCATACTAATAGTCAAAAATACATTTGGTACGGAACCTTATAAATGTGCGAAACACGCTCTTGGCCGGTTTTTTTAATATAATACAAAAACTACAACACACAACTACAAAGCCGTTCCAAGGAAAAACTAAAAAATGTAACGTTTTTGGGCCTTAAAAAAATTAACATATGATTAGTTAAATAAAAATCTAATTAGTTAGATTTTTTTTATAAATTTAAATAAATTTTAACTTTAAAAAAAAATCTTACTTTCGGGCAAAAACAAAAAACATGATATCGGTCAAAACATTTGTATTTCACATTATCAACAGATGAGGTAATCTATCTCGTTCACATAAGGATTGTGACATCATTTTGACACGTTATCATATTTATCATGTACTTATCCGCTGTGTTAGGCGCCTTTGCAACCGGCTGGCACCTATTATATATTTATTACGCGGCGTCCTACGTGTGCAATGCGAACGCGGTTACGAAGCGGCCCGATGCGGTTTACGCGAATTCAACGCGACGCGGCAACTCTGTCCTAACGCGGCATCATACGTGGGCGTAGGTTTTAGTCAGTAAGAGTCTGACACGCCCTCCCCCTCCAACCAGAGTGGCAGAACTTATTGGATGATTTCCCACCCCCAAAATAAAAAAAAAACAACTGACTTCCAAAAAAGAAAATACACTAAAAATTAAAAAATAACTTTAATTTCGGAAGTCTGTGTTTGTATTTTATTTCTTCGTTATTTGACACCGACTTCTTTTGCCTCGAAATTAGTTATTTTTTTTAAATTTTAGTGTATTTTCTTTTTTGGAAGTCGGTTTTTTTTTTGTAAAAATGTTTTTTTTTCCGTTTTTTAGTTGTCATACCCCAGAACTAAAAACCCCAATAACATGGAACGTGAAATTTAAACATACCTACTCGTAATTGGAGAAAACCAAAACGTCATCTACGAGTATGTATACGTATTTTTCGTTTTTCTTCAGTTTTTCTAAAAGCGCTGCAGCAATTTCGATAAAATTTATATGGGAACACCTCGGGAGTATATTCTTTGGGATAAATAAAGAATTTTGAAAATCGGTCCACAACTGACAGAGAAATCGGTGGACATACATAAAAAAAAAACAGACGAACATAGAGTTCTTTTTCGAAGTCGGTTAAAAATAAATAGGGTTGGTCCCATAGTAAAAGTTGTTCATAATGATGAGTATTGCCACTGTTTTCATTTGTATTGTCGCCATATTGTATAATACTTTACAAAAACATTAATTTTCGGTTTCAGTAACACAAACGACAATTTCGCCGGCATTCCGCTCCAGAAATTTCATCTACGAGTATTTCGTTGTTATCCAATTATTAATTCATAATACGAGTACAACGACAACAATGTTAATCGGTCAATTAGACACCAAACGAAACATCGAAAATGTTTGATTTAAATTTTTTATAGATAGTTTAAAAAAAACATGCTTTATTTTTTAACCGACTTCAAAAATAAGGAGGTTATCAATTCGGATGTTTGTAATTTTTTTTAATGATATTACAAGATCGGATTCATTTATTGGAATATACAGGGTGTAACGGAAAGGTGTGGTCATATTTTAAGAACCGGTTCTGCCCATGGAAATGAACAACTTTCTATAAGTCCTGTATATAACAAGAATTTGCAATTATTTTTATTTTCGAAAGAGATTTGTTCCGAAATGGTCCCATTTAAATTTCATATAGATCGGATGATGGGTTTCGGAGACAGACAACGGAACTCTTCAAAAATTGACAGCAAATCAACCGCGATTGCTGCGATCGTATGTCTATGAATTGTTAACACAGTTTAATGTGGAACCCCCCTCCACTCTGGTTGGAGGGGGAGGGCGTGTCAGACTCTTACTGACTAAAACCTACGCCCACGTAGGATGCCGCGGTAGGACAGAGTTGCCGCGTCGCGTTGAATTCGCGTAAACCACATCGGACCGCTTCGTAACCGCGTTCGCATTGCACACGTTGGACGCCGCGTAATAAATATATAATAGGTGCCAGCCGGTTGCAAAGGCGCCTAACACAGCGGATAAGTACATGATAAATATGATAACGTGTCAAAATGATGTCACAATCCTTATGTGAACGAGATAGATTACCTCATCTGTTGATAATGTGAAATACAAATGTTTTGACCGATATCATGTTTTTTGTTTTTGCCCGAAAGTACGAGTAAGATTTTTTTTGTAAAGTTAAAATTTATTTAAATTTATAAAAAAAATCTAACTAATTAGATTATTATTTAACTAATCATATGTTAATTTTTTTAAGCTCCAAAAACGTTAATTTTTTCGTTTTCCTTGGTACGGCTATGTGTTGTGTGTATTAGTTTTTGTATTAAATTAAAAAAAACCGGCCAAGAGCGTGTTTCGCACATTTATAAGGTTCCGTACCAAATGTATTTCTGACTATTTGTATGGCTTTGGGTCAACAAGATGCTTATACTGTCAAAATTAGAAGACTGTAGCTCCGACCATGTGTCTGTAAAACCTGTGTAACAGACAACGGACAGATAGACGGACAGACGGACGGACGGACGGACGGACAGACGGTCACGTTAGTGACAGTAATAAGGCGCCGTTTGGACCCTTCGAATACGGAACCTTAAAAACCGGCCAAAACAAATGAGGAAATATCAAAGAAAAAATCTGATTTATTAATAGGTATTGGTATTTTTTAGTAAAATATACGTAAAAATAAATATTATCACCTCAAGTTCATAGGTCAATAGCAAGACCTCTTAGGCTCCGAAAGTCACCTGTGACTTTGAAAAAAAAAAAATCAGCTGACAACCCGGGTTGTCATCGGGCTTCAATTCGACAACCCGGGTTTGTCCGTGGATCCTTTTTTTTTTTTTTTTGGGGGGGTGGGAAATCATCCTATGACTTCTTCCGCTCTAGGGTGGAGCGGAAGGGTGTGTCAGACTCTTACTGACTAAAACCCACCCCTGTTCCTCCCTGCCTCGAGTGCCCGGGGGCGAGGTAACTCTTTCGAATGTCCGCGGATCCTAAGAGGTTAAAAACAATTCTTCGCAACAAAATTTTGTAACAGACGACGGACAGACAGACGGACAAATGGACAGATGGACACGTGAGTGACAGCAATAGGGCTCCGTTTGGACCCTTCGGGTACCGAACCCTAAAAAAACATGTTTTATTTAATTTTGGCTTTATAATGTTAAAAAAAAATTCTATCATAATTAACTGTCAAAGTTGTATTTAAATTTTAGTAGGGACTTTGTGGGAATAAAAGTTGTTTTTATTGCTTATTATGAAACATTTAACAATTTAAGATTTGCCACGGTACCTAATCCATCCCAACATAATTATGTACATTATAAAGAAAGAAAGAAAGAAGAAACTGTACTGTACTTGTCGAGGTTCAAAACTTTTATCAGTACCTACCCTACCCTTTTTTTTTTTTTGGTATGGGAAATCTTCCAACCATTACCCTACCTAAGTTACTAATTGACGGGCCCGCCAGGGTTGCGGGACTCTTCGAAAGAGTCATGGCGGAGACTAAAGGAACGGGTAAGAATCTGACACGCCCTCCCGCTCCCGTTCCGGAGTAAATCCTGCTTAGAATATGAAAGGTTATAGACGGAGTGTCAAAATCCAGCAATCTGACGTACCAGAATGAGAAGCCGGCTTGTGTCTGTACACGCGAAATAAGATCACATAGAAGCCGAAACGTCATCGTTACGTTCGTCAAGGTCACTCACACATTTTAACAACCTACTTCATTTAATGTCCAATGACGTTCCGTCTATAACCTATCATAGTCTAAGCCTGCCTAAGTAGGCACTGTACACGCGAACAAAACTAGACACCAAACGAAACATCGAAAATGTTTGATTTAAATTTTTTATAGATAGTTTAAAAAAAACATGCTTTATTTTTTAACCGACTTCAAAAATAAGGAGGTTATCAATTCGGATGTTTGTAATTTTTTTTAATGATATTACGAGATCGGATTCATTTATTGGAATATACAGGGTGTAACGGAAAGGTGTAGTCATATTTTAAGAACCGGTTCTGCCCATGGAAATGAACAACTTTCTATAAGTCCTGTATATAACAAGAATTTGCAATTATTTTTATTTTCGAAAGAGATTTGTTCCGAAATGGTCCCATTTAAATTTCATATAGATCGGATGATGGGTTTCGGAGACAGACAACGGAACTCTTCAAAAATTGATAGCAAATCAACCGCGATTGCTGCGATCGTATGTCTATGAATTGTTAACACAGTTTAATGTGGAACCACAACAAAAAAGTGAAAAATAAAAAACTTTTTTACAAAAAAATAGAACCGACTTCCAAAAAAAGTGCAAAATAACTTTAATTTCGGAAGTCGGTGTTTCTGGTTTTGTCTTCATTTTTTGACACCGAGTTCTGAAATGAGCTTTTTGCATTTTTTGCTTTTGGAAGTCGCTTCTATTTTTAGCTTTTTGGTTGTGGTTCCCCATTAAATTGTGTTAACAATACACAGACATACTTATAATTGCAGTAATCGCGAGTCATTTGCTGTTAGTTATTATAAATAAATAAACGTTTATTGGTCCAAAATAAATTATGTTAACAATATGAACACTGCCACTAACTAGGTTAAGGTACCAGTGCTATAAGCAACAGTAACAATTCGTGGTTGATCTATTTACTTAAAAAATAGTTTTGTGCAACAATCCGTTATTATTATAAATAAGTTAATTAGGACTATTACGAGTATATAGATATACGAGTATTATTGAAGAGTTCCATTGTCTATCTCCGAAGATCTTCATCAGATCCTAGTATTATATACTAAAACCTTCCTTGAAAAATATGCATTTGAATAAAGAAAACCTCATCTAAAACGGATGAGTAGTTTTCATGCAAGTCGGTTCTATTTTTTTATAAAAAAGTTTTTTTTTTATTTTCCGTATTCTTCTCAGTAAGCCCTCATTAGATACCCATATCATGGAAATGCATAAAAAATAACTAGTCCGCCATCTTTTAGACTCCGTCATATTTGATTTAGAATGACGTCACTTAGCTAACCATGCATTATAATCGGTCCTTGATAATGATAAGTGTGCGAAGTTTCAATTCAACCCAACGTTTTGAAGTGGGTGAAAATCACGTTCAAAGATTCCATTACATAGATACTGTGACGATTGTAGACACAGCCTAATTTCAGCGGGTCTGCACCGGCCTTTAACTGGCAGGTAAGAGTGTTGGAGAGTCGATGGATTATTTTAGAAGAGTAGGTGTGAATTTTGTTTTAAGTCAGATAGAATTTTAGCCCTTGCAAGTGGGCACCGATGTTATGATTTTGCCTAATTAATATATTATTGAAATCGCCCTCAGCTCTTTCCCTTATCTACCCGTAGTGAGTATCCCTTCGTACCGTACCCTCGCAGTAAGCGAGCGAGTCGCCAAGCTACGTGACTTCGAAGAACGTCCCAGGATCCCTGCAGGCCGTACTGGTGCCTTGGAGTCCTACAATACATACTAGGCTAGGTAATAAAAGCGTGTTAAAATTGGAATAAGGTTACATTAGTGAACTGTTTTCGGGATAACTACGTTTGTATTTATTTCGGCATGCTCAACTACAGTTTCGAACTTGAATTCATCACGAAATCGCATTCCGATATTTTGGCAGCTTTTTAGGGTTCAAAGTCGCCTTCGGGTACGAAGAGTCCAAACGGAGCCGGAGCCGTATGCTGTCACTCACGTGTCCCGTCTGTCTGTCTGTCCGTGTCACCTTGAGCTTGAAATTTGGTGATAGTGTTTATTATTACGTATATTTTACTGACAAATACCAACATATTGATAAATCAGATTTTGGAACGAAGTTCCTTATCGCGCGTTGTGAAAGGGGGCTAGACGGAAAAAATTCTTACGAAAAGTTGTCACGACACTAATGAGGCTGTCCATCCAAAAAGATTGTGTTGGAAAAACAATCTAATAAAAACTTCTTGTATTTTTGGTGGGTAGGTGCAAAGTTTGCAAGCAGAAGCTGAGCTTAGCTGAGCTGAGCTAAGCTGAGCTGAGCTGAGCTCTGAGCTGAGCTGAGCTGAGCTGAGCTGAGCTGAGCTGCGATGAGATGAGATGAGATGAGATGAGATGATGAAGTATAACTTCTTGCGTGCGTGCGTGTGTACGTAGTTAATAATAAAAAAATATTATAAATTAAAAAAAATAAAATTATATTACAATTCCTTCACTAATTAATCGAAAGGAACTTCGTTCCATCCGGGTGTCCCTTGACACCTCTCAAGTTTTTTTTTTCTTTGATAATTCCCTCATTTGGTACGGAACCCTAAATGTGCGAAGTTCGACACGCACTTGGCCGGGTTTTTTTTAGGGTGGGAAATCATCAAATAAGCTCCCGCTCTGAAGGCGCAGTTATACGACTTTTAATGGTTTTTAATTGAACATCACGTCTAAACGACTAGTCTTATTTCTTTGAAAAAAATATATGTAACTTTAGACTATTTTCGCCGTAATTTGATCTGAGAATATTTGAAATTATATTGTTATAACATAGTGTAATTAATTTGTAAAGTTATGTCTAACGCGGATAAAAAATTGAGAATCACACAAAAACTATAAAGCGTATTTTTATGAAACCTTCACCATTTTAAAGATCATTTAATTATTTATAATATAGTCTCAGTGTTTTAGTTCAATACTTGTTGTTTTATATGTAATAAATTAATAATGCGTCTAATTTCGGACAGTGCTCCTTGATGGGCGAGTCCTATTACTGGGTGGACATACGAGGCGTTAGGTCAGCGCAGAACACGCAAGCTAACCACTCAAGGTCGTTGGCAGCTAAAAGCGCCTTAAGATACTCGAGCTTACAAGTAAAGTTTACTTCTATACATATTTTTGCTTATGACTGTACTCTGTGTTTGGTTTGAATAAGTTAAATTGCGCACAAAGCTCAAAAACCCTTGATACGTCTTGTTGACTTCATTTAAGTAAGATTGAAAAGTTACGTGAGCTCAGCGCAGAACACGTAAGCTAACCACTCAAGGTCGTTGGCAGCTAATAGCGCCCTAAGCCTCTACTGACCAAAATCCACCCGTGTGTGTACCCCGAGAATCGTCCGTGCCGTCATGTGAACAAGCTGTGCTGTACTATAAGTGTCTAAATTGTTGTTTGCAATTACACACAATGCGCGTTGATCTAATTGATTTGACCTTCAGACCGTTCGACCGTGATCTCCACTTCGAGACAAGTGTAAAAAATCAAAGGCGAGGCGAGGCAGTACTTACATCGGCCACATCATATCGTCTCTACGAGTCTAGATGCATCTTTTTTAGAGTTCCGTATGTCCGAACGAAAAACGGAACTCGTTTGTCTGTCTGTTCGTCTGTCACAGCCAATTTGCTCTAAATCTCCTGGACCAATTAAGTTAAAATTTTGTACACATAAATAAATTAAATTGAATAATGAGGGTCACATTTGGGGTGCAAATTCGAAAATTAAAATATAATGTATTTCAAACTGTATCGTGCGACATATCAAATAAAAGGGCACATTGTGAGGTTTCCAAAAACATTTTTTTCATGATTTTAAAATAAATAGTTTTATATTTATTGTTATTTAAGAAAATAGCTGGCAAATAGATGAAAATTGACCAGACGTACCTTTTTTAAATTGAAAAAAAAAATACAAAAAATAGTTATTACTTATAGATTACAAGAAAACCTATAAGAATTATATGTTTGTTATTTTGTCATCTGTACAGTCTCGAGCAAAAATATGTACACAGCAAACTTTACTTGTAAGCTCGAGTAACTTAAATGGACGATTTTAAGGCGCAGTTATACGACTTTTAATGGTTTTTAATTGAACATCACGTTTAAACGACTTGTTTTATTTCTTTGAAAAAAATATATGTTACTCTAGACAATTTTCGTCGTAATTTGATCTGAGAATATTTGAAATTATAATTGTAAAACATCGTGTAATTAATTTGTAAAGTTATGTCTAACGCGGATAAAAAATTGAGAATCACGCAAAAACTATAAAGCGTATTTTTATGAAACCTTCACCATTTTAAAGATCATTTAATTATTTACAATTTAGTCTCAGTTTTTTAGTTTAATACTTGTTGTTTTATGTGTAATAAATTAATAATGCGTCTAATTTCGGACAGCGCTCCTTGACGGGCGAGTCCTATTACTGGGTGGAAATACGAGGCGTTAGGTCAGCGCAGAACACGCAAGCTAACCACTCAAGGTCGTTGGCAGCTAAAAGCGCCTTAAGATACTCGAGCTTACAAGTAAAGTTTACTTCTGTACATATTTTTGCTTATGATTGTACTCTGTGTTTGGTTTATAAGTTAAATTGCGCACAAAGTTCAAAAACCCTTGATACGTCTTGTTGACTTCATTTAAGTAAGATTGAAAAATCTCAAATATAATATCTATCTACTTATAAAAGTAAGTAAGTACCTAACAAGATGTTATTTAAATTATCAAACGAAATTTCTTCTGAATGATCGAACATGGGAGTGTGTTGTCGAAGAAAATCAATACTCAATACAAATAAATAAAATTGAAGTGTCTGTTTGTAATGTCAAAATAATTGTATTTTTTTTACCTTAAAAAAAACAACCCAAAAAACCAGGTTTTAAATTTTTGTCTGTCTGTTTGTTCCGGCTAATCTTCAAAACGGCTGTACCGATTCTGTTAAAATTTTACTGGCAGTTAGCCATTCCTTATGGAATTGTAATAGCATAAGGAGTAACTTAGGCTATTAAAATTCCACGCGGGCAAAGCCACGGGCAGGTGCTAGTTGGTATTAAAATAAATCATAGAACTAATCCAACACTTTTTAATATTAATTAATTACTTTGAAATACTAAAAGAATTTTTACTGAAATATATTTATTTTTCAATTAAAATTCAGTTTCAATATTGTTTTAAAAATATTTATTTTATTTGAGTGTTCGGATAAAAGCATTTTTTTTTAACTAATTCGTTTTAACATTCATTGGTGTATGGAGTACTTTTTTAACCGACTTCCAATAGGAGAAGGTTCTCAATTCGTCTGTTCTTTTTTGTATGTAGGTATGTTACGCGATTTGTCCGCCACTTCTGATTTTGTGAACAGATTAAGATGATTATTTTTTGTTTGGTAGGCTTCTTGAAAAATCAACATAGACTTCTAAAAATTGCAAATTAACTTTAATTTCGGAAGTTGGTGTCAAATAACAAAGAAACAAAATATAAACACCGACTTCCGAAATAAAAGTTATTTTATTTTGCAATTTTAGAAGTCGGTTGTATATTTTGTAAAAAGTCTTTTTTTATATAAGAAACAAGTGTTTATTTTATTTTTGTACATATCTACGTAGTTAGATTAAGGGTTTTTTATTCTTGGGTTGTTTCCATTGTTCCTAAATTACCCAAGGCTTATAATATTGTCCTAGATTTAGTTTTTGGGTCGGCTTCCCCATTTCAGTTAAGTGTTTTAAGTAAAAGGTCGAAAATAATTAGAATGGATATCAAGTTACACAATAAATAAATAAACAAAAATACATTATTCAAACCAAAATCAAGGCATTGTAAAATCTAAATAATTTCACTCCTCGTTAACACAAAAGAGACTAGGTACGCAAGCATCAAATTACACTATAGAGAATAATTCTAGAATAATTTTTATCACACAAAAACATCCACTTACTTCAAATAGTCTGAGAAGCCGATCATTGAAGTCGTAAATTGAATTTAGCACTACACTTAATACATCAGACTTTTAATTCGCGATTTGATATTCGATTCACACGAGCGACACAAGCGTGCGCGTGAGTGCGTCAGCGCTCCTCGACTAAACTGGACACGGATTGATAAACACTAATATACAGCATGTAACAAAAACCCTGTCCGATCCTGAAGGGTATTATTTGGTATCGTACTGCGTACACATATACGTAATCATTTAATGAATACGAGATAATTATTTTTCCCCAATGAAAATAATTATTATTTCGTTTATTCATTTGTATACATATCTTTCTTACATTTTAAAATATTTCCATAAAAAAAAATTATAAATATAAAAATAGTAGCCCACCGGTATCGGGAACAGGGTCCAAGCTACCGGGGTCAGTGCTCCAGAGAGAGATACCGCCTAACAATGCGAGTCGTGTCCAGAAGTACAGCTTTCTGAATCAAGCCCTTGATCCAGCCGCCTAACAAGAGCCTCTTGAGATGTTCGAGGCTCGTGGCTATTAAGCCATTGTCTGACACGACTATCGGTACAATGATCGCTAAGTCCACATCCCACATATCGACAACCTCGCGAGCCATGTCAATGTTTATCTTTCTCGGCTTTCACGAGGTTCACGTCATGTGGAACAATAATGGCAACAATCATTGCACGCCTCTGGATTCGGTACACCACCACTAGATATATCAGGCTTATTAGCTATAATAATCCTGTCAGTGATGATGGACCGATCGCAGTACAATGTGATATGACCATTATCGAGAATTGGTTCGGGCATATTTACACATTTACACACTTTTTATTACTAGCTCGTACTGCCCCACTGCTGGGCAAAGGCCTCCCTCCATTCCTTCCAACGGTCACGATATTTGCTTCTTCTTTCCAATTCTTAAATGAAAATAATTAATTTAAAAAAAAAAGAAAAAGTCTTCACTGAGCGCTCAAAAAAGTTCACCTACTGTTCCGTTTCAAAGATGCCGCCTGAGCGAGACAGAGTGCCTACAGCGCGGCTAGTGCAGGGCGGTATCGATTGAAATAAAAATAGGTAAAAATGAAAAGATTTCACCGGCCGGTGGAGTGTTGTCAACTTATGAAAATTTGGGGACTTCCTTACTTCTCCTAAAATTGTTTGTCCGAAAATCATTATCCATAATACGTTTGCTATAAACTTCAGTAACCATAATGATCAAAAATTCGAAATTTTGTTTTACATAACCATTTTTACTTCTAAAACTATTCTGTCATAATATCGAGTACTATAATAATTCAATCTCCTAATTTTGAAAGAAATAAAGTCATATGTCCTAAGTATTATATCATATAATGTGTATTATTTCGAATGTTCATTTGTAACAAAAATTGTAAGTCCTAAAACATTTACTAAAAATAGCCGAAGCCGGCCAGCAAGCGAAGCGAAGCTGCGGTGGTGAACGTTAAACTATAAGCTTGCGTGGGACCGCCGCCGGAGCCTCGCAGCGCCGGAGCCGTGACAGAAACCATGCCTGCTGTATGTTGCATGCTTGCTTGCATGCTACATGTTGCATGCTTGCTTGCATTCTGGATGCTTGCTTGCATTCTGGATGCTTGCTTGCATTCTGGATGCTTGCTTGCATGCTGCATGTTGCTTAGTTGATAACATGCTTCATGCTTGCTAACTTCCAAGTCAATGCAAAGTTAAAACAGCTCAAAGTGACCATTTATAAAACTGTAACTTCATGGTAACGACATAGGGTAAGTCTATAATAGAATATCTTATTTAAAATCCAACCAATCTTAAAACAGCAATATTGAGCAGACAAACAAACTCTTGACCCTGAGACCCACGCTATTTATATTGTTCATGATATCATTGAGTGGAGAGATCAATCAAGAAGAACTTGTAGTCAGTACAGGATCTAAGATTTTTCCGAACCGGGGCAGAATCTTGATAGTGGCGCTCCCTCGCTCACAATTATTACTGCGGGGTAATTGATTATCTAGTAATTGATTATCTAGTAATTTCCTTATAATTGTTTTGGACTGTGATGGGTTGTATTTTACGCAATTTTGGTGCAAGGTGGGATTTTTAGTGACCTAGACAGTAAGAACCCTTTAAGGTGAAAGCTCCACCCTAGCCCGCGAAATTCAAATATTCTTAAGTTTCATCAATTCATCATGCATCAATTCTAACTGAAAGAGTTGTATTGATAATATTAATGATTATAATTCTATAAATACATACTTGCTACGTTCGCAAATCAAATTTTGACCAAGATACAACCTGACACTGGCCTGCAAATTGCAAAAAACGTAAGAAATTTTGAATTTCGCGAACTACCCTGGCGCTTCCACCTTAATAATAACAATTTTAATAATGCTGATTAATCGCACACTGAGTCGACCACATAAACAAACAGCGATCTTCGATTGACGCAGGTTTATGAACGATTGAATGTAAGAGCGAGCGAAACAACTCCGAAATTGTATTTTCCTGCTTCGAAACGGATGGAAGAAAACCTTACCACGTTTAACTTAAGAGTTACTTTTTTTACGACGTAAATCCAGAAAAAATAGAGATCCAAGGAAATTTAGGATAGCAGAGCGAGTGAGCTCGAAAATTAAACACCCCTCATCAGATAACTCAGTTTTTTTATGATATAACTATTCTTTTGTTGACTTATGCAGGGCGAATGAGCACGGTCTTAGCGCCTGGTGTTAAAGTTCTTCGTGGAACATTTTATTTTTTCAAACATCCTCTTGACCTTGCCGCCCGGGGTGCGTGCCCCGGTTTACTCTGAGTCTGACAAGCCCTTCCGCTCCACCCAGAGCGTGAGCAGTCATCTGATGACATCCCACACTCAAAAAAAACCCGTTCTATTGCGTGAGACTTGAAGTCATCCTCATCATCATCATTACAGCCAAAAGACGTCCTCCTCTGGACATAGGCGCCTCACGCAAGCGGCGCCACAGCGCGGCGGGCCGACGACGCTGGGCACAGTCTAGTTTCTGTGGCAGCCGCAGCAACCGGACTGTGCCCAGCGTCGCCCTAGACCTTGATCAGAGTAGAGCGAGATTATCTTTCGGCGCCTTTTGGTCGACGCTTTCACTTCACGTATATGTAAATTCTACGATATAATTCCCAAATTTTCAAAAATCTACTTTTTGACAACACTTTTTTTGCCCTGGAAATTGTTTATCGCTAGCTTTTTGGCACCCGTTGCCATCTGGCGCCTAGAACGACCGCGCCTCTCGCTCTACACCAGTTCTCTGCTGACTGTGCTTCTCGCATCCCACAACACCAGGTCGTGGGACCATTTTGAGCAAGGGCTTATAATAAAAATAAAAAATGTTTATTCTCAGACAACAATGATCCATAGTGTTGGTTGATAAAATTGGTTGCTATGTAAGTATATTGATAGGTACTTACATCAACGCACACCACTCACATGCAGTTTGTTGAACAATGCTGGTGGTGCTGTGGTGCAGTGTTGGGGTTGTATAATGCTGTCTTTCGGCACGCGGTTGCCCCTTCAGAAAATTTCGGGCTATTGAACGTTCTAAAATGCAATAGAAACTCCGAGCACGGAACTCGAAGTTAGTTAGTGTGTTTGTGTGTGTGTGTTGTGTGTGTGTGTTGTGTGTGTGTGTGTGTGTGTGTGTGTGTGTGAGTTGTAGTTTTATTGTATTTTATTGTATCTTTGTGTACTTCTCTTTTCCTTTTGTTTGTTGCTTTTGTGTTGTGTCTGTGTCGAATAAATGATTTCTATTCTATTCTATTCTAAGTAATAGTATCCAATTATCTGTGACCGGTTCAGGTTGTGACCCCAACTGGCTGCGAATCTCACATGTCACCATCATCATCATTCCAGCTGAAAGACGTCCACTGTTGGACATATGCCTCCCCTAAGCGTCGCGACAACAATCGTTCCTGTGCGTCTCACTTCCATCTGCTACCCGCGACCCTCACCAGGTCATCGGTCCACCTTGTGGGAGCACCTTCAACGCTGCATCTTCCAGAACGCGGTCGCCACTCCAGAATTTTTCGGCCCCATCGACCATCTGTTCTGCGAGCAATGTGCTGCTCTTCGAATTTAATAAAAGATATTTTTGTCCACCCGGATACCATATCAGTTCACAAGGTCTACCAACATTGAGGGTCTCTCAGAACCTACTTTGCCTATAAGGGTGTGGGATTCCATTGTTTCTTCCACCGCATCTCACCCTCAAGTGACAAGAAAACAAGTATCACATCAACGAATACAACTTCCAACTTTAAGATAAATTGTTCCCGACTCTGTTCGTAGTTTACAAGTAATAAAAACAGTTACGATTCATAAACTTTATGCCGGCGAAGTAGGCTGAACTTAATAACAGTTGATAACTTGTACTTAAGGGGGTGCGTTCGTGTTGCCCGCCGAATTCTTTTTTTTACGTTTTTGGCGGCACATTTACCATCTCAGTGCCCCAAGTCAACCTCACCTGCTCGTGGTGCACCCTGCTGAACAACAAACGAGGCTCTGACAACCGATTAGTGGCGGTATACCCATTCTATATAAATACTTTGCAGCTAAGTGGCACAGACTGGTGATGGGCAGCAGCGTTACTAGTGCGAGAAGCTGCGATCTGCGATCGCCAACCCGCATGCCCAGCGTGGCGATTATGGGCAAACCCTCCAAATGGCAAGTCATAATCAACCACGGCCCCCAGTTCCCGGCCGTCATGGTATTCCTGATTTTGGCAGCGGTCACGGTAACGGCAAGGTAGGGGGTGCGAAGAATCCCCGGGTTACGAAGGGCCGCCAAACCCAACTGACCTTGGCAACGTACAACGGACGCACACTACGGCTCGACGAACACCTAGCGCAGCAAGAAGAAGAACTCAGAAGAATAAAGTGGCACATTCTTGGGTTGAGTGAAGTCCGAAGAGAGGGGGAGGACACAATAACCCTTTAATCGGGCCACCTTTTATATTTTCGAGAGGGAGACCAGCTATCCCAAGGCGGAGTCGGGTTCCTGGTAAATAAATCCCTTTGTGATAACGTTGTGGAAGTCTCCAGTGTTTCGAACAGGGTAGCGTACCTCATTGTGAAGTTAACCGAGAAGTATAGCCTCAAGGTTATTCAGGTTTACGCACCGACCTCGTCACACTCGGATGACGAAGTGGAGTTAATGTTCGAGGACATCTCCAGGTATTGTACTACTAAGGCCCACTACAGCGTTCTCATGGGGGATTTTAACGCTAAAGTGGGAGTACAAAATTGCAGTGAATCGGTAGTAGGATCCTACGGGTTTGGCAGCAGAAATCATAGGGGGCAAATGCTTGTCAACTTCCTTGAGAAGAAGGGGCTTTTCTTGATGAACTCATTCTTTAAGAAACAGCCGCAAAGGAAGTGGACGTGGCGAAGCCCGATACTATGACAAAAAATGAGATAGATTTCATCATAACAGATAAAAAGCATATATTCAGAGATGTCTCAGTGATCAACAGGTTCAACACCGGTAGTGATCACAGACTTGTCCGAGGCTCTCTGAATATCAACTTCAAGCTTGAGCGGACTCGTTTGATGAAGTCTAGGCTCCGTTCAAACATGCTGCAAACAATGTTAGGAAGCGTTCCAGTCAGACATGAAGAACCGATTTGCTGCCGTGGAAACCACAATTGACGTTAACCGGGCGCTCGACCAAATGGTGGAAATCCTCAGGGAGGAAAGTATGCGATTATGCAAAATGCGGCGTTCGGGAAAGAGGTCGAAACTTTGAGCTTATGATGGAGCGACGTGAAAACCCACCTGCCACTTCGTCAGAACAACGGGCACTCAACAGAAATATTAGGATACTGGTTCGGCGCGACCTCCGACGCTCCAATACACGCTCTATAGAAAAAGCGATTAAGCAAAACCGGGGGTCGAAAGTGTTCGTCCAGTCACTTGGGAGGAGCCATCTGACGAAGTTGACCAAATCCAATGGGGATATCGTCGCTTCGAAGCCGAAGATTCTTTCGGAAGTCGAAAACTTTTACGGCCAATTATACGCATCGCACGCGTCGCGACCTTATCCCGAAAATGTGGATTCCAGAGCCACCTTAACCCTCTTCACAGAAGACCTGCCAGAAATCAGCCAAGATGAAATCGAAGCGGCTCTTAAACACCTTAAAAATGGAAAAGCCCCTGGTGAGGACGGGATTACGACCGAACTCCTGAAAGCGGGAGGAGGCCCTGTTCTGAAAGACCTTCGGGAGCTTTTCAACTCTGTCCTGTTCTTTGGGAGAACTCCAGAAGCGTGGTGAAGGAGCGTGGTCATTCTCTTCTTCAAAAAGAGTGATAAGACCCTTTTGAAGAATTACAGACCCATTTCACTCCTTAGCCACGTATATAAGCTGTTTTCAAGAGTCGTCACGAATCGTCTAGCGCGAAGACTCGACTAATATCAGCCACCGGAGCAGGCCGGGTTTCGAGGAGGATACAGCACCATGGACCACATCCACACAGTGAGGCAAATTATACAGAAGTCAGAAGAGTACTCGTATAATCGGCCCCTATGTCTTGCGTTTGTGGACTATGAGAAGGCATTTGATTCTATCGAGACCTGATCTGTTTTGGAGTCTCTGCAGCGATGCCAAGTCGACTGGCGATACATCCAAGTGTTGAGATGTCTTTATGAAAACGCGACAATGGCCGTCCAAGTTCAGGATCGTCGAACTGAACATATCCCCCTGCGTCGAGGTGTGAGACAAGGGGACGTAATTTCCCCTAAATTGTTCTCTAACGCATTGGAGGATGTGTTCAAGACGCTGAACTGGGAGGGACGTGGCATTAACATCAACGGCGAATACATCTCACACTTGAGATTTGCAGATGACATCGTCATACTGGCTGAATCGCAGCATGATCTGCAGCAGATGTTGGACGGCCTAGTTGATTCTTCTGGACGCATTGGTCTCCGGATGAACTTAGACAAAACCCAGGTTATGTTCAACGAACACGTCACTTCGGGACCGATTGTTGTCAATGGCGGTGCTCTCAAGGTTGTTCGAGAATATGTTTACCTCGGGAAAACTCTGCAGTTTGGTAAACACAACTTTGAGAGGGAGGTCAACAGAAGAACAGAAGATGCAGCTGGGCTGGGCAGCGTTTGGGAAGATTCGACGAGTCTTCGCGTCGCGTATTCCACAGAGCCTAAAGACCAAGGTCTTTAATCAGTGCGTCTTGCCTGTTATGACTTACGGAGCCGAAACGTGCACACTCACGGTACGACTGGTCCATAAATTCAAGGTCGCTCAGCAAGCTATGGAACGGGCTATGCTTCGAGTTTCATTGAGGGATCGAATACGGAAAGAGGTGATCCGGCTGAGAACCAAGGTTGTCGACATAGCTCACAGAATAAGCAAGCTGATGTGGCAATGGGCCGGCCATTTTAGCCGTAGATCCGATGACCGTTGGGGTAGACGTGTTCTCGAATGGAGACCGCGAATCGGCAAACGTAAGGTAGGACGCCCTCAGGCTAGGTGGAGCGATGATCTTCGCAGGGTGGCTGGTAGCAGCTGGATGAGAGTTGCCGAGAACCGAGCTGAATGGCGTGCAATTGGAGAGGCCTATGTCCAGCAGTGGACTGCTATAGGCTGATGATGATGATGATGATGACGTTTTTGACAAAATTTTACGTTAGTGGATCTCCCCTTCCCAGGACATGCGTCATCTCCTTGCCTGCCTACCATGCACAACCATCTGCATCTTGAATGATAAAGCTATATCATTCAAGATGCAGATGATCTATGCAGCGAAGTCGATGACAAAGCTATCCAGGTGTTTACATACTGGTCGGACCAAATTTGACTCAAAATTTATACGAATGAGTTAGTGCGAGGCTGGTGCGGGTTGCTAGTTCGATAATAATTAAGAAAAAAGAAAACTCAAATGCTGCATACGATTTCTAAATAATGTGAAAATCGCCATCAGTTTGGTTTCTATTCACCTATTCAATCTTGATGATGACTATGGAACCCTAAACTGCCATGTTAATAGTGATATTTGGATGTTAATTTCAAATTTTAAAAAATTAAAATAATAAAAAAAATTAAAATCTTATATTATTAGATTTTTGCCTCCAGATATCTCCACCTCGTGACACTTGAGGACAGTATATTTCAGGACATTTTTTGTTTATTTAACTGTCCTCTACCCATACAGTTTCATTGCGTACCACAATGTTGAAGAAAAGTCAAAATGGCGATAGATGACTGAACTTAAATTCATAATTCGATATAATTACAATCGATCGCCACCAACACAAAACTGACTTAAAAAAAAAAACGTACCTAGTGTAGGTATTTTAAGTTTATATTTAAATGACAATTTGTTAAAAAGGCCCTAAAAAAGTGTGGGTTGCAATATTTAAACTTTGTTCTGTATGTCTTAAATGCTATTCCAAATTTTATTTTATTTTTTGATCCCGAATTCTGAAATCAATATGGGCCAATTTGGTTCAATACCCGTAGAATTTCACGGTTTAAAAATTAAATATTGGCGAATTTTCGCGGGCTAAACGCGCGCATTCCCCTTAAGGGTCCGGCGGTGCGTACGCCAGGCCTATGTTGCGAAGCTCGCAGTCTTCTTGCATGAAATCCTGTAGCAGAAGTTTCTTGAGCGCCGTACGACGAACCTGTTATGAAATTTGAATATATTTGCTAAGTTTACAACGTATTTAGCATGGGAAATGAAACTGTAATAAAGGGATAAATGAAATATCAACTGGGTTTATGAACAGTTCTGCTCTAAGAATAAGATATTTTATTTGCATAAAAACATGGTAAATTTAAGGTCTTAGAATAATAATGCGATCCTAACATGCTTCGCCATTTAAAGGCATACAATTGTGAATAACAAATAAAAAAATTAACGTTATTACGTTAAAAAAACTTTACAAATTATACAACCGACTTCCAAAAAAGCAAATACACTAAAAACTGTAAAATAACTTTAATTTCGGAAGTCCGTGTTTCTATTTTTTTCTTTGTTATTTTAAACCAACTTCCGAAATTAAAGTTATTTTACAATTTTAAGTGTAGGTAAGTATTTTCTTTTTTGGAAGTCGGTTGAATTTAAAATGTACAAAAAAATATTTTTCACTTTTTAGTTGTACCCCAGAACTAATACTAACTATGCCCGAATTGATTACATGGAATTTTAACATAATTGAAAGAAACCAAAACGTCATCTCTGTATACATTTTTTTTAGTTTTTTAAAAAAGCGCTGAATCAATTTCGATAAAACATAGGACCGCTTTAGGAGTACACTCTTTCGAATAAAAAAGAATTTTGAAAATCGGTCCACAATTGACAAAGAAATCGGTGAACATACATAAAAAAAGAAAACATACATATTAAATATTATTTATAGTCGAACATAGAACCTCCTTCCTTTTTTGGAAGTCTGTCAAAAACGAATAAGATATGTCTTTATAACTAACTAGCTGACCCGACAGACCTTGACCTGACGCGCGAACTGTCAAACTCGCGACGATCGTTAAGTTTTCTGAAATTATCCAATTTTCTGCGCAACTTTCCTCATTTTTGAAGTAATACTTCTTTAGGCGCGTTATGAAAAAATGATGAGAGTCAAATTTTGAGATGCACGCGTTCATCACTGTCCACCGACAGTGTAGAACCGACACCCTGAAGTACTCGTAAGCTATGGTCTGTGGTTCACGAAGAATGATTGTTTTCCTTTTGTAAACTTTGTGAGTTTGGTTTTATATCTTGTTACGCCAAAGAAGTATAACTTCTTACGTGCGTACATAAGAACACACACATTTTTTTTTGTTCATAAGAATATTAACCTTTTCCTGACATTAACAAACACAACAAAAAAAGGTTTAGCGAAATCGGTCCTGCCGTTTACGCGTGATGCCGTGACCAAGGAAATAGGGATTCATTTTTATATATATAGATAAAAGCCCCATTAGTAGTATACCATTTATACCCATGATAAATAAATGATAAATGACAAATGATGTTTATCCAGTAAATAGGTTACAAGGAACACTTTTACACGTCAATGTTTTTTGTCAGTTTAAGCTGAATGACCGGTGTTTCCTAGCTGACTACCCTGAGAAGAAACACCGAAACAAACTCAGAGGTCAAAGTCTCTTTTAAAGTGTTCAAATCCATACAATATGTACTGGTTAAATCATATGAGAACCATGTACGTTTATGTTTGGGATGAGCTTTTTGAAGAAAGCAACACACAAAGTCGAGTGGACCTGTCCAGACAGTGCAAGCATTTGTCAGTCATCGTGAAGCTCAACTCAGAACTCTGAGGAGCTCAACGAACCGACGAACAATAGCAAAGTAAGGACATTTGAGTAGGCCGCAAAAATACTCAAACTGCCAGACAATCATAAAATCTACATGAATATAACGACATACATAGTTCTCGCATTCACATTATTCTATATGAGGACCATGCAGCTTAGTGTCTGTAATGGTATTTTCAAGAAAGAACCACAACATATTTGAGTGGACCTGTCCAGTCAGTGCAAGAATTTGTCAATAGTCGAATAGCTCAACTTAAAACACACTAAGGAGCTCAATGACTTGACGAACAATACCAAAGAAAGGACATTTTGGGTAGGCCGCAAAAGTACTCAAACTATCAGACAAAGTTAAAAATTACTGTAAAAAGGAGGAGAAAATAATAATAATAACCCACATAGTCCTCACATTTACAATAATTAAGTAATCAAAAAATGTATAATACGTATACTAATTAGGATTTCGTACTTATAATTATATGGTTTTATGCAAAAAAGTATACTAAGGCCTGTATATTTTAAGTCTTTCTGAAGGAAACTTCCTCCACTCCAATCGAGGGGAAATAAAAAAAAAATACATGAAACTGTCAATTTGATAGGAAATGATAAAAAAGGTATCCACTGAACTACGCTAGTATTATATTATCTGTGACTGAACTGAACTGAACAGCTGTTTTATTTTTCGTGATTTCAGGTTTGATCCCATAGTAAAAGTTGTTCATAATGACGAGTATTGTCAGTGTTTTCATTGAGTTAGGTTTACAAACGCCATTTATCTCGCCTCTGGAATACAGGGTATAAGGTAAACGCTAGCGATAAGGCTGGTATGAGTGATTCTCGATACGATACCATCAAAAATTCTGAAAAAAAATATATCTTTATTTTCTAGAATTTTGCGTACACTATGTTGTGAGATGAAACCGTTATTTGCAGTTAGACACTTTTTTCTTTACAACTTTAGCATGCAATGTAATATTACTAAAATATCAGCTGACGCCCGCGTATTCCTCGAGTTCAAAGTGCGCGTGCTCTCGCCGACAGCCACTAGCCGTGCAGCCAACGACCTCACGTCCACGCGACGCCGAAATAAAACGAAAGATCACTGGTATCTGTTTGCATTTAGGTTGTATATAATCTACGTTCCGGCTTCGGAAGCGTTCCCCTTACACCCTGTATACTGTTATGATGACTTATAAAACACGATAAGCCCGAAAAGAAACGTTGTTGCTACTATTATAGTATATTAGGCTATATATATATTTATTAGGCTTATTCCTTTCTCCGACTGCACAAGAAGGAGGGTAATGTTTTTCGAAGGTATGTAAGTATGTATGTACGTATGTCTATTTCTTTGGCTCGCACTGTAGCCTAAACTTCTGGATGAATTTCTACATATGATGTATCATATGATTGGGTTTGACTACCGAAGTAACATAGGATTTAAGATTTTTTATAGGATTTAAGCCTTTATATTAGTAAGGTCGTATTTTTTATGACATGATCATGTGAGGTGGAAAGGTCAATGACTGCTATTTTCATGCTAAATCACACCTGCTATACAAAATTCGTCTTTCAGTCCTTCTGAGATTCTCAGAAAACTTAATAAACGGATTTCTCCTTAAGCTAAGTGTTCAAAATATAATAGAATATGTATATTTTCAAGACGAAAGACTGTGTCAAGATGCCAAACAATATGATTCAGTCGAAAATATAAACTCCGATTTAACTGTCTCAGAACGGTAGGGCTTCAAAGTCAACTTCCTTCTTTGACGTTTTAAAACAAGGTTTTTGTATTGCTCTATTAACATACCTAAGTGTATCTTGACGTACTCTTTGAGAGAACAAAAGAATCTTAAAACGAATGTAAAAGCAACGTAGGTAAATCTGTGGAACGACTTGTAGTGCAGGGAAAAGTTGAAGGCACAAGAGCGCGCGGCAGGTCACCAATGCGTTTAGACAGAGTAAGTCAAAACTGCACTCAGCGGTTCACTCCACAAATGTATGAGAAGAGCGACAGTGTGGGAGCAATGCTAACGAATTATAAAGCCTGCCTACACACCTGATGTGACGACCACAATCCCCAAAAATCAAAACCAAACAAGAAGACGAAGAAAATCAACGTATCTGTCTAATCCAGGAGATTAATTACATCATTTTCACTAAAAGTGGGTCTTAAAGTGGGACCTAAAGTGGTTCTACAGCAGTCTACCTTGATATGATAACAAAGGCACGTGACTACTCTAGACTGATAATAGTTTTTGTGTCTACACTGAATCTCAGCTTTGTCAAACGCTATTGTTTTAATGTCGATCGAAGAGGCACTCAAATGGTCAATGACACCAGCCGGTCTATTCTGTAAACAGCCCATCGTGAAGAGTTATGTGGAGTGAGCGTGAAGTGAACTGTCATTCCACTTTGATTGTATGGATTGAAGTGGGCTGCACTTCACGTTTACTTCACCTAAGTTTTCACGGTGAGATTTTACAGAATAGCACTACAGTTTCCACTCCACCAATTACGTACGAAACGTAAAAAAAACTAGACATCTGTCAGTTGTACAAAATATTTGCCTCAGATTTTGTTAGTAGAGTATTTTTTCATCAAATTGCCGACGGAGCTGACGGCACCAGGCCCGTGAGTCGACGGCGCGTAGTGTTCCACGCTTCTCAAAGATATTAGTGTCAGCCACTACTGACGGGGCCCATCGTTGCCGGTGCCTGCATGCCTAGGGGTAGCGGATAAATTCTGAAAATGAGTTACCGCACCCCTGGGCACTCAGGCAGGGAAGGAACAGGGGTGGGTTTTAGTCAGTAAGAGTCTGACACGCCCTCCCGCTCCACCCAGACCGGGAAAAGTCATTGGATGATTTCCCACCCCCCAAAAAAAAAAGCTCAAAATGCTGCAAGATTGAAGTGGGACTGGGCAGGTCATATGTGTCGGATGCCATCTAAGCTGTGGGCCCTTATATCGCAAAACTGGAGCCCCGACACAGCTAGACGTGGTCGCGGTAGACTGAGGAGAAAATGGCGGGACGTCTTGGATGGCTTCCTGGTTTGTCGGGAAGAAGCACAGCTTAGTAGACAAAAGTGGAAGGTATGGGCGGGAGGCTTTGCCCAAGAGTGGGACAGTTCAGGTTAACTAAAAAAGTTCATCATCATAAGACGTCCACAGCTGGACATAAGCACCAAATGAGTCGTAATTTTAAATTTTATTTAAATTGTATTTATTTAAGCTGTGTTTTTTTGTTGTGTTGTGTTGTGTTGTGTTGTGATCAATATAGGCTATGCCTCAAATATTTTTTTTTTTTTTTGTAAGCCCTAAGTGAAGCCACAGTGACCGGTCCTGTGCTTCTGGCACCCTACCGCTAGTTCAAATACTTTCATGCTTTTTCAAATATATATATTAAGCTTAATATATTATAGAATTTTAAAGAAGTTGCATGTTTCATAATAACATTTTCTTAATTTATTTAACAACTATGAACACTAATGTTTTAAAACTTTTATGCAGTAATGTTTAAAAACTTAGATAACGTATGCCACTTAGATTAAGCAACAAAAATAAGTTTCAGCTAACTTAAAACAAATATAGTGGTCATTTCTGCTAACAAAAAGAGGAGTAATTTTTAAGTTATTTTTTGTTTTGTTTATAAAACTATAAGCAATAAGGTTTTTTTACTATTGGCAGTTGTCTATGACGGTCATTATTCGATAAAATATTTTAGCATGCAATTGATGAATATTTTAATTCATAGAAGTGACGATTTGTGAGAAAAAAACGCCAATTTCATAAGTAAGGCACCAATATATAGGGATGATCCCTGGGTACATAATAATATTTATATTTAGTACTTAAGGTTATCAAAAAATATTTTACAAGTATTTTTTTTTTTTGCTTTACCAATTCACAAAACAAAAGACACAAATAAACGCGTCAAAGTTCAGGAGGGGGGCTTGTTACGTCACTTGTAAGTAAAACGTGGTACTTTTTACTTAGGTGTAACGTCACGTGAAATTTCTACGTACCCTTCTTTTATAGAATGAATACGCGATGCGATAAACGCTCGATTAAACAAACATTTGATATTTTGAACACTCGATGTATTGATTGTACGATATATTGAATGTTCGATTTATTAACCATTCTGTTCGGTCCGAGTGCATTTCCAAACGCAACCTTGAGGTGACAGCTGTCACTTATGAGTTTTTTCCTGTCATCTGTCACTTGTTGGTTTGACCGTAGTGAAAAAACGTGTTAAAAGTTTGATTTTGGGCTTGGGATTCAAATCTAGCTAAATCTATTGGTTTGGAACCTAATTGTTTGCTATTGAAATAATTTTGATTAAAGCTCCATTTGATGTAGTGGTCAAACGGGTTATTTTAATACTTGGAAGTTTGGTTGGTTTGCGAGAGACCGCGCACTGGGTGAGATCACCGGCGCCCTTTTGGGGTCCCCTTTAAAGTCTGGTATACCTACTGACAAGCACTACACTACCACATTTACCTCTGACATACATACACACACATATAGCCGGATTGATCCCCGACGAAGACTACGGAAACCTTGGGTAAGTCTTATGAAATATCTCTTAAATTATTCTTTAGCTCTGCGTATTGCAGACAAGTTTGTGATCAGGTTGGAGCCGGGGATCCGACAGGCACGCTTCCACACTCTTGTCTCCTCAAATCGGATCCTTGCCCTGGCTTGGTTGCAAACACATTCGATATTATGAACGTTCGAGTATTTAGATGTTCGATGAATAGTGGTCGATCAATTGATATTCGATTATTTGGCATTCGATTTGGCATAGTACACCCTTTTGTAAGTTGTAACAAAAGGAAGGAATCAACTTCACCTCGCCTTTTCATTATTCACCTCGCAAGTGTTCTCGGGCCCTATTTTTATGAAATATTTATTCGTTTGCTATTTTTAGAAAACATGCTCGGCATTTATTTTCAGTTTTCACGTAAAGTTGGCAGCGTTATAAGGCTCATTTTTAATTAATATGAGAAGGATCGTACGTGGGGTCAAAACTGGCAGAGTAACAACGGCAAAACCAGAAGGGTAAAACCAGGATAGATGCCAAACTTTTTGAAATAATTTTATATCTCTCGGTACATTAAGCTAAAGATTTTATTTGTAAAGCTAGATTTTTTACATAGAAATTTAAGAAATGTGATAAAATATTTACTAGCATTTTGGGAGATCTATCCCATAGGAATGGTTGCCAAATTCATTTACATTACGTTTAAAATACACGCAGAGAAACAGGACGTCAGTCCTGCCAAAAATTTGATCGCACAAAGACGTGCCACACGGTCAACTTAGGCCTTCCATAGACGGACTTTTTTTTTTGGGTTAGTAAATCATCCAATGACTTCTCCCGTTCTGGGTGGAGCGGGAGGGCGTGTCAGACTTACTGACTAAAACTCGCCCCTCTTCCTTCAGTTAGCTGAGTGCCCAGGGGCGCGGTAACTCATTTTCAGAATTGCGAGAGTCGACGGCGCGTAGTGTTCCACGCGCGCCTCAAAGAGTTGTCAGCATACATGACGGGGCCCGTCATGGCCGATGCCTGCCTATGGGTTGAGGATTCCGAGGATACCGTACGACCTCCTGCGAGGCGGCGAGCCTCCTTGCCGGATTGTCGCCATGGGATCTGGAGGCAAAAATCCTCGCGAACCTCTATGAGGAGCGCGAAGAGGCGAAACGCCGGGGCGAATCTCCGCTGCCGCGACAATTCGTTTCTTCGGCATTCGCTCGGCGGACAGAGCTCCGGCAAGATCTCATGGCGACATGGAGACAACGATTGTCGCAACCCAGCGCTGGGCACGCCACCATTGCGGCGGTAGTGCCCCTCTTTGAGGAGTGGCTGGAGAGGCCCCACGGCGCCCTCACCTTCCGCAAGACGCAGGACCTCACCGGACACTGTTGTTTTGGGAGATTCCTGTGTCGGATAGGGCGGGAGGAGACGCCCGGGTGTTTCCATTGCGCGGATCGTTCCGAGGACACGGTGGAGCATACGGTGCAGGTCTGCCCCGCTTGGGCGGAGCCCCGCCGTGTCCTCGTGAATGCGATAGGCGGCAGCGACCTCTCGCGCCCTGCCCTGGTTCAGGCATGGTACGGAGCGAGAGGGAATGGGAAGCCGTCTCCTCCTTCTGCGAAACAGTAATGCTCGCGAAGGCGGAGGCGGGACGCGTGAGGGAGACTCAACAGCGGAGTCGCCCTCACGCCCTCAGCAGCAGCCGCCTCAGGAGACGCCTGGGACTTCTGGCGCCGCGAGACGATCTCCGGCCACCGTCGACCCGGGCCTGCGGACGGCGAGTAATGGGTAGCTACCCATCTACGCCGTCCGATCAGCAGCAGGCCCTAGAGTCGACGGCGCGTAGTGTTCCACGCGCGCCTCAAAGAGTTATCAGCAATGAAGACGGGGCCCATCATGGCCGATGCCTGCCCGTGCGAAGCGGAGAGGAAATGCTTAGTTCTAGCAGTTATCCATAGAAGCCGTGCGGAGATTTGCGAAGCAGCGAAGAAAGGAGATGTCTAGTTAGCAGTTATCCACAGAAACTGTGCGACAATGTGCCAAGGAGATGCTTAGTTAGCAGTTATACACAGAAACTGTGCGGAGATTTGCGAAGCGGCGAGGAGAAGAGATGCTTAGTTAGCAGTTATCCACAGAAACTGTGCGAAGATGTGCCAAGCGGCAAGGAGAGGAGATGCTTAGTTAGTATTTATCCACAAAAGCTGAGCGGAGATATGCGAAGCGGCGAGCAGAGGAGATGCTTAGTTAGCAGTTATCCACAGAAACTGTGCGGAGATGTGCGAAGCGGTGAGCAGAGGAGATGCTTAATTAGCAGTTATCCACAGAAACTGTGCGGAGATGTGCGAAGCGACGAGTAGAGGAGATGCTTAGTTAGCAGTTATCCACAGAAACTGTGCGGAGATGTGCGAAGCGGCGAGGAGAGGAGATGCTTAGTTAGCAGTTATTCACAGAAACTGTGCGGAGACGTGCTAAGCGGCTAGGAGAGGAGATGCTTAGTTAGCAGTTATCCACAGAAACTGTGCGGAGATGTGCGAAGCGGCGAGCAGAGGAGATCCTTAGTTAGCAGCTATCCACAAAAACTGTGTGGAGAGTGCGAAGCGGCGAGCAGAGTAAATGCTTAATTAGCAGTTATCCACAGAAGCTGATCGGAGATATGCGAAGCGGCGAGCAGAGTAAATGCTTAGTTATCAGTTATCCACAGAAGCTAAGCGGAGATGTGCGAAGCGGCGAGCAGAGAAGATGCTTAGTTAGCAGTTATCCACAGAAACTGTGCGAAGACGTGCGAAGCGGCGAGGAGAGGAGATGCTTAGTTCTAGCAGTTATCCACAGAAGCCATGCGTAGATTTGCGAAGCAGCGGAGAAAGGAGATGTCTAGTTAGCAGTTATCCACAGAAACTGTGCGGAGATGTGCTATGTGCGGAGATGTGCTAAGCGGCGAGGAGAGGAGATGCTTAGTTAGCAGTTATCCAGAGAAACTGTGCGGAGATGTGCGAAGCAGCGAGCAGAGGAGATCCTTAGTTAGCAGCTATCCACAAAAACTGTGTGGAGATGTGCGAAGCGGCGAGCAGAGGAGATTCTTAGTTAGCAGCTATCCACAGAAACTGTGCGGAGATGTGCGAAGCGGCAAGCAGAGGAGATCCTTAGTTAGCAGCTATCCACAAAAACTGTGTGGAGAGTGCGAAGCGGCGAGCAGAGTAAATGCTTAATTAGCAGTTATCCACAGAAACTGTGCGGAGATGTGCGAAGCGACGAGTAGAGGAGATGCTTAGTTAGCAGTTATCCACAGAAACTGTGCGGAGATGTGCGAAGCGGCGAGGAGAGGAGATGCTTAGTTAGCAGTTATTCACAGAAACTGTGCGGAGACGTGCTAAGCGGCGAGGAGAGGAGATGCTTAGTTAGCAGTTATCCACAGAAACTGTGCGGAGATGTGCGAAGCGGCGAGCAGAGGAGATCCTTAGTTAGCAGCTATCCACAAAAACTGTGTGGAGATTGCGAAGCGGCGAGCAGAGTAAATGCTTAATTAGCAGTTATCCACAGAAGCTGATCGGAGATATGCGAAGCGGCGAGCAGAGTAAATGCTTAGTTATCAGTTATCCACAGAAGCTAAGCGGAGATGTGCGAAGCGGCGAGCAGAGAAGATGCTTAGTTAGCAGTTATCCACAGAAACTGTGCGAAGACGTGCAAAGCGGCGAGGAGAGGAGATGCTTAGTTCTAGCAGTTATCCACAGAAGCCGTGCGTAGATTTGCGAAGCAGCGGAGAAAGGAGATGTCTAGTTAGCAGTTATCCACAGAAACTGTGCGGAGATGTGCTATGTGCGGAGATGTGCTAAGCAGCGAGGAGAGGAGATGCTTAGTTAGCAGTTATCCAGAGAAACTGTGCGGAGATGTGCGAAGCAGCGAGCAGAGGAGATCCTTAGTTAGCAGCTATCCACAAAAACTGTGTGGAGATGTGCGAAGCGGCGAGCAGAGGAGATTCTTAGTTAGCAGCTATCCACAGAAACTGTGCGGAGATGTGCGAAGCGGCAAGCAGAGGAGATCCTTAGTTAGCAGCTATCCACAGAAACTGTGCGGAGATGAAGCGACGAGTAGAGGAGATCCTTAGTTAGCAGTTATCCACAGAAACTGTGCGGAGATGTGCAAAGCGGCTAGCAGAGGAGATCCTTAGTTAGCAGCTATCCACAAAAACTGTGTGGAGATGTGCGAAGCGGCGAGCAGAGTAAATGCTTAATTAGCAGTTATCCACAGAAGCTGATCGGAGATGTGCGAAGCGGCGAGCAGAGTAAATGCTTAGTTATCAGTTATCCACAGAAGCTGAGCGGAGATGTGCGAAGCGGCGAGCAGAGGAGATGCTTAGTTAGCAGTTATCCACAGAAGCTGAGCGGAGATGTGCGAAGCGGTGAGGAGAGGAGATGCTTAGTTCTAGCAGTTATCCACAGAAGCCGTGCGTACATTTGCGAAGCAGCGGAGAAAGGAGATGTCTAGTTAGCAGTTATCCACAGAAACTGTGCGGAGATGTGCTATGTGCGGAGATGTGCTAAGCGGCGAGGAGAGGAGATGCTTAGTTAGCAGTTATCCAGAGAAACTGTGCGGAGATGTGCGAAGCGGCGAGCAGAGGAGATCCTTAGTTAGCAGCTATCCACAAAAACTGTGTGGAGATGTGCGAAGCGGCGAGCAGAGGAGATGCTTAGTTAGCAGCTATCCACAGAAACTGTGCGGAGATGTGCGAAGCGGCAAGCAGAGGAGATCCTTAGTTAGCAGCTATCCACAGAAACTGTGCGGAGATGAAGCGACGAGTAGAGGAGATCCTTAGTTAGCAGCTATCCACATAAACTGTGTGGAGATGTGCGAAGCGGCGAGCAGAGTAAATGCTTAATTAGCAGTTATCCACAGAAGCTGATCGGAGATGTGCGAAGCGGCGAGCAGAGGCGATGCTTAGTTAGCAGTTATCCACAGAAACTGTGCGAAGACGTGCGAAGCGGCGAAGATAGGAAATGCTTAGTTAGCAAGTTATCCACAGAAGCTGAGCGGAGATGTGCGAAGCGGCGAGGAGAGGAGATGCTTAGTTATAGCAGTTATCCACAGAAGCCGTGCGTAGATTTGCGAAGCAGCGGAGAAAGGAGATGTCTAGTTAGCAGTTATCCACAGAAACTGTGCAGAGATGTGCGAAACGGCAATGAGAGCAGATGCTTAGTTAGCAGTTATCCACAGAAACTTTGCGGAGATGTGTGAAGCGGCGAGGAGAAGAGATGCTTAGTTAGCAGTTATCCACAGAAGCTGAGCGGAGATGTGCGAAGCGGCGAGCAGAGTAAATGCTTAGTTAGCAGTTATCCACAGAAGCTAAGCGGAGATGTGCGAAGCGGCGAGCAGAGGAGATGCTTAGTTAGCAGTTATCCACAGAAACTGTGCGAAGACGTGCGAAGCGGCGAAGAGAGGAAATGCTTAGTTAACAAGTTATCCACAGAAGCCGTACGGAGATTTGCGAAGCAGCGAAGAAAGGAGATGTCTAATTAGCAGTTATGCACAGAAACTGTGCGGAGATGTGCGAAACGGCAAGGAGAGGAGACGCTTTATAGTTAGCAGATATCCACCAAAGTTGTGTGGAGATGCATACTGGCTAGACCGGAGCAGAGATGTGGACTGGCTCTGGCTAGAGCTCAGTTAACAGAGCGGCCTGCGACGTACGTTGGATGTTAAAATGAAATATGAGGAGTCTCCACTCTTCTCTGTTCAACCATACCTATCCATTTTAAATGTAATAAATAGTTTATAATATTAGTATAAATGCGAAAGTTTGGATCGATGAATGTTTGTTACTCAATCACACCAGAACGGCTGAACGTATCTAGATGAAATTTGGCACAGAGATTGATTATAGTTTGGAATAGGAAATAGGATACTTTTTATCCCGGGGGTAAGTCCCTTTGGAATATTTTTTTACTTTCACGCTGGTGAAGGCGCTAGGAGAAACTAGTTCCTAAAATAAATTAATGAAATAAATAAATGCTAAGCGAAGGAGGGATAACGAAACGAAACGAAACTAGTTTGTTTATTTGGCACACACAAAACACACAAAGATGGGACTGACATACGCTATGCGTAAAAGCCCCTAAATATAAATAAAGAAAATAAAACACAAAATTCCATTGGTTGTTTACAACACAAACCCGAGAGACCGAATGTAAAGATTTCGAAAGAGGCGGGTTTATGCATTTTGAAAAAAAAAGGCTTAGATAGGGAAAAAAATGGCCAACTTTTTGCTAAATATTTTGGCAAAACTACTTTAAATAAACGCAATTCCAGCAGACAGACTGTGCTATTATGTGTCGTTGACCTTTCTCTACATTTAGCTCATTTTAACGGCACAAAACAAAGTCATTATGTTCATATTAGGTTGAAGACATTGGTTGAAACTTGAAAGGAGTAAAACAATAAAATACAATGATTTACGAAATCGCAGAGCCAAAATGCATCCCAAAATCGCAAGATGGTATAAATTATAAGCTTCATCTTTTACTAGGTTTTTCACGCGGATTTGTCCTTGTGGCTTACGGCCTCTACGACGACGTACCTACTAGTATTTCTAAGCAACGGAGTCGGTTATTCAACGATCATCATCATCATCTTCATCATCAGTCTTTTTTAACCGACTTCGAAAAAGGAGGAAGTTCTATGTTCGACTGTATGCACATTTTTTTGAATGTATTTCCACCGATTTCTCTGTCAGTTGTGGACCGATTTTCAAAATTCTTTTTTTATCCGAAAGAATATACTTTTGAAGTGGTCCCATATAAATTTTATCGAAACTGCTTCAGCGCTTTTTGAAAAACTGAACAAAAACGAAAAATAAGTATACATAGATGACGTTTTGGTATTTTCCAATTACGAGTATGTTTAAATTCCACGTTCCGTTTTATTGGGGTTCTTAGTTCTGGGGTATAACAACTAAAAAGTGAAAAATAAAAAACTTTTTTGACAAAAAAAAACAACCGACTTCCAAATAAGAAAATACAGGAAGTCGGTGTCAAAAAACGAAGAAATAAAATACAAACACCGACTTCCGAAATTAAAGTTATTTTTTTAATTTTTAGTGTATTATCTTTTTTGGAAGTCGGTTGCTTTTTTTTAAGTTTTGAATGTCCCCACTGCTGAGGCACAAGCCTCAGAGGGTGTGGGCCGTAATACACCACGCGGGCCCAATGCGGGTTGCGGGTTGAGTTCAACGATAGCTCTTTATTTTTACCCGACAGCCCCAGATGGAGGGTAATGTTTTTCCGACAGTTTGTATATACAGTGGAACCTCTTTAAACCCCGGTAACTCGAAATCCTCTCTAAGAAAAATAAATAAATTATTCCCTTCCGTTGAAGTACTCGTACAAACAATCCTTTACGTAAGTAAATAATGTAAGTTTTTATTTTTTTAGTATTTTTTACTAAATAATCTCTTAAAACATCGCTCGTAATGTGGAAGTTAGTTAAAAATTACTATTTACAAACACATAAAACAGTAAAATAGGTACAACGATAAAATAGGTAAATATTCCATCTTGCCGTAACTTGACTCGATTTTGGCGGGAAAAATGAGAGAATGGGGTGTTTGTATGGGTTTAATGTGGTTACATAGACCATTTCATGTAGTGACTCAGAGGTATCAAAAAAAAGGTTCTCTTTCTCACACTCCTCCACATACAATGCATACATTTTTGTAATTGAAAGACTGCAGTCTAGATATTGGCGTTTAACCTGTTAAGCCCTGGCACTCACTGGTGAGTTCGACAAAAAAAAAAAATAATCGGCTGTCAACCCGGGTTGTCGTCGGGGCTAGAAGGGTATCTTTGCGCACATAATGGTTTTCCATCGTAGGGATAAAGATAAATAATACGTAAAGATTTGATATGACGCCGGATTTGTTCAGCTTTTTCTATTGGTGTTTTATTTTTAGGCTCATGTCGTCCTCGCGGATCACAATCTCGGGAATAAAATCCCATCGCATTTCGACTTTATACTGCTTCTGTAATAAATGAAGCAGAAAGGCACAAATTTCAGAAGAAGTTTTGGCATATTTGTGATTTTACGCCATGTTTAAAGAAAAAGTACAGCTTTGAATTTGATCTCTTTGTAGTTCGTTTTCTATCAAGCAGTTGGTTTGATTGGTTTTACTTCAATCAAGTTTAAAATCATGTTTTTCTTTGTAGTATAGTTTTGAGCTCAGTATTTCCTACAACATCTGAAGTTTACGGCATTTCGAACACTTTAAAAGAGACTTTGACCTCTGAGTTTGTTTCGGTGTTTCTTCTCAGGGTAGTTAGCTAGGAAACACCGGCCTCATCTAGCTTAAACTGACAAAAAACATTGACGTGTAAAAGTGTTCCTTGTAACCTATTTACTGAATAAACATCATTTATCATTTACGGGGTTTACATTTTGAGCAGTCTACAGCCTGTGGTACTTTGGCCGGTCTATATTTTCTTGCAGTTATGTAAGGGAGACCATCAGCTCTCCTTTGTTCTACATTTCTCTTCCAGGTGGTTAGGATCTGGCATACGCCAGTGGCTTTTGGGTTTGATAATTTTCCAAGCTCTCTCAAAGATTTCGTTTATAAAGGTAGTGGCGGCTATAATGGAATCTTTTTGTGATGGTTTATTAGCAATGACTTTCCAGCTTTTATCGAATATTTTCCATTAAAATTTGTTTAGCAATAACAGAAGCATCAGACAAGTCATAGTCAATTCTAGGCAATTCGCCAAAATGAACTGAAAAACCGAATGCTAAAATCGACTATATTTATATAATTTTTATTTAGTTTGAATCTTCGGGAACAATAAGGTGCTAATTAAATATATTATTTTTTACCGTTAGTGACTAGGATCTTCTTTTGACATTATTGTAGGATTAAAAGCCACTAAAACACTTTGCCATTTTTTGCATCTATATTTCGAAATATCGCTGAAAAATTATTACGACTTATTGGTTTTTAATTCTGTAAAGATGAACTTTCTCGATTAATTTATTTCTTATTTCAGTCTAATAACTACATAATCGGTTTTTACATTCGGTAGCTTGGAAACGGTAAGTCCTGCGGTTTAGTTGGTTTTACCATTAGACTAAGAATCAAATGGCGATTCGAATGGTATATTAAAGTGAAAAAAAACTTTTTTACAAAAAAAACAACCGACTTCCAATAAAAAAATACACTAAAAATTTAAAAATAACTTTAATTTCGGAAGTCGGTGTTTGTATTTTATTTCTTCGATATTTGACACCGACTTCCGAAATTAAAGTTATTTTTAAATTTTTAGTGTATTTTTTTTTGGAAGTCGGTTGTTTTTTTTGTAACAAAGTTTTTTATTTTTCGCTTTTTAGTTGTTGTACCCCAGAACTAAAAACCCCAATAACATGGAACGTGGAATTTAAACATTTTGAGAACACAAAAACGTCATCAAGATATGCGTATTTTTCGTTTTTGTTCAGTTTCTCAAAAAGCGCTAAAGTAATTTCGATAAAATTTATATGGGACCACCTCGGGTATGTATTCTTTCGGATAAAAAAATAATTTTGAAAATCGGTCCACAACTGACGGAGAAATGCGCGGACATAAAAAAAAAACATACATACAGTCGAACATAGAACCTCCTCCTTTATCGAAAGTCGGTTAATAACTGAAAAAAATCGCAGATAGTTGGTTTTGCCTTTAACCCGGCGATATAATCTAGTATAATGATAAGTAGGTTTTAAAGACACAAACTACAAAATTATTGGTAAAAACTTTTTTACAAAAAAATAGAACCCACTTCCAAAAAAAGTGCAAAATAACTTTAACTTCGGAAGTCGGTGTTCCTGGTTTTGTGTCTTCGTTTTTTGACACCGACTTCCGAAATTAAAGTTACTTTGCACTTTTTTTGGAAGTCAGTTCTACTTTTTAACCGACTTCAAAAAGAAGGCGATTATCAATTCGGATGTTTGTATTTTTTTATATATATATTTGTTCGCGCATAACTCCGTCATTTACAGACGGATTTGCAAATTTCTTTTTTTGTTTGAAAGGGGTTTGTTCCGAAATGGTCCCATTTAAATTTCATATAGATCTGATGATGGGTTTCGGAGACAAACAACGGAACTCTTCAAAAATTGACAGCAAATCAACCGCGATTGCAGATATCATGTACGTTCCATATACTGCTGGCATGGATGATGATGTAAGGCAAATGTCAATTTTGTATAGAAACTGCAGGTCGCTCAACGGCGACCGTCCGTCCGTCTATGGCAGCACTACGCTAGTATTATATTATCTGTGGCAGCAGACAACTGCGCGAAAAAAATCGCGCGGTGATATGTCGCGGTGTGCGGACAAGGCCTTAGATACACAAAGTACGACTTACTATTCAGTACCTACCAAGGTTCCTTTAAAGCAAACTTATCGCTTTACATATAAAGTTTTAAACAGATTAAAATTTCAAGCTGTACTAGCGCTTAGTGGGAAATGGAGTGTAATTTGAAGTTTGTTGTTTCTGAAGTCGAAGAACCAGTACTTCTTATTGTTGTTAATTAACTAAAGCTCAGCCAAGACAGGAGAGCTTCCGAGTTTTTCACTTCCTCGAAGTAAGGATTTTCTAGACGTTGGCGTCGCTTTAATGGATAATTTTAGTCTTACATTGATTGCCTACTTCATTAATCAGGGTCCGAATTTCTTTAAAAAAATTCTGGGGCTCTGTTAAAAAAAAAATGCGGTTTTTGTCAGTCGGATCGGTTTTTTTTAGGTTTCCGTAGGTACCCGAAGGGTAACCAACGGGTCCCTATTACTATACCTCCGCTATCTGTCCGTCTGTCAGCAGGCTGTATCTCACGATCCGTAATAGCTACACAGCGTGTATTTCTGTTGCCGCTATAACAACAAATAATAAATAATTTATTTGTAATATTTGTTGTTATAGCCGCTATATAAATACACGCTGTGTGAAAATTTCAACTGTCTGCCTATTACGGATCACGAGATACAGACCAAAAAAACTCCGCTGTCCGTCTGTCTGTCAGCGGGCTGTATCTCACGATCCGTAATACTACACCGTTGAAATTTTCACAGAATGTGTATTTCTGTGGCCGCTATAACAACAAATAAGAAAAATAAAATCATATCTACTTACACATTCTCCATACAGATACAAACATATACATACATTCCTCCCCCCGCATCTTTACACTTACGTACCACACCCTTCAAAATACACTTCACACCACATACCTACTTCACACTTACACACACTTTTCATCATACACCTGTCATCATAATCATACCTATTTTTTAACCGACTTTCGAAAAAGGAGGAGGTTCTATGTTCGACTGTATGTATGTTTTTTTTTTTATGTATGTCCGCGCATTTCTCCGTCAGTTGTGGACCGATTTTCAAAATTCTTTTTTTATCCGGCGGACTCGTCCACCGAGCAAATTGAACACGTATTTGATTATTAGGAAATATTTTTATGCAAACTATGGATTTCAAGTGTTGTGGTCAAAGTGGTGATGACGGAGGTAACGAGCTGGTATGTTCTAAATGTGGTGACAATTATCATGTTGCTTGTATTTTTCCTCACAAACATGGAAATTGGATTCCTGATCTTGATTTACGTTCGTCGTGGCTGTGCCCTACTTGTTCCAAAGGTGCAATGAGAGACAATAGAGACGAGACACCCGTACGGTCTAACCCTAAATCTAAAGAACGAGCGAAGGACTCGTCATGCTACCAAAATGTTACCTTGCGAAAGAACTCTGCTGCCAAACAAGGGGATTTGATTTCTATATCGAAGGAAACTTTACGTAACATCATCAAGGAGGAAATAAATGAAGCTTTCACAAGCATTAATAGTACTCTTAATGACCTCAGGGCGGAATTTTCAGATTTGCAGAAGTCAGTAAAGTTTGTGAGTGAAAGATACGATACAATTACTAAGAAGATTGCTTGTGTTGAAGAGAAAACTAAGATTGTCAGTGCCTTGGAGTTGGAAATCACTGACTTAAAAAATCAATTAAAAGTTTTTAATTTTAGTATAGATAAGCAAGAACAGTGGGGTCGACGATCAAATATCGAGATCATAGGGTTACCTGAGAAGAATGGTGAAAACCTGACTCACATCGTGTCGAAATTAGCATCACATGCCAAGTGCCCTCTAGATCCTCAAACTGACATTGACTTCATCACTCGCGTAGCTCACATGAATAAAGATGTCAAGAAACCCAAGCCGGTTATCGTGCGCTTCCTTGCTCGATATAAGAAGGACGATTTTTTGGCTCGATTAAGGGGTATTAATGACTTGAAAGCGTGTGACATTGGCTACCCTGATAGCACGTCTCGAATTTATTGTAATGAACATCTGACCAGTTATAAAAAATCGTTGTTGAATAAGGTAAAAAGGGTAGCAGAGGAAAAGCACTATAAATATGTATGGGTCAAAAATTATACAATATTGGCGCGCAAAAGCGACTCCAGTGCAGCGATTAATATTTCTTCTGAAGATGATTTAAAAAAACTAGTTTAGTAAGGAATATCTGTTTAACATATTCGCTTTTTATAACAGCTACTTTTTGTTTGGTTTTATTAAGGTTATTTTTTGAACAGGGTCAGGGAACAGTGAAATGTATTGAGAGAATAATATGTTTGTTGCTTGTGGTTGAGAGGTTTCTTTCACAATTAGAGATACATTTTTACGCGCTCACTCGTCGGGTTATTAATTCGGTTTGTTTCAATTTCTTCAATGTGGATAATACAGCAGTTAACTCCTTAGTTTTAATGTTATTATGTTATATTGTGGTTTATAAGCGTTCGTTAACATAAATATATACTATCAAAATGTTCGTGGATTGCGCACCAAAACTAACATATTTTTTAATAATTTGTTGCTCTGCTCATATGACATAATTTGCCTTACCGAGACCTGGCTTTTGCCAAGCATATTTAATTCTGAGTTATTTGATGATAGGTACAGTGTATACAGATGTGACCGTGATTATGACTCGAGAACAGATGAGGTGGGTGGAGGGGTTCTTATTGCTATAAGAAAGGGCATAGAGGTCTGTAATGTAAGCATAGCCCCATCAAGTAATTTGACATCTGGAGATGTTTTATCCTTATGTGTACTTGTTAAGGCACGTTCACAACTATCTAGGCTCAGGTTGTTTTGTTGTTATTTTCCACAATGTGGCCTCCAACTCAATGACGAAAGTGTATTTTTCAATCGAGTCTCACAATGTGCTATCGAGCACCCAAACGACCGCTTTTTGTTGATTGGTGATTTTAATATTAGAAATGCACAGTGGATCAGAGCAGACTGCAATCATCTTGTTTCGTTGAACGTAATCCATGGGGATTGTTTGGCTGAGTCATTGTCGCGGTTCCTGGCGTTTAATGATTTTATGCAATACAACTTAATTGCTAATATAAATAACAGGCAACTGGATTTAGTTATCGGAAACTATAATTGTGATGTGTCTAGAACTGCATTTCCATTGGTGCGTGAAGACCCACATCACCCAGCTTTAGATATCTCTATTCCTAATTTATGTTTGCATATATTACGATCGCCACCTAGAATAACGCATCTGTTCGGAAGTGCTGACTATGATTCCATTAATGACGTGCTCTCTCGGGTTGATTGGGATGCCCTCTTCGGAGGCCATAATATTGACCAATGCCTTGGTAAATTTTATGGTGTCCTGGAGGAAGTAATAAGCGTCTGCGTACCAGTAAAAACTATTTATAACGATAGTAAATATCCAGTCTGGTATTTTTCAGCGTTAATAAAAATTTATAAAGAAAAGTTAAAGTACCATAAAAAATGGAAACGTTACGGCCAATATGGAGATTATTCTACTTTTGTTTTACTGAGGGAGAGACAAAAAAGAGTGGCAAAGGACTGTTACGCTTCTTATATAGAAAAAACCGAAAGTAATATTTAAAAAAATAGTAAATATTTTTGGACATACATAAAAACCAAGAGGGCATCCAATACCCTTCCTGATAGTCTTTATTTGAGAGATACTACTTCCTCGGATGGGAAACTTATTGCTGATCTTTTTAATAGTCACTTTCAGTCCGCCTTTGAGGATGACGTTTCATCCCCTAAAATTACCAACTCTGTTATGAATAGTGGCACGTCACTTAATCTTGGCAATATAGATATCTCGTATGCTACTGTGCTGAAGTATCTGAAACATCTTGATACTAGGAAAGGTGGTGGCCCTGATGGCATCCCACCTTTGTTTTTGCAGAGATGCTATAAGCAATTATCTGTGCCTCTACATACGCTATTTAATATGTCTTTGCGATCCGGTTTTATGCCAAAACTATGGAAGAGATCCTATGTTGTTCCTATTTATAAGAATGGTGATAGACATAATATAAAAAACTATCGCCCTATTTCTAAGCTTAGTGTTATTCCGAAGTTGTTTGAAAAAATTATTTGCGATATTATCACTCCACTTATTAAACCTCTATTGATACCTGAACAACATGGATTTGTTAGCAATAAGTCCACTGAAACTAATTTGTGCGAATTTATGTCGTTACCGATGCTATGGATAAAGGTTGTCAGGTGGATGTCGTGTATACCGATTACTCTAAAGCATTTGATAAAATTTCTCATAGGATGCTCGTGCATAAGCTTGAGTACATCGGTATACACGGTGATTTACTTAGATGGCTGGAATCCTATCTTCGTGATCGTACTCAGGCTGTTACTGTTAAAGGCTTTTGCTCATCTTTTACGCCCATAACATCTGGCGTTCCACAAGGTTCGCACTTAGGACCTCTTTTATTTAATATTTATATAAATGATGTAGTCTCAATCTTTCATCAATCCAATTTCTTACTTTATGCAGATGATAAAAAAAAAAAAAAAATAATAAAAAGTAGTAATGATTGTCGAGAACTTCAATATGACCTTGATAATTTGTCTCGTTATTGTGAAGACAACATGCTCCACTTAAATATAAAGAAATGCAATGTAATCACATTTACTAGAAAAAAAATATATATTGAATATCAATATAAAATAAAAAACGAAGCTGTTACTAGAGTGTCCGAGGTGCGAGACTTGGGGGTTCTGTTGGACAGCAAATTAATTTTTGATAGCCATTTAACCTGTATTGCTAATAAAGCTTCTCGTATGCTGGGATTTATCTTGCGTGTAACAAGAGATTTTAAAAATATATCTACTGTCCTACTTCTTTATAAAGCCATAATTCGACCAATTCTGGAGTATGCATCTACAGTGTGGAATCCACAGTATCACGTCTATATTGAACAAATACAAGCGATACAAAATAAATTAATGAAACACATTACTTGGAGAAGCAAGATAAATAACCCTCAAGTTGTAAATAAACTGCCATCATTGGAAGCCCGGCGAGACGTGCGTGATTTAGTGTTTCTCTATAAAATTATATGTAATCAGGCGGACTCTTCTTACCTTCTTAGTAAGATTTGTTTTAGATGTCCGCGTTATAGTGTTCGTAGGAAATCTCTTTTCTGCATTCCCTTTGCTGGGACTAATTATGGTGCTAGCACATTTATAAAAAGATCTTGTCGTTCATATAACAAATTAATGGCTAAAAGTGAATGTGATTGTATGGATGTATTTCACCTTTCCCTCCCAAAGTTCAGAAAGTCTGTTCAAGACATTCTTTCAGCAAAATTATAATTTTCATGTTTAAATAGTGTTCTAATTTTTGTTTTGTTTTTTTTTTTTTTCTCAATGTTGAATCATTTGGGTACTTATAATTATATTCTTTTTGTGATAGCGTCCGTCGTAGCTTTCGAAATTGTATTTATAACGTGTGGAAACTGTTTTGGATTAAGTTTATTTTTTTTTTGTACTAACTTCATATGATATTGTATCTGTTTGTTTCCCAAATAAAATAAAAATAAAAATAAAATAAAATCCGAAAGAATATACTCCCGAGGTGATCCCATATAAATTTTATCGAAATTGCTTTAGCGCTTTTTGAGAAACTGAACAAAAACGAAAAATACGCATATCTTGATGACGTTTTTGTGTTCTCCAAATGTTTAAATTCCACGTTCCATGTTATTGGGGTTTTTAGTTCTGTGGTACATCTAAAAAGCGAAAAATAAAAAACTTTTTTACAAAAAAAAACAACCGACTTCCAAAAAAAAAATACACTAAAAATTTAAAAATAACTAATTTCGGAAGTCGGTGTCAAATATCGAAGAAATAAAATACAAACACCGACTTCCGAAATTAAAGTTATTTTTAAATTTTTAGTGTATTTTTTTTTTTGGAAGTCGGTTGTTTTTTTATAAAAAAGTTTTTTTCACACACCAGCATCCTCAGACGACACACTTTCAATACCAAATCGTCTAAATAGTAGTGGCACTCGATAAATTTTGTATAACTGGCTGAACACTACCCACTCCCCCTGAGATACAGGTTACCACCTAGTTCAGGGGATAGGGTCAAAACATCTTGGCGAGTACTTACCACAGCTACCATTATATTAAGTACTAGGATGTCGCCCGCGACTTCATCCGCGTCAAGCTCGTAAACCCGTACAAATTCAAATAATAATTCTGGGCTTGCGATGGATTACGAAAGGATCATATTCATTTATTTTACTTGAATTTCACATAATTTAATTCCGTGTAAATATGTTGTGTATGTATTATGTGAACAGATGTATGGCCGTCAACGAAGCGGAAAGAGTATGTCAGGAACGTAGCATAAAAGTGAAAAAAAGAGTAACATTAGATATTAATAAAACTTTTATTTAGGCTAGTAGTCTTGCTTTCAATAACCAAAATATACTGAGAGTCAGGGGTGGTGACGCGGGAGCAAGTGACGTACAGTTGTCTCGTATGATAAGTGGCTGGTCCAGAGGTCGACACCCGTAGTCTTCAGTGTCTACCCACTGCGACTTGTTTATGGTCTTCGCGAAGCACACACTTACAGAGAACTGCACGCGCTTGAATTGGAAGGGGGTAATTGTGAGAAATTAATGGCAAACGTGGCTTCGAGAAAGAGGCCAACCGTCGAATCTGACTCGGCTGGGCAGCAATCATGAAGCTGCGCGGTAACTTCTCGTGTCACATACTACAGTGTCTCAAGTTGGAAGTCTATGACCAGTGCGTTTTGCCAGTGATGACATAATATAGCCCTGAAACATAGTCGCTCACAATGTGCCTCATAAAAAGGCTTACTCGTAAAGTCACCCAAAGGGAAATGAAGAGAGCTATGGAAGGAAGATGCAGCACTGGAAGGCCTCCCACAAGGTGGGCCGATGTAATGGTGAGGGATTCTGATGGATGCGAGACGCACAGGATCGTTGTAGCGACACTTAAGGGTGGCCTATGTCCATCAGTGGAATGATGTAGTAAACAGTTTTGTCAACGCCACAACCCGTAAGAATTTTTCACCTCGATGATATTTCTCTGCAGAGTTTAAGCTGGGACCCGTTACAGAACTCATCATTCTCCTGCCCTTATCCCAATTTATTTGGGATCGGCGCAACATGTCTTTTTCTTCCATACTCCTCTATTAGTCGTCATCTCTGTAGTCACCCCCTTTTTACCCATATCCTCTTTCACACAGTCCAACCATCGTTTCTTTGGCCTTCTCCTACTCTTATAGCCATCCACATCCATACACAAGACTTTCCTCATTTTCTTCATTCCTCCGCATCACATGCCCATACAACGCGCTCGCACAGGCAACTGAAGAAACACGGGTGCGTTTTAGTCAGAAAAAGTCTGATACATCCTCTCTCTTCGAACAGAACGGAAGAAGTTATTTGATAATATCCCCACCCAAAAATAAAATCTTTATCCACAATAGTATTTATGGAGGCGTATAATACTGTTACGTCGACCGTATTACTCTGGAACGTCCGAGAATGTGGTCGAAGTTTCCACTAGGTTCGAGAATATTCCACTATAGAATAGTTCGACAATGTTCTGGAAACTTCCATGACCGTATAAATAGGCCGGACGGCGGGCGAGTGAGTCAGCACTAAATACTGTAGGCTCACTGTAAGCCGGCGGCTGTGAGCTGGTCGTCATCCGCTGGGCCTCCCACAGGGAACTGTGGGTCTCACCCGGCGGTGACAGACCGCCTAGCTGCCGTGAAAACATGTTCCGAGCCTGCAGTATCACACATGGGCGAATGCTGTGAGAGTCGGCAGGTGTAGTTCCATCACCTGCCTAGTAGTCTCTTATGGCAGTCACCCTAGGCATCCACACCAGATAGGTCCCCCCACGAAGCGCCCGTTTTTACGGGCGGCAGTTGAACTCGCGTTCATAGGGCCAAGCCCTGATAACGCCCACCACACCCCCCCTGCGGGGGGGTGTAGTGAACGTCAGCAAAGTCAGCAAAGAGTGAGTCAGTCTGTTTTCGACTACGGATGCGAACGGATGCGAATACAAGCGATTACGAAGAGAATAGTGATTATTAGTGAATTAGTGTTTGTTTAAATAAATTGTTGAGTTAATAAAGGATATTTGGTTTTAATTGGTGTAAAATAATTTATCCCATACCCAGCTCGTAACAATACTTCGTTCTCTTTAATTTGCGACGGAATGCTCGTGAGTATTGCTGCAGCTCGATGATTTTTAGACGTCTTTTGAATATCCCGATCACGCACATAAGAATTTTCTTGGTGCGGAATTCGACTGACGTCCCCGTACTTCAGACAAATCAGTTCTTGGAATTACTCTACCGAGAGACTAGAAGGGTACCTTCACTATCTTTTGAAAGATTTTTGGCGAATTTCTGAGTCAAGCGCAGTCTATGAACTCGTGACCATAGAGACTTCGTTTCAAATAAGCATTCACTACGTCAGCTCGAGTTTCTCGTGACATCACGGGTAGAGTTCGAAAGAAAGCGCCGTCAAACAGCATGTCTTAGTTCCTGCTGATTTCCAGCAGAGGTATTTTACAGCCGCCGCTGCTTTTCTATTTGACATAGAGTATTCATTCCATATGATCAAAGACGCGCGTGACCTTTGTCATTAAAAACACCTCTTTGCTTATTTCACGTATAGTACGCCACCCGGGCCTGTCGTCGGCGAGCAGTGGGTAGGTCGCCGTCCGATCAGCACCAGGCCCGTGAGTCGACGGCGCGTAGTGTTCCACGCGCGCATCAAATAGTTTAGTGTCAGCCACCACTGACGGGGCCCATCGTGGTCGGTGCCTGTATGCCTAGGAGTAGCAGATAAATTCAATCAATCACCAAATGAAATAAACGTGCTAGACTCGAACTTTCATCTTCGCACTTGAAAGTCAGTGCTGAAACCAACGCGCTATTTTGATGTTATATCTTTGCTGATATAATATCAAAATACGGTTTAATATATTATACACAAGATTATAAGGCACAACGTTTTCGCATAACTTTTATTAGCCTAATAATACTGTGGCATAATAATACTTTGGCATAATGCAGTTTAGTATAACTGTCATTTGGTCTAATTTGTTTTGGCATAATTTGGAGTTGCATAATTTTTGAGGCATAATATAGATTGTCTCTAGAGTATTTAGTCCAAGAGCGATCGAAGCGAGCTCGGGATCCTTAGAGCACCCCGACACGGACAGGTTAGGTTAGAATGGGATGTCGGCAATTTTATTAGGCATATTGCTATTTCTATAAAAAAGCATTTTAACCATAGATTAAAATTAAAATCTATACATATAATAAATCTGTAGAAAAGTCATTTTTGTACATTGAAGAAATTGAAACAAAAAATAGCCAGCGTGTGAAAAGATAAGTAACAGAACCCATTTCCATCATTTTTGAAATTTTTGTCTGTTTGTCTGTTTGTCTGTTTGTTTGTGCGCACATCACGTAAAATCTACGAATTCAATGCTGACAATGTTTATATACAAAAATTATACGCAACTTGAGGATTAACTTAGTTTTTGTTTCATCGAAATCGGTTCACTCTATCAAAAGATATGATTAATTTAGTGAGTTCAAGAAGTAAAATATTACGTTACGCAATTAAGTATAGTACTTGCAACGACATCTTAAGACTAAAAATAGAACTAATGTTGATAGTTGAAATCTAAATCCGATAGATGGCGTTGTGCAAATGACGTCATTTTCTGAATCGCGGTGTTAAGATTTTCCGCGCGAGGATGACGTCCACCGTGTTTACTAGGCAAATTGGGTTTCGTTAGGTGTCTTAAAAGTTCTTGCGTGTGTCGTAAAAGTTCTTTGGTTGCTTGGTTTATCGATTTTCTAAATTGGTCGAAAAAAAAATATTTGCTTATCTTATTGGTTTCGTTTGGTCAACTTTGGTCATTGGTTTGAAGTACGAAGTAAAGATTGTATTTGATTTACTTCGTAGTTTGAATCCAATAGTGCCAATCGTTATACAGTAAGTTAGTGTTGCCAATTCGTTGAGTCACGACCACGAACAGACGATACGTTGTCACACTAGACTGTTCGACGCACCGATCTTTTAAGTTTGTAGGCTATTCAGTCATAAGTGTTGTTAGTTTTGTTTATTGCTTTAATTTTCCTTGAAAATGCCTCAAAGAAAAAAAACTAACCTTTCGCTGCGTAGCCGAAATGCGAAAAGGATGAGACTTTGTAGGTCTCAGGAATCGGAAGAAGATCGTGAAGCACGGTTATCTGCTAACCGAGAGCACATCGCTCTTTCACGTGAATCGGAAACGTTCACCGAAAGGGAGTCACGTTTAAGTTCACAAAGAACACGGACCGCGACTTTGCGGTCTCAAGAGAGTATCCAGGAACGCGAAGACCGGCTGTCTGCTGATCGGGAGCGCCACTCTCTCTCACGTGAGTCAGAGACATTCACAGAAAGGGAGTCGCGCTTAAGTTCGCAAAGAACTCGGACCGCGACTTTGCGTTCTCAAGAGAATATCCAGGAACGCGAAGTTCGGCTGTCTGCTGATCGGGAGCGCCAGTCTCTCTCACGCGAGTCAGAGACTTTCACAGAAAGGGAGTCGCGCTTAAGTTCGCAAAGAACTCGGACCGCGACTTTGCGTTCTCAAGAGAATATCCAGGAACGCGAAGTTCGGCTGTCTGCTGATCGGGAGCGCCAGTCTCTCTCACGCGAGTCAGAGACTTTCACAGAAAGGGAGTCGCGCTTAAGTTCGCAAAGAACTCGGACCGCGACTTTGCGTTCTCAAGAGAGTATCGAGGAACGCCAAGCACGTCTGTCATCTGACCGAGAGCGACACGCTCTCTCGCGCGAGTCTGAATCTCTCTCCCAAAGAGAAGAACGATTACAAATAGCTAGACATAACTATGTAGGTGTACAAAGAAACAATGAAAGTTATCTTGCATCTGAAAGGGAAAGAATAGATGAACTAAGACGAGCAGAAACAGCAGAACAACGTCAATCTCGCCTAGAAATAGAACGAGCTCGATACCATATGAATAGAGAAACAAATAGCGGAGCTGATGAGTCCATGGAAAATGACGATGCAAATATTTTATTACCTTGGGACAATAGGGAAAAATCAGGGTTCACATATTCGTCTAGAATTAATTATGCTGGCTTTACTTTCGTGGGTGACATGAGAGAAATTTGTAATTTTTGTCATGCTTTGAAATGGAGGAAAGAGACAGATGGAATGTGCTGCTCAAATGGAAAAATTGTTCTTCCAAATTTCCAAGATCCACCACACTTACTTAAAAGTCTCCTGAATGGCGATCATCCCCAGTCGAACCGTTTTTTGGATAATATTCGTTTATATAACAGTGCTTTCCAAATGACTTCCTTTGGGGCAAAACAAATAACGGAAGGACCGTTCATGCCAACCTTCAAAGTACAAGGTCAAGTTTATCACCTTATTGGATCTTTGCTGCCAGAAAATTAACCCAAATTTCTCCAAATTTATTTTGTATCCGATTACACGCAACAGCTCAATGTTAGAAATCACAATTTTCCCCAGCTCAATGCTGAGCTTTTGGGTCAACTTCAAGAATTGCTGCATCACGTTAACCAGTACGTTCGTGAATTCAAAGCTGCATTGGAGTCAATTCCACAAGGCAGCAATGATTTCAAAATTGTTATAAGTGCCGATAGACGTCCTGTGGGTGAACACCGTGGAAGACACAATGCACCCGTCGCAGATGAAGTTGCAGTTGTTTTAGTCGACCAGGAGTGTGAGAGACGTGATATCGTGTTGCGTACACGCGACGATCGCCTTCAACGCATTTTGGAAACCCACCGAGCTTACGACGCCCTGCAATATCCACTAATTTATTGTCATGGTGAAGATGGGTACAATTTTGGGCTGTACCAAGTGAACCCTACTACGAGAGTCACTAATTATCAAAAAAAAATATCTGCTCAACAATACTATTCCTACCTTTTACAAATAAGGCAAAACAGTTTCGTATATTTGCAACGATTTCGTGGTTTGTTCAGCCAATTTATTGTGGACATGTACGCAAAAATAGAAACTGAACGTTTAGTGTATATTCGCACTAACCAGCGACGGTTACGCGCTGAAGAATACGTGCACTTGCGGGACGCCATGCAATCAGATAATAACGTCGAAAACTTGGGTCGATTGGTTATTTTGCCATCCAGTTTCACAGGCGGTCCGCGGTATATGCACGAACGAACGCAAGATGCTTTTTGTTACGTCCGTAAATACGGCCGGCCGGACCTTTTTATAACATTTACAACAAATCCAAAGTGGACGGAGATTTGCCAGGCACTTCTCACAGGACAGGCGTCATACGACAGACATGACATTATTGCTAGGATTTTTCATTTAAAACTCAAAGTCTTGATTAATCTACTTACAAAGGAGAAAGTTTTCGGTTCAACTCTTTGTTTTATGTATAGCGTCGAGTGGCAAAAGCGTGGTTTACCCCACGCGCACATTCTTCTGTGGCTGGAAGAAAAATTTCGTCCCGATGCTATAGACAGTGTCATAAGTGCAGAATTTCCGGACTATAATGCAGATCCGATTTTGCATGACATAGTAAAAACACATATGGTTCACGGGCCATGTGGCCTCTTAAACAGGGAATCACCGTGCATGAAAGATGGTCAATGCTCAAAAAAATACCCCAGAGCACTGAAAGAACTAACTATGGCTGGGGAAAATGGGTATCCGCAATACCGGCGAAGATCACCGTCACAAGGTGGTTTCACAGCTACTGTCAGATTCCGTGGACAAGAAATAATTCTAAATAATAGTTGGGTGGTACCGTATTCTCCAGTTTTGTCAAACGCTTTTCAAGCACACATTAATGTTGAAATTTGTAATAGCGTCGAATCTATAAAATATATATGTAAATATGTTAATAAAGGTAGTGATCAAGCCATGATAGCACTAAGAAATAACAACCAATTTGATGAAGTGACAAGGTATCAATCTGGCCGATACATAAGCTCTTCGGAGGCAGTTTGGCGCATTTTGAGTTTCCCTATTCATGAAAGGTATCCGCCAGTCATCCATCTTGACGTGCACCTGGAAGGCGGGCAGCGAGTTTACTTTCAGCCAGAAAATGTGGCAGAAAGAATGAACAACCCAAGACAAACCACCTTGCTCGCATTCTTTCGCCTTTGCGAAAGAGACAATTTCGCTAAGTCTCTGTTGTACAATGAAGTGCCACATTATTATACTTATAACAAGCAGCAAGGTGTTTTTAATCGCAGGAGACGTGGAACTGCTGTAGAAGGCGAGTCCGGCATTTTTAAAGAACACGTGATTGGAAGAGTATACACGGTGCACCCAAATAATGCAGAGTGTTATTATTTACGCCTTCTTCTTCACACAGTGCGAGGACCTACTTCTTTTGCTGAGCTCCGCAAAGTGGACGATATAGAATATCCCACATTTCAAGCTGCTTGCCGCGCACGGCATTTATTAGATGGCGATCAGCATTGGGATGATGCTTTAGCCGAAGCATGCGTCAGTGATAGTCCACATCGTTTGCGCCATTTATTTGCCATTTTGTTGACATTTTGTGGCCTATCGGACGCTGGGCAGTTGTGGCAAAAATATAAAGACGCGTTTGCCGAAGATTTTTTGAGACAGCAAAATATAAATAGTGAAACTTCTGACCAAGTACGTGAAAGCTGCCATAATAGGGCTTTGCTGGCTATACAAGATATAGTTACAAGTATAGGAGGGAACCCCCTCAGTCAATACGGCTTGCCGACACCGACAGTTGGTGGGGAACGAATTAATAGGGAGTATACATCTGAAATAAATTACAACCCCGAAGAGTTAGCAGAAATATTGCGAAATGGCTGTTCAAATTTGACGACAGAACAACGTCAAATCTTTGATAGAGTATGCTGTAGTGTAGAACATTCATTAGGAGAAATGCTGTTTTTAGATGCACCTGGTGGAACAGGTAAAACTTTCCTCACTAAAGTTATCTTGGCTCAAATAAGGAGCCAAAACAAAATTGCCCTTGCCGTCGCTTCCTCAGGAATAGCTGCCACTTTATTACCAGGAGGAAAAACTGCACATACAACATTTAAAATACCAATCGACTTGGACCGCACAGAAAACCCTGTTTGCAACGTGTCTCGCAATAGTGATAAAGCAAGGGTTTTACGCGATTGCGCCCTTATCGTTTGGGACGAGTGTACGATGGCAAATCGTAAAGCTGTGGAAGCTGTAGATAGAACGTTGCGAGATATAAGACAAAATGACCGACCGATGGGAGGCTTAACGGTGCTATTCTGTGGAGACTTCAGGCAGACACTCCCTATAATACCCAGAGGAACGAGGGCCGATGAAATAGGTGCCTGTTTAAAGAGCTCTATTTTATGGCGTAGTGTCATATTAACTAATTTGAGCTTTAATATGCGAGCATATTTGGGAGGTGACGCAAACGCGCAGGTTTTCTCAAATTTACTACTTCAAATTGGTAACGGCACATACCCGACTCAAGAAGGAGGTAAAGTAACTTTAGTCGAAAGCCTGTGTTCTTCTGTTGCCTCACAGCAGGAACTCATTTCCTCTGTATACGGAGATCCATCAGAGATCTCGAACCATGACGCTGCTTGGCTATGCCAACGAGCTATTTTGGCACCTCGCAACGACCAAGCAGCAGCAATAAATTCTCAAATATTGGTACATGTTTCTGGAGAAAGTAGGGAATATTTATCTATTAACACGGTTTTAGAAGAAGGAGATGCCACCCACTATCCAGTAGAGTTTTTAGACTCTCTAAATACACCAGGTCTTCCAGCACACAAAATTTATTTAAAAGTCGGAGTACCAATCATTCTACTCAGAAATTTAAGCCCACCAAAACTATGCAATGGAACTCGGTTGAGAGTAACAAATCTCCAACGAAATGTCATCGAAGCCGAAATCTTAACAGGTTGCGGCTCCGGTGATGTTGTTTTCATTCCCAGGATACCCATTATCCCCAATAATTTTCCGTTTACTTTCAAACGTGTGCAATTTCCTGTAAGCCTCTGTTACGCTATGACTATTAATAAAGCCCAAGGCCAGACGTTATCCGTTGCGGGTGTAGACCTTACTTTTGATTGTTTTTCACACGGCCAACTCTATGTTTCTCTATCACGTGTTAGCAACCCAAACAACCTTTTTGTATATGCTCCGGGTAATTCCACCGCTAACATAGTATATAGAGAAGCATTAACGTAATCAACTATACCAAAGTCAGGACTCTTATCTAAATCATCAAAAAGGTGATATACTCTTATCTAAACGACGTTGTTTTGTTCTCGACAACCACGCGAACGAAGTCGCGGGCACAGCTAGTATTGTCTTAAAAACTCAATATTTGTGCTACAAAAGTTAGTGACAGAAACGAATCGTTGCGAAGCCGACTCCACGTAGTCTTGTCTGCTCTACCCCCAGAATGTAATTTAAGCCCGCGTAGCTCCGGTAGTGAGCGTTAAAACCGATAAGCTCGCATGGAACCGCCATAGCCCCTCAGCGCCGGAGCCGTGAGAGAAACTATGCCTGTTGCATGCTCGCTTACATGCTGCATGCTTGCTGCATGCATGATGTATGCTTGTTTGCATGCTTCTTACAACTGTAAACTTTCTGATATAAGATTTTTGCCCATCTCACCTTATTTTTATTCCAAAGAACATTATATATAAATATAATGCTATTTGTTTTATAACATTATGCGTAATTATTATTATGCCAACTGTATTTATGGCACTAAACATTATTGCAAAACATTTATGCCTAACTAGCAGCGCCCCGCGGTTTTACCCGCCTAGACCGGAATAAAAGGTAACCTATATGTTAATCCAGGCTGTAAGCTATCTACATACTAAATTTCATCCAAATCGGTCCAGCTGTTTGAGCGTGAAGAAGTAACAAACATACACACTCACAAACTTTCACATTTATAATATTAGTAGGATAATATTATGCGTCATCATGCCGAATTTTGTTATGGCAATGTAAATTATGACGATATATTTTATTCTTATCATTAGTTAACCCCTTTTAAATGATATCGTGATGATTTTAATTTCAAAAACCACTTCGATTTTAATTTGTTTTGGTTAGTTTTTACAAAAAAAAACGAATGTTGATGTCATGTTAAAAATTCATTTCATTATTATTTTTTAAATATAAAATAAAAATACAAAAATAATACTAAAAAATGCAAAATAACTTTAATTTCGGAAGTCGGTGTTTCTTGTTTGGTTTCTTCGTTATTTGACACCGACTGCCGAAATTAAAGTTATTTTGCATTCTTTAGTATTATTTATGGAAGTCGGTTGCATTTTTTTTGTAAAAGTTTTTTATTTTTCACTTTTAAGTTGTTGCACCCCATTCTAAAACTAAATTAATAGTAAAGTTATGCCCGAATTGATAGCCCTAAAAATACGGAATTTGAACATAGTTGGTGAAATTAGGGTGTATCAGGGTGAACTGTATAAATCTGTATACCCCTTCAGAGCGTATCAGCGTGATGGATTGTTGTGAAGTGGTGAAAACAATATACAGACATGCGATTGCAGCAATTCTGGAAGATTTGCTATCATTTATTTTGACTGGCCTGTTGGTCTAGTGGTTAGTGACCCTGACTGCTATGCCGGAGGTCGTGGGTTCGATTCCCACCCAGGACAAATGTTTGTGTGATGAGCACGATCATTTGTTCTGTGTCTGGGTGTAATTTATCTATAATATGTATGTATTTAGAAATATATAAGTATGTTTATCAGTTGTCTAGTACCCATAACACAAGCTCTGCTTAACTTGGGACTAGATGGCGTTGTGTGATAGTTGTGGAATATTATTATTATTCCATTTATTCAATTTTATATACATACAATTTTAAATTTTTAAATATTTAGGTACTTAGAAAAACATAAATAAATACAAAAACATTATTATTATTATTTATTGAAGAGTTCTATTGTGTATCTCCGAAGTTCTTCATCAGATCTTCACCAAATTAAAATGGGACCACATGTGAAGCAACAGCTTTCAAATAAAAAAAAATCTTCAAAATCGGTTCACACATAAAAAAAAAAATACAATCTAATTGAGAACCTCCTCCTTTTTTTGAAGTCGGTTAAAAATAGGTTGTTGTAGCTGGGGATCTAATTCGCGGTAAATTGTCGTTCAAACAAACATAATGCAATATTGCTCACCCCCCATACCAAATAGTGAGATAATTTACAGTCTATAAAATGACCAGATCAGTAAATGTTGTTTATACATTTGAACGGAATCGGCTTATTAGTTTTTGCGTCAAGTGAAAACATCGCTCCACAATTCTACTGTTCTATTATATGTATAAATTAACCCACCCTAAAAAAAAAGTATTGCAATCTTTATTATTTACACAGATAAGTATTAGTTCTAAGTTTCAGGTTTCAAAATGGAAGGAATGAGATTTTTCACACAAACCGGTTTTTCCCTTTTCACTCCGTTATGGATTGATTATGAAAAATCCTTTTGTCCCGTTAACTTTACTTTTAGACTATTTATACCAATTTTCGTGTTAACTGAAGCAAGCAAAAAATTATTCCCTGAAAATTTCAACACCCATTTTCATCCATTTAGGGGTTGATTTTCGAAAAATTCTAAAATACGTAATTCTTATTTTTTAATTTTTATTATTCGTGCCGAGTTTTAACTTTATCGGAACCAAGCGTTAAGAGTCTTCCATACAAACTTTAACACCCTCTAAACCCCCATTTAGGGGTAGTTTTAGAAAACTAAATATGTCGAATCTTTTTATTTACTTAGATACTCGTACATGTTTCTGCCAAGTTTCAAGTTTTTAAACCCAAGCATTAAGATTTTTCATACAAACTTCCATCCCCTATTTTACCCCTTTAGAGGTGGAATTTCAAAAAATCCATCCTTAGTACCTATCCACTAAGGATTTTTTGAAATTCACCTCCTATACTAAGGTAAGGATAAGGTATCAATTTGCAAAATTTCAAGTCTTTAGGTCCAGCGGTTTGGGCTGTGCGTTGATAGATCACCCAGTCAGTTTACCTTTTTTATATACAGAAGATACCCTATGTGCTATTCCAGACTATAATCTATGTCTGTGCCAAATTTCATCCAGATCCGCTTAGCTGCTCTAGCGTTTTTTCTCTGAAAACCAGCGCTGGGGCTCTGTCTCGCATAGGGTCATAGCACTAAGCCGAGCGATGGCCGATTTGCGTGGATGTGACGCATATTTTCCCCAAGCTTTTCTTTTTTTTTTTGTTGTGTTTCTCTATCTTTTGCGTCATGTTTACCGTAAATAAACGTATTTTCTTTCTTTTTTCTTTCATCCATCCCTCCAACCTTTCGCATTTACGAGTATAATGACCCTGCCAGATTCCCAATGTCGGAACTTTTTTCGCTCTGTAACGTCCTCACAGTTAGACAGTTATTTATACTTCAAACTGTTATCAGGAAGCACGACCTCACGAAGTACGACCCACAATACCTCTCTGAAAAGCGACGTTCCGACACAGTTTGCCAGATACCTTTCTCCAGATTGACATTAGTAAGACGCCACTTTAACTACTTTAGCCCTAAAATCTACAATAACATAAATAGAAACATTAAAATTTATCCTCTAACAAGAACTTTAGTTAGAAAAAAACTGTCAGAATTGCTTAAATCCTACGCCTACGAAGCTACAGAAAAACTTGTGTTAACATAACACTTACATTCCTGTAACATCAATATTATTACATAAACACCATCTGCCCCCGCTCACGCTAAATACTAGCATTCCCCACAATACACAAACACACCCTCGCTCACACACACCCTCACTCACTCACAAACACACACACCCGCACACACACACACACACAAAAGTTAGTAACCTTTATTCTTTTTTTTTATATAAATTTCTTTCTCTCTAATAATAACTAGTCTGGAATAAATGAACCATACTTTTGTCCTGGGCGTTGATAGCTGCGCCACAGTTTTAACTTTTGTAGCTATCTTCGTTTCCTTTTGTAAATATGTATCCTGATGTTTGTTCCAAATAAACTATTATTATTATTATATTAGTAGGAAAGTAGAATGACGATGTATCACTCAAGGAGTTAGTATCATCTAGTTGTTTCATGTACAACAGGCATTTTTTTTTTGTAGTATGATAAATCATCCAATGACATCTCGCGCTCTGCGTGGAGCGGGAGGGCGTGTCAGACTTTTACTGACTAAAACCAACCCCTATTCCTTCAGTTGCTTGAGTGCCCAGGGGCGCGGTAACTTTGTTTCGAATGTACGTTATCCCTGGGTAGAATGTACAACAGGCCTATGTTCAGAGAGAATTAGTTCACATTAGCTGTTATAAAATGGTTACGCGATGGGTTAACAAGCTGTAATACGCAATGACGTCTGATCTGCGCGTGGGCATCGTTTACGCAAATTGTTGGAGGATGTAGTTGAATGATACTGTTAACACTACACTGTTGGGATCGTGCGGTCCATGGCCCTTTACGGGGCACCGGTGTGAGTGCGTTCCTTGAGGCGACGACTAGCTCGCCGGTTGAACGCGTCCCAAAGGGTCATGGCAATCCGAATGATCCGAGGATACCGCACGATCTCCGGTGAGCCTCCTCGCCCGGACTGTCGCCATGGGATCTGGAGGCCAGGGTCCTTGCGCTGCTCTGGGAGTGGCGCAAGGAGGCCAAACGCCGGGGCGAAACTCCGCTGCCGCGACACCTCGCGGCTCGGCGGACAGAGCTCCGGCAGGATCGCACCGAGGGTCGACGGCGCGTAGTATTCCACGCGCGCCTCAAAGAGTTGTCAGCAATAACGACGCGGCCCGTCATGGACGATGCCTGCCCAGGGGTTGAGGATAAATTCGAAACAGAGTTACCTCGCCCCTGGGCACTCAGGGCAGGGAAGGAACAGGGGTGGGTTTTAGTCAGTAAGAGTCTTGAGGCGACGACTAGCTCGCCGGTTGAACGCGTCCCAAAGGGTCATGGCAATCCGAATGATCCGAGGATACCGCACGATCTCCGGTGAGCCTCCTCGCCCGGACTGTCGCCATGGGATCTGGAGGCCAGGGTCCTTGCGCTGCTCTGGGAGTGGCGCAAGGAGGCCAAACGCCGGGGCGAAACTCCGCTGCCGCGACACCTCGCGGCTCGGCGGACAGAGCTCCGGCAGGATCGCACCGAGGGTCGACGGCGCGTAGTATTCCACGCGCGCCTCAAAGAGTTGTCAGCAATAACGACGCGGCCCGTCATGGACGATGCCTGCCCAGGGGTTGAGGATAAATTCGAAACAGAGTTACCTCGCCCCTGGGCACTCAGGGCAGGGAAGGAACAGGGGTGGGTTTTAGTCAGTAAGAGTCTGACACGCCCTTCCGCTCCACCCTAGAGCGGGAGATGTCATTGGATGATTTCCCACCCCAAAAAAAAAAACGTGTCCGTGTAAACTAATAAAAAAAATACACTAAAAATTTATAAATAACTTTAATTTCGGAAGTCGGTGTTTGTATTTTTACTTCTTCGTTATTTGACACCGACTTCCGAAATTAAAGTTATTTTTAAATTTTTAGTGTATTTTTTTTTTGGAAGTCGGTTGTTTTTTTTGTAAAAAAGTTTTTTATTTTTCACTTTTTAGTTGTTATACCCCAGAACTAAAAACCTAAATATAATGGAACGTGGAATTTAAACATTTGGAGAACACCAAAACGTCATCGAGGTACACGTATTTTCCGTTTTTGTTCAGTTTCTCAAAAAGTGCTGAAGCAATTTCGATAAAATTTATATGGGACCACCTCGGGAGTATATTCTTTCAGATGAAAAAAGAATTTTGAAAATTGGTTCACAACTGACGGAGAAATCGGGTAACATACATACAAAAAAAAAAAAAAAACATACAGACGAATTGAGAACCTCCTGTTTTTGGAAGTCGGTTAAAAATGAACGCCAAGAAATCAAAACAATAAAATTTTGAAAAAGATTTTTTTTTTATAGTAAGTACTTATACTTGAAAGTATGATTTTTTTTCTCGTCGATCCTTTAGTGTGGCGTATCGTTGGATAGGTCTTTCAAAATCATTGCGGGCAGGGTTGTTAACTTGCGATTAACGAAGTTAACTTTTTTATTAACGCTTCGACTATTAACGAAGTTAATTTTTGGATTAACTGTGCCCCGGGGGCCTATGGTACGGTCTACATGTAGAAAAGGTAGGTTAGTTAAATGCTTAGGATGGAACAGATTAGGTATACGCAGGAACCCACGCCACGTTACCAAAATGTTGTTTTATAGCATTCAATAATAGTTAAAACTAACTATACAGAGTGTAACGGAAATGTTTGGTCATATTTTTAATACTGCACCTGTCCAGAGAATAAACACCTTTCTTCAAAAAAATAATAGAATATTCCGAAAACAAATTTTAGCCCTCCCATATTTATTTTGATAAGCTGAGAGTAATGATAATTGTGTACGGTAAGTCTAAGTCTAATCTTTTTGAAGTGAAAACTTGTTTAGGAGCGTTGGGCATTTTTGATGGGAAAAAACCATTAAACTCGCCACCGACACCGACACCGACGTCGACGCCGACACCGACACTCACACCGACACCGACACCGACACCGACACCGACACCGACACCGACGCCGACACCGACACCGACACCGACACCGACACCGACACCGACACCGACGCCGACACCGACGCCGACACCGACACCGACACCGACACCGACACCGCTACGAGTGCTACGTTGGGCATTTTTGTTCAAGTTTTCGCTTCTGTCGGCACTCCCGGAGTGCCACTCTTTTTTCATTTTATTGGGAAGCATCGGTATGGTCGCATTGGGCCCGCGTGGTGGATTACGGCCCACACCCTCTCATGGAGAGGAGACCTGTACCTCAGCAGTGGGACATTAAAAGGCTGATGATGATGATGATGATGATGATGATGAATGATGATGATGATGATGGTGATGGTATAGTCTAAAATATGACTACGCATTTCCGTTACGCCCTGTATAAGTTGAAACATATAAATAGCACGATACATGACTCTCCAAATAGCTAACTTGACAGCTCTTGCGGTTAAATGTAGCGGAAAACTACAAGAAACACGTCTAACTAAAATAAATAAATTTTAAACTTACAGCCAATGTTTGCCACTTCGCTTGCCGCAACTCTTCGCGAATGAACATCATTTCTGGACGAAGGTCGCGGTGAGCAAAGGGATCCATGTTGATTTGCAGCCTGGGGTCGATGCCCGCCAGCTGTTGGTCACTGAAAAGTGGAAATAAAAGGCTTTTGGTAACTTCTATGGTTTTACATGACATACCTTTTCAACGGCTTGCGAGCTTCATAGTTTCTACAACTAGACAGACTAAACAACTAGCGCCATCGATCTCCCCAACATAAATTTATTATTTCATTATTTACAATAATCATACATAGATGGCGTAGCATAGAAAGTTAGGAAAGTTGTCGATGAAGTTACATAGAAGATGTAGATGGCATTACTACAATGGTTTCTTCAATTGGACGTAGTTATGCAAACTAGAACCATCCCACACTTTGAGTGAAATTGAGTTAAGTATGTAGATAGACTGTGTATGGTGTATAACATCTCCTCAGAAAAAATCCTGGCCGATATAGCAAGCCACAAAGCAAAAAAAAAGGAGCCGTCTAGGGTACCAACCCGAGTTTGAGTCACTTTTTATAAGCAAAATGGACTCATGTAGCATGGTACTTATCGTACTTTAGAATTTTTATTACGCAAAATAGAACCAAACCACATGGTTCCCAGAATAAAATAAAAATATAAATTATATTTATCTTTTTTTTCTCTAAAGAGAACCATGTGGCTTGGTTCCATTTTGCGAAAAAAATAAATGAGCTTAAAAATAACCAAGATGCTTAGTTCTATATCGATAATTATGTTTTATGAAATTATAAAAAAAATAAGTGTCTATGAAGCTTGGGTTTAGTTTGCGTTTAAAAAAATGAATGTTTGATAGGACAAGAAATGATTTACCTCTGTTCGCTAATACATAATTATGATTATTTATGTATGTATCATATTTTTCCCGGGTGATAATTATATTAAACCTATACACCTACCACTGTCTACCATAAACTATCGTAATAAAATAGCAACACGAAATTTTAGCGGGTAACAATGACACATTCACTTCTACATTTTCTACTGTGCTTTGATCACAAAACTTTGATTTAAAAAAAGAATGAATAAAAAGTTGAGTGCTCGATCAAGGGCACTTGTAAGTGCTTGCCTGCGAAATAGCTCAGATGATGAAGATGAAAACCACAGTGGTGTAGGTAAGTAAATAATTACTATATCAGTTTGTTGTTCTAACCTCAAAGGATTTTATTTTGTTGATAACTACAGGCTTAAACAGGCAATGATATTTGATTATGGTTCTTGTCGTCGTCTCGTCTTTGTCACGGTATATCGTAGGTAGATTGTAAAAATTAACAACACAAACACATTTTGCTAAACAACACAAGTATTTTTTAATTTTTTTTGCAGATATTATTGAGAATTCTCCAGATAGTAATCCTCCAAAGAAGTTAAAAACGGGTAAGTTACTAAACAGCACAAAACACCCACTTAATTTTAACATACAGTATACGATATTTAACTAGAGAAAAAAGGTCATTAACCCTACATTTATGGCCGTTTTTCTTTCAAAAACAAAAATATAGCTAGTTAACATCCTGAATGGACGTTTATCGTGATTCTTAACTTTTTTAGCCAAGGAAATATACATTAGTCGTTGTTTTGATTCGCGTGAAGAGATATAAGGGAAACTAAAGTATAGCTATTATTTACGTAAGATTTAAATCATCCAGAGGTGATGAGCTTTAATATTTTAATTTGTTAGCTTATAGCTGTCTTTTCATAAAAACTATATTCCTGGGTATTTATGCAGAACAAGCTAAACAGTTTGAATGAGCTTGTTTAGGTGAATGAAGCTTTTGCTTTTCTAAATGCGAGCATATTTCAGCAGCATGTTGTATCCAGTTTTATTTTTAATCCTCAAATCTTAATTTGTATATGTATCTACATACTTACTTGTGCTTGGATGCAAATGTGAGTTTATTTGTTTCGCTTTCACGCCTTAGCTATTCAACCAATCGTAATAAAATCTATGGTATTTTGAAATAAGGATGACCACTCTTACTTCTGGAGTTATGGAGGAGGAATTGAAGTCGGTTACTGGCAGTTTTTACTGCACTACTTGTTTAATACTCTACAAAATTAAATCAGTAGGTAATACTTTTCTTTCTTCTGCAGCTTTGCCTTATGCCGATACCAATCGCCTAAGTGAGCATGAAGTTCCGACTCATGAAGTCAGTTGCGAGAAGAGTGTCAAACCGCTTTTTTCTGGCATGGGGTGCTCGAGGTATTTTAACATTAGATCTCATGAAGATGTTGAAGAAAAAAGTATAGAGCCTCCACCTTATTCTCCGTTAACACCTAGACCACTTAGCAATCACAATGTAATAATGCATGAAAAACAATCCACTAACCCCTCTCCTAACATTGACCAGTATATAAAACCTTCTGAACCTCATGTTACGCTTCATGAAACCATTGCTGAGAAAAGGATCACACCTGTGTCTCGTCCAATAAGTCCAAGGCCCAATCAAAGCACCCTCTCTGATCCTCCGTCATCACCTGTGCGTTCAATGTCAACAGAGACAGCAAATATATTTAATATTTTAACGGAAGACTTTGAAAATGACTGCGGAGCTACCGAAAATTTTATTATTAATGAGAACAATCCAATAGTTTCACCGGTATCTTCCAATAGAACTGAAGTGATATTGATGACGATGACTCAGTACAGGACCCGGATTTTGTTGGGGAAAGTTATGCTGGCGGCAGTGATAACAGTTCAGGAGTATCAGAATCACTGATTACCTCTATACCAGACTTATTTTATGAAACTAATACTGATGAGACTGAAACTCAAACTTCCAGCCGTTCTAATCAAATCATGCAAGAGAACATTTCTGAAGCAACTAGATCTCCTTCAGGTAGGCCAAAAAGGGGTAGAAAGAGAAAGTATGGTGATCACACTAGAGAAGAAAGGAAGAAGAGAAAGTACCAAAATCTGCCCTATGTTAACTCTAGGAAACAAAGAATTGAACCAAAGACATTTTTAGATTATAACTGTAACTGTCCAAAAAAATGTCAAGAGAAGATTTCGAGGGAGAACAGATTATCCGAATTCCAAAAATTCTATGCGTTGGGCACTTATGCAGCACAAAATATGTTTATTGCAGCTTGTGTGAAGGAAAACCTAATAAAACGTTCATACGTTTCTGCTTCTAGTAATAATTCAAAGAAAAAGACCTTTACTCGAATATATCATCTAAACGATGTACTTGTTTGCAAGAAAATGTTTTTAAACACTCTTCAGACAACATCCAAAAGAGTAAATACTTCTCTGTGCAAAAAACGTGACGATTGCATAACAGATAAACGAGGTTCCCAAGGAGGACACAATAAAGCAACTTATGAAAGCGAAGAGTTTATCATAAATGTCATTCGAAAACTGCCTACATATGTTTCCCACTATTGACGAGCAGATTGTAGCGATGCAAAATTTTTGAGATCTGATATGACTCTCACTACAATTTATAAGTTATACGAAGATGAAGCAAAATTGGCTGGGCAAAAGGTGCTCTCTTTTTCAAAAGTTAAACGCGTGTTCCTTACGAAGTTCAATCTTCGCACAAAACCTTTAAAAAAGGATACATGTAACAAATGCGACTACTTTTCTAGCAAAAAATTAAAAGGCTCTGAAGAAGAAAAGGCTATGCTGGATAGTGCTCACAGGGAACACTTACAAAAAGCAAAAGCACTGCAACAGCAACTAAAAAATGATATGCAATTAGCTAAAGAAGATCGATTCACCGAAACGATAACATTCGACCTGCAAAAAACCCTACCCCTTCCGCGTATACCAACCAATATTGTATTCTACAAAAGGCAGCTATGGGTGTACAATTTAGGAATCCACTCAGGAAGCGATGACCAGGCCCATTGTAATGTTTGGGTGGAAGGTGAAGCGGGAAGGGGATCTCAAGAAGTAGGCTCCTGTTTATATAAGCATATAATGAATACGCTTGGCGATAGCGGCGTGAAAAACTTAATACTTTGGAGTGACTCTTGCGGAGGTCAAAACCGTAATATAAAACTAACGTTGATGCTAAAAGCTTTATTAAACGATCACCCAACACTTGAAACAATCAGGCTACGCTTTTTAGAATCCGGTCACAGTTTCCTGCCGAACGATACTGATTTTGGCCGAATAGAATGTGCTTTAAAATTACAACAAAGATTATATACGCCAGAGGACTATATGCAAATAATGCAGGTATGCAAGAAGAATAAACCGATGCAAGTTCAGAGAATGAAAACGGAAGATTTTTTGTCAAGTGCTAACCTAGAAAAGAAAATAACAAACAGAAAGAAAGCTACTGATGGCTCTAAAGTATCTTGGCTTAATACAAAAGAGATAATGCTCAAAAAAGAAGATGAGTTTTCGATTTTTATGCGATCAAACCTGGATGATGAACATATAGAAGTAAATATAAAGAAAAGTTTACGAGGAAATACGGGGCTATTAACGAAACAAGTAATGGATCCGCTTTGGCCTAATGGGAAACCTATTCCCGAAGCAAAGCTCAATGACCTAAAAAGTATGCTGCATCTTATACCAGATGATGCTCAAGAATATTATAAAAAATTAACCGGAAATTCAACAGTTCAAGACGACATAGATGGGTTTTCTGGTACTGTTGATTTTGAAGTAGAAGTTGAAGATGCTGCTTAAGTAACTTTATGCACAAGATGATGAATAATAGTGATTTTTGACTGCTATAATTGTGTAGTTATTAACCAATTCTGTGTGTAAAAGTAGTATAAATTGTTTGTATGTTCAAGTTGCAATAAAAAAATATGAATAAACCACTTATCTAACATTTTACTTTTCCTAAAAAAAGTGAACTTAGAACCAAACCACAATACAATAATTTTGCTATAAGGAACCATCAGGTTTTTGATCATAAATAAACACTAAAATGTCATAAAATTGAATTATGTAGTTTTCCTATATTCTTGCTAATACAGTCCTTTAACGTTGTTAAGTTATTTATCTCATAAAACTTACCTATTTTTTTCTACACACCTTTAAAACAAAAACCTAATTATCTCAAAACTGATATGATGTGGGTTAGTTCTAGTTTGCATAACTACGTCCAATTATTTTCCTATGTTAACTGGAATGTTTAAATAATAATTATATTTGGTCCGTAAGTAATAATAATAAGTACCTAATACCCGTAGGTTATTTATGTAAATTGTATATTTATGTTGTACACTGGATCCTACCTTGATCTCTCTGTATCATTCAAAGATTTCTGGGAGAAAACTCAACATTGAGAGTTGAGCTCGCCTTTGTAAATGACTTACTTAACTATTTAATCACTGTTTCTAGGTTAGTTGTCCAGTATACATTAAAGAATTAAGATTATGGAACTAAAAATGAATGATTACAAATTAGCTCCAACGTCAGCTTCTAATGCTCCTGCATCTTCCAGAGACTCTCCTGCAGCATCGTCCTCGTCATTCTTATCAGCAGACATTCTGCGACTAAAAAATTAAAATCGTTGGTAAATATTGATTCAAACAAATTCCCAGTAAAATCGATGTAAGCAACCAAAATGTCAACTCGACAACTCAAAACTTGATACCAAAGAGTATAATAATAAATAATACGGGCTTGATACTTTGTTTGAATTTGTTCTAAATTGACAATTAAACTCAGCCAGTTTGTCTTTACAATTTGTTGTTTTACTTACATAAATTTTGATGTTAATACAAAATTTTTTAATGGCTGTATTAATTAAATAATTATCTTTTGATCCTTGTAAAGTTGTATTGTAACCAATTATAATAAATAAATTATGATATCACACCATCTATGGCTGATTACTCGAACTAATTCAAGCTGGCAAAACATAATGGCGAAATGGCGTGCGTTCTGAAGTTATTTTTTATATAAGTCTCAAACGCTTTTTTCTTTTATAAAACACTTTTATCATCTATCACTTGTTACAAACTTTATGTTATTAACTTATTTTTATGAAAAAAATGTGATTTACTCCAAAATAAAATTAAAGGTCTATGTTATTTTACTTTGAGATAGCGATGACTCATCAACATGTAACATTTCCGAACACACTCCCACTCCGGTAAAAGGGTGAGTGAACCGCCTCATTGTTATTTATTGCATTTGCCTCTAATAATACATTAATTAGCCGTTTTACGGACACAGCGAGTGCAATAACATAGGTCGCGACAGCCATGCCGATGTGAGTAATTTAAAAGGTGTGGCACGACAAGGGGCGTAGTTTCTCATCTAGTGACATTAGTGGTGTGAAAAAATATTCTTCCTAACTCGTCGCAAGATGACCGAGTACAAATTGGTGGTGGTAGGCGCCGGAGGCGTCGGTAAATCCGCATTGACTATACAGCTGATACAGAATCATTTTGTGGACGAGTACGATCCTACGATCGAGGATTCGTATCGGAAACAAGTAGTTATCGATGGTGAGACGTGTTTGTTGGATATCCTCGACACGGCGGGGCAAGAGGAGTACTCCGCGATGCGGGACCAGTACATGCGAACGGGGGAGGGGTTTCTGCTGGTGTTTGCGGTGAACAGTGCTAAAAGTTTCGAAGACATTGGCTCGTATCGGGAGCAGATCAAGCGCGTGAAGGACGCGGAGGAGGTGCCCATGGTGCTGGTGGGGAACAAGTGCGACCTCCAGGCGTGGGCCGTGGACATGGCGCAGGCGCGCGAGGTCAGTTGTTTACATAATAAACTGCACCACACCACACACCTCACACTACATTCACATGTCTTTTGTTTGTGTACACTGCATGGAAAAAGAAAACACCAAGATACTCTTTAATGTCAAGCATCTAATCTAGAGTTATACTCAATTGATCAATTAACTCCAATTTGTCTAATAATGGCTTATGTGAAAAAGTTATAATCATCTTATGTAAGAACTTTGTGTACATCCTTACATTTAGTCAGGAAAAACCACATTCTCTTGAATATTTACATGAAGCAGTACCTAATTACGCTTTTGTAAACATAAGGATAAAGATTTAAAGAAAAAATTAAATCACTGTATTAAAAGGGATGATGTCACAATTTAATAAATAAACACATGATCATAGTCTAGAAATTTTGATCTAGAGAGCAATAGACATGTGTTTAGTGGGATGTTCAGCTTATATTTTAAGCTGATCATCCTACTAAATTACAAATGTGAAAGTTTGGTTGGATGGACGAATGTATGTTTGTTACTCAATCACACTAGAACGGCTGAATGGATCTGAATGAAATTCCGCACAGAGGTAGATTATAGTCTGGAATAGCACATAGGATATAATATATAATAGAGGAAATACTAATACCATGCAGATGAAGCTGCTGGCAGAAGCTAGTACTCACGTACTTCAGACTATTCTAAAAGTGCTGTCATACATAATAAAAAGCTAAGTGATGTAATCAACAGAACCATGAAATCTCTGATAGACGGAACTAAACATTTGACTACCTGTTGTTTGACACTTTTACTGTCATGTCTAAAAGACTTATTATGATGTAGCTTCTGTCAGCGGCTTCAACTTTCGTAGAATAACAACTTCCCTCGCTATAAATTATAGCATATGTGCTATTCCAGAATATATTCTATCTGTCTGCCAACTTTCATCCAGATATTTTCAGCTGTTCTGGCATGATTTAGTGACAAACATGCACCCATCCAGACTTTCGCATTTATAATATTTAAGATGAAGGAGGCCAAAGAAAAGATAAATTGATTATTCTTCTTTTTGTTAGCCTCTTTCTCTGACAAAGGTTACGAAAGAACAGATAATGAATAATAGCATGATGGTTGAGGAGAGGAGAATAGGAAAAGAAATGTGCTGCGCTGACTCGAAGTAACGTGGGCAAGTAGACGATAATGTTGTCGATATTTTACCTTTCTGTTTGTTCTGCACCATCTGCAAACATCTGGGGGAAACCATCCATGTCCTAGAATCAAAAATTCGAAGACATGTGACATCCATCAGATCAAGTATAGTTTCTTAGCAGTTTTAAGTTATATTTAAATGACTAATTAGCCAATAGGCTAGATTGTAATGTAAATAAAGTAGGTCACAATAAGTGTATTGTGATACTTTATAAAAGGAAAAAAAATAAAAAATGTGACATCCAACAACACGCTCTGGGCATGCGTGGTGGTCTACAGTCTATTCCCTCTCCTAGAGAAGAGGCCTGAGCCCCAGCTGTGGGAACATTATATGCCTGATTATGCTAATGAATATTAATGCCAGACTTTTTACCATCATCTCAGTACATCTTATCTTCCAAAAAAATCTTATAAAGATGCATACTACTAATTAAAAGCCGCAACTAGACTACAGTAAACATAACGTAACAACCTTGTTTGAACAATTTAACTCATATTTGGTAACACCAACTAATACTTGCGCAAACAGAGCTTACTACGGTATCACATTAACCTCATATTTAGATTAAATTTCAAAATTCATGTGTGTTTTTATAAAATAAACTTTATACAATAAACAGACATTACTTTATAACAATTCTAAGAAAATTAAAACATCACTAAGTTTAAAATGGTCACTTTTTCAACTTTAACAGCCTAATTTATAAAACTCGCCAACCATAATTTGAATCTTGATTAACGTATTCTCAATTCCAATTCTTCATAGAATATTTTGAATTTATAACCTGCCAAGCAGTTTTTAGGGTTCCATAGCCGAAGGTTCCAAACGGATCTCTATTGCTGCCATTGCCGCGTGTCCGTCTGACCGTCTGGCCATCTATCTGTCCGTCGTCTGTCACAAAATTTTGTTCCAAAGAATTTTTTTTTCTTCCTCTTTTTTTTTAATTGTTGATAGGCACGCGTTTGACCATTATCTCACCTGATGGTAAGCGATGATGTGGTCGAAGATGGAGCACGCTTGCCTAGAAGTAACCTATTCACTCTTGACTTAAAGACTCCGAGGTTGTAGCTATCAGGAAACACAGACTCCGGTAGGGAATTCCACTCCCTAGCTGTACGCACAATGAAGATTTTCTCAAAACGCTTTGTGCGTATGGATGGGATGTCCACCATGACCCGGTGGCACTTCACCGTACGTCTTGTGGTCCTATTGACCAATGAACTTGAAATTTATTGGTAATGTTTACTAGTACATAGGGTGTAACGGAAAAGGTGTGGTCATATTTTAAGAACCGGTTCTGCCCATGGAAATGAACAACTTTCTCTAAGAAAAAATAAATTAGAATCCATACAAAGTTATCATCAGCTGATCAATATTTGTTTGGGAGGTAAACTTTTTTTAGAATTCCTTCAAGTTTTCTTGATGAAAGTTGTTCGTATAGATGGGCAGATGCAGTTCTTAAAATATGACCGATAAAATATGAGGGGTGCGGTAACTCATTTTCAGAATTTATCCGCTACCCATAGGCATGCAGGCACCAGCCACGATGGGCCCCGTCAATGGTGGCTGACATTAATCTCTTTGAGATATAGTGGCACGGATTCTCTTGTTCAATATCTAAACTAAAATTAGAGAATTGCTATCTTTTACTAAAAGGCAGTGCGAGAAAAGGACGGCTATAGCTATGCACTAAGTTAGAGATGTCAAACTAGTTTACGCCTTGCGCCTCGCCGTGTTTTTAGACGACATGTTTTCACGTGTACCCTTAATTTGTATGGAAATATTAGTTCAAACTAAATTTGACAGCTCTAATTTACGTCCGTCTCTTTCTTGTTTTATTAGAGAGAAAAAGATAGCAATAGCCTAAATTAAGTTTAGTTTGTGCATAACAGAATCAACACCAATATCAGTTTTTTTTTTTTGGGGGGGTGGGAAATCATCCAATGACTTCGCCCGCTCTGGGTGGAGGGGGATGGCGTGTCAGACTCTTACTGACTAAAACCCACCCCTGTTCCTTCCCTGCCTGAGTGCCCAGGGGTGCGGTAACTCATTTTCAGAATTTATCCGCTACCCCTAGGCATGCAGGCACCGGCCACGATGGGCCCCGTCAGTGGTGGCTGACACTAATCTCTTTGAGGCGCGCGTGGAACACTACGCGCCTTCGACTCACGGGCCTGGTGCTGATCGGACGGCGAGCTACCCACTGCTCGCCGTCCGCAGGCCCGGGTTGGTACGGAACCCTAAATGTACGAAGCCCGACACGCACTTGGCCGGTTTTAAACTAATCACATGGTTATTTTTCTTTATAAATATGGCATAGAAACCTTGATCTTGACAAATTACTTTCAACCTTATTATTTATCACCTTTATTACCCTGATTTTTAACTTAATACTAATTTAGCTGACTTTTAATATTCCTGACTACTGTGTTCAATCAGCCTGGGTCTGGGTGTCTTGTGTATGTGAGTATTCATGTTTGTGAACGCACCCACGATACAGGAGTAATTCCTAGTGTGGGCAACGTTTTTTTAAGACAAAAGAAAAGCATTATAGCTCCCAAACCATATGCCCAGTTTAACTACTGATTAGTGGATTCTAAATTAAGATAACATAATATATGTCTCATTAATCTAATTCAGATGTCTGATAAAACCTCCTTTAAATGATTAGTCAGCACTTTACCATAACCTTCATCCGTGAAGAAAAGTTATGACTTCTAATGATTTTTAATTGAAAATCACGTCTAGACGACTAGTTTTATTTCTTTGAAAAAAATTTATGTTACTCTAGACAATTTCCTTCGTAATTTGATATGTGAATATTTGAAATTATATTTTTATAACATAGTGTAATTAATTTGTAAAGTTATGTCTAATGCGGATGATAAATTGAGAATCACGCAAAAGCTATAAAGTGTATTTCTATGAAATCTTCAACATTTTAAAGATCATTTCTTTATTTACATTTTAGTATACGTTTTTTAGTAAAATACCTGATGATTAATGCATAATAAATTAATAATGCGTCTAATTTCGGACAGCGCTTCTTGATGGGCGAGTCCTATTACTGGGTGGACGTACGACGCGTTACGTGAGCTCAGCACAGAATACGCAAGCTAACCACTCAAGGTCGTTGGCAGTTAATAGCGCCTTAAGAACCTGGTAATCAGTGTTTAAACTTGTCACATGGTTGAAAATAATAGCCATGTGATAAGTTATAAATAGAACATAGTTTTAAATAAGGCGTAATGTTTTGAAGAAAACATTAAATGATAAATGATAAATGATGTTTATTCAGTAAATAGGTTACAAGGAACACTTTTACACGTCAATGTTTTTTGTCAGTTTAAGCTAGATGAGGCCGGTGTTTCCTAGCTGACTACCCTGAGAAGAAACACCGAAACAAACTCAGAGGTCAAAGTCTCTTTTAGTGTTCAAATCCATACAATGTGGACTGGTTAGATCATATGAGAACCATGTACGTTTATGTCTGGGATGAGCTTTATGAAGAAAGCAACACACGAATTCGAGTGGACCTGTCCAGACAGTGCAAGCATTTGTCAGTCATCGCGAAGCTCAACTCAGAACTCTGAGGTGCTCAACGAACCGACGAACAATACCAAAGTAAGGACATTTGAGTAGGCCGCAAAAAATACTCAAACTGCCAGACAATCATAAAATCTACATGAATATAACGACATACATAGTTCTCGCATTCACATTATTCTATATGAGGACCATGCAGCTTAGTGTCTGTAGTGGTCTTTTGAAGAAAGAACCAAACATATTTGAGTGGACCTGTCCAGTCAGTGCAAGCATTTGTCAATAGTCGAATAGCTCAACTTAAAAACCACTAAGGAGCTCAATGACATGACGAACAATACCAAAGAAAAGACATTTGGGTAGGCCGCAAAAGTACTCAAACTGTCAGACAACGTTGAAAATTACTGTAAAAAGGAGGAGAAAATAATAATAATAACCCACATAGTCCTCACATTTACAATAATTAAGTAATCAAAAAAAAAAATAAAAATATAATACTTTACAAAGTAAATATTTGTGTCAAACAAAATAGTAATCATAATATGTCAATCAAAAAAAATAAAAATAAATATAATACTTAACAAAGTATTCAAGTCAAAAAAAAAAAAATAATAATAATAATAATAATAAAATGTCAATAAAAAAATAAAATAAAAAATATAATACAATACTATACAAGTATTCATGTCAAAACGAATATTAAAAAAAAAAAAATATATATATATATAAAAAATTTTTCATCAGTAAGTAGTACATATGAAAACAATGGCTCATGTATATCATTGAAGCAGCTCAATCCCACGCCTTTTTGTCCTCAAGAAAGTCATTAATTGTGTAAAAAGCTTTCTGGCTGGCATTGCTATGTGAACCTCAGTCAAAACAGTCAACTTCAAAAATAGAAAAACAACTTCGTTGATATGCAACAAAGGATAATTTTGCTGTTACACAAACAATAACATGCACTTAAAATACATTCTTTAGTTACACATTCCAATATAAACAAAAACAAAGTAATCAATCAATTTACTTTATAAGCCTGGCAGGCTATAACAATCAACTTAATGACTTATTGATTACCTTATCTTGAAGTCCCTATAAGTTCTACTTCTGAAGCCTTTGCCAAGTTATCTAAAATACTGAAATACCCTGTATAAGTGCAACACTTAGAAATGTATCTAATGTAATAGTAGTTCTATCAGCTGTGTTTCTAGCCTATTGTCTGTCTAGTGTTTTTAATATGGCATGAGCTGTACTTATAACATACCTTCTTCTGCCAGCGGGTTCGCCCGCATCGAATTAGTACTTATCTTATTATAAATTATAGCCTAAATGCGAGAATATCTATCTCTGTGCCAAATTTCATCCAGATCCATTCAGTAGGACTATCTTACTGAATGGATGTTTCTTCTCTCAAGACACAACCGAAAACACCTCAATAATTGACCATCTGTTCTACTTTGGTCCTCCTATCAGGTCAATATTGTCTTTAACAGTGCAAAAACTCTGGCTGACTGATTCAGCCCAAGCAAAAGATCCATGTATCTACTGGTGGTCATAATCATAAGCACATCAATACCAGATAGATTTATATAATATATATATAAAATGAAATTAAATAATATATAATAATAATATACATATACTATATAATTTATTATCTATACTAATATTATAAAGAGGTAAAGTTTGTGAGGTTGTAGGGGGTAATCTCTGGATCTACTGAAGCGATTTTGAAAATTCTTTTACCAATAGAAAGCCACGTTATTTGTGAGTGTCATAGGCTATAAATATTTTTGAAATTCACGCGGACGAAGTCGTGGGCGGAGTGCTAGTGTATTATAAAACCACTCATGACTTTAAAATCTCAGAACTGCGCTTAACAAAAATAAAACTTAAAATTTGGAATACTTTATTTCTGACCGCATGACCTGTGAGTTAGGCATTCTCAAACAAGACAAGAGAAAATAATCCAAGACGGCAATTAGGAGTAATTAAGTGTTCTTCTCATAAAGTGAGTCATGTGGCGTCTGTGCATTGTTCAAAGTGCCACTTTAGTTCAATGAAAGCACTTTGAATTTATGTTGCACTTTCAGACACTTGCCTTAATCATTTTCAGCCAGGTAATTATGGAGAAACTTGGATTGTTGTCTCTGAGTAACATTAGTTGTGAGAGTTCGTTTGTTAAGTGACTAAGGACCATTTTTCCATTGGTCGCCAAGCAAGATATCTGCACACTACTACAACTCAATACTATAATTATTGAGCCATATTCATAAAAAAACCGGCCAAGTGTGAGTCGGGACTCGCACACGAAGTGTTCCGTACCATAAACTGAAAATAAAAAAAACACGTTTCTAGAAATGTGTTTTTGTTGGTGTTTTTAGAAACGTGTTTAGGGTCCAGTACCAAATGTATTTTTGACTAGTTGTATGGCTTTGGGTCAACAAAATGCTTATACTGTGAAAATTTTAAGACTGTAGCTCCAACCGCTTGGCTGTGTGACAGACAGACAGATGGACACGAGTGACAGTAATAAAGCTCTGTTTGGACCCTTCGGGTACGGAACCCTAAAAATTATTATTCTCCCAAATGATTATTATGTCCCATGTATAAAATACTCATTGTACATAGTAATAGTCCCAAATACCAACAATTCTCAGGCTCTCCTAATTTTGTGGCTCCATGACAATCTGTCCTGGATGTCGGGTCGGGCAGTTCTTTCTCTGATAGGATTTCATCATGCTGTTCCACCACGTAGCAGGAGGTCGTCCTCTACTTCCCTTCTGTTCAGGCAGTTGCAACGCTTTTTTTTTCACATGACCCTCGTCTCTTCGCATCACGTGCACGCGACCATACCATCTGAGCCGTTTCTCGGTTAGTTTCTCTGATATAGGGGCGACATTTACATTACAAAAACAACCGACTTCCAAAAAAAAAAAATACACTAAAAATTTAAAAATAACTTTAATTTCGGAAGTTGGTGTTTGTATTTTATTTCTACGATATTTGACACCGACTTCCGAAATTAAAGTTATTTTTAAATTTTTAGTGTATTTTTTTTTTTGGAAGTCGGTTGTTTTTTTTGTAAAAAAGTTTTTTATTTTTCGCTTTTTAGTTGTTAGACCCCAGAACTAAAAACCCCAATAACATGGAACGTGGAATTTAAACATTTGGAGAACACAAAAACGACATCAAGATATGCGTATTTTTTGTTTTTGTTCAGTTTCTCAAAAAGCGCTAAAGCGACTTCGATAAAATTTATATGGGACCACCTCGGGAGTATATTCTTTCGGATAAAAAAAGAATTTTGAAAATCGGTCCACAACTGACGGAGAAATGCGCGGACATACATAAATAAAAAAATAAATAAAAAAAAACACATACAGTCGCACATAGAACCTCCTCCTTTTTCGAAAGTCGGTTAAAAACATTCACAAATACAAACAATAGGTACTCAAACAATAATATTACAACGATAAAATTGTAAATCAAGAATCACATTTGTATTCAACATCTTAATACCTGTTGCAAAAATAGCAACAATTCAATGTTTATGAAGACTTTAATGTCTTCATTTTATGCATTTCATCCACATGAATGATTACTATTTTTAACCGAAATCAAATAGGAGGAGGTTATCAATTCGGATGTTTTTTGTATGTTATGTTCGGGCATAACTACGTCATATTGGGGTTTATTCCGAAATGGTCCCATTTAAATTTCATATAGATCTGATGATGAGTTTCGGAGACAGACAACGGAACTCTTCAAAAATAACAACAAATCAACCGCGATTGCTGCTATCGCATAAAATGGGGAATCACAACTAAAAAGTGAAAAATAAAAACTTGTTTACAAAAAAATAAAACCGACTTCCAAAAAAAAACAAAAGCGAAAAATAACTTGTGTTTCTGGTTTTGTTTCTTCGTTTTTTGACACCGACTTACGAAATTAAAGTTTTTTTTTTTTTTTTTTGGAAGTCCGTTCTATTTTTATGTAAAAATTTTTTTTATTGCTTGCATAGACTAATTATGGTAGACATTTTGATAAGTTATGATAATTAGCAAGAATTTTTTCAATTTTAGTTTATTATATAAACCTGCTTGTCAGCGGTTTCGCCCGGGTGGAATTAGTACTACCTCCATTATAAATTATAGCCAATGTGCTATTCCAGAATATAATCTATCTCTGCCAAATTTCATCCGGATCTGTTCAGTCGTTCTGGTGTGATTGAGTAACAAACAAAATACAGAGGAGCTATTGGCTAAAGTAATAACAGCCGCACGGGTCGATCCATCAGGTTAAGCTGCGCTTGCCGTGGTTGGTCAATGGATGGGTCCAGGGATGGTGACCATCTTTACATACCGAGATTCCTCCGTGCCTCGGAAAGCATGTTAAACCGTTGGTCCCGACTGTCAATCGTGGATCTTTCAAAGTCGTTACGGGTCGTCAGAAGCTCGAAAGTCTGAAAACCAGTCTTACCAAGGGGTATCGTAATACCCAGTTACGGGGTAGTGGAGGTCAGATAGGCAGTCGCTCCATGTAAAATACAGGTACTCAGCTGCATCCGGTTACGACTTGAAGCCGACCCCAAGATAGTTGGGAAAAGGCTTGGCAGATTTTTTAGTAAGATTAAAAATGCTTGTAACAGAAACTGACATGCCTAATTTCCTAAACAACAAATTTAGATAATAACATGTTTTTAATTATAACTACACTAGGGATCTAAGATATGTAATAAATAATTATGTGATTAAAAACATGCGGATGTCATATCATAACATATTTGTCATTATTGCTAGGGTATGCCCCAAATCTATACAGATAAAGAACATGTATAATCTAAAGTGCACCAATGCGGTAGGTATCTTTAGGCTTTAATAAGCCATTTTATTGTTTTGCCTGGGAACCCCTGTCAAGTGTGAATACTAATTAATTTCAACGTCAAGACAAGACAAGGACTATGACAAATAAAACCAAAGACCAAAGCAACAGAAAAAAATTCTGTTGCCTTGGGTCTTTTAAGAAGTAACGGGGACTTCTTGTACTGATGGTCTGTTGCCTTGGGTGTTTTAAGAAGTAACGGGGACTTCTTGTACTGATGGTCTGTTGCCTTGGGTCTTGTAAGAAGTAACGGGGACTTCTTGTACTGATGGTGAGCACCAGGGTGGTTTTAATGAGGTAATACTCCCACGCTCCCTGGTCTTTTCACCAAAAAATCCAGGCGCCTGTTGAAGGTTACCTCAAGAAAACAAAAAAAGACCCTGCGTCTGTCCTGTGACTCAAGATAGACACTGACTTGATGGTGTAACACCACAGCGTTTCTATCGATTCCGAAACTTCTCCGCTTGAGCTGTTAGAACAGCCATCGTAGTGTTTCAGTCAATAAGATTCTGGCGTCGCCATTCCCTGGCGTAAGGTGTTCATAAGTTTATTATAAGGCGTCCATTACACGCTTAATTAAGCTTCAATCAATTCCAAAAGTCCAACCACAACCTACAACACACAAACCACAACCTTGACTGTGGTTAAGCTGACAGCAAGACTTTCCATGTAATACACGGTAAGTCTTCTACAAAGAGATCTTTCGAAACGTTCGAAAGTATCGGAATCGGCAAGGAACATAATTATCGCAAAACGTCTCACGATTATCTTATATTAAAAATCCAATGGGTGGTCCGTATAACTGAAAACTATTATACAATACCACATTCTGAACATTTACTTCATCATCATCAGCCTTTTTAATGTCCCCACTGCTGGACCTTCCGGCTTCCTCTCTGTGAGAGGGTGTGGGCAGTAATCCACCACGCGGACCCAATGCGGGTTGGTGGATGTCACATGTCTTCGAATTTTGGTTCTAGGACATGCCGGTTTCCTAAGCAACCGGTTTCCTCACGATGTTTTCCTTCACCGTTACGAGCAGTGGTGATGAAATGATGTATTTTCACAAACTAAAGCGCCTGCCGGGGATTGAAATCACGACCTACAACTTGTATAAAGTCGCGGCCGATATCACTGGACCACCACTGCTCTCTGAATATTTACTTACCGACAAACAATACGTTTAGAATCCTTGTATTTTGTTTATTCGGGGTCATTATAGCAACAAATGGGTAGGTCAGACAGTCGCTCGCTCCTCCAGACGGTGCCCAAACACACAACAATGCCTGGTTGATTTGAAAGTTAGTTTCTTTTAAACCACGAACAGTCATAATAACAGATGCATCTTGAACGCTGCAGAGTGATAGCTTGGGTGGCGTGTGCGCATAGGCGTTGTTTCTGCTTTTGACAAAATAGAGTAGAAAATATTTATTCGACACAACTCAAAAGCAACAAATACAAAGTAAATGAAGTCGGATATAAAATAACAGGCAGCCCTACCATGACATCTTAAAACCATCATCCGTTCGGTGAGAGAAAGGGATAGTGCTATTCGTCCTGTATAACGATGTCTCTGTCTCTCACCGAAAAGATGATGGTTTTAAGACGTCATGGTAGGGGGCAGCAGAATGATACAATAAATGGCGCATCTCAACATTTGCTGGGTGTCAGACACCCAGCGCTGGTTTTCAGTTAACCACGTGATTTTTGCTGTATTCTGTTATGCCTATCGGCGCCTTATAAGTTATGATGAATACGCAGTGGCTGAATGCACTGGTCAGACGACCTAGCCTAGCGTTGGACAAAGATCTGACCCCATTTAGGACAAAGCTCCCGATTCCTATCCTTCTGCATGACCCATATTTTTTAGGGTTCCGTACCTGAAGGGTCCAACCGGAGCCCTTTAGCTGTCACTCGAGTGTCCGTCTGTCAGTCTGTCCGCCTGTCTGTCTGTGCGTCGTCTGTCACAAAATTTTGACCCGTAGAATTTTTTAACTTCTCATTGACCTATGAACTTGAAATTTGGTGAAAATGTTTATTTTATTAACAAATACCAAAATGTTGATTTCTCTCATATGACCTGGAATTATGGGAGAAAGACCAGGAAGAGTGGGATTCTTACCTCATTAAAACACCCCGGTGGAAGGGGTCCGTTACGTCTTAAAAGAACACTCCGGAACCCCGTCTATGCAACACCATGTTAGGGCATATTCCTGAAGAGACCGTAAAGGGTCTCCCTTTTTTTTTTGGGGGTTGGAAGTCATCCTATGACCTGAAAGCGTGTCAGACTTTTACTCACTAAACCCACCCCTGTTCCTTCCCTGCCCTGAGTGCCCAGGGCGCGTTAACTTTTCGAATTTATCCACGACCCCTGGGCAGAAAAGGGTCTCCCCTGAGATCCTTCCGCATGACCTAGTGTCACCACTTGGGTTGTTAAGACGACAGGCGTGACATAGAGTTTTCGTATATGTTAACCCAAATAACCCCATGCATGATTGCATATTGAAATGCATTCGTCTGCTTCAATGGCCCAGGTCCTCGGCAGACGCGACTAGTTGCTCGTTAGCTTGCTACCTTTGAAAGTTAAATGAATCATGCTGACAATCGCTAATAAGTACCTAGTCCTAATAAAATCTACTTACTCAGATATTGAAACCACAATCTGGTATGGTTACTACAACATTAATTTATAAAAGTGTTATTGCGCTTTACTTTAATAGTATTCTTTTTTTTTTATCTATTATACCTAATACACTGTCTTTAATCTTTTTTGTGGGGTGGAGCAGGAGGGCGTTTCAGGCTTTTACTGATTAAAACTACCACTGTTCTTTACCTGCCCTGAGTGCCCAAAAAAAAAGGTGCGGTAACTCTTGTTTCGAATTTATCCACGACCCCTGGGCAGACTAGACTGTCTTGGGTCCGTAGTTTTTAAATCAGTGTTAGCCTTCGTTTAAATAACAAGAAAACTGGTGTGATATCACTCAGTATTTCATCGGTTAAACTGTCTACAAATTTACCTTATCGCGGGAAAAATGTGTGTGTAATTTTCGATGATTACTAACAAAATTACCAACCAGCACTGGGCCCGCGTGGTGGAATACGGCCCACACCCTCTTGCAGGGAGGAGGCCTGTGCCCCAGCAGTGGGGACAATAAAAGGCTGATGATGACTAACAAAATTGGTTAGGTTAAAATGTCTACAAATTTATCTTTTGCGGGAAAAATGTGTGTAATTTTCGGTAATAAAACAAAATTAGTTAGGTTAAACTGTCTACAAATTTACCTTTTTGCCGGGAAAAATGTGTGTGTAATTTTCGGTAATTACTAGCAAAGTTAGTTAGGTTAAAATGTCTACAAATTTATCTTTTTGCGGGGACAAATGTGTGTGTAATTTTCGGTAATTACTAAAAAAATAGGTTAAACTGTCTAAAAATGTACCTTGTTGCGAGAAAAATGTGTGTGTAATTTTCGGTAATTACTAACAAAATTAGTTAGGTTAAACTATCTACAAATTTACCTTTTTGCGGGGAAAAATGTGTGTGTAATTTTCGGTAATTACTAGCAAAGTTAGTTAGGTTAAAATGTCTACAAATTTATCTTTTTGCGGGGACAAATGTGTGTGTAATTTTCGGTAATTACTAAAAAAAATAGGTTAAACTGTCTAAAAATGTACCTTGTTGCGAGAAAAATGTGTGTGTAATTTTCGGTAATTACTAACAAAATTAGTTAGGTTAAACTATCTACAAATTTACCTTTTTGCGGGGAAAAATGTGTGTGTAATTTTCGGTAATTACTAACAAAATTAGTTAGGTTAAACTATCTACAAATTTACCTTTTTGCGGGGAAAAATGTGTGTGTAATTTTCGGTAATTACTAACAAAATTAGTTAATATTCAATCAAAACTGCGTTTATCCTGTTCGTGTAAAGTAGATAATATTTGAAGATCAGAATTATTAATATTAATCGTCTGAGTAATATTGTTCCTGGTGATACGAGTCATCATCATCAGCCTTTTAATGTCCCCACTGCTGGGGCACAGGCCTCCTGTCTGTGAGAGGGTGTGGGCAGTAATCCACCACGCGGGCCCAATGCGGGTTGGTGGATGTCACATGTCTTTTTTGGTACGAGTACATAGACATAATATGCATTAAATGGATAACTGTTAGCATTAGTCATTGTAATAACGTTTTGATGAGCTTAAAATGTACCTACTATGTATTCAGAGGGACTGTAGGTATTGTCGTTGAAATAATCGTATGTATGAGTAACTTCCTTGTGTAAATCGTGGATCAGAAAATACAAATATTGCTCTACTATACTGCTCGTTGAACGAAGACTGCACCTGTCATTTCGTGAATAATAAAAGCAACAACAAATATGTAACCAGGGTTTTTGTAATACCTACTTACTACTACGTCATGGTTCTGTGCTACCTCTTTCCAATTCTCAAGGAAGACATCCAAGTCATTCCGCCATCTCCTTCGCTTCGTGGTCTGCCGCGGCTGCGTCTTGCGATTTCAGGGCACCAATCTTGAGCTCTCGGATGTGTCCATGGAGTTTCTTGCACGTCCTTCTCCATAGAGATTACGCTTTTGAAACTGCAATTAACTTCATCTTTCTGACTGACCGACTTCTTGACAGTTCAAAAGCGCCTGTAAATGGTTTATTTGACACAATATGGTTTGAGTTTTAGTTTGAATAATCGACATCGAATACTAAAAGCTAAAAAACTTTTTTATAAAATATACAACTAAAAAGTGAAAAATAAAAAAGTTTTTTATTTTTCACTTTTTAGTTGTTATTCCCCAGAAGTAAAACTAAATATTAAAGTTATACCAATGGATAACCCTAATAACATTGAATTTGAACATTTGGAGACAACCAAAACGTAACCTGTGTTTACATATTTTTTGTTTTTGTTGATTTTTTCAAAAAGTGCTGAATCAATTTCGATAAAACTTATATGGGACCACCTCTGAAGTACGACCTACCAAACAAAAAAAGAATTATCAAAATCTATTCACAAATGGCGGAGATATCGCGTAACAAACATACAAAAAAAAAACATACAGACGAATTGAGAACCTCCTCTTTTTTGAAGTCGGTTAAATAATGGATCTATTTTTGGCGGAATAAAAGCAAATCAGTTTTGTATTTAATTTAATTAACCATAACATTAATTATTGTCATGGATTTCCGCAAAGTAACGCCTGATTCATAAATGAACATCGAATGTTTGTCGTTTATTTCCTTGTCCTAATATGGTCTCTATAAAAACTGGAATATAAATACTAACAATACTAATTGACACACCATTAAGGGCCGATTTCACCATTCGCTATAAAAACTAAGTTTTACTGAACTAAGCTTAGCGTAATCTTATTTTACCAACAATTACCATAAAAAGATTATAGTGAGTTAACCTTAAAAGATAGACACAATTATGCTGTCGCGGCCTTTTTTTTAGAAATGGCTTTTTTATTTTATTCATTTTTTTTTTGTTTTTTTTTTTTTTAAATAGTGGTACATAGGCGAACTTAATGCAACGAGGCATTATCTACCAGCCAACAACAATAATATTATTAATATGGCCTATATAAGTCCAGATCTACGGCGAAAAGTCTCGCGCCAAGACATAATTGACCTGGAGACGGCGGGAAACTATTCCACGTTTGTTGGTTGTTCTCGGGACATTTCGCTGAAAGCCTGGGGCCCAATTCTGTAAAATAACTAACTTGTCGTTAGTGTCAGTGGCGTCTCAATAGAATAGCCATTGAAATTTGATAATCTATAAATTATTTATGGTCATTGACTTGCCACTGTAGTGCCATTGAAACGCCATAATAAGACTATTGTAATAATTGGTAGTCTGCTCTACTATAATATGTATTTTGAAGTTTTTGCAGAATACCAAATTTGCAACAGTGGCAAAATACTGTCTGTTGTGTGTCGATAGTGTTGATGGCGTGTTGCTTAAGGTGGATGCTCCAGGGTAGCCCGCGAAAGTCAAATTTTCTTACGTTTTTTGCAATTTGCAAGTCAGTGTCAGGTTGTATCTTAATCAAAATTTGATTCGCGGCCGTAGCAAGTATGTATTTATAGAACTGTAATCATTAAAATCATCAATACAACTCTTTCAGTTAGTATTAGTACCAAATGTCATGATTTCATGAAATACTACATTTAGCACTAATACTAACTGAGAGAGTTATATTGATGATTTTAATGATTATAATTGTAGAAATACATACTTGCTACGGCCGCGAATCAAATTTTGACCAAGATACAACCTGACACTGACCTGCAAATTGCAAAAAACGTAAGAAAATTTGAATTTCGCGGGCTAGGGTGGAGCTTTCACCGTAACTCAAAGTTACAGAATTGGGCCCCTGGAAGCCGCATTATAGATCATAGTGTTAGTCCGAATATTCTCTGCTAGGTTCGCGGGAGTCAATGAAAGGGGCACGGCGGCCCTGGCACAGGAATCTGAAGGAACACGGGTGATTTTCAGTCCGTAAGAGCCTATAAACAAAAAGTTCTAATATTCAACAAATGCTTCTTGAACACTTAAGAGGAGCTCGTGGCTAAAGTAATAACAGCCGCACGGGTCCATCCATCAGGTTAAGCTACGTTTACTGGTGTTGGTCCATGGATGGGTGACCATCTTTACATACCGAGACTCCTCCGTGCCTCGGAAAGCACGTTAAGCCGTTAGTCTCGGCTGTCAATCGTGGATCTTTGACAGTCGTTATGAGTCGTCAGAAGCCCGAAAGTCTGACAACCAGTCTTACCAAGGGGTATCGTATTACCCAGTAACTGTGTTGTGGAGGTCAGATAGGCAGTCGCTCCATGTAAAATACTGGTATTCAGCTGCATCCGGTCGACCCTAAGATAGTTGGGAAAGGCTAGGCAGATTGATTTTGCTTCTTGAACACTTGTAAATGTTCCTAAATTTCGTTGCTAAGCTCATCAGGAATCCCAAACAGTTGCTTTTATCTGAAAACTCACGTTTCACCTTTGAAGTGCTCATAATAGCCTAGGCTAACCTACTTTGAAGACAAACTTTGTAAATTTGAGCAGAAACCGATAGTTTGGAACCAAACTTTAGCCCAAATCTCTTTGTGAGCATTGTTCCCCACAAAACTTGAGATGAGAGAGATTACAAATTCCAAATAATTATTCAGTTTTTAGGGTTCCGATCACTCGTCTGTCTGTCAGTTGTCACAGCCAATTTGCTCCGAATTTACTGGACCGATTGAGTTGAAATTTGGTACACACATGAATATCTGTGAACCGAACACGGACGTGTAACTTAAATTAAAAAAAAATTGAGAGGTATCAAGGGACACCCGGATGTAACGAAGTTCCTTTCGATTAATTAGTGAAGGAATTGTAATATAATTTTATTTTTTTTTAATTTATAATATTTTTTTTATTATTAACTACGCACACACGCACGCACGTAAGAAGTTATACTTCATCATCTCATCTCATCGCAGCTCAGCTCAGCTCAGCTCAACTCAACTCTTTAGCAATATCTGGCTTGCTTTCTATAAGAGAGAGAGAGAGACAGACAGAGAAACATGCGACGCCGCACAGCTTACAATAGCTTACTATAGCAATAATGCTTGATCTGCTTGCAAACTTTGCTACCTACCCACCAAAAATACAAGAAGTTTTTATTAGATTGTTTTTCCAACACAATCTTTTTGGATGGACGCCTCATTAGTGTCGTGACAACTTTTCGTAAGAATTTTTTCCGTCTAGCCCCCTTTCACAACGCGCGATAAGGAACTTCGTTCCAATTAGTTGGGAATACGGGGGTCAGTTTTGGGGTGCAAATCGGAAAATTAAAAAATAATTTTCACTAACTATCGTGCGACATATTTAATGAAAAAGCTTATTGCGATGATCTCAAGTGTATTTTTCATAATTTTAAAATAAATAGCTTTGTTTTTTTTTTTTAATACGTTGCCCCACACTAGGATTAATTCCTGTATCGTGGGTGCGTTCACAAACATGTAAAGTCACATACACAAGACACCCAGACCCGGAACAACTATCTGTAGGTCATACAAATATTTGTTCCGTGCGGGGATCGAGCCGCGACACGCAGCGCAGCAGCTGAACGCTCAACCACTGCGCCAACCGTGCCGTCAATATACCAATTCAGACAATACACGAAAATTTACCATTCCCCCCTTATCTCCTAAACTACAGTCTCTGCCTGGGGGTTGAGGATAAATTCGAAAGAATTACCTCGCCCCCGGGCGCGTAGGGCAGGGAGGAACAGGGGTGGGTTTTAGTCAGTAAGAGTCTGACACGCGCTTCCGCTCCACCCTAGAGCGGAAGAAGTCATGAGATGATTTCCCACCCCCAAAAAAAAAAAAAAAAAAACAAAACTACAGAGTCTAAAATTTTGAAAAATATACAAAAAATAGTTCTTTACTTGTTATCATCATCATTTCAGCCGAAAGACGTCCACTGCTGGACATAGGCCTCCCCCAAGTGTCGCCACAATGACCGGTCCTGTGCGTCTCGCATCCATCGGCTACCCGCGACCCTCACCAGGTCATCGGTCCACCTTGTTCTAGGCCTTCCAACGCTGCGATGTGCTTGTAGATTACAGATAAACCTAAAATAATGTATTATTATGTTTGTAACCTTGTAAAATAAAAAGGTTTTCATTCGGAACCATTGCGCGTGAGTCCGACTCGCGTTCTATCCATCTTCTCAAGTAAAGCGAAGCAAACATGTCACGTACAAGCCTTTTATATACGGACTGTTGTGGTAGCGATGAGATTTTAATAGAATCATTTTATAGTTGTTTGTTATGTTTATGGTCTTAAAATGTTTTATATTTATTGGTTTGACGTTCAGTCTTATCGCTTCTGTGGTTGCCTGGCTTACAATATTACTTACAAGTAGTTACTAAGAATACTACTAATGCATACCGGTAAAACGTGGTGTATAGGGATGCGGGGCTGAATCGGGATGAAACTTTAAAAGGGATTTTAACGTTGAAATAATATAGTTTGTCGCCAACTTGGACACTAAATTATAAATTACTAGCTGTGCGCGCGGTTTCACCCGCGTTTATACAGGGTGATACGGAAAGCTGTGGTTTAAGAACTGCATCTGCCTATCGATATGAACAACTTTATTCAAGAAAACCTGAGGAAATTCTCAAAAAAAAAATTTACCCCTTGAAACAAATATTGATCAACTTTGTATGGAAAGTCCAATTTTTTTTTTTGAAATTTTCTGTTTTTTTCTTAGATAAAGTTGTTCATTACCATGGGCAGAACCAATTCTTAAACTATGACCACACCTTTCCGTTACACCCTGTATATCTTTCGTAAAAATATATTTTGTCATCAAAAGTATCGTATGTTACTTCTAATACCTTCAAGAATATGTGTACAAAGTTTCATGATGATCGGTTTAGTAGTTTTCGCGTGAAAGCGTAACAAACAAACTTACATTCACATTATTATGATAATTCAGTTAAAATATTCAGGTCCATGGTGGCGATCTGTAAGTATAAATAAAATTCAAAGTCCTGACTTTCTGACTGATATAACAACCCACAGCCAAAACCGCTGGACTTAGAGACATGAAATTTGGAGGGTGATGTGTTTATTTATTTATTTATTAAACTTAATGCACAAGTAAGAATTAGGTACTGTACAATGACGGACTTAATACCTTAGGCATTTTCTACCAGTCGACCTTAGGGTGGAGCAGAGACGGAACGTGGCAGGTGCAACTTAAGGCCCTTCTCGCGGTCCAGTGGCGCCCTCATTGAATAAAAAATCGTAGCATAGCACAGAAAATAAACATTAAAAAATCCAACTTCACGTTTGTTACAAAGAGGATAAAGAATTTTTACGTTGTTAAAACAGGTCTCAAAATGTTTCGTATCCAAAGTAGTAGGCAAAAGTGTCAGAAATGGCCGTTTTTGGCACTTTTGCCTACTACTTTGGATACGAAACATTTTGAGACCTGTTTTACTTCACTTCTCTAGTTGTACATCTAAAACCTATCTTTTCACCGAAAAGACCGGTACCGGACCGGTTTTTTTTTTTTTTTTTGTTTTAACAACGTAAAAATTCTTTATCCTCTTTGTAACAAACGTGAAGTTGGATTTTTTTATATTTATTTTCTGTGCTATGCTACGATTTTTTATTCAATGAGGGCGCCACTGGACCGCGAGAAGGGCCTTAAGGGAAAGAATAAACGAAAAAAAAATACAATAATGAATACATACTTAAATACATACATACAACAAAATTAAAAATGTAAATGAGAAAAACGAAAACAACGAATCAGCGTTGTGACGACTTTTCCAACTCCTTGCGAATGTGTTCACGCGCCTTCAACTTAAAAGAGAAACGACTGGTTGCCGTCCTGATGTTCGGAGGGAGCGCATTCCATAGGGAGACCGCCTGGACATGGAAGGAAGAATGGACAAACCCAGAGCGGTGAGAGGGACATCGCAGAAGACGATTATTGGTTGAACGAAGATTTTTAGCGTGAGTCGAGCAGAGAAACTGAAAATGCGAAGTCAAATAAGAAGGAGAAGTGGGTTTATCGAGTAGAGAAAACAAAGTAGTCAAGGCCCTTAGCGCTCTACGCTGACGAATGGGTAACCATTTTAAAATTAACCGATGCGCGGATACATGGTCATACTTACGTAGATTGAAGACAAATCGAATGCAGTTATTTAGAAGGCGGTCTTGTGAAGAGTAGGTATCCACTAAGAAAGGGTCTTTCGAAATTCAACCCTTGAGGGGGTGAAAAAGGGGTTGAATATTTAAAGGGGGAAATACTAATTCCACGCAGAAGCTAGTAAACTATATTATTTCAGCGTTATAATCCCTTTTAAAGTTTCGTCCCGATTCACCCCTGCATCCTTATGCACCACGTTTTACGGTACTCTTTTTTTGGGGTTGGGAAATCATCAAATGATCTCCGAGCTCTGGGTGGAGTGGGAGGGCGTTTCAGACTCTTACTGACTAAACCCCTACCGTGTGCCTTCAGTTGCCGTTTGCCTTCCAGAGCCGCAGTAACTCTTTCCAACAACTATTTTTCCCGCTACAGTTAGCATCTATCTAGGTTAACATAATGTCATGTCATCCATTAGGTCCGTCCTTAACCTACGAACTTTAAAATGTAACGATCGCTGTCTGACTAACCTACTTAACGTGTGTAGTCTTTGGAATAACTTCGTCCGATCTAAATAAAATATATGATTATCATTTTTGCCTGCCGTCACAGACACTTAGCCTTTCTACATTGACGTCATTTTTAGTTCATGTACGTCATCTTATCGTACAGAGACATTGTTGTAGATGTACTCTTGTCTCGTCTCCGTCAAATTTATGTAGAGATTTTATATAAAAAGTGTATAGTTTACCTTCCTTGTTTAATGTAGCCGATATGGTAGGGGACAGTGGTGATCAGTGGTGGCCCAATGGTAACGGGCCGCGACTTGACACGTAGTTCGTGGGCTCAAACCCAGACAGGCGGTTTACTTTGTGTAAATTATTTCATCACCATCATCTTCCTTCCCTTATCCCATGTTACTTGGGGTCGGCGCAACACGTTTTTTTCTTCCATTCTGTCTTGTCAGCCGTCACGCTATCACTCCCTTTTCTTTCATATCACTCACAAAATTCATCCATACTTTCTTTGGCCTCCCTCTCCATTCATCCACATATAAATTCATAACTCTTTTAGTTACATGTGTCTCATCCCTCCTCTTCACATGACCATACCAAGATAAGCGGCTCCCCTTCAACTTTTCGGTGACTGGCGCCACTTTTAAACTACCTCTAATGCACTCATTTCTCACTTTATCCATTCTCGTTACTCCACACATCCATCTCAACACTCTCATCTCCGCCTCATGCAATCTTTTTTCATCCGTCTTTTTCACAGCCCAACATTCACACCCATACAGTACGACAGGTCTAATCACGGACTTACAGATTTTCCCATTTAACTTAACTTAAATTATTTCATCACCATTGCTCTCAAAAACCCGCGAGGTGGATTACGGTCCACACCCTCTCACAGAGAGGAGGCCTGTGCCCCAGCGGCGGAGACATTAAAAGGCTGATGATGATGGTAGTAGAATTCACTACATAGTATAAATTAAAGTCGCTTTCCGCGTCTGTCTTTTTGTCCACTAACTCCTAAACCACGGCACGAGATTAATGCGGTTTTCACTAATAGAAAGAGCAATAAAAGAGGAAGGTTTGTGTGTATAATTAGTAACGTGCGGAGCTAGGGCGGGTCGCCAGTAGCATACAAAAATACGAGCACCTCATTCGTTAGGTAACCAAAATCTTAAAACCATTACGCGCATCCTAAAACCGAAGATATGACAATAATTCTCGAAGTGAGCTCTGGCAAGACTGCCTTTTTACTTTGACCAAGTTCTGCAAGACCTTGCTGGAGAAGTTACCTCGTTAACAAGTCCCGCCAGATATGCTTTCTACAACAAAACATTAACTTCTTGGGTCTGTACAATGGACACAACTTAAACCCGCTTGGTAGGTACTGCCAAAGTTTGTACCGTAGTTTATTTATCCGAGCGTTGTTTTAAAACATCTTGAGGAAACCGGCATGTCCAAGAAACTAAACTTCGAAGAGATGTTACATCCACCAACCCGCATGCTATGCTTATGCTTTGTTTTAAAACTATTAGCGGCGAAAATTACTAGAATTGTACACATTTTGTTGAAGACATTTTATCACAAACAAAAAAAAACTCGAAAGCATTAATTTTTTTTTAAATAAACCATTTACAGGCACTTTTAAATTGTCAAGAAGTCGGTCAATCGGAAAGATGAAGTTAATTGCACATTCCAAAGCGTAGATCTCTGTGGAGAAGAACGTGCAAGAAACGCCATGGACACTCTTTTAAACCATGTACATGTCCTGGTTACGTATACATAATCTTGTTGCTTCTATTATGTAAGAACAATGTTAATAAAAAATGAACAATTCAAAAAAAAAAAAAAAAGTAAGCCAGTGTCAGTTAAGAGATGACCAGTCTCAACATTCAACTGTCGCCCGTTCACAAACATGACGCGTGGAACAGCACCACTCAGCTCAACCATTTTGAAGGGAACCGAATGACCCAACACAACACACGCGTCACCATCAGCTAGATATTTGAGTGAGCATGAAAAACACTCAACTGCCATGCTCGTTCATGTCAAAAAAGCAGTAACATATAAAATTTGCCCCATGGTACTCCTTTTTACAAAATTAGAATATGCTTCGAAATTATAGAACTCTATAACTTTTGAAAATTTAAAAAAATTATTAATAATCTTAACTCCAAAAAAAAAACAGTTTCTTGAAAACAACTGAACAACCCCTATGCGGAGTGCACTTGATTTGAATACATCTTGTCAAAATGCAGGCCTTTTGTTTACTAGACTCTTTTTCTAATCTGTTATGGCAAAAAAAAAGTGTAAGCCATGCCTCTATATAAAGATTAATCTGCAAATATATAAAAATCTCGTGTCACGGTGTTTGGGGTTACACACTAACACTCTTCCGAAACGGTTCAACCGATTTTAATGTTTTTTAATGTAAATTTCATAGGTATGAGAATTGGTCCTAAAGTATTTTTCACCCTCCCACCCCCCATTTTTTAATCCCAAAACAACGTTTGTTGGGTCAGATAGTAAGTTATAAAAATGCATCATTTTAACGTCCCCGTCGTATAAATTGGGGATAATCTAAGCCTAGACGTTTTTTAGGCGAACTGACTGTCTGGTTATCTTAAGCTCGAATCTTTAAGGCTAAATTACACCTTCCGATTTCAAGGGACCCAATTTAGGAACAATCTAAGTAGGAAGCTAGCGATTACTCTATCCTAAATTGGACTCCTAAATTGGAATCCTAAATCGGCAGTGTTGCCAACTCTTACAAATTCAAGCCCCTAGACAGAATATCAAAAGTCGCTAGAAAGTCTCTAAAACTGATTCTACCAGGAGCGGACTCGAATTTTTTTTCTGGGAAAGGAACCTGGGAAATTTTATTTTATTTTAAACACATAAAAATACTAAAAGCCCATTTGTAGCGACAAAGTCGCTAAATTGGCAACACTTACCTCTAAATCGTAGTAATGCGATTACACTATCCTAAATCGTACACAATGTAGAAAGTCAAATCGGGACCTTTCAATCTCACTAAATCGGACACTAACTGCTATTACACCTTGTTTCCTAAATTGGGTCCTTTGAAATCGGAAGGTGTAATTGAGCTTTGTCTCTCATAATCTGATGGGACGGCAATCAGACTCGACCGGGGAAAGATCAGGCGCCGGACCAACGGCTGTACATGCTTTCCAGTTCCACCAACTTCCAAACTTCGGGCTGCAACAGAGTAATTCCTAATAACAAAATATCTAATAGAGTTCAATATCTGCACTTTCAGGTGGCGCGGAGTTATGGTGTTCCCTTCGTGGAGACGTCGGCTAAGACCCGCATGGGAGTCGACGATGCCTTCTACACGCTCGTGCGAGAGATCCGCAAGGACAAGGCGAGTCGAGTCAAACGAAATAGGAGAGGACGAACCATAGGCCCCGGCCGGAAGTTCCGGTGCACGTTTCTGTAACTCGGTGTATAATTTAGTGATAATATTTGTGGATATTATCTAACGGCGACGAGTCGGTAAGTCAATCTTATTGTCGACAAACACTGCTTCTTAGTGTCGACTTTTTACTCTTTACTACTTTTTGTAGTGACACGAACACTTTCGACGTTCAACTAATCGATAAAATGACAATAGGGAGCGTACAGGAACTATAGAGGGCGCCTCATAAATGTCAATGTCAAGTATTTCTACAGTACAAGTTGCGGATTTCACTCAATAGATGGCAGTATACGTTACGCGTGCTGCATATGTGCATGATGCGTGTGTGTATGACACGGAAATTTCAATGACAAGTTTTTATAGGGTAAAAGTTTCGAATTTACTCCAATAGATGGCACAGACTACGCCGTGCACGTTCCCTATCGATTTTAATTTTGTTGAAAAAGTTTTTTTTTTCTTCTATCTATTAGTTAGACTACACTGAATAGCTTTTTGTTAACAATAATATTGACTTCGTGCCAGTAGACTAGCTTATTGACTACACAGCTTACTGTCATGGACTTTGAATCTTATTGCCTTTCATTAAGGTTCAATCTCCATGCTCATAGTGTAGCTAAGTTTAGGGAAAAATGCTAATGGTATAAAATTAAATACTTATTAGCCTTAGTATAAAATTTATATTACGAATATTTGAAAAACGTTCAATTAAAATCGATTCTTGACACTTAATACTATTATTGATCGAAGGTCTTGTCTCTTGACTATTCAGCCATAATTTGTAATTGGATTCAAGACCAGTGAATTAATTGTAGACAAAATGTAGGCTTATTTATAAAACTAGATAGCCATGTGCTTACTTTAAATACTGACTAGCGCATTCTAAATTCAAGATGGTAGCAAATTTCTCGTGGCTAAAGTAATAACAGCCGCACGGATCGATCCATCAGGTTAAGCTACGCTAGCCGGGTTTGGTCCATGGATGGGTGACCATCTTTACATACCGAGACTCCTCCGTGCCTCGGAAAGCACGTTAAGCCGTTGGTCAATCGTAGATCTTTGACAGTCGTTACGGATCGTCAGAAGCCCGAAAGTCTGACAACCTGTCAGGGGTATCGTATTACCCAGTAACTGGGTTGTGGAGGTCAGATAGGCAGTCGCTCCATGTTAAATACTGGTATTCAGCTGCAACCGGTCGACCCCAAGATAGTTGAGAAAGGCTAGGCAGATTGATTTTGCTTCTTGAACACTTGTAAATGTCCCTAAACTTTGTTGCTAAGCTCATCAGGAGTCCCAAACAGTTGTTTTTATCTGGATACTCACGTTTGACCTTTGAAGTGCTCAGAATAGCCTAGGCTAGCCTACTTTGAAGACAAACTTTGTAAATTTGAGCAGAAACTGATAGTTTGGAACCAAACTTTAGCCCAAATATAGTTGGCAAAAGGCGCGGGCAGATTGATTGATTGAACAGGTTCTGGCACTGTTACGCAACCCACAAGCCGATCATAAGTTCAAATAGTAGAGCGTAGGATTGAAAGTCCATAGTATGGAATGGTACGGTGGTATCAGAAGTCATTCTGACTACATCATTCTTAGCTATGGGCTAGTCTAGTTGGAATAAGTCTAGGCGGATTAAAATATCTCGACCATTAAATTTAGCTGTCTATGGACCAACACCTCCTTCTGATGACTAGTCAGTACTTTACGCCCACGTCTACCTTTCGTCCGGGTACAAAATTTTGCTAATCAGTATTTAAAGTAATCACAAGATTATTATTTTTGTATAAATAAGACCCTTGATATCGATACATCGCATCCATTTGCTCCAATTTCTGCAAGTTTACAAAATAATAGATGAGATGCGCCCCATTACATTTACAACTCGCTTTTGACTTATTACTTACCATTTATATTAAAAAAACATCTGCATAGCATGTAATCCTTGTATAATATTAATTATAATTAGCTAATCTCTGTGAGAAATATCCATAAATATTATATTTATAATGTAGTAATGAGGCAGTTATGAAATCTAAGGCATTCTTCTATGGCTGAGTAAAAATTACTTTTTGTACAGTGAAACATTTCAGAACTATTTTGCGCTTATTCGTATGATATACTTCAAGCTTGAATGAATGGACATTGAGTTTGTCTTTTGTGAGGATAACTGAAGCTACGTTTATTGTATTGAATAAAATACATCTCTCATTGATGATATCTACTAAGTTTGTGGGGTTTATCACTGCTGCCCCAGTATGCTAACCCAGACCTCAGTCTCAAGACTGATGAAGGATAGACAAGATTCTAATTATTTATTTTTAAGTATTAAACCCAAATTAGATAATTAAGAATATTTTTTGTTACGAAAAAATGTGCTATATCAATAAATTTCTGATCATGAGGGTAATCTTCACTAAGCACATTATGGCGGTTAAGTTTTTTCCTACTTAGGGGTGCGTCAATTAATTACATTAGGTGATTTTTGGCCCAAGTGAGATGTCGTGAGATTTACCCCTCCCCCCAGTGAGATTTAACTCGACCCTCCTAAACGCCTCACGTAGTTAATGAACGCCCCTTTATACTCTAATGTTACGGTATCCGGAATGTTTTCTCACTCTTATCAAGTATAATACCCAACTGACAAGCACTGGCGTCAGGTTCTCAAGGTGCTATTTGAAGCATAGTATACTTGTAGCGAAGGCCGTGTCTGTTTATTAGAAAAAACTTGTAAGTGTGAATAAAATTACATACATTAGACAAAATTATAATAAATACAGTTGTACTTATAAATTGTAGATGAAAATGATGTCAAATTACCCTAATTTTGCCATTACCCAATCTTCAACATGTATGTTAACCCTAATGATTTATTCATCCGATATATAAGGAGATTCGAATCATTTTCGCGTAGTATAATGGTTGTGCATTATTCAAGTACAATTTAAGATTGGTTGTAAAACTGTTTAGTACAAATAGTGCACAATTATTGAGTAGACACAATTGACTGGTATTACACTATGTCTTTTTTAAATAGCTTAGTAAAGGTTAAAATTGTTTATTGTATAGCTCAACAAGACTTACAAATCCTATCTTAAAATTCGTACTATTGTATAATACCATATTTTCAGTTATAGAGATCTTTTTACTATGTATTTCCTGTTTTACTAGTTTTATCTTTGATAAAAATGGCTGCCATAGAGCGCGGCCGATATCATATACAATCGTTATAGTAGCATAATATTAGTAACATTGTTAATGTTTTCTACATTAGCTAGAAGCAAATTTGCAAGCTATTATGAAGTTTGTAACTACTTTGACTTATGCTTGTATTTTTTTGGTAAACTGCCAAATAATCGTAATTGAAGGATTTGTATAATTTCCTTTCCCAAATATTTTGGCTACCATTGTAATATGAAAAAGGACTAATTGTACAAATCCTCATTACGCTTATAAATTGCTCACAAATCGCCCTAAACTAACTTCGTAGTTAATGCAGTTTTTTTTTTTTTTTATGAGAGACCGATGTTTGTGTATTTCAGATAGATTCGCAAAATATTATTCAATATTTCTAAATATTTTACTCAGCATGTACAATGAATTATTCAAACGAATTTTTTAAATCAAATATCAACAATCATAAATATTAATATTTTGACAGCGTTTTTTTTAGTATTTTAAGTTTATTATAATGATTAGTTGTTAGTTTAATTATAGTCTAAAAATACACCAGGTACTTGCAACATTTTGTTTTTGCACAGTTTGTATGATTGTTCGTTTTATCCTCGGAACACAAAAAGAAGTAAAAAAAACGGACTATTGTAATGACTTGTTAAACTTTAGTCTAGCCATGCATCAGGCAGAGAATACTAGTAAAAAATAACACGCTCAATTGTTTTTTTTTATAGTAAATTACTGAAGCCAGTTTGCTCATGTAATTCAGCTGTGTATGCGTATATTAATTTTATATACGTCTTTAATTAGGTGCCAAACTATGAGTACTTGGTATATTTTTACGTATATTATATAATTTAATTATGAACGAAAATCCAAGCTGCCATGAAAGTCGTCATCAGCCAGAATCATTTTTGCCATGAATTATGTATACCTACTCCATTTCGTAGCCATAATTTTGTATTTACCTAACGAAAATATTTTTTAAAGCTTTGCAATAAACATTTATAGTATAAAAATCTGTGTAATGCTGTATAATAATTACCTGGCTTATAAACGTTGTCCAAACGATTTTTTCTTAAGTAGTTTTTAATTTTTATGTCCGAAAAAAGAATCTAATATTTGAAAACGTTTACGAGTGAGGGCTAGTATGTAATATTTTTTATTATATTACTTACCTAAATATAAATTTCAAAGCTAGTGCACAATTTTGTTGGAAATAGTTGATATTTTATAACTAATTAATTCTGTAACAATATAGCACAAGACTGTGTGCTAATTGAAATAAATAAAATTGACGAGGCAAAGTGTTTTATTTATTATAACTATCTTGCTTTATTCAATGTCTCTACCTTGAATCAAACCAAAGCTCAAGAGTACTACCAGGCCTCCGATATATAATGATTCAGTTTGGTAAGTAAGATGTTTCGTTTATCACCTAAACAAAAAAAAAAGTGGGAACTGCCGAAAGAAGTGAAACTTTGGAATAACTGTGTACACAGGCTGCTGCGACACGTCACTGGCATGTCGGTACCGCGAACTCGAAATATTTGTATGGCCTACAGATAGTTGTTCCGGGTCTGGGTGTCTTTTGTATGCGAGTTTAAATGTTTGTGAACGCACCCACTGGTAATTCCTAGTGTGGGTCAACTTTTTTTTTTTTAAAGAAAGAAAAGCAACGCGGCTAAAGAAGTTTTCACTTCAAACATTACGTTTGGAAAGGCTAGCTCATTGAGCGTCACATTCTTCAGCAATGAAATAAGCATTCCATGTGGAGGTGGTGTGTGTACTCATGTCTTCTTAGTCATAAATTAATGTAATAAGGAATGGTCCTGGGGCCCGATTCTGTAACTTTGAGTTAAGCAACACGCCATCGACACACAACAGACATTATTTTGCCATTGTTGCAAATTTGATATTCTGCAAAAACTTCCAAATCCTATTGACATATTATAGTAGACCAGACTACCAATTATTGACAGTGACAAGTCAATAACCATAAATAATTTGTAGAATACCAAATGTCAATGACTATTCTATTGAGACACCACTGACATACTACCGACACACTATTGACAAGTTAGTTATTTTACGGAATTGGGCCCCTGATGAAATGAGGTGACAAGTTGATGAGGCAGAGACAAGTTTTTTTTTTTTTTTAAACGCCGCTAGGAATTATTCCTGTATCGTGGTTGCGTTCACAACCTTAAACTCACATACACAAGACACCCAGACCCGGAACAACTTATCTGTAGGCCATACAAATATTTATACCGTGCGGGGATCGAACACGCAGCGCACCAGCCGAACTCTCAACCACTGCGCCAACCGTGCCGTCAAAGGAATGGTCAATTCTGTAAAATAACTAACTTGTCAATAGTGTGTCAGTGGTGTCTCAATAGAATAGTCATTGACATTTCGTATTCTATAAATTATTTATGGTCATTGACTTGCCACTGTAGTGCCATTGAAACGTTATAATAGGACTATTGTAATAATTGGTAGTCTGCTCTACTAATGTCAATAGCATATTGAAGTTTTTGCCGTATACCAAATTTGCAACAGTGGCAAAATAATGTCTGTTGTGTGTCGATAGAGTGTCGATGGCGTGTTGCTTAACTTAAAGTTACAGAATTGGGCCCCTGATGAAATCCTAAAGGTGAAAAGTTGATGAGATAGAGACAACAGTGGTGAAAACTCGCCACAATCTGCCAGGCCTTTTCCTAACCATGTCGGGGTTAGCTTCCAGTGTAACAAGATGCAGTTGAATAACCATTATTATAGGTACATGGAGTGGTGGGAACATTACTGTAAGGAAAAGAAAGGCTTAGTTAAATCGACTCTTTAATTATTTAGACCATCTTTCATAATCGAAATCGATGGAGTCTTTACGAGTATGTCAAGATTGAAATAAGTTACTTCTAGGCAAGCATGCTCCATCTTCGACCACATCATCGCTAACCATCAGGTGAGCTATTGGTCAAACGTGACCCTATAAATTATTTTAAAAAAAAATTGACGGCACGGTTCAAAGAGTATAGGTACCTAATAATAAGCACGGTTGGCGCAGTGGTTGAGCGGCTGCTCCGTTGCTTGACGCGGGTTTGATCCCGTAGGTACAGAAATATCTGTGCTGTAGATCCTATTAGATATAACTTTAATTATTATAATAAGCCCGTCTTTATGAAACGTGCACGACGTAGTCTGTGCCATCTAGTGAAATTCGAAACTTTTACCCTTTAAAAACTTGTCAGACATTTCCGTGCCATATATGTATACACACATGCAGCACGCTTAACCCTTATTTCGAATTTGTCCGTACCACCGGACAAGTACTTTAAAAAAATCCACCGCACCGTCTATTTCTATTTTTGCAACAAAAAAACTACTAAGCTATTGGGAGGTCGGTCAAATTTTAGTAGAAAAATAAATTTTGCGTGTGACAACCCAGAGTTTGACAGTTGGCGAAAAAATGTCGGCGAAACTGCGCACTAAGAAAGTCTTTCAGGTAATTTATTAAAAAATATTATTTTTTGCTTATGTTGCGTAGATTTTTTATTTGTGTTTTGTGAATTTAGTCTACTAACGTTCAAATAATACGATTTCATAGCTTTTGCTTACGTTATTCATAATAATTATCGAGTTTTTTACTTGTCCGCCACACCGGACCTCGTCGAAACACCTGTATTTATTGTGTCTTACAGCTTGTCCGTCACGGCGGACCTTGTCGAAATATGGTATGAAAGGTAAAAGATTTGAGTTGTCGGTATTGTCAAAACATTACATCTATTCTCAGTACCTACCAACTTGTTAGATACTTCATAGCTACCTAACCTTTACATAAAACTAAAATGCTAAAAACTAATTACTAAAAGTTAGTCTACCTACTTACCTGACCTACCTACTTACGTGAAAAGAACCCTATACCTATTCTCAACAGGTACTCACTGGTGTATATTATATACCTACTACTTATCTGCTTAGCCTTTACGTTACACTTACATGCTCAAAATTAACCTGTGAAGCCCCATGGCAAAATCCGGGTTGTCAAATTAAACCCCGAGGACAACCCGGGTTGACAGCCGATATTTTTTTTTTTTATATTCTCAGTAATTTTTTTTTTTTTTGGTCCGACTCACCGGTGAGTTTCGGGGCTTTACAGGTGTACCTACTAACTTTTATTCCTAAAGAACTACTTACTTTTGTAAGAACTGGTTGCTCACTGGTGTTGATTCTGTTATGCACAAAATAAACTTAATTTAGGCTATTGCTATCTTTTTCTCTCTAATAAAACAAGAAAGAGACGGACGTAAATTAGAGCTGTCAAATTTAGTTTGAACTAATATTTCCATACAAATTAAGGGTACACGTAAAAACATGTCGTCTAAAAACACGGCGAAGCGCAAGGCGTTAACTAGTTTGACATCTCTAACTTAGTGCATAGCTATAGCCGTCCTTTTCTGGCACTGCCTTTTAGTAAAAGATAGCAATTCTCTAATTTTAGTTTAGATATTGAACAAGAGAATCCGTGCCAATGTCTAATTTACAAAACTAATATTGACTCTATAATGTACACCATGAGTCTCTGTATCTGTGTGCCCTCTTACTTACCCCATTACTTTTTCGTATTAACTATATTTTTTTTTATTGGTGTTGGTGTTTTGCTTAGCACGTATTTCTTTTATTTTGCTTCAGTCTTCCCTGCATGCACGCTCGAAAAAAATATTGGCACTCGTTCCTGCAGAACGTGCACCGTCTGAAACAGGTGATAGCTCCGGCGCCGAAAATGAGCCTCATCCATTCTCTAATCCACCTTCTGTCTTTAGTTCACCTGCACCGTCTATTGCATCTTCGCTAGAGCGCTTGAATATCGCAGACAGCCCTGATGAAAACCCTTCTGAAACAAGTTTTGAACTCAACAACGACTTCCCGACGCCTTTGACTCCAATTATAGAGCAAGTTTTCCCGAACCAGTCGCAGGAACCCAATTTTGCAAGCTTACCTTCTATATCGTCTTTACCCTCGTCGACAATGCGTGGATCCTGTATCGCAAACATGCAAACCCTGCCACTAAATGCATGCGGCTGAAAGATTTCCGCTACGAAGTGTACCACAGTTTGATCAGCACAAACAAAAGTGTTACCTATAAGAAAACGGATGAAAGCACGATCAGGCACCTTTGTAAAACAAGACCGGCAGACAGTTCACGCTACGATGGAGTTTCTCACTTTCCGTCAGTGAAGGAGGAAGGTCGTTGTATGTACTGCAATAAAAAAACTACGGTTTACTGCCTGAAATGTGATACACGCCTTTGTTTTGTGACGGGCAAAAATCCTCGCAACTGTTTTTTGAGCTTTCATGTTAAATAATACAGGCCCTTACAGTTTCTTTGTACTTTTATAAAAAATAAAGGCTCTTTTACTATTATATTCTTTTACTTTATACTATGCAACTTCTTTCACGTATTCGATTAAGTCCGCTAGGACGGACAAGTCATTTTAACACTTTTTTTACTAAGATTCGATAATGTCCGGTGTGGCGGACATCGCTTTTCTCCGTAAGGGTGGGGGGTAGATTTTTTTTTTCTTTTTTTGGAGGTTCAGAAAAACCATGGAAACTAGGTTATACAATAAAATTTTAATAAGTTTACTATCACCTTCTCTGTCGAAATAAGGGATAACGTAGACTTGAATTTAGTGAGTGAAATCCGCAACTTTTACTATATAAATACTTGACATTTATGTGCCGCCATCTATAAGTTCCTGCACGCACCCTATATTGTCCATCTGCAGGACAATGGCCTCCTCATCTAAATACTTTCTTTGCTACTGTAGGCAAGATAGCACTTATAAATTCTATGCACCGCGTTCCGAATCACATATTTTTTTCAAATCGATTTTTTTGCTTGGTCACCCAGATTTATTATACCACTAACGTGTGGTTTTTTTGCCAGGATTTTCTCGACTGAAGTTCAGTGGCTGTATAGTTGTATTCGCTTATTGATTCCTAGTGGATATTGATGTAGTTTTGTGTCTCAAGTGTCTACGCAACTGGAAAATATGTGGAATTATTGAAACAGGCGCGATCTCGGTAAAATGGAGCTGAGAGTTTTATTGTGGTGTTGACTACCTCAGCAAAGTTTGCCGAAAATTCTGACTCGACACATTTGTTGCCAAATACTGCAAAAAACATTAGAATGTGTTACATCTGCATTCTAATGAAAAAAAAATACACTACTGATGACTAGGCAGCATGGTCTTTGAACTTGGCCTGTTCCAAAAGGAAAAAAAACCACTGACGTGTGACATAATTATGTCAATTGTCATTGATGTCATCAAAAAATTGTAAACACCCGGAATCCAGCTTTATTTTATTTGAATTTTGAGCTATTTAATAAAGAAAGAACACGTTTACAAAACGATGGATGCGAAAGACGTGTGTGTAGAGATTGAGAACGATGAGTTCTACAGTAAGTTCTTAGATGAATCTATAAAGCCCGTAATAAATGAACATCTCTCGGTAACTGATCAAGTGAATAAACTCGCTCAGGGGATTGAAAAACTTAGCAAAAGCTTAGAAAAACAAGTTCTTGCCAAACACAATGATTTACTTACGCAGGCAAGTCATATTTCCGATTTAGAAATGACTTTAGAATCAGTCCAATCTCAAGTACAGAGTTTGCTACGCGGTGCCGAAAAAATGAAAGATCGTGTACATACTCCATATTTTGCCCTCGAGAACCAAACTATGATGCTCGAAAGAGTCCAAACTACGTGCAATCTACTAAGACACTCCTCTAAAATCTTAAACCTATGGAATAAACTGCAGAGCATCAAAGATAACCCTTCCAAAGAGGCCATCATACTATTTGAGCTAAATGAGTTGATTGGTGACTATGATTTTGAAGGAATAGATCTACTGGACGATGTTATAAAAGCTGTACAGCGTAGGAGAACTGAGTTATTAACTAACTCCACTGAACTATTGCAATCAAGCCTACTCACTGGAGACAAAGTTAAACTTTTACAATGTTTCAAAGTATTCCACAACCTGCAATGCACAGAGGAACAGATTAAAAACTCTGTCAATAGTATACTGAGTGATTTAAAGAAGGAAATCACATCAGCATTAAATGTACAAATGGTTTCAATTGAAGTCAAGAAATCAAGCTCAGGAAGAATTGCACCAGGGAAAGCTAATATCATGAATGCCCAAGATTTCAAAATAAAATTATGGGACAACATTGAGAAGCTCTTCAAAGTCGACATTTACAACAGCTGCACTAAAGTCATAATGCTACAAAATGTGGTCAATGAATTACATGCTATTGGAAACTTTAGAAATATAGCTAAAAAATTCTGGGCTGATTTATCCCTGGTCTTCAGCAGTGAACTTGAGAAGAGCCCTCTCACTGTCAACCAATCAGTTGAGATTGACTTCCCAAGATTACTGAAAAGCTTTAATGATTTACTTTCCAGACTAAAATGTAAGGATCTTGAAATGAATCGCTCATGTCTAACGAAATGGGAAAACTCCTTCTTATCGAAATCATTAGGAAAGTTACTGGAACCTGTCAGAAGTATGTGGCACTTATCCCAAGTTCCAAACATGGATCAAATTGACAATGCTATCAGAGTTATTGCTGAAGCATTGAGCATCTCACTAGGTGACAAACAGTTGAGCATCAGTTTGGCCAACAGTGTGGCCAAGTCTATCAAGCAGATGACTGTAGAGGCTGAGCAGAGGTTATCAATGGACAGTGATGTTGCACAGATCATAGAATCACCTACAAGCTCACAGCAAAAGAATGCTGACCTCTGCAACTCTTTGTATTACTTCTCATCACAAATCAAAAGAGTACTCATAAATATGAACTCAATGTTGCCCCAAGAAAGTATACAGATTGTTCAGAACAGTTTGAAAGATATTTCTAGTATGCCAATACTTCAGTTGTTTGCTGAATCAATCAAAAATTCTCTCTTCATTATCTTGATGACCATGCATGATGAACCTGATTTAATCAGGGCTGATGACCCAGCTGGTAAAACATTATCATGTTCCCCATACATGAAGGAGCTCCAGCAGTTTGTGTCCAGATGCAAAGACATTTACTTGTCAATGTTCAGTGAGAAATCTGCTCTCAATGAGTGTTGTTTGAACATAGCCAGAGCTTGCATTGAGAGGTTTACTCAGCACATATGTAATGTAAGGCCACTGAGTAAGTTTGGAAGGGCAAAATTACAGATAGACTGTAAACATCTAGAGACTGCTTTGTCTCCACTAGTAAATGATATGACAGAGTTAGGTGATCACTACAGACAGTTGAAGGCTTTGCACCTTCTGTTAGAAAAGACTCCTCAGGAAATAGCCAAGAGTCAGTCTGAAGGTGCGTGCTTACCATACTCCTTGGTTATGATGTTCTTGTTTTCTCATGGTGGGCACCAGCTGCTGGCTCCCCACACTTGTGCTGGATGGAATGTGCAAAAGTTGATGCAGTGGCTGGACTCTCACAGGAATGAGAGAGATAGGCTGGAGTTTGTGGCAGGAGCCTTGCAGAGGTATCAGAACCACGTGAGACAGAACCAGATAGCTACATATGATGAGGTGTACCCTGTGCTGGTACAGCTACTGGAGGATGGCAGGAAGTCTTTGAAAAAGTAAAGAAGTACTACCACAAACCCTATGTCTATAAAGGCCATATAAAATGAGCTAGCTAATGTGTAATTACTATTGTATAAACCATCCCGTTGTGTATTTATGTGTTATCACAAAATGGGTTTCCACTTAACCCAGTATTCCCTTAGTTCTAAAATAAAACGATTATATTAAACTTGTAAAGTTATTTATTGAAAATAAACTCGTTTGAAACATAAACAGTGTCTTCTTTGACGTCCATCTTCTACAAGCAAGTATTGTTCAAGATGTTGCCCACAGCAATCTGACGCAGGAATTTTCATTAATTTAAATCCTGTAATTCTTGACCCATCTGCTAAAAAATGAGTTGTAGAATAAACAATCTAGGAACCAAGCCATACTCGTGAATAAATGAAAGAAAATAAGGGAGGGGTGTGTGTGTGTGTGTGTGTGTGTGTGAGTAAATCAAATAGGATTTGAATAAGTACGCATTTATTTGTCGATTTAATTCAGAGATCGATTATTTTGGGAGTAAGCTCGCAGTCTGATGATGCTTCGAATACCAATATGATCTGACTCAGGATGGCTGGACAAATCTTCAAAATAGCTCGCATTTAAGTAGATCAATAGGACACTTTATGTGACGGCTAAACACCCTTATTTCAGAATTTGTGACGCTACAGAATCTTAGATAATCGATCGAAAACGTGTCCAGCCATCTTGATGGTCAAAAACCACTTTTCGCTGGTCTCTCAATTTTGGTAACGGAAGTGATTTTGACGACTTTTTGCATATCAACGGACGTCACATAAATTTGAGGCATCGAGCTAAAAGTTTTGTGATACGTACAGCGGTTTAGTAGAAAAATGCAAAAATCTGTGTCCAGCCATCTTGAATTTACGTAAAAAACTTCTGGCTGGCACTTCCGAATCTCAATAACGGGAGCGTTTTCGAATATGGTTCCTTGACTAATATTTAGTGACGCAATTCGTGACAGTAATAACGTTTGATTTATGGCGTCACATGTAAGGGTTTTCGAGAAATCAATAAAAACTTAATGTCCAGCCAGCCTCAGTTCAAGATGGCTTGACACATGTATCTCCACTGCCTGATAATATACGGCCTTCGAAATGTGTTCAAAATTTTGTGACGGGGACGATAATGATAACCTGAATTTGTGACAGAGAAACTTTGAGTAGTTTCAAAGATATTGATCATTTAATTTTTCCGACGTAATTAAGTGATATTCTAATCCCCTTACAGCAAAAATTCACAAAACCGTCGTCGGTTTGAGGTCGATTAATCGTAATTAGAATAAAAAAAAACTAGCTCATACATTAGAGATTAGATCATTATTGAAATGATCTTTCATGTCGTGCATTAAAACTTTTAGAAATACATTATTTTAACTGTAAAATTACTACCACTTAGTAAGTTACGAGTAATACTAAAGATAAATATAGATACGAGTAAAATAATACTAGCGTACAGATCATCTCATAAAAAAAAAACAACGGGCTGCCGGCAGAAGTGAAAACTTGAACATTAACGTTGTCCATTTTTGAATACTCTCCCTTCGTCTTACGAATTTTCGATCAGGTCACGTGTTCTGATGAGAGTTTAACATTTTATACCCATCCCAAGAAAAGTGCTCAACGCCGCTAAAAAAGTTTTCACTTCAAAAACGTGACCGCCCTAACTAGGGGTTTTCGGCAGGCAGCATGATATTTTATTCCGCGTTGAGGCCCATCCTGCACATCTCGCTAGATGGTGTTAGTAGCGACCGCTTGCAAGTTGAATTAATTTATTTACGGTCCCACCAAGCCACCAATATTATTTATATTTTTTTCTCTCATTGAGGAATTGTTTTATAGTATTTTTTGCACTACATTATAATTTCATTGTATAAAAATGTGTTACTATACCAATTTTAATTTTTTTTTTTTTTTTTTTAGCTTGAGATGCTATGTACATACAACATTATGTGTAGGTTCGCATGAAAAAAAAAAGTGTGCGGTTCACACGCAGTAAAACTGAAACTTTCCGAAATCGAAGCAGCGACTGCATTTCTGTATTCTACCGACGAATATGTTTGTCTCTTTTGAGTGTCGCCTTTTTGTTTCATCGAGTTTAAAATCACAACGGATAAGGCAAACGAAGCATGCAGAATAAGGCAAAAAAATTAAAAAGAAAATATTTATTTTAATTCAACAACATTCTTATACAGCTAAAACTCAACAACCATCAACATACTCACACTACATAGCAAGTATACAGGGTGTAACGAAAAAGCATGGTCATATTTAAATACTATTCTGTCCATAGAAATTAACAACCTTCTTCAAGAAGGGGCTCAAACACATAAACACCTTATAACGACGACAAAAAATGTTAATAATAGCATGCGGCCCATTTTTTAAATTAAGAGGGAACAGGGCCTGCGAGGAATTTACAAAATAGGTATTTGAAGAAACTATTACCGTCGTGCTCCCTCAAGCCTGCCGCCGTAGAGTGCGATAGGGACAGCTGCAGCTCAGACCGATTTTATCACAAAATTTTTGACGAGATCGACGTTTCGTATTCCCCTTTTTTCTCTTCGAAAACTGAGCCGATTCAATTATTTTTGGCACCAAATTTTTAAGGAAGAGTACGTCAAGGCCCCTATTAAATGTTTTATGTTAAAACTTTTCGAATCTGCCTGGTAGTCCTCTAATAACGGCGGTAAAAATAGGGAAATTTTTTGACATTTTGGAGGCTCATATTATCTTTATTTATTAGTTGCTGAAAAAAAGGAAATAACAGGGACATGTCTACAGCAGACCTTAACTTTATGAAAAAAAAATGTTTGTTTTAAAGGCACAGGAAGAAAAATGGGGAATACATTTGTATGGAGAATCGCAGCCCCTGTTCCCTCTTAAGGTAAGTTACCTCCTAAGTTGTCTTACCGCCGGCGAGGAAGCGACTAACTCTCGGTTAATTTGACGCTCAAGAAACGTACAATAGATATACATTCCGTGTAAACAAAAGAGATGCATATATTAATAGTTGATCGCTGACTGTTCACACCGCCGGCGAGGACTCGCTCCACAAGTTTGTCGCTTAGTGACAAGAGCTATCAAGGCTTACTCGCCCAGCGATGCTCGCTCGACGGTCAGAACTCACGCCGATAGACCAATACGAGCGAGTGGTGCGAGTAATCGCCCGTCACACTCGAACACTAGCTTAAAGCCCAGTGACAAAACTATCGGAACTACCACTCGCTACTCGCTGCTCGCCAACACGTTTTTAGTTCGAAGCTTTACTCGCTACTCGCTCAACGCCGGCGGTGGTACAAAGTGCCTAAATGCGGCACCGGTGGCTAAACACGACGTTGCGTCGTGTAACGTGTTTATGTGTTTGAGCCCAAAATCATAGCCAATGGTGCCGATTCTCTTGTGCAATAACTAAACTAAAATTAGAGAATCGCTATCTTTTACTAAAAGGCAGTGCGAGAAAAGGATGGCTATAACTATGAACTAAGTTAGAGATGTCAAACTAGTTTACGCCTTGCGCTTTACCGTGTTTTTATGTGTACCCTTAATTTGTATGGAAATATTAGTTGCAACTAAATTTGACAGCTCTAATTTACGTCCGTCTCTTTCTTGTTTTATTAGAGAGAAAAAGATAGCAATAGCCTAAATTAAGTTTAGTTTGTGCACAACAGAATCGGCAACAATTTCGAAAAAAAAAGTTGGGCCTCTAAACTAACTTTGATCAGCTGATGATAATTTTATTTTTCTTAAAGAAAGTGGTTCAAATCAGGACTAAAAATTTGACCACCCTTTTCCGTTATACCCTTTATACTTTAGGTACTTATGATAAACAAATGCATAGACTAAGAATAAATTGTACAGGTGAACACATACTTTGGATAAATATAGAATATTCTTTATCACGCAGGCCGGTTTGTCTCGGATGTGTGTGTAGATTGTGTGTGCACATTGTTTCTGTGTGCGTAAGTTTTTTTCTACGAGTGGTATTACATCTATCCTAGATCTTTGTCCTATATCAAAGAAATTTGATCAAATTTCTTTGACGGATGGATGCCCAGAAAATCCATCAAAGGAATTTGATCAAATACAGGGTGTAACGGAAAGGTGTGGTCATATTTTAAGAACCGTATCTGCCCATCGATGTGAACAACTTTTTTCAAGAAAACCTGAGAAAATTCTCAATTTTTTTTTTTGGAATTTTCTATTTTTTCTTAGAAAGTTGTTCATTTCCACGGGCATAACCGTTTATTATAATATTGGTATTCAGCTGCATCCGGTTAGACTGGAAACCGACCCCAAGATAGTTGGGAAAAGGCTAGGCAGAACGAGCATAACCGTTTCTTAAAATATGACCACACCTTTCCTTTACACCCTGTATAGGACATAGATATTGGACAAAGATCTAGGATAGATGTAATACCACCCTAAGACACCGAGGGCTTCGAGCTTACGCACACAGACACAAAAGTGTGCCTGCACCAACACACACATTTAAGACCAAACCGCCTTGGGGAGGTAGAACAACTATAGTTAAATCGTTGGAAGATCTATCAGTCTATGAATGCTTCAGTAGTTCATCGAAAAATATGTCTCAGGGCTTATGTCAGTCCAGTGACATTATGTAAGGTCCCGAGTTCCCAAACTGCTACCTCGGGACTTTACATTTATTCAGGTTATGGTGAAAGCTCCAGGGTAGCCCGCGAAATTCAAATTTTCTTACGTTTTTTGCAATTTGCAAGTCAGTGTCAGGTGGTATATTGGTCAAAATATAAATCGCGGCCGTAGCAAGTATGTATTTATAGAATTATAATCATTAAAATCAGCAATACAACTCTTTCAGTTAGTATTAGTACCAAATGTCATGATTTCATGAAATACTACATGTAGCACTAATACTAACTGAGAGAGTTATATTGATGATTTTAATGAATATAATTCTATAAATACATACTTGCTACGGCCGCAAATCAAGTTTAGACCAAGATACAACCTGACACTGACCTGCAAATTGCAAAAAACGTAAGAAAATTTGAATTTCGCGGGCTACCCTGGCGCATCCAGCTTAAGTTAAGTTTTCTAGTGAAACTACACAGAAGTGATGGGTATCGATCGATATCTAATAACAAAACAGTTTTTATTTCTGGCACTATAAAACCAGCGGGTGTTGACCCCGTTATTAACTGTAAATAGTTGAAATAAAAGTGAAGATTTTTTTTATTTTCATATTAGGTTTTCCCATCACATCTGTGAAGTTTTCCTAGCGTATTTAATTAGACATTAAATTGATTGATTTGAATTCTCGATGAACTACTGTACGAAGTGTAGTTAAACTGTGCTACAAATGACAGAATTGATGGAAAATACTGGTAACAGAATTATGTCCCGGAAACAATAATGTTATTCTAAAGTGCTGCCATCTTTTATGTGACTTTCTTTCTCGATTTACACTTTCCTCTTATAATTAATAATGATTAACAATTTATACATTTAAATATTATTGTCTTTAGAAGCCATTTACGCCAGGTTTTATATAAATATCATTTAAATATTCCACCAATTCAATGTACCAATATCTATTAAAGCATATTACTAGAATAGTATGTACTTTTACACAACTATCTACTGGGCTACTAAACTAAACTATAAGAAAAGCAATAATACTTAGTTTAGAAACGAAACTCCCTACGTATACCCTTGTTTTGAAACATATAATTATTTTTAACCGACTTCAAAAAGAAGGAGGTTATATTTTTTGTTTTGTTTAACCAGGCAGGATCATATAAGGTAAAATTGACCGTGCCATGTTCCAACTGCGACTGCATGGTTTTAGGGGTATGATACGGCCTCCAGATGCCTTAATACGTTCGATTTCGGTCAATTGTCAACAAATCTGACTACAAAGGATGATGTTATGTTTGTAGATAGAGACGCAATTTAAAATTGCTTCTCTGCCTAGTCGTGTCACTCATTCGACGTTTACAGATTATTTTGAAGGGATCTATATACCCGAAATCAGTTTCGGGCCCTTTATAGCCCCAGTTTCGCTTCTCCACAAAGTATTACTCCTTTCCCCGTGACTAAACCTTATTTCCATAGCAGTAAAGTGTAGATTGGCTAAACCTGTTGCTGGTCGAAGGCGACCTTGAGCACGTCGTCGACGTCGCTGACGAAGTGCACGGTGACCCGGTCGCGTATGAAGGCGGGCAGGTCGTCGTAGTCGCGGCGGTTCTCCTCGGGCAGGATCACCACGCTCACCCCCGCGCGCTTGGCCTGGGGGAACATGACAAATATTTTTCAACATACCTGTTCAAAAAGCCGCTCCTAACTCTTTTTTTTTTTTGGGTGGGAAGTCATCAATAGGGGTATCGTATTGCCCAGTTACTGGGTTGTGGAGGTCAGATAAGCAGTCGCTCCATGTAAAATACTGGTATTCAGCTGCATCCGGTTAGACTGGAAGCCGACCCCAAGATAGTTGGAAAAAGGCGCAGGCAGATTGATTGAAGTCATCAACAGGGTATAGCACCCATTTTTGAAAAGTGTCTCAATTAGTTTCTATAGTAATAAACCAATAAAAAACACAAAAATTTTTTTCAATCAATAAACTTGCTTTCGCATTTAAATTTTACATTTTCAACTTTGCTGGACGCAGTGGATGCCATATTGCTATGTGGTCATGACGTCAGTTGGCTATGTAAATAAAAGTACTAAGCATAGATACGTTGATCAGTTGACAGTTGACACTTTATAGTTTACACAGCCGTATGACGTATAACATGGCGGCTACTATTCCATGGTGTTAAAAAACAGATTAAAAAAAAACTGAAAACATTGAATTTTATTTTAAAATTTTGTTATTTTATGAACTTATAACTAACATTTTCCGACTGTTTTTTGCCTGCTATCTCAATAATATATTTTTAGTTTTTTTCTCATATATTACAGTGTGAGTCTGACATCCAGTCTTACCAAGGGGTATCGTATTACCCAGTAACTGGGTTGTGGAGGTTAGATAGGCAGTCGCTCCGTGTAAAATACTGGTATTCAGCTGCATCCGGTTAGACTGGAAGCCGACCCCAAGATAGTTGAGAAAAGGCGCGGGCAGATGATGATTACAGTGTGAGTCTTTATAATGTGCACATATCGAAATGAGGGAATCTATGCTTAATTTTATCGACGGAAAAAATATTAAATTATATTTTATTTGAGAAAATTTTCAATTGAGGGTAGTTTTTTTTTTCACAATTTTCATTTTATCAGGACGCCGAATTACAATTCTAATCATTATGGAGTTTGTTTCATCGCGATAGATCATTTAGTTTAAAAGTTACACCGTTTTGGTTTCGTTTGTTTTTTAATATAAAAAAAATATTTAGATTTTTTTTAATATTGTTCCGTCGATAAAATTAAGCATAGACTCCCTCATTTCGATAAGTACACATTATAAAGACTTACACTGTATGTAGAGTAAAATACCCTATTAACTTCTCTCGCTCTGGGTGGAGCAGGAGGACGCGTCAGACTCTGGCTGACTAAAACCTACCCCTGTTCCTTCACACAGGCGTCGTGCCAGGGCCGCGATGAGTCATTTAAACACACCCGCGACTCTGCCACGCATCAGCCCTAGCGGACCCCGTCAGTAACTGCTGACATCTCTTTGAGGTGCGCGTGGAACACTACGCGCCGTCGACTCAAGCGTGGTTCTTGTCGGACGGCGAGCTACCCATTGCTCGCCGTCCGCAAGCCGGTTTGCCACTTCCGACGCCCAGGGCGTCCCCGTCTACCTCTACCGCTTTTATTTACTATATCAAGCTAGTCGCTAAGCAACTGTCACCAAGGGGAAACTTGACGGAGTCCTATGTCCTACTCACCGCAATAATCTTCTCCTTGATCCCTCCCACGGGCAGCACCCGGCCGGTCAGCGAGATCTCCCCGGTCATGGCGAGGTCGTTCCGCACGTGACGCTTGAGAGCCAGCGACGTCAGTGCGGTGGCGATGGTGGCGCCGGCTGACGGGCCGTCCTTAGGAGTCGCGCCTTCGGGCACGTGCAGGTGGATGTGGCTGAAACAATTAATAGATTGTTATGAATGAAAATTTTCGTTTAAAGGTATAAAGCATGTAAAGATAGGTATAGAATGTCTGGTAAAACAAGGGTTTATGTATAGCGAGTGGACTTGCCACTGCTTACGGGTAGATTTCTTGATTATTTGACCATTTGAGTAAATTATGCGGCGTACTCAAGGCCTTCGGTATTGTTTCTTCGGATCGTTAAGCTCCACCCGTCCGCTCCCTAACGCCCAACCGAAACATCACTCAACGCCAGCGCTATTTCCCGCCATTGACATGTTTACGACTCTGCTCACAAAAAACGGTTCGCTGACGCGTCTATTGGTGCGAGGCACTTGAAGTATTTTTTTTTTGGGTTGTTGAATAAACAGACCTTATAATAAAATGTAAACAATACTTGAATTACCGAGAATCAAATGCTGTTATCAACGATTTGGCGGGAATAGTATTTGTTCACGTATTAGGTTCATTTCTGATAAAACCACTGTATCAATTTACACGAAATTTAGCATGTTACACTATGAATATACAAGTAGTTTAATAACAGTGTTTTTTTTTTTTGTAGAGTTCGATATAATATTTTCCTATTATTAATTCTCAAATTTCATATCACGAAAACTTAATTCATATCGAGGCCCGATCGGGTTTTACGGTCGCTGACGGGCCTTCTAAGTTGAGATACACACAATATTTGACAAATGTTTGCATTTTCAGGACAGGGGTCTGAGTGAGACAAAATACTGTTCTGTTAGCGTTCCAAAATGTATGGCAATGACATTACTTGAGAGAATTGTCACGTGACTCACGTCCAGGTAATGTCATTGCCATACATTTTGTACTAATTTTCACGTGACTCATGTCCAGGTAATGTTATTGCCATGCATTTTGTACTAATTGTCACGTGACTCACGTCCAGGTAATGTCATTGCCATACATTTTGTACTAAGCGTTAGCGTGAACGCTAACAAAAATATATTTTGTCTCAGGCCGCAGGTCCACTCAAATCTCAATCAAAGTGGTACTTTCTTCAAGATACCTCAGATATTAACCTACATAGTTCTCATAAAAGTTACACATTTCAGTGAGAGACGAACAAGACCCGCATTGCCCCATTGGACGTGGCGCGTCGTCGCCAAGTTTCGTCCCCAGTGCGTGTACGAACGGGTCGTGCAAGTGAGCCCTAAAACCAGTAACAGGATCCTCACCTAGTGTTCAAGAACTTATTCTCCGGGTAGTACTGTGCCATGTAGTTCCGCGCGACGGTGAGCGCGATGCGGGCTGACTCCTTCATGACGTCCCCGAGGTGGCCTGTCAGCTCCATAGAGCCGAATGGGGATTTTTCGTCTGTGCCAGAGTTGCGAAGTGCTGTTTCTATGAAAAGAGTGCTGCCACCTGAAAGAAAAAAACGACAAAATAGTTGGAAGCCAATAATAATACGAAAAAACTGTCAGTCATAGGACTGCACGTCAGAAGTGAAAACTTTTTTTTTTTATGTTTGATAGGCTCGCGTTTGACCACTATCTCACCTGATAGTAAGCGATGATGTGGTCGAAGATGGTGCACGCTTGCCTAGAAGTAACCTATTCACTCTTGACTTAAAGACTCCCAGGTTGTAGCTTACAGAAAACACAGACTTCTTAGCTTCACGCGACTGCGCGACTTAGTATAACGATCACGCGAGTTCTGTGCTTTTTTGCCCATCCCAAAAGTGCCCAATGTGACTAAAGAAGTTTTTACTTCAAAAATTGTGTAAGGCAAAAACAAGAGCCCTGAAGAGTCAAAAATGCAACCGAAAAATGCGACTGATGCGCATTGCTTATGTTCAGATGGACTTCCGACTTACAAACCCCTTTTACAAATACGTTTTTTTTTTTTTTACAGAATTTAAAGAAAGATAGAAAATACGTTTATTTGGGGGAAAACATGCGTCACATCCACGCAAAACGGCCCTATGCGAGACAGAGCCCCAGTGCTGGTTTTCAGCCGGCGCCGAATTGCGCGGGAAAAAGCCCCACAATCGTACGTTTCTCTCAACGCGCACTCTTTCACGAACGATTGAGCTAGTGTGTAAATCGGGCTTATAACAAAGCATAAAAGTGACAGTCAAGGCTTAAGTAAAGAAAATAAAACTTAACACCAAGTAAAGGGAATAATGAGACTAATCAATATAATATGGGCTTTTTGGGTCTTCCCTTTTTATTTTATTTTTAACCGACTTCCAAAACCAGTTTATCAATTCGGATGTTTGTATTTTTCTTTTTTTTATGTATGTTCGGGCATTACTCCGTCATATCCCATTAAAAATTAGTCCCATTTAAATTTCATATACAGGGTGTAACGGAAATGCCCATGGAAATGAACAACTATCTCTAAGAAAAAATAGAAAATTAAAAAAAAAAGCATCGACTGGCCATACAAAGTTATCATCAGCTGATCAATATTTGTACGGGTGGTAAAAAAAATTTTGAGAGTTTCTTCAAGTTTCTTTGAAGAAAGTTGTTCATATCGATGGGCAGATGCAGTTCTTAAAATATGACCACACCTTTCCGTTACATCCTGTTGTCAGGCCTGTTGGTCTAGTGGTTAGTGACCCTGACTGCTATGCCGGAGGTCGTGGGTTCGATTCCCACCCAGGACAAATGTTTGTGTAATGAGCACGATCATTTGTTCTGTGTCTGGGTGTAATTTATCTACAATATTTATGTATTTAGAAATATATAAGTATGTTTATCAGTTGTGTAGTACCCATAACACAAGCTCTGCTTAGCTTGGGACTAGATGGCGTTGTGTGATAGTTGTGGAATATTATTAATATTATTATGTGGAGTATTACATCCTGTAGATCTGATAATTGGTTTCAGAGACAGACAACGGAACTCTTCAAAAATTGACAGCAAATCAACCGCGATTGCTGCGATCGTATGTCTATGAATTGTTAACACAATTTAATGGAGAACCACAACTAAAAAGTGAAAAATAAAAAACTTTGTTACAAAAAAATGAAACCGTCTTCCAAAAAAAGTGCAAATAAAAAAATGGAAGACAGAAAACCAGAAACACCGACTTCCGAAATTAAAGTTATTTGCACTTTTTTTGGAAGTCGGTTCCATTTTTTTGTTAAAGTTTTTTATTTAAGTGAAAACTTCTTTAGGCACGTTGGGCATTTTCGAGATGGGAAAAAACAATTGAACTCTCCACCGACACTGACGTAGCGAATTGAAGTGAAAACTTCTTTGGGCACGTTGGGCATTTTTGAGATGGGTAAAAACAATTGAACTCACCACCGACACCGATACCGACACCGACACCGACGTAGCGGATTGAAGTGAAAACTTCTTTAGGTGCGTTGGACATTTTTGAGATGGGTAAAAACAATTGAACTCACCACCGACACCGACGTAGCGGATTGAAGTGAAAACTTGTTTGGGCACGTTGGGCATTTTTGAGATGGGAAAAAAACAATTGAACTCTCCACCGACACCGACGTAGCGGATTGAAGTGAAAACTTTTTTAGGCGCGTTGGGCATTTTTGAGATGGGAAAAAACAATTGAACTCTCCACCGACACCGACACCGACGTAGCGGATTGAAGTGAAAACTTCTTTGGGCACGTTGGGCATTTTTGAGATGGGAAAAAACAATTGAACTCTCCACCGACACCGACGTAGCGGATTGAAGTGAAAACTTCTTTGGGCACGTTGTGCATTTTTGAGATGGGAAAAAACAATTGAACTCACCACCGACACCGACACCGACGTAGCGGATTGAAGTGAAAACTTCTTTGGGCACGTTGGGCATTTTTGAGATGGGAAAAAACAATTGAACTCTCCACCGACACCGACGTAGCGGATTGAAGTGAAAACTTTTTTAGGCGCGTTGGGCATTTTTAATCGACTTTCGAAAAAGGAGGAAGTTCTATGTTCGACTGTATGTATTTTTTTTTTTTTTTTTATGTATGTCCGCCTGTTTCTCCGACAGTTGTGGACCGATTTTCAAAGTTCTTTTTTTATCCGAAAGAATATACTCCCGAGGTGGTCCCATATAAATTTTATTGGAATTGCTTCGGCGCTTTTTGAGAAACTGAACAAAAACGAAGAATACGTTTACCTCGATGACATTTTGGTGTACTCCAAATGTTTAATTTCCACGTTCTATGTTATTGGAGTTTTTAGTTCTGGGATATAACAACTAAAAAGTGAAAAATAAAAACTTTTTTACAAAAAAAACAACCGACTTAAAAAAAAAAATACACTAAAAATTAAAAAAGTTTTTTGAGATGGGAAAAAACAATTGAACTCTCCACCGACACCGACACCGACGTAGCGGATTGAAGTGAAAACTTCTTTGGGCACGTTGGGCATTTTTGTTTCAGTTTTCACTTCTGTCAGCACTCCCGGCGTGCCACTCTTTTCTTTTAGGGGGGCAATCTTCAAGAGGCGCTTGGACTTTTGGGAAAAAAGACCAGGGAGTGCGGAGATTGTTACCTCACTAATACCACCTCGGTGATCACCATCAGCACATGGAAGAGGTCCCTTTACCTCTTAAAAGACCAATCCGGAACCCCCTCTGTACAACGCCTGTTAGGGCACATCCCTGAGGAGACTGTAAAGGGGTCTCCCCTGAGCCTCACTGTGCACGGCAGCACGTGATCCACCTAATACCTCATCATCATCAGACTTTTAATGTCCCCACTGCTGAGGCACAGGCCTCCTCTCTGTGAGAGGGTGTGGGCCGTAATCCACCACGCGGGCCCAATGCGGGTTGGTGGATGTCACATGTCTTTGAATTTTTGGTTACCTAATAGCATAACATAACATAATCAGCATTTTTTTTATTTGCCCACTTCTGAGAGACAGAACTCCTCTCTACGGGAGGGTGTGGGCCGTAATCCATCACGCGGGCTGAGTGTGGATTGGCAGATGTCACATGTCTTCGATTTTTTGGTTCTAGGATATGGCGGTTTCCTCATAACGTTTTCCTTCACCGTTTTGAGAGCAGTACCTAATCAATCTGCCCGCGCCTTTTCCCAACTATCTTGAGGTCGGCTTCCACTCTAACCGGATGCAGCTGAATACCAGTGTTTTACATGGAGCGACTGCCTATTTGACCTCCACAATCCAGTAACTGGGTAATACGATACCCCTTGGTAAGACTGGTTGTCAGACTTTCGGGCTTCTGACGACCGGAAACGACAGTCAAAGATGTCGGTAGAGTGTCGGTATGTAAAGATGGTCACTCATCCATGGACCAACCCCGGAAAGCGTAGCTTAACCTGATGGATCGACCTGTGCGGCTGTTATTACTTCAGCCACGAGCTCCTCTGAGAGCAGTACCTGATACCTAGTGAAAATGTATTCGTCTATTTCAACTTCCATACATTGCGACACAGTCCAGAAACACAAAGGTGTAAATAAACTTTTTTACAAAAAAAAACAATCGACTTCCAAAAAAGAAAATACACTAAAAATTAAAAAAATAACTTTAATTTCGGAAATCGGTATAACGAAGAAATAAAATACAAACACCGACTGCCGAAATTAAAGTTATTTTTTAATTTTTAGAGTATTTTTAAAAAAATCTGGTATTTCACTCACCCATAGCAGTCCACGCTAGCCCCATGACGACTCCCGGCGGCGTGATGTCATACATACGGTCGTGCTTGAAGGTCGGCTTGCCCACCAGTTCGGAGAGATTCGCGTCCGTCACTGTGAGGGTCTCTGTTTCTTGCTTCACGATCTTGTATGCCACTTTGCGGCAAATCTGAGGAGTAAAAACTTGTTTAGTGATGAGATATTAAGAGGTATGCGGCTGTAAAGTCCCGCAAACCTCTATAGATAAGGGAGGATCCTCCGACACGACGGGTGTTGTGTCTGGTCCAGGCAACTGACCGATGGTTGATTTCGGACTGTTGTATACAGCATGTAACAAAAACCCAGTCCGATCCAATAAAGGCGTATTCCTGGTTTAATATACGTGCTAGAAATAGTTGTAAAAAAAATGTAACTCATAAAAAAAAAGTTATAGATTTTAATAAAAAAATGCGAAATTTAACACTAAATATGTCAAATTTCATAAGTTGACAACACTCCACCGGCCGGCGAATCTTTTCATTTTTAACCGACTTCAAAAAAAGGAGGAGGTTTTCAATTCGACTGTATTTTTTTTTTTTTTCATAACTTCTTACTACGTGAACCGATTTTGAAGGTTTTTTTTTATTTGATAGCTGTTGCTTCACATTTGGTCCCATTTTAATTTGGTGAAGATCTGATGAAGGACTTCGGAGATACACAATGGAACTCTTCAATAAATGACAGCAAACCTTCCAGAATTGCTGCAATCGCATGTCTGTATATTGTTTTCACCACTTCACAACATTACATCACGCTGATGCGCTCTGAAGGGGTATACAGATTTATACAGTTCACCCTGATACACACTAATTTCACCAACTAGGTTCAAATTCCCTATTTTTTGGGGCTATCAATTCGGGCATAACTTTACAATTAGTTTAGTTTTAGAATGGGGTAAAACAACTAAAAAGTGAAAAATAAAAAACTTTTTACAAAAAAAATACAACCGACTTCCATAAATAATACTAAAAAATGCAAAATAACTTTAATTTCGGAAGTCGGTGTCAAATAACGAAGAAACCAAACTAGAAACACCGACTTCCGAAAATAAGTTATTTTGCATTTTTTAGTATTATTTATGGACGTCGGTTGTATTTTTTTTGTAAAAAGTTTTTTTACCTATTTTTATTTCAAACGATACAGTCCTGCACTATCCGCGCTGTAGGCACTCTATATCGCTCAGGCGGCATCTTCAAACGAAACAGTAGGTGAACTTTGTCGAGCGCTCAGTGTTGCTTTTGATAAGTTTTTAATTTTATTTAAAATTAATTATTTTCATTTGGGAAAAATAATTATCTCGTATCCAGTAAATGATTACGTATATGTGTACGCAGTACGATACCAAGTAATACCCTTCAGGATCGGACAGGGTTTTTGTTACATGCTGTATATTCAAATCATGCGGACAACTCATTTGTGTCTTTCATTCGTATGTGGCGACATAGATGTCGCTACAACTAAATTCCTAATTCTACACTAGTGTGATATATTCCATATCACACTAGTGTAGAATTAGGAATTTTAAAAAAACAACCGACTTCCAAAAAAGAATACACTAAAAATTAAAAAATAACTTTAATTTGGGAAGTCGGTGTTTGTATTTTACTTCTTCGTTATTTGACACCGACTTCCGAAATTAAAGTTATTTTTTAATTTTTAGTGTATTTTTTTTTGGAAGTCGGTTGTTTTTTTTTGTAAAAAGTTTTTTATTTTTCACTTTTTAGTTGTTATACCCCAGACCTAAAAACCCCAATACCATGGAACGTGGTATTTAAACATTTGGCGAACACCAATACGTCATCGAGGTATACATATTTTTCGTTTTTGTTCAGTTTCTCAAAAAGCGCTGAAGCAATTTCGATAAAATTTATATGGGACCCACTTGGGAGTATATTCTTTCGGATAAAAAAAGAATTTTGAAAATCGGTCCACAACTGACGGAGAAATCGGCGGACATACATAAAAAAAAAAAACATACATACAGTCGAACATCCTCCTTTTTCGAAAGTCGGTTAAAAAAAGACAGATCCATCATTGACCTAGTGATCCAAAATAGAGAGAGATCTCAAGTTAACCCAATTTCCAGAGCCAGCAACCCAGGATATAACAACCTGGCGCAAAATTGTGAGGAGACCCGACCCCAAATAATGGAAACAGAAGAGCTTAAGGTGGAAGCTTCAGGGTAGCCCGCAATATTCATATTTTTTGACGTTTTTTGCAATTTGCAAGTCAGTATCAGGTTGTATGAGAACTGTAATCAGCCAGTCGGTGTCAAATAACGAAGAAATAAAATACAAGCACCGACTTCCGAAATTGAAGTTATTTTTAAATGTTTTGTGTATTTTCTTTTTTTTTTTTTGTAAAAAAATTTTCTTCCATACCTACTTCAGGGTAACTAGAGTGACAGAACCATAATCGCTCAGCATGTTTTTTTTTGTAATCACTATCACTATTATCACTAGTCCTTTTTTCTGTCTGTTCGCGATAAACTTAAAAACTACTAAACGAATTTTCATGCAGTTTTCCACAATAGATAGAGTGATTCATGAGTAAGGTTTAGGTGCATAATTTGCACCCGTGTGAAGGTGTGGCGGGTCGCTAGTTTACCATAATATCAACATACCTTCTCGATATGTTTCTGCAGGTTCCTGACGCCACTCTCGCGGCAGTAGGACCTGATGAGCGTGTGCAGCGACTCGGGCGTCAGGTTCAGCTGCTCGTCGGACAGGCCACAGTTCTTGCGGGCAGTCGGGACCAGGTACTGTTCGGCTATTGCGAGTTTCTCTTCGGCTACGTATCCTGGACAAAACGAGGAAGATTAACGAAGAAGAAGACGAATCGATCCACTTTAATTAAAGTGGCCAACGCCAGCTATAGACACCTTCTTTGCCACAAAGTCAGCCAAGTGGCCAGCGCCAACTATAGACACCTTCTTTCTCACAGAGTTAGCCAAGTGGCCAGCGCCAACTATAGACACCTTCTTTGCCACAGAGTTAGCCAAGTGGCCAGCGGCAACTATAGAGACCTTCTTTGCCACAGAGATAGCCAAGTGGCTAGCGCCAACTATAGACACCTTCTTTGCCACAGAGTTAGCCAAGTGGCCAGCGCCAACTATAGACACCTTCTTTGCCACAGACTTAGCCAAGTGGCCAGCGCCAACTATAGACACCTTCTTTGCCACAGAGTTAGCCAAGTGGCCAGCGCCAACTATAGACACCTTCTTTGCCACAGACTTAGCCAAGTGGCCAGCGCCAACTATAGACACCTTCTTTGCCACAGAGTTAGCCAAGTGGCCAGCGCCAACTATAGACACCTTCTTTGCCACAGAGTTAGCCAAGTGGCTAGCGCCAACTATAGACACCTTCTTTGCCACAGAGTTAGCCAAGTGGCCAGCGCCAACTATAGACACCTTCTTTGCCACAGACTTAGCCAAGTGGCCAGCGCCAACTATAGACACCTTCTTTGCCACAGAGTTAGCCAAGTGGCCAGCGCCAACTATAGACACCTTCTTTGCCACAGAGTTAGCCAAGTGGCTAGCGCCAACTATAGACACCTTCTTTGCCACAGAGTTGGCCAAGTGGCCAGCGCCAACTATAGACACCTTCTTTGCCACAGAGTTAGCCAAGTGGCCAGCGCCAACTACAGACACCTTCTTTGCCACAGACTTAGCCAAGTGGCCAGCGAAAACTATAGACACCTTCTGTGCCACAGAGTTAGCCAAGTGGCCAGCGCCAACTATAGACACCTTCTTTCTCACAGAGTTAGCCAAGTGGCTAGCGCCAACTATAGACACCTTCTTTGCCACAGAGTTAGCCAAGTGGCCAGCGCCAACTATAGACACCTTCTTTCTCACAGAGTTAGCCAAGTGGCCAGCGCCAACTATACAGGGTGTCCCGTAAATAATGGATCAAACGTAACGGGTAGGTAGCTTACCTAATTTCCAACAAGTAATTTGAATATTAAAAAAAAACCGTTACAGTAACCAAGATATTAATTTTTTTTCGAATTTTACCATTTTGTCTTCCAGAATTAAGTTTTTTTAATGCTGTCGCTGCAAATGATGACATTTTTAGGTATGATTTTTATTTAACATTTCTGAATAGCTTACTAATGTTATAAGATACCATTTTTTTGAATACCGTTTTATTTGCCTTAGAAAAAAAATCTTGAGTTGAAAACTTTTTTCTTTACGATGTTAGGACCAAAATTGAAAAAATTCTCCTGTAAAAAAAATGTATGACACCGAAAACCACCATTATTTTAAAAACTTGTACGTTTAATAAGGTTTGCAAATTGGTATAAAACTTACGTCTAGTCCTTATCGTTACAAAGATATTGCTATGAATGTGATGAAGACAGAAAATAAATTAAATTGGTACTATTCCATTTTTTCCTTTTCGTAATGGCTTATGCTTGAATGCTTGTAATCGAAGCAGGTAGTTAAGCGGCTAGCATAATTCCGACCCGATGACGTCATCTGTCCGGAATTTGGGACCGCTACCTGTGGCGGAGTTGCACCTCAGTCAGTGTGAAAGGGATAAATAGCGCCGCTTTTTGGTAAATCGGTATGAAGTTGCGCAGGTTCTTTTGTTCTTTCCTGCGCCCTTCACTCGTACAGGCTTCATTGTTGCTTGATTTTATTAGTTTAGTTGTAACTAGTCTCTCTTCGAGTTGCTACGTCAGACAACTTTCGCTCCCGCTCAGTGGCTCGGTGTTTTCTTCTGTAAAATTTGACTTGTGCTGTGTTTTTGGACTTTGCTTTGCCTATCGATTTGGAACTCTTTGCGTATTGGACAAACGACTTGGCGATCCTACGGACTCCGAAAACATTCGTTTGTGTGTGCTTGTACGTGTGTGCAGTAGCGCTGAAACCTTATTCAGCCCAATGCCTCGTTATGAGTACACGCCACAGCAGTACGCCGAAATGCATTTTATCTACGGAGAAGCAAGAGGTAATGCCAGGGCGGCTGCAAGATTGTACCGTGAAAGATACCCGAACCTGGTTCGTTATCCCGATTATGGCGTCTTTATTAGAGTGCATAACGCGCTTCTTGAGGGAAGAATTCTTGGCACCGGAGTTGGTGGTACCAGTGAAGGACGACCGCAACAAGTTAATGACGAAGTCATTCTTCGAGAAATCGAGGGAGATCCGTCAGTCTCCGTTCGCGTCATAGCGCGACGCGTAGGAATTTCTAGATCGACGGTGCATCGAGTGCTACAACGGTGCCGATTGCACCCATATCACGTGCAACGTGTTCAAACGCTGACGTCGCGTGATTACCAGCCAAGAATAGAATTTTGCCAAAGGATGCTTAGAATGATTCGGGCGGACCCGCAGTTTTTTAACAAGATTTTATGGAGTGACGAGTCTTCATGCCGCCGAGATGGATATTTAAATTTGCATAATTTGCACAGTTGGCAGCTGATAAACCCACATTTGATGCGAGAGGACAGGAGCCAACATCAATTTAAAATAAATTTATGGGCGGGAATAATCAATGGGCAAATAATAGGGCCCTTTGAACTACCAGCTACTCTAAACGCCGAATATTATCTTCATTTTTTAAGGAATGAGTTGCCAAGGTTATTAGAAAACGTTCCAGAAGACGTACGGCAAGCAATGTGGTTGCAAAATGATGGGTGCCCCGCTCACTATGCGACGGCAGTAAGGGCGCACTTTGATGAAAGTTATCCGGACAGATGGATCGGCTGATTAGGACCAATTTTGTGGCCTCCGCGATCTCCGGATTTAAATCCCCTAGATTTTTTTTACTGGGGATGTTTAAAAGACAGGGTCTACAAGAAACCAATAACGTCGGAAGAAGAATTACGACAGCGCCTCCAATCTGCTGCATCAGAAATAAACCATAGCCGTTTTGTCCGTCGGATAAGAGCTTCCTTTATTAGGAGATGCAGACTTTGCATTCTTGTAGGGGCAAGGCAATTCGAACATTTATTGTAAAAACCAAATAAAATGATTTATTTGAACTGACTGTTTTTTTTAGTACGGCCTCCTAATTCTTTTCATACGCCTCAATAATTCAATGAACATTGCCTCTGAAATACTACAGTTACACATTTTAAAGAAAAAAGTTTAAATGTACAAACTTTTTTATTTTTTTTATTAACGTTGATTTGGAGCACTTCTCAGATTCATAGCAATTATCTTTGTAACGACAAGGACTAGAATGTACAACTTCATACCAATTTACCAAAAATACAAAAGCGGCGCTATCTATCCCCTTCACACTGACTGAGGTGCAACTCCGCCACAGGTAGCGGTCCCAAATTCCGGACAGATGACGTCATCGGGTCGGAATTATGCTAGCCGCTTAACTACCTGCTTCGATTACAAGCATTCAAGCATAAGCCATTACGAAAAGGAAAAAAACTTTATACAAAAAAAAATACAACCGACTTCCATAAATAATACAAAAAAATGCAAAATAACTTTAATTTCGGAAGTCAGTGTCAAATAACGAAGAAACCAAACTAGAAACACCGACTTCCGAAATTAAAGTTATTTTGCATTTTTTAGTATTATTTTGTTTTGTTATAATTTGATGAATTTTGGCCTATTTATAGATTGGATATTGGAGAAGGACATGGGATACCTACGTTATATTCGTCAAACCGCCTAGTAACTTGTAATTAGTAAGATTCAAATTCAATTGAAATTCGATTGAAATTCAAATGAAATTCGATTTAAGTTCGATTCAAATTCGATTCAACTTCGATTCAAATTCGATTCAAATTCGATTCAACTTCGATACAAATTCGATTCAAATTCGATACAAATTCGATTCAACTTCGATTCAACTTCGATTCAAATTCGATTCAAATTCGATTCAAATTCGATTCAACTTCGATACAAATTCGATTCAAATTCGATTCAACTTCGATTCAACTTCGATTCAACTTCGATACAAATTCGATTCAAATTCGATACAAATTCGATACAACTTCGATTCAAATTCGATTCAAATTCGATACAAATTCGATTCAAATTCGATTCAAATTCGATTCAACTTCGATTCAACTTCGATTCAAATTCGATTCAACTTCGATTCAAATTCGATTCAAATTAGATTCAAATTCAATTGAAATCAATTCAAACTCAATTTTAATTCGATTCAAACTCGATTCAAATTCGATTCAAATTCAATTCAAATTCAATTCAAATTCGATTCAAATTCGATTCAAATTCGATTCAACTTCGATTCAACTTCGATTCAAATTCAATTCAAATTCAATTCAATTCCAATTCGATTTAAAATCGATTCAAATTCGATTCAACTTCGATTCAACTTCGATTCAAATTCGATTCAAATCAATTCAAATTCAATTTTAATTCGATTCAAATTCAATTCAAATTCGTCGGTCGTTCGGTGGTCGGGTCGGTCGGGAGTCGGTGTTTCTAGTTTGCTTTCTTCGTTATTTGAGACCGACTTCCGAAATTAAAGTTATTTTGCATTTTTTAGTATTATTTATGGAAGTCGGTTGAAGTTTTTTATTTTTCACTTTTCAGTTGTTGTACCCCATTCTAAAACTAAATTAATTGTAAAGTTATGCCTGAATTGATAGCCCCAAAAATAGGGAATTTGAACATGGTTGGTGAAATTACGGTGTATCAGGGTGAACTGTATAAATCTGTATACCCCTTCAGAGCATATCAGCGTGATGTAATGTTGTGAAGTGGTGAAAACAATATACAGACATGCGATTGCAGCAATTCTGGAAGGTTTGCTATCATTTATTGAAGAGTTCCATTGTGTATCTCCGAAGTTCTTCATCAGATTTTCACCACATGTAAAGCAACAGCTTTCAAATAAAAAAAATCTTCAAAATCGGTTCACGCAGTAAAAAGTTATGACATAAAAAAAAAAAAAAAAATTTGTAACGATAAGGACTAGACGTAAGTTTTATACCAATTTGCAAACCTTATTAAATGTACAAGTTTTTAATTCAATGAACATTGCCTCTGAAATACTACAGTTACACATTTTAAAGAAAAAAGTTTAAATGTACAAACTTTTTTATTTTTTTTATTAACGTTGATTTGGAGCACCTCTCAGATTCATAGCAATTATCTTTGTAACGACAAGGACTAGAATGTACAACTTCATACCAATTTACCAAAAATACAAAAGCGGCGCTATCTATCCCCTTCACACTGACTGAGGTGCAACTCCGCCACAGGTAGCGGTCCCAAATTCCGGACAGATGACGTCATCGGGTCGGAATTATGCTAGCCGCTTAACTACCTGCTTCGATTACAAGCATTCAAGCATAAGCCATTACGAAAAGGAAAAAAACTTTATACAAAAAAAAATACAACCGACTTCCATAAATAATACAAAAAAATGCAAAATAACTTTAATTTCGGAAGTCAGTGTCAAATAACGAAGAAACCAAACTAGAAACACCGACTTCCGAAATTAAAGTTATTTTGCATTTTTTAGTATTATTTTGTTTTGTTATAATTTGATGAATTTTGGCCTATTTATAGATTGGATATTGGAGAAGGACATGGGATACCTACGTTATATTCGTCAACCCGCCTAGTAACTTGTAATTAGTTAGATTCAAATTCAATTGAAATTCGATTGAAATTCAAATGAAATTCGATTTAAGTTCGATTCAAATTCGATTCAACTTCGATTCAAATTCGATTCAAATTCGATTCAAATTCGATTCAACTTCGATTCAACTTCGATACAAATTCGATTCAAATTTGATTCAAATTCGATTCAACTTCGATACAAATTCGATTCAAATTCAGTTCAAATTCGATTCAACTTCGATTCAAATTCGATTTAAATTCGATTCAACTTCGATTCAACTTCGATACAAATTCGATTCAACTTCGATTCAAATTCGATACAAATTCGATTCAAATTCGATACAAATTCGATTCAAATTCGATTCAAATTCGATTCAACTTCGATTCAACTTCGATTCAAATTCGATTCAAATTCGATTCAAATTCGATTCAACTTCGATACAAATTCGATTCAAATTCGATTCAACTTCGATACAAATTCGATTCAACTTCGATTCAAATTCGATACAAATTCGATTCAAATTCGATTCAAATTCGATTCAACTTCGATACAAATTCGATTCAAATTCGATTCAACTTTGATTCAACTTCGATACAAATTCGATTCAACTTCGATTCAACTTCGACTCAACTTCGATTCAAATTCGATTCAAATTCGATTCAACTTCGATACAAATTCGATTCAAATTCGATTCAAATTCGATTCAACTTCGATTCAAATTCGATACAAATTCGATTCAACTTCGATTCAACTTCGATTCAAATTCGATACAAATTCGATTCAACTTCGATACAAATTCGATTCAACTTCGATTCAACTTCGATTCAAATTCGATACAAATTCGATTCAAATTCGATTCAAATTTGATTCAACTTCGATTCAACTTCGATTCAAATTCGATTCAACTTCGATTCAAATTCGATTCAAATTAGATTCAAATTCAATTGAAATTCAATTGAAATCAATTCAAACTCAATTTTAATTCGATTCAAACTCGATTCAAATTCGATTCAACTTCGATTCAACTTCGATACAAATTCGATTCAAATTCGATTCACCTTCGATACAAATTCGATTCAACTTCGATTCAAATTCGATACAAGTTCGATTCAAATTCGATTCAACTTCGATTCAAATTCGATTCAAATTCGATACAAATTCGATTCAACTTCGATACAAATTCGATTCAAATTCGATTCAACTTTGATTCAACTTCGATACAAATTCGATTCAAATTCGATTCAACTTCGATTCAACTTCGATTCAAATTCGATACAAATTCAATTCAACTTCGATACAAATTCGATTCAAATTCGATTCAAATTCGATTCAACTTCGATACAAATTCGATTCAAATTCGATACAAATTCGATTCAACTTCGATTCAAATTCGATTCAAATTCGATTCAAATTCGATTCAACTTCGATACAAATTCGATTCAAATTCGATACAAACTCGATTCAACTTCGATTCAACTTCGATTCAAATTCGATACAAATTCGATTCAAATTCGATACCAATTCGATTCAACTTCGATTCAAATTCGATTCAAATTCGATTCAAATTCGATACAAATTCGATTCAAATTCGATTCAAATTCGATTCAACTTCGATTCAACTTCGATTCAAATTCGATTCAACTTCGATTCAAATTCGATTCAAATTAGATTCAAATTCAATTGAAATTCAATTGAAATCAATTCAAACTCAATTTTAATTCGATTCAAACTCGATTCAAATTCGATTCAAATTCAATTCAAATTCGATTCAAATTCGATTCAAATTCGATTCAACTTCGATTCAACTTCGATTCAAATTCAATTCAAATTCAATTCAATTCCAATTCGATTGAAATTCGATTTAAAATCGATTCAAATTCGATTCAACTTCGATTCAACTTCGATTCAAATTCGATTCAAATCAATTCAAATTCAATTTTAATTCGATTCAAATTCAATTCAAATTCGTCGGTCGTTCGGTGGTCGGGTCGGTCGGGAGTCGGTGTTTCTAGTTTGCTTTCTTCGTTATTTGAGACCGACTTCCGAAATTAAAGTTATTTTGCATTTTTTAGTATTATTTATGGAAGTCGGTTGAAGTTTTTTATTTTTCACTTTTCAGTTGTTGTACCCCATTCTAAAACTAAATTAATTGTAAAGTTATGCCTGAATTGATAGCCCCAAAAATAGGGAATTTGACCATGGTTGGTGAAATTACGGTGTATCAGGGTGAACTGTATAAATCTGTATACCCCTTCAGAGCATATCAGCGTGATGTAATGTTGTGAAGTGGTGAAAACAATATACAGACATGCGATTGCAGCAATTCTGGAAGGTTTGCTATCATTTATTGAAGAGTTCCATTGTGTATCTCCGAAGTTCTTCATCAGATTTTCACCACATGTAAAGCAACAGCTTTCAAATAAAAAAAAATCTTCAAAATCGGTTCACGCAGTAAAAAGTTATGACACATAAAAAAAAAAAAAAAAAATTTGTAACGATAAGGACTAGACGTAAGTTTTATACCAATTTGCAAACCTTATTAAATGTACAAGTTTTTAAAATAATGGTGGTTTTCGGTGTCATACATTTTTTTTACAGGAGATTTTTTTCAATTTTGGTCCTAACATCGTAAAGAAAAAAGTTTTCAACTCAAGATTTTTTTTCTAAGGCAAATAAAACGGTATTCAAAAAAATGGTATCTTATAACATTAGTAAGCTATTCAGAAATGTTAAATAAAAATCATACCTAAAAATGTCATCATTTGCAGCGACAGCATTAAAAAAACTTAATTCTGGATAACAAAATGGTAAAATTCGAAAAAAAAAAATATCTTGGTTACTGTAACGGTTTTTTTTTTAATATTCAAATTAGTTGTTGGAAATTAGGTAAGCTACCTACCCGTTACGTTTGATCCATTATTTACGGGACACCCTGTAGACACCTTTCTCACAGAGTTAGCCAAGTGGCTAGCGCCAACTATAGACACCTTCTTTGTCACAGAGTTAGCCAAGTGGCCAGCGCCAACTATAGACACCTTCTTTGCCACAGAGTTAGCCAAGTGGCCAGCGCCAACTATAGACACCTTCTTTGCCACAAAGTTAGCCAAGTGGCCAGCGGCGTCAACTATAGACACCTTCTTTGCCACAGAGTTAGTCAAGTAACCAGCGCCAACTATAGACACCTTCTTTGTCACAGAGTTAGCCAAGTGGCCAGCGCCAACTATAGACACCTTCTTTGCCACAGAGTTAGTCAAGTAACCAGCGCCAACTATAGACACCTTCTTTGTCACAGAGTTAGCCAAGTGGCCAGCGCCAACTATAGACACCTTCTTTGCCACAGAGTTAGCCAAGTGGCCAGCGCCAACTATAGACACCTTCTTTGCCACAGAGTTAACCAAGTGGCCAGCGTCAACTATAGACACCTTCTTTGCCACAGAGTTAGTCAATGCATGTTTGTTTTTTTTTAACCTTGCCTAAACTTGTATTACTCCTGTATTGTGGGTGCATTCAACAAACATGTAAACTATTATTACTAAGACTTTGCAATAAACATGGTGGTGTATTTAACAAATCAACAGGAAGGACTTTACAATAAGGGTATATATATATGTATATATTTGGGAGGGGGGAGGGGGGTAGACCCCTCCCCCGTGGGGGAAAAGTTTAGGAAATGCATAATTTTTTTTTATGAATTTTTAAAAATCTAATTTTGAGGTTATATTTTTGGGAAGCACTTTCATTTAGCGCCAATCGCGGATTTATAGTAGGTATTTTTTTTTTGGGTAGAGGATGCTCTTTTTAGTGTATTACCCTAAAAGCCGAAGGTCAAGGTCATTCGTCGAAGGGCAAAAGCATTTTTTATTTTATTATAATGTTTTAGTTGCATGTCGATGGAGCCACGTGTCGACGGAGCCCCGCTGGGCTCCTACTTCCGAGTGATTTGTAAAAAAATAACCACGAAGGGGATGGCGGGGTCTGTTCGCTCGCTTCGCTCGCTCTCTTGACCCCGCCATCCCCTTCTAACCTAACCTGTCCGAGTCGGGGTGCCCTAAGTCCCGAGCTCGCTTCCCTCGCTCTTGCATCCTAAGTTGTCATTGTTGCATCGAAAGAGTCCAAAACACGCGTCACTTCGGTAAATACGGAGGAAGGAGCATGCGGCTCGACAGAGTCCAAAACACGCGTCACTTCACTTGTTGCTCGCAGCGGACTTGATCCAGAGGATGAAGACATGATGGCAGGGTATTCAATGTTGTTCTCAAGCGTGATGGCAAATGCTCTCAAACGCGAGTACAGACATTGAATAACATGACACTAACAAATCATATAACGGCGCCAACTAAATTTTGCGTTTCGTTTCACCTGTAGCAAATACCATCAGAATAAAAAATAATAACTTTAGATTGTCAATAAATCAAAATTTTCGTAGTTGGTCACCAAAAAAATAGAAATCACTGAGAAATTATTAAACTCAAATAAAATAACTAAATCTAAAGCAAATTTAAACAAAAAAAAACAAATTACGCGTCAACTTATTATTTGCAAAATCAAAACGCATTATTAAAACTCCCTAAATTAGCAACCCTACCTGTCAAAGTTACGTCAAAAGTGATAAAATAGTGCGAAATTTGAGGTTGTTTTATCAAAGTTTGATATTTTTTATCTCCGAAAGTATTTATTTCCTAAACTTGAAACTTCGTGAAATTACTCAAGATAACAAGTAATTGGCACAACAAAAAAATTGAAGAGTCTACTCGGGATCCCTTATTGTAAAGTTGAGCCAATCAACATATAAAAATCCACCATACCTCCATCCTGTCTCTCAGCAGCTCCGGTATGTGCTCCACCACGTTGTGTGCAGATGAGCAGCATCTTGGACAAACACTAGAAACTACAACTCACCAGACATGTCAATGAGCTCCATCCTGTCTCTCAGCGGCTCCGGTATGTGCTCCACCACGTTGTGTGCAGATGAGCAGCATCTTGGACAAACACTAGAAACTACAACTCACCAGACATGTCAATGAGCTCCATCCTGTCTCTCAGCAGCTCCGGTATGTGCTCCACCACGTTGTGTGCAGATGAGCAGCATCTTGGACAAACACTAGAAACTACAACTCACCAGACATGTCAATGAGCTCCATCCTGTCTCTCAGCAGCTCCGGTATGTGCTCCACCACGTTGTGTGCAGATGAGCAGCATCTTGGACAAACACTAGAAACTACAACTCACCAGACATGTCAATGAGCTCCATCCTGTCTCTCAGCGGCTCCGGTATGTGCTCCACCACGTTGTGTGCAGATGAGCAGCATCTTGGACAAACACTAGAAACTACAACTCACCAGACATGTCAATGAGCTCCATCCTGTCTCTCAGCAGCTCCGGTATGTGCTCCACCACGTTGTGTGCAGATGAGCAGCATCTTGGACAAACACTAGAAACTACAACTCACCAGACATGTCAATGAGCTCCATCCTGTCTCTCAGCAGCTCCGGTATGTGCTCCACCACGTTGTGTGCAGATGAGCAGCATCTTGGACAAACACTAGAAACTACAACTCACCAGACATGTCAATGAGCTCCATCCTGTCTCTCAGCGGCTCCGGTATGTGCTCCACCACGTTGTGTGCAGATGAGCAGCATCTTGGACAAACACTAGAAACTACAACTCACCAGACATGTCAATGAGCTCCATCCTGTCTCTCAGCAGCTCCGGTATGTGCTCCACCACGTTGTGTGCAGATGAGCAGCATCTTGGACAAACACTAGAAACTACAACTCACCAGACATGTCAATGAGCTCCATCCTGTCTCTCAGCGGCTCCGGTATGTGCTCCACCACGTTGGCGGTGCAGATGAATAGCACTTTCGACAGGTCCACAGGTACGTCCAGGTAGTGGTCCAAGAAATTCGCGTTCTGTTCCGGGTCTAGCAGTTCTAGGAGGGCTGATGATGGGTCGCCATGGACACCCCTGAGAACAAAAAATAGAAATAGTATTTTTTTTTTCTAACAGATTTTAGTAACGAGTCAAACTGGAAGTTGCATGTGTCTGTCTGTCAAACTTACTGATTTACTTCTGTTATGTGGCAAGTACTCACAATTTTCTTTTTGCAGACTTACTGCTCTCATAAGTGTCTTACGCTCTAAGCTCCTTTTTTTTTTTGTGGGTTGGGAAATCATCCAATGACGTCTTCCGCTCTGGGTGGAGCGGGAGGGCGTGTCAGACTCTTACTGACTAAAACCCACCCCTGTTCCTTCCTGCCCTTAGTGCCCGGAGGCGAGGTAACTCTGTTTCGAATTTATCCTCAGCCTCCGGGCAGGCATCGGCCATGACGGGCCCTGTCTTTAATGCTGACAACTCTTTGAGGCGCGCGTGGAACACTACGCGCCGACGACTCTCGGGCCTGGTGCTGATCGGACGGCGAGCTACCCATTACTACTCTAAGCTCCTGAACACTTGCTACCCTCTGCCCAGGGGTTGTAGATAAATTCGAAACGCACTTAGGGCAGGGAAGGAACAGGGGTGGGTTTTAGTCAGTAAGAACCTGACACGCCCTCCCGCTCCACCCACAGCGGGAGATGTCATTGGATGATGTACCAACCCCCCCAATAAAAATACCTCAAGTGTCTGACACTTATAGCGGTCTATACTCAAGCGCCAGATATCCACCACTTGCCAGTCTCATGTATCACACTCACGCTTTGTAACTATTAATTGGCAGAACACAAATTACTTTTATCTTTTTTTTTAATTTCGTCTTGACACGGTTTTTGCATTTAGTCAGTATCAAGTTTAGAAAGTATTTAGTTTTTAGATACAGAATACAGATGTCACATTCTAATGTTTTAGCAGTATTTGGCAGCAAATGTGTAGGTGAGGTGTGAGGTATGAGGTGTGAGGTAGTCAATAATACGACAAAATTCTCAGCTTTATTTTACCGAGATCGCGCCTATTTCAATTATTTTGTCCCGTTGCGAAGACACTTGAGACAGAAAACTAAACCAATTTTACATCACTATATCCACTAGGAATCAATTTGCGAATAATTAAAATAGCCTCTGACCTTCACTCGAAAAAAATCCGCCAAAAACTCTATTTTTATTTTTGAACTTAAAAATAGTACCTCAAAAAAAAAGCCCTTCTGTCATCACACCAATACACTTACTTGCCAATCTTATCCACCTCATCGATCAGCACCAGCGGGTTCTCGGTGCCGGTCTTCTTGAGGCACTGCACCAGCTTGCCGGGCATGGCGCCCACGTAGGTGCGGCGGTGGCCCTTGATCTCGGCCACGTCCGTCATGCCGCCCACCGAGAACCTGAAGTACTGGCGATTCAGTGCGCGCGCGATGGAGCGAGCTGGAAGGGAACGTGCTGTTAGTCGGCAGAGATTTGAACTTGCTGTTAGTCGGCGGAGATTTGAACTTGCTGTTAGTCGGCGGAGATTTGAACTTGCTGTTAGTCGGCGGAGATTTGAACTTGCTGTTAGTCGGCGGAGATTTGAACTTGCTGTTAGTCGGCGGAGATTTGAACTTGCTGTTAGTCGGCGGAGATTTGAACTTGCTGTTAGTCGGCGGAGATTTGAACTTGCTGTTAATCGGCGGAGATTTGAACTTGCTGTTAGTCGGCGGAGATTTGAACTTGCTGTTAATCGGCGGAGATTTGAACTTGCTGTTAGTCGGCGGAGATTTGAACTTGCTGTTAGTCGGCGGAGATTTGAACTTGCTGTTAGTCGGCGGAGATTTGAACTTGCGGTCGGCTTCAGGTACACTAGTGCCTACTGTTACGGAGCTTCGACTCCGACAAGACGGAACTCTCTGTCTTTAAGTCATGAATAGGTTACTTCTAGGCAAGCGGGCTCCAACGTTGACCACATCACAGTGGGTGGGAGGTGAGATGGTGGTCAAGCGTGGGCCTATCAAAGATAATAAAAAAGAACTTCCGATTGATATTACACCTCCGGTTCCAACTTTAGCTCAGACACTTTTAAATCAGAGGTTTTAATTTGAGGTCGAAGCATAGCAGATAGCGGCGGTCGTCAACATGTACCTCCGAACAGGTTTATGCATGTCCACGTGCTTTCTGTCAACAATTACTCTTTCACTTTTTTTTTTTTCTGTGGGGTGGGAAATCATCCAATGACTTCTCCCGCTCTAGGTGGAGCGGGAGGGCGTGTCAGACTCTTACTGACTAAAACCCACCCCTGTTCCTTGCTGCCCTGAGTGCCCAGGGGCGAGGTAACTCTGTTTCGAATCTATCCTCAACCCCCGGGCAGGCAATTACTCTTTCACTACCATTTTATTTAGCCTGTTATTAACACAACTCTCTTCTCTCACCACCTCCGATGCCGACTCTAAGTTTCAATTTGCATGACACTTTAAAAGTATATTCGACCAGCAAACATGCTAAAAGGTTTGTTTCCCATGCGACCTATTTATAGATATATTAGTTCTAATTTTTTTATTTATTTATTTATGCACAATACAAAACTTAGAAGAGAAAAAAGAACAAATACAGATAGAAGAGCACAAAGGCGAATCTGGTAGATTCGTGTATCAATAAGAGCTTCTAAACTGTGGGCTTAAAATCTTCTCAGATCTCTAAATCAACATAATCAATACTCCTGGCCAAAATTTTAAACACACAAAGAGGACTTAAGCTTTTACAAACTTACCTATACTAGTCTTCCCTACACCAGGCGGTCCATGGAAGCACAGAATCTTCCCCTGCGTCGATCCCTTCAGCTGTGACACGGCTATGAACTCCAGGATCCTCTTCTTGATGTCGTCCATGCCGTAGTGGTCCTGGTCCAGGATGACCTGAGCGTCATCCAGCTTGAGATTCTCTTCGGAGGTCACGCCCCAGGGGAGGGAGGTTAGCCAGTCTAGGTAGCAGCGGGTGACGCTATAAAATAATAGATGTTTTATTTTAGTCTAGTTTCCGCCAGCGGCCTCGCCCGCTTGAATGTCACAAATCATCCCAAAAGAACATATTCCTGAGATATAAAGTGGCCTACGTCCTATTCCAGGACATGGACATTAAGACGTAAGGAGGTAACAGACAGAATAATAAAAAGATTACAAAAAAAACCGGCCAAGAGCGAGTGAGACTCGCGCGCAAATTTAGGGGTCCGTACCAAATGGTACGGACCCCTAACGCACTTGCCCGGTTTTCTGTTACTTGACAGTTTCTACTAAAAGATTTGAAAGGGTTCAAACTTACTTCATATTTAACGGATTTGAAAAGTTCTTTCTATTTTCGATTTTAGATAAAAGTTACTTTTTGATAAAAAAAAAAAAACAATTTCTGTATCAGCATAAAAGATCAATGTTAGTAACATTAACCCTTAAGGCCGGCAATCCAACAAAGCGGAGACGAGACGAGCGGAGAGGAGATGTTTTTTAAACAACCAATAGAATTGTGTTATTGACACATCTCCTTTCCGCTCAGCTTCAGTGGAGATCGCTGTGCGGAGATGTGTAATATTTGTATGGCGCGATGGAAGCGGAGATGTGAGCTGTGCGCGGACGACGCGCAGTGGAGACGAGAGATGTGAGCGGCGTGCAGTGAGCGAAGTCACCCTCCCCCCTCTCGCACGCTATATATCGTCTACCTTTCGTGTCAGAATGCGTACTGAGCACTCAACGCCTCGCACCGGACCTGAAAAACATCTCTTCTCGCACAGCACACAGCACACCGCACACATCTCCGCTTTGGTGGAGTCCCGGCCTCTTATACAGCAATTGCAGAAATTATTTTTTTGTTCAAGTCATAAAATTACAAGGTCTATTAGTCTATGTGTTTTGTTTGAACGCGCGCTATAGTTTTTAACACTTACTTGAATTCAGAGCTATGACTTTCCAAGAAGTTGAGCTTGTTCAGTTCCTCGTCGATGACAGTCTGTATTTGCTTGGGTACCGCCTTATCAGCTAAACGCTCCTTAAACTTATCGCCTATTGCGTCCTTGTCGTCTTTTTCTAGTCCTAGCTCTTTCTTGATGACCTTTGGAAAAGTTAAAGGAAATTGTTTAGTACTGATCAATGTTAAATACTAACTGAAACGGTGAACTTCTAAAAAAGCCGTACCATATAAAATCACGAAAAAATATTACCTGTCCTTTATTATGTTTGCATAACCTGACAAAACGTACAGAACCACTGATTTTTGGCGATTGCAGGTTTTATTTGTCACTTTTAATTTGTTGTAACCCAGAACTAAAACTAAATATTAAAGTTATACCCGAATGGATAACATGGAATTTGAAAAGAACTGGAAAAAAAGTGATCAGTGTTTACTTATTTTGTATTTTTGATGATTTTTTCAAAAAGCGCTGACTTGACTCAATTTCGATAAAAAATCATATGGGACCACCTCCGAAGTATGACCTACTAATAAAAAAAAAGGATTTTCAAAATCTATTCACAAGCGGCGTAGTAATCGCGTAACAAATACACAAAAAAAAGAGTGGCACTCCGGGAGTGCCAACAGAAGTGAAAACTTGAAAAAAAAATGCCTAAACACCTAAAAAAGTTTTCACTTCAATCCGCTACGCGTCGTAGCACTCGTAGCGGTTCGTTCAATAGTTTTTTGCCATCTCAAAAATGCTCAACGCGCCTAAAGAAGTTTTCACTTCAATCCGCTAAGCGATGCGATACCAGTGCTACGACGCTACTCGACGCTACACGTCGTAGCACTCGTAGCGGGTCGATGTCGCGCGAGTTCAATAGTTTTTTCCCATCTCAAAAATGCCCAACGCGCCCAAAGAAGTTTTCACTTCAATCCGCTACGCGTCGTAGCACTCGTAGCGGTGTCGGTGTCGGTGGCGAGTTCAATCGTTTTTTCCCATCTCAAAAATGCTCAACGCGCCTAAAGAAGTTTTCACTTCAAAAAACAACAACATACTGATGATTTAAGAGAGAAACCTCTACATTTTTGAAGTCGGTTAAAAAGAAACACTAAACTCAGTTCAAAAAGTTACAACTACCAACCTTGAGCTGTTCGTGCAGGATGTACTTCCGGTGCTGCTGCTTGACCTTCTCCTCCACCTCCTTGCCGATCTTTTGCTGCAGCTTCGATAGCTCGTACTCCTTCTTCAGGAGGGAGAGAGACATCATCAACCTCTTTGGAATCTGGTGGAGTAAATGAAAGAGTTGTGTTGACAATAACTGTTTTAGATTGGGTTTGTTTTTGGAACTATTTTCAAAATTAATAAAACATCAGGGTCTTGTTAAATGATATATAATCTTTTTCTATGGATAAGCGAGCGTTGTCCCCTTATCTTGCTAGATCTCAATGACGTCGAAAGTACACCATCGTCACTGCTGGACACAGGCTTCCCCCAAGTGTCGCCACAAGGACCGGTCCTGTGCGTCTCGCATCCACCGGGTTCCCGCGACCCTCATCATGAAATTTATCGGTCCACCTTGTGGGAGGCCTTTCAACGCTGCGTCTTCCGGTAAGCAGTCGCCACTCCAGAAATTGTTCTGCGAGCAATGTGCCCAGTTCACTGCTACTTCAGTTTGGTGATTCTTCGCGCTACATCACCCTCCACCGCGCGCTCCAACAAACCAAGCGGACACCAGGTAAGGTACCCTCCATAGCGCTGTATACATTATGTTGGAGACACGACTGCCTGCGCCGAAACTGGGGTCCTAGTGAGTTTATAAAGACTTATACGAAGAAGGTCACTCACATCCATCTCCTCAAGCACAGCCTGTAGTTCCGTTGGCTCTGACCCTGTAAGTGCGGCCCCCAAGTCAGACAGGTACACAGGGTTGTCGACCACGCGCTGACCTTGTGCCAACATATGATGGAGGGACTCCCTAGAAACATAAGCTTTTGGATTAGAAACCTGTAAATTAGAGGTATTATGAAAAGCGAGCAGTAAATGTTGAACCTGTCCACATATGATTATTGTCAGACTGAAAATGGATATTCAGCCGATAACTTCGAAGGTTCGAAGTTAGCCGAATGTCACCTGATATTGCCGAGCATACGAAGTAGACCGAATGACGCGCGACAATTCACGAACTTTTGATTTTCGGCTTAGCCGAAGCTTCATCTGGTTTATGGCCGAAAACGAAAATATGGCCGAATAACGATTTTTTGGCCGAAAATGAAAACGAAGCTTCAGTCGGTCACTACATATGATTTGATAGTGACCCAGATATGCAACACAATCTAGGTCAGCTACTAGGGTCGCCATTAACTTAGCCTATCGAAGCCCACTACTGGACATTGTCCCTTCGGTTTCCACGTCCAGTCGCGTTTTTAAGGTCGTCATTCTATCTGGTTACTCACTAATCCAGATGTCAATGGAAAGTTAAAAAATTCTTCGTAACAAAATTTTGGGACAGACGACAGACGGACAGACGGACACGTGAGTGACAACATAGGGCTCCGTTTGGAACCTTCGGGTACGGAACCCTAAAACGTAGAAAATAATTTTCTACAAAAAAAAATTGTGATTAAGAAAAAAACATTTTATCGTAAAAAACGTGAGATTCAGTTCTAATCGAACAAACTTATTAAATTATTGTATTGTCATCGGTCCTTGAGAAGTGTGCGAAGTTTCAATTCAATCTGTTGAAGTGGGTGAAAATCACGCTCAAATATTCCGATACACAGATAACATACCAAGCTAATAAAAAAATTAATATAGGTCATCATCATCATCAGCCTTTTAATGTCCCCACTGCTGGGTCACAGGCCTCCTCTCTGTGAGAGGGTGTGGGCCGTAATCCACCACGCGGGCTCAATGCGGATTGGTGAATGTCAAATGTCTTCGAAGTTTTGGTTCTAGGATATGCCGATGTTTTCCTTCACCGTTTTGAGAGCAGTGGTGATGAAATAACTTACACAAAGTAAAGCGCCTGCATGGGTTTGAACTCACGACCTACAAATTGTAAGTCACAGCTGTTACCACTGGGCCCCCACTGCTTCATTACTTAATTAAAGTTAAGCACTTTAAGAATGTCCTAATTTAATAAGGAACGATGCGGTGGGGTAGGACCAGGCAGAGGGTGCCAGACTAATGGATGTGGCGGATAAGTGAGACTCTACTGTACTTACAATAGGGATGTTTCCTGGGTATCAAAATAATAGTTCTATTTAGTCTGTCAGTTAGATTATCAAAAAATATTAGACACGTATTTTATGCTTCATCAAATTAATAAAAAATGACAAAGATAAAACGCATCAAAGTTCAGGAGTGGGGGCTTGTTACGTCACTTTTGAGTAAAAAGTGGTACAATTTTAATTCAAGTGTGACGTCATGCGAAATGTCAAGTTCAGGAGTGTGGGCTCCCCGGGCATGCGGACGGCGAGCAGTGGGTAGCTCGCCGTCCGATCAGCACCAGGCCCGTGAGTCGACGGCGCGTAGTGTTCCACGCGCGCCCCAAAGAGATGTTGTCAGCCACCACTGACGGGGCCCATCGTGGCCGGTGCCTGCATGCCTAGGGGTAGCGGATAAATTCTGAAAATGAGTTACCGCACCCCTGGGCAGTCATTCGGGGAAGGAACAGGGGTGGGTTTTAGTCAGTAAGAGTCTGACACGCCCTCCCGCTCCACCCAGAGCGGGAGAAGTCATTATATGATTTCCCAACCACCAAAAAAAAAAGGACTGTGGCCTCGTTACGTCACTTTGTGGAAAAAAGTGTCGCACACCGTGACGTCCCGCGAAATTTCAACGCACTGTATGGTCTTCATTTTTTGGTAAAGTGACGAAAGAAATAATACGTCTCCAGTATTTTTTGGAAATCTAACTGGCGGACTAATTACAATTTTTTAGACATCAACCCAATTAATTCACCTCAAGAATGACTTTGTTTACTGATTGACACTGATCTCCATTCTTGAAAAAACCTCAAATAGCACTTACTAGACGACACAACCTACATTTCTAACTGAATAAGCTTATGATAGTTGCATAAAGTACTGGGTAACAAAGGCTGGCACCAATGACACGACATTGGTCATGTCATGGTGCCAGCAAGGTTGTATGCTCAAGTACATGAATAATAGTCTAATGGCATACCGTGGTTATGTTAACTAATCATGGGCATTAAATATTGTGAATGTCCATGTGTCTATGTATCTGACCTATTTTTCCTCACAGCTGGGGCAAAGGCTCTGCCAGGGTTGCGGGAGTGTCCGAAAGAGTGACTGGCCCTTGAACGCAAAGGCCTACTGAAGGAACACTGCTTTTTTTTTTTTTTGGCGTGGGGAAATCATCCAATGACTTCGCCCGCTCTGGGGGGAGCGGGAGGGCGTGTCAGACTCTTAACGACTAAACCCACCCCTGTTCCTTCCCTGCCTGAGTGCCCAGGGGTGCGGTAATTCATTTTGAGAATTTATCCGCTACCCCTAGGCATGCAGGCACCGGCCACGATGGGCCCCGTCAGTGGTGGCTGACACTCATCTCTTTGAGGCGCGCGTGGTACACTACGCGCCGTCGACTCACGGCCCTGGTGCTGATCGGACGGCGAGCTACCCACTGATCGCCATCCGCAGACCCGGGTAAGGAACACAACTGGGTTTTAGTCAGTTTTTTTTTTTGGTTGGGAAATCATCCAATGACATCTCCCGCTCCAGGGTGGTGTGGGCGGGCGTGTCAGACTCTTACTGACTAAAACCCACCCCTGTTCCTTCCCTGCCCTGAGTGCCCAGGGGCGAGGTAACTCTGTTTCGAATTTATCCTCAACGGGTTTTAGTCAGTAAGAGTCTGACATGCCCTCTAGCTGCATCCAGAGCAGAGGACTCATCTGGCGATATCCCAATGTGGAAAAAAAAACTGGACAAACGCTGCCCTCTTCCTTTTCCACACAAAAGGCGAAGATTGTGACAGTATTTACGTAATTATTTTACAAATTGATGTAAAACCTAGCCTTTTCCTAGAGACCTTGATGAATATAATATAAATTATTAATTTTAAAAAATTGCATTACCAATAACATCCAAGTCTGTCAAACTGAATAACAGCTTGTGGGCAGTTGGTAAGCAGTTTGTTGCCAGTTAAAAAATACACTGTGGTGTTACCTAATTTCCACCACCAAAGCATAGAAAAAACTGACAGAAAAAAAAGCTAACCTGTACAAAGGATTCAAATTGATAATATCCCGGATGGTCTTTATAACCTCTTGCGTCAATGCCTTCACTTCCTCATTCTGCTGGAACTTCTGATGCATCATATTCTCCACTTTAGCCATCATCACCTGGTCTGTAGCAGGTTTCTTTGTCTCCTTGGCTGGCTGTTCCGTGTCCTCCGGCTCCTTTTCCTTAGAAGCCTGCTTCCTGGTGTTCCGGTATTTGCGCCGGCGCCGCTCCGCATCGGATTCTTCGTGGGCAACGTTAAGCTCCACGTTAAATAGTGGAAACTTCAACTTCATTTCTGAAATGATTTCGGCATTTCAGAAATGAAGTTGGTGTGTCAGAATGAGATGATTTTTATGATGATGATGGTATTGGGTGAATGGTTTATAATAATAATATATTTTTGTAACCTACCCTCAAAACATAAGCAATGCCTAGTTTTTTGTAATATGTCCAACATTTAGTTTTTAAGGCGTGGGACAAATACATGAGGCGTCGGGCGGTGGGTAGGCGCGGGCGCAGCGCAGGCGTGGCGCCACTTTTTTGGTATTTCATACAAAATGTATAGAAGAGGTGGGGCGCAAGACATACTGAGACGGCGGGGCGCGGGCGTGGAGCGGGCGCCGCTTCCTCGCCCCCAGCGCACCCGAAGTTAAATCAAACAGTAGAATGCCCCAAATGCATCCACTATGTTTGCCCGCGCCACGTCTTTCCGCCACCGTTAGCGCGCCTGTTCTGCGCTGCACCGGCGCCGCGCCCGCACCTCGCCCGCGCCTTGCCCGCGCCTCGCCTCCGCCCGACGCCTCTTATATTTGTCCCGCGGCTTATTGTGATATGTCTAGTTTTAAATATTCTCATGAAAGTGAATTCTAATTCTTAAGAGAATAAATGATCTCATGATGATCAATGATGAATAATTTCTGAAATGATTTCGGCTTTTCAGAAATGGAGTTGGTGTGTCAGGATGAGATGGTTTGAGTAAATAGAGGGTATATTAAAAATAGAAAATGTCGTGAGGAAAGTCTTGTGTATGGATGTGGATGGCTATAAGAGTAGGGGAAGGCCGAAGAAACGATGGTTGTACCGTGTGCAAGAGGATATGGGTAAAAAGGAGGTGACTACAGAGATGACAACTAATAGAGGAATACGGAAAAAAATGGCATGTTGCGACGACCCCAAATAAATTGGGATAAGAGCAGGAGAATGATGAGTATATGATGAACAATGATGAGATAGCACAAGTTTACTGGGTCACGGTATCTTTGAGACAGGAGTTCTCAGTGAATACTTTGCAAAAGTTTTTAATCCATGGTAAACTCTTTGGATTGTTTGGGCCCCGGTAGGTGAAAATGTTTATTGCATTTTTTCATAAGTATCTTGAGATACTTGAAATACAGTTTAAAAAGTTCAATAAAAAAGGAATAACAAATGCTTGAGGAATGGAGGGCTGAAATGATTTAAGTTATCACTCAGGAGCAAACCAATAAACCCTTCAAAAGAACAGTATCACTCACCAGCAGGCCCGCTCTCAATCTCATCTTCAATAAATTGTCCCGTAATCCTTATCCGTCGGTGAGCCATCACTACGAGTCTCAATTTATAGTCCATGTCCTGCATCTCGTGGATCTGTGCGAACACACCCACTTGGTGCAGATCGTCCAAGCTCGACACAACATCGGACTTCTCATCCTCTTTCTTACGAAGAAAGATACCAACATACGGCTGATTTAGTTTCACTTTACGTCTTATTAAATCTATTAAAGCTGGGTTTGATATCTGTAAGTAGAAATAAATGTGTGATTGTAAGGAAGGATTTATTTAAAAATTATTTATCTTAATAGCAATAACTCAATTGTGTTACATAAAATAAACTAGTTTACAAGATTTTTGTACCCTAGCTAGAAATGGTTAATTACTGTTTATTTTGGAAATAGTTAACCAGAAAAAATAATAAAAAATTCTGCTAACACAGTAGGATCATAGTTTAACGTATTTTATGAACATTTCTTTCAAAATTCATAAAAAAAACCGGCCAAGTGCAAGTCGGATTCGCACACGAAGGGTTCCGTATCTTATACCATGAACTGAAAAAAAACCCACACTATATCACATGATCCGTAATAGGTAAACAGTTGAAATCGACATAGCATATATTTCTATAGCCGCTATAACAACGAAATAAAATAATAAAAATTAATTTAATAGTTAATTTACAATATTTTTTTTATTATTTGTTGCTATAGCGGCAACAGAAATACACATTCTGTGAAAATTTCAACTTTGTTGATATTACGGATCGTGAGATACAGCCCACTGACAGACAGATGGATAGCGGAGGCATCGTAATAGGGTCCAGGTTACCCTTTGGGTACGGAACCCTAAAATTGACACTACAAAAAGTACTGTTATAGCTGTATATATATATATCTACTTCCTTTACATATTTCCTGAACTAACTAAGCAGCTGTCATCATAAAGAACTATCCAAATTAAGATGAGCTTGTGATCATAAACATAGATTTTATATAAATATTCTCCATTTAAAAAGCGATTATACGTCATATCAGCCACTATTCATAGTAAACTTTCAAAAGTGCTGTTGAACTAACCTCAATAAGCTTGATAAAACGCGGGAAGACTGGGTTCCTGTTGATAGCGATGACGGGCACCTGCGGCCATACCTCGGGCACGGCCACTGTAGCCGGCAGCTGGCTGCTAAACAACGGAGTCTCATCCTTAGGCACAGGGTCCTCTTCAGGAGGGTCATTCTTATTCGTCGAGAAATACCTCCCAAATCCAACCTGCTTACTCGGACTCAAATAACTACTACTAAAGCTACATATGCGGGCACCCCTGGCACCAGAAACCCCAGAATAACACAACCTTTGCACCGGTTTACTGTGTGATGCAACTTTTGATACATTGCGAACCACAGATGACTTCAACTTCGGACTGAGAAAGCTGTTCCGCAACAAACTACTGGCAGTATGCATTTTTATAAATCTATAACCGATCTTTGCGATCTAAATGCCCTGTTCCATTTAAAATACAGTAATGCCGCGAATGAGTAGGTTATTTTTCCAGATTCTTCAAGCAAGAATCGCGAGATTTCAATAAGATTATTGGACTGTCATTATGACATGACATTTATGACATGCCGCGTTCCGAAAAAACATTCTCATTTTATGCTATTAGAATGAGAATGGTTTTTCGGTTTTTTTTATTCAGTATTATAACCTACATAGAAAATACTTAACAACTAACCATAATTATATACATACTAATGCAAAAAATAAACGGGCCGGCGGGGTCGGCATAACATCTCTTCTTCTTCCATACTTCTCTATTAGTCGTCATCTCTGTAGTCACTCTCTTTTAACCCATATCCTCTTTCACACAATCCATCCATGTTTTCTCTAGCCTTTCCCTACTCTTATAGCCATTCACATCCTTACACAAGACTTCCCTCACGACATTTTCTTCATTCCTCCGCATCACATGCCCATACCACGACAACCGATTTCCACACAACTTTTCAGTCAGCGGTGCCACTTCCAGACAATCTCTTAAAAACTCATTCCTAATTCTATTCATGCGCGTAATAGCATTCTCATCTCAGCTGCATGCAATTGCTTTTCATTCATCCCTTTTATGGCCCAACATTCTGAACCATACAAGACAGCAGGTCTGATTATTGTTTTATAATTTTTCCCCATAAGTAAGGGAAATGCGGGAGTCGCAGATAGTCTCGGTGACCTGCCGCCATCCATATCATCCATCCAGTGTCAATTTTGTGCTTAACAGTCCGCAGCACCGTTTTTCCCCGGGGGTTCAAGGGGTGCGGTGCACCCGGGCGCAGAGTCCTAGAGGGCGCAAGCTGACTGCGCCGAGCGGAGGGCGGGCAAAGCTAGTTCTTTATACATCCTAAGCATTGTTTAACTAAAGACGCTACATGCCGCTTTCGGCACATTTCATACCGTTCGTGATCTGCAAGTTAATTGCACTCTTATTACTACATAATAAAAGAATTTAAATTCATTCAACACACGCGCGGCAAAATGCCCTTTCCAAAGAGCAAGGTGTGCCCTTCGACATAGCCGCACTTGAAGCGAAATGGCTTCTAAGTCTCCAATCACAATTAGGTGCAACTTCGTTTGAATTTGACACAGATAAAGGTAACGTACTGTACGGCTTTAATGAAAGTTATATAAAAAACAAGAATATCTGACTGGCCTGTTGGTCTAGTGGTTAGTGACCCTGACTGCTATGCCGGAGGTCGTGGGTTCGATTCCCACCCAGGACAAATGTTTGTGTGATGAGCACGATCATTTGTTCTGTGTCTGGGTGTAATTTATCTATAATATGTATGTATTTAGAAATATATAAGTATGTTTATCAGTTGTCTAGTACCCATAACACAAGCTCTGCTTAGCTTGGGACTAGATGGCGTTGTGTGATAGTAGTGGAATATTTATTTATTTATTTATATGTCAGCAATTCTCTAATAAGCCGACCAAAGTGAAAAGGTCACTTAAAAGCGACCACACCATACATAAGCGCAGCCATCTTAAATGAACGGGATAATATGGATGATTTGTTCGTACAGTTGCATACAAAAGTTTGCGGGTCAGGTTAGTAAAAATCAGTCTTATGAAAATTTATATGTATTGCTTTGCCTTAGAATTAACATTTTAAGAGAAAAATCTCAGAAAAGTTTAATACTTACTTATTTTTTAATATTTTGTGTTTGTACCAATACTTAAAACTTAAAATACAATGTTGATTCATAGTTTGTACAATTTTCCATACGAGGTAGGTAATAATAATAATAATAATGTCGCTGACGAGGAGTGTTATGACATGGTTACAAACGTAAGTACCCAGTGCAATGACGAATTGAGGAGTGCTTTGGAGTGTGCTATTCGGGAATATCGCAACATGCCACCCGAACTTAGGCCACGCTTGCCTCGTTTGCCCAGGTATAATAGGAATAAGGCGCTGGTGGCTGCTCTGGATTCGCAGTTGTCAAATTATTTTGATAACTGCCTCACTGACACTCACTCAATAATTGTACTGCGCGGCTGTAGCGGCAAGTCGTGTAGCTCACGTCAAATTCCCTAATGACAGAGCTACACGACCGAAATCAGCCGTGCCGGCTTGGCAGCGCAGGATCAAGTGTCGTATTGGTGGGGCCAGAGCACTCATCGGCAAACTAATCTGCTTCAGGGAGGGCAACATCCGCCCAAGAGTGATGCGCTTTGTGAGACGGGCGTTTTCGGGGACTGATATCAGCTCCCGTGACTAATGTCCCGTGTCACAGAGCGCATCGACTTCCTGAAGCAGAAGGTGTATGCATGGTCAAACCACATCCGTAGGTATAAGCGGCGGGTGGAGCGATACACCCAGAATCGCACATTCCGGAGTAGGCAGACGCGTGTCAGTCACACCTTGTTCCGGACCGTAACAAGGTGTGACTGACACGCGTCTGCCGGATGATGACGCCATGAGTTCATTCTGGCGCAACATCTGGTCGGTGCCTGTCAGTCACACCGAAGGTGACTGGACTCAGGAGATCGAGCGAGCGTGCGATCCAATAACAGAAATGGGGGCAATCACTATCAGCCCCCAAGATGTAGCCCGTGCAATCCGTCCGTTGCCTAATTGGAAATCTCCAGGGCCGGACGGGCTGCACAATTTTTGGATAAAGTGGCTACAAAGGTCGCACGCTCGCTTGGCATCTCAATACCAGGCAGCCTTGGAGTCTGGTTCGGTACCCGAGTTCCATAAAATAGGAATAACCCACCTGCTCCACAAAACAGGTAGTACCGCGGAACCTAAAAATTATAGACCGATCACGTGCTTACCTACGGTCTATAAGGTTCTAACATCCATTTTGAGAGCTAAGATTAACACACATATAGATAGTAATTGTATCATGTCTGCCTCTCAAAATGGATGTAGGAATGGGTCCCGTGGTACTAAGGAGCTGCTCCTCATCGATATGACCATTAGCCAGCAGGTTCGGCGTTCCCGAAAGGATCTGTCGACATGTTGGATAGACTATAAGAAGGCCTATGACTCAGTTCCTCATACATGGCTCATGAGGGTGCTAGAATTGTATAAAGTTGATGCAACGCTACGCACCTTCTTGATGTCGTATACGGGGCAATGGAGGACAGTTCTTCGCTATCCAGGATGTCGAAATATCCAGAGGAATAGCGAACCGGTAAGGATCGAGCGGGGTATATTCCAGGGTGACAGTTTGAGTCCGCTTTGGTTTTGCCTAGCCTTGAATCCTCTAAGCACACTGCTGGAGAATTCAGGGCTAGAGTATCGGTTGAAAAGAGGTGGTCAGGTTATATCTCACCTCCTTTACATGGATGACTTGAAACTTTTTGCCCCTAGCAATCTGCAACTGATGGAGGTAACTGAAACCTTCAGTAGTGCCATCAGGATGGAGTTTGGTGTGGACAAATGTGTGGTCATGCATGTAAAGCGAGGGGAGATTGTGGAATCCGTGGGAACTCAACTCTCGGATTCCATAAACCTGAGATCCCTCTCCCCAACTAAAACCTATAAGTATTTGGGTATGTCGGAAGCGTTAGGTATCAATATTACTGACATGAAGCAATAGTTGAAGGAGCGCTTCTTTGGCCGCCTGAAGAAGGTATTTAATAGCCTTCTATCGGGTGGAAACAAGGTGCGCGCCTTCAACGGTTGGGTCATGCGTGTATTGATGTACTCTTTCGGCGTACTCAAATGAACTCAAACAGAACTTGACGCCCTGGATGGGCGTGTCCGTACACTGCTGACTGCATTTCGAATGCATCACCCACGTTCGTCGGTGATGAGACTGTATATCCCGCGGAAGTGTGGAGGCCGAGGCTTTTTAAATGCTAAGACCCTCCACAACCGCGAGGTATGCAGTCTAAGGGAATATTTCCTAGCTACTGACGTGGATATGCATCGAGATGTAGTGGCGGTGGACAAGGGCCTTACTCCACTCTCCTTGGCTAACGAGAACTGGCGCAAACCTCTAGTGCTTGACACTAACGATCGCAGAGAAGTATGACAGAGTAAGGTACTTCACGGACGCTTTTTCCGTGCCCTACATGGGCCCGATGTAGACCAACTAGCGTCCGTAGCCTGGCTGTGTGTCGGTGACCTCTTTGGGGAAACTGAAGGTTTTGTCTGTGCAATTATGGATGAAGTTATCATGACGAAAAATTACCGGAGATTTATTATGAAGCACGGCACGGTTGACATATGTCGGGCATGTCATCGTCCGGGAGAATCAATCCGCCACATAATCTCTGGTTGTTCTCGTCTAGCTAACGGTGAGTACTTGCATAGGCACAACCTTGTAGCCAGGATTATCCATCAGCAACTTGCTCTGAAATACTCTCTTGTGGAATCGGAAGTGCCGTACTACAGATATGCGCCCGACCCAGTTCTCGATAATGGTCATATCTCATTGTACTGGGATCAGTTCATCATCGCTGACAGGACTATTGTAGCCAATAAGCCTGATATAGTGGTGGTGGACCGAATCGAGAGGCGTGCAATGATTGTTGACATTACCGTCCCACATGACGAGAACCTCGTGAAAGCCGAGAAAGATAAACTAATCAAGTATATTGACTTGGCTCGCGAGGTTGTCGACATGTGGGATGTGGGCTCAGCGATCATTGTACCGATAGTCGTGTCAGCCAATGGCTTAATAGCCACGAGCCTCGACCAACACCTCAGGAGGCTCTCGTTAGGCGGCTGGATCAAGGGCTTGATTCAGAAAGCAGTACTTCTGGACACAGCTCGCATTGTCAGGCGGTTCCTCTCTCTGGAGCCCAGACCGCCGGTAGCTTGGACCCTGTTCCCGATACCGGTTTTTATTTTTTATTTTTTTTGGGGGGTGGGAAATCATCTCATGACTTCTTCCGCTCTAGGGTGGAGCGGAAGGGCGTGTCAGACTCTTACTGTATAAAACCCAACCCTGTTCCTCCCTGCCCTACGCGCCCAGGGGCGAGGTAACTCTTTCGAATTTATCCTCAACCCCCGGGCAGGCATTGGCCGTGACAGGCCCCGTCCTTTGCTGACAACTCTTTGAGGCGCAGGTGGAACACTACGCGCCGTCGACTCTCGGGCCTGGTGCTGATTGGATGGCGAGTTACCCACTACTCGCCGTCCGCAGGCCCGGGTCTACGGTGGCCGGAGATCGTCTGGCAGCCCCTGGCGTCTCCTGCGGCGGCTGCGGCTGAGGGCGCTAGGGCGACTCTGCCGCTGTTGAGTCTCCCTAACGTGTGCCGCCTCCCTCTTCGCGAGCATTACTGCTTCGCAGAAGGAGCAGACGGCCCCCCATTCCCTCTCGCTCCGTACCATGGCCTGGACCAGGGCACGGCGCGAGAGGTCGCTGCCGCCTATCGCATCCACGAGGACACGGCGATGCTCTGCCCAAGCGGGGCAAACCTCCACCGTATGCTCCACCGTGTCCTCTGGGCGATCCTCGCAGTGGAAACACCTAGGGGTCACCTCCGCCTTGTCCCGATACCGGTGGGATACTATTTTTTATATTTTTAAATGTTTTTTTTCATCTTTTTTATTTTAATATTTAAAAATGTAAAGAATATGTTTAAACATATAAATAAATGGAATAATAATGTTATTTAGTCTCAAAAACTTTACATTCTGGTGACAAGTAACACAGGACCCCACACTAGGATACCCTGTGTCGTGAGGTCCAGTCTCTTATATGACAAGGTTTGTACTATTTGTAGTTGATAAACAGAGACCGAAATATTGGTTGTCAGATTGGTTTATTCCATTTGCATTTTCTTTGTAAACGCCTAGCGTATAATATAGCTAGTGCGCAGTTTTGTGAAAATGGACAACAGCCAGTATGTATAGCTTGCTCACCGTTAGTACTCTAGACTCTTGGTAAAGTAAGTGTGTGGGTTGGTCCTTTAAAATTGCTCTTTGTGCATGCTTTGCAGTGATAAGATGACTTTTACTTGCTGATCCCCAGGTCAAGACACAGTATCCTAGGATTGACTGGCAAAGAGCATGGTAGATCATCTTAAGCGTCAAGATATCTGCCAGTGATCTAAGTCTCTTGAATATATAAAGCAGCTTTCTGACTCGAACACTTAGCGTTTCGATTTGATTTCAAACGCTGTGCAGTTGCACGTGCTGAACTGGACCTATTTGGCGCAGCCGTGGGGCGCACACTTCTTTTTTGTTTCCTACTTTTGTTTTTCTTTTTTTTTATAAATTGTTGTGTGTGCTGTGTGTTTAACTGTGGCAAATATTTTTTTTTTCTTTCTTTCTTTTCTGACCATATGTTTCGGACGAGAGGGACGCGTCCAGTGTCCGCAGTCGTCCTGGGACAATCTCCCACTTGGTTGACGTACGCTCCTTATTTCCGTTTGCTGGTAACGCACGTCCCACGCACCCCTGAATGCGTATTTGGGTGAGTGCAGCGCGGTCCAGTTGGCACCTCAGGAGAGAGACGGGTAGCCGGGAGGAGGCAAACAAATAAAACACTTCACTGCTTCTTGTATTTTCTTGATCCGCAGGTTTCGGCTTCCTTTTTCTTCTAGTTGTTGCCTCTTCGATGGCTGTGTTGCTACTGACTGAGCCGGCAATCGACCCGTCTTTTATATGGCCCTTCATTACCTCAAAGACGCCATACGTATTTTGGACCCAATTTGCGTGTCATTTTTACTTTGAGCCGAAACCTTTGGAGCCTTTATTTATTATTTTTTCATAAAAAACCCTTACATATTATATGTCCTTACATTCCTTAGACCTTATTCTACAATATACAACAATAACATTTTACATAACTTTAAGTAATAAAAAAATCCTAGAACAAAAACTACAAAAATTCTAATATGACAAATTTTCATTATGAACTTTTCCTTATAACTTTGAAACTAGACGTCCGATCGACTTAATTCTTTTTGAGCGATTGTTTTTACATCAAAACCTTTCATTTGACACCAATTTCGTGACAATATCTCCATAAACAAAAAAGGTGATTTTCAAGTTACGTAATTATATACAGTACAAAATTTTACTTAAAAATTCCTTTGAAATTCCTACACATACAGCGTTAATATGTTCTTATGTTACTTATTACACACTAATTAACTTAACTATACGATAATTAACTTAATCATACTAATTAGAAAACAATTATCACTATTATACTCAAATCCAATTAGTTATCATAATGTTCGAGACGCGTGATTGGTTAAAAACTTATTTTTTCCTACCACTACTTGCACTATGGTGCTCAGATAGGGTCTCGTCGCCGACATTCTCCCCCTCGTGCGTCGCACCATTCTCCTGGCTCGGCGATACTCCCGGCACCAACAGCACTATTCTCGAACTGGGTCTCCGCAGCACACCTCCTCGAGTTTCGACGTCGACTATCCTCGTCCGGCCGTCTGGTCCAGGATACACCTGCAGGATTCTGCCGCGTGGCCAGGTGCATCTCGGTAGGCTGTGGTCGACAATCAGCACGATGTCTCCGACTTGCAGGTTCTTGGCGCTGGTTCTTCCGTGTGTCTTCCTCGGCAGCAGAGTGGGCAGGTATTCCCGCAGCCAACGTTGCCAGAAATGGTCGGCAAGTCGCTGCGTAGCCTTCCAGGGGGCTTACTATGAACTCTTATAGCAGGTCAATTTTAGACGAAAAATAAACTGTCGTGCTAGTTCGTACCATGAGCGCGCTAATTAGCAGGCGAGCCAGCGATCACGTGGCCTAAGCCGGTGAGTGACTACGTCACAGCATTTCAGCACTGACCTGCGACTTATCCTACCATCAAGTATTTTTTGACATTTAAACATCCAACAATTGAACTGCCCTGCTGTCATAATTTGCAGCCTTGGGGCCTACTATGAACTCTTAAAGCAGGTCAATTTTAGACGAAAAATAAACTGTCGTGCTAGTTCGTACCATGAGCGCACCAATTAGCAGGGGAGCCAGCGATCACGTGACCTAAGCCGGTGAGTGATTACGTCACAGCATTTCAGCAGACTGACCTGCGACTTATCCTACCATTAAGTATTTTTGACATCTAAACATCCAACAATTGAACTGCCCCGCCGTCATCATTTGCAGCCTTGTGAAACTAACTTAAATTGACCTGTGTCAATTAAAAAATACAACAAAAACGTAAGTAATTGTAAAAATGTGCATAAAATATATTTCGGACGTTATTTCAAAGTATTGTTATACATAGAAAATCCTCTATAAGCAGCTGTGTTATCCTTTATTTTAGATGTGTGATGAAGATGAAATTTTTGAGTTTCTCGAGGCAGTTATTTGTTTCAATATTGTTAAACAAAACGCTAAAATTCAAAGAAATCTTATAGGAAACTCGATAAAACCATTTGCATGTCCTTTTGTTAAACGATATAGGCTCACTAAAGAGCTTGCACTTGAGCTCTGTAACGAGCTACGAGCTTTCATGCCACGCCCTACGAAATCAACAGATTTGTCGATTGAAGTCAAGGTTGGTACATACTAATTTATTCTATTTATCCGGCTAATCATCGTAATCATATGTACCTAATTGATTCTGTTGCTATGTTTCAGGTTTTATTAGCATTATCTTTTTACGCGAATGGTTCGTATCAAAGACCAACAGGTGATATCGCTGCACATTCTGTTGCACAGCAAACAGTATCAACTGCAATCGCACAAATAACAGAATGCCTGAATCTACCACATTTTCGCCGAAAATATATAAAATTCCCAGCTAGCCCTAGTGAACGGCGAGTAAATGTGGGTAAATCCTGTAAAATTCTTTTGATTTTATAACTTTGTTTTACTTATTTCAGATTTTTAAACAAGTTTGGTATGCCTGCAGTTTTAGGTTGCATTGATGGATGTAGCAATAAAACAGCCAACACACCATGAAGAACGTTTTTACTGTAGAAAACAATATCATTCTTTAAATGTGCATGTGGTAGGTATCTTTATTAAGTAATTAGAATAATGTACATTGCAATCATTTTTTAATGTAACACACAGAGTAGACCAAAAACAAAATAGATTAAAAAAGCATGACAGTATATTACAGCCAATTTACACAACAATGATTTATATTTTATACTTTAAAGGTCTACTAACGGTACAGTGGCGCCCTCATTGAATAAAAAATCGTAGCATAACACAGAAAATAAATATTAAAGAATCCAACGTCACGTTTGTTACAAATAGGATAAGTATTTTTACGTTGTTAAAACAGGTCTCAGAATGATTCGTATCCAAAGTAGTAGGCAAAAGTGCCAGAAACGGCTGTTTTTGGTCACTGGATCGTTAGCAGGGCCTTAACACTAAATACTTGATTCTCAACAAAACCAGTTCAAAATGATTGTCTTGAATTTCTATTTAAAATTGTATAAACATATTATTATATGTCAATATAAAAACAATCATCCTATTTGACTATAAGACTACTACTAAGTAATAATAATATACATATTATATGTAGGTACACAAATGAAATGATATCAAACAGTTTTTCTTGTTTGATATAAATATATAAGATAGATTATTATAAGATAAAGTTATTATCCTAGTTAGTGATATTGTGTAAATTAAAAAAATGACTACAATTCTAGATTTGCAACTCAGACATGGAAATTATTAGCGTAGATGCCAGCAATGGAGGAGCAACCCGATCATTCATATGGACCATCCATCCATTAAAAGTACATATGGAGGAGTTTATGTGGCTTTTAGGTATGTAAAAACAAAAAAATACAAAGATTGTCTGAAAACATCTGAGTCTATAATAAAATAAAGTAATGTTTAGATCACCAATTTGTTTATTTTTTCTAGGTGATTCTGGATATCCGTTAAGGAAGACCATGATGACTCCTATTATAGATGCTTCTCTAGTTTCACCTGAGGCTTACTACACTGGATTGCATGTGAGAACTCGTAATGTGATAGAACGAACAATTGGACTTCTTAAAGCACGCTTTAGATGCCTACTAGTACATAGGGTTCTACATTATGAACCTCAAGTAGCGGCATCTATTGTAAATGCATGTGTTGTACTGCACAACATTTGCAATAGAGCCAATGTTCCTGTGCAGGAGATCGATTCTGAAGAAGTTTTAGAAGAAGCGCAATTGCAACCTTCTACTCAAAATATGACAAACAGCACTTCAGAGACGTTCAGACATTCTTCCAGGAGGGCCCAAAATCTTGAACTGCAATATGGCCTCTACTAGAAGAGAGCTTATTGCACATTTGTGGGAGCGCCGACATGTAACCTAGAATGTTAAAATAATTTAAGTACATACATAGCTAACACCTGTAAACAAGCAATTCTTGTTTAAATACATATAATGTGAATCTCAAACAAGGCTCGAACGATTTAATGAAATTTAGTATGCTAAAGTTTCGATCTAGCTAGGTTTCATTTTTATAAAACGTCGTTTTATCCATGTAAAAACCGAGCAAAGCTCGGTCATGCAGGTACTATATTTTTAAATCAGTTATATAATTATTATTAGGAGATTACTAAGTTAATATAATATTTGTCGTCATTAGTAAATTTATGTTTTAAAGTGTATTGTAAGTCAGGAACTAATTACCTATTGTTTATGCTGTCTAATGTAGCTGCTATATGAGAAAGTACATTGCAAATATTTCTTAGGCCTGTGCTTATTTTTTGTGTTGCCTCTTCTCGCACTTGGCTTGATTGGACGAGAGCTCTTCTTGCCATCTCTTGAGACATAGGTGCTGACCGACACCGCCGTCTCCGGGACTGAGTAGACGTCATAGCTTCTGCTGGCTGAGTGAGTTGGGTTGACGTGTTGCCTTGTTGATGCACAAGATCTTCTTGAGACGACTGTTGGACGTGTGGTTTTTGGAAGGACGGTCCAACAGAAATGTTTTCCCCCACAACTTCATCAGGCATTAACAAAATAGATGGGGAGGGTACATTTTGAGAAGCACTTAATGTTGATGCCTGAAATTAATTAATACAAAACTTAGTGACTCTATTATATAACAAGACTAAGAAGTTAGTACCTATGTCATTCTAAATAATAGATAATTAAGTTGATAGACTGAAAATGAAGTCTCAAAAAATTCACTCTTTACCTTTAGGTTTTGCAAATAAATATTTGATTTGATAAAGAGTGAATTTTAATTATATTTAGTATGCTTTTAACTCTATGTCTAATAAGGATATTATAGTTAATTCTCTTACATATTGAGTGTCAAAACAAAAGTTCATGGCTACAAATTTTGAGTACTTTTAATTCTAATTTCTTCAACAAATTGGAGTACCTAATTACACTATTGCTATTTTAATAAAGTTGGAAATGTAAATCTATTTTTATTTACAAAAATTCTACTTACATGAGTGTTTTCTGTGTGAAATGGGTCCACTTGGATTCCTGGAAGACCCGCACCATAATCCTCACCAGGAATTGACAGATATTTTTTTTCTATATCTGTAAAAGCTGCCGGTTCATTCTGTTATCAGCTCACCGTGAAAACTTAGGTGGAGTGAGAGTTAAGTGAACTGTCATTCCACCTTGATTGTATGGACTGACAGCCCACTTCACATTTACTTCACCTAAGTTTGCACGGTGAGATTTTACAGAATAGCACTGCAGGTATATAACATGGTCCCCCACCAGTGTGTAATTGGGACGTTCGGATAGTGGCACATTTTCTTTTTAATTTTCCCTTGTAATCTATCCAATACTGCAAAAACAAAATAGTACATGTAAAACCTATCTATTTAAGTAGTAAGTCAAAGGTTGATTAATAATTAACATAATTTTATTCATGTAATTAATAATTTAAATAATTGTAAAACTTACAGCCCAAGTTTTCCAATCCTTGTTAGCACCACCAACAACCGAATTTAGCTTTTCTGTCACCTCAGTCCACATTCTTCGGGACATTTCCCGAGCTTGAGCACATTTGTTGTAGCCCATAGCGATCAATAGCAATGTCTTTGTGAGCATTCAAAAAATCCCACAAAGTTTCTAATTGTTCGTAAGAAACTCTTCTTGAAGGCATGATCACAAACACTTGCCTGCCACTTACGGACACGGCCGCAAAACTAATTTCTATTCTACTTTCAGTTAATAATCTAAAGTTAAACTTGAAACAACAAAAACTAACTTACATCTAAATGCTCGTAATTTTTTTTTATTTACCCTGAAGGGAAGGCTCAAGTCTTATGATCATATTGCCTAGTCTTACGTAGTGTATTTTTACTTTTTTTCCATGATAATGCAGATGTAACACATTCTAATGTTTTTTGCAGTCTTTGGCAACAAATGTGTTGAGTCAGCCTTCTCGGCAAACTTCGCTGAGGTAGTCGATACTACAATAAAATTCTCAGCTCCAATTTACCGACATCGCGCCTGTTTCAATGATTCCACATATTGTTCGATTGCGTATACACTTGAGACACAAAACTACACCAATTCGCTCTCACAAATAATGGTCAAATTCCTTTTTTTGCCACGAAACAATGTTTCCTTCATCACTCTTTTTAACTGTTATCTTAGACACCTAATTAATTTGTATTAAAACCGTAAAACCGCTTATGTATTTTAGAACGTTTAATTTTTATTAATCTTACTTAATCTGTGCTGCCAGCTTACTGAGCCGTATGTAGCAGGCCAACAGTTGACCTGCTGCAGGTCAAATATTGGCTTGCTGCAGGTCAGTGGGAAATGCTCATGGTACAAACACAAAACCTGTCAGGTTAACATGCTGTGTTGAACTGCCCTGCACTTGGCAAATATTTTTAAAGTTTATGGTAGGCCCCCAGGTAGGTCTGCCCGCGAGCTCGCTGTCGTCGAAGCTGCCGATTCTCGCAGCGCCACAGGATCGCCCGATGAGGAAGTGGTTCGGTGTAAGTGCTTCCTCTTCAAGGTTCTCGGAGAGGTGAGTGAGAGGTCGAGAATTGACTATGTGCTCGGCCTCTAGGAGGAGAGTGTGGAGTATCTCCTCACGTGGATGCCTTTCATTGAGTGTGGCGTCTAGTGCGGTTTTGATAGATCGCACTAGACGCTCCCATGCACCGCCCATGTTTGGCGCACCAGGGGGAATGAATTTCCACTGCACGCCGATCTTCTCTGCTTCTGAGGTGAGGTCTTCTTGCTTTATGTTGTCGAGCGCTTCTTTTAATTCTTTATTAGCGCCGACGAAGTTGGTCCCGTTGTCACTGTAGATTTTCTTCGGCATCCCTCTTCTCGCGGCGAATCGTCGTAGCGCCATGATCATGCTGTCGGTGGATAGTGAAGGAGTCAGCTCAATGTGCACAGCCCTTGTTGTAAGGCATGTGAACAGAGCTCCCCATCTCTTCTCGTGCCGTCTTGCTACGGTGATCGTCATTGGGCCGAAGTAGTCTACGCCAGTGCACGTAAAGGGGGGTTTCCCGTGCATCAGCCTTTCAGCAGGTAAGTTGCCCGTTGGCAGTTCTTGTGGTCTTGCCTTCTTCGTTTTGCACCACTGACATTGGTGCTGAACTGTCTTGATTGCTGACCTCAATCCCAGTACCCAGAAGCGTTGTCGTATTTCATTAATCACCGTTGCGTGATTCCCATGGTTGAAGCGGCGGTGGAATTCTTCTATAATGAGCCGAGTTGTCTTGTCCTTGCTGTCGAGCACGATGGGTCGCTTATAATCCCTGGTCACACCCTGTATCGCGTCGATTCTTCCTTTCAGCCGCAGGAGACCTTCTTCCATCACTATGTCGAGCCTTTTCAGCTTGCTGCTGCCCTCTAATTGCTTCCCTTGCTGTAGAGACTTGATGTCTTCTCGGAAGCTTTTTTCTTGACTTCCTTTTAGCAATAGAGTTTCAGCTTTCTCTAATAGTTCGGTGTCTAGCGGTACGTATTTCCTTTCTTTTGTTTTAGAAGGTCTGTGTTGTTTCTCAACAGACTTTGCCCCTTTTCTTTGCGTTATTTTCCAGGTGGGATCTTCTTTGCAGACGTTGACCTTCATCCTTTTTCTGCAGAGTTGTAAGAACTGCAGTACTCTCGCTGTAGCTCGCCAAAGTCTCTTCCATGAGGAGAATCTCTCAGGATCTGGTGATGGATAAGAGGTGTTCGCTATTGCTGTGACGTCCGTTGCCTTTTCTTCGCCGGTGGTTTCCTTCTTAAAGGTTCTTGGTGCTGGCCAATGAGCTGCTTCTTTTCTTAAGAAGCTTGGTCCAGTGTACCACCGATGGTTGCAGTCGAAGTCGTCTGGAACGTTGCGCGTTGCGTCATCTGCTGGGTTCTGCGCTGAAGGTACCCATCTCCAGTCCTGTGGTTTGGTAAGATCTTCTATCTCCGCTAAGCGATGAGCCACGAACGTCTTGAAGGTTCTGGGGTCCGTCTTTATCCAGGAAAGCACGATGCTGGAGTCTGTCCAAAAGGTCTTCCTTGTGACCTTTAGGTCCATTTCCTCTTCCACTGAATGTGCCAGTCTGCTTCCTAGGAGAGCTGCCTGCAGTTCGAGCCTTGGGATGGACACTGGCCTCAATGGAGTGACTCTTGCCTTCGCTGCCACTAAGCTGACGTGGTAAGTCCCATTTTGATCTTCTGTCCTCCAGTAGACTACCGCTGCATAAGCCAACTCGCTTGCATCCGTAAACGTGTGCAGCTCCCCCTCGGTGCGACGTGGCGCCAGGCATCTTGGGACCTGCAGGTCTTGGAGCAGCTTCATCTTCTCCAGGTAAGTCTTCCATGCTTCGTACTCCTTTCCTTCTATTTCCTCATCCCAACCTACGCCACTTCGCCATATATTCTGAAGCAGCTTCTTCCCTTGGATGAGAACTGGTGATGCCAATCCCAGTGGATCAAAGGTTGACATCACTGCGCTGGTGACTTCCCTCTTCGTAGGCACCTTGAGTCCTCTTGCTATTTCCTCTGGTGTGTTCCGGAGGTTTGCCCTGAAGCCGATGGAGTCCCTTTTCGTGAACCAGCGCAGTCCCAATGTCTTCTCTTCCTTTTCGCCAAGGTCTACTTCTGTCTTCTCTACGGTGTCAGTCTTCACGTCTTGCAGCAACTCAGGTTGATTTGATGCCCATCCCCTGAGTTCAAAGCCTGCCTTCTTGTGTATGAAGTCTACCTGCGTTGTCACTCTTCTGAAGTTTTCTTCTGAATGGAAGCTGTGTAGGTAATCATCCATATAATGGTTCAGCTCGACCGCCCTTACTGCATCTGGATACTGATCTTTGTAGTCCGCTGCGTTTCGGTTCTTCACGTAGATTGCTGTGCTCGGAGATGATGTTGCGCCGAAAATAACCGATGTCATCCTGTATTCTTTCGGCGACACGTCACGACGATCCCCGCGCCATAGAAATCTCAGGCTATCTCTATCTTCTGGCCGAATGCGAACTTGAAGAAACATTTCCTTGATGTCGGCGGCTACCGCTAGCGGTCCTTGTCGAAACCTCAGCAGTATCCCGAAGAGTGACTGAAGTAGATCCGGTCCTGGCAGTAAAGCATCGTTGAGGCTCTTTCCTTTTGATTTGGCTGCAGCGTCGAAAACGATCCTTATCTTCTTCTTTAGCGGATGTACCACGGAGAAGTGAGGGAGGTACCATTTTTTCTTGGAGTCTTCTTGTCCAACAGGTGCTTCTTCTGCATACTTGCTGTCGATAAGGTGCTGGATCTGTTTGATGTATTCTGCCTTCAGCTGAGGGTCCTTGTCCATCTTCTTTTCAATATTGAACAACCGGTTCTTTGCAGACGCGTAGCTCTCAGGCATCTGTTCATCTTCATTCTTCCATAAGAGTCCAGCTTCAAATCGTCCATCTTCAAGTCTTCTGCAAGTCTTCTCTAGGATGGTGAGCGCTCGTCCTTCTGAGTCTGTAGTGGGTCTTCTCGGTTGTACACCTAGTGCCTCGATTGCAAAGTGGTCCTTGATGGCTTGATGCATTTCTTCTTCTGGTGTGCATACATGCAGACACGTGTTCAGGAAATGTACTACTCTTGCAGCTCCGGTGTCTGACCCGTGGAGCACCTATCCAAGTCCTGTTCTTGAAGCAACTGGTTCTCCTGGTTTCCCTCTTCTTACTTCTTGAGTTACTATTAACTCCCAATTATCTTGACCAATGAGCAGCTGTGGTGACTCCCCTTCATAGTATAGAGAGTCGACGATTTTCTTCAGATGTTGGCATTCTTCTATCCTTTTCTTCTCTAAGAACTGTGGTGCAAGCTTCAACTCGTTGATAGTCCGGACTCTCTTCAAAGTCTTCTTGTTTCCTTGATGAACCCCCTTCACGGCAAGGTCCAGCATCTGAGAATCCTTCTTCTTTATTAACCTGCCTCCTACTGTCTCGATGACCAGTTCTTCTCTTTTTCCTTGAGCGCCAACTTCTTCTGCCACTTTTTCGTCAATAAGTGACACTGTTGACCCTTCATCCATGAGGGCCAATATTCTTTTTGATCCTTTTGACCCGAAGACTTCTACTGGGACGATCTTCAGGTATGCCCTTGCGCAGTTGGCTGCATTCACCGATGCCATAACGCTCACCACTTCTTCTTGTATTCCCGTCTTCGTCTCTCCCGAGGTGCTGTCTTCTACGTGCAGCAGATGATGATGCCACCTTTTGCATTCCTTGCATGGTGGTTTCCTACAGCTCTCCTTTCTATGCCTCCCTTGAAGACATTTGAAGCAGACGCGGCTTTTCTTTACCGTCGCCCACCGATCTTGCACCGACGCCTTCTGGAACTTCTGACAGTCGATGAGGAAGTGTCCACTCTCACACATAGGACAAATCTTCTCTACTGATTGTCTTGAATCCCTCTCCTTGAAGCCCTTTTCTCCTGTTGAATGCGTCGCTTGTCGATGAGTCCTCTTGAATCCGCTCCTCTCTTCTGAAGTCGCGAAGGCTCCACACTTGTCTGCTTCGATGTTTAGGAACTTGGAGACCATCGTCAGGTCGGAGAACTCGCCTTCTTCTGATGCCGCAGTGAAGTCATACCATCGGAACTTGAGAATCGTTGGCATCTTTTCTATAATCTGTTTCACCATTTCCGGTGAATGCAGGTACTGTGTTTTCTTCAAACCCCTTATTGCTGCTACGCTGTTGTTGATCTGGCTTGCGAAGACGCATATATCCCTTGGATTTTCAGAAATCTTCGGTAACGCCTTGACCTTATCCAATTCTGCCAGCACCAGCGCATCAGGTCTTCCATATCTTCTTCTGAGGGCCTGCATCACTTCCAACGGAGAGGCTTCAGAGTACAGCAGGCTCTTGATAGCTTCTCTTGCGTTGCCCTTCAGTGCTCTTCTTAGTCGAGCCATATTTTGAACTTCGTTGAACATTGGTGACGTATCTTCGTAGACAACCTTGAAGGCCAACCACTCGCTGCTGTTGCCGTCGAAGTAGGGTAACTCGTGGATATACTTCGGCTGCGCTACTGGTCCTCCTCCTGTGTTAAGGGCTTCTCTTAACGCAGTCGTTAACGCTTGAATCGCGCTCGTACCTTCTTTCGATGAGGAGTTCTGTTCAGGTTTCACCTTCTGTGGCTCTTCTGAAGGGTGTTGACCTCGTAGCTCAGGTTGTTCCTTGTTGCCTTCTCCTAACACGGATGTCTCGATCCAGTTCTGCACCTGTGCTGTTCTTTCTTCTTGGTCTTCCTGGTCTTCATCCACGGAGTCCTCATTTTCACATTGTGTTAGTTCCCATCTGACACGGGCTAGCTGTGCCGCAGCCTGAGCTTTCTTCAAATCCAGGCGTGCTAATTCCAATCTGGCTTCTAGCTCGCGTCTTCTGGCCGAGGAGCTCGTGGTCTTCGTGGACCTGGCGCGACGACCGACCCCCATGGGCTTAAGGGTTGTGGTGGAACCACGCACGCCCTTGTCCGGAATATCCTCTGGAGTCTTCTTGGTCGTTTCCTTCTGTGCGGCTTCATTCTTCTTCTGTTCATACTTCTTGGACGCCGCCGTAGTAGCAGCCGTAACCACCGACTCATTCGATGTAGTGCCCTCTGTGGTCGCTGTACCCGAAGAAGTGTTCGTTCCCGACGTAGTTGCTGTTCCTGATGTCGCCGACGCTGACGCAGACGTGACCCCTTCTGATCCTGGCGTTTCTTCTGTCGCGTCCTTATCCGAAGGACGGGACCCAGAACGTGAGGGAGCATCCTTCTGCGACCTGGTTACTGGCATCTTGAACGCAATCTTCTGAATCTTCTGAACTCTTCTGTATTCTTCTGGCAGGGATCCGGCTCGAAGGACCAACTGTTTCGGACGAGAGGGACGCGTCCAGTGTCCGCAGTCGTCCTGGGACAATCTCCCACTTGGTTGACGTACGCTCCTTATTTCCGTTTGCTGGTAACGCACGTCCCACGCACCCCTGAATGCGTATTTGGGTGAGTGCAGCGCGGTCCAGTTGGCACCTCAGGAGAGAGACGGGTAGCCGGGAGGAGGCAAACAAATAAAACACTTCACTGCTTCTTGTATTTTCTTGATCCGCAGGTTTCGGCTTCCTTTTTCTTCTAGTTGTTGCCTCTTCGATGGCTGTGTTGCTACTGACTGAGCCGGCAATCGACCCGTCTTTTATATGGCCCTTCATTACCTCAAAGACGCCATACGTATTTTGGACCCAATTTGCGTGTCATTTTTACTTTGAGCCGAAACCTTTGGAGCCTTTATTTATTATTTTTTCATAAAAAACCCTTACATATTATATGTCCTTACATTCCTTAGACCTTATTCTACAATATACAACAATAACATTTTACATAACTTTAAGTAATAAAAAAATCCTAGAACAAAAACTACAAAAATTCTAATATGACAAATTTTCATTATGAACTTTTCCTTATAACTTTGAAACTAGACGTCCGATCGACTTAATTCTTTTTGAGCGATTGTTTTTACATCAAAACCTTTCATTTGACACCAATTTCGTGACAATATCTCCATAAACAAAAAAGGTGATTTTCAAGTTACGTAATTATATACAGTACAAAATTTTACTTAAAAATTCCTTTGAAATTCCTACACATACAGCGTTAATATGTTCTTATGTTACTTATTACACACTAATTAACTTAACTATACGATAATTAACTTAATCATACTAATTAGAAAACAATTATCACTATTATACTCAAATCCAATTAGTTATCATAATGTTCGAGACGCGTGATTGGTTAAAAACTTATTTTTTCCTACCACTACTTGCACTATGGTGCTCAGATAGGGTCTCGTCGCCGACACCATAGCCGTATGTGTGTAGTTTAACTGTGAACAATGATAGTGCCGATGTTTATTTTTGTTACGCTGAAATTAATGTTTTTTCCACGTTATTAGTTAGGTAGACTGAGTCCATTCCACCTCGACTTACAGTATGGCATTTAAATATGAGCCTTGCAACGTGTTATTTAGAGTGGATATTTCAACATTACATGTGACTGTCACAGGTGATCAACGCATGAACAAAGCGTCGTCAACGCGTCGTGCACTTCTTTTAACTTAATGTTGAAATATCCATTCTCAGTAACACGACGTAAAGCTCACATTTCAATGCCACAGTGTGAGTTGAGTTGGAATGGAGTCGGCTTTGCGTCGATGTAATGTGCGAAGACCTTAAGCATATTCAATGAAAAATTTAACGAAATAGGTATTATCGGTTCTATCTTTCTTGCCGTTATGAGGGCCCGAATCGTGTCTATCTTAAAACAATTGTATAAAGTCATAGCGTACTCAACTACTCACAGCTAAAAGGTAAGTAAGACAACGCAAATAGTTGTTGCATCGCACCCAGCGATGCGCGCTGCTCTGACTAGCATCGAGAATGATAAAAAGTTTAGAAAATAAAACATTTGGTTTGACTGAACAGAAACAACAAATGACTAAATATATATAAGTACAGGGTGTAACGGAAAGGTGTGGTCATATATTCAGAACTGCATCTGCCCATCGATATGAACAACTTTCTTTAAGAAAACCTGAGGAAATTCTCAAAAATTGTTTTTACTTCCCCCACTCAAACGTCAGTCCAGACGCCAAAAAGTGACATACTACGTCCGCTCGCTTGCTCTGGTATTTTTACGCGCAAGCGCCGCCCGGGTCCCGTTGCCAATTTAAAGCTCAATATCTCGTAAACTCCGGCAGCCACACGCAAGTAAAAACTACGTGTGTATAGCTGATGATAACTTTGTATGGAAAGTACAATTTTTTTGGGAATTTAAAATTTTTTCTTACAGATAGTTGTTTATTTCCATGGGCAGAACCGGTTCTCAAAATATGACCACACCTTTCCGTTACAGCCTGTATTTGAATTGATTTTAAATCACACTTTAAATGATTTACTGAGATTATTACTTACCTTTTTAAAGTTACTTTGACTTTAAATAATTATGATCCATTAAATTGTTTAAAACTCTATTAATTAACATGATTTTAATTCATAAAATAAAAATCTAGTAGAAATTGTGTAATACGTATAATATTATAGAGGTATGCGGAAAAGAGTGTAAAGTCCCACAACTTCCACTGAAAAGGCAGGATCCTCCGACCAGACGGGTGTTGTGTCTGGTCCGGGCAACTGCCCGTCTGGTCGGAGGATCCTCCCTTTTCAATGGAGGTTGTTGGCAGCTGGTGGCTCAGGAACTGTTGGTGGCTGATCGTTTGCTTCCTGTATGACGTAGGCCGGCTTCAGACGATCAACACTGACGGTAACTTCCTTACCCCGTACGTCAAGCCTGTAGTATTTGGGATGGCGCTGTATAACTTTGTACGGCATATGGTGGTTCTAGCGGTCTTCGAACAAAGTCCTGCCGCAAGAACACAGGTGATGATTCGCTGAGACTATGCAGTAAGTAAAATGGTCCTTTTCTGTGACAGGATGCGGGCCTTGGTGTCAGGTTGGCCATGCGAGTTCGTAAGCGCGTTGCAAGGTCAGTGACGTCAGATGTCTTGTAGTCATCACGTCGGGGTCACCATTATAGAGGTATGCGGAACAGGGTGTAAAGTCCCGCAAACCTCCGTTGAAAAGGGAGGATCCTCCTACCAGATGAGCGATGTAGGAATTTTGCTGTTGTAGTTCGTATGTAGCGTCATAGATGTCGCTACAATATCTGCACTTAAAAATATTAAAAAAGCAGCTTCAAGAATAACGTTTTTCGGCTTAACTGTACAAACCATCGAATACTAAGCTGCTGATTTGCGAAGATTACTCGTACGTATGGTGTGGCCGCTTTTAAGTGACCTTTTCAATTTGGTCGGAAAAATCGAAAATTTACAGGAACGAATGTTCATGAATCATTTTAATTTGTTTTAATGTATGCCATGTTTCTTAATGTTTTGGGTACTGCGTATTTCATCGTTACCACAAGACTAAAGTTAATCAAAGTTTTTTATCTTCGTAACGTGTAAAGTTACAAAATCTAAAATTCTAGACGTTATAAGCGTCTCCTACGGGTATTTTTTGCAGCTGTTTGTTTGGTTGTAAGTGTATTGGTTTACTTGCAAATCCGTTTTTTCAGATTTGTGAAACCATTTAATTACATTGGTTTACGTCAACCAAATCAAAAACTAATGTTTAAACCATTTTAAACAAATTAAGGTCTTTTACTTGTATATTTTCAAACTTCTGTGTTGAGCCGTTTTCAAGATCTGGGAAATCCCAAAACGTTACCGTAGCAAAATCTTAATTAACTTTTAAGAACCATAACACACACAAATTTTGTTATTTACAAACATTTATTATGCAAAAAAAAAAGCTATCTACTGAATTTTTTTAAAACGATTTTGCCTGGGTCCGTTTCAAACGTTACTCCAGCAAAATCTGTTTTTCTCAAATAACTTTATAACTACAATTTACACAATTTTTGCTGCAAATTGTTCCTTATGACACTAATTATTTGTTATAGTCTCATCTCTCTAAAAGCACAATAGTTTGCCCAGCTATTGGACACATTTTTCTAGTAGAATTTTAGCTTTCATTCAGAAATGAGAGACACTTTCAATCAATGACAAACAAATTGTTCCTTATGACACACTAATTATTTGTTATAGTCTCATCTCTCTAAAAGCATAACAGTTTGCCCAGCTATTGGACACATTTTTCTAGTAGAATTTTAGCTTTCGTTCAGAATTGGGAGACACTTTCATTCAATCAATGACAATTATTAATAATAAAATTGTCACTTGATTCCATTGACATATAAATTATTATGTCAATGCTTGATTCAACAATCAACATCAACTACAATCAACACATGTCAATGTCATCACAGACTTTTTTGACGTTGACACTTCTGACTTCATATTTCAATAATAGTGGTTATTGCAAGAAGTTATTGTGATATTTTTTTACATATTTTGTAAGTTACATGAATGTAACTAAATACCGAAGCGTAGCTACACTTCTTACCCAGGTTTGTTAATAAATTTTATAAGGCAAACCAACTTAGATTTAACTGTTACCTTTTGTATCCCTAACCTCAATAAAAACATAACCATACCCATAGATTATACACTGATACTGGTAACCATACCTTTTGATATTATTAAAGAGGATTATGAAAATGGATGCTGCTACAAAGCACACGTCAATAAAAGAAGGAAAAGCTGAAATACTTCTCAAAACTGACCAGGTTTTCTATAACCCAGTGCAAGAATTTAACAGAGATTTGAGTATAGCTGTGTTGACAATATTTACCAATGACTACAAAGCTGAGCAACTTGAGAAAAATGAAAAGTACGCTAAAAACAGTAAATATAAGGAAAAAGTTGATACAGAGGTTTGTTTATCATTTATTTACTTCTAATTAGATTAAGACAAAAGTTTGTAGAATCTGAATTGGAATAAATTAATAAACATTTTCAAAATAGCCATAGTCAGCATAGTTGGAAGAAAGTTAGGCTGACTGCTCAGTTTAAGCTGACAGACAAACATAATAGTTTTGCTAATTACAGAAGCTATTTTTAATAAATTCACTGAATTAAAGTCAATCTTTAGTTTTGCCCTATAAAAGTGGAGAATAACTACTATTCGAGGATATCAGAACATGAAAATAATTTTAAATTACAATTTAACATTTTTTTATGATATAAAAAACACAAACTGAGTGTAAGTGGCCATTTTTATATAAATAACAGGTAATATTAAATTTTTCAGGTAAATATAACAATACTAGAAGCTCTATCAGCAACTGGACTAAGAAGCATACGGTATGCTAAAGAAGTGCCAAATGTCACTAAGATTGTTGCCAATGACCTGTCCCAGCAGGCCGTGGAGACTATCAAGGAAAATGTGGTGCATAATGATGTGAAGGACCTGATTGAGACCAGCCAGGATGACGCTTGGTGAGACTTAGTATAACTATGCAGTTTTTACTGTAAGCTAGTTGATTGATTATTTAAAAAAAAATAGTGTAGAAAAAAGGAAGACCAGACAAACATAAAACAAGAACAAACAAACAGTTATATCTATTTTTTCTTGCTTTATATTCAGATTCTTACATGTTTTAGTATGCATGTCTCAACAGAAAAGAATGAACCTGCTTAGACTTAGATTTTGGTGCCAAGCACCCAACGTATCATTCAATCATACATTAACTCGTTTGTGTGCCCACAACCCACCTCCAAATGTGCCTCTGATTCGTTGTTATGACATAGCTATAGTTGGTTTGTGTTCACGCACAGGACCCGACTAGCGAGTCCCAAACTATGTATGCTTTAAAAATTAAATAGGTATATTAAGGGCAAAACAGTTATTTTGTTCTGATTAAAAGTATCAGAATAAAATTCATTTGCAACTATATTGGAGAACACTCAGTTCGGTTGACGTGCCGGGTGCTTTGGGCACAGGGTTCCCGATACGTAATCATTGCGGGTCGCGCGGATGTTGTTCGAAGGTTTGGTAGAGAGGAAATAGAAAATGCATTTGCTTGTTTAGTCTAAACTGACCTTGAGTGTATTACTGTCCTATGGAAAGGACTACAACACAAATCAGAATATGATATTTAACTTGGAATTAAACTACTGAATTAAACAGTATCAATAATCAAGTGATACAGGTATCTCCAAACTTTATGGCTTGTGGGAACATCGTACTATGTTGCATTGCGCAGAACGCACTTTATTAAAGTATCAGCGCCCAGCGGGACTGACAGACGAGGCGGCGGGGCACCGGGGGCACATCCCCGGGGGCACATCCCCGCGCGCCCTTCACTCACCCGCACTCGCACACGCGGGACCGAACTGCCCACTTAGCCACATAACTTTTATAATAGCGCTAACGCTAACGCTTCGTGCAAAATGTATGGCAAGGACATTACCTGTGGAGAGAACTGTCACGTGACTCACGCCCAGTACTGTCGTTCCTCTGGTGTGTGTTACGTCTGTATACTGCACACGCGCGCAGATTCGTGCTTTCGTACAGTCGAGCTCTTATTACTTTGTTGTTGATATAATTAATTTGTTTAGTTAACTTTTTTTTATTGTTATTGACAACTCTTGTTTTTGTTGTGTTAATTATTTGTTAAAAATGCCTCGCGGACGATAAATCATATTTTTAGGAATATATCGGGTTATTATATTTCCGTTTTTTAGTTTCGTTGATGTTTCTCCAAATAAAAAGAGCGAATCAAAAATAATGAGACGACTCTGACGTATAGATACGTCCATCAATTATCTACGTATACGATTTAAATGAAATATTTGTTTATAGATTAGAACACATCATCAGCCTTTTAATGTCCCCACTGCTGGGGCACAGGCCTCCTCTCTGTGAGAGGGTGTGGGCCGTAATCCATCACGCGGGCCCAATGCGGATTGGTGGATGTCACATGTCTTCGAATTGTTTCTAGGACATGCCGGTTTCCTCACGATGTTTTCCTTCACCGTTTTGAGAGCAGTAGTGATGAAATAATCTACACAAAGTAAAGCGCCTGCCTGGGTTTGAACTCACGACTTACAACTTGTAAGTCGCGGCCAATACTACTGGGCCACCACTGCTCTACTGGTCCACCACTATATATAAACTAGCGACCCGCCCCAGCTTCGCTAGGGTACAAATTATACATATAAACCTTCCTCTTCAATCACTCTATCTATTAAAAAAAACCGCATCAAAATCCGTTGCGTAGTTTTAAAGATTTAAGCATACATAGGGATATAGGGACAGAGAAAGCGACTTTGTTTTATACTATGTAGTGATAAATATGCTATATGTATAAATAGTTGCGTTTTATTTGTATGATGCCTACTTTAAATATTTAAATTATTTCCGACATGACTATACCTGCGCGGAGTTGCACTCGCAGCTAACTTCACACAAGCCATAACGTTTGAGGATACCTGTACTGAGAAGTGCCCATCATCATACCCATATATCCGAACTCAGAAAACCAATTTAATGTTTCATCCTTGTTTCCAGCATGTTAATGTACAAACACAAACAGAACTGGAAACGTTTCGTGGCAATAGACCTGGACCCTTACGGCTGTCCCTCCATATTCCTCGATGCAGCAGTCCAGAGTATACAGGAAGGAGGCCTACTGCTGGTGACTGCCACAGACATGGCTGTACTGGCGGGAAACACTCCTGAAACTTGTTACTCAAAATATGGGGCTATTAGTTTGAAGACAAAGTGCTGTCATGAGATGGTGAGTAGAAAGTAGGTGAATTGAACAAATGTTCATAGGACAGTATTTGCTTTATTTATTTATTTATTTACACTTCATGCAACTAAAGTACAAAGGCGGACTTAATGCCTTGGGCATTCTCTACCAGTCAACCAAGGGTGGTGGAGAGATAATATGGCAGGTGCATAAAAAAAAAAAAACAAAGCAACACCAAGTAGAAATATTAAAAAAAAAACGTGAACGAAAATATATATATTAATAATAAACATACATATATATTTAATATAATAACTACCAATAAATGTATATATGTATATATATAAAGTAATAAATAAGGTTTTTGAGACGACTCTACTCCTTGTGTACCCTTGTGTTCCTTGTGTGTTGTGTGTGTATCTCTGCTTAAACGTAAAATGACGATTTAATCTAATAGAAGCAGTGTTTTTCTACCAGCATTTAACTGAATGATCTTCCAAACATTTTATTGGCTTAGAGCAGTGGTGGCCCGACTTACGAGTTGTATGTATTTATTTATGAAAACATGACAACAGAAAGAAATTTCTTCCAGCAGACTTTTTTTTTTGTGGGAGGGCGTGTCAGACTCTTACTGACTCTAAAACCCACCCCTATTCCTTCCCTGCCTGAGTGCCCAGCGGTGCGGTAACTCATGTTGAGAATTTATCCGCTACCCCTAGGCATGCAGGCACCGGCCACGATAGTCCCCGTCATTGCGACTAGAAAGTTGGTTGAGAAATGTAGACACAATGTGTATAAATAGATATAGAAACATAAAATAGACTAGAATACATAATTCATACATAAAATATATATATGTATGTTGTGGATTCAAACCCAGACAGGCGCTTTTTTTTTTTTTTGGGGGTTGTGGAAAATCATCCAATGACTTCTCCCGCTCTCAGTGGAGCGGGAGGGCGTGTCAGACTCTTACTGACTAAAACCAACTCCTGTTCCTTCCCTGCCTGAGTGTCCACTGTGTGGAACTGGGGGGAAAAAAAGGCAGGCGCTTTAATTTGTGTAATTTATTTCATCACCACTGCTCTCGAAACGGTGAAGGAAAACATTGTGAGGAAACCGGCATTCCTAGAACCAAAAAAAATCGAAGACATTGTGACATCCCTCAACCCGCACTGGGTTCGCGTGGTGGATTACGGGCCATTCCCTCTCCTAGAGAGGAGGCCAGAGTCCCAGCAGTGGGAAAATTATAAAGGCTGATTATGTTTTATGCTATATTATCCTACAATGCTCACTACTGGGCAAAGGCCTACTTCGTGTTTTCCAGGCCCACATTTATTGCGCCTCCCCGAACCTACTCCGTACGCGTTCAGGTCGTCTGGTTACCGCTTTCTGCGACCCAGCAGTCATCAAACGAGCACAAGCGGCAGACGATTTTTAAAAATACTTAATATTTTCCAGGCTCTAAGGATATTGCTACAATGCATAGAATCGCATGCCAACCGCTACAGTCGCTACATAGTGCCACTGCTCAGTATATCTGCAGACTTCTACATCCGCGTGTTCGTGAGGGTCTTCACCGGCGCCATTCACTGTAAGAACACTACTAGGTAAGCACTCGCTAGTGCTACAATGTAAAGTTATAGCTTCAGTCGCTACATCGTGTCTCTGCTCAGTATTTCTGCAGACTTCTAAATCCACGTTTTCGTGAGGGTCTTCACCAGCGCCATTCACTGTTAGAACACTACTAGGTAAGCACTCACTAGTGCTACAATGTATAGTTATAGCATCAGTCGCTACAGTCCGCTACAGAGTGCCACTGCTCAGTATATCTGCAGACTTCGACATCCGCGTGTTTGTGAGGGTCTTCACCGGCGCCATTCACTATACGAACACTACTAGGTAAGCACACACTAGTGATACAAGGTGTAGTTATAGCTACAGTCGCTACACCGTGCCTCTGCTCAGTATATCGGCAGACTTCGACATCCGCATGTTCGTGAGGGTCTTCACCGGCGCCATTCACTATACGAACACTATTAGGTAAGCACTGACTAGTGCTACAATGTATAGTTATAGCTACAGTCGCTACACAGTGCCTCTGCTCAGTATATCTGCAGACTTCGACAACCGCGTGTTCATGAGGGTCTTCACCGAAAAATTAAAATGATCACTCGTAATTATGAGCTGAGGAGGTGAGAAAACATACTAACTTATAACCAAAGACACAATATACTTAAACACAAGTTTTATTTTATCAATATCGAAAGTTTCACATTTAACCCGTCGGGGCTCAACGCCGCACCAGTGAGGCAGGGCGAGAAAAATTATTAATTATCAAAAATTATAATTATTATTATTAAAAACGCAAAAAAAAATAATTAAACGCCGCGGTACCTGACACTTCCTGATGGTAAGCGATGATATTTCGGTGAACGATAGAGCACGCTTATCTAGAAGTAACTCATCACCAGTCATCTTGACTTACCTGGGTTATAGCTAGTACGGAAACAGTTTCGGTCTTAGATTTTTTAAAATTTTATATGTACTCAAATAGAGCTTCACTTTTCCAGCAAACTAGCCATGGTGTACCAATGCACTGGATGCGACAACATCACCCTGCAACCTATGGGCGGCTTCAAACCGAACCCAACGGAGAAGAACCCGGCGCAAATGAAGTCCTACTTACCGTCAGCGCCACCTGTTGGCGAGCACTGTGTCAATTGTAACCAGAGGCATCATGTAAGTAAATTATTAGCTGAAAAATATTATCCTGATTCCATGCATGCGTCCATGTTTTTTTACTTTTGCTTGATTTCAATCGGTTTAGTGTTTAAAAATTACTGATATCTTGAAGCGAGACCAATTGTTTTCAAATTATACGTCGCGCTATCGCGCAGATTGCCAGTTAGAAAAAATCTTTAAATTTTGAAATTATAGTGTGCATTTCTCTCATCACATGCCACATCTGATGTATGAAAGAAGGTATGCTGCGCTGACCCAAATATTGAAAGTAGGAAGTTCAAAATGAAGTAAGTTATAAACCTTTCAAATCTGGTGGAAAGGGAAACTGTCAAGTAATAGAAAAAGGATGCACACACTGACATATGACGTCAGCGCCATTAGGTTACGCGTGTACAAAAGAGATAGCGAGATGTTCACGCTACGCCCCGCATTCTTCCTGATACCAATATTTAAAATCCTAATTGCTACTTCATTTAATAACCAATTTTAATGCAGCTGCTGTTATTTGTTATTTCATTTAAGGCACTATTAACTGCCAATGACCTTAAGTGGTTAGCTTGCGTGTTCTGTGCTGAGCTCGCGTAACGCGTCGTACGTCCACCCAGTAATAGGACTCGCCCATCAAGGAGCGCTGTCCGAAATTAGACGCATTATTAATTTATTATACATAAAACAACAGGTATTAAACTAAAACACTTAGATTAAGTTATAAATAATTAAATGATCTTTAAATTGGTGAAGATTTCATAAAAATACGCTGTAGATTTTTTGCGTGATTCTCAATTTTTTATCCGCGTTAGACATAACTTAACAAAAAAATTACACTATGTTATGAAAATATAATTTCAAATATTCTCAGATCAAATTACGACGGAAATTGTCTACAGTAACAAATATTTTTTTCAAAGTAATAAGACTAGTCGTTTAGACGTGATGTTCAATTAAAAACCATTAAAAGTCGTATAACCTTACTACGGATTCATAATCAATCTATAATGTTCCCGACTAGGACACAGGCCTCTTCTTTGCGAGAGGGAACAGATAATGAAGATAAAATTTGTCTTATTTTCAGCTAGGTGGCCCAATCTGGTCAGCACCTATCCACGACGAGCTCTTCGTCACCCGCGTCCTCACCCACGTGGAACACAACCCCGATCTCTTCGGGACTGCCAAGCGGATAGCTGGGGTACTGGCCATGGTCAGGGAGGAGCTGCAGGACGTACCTCTGTATTATACCATGGATAAACTGTTTGGGCGAGTCCATTTGGAGACTATGCCTATGTTGGTTATGAGGTGAGTGTGTTTTGTGTATTTTGAGAATTTTATTAGCTTCATCTATAACAATGTAAAAATATCTCAGAAGTTAAATTTGACCCACTTCCCGGTTTCCGATTATACTGAAATTTTGCATACATGTTTAGATTGGATGACATGCATGGTTAGCTAAGTGACGTCATTCTAAATCCAATATGGCAGACGCCCAAAGATGGTGGGTTTATGCATGCCCATGCTATGGGTATTAAATTAAAGGGTTTGCTGAGACTAATACTAAAAAATAAAGTGACGTCACTCAAAAACGTGTTTTTAAGTTTTTCAAACTATAAAAAAAAATATTATTAACTTCGAAGGTGTTTCCTAAAAAGATACTGTAGTTTATTATAGAATCGAATGTAATACTGTAGGACCCCAAGGCTCCAGTAAGGCCTGCAGGGCCCCTGGGGTGCTGTAGTATCTTCGGGTTGTGGTCTCACTCGCTGCTTGCGAGAGTTTGTTGTATGAGAGTGACTGGCTTATATGTGCAGTGTAATAAAGGAAAGAGGGATAGGGCACTCTATCAACTATATTAAATCACGTTAAGTAGTACATCTGCCCTCTTGCCACGGGCGTGCTCAAGTCTGACATAAAAACATTGTTGACTCAGCTACAGGCCGGTGCAGACCTGTTGAGTTTAGGCTGTCTACAATCACCACAATACACACCTTTCTAGATTTTAGTTAGTTTTAAGAATGTTCGTTATAGTTACAAGGAAGAGTTATTCTTTAGAAGTATGTACTTATGTAGTACTTTTCCAATCAGATAAATTTTTACACCATTTCTACATAATTTTAATGCAACAGAAAGCCTAAAAACGCATCAGCTATCTAAGTTCTCCTTATGTAGAAGACAATTTTTTTTTGTGGGGTGGGAATCGTCCAATGACTTTTCCCGCTCTAGGTGGAGCGGGAGGGCGTGTCAGACTCTTACTGACTAAAACCCACCCCTGTTCCTTCCCTGCCTGAGTGCCCAGGGGTGCGGTAACTCATGTTGAGAATTTATCTGCTACCCCTAGGCATTATGTAGAAGACACAGGCAGTCTAGAGTCTTCTACATAGAAGACCCTAGACTGCGGCAAAATCTCCATCATGTAGACTTCTGCCAATCCTTTAAATAAAATATTGCAAAGAAAGGACCCGTGTCCTGTTATTTATTTTTACAGGATCCACGAAGTAGCCACATTTTGCTAAACATACCATTATATTCGCAGGTCAGCAATCCTAAATTCGGGGTACAAAGTGTCCTACTCACACGCGTCGCGGATGTCCATAAAGACGGCCGCGCCCTCGCAAGTAATATGGGACATCATACGGACGTGGCAGAAGACACATCCTGCTAAACCTGCTAAGTATGCATTCTTTTTACCTGACTGCGCGACGCAAGGGAGGGTAATATGTTTATCAAACTATTCATGTATGTATATTTGTTCCTTTGTGGCGGTTTAGAGAACAAACGCGTGGGCCGATTTTGATAATTCTTACGTCAATTGATTCGTCTTAATCTTGCGAGTGCTACTAAAGACATGACAGTAATCACAATATAATATGGCGACAACCAGACGCCTTATTGTGATAAAGAAAAAAAAGAAAGTCGATGAACTATATTAAGTGGGGTATCGAAATAAAGGGTTCGAAGAGGCGACTCCAAAAGCAGTTGGTGGCATGAAATTAATAATTAAACTAAAATAACTGCATCAGAATGCTTGAAAAGTGATTTGTTAACTTTTTATTTGTATTTTACAGTTGGGTTTTTTTTTTCTTTATATGTTTATAGCAAAACTGGACTTCAAAAATAATGGATTCCTACAGCAATCTTCTACTTGTCATCATCATTCTCCTGCCCTTATCCCAATTTATTTGGGGTCGGCGCAACATGTCTTTTCTTCCATACTCCTCTATTAGTCGTCATCTCTGTAGTCACCCCTTTTTTACCCATATCCTCTTTCACACAGTCCAACCATCGTTTCTTTGGCCTTCCCCTACTCTTATAGCCATCCACATCCATACACAAGACTTTCCTCACGACATTTTCTTCATTCCTCCGCATCACATGCCCATACCACGACAACCGATTTCCACACAACTTTTCAGTCAGCGGTGCCACTTTCAGACTTCCTCTTATATACTCATTCCTAATTCTATCCATGCGCGTAACACCACACATCGCTCTTAGCATTCTCATCTCAGCTACATGCAATTGCTTTTCATTCACCCCTTTTGTGGCCCAACATTCTGAACCATACAAGACAGCAGGTCTGACCATTGTTTTATAAATCTTCCCCTTAAGTTTTAGGGTTTTTTTAATCTTCTACTTGTGTTGACGATGATACACAATCCGGCTAACCAAATTGTATATCGAAGCTTTTCGCGATAGGCGCGAGGGTTGAGGATTTGTGTGTGACTGGCGTATTGTAGTCTTGCGACACGCACGTGTGATGAATGGAGCAAGTGGGTCAATAAGTTTGATACACAGATTGAATAAAAATGGTATATTGGTACATAAAAAAAGGTAAAATGGTAAAAAGTCACATGAAGCACAGGTATAAACACAGAATTACGGTGGAAAACACAATTAGAATTACTGCCCCAATAGTGGACAGTAACAACAGTCTGTACAAGGTGTGGTACAAGACAATAAACCGCCGTACAAGGTGTGGTACTAGGCGATAGGAGCGAAGCCAGAGGCTTTCGAGCTCACTTGAGTCACTAACGCTGAGAGACGTATTTAAAACATAATAAGACATACTTAGGACATAATAAGGCAAACTTAGGACATAATAAGGCATACTTTAAACATTACAAAACGAACTATACTAGCTATATTTTGCTATGGTCCAGAGTGATGGCGCCATTTTCAACACCGGGGTGATGGTGGATCTTCTACATACCACCCCCCGTGAAAGGCTTCAACCGATCACGCTACCGTCGGTAGGAAGCACAATCACCCTGACCGCAGGTCTACGTAAGACCCCCGAAGTCGTTTCCACGTCGACTACTCTAACTATAGAGTCCATCCCGGGACTTACATTTCTTACTATTCCTTTCACCCACTGATTACGTGGCCTATTCTCGTCTGTCACCAGCACGACGTCGCCGACCTTGACGTTGGGCACGTCGCTCGTCCACTTCTGTCGCCGCTGCAGAGCCGGAAGGAACTCCCGCAGCCACCGACGCCAGAAGAGGTCAGCCAACGCGTTGACACGACGCCACATGCGTCGCGAGTCGATGTCGCCCGGATCAGGGCGCACGTACGGAGCATCTCCCGCGGCTGAGCTCAGCAGGAGATGATTGGGTGTCAAAACGACGGGATGGCTCACGTCGTTAGAGACATAACACAGAGGCCGGCTGTTGACGATCAGCTCGGCCTCGGTGAGGAGGGTGTAGAGGACCTCCTCACGTGGGGCGCGCTCTCGCAGCGTCGCCTTGAGGGCGTTCTTAATGGAACGCACCAGACGCTCCCAGCAGCCACCCATGTGTGGGGCCGCAGGAGGGTTGAAGTGCCAGGCTATACCCCGGCCGACGGCTTCTTCTTGGACCCGGGTGTGGTCCAGGTCCCGCAGCGCAGCACGAAGCTCGGAGTTGGCCCCGACAAAGTTAGTACCCTTGTCGGAGTACATGTGGGCGGGCCGGCCCCGGCGCGCCACTAGGCGCCGCAGGGCGAGGATGGCGGAGTCGGCGCTCAGCGAGGCCGCCAACTCAACGTGGACAGCGCGTGTGGTGAGGCACGTGAACAGCGCCCCCCACCTCTTCTCCCGGCGCCTCCCGATGGTGACCTCCATTGGGCCGAAATAATCGACCCCGCAGTGCATGAACGCACGACGCGTCATCAGCCTTGCGGCCGGCAGGTTACCCATCTTAGGTGCCGTGCTCGTCTTAGCTCGAGACAGCCGGCACACTTGACATTGTGATATTACGGCCTTTACTGTGGACCGTATGTTAGTGACCCAAAACCTTTCCCTTATGAGGTTCACTATTGCCTCTTGATTGGCATGTAAGGCAGACATATGATACTGAAGAACTAATTTACGGGTTAGCGGATGGCGCCCGTCTAAAATAATTGGATGGCGCTCGTCAAAAGAGAGCGCTTCGCAAGCCCCCAGCCTACCCCTCACTCTAATGAGACTTTCATATAACATAGGGTCAAGAGATTTTAACCTGCTTGTCTGTGGCAGCTGCTTTCCATCTGAGAGTGCTGTCACCTCGGCTGGGTAACTTTCCTTCTGCATCTGGCGCAAGAGACGTATCTCGGCGTCGTGCAGGTCTTCTACGGAGAGTGTGGCAGTCGGTCTCTGCTTGCGGCATCTACTGATAAATGCCAGCACGCGTGCTAGTACTCGCTGTGTGCGTCTCCATGTTGACGCTCTGGTGTGGTCAACTACTGGCTCCTCTGCTACCACCAGGTTGTGGGCGCGCTAGATCCTCTCGGCATCAGTACCTTCCGACCTCAAGTCGGAACACACCGGCCACCGCTCCTGTGAACTCAGAAGAAAAGCGGGACCCGACAGCCATGCACCACTATTTATCGGCCACGACAACTTGGTCGCTACGTCAGCTGGGTTCTCCGCCGATGGAACCCAGCGCCAGTCACATCTCTCAGAACGCGAGTCTATTTCACCTAATCTATGAGACACAAACTTTTGAAAATCTTTGGCATCAGAGTTAATCCAATTCAAAACTGTTTTGCTGTCGGTCCACAAGTATTTTCGTGTAATATCTATACCTACTTCCTTGACGACTGTGTCTGCCACTCGACATGCAAGCACAGCCGCCTGTAACTCTAGTCGCGGTATCGATACAACCTTTTGGGGTGCCACTCTTGCCTTGCCTAGTACCATGGCAACATGTTTCTTGCCATCCTTGGTGGTACCTACTAGGTAAGCGACTGCTGCATACGCTAACTCGCTAGCGTCACCAAAAACATGCAGCTCTACTTTCCCTAAACTTAGCCCATACCACCTAGGTATTTCTAGGTTACCTAGGCACTGCAAATTATTGAGCCATGTGAACCATGCGTCCACCTCATTTGCAGGAAGCGGCTCGTCCCAGTCTATCCCAGACTTCCACACACGTTGCATCAATATCCGCGACTGAATTACACACGGATACAACAGGCCTAGCGGGTCGAAAATCGACATGATAAAACGTAAGAATTCCCTCTTTGTAGGGATAGACTTACCCGATTTTATCTCGTCAGGCAATCGCTTAAATGACAGATCGAACGCGAGATGATCGTTGCTAGGCGACCATATCATACCTAGCGTTCTCTCTGTCGCGGACTCACCCTTGTCCAGCGATACTTTTTCAGGCATTTCCAGCTGTAGGCGCTCCCGTAAATCCGATGAATTTGTTATCCACCCCCGTATCATGAAGCCCCCCTGGGCATGTATGTGGGTGACTTGCTCGACCAGCTGACTAGCTTGTTCCACAGACCATACACTATCTAGATAGTCGTCCATGTAATGACGACTGTGTATGGCCTCCACAGCCTGGGGGTACTCTCCTGAAAACCTATCTGCATTCTTGTTAAGAATGAAGATCGCGGTTGCCGGGGAGGACACTGCACCAAATATCATCGAATTCATAACATAAGTTTCGGGTTCATTGACCTTATCTCGGCCTCTCCACAAAAACAGCTGGGCACCCTGATCTTCCTTCCTGATACGAATTCTCATGAACATATCAGCTATGTCCCCGCTGAAGGCTACTGGTCCCAGTCTAAACCTAATTAAAATTCCTAACAAAGAATTTAACATATCTGGGCCAGTTAAAAGGTTGTCATTAAGTGACGTGCCCCCATATGCAGCAGCAGCATCATAAACCAGTCTCAACTTACCTGGTTTATTGGGATTGACCACCCCAAAGTGAGGCAGGTACCAGATAGGGTGACTACTTATGCCACCCTGGACCCTGGAGGCATACCCCTCCTCTAGTAACCTGTCCACTTGATTACAGTATGCTGCTGCATACTCGACATTACGGTGTAGCTTACGCTCCACGCCACCTAATCTTTGCAACGCTTGCCTTCTATTATCAGGAAGTTGAACATTGTCATGCTTCCATAGCAGACCTACTTCCCACTGCTTGCCATCTGCCGTCATCTTGCTGGTAGATTCCAAGATGGCAGTGGCTCGCTCATCCTCCCAATGTTTGCGTGGGGCCTCTCTGACACCGATGGCCTCCAGGTCAAACTGATGTTTGACCATGTCATGCAACATGGGTAGGCTAGACATACAATGAACTTTACATGACCTGTCAGCGGAATACAATTTTCTAATAGGCCCGTGAACTACCCACCCTAGCTTAGTGAGAGAGGCAACTGGCTTACCAGACTTTCCATGGCGTGTCTCCTCACTGGTGAGCAGCTCCCAGTTGTCCTGCCGGATCAGCAGCAGCGGCTTGGCTCCCCACATTTCTTCGCAGCCCAAGTCACGGAGGTGGCGATGCTCCTCCATGATGCCAGCAGGCACCGTCTGCGCCGGCAGGTCCAGGTCCTTTAACGTACGACATAAAATATTAAAATTTTTGTTTGTAGCTCCGCGTACTGACAGTTTAATAACTTTCGAACTGGAATCATACAATTCGATGCCACGTGCGCTTTGGATTCTAATTGGTTTTTGGACACCTTTAACATTTCCAATTAGACTCTTGTCCACCAAAGACACAGTGGCCCCGTCGTCCAATAGGGCGTAACATTTCTTAATGTTGTTGCCAACTTTTACCGTCACTGGTATAACTTTCAAGAGAGCACTACCTACATTACCTCGCATGTTGGTTACCGATTCGTGCTTCTTCTCCTGATGTAACATTACATGGTGTGCCGCGTTGCATTTTTCACACCTTTTACCTCGACAGTGGATACGTGGGTGATCTTTAACGAGACATTTAAAACATATCCGCGTACTTTTGACGTGTCTCCACCTCTCTTCACTATTTAATCTAGCGAATCTCTCGCAATGCAGTAATGTGTGCGTTTTCTGACATAAGGAACATTTATTCTCATTTTTACTTTCAGCTGTCTGTCTTTCAGTGTCCGCTTCAGCTTGCACGAACAACTTCTGTTTATTGACATTTTGATTACTTTTGTTAGGCACAGCAGATCTCGATTTTAAATTAACAGCTGGGCCAGGGCTAGGCAAGTCTAGTTGAACATAATATGAAGTAGCCCTGGCTAGGTGCACTAGAAATTCTGACAATAATTCTAAACTAGGTGACACTCTGACATCAATGCCCTGTGACGATGCCACCCCCATCGCAAAATCCCCGTACTGTGCACGTTGAATAGGCGTAAGTTTAGACAACAATTCACTTACCAGCTGTGGGTTGTTGAGATATCCATTCGCGTTTATATTCCTCAATAACGACACACAATTACGTACCGTGGTGGAGAACGTACGCAACTCACGTCCACTTTCGGTGATCTTCGGTAATGCACGCACTTTCCTAATGGCACATTCCAATAATAGGTTCGGATGGCCGAACTCCTCGTCGAGCGCCCTCATTATGTCGGCTGGATTCAAACATGTGCGCAGCAGGTCTTCCACTGCCCGCCTTGCGTCGCCTTGCAACGACGTTCGCAGCCGAGCTAGGTTCTCGTACGACTTGAAATTATATTGGGCCGTCGTCTCCCAAACCATATTTTTGTAGGCGAGCCAGTCTGCCGGGTTGCCACCAAACATGGGCAGCTCGTAAGCCTGCCTTGGCACCGGGCGTGGCCAACTGGTCGAAACGGTTGTCCCTCGGCTTGCGCTCCGCGTCCTCGGGCTCGTGCCCCCAATTTACTCCCCCCCTTGCTGCTGATGTCTGCGGACCAGCAACCTCACGAGTTGGCGCCGCCAACACTGGATCCGCAAACTGCACTGACACTGTGGGTGGTCGTCTTTCTTCACTGGGCACAAACCGTAGCACGGGCGCTGTCGTAGCGCAGGACACAACTTTCGTCGCCAACGCGGCACTTGGCGTCGCGGCGCGTGTTACATACGTCGCGGGCGCACCGGTATATGAAACGGGCGCGGTCGCGGGCGCTCCGCTGTACGAAGCGGGCGCCGACGCGGTCACTTGCACGTGCGCGTCACTTGGTGTAGGTACGGCGAGTGTGGACGGTACACGGCACTCCGATGACTCTTGATGTCCATCTTCTTGTGGAGTCGTGTCCATCCACTGTTCAACACGTCGGGTTGTAGTCCCCTCCTCGTCCGTACCTGATGAGTTCTCAGCGTCAATTTCCGCTAAGTCGACCTCCAACTTCTTCCTCACCAGCCCCTCTCTGAGGCGCACCAACTCCCTTTGTGCCTCGTACTCCGCCTTCCTCCTCAGGTACGTGGAGTGGCTCTGCCCGCTCCTGGATGAGGCGGCGACACTGGGCTCTTTCGACTCTCCCCTTCCACGGCCTCTTCGTGGCGTTACCTCTGGTGCTTTCACATTACGGTGATCTACTATTCGACCACCCACCAGAGGTATTGCCGGCGTGGGGAATGACGACGTCGTTGGTGCCATTGACGGTGAAGCGGGCGCCCTCTCACTGGGCACGCCCGAGTCCGACTCTAGGTGTCTTGTACTGGCCATCTTTCTTGTCTTGCTTCTTGTCGTGACCGCACTATGCTCACTCATAATACCCAGTCACAACACACAATCCGGCGAACGAAGGACCAAATTGTTGACGATGATACACAATCCGGCTAACCAAATTGTATATCGAAGCTTTTCGCGATAGGCGCGAGGGTTGAGGATTTGTGTGTGACTGGCGTATTGTAGTCTTGCGACACGCACGTGTGATGAATGGAGCAAGTGGGTCAATAAGTTTGATACACAGATTGAATAAAAATGGTATATTGGTACATAAAAAAAGGTAAAATGGTAAAAAGTCACATGAAGCACAGGTATAAACACAGAATTACGGTGGAAAACACAATTAGAATTACTGCCCCAATAGTGGACAGTAACAACAGTCTGTACAAGGTGTGGTACAAGACAATAAACCGCCGTATAAGGTGTGGTACTAGGCGATAGGAGCGAAACCAGAGGCTTTCGAGCTCACTTGAGTCACTAACGCTGAGAGACGTATTTAAAACATAATAAGACATACTTAGGACATAATAAGGCATACTTTAAACATTACAAAACGAACTATACTAGCTATATTTTGCTATGGTCCAGAGTGATGGCGCCATTTTCAACACCGGGGTGATGGTGGATCCTCTACAACTTGTATGTTTTAAAATAGTTGAAATTTGATGTAAGGGGCCTACCCTTACATCAAATTTTACTACTTTTACTTTTTTTTGTGTGGGAGATCATCAAATAATTTCTCCCACTCTGGGTGGAGACTCTTACTGACTAAAACCTACCCATGTTCCTTCAGTTGCGTGTGCCAGGGCCGCGGTGAATCTTTCAAACACACTCGCGACCCAAATCTTACTCGAGTAACAATTTTTTAATGTATTTTATTATGAGTCAACTAGCCTATTTGGCTTGTTATCAAAAGTAATAGTGAAACAAGTATTTAATGCTGTTATTCTTTTTCATTTAGACTGGCAGCAGATCCAGTAGCCCGATTTATCCTGACCCAAGACATCGAAACCCAGAACATAGATCTCAGTCACCGCGGCGACGCGAATCCTACCAGCCGTCGCGATGGTAGACTGCGTTTCCAGTACAATCCTACACCACATTGGGGACCTGGTTCCAGGGCTGCTGTCAAGTAAATATAAGCTCATGTTGGCTCAAAAGCCTCGTATTTATAATAAACAAACTTTAAGAAACATTAGTGTTGGAACTGCTGAAAACAGCTTGCACAGGCACGAGATTAAGACAAGTTTTGAACAACAGTTATCCAATTAAATGAAAATGCAATATTTGTTTACCACGACTATGAGGCTAATATTTCGCTATATATAAAAAAGAAAATCCAATCCAAAAATTAATATCTTTTTTTAATGAGTACTGAATTTGTACTATTTTTGTCACAGTGTTGGAGAAGAGAAGATGTCAAAAGCGCTCAAAAATCAAAACAAACATTCTAAAGAGAAGAACGAAAAGCGGCAACACTCGCTAAGCGACGACGAAGAGAGGAAGAAAATCAATACCGGCAGTGAAACTGCTGACTAAATAAATATTTTGTATGTTTTATTTTGGCTTTTTATTTATTGAATTATTTTATGAGGATATCGGGTTAGGCTGGAACCGTCACTATCTTTACTGTTGGCACAGACCTGACCCACCGTCAAGTATAAGGATCTATAGTGTGGCCATTAGTGCTGTGCACTGCCTGAGGTATGCGCGGCGAGGTGGGAGGCGAAGAAAAAAGTGCATGAGTTCACATGAGATCGATACATGTCGGACAGATCTTACGATATCAGTTTGCATTTCTAAGGCAAGACTTGTGGCGGAGCGGAGGCTATCTGTAATATATTATACTTACTTAGTTGATTAAAATTTAACCCAAATATACTCATATTTTATTAAAAATATACTGGTGATAAATAAGAACTAAACTTATAATTCAAAGCAGGACTTGTTTTATTGAACATTTTTTATATTTACAAACAATTATGTATTCTAACGAAAGTTATTCTGACATAGATTCTGTTTCAACTTCATCTTCCATTTCGTCATCATCTTCATCTTCCACTTCGCCACCGGAACTTGAATCAGTCTTGCAAATTTATTATGAATGAATCGATAACATTATCGAACCTACTATCGCGACTCCAGTAATCATTTTCATTTTTCTGGACATGATCGTCGCATCTCTGCCATTTCTCCGCCGTGAATTCCGAAAACAATTTATCCAGTAAGATTTCTTTTCGTCTAGAGAAGAATTAATATAGTTTTGGGCTATGTTGTTTTTAATATCAGCCCAGACCAACTCAATTGGATTTAAATCTGGATGATACGGAGGTAAACGCAGAACAGTGTGTCCACTGGCTTTCAGGAGTTCGTCAATTCTATACACGGGTTCTTTTTGTGTATTTTTGATAAGAAGTAGCAGTTGAGCCTTTATCATGGTTCCTGAAAATTCTACATTATGGCGTAGCAACCAATTCTGCATTTCACTTTTGAGGCTTGATATAGTTGGTTTCTTCTCAACCTGAACGCTGTGATAAGACGCGTTGTCCATTACAACCACAGAATTCGGCAGCAACTTATCTTTTAACTTTTCATCTACCCACTTATAAAAAGTAGGTCCGCTCATATCTCCATGATAGTCACCGGTTCTAGCATCTGACTTGAATATAGTCAATGCATCATCCACTAAGCCATTTCGACACCCAGCGTGGAGAATTACCAATCGCCGTCCTTTCCCAATATCAGCATGAATTCCGGGTTCTGACGATGATTGCCAACATTTGCTGGCATGGTGACTGGCGTTGATGTATGTTTCATCAAGAAAATATATGTTGCGGTTTTGCGTTCTGTAATTTCTGATTTGTGTAAGATATTTTTTCCGCCACACTGTAATATTAGGCTGCTTTAGAAGGAGATGTCTCTTTGATTTGCATTTTTTGAAACGGTAGCCCATTTTGTGTAAAAGCTGTCTTAAATATTCCCGTCCACAATTCAATATGGCCATCCTGTCTCAAACTTGATAATAACTTACGGACACTTGGTATTTTTTTTCAACTTCGTAAAACTGATGAATTTTTCTTCTGATAACTCCAAGGTCAAAATCATCCACATCGTGTTTTTTCTTTAGAACTTTTGGTTTTTTTGGCGATTGAAATTTTAATTGACTTGAATTTTCAATTGATAAATAACCCGCAGAAATCACATTATGCACGGTTCTTTTGCTGTACCCCGTAGCCTCCGCAACGATTTTGGCAATATTTACATCATTTTTAAATTCAAAGCTTTCTTTGTCTGCTTTTCTTTTCTTAAAATATTCAGCCACCATATAAATGACAGTCTTCATATCACGAGATAACGCACGACCCATCTTTGAATATTTATCTCATGTGCGTCTGACATAGTCCGATACAGATGACACTACCTGGCTACCTGCCGTCACGAGCCGTATTATTATTATACTCTTTGGTCACGAGCGTTGACGGCGCACTGACAGAGCGCAGCAGCCGATTCTCCCCCCCGTCTCGCCGCGCGCATACCTCAGGGAGTGCACAGCACTAATGGCCACACTATAAATTAAACGAGTTCCGATATTTCTGAAGCACCACTGCTCCTTGGAAAGTTTTCTACACATATCCTGTCCTGCTCAGCTAGGGGCCAGAGTTGGAATAGATGTCTCTTGCGACTAAACTTACCTAAACCATTGTGTATTGTATGCAGAATACATTATTTTATTTGAATTTTTCTAAATAAATACGTAGGTATGATAAAACTACACTTCTGGACACATCTATTGGCCCACCTTAGAGTTTAGGTTTCGATGGCCCCTACCGAAATATGATTGCTAGATTGAACAAAAACTGTTGATGCAGTTTTAAACCTGATACATTTTACCATCTTTTTCGATCGTATTGTTTTAAATTTGAATTCAGAATACCATACGACATGGAGCTACGCCTAACAAGTCGGATATGCGCCTTGTTAAAGGCAATTGATTTTTGAATAAAAAACATGTTTTATCAATTATAGGTTTAATTTAATAACGCGTGTTGCCTCCATGGGCATCTACCACAGCTCTCATACGATTAGGCATAGAGTTTATCAACCGCTCTATGAAATGAGGGATCATCTCCCATTCCTCTTCTATGGCAGTTTTCAACTCCTGCATCGTCTGGGCAACTGGCTGACGAGCCTTAACACGTCTTTTTAGCTCGTCCCACATGTGCTCAATGGGGTTCATGTCTGGGCTTCTGGCTGGCCAGTCCATAACTGTGATGTTCACATCCCGAAGATATTCCCTGACGATGCCGGCCGCATGGGCTCTTGCATTATCATGCATAAAAAGGAAATTTGGGCCCACATAGTCCGCGTATGGTATCACGTGAGGTTCTAAGCACTCACGAATATACCTTTCAGCATTTAATGTTGGCAGCCGTGGTCCTGTAACAACCTCAAGTTGAGTTTTGCCGCTCGCGGATATACCGCCCCAGACAGTCCATGAGCCACCGCCATAAGCAACCCCCTCTTCAAAGCAGCATTGTGCGAAACGCTCTCCCTTACGTCGATAGACCTTCTTCCTTCCATCATTGCCATGTAACACAATTTTAGACTCATCAGAAAAGAGTACACGGCTCCAATCTTGCTGTGTCCAATTTAAATGACTGCGTGCGAAATGAAGGCGCGCTGTTCGGTGGGCTCGCGTTAGTTTGGGCCCATTAGCTGGCTTGTGTGGTACGATATCGCGTTCTTTTAACCTTCTCCGAACAGTTCGAGCGCTCACAGATACTCCGTAGAAGTCGCGAAGTTGGTTTTGTATCTCAATGGAGGTAAGGTGACGATTTCTCAAGCTGGTCGTCACGATGAATCGATCCTGCCTTTCAGTTGTGACCCGAGATCGTGGCCTTCCTTGGCGACGAACAAAGCCGCCAGTCTCTAGGTACCTCCGATAAACATTTCGGACTGCAGATCGACTTAAATTAAGTTGAGCACTCACGTTTCTTTGGCTGTGTCCGGCCTGAATAAGTGCCATAGCTTGGGCGGCGACTTCAGGTGAAGTATCCATAGATTATTGATAGAACCTCACCTTAATGTTAAGAATAAGTAATGTTTGTTGCAAAACCAAAGATATCAATCACTTTTTCAAGAATTAAATCCAAGTAAACCAATAAAACCAAGTTTTCTTAGTATTCGATTGTTTGATATCAACAAACAGGCTCCAAATTGTCTTTTGTTTCTTTAAATTCTGTGTTCGAAATTCAAAAAAAGACTATTGAATGAAATTGTGAATGTGCCAGGTTCAAAACTGCATAAAAACTTTTTGCTCGACCTAATATAAAATTTTAGCTAGGACCAAACGAAACTGAAAATACAAGGTGGGCCAATAGATGTGTAAGTGTATTTGATACAGTTTGTATCCGATCATGCTGTCAACTGAAATGACAGCAACATTTCTAAACGAATTTGACAGCCCAGCCAGATATTACTATGCTAAATTGAGAACACACCGCTGTGACAGCCATGTTACCGTTCTCGTTCAAAGTTATTTGACCACTAGCGCCACTCCACTTCCAAAATACAATATCGACATTTGCCGGATAATAGTATGACGCAAATGCGAGGTGAACGCGTAAAACTTACAAGAGAAAGCTATAAATTATTTAATTGATAGAGTAGACTTATCATCGTATACGGAATAATTGTCGACATCGTAGCGAATACACGTGCCGATGTCATTATCATTTGTTTATTGTACTGTGACACCAGGGCGCTGATATACTAACAATAACATATTGATTGTTTTGTGTGAAAAATTCGTTTCCTCTTACGATAAAAATGCATATACAGACTTTATTATTTGTATTTTTATTATCTTTCGCGTGTGGACAAGATAGACAGGTGAGTACATGTGGATATATTTTTAAATTGTAGGAATTAGGCTGACATTTAACATTGCATGGTATTTTTTTTTATCCAATGTTGTTGACACCCCCTTTTTTTGTTTAGCATTATCTCTTTGTTTAGATTAGACGACGAAGGTCAGCAATGATCAGTGATATTGGGTCAATGTTTGTTGATCTATCATTGTATTACATTTTTTCCTACTTATCAAAGTATTGTCACAGGAATTCATTTACAAGTCCTTTGTCCAAAAAGGTTCAATACCAATCATATTAACATGTCCTTTTGTAGTTGCTCTTGTACTTTGGTGTCATGCCACACATCCACCCACTAAGTCTAATAATCTAATGTTTACATAGTTCTGACCTTATCTTTAATGTAGGTAACCTACATTGCTTGAATATTCGTGTTTATTTGTATCAATATGTATCTAAATAGAATTTTCCTGAAGGATCTAATATCAACAATAATTAATAATGAATGTTATAATTTATAATAAATATGTAGGTATGTAATTAGTTAATGTTCCCCAAACAACATGCTATTTAAATAGTAAATTGTGTAAGTAAACATCATGGGAAAGGATTCTTTAGTCTCTTTTTGTCTTATTATTCATATTTACCTTCTCACTGTCTTAATACGAGTAACTAAGTTATGTAAACTTTTTTTTGTTTGTAACTTAGTACTTGTTTTAAATCTATAATACTAAACAAAACCTTACTCTATTACAAATAAAAAAAAAGATTATTGGTTTGGCAGTTTTACATACAGTTGTGGTATAATATTGTGTGTAAAAAGACAGTTTCTGAAGCCGAAAGTCACATTCCAACAGCATCCTGGGCATGATTGCTGACAGACTGGACTTTTGTGTCATTAATCATGGTTCCAGTATTTCGGCTGGAATGCTGAAGCAATGAATAATTTATTTATTAATGATTTGTTTATGTGTGTATGTTGGTGTTGATGTTGTATGGTCTTATGTTTTACTAACATAGTTATAAGTATATTTATTGTTACTAACTGTATGAGTCTTGTTGTAACTCGAAATAAACGATTAAATAAATAACTATTTGATTATGATCTATGTCTTTACAGATAACCCCTATCCTGAACCCATGGTGTAAGAACTGCAGCACGACCCTCGTATACATCAAAGCAGACGGTGCTCATGATACTGTGCATCAGCTATGGGACTTCACGAGAGGCGTGCCTACCATCATTTATGTGATTACTGAACTCAAAACTCTCTTAAATATTACTTGGTGGGACGAAATACCCATTGAATTCAGGCTCAGTAAGAAACCAATATACAGTTTTGCTGCAACTATTGATAAGGTAATTTTTGTTATATACTCAATTTTTTTTTCTTTAATTTTTTTTACTTGCCTCTGTTCTTTTCTCATTAATTTTACTGCGGGACCTGAGACAGTTTTATTGTTACTCTGGGATTCCATAAGCTTCGTTGCCTTTGCGATTTTCTGGTGGTCGCTACTGTTGATTCTGGCTTTCAGGAGTTGCAGTGGTTTGGGAATTGTGTGGCCTGCTTGTCCCAAAAAAAAAAAAATTCTCAAAGTCAAAATCTTGATTCAAAGTCCAAATTCCAAAGTCAAAAACTTAGTTAAATAGATGACTCTTGACAGTTAAAAGTGATAAATCACTTTTAACTGTCAAGAGTCATCTATTTAACTAAGTACAAATATAATTATCGCTTCCTTTTCATAAATAACATCATAATAATATGTTGAAAAATATTATGTTTAAATGATATTTATTTTGTAAAAAACTTTAACTACACAAACACAAAAAAAAACCTAACTAAAACTAAAAATAATCTAATTTATGGCGATAAAAATTCCTCCACATCGCTGTCGGCTGGTAATTTTTAAATAGGTTATACTTATTTATCACTACATATTATAAAACAGTCTCCCGCCGAATCTGTCTGTCTGTTTGTTCGCGATAAACTTAAAAACTACTCAACGGTTTTTCATGCGGTTTTTACCAATAGACAGAGTGATTGAGAAAGGTTTAGGTGTATAATTTGTACCCGTGTGAAGCTGGGGCGGATTGCTAGGTAACATATAAATAACACTTTTACACGTCATTATTTTTTATTGTCAGCTTAAGCTAGATGAGTGTTTCCTAGCTGACTACCCTGAGAAGAAACACCGAAACAAACTCAGAGGTCAAAGTCTCTTTTAATGTCCATACAATCTGTAGGTACTGGTCAAATCATATGAGAACCATGTATGTTAATGTCTGAGATGAGCTTTTGAGGAAAGCACCACGCAGATTTGAGTGGACCTGTCCAGACATTGCAAGCATTTGACAGTTATCGTGTAGCTCAACTCAGAACTTTAAGAAGCTCAACGAGCCGATGGAAAATTGCGTGTGTATTGTGGATATAATGTAATGAATAATATTAATAATGATGGGTCACTATGAAAATTAATTTATTTCTTTCGATTTTTTGGCTTTTCTCGCATTCAAAGCTCAGTTGGTCTATTAGAGGTTTTTGATCTTTGAAAAAAGATATTTAATTTTTTTTCAAAATCTGTGAATCTGTTTAGCAATTACCTACTCAAGAAGCTTAGGACAGATTCTAAAATTGTTTGCCTGCATCTGCAGTGGATGTGGCCCGGCCTCAAAAATGCACATGCACAGCAAATATACATAGTTTCCTTCTGTAAGCTGTTTTACACAAACATACCTTTGTACAAGGTAAAATAACAATTAATTAATTAACAGTTAGTTACAAAGGCGAGCTTAACCCAGCATTTACATAATTAACATCATTTTTGTATCCGCATTGTTGATAACAATGATATCTCAAAATTCCTCCTAAACCCAGGGCGTTTCCGTTGAAAACCCGCGTTAGTCACGCATTTTTTATACATAGTTCCCAATAAGTTACATAATATTATTACTAGAGAGCTTGTTGCTAAATAATACAATGTATATAACTCCTCATATGTGATAGAATAATTTACCTATGCCAATATTAAAGGCATAATAGCAGCAATCAAAGTTCCCAGTCTTAATTTACCTGTCGCAAAAACTTCGTTAATATGTGTGCTGGGAGTGACGTCACCCCAGCTTCCTCTTTCAAAACAGACAAACCAGTGAGGTTAGGGTATTGGACTAAAGTCAGAAAAATAAGGCATAATAGCTGCACAAGAAAGAAAAGAACTTCAACGATAATACTTGAAAACTGTTGAAACTAGTATCAAAAACGTGTGTGTGCGTCACCCCATGACCGTCCCCTCATGCTCATGTCATATCTTCCAAACGCTAGAAGATATGATTATGTATTAAGGCTCAAAAAATAAGGCATAATAAATAAATAATAAATGCCATCGGCAGCAAAATTTTCAAACCTCTAGTCAAAGTACTCTATGAGTTATTAAACCGATAAATATGTGTAAGCTGGAGTGACAGCACCCCAGCTGCTCATGTCATATCTGCCGAACGAAAGAAGATATGATTATGTATTATAGCTCAAAAAAAGGCAAAGTTATTGTGGCAGCTAAATTAAGACTGGGAACTTTGATTACAGCTATTATGCCTTAAATATTGGCATAGGTAGAATTATTCCATCACATATGAGGAAGCTGGAGTTATGCACATAATAATACAAGCGGTCGGTCCGTAGATGGGTGAGACATACCGAGACTCTTCCGTGTCTCTAGAAACTATCGATTGACGACGACTAATCCATTCTACCATCGATCGATGGCATCAATCGACGATTAATCGATTGGTGTAATAACACCCTAAGGGTTAGGCTGCTGTCCACCGGAGCGGAGCGAGGTTGAGGAGCACAGAAACGGAGAAATATTAAACAATAGGATTGCCTATTGGAGCGGAGCGGAGATTTTATGCAATCCTATTGGTTAATATTTCTCCGCTCCGCAGCCTCACTCCGCTCCGGTGGACAGGCAACCTTATCATGTTACCCAGTTACTGGATTTTGGAGGTCAGGTAGGCAGTCGCTTCATGTAAATAAGTCGCAAGCATTTGGTCGGGATGGAAGCTGGCCCCAACATACATCATCATCTTCCTGCCCTTATCCCATGTTACTTGGGGTCGGCGCAACAGGTTTTTTTCTTCCATTCTGTCCTGTCAGCCGTCACGCTATCACTAACTCCCTTTTCTTTCATATCACTCCTCACACAGTCCATCCATCCTTTCTTCGGCCTCCCTCTCCCTCTCCATCCACATTTATATTCATAACTCTTTTAGTTACATGTATTTCATCCCTCCTCCTCCTCCAAGCTGGCCCAACATACATAGTCGAAAAAGGCTAGGCAGATTGATTTATGACGCACGATACGCCAAATAAAGTTAAACCATACATTTATGGAATGTAACATTATCCTATTTGAAGGAAATTTAAACGCATATTTATCAATAACTGATGTCATTTGTAAACCGACCCGCATTTGATACAATAACATGCTATTGTATCTAATTGATTTAGTTCGTATATTTCGTTGACTGTTCCCAAGAGGGGAAATCAATGAACAAAAATAAATTAAGAACATCCTGAGAACGTTGTTCATTTCTATGGACAGATGCAGTATTGAAATTTACGACAATTTCCACCCATTTACGTTACACCCTGTGTAGGGAGAACCTTTTTAACCGACGAAAAAAGGAAGAGATTCTCAATTCGTCGGAACCTTTTTTTTTAACCGACGAAAAAAAGGAGGAGGTTCTCAATTCGACCGTATATATATTTTTTTTCTTTTTTTTTTGTGTATGTTCAGCCCTCACTCCGTCATTTATGAACCGGTTTTGACGATTCTTTTTTTGTTAGATGAAGGTATAGGGTATACCTTAAGGGTGGTCCCATGCCAAGGAAATTAGGATCTGATAATAGAATCATGATAAAATTGAGAGAAAACCTCGAAAATTGTGGGCACATTTAGCGTTTCTGTATGTATGTTCGGCCCTCACTCCGTTATTTATGAACCGATTGTGATGATTCTTTTTTGTTAGATAGGGTATACCCTTAAGGATGGTCCCATGCCAAGAAAATCAGGATCTGATAATGGAATCATGATAAAATTGAGAGAAAACCTCGAAAATTGTGGGCATGTTTAGCGTTTCTGTATGTATGTTCGGCCCTGACTCCGTTATTTATGACCCGTTTTTTGATGATTCTTTTTTGTTAGATAGGGTATATCTCAAGGGTGGACCCATATCAAGGACATCAGGATCTGATCATGGGATCCTGATAAAATTGAGAGAGAACCTCGAAAATTGGGCACGAATATTGTTTCTGTTTACTTTTCATAACTTAATCAGGTATTTCCATTTAGGAATCATCACATCATGAAACTGAGCTGATGATGGAAACCATACCATTCCTACACAAAGTTAGATATAAAAACTGGTTTTAGTGACAAATACCACTTAATATGCTTTGAAGAAAAAACGTCTTTACAATATTGGAGGTAACCTCAACTGGTCAATATCCTGGGAACGTCATGGAAGGATGGTTACATCATCAGCTCAGTGGCAAGAGGAATTATGCAGGATTAGAAATAAGCCTCATAGTGTTAAAAGATGATGCGAGCCACAAGAAATCATAAAATAAAAAACTTTTTAACAAAAAAATTAACCGACGAAAAAGAACTAAAAAGCTAAAAATAAATAAACCTTTTAAGTCTTGAGTATTGAGCTTATTTACCTACATAAAATATGAAATTTTATATAAACTAATTTTGAGTCGACGCCAATTATTAATAAAATTATTAATTACCTACTTACAGCCTTCTTCACATATAAAATTTAGATATTTAATAATCAGATTGTTGTTTGGCGCCGACTCAAAATTAGTTTATATAAAATTTGATATTTTATGTAGGTAAATAAGCTCAATACTCAAGACTTAAAAGGTTTATTTATTTTTAGCTTTTTAGTTCTTTTTCGTCGGTTAATTTTTTTGTTTTAAAGTTTTTTTTATGTGTGTACCCCGATTACTCGAAGATGGATTTGGATTTTTTTTTGTTTGAAAGGGTCTCAGGTGGTCCCATAGAAATTTTATCAAAATTGCTTCAGCGCTTTTTGAAAAACTGAACAAAAACTAAAAATATGTACCTATACATGATGACGTTAAATTTGGTTTCCTCCAATTACGAGTACGTTTAAATGCCACGTTCCATGTTATTGGGGTTTTTAGTTTCTGGGGTATAACAACTAAAACCTGAAAAATAAAAAACTTTTTTACAAAAAAAAAACAACCGACTTCCGAAATTAAAGTAATTTTTAAATTTTCAATTATTTTTTCTTTTTTGGAAGTTGGTTGTTTTTTTTTGTAAAAAAGTTTTTATTAAAAGGTTTTATTTAACTTGCAATGTTTATTGTATGTATGTATCATGATCATCATTCTCCTGCCCTTATCCCAATTTATTTGGGGTCGGCGCAACATGTCTTGTTCTTCCATACTTCTCTATTAGCCTTCATCTCTGTAGTCACCACCTTTTTACCCATATCCTCTTTCACACAGTCCAACCATCGTTTCTTTAGCCTTCCCCTATACTACTCGTATGTGTGTATGTTCGGGTCAAATCTTGCAAGCTAATTAGAACCACTTCCTTATATCTTACGGTTTTTTTTTTTTTGGGGGTGGGAATTCATCCTATGGCTTCTTCCGCTCTAGGGTGGAGCGGAAGGGCGTGTCAGACTCTTACTGACTAAAACCCACCCCTGTTCCTCCCTGCCTTGAGTGCCCAGGGGTATATCTTACGGTTACAGTTGAATTTCTACGTGGTGATTCAGTTCCGATGACAATGCATTTTTATGGTAAGCATGACCAGAATTAACATCCAGGAGTAGCTCCAGATAAAGGAACTCTTCAATACTGAACAGCACAGACACGAAACTTTGTGTACACATCTAATTATGATAGCCGATAAAAAAGCTTTTTAAAAAAAATGTTTTTTAGTTATTAACTTATTCCATTAAGGTGAACGCCCCATGGTAGCTCGCGAAATTCAAATTATCTTACGTTTTTTCCAATTTGCAGGTCAGTGTCAGGTTGTATCTTGGTCAACATTTGATTCGCGGCCGTAGCAAGTATGTATTTATAGAATTATAATCATTCAAATCATCAATACATCTCTCTCAGTTAGAATTGATGCCAAATGTCATGATTTCATGAAATACTTACATTAGGAATCAATTTTAACTGAGAGAGTTGTATTGATGATTTTAATGATTATAATTCTATAAATAAATATTTGCTACACCCGCGAATCAAATTTTGACTTAGATACAACCTGACACTGATTTGCAAATTCCAAAAAACGTAAGAAAATTTGAATTTCGCGGGCTACCCTGAAGCTTTCACCTTAATTGGGTACAAATAGGGATGTTTCCTGGGTATAAAAATATTAATTCTATTTAGTCCGTAAGTTAGATTATCAAAAAATATTAATTCTATTTAGTCCGTAAGTTAGATTATCAAAAAATATTAATTCTATTTAGTCCGTAAGTTAGATTATCAAAAAATATTGGACACGTGTTTTTTGCTTTACCAAACCAATAAAAAATGACAAAGACAAAAGGCATCAAAGTTCAGGAGTGGGGGCTTGTTAAGTTGTTACGTTACTAAACATTACAAAGTGTATTGAACACGATACGAGATATGACGTCACTCGAAATTTCAACACACTGTATCCTCATTTTTGGTTTACGTGACCAAAAATAAAACGTGTGCAATATTTTTTGGTAGGTGACGGACTAATAAGAGTTTTTTTAGGAAACCAGCCTAATGGCTTGTTCTAATATGCAGGGAGAGCCTAATTTTAGTAACCAATCTATTTAATTCATTTTTAACCGACGAAAAAAAAAAGGAGGAGGTTCTCAATTCGACCGTATATACATTTTAAATATTTTTATATAATCTTTACGATACTATTTTCGATTTTATATATTTATCCAGTTACCATTTATTTTTAAACGACTTCAGAAAAGAGGAGGTTCTCAATTCGTCTGTATGTTTTTTTTTGTATGTTTGTTACGCGATATCTCCGCCATTTGTGAATCGATTTTGATAATTCTTTTTTTGTTTCGTAGGTCATACTTCAGAGGTGGTCCCATATAAATTTTATCGAAATTGATTCAGCACTTTTTGAATAAATCAACATTAACAAAAATATGTATACACAGATGACGTTAAGGTTATCTCCAAATGTTCAAATTCCATGTTATTGGGGGTTATCCATTCGTGCATAACTTTAATATTTAGTTTTACTTCTGGGGTACAACTAAAAAGTGAAAAAATAAAAAAAGTTTTTTACAAAAAATACTAACCAACTTGTAAAAATTACAAAATAACTTTATTTTAGGAAGTCGGTGTCAAATAACGAAGAAACAAAAAATATAAACACCGACTTGCGAAAATAAAGTTATTTTGTAATTTTTAGAAGTCGGTTGTATTTTTTGTAAATAAGTTTTTTTATTGTAGGTACACCTCTACACGTAGTAGGTAGTCTCTTTAACCCAAAGTTTGTCTGATAGAGAATGCCTTGTAGTAATAAATCCGCCTATGTACCAGGATTGTTCATGAAGTTTAAAAAAATTAATAATCTATACTTTTCCCAATACGGAAATCAAACCCAGGAACCACCTACACTCAGCAAGCGTGCTTTTCGTGCGAGTACTTGCGACTAAAGACCAACACAACATGGCAGTATTTACAAACATTTAGTACAAATGTAGTCTCGTAATGAAAATATGCATTTAGTCTTGCGTCATAGGTTGCGTCCCCATTCCATACTAGAACATGTTACTAGATAGCAACGTGTCTCGTGACTTAGCCTCACGAGTCAAACACATTCGATTTGCGTCCTTATAGCTGTGGGTTTAATAAAGAAAATTGAATAGTGCCCTTTTTAGAGCATTACAATTAAAATGCAATGCGAAATTGATATTCCTAAATTGCTGGGAAATGTTACTGATAAATCGAGGTCTTTTTAACCGACTTCGAAAAAGGTGGAGGTTCTATGTTCGTCTGTATGTAGGTTTTTGTTTTTTCTTTTTTTTTTATGTATGTCCACCGATTTCTCTGTCAATTGAGGACCGATTTTCAAAATTCTTTTTTTATCCGATAGAATATCCTCCCGAGGTGGTCTCATATAAATTTTATCAGAATTTCTTCAGCGCTTTTTGAAAAACTGAACAAAATCGAAAAATACGTATACCTAGATGACGTTTTGGTGTTCTCCAATTACGACTATGTTTAAATTCCACGTTCCATGTTAGTTCTGGGGTATAACAACTAAAAAGTGAAAAATAAAAAACTTTTTTACAAAAAAAATCAACCGGCTTCCAAAAAAAAAAACACTAGAAATTAAAAAATAACTTTAATTTCGGAAGTCGGTGTCAAATAACGAAAAAATAAAATACACCGACTTCCGAAATTAAAGTTTTTTATTTCTGAATGTTTTTTACATGTATTTTTCGTATTCGAAACTGAGGCTGAATTTGAAATCATTCAATAACAATCACTTTTTACTTCAACCTCGAAAGAAACTGAAGACCTCTTTAACCACAACCGTGAAGTCAAATTTTATTTTCATTAAACAGCTATAATAATAATAATAATGCCCTTTTATTCTGAATTATTTTTGGTTTTTACAGTTTGTTAAAGTAAGTCTCTCAATTCAGCATGCCTCTTGGCAAAGGCCTCCTCTAGCAATTTCCATTGCGATCTATCACGAGCCACTCTCCTCCAGTTAGGACCCGCTGTAAGCTTCAGCTCGTCCTCCCATCTCCTTTTCTGTTTTCCTCTGCTCCGTTTGTAAGTCCGAGGGTACCAATCAGTTACGATTTTACACCATTTCTCTCGGTGTTCTCTCATCATGTGGCCAGTCCATCTCCACTTTTGCTGGTAAACAGCTATCCTACTAATATTATAAACTAGTTTTTGCTTTTCGGCTTCGCCCGTGTGGAATTAGTACTTTCTCTCCCCATTTCAAGTTATAGCGTATTTGTTATTCTGATATCTATGCAATATAACTGCAAAGTTTCGTCAAAATCCGTTTAGTAGTTTTTGCGTGACTGAGTAACAAACATACATCCTCACAAACTTTCACATTTATAATATTACTAGTTGCGCCCCGCGGTTTCACCCGCGTAGACCGGCATAAAAAGTATGTATGTGTTAATCCCGGTAATAAGCTATCTACATACCAAATTTCATCAAAATCGGTCTAGCCGTTTGAGCGTGAAGAAGTAACAAACACACACACACACAAACTTTCGCCTTTATAATATATTAGTGTGATATTAGTAAAGGATTTTTTATTTATTTTCTATTATTCGGAAAAGCCGCCACAATATTCCCAAACTACTGTAACTTCTGTAAGCCAGAATCAACAGTGGCGACCACCAGAAAAAACGCCGAGGCAATGAAGCTCGACGAGTCCCAGAGAAACGATTAAACTGTCTTGGGTCCCGCAACGAAATTAATCAGAAAAGACAGCGGAGGAGTAAGAAAAACATAAATTTCACTTACCTCCTAATCAAGCGGGAGACAGAACAAAGCTAGGCCATTAGGCACAAAGGGGGTATTTACAACTGGGGTAAGCCCAGTTGCCAAGCACCACTGGTTAAAAACACTAATATTTATGGGTCCTAAAATTGTGAAATGTGATTCCAATAATACGTATGGCAAAAACGCTTGAACGCACGGAAATTCGTTCTAATTTCCACCAGGTAATAGACAACTCCAGACGTAGTCTGAATACTATCCAATATAATATTGCGTTCAGTTTGCCAAAGAGTACACTCCCATAGGATCCAATCATCAATCAATCACACATCATATTGCGGATTGTTCGTATTCGCAATCAGGTGTAGAACATTGACATAAAGGTGAGGCAACAAGCTTGAAGGAAAATAATTTACCCTTAAAGTTGCCATGCCCTGTGAGAAATTGGGCAACACAGTGATCCACCTCCAGTCATGTCCTATCCAGCCGTTCGCGAACCGATGGGAGGTGTCTGCCTTTGGTTAAACTTTCCCACCTACATTGCCATTCGGATAAAAGGTCCTCCAAAACGTCAGTTTGAGGTTTAACTGATCTAGAAATCTTGGCACGATCGCGTTGAGATAAAAAGTCTGGGTCCGTAGTCTCGTGCAAAATAGTACATTGCGGCATGTCGCTGCACCTCAAAGTCGACTGGAAGTACACCTGCAAGTACCGGTAAGGCTTCAGTGCTAACCGTCCTAGACGCTTTACATAGGGAAATCCAAGCTAAGCGTTGGCTTTGTAGCAATTTACGTCGTACCGCCCCAATGGTGGCCCTATCAGCCCAAAGAGGTGCCCCGTAGCACATACAACCCATTTGTGAGGATGGATGTATCTTTATAATAATAATAATCTTTATTGTTCCAAGATAATAAATTGCATTTAATATGAACCCTAGACCCCACACTAGGATTCCCCGAGTCGTAGGGTCTATTCTCTTTCAATCCATCATGAACAAAATGATTTAAAAACAAAAAAAAAACAAAGTAATAATTGAAAAAGTAATTAAAATACAGATGTTTGTTACGCAGAGGCTAGCTTTCAATTAATTCAATGTACGAGTACCTACAGTAAATTGTACTGTGCTTCACACATACCTACGACATAAAGCCGTGCGACTTAATATCATTCCAAGTGTATGAATGTTTGTTCTTATAAAATGACGGATATAACAAGATAAACAGATTCTTATTAGCTCAGTTGTTTTTAAAGCTGTTACTACCTACTTACTGCAAGGTGGAGACGAGAACACGGCAATAAATGAAAACATGGTAATACTCATAATTATGAACAACTTTTACTGTAGAACCAAACCTAAAATCGCGAGTTGTGCTACATTTTTACACGACTGCCCAAAAAAAGGCGTGTTATGTTTTCAGGGTTCATGCTTAGACTATATATGAAAGGTTATAGGCGGAGTGTGAAAATCCAGCAATCTGAAGTACCAAAATGAGAAGCCGGCTTGTATCTGTACACGCGAAATAAACTCACATAGACAAAATGAGAAGGCGATACGTCATCGTTACGTTCGTCAAGGTCACTCACACATTTTAACGATCCTGTTTCATGTCCAATGATGTTCCGTCTATAGACCACGAACCCTTACGACTATGAAAAGTTATAACTTTTCATATTCGTAATGGTTCATGTATCCCTCTTTGAGGAGTGGCTGGAGAGGCGCCACGGCGTCCTCACCTTCCGCCTGACGCAGGTCCTTACCGGACATGGAAGCTTCGTGTGGTTCCTGTGTAGGATAAGGCTGAGGGAAACACCCGGGTGTCCCCACTGTATGGATCGCCCAGAGGACATGGTGGAGCATACGGTGGAGATCTGCCCCGCTTGGGCGGAGCCCCGCCGTGTCCTCGTGGTGGCGATCGGCGGCAGCGACTTTTTGCGCCCGGCCCTGGTCCAGGCCATGGTACGGGGCGAGAGGGAATGGGAAGCAGTCTCCTCCTTCTGCGAAGCAGTAATGCTCGCGAAGGCGGAGGCGGAACGGGTGAGGGCGTGAGGGCGACTCTGTTGTCGAGCCTTCAAGAACAGAGTCGCCCTCACGCCCTCAGCAGCAGCCGCCGCAGGAGACGCCCTGGGTGCAGGACGTCGCGAGACGATCTCCGGCCACTGTAGACCCCGGGCCTGCGGACGGCGAGTAGTGGGTAGCTCGCGCGCCTCAAAGAGTTGTCAGCAAACCATGACGGGGCCCGTCGTGGCGGTTGCCTGCCCAGGGGTTGTGGATAAATTCGAAACCGAGTTACCGCGCCCCTGGGCACTCAGGGCAGGGAAGGAACAGGCGTTTTAGTCAGTAAGAGTCTGACACGCCCTCCCGCTCCACCCAGAGCGGGAGATGTCTAGGATGATATCCCCCCCCCCCCCCAAAAAAAAAGGTTCATGTATGTTTGTGAGTTTCTATAGTCCACCATAACTTCTAAACGGCTTATGGCGGCGGTTCCCAAAAATGGTCAAAAAGGTGGTTTTTTAAAGCAGTGTATCTCAACCGTAAATAGTTTTGAGAAATAAAAAAAAATATGATATTTTCAAGCCCTACTTGCATACAGTGATGGAACTAGAAACATAATTCAACACACTTTAATGCGTCAAAAAATATTCTAACATACCTCTAAATTATCCTTAAAAGCAGTTTATCCCTTCATTAACAATTATAATCATAATAAAAAATATACCATAAAATTTCAAATGCTAAGTTGCATCCATTGATGGATTATTTTTTATAAATTTATTAGTAAATCCTAAGTAAATCGATAAAATACTTCATATTTTGCAATAAATTGCGACCATTTGTCGTAGCGCATCTCTTTCTTTTCTATGTAATCCGAGAGTGACCGCGCTTTATAGACATCTGGGCCTTAACCGATGTCAGTGTATGTGGTATCGTTAAAAGCGTTGCGGTATCCCGGGTATCATAGGCTGGTGAAAATTAAAAAATATAGGGTGACTGGTAATTAGTGACCGATACTTAAACACGTGATTGTATTCATGATATCAAACCCAAAGAAAAAAAATTATACTCATCCACTTGTATCACAATAACACAAAAGCCGTATGAAATTCGCACGCGCGCGCTTTTGACCTATTTGCCGCGTGACGCAGCGACGTCTGTTCTGTCTCACTATATGTTTCTTTGGGAAAGTTGTTTGTTATCATGAGTACAATCATGTGTTTAAGTATCGGTCACTAATTACTAATTATATATATATAATGGAGGAGCCATAGTTCATGAATCCGTTTTTTTTTTATAATAATTTAATTTGATTACGTGTATTATCATCGTCTAGACCTTGCTTATTATATAAAAAAAATATATAACAGTAGTATTAAATATACATTCGGCGTTTCAGCGTTTAGGTAACATATTAAAATAGTTTCGCGTTATTATTTGCGTATTACTTTATAGTTAAATTTTTTATTTAATTCACTTTTTGACAAGGCAGGCGTGTTTTTAAATTTTTTACATTATATGTATAGCTTGTACGCACAGGATCAACTCAGGATGGATGAAATGGCGACAGGTCACTGGAACAACTTGCGACCGACGGATACCCCTTAAGTTAAAGAGGAAAATCTATAAGTCCGTGATTAGACCTGCCGTACTGTATGGGTACCAGAATGTAGGGCTGTGAAAAAGACGGATGAAAAAAGTTTGCATGTGGCGGAGATGAGAATGTTGAGATGGATGTGTGGAGTACCGAGACTGAATAAAGTAAGACATAAGTACATTAGAAATAGTTTAAAAGTGGCGCCAGTCACCGAAAAGTTGAAAGGGAACCGTTTATCTTGGTATGGTCATGTGAAGAGGAGGGATGAAACACATGTAACTAAAAGAGTTATGAATATAAATGTGGATGGATGGAGAGGGAGAGGGAAGCCAAAGAAAGTATGGATGGATTGTGTGAGGAGTGATATGAAAGTAAAGGGAGTTAGTGATAGCGTGACGACTGACAGGACAGAATGGAAGAAGAAAACGTGTTGCGCCGACCCCAAGTAACATGGGATAAGGGCAGGAAGATGATGACATTATGTAGCTTGTGACGAGTTAAATGCCTGTCTAGCATTTTCCTAACTATCTTGGGGTCGGCTTCCAGTCTAACCGGATGCAGCTGAATACCAGTATTTTACATGGAGCGACTGCCTATCTGACCTCCACAACCCAGTTACTGGGTAGTACGATACCCCTTGGTAAGACTGGTTGTCAGACTTTCGGGCTTCTGACGACCCGTAACGACTGTCAAAGATCCACAATTGACAGTCGAACGGTTTTACGTGTTTTCCGAGGCACGGAGGAGTCTTGGTCGGTATGTAAAGATGGTTACCCATCCCCGGCAAGCGTAACTTAACCTGATAGATCGACCCGTGCGGCTGTTATTACTTTAGCCACGAGCTCCTCGAGACGAGTTAAATGCAAACATAAATGTGTGAGGCAGCATTTTTTTTAAATGGAATAGTACTTAGCCGCGCATTGTAATAATAATAACATTTGTTTGACTCATCGTCAGACTATAGTTTGAGGAAACCTAAGAAGTAGGTTCAATCATATTGTGTCATCACACTCATACATACATAAACCCTTACTGGTGTGTAGTCATTTGTATGGTACAAATGCACGATATGTGTAACAATGCTCAGTACACAATTACGCGGCACGAATATTATGAGTAGGTATTGGTGTCTCTAGTCGCTACCGAAGTACCGACTGATGTGATGATTCTGTGCTCTGTGACAAAAGCAATGATGCCGCGGACGAACTTGCGAAGAGAGGTTCCGAGATAGTAATGCTAGGCCCGTACCCACTCCTTCCCCTACCTTTCTCGCAATTTCGTGCATGGATCCGCCAAAGTTTAACTTAACTCCATAATAACAGATGGTCACGGGCAACAGACTGCAGGCAGTCAAGAATGGCCATGCCAAGCCTATACCCACGACAAAACCAAAAAACTCCTCAGTCTTAGTAGAGCCAACCTCAGAATAATAATAGGGACAATCACGGGCCTTTGAACAAACATCTTTTCAACCTAGGCGCCACGGACAGCCCTCTCTGCAGAGGCTGCTTTGACGCTGAGGAATCAGTCGCCCACGTTATCCTGGAATGCGAGGTCGTGGCTACCCAACGTGCACAAATCCTCGGAACAGTGAGGTCGCTCCGCGAAGCCTGTGAAGCTCCCAGGAAGCTTCAGTGCTTCTGGGCGGAGTTAGGTTGGCTATGTTAGCCAGGACCCCCACGCACAACGGACCAAATGAGAGTCTAAGTGCGGACAACGGAGTCCCTTTACTACTACTACTACTCTGTGACAAAATCTGATGGGAATGCACCTTTTCCAGTTACAAGAATATAATGACATCGAAAACAACGGTCACATTGACAACAAGAGCCCGCAGAGGGAGCTATCGCTGCGTGACGTAATATGGGAGAGAGGCGACCACCAGCTCACTGACAAGGAGGCCATGCTGCACATGCGTGGCCACTTCGAAGATTGGAGGCAGAGAGGCGTGCTCGATATGAAGGTAAGTTCTAATGCCCTCTAGGTCTTTGTTTAGATATACTTAGCAAATATTCTTGAAATGATATGGCAAGGAGCATTATATATAATGAATGGGATTATGGCCAAATATGCTGGCTGTATGTTTTACAGGCGCATTTGAACATACTATTGTGATCTATAACTTAGTTTTTAATTTATTCATAGTTTTCTTGGCGCTAAATGCACCCTAAAGTCACTAGCCACGCCATCTCCTTATCATATTCAACATTTTTAGGAATTCGAACATCCAAATGCAAGTAAATTTAAGGACTAAGTTGACTTTACTCTTCTTTGCCAGCTTTCCAAATCGTCTTACATCTATCACAATTCCTTTATGTTAACAGCTAGACTTCCTGCCATTCCAAGACTACGCGGTAGACCTGCCCCACCTCATCCACACCGCCAACTCGACGCTGATAGACGTCAGCCTCGTGAACCTGACGACGTCAACCGACTACAATGCGTCGCGGTTCGCGATACATTTCACGATGGTCAGCACTGATGCTTGGAGCGACACCCTGACTTACAACATGAGGAAGAGCTTGGATGATGAGCATACGCCGGGAGTTTTTGAGGTTAGTGAGTAGTATTAGGACTTTTAATAATAATAATTTGTTTTTTTTTGCATAGGCACAACCTTGTAGCCAGGATTATTCATCAGCAACTTGCTCTGAAATACTCTCTTGTAGAATCGGAAGTGCCGTACTATAGATATGTGCCCGACCCAGTTCTCGATAATGGTCATATCACATTGTACTGGGATCGGTCCATCATCACTGACAGGACTATTATAGCTAATAAGCCTGATATAGTGGTGGTGCACCGAATCGAGCGGCGTGCAATTATTGTTAAAATTACCGTCCCACATGACGTGAACCTCGTGAAAGCCGAGAAAGATAAACAAATCAAGTATATCGACTTGGCTCGTTGACATGTGGGATGTGAACTCAGCGATCATTGTACCGATAGTCGTGTCAGCCAATGGCTTAATAGCTACGAGGCTCGACCAACATCTCAGGAGGCTCTCGTTAGGCGGCCGGATCAAGGGCTTGATTCAGAAAGCAGTACTTCTGGACACAGCTCGCATTGTCAGGCGGTTCCTCTCTCTGGAGCCCTGACCGCCGGTAGCTTGGACCCTGTTCCCGATACCGGTGGGCTACTATTTTTATATGTTTTTTTTATCCTTTTTATTTAAATATTTAAAAATGTTAATAGTATGTACATGATAATACATAAACGGAATAATAATTTATTTAAACTAAGTACATACAATGTCAAACTATTTTTTTAAGAGCCTAAGCTAGCAAAACATTCCACAAGACGTCTGTTGTCTGAACTAGATAACTTAGTATCTGTATCTGAGTCTCTCAGACAACAGCACTTTTCCTTAAAAATATACATTTGAAAGCTTGCAAGTTCAATCCTGCTTTAAATATACATTATATTAATTTATACATAACTAGGAGCAAAGAGAATAAATTAAACCTAAAGTACAATAGGGTAAAGTGGTGACCTCCTTTTGTGTAAAATGTACCTAGATGAGTGAGTGTATATGTATACGAGGGTTTACTTTGGATACGAGACGCAAAGTCGACTGGCCTGTTGCTCTAGTGGTTAGTGACCCTAACTGCTATGCCGGAGGTCGTGGGTTCGATTCCCACCCAGGACAAATGTTTGTGTAATGAGCACGATCATTTGTTCTGTGTCTGGGTGTAATTTATCTATAATATGTATGTATTTAGAAATATATAAGTATGTTTATCAGTTGTCTAGTACCCATAACACAAGCTCTGCTTAGCTTGGGACTAGATGGCGTTGTGTGATAGTTGTGGAATATTATTATTATTCCATTTATTTTATAATATATACATACAATTTACATTTTTAAATATTAAAATATCAAAATATAAAAACATTTAAAAATATAAAAAATAGTAGCCCACCGGTATCGGGATAGGGTCCAAGCTACCGGTGGTCAGGGCTCCTGAGAAAGGAATCTCCTAACAATACGCGCCGTGTCCAGGAGTACCGCTTTCTGTATCAAGCCCTTGATCCAGCCGCCTAACGAGAGCCTCCTTAGGTGTTCGTCGAGGCTCTTGGCTATTAAGCCATTGGCCGTCACGACTATCGGCACAATGACAGCTGAATGGAGCTGAGCTTTATTATTATTATTTCGTATATTTATTTTTACACATATTATTTACATTTTTAAATATTTTTAAAAGAAAACATATAAAAAAACATTTAAAAATATAAAAATAGTAGTCCACCGGTATCGGGAGCAGGGTCCAAGCTACCGGTGGTTAGGGCTCCAGAGACAGGAACCTCCTCACAATGCGAGCCGTATCAAGGAGTACTGCCTTCTGAATCAGGCCCTTGATCCAACCGCGCAACGACAGCTTCGACAGGTGGTCGTCGAAGCTTTTAGCCATCAGGCCATTGGCGGTAACGACTATCGGCACAATGACAGCCGAGTCCACATTCCACATATCGACAACCTCGTGTGCCAAGTCAAGATATTTAATTTGTTTCTCTTTCTCAGCTTTCACGAGGTTCTCGTCATGTGGGATGGTGACATCGATTATCATTGTGCGGCGCGCCAATCGGTCTATCACCACTATATCCGGCTTATTGGCAACAATAGTCCTGTCAGTGATGATAGACCGATCCCAGTACAACGTGACATGGTCATTTTCGAGAACTGGGTCGGGCACATACTTGTAATACGGCACCTCAGAATCCACAAGTTTGTATTTTAAAGCAAGCTGCTGATGAATAATCCTGGCCACTTGGTTATGCCTGTGCAAATACTCGCCCGGACTATGTCTGATGGACTCACCCGGACGGTGGCATGCCCGACACACGTCAACCGTCCCGTCCTTCATGATATGCCTCCGGTAGTTATTCGTCAAGATAACTTCGTCCATAATCGCACAGACAAAGCCTTCAGTTTCCCCGAAGAGGTCACTGAAACGTAGCCAGGCCACGGACGCCAAGAAATCTACATCAGGCCCATGAAGGGCCCGATAAAAGCGCCCATGAAGCTCCTTGCTTTTCCATACCTCCTTGCGGTCATCAGTAGTGAGTATTACAGGTTTGCGCCAGTTCTCTTTAGCCATGGACAACGGGGTGAGTCCCTTGTCCACTGCGACCACATCGCGGTGCATACCCACGTCGGTTTCAAGAAAATATTCTCTGAGGCTGCACACCTCGCGGTTGTGGCGAGTTTTCGCATTTAAAAAACCTCGACCTCCACATTTCCGCGAGATGTACAGTCTCATCACCGATGATCGTGGGTGATGCATCCGGTTTGCGGTCATCAGCGTACGGACCCTCCTATCCAGGGCGTCTAGCTCAGTCTGAGTCCATTTGAGTATGCCGAAAGAGTACATCAAAACCGGCATGACCCAACCGTTGAAGGCGCGCACCTTATTTCCGCCTGACAAAAGGCTATTAAATAGCTTTTTCAGGCGGCCAAAGAAGCGCTCCTTCAGCGATTGCTTCATGTCAGTAACGTTAATGCCTAACGCTTCCGACATACCCAAATATTTGTACGTTTCGGTCGAGGAGAGGGATTTAAGGTTTATGGAATCCGAGAGTTGAATCCCTTCGGATTCCATAATCTCTCCTCGCTTTACATGCATGACTGCACATTTGTCCACACCAAATTCCATCCTGATGGCGCTACTGAAAGTTTCAGTTACCTTCAATAACTCCATCAGTCGCAAATTGTTGGGGGCAAAGAGCTTCAGGTCATCCATGTAAAGAAGGTGAGATATGGCCTGACCACCTCTTCTCAACCGATAGCCCAGGCCTGAATCCTCCAGCAATGTGCTTAGAGGATTCAGGGCTAAGCAGAACCAAAGTGGACTCAAACTGTCGCCCTGAAATATTCCCCGTTTTATCCATATAGGCTCATCGTTCCCCTGATTTGATCGACATCCTGGATAGCGAAGGACTGTCTTCCATTGCCCCATACATAACCCAAGGAAGGTGCGGAGAGTTGCATCTATTTTGTACAACTCCAACACCCTCATGAGCCATGTATGTGGAACAGAGTCGTAGGCCTTCTTATAATCTATCCAGCATGTCGACAAATCCTTGTGGGATCGACGAACCTGCTGGCTTATGGCCATGTCTATGAGGAGTAGCTCCTTAGTACCGCGGGACCCGTTCCTACATCCATTCTGAGAGGCAGACATAATTGAATTACTGTTAATGTGCAGATTAATTTTCGCTCTCAGAATGGATGTAAGAAGTTTATAAACCGTTGACAAACATGTAATCGGTCTATAATTCTTGGGTTCCGCGGGACTACCTGTCTTATGGAGCAGGTGGGTGACACCGGTTGTTAGAAACTGAGGCAGCGACCCAGACTCTAAGGATGACTGGAATTGAGATGCCAGGAGCGCGTGTGAGCTGCTGTACCATTTCAGCCAAAAGTTGTGCAGTCCGTCCGGTCCCGGAGATTTCCAGTTCGGTAACGGACGAACTGCTTTGGCTACATCTGATGGATTTATGGTGAATTTATCCATTTCTGGTATAGCGTCACACGCGCGCTCGACATCACGCATCCAACCACCCTCAGTGTGACAGACGGGCACTGACCAAATGCTGCGCCAGAATGTACTCGTGGTAACATCATCCGGACGGCACCCGTCAGTCACATTTTGTTCAGGTCGCTCCCAAGCTCTATATACCCACCTCTCATCGCTCTGGAACATGCGATTTTGCGAGTACCGGTCAACTCGCCGCTTATACCGCCGAATACGGTTTGCCCATGCACAAACTTTCTGCTTCAGGAAGTCGATGCGCTCTGTGACACGGGACATGTATTCTCGAGGACTAATTTCAGTCCCCGAAAATGCCCGCCTCACAAAGCGCATCACACGTGGTCGTGTATTGCCCTCCCTGAAGCAGAGTAGTTTGCCGATGAGTACCCTGGCCCCATCGATACGCCTCTCGATCCTGCATTGCCAGGCTGGTGCAGCAGGCTTTGGCCGAATAACTCCTTCACTATTCGGAAACTTCACGTTGGCCAAACGACATGCTGCAACAGCCCCGCAATACAAGATTGAGTGCGTATCAACGAGGTTCTCGCTGCTTTCAAAGATGTTTTTAAGCAGCGAGTCCAAAGCACACACCAACGCCCTATTTTTTTTGTGCATGGGTAACCGTGGTAAACGGGGTCTAAGTTCGGTCGGAGTGGATCTATACTCGCGAAGCGCATCCTCCAGTGCGCTCCTCAGTCGATCGTTGCACTGGCTACTTACCGTGACAACCCTATCATCTCCCTCATCACTTACATTAATGGCCCGCGCTGGGATTGCGCCCCTAGCGGGCGCTTGTACCGCGGTCTGTGTCGGGGTCGAGATGATAGGGTTGTTCAGTACCTCTGAGCGCAGCCTATCAAGTGCAGCATCGTCCAACTTGTGGTTACGTTGGATGACCCGCACCTGATCCGACAATCGTTGTGCCGAGACGTCGACGGTTGGTTCTAGGTCCTGGAACAGAGACAGCATCCTGACACGGTACGCAGTGAGGTTAGTTCCCCCCTCTGTAGACCCATAATATGCGCGCATGACGTTCTCGTTCATGGACTGAGTCCATTTCATGCGCTGCACACAACCACCGGCAGCGGGGACCCGGCTCGGGGCCGGTTGGCCCCTAAGTCCCAAGCTGTTCGGTGGCCGGCCTCTCCCCTGCCGACGTACAGGTGTTGGCGACGTCGGCGGGGAGAAATACTCGTCGCTTGAGCTCGACGCGGCTGCAGCCGCCGGTAACACTGGTGATCCAAGGTCCGGCGGCGGCGAGGCGGAGCTGAGCGGCGAGTCCGGGGGTGAAAGGCGTGCGCGACGGGCAGCTGCTCTGGTCAACATTTTATTTATTTCATTCCATTTTCATTGTTGTTTTCCTGTAAGCATTTTATGTCGTCGTTGACAGACGTCATTCTGTGATCTCTTTATTTTAGTTTTCTTCTTTTTTGTTTACTTTATTTGTTTGGTTTTATTGTAATTTTTCAGTTCAGGCTTCCTGTACGGTAATATTAAGTCCGAAATTGGGTAAAAAAATGGGTTTTTGCGATTATAAATGGAATAGAAAAATATGACTTGTGTTGCCAGTGGGTTGCCAGGTTATTATTATTATTATTATAAAGTACCGGTCGATGTAACGACACTTAGGGGGAGGGTCCATGTCCAGCAGTGGACGTCTTTCGGCTGAAATGATGATGATGATGATGATTAGAACTTTGGAGTTGTATTTAGAGTTGGAGTCAAAAAAGAATGAGAGAAGAAGTACCCGTGTGGCAACTCAACAATAAAGGCAATTTTTTTCCGTGGTTGGGTGATCATCCAATACCTTCAAGAAGTACGGAGGTGTCTCGATATTTAAAGATGGTCACCCATCCATGGACCAACCCCGGCAAGCGTAGCTTAACCTGATGGATCGACCTGTGCAGCTGTTATTACTTTTGCCACGAGCTCCACACCCGAACAAGCAAACATTGAAATATAAACAAAATCTTGTAAAAATACATTTTTACGTATGTTTCACCAAACAGATATTCGAGATAAAGACGCCCGAGTCCAGCCGGTCGGACGACGGCGGCTTCATGCAGTTCCGGCCGGTGTGCTACACGGAGGCGGAGCGAAGCGTGTCCTCTTCCACCAACGCTTACATCACCAACTTCACCAGGTAATTATACTTCTTCTTTTCGTTTCGACGGTACATTTTTCAGGGTTCCGTACCCAAAGGGTCCCTATTGGTGTCACTCACGTGTCCGTCTGTCTGTCTGTCCGTCGTCTGTCACACAAGTTTTGCAGCTACAGTCTTCAAATTTTCACAGTATAAGCATCTTGTTGACCCAAAGCCATACACATAGTCAAAAATACATTTGGTACGGAACCATAAATGTACGAAGTCCGACACGCACTTGACCGGTTTTTAGGGTTCCGTACCCGAAGGGTCCAAACGGAGCCCTATTGCTGATTCACGTGTCCGCCTGTCACAAAATTTCGTTCCGAACAATTTTTTAACTTCCTATTGAACTTGAAATTTCGTGATAATGTTTATTATTACGTATATTTTACTAACAAATACTAATATATTGATAAATCATTTTTTTTCTTTGATAATTCCCTCATTTGGTACGGAACCCTAAATGTGTGAAGTCCGACACGCATAACACTGTAGAGTAATGGCAAAACATGGGCATTCCGGCGAAGGCGGATGGGCAGCCACTTGAGCTTAATACGAAATTCAGAAACGTGGTCATATTTGCGCAAACCAAATATGAATCTAATGCAAAAGTTTTGGAGTCGCTCAAGCTTATCAAGCTGCACTTCAGTAAGATCTAAATAACTAACATAATCAAGGATTGGGAGAAGGAGGGATTGAGCCAGCGCAGTGGTATTTACAATAGCATGATCGTTATCAATGTTTTTCACAAACCATGAAAAAAAGCCCAGGTAACAAGATTTCAGCAATGTGTTGTCTTATGATTCTGACTCACAATGCGAGCAGTATCAAGAATTACGACATTCTGAATCAAGACTTGCACCCCTGGGCACTCAGGCAGGGAAGAAACAGGGGTGGGTTTTAGTCAGTAAGAGTCTGACACGCCCTTCCGCTCCACCCAGAGCGGGAGAAGTCATTGGATGATTTCCCACCCCGCCCCCAAAAAAAAAAAGGTGTGTGTGCGATTCACACACGATAGAAGTGAAACTTCATGTGGGCAAAGATGGGCAAAGGTGGCCAAAGGTGAGCAAATAGGTGGCCAAAGGTGGTCAAAGATGGGCAAATGTGGGCAAAGATAAGCAAAGATGGTCAAAAGGTGGCCAAAGGTGAGCAAAAAGGTGGCCAAAGGTGAGCAAAAGTTGGTCAAAGGTTTGCAATTGGTGGTCAAAGGTGAACAATAGGTGGTCAAAGGTGAGCGAAAGGTGAGCAATCGGTGGTCAAAGGTGGGCAAAGATGGGCAAATGTGGGCAAAGATGGTCAAAAGGTGGCCAAAGGTGAGCAAAAGTTGTTCAAAGGTTTGCAATTGGTGGTCAAAGGTGAGCAATAGGTGGTCAAAGGTGAGCGAAAGGTGAGCAATCGGTGGTCAAAGGTGGGCAAAGATTGTCAAAAGGTGGCCAAAGGTGAGCAATAGTTGTCTAAAGTTGATGATCGGTAGCGAAGTGACGGGACCCCAGGCCCCACGTCGCGCGCGCCCTCTCCTCTCGCCTTCATCTGCTCTCTCGCTCTTTTGTGTTTGTGTCTCTTACCTGTCGTTTTTTCCGTTGCATCCGGTTTGAAATCACAACGATTCTAAAGAAGTTTCACTTCAAAAACAATCCAACCGCGCAACGACAGCTTCAACAAATGGCCGAAGTTATTACATTAATATGTTTGTTCACAGAACGTTCCTACCAAGGTCGAGCACGCTGCGTGACTTCTACCGCAACTTCGACCCGAACAAGCTGCTCGTTCAGGACATGTTTATATCATTCGGTCTGCCCGGCGACGGGTTCTATAGACAACACAACTATACTTCTTGGTGAGTAACGCGAAAATCTTCAAAGTGTCAAATTATACAGCATGTAACAAAAACCCTGTCCGATCCAATAAAGGAATATTCCTTTTTAACATACATACGTAAGTACTAGAAAAATTATTATAAAAAAATTAACTCATAAATACCAAAAGTTATTGATTTTTTATTTTTATAAACCATGCGAAATTACACTTTACACTAATATTATAAAGGCGAAAGTTTGTGAGTTTGTATGTTTGTTACTTCTTCACGCTCAAATGGCTGGACTGATTTGGATGATTTTTGGTATGTAGATAGCTTATACTCTGGATTAACACATAGGCTACTTTTTATCCCGGTCTACGCGGGTGGAACCGCGGGGCGCAGCTAGTTTAACACTAAATATGACAAATTTAAAGAAAAAAATAAAAACTTATCAAAGGTAACACTGATACCCGGGCCTGCGGACGGCGAGTAATGGGTAGCTCGCCGTCCGATCAGCATCAGGCCCGAGAGTCGACGGCGCGTAGTGTACCACGCGCGCCTCGAAGAGATGTCAGCATAAATGACGGGGCCCGTCATGGCCGATGCCTGCCTAGGGGTTGAGGATCGAAAGAGTTACCTTGCCCCTGGGCATTCAGGGCAGGGAGGAACAGGGGTGGGTTTTAGTCAGTAAGTCTGACACGCCCTCTTGGACGATTTCCCACCCCCCCCCAAAAAAAAAGGCAACACTGATCGCACAAAGTACACCTACAGTTTCTTGTCAAAAAAACCTCCTGAGCGAGACGGTATTTTTTATCCTTTCATAAGCGCCCTTTATCGCGTGCCGCTAAAGCGAAAATTTGCCTACAGCCCGGCTAGTGCAGGACGGTACCCTTTGAAATAAAAATAGGTAGAAATAAAATGATTTCGCCGGCCGGTGGAGTGTTGTCAACTTATGAAATTTCGCATATTTTATAACATTAAAAAATCTATAACTTTTGATTTTTATGAGTTACATTTTTTTTACAACTTTTCTAGTACGTATGTTAAACCAGGAATACGCCCTTATTGGATCGGACAGGGTTGTTTTACATGCTGTAAATTCAACTATAGATAGATTTCGATGCCCGTCATATCTGTGAAGTTTCGCCAGTTATTTTAAGTTGTTGTGTCAAGAGTAGTTGTTTTTGTATAGAAACCCGTCCGGAGAAGTACTACCACCATATATTACATATGACTGCTGGTATCGGGGTGCCAACGGAATTACAGGCAAATGAGACATGATTTTACTTGGTCTCTAGAAAGGCAAAACAATTTGACGGCACGGTTGGCGCAGTAATTGAGCCATTCGCTCCATTTCTTTTTTGGAGGCGTGAAATCACCTATAGACATCTCAACTTCTCCCGCTCTGGGTGAAGCGGAAGGGCGTGTCAGATTCTTGCTGACTAAAACCCACCCCTTTTCCTTCCCTGCCTGAGTGCCCAGGGGAGCGGTAACTCTGTTATGAATTTATCCGCTACCCAGCCATTCGCTCCTGAGCTGCGTGTCGCGGGTTCAATAGAGTAATTTCCTAAAAAAATTGACATTTTTTATTATTTGACACATATATATAAAAATGTGTGTCCGATAGTTTTTAATTCTAAATTACAGACTAAATATAATTATTATTTTATACCCAGGAAACATATCGCACAGAACAACAATTCGATGGCAGCAAATTAGAAACGGACATCTAAATTTTTGCGAAAATGCTTTTTGTTTTACAAAAATGAGCTTATTTCAACCCTATCTACGAGTCTGTATTAAAATTATTTCAAATTTCAAAATAATTAAGAAAATCTGGCACGTAAGTAAGGACATCGACACTCGATTTTAAAAGGACATCGCAGTAGAAACGGACATTTGAATTTGTCCGCCTTTACTTCGGAGCTTTGACAGATGATTGAAACGTAAAAAAAGTCATCTGTCACCTGTCAATTGTGAATTTTTAGTTTCTCCTAATCCTTTTATTTTTTTAAATTATATATTTCGCGTGGATTTAGAACCAAATAAATGATTTAACTGACATACATAGCTGAAGTTTGGTGGTAGATAACTCATTTAGTGAAATGTTGTAAATTGATAAATTTAAAGTAAATAAAGACATCTACAAAATTTTGTTAAAAAAAGGGAAATATTGATTGCATGTTGCTTAGATTTTCTTTTAATATCCAGATATGTATTACTGGAGATTGTTATCTTAGTTATTCGATATTTTAGATAACGTAGAAACGGATATCAGGCACATGTCTTCCTCTACGTAGAAGACTTTTCAAAGTAAAAAAGTACATTTACATTATTTCAGTAAAACAACGATATAGTGATTAATTCTTTTATAAAATCAATAAAGAAGGTTCTTTTAATGCATCATAGAAAATTTCATGTTAATCAGTCCACAACTCTCAAAATAGTCACAATTTTTTTACTAAATATACTCTCCTGTAAAATTGCGATTTTGTAGATGTCTTCTTCTACTTTGCTGCCATCGAAATATTTGTATGACCTACAGATAGTTGTTCCGGGTCTGGGTGTCTTGTGTAAGTGAGTTTACATGTTTGAGAACGCGGTACGCTATTTTGATAGATTTAATAATTATTATTACTTTTCTTTGAAAACTATTATATAATTTCGAAGCATTTTATTTTTCTAATTTTGTAAATGTGAGTATCATAGAGTAACTTATATTATTGGATAACTGCTTGTTTGATATGAACGAGCATGGCTCAACTGCCATGCTCGTTCATATCAAACAAGCAAAAAAAATAGAATCGACTTCCAAAAAAACTGGAAAATAACTTAAATTTCGGCAGTCGGTGTCAAAAAACGAAGACACAAAACCAGAAACACTTCCGAAATTAAAGTTATGTTCCACTTTTTTTGGAAGTCGGTTTTATTTTTTTGTAAAAAAGTTTTTTATTTTATTTTGTTTTACATTGTTCTCACATAATTAGAAGCAACAAGAAATATGTAACCAGAAATTTTGTAAAACATAACATGGTTAAAAAGAGTGTCCATGTAGTTTCTTGCACGTTCTTCTCCATAGAGATCTACGCCTTGGAATGTGCAATTAGCTTCATCTTTGTGACTGACCGACTTATTGACAATTCAAAATTGCCTGTAAATGGTGTATTTGAAATAAATAATAATAATATAATAATATTCCACAACTATCACACAACTGCTTTGATTTGTTTTGGTACAGGAGTAATGCTGAACCTGCAAATGTAGGTGTAAAGCTAGTGAGGGAAACTCTTTTTTATAATGTTCCTATGCTGCCTCTGTTTTTTAGAAGCAATGCCTTAAGGTGGAAGCTCCAGGGTCAGCCGCGAAATTCAAATTTTCTTAGGTTTTTTGCAATTTGCAGGTCAGTGTCAGGTTGTATCTTGGTCAAAATTTGATTCGCGGCCGTAGCAAGTATGCCAAATTTAATTATTTCATGAAATCATGACTTTTGGCATCAATTCTAACTGAGAGAGATGTATTGATGAAAATTTTGGAAATTTTGACCAAGATACAACCTGGCACTGACCTGCAAATTGCAAAAAACGTAAGAAAATTTAAGTTTCGCGGGCTACCCTGGAGCTTTCACCTTAAGCAGCAATGATCACTTGCGATCCAATAAGTCACCCTAAACAAAATCCTACGTTGATTACCTGACCAACAAACTTTTGACTTTTAGAACTTGTCTCCATAACTCATTTTTAAATTTCAGGTCATTCACAATAGGTTACGGAGTACCACCAACAGAAAGCTTCTCTCTCTTCGTGATCATCATCATCTCCATCGGGCTAGGAGTTCCCGTACTCCTGGCATTGTCAGGCATCACCTTCGTACTAGTGAGGCGGTGTAAGCAGAGGAACACGCCTGCCAGGTTCACTGATGATGAGTAAACAGGAAGATTGTAGAAGAGAATGATTTGAAGAGTTAATCAGTACATAGGTGTTGTGTTATATAGATTGGTAAGGTGAGTGAACGGTTTATATCGGGTGTAAAAAGACAGTTTCCGAAGCCGAAAGCCACTTATTCTACCCATTATTTGGATCATTTTTTTCCACTAGACCATACCTGGGAAACCACTGGTTCTGGAGATAATGAAGGTCAAAGTCGCATTTTTTTTTTTAACTTTTTTACGGAAATTAATTCTAAGTGTTATTACTAAACTTTTTTCCAAACTAACATTACCTGAATTATCGAATTACGAAAACGCAATTACCGGTTTAAGTACCTACGTGGCTTAGAGCGAAGGGGCGGGGTTTAACTCCAATTGTCTGTGTTCGCGTTACATTGCGCGGCATAAAAAATAGTTTTATTTTTCATACCTAAAAATAAAAGTCGTTTCCCAGCAATAATTTTTGCGTAAAGCTACTTTGTTAGACGTACAGTATGCGTAGTTAACGGCTCTGTGATTTGTCTTTTTACACCCTGTATACAAATAACACTAATAATAAATATTTTTCTGGAAAGAACATCAAAATTGGTTATTAAATGAAGCAGCAATTACAATTTCAAATATTCGTATGAAAGAGAGGAAGAGTGGGAGCATCTCGCTATCTCTTTTGTACGCGCGTAACCTAATAGCGGTTACGTCATAAGTCAACGAGTTCTGTTACTTGACAGTTTCTCCTTCCACCAGATTTGAAAGGTATCAAACGTACTTAACTTTGAACGGATTTGAAAAACTCTATTTTAGATTTTAGTTAAAGTTAATTTTTGGCACAAATAATTTAAAGAAATGAGTCAACTACCCTATTCTTTAAAGGCGCGGCTTATAAACCCGCTTTTCCGCACAGAAGAGCCGCCGACATTGCCGCCCGGGTGCTGCGGCATTCAGGAATCTATCAATATTTCGTTATAAATTTTAACAAAATTGTTTTTCGGTCACCTTTTGCCAATCTATGTAATCTATAAATTGCACCCTCAATAACATTGTGCTACATATCATAGGGTATGTTGTTTAATTGATGTTTTGTGAGAATCGTGAGCGTAAAGAAATTGTTTGATGTTTGACTTTTTATTGAGGGTGTATGCGGTTTAGTGAACGAAGAAGTTGACGTGGAATTTTGATGTGAGTGCTGGGTCTTTATGTATAATTTCGAGCAGTCTCAGAGGCAAATAGTAGTTAAAAAATATTTTATTGTAATAATAATACAATTAATTTAATTTTTTTTACTTCTATTGTTTTTTTTTCTAATCTTTTGTTGTTGTTTTTTTTTTTTGAGGAAAAAAGGTGTGAAAAAGATAAAATAGTTTAGCAAAAAAAAATACATTATTTTAATGTATTTTTTTTTTGCTAAACTATTTTTTTTTTTTTTTTCTACTATTCCGAGATTTTACGTGTGTCCGACACTTACATATGCTCATATTTAATAGTGCACATTGTTATAATGAATTAATAAATATCTTGACCATATTTTTAGTCTATATTTCTATATTTGAATTGTTTGAATGCTAAACTAGATTGAATGAATCGTTGTTATTATATTTTGTGCACTATTATGATTCTAGCCGCATAATTCACTTAGCAATTTAAATTAGTTGTAATGTTCTTTAAAATAATTCGTCGATCTTATACGGCCGAGACTTAGTTCAAAATAAATCATTAATTAAGTTAAACGACAATTTATTATTAAAATTGATAGTAAAAAAAAACTCAATTTGTCATACAGCTTTTATGGAAAAATCAAATAAAAATAAAATGTTAGACTATGTTAAAAAAGACCGTGCTTGACTGTACTTCTTTCCTTTTGGACTAAATGATGTATTTTTTAGTATGTAGATAATAAACAGAGATTCATATGACATTGTTCGCTGCAAATAATAGAAACTATATAAATATAAAGTGCCTGTGATTAGACCAATTTAGTTTAGAGTGTGTAACAGTCTTGTGCAACATGCAACATAGTCTGTGGTGTAACGCAACACTGTGTGAAAATCGACAAACAACCTTTTCCAATGCTGGAAGGCCTCATTGGTCTAGTAGTCACAGCGCTACTGCTGCGCATGAGGTCCTAAATTCAATTCCCGTGTCAGGCAAGCTGTTATTGGGTTTTCCATCTGAAATTTCTAAGATGCAGCCCGGAGTCTGGATTTATGCGCGGTTTTTGACAGTAGGCTTGCCCCTTACGTAATGGGACTTAAATAACTGACTAATTGAGGGGGTACTTTACACCTCTGCCCAACTCGGGGTTACAGTATCATGTTACGTACGTTACACGCACCGGATCACCATAAATGTATCAATCTTTTCTTTTGTCTATATTGATTTTTAGGGACATGTCAGTTCCATAGTTCCATAGAATATACACATAATAAGCAATGTTATATTTACTTAATTTTAGGTGTACAGAAAAAAACTAAGATCTTAGTAAATATTTGTTGAGTTAAATATAGAAATCGAAACAGGTATCGCGTTTAATATTAATTTTCAAATTAAAATTACTGGATATTAGATAAGTATGTTATAATAGGGTATTTTACTATAGATGAGAAAAAAACTAAAAATATATTATTGCGATAGCTTAGGCAAAAAGCAGTCGCAAAATTAACATTTTGGTTCATAGAATAACAAAATAAATTTTAAAATTCAATTCAAAGTTTTCAGTTTTCTTAATCTCTTTTTTAACACCGGCTGTGTAAACTATAAAGTGTCAACTGTCAACTGATCAGCGTATCTATGCTTTGTACTTTTATTTACACAGCCAACTGACGTCATGACCACAGAACAATATGGCGTCCACTGCGTCCAGCGTTTTAGTCAAATAATGCGCGAAATTTGAAAATGTAAAAATTAAATGCATTTTATGGCACTTATTGATTGAATAAAAATGTTGTTTTTTATTGGTTATTAGCACTATAGAATCTAATTGAGACACTTTTCAATAAGGGTGTAATACCCTATTATAGTGTATCAGGTACTCAAAACAAACCATACGTTTTGCATGGATCAGATGCCCCTTTTCACCCTACATGACACCTAAATAAAAACGTACTCTTGGACAGTGCCGGAATAGTCACGTAGCAAGGTGCAGGAGTGGCATATGCTACGGGCCCCGCGTATTGGGGGGCCTCCGCTTGGACGTACAAATCATTCTTGATTTCATAGATTTTTGTTTTTTTTTTTTAATCAAATGCCGTTTTTAAAATCTAATCAATTCCGGATTACCCATAAAGACAATGTAGGCAACTGCTTGAACGACCATCGCTACCTAAGGGCCCCGCGGCCTATAATAAAAATAAGCAAAGAAATTTTTATTCATAACGAATAAAAATTTATTTTATCGAAGATTTAGGGGGCCCCTTGCTGCATGCTACATGACTCACGCTGATATAAGTGTTTGGGTTCTTTTTAGTGTCTCTAATGTGAGTAAAAACGGATATAAGTACAGTACGTAAAGGCTCACTCTGATATATTAAACTTATGGTTTGTTTCAGAACTAAAAATTATAATACGATATAAGACGATAATGTTTGTTAATAGGAAAAATAAAAAAATATGATACCGCTATGTCTTGAACGTTAAAAATATAACTATTATAAAATGTTCCCAAAAAAACAATTGTGTGATGTTACAGTATTTTGATAAACTTGTTAAAATACAAAAAAAATAAATATATTTAGTGGATTAGTTTTAAGATGTCGGCTAGTGCTTTCTGGCTATTATTTGGCTTTTTTAACAAAACAGCAGCATTTTGTAAATGTATAAAATTAGGGAAAACGCAACACTATTGACAAACTTTATATTTTGTAAACTTGACAATGGCTAAGTGCACAAACCGTGCAAAGCCAAAAGTAGAAAAACAAGACATGATAACGGGTAAAACAAACTGTGTGTGACATTCTGACAATTCTGTGTCAAAAATAACCTTTGACTTGTTAAGATACTAAACACTAATTTCATGTTTTTCTCATATGATAAAAACCTAACATAAATAATAAAGAATGAAAAAAACATGAAGTGCGACATTTTCCTTACCAGGGTAAATTATGCATGTTTTTAATAAATGGGGTTTTTTGACAAATATAATTTTACGTGACGTCATTTATTTTTTTAAACAGATATTTGAAAGTTTTTATAAATTATTTTGTAGGCTTAATCGTTAGCTTTGTATTTTCTAATGTGATATTAATTTTGATTATGTCTGTTTGTTTTGTATAGTATTATGTGTTACAAAATAAATGCACTAGTATTTGTAATACGATATGGTTTTATTTTTCGAAACTTATTTCCTTATTCCCAATTTGATAAGACCTAATTAGTAATGGTCGAAATTACGATAAACTCCCAATAAAATAAAGCTATTATTACCGGGTTTATCTTTTTTGATAACCCTGTCATTACCTAACAGTTATCTCTTCTTCACTCCATAATTATCACTACATTTACAAAACAAAGTCCCCCGACGCGTCTGTCTGTCTGTTCACAATAAACTCGAAAATTACTGAACGGGTTTCCATGCGGTTTTTTACCAATAGGCATAGTGATTCATGAGGAGGGCTTAGGTGTATAATTTGTACCGGTGCGAAGCTGGGGCAGGTCACTAATGTGGTATTTTTTTTTAGTATTTTCTTTGTTTATTTGGCAGTCAGTAATATTTTTTGTTTTAATTTAATATTAGTTGTAGGTCGTGAGTTCAAACCCAGGCAGACGCTTTACTTTGTGTAAGTTATTTCATCACCACTCACTGCTCTCAAAAACGGTGAAGGAAAACATCGTGAGGAAACCGTCATGTCCTAGAATCAAAAATTCGAAGACATGTGACATCCACCAATCCGCATTGGGCCCGCGTGATGGATTATTGCCTACACCCTCTCACAGAGAGGAGGCCTGTGCCCCAGCAGTGGGGACAATAAAAGGCTGATGATGATGATGATGATGAATATTGTTTGTAAAATATGCGCTTGGTAGTCAATAATTTTTTTGAATTAACACATACTTACGCTTTTTAATACGGGAAAACCTTTTATTCCCACGGGAAAACTTCTACCGGCTGATTAGTCGATTAAAAAGAAGTCCTATGGTCACCTCACAATATTAATTGATGTTTATATGGGAAAATTTAAATGATCAATATCTTTGAAACTACGCAAAGTTTTTCCTTCACAAATTCAGGTTATCATTATCGTCCCCGTCACAAAATTTTGAACGTATTTCGAAGGCCGTAGATCATCAGGCAGCGGAGATACATGTGTCCAGCCAGCTTGAACTCAGGCTGGCTGGACATTAAGTTTTTATTGATTTCTCGTAAACCCTTACATGTAACGCTATAAATCAAACGTTATTACTGTCACAAATTGCGTCACTAAATGTTAGTAAAGGAACCATATTCGAAAACGCTCCCGTTATTGAGATTCGGAAGTGCCAGCCAGAAGTTTTATACTTAAATTCAAGATGGCTGGACACAGATTTTTGCATTTTTCTACTAAACCGCTGCTGTACGTATCACAAAATTTTTAGCTCGATGCCTGCCACAAATTTATGTGACGCCCGTTGATATGCAAAAAGTCGTCAAAATCCCCCGTCGCCCGTCGCGCGTCCTCCGTTACCGAGATTGAGGGACACGTTTTGGATCGATTATCTAAGATTCTGTAGCGTCACAAATTCTGAAATAAGGGTGTTTAGTCGTCACATAAAGTGCCCTATTGACCTACTTAAATGCGAGCTATTTTGAAGATTTGTCCAGCCAGCCTGAGTCACATGAAATGACGGTGTAACAAGGTAAACTACACACCTGTATACCCCTTTCACAGCTTACCACCGTAATGTTATGTTATGAAATGGTGTAAACAATACAAAGACATACGATCGCAGCAAACGCGGGTTATTTACTGTGAGTCGAAGAGTTCTGTTGTGTCTCCGAAGATCTTCCTCAAATCCTAATATATTCTAGTACTTTGCCGGCGATTTCGCTCCCGTGACCTATCCTTCGGTAACTGTTATTTTTCCTGGGATAAAAAGTAGCATATGTTACTCGCTGATAATTTAGCTTCTATTGGTGAAAAAATGGTTCAAATCGGTCCAGTAGTTTCGGAGCTTAATCGGTACAATTAAAAAATCTTTCCTCTTTATAATATTAGTATAGACTAGAGCCTTCCCTGAAAACATATACAATTAAATAACGAAAACCCCATCCAAAGTGGATCTTTAACTTTTGAGAAATTCGCGGACATTACACACGGTGTCCAAAAAGAGTATCGGGTATTTGTTTCAGCGCTGAAGTTGACACGAAGCGACGGGGAGGCGCGGGGAGGGGATTGTCAAGTCCACCACTTTATGCAATTTTAATTGCAATGGAGCAGTACGCAGGGACGCATCGCGCATTTTGCATACGAGCGTATTATCATTACGGTGATTCAATAGTGGCTGCTCAACGTTTGTACCGTGCTGAGAATCGTACACGCAATGCACCAAGTGACGATAGCATTAGAAAATGGATCAGGATGTTCGAAAATACTGGTGCGACCGTAAAATTTCAAAACTCTGGCCGCCCACGTTCAGTCCGCGACCAAGAAACAATCGAAGAAGTGAAGGCGTCAGTTCGTCAAAATCCGTCTTTATCCGTCCGAAAGCGAATCCAAGCATTAAACATCAAAAAATCGTGTTTGCATTCAATTTTAAAGAAAGATTTGCATTTAAAAGCGTATAAAATTCAATTAGTTCAAGAATTGAAGGATACGGACTACGAAAATCGATCAATTGAAGCTGTTTACGAATTATTCCCTAATAAAGTCATTTCACGTAGAGGTAACATCCACTGGCCTCCCAGAAGTCCCGACCTTAGCCCACTTGACTATCTCGTATGGGGATACATTAAAAAAAGGTATATGAGAATAATCCGACGAACCTGACGCAATTAAAACAAAACATCAGGTCAGAAATGGCAGCACTATCGAGGGCTATGTGTCAGCGTGTTATCACCAATCTTCGTTCCAGATTAGAAGAGTGCCAGCAGCGTAACGGTCACCATTTGGATAGCATTATCTTTTCGAAATAATTTTCCATTTTGTATTCTAATAATGAACAATAAAAAAAAAATACTTCATTAGTAGTAGTTTATTATTTATTGAACAAACAAATACCCGATACTCTTTTTGGACACCTTGTACTATTGAAGACAAAAGTGCATGGAGAGCCTAAGGTCGACTTTTGACTGTGAGGTTTTGCATTACGTATCATGACTTTCATGAGACGACTAGATGGCGCTGTTCAATCATGAAAATAACACTGCAAAGCTTATAAACCTTATTATGCAGAGGCAGATAATAAGGTTTTTAATACCTAAAATAATTACTAAGTAATAATAATATATTTATATTCAAATAAACAAAAATTACTATATTTTCTTATTTCCGTGTACTTAATACAGCGCCATCTAAACCAAACTAAATAAGCCAATTGGTATATCGGTTAATTCGACTACAGATGGCGTCGATCATAAATAATAAAAATCCCTACATTCACAAAGTAGCTCTTATTTTCACGTTCCAGAATAAATAATCAGTAGCTCAGGTGGATAAGCATGGCAGAATAACATAGATCGTTCAACAGGGCACCGGTTCGCAACCCAGCTCTCTGTCGACTTTTTTTAAATTTAATTATTATAATATATAATTTATATTCTATTTTTTGTATTTTTAAACGTTTTTATTTTATTTTTTGTTATAAATAATATAAAAAATATGAGGTATAAGATGTATAAATGAATATAGGGATAATATACAAGTATACATATACTACTATATACAGGGTGGAGAAGACAATACGACAATAAATGAAAACACGGACAATACTAGTTCATAAGAATAAGTTTAAGCTATCAAAAAAATCCTAACATCGAAAATAAAAAAATAAAAATTTCAAACAAACTAAATGGCATAAAACTAGAAACGAAATAGAACACCATTTATAAATATGAGTTCACTAACCTGTCGTAAGAGCGGCAACAACGCCTGTAGCGACTTGATTTTTTGGCTTTTAATTATGGATTAATGCTCAATAAAATTACACTGAATCACAGATTATTAACCAAATAATCAGGCATCTCTCAACCGCGTGTTATTTATTAATCAAATTATTAATAACGATCAGGATGTAGGTATGAAAGTCACTAAATTTTTCGTTTTTCAATATGGCCGCCATGAATTCGAATACACAAATTGCACCGTCGTAAAAGGTTATTTCTAACGTCTGACAAAAGGTCCCCATTCGCAGCCATGTGTTTTAATTTATTAAAAGATATGATTATTCTATCTTTTAAATCATCAACAGTATCAACAGCTGTTGAGTACCTACACTTCATTTTTGGTATGACCCCACAAGAAAAAATCCAGTGGTGTAAGGTCGGGGGACCTGGCTGGCCAACGCGTTGGTCCATAAGGGCCAATCCACTGCTGTCCGAACATTTGAGACAAACGCTCTCTAGCAGACACCACTGAATGAGCTGGTGCTCCGTCTAATTGGTACCACATCTGCCTGTACACAGTTACCGAAAGCTCATCCATGTACTCGCAAACAGGTCCATTGAGGAGTTCTAAAAACTTTTCAGCATTTAAATTAAAATTTAAAATTCGTTCCTCAAGGGTCACTTTTACACGTGGAAGAGCACTATCCACATGCGGGATTAAGGATCGATTTTCTCGCATCCTCTGGACAGCTTGGACAATGGTGCGCCCGTTGGTCGGACAAACTCGAGTGTTTCCAAACCTCTCTCGGTATGTCCGTATAGCCAAAGCGGCATTTCTTTGACACTCCCCATAAATTAAAATCATGTCGGTGTACTCCGAAGCTGTGTAATTGTAGCGCGGCATGATTATTAAAAAAAAAAACACGAAAACAATAAAAACTAAGCGTCTAATTTCGCACAATTCACTCACTGTTTAACTAAATACCTATTAAAACGTTACGTGTCCTGTCACCAAAATAAAGCGTCCAATTTCGCACTAATACCGCCGTAAATGAATTTACAAAACACGACACACACGAGCGGCGGGGAAGTACCTACATCAAAGACGCGGCGCGAACGACACCTGCAGCACTGTACCTGCGGCTGCACTACAAAGCGAGGACGCGTGAGTCATCACAGGATCGCGGCCGGCGACACACTAACCTAAATTTGTTGTAGCAAATTTCTTCAAGAAAGCGAAGTAACAAACGAAACTAGATTTATCTCTTTCGCACACACTAAATTTTCTATTAATATTATGAGTGCATTGCAATTTCCGCATTCGTTCCTTTCTTATCCAACTCTGATGACACGCTTTATGACTCTTATTACTCAGAAGTAAGGTATAATTTTCACTAAATTAGATGAAAATACTAATTTGGCGAAAGTGTTTATGTCCTCGTAGCGAGTTGGCAACGTGACTTTAATGTTTTGATGTTTATACCGATGTGGGTCGTTCACCTGACCGTGTGTTCCCTATTATCAGATACATCATGTAGCAAATGTTAAAAATGAAAAATAATTTCCTGTGACTAAACTACTGGATATATTCAAATAATTTTTTGTATGTAGACTGAGAACGTCTTGAGGTATGCGAGCTTTAATTTAATGTCGTATTGTCATCACCACTCTGTATAACATTATATAAATATATATTATATAAATTACTTTCATAATTGGTGGTAAGTATTAGTATTATTAGTAAAAAACATTTATGTAAGAAGATTTAGATATATTTTTCTTACAGCTTAAGATTTACTAAGTTTAATTCTCGTAAAGGATAAGAAATGAAACTATTTTATTGATTATAGTTTAAGACATTTAATTCTCAAAGAAGAATACAATTTATGTCTTTCTTGCTTATAGAATGTATAACCTAACCTAGCAGTTTTACATCCAATTAACAATGATTTAATTCACTTGTTAAGGAGAAATACAAGTAAAATTTATAACTGAATAACTCTATTACAAAATAGAAGACCTTAACAAAGTAAAACTGTATAATAGATATTATAAGTATTCTAAATCAAAACTGTGTTGTGCTATTCTTCTATTATTTAGTTTTATTTACATTATGTTATAATAACTTTCACTATATATGCAACCGTAATTCTGTAAATATTTTACCTACTCATAAATTATAAAAATTTTACGTTTTGCATAATTATGTTTAGTGGTATTGACTATAATGATTGATTTGTGCATTATGTTATGACTAAGGTTCATAGCTTAAGTATTCGTTCCAGAAGGAGGAAGAAATTGAAGCTAAACCTAAAATCAATAATAATTGTAAGACCGGGTTATAGCTGTCATTTTGGGACCGAGTTGTTTATAATAATAAATAAATAATTTATTATGTTGGAAAGGAATCTATATTTATATTGTTTTTATTTTAATTTCTTATATTATATAAGAAATCAAAATCATTAGTGTAATAACATTTTGTTGTTATAAAGTAATGTATAAATTTATCCAACTTACACCAAGTTTGATTACTGTAATTTATCATATAAATTATAGCTACCCCGGTCTTTTCATTTTTACTCAATCATTATTACTCAATTCAATAGTCAACACTTTATATTCTTTAATATTTCGTGTATCCGCCATTTTGATCGATTACAGCTTGCAACCGCGAACCCATGGAGTCTATTAATTTTTCACATAAATTGTGACCCCGTATAGAATCCCATACCTCCATGCAGTGAGTACTCAGTGCTTCCTTAGTCCTTTCGTTCCTATTGTCCCACTTTTGAACCATAACGCCCCATAAACTTTCAATGGGGTTTAAATCTGGCGATCTCGCAGGCCAAGGAATAATTCGTATGTCCGATTGCTGGCTAAACCACTCTTGCACAATTATGGAACGGTGTATAGGACAATTGTCCTGCACGAGCGTTATTACTGGCATGTCTTCTATAGGAAAAACATTCCGCACAGTGGGCAACATGACGTCATTCAGCACATCTAAGTAGTTAACACTGTTTGCACGACTGGGTATTACAGTAAGTTCTCCTGGTCCTGCAGCTGTCATCCATCCCCAAATGTTCACTGTTATACGACCGGATTCAGAGTTAGGCACAACGTGATCACTATCATAACGCGTATTATTCCTACGCCACAACCTAACTCGCCCGTGCTGGCTAGACTTGAAAGTCTTTTCATCACTGAAGATAACGTTGCTCCAGTCGAAATGTCTGTATTTCAAAGCGAACTCCAATCGTGCTCTTTTATTAGCTTCGGTTAGCAATGGCTTAATAGCATGTCGACGATAATGCAGACCTTCACTATGAAGAGCACGATACACCGTCCGCAAAGATGTATCAAACAACTCTGCGTAATATCTTGTTGGTGTAAAGCCATTTTCCTCATAACCTTGCACCATAAGTTGACGCTGGTCTGAGTCAATATGGCGTCTTCTGCCAGATCTACTGCGGTGTTCCAACGAACCCTCTTCTTGAAACCGCTTTTTCCATAAAGTGACAGTCTTTACCTATAAGGGAAATATATTATTTATTATTTTCGTGTATCGATAACCATGGATAATAAAATAAATAACGAACAGTGATTTTAAAACATTACTTACGTTTAAGCCAGTTTCTCTCGAAATTTCAGAATAATTTAGGCCTTGATTATGCAATGCTATTATTTGGGCCCTCGTAGCCATATCAATATTAGAACGCGAACTCATGGTAAAGATAAATATTAAAAAATTGGTAAATGCAATCGTGACTGAACTCACTCAAGATAGTAAAGAACGTTATGATTGAACAAAAAAACTTTTTTCCAAAAAAAAAACAACCGACTTCCAAAAAAAAAGGGAAAAAAGTTTTTTTGTTGTTAATGCTTGGTTAGCTAAGTGACGTCATTCGAAATCCAATATGGTGGACTCCCAAAATGCCGGACTAGTTATTTTTATGTATTCCCATGATATGGGTACCTACCTATTGTTACGTCGAGTGTATTGCACTGGAACGTCGGAGAATGAGGTTGAAGTTTCCAGAAGTTTCCACTAGGTTCGAAAACATTCTATTGTGGTACTGTGTAGAAGCTCATAGATGTTTCTAGAATATTCCACTATCCCTATTATAGTAGTTCGACAATGTTCTGGAAACTTCTATGACTATGTGAGTGAGTCAGTCTGTTTTTAACTGACTTCGAAAAAGGAAGAGGTTATCAATTCGGATTGTATGTTCGGTCATAACTCCGTCATATATTGACCGATTTGCAAAATTCTTTTTTGATCGAAAGGGGTTTATTCTGAAATGGTCCCATTTAAATTTCAAAAAGATCTAATGATGGGTTTCGGAGACAGACAACGGAACTCTTCAAAAATTGACAGCAAATCAACCGCGATTGCTGCTATCGTATGTCTATGAATTATTAACACAGTTTAATGGGGAGCCACAACTAAAAAGTGAAAAATAAGAAACTTTTTTACAAAAAAATAGAACCGACTTCCAAAAAAAGTGCAAAATAACTTTAATTTCGGAAGTCGGTGTCAAAAAACGAAGACACGAAACAGGAACACCGACTTCCGAAATTAAAGTTATTTTGCACTTTTTTTGGAAGTCGGTTCTATTTTTTTCGATTTCGACTACGGATGCGAACGGATGCGAATACAAGCGATTACGAAGAGAATAGTGATTATTAGCGATTTACTGTTTGTGTAAATAAATTGTCCAAGTTACTAGAGGATATTTATTAAATAATGGGTGTAAAACAATTTATCCCATACCCAGCTTGTAATACTATCAAATTACAGGGTTTGCTAAGAATAAAAAAAATAAATAACTTTTTTACAAAAAAATAGAACCGACTTCCAAAAAAAGTGCAAAATAACTTTAATTTCGGAAGTCGGTGTTCCTGTTTTGTGTCTGTGTTTTTTGACACCGACTTCCGAACTTTTCACTTTTTTTGGAAGTCGGTTCTATTTTTTTGTAAAAAAGTTTTTTATTTTTCACTTTTTAGTTGTGGTTCCCCATTAAACTGTGTTAACAATTCATAGACATACGATAGCAGCAATCGCGGTTGATTTGCTGTCAATTTTTGAAGAGTTCCGTTGTCTGTCTCCGAAACCCATAATCAGATCTTTTTTAAATTTAAATGGGACCATTTCGGAATAAACCCCTTTCGAACAAAAAAAGAATTTTGCAAATCCGTCAATATATGACGGAGTTATGCCCAAACATACATAAAAAAAAAAAAAAAAATACAAACATCCGAATTGATAACCTCCTCCTTTTTCGAAGTCAGTTAAAAAAGATTTAATTTTTATACAGTCAATATTAAACTACCCTCAATTCTTTTGAGATTTATGATACAGGTTAAAGTCGCTAAACAACTTCGATATAATAAAGAGTAGGATAATTTCAACTCATTGCGTAATGACGCAATAGTCCAGTGGCTATGGTATCGGTAAATTTTATGCCACCGAGTTCGAATCCTAGTTATTACGAGCTTTGCTTTATAAGGTTTGTAATGTCGTAGGAGAATTTGTGTTATAATTAAGTAATATTGTAACTAGCAAAAAACAAGATAATGTTCTTTAACGAGAGATGTATATTTTCCAATCCAACTACTATACTAGCGCCATCTATGTCGTTCAAGACGTATTATTAAGGCGATGAAACCCTGTACAAACGATTTTGGTTTGGAACTCTCCATGCACTTCTGTCTTCATTAGTACATACCGAGTCGAATACAGAACTTCCTTTTTTGAAGTCGCTTTCCGTGTGTCTTTCTATTTTTATCTGCTTACTCCTAAACCACGCAACAATTTTGATGTGGTTTTCACTAACAGAAAGAGTGATAAAAGAGGAAGGTTTGTGTACCTTTATTATGTATAATTTGCATTTGAGCGAAGCCGGCGTGGATCACTAGTTTTAAATAATGCTCCTTGAACACTGGTTGGATTAGGTACGGCTTTCTAAAAGGTTGGTAATGACAGACTCCTGCCTGGGCTGGTGCCCAAAACCTTAACTATCATCATCATCACCATCATCAGCCTTTTAATGTCCCCACTGCTGGGGCACAGGCCTCCTCTCTGTGAGAGGGTGTGGGACGTAAACCCCCACGCGGGCCCAATGCGGATTGGTGGATGTCACGTCTTCGAATTTTTGGTTCTAGGACATGCTGGTTTCCTCATGAAGTTTTCCTTCACCGCTTTTGAGAGCAGTGGTGAAGAAATAATTTACAGAAAGTAAAGCGCCTGCCTGGGTTTGAACTCACCTACAACTTGTAAGTCGCGGCCGATACCACTAGGCCACCACTGCTCGCCTCAACCTAAACTATGCCTGTTGAGAATTGCACCCAACATACACGCAAACGGCACGCGGAGGCGACGTGACCGACCTACGCGGCATCGGCGAGCGAGCGGAGGTGCGTCGGCCGGCAGCCGGACACTCGCTGTCTCGGAGACCACCGCGACGGACGACACTCTCAAAAGGTCTAATTATATTCATGTTTGTCCGGGACAGTTGCAATGTTGTAAATTCAAAGGGCAATACACCAAGCCTACTTATTAATCATTCCACCTTTCTCCCTATCCCCATCGAGCAAGTCGAACAATACCCAACTACTTATCCTTGGCTGACTTGTGGCAAGATGATCACCTCTTAAGATAAAACCAGGAACCAAAATCAGAAGTGCCCGTGTCCCTAGCTTTGTTGAATATACCCTTTTGATAACAAACTGTCTGATATTACTTGAACTAAATAAGCAATTCCAGACGTTAATTAACCCAAGATAGCCCTTAGCACGAGCCACTACGCAGTGAACTACAAGACGCATAAATCTTCTTCATTCATTAGCATTCCCTGCAAATTAAATACACCCTTAATTGTATGGAGATAAAGTTAAGATTACATTGGTTGATTATTATGGAACGCAGTGAGTGACATAAATATCAAATAAGGTGATTGTTTCGTCGGCATACTTCAGGGAAGATTGTTCGCTTCGTTATAAAACCATAAAATAATTTATAATTGTTTATTGATATGGGTTTGCTTTCTTTTGGTGCAAATGTACTAATGACATCTTTCAATCCATAACATATTCTGATTCCGCTGGCTTCAACCTAGATTAAGGGAATGATAGGGTTATCCGTAAATAAGACAATCATAAACTTAAGATAATTTTAATTTAGGAAAAGAAAAATGAAACAGTTATCACAAAAACATATGTACACAACCCAATAGGAATCTTTCACAACAATCAAATTACTAAATTCATAAAATATTTTTAAAGTTAAAACTTGGCTCACACTGTCACACATATCTAAAGGTGCAAAAAGATTGCATTCGTTCAGTCGATGCTGGTGAACTCAAAACACAGGACAACACTAGTGCGAAACGACGACAACCTAATTGCATCTTCAGCGAAACAAAACTGCTCGAGTATCAGCGAATGAGGTACATCACTGGTTAAGAGATCCGAGATCACCTCGAACTAAGCAAGTATTGGGGTTTAGTTGCAGTAAATTATTTGTACTTAAAATCGAAATACATACGTAAAATAAACGGCGCCCTACTGGCTTCTACTCGAACTGCGTGGTCAGATGTATAAGTACTACCATGTACATTAAGGGTCTGAAGGACTGAAGGAATAGAGCGGGGGAAGTCATCTGGTGATTTGACACCTTAAAAAAAATGTACTACCATGTAATTCCTAACTAACGGCAAACTAAGCGACAAACGATTCACACATTATTTTACTGTATTATATTAATACTGGCTGTCAGAGAATTAAATACCTAAACCTACTAAACACAATAAGGCACGCAAAAAAAAAGTATAAAATCATAGCACACTAAATTAAAAATATTGTACAGATCGATATTAAAGCCTACATTTGGGAAGAAAGATATTGTCGAATTAAGAATGGGACGTCGAGTTGTTCAAAAGGTGCGCCAGCGCAACTGAAATGTAGGCTTAAAAGAGGTATCTTCTTTCTGCCCCTGTCCCCCTGTCACTTGGGGTTGGCGCAACACGTTCTATTGTTCCTGTTGTTCTTGTTGTTAATGGCAAGGAGTGTCAAAAAGTCAAATGAAACAATTTCAACAAAAAATGTTGATATTAGTTATAGAAATTGATTTTCGAAAATTTGTGAATTATTATTTATTTAACTTACAACCGAAGTAGAATTTACGTTAAGTGAAAGCGCCGACCAAGTGGCGCTAAAAGACAATCTCACTCTATAGGGAACGTGCACGGCGTAGTCTGTGCCATCTAGTGGAGTAAATTCGAAACTTTTACCATATAAAAACTTGTCATTGAATTTTCCGTGTTATATATGTATACACACATGCAGCACGCGTAACGTAGACTGCCATCTATTGAGTGAAATCCGCAACTTGTACTGTAGAAATACTTGATATTGACATTTATGTGGCGCCCTCTATAATTGCTGCACGCTCCCTATCCTGATCAAGGGCTAGGGCCGGCACTGCTATCACGTTTTCTTTGACTCCCGTGAAAAGGAGCAATCAATTCTTAGTAGTTTGGTCTGCGGCTACGCTACTATGACTTCCCCCTCCCCCCACGTCTTCAATCTGTACATCGGACCACGCCTATGAGTCGTATACAAACGTCAATAACATTAATGTCTATGCACACTATTCACGGTCAGTCTATGCATGAATCAGGACAAAGGCAATAGGTACATAGGTTTAATCAACAAAACGTATAATATTTTCTTGTATGTTACACTGTTCTAAGGATAGTATCAAAACTTATTAGGCGTCCATTACACGGTGGTAGTTTGCTGTCAGTTTAAGAACAGTCAAGGTTGTGTTTGACGGATAACCTATCGTCTGATACACTAACAGAAAATCTAGTACTTTGATTTCTGCATCATGCAACCATCAGTCGTGCTTTTGGAATTGAGTGATGCTTGCATGAGCGTTCACGCCTTTCAACAAGTTTTGTAGCAGTACTTTGCACTGGTATTACATGAATATTTTTTACTTTTTATTACGAGTTTAGCAAACAATTTCATATAAGCTGGTAAACATTTTTCAAGAATTGTAACTTCTAGCACTGACACCGTTTTCAAAAAGCAAATGACCAGATTATATAATTGGTGTCGCACTTGATACGACATATTTTTTGATAATTTAGAATTTATAATCCACAGCGATCCAGTATTGGTCCTACAAGTTACAATTTTTGCATTATGGAAGTTCTCGTTTTGCATCGAGTTACATTCTAAAAGGTACTAATTTTAAAAGATTTAATTAGTAAAATTAAAAACGTCATTTTTTTTTACAGCTCAAAATTATCGGTATTTTAGTAAATAGCTGCTAGGATTTCTACAGTGACAACTTAACAAAAAAAAAACATTTAAAGTATTCAATCAAGTTCGTTCATTAAAATGTTAGTTTGTGTTGGCTATTATCTATCAGACGCATATATTTGGTCCTAATAAGTAAATCTATATTTAAGACTTTGGTTCAAAGGAAAGTCGATAGAACATTCTTAAAAATCGTGGCAACATCTACGACAAAAATGCACTTAAAATAGTTCATGTGGGTACAAAAATACCAATAAAATTATTATTTGATTGTATGTAACTTTAGTTACAAGTTTTAAAAGATATTAACGTACAAACATTCATAACATCACGCCCTCCTCCCATAGGGGTAGACAAGGACAACAAACTCCACATTTTTCTCCCACATTCATGCATTTAGGAGATAAGTGTTAAAATATAGACATATCACATCTATGTCAGGAGAGATCCAAACATATGCAGCGTTATTTATAAAACTCGTTCAGCATATGCTTAGTTTCCTGATTAGCAGATTCTAAATTCAAGATGACATAAATGTCTCATCCATCAAATTCAACTGTATACAGGGTGTAACGGAAAGGTGTGGTCATATTTTCAGAACCGGTGCTGCCCATGGAAATGAAAAACTTTCTCTAAAAAAAAAAGAAAATCCCAACAAAAAAAAAAAATTACTTCCCATTCAAAGTTATGATCAGCTAATTAGTATGGCAGGTAAAAAAACATGTGTGCAATTCACACGTGGTAGAAGTAAAACCTTCAAAAATTTTGGCTAAAACAAAACACTGTATAATGCTTCCTATCTCATTTTAAAACACAAAAACAAAACACTGTATAATGCTTCCTATCTCATTTTAAAACACAAAAACAAAACACTGTCTATTGCTTCCTATCTCATTTTAAAACACAAAAACAAAACACTGTAGGTATAATGCTTCCTATCTAGAATTTATGTGTCCGTCTCTTTTTACTGTCGCTTTTTCATTTCATCACAACGATGCTAAAGAAGTATTCACTTCAAAAATTTTTGAGAATATCCTCATGTTTCCTGGAATAAAATTGTTCACATCGATGGGCAGATGCAGTTCTTAAAATATGACCACACCTTTCCGTTACACCCTGTATAGGATAAAACCTCCTTTCCTTCTTCCGGGTAAAAAATGTTGAAATAAGATCAGTATTTAAACTAATCACATGGTGTGTTAGCTCTGTTAGAAACCACACTTTACACAGACTAAAATAAGTAACACGACTTAAAAACATATCTCTGATAAAATCGACGACCGCTGAGTACGCTCAATCGCACGTCAGTGGTAACAACAGTACTTTGGAATTCGTTCTATCTTGGACGGATTACAAAGTTCAGTTACAAGGAACAAAAAAAAGTGCTGTCAAATTTACATTATTAGTAATCCCGACCGAAACTCGAGTTTCAGCCGAAACCGACACCGTAACCGAATATTCGGTTCCCCTTCCAGTTTCAGTCGAAACCGGCACCGTAACCGAATATTCGGTTCCCCTTCCAGTTTCAGCCGAAATCGACACCGTAACCGAATATTCGGTTCCCCTTCCAGTTTCAACCGAAACCGACACCGTAACCGAATATTCGGTTCACCTTCCAGTTTCAGCCGAAACCGACACCGTAACCGAATATTCGGTGGCCCTTCCAGTTTCAGCCGAAACCAAAACTCACGTGGTAACAGAAAAATTTAAAAAAAAATACTTGAAAAAGTTTTCAGACCATTGAAAATTCATCCCTAACTTTAATAAAATACTAAATAAGTTAATAAAACAATGATGATGACAAATTATTTCATATAGACGAACGAGACAGTCAGTTTTAAGGTTACTATCACAATCACTACCTTCAGCTCAAAGATGCTAGTTACGGTCAAGCCGAATATTCTGCCACTTTTTGGGCGAAACCCAGCCGAAACTGGTCGAAGCCGAACCTTTAGTCGGACACTAATTATTACCGATGACGAGTGGTTGGCTGCATACGAGTCAAGAAGACAACTGCAATATTTGCGAAAAAAAAAAATATGCATGATTTTGGGAGCCATAGTATTTGCAAACGTTGCAGTTGCCTTTTTTACGTAACGGTCGAATCTAGTCGTGAACTCTTTGCTTACACTTCAAACAATCGTATTAGAAATAATAAAATCTTGGCGATTAAGCAAAGGGTTCACAAACTTTATCCATCCAGTCCCCCAAAGCAGACCTATTCGATTTAAAACCGAATCACTTACTAATCATTGCCATAGAATAATCGGAGGTCCGAATGATTACCTAAAATTATTTCATGTATTTTTGTGCAAAAATGCGTTCTCGCAATTTCTAGCAATATTGTTTAAAATTAATTTTCAAGAACACATTTTCACAAACATACATGTGAGTTATTCAAAACATTTTTTTTTAAAGATACCGTCACAAACGTAAATGCGTTACACATAAGCAAGATTAAAAAACGATTTTCTCCTGAAGTATTGATAGAAATTGCTTGGTTTTATGAAATTGGTCTAAACTGGTCCAATTTAGCCATGAGAATAGCGTCTATGAATTTTGCTCAATTGTAATTTAATGTCCGTAATTGTACAGGTTTAGTTAAAGTTTTAAATTTCATTTTGTTAGTTAAATTGGTGTATTATTAGTGTGCGTACGCGCAGCGGAATGTTGTTGAATTTAAAGATTTTAATTATGCAGATATTTAGTCAAAGTCAAAGTCAAAGTCAAAACGTTTATTGCGAACTAAGTGTACAATGTTGGTGTTATACTTCTTTTTTTTTCTGGTAGTGTATGACGTCGTATAATTGTGTATGGTAAAAAAAAATTTGTGCACGCAACCATTGTGGAGAAATTCACCAAAAACTGATTCCGCTGGGCGAACGTTGTCCTGGCGGAACTTTTTTTAATCCATAGACTTTAGAAGAAAAGAGATGTGTCCAAAAATTAGTGTGTATTTGTGTGTAATTGTGTATGTATGAATAAAACTAGTGCATGCATAAACTTCGGAGAAATTCAAGTTTCCGCTACGCGAACGTTTGGCCATTAGCTAGTTTTCATATAAAGCGCTTACATAGAGAACTGTAGATTTTTACATACGTTGTTTTGAATTTGTTTATATTTGTTTAAAAAACAGATTTAGAAACAATCGTAGGGCTTAAAAGATAAAAACATAAACGTAAAATACGCTTATTAGGTCTTAGTTCTTAAAGTATGCACTTTGGGGTCTAGATTTTCACGTTTATACAAACCTTGTAAGTGTCTGCAACATGTTGCCAAGTATCAATGATGTTCCGTTAGTAACTAAAGAGTTATAGGACAAATTTACCATGAACAGATCACTGTTTACAAAGCAGTCAAATATCACGACGTTCTGAAGGAATTGCATGGTAATATGTATGTCAATAATTAGTGTATTCATTCAACTATTCTTATGCAAAATTTCATGTCATTAAATTCAGTAATTAAAGAAAAACAATTATAATACTGACGAAGCATCGAAAACCTACATAACCCGACCAAGTTCGGATGGCTACAAAAAAGCGGCCGTGCAATATATTTAGGTAACATCCCAAAATTTACAGTATAATACCGGTATTTAATTGGTATAGGTGATAACACAATTGTTGTTTCGATATAATTCATTTATTTTTGTACACCTACTTTTTTAAATGTATTTGAATAGTCAAATACATTTAAAAAAAGTAGGTACTATTTACGTAGGTACTTTATTTAAGTATGCGCTTGAGACTTGAGATATAATCTAAATATATTATTTAAGACAAATAAAATTCATACAGCTAATTTCTATTGAAGATTTCACGGATCAGGATTCTAACTATAGACCCCTTAGGGAAATTAAATATTTACCACATGTAAGTATGTACTACTGTTTAGGTAAATATTTATCATATTGTAGCTTATTACACTATTTAACCAATAGACTAGGCATGCACGAGCGTTCCCCTTTGCAACTTTAGTGGATCAAACAATCTAATAACTTAAAAAAAACTACTTCTTGAATCGTTTTTTTCTTCTTATGTATGTGAGCGTGTTCCCCCGCACCCCACCAAAACATGCAGAATTATTTTGTTCGAAGTTCGGTACGCTTAATCCTTTAGTTAAATAGTCTAAGTATTGTAGTTATGAATTGATCAAAAATATTCTTGTGTGAAAAAATAGACAACGCGCTGCGCGCAACGAGCGATAGGCGGCTTCCCGCTTGAAACGGTACTGTCATCCTTGAAGAAAAGAGAGGGCAATATGTTTTCGCGCGTATTCGTTTGCTGTTGAACTTGAACCTGATTTTGTTTCATCCCCAGTCACAAACAAATAAATGTGCAGTCAAGGACAATGTGCGTATGCGCTGTTGTTTTGCTATGCATCGCCAATTCTCTGTAATAATAATATTGACAAAGTGTGTTATTAATGTTATAGTGTAACAGTGAAGCATAACATAATTATGTAGTAGGAATATTGAGTGAATGATAGTGAGAAGCTGATAACAGATATAAGGTAAGATTTTATAATAAATTAATAGCTATAGACTTATTCATTTACGTAGGTAGTTTATTAGGCAGATAAATTATAATAATTGTGTTATGTTAACATTGGACAGACACCATAAACCCAAGTTAATATCTACTGATTGATCTAATTCTATATCTATTTACTTAAATTTATAATAATAAATTATACTAGACATATATTATAATATAATCGTAACAAAGTAGATGTTTTTCCTGGTTAAAGACAAACTACTGAATAGATCTAAACTACTAAACGACCGACCAGATTATAACGAAATGTTGAAAAGAAATATTGTTATTAAATAATCACCTTATGTTTATTACCTACATGTAAAGATATACGTATGTGGGCCTCTCACAGATCGTCAACTCCTCGGCAACCTGGAACAACTTCCAGAACAAGATCACCACCTTCCTGGGTAAGGATAAACCAAGTAACAGGAACTTGCTCATTTAGTTGCAATTTTGTTGTAAATTAGACCTTAGGTCTATTGATATAGAGTTTAATTTGTGTACCTAATCGGTTTTTGAATTGAAATTTTGTGTGTGTTAGTACAACTCGGTCACATTAACTTGACGCATGGCGTCGATATAATAATGTCTTATGGTTATTATTAAAAAAATATTTTTCATTTAAGAAATGCAATTGTTTTACTTTTTCCTAACGCTTGTGTACGCAACTGTACCATATTAATAAATACTATATTGGAAGGTTAAGAACGTTTCTTAGATATATGGCACGGCCGCTTTTTGGTAGCCATCCGAACTTGGTCGGGTTATGTAGGTTTTCGATGCTTCGTCAGTATTATAATCGTTTTTCTTTAATTACTGAATTTAATGACATGAAATTTTGCATAAGAATAGTTGAATGAATACACTAATTATTGACATACATATTACCATGCAATTCCTTCAGAACGTCGTGATATTTGACTGCTTTGTAAACAGTGATCTGTTCATGGTAAATTTGTCCTATAACTCTTTAGTTACTAACGGAACATCATTGATACTTGGCAACATGTTGCAGACACTTACAAAGTTTGTATAAACGTGAAAATCTAGACCCCAAAGTGCATACTTTAAGAACTAAGACCTAATAAGCGTATTTTACGTTTATATTTTTATCTTTTAAGCCCTACGATTGTTTCTAAATCTGTTTTTTAAACAAATATAAACAAATTCAAAACAACGTATGTAAAAATCTACAGTTCTCTATGTAAGCGCTTTATATGAAAACTAGCTAATGGCCAAACGTTCGCGAAGCGGAAACTTGAATTTCTCCGAAGTTTATGCATGCACTAGTTTTATTCATACATACACAATTACACACAAATACACACTAATTTTTGGACACATCTCTTTTCTTCTAAAGTCTATGGATTAAAAAAAGTTCCGCCAGGACAACGTTCGCCCAGCGGAATCAGTTTTTGGTGAATTTCTCCACAATGGTTGCGTGCACAATTTTTTTTTTACCATACACAATTATACGACGTCATACACTAAATATCTGCATAATTAAAATCTTTAAATTCAACAACATTCCGCTGCACGTACGCACACGTATTATTAATTTGTTATTGCTCTGTGCAGTTCACATAAGCGTTATGATATTGCCATACATTTAAGAACTTTCGTCAGTCATGCGGACCGACGGAAATAACGAAGTTTCCCGTGTATGCTGTTTGGAAGACAGTTCCATATTAAAGACCGAATCTTCACAGGACTTCAGACTTTAGTGCTTAGTAACTTGAGAGGCACAATGCCATACCTTGAATGAAAGAGCGAGTCAGAGCTACTTCTTCAACAGAAAAAAGTTAAAAATATAATTAGTGCACCACAGAGAATGGACTGAGCGTTCCATCTTAAGGTATGAAGTGAATACTGCCAAAAAAATGAGAAACCAGTAATATATATTTTATTTTTTTGGTGTCTGGTTGATATCGCTGTCAGCAATAAGACCGCCACTGTACCCATAGATTTAAGTTCATTTATACAAGTTTATTAACTGTTTTGGTGTACAATAAACTATTATTTTATTCTATTTCTATAATTCTGACTGTGCGATATTGGGCCACGTCGTACGGCTTGCAGAGTCGGATGACTTTTGCACATATCCAGAGAGAATGTGAAAAGAGACAGTCGCTTTTTTTCTACTTAGTGGTCCATAAAGCCAAAATAAAATGGGGATGGCGCTGACTCCTCATACAGGCCCGCCTAGTTCGGGAGTCAGAAGCTTCATAAATTGTTGTTATTGTATTATGACATTAAAGTAATTGTAATTTTGTAAAGGAATACCTTTGGAGACTGAGCAATAGCTCAGTCCATTCTCTTTGTGTTACATCGACAAAAGCGTAGCTCTAAAGTGGGACATATTTTCTTTTTTCGAAACGAGAGTAACCGCGCCCCTGGGCACTCAGGCAAGGAAGGGACCGGGCCGGTTTTAGTCAGTAAAACTCTGACACGCTCTCCCGCTTCACCTAGAGCGGGAGAAGTCATAGGATGATTTCCCACTCCACTAAAAAAAGGGCCTTAGTGTAAAATCGAAGGCATCGCAAATCCAAGAACATGGACAGTCAAGCAGTTTCCTTGTCTAATCGCTAAATTAAATAATATATTTGTGGTATTTGCGTTAACTTCGATCCTATGTAATTAATGTGGTTTAGAAATGTTGCAATATTTCCATCTAATCCTAACTATAATATTATAAATGCGAATGTGAGTTTGTTACGCTTTCACGCCTTACGCGAGTACGTAACCGAGCATCATGAAACTTCGCATACTCGTTGACAAGGGTACGGAAAGGACATCTAGAAAAAAAGTACTGTTGTCGAAAGATCTACATTAACGGAAGCGAAACCGCGAGCAAAACCTAGTCTACTCTACAAGTATATAAAAAACTTGAGAGGTGTCAAGGGACACCCGGATGGAACGAAGTTCCTTTCGATTAATTAGTGAAGGAATTGTAATATAATTTTTTTTTTTAAATTTATAATATTTTTTTTATTATTAACTACGTACACACGCACGCACGTAAGAAGTTATACTTCATCATCTCATCTCATCTCATCGCAGCTCAGATCAGCTAAGCTCAGCTCAGATCAGCTAAGCTCAGCTCAGCTCAGCTCAACTCAACTCAACTCTTTAGCAATAACAACAACTATAACAAAAGTAATTGTAATAAAATTTTATTTTTTTTACTATAGCAAAAAGTGTCGTGACAACTTTTTTCGTAAGAATTTTTTCCGTCTAGCCCCCTTTCACAACGCGCGATAAGGAACTTCGTTCCAATAAATCAATTGCCGAATGTATGTAAGCGCATCACTTCAGAACGGTTACACCTTTTAAGCTAAGTCTTGTTTTATTGTGTTCGTAATTGTCAGGACAAGGTTTGTATGAGAGTGAATTTTGGGACATCGAAAATAATATATATTGCACCCGTGCGATGCCGGGGTTGGTCGCTAGTTTAATAACAAATGCGACTAAAACTATGTCTGTCCGTTTGTGTTACGTTTACATGCCTATATAGGTTTAAAATATATTCTATAATATCGTCCAAGGTCCAGTCTATCAAGGGGTATCGTATTACCCAGTAACTGGGTTGTGAAGGTCAGATAGGCAGTCGCTCCATGTAAAATACTGGTATTCAGCTGCATCCGGTTAGACTGGAAACCCAGCCCAAGATAGTTTGGCAAAGACTAGGCAGATTTTGATCCTCCAAAGTCCAGTCTACCTTGGAGAAGGACATAGGATATTTCATTATTCCGGGTGTATGTTCCCTTGTGATAATTTTAGACTAGCTAACTAGTTATTTATATTTTGAACTAAGGTGATAGAGTAGGCTGGTATCGGGCTCTATCACCTCGAGTTTACTCAATCCTACACATTTTGTTAATCAGAAAATAAGTAATGTGGCGGTTCTGGGATCTAAAAAAAAAAACTAAATTTTTGTCAATTTATTAAGTTAACGAGTAATTCATACTTTGATTGCTGTCGAATCATTTTACTTAAGTCTATTCCGATGGATTCCATCAATTTCAACAGTCACATCATATCATATCATTCATATAGGCACAGGCACATAGTATTCGGTCCTCAATTTCATTATTGCGACATACACACATTTTAAATATAACTGGTGTCGTCATATTACATTATCTTTCAAGCTTTATTCACACAGCTCCGAAAACTAGATAGCCCAGACATGAGATGAACCATGAAGCCAGGTTGGTCGGTGCAGGCACAACTTAGTCAGATGGGAGGAATCACATCTGACTAACCCCATATTAACCATACTAACCCCAACCCCAGAAAACGCCCGTTCAGAAACGGTCGTTTTTGGTACTTTTTCCTACTACTTTGGATACGAAACATTCTGAGACCTGTTTTAACAACGTAATAATACTTTATCCTCTTTGTAACAAACGTGACATTGGATTCATTAATATTTATTTTCTATGCTATGCCACGATTTTTTATTCAATGAGGGCGCCACTTGGCCGGTAGTGCGGCCTTAAGACGTCATGGTAGGGCTGCTGTACGAGGCTGATGCTAACCCTGTCGACGTGACAAAATTTTGTTAAAAAAATATTTAATTTTAAAATCATCGATACGACGAAGAAGAATGAGGTGAACTTCATGAAAAATGAAAGTTGTTTTAAATATTTTTTAAAACAAATAAATATTTTTTTTAGGATTAAAAGCTCTGACAGTGATAAATGATGTGTGGATAGATTCATAATTATCACAGTCAAGAGATCTTATGGGGGGTACGTATCAAAATCCCGAAAGTTCATAATACCTATGATTGAAATACCGACGTCCAAAACACCGAAATTCAAAATACCGAAAGTTTTAAATAGCGATAGTCGTTATATCGAAACACAAAATACCAATACCGAAGTGGCTATTTCGGGATTTTGTACTTCGGGATTTTAAACTTTCGACCAAACAACCATTCGGCGTTTCAATTATCGGGATTTCATCTGTCTTTTAAAATTCGGGATTTTGATACGTGGGGTACCTACGTATAAAAAATTAAGGGTGTTAGTATATCAATTATATTTTTTTTTAAAATGTTAGACTGCACTGTGAATATTATCCGTGCGACTTGCCGGTGGTCTATAATCTTTTTATGCTGGGTACTATCAGTCTAGCGTAGTTTAGTCTAGTGTTTGCATGAAGTTTTTTAGTTAAATTTATATTGTTGGCTTGCTGCGCGCTTTGGTGTTTACTGTAAGTGCAGCAAGCAATTGTTATACAAATAAATAAATAAATACAATGGTTTAAAAGGAAAGTCAACCATACATCAGTATTAACAATTTAACAAATACCACTTTTATGTCGTGAAGACGATTTTCGATGTGCACTAAAATAAAATTCGCGCGAAATTTCTCGCGGTGTGCTAGCCCGCTAGCTCTTAAGTAAACTATTACATACATAAAACGTTCAGGGATTGTATAACGTGTTCATGCTGTCATGATTTCGTTGTGGAAAAGGGATAGCGAACATAAGCCCCCCTAGCCATATTACATTAATATTATCGTTTACGCTAACGCTTAGAACAAAATGTATGGCAATGACATTACCTGCGTAGATAAGTGTCACGTGACTTATCGCAGGTAATGCATCATCGCCATCCATTTTGTTCTAAGCGTTAGCGTAAACGATAATAGAAATGTAATATGGCTAGGGGGGCTGGACGGCAACCAGTCGGTTCTCCTTCAAGGAGAAGCATGTGAACACATTTGCTAGAAATGGGTAGAATCAGCACAATTTGATTTGCTGGATTTGTTTTTATCAATAACATTGTTAATTTTTGTATTTTATTTAAATTACACCTGCCATATTCTGTTTCTGCACCACTCTAAGGTCGATTGGTAAAAAAATCCTAAGGCATTAAGTCCGCTTTTGTAGTGTGTTTTGTACATAAAGTTAAAAAATAAATAAATAGTGCTGTGTAGCTCCATTTCTCTCTCACAGCGGCATCATGATGGTTTTAAGACGTCATAGGTCCGTAATCAGTGTTTTTATAGTGGTCACTTGGTGGTCGTGTGAGGTGGTCGCAGCGCGTATGCAGCTCACATATCGGTGGCGTGTTTCTGTATGGCGCGCGGGTGGTGGTGCGGGCGACGCCGGTGGTGCGCGGCCAGCAGAGCGCGGGCGGCGGCGGCGCACAGCTCGGCGCCGTCACGAGCCGCGCACACTCGCGCGCCGCCAGCTAGAGAGTTACCGATGTGGCTATGAGCAGAAAAAAGATAAATTAGTACCGGGTTTTGTGGTTTCGGAAGTTCAAATGAAAAAACGGATACTGATCACTAGCTACTACCACTCGGATAGCTCACTTGTAAGAAATCAGTTGAAATAGGGAGGTATGTCCTAACGACGGTCGTAAGTAAGAAAAGCCGACGGATCCCGCTGTCTACAGGGTTTAAAGAAACCTAACACGAAGGTGATGAAAAAGGCTTCGTTCGCTCGCTTTGCTCGCTCACTCTAACCGCCTTGTAACACTTAGAAATAATTAAATTCGTGTAATGGAACGTTATTTTTGTAAGATGACAGATAGTAGAGTAGGCTTTGACGTTTCCTTTTCCTATTTGATCTGGAGCGAGTCTGACAATTAAACTAAATTTATTGGAAAAATAACTAAGATAAATACCTAATGATGTCTCGAGGAGTTAAAGGGACCAGAGTCAAGTTCAAATGCTTTAAGCATAAGAATGAAGACGCTGTAAGCACTACTTTGGGATTTTTTCTAAAGAGATGCTAACTTTACACATGGCATTCGTGAACCTCACCAAGCTTTCTTATTGTCGACAGGGTTCCTAGGTTCTACTTAATATCTTAGATAAATCTAACTAGAAAATGGTCGGATCTTAACCTCACTTTATTTTTGGAAGAACAAAGACAGCTCTGCTTATAAAGGCGGTCGACATTTATGCACAATATCTACACGTAGTCATCTGTAAATGAAGTGCAGAACACACACACTGCAGATAACTCGCAGGGTGCGACAGCTTTGCGCAGATTATTGCACACAAAGATTGTAAATGGCGTCACTTGCCTACAGAAATCGTTTATAGTTGCTGTCTTCTAGTTTATAAAGCCGCTCATAGTAGTGCTTTGGATCAGTTACACTATATGGCGCTGTATGTTTGTAACCGTGTTAAGTTTTCGCATATTTTTTAAATATAACTTATATTATAAACACCATTCGTACAAAGTTGAAACAATTATTCAATCAAGCCAATTTAAGCCTTAACACAAAGCAATAAGGCCTATTTAAATGCACGATCGAATTTGTAGTTCACTCATAGAACCGTAATCAATGTATATACAGCGTGGAGAAGACAATACGACAATAAATGAAAACACGGACAATACTAGTTTATACGAATAAGTTTAAGCTATCAAAAATATCCTAACATCGAAAATAAAAAAATAAAAATTTCAAACAAACTAAATGGCATAAAACTAGAAACGAAATAGAACACCATTTATAAATATGAGTTCACTAACCTGTCGTAAGAGCGGCAACAACGCGCGGTCCTGTAGCGACTTGATTTTTTGGCTTTTAATTATGGATTAATGCTCAGTAAAATTACACTAAATCACAGATTATTTAGCACAGAATCACAGCTATGAATGCCAGCCCAAACATTGGCAGCAAATCTGTACTGGTGCGAAGTCTCAAGAAATCCGGATTCTCGAAATGTTTATTTTCAATCCAGCGACAGAAGTTTTCCCTAACTGGTTTGTCTCTAGGTAACAATGCATGCAATTTCTTCTATTTATACGGCTTCCGTTTGTCGCGTTTTAAAATTTAAGAATAGTTGTATGGTCAACACCTGACCTGCCCTTCGCGAACTACACGTTGGGTTGCGTTAAAAAAAAACACGAAAACAATAAAAACTAAGCGTCTAATTTCGCACAATTCACTCACTGTTTAACTAAATACCTATTAAAACGTTACGTGTCCTGTCACCAAAATAAAGCGTCCAATTTCGCACTAATACCGTCGTAAATGAATTTACAAAAAACACGAGCGGCGGGGAAGTACCTAGACATCAAAGGCGGGGCGAGTGGCGACGCGGCGCGAACGAAAGTTAGCGGCTGCGGCACTGTACCTGAGGACGCGTGACTCGTCACAGGACCGCGGCGACACACTAACATAAATTTGTTGTAGCAAATTTCTTCAAGAAAGCGAACTAACAAACGAAACTAGATTTATCTCTTTCGCACACACTAAATTTTCTATTAATATTATGAGTGCATTGCAATTTCCGCATTCGTTACTTTCTTATCCAACTCTGATGACACGCTTTATGACTCTTATTACTCAGAATTAAGGTATAATTTTCACTAAATCAGATGAAAATACTAATTTGGCGAAAGTGTTTAAGTAGCGAGTTGGCAACGTGACTTTAATGTTTTGATGTTTATACCGATGTGGGTCGTTAACCTGACAGTGTTTCCCTATTATCAGATACATCATGTAGCAAATGTTAAAAATGAAAAATAATTTCCTGTGACTAAACTACTGGATATATTCAAATGATTTTTTGTATGTAGGTAGTTAATTTAATGTCGTATTGTCATCACCACTCTGTATACAGGCTGTAAGGGACAAGATACCGCAAACTTCGCGAAAAGGTTACACCTCATGCCACTAACAAAATTATAATAGTCATTAATCTCGGTAATGATTGGTTACAGATATTGTAATTTTTGAGCGCGCAATGTATTGTAAATAATGCGATCACAACGCTCCGCACTACTGCTTATCTACACTCGCGCCGGCCGAGCGCGCAACGCGGCCCGTAGATATGTACGGCGACGTGAATGAACTATAATATATTTTAGTTAACCACAAAAATTTAAACAACAACATATTAGATGACTTGATAGGCTTATTATATAAGTTTTTAAAATGGAATCCTCTGTTGCCGAACTAGAACGGATCCTGTATCTCGGCAAACAGCGCCATTCCCTAACAGATTTCACAACAATTATTAAGCCAAACTAGACATACAAGTTGCATCGATTTAGGATAATTATTTCAAAAGTTCTATTATAGCTCATATTACATTCAATAAGGAAGAGCTCGTGACTAAAGTAATAACAGCCGCATGGGTCGATCCATCAGGTTAAGCTATGCTTGCCGGGGTTGGTCCGTGGATGGGTGACCATCTTTACATATCGAGACTCCTCCGTGCCTCGGAAAGCACGTTAAGCCGTTGGTCCCGGCTGTCAATCGCGGATCTTTGACAGTCGTTACGGGTCGTCAGAAGCACGAAAGTCTGACATCCAGTCTTACCGAGGGGTATCGTATTACCAAGGAACTGGGTTGTGGAGGTCAGATAGGCAGTCGCTCCATGTAAAATACTGGTATTCAGCTGCATCCGGTTAGACTGGAAGCCGACCCCAAGATAGTTGGGAAAAGGCTAGGCAGATTGATTGTTTTAGACTTATGTATAATTTAATACTTTAATTGATGTCTGAGGTTTTGCGCTTAATCTGTTTTACATAGTGTATAATAAGTCCCAAAATGTAACTCACCGGACCATGTGGTAAGGCACATGTTGTGTGGACAGCCAGTCAAGTGTCCCGCTGACGTCCAGCAGTGACGCGCAGCCCACGAACTTGAACGCGCTGGCACATGAGAAGAATACTATCACTCGGGAACCATCCTGAATGACAAGAAAAATATCATTATTGTAACTATTAAATTAAATAAAAATTGGCCAAGTGTGTGTCGGATTTCGCACATTAAGGGTTCCGTACCGAATATTGGTATTTGTTAGTAAAGTATATGTAATAATAAACATTATCACCAAATTTCAAGTTCATAGGCCAATGGGAAGTTAAAAAACTCTTCGTAACAAAATTTTGTGACATGCGACAGACGGACATGTGAGTGACAACAATAGGGCTTCGTTAAATGCTTCGAGTACGAAACTCTAAAAAGGACTTCTTCAGAGCTCCCTAAATCTTCTATACCTATCTCTTGTGACGACAGATGTATTTTAAGCTAGTGATCCACGTGTGTTCAAATAAAATTGAAGTATCCACCACCTTACGACTTCGTGAACCCCAAAGAGCAGTTGCCTCTCGGTCGAGAACTGCAGTGGCCTGTATGGAAAGCTCTGAACCGATTGCATAGCCAAGTAGGCCGCTGCAAACACAACTTGGCGAACTGGGGGATCATTTATCGATCCATCAAATAAACAGTGCGAGTGTGGTGCTCCTGAACAAACTATTTCTCATCTGCTGGAGTGTCCCAAATGTGCTTTCACCTGCACCCTCGATGATCTGAACACTGCCTCCGACGCTATTAACATGGCCACATCTTTTTTTTTCTGTGGTGTTGGGAAATCATCCAATGACTTCTCCCGCTCTGGGTGGAGCGGGAGGGCGTGTCAGACTCTTACTGACTAAAACCCACCCCTGTTCCTTCACCTGCCCTGAGTGCTCAGGGGCGCGGTAACTCTGTTTCAAATTTAGCCACGACCCCTACTGGGCGCAAACATTATAAAATGCAAATGTACCAGGACATGTTTTGACAATGTCGGACGATCGACGTCGTATCTATCTGGAAATATATAATAATATAGTTACCGCACTCAGTCCATGTTACGTATCAACATCGTATTTTGTAAGCAAATCTTTATCTCTATCTTTTTCTTTATCTTTATCTTTATCTTTTTTTTTTTTTTTTTTCTTTTTTTTTTGTCTTATTTATTATTATAACTTATTGGCATTGTTTTTTTTTTTTTTTGAATGAATTTATTATTTTTATTTTTTTAATTAACTGACATTTAATTATAATGATTATTTATTTGACATTTTTCTATATTCTAACTTAATTTAATCGAATTGTTTTTGTACTTTTTTTAGAAATTATGTGTTTATGGATCTGTTATGGTCTGCAATAAAGTTTTATTATTATTCCATTTATTTAATCTTATATACATACACTTTACATCTTCAAATATTTAAGTACTTACATATAAAAACATAAATAAATACAAAAACATTTAAAAATATAAAAAGTAGTAGCCCACCGGTATCGGGAATAGGGTCCAAGCTACCGGTGGTCAGGGCTCCTGAGAAAGGAATCTCCTAACAATACGAGCCGTGTCCAGGAGTACTGCTTTCTGGATCAAGCCCTTGATCCAACTGCCTAACGAGAGCCTCCTGAGATGTTGGTCGAGGCTCTTGGCAATTAAGCCATTGGCCGTCACGACTATCGGCACAATGACTGCTGTATCCACCTCCCACATGTCGACAACCTCGCGAGCCAGATCAAGATACTTTGTTTTTTTATCTCTCTCAGCCTTCACGAGGTTCTCGTCATGAGGGACAGCTATATCAACAATCATTGTGCGACGCTCTTGTCGATCTATCACCACTATGTCAGGCTTATTGGCAACAATAGTCCTGTCAGTGATGATAGATCGATCCCAATATAACGTGATATTGCCATTTTCGAGAACTGGGTCGGGCTCATACCTATAGTACGGTACTTCAGATTCCACAAGATTGTATTTAAGAGCAAGTTGCTGGTGGATAATCCTGGCTACAAGGTTGTGTCTATGCAAATAGTCTCCGTTAGCTAGACGAGAACAACCAGAAATAATGTGTCGTATTGATTCTCCGGGCCGGTGGCATGCCCGACAGATGTCAACCGTACCGTCCTTCACAATATATTTCCGGTAGTTATTCGTCATCATAACTTCGTCCATAATCGCACAGACAAAACCTTCGGTTTCCCCGAAGAGGTCACCAAAGCGCAGCCAGGATACGGACGCTAAGAGATCTACATCGGGCCCATGTAGGACCCGGTAAAAGCGCCCGTGAAGCTCCTTGCTCTGCCATACTTCCCTGCGGTCATTAGTATCCAGTACTGTAGGTTTGCGCCAGTTCTCTTTTGCCAAGGAGAGCGGGGTGAGGCCCTTGTCCACAGCGACCACATCTCGATGCATACCCACGTCAGCTTTGAGGAAGTACTCCCTATACTAGTACTACTTATTATTATTATTATTATAAATCTAGCTAGACAAAACCACAACACATCACCTGTACATATTTTTCTCTTTTTAGGGTTCCGTACCCGAAGGGTCCAAACGGAGCCCTATTGTTGTCACTCACGTGTCTGTCTATCTCTTTCCGCCCGTCGTCTGTCACAAAATTTTGTTACGAAGAATTTTTTAATATCCCAATAACCTATGAACTTGAAATTTGGTGATAATGTTTGTTATTACGTATACTTTACCACAGATAATATAATACTAGCGTACAAATGCCTCATCCCATACAAAGAAACGGTACCGCCGTAACTACGGGTTTTCGTCTGGCACAAGTAACTTTTGGTTGTTCGGGCCCGTCCTCTACACCTCGCTAGATGGTGTTAGCAGCGACGGCTTGCAAGTTGAATGAATTTACCTAAAGTCTTACCAATATTTTCTCACGCATTGAGGAATTATTTTAAAGTATTTTTAACACTTCATAGCAGTTTTACTGTTTCAAAATGTGTCACTATTCAAATTTTAAAGAGGCAAATGGATAAACTCTAAAACTTCAAACAGCGCCATCTATTGGTACAAGAAATATAATATATGTCTAAGGATTCGTCACAATAATCGTCTAAATTTGAATTACAAGCCAATTATTTCACAATTTTATGCTTAGGACAGTTTATTAAATAAGAAAATCCAATGTCAACCATATTTATTTTTAAAATATTAATATTATTTAAACTTCAATAAGAAATCGATGCATATTACGCCATCTGTTGAGATTTATTTGAACTAAATTTTCTTTGTTCGAGATGAGACCCCGTGCCTTTACTAACAAATACCAATATATGGTACGGAACCCATCGAAATCCGACACGCACTAGGCAAGTTTTTTTTAGTCTTGTCTGTCTACTATGTGTCTACCTCAAGAGTTAAATTAATAAATTAAGAATGCGCTCACCTGTTTCATCTTCTGCAGTTTCTTCGCGGTGCCTTGCGTGAAGGGGAAGGTGCCCGTGCTCTGCGCGAGCTCCACAGTGTGAGGGTCGTCCGCCTTCGACACGAAGTAGCGCACATTCCCCTCTCCATTGTCGCCGTACTTCTCTATGTTAGCCAACAACGTCTTCCCATTCGGTGACATTGGACTCTTAGGACCGCTATACGATTGGGGAGAAAATGGTTGGGGAACATCGTTTCTCCAACCCCCTGGCCTTCCTTGACCGTTCCTATATCCCCCATACGCGTTATTATAGAACTGACCTCCCGGAAATCCGCCATCATTCTGATTTTGAGCGTACTGAGGGTAGTATTGCTTATTATCGTGACCGTATTGTTCATTGTTCTCTAAACGTGATCGCCAGTTCGGCGAGTCGACGGTCAACGGTTTCGGTCTTTGTCCGATACCACTTGGCTGGTTAAGACCAACATTCTTCTCTTCAGAACCCATTATGTGGACCACTGTGCTTAGGATCTGTTCGTCTAAGGGCGTCATTGGTTTGGCCGGGTTTGACATGCGACGGATAACTAAGGCGCATAGTTTCTGTCTGAGATAAAACACGCTTATAGCATCTGAGGCGTCAGCTGTAAACGCCATCCAGTCATCCAGGGTTATCACAGCCGTGTCTGGTGAAGCATTATTCTCATCAGCTTCACTGTCTGAGTCGCTTGACAACCCTGGCGGGTTTGCCCTCTGAGTCAAAGCCCCTATTGGCAACCTTAACGGACCACCGAATAATGCAACTGTTAATGGTGTTACTAAAGTATTACACCGGATAAAACAGAACCTTCCAGCTCTGGATATCTCTTCGAACACAACCCAGTCTGTTGGTAAGTTAGCTACGGATTTCTGCGACCCTGACAACCCACCTCCCTGGTGTAATGTCGAACTGGGGTGGAAAGCCACCTTCACTTCCTTAGAAGTCCTTAAAGACGCTGAATCTCTATCAACTCGAGCTATTGAAGGATATAGCCCGCTTACTAAGACAGCTTTCACGACATGCCACTTCTCAGAGTTCAAATTAACGTCTTTTATATCTCCTGATCCACGAGCCTTGACTAGGCATAGAGCTCTTAACTGGGCAAGTAACTGTGATCGGTATCCTACGATCATTTCCATTGTAGCTCCACAAATAAGGTTCTTGGCACAAAACGCTCGCTCGGTCCCGTTAGCTCGTGCGGTCTGCCACGCTTGGAAAGCTCGCAACAACGCCATGTGGTCCGAATAACTGTCGGCGGCGAACTCCTTCCTTGCTAAACTTCCTTTCTTCCTGTTCTCCGGGTTCATAGATATCTGGAAAGGTTCCTTGTTCGCCAAACTACACACTATTGTCAAGATTGGGTCTAGGCACTTCATTACACATGCATATAGCAACATCTTGCCTAATTTTGGTTCTACAGTCAGATCCAGCAGATGCTGTCCGATCTCCGTCAGATCTTCCATGGGAGTCAACGCTCCGATAGTCTTTAGTAATGAAACCGCGTTCCTCACAGCCAGAAATGAAGGAGGTTCTAGCGCTTTCGACAGAAAGTCTGCTATGGGAGTATTTCCAGTAGCAAGTAACTTAGTATGTAGACATAACTCTTGGAGAGGAACTCTTAGAATTTCAGGTACGGAGTTCAAAGGTAAGGTGTTAAACCGTCGCTTTGAACACATGTGGAAGCAATGACCTGGTTTCGTTCTACCGGCACGACCTGCCCTCTGCTGGCAACACGCTCGCGACGTCCACACACATTGCAACGAGCACACACCTCCATTAGACTCATAGTATTTCTCTTTCACCTTACAAGAGTCCACTACATACACCACATCGTCTATAGTTATCGACGTTTCCGCGATATTCGTTGATATTATTATCTTCCTTGCGTTAGGCAAGGGGTTAAACACTTTCTTCTGGTCCAATGTCTGCATATTACTGTGCAGAGTAAATATTTGATACTTCATCACGTTCATGTCTGCACAAGACTGTATCATGTCTCTTAGAGTTACTATATCATCATATCCTGGTAGAAAGATTAGGATACTTCCTTTGGCCAAGTTTACGTGAATATGCTTTATTAAAGCAAGCATGAGGTCGTGGTCGATCAGTTCTTCTGAAAACGTGTGATGGTATACGTCTAGAAGGAAGTTCTCTGCTGCGCTGTCATCTTCTGCGTTGTCCTTAGGTTCCTCAGAGAGGTTGAACGTGGAGAGGATTTTGGCGCAGTCTGTGTGGTTGTTCTCTATGGCGTAATCGTATGCAGATTTTCCGTCTTTGTCTTTTGCTGATGGGTCCGCACCTAGAACATAAGATTTAGGAAATTAGTTATAACCAGAGGTCGGCATTAAGTACAGTTATTTATGTACTTACACTGATTTCATACAGCGAAAGAATAAAGTGGATATGCCTCAAATCCCGTAATTTATTTTAAAGAACAGAAAAATCCCGTGATTTGTTGAACAAAAAAACTATTTACTTTTACACAATTTAAACCACTGCACGCGCGACGTTGCCAAATTTACATCAACGACATCGGATGTCTGAAGTTGCAAAATTCCAATGCGCACACGCGCGATGTTTTTTGTAGTTCACACAACATAGCTTGTGAGAACAAAAGAAAACAATAGAGGTTCTTATTATTATTTATTTGTAATATAGTTGGCCACACGGGATTGTCCATTAGAAATCCCGGGCAGATCCATATTATTCATAACATTTCTATGCAAGTACATAAATAACTACCTCATTTCGACCTCTGGTTATAACTATAGCAGGTACAAGTAGCGGCACGTAAGTCTAGCGCTGAACGATAATTGCTGCGCATGGGTGGGTGGCGCGGGTGGCGCGCGGGGGCGCTCGGGGAACAGAATGCGACTGGAGAGCCAATCGGCGCTACGCACGCTCGCCCTTCATCCCGCTAGCCTTCTCAGGTACCTTAATTAAAACTTCTGCGCAATAACGGTCAGCGCTAAAATTTCGTGCCGCTACTTGTACTAGTTACCGCAAAACTAGTTTTTTTTTACCAGACTGCCCTAGAAGCATGGTAATGTTTTTTTGAGAGTACGTATGTACATAATTTTGTATAAGTATTGCTTTGGCACGGCCTGTAGGCTGGATGGATTTTAACAAACGATGCCTATTTCTAATCTAATTATGCCTATCATTAGATTAGAAATAAAGGGCTCAAGGAGGCGATTCATCATCATCCTTTTAATGTCCACACGGCTGGAGCACAGACCCCCTCTTTGTGAGTTGTCAGATGGTGTGGGCCGTAAACCACCACGCGGAGCCAATGCCAGTTGGTGGATGTCACATGTCTTCGATTTTTTGGGTTCTAGGACATGCTGCTTATTCCAAAAATATAACTCACTAAAACAGGGGTTCCCAAAGTGGGTGCCGCGGCACATTTACAGAACAGTCTTTAATTAAAAAATTAACTGATCTCGATTGGCTGCTTAAATTGGGATACCTACGCCTAGGGGTAGCGGATAAATTCTTAACAGTTACCGCACCCCTGGGCACTCAGGCAGGAAAGGAACGGGGGTGGGTTTTAGTCAGTAAGAGTCTGACGCGCCCTCCCGCTCCACGCAGAGCGTGTGATGGAGATGAGACAATGACGATGACATGGAGATGTCATTGGATGATTTCCCAACCCGAAAAAAAAAATTGGGATACCTCTTCGATATATTCGAAAAACTAAATGAAACCACCACATCTCTTCAAGGGAAAGGAGGAGCATAATTAGCCAAAATAAAAGGATTGAGCAAAAAAAAAACTTTTTTGATACGTGTGTTAAGAGCAGAGATATCTGCAACTTTCCTCGGTTGCAAGAATTTGTCAAAACAAATGAGATCTATCTTCAACCGAACTTCCTCGAAATTATTACTGCCCACTTGGTAGGTTTGAAAAACACCATTGTTGAGTATTTGCCGGATATTTATTCTGAGGATGTCTACAGCCGGATGATAAACCTGTTTTCGTACGACCCGAAACGTAAACCTACTGGGATGACAAATGAAGCGTTTCAAAATCTGCTGGAAATCAGTGAAGACCGCACCTTAAAACGTAAATACCACGACGGGCGCCAAAAACAGTTGTGTATGCAGAAAAACTTACTACAACATATCTATGTGAGTCTGCATTCTCAACGTATGCTTACATAAAAAACAGTAGGAGTAAACTTTCAGCGTCAAGTGATTTATGCGTAAAATTGACAAAACTTCCTATAAACTTGAAAGGAAATAATTAAAAATTCATTAAAACAGTTTCATTATTCGCATTAAAGGTAAATGAGCATTAAACTGTATTGTTTTTTTGTTCTCCTAAGTAGCAAAACGACTTTAAGAGTAGAAAGAAAGAAAGAAAGAAACAATATTTATTTGTACCTCACAATAAGAACATTTAGTAGGTGTGCCGCGAATTTTTTTAACACAACAAGGGTGCCGCGGTGAAAAAACTTTAGGAACCCCAGCACTAAAATGTACAAAATAAAAAATTGAATATTTTCAAAAACACGTAACTGTACAGTTAGTGGCATGAAATCTATCATCAACAGCCTTTTAATGTCCCCACTGCTGGGGCACAGGCCTCCTCTCTATTAGAGGGTGTGGGCCGTAATCCACCACAGGGGCCAATGCGGGTTGGTGGATGACACATGTCTTCGAATTTTGGCTCTAGGATGCTGGTTTCCTAACAATGTTTTCCTTCACCGTTTTGAGAGCAGTGGTGATGAAATAATTTACACAAAGTTAAGCGCCTGCCGGGGCTCGAATCCACGACCTACGACTTGTAAGTCGCGGCCGTTATCACCGCGTCACCACTACGTCACCACTGCACTTCTATTATTGTACTGTAGTACTATTCTGTAAAATCTCACCGTGAAAACTTAGGTGAAGTGACCGTGAAGTGGGCTGTCAATCCATACAATCAAGGTGGAATGACAGTTCACTTCAAGCTCACTCCGCCTAAGTTTTCACGGTGAGATTTTACAGAATAGCACTACAGTACAACTGTTAACAAACAGAATCGACCGGCTGTTCGCAAAACCCATCGATCTGCAGCATCTGTCCGATGGTCTCAGTGAGTCCCCTGGCGGCGGCGGCCATGAGGCCGGTGCGCCGCGTGACGCTGTGTCCACTACGTCACCGCTGCACTGGTAGTATTGTACTCACCGATCTGCAGCATCTGTCCGATGGTCTCAGTGAGTCCCCTGGCGGCGGCGGCCATGAGGCCGGTGCGCCGCGTGACGCTGTGTCCACTACGTCACCGCTGCACTGGTAGTATTGTACTCACCGATCTGCAGCATCTGTCCGATGGTCTCAGTGAGTCCCCTGGCGGCGGCGGCCATGAGGCCGGTGCGCCGCGTGACGCTGTGTCCACTACGTCACCGCTGCACTGGTAGTATTGTACTCACCGATCTGCAGCATCTGTCCGATGGTCTCAGTGAGTCCCCTGGCGGCGGCGGCCATGAGGCCGGTGCGCCGCGTGACGCTGTGTCCACTACGTCACCGCTGCACTGGTAGTATTGTACTCACCGATCTGCAGCATCTGTCCGATGGTCTCAGTGAGTCCCCTGGCGGCGGCGGCCATGAGGCCGGTGCGCCGCGTGACGCTGTGTCCACTACGTCACCGCTGCACTGGTAGTATTGTACTCACCGATCTGCAGCATCTGTCCGATGGTCTCAGTGAGTCCCCTGGCGGCGGCGGCCATGAGGCCGGTGCGCCGCGTGACGCTGTGTCCACTACGTCACCGCTGCACTGGTAGTATTGTACTCACCGATCTGCAGCATCTGTCCGATGGTCTCAGTGAGTCCCCTGGCGGCGGCGGCCATGAGGCCGGTGCGCCGCGTGACGCTGTGTCCACTACGTCACCGCTGCACTGGTAGTATTGTACTCACCGATCTGCAGCATCTGTCCGATGGTCTCAGTGAGTCCCCTGGCGGCGGCGGCCATGAGGCCGGTGCGCCGCGTGACGCTGTGTCCACTACGTCACCGCTGCACTGGTAGTATTGTACTCACCGATCTGCAGCATCTGTCCGATGGTCTCAGTGAGTCCCCTGGCGGCGGCGGCCATGAGGCCGGTGACCCGCGTGACGCTGTGTCCACTACGTCACCGCTGCACTGGTAGTATTGTACTCACCGATCTGCAGCATCTGTCCGATGGTCTCAGTGAGTCCCCTGGCGGCGGCGGCCATGAGGCCGGTGCGCCGCGTGACGCTGTGTCCACTACGTCACCGCTGCACTGGTAGTATTGTACTCACCGATCTGCAGCATCTGTCCGATGGTCTCAGTGAGTCCCCTGGCGGCGGCGGCCATGAGGCCGGTGCGCCGCGTGACGCTGTGTCCACTACGTCACCGCTGCACTGGTAGTATTGTACTCACCGATCTGCAGCATCTGTCCGATGGTCTCAGTGAGTCCCCTGGCGGCGGCGGCCATGAGGCCGGTGCGCCGCGTGACGCTGTGTCCACTACGTCACCGCTGCACTGGTAGTATTGTACTCACCGATCTGCAGCATCTGTCCGATGATCTCAGTGAGTCCCCTGGCGGCGGCGGCCATGAGGCCGGTGCGCCGCGTGACGCTGTGTCCACTACGTCACCGCTGCACTGGTAGTATTGTACTCACCGATCTGCAGCATCTGTCCGATGGTCTCAGTGAGTCCCCTGGTGGCGGCGGCCATGAGGCAGGTGCGCCGCGTGACGCTGTGTCCACTACGTCACCGCTGCACTGGTAGTATTGTACTCACCGATCTGCAGCATCTGTCCGATGGTCTCAGTGAGTCCCCTGGCGGCGGCGGCCATGAGGCCGGTGCGCCGCGTGACGCTGTGTCCACTACGTCACCGCTGCACTGGTAGTATTGTACTCACCGATCTGCAGCATCTGTCCGATGGTCTCAGTGAGTCCCCTGGCGGCGGCGGCCATGAGGCCGGTGCGCCGCGTGACGCTGTGTCCACTACGTCACCGCTGCACTGGTAGTATTGTACTCACCGATCTGCAGCATCTGTCCGATGGTCTCAGTGAGTCCCCTGGCGGCGGCGGCCATCAGGCCGGTGCGCCGCGTGACGCTGTGTCCACTACGTCACCGCTGCACTGGTAGTATTGTACTCACCGATCTGCAGCATCTGTCCGATGGTCTCAGTGAGTCCCCTGGCGGCGGCGGCCATGAGGCCGGTGCGCCGCGTGACGCTGTGTCCACTACGTCACCGCTGCACTGGTAGTATTGTACTCACCGATCTGCAGCATCTGTCCGATGGTCTCAGTGAGTCCCCTGGCGGCGGCGGCCATCAGGCCGGTGCGCCGCGTGACGCTGTGTCCACTACGTCACCGCTGCACTGGTAGTATTGTACTCACCGATCTGCAGCATCTGTCCGATGGTCTCAGTGAGTCCCCTGGCGGCGGCGGCCATCAGGCCGGTGCGCCGCGTGACGCTGTGTCCACTACGTCACCGCTGCACTGGTAGTATTGTACTCACCGATCTGCAGCATCTGTCCGATGGTCTCAGTGAGTCCCCTGGCGGCGGCGGCCATGAGGCCGGTGCGCCGCGTGACGCTGTGTCCACTACGTCACCGCTGCACTGGTAGTATTGTACTCACCGATCTGCAGCATCTGTCCGATGGTCTCAGTGAGTCCCCTGGCGGCGGCGGCCATGAGGCCGGTGCGCCGCGTGACGCTGTGTCCACTACGTCACCGCTGCACTGGTAGTATTGTACTCACCGATCTGCAGCATCTGTCCGATGATCTCAGTGAGTCCCCTGGCGGCGGCGGCCATGAGGCCGGTGCGCCGCGTGACGCTGTGTCCACTACGTCACCGCTGCACTGGTAGTATTGTACTCACCGATCTGCAGCATCTGTCCGATGGTCTCAGTGAGTCCCCTGGCGGCGGCGGCCATGAGGCCGGTGCGCCGCGTGACGCTGTGTCCACTACGTCACCGCTGCACTGGTAGTATTGTACTCACCGATCTGCAGCATCTGTCCGATGGTCTCAGTGAGTCCCCCTGGCGGCGGCGGCCATGAGGCCGGTGCGCCGCGTGACGCTGTGTCCACTACGTCACCGCTGCACTGGTAGTATTGTACTCACCGATCTGCAGCATCTGTCCGATGGTCTCAGTGAGTCCCCTGGCGGCGGCGGCCATGAGGCCGGTGCGCCGCGTGACGCTGTGTCCACTACGTCACCGCTGCACTGGTAGTATTGTACTCACCGATCTGCAGCATCTGTCCGATGGTCTCAGTGAGTCCCCTGGCGGCGGCGGCCATCAGGCCGGTGCGCCGCGTGACGCTGTGTCCACTACGTCACCGCTGCACTGGTAGTATTGTACTCACCGATCTGCAGCATCTGTCCGATGGTCTCAGTGAGTCCCCTGGCGGCGGCGGCCATGAGGCCGGTGCGCCGCGTGACGCTGTGTCCACTACGTCACCGCTGCACTGGTAGTATTGTACTCACCGATCTGCAGCATCTGTCCGATGGTCTCAGTGAGTCCCCTGGCGGCGGCGGCCATGAGGCCGGTGCGCCGCGTGACGCTGTGTCCACTACGTCACCGCTGCACTGGTAGTATTGTACTCACCGATCTGCAGCATCTGTCCGATGATCTCAGTGAGTCCCCTGGCGGCGGCGGCCATGAGGCCGGTGCGCCGCGTGACGCTGTGTCCACTACGTCACCGCTGCACTGGTAGTATTGTACTCACCGATCTGCAGCATCTGTCCGATGGTCTCAGTGAGTCCCCTGGCGGCGGCGGCCATGAGGCCGGTGCGCCGCGTGACGCTGTGTCCACTACGTCACCGCTGCACTGGTAGTATTGTACTCACCGATCTGCAGCATCTGTCCGATGGTCTCAGTGAGTCCCCTGGCGGCGGCGGCCATGAGGCCGGTGCGCCGCGTGACGCTGTGTCCACTACGTCACCGCTGCACTGGTAGTATTGTACTCACCGATCTGCAGCATCTGTCCGATGGTCTCAGTGAGTCCCCTGGCGGCGGCGGCCATGAGGCCGGTGCGCCGCGTGACGCTGTGTCCACTACGTCACCGCTGCACTGGTAGTATTGTACTCACCGATCTGCAGCATCTGTCCGATGGTCTCAGTGAGTCCCCTGGCGGCGGCGGCCATCAGGCCGGTGCGCCGCGTGACGCTGTGTCCACTACGTCACCGCTGCACTGGTGTATTGTACTCACCGATCTGCAGCATCTGTCCGATGGTCTCAGTGAGTCCCCTGGCGGCGGCGGCCATGAGGCCGGTGCGCCGCGTGACGCTGTGTCCACTACGTCACCGCTGCACTGGTAGTATTGTACTCACCGATCTGCAGCATCTGTCCGATGGTCTCAGTGAGTCCCCTGGCGGCGGCGGCCATGAGGCCGGTGCGCCGCGTGACGCTGTGTCCACTACGTCACCGCTGCACTGGTAGTATTGTACTCACCGATCTGCAGCATCTGTCCGATGGTCTCAGTGAGTCCCCTGGCGGCGGCGGCCATGAGGCCGGTGCGCCGCGTGACGCTGTGTCCACTACGTCACCGCTGCACTGGTAGTATTGTACTCACCGATCTGCAGCATCTGTCCGATGGTCTCAGTGAGTCCCCTGGCGGCGGCGGCCATGAGGCCGGTGCGCCGCGTGACGCTGTGTCCGCACGACACCGGCACGCCTTCCGAGATGTACATGTACAGGATCTGGGTGAACGAGTCCTGCGGAGAAACACAACATGTTACAATTGAAAAAACTGTATTGATAGATAGATAGATAGCTAGATAGATAGATAAAACATTTATTCAGTGCACACAAAAGACACACAAAATCACAATAAAATTATTTAAACTTACGTATATAAAAACAAAGTGCCAATAAACAAAAAAGGAAAACATACATATAGAAATAAAAGTGACACTTGGAACATTTCAAATAATAACGAATGTACACAGTGCGGTGTGCGTCTCAAGGTTGCACCAAATGGGAGTCCAGCTCAGCACGTGTCAAGCAAATATACCTAACGCTGATATTCTGCTGAATCCCTGCAGTGACATGCGGACGCTGAGCAGACGTGACAATTATGTTGGTGTTGTGACATTATTATGCAAGGAGTATTTATTGTAAGTATACCCGCAACTTTTTAATTACAATAGAGTTGCAACAATTAGTACAGTATAATTAAATACGTTTACAATAAATAAATATAAGTACGTAAATAACATATTTATGTATATTTTAATTAAATCTAAGAAATGATTCCCAAGTTGTTCAATTACAAAGTTCCTACAATCTTTGTTCGCAGGTTTGACCACGAGATACGCTAAATAGATTGGCTCGGGAAGAATGTGACAGCCAGTTATATAACCGACGTATTTGAAATAGTCATCTCAAGTTTTTTCTGCGAGGCGATAAGAAACTGCCGCAGACGAACTCTGAAGGTTACAAGGCATTTAAGATTCCTTATCGGTGGAAGAATATTGTTCCAACATTTGGATGCGGCGTATCTAAAACTTCCCCTGAAAGCCGCTGAGTTGTGCGAGTGAGTGAAGAGTTGCTGTGAGCACTGTCTTCTTGCACATTCTCTTCTACTAGCGATCCAGCTCAGTTTATTGTATAGATAGGTCGGCTGCTTGTGCTTTATAACCCCAAAGAGTAGGCATGCCAAATACAACTTACGACGCGACTTCATCTTGAGGACTGAGTGTTTATTTAAGAATGGCGTCACATGACTTCTTGGTGGGATTGAAAAGCAGAATCGAGCGCAGGCGTTTTACACTCTCTGAATTAGTCGATCAGTTCTTGCCAGTAGTCGAGGGCCAATAACTACATCCGCATAGTTCAGATTAGACAGGACTAGAGACTCAGCCAGCTGAATTCGCAGCTCCTCTGAAAGATAAGGCCTTATTTTATAGAGGACCTTAAGCCGATAAAAACAAGTGCGCACTGACTCTGACACGTGTGATTCGTATCTCAACTCTGCATCCATGTTCAGACCCAGATTACGTGCCTCACTGACTCGACGGACCGACTCACCCAATAGGGTAAAGTTGAGTGATGCCGGCACTGCATCGATTTGGTTCTTGGTTCCAAAAAGCATGTATTTGGTTTTAGTGGGGTTAAGTACCAAACCGTTACTTTCAGCCCAACATGCTATCCTGTCAAGATCATCGTTTAGATCCTTTATCGCAATGTCATAGTCACTTGGCTTAAAGGAAATATAGACTTGTACGTCATCAGCATAAATATGGTAACTACAGCGCTTCAGGGAGCTTATGATATCCGCACAATACAAAATAAAAACGATGGGGCCCAGTATTGACCCTTGCGGGCCTCCTCTGTAAACAGAAGTCAGTGACGAAACAAGAGATGAGCCATTGCTCAGTCGTATCTCCACACGCTGACGTCGGTTGGTGAGATAGCTTTGCATATATATCGTATTTTGGTCAAATCCATAGTAGTGAAGTTTTGATAGAAACAGATCTATATTTATGCAGTCAAAGGCTCGCGAAAAATCAAGTAGGACAAGTAGTGTGCATAGGCCCTTATCTTGTGCTGACAGAATGTTATTTGTCACGTCCAAGAGAGCTGTACAAGTACCACGCTGTTTGCGAAAGCCTGACTGTAACTCAGGCAGAATGTGTTTGTCTTCTAGATATTTTGACAGCTGTTGGCATACCGCCTTTTCAGCAATTTTAGAAAGGCAAGGCAGAATACTAATAGGTCTAAGGTCTTTTAAATCAGTTGGATTTGTTTTTTTAGGCAATGGCCTAACGATAGCAATTTTCCAGGTGTCAGGGAAGGTTGCTGAGACAATTGAACTGTTCACAATGTCAGTGATGACTTTTAGTGTATGTGGGAGTGTAAGCAAGAGCATATTTAGGGTCACCCTATCACAGCCTTCAGCGTTAGATTTTAACTGGCGGAAGTATCGTACCACGGGGTATATTGTACCACGGGGTCTCAACTCGAATAAAGAAAATACAGTCGAATTGATAACCTCCTCCTTTTTTTGAAGTCGGTTAAAAATTTAGTTCAAATAAATTGCAATAGATGGTGATATGGATCGATTTATTTTTGAAGTATAAGTAATATTTTTACAAAAATATGGTAAAAACTGTATTTTTTATTTAATAAACTGCTAAGCATAAAATTGTGGAATAATTGGCTCCTAATTCAAATTTAGATGATTATTGGAACGAACCCTTAGACATCTATATTTCTTGTATTATTAGATGGCGCTGTTTGAGAGTTTACCCATTTGCCTCTTTAAAATTTGTATAATGACACATTTTGATACATAAATCATAATCATATTTGATAAATAATTCCTCAATGTGCGAGAAATTATTGGTAAGACTTTAAGTAAATTCATTCAACTTGCAAGTGTTGCAAGCAAGGGTAACCAACGGGACCGTATTTACTAAGCATCCGCTGTCCGTCAGTGTCTGTCAACGGGCTGTATCTCACGATCCGTAGTAGGTAGACGAAATTTTCACAGAATGTGCACTTCTGTTGCCGCAATAACAACAAATAATAAAAATCGTACGGAACTCTTCGTGTGCGAATCAAACTCGTACTTAACCGGTTTTTTTCTGTGTGCGTAAGCTCAGAGCTCTTGGTGTCAAAGAAAGTAGCAACACATCCAAGAAAAACCCGCTTGAAAAATTGAATATCTACACGAAATTAATTCCATGGGTATAATGCCGGTCTATATCACTGACAGCGATCTCTACCAGACAACCTTTGGATGGATTAAAAAAAAGAGAGTAGTAAACACAGTATCGAAACATCATCATCAGCCTTCTCAACATGAGGTACCGCACCCCTGGGCACTCAGGCAGGGAAGGAACAGGGGTGGGTTTTAGTCAGTAAGAGTCTGACACGCCCGCCCGCTCCACTGAGAGCGGGAGATGTCATTGGATGATTTCTCACCCCACAACAAAAAGAATCGTCAGACTTTTAATGTCCTCACCGCTGGGGCACAGGCCTCCTCTCTGTGAGAGGGTGTGGGCCATAATCCACCACGCGGTTCCAATTGCGGGTTGGTGGATGTCACATGTCTTCGAATTTCTGGATCTAGAACATACCGGTTTCCTCAAGATGTTTTCCTTCACCGTTTTGAGAGCAGTGGTGATGAAATAATTTACACAAAGTAAAGCTCCCGCATAAACTGTTAAAAGATAACGAACCAGTGTGCCTTCATTGAAGCACTTGCCCATGTCGGCCTGCAGCGAGAGCTCGATTACGTTCTCTTTGTATGAACTGAGGCATCTGTACGCTAGTATTATATTATCGGTGTTCAGGTTACAGAGCAGTAAAGTGTTAAAAGATAACGAACCAGTGTGCCTTCATTGAAGCACTTGTCCATGTCGGCCTGCAGCGAGGGCTCGATCACGTTCTCTTTGTATGAGATGAGGCATCTGTACGCTATATCTGTGTTCAGGTTGCAGAGCAGTAATGTGTTAAAAGATAACGAACCAGTGTGCCTTCATTGAAGCACTTGTCCATGTCGGCCTGCAGCGAGAGCTCGATTACGTTCTCTTTGTATGAACTGAGGCATCTGTACGCTAGTATTATATTATCGGTGTTCAGGTTACAGAGCAGTAAAGTGTTAAAAGATAACGAACCAGTGTGCCTTTATTGAAGCACTTGTCCATGTCGGCCTGCAGCGAGAGCTCGATTACGTTCTCTTTGTATGAACTGAGGCATCTGTACGCTAGTATTATAGTATCTGTGTTCAGGTTGCAGAGCAGTAAAGTGTTAAAAGATAACGAACCAGTGTGCCTTCATTGAACCACTTGTCCATGTCAGCCTGCAGCGAGGGCTCGACCACGTTATCTTTGTATGAGATGAGGCATCTGTACGCTAGTATTATATTATCTGTGTTCAGGTTGCAGAGCATTAAAGTGTTAAAAAATAACGAACCAGTGTGCCTTCATTGAAGCACTCGTCCAGGAACTCGTCCATGTCGGCCTGCAGCGAGGGCTCGATCGCGTTCTCTTTGTCTTCTTTGAAATCACTGCTCTTACTGCAGCTGCCCGCGTCGTCTTGCTTCTGACCTGGGTACACAAGTATCTGATGTTATTGTTATTGGTTATGGTGGTTGAATATGTTAGAGGATTTGAGTTTCGAAAGAATACATCAAATCTTACAATCAGTTTTTTTAGGGTTCCGTACCTGAAGAGTAACTAACGGGACCCTATTACTATGCCTCCGCTGTCCGTCCGTCTGTCAGCGGGCTTTATGTATCTCACGATCCGTGATAGCTATATAGTTGAAATTTTCAGTCTGTTGCCGCTGTAAAAATAAATTTTATTGCTATGTTTTTAATTTTGCGAAAATTTCAACTATCTACCTATTACTGAACATTTTTCTGGGTTGCGTACCATACGGAACCCTTCGTGTGCGAGTCCGACTCGCACCTGGCCGGTTTTTTTTTACCTTTCCCGCTTCTAGCGGACACAATTAAAATCTATTATGTCTGCTAATTGGAAGCGGGCTCCACACTAGGAAACTCCTGTATCGTGGGTGCGTTCACAAACATGTAAACTCACATACACAAGACACCCAGACCCGGAACAACTATTTGTAAGCCATACAATTTGTTCCGTACGGGAATCGAACCCGCGACACGCAGCGCAGCAGTCAATCGCTCAACCACAGCTTTTTTATTTTTTATTTTATTGTTGATAGGCACGCGTTTGACCACTATGTCAAAGATGGAGCCTTATATGTCGAAGATGGAGCACGCTTGCCTAGAAGTAACCTATTCACTCTTGACTTAAAGACTCCCAGGTTGTAGCTATCAGGAAACACAGACTCAGGTAGGGAATTCCACTCCCTAGCTGTACGCACAATGAATGTTTTCTCAAAACGCTTTGTGCGTATGGATGGGATGTCCAGCTAAATGAGTTATATTGCTATTTTCAGGGTTCGGTACTCGAAGGGTCCAAACGGAGCCCTATTGCTGTCACTCACGCGTCCGTCTGTCTGACTGTCCGTGGTCTGTCACACAGGTTTTACAGCCAAACGGTTGGAGCTACAGTCTTCAAATTTTCACAGTTTAAGCATCGTGTCGACCCAATGCCATACAAATAGTCAAAAATACATTTGATACGGAACCCTAAATCTGCGAAGACACGCACTTGACCGGTTTTTTTTATTTCAGTACAAAAACAACAAGTAACGTTGAGATAGTCCGTTGGAACGAAGTACCTTCGAACAAACACGAGTCAGATTTCACGAACGTCCTTTGCATACATGCGATCCAGCCTCTGCACGAGTCAAGCAAGTGAATCGAGGCCATCCTTGACTAGAGCGACCGCTTCGAGCTTACTTACAAGTGAAGCAAGTTCGTTTACGAGTTAAACGAGCTAGCCAAGACCACAGAACAGAAAAAACAGTAGAAATCGCAAAGCGCTTCTGTAGTATCGGAACCGAGGAGCTCGTGGCTAAAGTAATAACAGCCGCACGGGTCGATCCATTAGGTTAAGCTACGCTTACCGGGTTTGGTCTGTGGATGGGTGACCATCTTTACATACCTACTCCTCCGTGCCTTGGAAAGCACCAAGCACCAAGCACGGCTGTCAATCGTGGATCTTTGACAGTCGTTACAGATCGTCAAAGCCCGAAAGTCTGACAACCAGACTTTACCAAGGGGTATCGTATTACCCAGTTACTGGGTTGTGGAGGTCAGATAGGCAGTCGCTCCATGTAAAATACTGGTATTCAGCTGCATCCGGTTAGACTGGAAGCCGACCCCAAAATAGTTGGGAAAAGGCTGGGCAGAACATAGTATCGGAACCAACGTACCTAAACTCACACATATACAGGTTAATTATATTTCGTAACACTAAGAAATCCTTGGTGTGATTGGTAATTTATTATTGAAAGAAAGTAGGAAATAGTCACTTATTTGAAAATAAACCACAGCTATATTAGTATAGAGGCGTTCATTGTCTACTCTTTTTAAGTATTTATTACCTTTTATTTTAATGAGCACACGAAATAGTTTAAGGAGCCAGTTACGCTACCCGCTGCTAGATGTCACTATACATATTAAATACATTCAATTTAAAGCTGTATTGAGTTAACGATAAAATTGATATTTCCGTAACAAGGTCATTAGTACTGTAATAGAGTAGCTGACTTTGACGTGTGCATAGTGGGAATCTTCGCGAAAAATCTGTTTGAGTTTGAAAGAAAGTAGAGCTTAATTTGTAAAACATAAACTTTTACTTGTCTTGTTTAATAAAATATTGTTTTTCAAATTTTAATAGAAATAAAATAAATTAGGACTAATCCACGGTATGTTATTGGACCATTTGATACATTTTTGGTTCTGTTATCGTGTTTACATTCTAAAACAGCACAATAGGGCATTTTTGTATATTTTTCAAGTTTTTGTCACCGTGACGGTTGTAACAAGACTGATGCGCGTGGTGTGTGTGCGGAGCAGACATATGCGGAACTCCGCAATACTCGGGGTACGTGGCCCCCGCCTACTTCCGACTTCTACTGTTTTTTCTGTTCTGTGGCCAAGACCGTGTGAGTTTTTCCTATAAACGTGTTCGATTCAAAGTTAATGAAGTGTGTGAAGTTCGCGTTTCGCTGCGCAGTACACCACCCCTCAACCCCACGTCACATGAATTTGCTACTGCGCATCGACCCGCGGAGTGTTCCAATCCGCCTTAATAATTAATTGTATGTATACGAGCAGAGTCGTTGAAAGCGTAACTATACCTTCCAGCTGCGACCAGTAGCTGTTCCCACTCTTGAGTTTGTTCTTGAGTTCCTTCTCGACCTGCGCCATCTTGGACGTCTTGTACTGCGAAATCTTCAGCACATCCTCCAGGTAGTAGCGCTGCACCTCGTGCAGGCGCCCTGGGATCGTGATCACGGGGCAGTTATTGAAGTACCTAGGGAAAGGACAAAATTTATTACTATTGAGAATCCTACTAATATTATAACGATCTGAATGAAATTTGGCACTGAGATAGATTATAGTCTTGAATAGCACACGGGCTATAACTTATAGTGGGGCAAACACTAATTCCATGCGGCCGACGCACTGGCAAAAGCTGGTTGTATATATGCAGTGGTTGTGCGCGGTGGGAGAGGCCGGCCCGCAGTACTCCCCACTGGCACAGGCTGACCCGCAACCTCCCCACAGGGACAGGCCAGCCCGCAGTATTATCCCCTGGGACAGACCAGCCCACAGTACTCACCACTGAGACAGACCAGCCCGCAGTACTCCCCACTGGCACAGGCCGGCCCGAAGTACTTCCCACTGGGACTGGCCGGCCCGCAGTGCTCCCCTCTGGGGCAGGCCGGCCCGCAGTACTCCCCACTGGCACAGGCCGGGCCGCAGTACTCCCCACTGAGACAGGCCGGCCCGCAGTACTTCCCACTGGCACAGGCGGCCCGCAGTACACCCCACAGGCACAGGCCGGCCCACAGTACTCCCGACTGGCATAGGCCAGTCCTCAGAACTTCCCACTGGGACTGGTCGGCACGTAGCACTCCCCACTGGAACAAGCCGGACCGAGTACTCCCCACTGGCACAGGGTCCGCAGTACTCCCCACTGGCACAGGCCGGCCCGCGCTACTCCCCACTGGCACAGGCCGACCCGCAGTACTCCCCCCCTGGAACAGGCCGGCCCGCAGTACGGTTCACTGAGACAGGCCGGCCCGCAGTACTCTCCACTGAGACAGGCCGGCCCGCAGTACTCTCCACTGAGACAGGCCGGCCCGCAGTACTGTCCACTGAGACAGGCCGGCCCGCAGTACTCTCCACTGAGACAGGTCGGCCCGCAGTACTCTCCACTGAGACAGGCCGGCCCGCAGTACTGTCCACTGAGACAGGCCGGCGCGCAGTACTGTCCACTGAGACAGGCCGGCCCGCAGTACTCTCCACTGAGACAGGCCGGCCCGCAGTACTCTCCACTGAGACAGGCCGGCCCGCAGTACTCTCCACTGAGACAGGCCGGCCCGCAGTACTCTCCACTGAGACAGGCCGGCCCGCAGTACTGTCCACTGAGACAGGCCGGCCCGCAGTACTCTCCACTGAGACAGGCCGGCCCGCAGTACTCTCCACTGAGACAGGCCGGCCCGCAGTACTGTCCACTGAGACAGGCCGGCCCGCAGTACTCTCCACTGAGACAGGCCGGCCCGCAGTACTCTCCACTGAGACAGGCCGTCCCGCAGTACTGTCCACTGAGACAGGCCGGCCCGCAGTAGTCTGCACTGAGACAGGCCGGCCCGCAGTACTCTCCACTGAGACAGGCCGTCCCGCAGTGGTGTCCACTGAGACAGGCCGGCCCGCAGTACTCTCCACTTAGACAGGCCGGCCCGCAGTACTCTCCACTGAGACAGGCCGTCCCGCAGTACTGTCCACTGAGACAGGCCGACCCGCAGTAGTCTCCACTGAGACAGGCCGTCCCGCAGTGGTGTCCACTGAGACAGGCCGGTCCGCAGTACTCTCCACTTAGACAGGCCGTCCCGCAGTGGTGTCCCCTTAGACAGGCCGGCCCGCAGTACTCTCCACTGAGACAGGCCGTCCCGCAGTGGTGTCCACTGAGACAGGCCGGCCCGCAGTACTCTCCAATTAGACAGGCCGGCCCGCAGTACTCTCCACTGAGACAGGCCGTCCCGCAGTGGTGTCCACTGAGACAGGCCGGCCCGCAGTACTGTCCACTGAGACAGGCCGGCCCGCAGTACTCTCCACTGAGACAGGCCGTCCCGCAGTACTGTCCACTGAGACAGGCCGGCCCGCAGTAGTCTCCACTGAGACAGGCCGGCCCGCAGTACTCTCCACTGAGACAGGCCGTCCCGCAGTGGTGTCCACTGAGACAGGCCGGCCCGCAGTACTGTCCACTGAGACAGGCCGGCCCGCAGTACTCTCCACTGAGACAGGCCGTCCCGCAGTACTGTCCACTGAGACAGGCCGGCCCGCAGTAGTCTCCACTGAGACAGGCCGGCCCGCAGTACTCTCCACTGAGACAGGCCGTCCCGCAGTGGTGTCCACTGAGACAGGCCGGCCCGTAGTACTCTCCACTTAGACAGGCCTGCCCGCAGTACTCCCCACTGAGACAGGCCGGCCCGCAGTACTCTCCACTGAGACAGGCCGTCCCGCAGTGGTGTCCACTGAGACAGGCCGGCCCGCAGTACTGTCCACTGAGACAGGCCGGCCCGCAGTACTCTCCACTGAGACAGGCCGTCCCGCAGTACTGTCCACTGAGACAGGCCGGCCCGCAGTAGTCTCCACTGAGACAGGCCGGCCCGCAGTACTCTCCACTGAGACAGGCCGTCCCGCAGTGGTGTCCACTGAGACAGGCCGGCCCGCAGTACTCTCCACTTAGACAGGCCGGCCCGCAGTACTCTCCACTGAGACAGGCCGTCCCGCAGTGGTGTCCACTGAGACAGGCCGGCCCGCAGTACTGTCCACTGAGACAGGCCGGCCCGCAGTACTCTTCACTGAGACAGGCCGTCCCGCAGTACTGTCCACTGAGACAGGCCGGCCCGCAGTAGTCTCCACTGAGACAGGCCGGCCCGCAGTACTCTCCACTGAGACAGGCCGTCCCGCAGTGGTGTCCACTGAGACAGGCCGGCCCGCAGTACTCTCCACTTAGACAGGCCGGCCCGCAGTACTCTCCACTGAGACAGGCCGGCCCGCAGTACTCTCCACTGAGACAGGCCGGCGCGCAGTACTCTCCACTGAGACAGGCCGACCCGCAGTACTGTCCACTGAGACAGGCCGACCCGCAGTAGTCTCCACTGAGACAGGCCGGCTCGCAGTACTCTCCACTGAGACAGGCCGTCCCGCAGTGGTGTCCACTGAGACAGGCTGGCCCGCAGTACTCTCCACTTAGACAGGCCGGCCCGCAGTACTCTCCACTGAGACAGGCCGGCAGGGATCTTCCACTTCTTCGTTGTATGCGCAACGACGAAGAAGTTCCCCATTCCATATATAAGAACGATAAAAACATGCAAGATTTACCTGGAGAAGATCTGCGTGTCCATGGTGGCGGACATGAGCACCAGCTTAAGCTCCTTGAACCTCGGCAGAGCGTCGCGCAGCGCGATCAGCAGGAAGTCGCTGAACTTGTCGCGCTCGTGAACCTCGTCCACGAATATGTGCGTTACGCCTGTGGACATAATACTCATTTTAAATAATGGTTAGGGCTATGTAAGTCTGGCGGACATCCCAAACATACGGACAAAACGTTTTGGGAACTCATTCATTGTGTGTACAGCTGAGGAGTGGTCCTTGCCGGAGTCTGTGTTTCCTTTAGTTACTTTTAGGCTTCGAATTACTGGGCGCAATATTTTATATGAAACAATAAAAAAAACGTTTTTTACAAAAAATACAACCGACTTTTAAAAATTGCAAAATATGTTTGTATTTTTTTGTTTCTTCGTTATTTGACACCGACTTCCGAAATTAAAGTTATTTTTGTAAAAAAGTTTTTTATTTTTCACTTTTTAGTTGTTATACCCCAGAAGTAAAACTAAATATTAAAGTTATGCCCGAATGGATAACCCTAATAACATGGAATTTGAACATTTGGAGACAACCAAAACGTCATCTGTGTATACATATTTTTTGTTTATGTTGATTTTTTCAAAAAGTGCTGAATCAATTTCGATAAAATTTATATGGGACCACCTCTGAAGTACGACCTACCAAACAAAAAAGAATCATCAAAATCTATTTACAAATGGCGGCAATATCGCGTAACACAAACATACAAAAAAAAAAACACGAATTGAGAACCTCCTCTTTTTTGAAGTCAGTTAAAACTACACTAGTTACTACAACAAATAGGTACAAATAACACTAAAAAATATTTTTCTGAAAACAGCATCAAAATTTTTTATTAAATGAAGCAGCAATCAAGATTTACCCGGGCCTGCGGACGGCGAGTAATGGGTAGCTCGCCGTCCGATCAGCACCAGGCCCGGGAGTCGACGGCGCGTAGTGTTCCACGCGCGCCGAACAAGAGTTGTCAGCAATTAGGACGGGGCCCATCATGGCCGATGCCTGCCCGAGGGTTGAGGATAAATTCGAAACAGAGTTACCACGCCCCTGGGCACTCAGGGCAGGAAGGAACAGGGGTGGGTTTTAGTCAGTAAGAGTCTGACACGCCCTCCCGGAGCTGGAGAAGTCATTGGATGATTTCCCACCCCACAAAAAAAAAAAATTCAAATATTGGTATGAGAAAGTGGGGACGTGGTGGGGACATCTGACTATCTCTTTTGTACGCGCGTACCCTAATGGCGGTAACATCAGTGTGTGCATCCTTTTTCTGTTACTTGACAGTTTCCCCTTTCAACAAGAAAGGTTTCTAACTTACTTAATTCTGAACGGATTTGAAAAATTATTTCTGTTTAGATTTTGAATAAAGTTAGTTTATGATAAAAATTATAAAAAAATGTGTCAACGACCCTATTGCCACCCTACTTGAACATTTTATGAACGAGTCTGTCCCAAGTTTTTTCGTTTAGTATGGACAGTTATATAAGCCACTTACCAGTAAGTGAAGTATCTCCAGCCATGAGCGTCCTGAGCAGCACGCCGTTGGTGCAGTACGTGAGCACGGTGCGCGGACTCACACGGGACTCCAGACGGATCTGGTAGCCTATCGACTGGCCTATCTTCTCCATGCGTTCGTACGCCACCTGGGAAAATATACAGGCGTTGATTCATCATCATCCAGACAACCTTCACAGATCGAGGTTTTCGAATGGTTCCGATCTTCGGTGTTTATGCGGCATCTCACCGCAGACCACGGCCCACTTTTAATCTTGCGCCTCTTGTCGGCTGTACATGAGGACTTTATGGCTGCGTCAACGAATGCTGTTGCCGCAACTCAATACTGGGCCAAACATTATACACCGTGTAAGACACATAAACGCACATACGTGTACCAGTGATTCAGTACATGATTCTGGACCCCCTTTTTTTTGGGGGGGGCGGTAAATCATCGTATGAATTCTCCCGCTCTGGGTGGAGCGGGAGGGCGTGTCAGACTCTTACTGACTAAAATCCACCCCTGTTCCTTCCTTGCCTGAGTGCCCAGGGGAGCGGTAACTCTGTCACGAATTTATCCGCTACCCCTTGGCATGCAGGCATCGGCCATGATGGGCCCCGTCAATGGTGGCTGACATCTCTTTGAGACGCGCGTGGAACACTACGCGCCGTCGACTCTCGGGCCTGGTGCTGATCGGACGGCGAGCTACCCATTACTCGCCGTCCGCAGACCCCCGTCTACGGTGGCCGGAGATCATCCTGCGACCTGCGACGCCCAAGGCGTCTACTGCGGCGGCTGCGGCCTATCGCATCCACGAGGACACGGCGGTGCTCCGCCCAAGCGGGGCAGACCTCCACCGTATGCTCCACCGTGTCCTCTGGGCGCCGATCCGCGCAATGGTGACGCCCAGGCGTTTCCTCCCGCCTAATCCGACACAGGAACCTCCCGAAACAACCGTGTCCGTTGAGGACCTGCGTTAGGCGGAAGGTGAGGACGCCGTGGCGCCTCTCCAGCCACTCCTCAAAGAGGGGCACTACCGCCGCAATGGTGGCGTGCCCAGCGCTGGGTTGCGACAGTCGCTCTTTCCATGTCGCCTTGAGATCCTGCCGGAGCTCTATCCGCCGAGCCGCAAGATGTCGCGGCAGCGGAGTTTCGCCCCGGCGTTTCGCCTCCTCGCGCCACTCCCAGAGGAGCGCGAGGAACTTGGCCTCCAGATCCCATGGCGACAGTCCGGCAAGGAGGTTCGCCGCCTCATCGGAGACCGGTATCCCCGGACCAGCCGGATGACCATGACCCTTAGACGGCAGTAGGTGTTTGGACGTGCTCCGCGGCACTAAATTGCAGCCTTTGTGCAGCTGCAGGGAAGCCTGCGGAGCACAGACTTGGGGGGAAAGCCTGCAAGGCCCCCAAACAAGGCAGGAAGAAAAGGGTTGTCGGAGGACCTGCGCCCCTCCCACAGCCCGGCAGCCAAGCAGCTGACTCCCGACCCAGGGAAGAAGGGGATGCCGGAGAAATGGACTGCCAGTGATGAACAATTCCATTTTCTCCAGGCAAATATCAACCACTCTTCTAGAGCTCAGGATCTTTTGCTTCAGAGCATGGCGGAGTGGTTGATCAACGTGGCTGTGGTCGCTGAGCCGTATTTTGTCCCTCCCCGTGATAACTGGGTAGGGGACCTAGACGGTTCGGTAGCCATCATTGGCGGGACTCTTGGCAATCCCTCCCGATGACGCGGCTGGGTGGCCGCTGTCGCGGGGATATTATCACCATATTTCTCGCCCAACAAGTGTCTCGCCGACTTCGAGAGGTTCCTCGTCGAGCTGGGTGCCGTCATAGGCCGGTTCCACCCTCGCCCGGTGCTGTTGCTCGGGGATCTCAACGCCAAGTCTGCGGCGTGGGGATCCCCGGTCACCGATCATAGGGGCGAGGTGTTGGAGGAGTGGGCGGTTGCGACCGGCCTGAACGTCCTGAATCGGGGTTCGGAATACACGTGCGTGCGGCAGCGGGGCGGATCTGTATTGGACGTCTCGTTTGCCGCTGTTGCAGGTCGTGTCCACGACTGGCGAGTCGCCGTGGAGGTGGAGACGTTGTCAGATCATCGGTACATCCGTTTCAACGTCTTCACCCAGACCGCGGGTGGCGGCCGACCATCGACCCCGCAAACGGACGGTCCTCGCTGGTCCATTAAACAGATCAACAGGGAGTTTCTCGAAGAAGCCTCAATCATTCAGGTTTGGGTCCGGGAGTCAGTGGCGAACGAACCCGTCGACGTCGAGGAGGAGGCGCAGTGGTTTCGCGGGGCGATGACGCAAATTTGCGACGCGTCCATGCCCCGCATCCGCACTCAACCCACAAGGCGCCGGTTGTACTGGTGGACCGCCGAAATCGCGCAGATGCCCAGGACCTGCGTGGCGGTCAGGCGCCAGTACACCCGATACCGGAGGAGACGTCGTCGGGTTCCGGAAGAAGAAGCTGCGCGATATGAGGTGTACCGCGCGGCGAAGAAGGCTCTGTGGCTGGCCATCGGTGAGTCCAAAACTCGATTCAGGGAAGAGATGTTGGCGACCCTAGACGGAAATCCATGGGGGCGTCCTTATCGTGCGGTCCGAGGAAAACTTCGTGCCTGGGCGCCCCCACTCACTGAGAGCCTCGAGCCTCAGATGCACGAGGGAGTGGTCGCTGCTCTCTTCCCTGATAGAGAAGAGCACGTGCCGCCGCCGATGGCTTTGCCCACAGCCACAGAGTCGGAGGACGAGGAAAGCGTCTCTGAGGTGACACAACCAGAGTTGAGGACGGCCATGATGCGGCTCCGGGCCAAAACCGTGGCCCCGGGACCCGATGGAGTTCCGGGCCGCGCGCTCGTCCTCGCTCTGAATGAGCTAGAGCCCCAGCTGAGAGGACTCTACTCAGCTTGCCTTGAGCAGGGCCGCTTCCCCGCTCAGTGGAAGACAGGTCGTCTGGTCCTGCTCAAGAAAGCGGGGCGCCCAGCAGACTCCCGTCCGCATACCGGCCCATAGTGCTGCTAGACGAGGTGGGTAAGCTTTTTGAGCGGATAATTGCTGCCCGCCTCGTCAACCACTTGTACAGAGAGACAGTCAGTTCGGTTTTCGGCATGGGCGCTCCACTATTGACGCCATAATGCGGGTGAGAGTCCTGGCGGAGGAAGCGGTTTCCCGGGGCGGAGTGATGCTGGCGGTGTTCTTGGACATATCCAACGCCTTCAACACCCTGCCTTGGAGATGTATTCGGGAGGCACTAAGGTACCACAGGGTGCCCCGCTACCGCCGCCGCATCGTTGGGGCTTATTTGGCGGAAAGGTGTGTCACCTACAGGGGACGCGAGGGCGACGGCCGTCGCGATATGTCGTGCGGTGTTCCACAGGGCTCGGTCCTAGGCCCACCCCTGTGGAACATCGGTTACGACTGGGTGCTGAGGGGCGAGCTTCAACCGGGAGTGGACCTGACGTGCTACGCGGACGACACACAGGTCACGGCCCGGGGGAGCTCGTACGGGGAGGCAGCGTTGCTGGCGACGGCTGCGGTCCACAGGTGGCCCTCAACAAATCGGAGGCGATAGTCTTTCACGGCCCCCGACGGGCGCCGCCGCCGGGATCACACATTGTGGTCGGGGGTGTCCAAATCGCTGTCGAGCCCACCATGAAGTACCTAGGATTGGTGCTCGACAGCCGGTGAGATTTTGGCCCCCACTTTCGACGGTTGACGCCCAGGTTGATGGGCGCCGCGGGCGCGCTCGCAACGCTGCTTCCCAATTTGGGGGGCCCGAGCCTGTATTGGGCCCCGGTGTGGGCTTCTGACCTGACGGCCGGCAGCATCGCGATATTGCGAAGACCGCAGAGGGCGATGGCCGTCAGAGCTATCAGGGGATATCGCACGATCTCCTACGAGGCGGGTTGTGCACTGGCCGGATCTCCGCCCTGGGACTTGGAGGCGAGAGTCCTCGCCTCACTGTACCGATACAACGCGAGATCGAGCAGCGTCGGTCACAGCTCCGCGAGGTCATGGTGGCGGAATGGCGGGATAGGCTTTCGCGCCCTACCGTCAGTACCGTCCGCGTTGCCGTTACGCGGCCTTGCTACCGTCGACGCGATCCGACCAGTGCTCGACGAATGGCTCGAGAGGAAGCACGGCTCCCTGTCGTTTCGTGCGACGCAGGTGCTCACGGGGCATGGCTGCTTCGGGAAGTACCTGTGTCGCATAAACAGGGAGCCGAACGCTCGGTGCCATCACTGCACCGACTGTCGGGAGGACACGGCGCAGCACACACTGGCAGAGTGTGCCGCATGGGATGAGCAGCGTCGTGCCCTCGTATCCGAATGGGCCCAGACCTGTCGCTGCCGGCCGTCGCTCGTTCGATGGTCGGGAGCGCCGAGTCGTGGGATGCGGTGATCTCCTTCTGTGAAACCGTAATTTCACAGAAGGAGACTGCGGAGAGGGAGAGGGAGGCCGTGGCCACTCTCCCGATCCGCAGCAGACTTACCGGGCGTCGGCGGAGGGTGGACAACGCCATCTTCCAGCCCTCCTAAACAGGTCCGGAGGGACGGCGGACTCGGGGTCATCCGCCGCCCCTGATACAGCAGGACCCGAGGCGGCGGCGCGTAGTGTTCCACGCGCGCCCCTATTAGACGTCGCGGGGAGAAGACATCTCACTTTCCCGGTGACCCGCATAGGCGGGCCGGCACTAGCCGGGGATCATGGAAGTCGTATTAGCTCTCACGATCCCCGGTCCAAGTGTGGGACGGAACACCGGGGTGGTTTTTAGTCAGTAAGAGTCGGCGAAGGACATCCATGAGGAATTTTCACCCCGGCAACAAAAAAAAAAAAAAGTAGGTGTTTGGACCCCCCGGCACGCTCCAGTCTGTGAACCAAACGTCGAAAGTGCTCCACGAAGTTGCACCGGCTGTCGAGGACGAGTCCCAGGTACTTCATCGCTTCATCGTCCCCTCGACGCCAATATGAACGCCTCCTACCGTTATCTTGGAACCCGACGGTGGCGCGTTCCGAGGACCATGAAAACATATGGCCTCGGACTTGTGCAGTGCCACCTCGAGTCCCAGTTGCCGGATCCTCTCCACGACTGTCGCAAGTTAAGTCAGCCGCCGCCTGGTGTGACCTTCCCTGCGCCAGCATTAGCATGTCGTCAGCGTACTTACTACGCTGACGCCGCTAGGGAGGTCAGCACGCAGCACCCAGTCGTAACCGATGTTCCACAGAGGCAGCCCCAGGACCAATCCCTGTGGGCACCGCACGACATCTCTCGCCGGTTCAACTCTCCCTGGTGACCGGGGTAGATGACGGATTCTGGACCCCCCAGCGTTGGAATTTTTCGTCGGCTTTTTCCTAATTTTTTCTGTTTTTTTTACTTTAGACTGTTCAAAATCGTTATTCCTATCGAACCCAATGAGTTTCAATTAGAAATTAATTTAATCGCTAATTACACTAAAAACAGCAATGTAAATAAAATGCGAAAGTTCTACGCACAGCTGTGTCGCTAGAGTTCATTTGTGAGGTCACGTCGCCGGCCTAATACCTACATACCTACGGCACGGCGGCGGCGCGGCGCATGTGAAAGTAGGTAGTGCGGAGCGTTGAGATCGCATTGTTAATACATTCCGCGCTCAAAAATGTCAATTTCTGTAACCGATCATTAACGAGATTAGTGACTATCATAATTTTGTTGGTGGAATTTAGGGGTAACCTTTTCGCGAAGTTTGCGGTATCCTGTCTCTTACAGTCTGTATTTAAAGACTTTTGCCATCAACGCGCTAAGAAGAGGTATGAAATCTCCAACAGGCTTTATAGGCACACTCGTTTTTTAGCACTTACTCAATTCAACAGTTAAAAAAATACAACGTGTAACAAAAACCCTGTCCGAACCAACAAGGGCGTATACCTGGTTTAACATAAGTACTAGAGAAAGTTGTGAAAAAAATGTAACTCATAAAAATCAAAAGATATAGATTTTTTATTTTTATAAAATATGCGAAATTTAACACTAAATATGGCAAATTTTCATAAGTTGACAACACTCCACCGGCCAGTGAAATCTTTTCATTTTTACCTATTCTTATTTCAAACGATATCGCCCTGCACTAGCCGCACTGTAGGCTTTCTGTCTCGCTCAGGCGGCATCTTTCAAACGAAACAGTAGGTGAACTTTGTCGAGCGCCGTGTTGCTTTTGATAAGTTTTTAATTTTTTTTTTTTAATTAATTATTTTAATTGCAGAAAAATACTTATCTCGTATCCATTAAATGATTACGTAATGTGTACGCAGTACGATACCAAGTAATACCCTTCAGGATCGGACAGGGATTTTGTTACATGCTGTATAAATTTGACTTACTCTCTCAGCGACTGCCACGGCGGATATCCTCCTAGGCTGCGTGCAGTACATGCGCGCTGCGTGCTTGTGTTCTTGGCAGTAGTCCAACAGGAGTTGCGGCAGCTGTGTCGTCTTGCCGCAGCCGGTCGCACCTGCCACTATTATAACCTGTGAATGATGCAATAGAAATCATTTGTGTGTACAAAAATTACAATTATATTTATTCCGTTAGCTAAATTATCAAAAAATATTGAACACATATTTTATGCTTTACCAAACCAATAAAAATGACAAAGATAAAATGCATCAGTTCAAGAGTGAAGGCTTTTTTTTTTTGTGGGGTGGGAAATCTTCCAATGGCTTCTCCCGCTCTGGGTGGAGCGGGAGGGCGTGTCAGACTCTTACCGACTAAAACCCACCCCTGTTCCTTCCTGCCCTGAGTACCCAGGGGCGAGGTAACTATGTTTCGAATTTATCCTCAACCCCCGGGTAGGCATCGGCAATGACGGGCCCCGTCTTTATTGCAGACAAGAGAACAAGAGGTTTGTTCGGCGCGCGTGGAACACTACGCGCCGTCAACTCTCGGGCCTGGTGCTGATCGGACGGCGAGCTACCCATTACTCGCCGTCCGCAGGCCCGGGTAAGAGAGAGTGGGGGCTTGCTACGTCACTTGTAGGTAAAAAGTGGTACATTTTTTACGTAGGTGTTATGTTATGCCAGTCTTCAACGCACTGTATCGTCCTCATTTTTTTGTTCACGTGTAAAAAGAAAAGTGAAAAAACCGGCCAAGTGCGAGTCGGACTCGCGCACGAATGGTTGCGTTTCATTATCTATGAAAACGGCAAAAAAGTCACGTTTGTTGTATGGGAGCCGCCTTAAATATGTTATTTTATTCTGTTTTTTAATATTTGTTGTTATAGCAGCAACAGAAATACATCATCTGTGAAAGTTTTAACTGTCTAACTATCACGGTTCATTAGATACAGCCTGGTGAAAGACGGACGGACAGACAGATAGCCGGACAGCGGAGTCTTACTAATAGGGTCCCTTTTTACCCTTTGGGTACGGAACCCTAAAAATTACGTGTCCAATAGGTTTTGGTAACATAGCTGACAGACATATATATATATTTTAGTCATCTATCCTATTGAAGTAGATTTCAACCTAACCGACAACATAGTATAGACGTCGACGTCTCGTTAGTTAGCTACATCTCAGCAAGGAATAGTGTTAGTTGGCTACATCTTAGCAAGGAATAGTGTTAGTTGGATACATCTCAGCAAGGAATAGTGTTAGTTGGCTACATCTTAGCAAGGAATAGTGTTAGTTGGCTACATCTCAGCAAGGAATAGTGTTAGTTGGCTACATCTTAGCAAGGAATAGTGTTAGTTGGCTACATCTCAGCCAGGAATAGTGTATACAGAGCTTTTTCGCAAAAAAAAAGCAAGTGAAATTATAAACTGAAAGGAAAGGGGAGGAACCGTAAGTTGTCGACCATAAACAAAATAGTGATAGAAAGAATTTTAAGAAGCGTCGGATAATAAAACTGGTGTCATTTAACCCGTCAAGCCCCTCATTAGTAGACACAATTAAAAACCTATGTCGCGTCTTCTTAAGGAGACGCGACGGGCCTGATGAATCATTTAAGTTCGTTATGAGTGTGTTATTTCTTATTATAGGGACACAAAAATCTGCTTAATGCAGAAAAAAGTTAACCGTCAACAATTTTGGCTTTGGTATTTGAAAAGCACCATAAACAACAATAAATTTGAGCATAGTAGAATCTAGATAGATTCTTGGACCAGACCATACATCGCCGCCCCATCTCCTTAGTAGTTGGAGGGTAGATCAGAAACCACACGAAAATCGTAGGCGACGTATAACTTACTTAGGACACGGGGTCTCACCTCGAACAAAGAAAAATTAGTTCAAATAAATCTCAATACATGGCGTAATATGCATCGATTTCTGATTGAAGTTTAAGTAATATTAATATTTTAAAAATAATATGGTAAAAACTGTAATTTCTTATTTAATAAAATTGTGGAATAATGGGCTTGTAATTCAAATTTCGACGATTATTGGAACGAATCCTTAGACATCTATATTTCTTGTACCTATAGATGGCGCATCTATTTGTCATCATCTATTTGTACCTATGTTGTTGGCTATGTATATTTGTGTATTAAGTTTATTCATATGAGTATATATTTTATTTGTAGTTCACATATGTATTTATGTTCCTTTGCATTTAAATAAAGATGCCCTGTTTTTTTTGTTTTTTTTCCGCACCTACCACTATTTGTTTCTGCATCACCCTAAGGTTGACTGGTAGAAAATGCCTGAGGCATTAAGTCCGCCTCTGTACTTGTATGTGCGTAAAGTGTTAAATAAATAAATAAATGATGGCGCTGTTTGAAGTTTCAGAGTTTATCCATTCGCCTCTTTAAAATTTGTCGCTAAGATTTCGATATAGTAAAACTGCTATGAAGTGCCAAAAATACTATAAAATAATGCCTCAATGTGTGAAAAAATATTTGCAAGACTTTAAGTAAATTCATTCAGCTTGCAAGCCGTCGCTGCTAACACCACCTAGCGAGGTGTAGAGGACGGGCCCGAACGAAGAACAAAAGTTACTTGTGCCAGACGAAAACCCATAGTTACGGCGGTACCGTTTCTTTGTATGGGATGAGGCATCTGTACGCTAGTATTATATTATCTGTGACGTGGTAAAAGAAAAAATACGAGTCCAATATTTTTTTGGTAATCTAACTGATGGACTAATTAGATTTTTTCAAAAAACTATGAGGAGAAAACCTAAAAAAATATCTTTATATTATTTTAAAAATTTATCCAAACTCCTAGTTGACACTTGCGTGACCCGAGGGCTGACTTTTACCTTGGCCAAAGGATAAGCATTGCCATACAATGTGGCAAAGCAGTCAGCCTTTTGGGCACACTTCCAATCGACAGCTATTCGGAGACAATTATTTGACGCCATATTTTAAATTTTATTTGGTTAGTAGTTTTTGTTTTATAGTTAAGTATTTTATTAGTTTGTAAATATACTAATATCTATATATGTTACACGTTAATGATCCTTCCGCAGGTTCCCCTACGGGAACCTTGTTACGACTTTTACTTCCTCTAAATGATCAAGTTTGGTCAACTTCCCAGTAGCGCCGACGGCCGTGAAGCCACCGCGTGTCGGTCCGAAGACCTCACTAAATCATTCAATCGGTAGTAGCGACGGGCGGTATGTACAAAGGGCAGGGAAGTAATCAACGCGAGCTTATGACTCGCGCTTACTAGGAATTCTCGTTCTCGTTTATGGGGGATAATTGCAAACCCCAATCCCCAGCACAAAGGAGTTTCAGCGGGTTGCCCGGGGCTCTAGGCCAGGGAGAACATGCTATACTAATTTATATATGTATAGAAAAAACTTCTTTTTTATTAGGGATCCTGCCATTAGGGATGCTGTCACTCACGTGTCTGTCTGTCGTCTGTCACAACTTTTTTTTCCGATGAATTTTTTAAGTTCCCATTGACCTATGATCATATATTTAACTAACAAACACCAATATATTGCTAAATCAGATTTTTTCTTTGATAATTCTCTCATTTGATACGGAACCCAAAATGTGCGAAGACCGACATGCACTTGGCCAGTTTTTTTTAATTACTTAGATCGAAGTCACACCTGGTTATGTAGCACAGCATTGATGAGATCCTGTCTCTGTTCATACACAGGCAGCTTTTCTCTGAACTTCAGGAGATCTGGATTGTACTGTGTGTTGGGAACCTGAAGAAATAAATATACAATCATGCTCATATACTCCAAAACATTTTCACTTACTACTACTACTAGATAAAAGCATTTTCCAATAATTGCTTTGAAAGTCTATCACATAGTTTATTATGTTTGTAAATTTCCTTATACAGCCTTTGGATGCCAATTCTATTGAGCTGGTCACTACAATTAGACAAAACAAAAGGTATTTCACAGCAAACTAAATGCATATTTATCAGAAACCTATACAGCTGTCAGTTTCAAAAGTAAAATAAATACACATTCGTAACAAAATCTATACAGCTGTAGGTTTGATTAGTAAAATAAATACACGTTCGTAAAAAAAACCTATACAGCTGTAAGTTTAGTGGTTTTATATAGTTGTATGTTTCAAAATTACAATATACCTGTGCAACTCCATTATTCAGCTGCCCCATAGACTTATGAGTGAGCTGTGGACTTCTCTCCTTCTCAGGACAACTGCTAAGGTCATCCTTCTCTTTACTAGTGATGGGGAATGCATTACACAGCTCCGCAATACTACAACGCATGTTGGAGTCCAAGATGAGCTTGGCGTCATTCTGTATTATTGTTGAGCCAATTCTTTTGTATATTGTCAGGTAGCGGTTGACACCTGTTAAGGAATTTTTTGTTAGTACTTGGCTTTGGCCTAATGAAAGCAGATTCTTAGATGAAGCAACCCTTTCCAAGTGCGCAAATATTTTTTATGTCTGTTCTGTATTTAAAGGCAATTGGATTTAGGTGAATAATTTAAAACAACATGCGGCAACAGTCGAAGAGCTATTACTGTGGCCAGCTTCTGGGTCCAACCTAAGTATTTAAAAAGTGAGGAAACCATTGAGTCGAAAGAAAAAGTTATTGCTATAATAATAATAATAGTCAGACATACTGAGATAATATAGTTATATCTTAGGGGGATAAACAGACACTTGTAAATAATACATATATGAAAATCAATACACTTGATTAGATTAGGTCTGCTACTTCTACTTGCTTCGTACAAGTGTCATTGCGCAATACTTTGTAAATAGAGTCAATATTTATAATTGGTTTGATGACTAAAAACATCTAATTATGTCCGTCAGTTAGATGAAGAAAATTAAGGCATAAAAGTGCATTGAAATTTTTCCAAGACGTCACACTTGAGTTAAAATTGTACCACTTTTTACTCAAAATTGTCGTAATAAGCCCCCACCCTTGAACTTTATCCCGTCAAACCCCCATTGGCAGACACAATTAAACCTATTGTTGCGTCTCCTAAAGGAGACTTGAGGGGCCTAACAGATTAATAAGTTTCATCTTTGTAATTTTTATTGATTTGTTAGAGCAAAAAATGTGTCCAAAATATTTTAGGATTTAATAGATTTTTTTATTTTTGTTACCCTGATGTCATCCCTATTATTTGATTTTGGGTCATAGCTTTATTAACTTAAAAGTTACTAGTTAACTTAAAATAAAAGTAACTAGCCACTGCATGAATTACGTAATATAAAATATTTAATTAATTGCATTATCTATTGTTGATTTAACAGGAATAAATCAAACAATTGTTATGACTTTCCTTGTTCTTCATGTATATTGTTTATTTTGAATTAAATATTAATTAATTAAATTAAAGTTTAACAAAATGTTGTAAATAAAAGAGATAGTAAAATAAGTGGTGTGTTCTGTAGACAGCCGATCTGTTGAGTGCTTGTTTATAAATACTATCAGTAGCCTGGTGATCGAAATTTGACCAAAATTATTTTTCAAGAGGTTTATATTAAAAAAAAACGTAACTGTACTAATAAGATTTTTCCTGTCCTAAATTTCATAATAATTACTAAATAATAATTTCAACTAATGTGCAATATGTCCATGGTTCAACGTAAACCTATCCATCAATGTAATAGAATAGAAAATGTATGTAAACACTATTGTAGCACTTTAATGTTTGATTACATTGCACGAATGATCAATATGTTTTATCGTATCAACAACATACCTTTCCCGCGCGATTTCGACTTGAGACCGAGCTTAGCAACTGTCTCGTGGATGAATCCTCGCTCCTGAGCCGACAGGAACGTCGGGAACTTAAGTTCAGTCTCATTTTCATCACTTATAAACTTGTCTAACTGAATCTTCAGTGCTATGCTCACAGATTCAGCTATAGGGAAATGCTTATTTCCGTGTCGCTTTCCCTTTTTAGAACTCATGATAACACTTATGGTATGTTAACCACTATTTCCTATTCTTAAACTATAGTTAAGATATTGTTTACATAAGCAAATGATTAACAAGAGCTAAGAACTATTAAAATTTAGATGAAAGAAAAACGAAACGAATACGATTTACGATTCCATATTCTTGTTGCTAGGGAGAAGAATTGACGTACTAAATCGTTCCGAAAACTTTTAGTCGATTGATGAGGTCACTAAATTAGAACCTGTTATTTTTCAATGGGATGTATTAATTATTGTACCAATACCAAACAATCTATCTATTCTATGTAAATACACGTGCATTGACTTTTCTACTATTTTGTAACAACCAAAACGATGTAGGAATGTACATCACTATTGAGACCGCAAGTGAAGCGACGCAGCGTTCCAAGGGGGTCAGACAAAATACTTTTCTGTTAACGTTAACGCTAACGCTTCGTGCAAAATGTATGGCAAAGACATTACTGGGCGTTAGTCACGTGACAGTTCTCTCCGCAGGTAATGTCCTTGTCATACATTTTGCACGAAGCGTTAGCGTTAACAGAAATGTATTTTGTCTAAAGGCTCTGTAGTGCTATTCTGTAAAATCTCACCGTGAAAACTTAGGTGAAGTGACCGTGAAGTGGGCTGTCAATCTATTCAATCAAGGTGGAATGACAGTTCACTTCACGCTCACTCCACCTAAGTTTTCACGGTGAGTTGTTAACAGAATCGACTTGCTGATCCATACAGTACGACAGGTCTAATCACGGACTTATAGATTTTGCCCTTTAACTTAAGGGGCATCCGTCGGTCGCAAGTTGTTCCAGTGACCTGTCGCCATTTCATCCATCCTGAGTTGATCCTGTGCGTTACGTCTCGGTCTATATCGCCATCCCCCTGAACAAGTGACCCGAGGTACCGAAAGTCGGAGCAGATCGGTATAGGCGTTCCGTTGAGAGCTACAGGCATAGGACTGGTGAGACCGCCGAAATCGCAGAACAGTTAATCCGTTTTGGTTCTGCTCAATTTCAGGCCCCCACTCTCCAGTCTGTGCCACCACGTCTCCAATCTGCTCTGGACCTCTGAGCCGCTTTCGGCAACCAGAACAATGTCATCAGCAAACAGCATACACCAGGGAGCCTCTTCCTGGATGTCCGACGTCAGAGCGTCCATTATCATCAGGAAGAGGTAAGAGCTGAGAGCCGACCCCTGGTGCAAACCAACCGCTACACTGAAACTGTCAGTGGTGTCCACTGCAGACCGGACTTGGGTACTGCATCGACTGTACAGCGCTCTGATCAACTGCACATACTTCCCAGGTACACCTTTCTCCTTAAGGACCCACCACAAAACCTCTCGAGGCACCCGGTCATATGCCTTTTCGAGGTCAATGAACACCATGTGCAAGTTTGTGTATTTTTTGCACAGCTGGCGGATAGCGAAAATGGCATCCGTTGTACCCCGACCAGGCATAAAACTGAACTGGTTTTGTGAGATTTCACTCTCTTCTCTCAGCCGCTTTTCAGTAACTTTTGGCCATGCTTTCATACTAAGTGACATTTCCTTTATTCCTCTATAGTTGTTGCACTCCAGTACATCACCTTTGTTCTTGAAGATGGTTACCAACAAACTGTTGCACCATTCATCAGGTATGGCTTCTTCCAGCAACAACTTATTGAAGAACACACACACACACGCACACCCACACACACTTACACAGTCTCTTCTATGCTTATTGTTTTATCTGTGTACTTCGTAATTGGCGTATTGTTTAGAATTATCCAATTTATGTTTACTTATTGTCAGCTGTGAAGCTACCTTTTATAAATAAATAACCACGTCCATCCATCTACCCGAAATGACTTTCACACTTCAATTGGCATTCCGTCTGGACCAATTGCCTTACCATTCTTTAATCCATTCACTCACTGCTATTCTCATTTCTCACTTCATCCACACTGACCATTCTCACTAACTAACCCCTCATTCTTTGGTTTATTCTCTACAACACCACTCCAGATATTTTCCTCATTCATCAATCTTTCAAAATAGCCCTTCCATCTGTCCTTAATAATTTCATTCTCTATTAGAAGCATTCTAGCTTCATCCCTTACACATCTTATCCGACTAACATCCTTCACAACACATTTTTTTACCAAATACTGCAAAAAACATTAGAATGTGTTACATCTGTATTCTAACGGAAAATAGTAAAAATACAGTACGTAAGACTAGGCAATATGGTCAAAAGACCAGCCTTCCCTTCAGGGTAAATAAAAAAATATAAATATATCACTGCCTGCACTGCAACTGCACTGTCACTTGTCAAGTGCTTGTCAAAATAATTTAACATTGAACACGTGAGTGAAGGAGTCGTCAATCGTGTGAGATTATATTGACTATTTTCTTTTAATTCCTAATGTAATTTATCAAAATGCCGAAGAATATCAAGCATTTAGTGGTTGACACAACTGCGTTCATGAAGGCAGCTGGTTTGCAAGACATCGCTGAGAACGTATACACAGTGCAAGAGGTTATTGATGAAATCACTAACGATAGACAACGCAGAAAGCTTGTAGTTCTCCCATATGATCTTAAGGTGAAAGATGTCTTCACTGAGAACATCAAATTCATCACAGAGTTCTCCAAAAAGACTGGTGACTATCGTAGTCTCTCTGCCACTGACATCAAGGTAATGGCGCTAACGTATCAACTGGAAAAAGAGAAACTAGGCACCGAGCATCTGAAAACAGACCCAACTATACAGAAGATTGTCAAAGTAACTGGATTATCCAACTACAACTCAAACCCAAATAGAAACTCGGAACCAGAAAATGTCAACCAGGAAACTGGAGAACCAACAGTAAGCACAGATGAAGAGACTGGGGAAGCTAAAATAAAAGTCGTAGAAAAACCAATTTCTAAAACAGAAGAAATAACTATAAATGTAGCAAATATTGCAAACGATGAAGAGGATACTGAAGAAATTGCTGAACAAATAAAAAATATGGATATACAAGAACCAAACATTGAAGAAATCTTGGTGAAAGTTTCAGAGGATCAAGAGGAGTCAGGCAGTGATGAGGATGACTCAGACAGCGATGGTGGAGAATGGATCACACCCAGCAATGTTGCAGAGAAAAAGAAAGAAGTAGAACTGGGAGAATTTGAAGAAAAATCTGTAGAAATAGCTTGCATCACTTCAGACTTTGCGATGCAGAATGTCCTCAAGCAAATAGGACTCAATGTGACCTCAATAGACGGTAGGATCATCAGACAACTGCGCACCTTTATCTTCCGTTGCACAACCTGCTTCAAAACTACAAGTGTGATGACCAAAGTGTTTTGTCCAAAGTGCGGGCACTCTACTTTGAAAAAAGTTGGAGTGAGCATTGATGATGATGGTGTCCAGCACATTCACATCAATGGACGTAAACCACTGACAGCTCGAGGCAAGAGGTTCAGTCTCCCCACTCCTAAAGGAGGTCAGCACTTCCAATACCCAATTATTTCTGAAGACCAACATATCCACAAGAGTTTTGCAACAAAGTTGGCGAGAAGTAAAACTAATGCAATGGATCCTGATTACACCGCAGGATTCTCACCGTTTGTCATGAGGGATGTTAACTCTAAGTCGGCAGTGTTAGGTGTAAGAGCTAATAAGCAGGACATTAAATATTATATGAAAAACTGTTGCAAGGGAAAGAAGAAGTAAAATAGTTATAAGCTTTGCATCGGGACAACTTATGAGCCAATTTTGTATAATGTGTCAAGCTTATAATTTGACTGAATGTTCAACATTTTTCAAATGATTTACAAATTAATGTGATGCCTCTAAGATTAAGAAATAAAAACTAGTAATAGTAAAATAAAGTATATTCTTATTTTAATGATACATTGTTTAGATGTTCACTTAAACAAATATCAACATACATAACTATTTTGTCACTTTTTCTTCAATAAACTTAAACACTGATTCCATACATGAATATGATGTCATTTCGTGTTTTTGATGACCTGTGAAAATAAAAAGGTGATGTAATAGTCACTACTTTGTAGGTTTATTTTGCAGATCAAATAAATTGTAGTCGTTCTTACCTGCGGAGACCCTTGGAATGTCAAATTCTGGTGTAGTCATTGGTGTATCCAGAGGGGATTGACTTGATATCCAGTTTCTAGCTGCCTGTAGAAACATAAAATGAGTATTTATAGAGCTTATTAGCATGTCATTAGCGAGATTTTGAAATTAGAAATTCAACTTACGTCTTTCATATACTTAGTAATCTGTATATTAGAATACACATGCACCGAATCTGTGAAAGCTATTGCTTTCACCCTTTTCTCAAACTCATCCTTTAGCTGATCAGCCAACGTAACTGTCAACACTCCTCCGTAACTATGAGCCACAATTGCTATTGATGTGGCTTTTGTATTCTTAACGTAAGTTTTCCATACATAGTTTGTATGTTCTTCTCCTGAACTACTGTTTGGTATCTTCTTGCCGTTAGTTAGACAGTTATCGTTGGGATTTAGAACCATTACTCCGTATCCTTTTGCTTGGGCTTTCTTGATGTACGGTAATTGCGTGCCCATGTCTAAAGTATCATTGATTATGAGTCTGGAATAGAAATATTTGTATTTTTACAGTTTATTTGCAACAATAGGTATACAAAGAAAATTAGAATAGGTACAATTCTTTATTGGGTTCGAGAGAAGTTCGGTCCGCCTGATTATTTCATCGAGCCATCGGAAAGCCTTCCATCTGGGCACATAAAGTGTGTACGTACGCGCAGCGGAATGTTGTTGAATTTAAAGATTTTAATTATGCAGATATTTAGTGTATGACGTCGTATAATTGTGTATGGTAAAAAAAAATTTGTGCACGCAACCATTGTGGAGAAATTCACCAAAAACTGATTCCGCTGGGCGAACGTTGTCCTGGCGGAACTTTTTTTAATCCATAGACTTTAGAAGAAAAGAGATGTGTCCAAAAATTAGTGTGTATTTGTGTGTAATTGTGTATGTATGAATAAAACTAGTGCATGCATAAACTTCGGAGAAATTCAAGTTTCCGCTACGCGAACGTTTGGCCATTAGCTAGTTTTCATATAAAGCGCTTACATAGAGATCTGTAGATTTTTACATACGTTGTTTTGAATTTGTTTATATTTGTTTAAAAAACAGATTTAGAAAAAATCGTAGGGCTTAAAAGATAAAAATATAAACGTAAAATACGCTTATTAGGTCTTAGTTCTTAAAGTATGCACTTTGGGGTCTAGATTTTCACGTTAATACAAACCTTGTAAGTGTCTGCAACATGTTGCCAAGTATCAATGATGTTCCGTTAGTAACTAAAGAGTTATAGGACAAATTTACCATGAACAGATCACTGTTTACAAAGCAGTCAAATATCACGACGTTCTGAAGGAATTGCATGGTAATATGTATGTCAATAATTAGTGTATTTATTCAACTATTCTTATGCAAAATTTCATGTCATTAAATTCAGTAATTAAAGAAAAACAATTATAATACTGACGAAGCATCGAAAACCTACATAACCCGACCAAGTTCGGATGGCTACCAAAAAGCGGCCGTGCCATATATCTAAGAAACGTTCTTAACCTTCCAATATAGCATTTATTAATATGGTACAGTTGCGTACACAAGCGTTAGGAAAAAGTAAAACAATTGCATTTCTTGAATGAAAAATATTTTTTTTAATAATAACCATAAGACATTATTATATCGACGCCATGCGTCAAGTTAATGTGACCGAGTTGTACTAACACACACAAAATTTCAATTCAAAAACCGATTAGGTACACAAATTAAACTCTATATCAATAGACCTAAGGTCTAATTAACAACAAAATTGCAACTAAATGAGCAAGTTCCTGTTACTCGGTTTATCCTTACCCAGGAAGGTGGTGATCTTGTTCTGGAAGTTGTTCCAGGTTGCCGAGGAGTTGACGATCTGTGAGAGGCCCACATACGTATATCATTACATGTAGGTAATAAACATAAGGTGATTATTTAATAACAATATTTCTTTTCAACATTTCGTTATAATGTGGTCGGTCGTTTAGTAGTTTAGATCTATTCAGTAGTTTGTCTTTAACCAGGAAAAACATCTACTTTGTTACGATTATATTATAATATATGTCTTGTATAATTTATTATTATAAATTTAAGTAAATAGATATAGAATAAGATCAATCAGTAGATATTAACTTGGGTTTATGGTGTCTGTCCAATGTTAACATAACACAATTATTATAATTTATCTGCCTAATAAATTACCTACGTAAATGAATAAGTTTACAGCTATTAATTTATTATAAAATCTTACCTTATATCTGTTATCAGCTTCTCACTATCATTCACTCAATATTCCTACTACATAATTATGTTATGCTTCACTGTTACACTATAACATTAATAACACACTTTGTCAATATTATTATTACAGAGAATTGGCGATGCATAGCAAAACAACAGCGCATACGCACATTGTCCTTGACTGCACATTTATTTGTTTGTGACTGGGGATGAAAAAACAAAATCAGGTTCAAGTTCAACAGCAAACGAATACGCGCGAAAACATATTGCCCTCTTTTCTTCAAGGATGACAGTACCGTTTCAAGCGGGAAGCCGCCTATTGCTCGTTGCGCGCAGCGCGTTGTCTATTTTTTCACACAAGAATATTTTTGATCAATTCATAACTACAATACTTAGACTATTTAACTAAAGGATTAAGCGTACCGAACTTCGAACAAAATAATTCTGCATATTTTGGTGGGGTGCGGGGGAACACGCTCACATACATAAGAAAAAAAAAACGATTCAAGAAGTAGTTTTTTTTAAGTTATTAGATTGTTTGATCCACTAAAGTTGCAAAGGGGAACGCTCGTGCATGCCTAGTCTATTGGTTAAATAGTGTAATAAGCTACAATATGATAAATATTTACCTAAACAGTAGTACATACTTACATGTGGTAAATATTTAATTTCCCTAAGGGGTCTATAGTTAGAATCCTGATCCGTGAAATCTTCAATAGAAATTAGCTGTATGAATTTATTTATTTATTTAACACTTCACGCACATACAAGTACAGAGGCGGACTTAATGCCTCAGGAATGAATTTAAGGATGAATTTTATTTGTCTTAAATAATATATTTAGATTATATCTCAAGTCTCAAGCGCATACTTAAATAAAGTACCTACGTAAATAGTACCTACTTTCTGTCATAGTCAAATACATTTAAAAAAGTAGGTGTACAAAAATAAATGCCCTATAAATTATATCGAAACAACAATTGTGTTATCACCTATACCAATTAAATACCGGTATTATACTGTAAATTTTGGGATGTTACCTAAATATATTGCACGGCCGCTTTTTTGTAGCCATCCGAACTTGGTCGGGTTATGTAGGTTTTCGATGCTTCGTCAGTATTATAATTGTTTTTCTTTAATTACTGAATTTAATGACATGAAATTTTGCATAAGAATAGTTGAATGAATACACTAATTATTGACATACATATTACCATGCAATTCCTTCAGAACGTCGTGATATTTGACTGCTTTGTAAACAGTGATCTGTTCATGGTAAATTTGTCCTATAACTCTTTAGTTACTAACGGAACATCATTGATACTTGGCAACATGTTGCAGACACTTACAAGGTTTGTATTAACGTGAAAATCTAGACCCCAAAGTGCATACTTTAAGAACTAAGACCTAATAAGCGTATTTTACGTTTATATTTTTATCTTTTAAGCCCTACGATTTTTTCTAAATCTGTTTTTTAAACAAATATAAACAAATTCAAAACAACGTATGTAAAAATTTACAGATCTCTATGTAAGCGCTTTATATGAAAACTAGCTAATGGCCAAACGTTCGCGTAGCGGAAACTTGAATTTCTCCGAAGTTTATGCATGCACTAGTTTTATTCATACATACACAATTACACACAAATACACACTAATTTTTGGACACATCTCTTTTCTTCTAAAGTCTATGGATTAAAAAAAGTTCCGCCAGGACAACGTTCGCCCAGCGGAATCAGTTTTTGGTGAATTTCTCCACAATGGTTGCGTGCACAAATTTTTTTTTACCATACACAATTATACGACGTCATACACTAAATATCTGCATAATTAAAATCTTTAAATTCAACAACATTCCGCTGCGCGTACGTACACTTTGTAGGAACAATGTAACAGATGCCGATCGTACTAGGTGAATTGTCTCGTGGTATTTAATAATATGAATGTCACAGAACGATCGTGATATGTATTCATTTAGAATAATATATGAATTACTAGAAATTCGTCCGCGTGGATTTCAAAAATTTATGGCATATGACACACAATTAACGTGGCTTTCTATTGGTAAAAGTATTTTCAACATCGGTTCAGTAGATCCAGAGATCCCTACAACCTCATAAACTTTACCTTTAGAGAATATTAGTACTTATTTTGAAGTAGGACTAAACTCTTTAATTTGTACAGACGCGGCGATTATCACCAGATCGGTGCCTCTCCCACCACGTCAGAGGCTACAAGGAGCCGAAGTCGATTGGGCGCCCCGGGCTAAGTACCTGGGTGTTACCATCGACCGCCGGCTCACGATGGGACCGCATGTCCGTAAGGTCGCCGGGCAGGGCAGGGTCGCCCGCCACCTGCTCAACTCCGTGCTTTCGTTTCGACTCCCGGAGCGCGTCAAGCTGGGCGTGTACAAGACGTGCCTACATTCGCCCAGTCTTGACGTACGCCGTCCCAGCATGGTTCGCCCTCACTAACGAGGGAAGTGTACTGCGCTGCGGAGTGTACTTGACGGTCCTCGCATGGTGAGAAACGATGTCAGCCATCGAGACCTCGGGATTGAGAGCCAGGACGATATTGAGCAACGTCTTGCGAATGGAATGTTCGCGCGTGTCGACGCATCTGCTTGGCTTCACGTCAAGCACCTGGCGCCGGAGCATGCGCGCCCCTCCGACCTGTTAGCGGACAACTGCGATCCCATCCCACCAGACTGAGGCCTGAGTAAGCCGCTAGGTTGCACGCGGCTTGCTCAATGAAAATACACATAATACGAGTGTACCTAAACCATAGTTGCGAAGTTCATTACTGCGATGTAAATTACCGCGAAAATTTACCATCGCGACGTTTGTTGTTATGAAAGTTCTTTACCTACCGCAAGGTACGGTACTGCGAAAATTTACCATTGCGACGTAGGTTTTCCAAGAGCGAGCGAAGCAAGCTCGGGCACTTAGGGCACCGCGAAACGGACAGGTTAAGGTTCCAAGGGGATGACGGGGCTACACGTACGTTATCGCCTTCGTGTTAGGTTCCATTAACCTGCAGACGGAAATAGAAGCCCTAAGCAGCGGGACTCCGTTCTTGTACGTCGTTCAACGTACTTACGTCGCAATGGTGAACTTTATTAGTTTACCATTGCGACGTACGTTGTCGCGAAAGTTCTTTACTGCGATGATTGCAGCTTCGATAATACGCTATTGCGATGTAGGTCATATAAGAGGGTTTCTGATACTGGAGATAGTGGAAATATTATATTTATAGTGCTCTAAGTTCCGCAGTAACGTACCTCGCGGTAAAGAACTTTCGCGACAAGGTACATCGCAATGGTAAACTTTCGCAGTAACTTACATCAAATCGTCGAAGTAAAGAACTTTCGCAACCACAAACGTCGCAATGGTAAACTTTCGCAGTAACGTACATCACGGTAATGAACTTCGATATACTATCATATTTATTATATTTAATAATCATACCTATGTTTTACAAAATAAATGATTGATTGATTGCAATTAAGTTAATATAGGCACGTTGCAAGCCGAATCACACATTCGATTCTCCACATGCGGCTAAACTCACGCAGCGAATAAGGCAGCGCGGGCTCGCTATTAGGTGACAAAACAATACCGCTCACACACACCCTGATGGCTCTGCGGTCTGTGCGTAACCGGCTCGCTCTGGATGGAAACGTGTCAGACGGGAGTCACACACCTACACTGTAGGTTTGTTATAAAGCTCTGGCGCAGGTCGTCATCCGCCTGGCCTCCCCCAGGCAACTGGCTGAAGGTCTCATCTGGCGGTGACAGACCGCCGAGATGTGTGAAGATACGTCGCTGTAGGAGTAGTGACGTCATTGAACCTACAGTAAACAACACTCATCTCCTCACATGGGCGCGGCGTGCTATAAGTTTCATAGTAGGCACTTTACACCTATTATGAACATTCTGGCAGGCACCGCGCTCATAATAGCATAACCCCATGGCCAGAGGGCTAAAGCCCTAACATCGCTCGCGCAAGGAGTAGCGACTTCTACGAACGTTTGAGCACAGTCAGCCTCCACTCCAGCTCTCCAACAAGCAACATTGGGAATAACAAAGAATAAATCAAGAAACCTGACAACAACCTACGTCAAAACAACCTAGATACAGTCCACAACACTCTGTACTCAGGTTGGCCGCAGTTCTCAGATGATTTCGATCTTCGGTGTTTGTGCGGCATTTCTCCGCCGACCATGGCCCACCTCTCATCTTGCTCCGCATGCCCTGTCACCTGTACATTTGATGACCTTATGGCTGCATCAGCGAATGCAATTGCCGTTGCTGAGTACTAGGCCAAACATAATACTTAGATATTAAATTTGCCATTGATACGCTAAGAAGAATTCTTTATTGAACACTAAAACAAAATAAGTACACCAAATTTGAGTCCCATCGGACATCGGGAGCTGGATCTAATTTAGCTTACAAGATTTGATTACAGACAGAAAACGGGACAGGTAAAACTAAATAAAAGCTTTTAATAAAATACACAATAGATAATACAGTTGCATTGGTTGTTGTGGATTATATCTATCAAACTATCTATAATGTTTTGAGTGGATTTTACTTACGATCTAGCCCACTGTCCGGCCCGAACAGCACCTGACCCATGTATTAAGATCACCAGAACATCCTTCAAATCATAATCCTTAGAAACAAAGATAAAAGTCCCTTTACTCGAGTCTTTAGGCACTTGTAACCTTGTCAAGTTCTGATCGGCTTCCATTAAATGATATACGTATTCAGTGACCGCATTACCAAGCTCTTCATAATGTGCCTGACATTCCTGGTGTTGGTTACTAACATTGAATTGGAACGGTTCTTCAGTTGGTTGCCCATCAGCACCTACTTTACGCAGCTGTCCCTCTGTAAAGTATAGACATACAAATATCTAGTCAAAATAACAAAAGTATGTAGTTTTTATGAATTATAATAATAATAATTTTATTAGCATAAATACACGTTTGACACAAAATTACAAGTTACAGTAAAATTAAAATTACAAGTTGCAGTAGTACAAAGTTACAGTACACAAAATTACAAATAAATAGGAATTAGTAAGTAGATAATTGTGTTCAAAGCATCATTTAATACACAGATCTGTTTTTACTCTCCCAGGCCAAAAAGTTAATGGTACAGCTATTTCAGTATCTATTCAAACAAGTTGTGCCTAAAATGATATCACAGTAGTGATAAGTTTAATCTATCTCTTTAACCTCTTGAATTTCTAAATCAAGGGAATGTTGATGTGAAATTGTTTACCTGTGTTGAAGGCGTATCCCAAGTCTTTCATTGTTTTTACTGCGTCCATTTTTTCCGATTCGGTAGCACCTGAAGCACAATAACTGGGACCGGAAGTTTGCGACCAATTTTGTTTTGGCACAACAGTCGATGAGAAGAATCCTCGGACTTTGCGGAAAAATTTGAGTGACATTGAACGGTATACAAAATAAAGAAGCAGAAGAAACTCGTCACGAAAAACCACCTAAGAATAACAATGTTATGTGTATTAAAAATAAAACACAATTTTAAAAACAAACAAAATTATTCAAACAGCGACATGTCTTACTATTTTGACATTTGTTTTTAGATCAGAAATGTTCACAAAAGTTTTCTTAATTAATTCGATTCTGTGATAGCGTAATTCAATTTGTATCATAATTTTATTCAGATTGAACCGGTTTCTAAATAGATTTATATTCTAACTTTTACGTCTTTTGCTGTATCGTATGGCATTTGTGATAGATTCTGAAGTGCAATATTTCTGAACACAGTTTCTGAACGAAATATTTATAGTGCCAGTTATTTTATAACAATATTAACAATGCTAATAATGCTATTAGAGATACGGGAACAGCAGGGGACAGCTATGTCATTGAGGTTTCGCCAGTTTCGCTCAACGCTAAGTAAACCTTCCTCAATAAATTCTCTCAAAGATGGTGAAGAGCAGTGCCATGAATTAGTAGTACAAAGCAAACAGACAGACAAACTATTTATTTATTTACATTACTGTGCTATTAATTATATAATATAACAATAATTCACTGATTCTGTATTCAATGTTATACTCTTTACTCAATCATGATTAATACCATTGTAGCTTTTGCATTAGACTATACTAATATTCTACAGAGTTATAGTTTGTAGTGAAAATTCTTTCACCAGTAGAAAGTTACATTATTTATCGGTGCTGTATGCTATAAATATTTTCGAAAACCATGCGGACGAAGTGCTAGTTTATAATAAAGTTCTACAAAAAGTTAGTAATTATTTCTCAGATGCTGGGCTAACCCGAAATAAATTGGTATGAGGGATATTTAGTAAAACAACAATAAATATTCTAATACATGTTTAATCATTATACCAGTCCAAGAAAAGTAAGCTGAATGACATGACTAATAAAAAAAAAAGTACATAAACCCTAAGCCCTGCATTCCTTTGAATAGCCTGCTTTATTTGATCATTGGCATCCTTAACATTTTCAGTGGAACCCACAACTGTGTTTGATATCCTGTCTATGTCTTGCTCTTGTTGTAATACCTGAAATGGTAAAATAATAAAATTAATTCCTAGGAAAAGTATGAGGATACCTTTATTAGGTAAACACTTGTAAAAAGGTTAAAGTTTCTCTGTACATCTTTGTAAAACTTAATCAAAAACATTTAAAAGTTATTTTATGTTTGAATAATTTTATAATGGTTAATTTGTATATTCTTTCCTGTATAAGTGTATTTGCCAAAAATTCTACTTATTATTATTAACAGTTGAACATTCACATTTATAATATTTAACGCGTGAAGTCCCTCATTAGCAAACACAATTAAAAACCTATTGTTATGTTGACGCGCGGGGCCTGACACGTTAATATTATAAATGGGAAAGTTAAACTGGATGGATGTTTGTTACCCAATCACGCCAGAACAGATCTGGATGTTTGGCACAGAGATAGATTGTAGTCTGGATTAGCACATAAGATACTTTTTATCTCAAGAGCAAGTTTGTTGTTTGGGATTATTCTGGATTATCATGCGGGCATAGTCGCTGGCAGAAGATAGTAAACCATAATTGTAATCACCTTCTCAGTAAATATTTCTTGTAGCTCAGCAATGTGGAGGACTTTGCTTTCAATAGCTTTGACTTCCTCGGTCATGCTGTTTAACTCGTTCAGGAGCTGCACATTCTCCGACTCAAACATCTGCAGCTCCTCAGCACTCAATTCTTCATCAGCTAACACGGCTACCTCATTCTCACACAAATCCATCTTCTTCACAGTATCTGGTTCCTCCAATTCTTCTATGTCTTTGTCTAAAACCTTTTCAGGTCCTTTGCCCACAATAAATGGGTTTGGAATGTTTGACTTTGTCTGTGGTAGCTCCAAACGGGATAGTTTCCGCATGACTAGAGTTCGTTTTACCCGTAAAGCTTTGAGCTCACTGTGTATCTTGCACACAGCTTTCAAATACATATCTATGAGGTCAGCTACTGCTTCCATGTATTCTTTCATCTGAGGAGCTGCTTGTACCTTGCGATTGTCATTCCTGAACTCCTTCAGCAAGTGAGAACATGTGTTGATTATTCTTTGGGCTCCTGTGTCTATTTGGTCTCTCTCCGCGTCTGTCATTTGATCCTCAACTACATTGTCGTAGAAACTCAAGTACTTCTCGCGGTGTTCAAGCAAAAAGTCTCGTAATCTTGTTATTTGTGAAGTTATATCTTTCGCAGTTATCATGAAAGCAGTTTTCGGCTTGGTTCGAAGTATGCGCTGTTTATCATCGCTAGTAGGGCTTTGAATGCCAAAAGCTTTGTTCCTTGTTTTCACCGTCTTTATGTATGCTCTGAACAACGGCGTGATATCCATTTTGAGATCGATTCACCATAGAATTGTTGGAGAAATCAAATAGAATTTACTGTTTTACTTACACGTTCACAGCTGTTGTATTGATATTTTTTGACATCTGATCTGACATTTATTTTTCCGTTCGGATACATCGGGGTATTGATTTTCCAATTTTGTATGCTCCAGGTAACGGTTTTTTAGTCAGCGTAACTGGAACGTTGCCATAACGTTATTGGTTTTTTTTTTGTTTGATTGATATGATTTATTATCTGTGGATTGATTTTGCAAAATAAAAGCAGCAAGTTAGAAAAAATCTATTGTTTTTTTTACTATTTAGTAAATACTGTAAAAAGCGCTAAATATAAACAATTAAAATGGGATCGAATGCTGGTTATAGTAATAAAAGCCAACATTCTATTCCTATTGACATTTTAGACGACCTGTGCAGGTAGGTTGTTTTTTTTCGATCAAAATAATGTGGTTTTTGATAAACTCTTCACTGTAAATACTTAATTTATTACTCAATATAGGTCGATAGCTAAGTTTTATACCTAGTTTGAATAAATGATTGCAAATATGCAGTTTGTAATATTTAAACTGGAAGGAAATAAAAGTACCCTATTATAAACCTTTCTCAAGAGTAAATTGAAATATAAGAATCTGAAAATGGGTACTGCTGAAATAAATTCTTGGGGTCATTCTTCGGATATCCACCTGTACCTTATATCAACTCATAGGTTATATTGTGTACGCGCCTTGAGCTTGAAGTTGCGGAATCCAGCCCGACATACATACATACATTTATGTTAAGTTGAGAAGTGAATACTGGAAGGACTTTTTCGATTCGAACTGCTTATATTTACAATTCACTATGACTCAACAACAACACAATTAACCTGTTTCTCGAATAAAAATGGGTCAGCTTACTTACTGTCAGACTTAAAAAAATAACTGTAGTTTCTATACGTAGTTCACACCGTTCCTTTCAGCCGATTCATCATTAACTTACCTCCAGAAGACCGTGGGAATCTGGTGCGAATATGTTTCCAGATAGAGTTGGCGCACTGGTTCTACTTAGATTATTATTGTACTGATGAGACCACCAGGCTTAACCCCTGTGGTATTAGGGAGTTTGCGGCACATATTTTTCAAGTAAGTAGCTATTCTTACAATATTATTATTAGTTTTAGGATTCCATTGTAAATGTCTGTCTGTTGAACAATACATACATAGATTTAGTTTTGCTGGCATTGTAAACATACTTCTTAGTTGTCTGGTGGTTGTATATGCAATGACAGCTGGGTGGAACATTCTAGGTTTGTTTCTCAAGTTAGCCAGCGTTATGGGTTTCTAATAAGAGTCCAGTTGGGATTTGTGAGCAGGTAGAGTGCAATAGATTAACACTTTCAGCACAGAAAGTTAAAGATGGACACTTCAATTTTTAACAGTATTGTAGTTTATAATGTAAATGCATGCTTTTTTGTATTGTTTTTAATTTAAATATATGGAACAAAACAAAATATAAACAGAAACATCACAAAAAAAACCACAAAAGGTTTGTCCAGATGTTGAAAGACTTAACCTGTGAAGCCAAATCCGGGTTGTCAAATTGAACCCCGACGACAACCTGGGTTGACAGCCGATTTTTTTTTTTTTTTTTTCTCTTTAAATTTTTTTTTTTGTCCGACTCATCAGTGAGTTGCGGGACTTCACAGGTAAAGGATTTTGAAAGGGGGAGAAATCATTAATTGTATGAAAAATCTTATACATTCTGTTTAGCTTCTATATCTATTATTATATATTATCTATACATGTCTTTAGATTTATCAAAGTATATGGTAGGTTTGACATAATTAGTTTTTATCAAAACCACCCCCCAATGGAGGTTAAGAGGGTGTTAATTAAAGTTTGTATGAAAGAATCTTCTTGCTTGATGTGATAAAGTTGAAACTGCACAAATAACCTTGATAAACAATAAGAATGCCTTAGGTATATTTAGATTTTTCGAAAATTAACCCTCAAAGGGGTGAAAACGGCTTATTCCTTGCTTCAATTAACCTGAAAATTGGTAAAAACAGTCTAAAAGTAAAATTATTTTAAAACAACTTTTAATAATATTCAAACTTCTTTTTCATAATAATCAATCCTCATCGGAGTGTAAAGAGGAAAACCAGTTTCCATGAGAAATGTCATTCTTTCAATTTGGAAACCTGAAACGTAGAACTAAAACTTATCTAGGTACACAACAATTATTACAGCAAGACTACCTGTTTTTTTTTTGTGGGCAAGGTGTAAGTGGAGTGTTGAATTTTGTGTTTTTTGAAAATCTAAATATCAAATGACATTCAAGATGCAATACATACACACATTACACACCGATTGGAGTAACTGGCCTTCTGTTAAAAAAAAACTGCATTGAGATCGGAAACTAAAGTCTGTTTAGGGGATACAATGCCACTGTCAGACATGTGTATAACTCCAGCTTCCTCATAAGTGATAGAATAATCCTACCTATGCCAATATTTAAGGCATAATAGCAGCAATCAAAGTTCCCAGTATTAATTTAGCTGCCACAAAAACTTCGTTAATGAGTCGCTTAGTATGTATTACTGGGGTGATGGCACCCCAGCTTCCTCATTTAATACAGACAAACCAGTGAGGTTAGGGTTTTGGACTAAAGTCAGAAAAATAAGGCATAATAGCTGCACAACACTGCACCAAACAATGTTTAAGAATTAAAGAATGAGGGTTGAAGAAGTATGGTAAGTAAGTAATACATACAAAACTGTGTCGAAAGACACATATCAAATATTGAGACTAGAATACCCCTTCTGGATAAAATCCGTAATAGCCTGACAACCCTTAGGGTTGTACCCTAAGGGTTGTCAGGCTATTACACATGCTTATCGGATTAATGACTCATAGATAGAGTATTTTGACCAGAAATTTTAAAATTTTGCTGCCTGTGGCAGCTATTATGCCTTAATTTTTGAGCTAAAAAACGTAGTCAGAGCATCTTGCGTTTGGAAGATATGATTAAGCAGCTGGAGTGACGTCACTCCAACTTACACAACACATTTTGGATCGTAGTTTCAACAGTTGTTAAGTATTATCGTTGAAGTTCTTTTCTTCCTTGTGCAGCTATTATGCCTTATTTTTCTGACTTTAGTCCAAAATCCTAACCTCACTGGTTTGTCTGTGTTGAATGAGGAAGCTGGAGCTATACACATCTGTCAGACACACACATGGAACCACTGAGTAGAAAAAAAACCGGCCAAGTGCGTGTCGGACTTTGCACATTTAGGGTTCCGTACCAAATGTACAAAATAAGCCAAGTTGAAATGCAAGAATGAGGGAATTTCAAAGAAATAATCTGGTCTATCAATAAATTGGTATTTGTTAGCAAAATATACGTACCTATTAATAAACATTATCCGTGTCCCACACCACATTCACTGTGGTGAAAAAAAAAAAAGAGTGTGTACTTATGTACCCACGTAAGAAGTTATACTTCTTTGGCGTAACAAGATAAAAAACCAAACTGTCACGAAGTTTACAAAAGGAAAACAATCATTCTTCAAGAACCACAGACCATAGCTAACTTCAGGGTGTCAGTTCAACCTGTGAATTTTGTGTGACAGTGATGCGCGCGCATCTTAAGGCGCTATTAGCTGCCAACGACCTTGACTGGTTAGCTTGCGTGTTCTGCGCTGAGCTCACGTAACGCGTCATATGTCCACCCAGTAATAGGACTCGCCCATCAAGGAGCGCTGTCCGAAATTAGACGTATAGTAGAACGAAAGTACGAAAGTAGACTAAAACACTGAGACCTAATTATAATTAAATGATCTTTAAAATAGTGAAAGTTTCATAAAAATACGCTTTATAGTTTTTGAGTGATTCTCAATTTTTTATCCGCGTTAGACATAACTTTACAAATTTATTACACAATGTTATAAAAATATAATTTCAAATATTCTCAGATCAAATTACGGCGAAAAAGGTCTAGAGTAACAGACTAGTCGTTTAGACTTGATGTTCAATTAAAAACCATTAAAAGTCGTATAAATGCGCCTTAAAATTTCACTCTCATCATTTTTTCATAACGCGCCTAAAGAAGAATTGTGCACATACAATTAGAGTTTTAATCATAATATTATGTAAGGGATAGCTACTGCTAGCGGCTTAGTCTGCGATAAAATCGGAAAAAATCACAACGGCGTACACTCCCACTATATAAAAAGTATCATATCTGAGGACAGGATATTTAAAAAAAATGTCCTGTGTCTTCACATCGGATACTTAAGGTGGATGCTCCAGGGTAGCCCGCGAAATTCAAATTTTCTTACGTTTTTTGAAATTTGCAGTTCAGTGTCAGGTTGTATCTGGGTCAAAAATTTGATTCGCGGCCGTAGCAAGTATGTACTTCTACAATTATAATCATTAAAATAATCTCGGGGATTTCTGTCTCTATTTCACTGACTGTGGAAAACTGGTGTAACGTTGGCGAAATGATTGTTCTGGGACGTCCCTTATAACTTTTTGGTGGTTTAAACACAACTCGGTCACTTGTTATAGGTTTTTCTGAGTTATTTTACGGAGCGGTTAATTTGTACCACCCGTTTCAACTTGTGTATCGAACGAGTTTCCAATGCGCTAGATGGCGCTATTGCAGCGCGCGCGCTAGGGTTTGGAAAAAAAATAATTACGAGGGAAATAGGCATGTGGAAACATTATAACTAAAACCATTATACCGGTTTCTTAAGGGAACCTTAACAAATCACAATAAATATCTTATCCCAATAAATTGGGATAAGGGCGGGAGAATGATGTTGATGAATATTATTAATATGGATTTTCATTCGTCACTTGTAATCAATGAATCCACTTCTGCAGCACGTCCCGCAACTCCGCGAGCACGTGAGCAGCTTGGACGCGGTGCTGGACAACTGGCGCGAGTACAAGCAGACCGTGCCCACGTACGGCGCCATCCTGTTGGACACGGACCTGTCGCATGTACTGCTGGTCCAGTCGTTCTGGACGAAGGCCTCCTGGGGCTTCCCTAAGGGGAAAGTTAATGAGGATGAGGAGCCGTGGAGGTGTGCTGTCAGGGAGGTAAGGAAACCAGTTTTTTTTATATATATAATTATACTCTGAGAGACAGATAGACAAAAAATACTTATGGATTAGCCTAAGTTTTTGGCAAAGGTCTTTTCTATTGCCTTACACTCTTTTCCTTATCCAATTCATCATCTCTTACAATATTGGGTTATTTTATTGGAATCAAATTTAACAGCTCACAATTTAGGACCCATTAATATTAGTGATTTAATCCGTGGTGCTTGGCTACTGGGCTTACCCCAGTTGTAAATATCCCATTATGCCTAATGGTCTAGCTTTGTTCTGTCTCCTGCTTGATTAGGAGAGTGGATTTTTTTTCTTTCTTAAGTCCAGAATACACATGCTACCTAGTAGCACAAGAGCACGCTTCTTTCGAGAAAATCCTATGTAGTAGCGTACAATAAGCATGTATACGAAAAGACCATGCTTATGGATGAGCACGCTACTAATCGCAAATCACGCTGTGTGAGGCGCGGGTGAGAGGGGGGTGGCTTCAAAGCAAGTCTGAACGCGTTCTATGCGAGCATGCTACATGATTTGTTTGCGTAGTCACGATGGCTCGTTGGGCGATAAAAAAAACTCTAAATGTTGTATTTCTCTATAGAATTTACGAATGTTTATGGAATATATTATATTCATTAAATGTGTTGAAAGTAATAATATTACTGAATTTATTTCATTCCGTAAAGAAACGTACATTTTAAATGCTAAATAATAAGCATGTGTATTTCAGACGTGCTACTGAGTATGCTCTTAATAAGTGTGCTACTGAGTTCTGTGCTTTCATGAGTAAATGTAGACACTCTGAGAGCATGCTACTAAAGAGCACACTACCTAGAAGCCAACAAGCGTGCTCTTTTAGTAGCATGTGTATTCCGGACTTTACTCTTCTGCCGTTCTTTTCTGATTAAATTCGTTGCGGGACTCAAGACACTAATCGTTTTTCGGGGACTAATCGAGCTTCATTACCTCGGCTTTTTTGCTGCTGGTCGCCACTGTTGATTCTGGCTTTCAGCAGATACAGTGGTTTGAGAATAGTGTGGCGGGCTTATTCCAAAAATCTCATAAATAAAGAATTAAATAAAAATCATATTCCATTTGCAGGTATATGAAGAAACAGGTTTCGACATTAGTAAGCTAATAAACAAGAACGAATACATAGAAGCCATAATACACGACCAAATAGTCCGCCTATACATTATCGGCTACATTCCTAGAGAAACCAAATTCCAGCCGCGAACAAGGAACGAGATTAAGGCGTGTGAGTGGTTCCCATTGGCTGATCTACCGGCCAATAAGAAAGATATGACGCCTAAGCTCAAAATGGGAGTAAGTCCTAACGCTTTCTTCATGGTGCTACCATTTGTAAAACGAATGCGCCGCTGGGTCTCGGAAAGGAATTCGAAAGTCTTCACAAACACTAGACGAACGCGTCACAAATCTATGGGAGACATTGAATCTACTTCTGCACCTAAACCTAAGGGCAAAGCGATCTCTCAAGGTTTGCAGAATGAAATACAGGAATATCAACAGCTTAATTATAATTCTGTGCCAAGAGCATATAATAGCCAGGCTGGCCCTAGTCACAGCCATAGTACCAGTCATAGCCAAAGTCACAGCCACGGTTATAGCCACAGCAGCACTAAAAATACTCCGAACCCAAGCGGTTCTAGAAAGGAAAGGAAGGTCGCCAAGAGACAGTTGTTTACACCGCAAGAAACTCATCCAAACCCTACCAACAGCTTCTCCCCAGTTCAGAAGGAAGCAACTCCTAAAGAAGAATCTGATGACTATAGTGAATTCTTCAACTTTGTGGCTCCGTCGTGGGCTAACTTCAAGTTTGACCGACAAGCCATCCTCAACTGCTTAACTTGAGCGTGACGAGGAGGAACTTTGACTCTAAAACGTAAAACGCTTGACTTCCTGCTTGTATTTTGAGATTATTTTAAATATAGCTACAAAGCAGGTTTATTTTTGTTTTTTTTTTATGGGTTCCGTACCCGAAGGGTAACCAACCTTTTTTTTTTTTGGGGGTGTGATATCATCCAATGACATCTCCCGCTCTGGGTGGAGCGGGAGGGCGTGTCACTCTTACTGACTAAAACCCACCCCTGTTCCTTCCCTGCCTTAGTGCCCAGGGGAAAGGGTAACCAACCTAAGGACTCTTAATCTCCGCGTGTAACCCGATCAAATGAAGTTGTCAATGGTTTTGAACTATTTAGTAGATGATTGTACACCCGTGCACATACATTTATGGATGTCGGAATAGTAATATAGATAATGGTGCGGATTCTGTTGTGCACAAACTAAACTTAATTTAGGCTATTCCTATCTTTTTTTCTCTAATAAAACAAGAAAGAGACGGAAGTAAATTGGAGCTGCCAAATTTAGTTGAACTAATATTTCCTTACAAAAGTACACGTAAATACGATTAAAAACACGGTGAAGCGCAAGGCGTAAACTAGTTTGACATCTCTAACTTAGTTCATAGCTATAGCCTTCCTTTTCTCGCACTGCCTTTTAGTTAAAGATAGCAATTCTCTAATTTTAGTTAAGTTATTGAACAAGAGAATCGGCACCATTTGAACTATTTGTTACTATTCCGACGTCCATAAATTCATGTGCACGAGTGTACATATATATTTTTTTATGCCTTTGACAACTTAATTTGGTCGGGTTAACGCGGAGGTTTAGTATAGAAAGTAATGAAAACTAATTCCTCTTAATTAAAATACAACACTTGGAATCTGAATTTTCGGTCACTATAACTTTGTTATGGGCACAAATTTTTATATAAATTTGGGAAAAAATCACGGAGTTATTATTAGGGAAATCTTAAAATGAAAATTTAACACTGACTACCGCCACCCCACCAATGGCATGGTATAGCTCGTAAACTACTGGAGTACTAATTTTGAATTTTGGGTACTAATTTTATCTTGCCGGGTACTAATTTTCTATGTAGGTTTGAGGAAAGCGACAAGCTCCTCAAACTTGGAATCAACATTGAAAGTCGTGGTCCTGCTGAACGAGCACGCGAAAGTAATCATCGTTGATTTCTCGGTAAATACAAATGTTTCATTTCTGATTTTTTTACGAAATGAATCACATCTAAGGGTACTAATTAATTGTATACTTAGATTAGCTGTAGCATGCCCCCCTTTTCGGCGCTCATGGTGGTCCTGCTGAACGGAGCGTGACTACCGCCGGACCACCTTCAAAGTCGATTTTCTCGAAAACTACTAAGGTACCAATTTTGTTGTTCGAGTACTAAGTAGTACCAATTGAGTACTATTTATTTACAAAATATGGAAGCGATTGGCGTTGGTGGTAGTCACGGACATACGAATTTTTCGATGCCCAATGAGTTTTACGTCTCCATTTTTTATGCGGCTTGTACATATTTATTATTAGCTTGTATACTTTGTAATTTAATACTACCTACATAGTTACTAACCAATTAAATAAAAGGAAAATATTTCCAAAATACATTTATTTATGAAAACACAACACAAATTATTATTGTTCATTTTCATTATTCACGAATTCTTGCACTCTTGATGAAATCTAAAATATTATTGGCCTGCTAACTTCAACTGTGAAATTGAGCGTGATAGTAAATCATCATTAGGCACTTGTCCCACCGCCGGCGATGAGCGAGTAGAGCTTCCAAACAAAAACGAGTTGGCGAGCAGCGAGTAGCGAGTGGTAGTTCCGATAGTTTTGTCACTGGGCCTTAAGCGAGTGTTCCGAGTGCGTCGGACGGTTACTCGCACCACTCGCTCGGGTTGGTCTATCGGCCTGAGTTCTGACCGCCAAACGAGCATCGCTGAGCGACTAAGCTTTGATAGCTCTTCGTCACTCAGCGTCAAACTTGTGGAGCGAGTCCTCGCCGGCGGTGTGAACAGTCAGCGATCAACTATTAATATATGCATCTCTTTTGTTTACTCGGAATGTATATCTATTGTACGTTTCTTGAGCGTCAAAATAGCCGAGAGTTAGTCGCTTACTCGCCGGCTGTGGGACTGGGAAATCATCCAATGACTTCCCCCGCTCTGGGTGGAGCAGGAGGGCTTTCTTACTGACTAAAACCGACCCCTGTTCCTTCCCTGCCGGAGTGCCCGGGGGAGCGGTAACTCATGTTGAGAATCTATCCGCTACCCCTAGGCATAGTTTATTTGGTTGGCTTATAATTTCGACTGGACTTATGGAGAAATCAAATGGTACAGTAGTTGTTAGTCTATCCATCACGGTTTTTGAAGTGAAAACTTAGGCACGTTGGGCACTTTTGGGATGGGGAAAATGCACTGAACTCACGTCACGAGAAGCTAAGAAATTTTCACTTCTGACGTGCAGTCCTACGACTGTCAGTTTTTTTTTGTATTGGCTTATTTGGCTCTATAAACTTTCTTCATAATATGGAAGACCCTATTTAGGACATTCATAACAACGCACGTTTCATGACAACTTTGTCTTTTCTCATAATTGGTTTTATTATCAAGAGCTCCATGACAAGTATCTCCCAACTCTTCCAAACGAATCTGCATCATTTCTGTATGACTTGCTTCTCAATCTTCTCCTGTTGCTCTGTAGACTGCAATTGTGCCAGGGTCAGCAGTGATACGCCTAGTTGGTCCTCTCGAGTGAAGGGCTGTGCCATCTGACGAAGCCAGCGTTTGCAGATCTGGGAAAATGAGAGAAAATTAAAATTCAAGATAAACAATCACTACGTATGAAGTTCGTTCGATTTGTTTTCGACCTTAATTTCAACAAGATAGGGTTCTTTTTTAACCGACTTCAAAAAGGAGGAGCTTCTCAATTCGTCTGTATTTTAAAAAAATGTTTTTTACACGATTACTCCGCCACTTGTGAATAGATTTTGATGATTCTTTTTTTGTTTGGTAGCTCATACTTCAGAAGTAGTCCTATATAAATTATCGAAATTGATTCAGCGTTTTTAAATAAAAAAAACCACAAAAAATAAACAGAGGCTCCGGAGTGTTTTTACGAAGTATCGGCCGAATGTTCGGACATATTTGTGTGAAGTGTTAAATTGAATGTGCCATACATAAAGTTGTAGCGAAATGGCATTACGTATGTTTTTGGTGGAAGAAGCTCTCAGAGAAGAGCTTTGCTAAAAAATTCCAAAATTACTTTAATTTTGTAAGTCCGTGTTTGTATTTCGTTTTTTCGTTATTTGAAAGTTTTTGGAGGTCGGTTGTATTTTTTGTAAAAAAGTTTTTTTTGGGATAACTAGATCGTAATGTATATATACATACAAAAAAAATACGATACGGCACACCTGCAGGCGTAGAATGACCAATTCTATCTCTATTGTACGAAGAATAGACAAAGTTCTTTTTATCTAACTTGACATCTTTTCTGCCCGAGCATCATGCTTTACACTGTAGACTTTTTTCGACTGAAGAATAGAAACATTTCTTCTCTTCAGTTTTAACATCGCCTTGCTTAGAACGGTAGAAATCTTTCTACAATCTGTCATTTAGTCTATTCTTCCGTCGACAAAACCCGTTTCTATGGTGGTAATGCTACGCGGGATGTAGTGTGCGATAGTTCTTACAAAAAGTACAAAGGGAGGATTTTCGTAATGTGAGCATTGTGAGTTGCGAGACAGCCAAGACAAACATGAAATGTTTTATAGACGAGATCTTTCTGAGTGTTTTCACAGTATTATATTAAGAAATTCGGGAACTAAAAAAATTGGCAATTAGGTGTCTTTCAAGCAGTGGGTTGCTCACCGTCCGATCACCACCAGCCCGTGAGTCGACGGCGCGTAGAGCTGAGTGAGTAGAGATGAGTGTCAGCCACCACTGACGGGGCCCATCGTGGCCGGTGCCTGCATCCCTAGGGGTAGCGGATAAATTCTCAACATGAGTTACCGCACCCCTGGGCACTCAGGCAGGGAAGGAACAGGGGTGGGTTTTAGTCAGTAAGAGTCTGACACGCCCTCCCGCTCCATCCAGAGCGGGCAAGAAACGAGTGTGCTTTAGACCACACGACTGAAGTAAAACTTCCTTAGCTCCATCTCTTCCGTTCGCCTCGCCTGATCACACTTTTCGTAACGCTCTCGTCACGCATTCACCAGCTTACTCCCCAAGTTAAGCGCGCGCCCTCTCAACTTTCGTTCGCCTCGCCCGACCACACTTTTGGAAACGCTCTCATCACGCATTCATCAGCTCACTTTTTTTTAAATTGTTGATAAGCACGCGTTTGACCTATTGGTAACACTATCTCACCTGATGGTAAGCGATGATGTGGTCGAAGATGGAGCAGCTTGCCTAGAAGTAACCTATTCACTCTTGACTTAAAGACTTACTCCCAAAGTCAAGCGTGCGTAAAGAAGTGTTACTTCAAAAATGTTTTCTACTATTAACTTATTCCTGATGATTATTGCTGTAGATACAATAAACAATATAGCACAAGTATGTCGCATACCTGTACGGCCTCCTCAGTGCTAAGGTTACAGAGCGAGTCCTTGAGATGCTCCTGTATCCAGCGCGGCAGCTTGGTGCGCTTGTCTGCCCGGCTGAACCGTTTGTCCGCGAATATCATTATACCGTAGTCTGTCTTGCCTCTGTGAAAAACGAAATCAAATGAAATGGAATACTTTGCTGTGATATAATGGTCCTTGTTTATGAAACAACTAGCACTTTGCCCGCGACTTCGTTCACGTGGATTTCGAAAATACAGCCCATAATAAATATAACTTATAGCCTACTAGCTGCGCCCCGCGATTTCAACCGGGATGAAAAGTAGCCTATGTGTTAATCCAGGGTATAAGTTATCTACATACTAAATTTCATCTAAATCGTTCCAGCCGTTTCAGCGTGAAGAACTAACAAACTTACAAACACACACACTCACAAACTTTCGCCTGTATAACATTAGTGTGATAGCACTCACGAATAGTGCAGCTTTCAACCAGCGAATTTTTTTTTAGATTTGGTTCATTATATACGGAGTAATCTCCGTATATAATTCTTCATACAAACAAATTTTACCTCCAAAGACTACAATTTTACCATAGACTATAATATTAGTATAGGTAAACCATGTGACTAGTTTAAACGCAGGTTCTTAATTCAAAATTTTCCACCCCAAAGAAGGATAGATGTTCTTAGGTGGTAAAGTACTAACTAATCATTTAAAGGAGGTTTTGTCATATAGACAGCTGAATTTGATGGATAAGAGCTAGCGCGCACGAGTGTCTTTTGTCACCATGACTGTTTTGTCACTCTTGTCCGGTCTATGAGAGATGCGCGCACGTTACATCGTGACAACCTCGTGACATTTTCGTCCGCGGACCCACGAACAAGCCCGTGACAAAACTGTCCTCGTAACCAGTGGCGTATTTACGCTTAGGCCAAGACGGCCATGGCCCGGGGCGGCAGACTGCCAGGGGCGACGAATGCTACCCGTTGCCGTTTTTTCAAGTAGGTACCTATACTACTATTTCTACTTTTCTTGCCACCCCGTAACTCTTGTCTATGACAAGAAAATCTTCGAATTCGAATCGTGTAGCTCAAATTCTAAATAAGCAATAGCAGAAAAGAATATTCCCTTTTTTTGTTAACTATGGGCCAGCATAAATATTTGGCCCGGGGCGCCAAATCTTTGAATACGCAACTGCTCGCAACGCTAGATTTCAATAGACGCGGGCGCACAAATGACAAAATTGTCATTCTCCACGTCGTCCTTCATTTGCATTCCGACTATCGACCCCGTAGCACACAAAAATGGCGTCAACGTCTTCGCAAAACGTGACGGTGCATGAAAACTATATTGATAATATGCTTATAGAAAAGGTGGAAAATAGAACAGCACTTTTCGATAAAACAATTAAAGAATAACCAGATGATATACATTTAAAAAATTAAAGCTTGGGAAAAAATTAGTCGAATTATATTTTCAAATGTTTGGGGTAACTTGTCGACTCATTCGAAATATTGAAAAAGAAATCTTTGAATGTTATCGAAGTTTATAAATTATAGTGTAGAACTTTCCACCTGGTAGCCTATCACTCCAAAGGTGTAACCAATATTCCTTTTTATGCTTTTTGGGTTCCGTACTCGAAGGGTCAAAAAACGGAGGCCAATCACGTGTATTGCTGTCAGTCACGTGTCCGTTTGTCCGTCACAAAATTTTGTTCCGAAGAATTTTTTAACATCTCATTGACCTATGAACTGAAATTTGGTGATAATGTTTATTTTTAGGTTACTAACAAACACCAATACAGCATGTAAAAAAACCCTGTCCGATCCTGAAGGGTATACTTGATATCGTACTGCGTACACATACACGTAATCATTTAATGGATACTATATAATTATTTTTCCCCAATAAAAATAAAAACTTATCAAAAGCAACACTGAGCGCTCGACAAAGTTCACCTACTGTTTCGTTTGAAACATGCCGCCTGAGCGAGACAGAGTGCCTACAGCGCGGCTAGTGCAGGGCGGTATCGTTTGATATAAAAATATGTAGGTAAAAATGAAAAGATGTCGCCGGCCGGTGGAGTGTTGCCAACTTATGAAAATTTGCCATATTTAGTGTTAAATTTCGCATATTTTATAAAAGTAAAAAATCTGTAACTTTTGATTTTTATGAGTTACATTTTTTTTACAACTTTTTCTGGTACGTATGTTAAACCAGGAATATGCCTTTATTGGATCGGACAGGGTTTTTGTTACATGCTGTATATTGATAAATCAGATTTTTTCTTTGAATTCCCTTATTTGGTATGGAACCCTACTTGACCAGTTTTTTTTTGTCATGATTTCGCAGATAACGACTGTCTCTTCGAAATCCATTTATACAAACAACGCTAGGATTTCAAAAAAGTTTAGTGACTCTCATCCTTCGTGAGTGCACTCCTCTTTGATGACGACGTGACTTGACAGAGACAAAAACTTTTTTGTCGCCGTGACAAAAGTCACGTGCGCGCTAGCTCTTAGACGTATGCTATCTTGAAGAAGAAGACTAGTAGATCCTGATAACTTACCTCAACGCTCTTCCAACGCACTGCGCAGCGTGTCGCATCGCATCGAATGTCAGAAAATCGTTTTCACGTATCTGTAAAAAACAATAGACACATTCAATAGTGAATAGGTAACTTTTAGGCAAGCCAGCTCCACCTTCAACGATGGCTTATGCCTAGGGGTAGCGGGTAAATTCTGATAATGAGTTACCGCACCCCTGGGCACTCAGGCAGGGAAGGAACAGGGGTGGGTTTTAGTTAGTAAGAGTCTCTTCGGTTTCAGTCACTCGTTTTTTCAAAAACGAGAAAAAAAAAAGCTCCACCTTCAACGATGGCTTACCAACAGCTGACAAAATTAGGAGTGTATCGACGCGTCAAAATTAAACGCAGATCATGCCTCGCTTAAGAATTTGTTAGACAATTTTTCAACCAATCACCGCAGTTCATGGCCTGCTTAAGAATTTCTTAGCAACTATTTGTTGTTGTCTTTCGCTACAAACCGGTGGTCGACACCCTTAGACATGAGCCACAGATATCGTGTTTATGTGACCGCAGTTTTAACAACCTAAGGATACTTAATTATTTCAACATTGACATACCTGGAACTGGTCCCTAAGATAGTCAAGTCGAGCCTTGAGAATGCGGCTCTGCGTGAAGACGTAGGGGATGCCGAACATGAGCACGGCACGGCCCAAGTGGTGGTCGAAGTCCACACCCTCCGACACCTTGCCGCGGGCCACGGACAGGAGCACGGCGCCGCGACCGCTTTCGCACGCCTGGGGAACGAATACGCAATCCTACAACTTGTTGTGTTTTTTGGTGAAAGTGTTATAAACGTTTATTATCGTTAGATAACCATTGTACTATTGTATTTAATGTTAGGGTGATTACGTGCTCGTAATCATTTACTTAGTCGCATTTTATTATCACTGTGCTATTATCTGCAAAGAGTACCATTGGTTGATTGATATGTTTAGGAAGATCATTGATGTATTTCAAAAACAGTAAAGGACCTAGGACACTACCTTGTGGGACTCCAATTCGTGTTTGACTTGTGTTTAATCTCATTTTGTGTTTTCTGACGCATTTGCGTAATCTCTACTATTTGTTACCTATTGTGCAGGTATAGAGATGAGGTCTTATGAGGTGCTTATTTTTTTGCATTAGTATCTTATGGTTAACACGGTCAAAGGCTTTACTCATATCTATAAAGATAGTATATATTGGGTTTCTGTTGTCCATGGCGACCAGAATTCAGTAGGTCATAAATGGCCATATTTATTGATTTCCCCTTGCGAGAGCTTTTGAGTTCGTCTACCAAAATACTACATTTTTCTAAATAACTGTATAGTCGCCTATTTACAGCATGTAACAAAAACCCTGCCCGATCCAATAAAGGCGTATTCCTGGTTTAACATACGTACTAGAAAAAATAGTAAAAAAAATGTAATAAACCAAAAGTTATTGATTTTTTATTTTTAAAAACCATGCGAAATTTAACACTAAATATGGCAAATATTCATAAGTTGACAACATTCCACCGGCCGGCGAAATCATTTTATTTTTATCTGTTTTTATTTCAAAGCGTACCGCCCTGCACTAGCCGGGCTGTAGGCACAACTTCTCGCTTTGGCAGCACGCGACAAAGGACGCATAACAAAGGCTCAAAAATACCGTCTCGCTCAGACGGCTTTTTCCACACTAAACTGTAGGTGAACTTTGTCGAGCGATCAGTGTTGCCTTTGATAAGTTTTTTTTTTCTTTTTTAATTAATTATTTTCATTGCGGAAAAATAATAATCTCATATCCATGAAATGGTTACGTATACAGGGTGGAGAAGACAATACGACAATAAATGAAAACACGGACAATACTAGTTCATAAGAATAAGTTTAAGCTATCAAAAAAATCCTAACTTCGAAAATAAAAAAATAAAAATTTCAAACAAACTAAATGGCATAAAACTAGAAACGAAATAGAACACCATTTATAAATATGAGTTCACTAACCTGTCGTAAGAGCGGCAACAACGCGCGGTCCTGTAGCGACTTGATTTTTTGGCTTTTAATTATGGATTAATGCTCAATAAAATTACACTGAATCACAGATTATTAACCAAATAATCAGGCATCTCTCAACCGCGTGTTATTTATTAATCAAATTATTAATCACGATCAGGATGTAGGTATGAAAGTCACTAAATTTTTCGTTTTTCAATATGGCCGCCATGAATTCGAATACACAAATTGCACCGTCGTAAAAGGTTATTTCTAACGTCTGACAAAAGGTCCCCATTCGCAGCCATGTGTTTTAATTTATTAAAAGATATGATTATTCTATCTTTTAAATCATCAACAGTATCAACAGCTGTTGAGTACCTACACTTCATTTTTGGTATGACCCCACAAGAAAAAATCCAGTGGTGTAAGGTCGGGGGACCTGGCTGGCCAACGCGTTGGTCCATAACGGCCAATCCACTGCTGTCCGAACATTTGAGACAAACGCTCTCTAGCAGACACCACTGAATGAGCTGGTGCTCCGTCTAATTGGTACCACATCTGCCTGTACGCAGTTACCGAAAGCTCATCCATGTACTCGCAAACAGGTCCATTGAGGAGTTCTAAAAACTTTTCAGCATTTAAATTAAAATTTAAAATTCGTTCCTCAAGGGTCACTTTTACACGTGGAAGAGCACTATCCACATGCGGGATTAAGGATCGATTTTCTCGCATCCTCTGGACAGCTTGGACAATGGTGCGCCCGTTGGTCGGACAAACTCGAGTGTTTCCAAACCTCTCTCGGTATGTCCGTATAGCCAAAGCGGCATTTCTTTGACACTCCCCATAAATTAAAATCATGTCGGTGTACTCCGAAGCTGTGTAATTGTAGCGCGGCATGATTATTAAAAAAAAAAACACGAAAACAATAAAAACTAAGCGTCTAATTTCGCACAATTCACTCACTGTTTAACTAAATACCTATTAAAACGTTACGTGTCCTGTCACCAAAATAAAGCGTCCAATTTCGCACTAATACCGCCGTAAATGAATTTACAAAACACGACACACACGAGCGGCGGGGAAGTACCTACATCAAAGACGCGGCGCGAACGACACCTGCAGCACTGTACCTGCGGCTGCACTACAAAGCGAGGACGCGTGAGTCATCACAGGATCGCGGCCGGCGACACACTAACCTAAATTTGTTGTAGCAAATTTCTTCAAGAAAGCGAAGTAACAAACGAAACTAGATTTATCTCTTTCGCACACACTAAATTTTCTATTAATATTATGAGTGCATTGCAATTTCCGCATTCGTTCCTTTCTTATCCAACTCTGATGACACGCTTTATGACTCTTATTACTCAGAAGTAAGGTATAATTTTCACTAAATTAGATGAAAATACTAATTTGGCGAAAGTGTTTATGTCCTCGTAGCGAGTTGGCAACGTGACTTTAATGTTTTGATGTTTATACCGATGTGGGTCGTTCACCTGACCGTGTGTTCCCTATTATCAGATACATCATGTAGCAAATGTTAAAAATGAAAAATAATTTCCTGTGACTAAACTACTGGATATATTCAAATAATTTTTTGTATGTAGACTGAGAACGTCTTGAGGTATGCGAGCTTTAATTTAATGTCGTATTGTCATCACCACTCTGTATGTGAACGCAAAACGATACCAAATAATACCCTTTAGGACCGGACAGGGTTTTTGTTACATGTTATATGACTTTTCCAAATAATTGTGAAAAATTGGGGATCAACTTTACGAGTCTATATTTCTCCAATTTTTGTTTGTCATTTTTTTGTGAAGTGGAATGACAATGGACGTTTTAAATTTTTCTGGGTATTGATATTCCGTTAGAAAAGCATAAATTAACTATGTAGGACCATTGTTGCCCACGCTGTGGGTATGTTTCAGTTGCTGTATTTATCTAACTATTTTGATCTGACATCAAAATAAAACACGACCCTCATATCATAAAATCATTTTTCTTACTCCCACAACACCTATAAAGGTTAAATAAATATGTAAGTATGTGAGATATGTATTTTTTTTCGTTTATTTACTCCCTTAAGTTGCACCTGTCAGTAACTGGGTTGTGGAGGTCAGATAGGCAGTCGCTCAAGATAGTTGGGCAAAGGCTAGGCAGATGATGATGAAGTTAATCAATCATAAGCATAATTAATCAATCTGCCTAGCCTTTTCCCAACTATCTTGGGGTCGGGTTCCAGTCTAACCGCATGCAGCTGAATACCAGTATTTTACATGGAGCGACTGCCTATCTGACCTCCACAACCCAGTAACTGGGTAATACGATAACCCAATAAGATGTGAATATTTCTGCTTTTTGTGGAATAATATTTTCTAGTGAATGATTTTCGCAAAGCATAGAATTGTTATTTTGTTTCTTGATATAAAATTAAGAAGGAACACGGCACGACACATTAAAAAAAATCTAAAAACATAAGTGTATCAACTAGATAGATAAACGAAACCTACCTTTATATAATTGATGAGGGCAAAACTCGTTTCAGCGGAGTCCTGAGTCTCAATGAACAGCAGTTTATGTCTCTGTAAGCTGGCCACCACACCCTGGTCGTACCAGGCACCGACCACGCTCTCTAAATATAAATACGACGTGAAGAAACAAACCACGCCGTCTGGTACAGACGCAGATATCTACAAGAAAACAATATTATTTATTTTAGCTCCAATTTATCGTTCAAATGCATTGAAAGGCCAGGGGGGTTAGACAAAATACTTTTCTGTTAACGTTAACGCTTCATGCAAAATGTATGGCAATGACATTTTGCACGAAGCGTTAGACAGAGAACTGTCACGTGACTCACGCCCAGTAATGTCTTTGCCATACATTCTGCACGAAGCGTTAGCGTTAACAGAAAAGTATTTTGTCTAAAGGCTCTGAGGACATAGAAAACGCATAAACTCGTTCAAAGTCACGCTACAAAACTTCATTTAAGTGCGTTTGAAACGCGTAGTTTCACTTCCATAATTAGTTATATTCATACACATCAGTGTTAATACACACAACGAAAATAATCTTTACTGCTATGCTACGACAGAAAGCTGCTGTCAATGTCAAAATTTTATTATTGATACGCGGCCCTTCAGTACTCCAACACTCTCCGCCGGGCCTACCCCACTGCTATCCTAAAATACTTTTTCTTATTTATTTATTTTATCGAACGTAACCTTTTTATTAGAAAATAACAAAATAAATGTAACACTTTCTGTTAATAATACGAAGGAGGCCTTTGCCCAGCAGTGGGACAGAACGGGCTAACTAAAAAAAAGGTTTATAAATAAATGACTTAAATATTGGTGCCGATTCTGTTGGGTACAAACTAAACTTAATTTAGGCTATTGCTATCTTTTTCTCTCTAATAAATCAAGAAAGAGACGGACGTAAATTAGAGCTGTCAAATTTAGTTGGTTGGTTTGTTGTTTTGTTGAAATGTACACATGAATGCAATAAAGAGATTTTATTTGATTTGACTAATATTTCCATAAATATTAAGGGTACACGTAAAAACATGTCGACTAAAACACGGTAAACCGCAAGGCGTAAACAAGTTTGACATTTCTAACTTAGTTCATAGCTATAGCCGTCCTTTTCTCGCACTGCATTTTAGTAAAAGATAGCGATTATCTAATTTTAGTTTAGTTATTGAACAAGAGAATCGGCACCATTATCTAACTATTTATAACCAAACTACATTTAAAAAATTCTGCAACCTACTGCCAGATTAGTGAGACTTAACTGTATTTATTTTTCTATATTTCCAGGCTATTGCAGCTTACTTTGGCCAGGTACTCACCTCAACAAGTAATTGTCCATAGTTCCTTATGACGGCTACATCTTCTCTCGTTTCGTATTTAGAGGATATCGCAACTTGATCGCTGCCTTTTGATACTATCTGAAAACAGTATTATTTTACTATCACCTATATGACATAGGATTTCAAAATGTGGGTGTAAAGGCACGGGATCTCATTTCGAAGAAAGAAAATTTAGTTCAAATAAATTTCAATAGAATAGATGGTGTGATATGTATCGATTTCTTCTTTTTTTTTGCGGGGTGGGAAATCATCCAATGACTTCTCCCGCTCTGGGTGGAGCGGGAGGGCGTGTCAGACTCTTACTGACTAAAACCCACCCCTGTTGATTCCCTGCCTGAGTGCCCAGGGGTGCGGTAACTCATTTTCAGAATTTATCCGCTAACCCTAGGCATACAGGCACCGGCCACGATGGGCCCCGTCAGTGGTGGCTGACAACATCTCTTTGAGGCACGCGTGGAACACTACGCGCCGTCGACTCACGGGCCTGGTGCTGTTTCTTGTTGAAGTTGAATTGGTCAATTATAGACTCTGTAGTAATTTCGCGAATTAATCATTCCTAGATTAAACCTGAGAAGGGTTGCCTTTTCCCTGGATAGGACAATCATAATACCTTTAATGATATTTATTTTTATCAGGAGTTGATGAATCCTAGGAGTACAGTACAATGAAAAAGGTATTTGAAAATCAGACCACTAGATGTACGGCGATGCGCCACCGGTACATGGAGGACGTCTCACGCACAAAACGTTTTGGTAACACATTAACTGTGCTTATAGCTAAGGAGTGCAATTCCCTGCCGGGGACTGTGTTCCCTGATAGCTATAACCTATCAAAAGTGAATAGATAACTTATAGTCAAGCAGCACGCTTGCCTATAAGTCAACGTCGACCACATCATCGCCTACCATCAGGTGAGATAGTGGTCAAACGTGAGCCTATATTTATTTATTAAAACTTCATGCAACACAAATGCACAAAGCCGGACTTAATGCCTCAGAAATTCTCTACCAGTCTACCAAGGGTGGTGGAGAGATAACATGGCAGGTGCATAAAATAAGAAAGTATTATTAAGAGGAAAATGAGTACGAAAGTTTATAATATAGTTTTAAAAAAATCACTTACCATGGGTAATATACATGGCCTGGCTAACGTCATTGTGAACGAGCTCATTATAACTGGGTTGAAGTCTAAGATCTTTGGGTACATGTCTAAAGGCGATAACGTTCCTGCAAAATAATGAAAAATTATATTACCAATGCGTCAATCATTGTAATTTAAACCTTATTGATGTACACTCGCGAGCAATAAACTGGAATCACTTCATCGCGCGTTGCTCAAAACAATTTTTTTTTACAATTTCTTTGCAATGAACTATGGATTGTGGTATGTATGTTGCAGCCATCTGGTTGAATCTGCCAGTCGCGTCTTTGACGCCTTTTTTGTGGGTTGGGAAATCATCCAATGACATCTCCCGCTCTGGGTGGAGCGGGAGGGCGTGCCAAACTCTTACTGACTATAACCCACCCCTATTCCTTCCCTGCCTTGAGTGCCCAGGTGCGCGGTAACTCTGTTTCGAATTAACCACAACCCATGGGCATCGGCCATGACGAGCCCCGTCATGGTTTGCTGACAACTCTTTGAGCCGCGCGTGGAACACTACGCGCCGTCCACTCTCGGGCCTGGTGTTGATCGGACGGCGAGCTACCCACTACTCGCCGTCCGCAGGCCCGGGTCAATTGGACGCCTAGGCCGTTCATTAAACGCCGGCATTAAATTAAATGGCTAGGTCGATAGTTAATTCAACTAGGATCACTCAACGTTTAACAACTTAGAGTGTTGAAAGTCAGCCCTTTGAAGATGACTGACCAAGATTCAGCCAAGTGATTCAAAACTTCAAGTTAAATGAAAAATGATGAAAGATGGGAGTTATTAAGGGGGGCAATTTTTTCATTATTTTTGCGATAGTACATACCATTTTCGAGATATAAGCAAATTTTGAAAAAAAAAGAAAAAATATTACTATTTGTAATTCAATTTAATTAAAAGGCGTAGTCAGATGGTTTAAAAAAAAAATTCAATCGAAGTCGTTTAAAGCCCGGCCGTTCAATGAACGGCCTAAGCGTCCAATTGACTGGCGGATTCAACCAGATGGCTGCGACATGTATAAATCATTTGAAAGGTAATTTTGTTAGCTTTCAATATCATAACCAAAAATTATTCACTTTATGTTATGGACCGTAAAAACAAAAGACATCAATTTCTAAAACAAAACACCATTTTCTTTGGTAGTCCTGAAATCCTATAAAAAGTGGGCGTTTATGAAAATTGGTCATCCGTCCAATGTTTCACGTCACTGGGAACACTGAAGCTAAAAGAAAATGGAAACCACACCTATAGAAGCCGCTTAAGTGGTCATCCCAATCCAGCAAGAGTTGTCTCAGCATACTATATATAGCTCGATAGCTTCATCTGAGCCAGTCTTGTGTCTCGAAGGTATACAAGAGGTTCAGGGAGACTGGAAACTTAGTCCGGAGACCAGGATATGGACGACAGCGATGCACTTCGGTGAGAGATGACCGATTTATTGACACCTCTCCGAAATCGACACCTGGTCGGCGTGGACGTCCAGCAGCAGCTCACAGAAGTTCGAGGGAGGGCTGTCGGTGAGTGGACAATGAGGCGAAGACTCAAAGAAGCGAACTTCACCCCAAAAAAGCCAATCACGGGACGCAAATTGTCTCCAACCAATCGACAAGCCCGGCTTGAGTTTGCTCGCGATCACTTAGATTGGGATATGGAGCAATGGAGCCGAGTCCTGTTCTCGGACGAAACCAGGATGTGTCTGCATGGTAGCGACCGTCGACGAAGAGTCTATACGAGACAGGGGGAGCGATTCGCACAATGCTGTTTTGCGGAAACAGTGGCATACGGGAGTAGGTTCTGTTATTCGGTATGATGTGTGCGGGGATTTCCATTAAAGCAAAAACGGAGCTGATATTCATACTTGGTGGAGGTCGGGGAGGGGGGCTAACCGCAGAAAGATATATCAACGAGATTCTGCTAGGCCGTGTGATCCCCTACGCCAGGTTTATTGGCGAAGATTTCCTGCTAATGCACGATAATGCCCGCTACCACACCTCTGCAGTGACTAGAAAGTACCTGGAAGAAGTCAGCCCTCCCACACTAGATTGGCTGTGGCCAGTCCTCAGTCTGGACTTGAATCGGATTGAACATATGTGGGACGAGCTGAAAAGGAGGGTATGAGGAAGATGTCCAGCTCCGGCGTCGATAGAATATCGAAGGGTAAATAACATAAATTGTAAAAAAAAAAAATCTTTTCATATTACATCCTATTCATTTAGACGTCAACAACTTCGACGTATTGCAATAATTCTATAAATTTAGGTAAAAAATTGAATTTATTTTAAATCTTTTTAATATAATTTGAAAGCTAACAAAATTACCTTTTAAATATTATTCCACAGTTCATAGTTCATTGCATAGAAGTTGTAAAAAATTGTTTTGAGCAAAGCGCGATGAAGTGATTCCAGTTTATTGCTCGCGAGTGTAGATCCAATTTAAAGTTAATTTCAAACGAGGTGCGCTCGTGAATTACGACTGAATGCTAAACAATCTTAAATGAATTGTACCAACCTGAGGTGATGATAACTGATTGAAACCTAGCGAATATTGGCCGCATGGCTATTGAGGAGTCCATGCATCTAGAAAAAATAATATTATTTAGTTAGCTTTACTTACACACCACCAAATGAGACTTAACTTCCCTTGATTTCAATAAAAACTGTCAAAATATGATGCACAAGAAGCTAAGATAAAAGATTTGCTGAACAGACTGAAAAACCAGGGAACATTATTTCATCACCACTGCTCTCAAAACGGTAAAGGAAAACATTGTGGGGGAAACCGGCATGTCCTAGAACCAAAAACTCGAAGACATGTGACATCCACCAATCCGCATTGAGCCCGCGTGGTGGATTACGGCCCACACCATCTCACAAAGAGGAGGCTTGTGCCCCAGCAGTGGGGACATTAAAAGGCTTCAAGAAAGTAATAGTCAATTCCGAAAAAAATTTTGGACCTCCCATACTAAATTTGATCAACTGATGGTAATTTTGGACCTCCCATACTAAATTTGATCAACTGATGGTAATTTTGGACCTCCCATACTAAATTTGATCAACTGATGGTAATTTTGGACCTCCCATACAAATTTTGATCAACTGATGATAATTTTGGACCTCCCATACTAATTTCTTCAATTGATGATAATTTTGGACCTCATATACTAATTTTGATCAACTGATGGTAATTTTGGACCTCCCATACAAATTTTGATCAACTGATGATAATTTTGGACCTCCCATACTAATTTGTTCAACTGATGATAATTTTGGACCTCATATACTAATTTTGATCAACTGATGATAATTTTGGACCTCCCATACTAATTTTGATCAACTGATGGTAATTTTGGACCTCCCATACTAATTTTGATCAACTGATGATAAGTTTGGACCTCCCATACTAATTTTGATCAACTGATGATAATTTTGGACCTCCCATACTAATTTTGATCAACTGATGATTATTTTGGACCTCCCATACTAATTTTGATCAACTGATGATAATTTTGTACGGTAAGTCCACGGCATAGAAAAAGTAAGTGGAAGTGCCCAGGCAGCTATACGGCGTGTGTCACAATTATGCGGAAAAATATGTAAAATAATAACAAGCTTCGTCAGTTTTTGTTGTTTCTGCAAAAAATTAATACTTATTACAACTGACGCAGGTTCTTATTATTTAACATTTTTCCGCATAATTAGGGTTCCGTACACAAAGGGTAACCAACGAGACGGGACAGGTATTACTAAGACTCCACTGTCCGTCTATCTGTCAGCGGGCTGTATCTCTTGATCCATAATATGTAGATAGTCCCTTGGGAGACCTAAAGGGGTCTCCCTTTAGGTCTTCCAACTTTTAATTTATTTTTATTATTTGTTATAACGACAACAGAAAAAACACATTTTGTGAAAATTTCAACGAACTATTACGGATCATGTGATACAGCCAAAAAAAAAACGACGAAACGTGTTTTGTTTTGGGTTTTTTTTCAGTTTATGTTAAGGAACCCTTCGTGTGCGAGTCCGACTCACACTTGGCCGGTTTTTGTGACACGCGCCAGGTAGCTGCGTGGGACTTCCACTTGTTTTTTTTATTCCGCAAGTAAGTCCAATTTTAAGCGGATAAGGTCAATAATAATCGTGAATCCTTTAGTATAAGTAGATGCAAAAGTAGCTAGATGTGTGATAAGTGTCAGAGAAGCAAAGTTTGATAGGTCAAGTATTTCTGTTACACTCTGTATAACGAAAACAATTCATACTTCCGAGAAATGTAGAGTAAGGTTCGAAACCGTCGAGAGTCTTATCATCAAACGGCTGAATAATAATCGTGAATCCTTTAGTATACGTTGATACTAAAGCAGCTAGATGTGTGATAAGTGTCAGAGAAGCAAAGTTTGAAGGGTCGGGTATTTCTGTTACACTCTGTATAACGAAAACAAATCATACTTACGAGAAATGTAGAATAGGGTTCGAAACCGTCGGCGTCTTATCATCAAACGGCTCAATAATAATCGTGAATCCTTTAGTATAAGTTGATACTAAAGCAGCTATATGTGTGATAAGTGTCAGAGAAGCAAAGTTTGAAGGGTCGGGTATTTCTGTTACACTCTGCATAACGAAAACAAATCATACTTACGAGAAATGTAGAATAGGGTTCGAAACCGTCGGAGTCTTATCATCAAACGGCTCAATAATAATCGTGAATCCTTTAGTATAAGTCGATACTAAAGTAGCTAGATGTGTGATAAGTGTCAGAGAAGCAAAGTTTGATGGGTCGGGTATTTCCAATGTCTTCATGAGTGAGGATAGACGGGTCGCGCAGAAACGCAGGGGTTTGCGTTCTATGCAAACGCGATTTTGTACGTCTTTTAGGAAACCTGAAAAGTAAATTAGAATTTGAGTTTGACTGTTGGTGAAGTTTGATGTAAATTGAGACCTGTTTGTCAACAAATAAGGATGATTGTAGGGTAAGAAATTATAATTCTATTTAATCCGTAAGTTAGATTATCAAAAAAACCGGCCAACCGCAAATGTATTGTTGACTATTTGTATGGCTTTGGGTCAACAAGATGCTTATACTGTGAACATTTGAAGACTGTAGCTCCAACCGTTTGGCTGTAAAACCTATGTGAAAGACGACGGACAGACAGACGAACACATGAGTGAGCAATTGGGCTCCATTTGGACCCTTCAGGTAGGGAACCCTAAAAATATTGGACACGTATTTCTTGCTTTATCGAGCCAATAAAAAATTACAAAGATAAAACTCATCCAAGGATCAGGAGTCGGGGCTTGTTACGTTACTTTTTAGTGTAAAAAAGTGGTACATTTTTAATTCAAGTGTGACGTCACGCGAAATTTTAACGCACTGTATCGTCTTCATTTTTAGGGTTCCGTAACCGACGGGTCTAAATGAAGCTCTATTGCTGTCACTCACGTCTCCGTCTGTCTGTCACAGGTTTTATAGCCAAACGGTTGGAGCTAGTCCTAAAATTTTCACAGTATAAGTATCTTGTTAACCCAAAGCCATAAAAATAGGCAAAAATACATTCGGTACGGAACCCCAAATGTGCGAAGGCCGACACGCACTTGGCCAGTCCTTTGTTTAGCCTGTACTGACCAACTGTTAGGCAAAGCCCTCTACTCTTTTCTTGAGCTACCTTGAACTAGTGGGTAGCGGGTCGTGTCGTCATCGCCAGCTCTTCCAGGCTCGGCGGCGCGGCCCACCCCCAGGCACCGAGGGTGTGGACTATTGCCCAGCGCTCACTGTGCATGCCAGCTGACGTGACTCATCCCATCACATTTTATCCTGGTAGACTTTTTTCCGGTGCCGAAATACTAACACAAATCATTCTTCTCCTGCCCTTATCCCAATTTATTTGGGGTCGACGCTACATGTCTTTTTCTTCCATACTTCTCTATTAGTCGTCATCTCTGTAGCCCTTTTTACCCATATCCTCTTTCACACAGTCCAACCATCGTTTCTTTGGCCTTCCCCTACTCTTATAGCCATCCACATCCATACACAAGACTTTTCTCACGACATTGTCTTCATTTCTCCGCATCACATGCCCATACCACGACAACAGATTTCCACACAACTTTTCATTCGTAAATAGTAACATCAAATCCTATTTAATATTTCCAAATGTACTATGAACAGTTAAACATAATATTTACCTGCTGGAGATTCTTGTACGACATGCTGTATCCTTAGTCTAGTCTTTATGTATTCTATGAACCTCTTCAGGAAACTGAGGAAGTGCTCTGCATTTCTTATGTTTCCGGGGACAACCTCTGTAAGAACAATTCATTTTACTAGTCTTTGAGTTCTGGAAGATATAAGTAGCATTTTCAAGGGATGAAGTTTTCGTGCTTTTGCTAAGGCCCTCCATAGACCGGACTGCATAGAGCAGTCGAGAGCAGACGTGTTGCGGTTGCAGTCGACTTCAACCCGACTGTTCGACGCACTTGTGCAGTTTCTGTACAGCAGGTGTATTCGGTAACTCAGTTGACATCAATTTGATAGGCACTTTGCTGTACATTGCTGCTTTGCTCAGTGGACATCGATTAAAATAGGCACTACGTAATAGGTACATTTTGTTTTCCTATACGTCAATACAGCAATGTACTACAAAGTGCCTATCAAATTGATGTCAACTGAGTTACCGAATACATCTGCTGGTGTGTTTGACAGCAACATGACAGCTCCAATGACGCTGTTCATTCACTTTTTTTATTTTTTTTATTTACTCCGAAGGGAAGGCTATAGGCTTTTGACCATATTGCCTAGTCTTACGTCGACAGTTTTTCTTTTTCCCCATTAGAATGCAGATGTAACACATTCTATTGTATTTTGCAGTATTTGGCAATAAATGTGTCGAGTCAGCCTTCTCAGCAAACTTTGCTGAGGTCTTTACTACAATAAAATTCTCAGCTTCATTTTACCAAGATCGCGCCTGTTTCAATGATTCCATATATTTACCAGTTGCGTAGACACTTGAGACACAAAACTACACCAATTTTACATCACAATATCCACTAGGAATCAATAAGCGAATAATTAAAACAGCCACTGAACTTCACTCGAGAAAATCCCGCCAAAAACTCGCTGTTCATGCAGTTCCTGGCTGTGCTGGGTTGAGTGCGGCGAAAGGAAAGCGGTGAGCAGTCGGAGCGAACCGCTATAAGTGGTGCGTGTACGGTGGGTCGAGCAGCTCTCAGCTGCCAGCTGCACAGCGGAACTCGACCGCACGCGGACTGCATTTTTAGCTGCGACTGCAAATGAACTGCTTGAGCAGTCCATGTATTGCGAATGTCAATGTATTGAAATCTCTGATCGCCCAACAGTGACATGAAGCTGTCGACACTGACAGCTTCAAGAAGTCCGTCTATGGAGGTCCTTTAAGAGTCTTTAGCGAGCCAATCCCTTGTATAAGTTCTTAAGGTGGAAGCGCCAGGATAGCCAACGAAATTCAAATTTTCTTACGTTTTTTGCAATTTGCAGGTCAGTGTCAGGTTTTATCTTGGTCAAAATATGATTCGCGGCCGTAGCAAGTACGTAGCCCGTCAGCTTGGTTGTCTATTAAACAAATGCCTCACTTACCATTAAGTACGTCGTCGGGTAGGATAGGGTTGCCCAGTACGGCGTCAGTTTCCCTCTGCACGGCGGCTTGACGTAGCCCTTCCACCATCTGCTCGTACTCGACTGTCAGGCGCGCTGCGTCTGCCTCGCGGATTCTACAGAGAAAAATAAAAATGTTATTGTTTATTGCTAAGTTTTACCACGAGGTCTCACCTCGAACAAAGAAAATTTAGTTCAAATAAATTTCAATAGATGGCGTAATATGCATCGATTTCTTAATGAAGTGTAACATGAATATTTTGAAAAAAAAAAAATGTGGTAAACACTGTATTTTCTTATAATTAATAAACTACCCTAAGCATAAAATTGTGGAATAGTTGACTTCTAATTCAAATTTAGATGTTTATTGGAACGAATCCTCAGGCATTAATATTTCTTGTACCAATAGATGGCCCTGTTTGAAGTTTTAGAGTTAATCCATTCGCCTCTTTAAAATTTGTCTAATGACATAAATGACACATTTTGAAACAGTAAAACTATTATGAAGTGCCAAAAACACTATAAAGTTATTCTTCAATGTGTGAGAAAATATTGGTAAGACTATGTAAATTCATTCAAACTGCAAGCCGTCGGTACTAACACCATCTAGCGAGGTGTAGAGGACGGGCCCGAACGAAGAACAAAAGTTGCTTGTGCAAGTCGGAAACCCGTAGTTACGGTGGTACCGTTTCTTTGTATGGGATGAGGCATCTGTACGCTAGTATTATATTATCTGTGGTTTTAATAAGATTATTAAATAATAAACAATACTTTGCATTGAATGTAGGCATAATATACGCCCAAGGGCTATAAACTCATCATCATCATTGTTAAGGCCTCAAATAATGACATGTCATTTCAGCCGACCCGTCCTGTGCGTCTCGCATCCCTCTTGGAATCCCTCGACCCTCACCAGGTCATCGGTCCACCTTACGGGAGGCCTTCTAACGCTGCGTCTTCCGGTACGCGGTCGCGGTCGCTCCAGATGGTCTACTCATACAGACAGCTGTGTGAATAGAAGTTGACACTCTTTGACACATTTGGTTTGTATGGCAAGTGTTGTCAATACCATCTGCAGCAGCGGCCGCCGAGGCGTCTTCGTTTTGTGATGTAAAATGTTCTATGATGTTTACACAAAATAGAAACAAATATTAGAGCAATTAAACTTACTGAGCCACAGTCTTCTCAAGCTGCTGTAACGCCTGTGTGCTCCTATCTATAGTCCGTCTAGTCACTTTCACACTGAGCGAGTCTATGCATACGTTGTCAATGTTATGGGCCTCGTCGAACACCACCACGGCTTCTTTGTTCATCTCCTTCGAGACCACTTCGGCAATCTTCGGGTCGAGGAGGTAGTGGTACGAATAAACGACGATTTCAGCGTGGATTATCTGAAGAAACAGTACATGTTGCCTGTGAAATCATGTTGTGAAAATTTAGTTTGTGATAATATCAAAACACATGTCTAAAATTCGTATCCACACACACACACACACACACACACACTACACTACACTACACTAGTACTACTAGGCAATGAATACTACCTAGTGAACTTTAATACTAGTGCATTAAAGTTGAATTTCCGACGATTCGTCATTGCCGGCAACAAGCCAGCCTTGATAAAAAAAAGTGTGTTGCGATAGCATTATTATTTTTTTTAATTGTTTGACAATTAAAAAAAAAAGAAATAATAATAATTGATTAGCATAAATACACGTTTGACACAATATGTTAGAGTAAGTACACAAAATTACTAGTAAATAGATAATAAAACTGGAAAAGTAGTGTGCTCGAGATGGGTAAGGTAGGTACAGTCAATACAAGATTTGAACCCTGCCTCCTAAACTAGGAGGATCCTGTATCTTAGGAGGCGGAAATATAAGTGTTTGTGTTATATAAATTCTTTTTAATTATTTCCACGCCTGCCTGTGTGTTATAATTCAGGGTATGTCATTATTATCAGCCTAACGCCTGGAGATTCACCACATCGCATACCATCAGGTGAGATAGTGGTCAAAAGCGGGACAATCAATGATAAAAAGTAAGAAGTATACGTGCGAGTATACCTGTTTCCACAAAAATTTGGCCCCACCTAAATGTATACCTAAATATTATTGCACTGTTGGATTCTCAACTCTCGGCGCTGAATCGAGAGGTGAAATTCCAACTTACAGCGCACTTTACGCATTGAAGACTGTTATTGATACTTTTACGTACAGCAAATCTGGAGAGGAAGTACGGACACCAGTTCCTGTCGGCACCATACTGCTTCATATCATCGATGGTGTACACGCCGTACGGCAACATTGACTCTTTGCCTTCCCGGTTGAAACCCTCGTAGAATTGACCTAACAAAAGTAAAACAGGTTAGAGAAGTTAGAATGTGAAGAAGATAACAGCCTCATTGGGCTACGGATCGCAAGCGTGATCACTACAGTGATATGCGAGGTCCTGGGATCGATTCTCCAATTGGGAGGTTACTGGCTTTTCCCAGCCCTTTTTTTTGTGGGGGTAGGAAATCATCCTATGACTTCTCCCGCTCTGGGTGGAGCGGAAAAGCGTGTTAGACTTTTACTGACTAAAACCCACCCCTGTTCCTTCCCTGCCCTGACTGCCCAGGGGCGCGGTTACTCTGTTTCGAATTTAACCACGACCCCTGGGCAGGCATCGGCATGACGGGGCAGGGCCCGTCCCATGATGGGCATGACGTCATACATTGCTGACATTTCTTTGAAGCGCGCTTGGCACACTACGCGCCGTCCGCAGGCCCGCATCTACGGTAACCGGAGATCGTCTCGGGACCCCCGATGCTCAGGGCGTCTCCTGCGGCGGCTGCTGCTGGAGGCGTGCTCTGTTGAGTCTCCGTCACCCATTCCGCCTCCTCCTTCGCGAGCATTACTGCTTCGCAGAAGGAGGCGACTGCTTCCTATTCCCTCTCGCTCCATACCATAGCCTGGACTAGGGCCGGGCGCGAGAGGTTGCTGCCGCCAATCGCCTCCACGATGACACGGCGGTGCTCCGCCCAATCAGGGCACAATTCCATCGTGTCCTCTGGGCGATCCGCACAATGGTGACACCCGGGCGTTTCCCTCCGCCTTATCCTACACAGGAACCTTCCGAAACTTCCGTGTCCTGTGAGGACCTGCGTCAGGCGGAAGGTGAGGACGCCGTGGCGCCTCTCGACCGACGCAATTACGGCGGTCTGAATTTGAACTGGATTTAATTCAATGAGTTGGTTTGGATGCAATTAGCTGACCCCTATATTATGAGTGTTTAAAATAAAATAAGTGGCCGAACATCAGTGTTCTTACACTATACAACTCTGCTGAACCTTTAGGGGAAATAAAAGCGCGATTTGATTTAAAGGTGTAGATATTACATGATATATTTAGGTTATGACTCTGCAATCTTATATTTAACTTAAGTGTTCTTAGAATAACGAAAGATACTTTGAGAATAACACAAAACTTACAAATAGGCACAGAGCTGTCTGATTCATGTCTATCCCTGATGTAGCTGGCAGTCAGCGAGTGGCATTTACCGTCCACCAGCTTGCCTTCCCTCTCTCTGGATACCTAGGACATACAGCAAGCTTTTATATTCAGGTTTTAATTAATTGGTGATAGGTGGGAAGATAGTAATATATTTATCACACTATTATAAAGACGACCTCCGATATCCATACCAATCCTACTAACATTATAAATGTGAAAGTTTGTGAGTGTGTATGTTTGTTACTTCTTCACGCTCAAACGGCTGGACCGATTTGGATGAAATTTGGTATGTAGATAGCTTATAGCCTAGATTAACATATAGGCTACATTTTATTCCGGTCTAGGCAGGTATAACTGCGGGGCGCAGCTAGTAAATTATAAATGCGAAAGTAACTCTGTATGTCCGTATGTTACTTCGTCACATGTTAACGGGATTGGATTAAACTTGGCACATGTGTTCATCATTTCAGCCGAAAGACGTCCACTGCTGGACATAATCATCCCCCAAGTGTCGCCACAACAACTGGTCCTGAGCGTCTCGCATCCATCGGCTACCCGCGACCCTTACCAGAGGGCCTAGTGTGAGTTTTTTAACGCGCGTTTGCGTGCTTATGTCAAATCGTATAGAAACTATATTATTATATACATAACTATATTATTTTACAAAAAAAAAAAAACAACTGACTTCCAAAAAAGAAAATACACTATTAAATTAAAAAATAACTTTAATTTCGGAAGTCGGTGTTTGCATTTTATTTCTTCGTTTTTTGACACCAACTTCCGAAATCAAAGTTATTGTTTAATTTTTAGGGTATTTTCTTTTTCAGAAGTCGGTTGTCTTTTTTTGTAAAAAAGTTTTTTATTTTTCACTTTTTAGTTGTTGTACCCCAGAACTAAAAACCCCAATAAAATGGAACGTGAAATGTAAACATACTCGTAATTGGAGAAAACCAAAACGTCATCGAGGTAAACGTATTTTTCGTTATTGTTCAGTTTTTCAAAAAGCGCTGAAGAAATTTCGATAAAATTTATATGGGACCACACCGGGAGTATATTCTTTCGGATAAAAAAAGAATTTTGAAAATCGGTCCATAACTGACGGAGAAATCGGTGGACATACATAAAAAAAAATACATACAGTCGAACATAGAACCTCCTCCTTTTTCGAAGTCGGTTAAAAAAGAGGTTACCCGTTGTTGTCACCTCCGGCACTTATGCAGTTTTAGTACAAATTGATGTTTACTTTAACGCGATCGATTGCGTTAACCCGTCAAGCCCCTCATTAGCAGACACAATTAAAAACCTATTGTAGGGGCCTGACGGATTAAAAAAACTCACACTCGGGGTACAGGTCATGAGTCCACATTGTAACGCTGCGTCTTCCGGTACGCTGTAGTTACTCCAGAAGTTTTCGGCCCATCGACCATCTTTTTTTTTTTTTTTTTTTTTTATAGGCTCGCGTTTGACCACTATCTCACCTGATGGTAAGCGATGATGTGGTCTAAGATGGAGTACGCTTGCCTAGAAGTAACCTATTCACTCTTGACTTAAAGACTCCCAGGTTGTATCTTACAGGAAACACAGACTGTTATCTGTTCTGCGAGCAATGTGCCCTGCCCACTGCCACTTCAGTTTGGTGATTCTTTGGGCTATGTCGGTAACCTTAAGGCTCAATTACACCATACGATGTCAAGGGAGTCAATTCAGGAACAATCTAACTAGGAAGTTGCAAAGCTAGCGATCGCACTACACTAAATTGGACTATTAAATCGGAACCCTAAATCGGCAGTGTTGCCAACTCCTACAAATTCGAGCCGCTAGACAGAATATCAAAAGTCGCTAAAACTGAGTCTACCAGGAGCGGACCAAAAAAAGAGCGGACTCAGTTTTTTTTCTGGGAAAGGGACCTTGGGAAATTAAATTATAATTTAAACACATAAAAATACTAATAGCCCATTTCTAGCGAAATTGGCAACACTTAGCTCTAAATCGTAGTGCGATTGCACTATCCTAAATCTTACACAATTTAGGAAGTCAAATCGGGACCTTCCAATCTCACTAAATCGGACTCTAACTGCTATTACACCTTCCGATTTCCTAAATCGGATGGTGTAATGGCTGAAGCTAGTATGACTATAAGAAGTTGTTCCGGGTCCGGGTATCTTGTGTATATGAGTTTAAATGTTTGTGAACACATCCACGATACACGAGTAATTCCTAGTGTAGGGCAGTTTTTTTTTAAAAAAAAAAAGCATATTGAAAACAGGCTGCCAGAAAAGTTTGGATGTAAACTTCAAATCCAATTTGAAAGCTTATTGCACTGGTATGGTGGCAATTGCACACAAGCCACGAGACCAAAGCCTCCAGAAAAAGCTGGTTAAAACTGAAGTTCTTACATCAGGATGTATGCAAAGATTCTTCCTTGAAGTCAACACTACACCGGTGAGGCTCGGCTTCTCCCCTTGGCACTTCTCATAGTACTTGATCAAGTTCTTTAACTCTTCCAGTACCTTTTCTATCTCTGGCACTGTTCGAGAGCAGTAGATGAGTTTTCTGGAATAGAAATTATATGAGAATAGGGCTCTTAGATGTTGGCCTTTAAATCTGTTAATCTGTTCTTTGCTTGGCAAGCAATTATTTTAGCCAAATCGAATTTTTATACACATAAAAGTTTTGAGATGTCTTGAGATATAGGTGCATAGCGTACTCGTATAACTAGGTAAGGTTGTTTATTGGAAGTATGGATGCATTTAAAAATAATATCTCACTGATTCAAAGATGTGCTATTGCCAAGTTCCAAAAGATATTTCTTTGTTAAAACATACAGACAAAGGTGCGGGTAAAGGCTAAAGAGATATATAAAAAAAAAAATTTGGTCACTATACCTGACATGATGAGGATTGTGTATCATGTATGCAACAATTAAGGAGAGAAGTGATATTGTTTTGCCAGTTCCTGAAGGCATCTCCAATAATCCGTGACCCTGAAAAAAAAAACAAAATGGTTGAAAATGTTAAGTGATTGCTACTGTTTGTTTGTGTTTCATGTATAAGATACATAACCTAAAATATACATATATCTGTATTATTTCTGTACTACGGGTTATAAGAATAAAAATATGAATCGTTATTATTTTTTTGGCAACCTAATAATAATAATGTTTGCTTGAGAATCAATACATTCACGACTAACTATAATTTTGTCAACAGTAAGAAAATACACGATGTATGTAAATTATAACTTACTTTAGCGTCTAGTGCTCGTTTTAACTCCAACATATACGCATACTGCTCTGGATAAATGTAATCGTAAGGGAAATAAACAAGAAGACCGTCTACTGTGAGCCTGTAAATAACAAAAAGTACCATTCAATATTACGGAACTTCAAATTGTAATGCACTTTTATAAACTTTGTTTACGTACTTCATGTTAGAAAATTAACTATAATTAATAATTTATTTTTAATAAAAAACGAAGAGTTTTTCACTTTCCGGCTTCTCGTCCAAACTTGTCCGGCTTCGCGACAAACGGACTTTGACAGTGACATCACATCAGTCAGTGACATTGACATTCATGCGTGTGCGTTTACGAAGACTGCAATCGATTTGCCCAGCCCTATCCTACTATAAAATTATGTTATACTCGTAGACTATTACCTTAGGTTACGATCGACTTCCAATCTGACCAGAGACCAGACAGAACAGCATACTACTCTCTGAGTGAATACTAGTATAGTATTTTCTAACTATCTGACCTTGCTAATTCAAAACCCTGTAACTGGATAACTTTACGAAGTCTGCAATGAAATATGATTTGATAAAGGGTTAGAGGTATTTTCCAACATTTTACCCTACTATTGAGTAAATTAGATTTTATTTTTCTGTGAAAATATGTTATATGAATAAATAAAGAATATTTTCCATTCATTTTCTTTAGTATTTTTTTTTAAATTGAAAACAGCAGGAAAAGTAATAAAACGTTTCTGATTATATCAAAATGTCAACAACAAAAATGGCTGCAGAGTTGGCGTCTTTCATAGAATTAGACATTCTATGAGTATTTTGTTTTTTATTAATAGTTAATGCGTTGTTCCCTGTTATTTATAATGTGCATTAAGTTAATTTTTGATACATTTCGTGTGGTCATGATGTTTTCTTGATAAATACTATTCTAGTTTCAACTAGTGAAGATAGTAATAAGACGTCTAGAAGTTCTAATATTTTATAACTCTGTCGTACCGTATCGCCGCGAATCTATGAAATTCAATTTGTGATTATTATAATGAATTAAATAAACAATACTGCAAGATGGAACAGGAAGACGTGAAAGTGTGTCGCATTTGTTCAATAATGGACGTGAAATTGCACGATCTGCGATCACACCCATTAGAATCTTATTATGAGTCTGTAATAGGAACCAATGTAAGTTGGCGTTTTGTTTATCTAAAATATTTATATACAATATTTAGATAAATGCTTTAATAATTTACTAGATGTATTATCCAATTTACGTAACTGGCATATTACCTATATTGTTCCACTGCAGAGCAAAAGCCTCCCATTTTCTTTTACACAAGCATTGGCACAAGCATTCTTAGATATCATAATAAGTTACCAAATTTTAGCCTAGGTCAGAGTGACATCTTAGGCATAGGGTCAATATAAATTAAGGGTTTTGCTTAGTTGCTGAGAGCACTGAAAAGTTTTATATTAAAATGTGTTTTATGATTGTCCTCACACTGTCCTACTAGGTCACTGCCCATCACTATCCAGACCTCAACATTCCCAATTTTTTTTTGTGCCAGACTCCTAAATCAGCCTCATTCAGTCAGTTAAAGTCACAAAATATAGCAATTGTGTTGTATATTTGTATTTTACATGAAATCTTGAATATGTTCTCATAATTAATTCTACTTCCTCAAAATTCACCATAGTTACCATGGGTTACCTATTAAAATTCTATTCCAGCCTCAATACGCCAACTTGCCACCATATGCCTGCTATGAATGTGCCGCACTTGTGAGAAAGTTCTATTTCTTTAGGCAGAAATGTCTCCGGAGCCAGGCCGTACTCCATAGCACTGCAGATGATTTTGGCAAGGTAAGCATAATAAGAATACAAATTTTACTTATTATAAAATTGCTTACACAGAACCTTGCCATCTAATTGCAGAACAAATAAGCTTATGGTCTGATGAGCCTTTGCAAATAGAGCTTTAAAGAAGGAAAAAAAACAGTTCCTAATTATAAACTAATGTTTTAGCTAAAACTTAAAGAAGTTATTAAAATAGATAGAAAAGGCCTCCACATTACTTCTAAACTGGAAATCGTGACTTTGCCGAAAATAGAAGTAAATCAGCCTGAAAAACCTCAAAATAATGAAAATATAAAGCTTGAACCTGGCAGTGAAGATGAAGATGACAAGTTTAAAGTTGAAGATAATAACTATGCTTCCTTTAATGCAACGGATCCGAGTCTGTCCAGTGATGATGACGAAGATGATGAACCCCTATCAATTCATAAGAAGAAGAAAATTCAAAATATAAGACTGGTTAAGGAGAAGGTGTACTTGAAACAGGAATTTGAACCAGAAGTAAGTTCATTTTTAACTGACTTCAAAAAGGAGGTTCTGTATTCAACCAGTATGTATGTTTGTCTGCAATTTTCTCAAAAACTACTGATCCGATTTGGATGGGGTATTTGATAAATAAATGCATATTTTTCAATGAAGGTAGGGGGGTTAGTATATTATCTTCTAATATATGAAAATTTTGCATCACTGTGTTTGTGGTTGCACTCTGAAATGGCTTTACCGAATTTTATGATTTTTTGTTTGTATGTTAATTGGTAGGTATGAGAATAGGTCGTAAAGTATTTTTCACCCTCCTACCCCACCCTCCATTTTTTTATTGCAGAACAACGTTTGCTGGGTCAGCTAGTAATACATCTGGGCACGCTGCAATTGCGGCGGTAAGGCCCCTCAAAAAAAGATGTCAAGTTAGATAAAAAGAACTTGTGTCTATTCTTGGTAGAATAAAGATAGAATTGATCATGCTACGCCTGCTGGGCGTAGGACGTCGCGAGACGATCTCTGGCCCGGGCTTGTGGACGGAGAGTAGTGGGTAGCTCGCCGTCCGATCAGCATCAGGCCCGAGAGTCTACGGCGCGTAGTGTTCCACGCGCGCCTCAAAGAGTTGTCAACAATACATGACGGGGCCCATCATGGCCGATGCCTGCCCAGGGTTTGTGGATAAATTGGAAACAGAGTTACCGCGCCCCTGGGCACTCAGGGCAGGGAAGGAACAGGGGTGGGTTTTAGTCAGTAAGAGTCTGACACGCCCTCTCTACCCAGAACGGGTGAAATCATAGGATGATTTCCCAACCCCAAAAAAAAAAGCTAGTAATACATAAGGATCTGAAGAAGATCTTCAGCGATAGGCAGTGGAACTCTTCAATAACTAACAGCAAATGACTCGCGATTGCTGCGAACGTATGTTTATGTATTCTTAACACAGTTTCATGGGATACCACTACTAAAAAAACTTAGAAAAAACTTAGCTCCGCAGCATACGCCGTAAGGAAAATTCGTGGTTTAACTGATTTAGAGACAGCTCGTTTAGTATACTTTAGTTATTTTCATAGTGTGATGTCGTACGGCATTCTGTTGTGGGGAAATGCCGCCGATATTCAGACAATTTTTGTTTTACAGAAAAGGGCTATTCGTGCAATTTATAAATTAAGTCCCAGACACTCCCTCAGAGACAAATTTAAAGAGATTAATATTATGACTGTTCCCTCTCAATATATTTATGAGAATCTCATGTATGCACATAAAAATATTAATCTGTTTAAAAGATACAGTGATATCCATAGCATAAATACTAGGAACAAACACAAATTTATTGTACCAAAAACCAGGCTCAAGAAAAAAATAGGTGGTTCGTTTAGATGTCAATGTATACGTTTCTATAATAAACTTCCTAGCCAAATTCAAGAACTAAGCATAAATAAATTTAAATCATTTATTAAACGTAAGCTATGCCAGAAAGCTTTTTACACAATTAATGACTTTCTTGAGGACAAAAAGGCGTGGGATTGAGCTGCTTCAATGATATACATGAGCCATTGTTTTCATATGTACTACTTACTGATGAAAAATTTTTTATATATATTTTTTTTTTTAATATTCGTTTTTGACATGAATACTTGTATAGTATTGTATTATATTTTTTATTTTATTTTTTTTATTGACATTTTATATTTATTATTATTTTTTTTTTTTTTTGACTTGAATACTTTGTTAAGTATTATATTTATTTTTATTTTTTGATTGACATATTATGATTACTATTTTGTTTGACACAAATATTTACTTTGTAAAGTATTATATTTTTATTATTTTTTTTTATTACTTAATTATTGTAAATGTGAGGACTATGTGGGTTATTATTATTATTTTCTCCTCCTTTTTACAGTAATTTTCAACGTTGTCTGACAGTTTGAGTACTTTTGCGGCCTACCCAAATGTCTTTTCTTTGGTATTGTTCGTCATGTCATTGAGCTCCTTAGTGGTTTTTAAGTTGAGCTATTCGACTATTGACAAATGCTTGCACTGACTGGACAGGTCCACACGATATACATGAGCCATTGTTTTCATATGTACTACTTACTGATGAAAAATTTTTTATATATATTTTTTTTTTTAATATTCGTTTTTGACATGAATACTTGTATAGTATTGTATTATATTTTTTATTTTATTTTTTTTATTGACATTTTATATTTATTATTATTTTTTTTTTTTTTTGACTTGAATACTTTGTTAAGTATTATATTTATTTTTATTTTTTGATTGACATATTATGATTACTATTTTGTTTGACACAAATATTTACTTTGTAAAGTATTATATTTTTATTATTTTTTTTTATTACTTAATTATTGTAAATGTGAGGACTATGTGGGTTATTATTATTATTTTCTCCTCCTTTTTACAGTAATTTTCAACGTTGTCTGACAGTTTGAGTACTTTTGCGGCCTACCCAAATGTCTTTTCTTTGGTATTGTTCGTCATGTCATTGAGCTCCTTAGTGGTTTTTAAGTTGAGCTATTCGACTATTGACAAATGCTTGCACTGACTGGACAGGTCCACTCAAATATGTTTGGTTCTTTCTTCAAAAGACCACTACAGACACTAAGCTGCATGGTCCTCATATAGAATAATGTGAATGCGAGAACTATGTATGTCGTTATATTCATGTAGATTTTATGATTGTCTGGCAGTTTGAGTATTTTTTGCGGCCTACTCAAATGTCCTTACTTTGGTATTGTTCGTCGGTTCGTTGAGCACCTCAGAGTTCTGAGTTGAGCTTCGCGATGACTGACAAATGCTTGCACTGTCTGGACAGGTCCACTCGAATTCGTGTGTTGCTTTCTTCATAAAGCTCATCCCAGACATAAACGTACATGGTTCTCATAGGATCTAACCAGTCCACATTGTATGGATTTGAACACTAAAAGAGACTTTGACCTCTGAGTTTGTTTCGGTGTTTCTTCTCAGGGTAGTCAGCTAGGAAACACCGGCCTCATCTAGCTTAAACTGACAAAAAAACATTGACGTGTAAAAGTGTTCCTTGTAACCTATTTACTGAATAAACATCATTTATCATTTATCATTTAAAAAGAAAAAAAAAAAAAAGAACTAATTGGAGTTAGGTGTCAAAAAACGAAGAAACAAAACCAGAAACACACCAGACTTCCGAAATTAAAGTTATTTTGCATTATATGGATTTTTTTTGTTGGAAGTTAATTCTAGTTTTTGTAAAAAAGATTTTTATTTGAAAAAGCTTCACATAATTATAGTGATTTAAGAGGGAACGGGGGCTGCGATTCTCAATACAAATGTATTCCCCTTTTTCCTTCCTGAATAATGCCTCTAGAGCAATCATTTTTTTCTTTCATAAAGTCAAGGTCTGCTGTTGACACGTGGACGATTTTAATGATTATAATTCTATAAATACATACTCCTACACCCGCGAATCAAATTTTGACCAAGATACCACCGGACACTGACTTGCAAATTGCAAGAAACGTAAAAAAAAATTGAATTTCGCGGGCTATCCTGGCGCATCCACCTTAAGTGAGAAACCTAATAAATCCACAAAGCTTCGTAGCCAGTGCTGCACTGCACTACGGAAATTCGATTATGTCTCGCGTATCTTTCTGATTGACTTCTTGACATTTCAAAAGTGCTTGTATAAGGTTTATTTGAAATAAATATACCCGCGGCTTGAAGTTCAGTCCTGCGGAATCAAGATACGTTTCACGGCGCCGTGATGCGCACTACGAACAAACCTGGATTCTTCAGACATTGTGTCTCAGTGTAAGATGACCCTTTGGTCTGTTATAAAGTAAAAATATTGGTTAAAAAAAAACAACATAATAAATTAATCTCATTTTTCAGATAGCTGGTGGCTCTGCACAAACAGTTGAAGTACCTAATAAAGTGGTTGAGAGGAAAAAGAAACGCCCCCTGAAAAAAAGAGTTGTTAAGAATAAGAAAGAGATATCAAAAAAACCAAATTTGTCTAGTGATTTCAAATGGCATGATTTTGCACAGTACATCGATGTTGTTACTTTGACGGTATGTATAAATGTATCTCAGTTTTTTTATGAGAATGATTGTTCTCACTTTGTATTCTCGTTTTGATAATTTATCTGTCTGTAAAAGGAAGTTTTGGGCTAAAGGGTTTCTATACTTTTATAGAAGTGGAAAAAAAAACTAAATAAAAAATTTTTTTGTGATAACTCTTGGGATTATGATTGACTAACGACCCGCCATGGCTCCGCACGCGTACAAATTATACACTCAAACCTTCCTCGTTTATCGCTCTTTATACAGGGTGTAAAAAGACACATCACATAGCCGTCAACTACGCATACTGTACATTTAAAAAAGTAGCTTTGCGCAAAAAATATTGCTGGGAAACGACTTTTATTTTTAGGTATGAAAAAAATATATATTGTGGGCAATGTAACACGAACCCAGGCAAGTGGAGTTAAACCCCTCGCCTTCGCTCTAAGCAACGTAGGTACTTGTCGGATACGTTTGATATTCATTGCGTTTTTGTAAACGCAAACGCAAAATTTCTAAAAAAAAAAAAACGAAAATTCAGGTAATTTTTGTTTGGAAAAAAGTTTAGCAATAACTCTTGGAATTCATTTTCGAAAAAAGGTTTTACAAAAAAATTACATCTTTGACCTTCAATATCTCCAGAACCAGTCGATTCCCAGGTGTGGTCTAATGGAAAAAACTGATCCAAATAATAAATAGAATATGTGGCTTTCGACTTCAGAAACTGTCTTTTACACCCGATATTAGCGAACACTGTATCAAAATCCCTTGCGCGGTTTATGAGGAGTTAGCGGAGAAACGGACAGATGTGGAAACCACCACCACTGCCACTTTGATTTATATTATGCAATGATAGTGATAGGGCAGCTATCATCAATCAAATGTTTATTGTCTTTCCAGTTGGAGGAGCAGAAAGAAGAGATACAGAAACGGAAGGAGTCGTCCAACTTTAAAAACTCTCCCTTCCAGTGTACTCAGTGTTATAAAGGGTTCATTGACAATGACGCCTGGAAGCATCATGTCAGCAAACATGCTCCGGTAAGTTATGATTTGCTAACTTGCGCCAGTGGCTTCGCCCGCGTATATAGAATTAGTACTTCCCGCCATTACAAATTATAGCTTATATGTTATTCAGAGGAGCTCGTGGCTAAAGTAATAACAGCCGCACGGCTCGATCAATCAGGTTAAGCTACGCTTGCCGGGGTTAGTCCATGGATGGGTGACCATCTTTACATACCGAGACTCCTCCGTGCCCCGGAAAGCACGTTAAGCCGTTGGTCCCGGCTGTCAATCGTGGATCTTTGACAGTCGTTACGGGTCGTCAGAAACCCGAAAGTCTGACATCCTGTCTTACCAAGGGGTATCCTTTTACCCAGTAACTGGGTTGTGGAGGTGAGATAGGCAGTCGCTCCATGTAATATACTGGTATTCAGCTGCATCCGGTTAGACTGGAAGCCGACTCCAAGATAGTTGGGAAAAGGCTAGGCAGATGATGATTTTATTCTGATTTACAAGCTATATTACTGTAAAGCTTCATCAAAATCCGTTCAGTCGTTTTTGCGTGAAAGAGTAACAAACATCAATACACCCTCACAAACTTTCACATTTATAATATTACTAGCTGCGCCCCGCGATTTCACCCGCGTTAACCGGGATAAATAGAAAGTAGCCTACGTGTTAATCCAGGGTAAGTATAAGCTATCTATACCAAATTTCATCCAAATCGCTCCAGCCGTTTGAGTGTGAAGAAGTAACAAACATACAAACACACAACAAACTTTTACCTTTATAATATTAGTGTGATTAGTAGTGTCTACAAAATGTCAGAAGTTCTAAAAGTGCGTAAGTCTAAAACTGGATACGTCTTCCGAGTTTGACTCTCACAATAGGCTTCCGCATGATTTTAGATTATTATTTGCTTCCATTGCATTATTATAGCAGCAATAGAAATAAACACTAAAAAATTCAACTGTCTACCTATTGTGGTTCATGAGATTAGCCCGCTCGAATTGGGAAGACCATTCTTTTGTTTGGGCATGTGTTGTGGTGGGCCTTGAAAGAGAAAGGTTTGCCTGGGAAGCATGTAGAGTTGATTCGTGCTATGTACTGTCGATCCTACGTCCGGTCGGCTGCTGGCAACACCGACGAGTTCAGTGTGGCTGTAGGTTTGCATCAAGGGTCGGATTTAAGTCCTTACCTCTTCCTGATGATCTCTCTTACGTCGGAAATACAGGAGGAGGCAACCTGGTGCATGCTGTTTGCTGACGACAGTAACGAGAAAGTTGGCTTAAAAATCAGCAGAACCAAAACTGAATAGATGTTCTGCGATTTCGGCGGTCTCTCCAGTTCTGAAGCTATAGTTGCTAGATGGCGCGCTTCTCCCAGTCTGCTCCGATTTTCGGTATCTCGGTTCACTCGTGCAAAGCGATGGCGAAATAGATCGGAATTAACATTGTATTATTGAATGGGGAAAGGTCAAAGTAACGATGGATGGACTATGTGAAAGAGGATATGGGTAAAAAAAGAGGATGACTATAGAGATGACGACTAATAGAGAAGTTTGGAAGAAAAAGACATGTTGCACCGACCCCAAAATAAATTGGGATAAGGGCAGGAAAATGATGAACAATTATTATTAAAATAGGCGTTATTTTGTCCACAGAGCGCAGGCAACATAGAGTGTGAAGTCTGTAAGTTTAGGTTTAAAACTAAGCGCGCCTATCAGAAACATGCGTCCAACCACGAGAAGAAATACGCATGTAAATCATGTCCATACATATCTACTAACACGTAAGTATAATACTTACCTTCTTATCCACACTACCTACCTGTTTAAAAAGAATAATGGACCTATAATGCTTCCCTGTTGCAGACCTTTAAAGGTCTGCTGACTCCTGTATGATTTGGCTATAATTTCATACTTATTATTCTAGGTTTAACTTGATTACTTATTTGTGACAGATATATCAACCTATTTTTCCCATTCATTTGTCAAAAAATTGATAAAATATAATTAAATGGTGATCGACGTTGTCAAACGCTTTTACGAATTTAATAAGTTGTAATTTTCACGATTATGCCTTTAGAATAGTAAAACAAAATGCTGCCTTTTATCAGGACTCAAGCTAAGCAGCATCAAGGGTGGCATAAAGGAATTACTTTCAAGTGCAAATTTTGCGATGAAGTCTTTACGTAAGTGGCGAATATTTTTACTAAGAATGTTCAATAGATGAATAACATATTTTAATACTGAAAAAAATATTCTCATGTTGTGAAAATGGTGTATTTCTTGGAGATTTTATTATTAAAATTTCTCCCGCCAGAATATGGACGTCTTACATGAGTCACGTGCGAATCAAACACCCTTCGGAGTTCATATGCGGTTTCTGCGGGTACTCCTTCATCAGCAAGTTGGGCCTCGCCATGCACAAGACTATGATGCACAAGGATGTCCAAGTATGTACCCCTATTTAGATTTTACTTTCAGCTGCTTCGGTCGACGTAATCCAGCCAAAGTCGGCTACCGCTGCAAACTAGCGCAGTGGCTCTGTCTCACAAACGATTAGCATTATGCTGACACGCATTTTTTCTATTTATTTTTTAACTGAAATCTGCTCGTGCACGTTTCACGTCACCTTTGGAGTAGGAAAAAAAAATTTATATTTTCAAACAAGTCAATTTTCAAGCAGTCTGATGCAGTTGGTGGCTGTCAATTATTGATTTCATGCCACCAACTACATCAGACTGCTTGAAAAGTGACTTGTTTGGAACTTTTTGGTTGTTTTTTTACAGTCGATTTTTTTTTAAATATTCAGTTTTTTATTTTCTACATTTTAGTGAGTTTAAAAAATATATTTTTGGAATCGCCTCCTTAAACCCTTTATTCGTTCGTCAACTTTTAATTTTTTTTTTCATTATATGGCGTCTGATTGTATAGAATAGAATAGAATAGAAATCATTTATTCGACACAGACACAACACAACAGCAACAAACAAAAGGAAGAAGAGAAGCCAAAAGGAAGAAGAAGAAAGAGAAAAGAAGAAAGAAGAAAAAAAGAGAAGAAGAAAAAACGAAGAAGAAGAAGAAAAGAAGAAAAGAAAAGAAGAAGAAGAAAAGAAAAAGGAAAAAGAAGAAGAGAAAAGAAGAAGAAGAAAAATAAAAAAGAAAAAAAGAGAAAAACAAGAAGAAGAAAAAGGGAAGAAGAAGGGGAGAAGAGGGGGAGAAGGAAGAAGGAAGAGAGAGTGGAGGGATTGTCGCCGTATTGTATTTTGATTACTGTCATGTCTTTAGTAGCACTCGCAAGATTAAGACGAATCAATTGACGTAAGAATTATCAAAATCGGCCCACGCGTTTGGTCTCTGTAGTACCACAAAGGAACAAACATACATACATAGGCTGATAAACACATTACCCTCCCTTGCGTCGCGCAGTCAAGAGACTTTTTTCTTTCTTTCTTGCACTAATGACAATACCACAACGGTCACTTACAAAATGCTTCAGAATGTTCTTTGCTGCAAAGTTGTATGTGATAATAAGTATGACCGGATAGTCGGCCCTAGTCGGTATATCTATAAAATAAGATGAAAAACCTGCCAAGTGAGTTTCGACACTTTTTGGGTTCCGTACCAAATGTATTTTTTACTATTTGTATGGCTTTGGGTCAAGATGTTACTGTGAAAATTTGAAGACTGTAGCTCCAATCGTTTTGCTGTAAAACCTGTGTGAAAGACGACGGACAGACAGACAGACGGACACGTGAGTGACAGCAATAGGGCTCCGTTTGGACCCTTGCTTGGACACACGCGACAGCGAATTATCTCTTGCAAGCTATTTTGAACTCTATTTTAATAATAATTTAGTTCATTATAAATCAGTACCGTTAAACTGCACCGACCCTCGCACACCAAAAGTTAATCAAAATTTTCGTGTATTTTATCCAGTTTTCTTTGTATTTAGGAAAAGGAGAAAGAGAAAGCAGAAGAGAAGATAGATGAAGGTCCTTACTGCAAAGAGTGTGACGTCAAGTTCATATCGACGGAAGCATACAAGAGACACATAGTGATGTCAGTCAAGCACACCGAGAGTTCAGATTCTATGTAAGTTGGTATAAGGTTCAGTTTTGTTTCACATCAAATTCAGAAGGTCCATACTGCAAGTAGTGTGACGTCAAGTTCATAATTCATATCGACGGAAGCATACAAGAGACAAATAGATGTCAGTCAAGCACACCGAGAGCACTAAAGTCGAGTCTATGTTAGTTGGAATAAGGTTTACTTTTGATTAATATGTAATTCAAGATGTTATCAATATTCAGGCACATAGTGATGTCGGTCAAGCACACCGCGAGTACAGACTCTATTACTATAAGGTTCAGTTTTGATTGATATCTAATTCAAGTCGTTAATGTTCAGACACAAAGTGATGTCTGTCAAGCGCAGACTCTATGACTGTTGACATAAGGTTCAGTTTGGTTTGATATCCACTACAAGTCGAAATCAACGGTCACATACAGGGGAGACATGGACTCTATTAGGAAGTCCATGTCCCGAGAGTCGACGGCGCGTAGTGTTCCACGCGCGCCTCAAAGAGTTGTCAGCAATCATGACGGGACCCGTCATGGATGATGGCTGTATGCCAAGGGATCGCGTATAAATTCGTAACAGAGTTACCGCGCCCCTGGACACTCAGGCAAGGAAGGAACAGGGGTGGGTTTTATTCAGTAAAAGTCTGACACGCCCTCCACGCGAGAGAAATCATGGGATGATTCACAACCCAAAAAAAAAGGGGTGGAGGCCAGCTGCACAATTAGACCGTCAGTTAGATTATCAAAAAATATTGAACGCGTATTTTTTCAATTGTCACGTAAACAAAAAATGAGGACGATACATCATACAGTGCGTTAAAATTTCGCTTGACGTCACGGTGGGCGACACGTTTTACGTAACGAGCTCACACTCCTGAACTTTGATGCGTTTTATCTTTGTAATTTTTTATTGGTAAAGTAAAAAATACGTGTCCAAATTTTTTGATAATCTTACTTACGGACAATTTTTTGTTTTTAATATCCAGGAAACTACTCTATACCTCCCGTACTGTAGTTCTTCTCGTACATTCGTGGAGTGGATCGTTGTGTGCAGTTTTGACTTTTACGGTCCAACGCGTTGGTGACCTGCCGGTCTTAGAGCTTCAACTCGGCCCTGCACCACAAGTAGCTCCACAGATGTGTCTTCTGTCTTTGAATACAGAGTACAACATTAGACGATGGTAGAGTTGATATAAGGTAGGCGGGAGGAAACGCCCGGGTGTTACCACTGCGCGGATCGCCCAGAGGACACGGTGGAGGTCTGTCCCGCTTGGGCGGAGCACCGCCGTGTCCTCGTGGATGCGATAGGTAGCGGCGACCTCTCGCGCCCGGCCCTGGTTCACGCCATGGTACAGAGCGAGAGGGAATGGGAAGCAGTCTCCTCCTTCTGCGAAGCAGTAATGCTCGCGAAGGCGGAGGCGGGACGCGTGAGGAAAGCTCAACGGAGTGGCCCTCACGGCCCCGGCCGCTACCACCGCAGGAGAGGTACTGGGCGTAGAACGTCGCGAGACGATTTCCGGCCACCGTAGACCCGGGCCGGATCAGCACCAGGCCCGTGAGTCGACGGCGCGTAGTGTTCCACACGCGCCGAACAGGAGATGTTGTCAGCCACCACTGACGGGGCCCATCGTGACCGGTGCCTGCATGCCTAGGGGTAGCGGATAAATACTTAACATGAGTTACCGCACCCCTGGGCACTCAGGCAGGGAAGGAACAGGGGTGGGGTTTAGTCAGCAAGACTCTGACACGCCCTCCCGCTCCACCTAGAGCGGGAGATGTCATTGGATGACTTCCAACCCCACAAAAAAAAAGAATTGATATAAGGTTCAGTTTTGTTTGTTCAACAGTAAAGGCTGCCGGACGTGTGGCGCGACTTTCGAGAACTCCGAAGAGTTACGGCTGCATCATCGTAAGGAACACACGAGGAAGAGACCCAAGAACTACGGGAAGAAACGCTCTAACATGACTTGGCCTTCCAAATGCGAACACGTATGTATTAATCTGTAATCTATCTATACAAAGTCGGGTTAGTTACACCATTTATAACTCGCGTCCGGCCGCAATATCACACACCGTGGGAAGCCGCCTTACACGCAGTTATACGACTTTTAATGGTTTTTAATTGACATCACGTCTAAACGACTAGTCTTATTTCTTTGAAAAAAATATATGTTACTCTAAACAACTTCCGTCGTAATTTGATCTAAGAATATTTGAAATTATATTTTTGTAACATAGTGTAATTAATTTGTAAAGTTACGTCTAACGCGGATAAAAAATTGAGAATCTTGATGGGCGAGTCCTATTACTGGGTGGACGCACGACGCGTTACGTGAGCTCAGCACAGAACACGCAAGCTAACCACTCAAGGTCATTGGCAGCTTATAGCGCCTTAATGTATTTAAACGTTATGTCTTCATAAAACAATATATTTTGTTGCAGTGTACAGAAGTGATCGCGAACGCCCGCGAGTACTGGACACACTTCCGTCGCGCACACCCTGACAAGAACTACCCCATACAGAAAAACCACATCTGCGATATATGTGGGAAGAGCTTTAGGGTATGTGAAAGATAGAACAAAATGTAAAATGGTTTAGACTTTTGGAAAATAAAAAAAACTGGCTAAGCGCGTGTCGGATTTCGCACATTAAGGGTTCCGTATCGGTATTTTAACAAATACTAACGTAAAGTATACGTAATATACGTTAGGGAGGCTCAGCAACAGCCGAGTCGCCCTAGCGCCCCCAGCCGCGACCGCCGCATGAGACGCCAGGGGCCGCGAGACGATCTCCGGCCACCGTAGACCCGGGCCTGCGGACGGCGAGTAGTGGGTAACTCGCCGCCCGATCAGCACCAGGCCCGAGAGTCGACGGCGCGTATTGTTCCACGCGCGCCTCAAAGAGTTGTCAGCAAAGTGTAGGGGCCTGCCAAGGCCGGTGCCTGCCCGGGGGTGGAGGATAAATTCGAAAGAGTTACCTCGCCCCCGGGCACTCGAGGCAGGGAGGAACAGGGGTGGGTTTTAGTCAGTAAGAGTCTGACACGCCCTTCCGCTCCACCCTAGAGCGGAAGAAGTCATAGGATGATTTCTCACCCCCCAAAAAAAAAAAAAAAAAAGTATACGTAATATGTGCATTATCACCAAATTTGAAGTTCATAGGTCAATGGGAATGAATGGTAAAAAATTCTTCGTAACAAAATTTTGTGACATACGACGGACGGACAGGCTCCGTTTGGACCCATCCGGTACGGAACCCTAAAAAGCAGAGCTTAGTTATACCACAGATAATATAATACTAGCGTACAGATGCCTTATCCCATACAAAGAAATGGTACCGCCGCGCCGTAACTACGGGTTTTCAACTTGCACAAGCAACTTTTGTTCTTCGTTCGGGCCCGTCCTCTACACCTCGCTAGATGGTATTAGCAGCGACGGCTTGCAAGTTAAATGAATTTACATAAAGTCTTACCATACCAATATTTTCTCACAAACAAGGGAATTACTTCATAGTATTTTTGGCACTCCCTAACAGTTTTAATATTTCAAAATGTGTCACTATACAAATTTTAAAGAGGCGAATGGATAAACTCTAAAACTTCAAACAGCGCCATCTATTGGTACTAGAAATATAATTAATTGCCTAAGGATTCGTTCCAATAAACATCTAAATTTGAATTAGGAACCAATTCTTCCACAATTTTATGCTTAGGGTAGTTTATTAAATAAGAATATACAGTTTTTACCATTTTTTTTCTTCAAAATCATGTTACTTATACTTCACTAAGAAATCGATGCATATCACGCCATCTATTGACATTTATTTGAATTAAATTTTCTTTGTTCGAGATGAGACCCCGTGGTTATAGATATGTAATAAAAATCACTAATGTTCTTTCTGAGCAGTGGTGGCCTAGTGGTATTGGCCGCGACTCACAAGTTGCAGGTCGTGAGTTCAAACCCAGGCAGGCGCTTTACTTTGTGTAAATTATTTCATCACCACTGCTCTCAAAACGGTCAACGAAAACGTCGTGAGGAAACCGGCATGTCCTAGAACGAAAAATTCGAAGACATGTGACATCCACCAACCCGCACTGGGCCCGCGTGGTGGTTACGGCCCACACCCTCTCACAGAGAGGAGGCCTGTGCCCCAGCAGTGGGGACAATAAAAGGCTGATGATGTTCTTTCTATTTCCACAGGGCAACGCCTTCCTAATATACCACAAACGCACGCACTCCGAAGAGCGTGCGTACAAATGTTCCCAGTGCGACAAGGCGTTCTTCAACCGAGTCAACCTCAACGTTCATGAGAAGACGCACTCAGACAACAGGCCCTATCCTTGTACTCTTTGCTTCAAAGCTTTCAAGGGTAAAGGAGCGCTGAACAGGCATTTTAGAGTGAGTATTGAATTTATTTTTTAGACAGGGGTTTCAATAAATTTTTGCTAGTGAAAATCTGGAGATGTGATTCGTGTCGATATCTCATAAAAATAAAAAGTGTGTGTGTACTTATGTACGCATGTAAGAAGTTATACTTGTTTGGCGTAACAAGATAAAAAAATTGGGTGTCTGTAAGGTTGGTTTACGGACGATAGTTTAACGTGACAACATCATAACAAAACATTGATGAAATGATTGCATACTTTTATGAATAAAATTCGTGTGGAAGAGAGATAGATGCGGCGCAAGCGTACAATGAGCGTAACGGGACAATGAGGCATCCTTTTTCGTGCATGCAGCCGGCGTTCATCGATTTATTAGACGTTGTCACGTCAAAAACCAAACTCACAAAGTTTACAAAAGGAAACCAATTATTCTTCATGAACCACAGACCATAGCTAACTTCAGGGTGTCGGTTCTAGCTAACTTCAACCTGTGAATTTTGCGTGACAGTGATGCGCGCGCATCTTAAAATTTCACTATCATCATTTTTTCATAATGCGCCTAAAGAAGTATAACTTCAAAAATAGTGGCTCTCCGGGAGTGCCGACAGCAGTGAAAACTTGAACAAAAATGCCCAACGCGCCCAAAAAAGCACTTCAAAAATAATTATTTTGTTAATTTCACATAATTTCACTCACTACACTACTAGCAGCTTCGTATTAAGTAATTTGTTGTATTATAGGGTATTTGACTGCATCCATTTTATTTCATTTTTCAAAACCTAAAGAAAAGACAATGGAGTGAGAAAAAAATACTCAAAAAATTACGAAATTGTAAGCGTTTTAAATTCTATGATATATAGAGGCAGCATTTTCTCCGAGTGACGTCACTCGCAAGTTACGAGTGACAAGAATAGAAGAATAACTTCAACAAGTGTCTTCAACAACTTCTCTATTTTTCCACAAATCGTATTAAATTAGTAACATCTTACAAATAAGTATCATTCATGTAGATTTTTGATAGTAGTCAAATAACCTATTTTCATTAGAAGTCGATACTCATCATGTTTGCGGAGTTTCTCTAGGTAATTTAATAAGGTCCTTTTTTTTTTTGTTGGTGTGGGAAATCTTCCTATGACCACATACTACCATATGAATCACTCCGTACAAAATGTTCACTACCTACTGCTTTAATAGCCTAAACCTCCGACTCGCTAGACGAAAATGTACCTAACCTTACAAGCGTGAAGTGAGTTTTGCTTTGTAGCTGCGCGCCGCCGCGTGGTATTTGTGAATTGCCAGGGCTGCCTCTTTCGATAAAGATGTCAGTAGGTATTTGACTAGGTATTTTTTTTTAAAAGACAAGTTTTTATCTCTTCTCTTGCTGGATGTAGATCCATCAACTGTACATAATACACCATTACTAGCCATGTCATAAGAATTCGAAACTAGAATAAAGTACGTCAGGTCGACCGAATTTTATGCGAACGTACGCGCCTCGCGGCTATCGGCAACCCACTGAGAAATGGGTCGCGGGCGGCCCGGCGGCCGGTAGGCAGTTAGCGCGCGTATGTACATGGAGTGATTCATATGATAATATGTCCTATGACTTCTCCCGCTCTGGGAGGAGCGGGAGGGCGTGTCTAATTTTTACTGACTAAAACCCACCCCTGTTCCTTCCCGGCCTGAGTGCCCAGGAGCGCGGTAACTCTGTTTCGAATGTATCCACGACCCCTGGGCAGGCATCGGCCATGACGGGCCCCGTCATGTATTGCTGAGATCTCTTTGAGGCGCGCGTGGAACACTACGCGCCGTCGACTCTCGGGCCTGGTCCTGATCGAACGGCGAGCTACCCACTACTCGCCGTCCGCAGGCCCGTGCCTACGGTGGCCGGAGATCGTCTCGCAACCCCCGACGCCCAGGGCGTCTCCTGCGGCGGCTGCTGCTGGAGGCGTGAGGGCGACTCTGTTGAGTCTCCCTCACCCGTTCCGCCTCCTCCTTCGCGAGAATTACTGCTTTGCTAGAGGCGACTGCTTCCCATTCCCTCTCGCTCCGTACCATGGCCTGGACCAGGGCCGGGCGCGAGAGGTCGCTGCCGAATTTAATAAGATCCTGTGTTTCATGTGTCACTCACGCCAGTGGCAACACTTGGATCATGAAAACCGTCCTTACTGCTTCGTAATAATGACGCTTTCAAAGTCAAACCGTTTTTAATTTATGTGCAGTTCACTGACTAACAGGCAATGATATTATACTAGGTAAATACGTTACATTCTACATTCCAAAATGTTGAATTCAAAATTAATTAGGCTGGGTAAAAAGGGATGGAAATATAAGTTTAAATGAGAAGGAAATACACAAGATGAGTGGCTTAGCTTGTTTCTCGACGTCCAATTTAAGTTTGTGTGTGACGTATCTGCCTATATTGATAAAATATCATTGCCGGCAGGTCCATGGGGAACTGTACTCGGAACTCAGGCCACATCCTTGTTCTCTCTGTGATAAAACTTTCAAGTTTAAAGGAGCGCTACATAGACACTTTTTAGTGAGTATTTTAAAATACTTATTGCACACTGCCGTCACTGCCAGTATTGCCTCACTCGTTTATCAAGGGCCAAATTAAATTAACATACAGAACTTCACGGGCATTCTGCGGTTGTGAAAATTATTATAAATTATCACGATGTGTAATTACTCGACTGCGCGACGCAAAGGGAGGGTATTGTGTTTATTAACGTAAGTGTACGGTGCAATCGCACATTATGCAATTCAGCAGTTTACGCCGCACATGCATTTCGACTCATAATAAAGAGTTGAAAAGCAGTTCGCGTTGAGCTACCAAGTCAGCCAGGCGTTCTCATTACAGCCAACAAGGGCCGCGTCACTCACTTCATTTGCCACACCATCAGTCCATTAAGCTCATTTTACCTTTAAGTACTTTTGGGACAATACATATGTGTTCTAGTACTTACCTTCTTTTATTCCATATCCATATCCCATCTAAAAGTAATGTATGGTCTATCAAGGGATCATACACAATGTATGTATGTTTGTTCTTCTCTAGAGAACTAACGCGTCGGCCGATTTTGATAATTCTTACGTCAAATGATTCGTCTGGATCTTGCGAGTTTCACTAAAGACATGACAAAATTCAACATGGCGACAACTAGACGCCATATTGTGAAAAAGTAAAAAATTAATGTCGACGGACTGTATTAAGTGGGGTATCAAAATAAAGGGTTTAAGGTCGGGGTTCCAAAAATCTGTACAACTCAATAAAATGAAGAAAAAATAATTTTTATTTTTCAAAAACAACTAAAAAATTCCAAACAAGTCATTTTTCAAGCAGTCTGCTGCAGTGGGTGGCATGAAATCAATAATTGAACTAAAATAACTGTCACCAACTCCATTAGACTGCTTGAAAAGTGACTTATTTGAAACTTTTTAGTTATTTTTTACAGTCGGATTTTTTGAAAATATTCTATTTAAATATCAATACCCATATGATTATCATTTTTCATTGAAAGGCTCGCGCTCGACCACCTTCTCACCTGATGGTAAGCGATGATGTGGTCAACGATGGAGCACGCTTGCCTAGAAGTAACCTATTCACTCTTGACTTAAAGACTCCCAGGTTTTAGCTGTCAGGAAATACAGACTCTGACAGGGATTTCCACTCCTTAGCTGTACGCAAAATGAATGTGTTCCCAAAACGTTTTGTGCGTGTTGGTGGGATGTCCACCTATGTACTCAATACTGTGAACGACTTGTCCACCTATTTTATTGTTCAGATCGAAGATACTTCTTTCTATTAAACTTTTTGAGGACGAAAATAAAAGACCACGTTTTTTCTCGTTAGAGCTCACATCTGCCTTTTTATTCTAGAAAAGTAATCCAGCACTACAGATAATATAATACCGATAAGGAGGCGGATACACTGTCATTACTTAACAATACCGCCTGAAGTTGTCCAAATAATATTGACACTCTTTCTCTCCCTTGTTACAGAGCCACACAGGTCAAAAGCCCTACGAATGCGAAGTATGCGGTAAAGGTTTCTCCCAATCAAATAGTAGGAAACTCCACGTACGGACCGTACACCTGAAGCAACCAGCGCCTTACGTCAGTCGCAACCGCCTTGAGAGACGGAAGCAAGGGGCCAAGGAACCGCCGGCAGAGCAGTTTGTTTACTGAAGATTACCACTAACATAGAAGACATCATAAGGAAACCTGCATGTTTTAAAACAAAATTTTAAAGAAATTTTTGACATCTCTTTTAGTTTCTTGACAGGAAACAGAATTTGTAAGGCAGCCTACTCGTTTAAACAGTAACATGGTCGTATTATGTCAGAGACCATTTAAAAAAAAAAAATTATTCGATATTTACATTTTAGTTTATTTAATTAGGGAGGATCTTATTTGGCAGTTGAATGAGGCTGAATTTTATTTGTAGATTTTTTTTCTACAATGTAGAGGCAACGAATTTTAATGTTCACGGAAGTTATGTTTGCTTTAAATTATGTAGTTTTCACATTTTTATACACCGACATCTTGGAATGAATTATGATTAGAATGTAAGGTAGATTTCCTTCTGTATATGACTCGCATCGAGTCAAAAGTACTCAAGGTTTAGCTACCAAAAGTGGCGATGTTTGGCGTGGCGTGTCGTTAATGTAGTTTTATTTTTACTGTATAAGTACAGCCACAATTTAATAGCTATTATAACAATAGTACACGACATAACAGAAACAAAATGCGGGCGTTTCAAAATATACACATCTGGCCAATCCTTCGGAGAGTACAATTGCAATATTCTGCTTGTCTAAGTGTTTGTATAGCATAATGGTGAATTTTATACATAAAAGCGAAAAGTTTTACATTTATTTTCTCGAGTATTATTTTTACCTTTATTTTAGACATCAGTGATCTTGTTGTAAGTTAAAGTAAGTCGCAATAAGGCACATAAGTTGTGAATAATTGTAGTGTGCTTTATAATAGGAAATAAATTATTCAATTATAATGATCGTTTCTTTATTCCCCAAACGGTAAACCTTTTTCCAAATCATAGGAGTTATGTATTTTTCTCGGTCAAATCTCAACGAGGCGAGGGTGCGGTGAGCTCACAGGACAAGCTGAAATAGATGAAAATCATAGAATGAGACATAAAAACAGTAGAAAACATTTGGTGCAGAACTGTCGAGGAAAATAGAACATGATGTGGTTCAACTGGCCAGTGTAGCTCAATGTAACGGCTGCCGCTTATATGGGTCTTTGGAAAGCATTTTTTTTTTTAATTCTTTATAGGCACGCGTTTGACCACTATCTCACCTGATGGTAAGCGATGATGTGGTCGAAGATGGAGCACGCTTGCCTAGAAGTAACCTATTCACTCTTGACTTAAAGACTCCTAGGTTGTAGCTATCAGGAAACGCAGACTCCGGCAGGGAATTCCACTCCCCAGCTGCACGCACAATGAATGTGTTCTCAAAACGTTTTATGCGTGTGGATGGAATGATCACCATGTACCGGTGATGCATCGCCGTACGTCTTGTGGTCTGAAGATGGAACGGGCTTGGTGGAATCAAATTATGCAATTCCGTCGCACACTCCCCAAGATGTAACCGATAGAAAACCGACAAAAAAAAGGCTAGCACTCGGCGTCTATGCTCAAGATTTTGGACCTTCGACTTGACGAGCCTATCATTGCCGATGATCCTCTTGGCTCGTTTCTCAATTGTCTCAAGGGCATCAACCTGGTATCTGGCAGATCCGTCCCAAAGATGAGAGCAGTATTCCATACACGATCGAACTTGCGCTTGATAAAGTTTGAGCAGTTGTTCTGGCGTGAAGTAACGTCTCACCTTAGCGAGGATCCCTTACTTTTTGGCAGCCACTTGAGCCTTTGCCTCTATGAAGGGACCAAAATTGAGGGTAGATGTCAACGTAACACCAAGAAGATCAAGTTGGTCGGTTATTGGCACGGTTACACCTCGGAAAGATGGAGCCGGGTGGAATTGGTACCTTTCAGCGGAAAAAAGACACGCCTGGGTCTTAGCAGCATTGAAGTTGACCAGATTGGCATCGCCCCATTCTGAGACAGCCTGTAAGGACAAGTTTAAGCGCCCAACCATAGCTTCTCGGAGAGACCGGACCTGAGACCCACTAGGTCGTGCGTCGGGCACGTATCTCTCGGCAACAGTGCTGTCGTCTGCTAACGATCTGTTAAAACCCGGTACCTTTAGGTATGTACCGGGTTTTATCAGATCGTTAATATGCAGCAGAAACAATGTTGGCGAGAGCACCGGCCTTAATAGCCAGCAGTCTGGATGAGCAGCCATCTATGATCACTCAGATAGACCGATCCCTCAGGAAATCAGCAATCCAATCACATAAACCGGCGGGCAGACCGAAGAAAGGAAGCTTGCCAATTAGGCTATCGTGGCAGACCCTGTCAAAGGCCTTTGAGATGTCAAGGGAGACCGCAAGGGTTTCCCCTTGCTTCTCGATGGCCTCAGTCCAAATGTGAATGGCATACGCTAGAAGATCCCCAGTAGACAGATTTCTCGGCAGCCGTATTGTCCCTTCTTGGGCACAGGTTGTACGTTAGCTTGCTTCCAAGCCATCGGCAATTTTCAGTCTCAAATGAAAGGCGAAATAGGCGTGTCAAGATCGGAGACAACTCAGGCGCACAGGACCTCAGTACGATTGCCGGTATCCCGTCGGGGCCACTATACTATGTTTCAGATAAATTTGCAATAAAGTACATTGACCTTTCCCTAATAACTCTTCGTAGGTACCTGAACAATTAAATATAAATCGTTTTTTTATTATTAGACAATGTTAAGGATCACGAGAGATGTTGATTCGGGACAGCTTTGAGTCATTAATTCCGTTTTTCAAATTAAAAATGTCAATAAATGTAGGTGGGTCAATGACCGTTATTGCACGTTTCTTTGGAGCAACCTATAGCCTTGTTCACGTCTAGGTTATGCAGTACCCTTTGGACATCCTTCTGATGAATGCGAATGTCCGACATAATCGACTCGCATCCACCAAGGGTACCAGGGGGCCTCGCGCCACCAGGATCTAGACGGGAAGATTCCGCAAACAGAGAGGCAAACAAGTTTGCTTTCTCCTCAGCGGAGTGGGCCAGCGACCCGTCGGGTTTCAGCAGTGGAGGTAGTGAGGGGCGGCAGAAGTTCAATTCAACCGACCTTAAGTTTGTTTCCAATTCGGCTAATGTGGTCAAACCGAGCCCTCCGCAACACCTTCTAGCAGGACTTGGCAGCCCTGTTGAAGGCTCTCTTCTTCTGACTCACGTCATTTCTTTTGCGCGTCTGAGCGTCGAACCATGCTAGGTACGCCGCGTGTTTAAGCGCATCAGCGCGATTGCACTCGGCACCAAACTAAGGACGAGCTTTGCCAGACAATGTTTCGTCAGAGAACTGAATGTAGTACTCCATTCACTGCCGCAACACATCCGTCACGGCGTCCCGCACGACGATACATCAGTCGAAGAGAAGCAAGTGGGCTTCCAAGAATAGCATGCGAAGAAAGATCACATGACATCCCAATCTGCTGACCTGTATCGCCAAATCCGCCTAGTGCCTCTAGGGCTAGGATCGGGCGGAGTGTAGACGGATACAGACTTCACCAGACGGTGGTCGGAAGTACCTAATGGTGAAGAAATCGATACCGAGTAACGGTTTGGACCTGTTGTCAGCAGAAGGTCCAAGCAATTGGCTGTGTGCGAATCAACATCCGGCACCCTCGTTGCCCCCTGGACCAACTGGGTGAGATTTAACGCTAGCGCTAGCTTATGTGTCTCTAGTCCAGCATGGTCTGTGCACTGGTATGGGAATAGCCACTCCTGATGGTGGGCGTTAAAGTCCCCCAGTAACACCAATTGAGCAGAAGGGTTCCGCTGCTGAGCCACATCCGCCGCCTCACTGAGGTATTGTGTGAGCCCAGTTGTCTCCAAATCACCGTTGTGCGCACGCAAATTGTGGGCTGCGGCGACATTTGAGTGCAACTATTTCGACCCAACTCCTCTGAATTGGCTACACTGCAGAGCATCGTACCGGAACACGGCCAGGCCATTTGGCAGTACGTCTTCGCCCAGTGGGTGGTCGTATCGGTCGAAACCTACCATCAGTTAGTGCCACCTGATTAGCACCACCCAGGGACCACGTGTTGGGACTCAGCGGGTATACTCCTACGGACGCGGGTGACTCGCCCCCAAAAAGCATGCCTGCTGTATGTATTTAAAAATTCTCAAGAGCGTTCAAATAGCATAAAACTGGTGTCCTTCAGCTCAAACATATCTATTATCTATCGCTAATGGCGATAAACGGGGTGGTGGTAGGCCACGTAGCATTATTTATAATTTTCGGCATCCGAAGATTTTATAAAAAAGTGTGTGTGTACATATGCACGTAAGAAGTTATACTTCTTACGTGCGTGGCGTAACAAGATAAAAAACAAAACTGTCACAAAGTTATACAAAAGGTTTAGGAAATGTCTTTTTGTTGATCCTGTAGAGGCTTGTAACTCGAGACGATGATGAGGAAACTTGATAGTTATTATTGAAACGCGGATTAGTGTTGGAAACTATATATTAACAATCCATGCAAAGAGTATAATAATAATTGAATCCATGTCTCAGCCTCCTCCTGTCGTGACGTCTGCTACAGAAAGACTTTGTCAAAAGACCAAGGTACAAAAGCATGGCAATAGTTAGTGCCGTAACAAAAATAGATGTGACGTTTGGAAACGCCACAAAGGAAAACAATCATTCTTCATGAACCACAGACCATAGCTAACTTCAGGGTGTCGGTTCTAGCTAACTTCAGGCATTAGGTTTTTTGTGACGGTGTGCGCGCGTATCGTAAAAATTTACTCTCACCATTTTTCCCTAACGCGCCAAAAGAAAAAGAATTTAAAAAAAAAAAAAACTTAACATATTGGTAGCTCAAAGAAAAAGGGAGTTCCTTGAACTTCCTTGCTCAAGAGGGGGACGTGTCACGTTTCATTCTAAGCAATTTTTTTCCAAAAGCCCAAGTTTTAATTTATTCAGTTGATTGTCAACAACGTCAAACGCCTCTGACAGATCACCGTGTCAGTGTAGCTGTTCTGTCACTTATGTTTTTATTTGACATTGCGTTGCTTCGTGTTGCGCTGTATTATTTATCAGAGGAAACAATTAAAATCATAACAATATCATAATCGTGCGATACGAGACGAGGCATGTTGAAAAGAGGTAAACAACTGATAGTGTAGTTACAGTATAAGCGTGTGAGCAAAATGTCTGCGTCTCCGTCGAGTCCCGATGCCGCGCATCCGCGATTTTTACAGAAACCCATTCTAACTCTCGGCGGTACAGTATTTCTGTTTGTTTTTAAATTTCCTTCTTAATTTCACCTTGTTTTAAAATCTTCTACTAACACTTCTCTTCATTAATGTTAGGTTAAACCACCTGTTTTTTCGGTGAATATAATATTGCTCATTATAATAAATTATTTGATTTTCTCTGTTTTCTCGTACCTACCTGTATTCTATTTTCCATAATTGCACAAAGCACATATTCATAGTTTTATATTTAAATACTTAGGTATCTTTTTCCTATGATAACCTCAGAATTTATATTAAAGAAATTAAAACTTTAAATCATTGTAATAAAGATTTGTTTGCCTTGAAAGTCTTTTATCTCTTACTTTGTGTCAATAATTTATGAGACAAAGTTATTAAGTACAGAATACACAATTTATCAAAGCAATTATGATAACATGATACTTAATAAAAAAAGAGTTGCTAACTGTATACAATCATTTTATTATGCATGTACTGTTTCACTGCTGTGCAAAGAATAGAAAGAGGCTTCCACACTTTCCATAATTCCCAGTTCAGTGTCCCTTATTTTATTTTTTTATTGTTGATAGGCACGCGTTTGACCACTATCTCACCTGATGGTAAGCGATGATGTGGTCCTTATTTCCAATTCCAAGGAAGTCATTCATATTATAAGTTATTATTTATGAACAGTGATTGGGGTAGGTAGAGCTATTTTGGTTCAATGACCATAAATGTTGATGTGCAATATGGAAATTCCCCGGGATTCTAACTGAAACTCCCGGATTCGAAAAAATAAATAGTTTTTTTTTTTTTTATAAGAAAAGTTTGTAAAGGCTATTGATACTTGTCTATCTATACAAAATTGTTACAGAAAATTAAAAATTTATATTATTTAAAAAATAAAGTTTTATTTTTATAATTTCATTAACCCGAAATGTGTCCGTCTTATACTTACACGTCGGAAGAGTGAAGGGATAATAATATTATTATGTGTTTGTTCATAATGCCTTAAGACGTTTGTAGCTTTTAACAAAGTAATTTCTAACTTATTTAATGATGTATATTTCAAATACCGGGATTCCGGGAGTGTCCATATTAAGACATCTTATCGCAAGTACAAGATTAACTCTTCTTGTTTCAGTTCGATTATCTTTGATTCCTTCAGCTACAAATAATTTAAAAACTGTTAACCCAAAGCTACTCAAACTTAATGGATTATTGTGGCAGTCAAACTGGACTATGTACTTAATTTATTTTAACTTCTATTGTTGTTAGTTTACTTTCTACTTAAAAGTTATTTTTAATTAGTACCAAGGCTTTTTATTTATTTGTATCAAAAAGTAAATTAATCCAACATCAAAAAAAAAAGAGAAAGATTTTTTTAAAACTGTTCTAAATTAAGTAACTTGCCAACCTTTCAAATATGATGGAAGGGGACACTGTCAAGTACCAAAAAAGGCACACACAGACGTATGACTTCTTTTTTTTTATTAATTTTTATTCATGACCATAGATTCAAGTCTTTCAGTCGGATACATAGTTATTAGGTGCAAAAACATTTCTTTTTCCATTAGAATGCAGATGCAACACATTCTAATGTATTTTGCAATATTTGGCAACAAATTTGTCGAGTCAGCCTTCTCGGCAAACTTCGCTGAGGCAGTCAATACTACAATAAAATTCTCAGCTCCATTTTACCGAGATCGCGCCTGTTTCAATGATTCCACATATTGTCCAGGTGCGTAGACAATTGAGACACTACACCAATTTTACATCACAATTAGGAATCAATAAACGAATAATAAAGACAGCCACTGGACTGCACTCGAGAAAATCCCGTCAAAAACTCCACGTATGACTTCACCGCCATTAGGTTACATGCATACAAAAGTAATAGCAAGTTCTTCCCACTCTTCCCCATAGTAACCAATTTTAATGCTGTCTTCAGAAAAACATTTATTTTAAGTGTTATTTGTTTTTTCTTAAAAAATGTAGAGATTGACAGTCCTACTGTACTAATAGTAGTCTACCTTCCTGTTTTTCTGCCTACCCTCATAACAAGATCTGACTTTATAACTGTATAAACTACATAAATGGTGGCATTTATTAACCTCCAAGTGAACCAGGAAAGGTCACTATTCTCAAGAACAGAATCTTACCGCCTTTAAAATATCTTGCAAAATTGACATAATGAACTGAACTGATTAGCTTTTCATTCATCTGCCTAGCCTTTTCCCAACTATCTTGGGGTCGGCTTCCAGTCTAACCGGATGCAGCTGAATACCAGTATTTTACATGGAGCGACTGCCTATCTGACCTCCACAACCGTTACTGGGTAATACGATACCCCTTGGTAAGACTGGATGTCAGACTTTCGGGCTTCTGACGACCCGTAACGTGATTAGCTCTTCATTAACAACTAAAAATATTTCCAGTAGTATGTATTTCATGATCTTATTGAAGTTATGTAAAATTGTATTCATTTTAGTTCATAGTAAGCAGGCAAGTTTACACTATATTTTATTTTCCAGGCTTAAGGATAGCCCTGGTCCAGTTGGCAGTGGGCATGGACAAGAAGAAAAATGTAGCTGCAGCAGTAGAACAAATACATAAAGCCAAATTAAATGGCGCCCAACTTGTGGCACTGCCAGAATTCTTTAATGCACCCTATGGCACTAGTAAGTAATACTATACATATACTACAAACTCTACTTTTAATGAAGAAATTATGTAGCAAATATAAATTCTCGAAGGTTTTTATAAGTCTGCTGAATTTGTGACTATAATTGAGTCTTCTCTCATAATGCTCATTTGCCCAATTCAAAGCTATAGGAATACAGCTACATAAATATAAATACTTTTAGGCATTGGTAAAAGTATTCCAATTTTTGGAATTCTTGCTGGATTAATAGTTTCAAAGTTCACTCACTTTATAGGAAAGTTGAGTCTAGTGCATTCGCCCATCTTTGTCTTTTTTTTATTGAGTGGGAAATAAATAAATAATTTCTCCCGTTGTGGGTGGAGCGGGAGGGCGTGTCAGACTCTTAGGCCGCGGGCACGAAGTCAGCAGCCGGTGGGGCGGCAACGGCGGCGGCGCGGGGAGCAGTGCGGCGACGCAGACCCGGTCACGAGGCCAGCGGGCAGATCGCGCGGCGCTAGAGCGGCGTAGTGTTGCGTTATGAGAAATTAGTGTCATTGTTCGCGAACAAGAGTTATTTAAATAATTTGATCCACCACGTCGGCGGGTATTTTGAAACATAGGTCGTTAAAAGCCAAAAAATAAAATAGACAACTCTACGTCAATGCAGAAGCGTGGGCACCGCTAAACCGCGGCATAGACAAGCGAAGACGTAGACAGAGGGTGACAATGAATTTTTAGGGTTCCGTACCACAAGGGTCCAAACGGAGCCCTATAGTTGTCACTCACGTGTCCGTTGTCTGTCACAAAATTTTGTTCCGAAGATTTTTATAAGTTCCCATTGACATACGAACTTGAAATTTGGTGATAATGTTTATTATTACGTATATAATATTTTAGGAGCAGTGGTGGCCCAGCGGTAAAGGATGATTCACGTTGAAGGTCGAAGATTGTCGCATACATTTAGTATGAAGTGATTCATGCTAGACCGTGCCCCGGCCGGGACACGGCCCGGTGGGCGACACGGTGTAACATGAACGTGTGCACCGGGGCCGGGGCACGGCCGGAAACAATTGCCGGTCAAACAATTGCATGGTCAAATATGATCCATGTTTGGCACAGCCCAGTGTTGCATGAATGACTAGCCCGGTGGACGTGCCCCGGCCGTAGGGCACGGCCGGTGCCAGTGGCGACACGGTGTAACGAATCATCCTTTATGGTCGCGACTTACAAGTTGTAGGTCGTGAGTTCAAACCCAGGCAGGTGCTTTACTTTTTGTAAATTATTTCATCACCACTGCTCTCAAAACGGTGAAGGAAAACGTCGTGAGGAAACCGGCATATCCTAGAACCAAAAATTCGAAGATATGTGACATCCACCAAACCGCATTGGGCCCGCGTGGTGGATTACGGCCCACACCCTCTCACAGAGAGGAGGCCTGTGCCTCAGCAGTGGGGACATTAAAAGACTGATGATGATGATGATGATTACGTATATTTTACTAACAAATCCCAATATATTGATAAATCAAATTTTTTCTTTGATAATTCCCTCATTTGATACGGAACCCTAAATGTGCGTAGTCCGAAACGCACTTCGCCGGTTTTTTGTAGTATTTAGAGTGTAATAGCTAAAAATCATACATTATTATAGAATACTTCAATGAGTACGCGGAGAGCGTACCGGACGGGGAGTCGTCGCGTGCCCTCCAGCGCGCGGCGATAGAAGCCGGCGTGTGTGTGGTGGGCGGCACGTTGCCGGAGCGCAGCGGAGACGACCTATACAACACGTGCACAGTGTGGGACCACTGCGGGAGACTTATCGCGCAGCATCGAAAGGTAAGAAAAACAGCCCGGTACCTCAGTTCCTATCCTAAAGGCTAACGGCTCTGAGAACGTCGAAGGCTATGGCCAACTTTTACAACTTGGCATGGCTTTTGCGCAGTGTTGTCATTAAGATCTGGATATTTCTCTCTATAATCTGTCTAGTGCTCATTTATTGAGAAACAGTATTTGATTTTACAATAGTGCTGAGTTTGCACCACACGGTGCAGATTTAATTGGTAACATGTACTATGTTAGAGCTGTCACTGAAACTGTTCAACATCTCGTCTAGTGAAATGTAATAGCCGTCGCCTATAGGCACCTCCTACGTGCAAGGGTTTGCCTAAACTCTGCGGATCTTAGAAGCTACGTTACCTTGTTACATGTGGCAACGATTTCACTGCCATCAAACAGAACCACTGCTATAGTTATAGCGTGGTGGTAGACAGAAATAAATCCGTCCTTCTCGGGTGGTACTTTACTGCAACACTTCGCTTTCAGGTGCACTTATTCGACATAGACATCCCCGGTAAGATAAAGTTCAAGGAGTCGGACGTGCTATCAGCCGGCGATCACATCACGACCTTCGAATACCTTGGCGTTAAGATAGGGCTCGGCATCTGTTACGACTTGCGGTTCTTTGAGATGGCGCAAATTATGTCTAAAGAAGGTAAGAAGCATAAAGCTGTTTTAAGGAGTCTGCTCATTACACCGTACCATACCGTGCTAGGAACGTGTCAGGCAAAACAGTATTGAAAAGTATGAGACGATGCCCACTAGACCATTCACCGTCCAACTCCGTCGCGTGCCAAGCACAGAGCGTGTCGGAACTGGAAAAATATGCATACATGCCAAACATACGCGCAGGTGGTGAAACGGTGAGCGTACGGGTTATAACCGCGTATGATGACCGTTATGCACTGGTATGATACGCTGTTGATACGTTCTAATAGGCATAGTAGTCAGTGTCATGTTTTTTTTTTTCGTGCTTAATACGTTCCTAGCACAGTCATGGTATGATACGGAGAAACAATCAACTTGGCTTTTTTTTTTGTTACCCTTTAAAGGCACGCGTTTGACCGCTATCTCACTTCATGGTAAGCGATATAGTGGTCGAAGATGGAGCACGCTTGCCTAGAAGTAACCTATTCGCTCTTGACTTAAAGACTCCCAGCTTATCGCAGTCTATTGCTGTTTTGTAATTTCTTTTGGTTTTTGCTTAAGGTAATTTTTGGCGAAGAGGTGAACAACTGCCTCGTAGATAGATGCTCATGCCACTGTAAGGTGGCAATCGTTCTCGACTGTTGTGGTACGGTAGTCGCGTTTAACTAATCGTTATTATATGGGCTTACAGAAGCCTTAGAGCATTACCACGACAGTCGATCGATGGTGGTAAATTTAGTCGTTCTTATCTCGCCCCTCCGCCTTGTCAGCTATAGCACAGATAATATAATACTAGCGTACAGATTCCTCATCCCATACAAACAAACGGTACCGCCGTAACTACGGGTTTTCCACTTGCACAAGCAACTTTTGTTCTTCGTTCAGGCCCGTCCACTACACCTCGCTTGATGGTGTTAGCAGCGACGGCTTGCAAGTTGAATGAATTTACATAAAGTCTTACCAATATTTTCTCACACATTGAGGAATTACTACATAGTGTTTTTGGCACTTCATAACAGTTTTATTGTTTCAAAATGTTTCACTATACAAATTTTAAAGAGGCGAATGGACAAGTTCTGAAACTTCAAACAGCGCCATCTATTGGTACGAGAAATATAAATGCCTAAGAATTCATTCCAATAAACATCTAAATTTGAATTAGGAGCCAACTATTCCACAATTTTATGCTTAGGGTAGTTTATTAAATAAGAAAATACAGTTTTTACCATATTTTTTTTCATAATATTAATGTTACTTAAACTTCAATAAGACATCGATGCACATTACGCCATCTATTGTTTGTTTGTTTGAACTAAATTTTCTTTGTTTGAGATGAGACCCCGTGGCTATATTAAGCAAAGCTCTTATCCCCCCCCCCCCTTGTATGCTTATCATATAGAATAATGTGAATGCGAGAACTATGTATGTCGTTATATTCATGTAGATTTTATGATTGTCTGGTAGTTTGAGTATTTTTGCGGCCTACTCAAATATCCTTATTTGGTATTGTTCGTCGGTTCGTTGAGCTCCTCAAAGTTCTGAGTTGAGCTTCGCGATGACTGACAAATGCTTGCACTGTCTGGACAGGTCCACTCGAATTTGTGTGTTGCTTTCTTCAAAAAGCTCATCCCAGACATAAACGTACATGGTTCTCATATGATTTAACAGTGTACATTGTATGGATTTGAACACTTTAAAAGAGACTTTGACCTCTGAGTTTGTTTCGGTGTTTCTACTCAGGGTAGTTAGCTAGGAAACACCGGCCTCATCTAGTTTAAACTGACAAAAAACATTGACGTATAAAAGTGTTCCTTGTAACCTACGAGTATTTAGTGAATAAACATCATTTATCATTTATGTAAGCATTGGTATAATTTTCACTCGCGCGGTACCTGTACCCTGTTTACCAGTTACTTTGGTTATTTCATTCTTAACCATAAAACCGCGTGAGAGCGAGGAAGCAATAATCAATTATATTGGAAAATATCTGGAAGGATTGTCGAAATTGAACATCCCATCCACACGCACAAAACATTTTGAGAACACATTCATTGTGCTTACAGCTAGGGAGTGCAATTCCCTGCCGGAGTCTGTGTTTCCTAATAGCTACAACCTGAGAGTCTTTAAGTCAAGAGTGAATAGGTTACTTCTAGGCAAGCGTGCTCCATCTTCGACCGCATCATCGCTTACCATCAGGTGATATGGTGGTCAAACGCGTGCCTATAAACAATAAAAAAAATATGTCAAGACAAAAATTTGCAAATTTTTTCATATTGCTGACGTAATCGCCATTCAGACCCCTCTCTCCGTCTCCCATGTCATCAAAATAAGCAAAGCAAAGACCTTTTTTGTTGCTTACGTAATACTTGAACGGCCCCAATGGATCAGTCGATGTCGATCAACAGATCCTACTACACCAATCAACCGATGGACGTCGACCACATAGGTATCCTTTTTTTTTTGTGGGGTTGGAAATCATCCTATGACTTCTCCCGCTCTGAGTGGAGCGGGAGGGCGTGTCAGACTTTTACTGACTAAAATCCACCCCCGTTCCTTCCCTGCCCTGAGTGCCCAGGGGCGCGGTAACTCTGTTTCGAATTTATCCACGACCCCTGGGCAGATAGGTACCCTTAAAGTATTATCCCTCTTTTTGGTGCTTCTCCATTGTTTGGGTCAGATGCCACCAGAACTTGAAAACCCTCTAATGACTGATAACCAAAACTTATTACCCGCAAATTATTCCAGGCTGTTCCGTCCTCATCTACCCTGGTGCCTTCAACATGACGACCGGCCCTCGACACTGGGAGCTCCTGGGCCGAGCCAGGGCCAACGACCTGCAGCTATGGGTAGCTCTGGTCAGTCCTGCCAGAGACCAGGACGCTGATTATGTGGCGTGGGGTCACACGATGCTGATCGATCCGTGGGGGTCTGTGGTTAAGGAGTTGGATGAGAAACCTGGGCTGTTGTGTGCTGATGTTGGTGAGTGCTCATAATACTACTTCTAATGATTTATGATCTTCCACTGACTTTATCTTGTCACCAAAATAACATTCTGATATCTGTTGTTATAATTGAGAATATAACGATGACGTGTAATTGGAATAGGCGATGAAATAAGCAAAGTGGCTGGCCAAAAATGGCTTACACTGGCAAGACCGTAAAACTTGGCGTTGGCACAGACTGAAGCAGGCCTTTACCCAAAGAGGATTTCTTAATTATCATCATCATCTTCCTGCCCTTATCCCATGTTACTTGGGGTCGGCGCAACACGTTTTTTTCTTCCATTCAGTCCTGTCAGCCGTCACGCTATCACTAACTCCCTTTTCTTTCATATCACTCCTCACACAATCCATCCATACTTTCTTTGGCCTCCCTCTCCCTCTCCATCCATCCACATTTATTCCTCTTCTTCCCTCTCTTCATCCCTCCTCTTCACATGACCATACCCAGATAAACGGTTCCCTTTCAACTTTTCTGTGACTGGCGCCACTTTTAAACTACCTCTAATGTACTCATTTCTCACTTTATCCATTCTCGTTACTCCACACATCCATCTCAACATTCTCATCTTCGCCACATGCAATCTTTTTCATCCGTCTTTTTCACAAAGTGTCTTTTTCAAAGAGGATTTCTTAATTAATCATAATTAATTCACTTTTAGTTTAGCTGTAAATGTAATTTATTAGAATAAAGAGAAAGAAAGAAAAGAAAGACGTTTATTTGCGGTAAACATGACTAAGAAAGACCAAACACAACAAAAAAATAAAAAGCTGAGGAAAGCGGCCATCGCTCAGCACAATGCTGCGACCCTATGCGAGACTGAGCCACAGCGCTGGTTTTCAGCTACAACCGGCGCTAACAGGCTTTTTTGTTTTATAATTGAAGTGGATTGCTATAGATTGATGATGATGATCATAAACATCTAAAGGACATGGCTAAATTGAAGTATGGACGACTGCCCCCGCAATGAAAACGCATGTATAAACATGGTACCTAGCAATATGTAATGCTAAATAGCTGAAATTAGTATTTTGTAATTTAAAAAGGTTCAGGAACTTTTAATATTTGCACAATCCTAAAAACAAAATCGCGCAACTCCTACGACAAAGGTACAAAAACTTCAAACAATGACATTGCTATAAACTTTTATCTAGGCGTTTTAATGTGTCTGCGACGATTTTTATTGATAATTGTGTTTTTGACTGGCGATTTTGCACTAAGGTACTTGAAGTAAATATCTACATAGGGGTAATTGCAGCAAAAAAAAACTTGATACAACGAACTTTCGGTATATAATCCCCAGCTCTCCAGCGAAAATCAAAATAATATAAGTATTCTGTTGTAAAACCTAAACTACTTATCCAAATGAGTTGAAATAAAGACAGTATTCACAGACAATGTAAATAATATTATGGCTGAAATGATGAACGTATTTGAAAAAGATCTTAGATTAAAGCTAGAACTACATTAGACCGACGCACACGTTTAACACGCCTGATTTGTACGTAGACGTTGCGTGGCGTGGATCAAGTGTAGCTCTACAAGTCTAGTTTCCATATAAAATGAAGGAGATCGACGCGCCCAGATCGGCGTGTGGCACACGACGTGTGCACAGTGTAGTTCTAGCTTTACTGACCCAAATATTTGTAGATTTCTGTATTGAGGTAGGTAGTAGTAGATTTATATATTTATTTATTCGGTAAGTCTTATTAGGACATTATATAAAAAAGAAGCTGGAGATGATAATGTGTTCTGATGTCTTGCCCAACCAAGATACCAGATCACTGTCATGACATGACAACAACAGCCTAGAGTTCTGTTACCCACAATACAGCTGCAGTAATATGGCAGTATGTCATCTAAAGTGTTGTTTGTGGGTTCGCTTTCATATAAAGTATACACATAGCATATTTTTTGACCGATATGCCTTGATTTTATTCGGCCTCTTAAAAGCGTTCAAACGTCTGACGTTTTTTTTTCATAGAGTAGAGATGGAATCTGATTTAAATCGATAAAATAATCGAATGGACTGACAGAAAAAGAAATTGTTTTTGTTGACCTCGACGGACAGAAAATATGTATTAAGATTGTGCGCCTGAAGTGTTAGCAATACGCTTATCCAGATATAATTAATCAATTAAGTAGTTTCAGAAAATAAATCGTTTTGATAACTGTTGTTAAATATCGATTGAAGTTCAACTTATTCGATTTAGCATTTTGGTAATGCAATATGTCTCTTCCCTAGCTGTCAGTATTCCTTGACCTTGTCATGTCAAACCAAAACAATACAATTAAGAAACTTTTTTATGTTTATTAGTTCACGAAAGTTCTAAGAAATTATTAAAAACTAAATAATTCATGAATGAATATTTAAATATTACTGGTTAGTGTGAGGTTCCTATTTGTGCTAGTCATGTTGGGGGCAGTCGTTTAGCCATCTCTTTTGAATTAGGAGCCAATTATTACACAATTTTATGCTTAGGATAGTTTATTAAATAAGAAAATACAGTTTTTACCATATTTTTTTTCAAAATTTTAATGTTAAGTAAACTTCATTATGAAATCGATGCGTATTACGCCATCTATTGTTTGTTTGTTTGTTTGTTTGAACTAAATTTTCTTTGTTCGAGATGAGACCCCGTGCCACAGTGTATGGTGTACATACGATTAATGAGTGCTACATAAAATCTAGCCGTCTGTGAATAAAATATACGTCTGAACTCGTCGTGTGTTTTATCTTCATCCAACTCCTCGTCTACGGTCCTCCTACTCGTCCATCCTCTTCGTGTCACCACCTCCGACCTCCGCAACGTGACATATTTAGTTCTGAATTCAAATTATTATTCACGATAAATCTAATAATTGATGGACAAAATTAGTATTCGTTTGTATTCGGCAATACGATAATTGCCGAAGGACATTAAGAAAATTGTTGTACTGTACTGCTATGCAGATAGATGTTAACAGTCAAGTATGGGTCTAGTCAAACATTACTCGTTATAATATTTTACAAATCTAACCGATTAACGATGCACCTGTCATGTAATCTCTTCACCACTCATGTTTGACTGGTAGACAAAGCCTTTTTTTGGGGTGGGATTCGTGCCTGCGTGCATGGGCCGCTGCAAAAAGCTGAGCGTTAGCCGTTTCGCGTGGTAGTGGCGCATATATCCGTCTAGGATATATTTTGTATTAATTGTTTATGTATTAAAATGTATGTGCGTCGCTTTCACGTGAATAAACAGTTTTTCTTTCTTTCTTTCTTTTCTTTCTATTAACTTCTCGAGCAGAGCGGGAGGGCGTGTCAGACTCTTACTGACTAAAACCCACCCCCTGTTCCTTCAGTTGCCTGTGACAGTGACTCTTTCAACACACTCCCGCGGGTGGTAGAGAATGCCTAACGCATTAAGAGCCGATTTCACCAATTCTAAACGCCCAATTTTCGACGTTTAAGCTCGCTTAAACGCGTTTAACCGCTGTCACAAAGCTGAAGAGGTTGTTTGTTTAAACGTGCTAATCTCAGGAACTACTGGATCGAATTGCAAAATTATTTTTGTGTTGAATAGTCCATTTATCGAGGCTGTATAACTTCACGCTGCGACCAACAGGAGCGGAGCATCAATAAAAAATGTGGTAAAAACGGGCAAAAAATTCCTTTTTAGAGCTTCAGTTGCGTGCGCTGCATAAACGGTTAAATTTACGCAAAAATTATGTATGACGGAATTGTTCTCCTTTTAAAGTTTAAAAAAAAAGTCCGCGATAGCATATGTCTATCTTTTAAGGTTAACTCACTATAATTATTATTTCGTTTATTCATCTTTCTTACTTATTAAATACATTTTTAAATATTTCTTAAAAAATAATATATAAAAAATATTTAAAAATATAAAAAAGTAGCCCACCGGTATCGGGAACAGGGTCCAAGCTACCGGTGGTCAGGGCTCCATAGAGAGGAACCGCCTGACAATGCGAGCCGTGTCCAGAAGTACTGCTTTCTGAATCAAGCCCTTGATCCAGCCCCCTAACGAGAGCCTCCTGAGGTGTTGGTCGAGGCTCGTGGCTATTAAGCCGTTGGCTGATTAAGATTGATTACTGATTAATTATTATTTTTTATTGTACAAAAAAAGATGTAAAATAAAATTACGCTAAGCTTAGTTCAGTAAAACTTAGTTTTTATAGCGAATGGTGAAATCGGCCCAAAATCCGCTTGTGTACTGTAGGACCCCAAGGCACCAGTACGGCCTGCAGGGATCCTGGGACGTTCTTCGAAGTTCGGGGTATGTCGCACTCCCTGGCAACGCGAGAGTGTGGTGTATGAGAGTGACTGCTAACGGTGTATAGTGTTACAAAGAAAGAAGAATAGGGCACTCAGAGCAATTATATTAAATGGGTTAAATTAATACATGTGCCCTCTTCGGCCAGGCAAGCAGAATTGATCCCTAAAACAAATGTCATGCCTACACCTTCTAAATTCAAACGGCTCTCCAATAACTCTCCAACAATCTTACCAGCCAGTTGAAGGCCGGTACAGACCCGCTAAGATTAGGCTGTGACTACAATTGTCACAGTACCTTGGTTTTGTGCATGAAGTTTTAGTAAATAAATGTTATACGTTCCAGATCTGAGGATGGTAGAAGAAGTTCGTAGTCAAATACCAGTGAGGAGTCAAAGGAGAACGGATATCTATGACACCGTCAGCCACTATGACGACTCATAACCAAAGTTTATTAAAACAGCTATGAATAAGGTATGTGCAATATGAAAGGAGGCGGTGTATAGTTGTGAAACTGTCAGTTTCATTTGATTGTACTTTTTTAATTTAAAAAAGGCGAAGTAAAATTATGTGAATTTTATGACGCGTTTGTCCTTAGTATGATAGTTCTATATAGGGTGACTGGTAATTAGTGACCGATACTTAAACACGTGATTGTACTCATGATTATTAACAACTTTCCCAAAAAAACTTTTTTCTTTAGCGCGCGTGAGGGCAGTGACCGCTGCAATCAGCTGTTAGACGCGGTCTCGTATCGTACAGTGCACGGCTCTCAAGCACGCTTGGCCGGGCACCACGTGCCGTTTTCGGTGTACTTACCTAAGCAGTGTAGGTACCTACATGTTTCGGTTGTTGCTAAATTAAAAAAAATTTTCAAAGACAGCGTGTTTGACTAATACTTTTAAGATGCAACGTATATCCGCATAACTACAAAATATCTAGGAACGCGCGCGCCGTAACATTAAAAGTAGGCACGATCTATCAGCTGATAGTCTGACCTCGGGAAAGGGCAAATGTGCTAGCAGTAGCGTCTCACGCTCCCCCGCCGCCCGCACCGCTCCCTTTGCCTCAGTGCTAACAGCTGATCGCGGCGGTCACGCGCGCGCTAACTTATATAAAAAAAAGTTTCTTTGGGAAAGTTGTTTGTAATCATGAGTACAATCACGTGTTTAAGTAACGGTCACTAATTACCAGTTACCCTATATATAGAAAATAAATTTACTTATTAGGTAAATAAATGGGATATATAATAAAAAGGGGATATATACATATATAAACGTTATTATAATCAAATTTATCTACATGATAAATTCTATATGCGGTCTACATGGATAAGTGTATGTAATATACAAAATATTTGTGAATTTTATAATATTTATAATAATGAGTCTGTGTGAGTCTTCATTGAAAAATGGCCCAAGATGAAATGTATTTAATTCAATAGAAATAGGAAGAGAACAAGCAATACAGTTTATTAAAATATATTAAAAAATAACATGAATTTTTATATTTTTATTTAATATATTAAATGTTACTATCAAAATATGTTACTGTATTATAGAATTTTTATTAAAGTTTTGAATTTCTGTATAGATTGTGGTTTTTCTTAAGGTATGTTTGTAATATTTGCAACACTTCTTCGCCGCAACCCCAGAAGAGTGTGAAACCGCTTCCACCTGCAAAATAAAATAACAAAACTTGCTTAAAAAAAAAAAAAATTGACAAAATCCGTAGTTGGTTGGTTCACAAACAACTTAAAAACTAATGTTAGGACACACAGGTAACTGTATGAACAGGGGTTTACTTATTCAAAGTCTGACACGCCCTCCAGCTCCACCCAGAGCAGGAGAAGTCATTGGGTGATTTCCCACCCCAAAAAAGGACTCCACAAAAAAGGACGTCACAGTGGCATCCTTTGCAAGTTCAGGTAATAGCTTACCACTTACTGTAGACTTGCTATTATTATATCTAGCTTGTACTGTCCCACGGCTGGACAAAGGCCTCCCTCAATTCCTTCCACTGTCCTCGGTTCTGTGTCACCTTTTTCCAATTCATGGACCTGCTATAAGTAGTTAGGACCTGCTATTAGTCGGCACGGTTGGCGTAGTGGTTGAGCGTTCGGCTGCTGCGCTGCGTGTCGCGGGTTCGATTCCCGCACGGAATAAATATTTGTATGGCCTACAGATAGTTGCTCCGGGTCTGGGTGTCTTGTGTATGTCAGTTTAAATGTTTGTGAACGCACCCACGATACAGGAGTAATTCCTAGTGTGGGGCAACGTTTTATATAAAAAAAAAATCTAAATATTTCCTTTCCAGGCTTAACGTGGTCGGAATATAGCCCAGTTATCTATTTGCGACGAGAGCAATACTTAAAATTGCTTAAGTCTACTTATTTTACTTCAATCCTATTAATATTATTTATTATCAGATGGAAAATCAACAGCTTGACATAAATACAATATTTATCCTACAAAAAAAATATATATATATATACGGTCGAATTGATAACCCCCTCATTTTTGAAGTCGTTTAAAAATAAGAAACATTAAGCCAATTATAGGTTTTCACGACTAGCTATACAGTAATATACTATAAGATCTTACACGGCAACTCATCAAGAATAGAAGAGCTGAACGAATCGGGATGAATATTTGGCACAGGGATAGATTATAGTGGGGGAATTTCTAATTCCACACTGGCAAAGCCGCTGGGAGAAACTAGTTATAAATAACTTTATTTTATTTATTGAAAGGTTCTCGTTTGACCACTATCTCACGTGATGGTAAGCGATGATGTGGTCGACAATGGAGCACGCTTGCCTAGAAGTAACCTATTCACTCTTGTCTTAAAGAGACCCAAGTTATGTTCGCAGAAAACAAAGACACTAGCAAGGAATTCCATTCCTTAGCTGTAGCACTTCATAACAGTTTTACTGTTTCAAAATGTGTCACTATACAAATTTTAAAGAAGCGAACGTATAAACTTTAAAACTTCAAACAGCGCTATCTATTGGTACAAGAAATATAAATGCCTAAGGACTCGTTCCAATAAACATCTAAATTTGAATTAGGAGCTAATTATTCCACAATTTTATGCATAAAACACAGTTAAAACTGTATTTTCTTATTTAATAAACTACCCTCATCCATATTTTCTTTTTCAAAATATTAATGTTACTTAACTTCAATAAGAAATCAATGCATATTACGCCATCTATTGAAAATTATTTGAACTAAATTTTTTTAGCTCGGGATGAAATCCCGTGCCATTGCTGAAGCGCCTTAGCTGTATCCTTTTAGGTATCACAATCAAAGTATTCACAAAACGTTTAAAAAAAAAGTGTTAGTTTACCATGTCCATAGTTGTGTATGTATAGTTTTCCGTTCCTCTCCTCTGGCTCCAATCTGACTGAATCTCGTGATGGCCTCAGCCCTGCCCAATAGTTAACAATATCCGCACCCTGTAATTATATTTCAAAGTATTATTTTCTAATATCATAAAATTGTACCTTAAATCCCAGAAGAAATAGGCACAAGTGTTTTTTTTTATGCCCCTAGGCATAAAAAAAAAACACTAGGTAGCGGATAAATTCTTAACAGAGTTACCACACCCCCGGGCACTCAGGCAGGGAAGGAACAGGGGTGGGTTTTAGTTAGTAAGAGTCTGACACACCCTCCTGCTCCACCCAGAGCGGGAGATGTCATTGGATGATTTCCCACTCTGACAAAAAAAAAAACACGTATTTTGCCTAAGACATTCGCCTGATTTTAAGTCCCACAATATGTGCTTATTGCTATATGTATTATCTCACTTACATAACTACAATCACTAGGTTTTCTTTTGAGAAATTCTTAGGAATACATATCCTGGACTTGGGAGTAAAACCTGAAACCAAGGACTTGTTCGTCGCACATAGACCAAACACTTCGCGCATAGGTCCAAACTAATATTATAAAGAAAGTATTTATTCTGTTTGTCTATTATTTTTTTCACGTCTAAACTGCTGATCGGATTTTGATGAAGCTTGGCAGTCAAATAGAATATGACCTATATTAGGACATAGGATACTGTTCTTTCCTCGGGATGGTAAAAAACCGGCCGAGTGCGAGTCGTATTCGGGTTCCGTTACACGTCCTTGTTTTGGGTCATAGAAATTCACCTGTGTAAGAAATTGCAACTGAACCGGTCCAGTAGATTCGGTGCAAATTAGCTGTGACAGACGGACTGACAGACAGACGCACGAGTGATGCGATAAGGCCTCCGTTTTTACATTCGGATGTTGTGAACCCTGAAAAGTTATCGCGGGCGAAGCCAGGAGAAAAAGCTTGTTAGAAATAATGAATGTCTCTTACTTCAAGTCCAGGCATCATTTTCTTGCATCCTTTCAATATGAAGTCGGTGTCTTTTGGGTCTATTTGAGTGTTGAAGTCTTCTTTTTGATGAGTGCCACCTAGCACAACTGTCTTAGCACTGGAAATAAAGTAAAGTAAAAATTGTTTTGAAAACGCAATTAGGATATTTTAAGAAAGTGACTCATATTAGCAGTAGGAACTAGGGAGTCTTAGTCAGTACCTTAATAGCATTTATTGCAGGCATTTGGTTGGGCCAACAATAAATGCTATCATTTTATTGTTGGCCCAACAATAAATGCTACTAGGGATATGAGTCCGACATACTTATTACTCCGTTCTTCCCAGACGAATAGTATTCATGAGAAATTTCCCATATAATAATAAATTAGAAGTAATAAAAAGAACCGGTCAAGTGCGTGTCGAATTTCGCACATTTATGGTTCCGTACCAAATAAATATCAAAGAAAAAATCTGATTTACTCGTATCAATAAAATATTGGTATTTGTTAGTAAAATATACGTAATAATAAACATTATCATCAAATTTCAAGTTCATAGGTCAATGGGAAGTTAGAGGAGCTCGTGGCTAGAGTAATAACAGCCGCACGGGTCGATCCATCAGGTTAAGCTACGCTTGCCGGGGTTGGTCCATGGATGGGTGATCATTTTTACATACCGAGACTCCTCCGTGCTCGGAAAGCACGTTAAGCCGTTGGTTCCGGCTGTCAATCGTGGATCGTTGACAGTCGTTACGGGTCGTCAGAAGCCCGAAAGTCTGACAACCAGTCTTACCAAAGGGTATCGTATTACCTAGTAACTGGGTTGTGGAGGTCAGATAGGCAGTCGCTCCATGTAAATACTGGTATTCAGCTGCATCCGGTTAGACTGAAAGCCGAACCCAAGACAGTTGGGAAAAGGCTAGGCAGATTTGAGGTCAATGGGAAGTTAAAAAAATTATTCGGAACAAAATTTTGTGACAGACGACAAACAGACGGACGGACACGTGAGTGACAGCAATAGGGCTCCGTTTAGACCCTTCGGGTACGGAACCCTAAAAAAAAGCTTTAGACCCTCGTCATCATGTGTAATGGAAAGTAATGATAAAAAAACATGCTAGCCCAAATTCAACTGTCCTATCATTTACTGAGCGTAATATTATGTTGGATATTCATCCTACGTCTGGAGTTGTCTATTACACGGACCTTGTGGAAACTAGAACGAATTTCCGTGCGTTCAAGCGTTTTTGCCATATCTATTATTGGAATCAAGTGTAACAGCACACAATTTTAGGACCCATTAATATTAGTGTTTTTAACCAGTGGTGTTTGGCAACTGGGCTTACCCCAGTTGTAAAAACCCTCTGTGCCTAATGGCCTAGTTTTGTTCTGTCTCCCGCTTGATTAGGAGAGAAGTGGAAATTATGTTTTTCTTACTCTTCCGCTGTCTTTTCTGATTAATTTCGTTGCGGGACCCAAGACTGTAATCGTTTCTCTGGGACTCGTCGAGCTTCATTGCCTCCGCGTTTTTTCTGGTGGTCGCCACTGTTGATTCTGGCTTACAGGAGTTACAGTGGTTTGGGAATAGTGTGGCGGGCTTGTCCTATAATTTGCCATCAGGGAGTTCCAGTCCCTACATCCCGGCGCCATCATCAGATCAGCTCGATGGTATCATAATATTGCATTGTTACCGGACTAACATAGGTATGCCAAATTTCATCTCTATCAGAAATCAACGGAAAGGTGTGGTCATATTTTAGGAACTGCATCTGCCCATCGATATGAATAACTTTCTTCTAGAAAATCCGAAGAAATTAAAAAAAAAATTTTTACCTCCCATACAAATATTAATCAGCTGATGATAACTTTATATGGAAAGTTCAATTTTTTTTTTGGGATTTTTTTATTTTTTCTTAGAGAAAGTTGTTCATTTCAATGGGCAGAACCGGCTCTTAAAATATGACCACACCTTTCCGTTACACCCTGTATATAGGGTGACTGGTAATTAGTGACCGATACTTAAACACGTGATTGTACTCATGATAACTAACAACTTTCCTAAAGAAACATAGTGAGACAGAACGGTGTCACGCGGCTAACAGCTGGTAGGTAACAGGCGCGCACGCGCAAATTTCATACGGCTGTTGTGATAAAAGCGAATGAGTATAAAAAAAATGTTTCTTAGGGAAAATTGTTTGTTATCATGAGTACAATCACGTGTTTAAGTATCGGTCACTAATTACCAGTCACTCTATATACAGGGTGTAACGGAAAAGTGTGGTCATATTCGCGTTCGTGGCAGTACCAACACTATACTGGGTGTTTTTACTGATAGGTGGGAGTCCTCCATGCTGCAAAGGTGGGTGCGGCTTCATGCCGTAAAATGATTTTATTGTGCAATACTAACATTAGCTCTTAAGTAAATTGTTACTAACAAAATATGGACCTGGTCTGAAAATAAATGTTTATTATTAAAGGAGAAACTGACTAACTGACATATCAAGGCACAGCTGGCACGTGAAACTTTGCACACGGTTTCCTTTTGTAATGTAGGGGAGCACTAAAGAATGGGTTCTTGGAAATTCATCCCCTAAGGGGTTAAAGTGAGGGTTGAAAGTTTGTATGAAACTTGATGATCAAATTTGAATTTAAGACAGCGGAAGTGCTTATTCCATGCTGCCGAAGCCGCTGGCAGAAACTAGTCTTACATACGAACATTGCAAGTTAAATAAACACTTGTAAAAAAGCAATGTAGGCAACCAACATCCATTCTCACTCGCGCCATTCCCATCTAGCAGGAGCATTCGCTAACTCAGTTGACATCAATTTGATAGGCACTTCGCCGTACGTTGCTGCTTTGACATATAGGAAAACCGTAGTGCCTATTATAATCGATGTCCACCGAGCAATGTACTGCATAGTGCATATCAAATTGATGTCAACTGAGTTAGCGAATACACCTGGTTAGACTCGCGATCGACATAATGTTGCCCGCCCCCCTCGCCACTGGGTGTCCGACATTCCGGCTTCCACTTGTGCTTCATCATCATCAGCCTATAGTAGTCCACTGCTGGATATAGTAAACTAATTGCACGCCATTCAGCTCGGTTCTCGGCAACTCTCATCCAGCTGCTCCAAGCCACCCTGCGAAGATCATCGCTCCACCTAGCCTGAGGGCGGTCTGCTTGCCAACGTTAAGGGCCTACCTTCCCGTAAGTGGCGCCCTCATTGAATAAAAATTCGTATCTTAGCATAGAAAATAAAGATAAAAGAATCCTATGTTGCGTTTGTTACAAATAGGATAAGGTATTTTTATGTTGTTAAAACAGGACTCTAAAGTATTTCGTATCCAAAGTAGTAAGCAAGTGTCAAAAACGGCCGTTTTTGGTACTTTTGCTACGAACCTTTACTACCTGCTTTTACTACTTTGGATACGAAGCACTGAGTCCTGTTTCAATAACGTAAAAATACCCTAAGCTCTTTGTAACAAACGCAATATAGGATTTTTTAATATTTATTTTCTACGCTTTGCTACGATTTTTTATTCACTTGGCGGCTATATACGTCTTAAAATAACATCTTACTTTGGTATGATGTAGAGTCCGCTTTCCTCATCAATGATGACTTGATTGATCCATGGAGCCACGACCTACAAAAAAAATTGTCATTACCATCTTATGTACATGTGAATTTATAGTGTATTGCGTTCATAAACACTCAATTTAACAATAGTATGGTCGTGCTCAATAAATAACATTAAAAATAATTCTTTTCTGAAAACAGCGTCAAGTTTGGTTATTAAATGAAGCAGTTAATAGCATTTCAAACATTGGTATAACGAAGAGCGGAGGCGTGGTAGGGATATTTCGCTATCTCTTTTGCACGCGCGTTACCAAATGGCGGTGACGTCACACGTCACTGTGTGCATCCATTTTACCCGATTGCGCGACGCAAGGGAGGGCAATGTGTTTATCAGCCTATGTATGTAAGTTTGTACATTTGTGGCACTATAGAGACCAAACGCGTGGGCTGGTTTTGATAATTCTTACGTCAATTGATTCATCTTAACCTTGCGAGTGCTACTAAAGACATGACAGTAATTGAAATACAGTATGGCGACAACCAGACGCCATATTGTGAAAAAGAAAAAAAAAACGACGAACTGTATTAAGTGAGGTATCAAAATAAAGGGTTCGAGGATGCGATTCTAAAAATATAACTCACAAAGATGTAGAAAATGAAAAAAAAAATAATATTTAAAAAAACCTGACAGTAAAAAACAACAAAAAAGGTCCAAACAAGTCACTTCTAGTCTGATGCAGTTGGTGGCATGAAATCAATAATTGAACTTAAATAACTGCCACCAACTGCATCAGACTGCTTGAAAAGTGATTTATTTGGAACTTTTTAGTTGTTTTATACGGTCAAGTTTTTTGAAAATATTCAATTTTTCTATTACTTGACTGTTTCCCCTTCCACCAGCTTTGAAAGGTTAGAAACTTAATTATGAACGGACTTGAAAAAATGTTTCTAATTTCGGTTTTGAGTGAGGCACTCAAAAATTTACACCGGCCTCATCTAGCTAAAACGGACAAAACAAAAATTATGACGTGTAAAAGTGTTGTTAGAACCTACTTACAAAAATAAAATCATTTATCATTTAGGGCAATTATCCTGTCTTCTTTAAGTGTATTCCAAAACATGCTCACCCTAAGAACCTGCCCTCTTATAGGCACCACTCGGTCGTCAGGCACGAGGAACCTGGCTCCTATGCCAGTACAGTTCACCACCACATCATATTGGTCTAACAGTGGGTCTTGCAGGGATGTCAGCTTCGCTTGTAAGACTTTGCCGTTAGCTTGCTTGAATCGCTTAAGGAAGTGAGCGAGTATGGTCGACGGTGAAGAGACGAATGTTGTGAACGTTTGGCCGGCTCTGAAAAATAAATAGAAGAAGGATAAATAACAGGATATATACAGGCTGTAAGGTACATAAACGCACATACCTACGTGTACCAGTGATTCAGTACATGATTATGGACCCCCTAGCGTTGGAATTTTTCTTCGGCTTTTTATAATTTTGGAAAAAAAAATCTGCGTTTTTTTTTACATTAAACTGTATAAAATCGTTATACCTATCTACTTCAATGACATTTTTAATTAAAAAATAATTAATTCGCTTTTTTCGCAAAAAAACGCAATGTAAATAAAATTACAAGAAGCTCCCTGCTCAGCTGATTTCCTAAGTTAACCGGAGGTCATCGCGGGCCCAGTAGGTACGCACGCAACATCGGCCAAAGACCGCCGACGTTTCTTTGTCGGCAAATGCTCATACAGACCTATGAATCTAACAGACGCGACACGTTAGGCATTTTAAGTGTCTATAAAAATTGATATCCTATTGACTACTTTTATTTGAACTTATTTTGAGGGGAGGTTATCTTTATTATATTTTTAGTGTATTTTCTTCTTTGGAAGTCGGTTGTTTTTTTGTAAAAAAAGTTTTTAACTATATATACTGCCGGCCTTTTTGCTCTTAATAATATGGTTTCGTTTTATGCACCTGCCATGTTATCTCTCCACCACCCTTGGCTTGGTTAGTTCATTCCCATTAGTTCGATTCGAGAATTTTTTTTCTCATCTGTTCGACCGTCGAACTAGTGAGAACTTTTTTTCTCATTTGTTCGACCGTCGAATTAATGTACTCGCGTTTGAGAGCATTTGCCATCGCATCGCACCGAAGTGACGCGTGTTTTGGACTCTGTTGAGCCGCATGCTCCTTCCGTATCTATCGCAACAAGTAATGCAAGAGCGAGCGAAGCGAGCTCGGGACTTAGGGCACCCTGACTCGGACAGGTTAGGTTAGAAGGGGATGGCGGGGTCAAGAGAGCGAGCGAAGCGAGCGAACAGACCCCGCCATCCCCTTCGTGGTTATTTCTTCATAAACCACTCAGAAGTAGGAGCCCCGCGAAGCGGGGCTCCGTCGACACGTGGCTCATTAATTCGACGGTCGAACAAATGAGAAAAAAAGTTTTCACTAGTTCGACGGTCGAACAGATGAGAAAAAAAATTCTCACTAGTTCGACGATCGAACTAATGAATCGAACTAGTGGGAATGAACGGCTTGGTTGACTGTTAGAGAATGCCTAAGGGGCCGTCTCCACGAGCGATAAAATCGAGGCGGTATTATCGTCGTGCCACGTATTTCTATATACTCTCTTAGAACGTGTCTCCACACGGCGATGTTATCGCGGCGATGTCACGAGTGGTCTAGTGCGAACGAAACGTCATTGTACCGCCGCGCTCTCGCAGCGAGAGCACGGCGAGCGCGCTATCAAACGCTATAAACGCTATTAGACGACATGTCTTTACGTGTAACCTTAATTTGTATGGAAATATTAGTTCAAAACTAAATTTGACAGCTCTAATTTACGTCCGTCTCTTTCTTGTTTTATTAGAGAAAAAAGATAGCAATAGCCTAAATTAAGTTTAGTTTGTGCACAACAGAATCAACACCAATGACTGAGAAAACTGACCTTACCGACAACTGAGGTGTTCCTTGCTAAATTTTAGAAGCATGTATCAATCCCTTGGGTTAATTTTCAACGAGTCAGGACTGGTCAGAGCCAAAGCCCCAAAGATCAAATCTAGTTTCTTTGTTGCAAAAAGCAGCAGAAGCAAATTTTTTGACTTATTTAGAAAAGTCGACCAGCTCATCTTATTTTTGCCAAAAAGGTGTTAGGTGTATCGGGTGTAAAAATACAGTTTCTGAAGCCGAAAGCCACATATTCTACCTGGGAATCCACTGGTTCTGGAGATATTGAAGGTCAAAGTCGCATTTTTTTTTTACTATAAATAAGTCCAAGTGTTATTAGTTAATTTTTTCCCAAACAAACATTACCTGAGTTTTCGTACCGGATTTTTCTTAATAAATTTTGTATTTGAAGTTACAAAAACGCAATGAATATCAAATGTATCCGACAAGTACCTACGCGGCTTTGAGCGAAGGGGCTTAACTCCGCTTGCCTGGATTCGCGTAACATTGCGCGCAATAAAAATAGTTTTTTTTTTCATACCTAAAAATAAAAGTAGTTTTCCAGCAATCATTTTTACGCAAAGCTACTTGTTAGATGTACAGTATGCGTAGTTGACGGCTTTGTGATGTGACGTTTTACACCCTGTATTATTAGACTATTATCTCATGAATGGATTAATACTTACGTATATTTACCAGAAAACAGTTTGGTACATTCCTCCAGATCCTTACTGTCGAGCACACGATACCCAAACACCGTACGAGCCCACTCGGGCTTACAGAAGTTCTCCTTAGTACGGTAGAAGTTGTATACAGGTATCATACAGACGCCAAGGTCGCCAGTTTTCCATAGTTCGTGCAGGAATCTGTATGTTTCAACCCCCCATTTTCTGAAAATACTTTGAAGTTTAGCTGAATGCCATGTATGGTCTTTTGCATTCGTTCGTTTTGTTTGTGAGAGCGTAATCTGATCAAAAGTGTGCTGTCCTCAAAAGACCACCTTATCACATTAATTTCATGGACTTTACAAGAGACTTGGACCTCTGAATTTGTTCCACAGTTTCTTGACAGAGTCCTAGTCAGCTAGGAAGCGCCGGCCTCAATCAATCTACCTAGCCTTTTCCCAACTATCTTGGGGTCGGCTTCCAGTCTAACTGGATGCAGCTGAATACCAGTATTTTACATGGAGTGACTGCCTATCTGACCTCCACAACCCAGTTAGTGGGTAAGACTGTTTGTCAGACTTTCGGGCTTCTGACAACCCGTAACGACTGTCAAAGATCCACGATTGACAGCTGGGACCAACGGCTTAACGTGCTTTCCGAGGCACGAAAGAAACAAAGATTCATGGACCAGCAGGCATAGCTTAACCTGATGGATCGACCCGTGCGTCTGTTAATACTTTAGCCACGACGAGCTACCGAAGCACGAAGCGCCGGCCTCATTTAGTTCAAATTGACAAACAGATTGACGTGTAAAAATGTTTCTTTTTACCAATTAAAAATATTTATCATTTATTTATCGTTAAGATATAAGGTTTTCCTAATAAACCGGTCCATACATGTTTCTTTGCAGCATTTGTGTGATGGTCGCAGGAGCAACTTTGTATCGGAGAGTCTTGGGCTTGATGTGACTGGCCTACATACTCCAGACCGTCCATTGAAAGTGTGAGTAGGGTGCCACACTTTATGTATACAATAAACTCTATGTTCCACAAGACAAAGTTCAAATTCTATTGCAACACATACTTTTCATTTACTTTAAAATCAACTTAAAATACATGACGCTTTTTTTTTTGTGGCGTTGTAAATCATCCAATGACTTCTCCCACTCTGGGTGGAGCGGGAGGGCGTGTCAGACTCTTACTGACTAAAACCCACCCCTGTTTCTTCCCTGCCTGAGTGCCTAGGGGTGCGGTAACTCATTTTCAGAATTTATCCGCTACCCCTAGGCATGCAGGTACCGGCCACGATGGGCCCCGTCAGTGGTGGCTGACACTCATCTCTTTGAGGCGCTCGTGGAACACTACGCATACATGAGACTTGAGTTGGTGGCAATGGATTGAAATTATCTCGAATTAAATTCAAGTGTAGGTAATGTAGGTAAGTTACGAAAGCTTCAATTACCTATAACTTTTATGTGGAATGCTATGAAGAGTATTTATTTAGTCTTATGTTACTCGGAGTAGATGAGAGGTGATAATTGGCATTAGGTACGTCATTGCCTTAACAAAACTGTAACAAACATATTTATCTAAGAGTACCTTTTTTTTTGAGGGTGGGAAATCATCCAATGACATTCTTCGCTCTGGGTGGAGCGGGAGGTCGTGTCAGACTCTTACTGACTAAAACCACCCCTGTTCCTTCCCTGGTAAACTCTGTTTCGAATTTATCCACTACCCCTGTGCAGGCATCGTCCATGACGGGCCCTGTCATGGTTTGCTGACAACTCTTTGAGGCGCGCGTGGAACACTACGCGCCGTCGACTCACGGACCTGGTGCTGATCGGACGGCGAGCTACCTCTCGCCGTCCGCAGGCCCGGGTCTACGGTGGCTGGAAATCGTCTCGCGACGTCCTACGCCCAGGGCGTCTCCTGCTGAGGGCGTGAAGGCTAATCTGTTGTTGAGCCTCCCTCACCCGTTCCGCCTCCTCCTTCGCGAGCATTACTGCTTCGCAGAAGGAGGAGACTGCTTCTCATTCCCTCTCGCTCCGTACCATGGCCTGGACCAGGGCTGGTCGCGAGAGGTCGCCTCCACGAGGACACGGCGGGGCTCCGCCCAAGCGGGGCAGATCTCCACGTATGCTCCACCGTGTCGTCTGGGCACCCGGGTGTTTCCCTCCGCCTTATCCTACACAGGAACCTACCGAAACTTCCATGTGCGGTGAGGACCTGCGTCAACGGAAGGTGAGGACGCCGTGGCGCCTCTCCAGCCACTCCTCAAAGAGGGGATCTAAGAGTACCTGCGCTAGGAAGTTTGTTGAGTATTGTAGTTGGTGGTGTGACACCCCGTGACTCGGAAAACTCGTAAAGTCGTTGGTCCTGCACCTGATCTCTGTCCGGTCGCATCAGATTGCCGTCCCATTGGACTATGAGAGTAAGATAACAGAGAGTCTACCTGTGTTTGTGCCGAAGCAGTAATGCTAGCGAAGAGTGAGGCGGCACACGTTAGGGAGACTCAACAACGGCAGAGTCGCCCTAGCGCCCTCAGCAGCAGCCGCCGCAGGAGACGCCAGGGGCTGCGAGACGATCTCCGGCCACCGTAGACCCGGGCCTGCGGACGGCGAGTAGTGGGTAACTCGCCGTCCGATCAGCACCAGGCCCGAGAGTCGACGGCGCGTAATGTTCCACGCGCGCCTCAAAGAGTTGTCAGCAAAGGACGGGGCCTGCCACGGCCAATGCCTGCCCGGGGGTGGAGGATAAATTCGAAAGTATTACCTCGCCCCTGGGCGCGTAGGGCAGGGAGGAACAGGGGTGGGTTTTAGTCAGTAAGAGTCTGACACGCCTTTCCGCTCCACCCTAGAGCGGAAGAAGTCATAAGATGATTTCCCACCCCCCAAGAAAAAAAAGAACCTGTGTTTGTGCACTATAATGTCTTCTGTGTACTTGGCTAATTTCCATCCATTGATATTTGACACCGAGAAAATAGTCAGCAGTGGACCAATACACATAGATTCATTTCAATTCTTATACGTAACCTACCGCGTCTAACGCGGTCCCCCAGAGGGGGTTGCTATCAACACCCTCTGGGTTGCTGTCAATGGTCACTGGTGTATATGAGCCAATGTATTATATCTCTTGCAGAGATACAAGCACAAGAAATATTTAAAAAAAAAATTGAAATTAAAAAAAAAACCCGTCTGTAAAAAACAACTAAAAAGTTCCAAACAAGACACTTTTCAAGCAATCTGATGCAGTTGGCCACCAACGGCTGCCTCCTCGAACCCTTAATTTTTATACCCCACTTAAAGTTCGTCGACTTTTATTTTTTCTTTTTCACAATATGGCGTCTCGTTGTCGCCATATTGTATTTTGATTACTGTCATGTCATCATTTTGATTTAGTTTGCGTTTGGTCTCTATACGGATCGTGCACAGCGTAGTCTGTGCCATCTAGTGGAGTAAATTCGAAACTTTTATCCTATAAAAACTTGTCAATGAAATTTCCGTGTCATATATGGATACACACACGCATCATGCACACATGCAGCACGCGTAACGTAGACTGCCATCTATTGAGTGAAATCCGCAACTTGTACTGTAGAAATACTTGACATTGACATTTATGTGGCGCCCTCTATAGTTCCTGCACGCTCTCTATAGTGCCACAAAGGAACAAACATACATACATAGGCTGATAAACACATTACCCTCCCTTGCGTTGCGCAGTCGGGTAAAAATACCTACGTACTATATCCGTTTAAAAAAAGAATCGTGCTATTTGTAGTGTATAGCTCCATCCCTCTCTCTCACAACGGAATCATGATGGCATTGGCACGTCATAGTAAGGGGATGACAGTAGGTTCATACTCGAGTATTTGGAGAGGGTAGTCATCAGCACAACATTGAGTTCTTGTCAAAAATAAATAAATTTGTTTAAATTAAAAACATAAGTGGTGTTTAGCAAATTCTGTGTCAAAGTGAATATATACAGCTACAATACCACATCAAGTGTTATCCACGGAAATAAAGAAGAGAATACTACGAAATAATTTCAACAGTATATGACCCAGTGACAGTGCAAAATAAGCTATTACACATACCAGTGATCAAACTAACGTCCAGACTAAACCAAAGTATCACTTTCAAAACTACAAAACAGGTTTGAATGATTATTTTCCATAAAGATCTGAAAAAGTGTACTTCGAAACAGCACTGATCCCTAGCTGCCGGCCATCTAGCGGCGAGTAGCGTAACTACTACACTTCCAAGACGTCTATCTGTTATATTACTAACAGATGATACTAATAGAGGGAGTTCTCATAAAATATCTTTGACGGAATGAGAAGATCAGTTAACTCTTTAATTCTACTACTATGGAAGAAGACAATGTAACAGTTCGTCGACCAAAAGCTATTGCGCATAATGACTCGCTAGACATCTCCTTCGAGTCAACAAAGTCTGAAACATCTAGAAGATTTAGTTTACCAGACTTATCAACTGCTTATGACAGCGACACAGAAGATTTAAAAAGAAATATAAACCAGCTTAGAAGTGAGTTGGAAAGTGCACACACGGAAATAGAAAAGCTTAATATGGAAAACATGACGCTAAAAATTGCTCTAAATAAAGAAAAGAATAAATCTAGAAACTTACAAGAAATATGCTCAGAAACGAAAAATAAAGGATTATGTAGTAAAAGTAAAGGCAAAAGAAAGAAAAGGATCTCAAGAAATCTAGATCAGTCTTTTATTGAGGAAATTAACAGTAGTTGCATAGATCTTGGGCTAATTGAGACCAGTGAAGCGATAACAGATGGCGCCACAAGCAACATATCCACACTTTGTAGACTACAGGATAAAATCAACATTAACAATGACAAATATTTTACCTACAAGGAACCTGAAGAGAAATACCTGCAAATAGATGGCGACACCAGTACCTCATTAGTACCACCTATAAAGCAACAAAAACAGTGTAGGCTATGTTTAGTGAGTAGTAACAAAACAAATAAGGTATTATCAATAGCACAGAGCACTTTTCCAAATCATAATATATGTCACTACATCTCTACAAATTCTGGAATTACACAGTTGATAGATGGTTTGCAACAAAAATTGTTAAATTACACAAAGAATGACCTTTGTTTGATTTTTATAGGCGAGAAAGATTTTAAAAAAACTAACAATTATTTTAGATTAATTAATATTATTAGAAACATATTAATGCCATTACAACATACTAACATTTTAATCTGTTTGCCGACCTACAAATTTGATGGATATTGTTCAATGTTTAACTCCAGAATAGAAACTTTTAGTAATTTACTATACCATGACATTTGTATACATGACTATGCGACGTTATATGATTCTAATTTTAATTTGACATACGATAACACAATGTTTTGTAAGCGCAGGGGAGTTCTAAATAATTATGGGATGAAGAATATTTTTGACAATTTAAAGAGCTACTTCAACATGTACATAAACCTTGTCCATAAAAATACTGAAGAACTTTTAGAAAACCGTACTAGTATTGGAAATATCCATGGAAAACAGTTTTTTCGTTCCTAATCCTGTGAAAAGTGGTTGTTTTACAACTACAGTAATAGCAGACGTCAGTACAACGGCTAAGGAATATATCTGCCTAACCATTTATCTCCAGAATTTATGTGGTATTACTAATAAAAAAAATGAATTAGATGTTTACTTACAGGGTATTAAACGAAACAACCTATATGTGTGTGTAACGGAACATTTTTTGACAATGCAGTCGGCTTGCTGTTTCAGCATGGACGATTATAAATTGGTTTCTTTCAATGTCAGGAAAAATAAAAAAAGGGGTGGTAGTCTAATAATGACAAAAAATGAGACTAATTGTGAAGAGGTGCCTTTTTGTAAAAAGTTATACAAAATTGAATGCTTTGAGATATGTGGTGTTAAAGATGCTAATACCAATATCTACATTTTCTGCTGTTATAGGAATCCGGTTAGTCAGAACTATGACGCATTTCTGTCCAGGTTGGAACGGTTACTTGAACAGTTTTTTAGTAAAAATTGCATTATTTGCGGGGACTTTAATATTGACTTATTGAAAATGGATAAAAAAACTATGAATTTTTTAAATCTACTAACTTCCTACAATTTTAGGCCTATGTTCAACGAAGTTACCTATGCACGGCATAATGCCCAATCATGTTTGGACAATTTTTTGACGAATATGCCGGAAGATTTCATCAATGAACGGTTCATTGATCATAATTGCTTGGCTGACGGACATGCAGCATTATTCTGTGGCTTAAAAACAGAAAAAATAAGACTCAATGATAACCAAAACTTCTTAAATATTGAGATTAGACAGTCCAGTGCAAAAAATTCAGAAGACTTTAGTCAACGTATACTGAATATTAACTGGATGGAAGAAGGTATAAACGGCTTTTTAAAAAAATTGTACAAACATACTACGCTAGTTTTAAAAAGAAGAAAAAAAGGGTTAATAATAAAAAGGGTCCTATGCTACCCTGGATAACAAAGGGAATAAAGGTGTCCAGTAAAATGAAACGGTTCCTTCTACAAAACATAAATAATATGAATAATACAGAGGGTATAAGAACGTATACAAAAACATACATTAAAATATATAGACAGGTCTTAAAAAAAGCAAAGCGGATTGCAGTCAGGGCAGAAATTAAAAAAGCAAATATGTCATCAAAAGCTATATGGCGAGTTATAAATAGACATAGGAATAAAGTATCAAAACAAGACAGTGAAAAAAGAATGCTGCTTAAAATTAATAATAAAATTATATCAAATCCACAAGAAATTGTGGATATCTTTTCGAATACTTTTGACAAAGCTGAACTAGTTAGTGATATTGATACTTTTGAACAAGCTATAAAAACCTTGCAAGATAATGTCAACAGAGTGAGCGTAGAAATGAGCTGCGATCAAGTAACAGCACTTGAAATAACAAAAATTGTCAATGCAATGACAAACAAGAAATCATATGGTCATGACGAAATACCAATAAAATTAATAAAAGACCATATTGCCTTATTAGCAGACCCACTAGCACATTTACTAAATATGTGTATAGACATGAGCATATTCCCTGACCAGCTTAAAATAGCCCGAGTTTTACCTACGTATAAAAAAGGTTCCCATTTAGATCCCAATAATTACAGACCGATCTCGCTATTACCAATAATTTCAAAAATTTTTGAGAAAATTCTTAAGATTAGGCTCCTTAGGCATTTATATCGAAATAAAATTCTGAATCACAGGCAGTTCGGTTATCAGAAACATGTGGGTACAAATGACGCAATAGCTACCTTAATGGAGGAAGCAGTTGACAAAATTAATAAGAAATTAAAGGTTGCTGGCTTATTTCTAGATTTAAGTTCTGCTTTTGACACAGTTGATCACAAGCTACTATTAGCAAAAATGGAACACTATGGAGTTCGAGGACCTGTTCTGAAACTGTTTAAATCTTATCTGGAAAATCGAAAGCAATACGTAGAAATTAAAGTGACTGAAGAGAAATGTAAAAAAGCATACAAGTCGGGTCTTAAACTCATAAAGAGGGGAGTTCCGCAAGGCTCAATATTAGGGCCAATCTTTTTCATAGTGTTTATAAATGATTTGATTAATTACATGCAAAAGCATGTCGATGCTGGGCTTGTTCTTTTTGCTGACGATACTAATGCAATAATATCCGCTAATGATATGAAAACTCTAACTGATAAAGTAAACATGGCTCTGGCTCACTTCTATTCTTGGTTTACCATCAACACTCTTAACTTAAACACCAGTAAAACAAATGCTATGTTGTTTAGAACTACGTCAAGAAATAAGGATACAATTGAAATGACTGTGAATAATGAAAATATAATCTTGGTAGATAACGTAAAATTCTTAGGTATTTACATTGACGATAGGTTAAATTGGAAAAAGGAATTGTCAGCAATCAAAAATTCAATTAGTTCGGCTTGCTATGCTCTAAGAAGTCTTCGAGAGGAGATCACTATCGATCAATTAAAAGTAGTGTACTATTCGCTTGTGGAATCTAGGCTCAGGTACAGTATTTCTCTATGGGGAGGTAGTTACGCGTACAATGTGAAAACAGCTTTTGTCGTTCAAAAGAGAGCATTGAGAACTATTGTGAGAATTCCACACTGGGTATCGTGTAAGGAGTATTTTAAAGATCTACAGATATTGACTGTGCCCTGCTTGTATATTCTAGTAGTACTCACTGACCTTATGAAAAAACTAAATAAGTTCGAAACAGCAGCAGAAAGGAAAAAACGAGAAGCTACAAGGCGTAGGGACTTGCGGTATGACATACAGCCACTTATGAAAGTAGTTAGTCATGTGGCAAGTTTTCAATCGGTCAAGTTGTATAATAAACTACCTATGGAATTAAAGTCCTTATATAACATAAATCAGTTTAAGCAGCAAGTTAAATCTTTTCTGGTAGAAAAATGCTATTATTCTGTTGATGAGTTTTTCACTGACGTGTTTTAGCTAGACCATTATTATAATTGTGTGATAATAAAGGCATGTGTGAAGTTCAATGTGACACGTTTAGATTAATCTTGAATTGTAGATAAAATATTTTTATTATTGATGGGAATGTTAAGGAGTAAAACAGATTATTTATTTTCTTATTTAAATTTATGCCTAGTTATTGGACATTGTAAATTAATTTTATAATTGTTATTATTATTATTATTGGACATTAAATTAAATTATTAGGTATGTAGGTATTAGTGACATGGACTAACTTTCCTTTTCTCTTTGACATTGTTTTAAATTTAGAACTTTTATGCATGTAAACAATATTAATGTATGTAGGTAGTGAGATTGTGTTAATTTAATTTATGTGTTTATTAAAGTGTTATTATTTTAATTATTTGCGTAGGTATAGTTGTAAAACATTCAGACACGATGTACATTGTTAATGAATAAATAAATGAAATGAAATGAAACTCTATTACAGTCTTCTCAGGGATGTGCCCTAAAAGGCGTTGCACAGATCGGGTTCCGGAGTGGTATTTTCAGAGGTACCCTGCCATGTGCTGGTGTTGATCACCGAGGAGGTTCCCTCCCTGGTCTTTGCCCCAAGATTCCACGCCCTTTTCGAAAGCAAAAAAAAAGGTACTTACGCTATAAGGCTGTGGGATGTACTTCCACATAAGTACGGTAACCATAATCCACCCGAGCCATCTCCAGTTGTATTCGGAGAGAATTCACTTGAAATTACCACTACCTGAAATCGAATCACCAGGCTAACATTAAAATATTCAATATCAACCAACTTACGACCGAAAAACACAGCTTAATATTGGGTCCGTACATAGCCTTTTAATGTCCCCACTGCTGGGGCACAGGCCTTCTCTCTGTGAGAGGGTGTGGGCCGTAATCCACCACGCGGGCCCAGTGCGGGTTGGTGGATGTCACATGTCTTCGAATTTTTGGTTCTAGGACATGCCGGTTTCCTCACGATGTTTTCTTTCACCGTTTTGAGAGCGTGGCGATGAAATAATTTACACAAAGTAAAGCGCCTGCCTGGGTTTGAACTCACGACCTACAACTTGTAAGTCGCGGGCCGTTAATACTGGGCCACTACTGCTCTTATAACAAAATATTCATCAATTGCTTGATATCCTTATTACTTATAGTTTTATAAACAAATACAAAATACCTTAAAAATGACTCCTCTTTTTGTTAGCAGAAATTTTTCCACTATATTTGTTCTTAGCCAAAACTTATTTTTGTTGCTTAATCTAAGTGGCATACGTTATCTTAGTTTTTAAACATTATTGCATAAATGTTTTAAAACATTAGTGTTCATAGTTAAATTAAGAAAATGTTACTAAGTATGAAAAATGCAACTTCTTTAAAATTCTCCATACAAAACGCTGAATTCATAGGTGGGGACCTAATATTAAGTCTCATGATGCCTCTTTAAGGCCCTTATTAGGCAAAAGTGTCAGAAACGGTCGTTTTTGGCACTTTTGCCTACTACTTTGGATACGAAACATTTTGAGACCTGTTTTAACAACGTAAAAATTCTTTATCCTCTTTGTAACAAACGTGAAGTTGGATTTTTTAATATTTGTTTTCTGTGCTATGCTACGATTTTTTATTCAATGAGGGCGCCACTGGACTTCGCAATTTTCTTTAAGGCCACTTAAAGAGAATTGCGATTGAGTCTTACTGCTACGAAATAAAGGCGCCGCCGCGGCGGCGCCTTTATTTCGTAGCAGTAAGACCGGCCGGTAAGGCTTTTGGGGCTATGGCTGTGCGGTTGATGGTCACTATTATTTACTTAACTTAAACAAATAACCTTCGCCGCGGTCATCGACTGTGAGTGACGATCTGCGCCTATCTCTCCGGGTGCGGGTCGAGATTGACCGCGGCAAAGGTGGTGTGACGATCTGATTAAGTTTGCGGGTCAAATTTGGTCAGAGAAATTTTGAATGAGAAAGGGGAGGCCTTTGCCCAGCAGTGAGACACAAATAAGTCTAATAAAAAACTGGCCATTGCGAGTCAGACTCGCGCATAAAGGGTTCCGTACCGTCGTACTAGATTATACGCGTCTACTTGTTGCCATTATTAAGATCGAGAAAAAAAAAGTAAAAAGGAAACGCGATTCTAGTAGTAGTAGCCCCCTTTAATTTATTTTTATTGGTCTCCCCTTGTTTCGCAGACCGAAATTTCATAGAATTTCGTTCCCCAGAAAATGTTTCATACAATATTTGGTCCTTGTATTTTTATTTCGAACATTATTGTTTCAACTACTATTTAATTTAATATTGTTTGTTCGGTGTATTTTTCCATGGTATTTTATTTCAACGAAAATGTACCTAAATATAGTCCTAAAAAGTCAATATGTTGTTCTACAAAAGTTAGTGACAGAAACGAATCGCTGCAAAACCGACTCCACGTAGTCTTGTCTGCCCTACCCCTAGAGTGTTATTTAAACCCGCGTAGGCGCGGAGGGGCGAGGCGGCTCGCGAGCTGAGGAGCAGGTGGTTTTAACGCTCGACGCCGCGGTTGAGGCTAGTCGGCCAAGCCGGCCAGCAAGCCGAGGCTGCGGTGGTGAATGTCAATACCATCTGCGACAATAAGCTCGCGGACCGCCTGAGCCTCGTAGCGCCGGAGCCGTGACAGAAACCATGCCTGCTGCATGTTGCATGCTCACTTGCATGCTGCATGCTCGCTTGCATGTTGCTTGCACGCCGGATGTGGCATGCTCGCTTGTACGCTGCATGCTTGCTTGCATGCTGCATGGTGGCCTGCACGCTGCATGCTTACTAGCATGCCGCATGCTTGCTGTATGAATGGTGTATTAACTTCTGTATCACTCATTTAAAAACAAAATAAATAAATAAAAAGTATGTGCATGAAGTCACTATTAGTGATAATAACAAGATGTTTACCTGCTTGACAAGAATTTACTTGCATTATTTTGTGAACGCGGTGTTGTTGGAGGGTATTCATTTTATCAAAGGTATGAATTGAAACCTTTAGAATCTGTCACTCAATAAAATGTTATTCTTGGTAATAAGGTTTATATTAAATAAACAATATAAGGAGAATATTTGCTTTGTTATCCTACGATATGAATATTCTAACATTAAACTTTACGTGAAACAAAAATCAATGATATAAATTTTTTCAAAGTGAGAATTCTGCGTATTCATTATTCTACGAAATGATAAATATGAGAAAAATTTTGTGTGAAACGAATTCTTTAAAACTATTAGCTATAAAATAACGCACAACCATTTTTATTATTTGTTGTTATAGTGGCAACAGAAATACACAATCTGTGAAAATTTCAATTGTCTACCTATTACAGATCATGAGATACAGCCCGCTGACCGACACACGGACGGACGGACAGTGGAGGCTTAGTAATAGGGTCCCAAAAGTTACCCTTGTTTTTTGGGGGGTTGGGAAATCATCCAATGACTTCTTCCGCTCTGGGTGGAGCGGGAGGACGTGTCTGACTAAAACCCACCCCTGTTCCTTCCCTGCCTGAGTGCCCAGGGGTGCGGTAACTCATTTTCAGAATTTATCCGCTACCCCTAGGCATGCAGGCACCGGCCACGATGGGCCCCGTCAGTGGTGACTGACACTAATCTCTTTGAGGCGCGCGTGGAACACTACGCGCCGTATAAGTTACCCTTCAGGTACGGAACTTTAAAAATAAATAACAGCAATGTTGTACTTACATCAAAATCCTTATATGTTTCTTTTATTTTAACAGCACAAGTCAGCCCATTAACTCCTGCGCCTACCACAGCAATTTTTACCATTTTTTATTAAAGTTTTCCTCTAAGAGGATCCAAATGCATACAGAACAGTGCGCCGTAATGCCTTTATTATTGTGTTTCTACCGACTGTGTTATCATATCTCAAGAGTTCAGAGGTCTATAGACATTATAGTAATGACTTGTTTAATATTCCATTTGAATGATAAAAATAAACTAGATTTAAACGGGCTAGTAAACTTTTTAGGGTTACGTACCCGAAGGGTCCAAACGGAGCCCTATTGTTGTCACTCACGTGTCCGTATGTCTGTCTGTCCATCCGTCGTCTGTCACAAAATTTTGTTATGAAGAATTTTGAGGTAATAATATTTATTATTACGTGTAATTTACTAACAAATACCAATATTTGGTACGGAACCCTGCGGAATCCAACACGCACTTGGCCAGTTGTTACTAATACTTTGATAGGCTGGTCTTTGACCACTACCTATTAATTTCACCTGATGGTAAACAATGACGCAAGCAGCCTAGAAGTAACCTATTTTTATGGTATTACTAGCTAACCCAGCAAAAGTTGTTCTGCAATTAAATAAGGGGGGGGGGGGGGGAATAGGAGGGTGAAAAACACTTTACGACCCATTCTCATACCTACCATCATCTGCCTAGCCTTTTCCCAACTATCTTGGGGTCGGCTTCCAGTCTAACCGGATGCAGCTGAATACCAGTATTTTACATGGAGCGATTGCCTATCTGACCTCCTCAACCCAGTTACTGGGTAATACCCCTTGGTAAGAATGGATGTCAGACATTCGGGCCTCTGACGACCCGTAACGACTGTCAAAGATTCACGATTGACAGCCGGGACCAACGGCTTAACGTGCTTTCCGAGGCACGGAGGAGTCTCGGTATGTAAAGATGGTCACCCATCCATGGACCAACCCCGGCAAGCGTAGCTTCACCTGATGGATCGACCCGTGCGGCTGTTATTACTTTAGCCACGAGCTCCTCCCTACCAAATATTCAAATCTCATTCTCATACCTACCAAATATACAAAAAAAAAACCCATTAAAATCGGTCGAGCCGTTTCGGAGTGCAACCACAAACACCAAACACAAGATTTTTATAAATTAGAAGATCTAATAAAACACTGTTATCGTTTGATTTCATTTATTTGTTCAAACATAGCGTGACACTGTAATTAAGTATTGACATTATGATCTGATGTAATAAATGATACATTTATTAATCCATCATCATTATACCCTTTTTTTGAAGTTCTTCTTTAGCTGCGTTGAGCACTTTTCTTGGGATGGGTATAAAATGTTAAACTCGCGTCAGAACACGTGATCTGATCGAAAATTCGTAAGACGATTCCAAAATATGTAAAAATGCACAACGTTAATGTTCAAGTTTTCACTTCTGCCGGCACTCCCGGAGTGCAAACCGTTGTTATTTTTAATCACCAATCATAATAACTTCTCGCGCTCTGAGTGGAGCGGGAGGGCGTGTCAGAATCTTACGGACGTGTTCCTTCAGCTGCCTGTCCCAGGGGCGCGGGACAGTATAAATATGGACAGTATGGAAACTAAGCCTATCTGTTGAGATAATTACCTACGCTACATTAGAGAGCTAAGGTTGTCACTGTTAATGTTTGGAAAAAAAATTCTATGGAAGATGCTTCAAAGTTGCCGCGGAATTTGAAAAACATTTAGATATCCCACAAAGGCCCGTAACCCTTTTTTTTTTCACGTCGCAAAAATTTTCATGGTTTTGGAGGGTGTTAAAGTGAAGTCAAAATGCGCGGCGCTCGGCCTATAGCTAGTTAACCCTGCGGCAGCGCACCTTACCGCGTTTCAACCTGAAAATGCGTGTGATGTAAATGAAAAACCATTAACATTTTAAAAAATGTCTTTATTTTTAACCGACAAAAAAAAGGAGGAGGTTCTCAATTCGACCGTATATATATATATATTTTTTTTTGTGTATGTTCAGCCCTCACTCCGTCATTTATGAACCGATTTTGATTATTCTTTTTTTGTTAGATAGGGTATACCTCAAGGGTGGTCCCATGTCAAGGAAGTCAGGCTCTGACAGTGGAAACCTGATAAAATTGAGAGATAACCTCGAAAATTGTGGGCACGTTTAGCGTTTCTGTATGTATGTTCGGCCCTCACTCCGTTATTTATGAACCGATTTTGATTATTCTTTTTTTGTTAGATAGGGTATATCTCAAGGGTGGTCCCATGTCAAGGAAGTCAGGATGTTACAATGGAATCCTGATAAAATTGAGAGAAAACCTCTAAAATTGTGAATACGTTTAGCGTTTCTGTATGTATGTTCGGCCCTCACTCCGTTATTTATGAACCGATTTTGACGATTCTACTTTTCTTAGATAGGGTATACCTCAAGGGTGGTCCCATGTCAAGGACATCAGGATCTGATCATGGGATCCTGAAAAAATTGAGAGAGAACCTCAAAAATTGGGCACGAATATTGTTTCTGTTTACTTTTCATAACTTAATCAGGTATTTGCATTTAGGAATCATCACATCCTGAAACTGAGCTGATGATGGAAACCATACCATTCCTACACAATATAAGTTAGATATAAAACTGGTTTTAGTGACAAATACCACATAATATGCTTTGAAGAAAAGACGTCTTTACAATATTGGAGGTAACCTCAAGTGGTCAATATCCTGGAAACTTCATGGAAGAATGGTTACATCATCAGCTCAGTGGCAAGACGAATTATGGAGAATCAGAAATTAGCCTCAGAGTGTTAAAAGATGATGCGAGCCACAAAAAATCATAAAATAAAAAAAATTTAAACAAAAAAATTAACCGACGAAAAAGAACTAAAAAGCAAAAAATAAATAAACCTTTTAAAGTCTTGAGTAATGAGCATATTTACCTACATAAAATATCAAATTTTATATAAACTAATTTTGAGTCGGCGCCAATTATTAAAATGATTAATTACCTACTTACAGCCTTCTTCATTAGTAAGTACTTATAAAATTCAGATATTTAATAATCAGATTGTTGTTTGGCGCCGACTCAAAATTAGTTTATATAAAATTTGATATTTTATGTAGGTAGGTTTATTTATTTTTTGCTTTTTAGTTCCTTTTCATAATTAAATCATTATTGGGTACCTTTCAAGATCAGCAGGGAGTTTAAAAAACGAAAGCCCCGGATTTGAAGAAGCCGTGTTCATACAACAGTACACTGCGCAATACGCCGTGGCATTTTAAAACGGTCCGTGGCTCAGGAGATAACACAACCACTCGTCTCGACAGGACAGCCGCAACTACGCGCACCGCGACTATCGCTTAGGGCTAGCGTAGATGCGCGCGTCTGTGTGAGTGTGCCGTTTCGAACGTTTCTACGTAGTTTCCGTACTGTCCATATTTATCTGAGATTGAGGGTTTTTTTTTGACAATTTTCATTTTATGAGGACGCCTGATTACTTCCAATATGAAGTTTTTGTTTCATCGCGATGGATAATTTAGTTTAAAAGTTACACCGTTTTGTTTTCGTTTGTTTTTTTAATATTTTTTCCTTCGATAAAATTTAGCATAGATTCCCTCATTTTGATATGTGAACATTATAAAGACTCATACTGTATAATGCCTCATTTTACCAGACCGTCTTTGCGGCCTACGATATACGATTGGGTGCTTTCCATTATGAGCCTCTGCAAGTCACATTCAACTGGTAATACGTTCGACGTAATGAAGTCATTCCGGTTGCTGTTCTTGCCACAACTTTCATCCTCCTATTATTCTTCGAGATTCTTTTTGTGTGCGAGTGATTCCACTTAGATCACTGTTTATCTGTTCGCTATAAACTCAAAAACTACTGAACAGACTTTCATGCAATTTTTTTTTAAATATTTTTTTTTTCTTTTTATATGATGGTCACTTATTTTTAGTTTTAATTTATTTGCGTGAACTTTATGTAATGTAGCCAAATAAATATTTTTCTTTCTTTCTTTTTTTTCAATTTTCACCAATAGCTCAGAGGCGAAGCTGAGGCAGGTCACTAATATTTTATAAAAGCTTCGAATTCTATCACGTCGACAGCCTTTACGTCGGTCTCGTGAAGGTGAATCGGGCTTCTTACATCTTTGTTCGGGCAGCCATGCCGATTTATTTGTTGACCTTGTTCCGTCTTTTGCGAGGCGGCGGTGGTTCCTTGGTATGTACAGTTCGCACGTGAAGTGTTCTCGTGCAAGATTTGGCGAATGCTACGCCGCAAATCTCGCATTTGTATGGATTGTCGCCGGAGTGGATCTGGTAACAAAGACAGTAATTAGGTATAGTAACATATAACCACAGACAATATAATACTAGCGTACAGATGCCTCATCCCATACAAAGAAACGGGTACCGCCGTAACTACGTGTTTACGACTTGCTATGGCAACTTTTGTTTTTGGTTCGGGCCCGTCCTCTACACCTCGCTAGATGGTGTTAGCAGCGACGGCTTGTAAGTTGAATGAATTGACATAAAGTCTTATCAATATTTTCTCACACATTGAGGAATTACTATATAGTATTTTTGGCACTTCATAACAGTTTTACTGTTTCAAAATTTTTCACTATACAAATTTTAAAGAGGCGAATGGATAAATTCTAAAACTTCAAACAACGCCATCTATTGGTATAAGAAATATAAATGCCTAACGAATCGTTCCAATAAACATCTAAAGTTTAATTAGGAGCCAATTATTCAACAATTTTATGCTTAGGATAGTTTATTAAATAAGAAAATACAGTTATAACCATATTTTATTTCAAAATATTAATGTTACCTAAACTTCAATACGAAATCGATGGTTATTACGCCATCTATTGTTTGTTTGTTTGAACTAAATTTTCTTTGTTCGAGATGAGACCCCGTGATATAACTAAGAAATATTTTTTGGATTTTTATTTTTTGAACATTATATGCGAATCAGAACGTCTTCAGTACAACAATAATAATGTGAAAATTTGTTTAGGGGGCCCGGTGACCAGTCTTCCACAAATCCTACTAATATTATAAATGTGAAAGTTTGTGAGTGTGTATGTTTGTTACTTCTTCACGCTGAAACGGCTGGACCGATTTGAATGAAATTCGGTATGTAGATAGCTCATAGCCTAGATTAACATATAGGCTACCTTTTATTCCGGTCTGGGCGGGTAAAACCGCGGGGCGTAGCTAGTTAATTATAAAATTGTCTCTGTAGACTATTTCATTACTTTCTCTGTAATTTGTGGTAAGAAATAAATCAATTTTACTATATTACACATGCCTGTGTTTAACCGCCGACGAAGGACAGAAAGACGGGTGTTATAAGTTTGACCGCTATGTACTCGTATGTGTCTGTCTGTGGCAACGTAGCTCTTAAATGGGTGAACCGATTTGAATGCGGTTTTTTTTTATATTTGAAAGCAGGTTTTCTAGCGATGGTTCTTAGACATGTTTTATCAAAATCGGTTAAACCATTTCAAAGTCATCAGCTCTTGTGTTTTTTAATGATCGCTTTTGTTTTTTTGCGTTGGGGGTTTATAATTTTTTTAATTTAATTGGTATCGTTTTCTAGCCTTTCCTCGTTTTTTTTTCTACTTTTTAAATATTCTTTCGTTTAATACAGCGCAGAAAAAAATAAGCGGCCAAATTGACTCCGTATCAAAGTTGCGACAAACAAATACCGACAAATGTTAGGGCGACAGTACGCTATGTCGACCATCAGTGGTGCGACAGCACATCAGCTCGATACGTTAGTGCGACTGAATGGTTTTTAAGACAAACGATGGGACGACGAAACTTTTGCTCGACGAACGATAGCGCGACACAATTTTCGCTCGACAAACTAAAGTGCTAACATTGACAAACATTGCAGCGATATTATAATTACGAAAAAAAAAACAGGAAATTGTTTTTTTTTTTATTAGTTTGACAACAAGCCAACGAGTTATTATTACTATCCTGCTTTCATACTTACACTCGACAAAGTTGGCGGTTGGCAACCGAAAAATGGTTCTGCCTAGCCTTTTTCCATCTATCTTGGGTTGGGGTCGGCTTCCAGTCTAACCAGATGCAGCAGAATACCAGTATTTTACATGGAGCGACTGCCTATCTGACCTCCACAACCCAGTAACTGGGTAATACGATACCCCTTGGTAAGACTGGTTGTCAGACTTTCGGGCTTCTGACGAACCGTAACGACTGTCATAGATCCACGATTGACAGCCGGGACCAACGGCTTAACGTGCTTTCCGAGGCACGGAGGAGTCTCGGTATGTAAAGATGGTCACCCATCCATGGACCATGCCCGGCAAGCGTAGCTTAACCTGATGGATCGACCCGTGCGGCTGTTACTACTTTAGGCACGAGCTCATCTTTAGAAATAAAGTTGAATATTTTTCAACCTACCACTAGTAGATTTATGATACGCAATATAGGTTTTTTTATTTTTTTATTTTAGATGGGTTTGCTCTTGACTCTAGTCTAGGTCAGAGGTGACAGAGACAAAGTCGACGATGGAGCGAGCTTACCCAGAAGAAGCCTGTTCACTCTAACTTTGAAGAGATTAGGGTTGTATGCATTCGGAAATACAGACGCAGGTAGAGAGTTCCACTCTTTTGCTGTGCGCATTATGAAAGACCTTCGGAAATGCTTAGTACGAATTCGTGGAATAGCAACAAGGTAGGGATGGTAACTTGCAGTGCGCTTAGTTGTCCGTTGGTAGAACGGGGCCGGTGGAATGAGGTCGTGGAGTTCTTGGGCACACTCTCCGAAGTACATTCTGTAGAACACCGACAAGCCACGAGCTCAGTCTAAACATAAAATTTATTAAATCAACCACTTACTTTCAGATGTCTCTCCAGCGCTTCTTTCCGCTTGAAGGCTTGCGAGCACACGCTGCAGGGGAAGGGTCTGGTGTCGGAGTGTTTCTGCTGGTGTACGCGCAGGTCGTGGGCAGAGAAGCAGGCTTTATCGCACTGGGAACACTTGTAGGGCCGCTCGCCGAAGTGGGTACGCTTGTGCAGCTCTAAGACTGCGTTGCACTGAGGATAAATAGGTTTAAAGATTTTTTATTTTCTCAAAGAAGACATAAAGTCATTTACAGGAGAACAAGGCTTAAAATAAATTATATAAAAATAAAGTTTGTCACGGACGACGTCACGGTAACAATTATGATACTACCATCATAATGTACTCTGTGCTACCATCCAATGCATTCAGCTTTTAGGAAGGGTGTTATTTGTTATTAAATAATATGCAGCTAATTGAGTTTTGAATGCATTGTGTTCGGTACGATTCGAGTGCATAAAACGTGTTGAAAATGTAGATTCTGAGCTTCGGATTCGAATCTAGCTGAATCTATTGGTTTCGAGCCTAATTGTTTGGTATTGAACTAAATTTGATTAAAGCCCCATTTGATGTTGCGGTGAAACGGGTTATTTTGTGAAAATACTTGGAAGTTTGTTTGGTTCGCGAGAGACCACGCGCTTGTGGAATCACGTCGCCTTTTTGAAGTCTGGTATACCTACTGATAAGCACTTCACTTCCAAATTTAACTCTGACATACACACATATAACCAGATAGGTCTGAACGAAGACTTCGGAAACCTTGAGTAAGTTGTTCGAAACGTTTGTAAATTATTCTTTAGCTCTGCGTACTTGCAGACAAGTTTGTGATCAGGTTGGAGCCGGGAGTCCGACGGGCATGCTTTCACACTCTTGTCTCCTCAAGTCGGATCCTTGCCCTGGCTTGGTCGCAAACACATTGAACGAGCGCAATCTTTTTATACATGAGGGTATTTTGTTATAATTGTGCTCCTTCAAAAGATAACATTTTTTTGCCAAACTTATTCCTTATCTTTGGTAAAATCAGAAAACTAGCTCGGCGACTGCTACAAATAATAAATGAATACAAGGTTTATTTTTTACAAACTTTTTAAAATCAAAACCAGCACTTTTTGAACGTAGCTCGTTGTTCGTTAGCTTTTTATAAGTCGGAACAAGACAGTAGTTAAGGTCGGTGCGAGACATGCCAGAATGGAGACGAGGTCTACAGAACTGGGCGGAGGGAGGGGCCCAGCTCCTTCCCCGTATGGGAAGCCTCGTAAATTAACATACTCGAATTGTATGTGACATTTTCAAACTATTTTTTGACAACAACGAAAGTATCAAGTCTAGTTTGAAAATATTATTATTTTAATATTTAACCTGTGAAGCCCCGCGACTCACCGGAGAGTCGGACAAAAAAAAAAAAAAATTAAGAGAAATTTTTTGGCCGCGGGGCTTCACAGGTTTTAAAGAGTAATGAACGCTCGTTATCAAGGTATTTTTATGAAATTTCGAAGTTATCTTTTTTTTTATTTGATACGGGTTTGCTCTTGACTCTTGTCTAGGTCAGAGGTGACAGAGACAGATTCGACGATGGAACGAGTAAATAATAAGCAATTTTTAGAACGACATTCGGGCCTCTGACGACCCGTAACGACTGTCAAAGATTCACGATTGACAGCCGGGACCAACGGCTTAACGTGCTTTCCGAGGCACGGAGGAGTCTCGGTATGTAAAGATGGTCACCCATCCATGGACCAACCCCGGCAAGCGTAGCTTCACCTGATGGATCGACCCGTGCGGCTGTTATTACTTTAGCCACGAGCTCCTCCCTACCAAATATTCAAATCTCATTCTCATACCTACCAAATATACAAAAAAAAACCCATTAAAATCGGTCGAGCCGTTTCGGAGTGCAACCACAAACACCAAACACAAGATTTTTATAAATTAGAAGATCTAATAAAACACTGTTATCGTTTGATTTCATTTATTTGTTCAAACATAGCGTGACACTGTAATTAAGTATTGACATTATGATCTGATGTAATAAATGATACATTTATTAATCCATCATCATTATACCCTTTTTTTGAAGTTCTTCTTTAGCTGCGTTGAGCACTTTTCTTGGGATGGGTATAAAATGTTAAACTCGCGTCAGAACACGTGATCTGATCGAAAATTCGTAAGACGATTCCAAAATATGTAAAAATGCACAACGTTAATGTTCAAGTTTTCACTTCTGCCGGCACTCCCGGAGTGCAAACCGTTGTTATTTTTAATCACCAATCATAATAACTTCTCGCGCTCTGAGTGGAGCGGGAGGGCGTGTCAGAATCTTACGGACGTGTTCCTTCAGCTGCCTGTCCCAGGGGCGCGGGACAGTATAAATATGGACAGTATGGAAACTAAGCCTATCTGTTGAGATAATTACCTACGCTACATTAGAGAGCTAAGGTTGTCACTGTTAATGTTTGGAAAAAAAATTCTATGGAAGATGCTTCAAAGTTGCCGCGGAATTTGAAAAACATTTAGATATCCCACAAAGGCCCGTAACCCTTTTTTTTTTCACGTCGCAAAAATTTTCATGGTTTTGGAGGGTGTTAAAGTGAAGTCAAAATGCGCGGCGCTCGGCCTATAGCTAGTTAACCCTGCGGCAGCGCACCTTACCGCGTTTCAACCTGAAAATGCGTGTGATGTAAATGAAAAACCATTAACATTTTAAAAAATGTCTTTATTTTTAACCGACAAAAAAAAGGAGGAGGTTCTCAATTCGACCGTATATATATATATATTTTTTTTTGTGTATGTTCAGCCCTCACTCCGTCATTTATGAACCGATTTTGATTATTCTTTTTTTGTTAGATAGGGTATACCTCAAGGGTGGTCCCATGTCAAGGAAGTCAGGCTCTGACAGTGGAAACCTGATAAAATTGAGAGATAACCTCGAAAATTGTGGGCACGTTTAGCGTTTCTGTATGTATGTTCGGCCCTCACTCCGTTATTTATGAACCGATTTTGATTATTCTTTTTTTGTTAGATAGGGTATATCTCAAGGGTGGTCCCATGTCAAGGAAGTCAGGATGTTACAATGGAATCCTGATAAAATTGAGAGAAAACCTCTAAAATTGTGAATACGTTTAGCGTTTCTGTATGTATGTTCGGCCCTCACTCCGTTATTTATGAACCGATTTTGACGATTCTACTTTTCTTAGATAGGGTATACCTCAAGGGTGGTCCCATGTCAAGGACATCAGGATCTGATCATGGGATCCTGAAAAAATTGAGAGAGAACCTCAAAAATTGGGCACGAATATTGTTTCTGTTTACTTTTCATAACTTAATCAGGTATTTGCATTTAGGAATCATCACATCCTGAAACTGAGCTGATGATGGAAACCATACCATTCCTACACAATATAAGTTAGATATAAAACTGGTTTTAGTGACAAATACCACATAATATGCTTTGAAGAAAAGACGTCTTTACAATATTGGAGGTAACCTCAAGTGGTCAATATCCTGGAAACTTCATGGAAGAATGGTTACATCATCAGCTCAGTGGCAAGACGAATTATGGAGAATCAGAAATTAGCCTCAGAGTGTTAAAAGATGATGCGAGCCACAAAAAATCATAAAATAAAAAAATTTTAAACAAAAAAATTAACCGACGAAAAAGAACTAAAAAGCAAAAAATAAATAAACCTTTTAAAGTCTTGAGTAATGAGCATATTTACCTACATAAAATATCAAATTTTATATAAACTAATTTTGAGTCGGCGCCAATTATTAAAATGATTAATTACCTACTTACAGCCTTCTTCATTAGTAAGTACTTATAAAATTCAGATATTTAATAATCAGATTGTTGTTTGGCGCCGACTCAAAATTAGTTTATATAAAATTTGATATTTTATGTAGGTAGGTTTATTTATTTTTTGCTTTTTAGTTCCTTTTCATAATTAAATCATTATTGGGTACCTTTCAAGATCAGCAGGGAGTTTAAAAAACGAAAGCCCCGGATTTGAAGAAGCCGTGTTCATACAACAGTACACTGCGCAATACGCCGTGGCATTTTAAAACGGTCCGTGGCTCAGGAGATAACACAACCACTCGTCTCGACAGGACAGCCGCAACTACGCGCACCGCGACTATCGCTTAGGGCTAGCGTAGATGCGCGCGTCTGTGTGAGTGTGCCGTTTCGAACGTTTCTACGTAGTTTCCGTACTGTCCATATTTATCTGAGATTGAGGGTTTTTTTTTGACAATTTTCATTTTATGAGGACGCCTGATTACTTCCAATATGAAGTTTTTGTTTCATCGCGATGGATAATTTAGTTTAAAAGTTACACCGTTTTGTTTTCGTTTGTTTTTTTAATATTTTTTCCTTCGATAAAATTTAGCATAGATTCCCTCATTTTGATATGTGAACATTATAAAGACTCATACTGTATAATGCCTCATTTTACCAGACCGTCTTTGCGGCCTACGATATACGATTGGGTGCTTTCCATTATGAGCCTCTGCAAGTCACATTCAACTGGTAATACGTTCGACGTAATGAAGTCATTCCGGTTGCTGTTCTTGCCACAACTTTCATCCTCCTATTATTCTTCGAGATTCTTTTTGTGTGCGAGTGATTCCACTTAGATCACTGTTTATCTGTTCGCTATAAACTCAAAAACTACTGAACAGACTTTCATGCAATTTTTTTTTAAATATTTTTTTTTTCTTTTTATATGATGGTCACTTATTTTTAGTTTTAATTTATTTGCGTGAACTTTATGTAATGTAGCCAAATAAATATTTTTCTTTCTTTCTTTTTTTTCAATTTTCACCAATAGCTCAGAGGCGAAGCTGAGGCAGGTCACTAATATTTTATAAAAGCTTCGAATTCTATCACGTCGACAGCCTTTACGTCGGTCTCGTGAAGGTGAATCGGGCTTCTTACATCTTTGTTCGGGCAGCCATGCCGATTTATTTGTTGACCTTGTTCCGTCTTTTGCGAGGCGGCGGTGGTTCCTTGGTATGTACAGTTCGCACGTGAAGTGTTCTCGTGCAAGATTTGGCGAATGCTACGCCGCAAATCTCGCATTTGTATGGATTGTCGCCGGAGTGGATCTGGTAACAAAGACAGTAATTAGGTATAGTAACATATAACCACAGACAATATAATACTAGCGTACAGATGCCTCATCCCATACAAAGAAACGGGTACCGCCGTAACTACGTGTTTACGACTTGCTATGGCAACTTTTGTTTTTGGTTCGGGCCCGTCCTCTACACCTCGCTAGATGGTGTTAGCAGCGACGGCTTGTAAGTTGAATGAATTGACATAAAGTCTTATCAATATTTTCTCACACATTGAGGAATTACTATATAGTATTTTTGGCACTTCATAACAGTTTTACTGTTTCAAAATTTTTCATTATACAAATTTTAAAGAGGCGAATGGATAAATTCTAAAACTTCAAACAACGCCATCTATTGGTATAAGAAATATAAATGCCTAACGAATCGTTCCAATAAACATCTAAAGTTTAATTAGGAGCCAATTATTCAACAATTTTATGCTTAGGATAGTTTATTAAATAAGAAAATACAGTTATAACCATATTTTATTTCAAAATATTAATGTTACCTAAACTTCAATACGAAATCGATGGTTATTACGCCATCTATTGTTTGTTTGTTTGAACTAAATTTTCTTTGTTCGAGATGAGACCCCGTGATATAACTAAGAAATATTTTTTGGATTTTTATTTTTTGAACATTATATGCGAATCAGAACGTCTTCAGTACAACAATAATAATGTGAAAATTTGTTTAGGGGGCCCGGTGACCAGTCTTCCACAAATCCTACTAATATTATAAATGTGAAAGTTTGTGAGTGTGTATGTTTGTTACTTCTTCACGCTGAAACGGCTGGACCGATTTGAATGAAATTCGGTATGTAGATAGCTCATAGCCTAGATTAACATATAGGCTACCTTTTATTCCGGTCTGGGCGGGTAAAACCGCGGGGCGTAGCTAGTTAATTATAAAATTGTCTCTGTAGACTATTTCATTACTTTCTCTGTAATTTGTGGTAAGAAATAAATCAATTTTACTATATTACACATGCCTGTGTTTAACCGCCGACGAAGGACAGAAAGACGGGTGTTATAAGTTTGACCGCTATGTACTCGTATGTGTCTGTCTGTGGCAACGTAGCTCTTAAATGGGTGAACCGATTTGAATGCGGTTTTTTTTTATATTTGAAAGCAGGTTTTCTAGCGATGGTTCTTAGACATGTTTTATCAAAATCGGTTAAACCATTTCAAAGTCATCAGCTCTTGTGTTTTTTAATGATCGCTTTTGTTTTTTTGCGTTGGGGGTTTATAATTTTTTTAATTTAAGAAAGAAAGAAAGAAAGAAAGAAATCAATCTTTCGTTTAATACAGCGCAGAAAAAAATAAGCGGCCAAATTGACTCCGTATCAAAGTTGCGACAAACAAATACCGACAAATGTTAGGGCGACAGTACGCTATGTCGACCATCAGTGGTGCGACAGCACATCAGCTCGATACGTTAGTGCGACTGAATGGTTTTTAAGACAAACGATGGGACGACGAAACTTTTGCTCGACGAACGATAGCGCGACACAATTTTCGCTCGACAAACTAAAGTGCTAACATTGACAAACATTGCAGCGATATTATAATTACGAAAAAAAAAACAGGAAATTGTTTTTTTTTTTATTAGTTTGACAACAAGCCAACGAGTTATTATTACTATCCTGCTTTCATACTTACACTCGACAAAGTTGGCGGTTGGCAACCGAAAAATGGTTCTGCCTAGCCTTTTTCCATCTATCTTGGGTTGGGGTCGGCTTCCAGTCTAACCAGATGCAGCAGAATACCAGTATTTTACATGGAGCGACTGCCTATCTGACCTCCACAACCCAGTAACTGGGTAATACGATACCCCTTGGTAAGACTGGTTGTCAGACTTTCGGGCTTCTGACGAACCGTAACGACTGTCATAGATCCACGATTGACAGCCGGGACCAACGGCTTAACGTGCTTTCCGAGGCACGGAGGAGTCTCGGTATGTAAAGATGGTCACCCATCCATGGACCATGCCCGGCAAGCGTAGCTTAACCTGATGGATCGACCCGTGCGGCTGTTACTACTTTAGGCACGAGCTCATCTTTAGAAATAAAGTTGAATATTTTTCAACCTACCACTAGTAGATTTATGATACGCAATATAGGTTTTTTTATTTTTTTATTTTAGATGGGTTTGCTCTTGACTCTAGTCTAGGTCAGAGGTGACAGAGACAAAGTCGACGATGGAGCGAGCTTACCCAGAAGAAGCCTGTTCACTCTAACTTTGAAGAGATTAGGGTTGTATGCATTCGGAAATACAGACGCAGGTAGAGAGTTCCACTCTTTTGCTGTGCGCATTATGAAAGACCTTCGGAAATGCTTAGTACGAATTCGTGGAATAGCAACAAGGTAGGGATGGTAACTTGCAGTGCGCTTAGTTGTCCGTTGGTAGAACGGGGCCGGTGGAATGAGGTCGTGGAGTTCTTGGGCACACTCTCCGAAGTACATTCTGTAGAACACCGACAAGCCACGAGCTCAGTCTAAACATAAAATTTATTAAATCAACCACTTACTTTCAGATGTCTCTCCAGCGCTTCTTTCCGCTTGAAGGCTTGCGAGCACACGCTGCAGGGGAAGGGTCTGGTGTCGGAGTGTTTCTGCTGGTGTACGCGCAGGTCGTGGGCAGAGAAGCAGGCTTTATCGCACTGGGAACACTTGTAGGGCCGCTCGCCGAAGTGGGTACGCTTGTGCAGCTCTAAGACTGCGTTGCACTGAGGATAAATAGGTTTAAAGATTTTTTATTTTCTCAAAGAAGACATAAAGTCATTTACAGGAGAACAAGGCTTAAAATAAATTATATAAAAATAAAGTTTGTCACGGACGACGTCACGGTAACAATTATGATACTACCATCATAATGTACTCTGTGCTACCATCCAATGCATTCAGCTTTTAGGAAGGGTGTTATTTGTTATTAAATAATATGCAGCTAATTGAGTTTTGAATGCATTGTGTTCGGTACGATTCGAGTGCATAAAACGTGTTGAAAATGTAGATTCTGAGCTTCGGATTCGAATCTAGCTGAATCTATTGGTTTCGAGCCTAATTGTTTGGTATTGAACTAAATTTGATTAAAGCCCCATTTGATGTTGCGGTGAAACGGGTTATTTTGTGAAAATACTTGGAAGTTTGTTTGGTTCGCGAGAGACCACGCGCTTGTGGAATCACGTCGCCTTTTTGAAGTCTGGTATACCTACTGATAAGCACTTCACTTCCAAATTTAACTCTGACATACACACATATAACCAGATAGGTCTGAACGAAGACTTCGGAAACCTTGAGTAAGTTGTTCGAAACGTTTGTAAATTATTCTTTAGCTCTGCGTACTTGCAGACAAGTTTGTGATCAGGTTGGAGCCGGGAGTCCGACGGGCATGCTTTCACACTCTTGTCTCCTCAAGTCGGATCCTTGCCCTGGCTTGGTCGCAAACACATTGAACGAGCGCAATCTTTTTATACATGAGGGTATTTTGTTATAATTGTGCTCCTTCAAAAGATAACATTTTTTTGCCAAACTTATTCCTTATCTTTGGTAAAATCAGAAAACTAGCTCGGCGACTGCTACAAATAATAAATGAATACAAGGTTTATTTTTTACAAACTTTTTAAAATCAAAACCAGCACTTTTTGAACGTAGCTCGTTGTTCGTTAGCTTTTTATAAGTCGGAACAAGACAGTAGTTAAGGTCGGTGCGAGACATGCCAGAATGGAGACGAGGTCTACAGAACTGGGCGGAGGGAGGGGCCCAGCTCCTTCCCCGTATGGGAAGCCTCGTAAATTAACATACTCGAATTGTATGTGACATTTTCAAACTATTTTTTGACAACAACGAAAGTATCAAGTCTAGTTTGAAAATATTATTATTTTAATATTTAACCTGTGAAGCCCCGCGACTCACCGGAGAGTCGGACAAAAAAAAAAAAAAATTAAGAGAAATTTTTTGGCCGCGGGGCTTCACAGGTTTTAAAGAGTAATGAACGCTCGTTATCAAGGTATTTTTATGAAATTTCGAAGTTATCTTTTTTTTTATTTGATACGGGTTTGCTCTTGACTCTTGTCTAGGTCAGAGGTGACAGAGACAGATTCGACGATGGAACGAGTAAATAATAAGCAATTTTTAGAACGAATCCTTTAACTCTGTACAAATAGATGGCGCTGTTTAAAGTTTTAGAGATTTTCCATTTTCCTCATTAAAATTTGTATAGGAATACATTTTGCTAGAATGAAACTGTTATGAAGTGGGAAAAATAAAAGGGAAAATCTATAAGTCCGTGATTAAACCTGTCGTACTGTATGGATCAGAATGTTGGGCTGTGAAAAAGACGGATGAAAAAAGATTGCATGTGGCGGAGATGAGAATGTTAAGATGGATGTGTGGAGTAACGAGAATGGATAAAGTGAGAAATGAGTACATTAGAGGTAGTTTAAAAGTGGTGCCAGTCACAGAAAAGTTGAAAGGGAACCGCTTATCTTGGTATGGTAATGTGAAGAGGAGGGATGAAACACATGTAACTAAAAGAGTCATGAATATAAATGTGAATGGTTGTAGAGGGAGAGGGAGGCTAATGAAAAGATGGGTGGATTGTGTGAGGAGTAATATGAAAGAAAGGGAGTTAGTGATAGCGTGACGGCTGACAGGACAGAATCGAAGAAGAAAACGTGTCGCGCCGACCCCAAGTAACATGGGATAAGGGCAGGAAGATGATGAAGTGGAAAAAATTGGTAATATAAAAAAATCCTCAACGCGTGAGAAAAGAATCGCTGCTAACACCATCTAGCGACATGTGCTGGACGGGCCCAAACGCGGAACGAAGACAATTTCTTGTGCCTACCGAAGGCCGGGACCGCCTTCGGTAGGCACAAATTTCTTTGTATGAGGTGAGGCATCTGTATACGCTAGTATTATATTATCAGTGATAATACCTACAAACTCATCCTTGTCCACTTACCGCGTATCTCTTGCCGCATATATCACAGACGCAGTTTTTTCGCACCGGCTCGTACTTGTCAGGGTGCTTCAGTCGGTAGTGGTTCCAGTATGAGCGAGGGGTGGCGAATTCTTCCGGACACTGTGAAATAAAATCTTTACTAAAAACTTACAGTTGTCTTACTCGGTGTCGTGAGAGAAAAGCTCTATTTAGTAACACAAAATATTGAATCTAGGATTAATTTTCACCTAATTACTGACGCGTAGACTGTTGGGGTGCGTGAATATAAACATGATGAAGGGCTGGTTCTGGTGGAAGCGTGGCAAGATAAAATAAAAGACCGCAGTAGAATTATTCGCGTGTATTCTTCTGCTCGCCACGTATTCAAAAGAGTAGAGAGAGTTTGCTTATAAAAAACTAATACACATCAAATTTAATGAGACAAAAAAAAACACTTCTAAAAAAGAAAATACACTAAAAATGAAAAAATTACTATAATTTCGGAAGTCGGTGCTTGTATTTTATTTCTTCGTTTTTTGACACCGACTTCCGAAAATAAAGTTATTTTTTAATTTTTAGTGTAAGTAAGTATTTTCTTTTTTGGAATTCGGTTGTTTTTTTTTTGTACAAAGGTTTTTTATTTTTCACTTTTTAGTTGTTATACCCCAGAACTGCATACCCTAATAAAATGGAACGTGGAATTTAAACGTACTCGTAATTGGAGAAACCCAAAACGTCATCTAACTACACATATTTTTCGTTTTTGTTCAGTTAATGTTAATGCAATATTTATTGGTAGCAGAGAAAGACTACGGTCAAAATATAAATAATTTGCTATGTTCCGGTTTAACGGGCAGGTACTAAGTAAGTAGATGAGGTGCTGCAGGAGAATGTTAGGGATCTCGTGGACGGGTCGCGGATAAATTCGAAACAGAGTAACCGCGCCCTTGGGCACTCAGGCAAGGAAGGAACAGGGGTGGGTTTTAATCAGTCAAATTCTAACACGCCCTCCCGCTCATCCCAGAGTGGGAGAAGTCATTGGATGATTACCCAACCCCACAAAAAAAGGGGGTCTCGTGGACCGAATTTCGCACTAACATCTCTATACTCCAGGAAATCGGCATTAAGAGACATCTTTCGTCAGTAGTACAAAGTAGCGTATTAACATTCTTTGGACACGCCTCCAAGCGCGAGAGTTGCTCCATTGAGCACCTTCTCTTGCAGAGGAGGGCACCAGAGGGCGAGGAAGGTCACCTGATGGACCGATCAAATTAGGTCTGCTGAAGGTGGTTCCTTGCACGAGTGCACCAGAATATCGAAGGATCGTGGGGCGAATCATATCGGCCGCTGCAGAAGTCACTACGTGATGATCACGAACACTCTGACAAGTGTCACAATAAAGAAGATGATGTACGGGTACAAACTTATGAAACACTAGCACTTCGCCTGCGACTTCGACCGCGTGGATTTGAAAAATGTATAGCCTATGACACTCACAAATAAAGTGGCTTTCTATTGGTAAAAGTATTTTCAAAATCGGTTCAGCAGATCAAGAGATTACCCCCTACAACCTCACAAACTTTACCTCTTTATAATATTAGTATAGGTTAGCCCGACCTGCATCAAATCATATGCTCTTTTCCAACTTACTGCTTAAGGGTCCGGCCAAGTGGCGCCCTCATTGAATAAAAAATCGTAGTATAGCATAGAAAATAAATATTAAAGAATCCAACGTCACGTTTGTTACAAATAAGATAAAATATTTTTACATTGTTAAAACAGGTCTAAGAATGTTTCGTATCCAAAGTAGTAGGCAAAAGTGTCAGAAACGGCCGTTTTTGGTACTAAAAGTTCTATAAAAAAACTCACAAATGATTTTCAGATATAATTTAAACTGTTTTTTTTTTTTTTTTTTTTTTTAATATTTGATAGGCTCACGTTTGACCACTATCTCACTTGATGGTAAGCGATGATGTGGTCGCGGATAGAGCACGCTTGCCTAGAAGTAACCTATTCACTCTTGACTTAAAGACCCCCAGCACGCGTAGCATGACCACCATAGAAACGGGTTTTGTTGACGAAAGAATAGACAAAATGTCGGATTGTAGAAAGATTTCTACCGTCTTAAGCATGGCGATGTTAAAACTGAAGAGAACAAATGTTTCTATTCTTCCGTCGACAAATGTCTACAATGTTAAGCATGACGACCAACTTTTCTCTACTTTTGAAATTTGAGGGTAGAAACATTTCTTCTCAACAAGTGTCAAATGGTCTACATCATATTGGACATATTATACAAGATCTATATTGATTTTAAAACTCAATTCTGTGACTAATTCAATATTTCAAAATTGTGGTGAATCTTCCACAAAAGCCATTGATCAAGAGTTGAAGTCACAGAGCGTCATAGGTTGAAGTTGATTTTAAAAACATGTCGGGCGACAACACTATAAGTTTTCCAAAATTTAATTTTAATTTTGTTATTTTCCACATCGTGTAACACAATGCGAAAATTAACAAAACTACATTTTTCCAATGTTTAGATAGAGTACAACAAACAAACAGCCGACACAGAATAAAATTAAAACGTTTCCTTTTGAATGTAACTCAAAGCTTTGAATTACATTCAAAAGGTTTTAGAACTTGCCGTTTGACACATTATTTTCGATAACGAAACGTAATATTATCGTAGAATTCTTAGCTTATCTACATCACTAACTACCTCCTCGTTGCTATGGAAAGAATGAATATGTCTTTGTCGCCCCATGCTCGGGCAGAAGAGTTGTCGAGTTGGATAGAAAGAACTTTGTCTACTCTTGGTAGAATAGAGATGGAATTGGTCATGCTACGCGTGCTGGTTGTAGCGTCAGGAAACGCAGATAAACTAAACTATACATAAAAGAAATATGGTTAAAATTGCAATACCAACATGTTGACACTTGGCGGGCCATTTCGTTCGAACTTGACTCTTCCGTTGGTAATTGTAGTGCTTCGGTTGCTTCTTAGGATGCTCCTCACGATTGTGTAAACGCAACTCTTCAGGGTCCGTGAATATCTCGCCGCAAACACGACACCCGTTCCTGTTGACAAACGAAACTGATCCTGACGTCAACTTCCATTGAATCTATACTACATGTGTTTCTTGTACGTGAACATTGATATCGACTTGTAGTATTATAAGAAACAAAACTGAGGCGTGTGTTAACTAGCATAGAGCCTATCTCTTTGTTAAGTTAACATAGAAAATAGCGACTTGTATTACATGTCAAACAAACAAAAATGTACCGTATGCTAACTCTCATAGAGTCTATCCATGTGTCATTTATAGTTAGACATTGATATCCTTGGTACTGAATATCAAACAAATGAAACTGAACTTTGAGTAAACTTGCATAAAGTGTATACTTTCAGTGAGCTTGTCACAACACTAACCCCAGATAGTTACACAATGTGTATCTTGTACGCAATCATTGACTTGTACTGAACGTTAAACAAACAAAACTGAACCCTGTATCAACTTACATAGAGTGCGTAGTCCGAGTGTGCTTGACGGACATGACCATGTGTCTCTTGTACGCCTCTGTCGATATGAACTTGACGTCACACTCTTCGCAGTATGGACCTTCTTCTGTCTTCTCTTCTTGTTTTACCTAAATAAACAATACATCAATTTCTGATTGAGCAATTCCTTCACAAAATTACACGTCTATGAACGGTAGCAGCGTTATTACAGGTAGAGTTTCAGCTTACGGCAGATCGGAACACTCCGCGGATCGCTGCACAGTAGCAAATTCATGTGACAGCGGGGTTGAGGGGTGGTGGGGTACTGCACAGCAAAATGCGAATTTCACACACGTCATTAACTTTATATCGAACTATACCACCCATCATCAGCCTTTTTAATGTCCCCACCGCTGGGGGTGAGGACGTAATCCACCACGCCGGGCCCAATCCGGATTGGTGTATGTCACATGTCTTCGAATTTTTGGTTCTAGAACATGGCGGTTTCCTCACGATGTTTTCCTTCGCCGTTTTGAGAGCAGTGGTGATGAAATAATTTACACAAAGTAAAGCGCCTGCCTGGGTTTGAACTCACGACCTACAACTTGTAAGTCGCGGCCAATACCACTGGGCCACCACAGCTCATCTATGATATCATCATATACCACCCACGCTTGTCGATTGCACTATGTTTTTGGTAATGCCACACGAAAAGACAACTGGGTAAACCTAGGCGGCTTGATTGATTTAAATGTGTAAAATAATGGAGGCGGTGAGCGCAAGAGTGACGTATCATTTCAAGACACAATTTAAAAATTATAAGTGACGTCATTTTATTTTTGGTTTTCTTTCAGCAAACCCTTTAATTTGATAGGTACCCATATCACGAGAATGCATAAGGCTATAAGAGTAGGGGGAAGGACAAAGAAACGTTGGTTGGACTGTGTGAAAGAGGATATGGGTAAAAAGGGGGTGACTACAGAGATGACGACTAATAGAGGAGTATGGAAGAAAAAGACATGTTGCGCCGACCCCAAATAAATTGGGATAAGGGCAGGAGAATGATGATCATGGGAATGCATAATAAAATTACTAGTCTACTACTACTATCTTTGAGAGTCCGATTCAGAATGACGTCACTTAGCTAACCATGCATTGTCATCCAAACTAAACATGTATGCAAAATTTCAGGTCAATTGGAAACCGGGAAGTGGGTCAAAAACTTCTAAGTTTTTTTTTTATACTGGGTGTAACGGAATGGTGTGGTCATATTTTAGGAGCCGGTTCTGCCCATGGAAATGAACAACTTTCTCTAAGAAAAAATCAAAAAATCCCAAAAAAAAAAATTGTACTTTCCATACAAAGTTATCATCAGCTGATCAATATTTGTATGGGGAGTAAAAAAATTTTTTTAGAATTTTCTCGAATTTTCTTGAAAAAAGTTGTTCGTATCGATGGGCAGATGCAGTTCTTAAAATATGACCACACCTTTCCGTTACACCCTGTATATATATAAAGAGTTGACTTTTTAACAAAATGTAAGGTTAAATGACGTGCTTGATTCAAATTCCAATTCAAAGCTTTTATTTCAAATTAACCATTTACAGGCACTTTTGAATTTTTTATTTTTTTTAATTTTACTTTTTTGGGACATAAACCAGTTAAAAACCAAAAACTAAGTAAACATGTAACCCACACCTATGTCATACATAGACATACCTCTTGATGCGTGCATTAATTTTACCATGAATTTAAAATGAATAGGACTTGTCCCATACATTTTTTCCCAATGTCAATACATTGGAATAAAGTCCAAATTCCACTGTAGATCCTTCCTCAAGATCCTTGTGCATAATGTTCTTATGAACGACAAAAAAAAGCCCCTGCTTGCTATACAAGGAATACATACGGTATTTCTTGTATAGCAAGCAGGGGCTTGGCGTCGCGCGTCGTCAGAAAACATCTGCGAGTTGCTTGATTCTCATGTGACTGACGTATGTCGTTCGTACACTGTTTTGCAATATGACTCTTAACACATTGGAATAAGGTTCAAATTCTAATGTACTAACCTCAAGATCCTTGTGCATCATGTTCTTATGAACGACAAGCCCCTGCTTGCTATAGAAGAAGTACCCACAGAACCTGCAGATATTCTCTAATGGATGTTTGATTCGAATGTGACTGACGTGTGTCGTTTTTGCACTGTTTTGCAATATGACTTTTAACACATTGGAATAAGGTTCAAATTCTAATGTACTAACCTCAAGATCCTTGTGCATCATGTTCTTATGAACGACAAGCCCCTGCTTGCTATAGAAGGAGTACCCACAGAACCCGCAGATATTCTCTAATGGATGCTTGATTCGAATGTGACTGACGTATGTCGTTCTTACACTGTTTTGCAATATGACTCTTAACATATTGGAATAAGGTTCAAATTCTAATGTACTAACCTCAAGATCCTTGTGCATCATGTTCTTATGAACGACAAGCCCCTGCTTGCTATAGAAGGAATACCCACAGAACCCGCAGATATTCTCTGATGGATGCTTGATTCGCATGTGGCTGACGTATGTGGTTCTTACACTGTGGCGAAGGAAAAATGTGATTTTAGAGCTGTATTTAATTTTTTTTTCTTTTGGCTTCGCGCTGTTTGTGTATTTAGCTAGTATCAGTTTAGAAAGAATTTAGTTTCTTGAATACAGAATACAGTCACTTTCGTTTTTCCACTAGAATGCGGATGTAACAAATTCTAAAGTTTTTGTAATATTTGGTAGCAAACGTGTCGAGTCAGCCTTCTCGGCAAGCTTCGCTGAGGTAGTCAATACTCTAATAAAATTCTCAGCTTAATTTTACCGAGATCGCGCCTTTTTCCATGATATAACATATTGTTTAGTTGTGTAGACACGTGAGACATAAAAATACACAAATTTTACATCACAATATCCACTGGGAATCAATTTGTGAATAATTAAAACAGTTCACTTGTAAAATAACGCCAAGAACTGCCGAGCTGTAGTTATAAATGGTAAGAGGAAATTTTAAGGCGCTAAATAGTAACTTTTTAGGGTGCAGTAGACGAAATGTGAAAACAGGACCCTATAACTATGTCTAGACCGCCTGTTTGTATGTCACAAGAGTGTATTTTATCATAATATGTATATAGGAAAGCCAAACTTGACTAAATATCATACAGGAGCAAATTCAACCAATCAAAAAAAAAAAATACAAAATGGTTGTTCAAAATCCAACTTAATATTAACTAACGTAAAGTAGATGATTAAGTGGCAATAAACGGAGTCAATTAAAGCTTCATACATTAATAGGTTTCAAGAACACATTTCTTACTTGAAAACTTCATCACAATATTTGCATTTATGCGTGACCCCCTTATGTGACCCTTGATGCTGCTTCACGGTAGTTCTGAAATATGAACATTCTATTAATATACATATCGTGGCCAGATCTTAGAATTGATTACTTCATGATGTGACCCACCATATCATGAAATGGTTGCATTTCATGATAAAGATCAGTGCGCGCTGGCCACATCATGATATGAGCACACATATATCATCATTCTCCTGCCCTTATCCCAATCTATTTGGGGTCGGCGTAACATGTCTTTTTCTTCCATACTCCTCTATTAGTCGTCATCTCTGTAGTCACCCCCTTTTTACCCATATCCTCTTTCACACAGTCCAATGAGCACACATATACAGAGTGGTGATGACAATACGACATTAAATTAAAGCTCGCATACCTCAAGACGTTCTCAGTCTACATACAAAAAAATATTTGAATATATCCAGTAGTTTAGTCACAGGAAATTATTTTTCATTTTTAACATTTGCTACATGATGTATCTGATAATAGGGAAACACTGTCAGGTGAACGACCCACATCGGTATAAACATCAAAACATTAAAGTCACGTTGCCAACTCGCTACGAGGACATAAACACTTTCGCCAAATTAGTATTTTCATCTAATTTAGTGAAAATTATACCTTACTTCTGAGTAATAAGAGTCATAAAGCGTGTCATCAGAGTTGGATAAGAAAGGAACGAATGCGGAAATTGCAATGCACTCATAATATTAATAGAAAATTTAGTGTGTGCGAAAGAGATAAATCTAGTTTCGTTTGTTACTTCGCTTTCTTGAAGAAATTTGCTACAACAAATTTAGGTTAGTGTGTCGCCGGCCGCGATCCTGTGATGAGTTACGCGTCCTCGCTTTGTAGTGCAGCCGCGTCTTTGATGTAGGTACTTCCCCGCCGCTCGTGTGTGTCGTGTTTTGTAAATTCATTTACGGCGGTATTAGTGCGAAATTGGACGCTTTATTTTGGTGACAGGACACGTAACGTTTTAATAGGTATTTAGTTAAACAGTGAGTGAATTGTGCGAAATTAGACGCTTAGTTTTTATTGTTTTCGTGTTTTTTTTTTAATAATCATGCCGCGCTACAATTGCACAGCTTCGGAGTACACCGACATGATTTTAATTTATGGGGAGTGTCAAAGAAATGCCGCTTTGGCTATACGGACATACCGAGAGAGGTTTGGAAACACTCGAGTTTGTCCGACCAACGGGCGCACCATTGTCCAAGCTGTCCAGAGGATGCGAGAAAATCGATCCTTAATCCCGCATGTGGATAGTGCTCTTCCACGTGTAAAAGTGACCCTTGAGGAACGAATTTTAAATTTTAATTTAAATGCTGAAAAGTTTTTAGAACTCCTCAATGGACCTGTTTGCGAGTACATGGATGAGCTTTCGGTAACTGCGTACAGGCAGATGTGGTACCAATTAGACGGAGCACCAGCTCATTCAGTGGTGTCTGCTAGAGAGCGTTTGTCTCAAATGTTCGGACAGCAGTGGATTGGCCGTTATGGACCAACGCGTTGGCCAGCCAGGTCCCCCGACCTTACACCACTGGATTTTTTCTTGTGGGGTCATATCAAAAATGAAGTGTAGGTACTCAACAGCTGTTGATACTGTTGATGATTTAAAATATAGAATAATCATATCTTTTAATAAATTAAAACACATGGCTGCGAATGGGGACCTTTTGTCAGACGTTAGAAATAACCTTTTACGACGGAGCAATTTGTGTATTCGAATTCATGGCGGCCATATTGAAAAACGAAAAATTTAGTGACTTTCATACCTACATCCTGATCGTGATTAATAATTTGATTAATAAATAACACGCGGTTGAGAGATGCCTGATTATTTGGTTAATAATCTGTGATTCAGTGTAATTTTATTGAGCATTAATCCATAATTAAAAGCCAAAAAATCAAGTCGCTACAGGACCGCGCGTTGTTGCCGCTCTTACGACAGGTTAGTGAACTCATATTTATAAATGGTGTTCTATTTCGTTTCTAGTTTTATGCCATTTAGTTTGTTTGAAATTTTTATTTTTTTATTTTCGATGTTAGGATTTTTTTGATAGCTTAAACTTATTCTTATGAACTAGTATTGTCCGTGTTTTCATTTATTGTCGTATTGTCTTCTCCACCCTGTATGTTACGCTCAAATACCGAAATCGCTCAATGAGCGTAAAACATGCTCACAACGCGTTTTGACTTCTTTCAAACAGCCGTATCGTGATTTTTGCGTGGTGGCACTTAAAAAAATGGCCATGAAGTGTTGTGGCAATGAAGAAATGCCGTGACTCGTTCTGAGACCTAACTGATGTGACCATATCGCAAAACAAATGTGTTTCGCGTATGTATGGATTATTTATTATTATTTGGGTTAGTATGTTTTTTTTATGAGCACTTTTCGCTACGCTATGAAAGAGCGAGCGAAGCGTTCTCGGCAATTTAGGGCACCCCGACACGGACAGGTTAGATTCGAACGAAGCCCCCGTCATCCCCTTCACGTTAGGTTCCTTTAAAACCTGCAGACAGAAATAGGAGCCCCGTCCACTTATCTTACTTTTGACCGCACGCCAAAGCGACATGGCTTTTTTAAAGAATCCACAACGCGTTGTGAGCAATTTTTTCGCTCTTTGAGCGCAACATATATATTATGTATACCTATACTTTTGAAAAAACGTCACTCAAACACTTATAGCAATGCTTTTATTTCAATTGAGTCAGACACTTTTGAATTATCAAGGAATAAGTCAGTTAGTCGAAAAGTTGAGGCTATACCAGGTAGTATTTTTGACTTTTGATTTAGAAACAAAGTTACACAACATTGTTTCAGTAACTTTATGTACAAAAGTGGTACAAAGCTTTTTCTACCAGTCAACAAAACACAGTAAAAATCTCTGTGGTAGGTGGAGAACAACAAATTAATAAATATTTAAAATCTAAATCGTATTCATAGGGATACAAAAGTTTCTGCTCAGGGGGGGTTACCGCGGCCCTGAGCACTCAAGGCAGGGATTGGTTTTAGGACAAGGGTGGGATTTAGTCAGTAAGAGTCTGACACGCCCTCCCGCTCCTCCCCGAGCGGGAGAAGTCATAGGATGATTTCCCAAGCCCAAAAAAAAAGGGATACAAAAGTTTGACGAGGTCTGGGGCTGATGCCGCGGCCCTGAAGGCAAATGAAAAAACACGGGCGGGATTTAGTCAGTAAGAGTCTCTGACACGCCCTCTCGCTCCACCCAGAGCAGGAGAAGTTATATGATGATTTCCCAAAAAGAGGGATACAAAAGTGGCGCAACATTGTTTATTTATAACTACTGGGTATTATACTCACATGTTGCTAGAGTTGTATGGACATAAATTGCAAACATATCTCTTGCCGTGGTTGAGGGCATGTCTCTGAAGGTTTCGTTTCGTTTTGAACCTGTACTTGCATATTTTGCACTCTATATCGCCGAGGTTCTGCGAACAAAGCACACAATATGTTTAGTTATGAAATAATAACGACGAAAAATTTTTTTTTGGTATTTGCACGATTTGTACATTTGGCAAGTGTCAAGTACAGAATTCAGTAACTTTGTTTTCCATTAGAATGCAGATGTAATGCATTCTAATGTTTTGCAGTATTTGGCAGCAAATGGTGCCGATTCTCTTGTTCAATAACTAAACTAAAATGAGAGAATCGCTATGTTTTACTAAAAGGCAATGCGAGAAAAGGACGGCTAAAGCTATGAACTAAATTAGAGATATCAAACTAGTTACGACGGTCTCTGGTCTGGCTCTTTCGGCTAGCATCTCGCTAGTTGTCAAGAGTCAGTCGGAGATCCTGAAGCGGGTGCGTTGCGGCATCGCCATACCTGACGACCACGGAGTGTACGAGGACTCGAGGAACATCGGCCGAGCCCTCTGTTACCAGAACCCCTGGGTCGATGTAAGGAGGTGGGTATTGTTACACGCCGACAAGCAGGATGCATGCTGGTTCGTGGTGCTGGGTGTCCCTGAGGGCCAGATCCCGACGCTCATGGACGCCGAGCGCAGGCTGTCCATCGGTCTGGGGTCTGTGTATATCAAGTTCCAGGGTCCCAAGGGTAGGTTCATAGACGTCCCCCGGAATTGGGATCGGGCCACGAACCAGATAGTGGAAGCAGGGGAGACCACTCCCCCTACAAACAACCCGGAGACAACGGTGGCCGACCCCGCTGCAGTGGTGGAGTCGGCTGCCCCTGACGCCGCTGTGGGTGCCGTCCCTCTGTCGGGCGGGGAGCTCGACGACTGTGTGTTGTCCCCGGCTTCCGGCCCGGGGGAGGATGGCTTCGACGAGGGCGACCTGTTTGCCGGGCTGCGACTGGAGGGTGACGAGGAGGATCCTGCCTGCGATGGCGTTCCCTTCGTTGGCCAGTAAAGTTGTGCAGGCAAACCTCCACCACAGTCAGACCGCGACGGCTCAACTGCGCAAGTGGCTGGAGGTGCAACATACGGCCATTGCCCTGATCCAGGAGCCGTGGATTAGGGGTGGTCAAATACGAGGACTCTCCAATCTTGGTGGTAAGCTCCTTGTTACTATGGACCACGATCACCCTAGATAGTGTATCTATGTCACAGGTAACCTTAAAGCACAGCTCTTAAATGACTGTTGCAGAGATGTCTCTGCAGCAAGGCTGACAATGCAGCGCGGTGAATTGGCTACTGGGCCGCATAGAACGGGTTCTTCCAGGCAAGGACGGCGTCGCTCGGGTTGCCGACATCAAGACAAAGAAGGGGATCATCCGCCGAGCCTACAACACAATCTGCCCTCTGCCAGTTCAAGGAGTTGAAGGGACTTCAACCGGGGGAGTATGATGAAGCACGGCGCGGGACGCGGGGGCGGGCCGCCGGCGACGGCGCTCGCGCTCCCATTCGGCCATCATCGGGCAGACTCGTCTACGACTCACGGACGAACGCACGCGTACCGACTTACTGTCGCGCCGGTTCAAATATTGTAACCGTCATTTAATTTCTATTATAATCAATTTAGACAATCCATTTGTTATTATTTAACGAGGCCTAGGTATCCAACTATTACTATAGCGGACCGGGCCCAACATATGATTACTCTCTGTAGAGAAGTAAAATTGGAAAATGTTGAAATTAATGTCGAGACTAAATTAATTTCGGCAGGTTTTGTGTTACATGTTGTGTGGAGTGAGATTAGTTCAGGTAGTTCTGAATTGCAATTTCTACCAGGAACACTCGGCCACTGAGACATGTCACCTTTTAAATAGTTAGGTCCCGACCACCAAATGGAATTACTGCCTAATTGATCGGCACTCACACCGCGAGATACTAGGTCTGCGGGGTTTTCCTTGGAAGTTACGTATCGCCACGTAAAACCACTAGAATCCTCCTGTATCTCACTAACACGATGCCTAACAAAAGGTTTACACTGCTCTGAGGTTACTGGTATTAGTGGGCTGACGTCACAAAGCACACGATCATGTTCCTTCACAATAGAGTCTATAAATAGTAACTACAAAACGAACATTACTTGTTTTGTCTTACCTACAATTTCATTTTCAATCCCGTCTACACACATTGACATACATGACGTTCAAATACCATCTGGAATTTGTTTAGCCGACCCTAAATATTACACACCTGCTTCTACCGACATACTCATCGGGGCAGACATATTTTGGGATATCATAGGCACAAATCGCATCCAGTTAGGAAAAAATCAACCAACGTTAGTTGAATCGACGCTTGGTTGGTTGGTCTCAGGGTCAATCTACGATGGCAAAGCATCTACTGTTATGAGTCATCTTTGTCAGGACACTCCAGTAGAACTATCTAAGTTTTGGGAACTAGATACAATCCCACCAGAACATGATTTTACAGCCGATGAAAAGGCATGTGAACTGCATTTCACTAAAACAACAAAACGCAATTCACAAGGTCGGTTCATAGTTTCCATGCCTTTAAAGGAGTCACCTAGCGCTTTAGGCGATAGCTTTCAAGTAGCTAAGCGTAGGTTTCTTTCCATTGAGCGAAGGTTGGAAAGAGATATGAGACTAAAGAATTTGTACACAGAATTCATCACAGAATATATCAACTTAGGTCACATGAGTGAAACAACATTTAATTCAGAGAAAAAGATTTCATGTTTTCTACCCCACCACGGGGTACTTAGGGAGAGTAGTATTACAACCAAGTTACGGGTTGTATTTGACGCTTCCGCTGTGACGTCATCAGGAAAATCATTGAATGACATACAGCGCGTTGGGCCAACAGTACAAGACAATCTATTGTCAATATTAATTAGATTTAGACAACATAAGTTCGTCATAACCGCTGACATCGAGAAGATGTATAGACAGATAGAAGTTGACCCAACACAACGTTCTCTTCAGCAAATATTATGGCGTTCAGACCCGTCGCATCCGTTGAAGGTTTACACCTTAAACACCATCACCTATGGTACGGCGTCAGCCCCATTCTTAGCCACTAGATGTTTAAGACAGCTAGGCTTGGAAGCAACAAACGAAGAAGTCAAACGAGCCATTTGTCACGACTTCTACGTGGATGATCTTCTGACTGGCCATGAGTCTTACCAAGATGCAGTTGATTTATGCCAGGGAATCATAAACTCGTTAGAATCTGCCAAATTATGTTTGCGAAAGTGGAACTCAAATTGCACAGAAATTCTAAACGCAATCAGCAAAGGAGACAGTACACATCATCTTGTGGATTTAAGTGAAAACGAGCTTTCTAAGACGTTAGGCCTCAATTGGAACAGTGCAGCCGATTGCTTGACATTCTCCATCCACATAGAAGGTAGTGACAAAATTAGCAAACGTCATATCCTATCTACAATAGCTCAAGTATTTGATCCTCTTGGCATCGTGGCCCCTTGCATAATATCAGCAAAAATAATTATGCAACAATTATGGAAGGATCAATGCTCATGGGACGAAGATGTTCCACAGCACATAAAAAAGGAATGGCTTAGTTTCGTGCATACTTTATCACATTTAAACAAATTAAACATTCCACGTTGCATCATAGTTAATAGTCCTATTAACGTGCAATTGCACACCTTTACAGATGCCTCGGAGAGTGCATATGGTGCATGCGTGTATGTGAGGTGTGTTGGTGGTGATGGGGCAGTCACTGTCCGGCTGTTGGTATCCAAGAGCAAAGTAGCGCCCATTAAACCCACTACCATTCCACGCCTGGAGCTTTGTGCAGCTTTGCTTGGGACAAGGCTATGGAAACGGGTAATCGCTTCAGTTACTTTTAAGTACGACGATTGCTTCTTTTGGTCGGATTCGACCATTACATTAGGCTGGCTCGCCCATAAGTCAGAGCAGTGTAAACCTTTTGTTAGGCATCGTGTTAGTGAGATACAGGAGGATTCTAGTGGTTTTACGTGGCGATACGTAACTTCCAAGGAAAACCCCGCAGACCTAGTATCTCGCGGTGTGAGTGCCGATCAATTAGGCAGTAATTCCATTTGGTGGTCGGGACCTAACTATTTAAAAGGTGACATGTCTCAGTGGCCGAGTGTTCCTGGTAGAAATTGCAATTCAGAACTACCTGAACTAATCTCACTCCACACAACATGTAACACAAAACCTGCCGAAATTAATTTAGTCTCGACATTAATTTCAACATTTTCCAATTTTACTTCTCTACAGAGAGTAATTGCCTACTTGTTTAGATTTATAAACAACTGTCGACAGAGCAAACGGTACGGCTGTCTTACTACGTCAGAATTAAATAATTCAGTGACGTTTTTATTGGGCATGGCTCAACAAGAGTCATTCCCAACTGAAAAACAATGTCTTCTCTCGAACGTGAAGTTGCCACATAAAAACCGATTGTTATCAGTATCTCCGTTCATGGATGCTAACAATATAATTCGTATCGGTGGTAGACTTGGAAATTCTAATTACGAGTATAATGTAAGACATCCAATTTTATTATGCAGTAGACACCCCTTAACAAAACTATTATTTGAGATGTTACACAAAACCCATATACATCCTGGTCCCCGTTTACTATTAGCTTTGGTAAGAACCAATTACTGGGTGATTGGAGGCACTGCGTTAGCCAAGCGCACAGTTCGAACCTGCGTCAAATGTTGCAGGTTTAAGGCCCAAACAATTCAGCCTGTGATGGGAAACTTACCGGAACAACGGGTTGAACTGGAATTTCCGTTCCTAAACACCGGTGTCGACTATGCCGGGCCGATGATGATAAGTGACCGTAAAGGAAGGGGCTCACGATTAGTCAAATCTTATATATGTATTTTTGTTTGCCTAGCGTCAAAGGCTGTGCATTTGGAGCTTGTCTCAGATTTGACAAAAGAAGCATTTATAGCAGCTCTAAATAGATTTATCGGTCGCAGAGGTAAGCCGCAGCATATCTTCTCTGACAACGGTACTACGTTCGTAGGCACGTTCAATGAACTGTCGAAACTTCTCCATCTCACTTTGCCGTCACAGGTGGCCGAACAAGGTATACAATTTTCATTTATTCCAGCGTACACTCCGCACTTTGGCGGGTTGTGGGAATCAGCTGTTAAATCAGTCAAACATCACCTAAGGCGAATATTAAGTTTAGCACACCTAACATTTGAAGAAATGTCCACACTCTTGATACAGATTGAGGCTATATTGAATTCCAGACCTCTTACTCCTATGTCCGATGATCCTTCTGACCTTTACCCGCTCACCCCTTCTCATTTCCTCATTGGGCGATCGCTAATCTTTGTGCCTCATCCACAGATTACAGAAGCTAAAATAACATCACTACAGCGATTCCAACGAGTCGAGTATTTGAAGCAGCATTTTTGGAACCGGTTTTCTAATGAATACATTACGTTACTTCAGCAGAAAACTAAATGGCACACCTCGTACGGTGATCTCAAGCCCGGTGATTTGGTGGTCCTGAAGGAGAAGGCGCTGCCACCCCTCATGTGGCTACTGGGCCGCATAGAACGGGTTCTTCCAGGCAAGGACGGCGTCGCTCGGGTTGCCGACATCAAGACAAAGAAGGGGATCATCCGCCGAGCCTACAACACAATCTGCCCTCTGCCAGTTCAAGGAGTTGAAGGGACTTCAACCGGGGGAGTATGATGAAGCACGGCGCGGGACGCGGGGGCGGGCCGCCGGCGACGGCGCTCGCGCTCCCATTCGGCCATCATCGGGCAGACTCGTCTACGACTCACGGACGAACGCACGCGTACCGACTTACTGTCGCGCCGGTTCAAATATTGTAACCGTCATTTAATTTCTATTATAATCAATTTAGACAATCCATTTGTTATTATTTAACGAGGCCTAGGTATCCAACTATTACTATAGCGGACCGGGCCCAACAGATGGTTATTGTTTTCGCCTCAGTGTATATGCCTGAGGCGGAGGAACCGCCCCCTCACGACCTGGTCCGCCTCGTTACTCACTGCGAGTGAGTAGCGGAGAGTAGCGGAGTTGAGGTGATGATAGGGGCTGACGCAAACGCACATCACCCTTTGTGGGGTATGGACTCGCAAAATGCAAGAGGTAAGGCGCTAGTGGACTACTTGTTCACAACCAACTTATCCCTATTAAACACAGGCTCCGAACCGACATTCGTAACCAGACGCAGCCGTACAATCATAGACCTTACTCTGGCAACAGAAGGCGCAGCGGGACTCGCAACTGGGTGGCAGGTTTCCAAGGAGGCCTCCTGCTCAGATCATAGGTGGATCCGCTTTGACGTACAGGTCAGTGTACCGCCTAAACCACCGCGGCGTAATCCGCGCAACACGGACAGAATCGTATACAAACGCAGCCTAAGCTCCAAGCTGGAAGCACCATGCGATTCGATGAGTCTTGAGGATACGACGCGAATCGACGCACACGTAGGCAAGCTCACCGAGTCACTGATAAGCAGCTACCATACTGCCTGCCCAGAAACTACCCCGCGCGTTACACCGGGTAAACAACCCTGGTGGGGCGCGGATCTGGAACGCAAACGCGGTAAGGTAAGAAAGGCTCTAAACAGAGCCATGAACACATGCGCGGATGAGGACTGGGATGCATATTATGCGGCCAAATCCAGCTACAAAAAGTGCATCAGGACCAGGCGTACTGCGGGATGGCGGAAATTCTGTGGCAGTATTGAGTCCTGTCAACAAGCAAACAGGGTAAGGAAAATACTGGCGCAACAGGGTACTCCTGGGCCCGCCACACTCCGTAAACCTGACAACACGCTCACCACTTCGCCTGAAGAAACGACACGCCTCCTAGTTGAAACTCACTTCCCAGGAAGCGTCTTCGCACAGGTAACCGATTGGCAAGACAATATACAAACACCATCGGATGACGATTGGCTGTACGCACACAGGATGATTACACTGGAAAAAATCCAATGGGCCATCCAAAGCTTCCAACCTTTTAAAGCACCTGGGCCCGATGGTGTGTTTCCTGCCCTACTGCAGTGGGGTGGGGTCCCATTGGCAGCAAGGCTGGTGCCTATAATGAGAGAAAAGAAAGAAAGAAAGAAAAGAAAAAAGAAAGAAAATACGTTTATTTACGGTAAACATGACGCAAAAAACAGAGAAACACAAAAAAAAAAAAGAAGAAAAACTGGGAAAAACTGCTATGACCCTATGCAAGACAGAGCCCCAGCGCTGGTTTTCAGCGACAGCCGGCGCCAACGTCATGACGTCGACCGGTGCAGAAAACAATGAGTAAAACTTCTAAATATTATACAGCGTAAAAAATATTAATATTTAAGTGGCAACATTCCGCTTCCTGCAACATGACGCACGCGCCGCCGGCTTTGATTTTAATCTGTGCCTCTCAGCTGTCAGTAAACTATCTTTGACAATGACAATGTTAGAATAGGTTATGTAATAAAAAAAAAATGGCTCATGGCGGCACTATGCAGCCGTTGGCAGGCGTTACGCAATGACATTATATAATGAGTGTTATGATGAGATAATAATAAATAGTTAAGGTATGGAGGGAAGTGATAGTAATATTCATTCCTAAACCAGGTAAGAGTGATTATACAAACGCCAAATCCTACCGACCCATAAGTCTAACCTCCTTCTTGTTTCCTCGGAACGCGCCACCTGCGGGTTCCCAGATCACGGTAGGAGGGGTTCGCATCGGCGTCGAGGGTACGATGAAGTACCTGGGACTCGTCCTCGACAGCCGGTGGAACTTCGTCGAACACTTTCGACGTTTGGCTCTTGGCTCCCAGATTGGACAGGGCCGGGGCCGCCTTGAAGCGGCTCCTACCCAATCTGAGGGGGCCAAACGCCTCCTGCCGGAGGCTCTACGCGGGGATCGTGCGTCCATGGCCCTCTACGGGGCACCGGTGTGGGCGCGTTCGTTGAGGCAGCGATCAGCTCGCCTGATGAACGCGTCCCAGAGGGTCATGGCGATCCGCATCATCCGAGGATACCGCACGATCTCCCGTGAGGCGGCGAGCCTCCTTGCCGGACTGTCACCGTGGGATCTGGAGGCAAAAATCCTTGCGCACCTGTACGAGTGGCGCGAGGAGGCCAAACGCCGGGGCGAAACTCCGCTGCCGCGACAACTCGCGGCTCGGCAGACCGAGCTCCGGCAGGATCTCATGGTGACATGGAGAGAGCGACTGTCGCAACCCAGCGCTGGGCACGCCACCATCGAGGCGGTAGTGCCCCTCTTTGAGGAGTGGCTGGAGAGGCGTCACGGCGCCCTCACCTTCCGCCTGACGCAGGTGCTCACCGGACACGGCTGTTTCGGTAAGTACCTGTGTCGGATCAAGGCGGAGGTGACCCCCGGGTGTTTCCATTGCGAGGATCGCCCAATGGACACGGTGGAGCATACGGTGGAGGTTTGCCCCGCTTGGGCAGAGCACCGCCGTGTCCTCGTGGATGCGATAGGCGGCAGCGACCTCTCGCGCCGTGCCCTGGTTCAGGCCATGGTACGGAGCGAGAGGGAATGGGAGGCCGTCTCCTCCTTCTGCGAAGCAGTAATGCTCGCGAAGAGGGAGGCGGCATACGCTAGGGAGACTCGAACACAGCCGAGTCGCCCTAGCGCTCCCAGCCGCAACCGCCGCCTGAGACGCCAGGGGGTTCGGACGCCGCGAGACGATCTCCGGCCACCGTAGACCCGGGCCTGCGGACGGCGAGTAGTGGGTAACTCGCCGTCCGATCAGCACCAGGCCCGAGAGTCGACGGCGCGTAGTGTTCCACGCGCGCCTCAAAGAGTTGTCAGCCAAGGGAAGGGGCCTGCCACGGCCGATGCCTGCCCGGGGGTGGAGGATAAATTCGAAAGAGTTACCTCGCCCCCGGGCACTCGAGGCAGGGAGGAACAGGGGTGGGTTTTAGTCAGTAAGAGTCTGACACACCCTTCCAGAGAAGAAGAAGTCATAGGATGATTTCGCACCCCCCAAAAAAAAAAAAAAACCTTCTTCTCGTTGAAGACAATGGAAAGACTATGTGAAAGGGAGATGCGAGATGGCGCCTTAAAAGCAGTACCACTACACGGTAACCACAATGCATACAGCTCGGGTAAGTCAACAGAGTCTGCTCTTCACATGGTGGTAAGCCAGATAGAAGAAGCGATTCACCAGAAAGGTACCTGCCTGGGCACGTTCATAGACATCGAAGGAGCCTTCGACAAGACAAACTTCTCCAGCATTGGTGCCGCCCTCACAAGGCATGGTGTGGAACAGGTATTAATTGACTGGATTACCAAAATGCTAAGCAAACGAGTTATTCGCCTTGAGGAAGAACAACAGCTGGCCCTGATAGCCCGGAGCTGCCCACAAGGTGGTGTTATCTCACCCCTCCTATGGAATCTGGTAATCAATGACCTGATTACCAAGCTCAACGCGAATCGTTACTACACAATAGGTTATGCAGACGAACTCGCAATCCTCGTACCTGGGAAGGTGACTGGAACGATCTGCAACCTCACTCAACAAGCGCTACGCATCGTGGAACGATGGTGCAGGGAGTATGATTTGTCAGTAAACCCCATCAAAACTGAGTTAGTCATGTTCACCCAAAAACGAGCGCTGGGCCGCTTTAGCCTGCCTAAGCTATTCAATACAGAACTCCAGTTATCTAACGAAGTCAAATACCTAGGGTTCACATTAGACAGTAAGTTAAACTGGAGTGTTCATCTAGACAATAAACTGAGCAGGGCCTGCATTACCTTTTGGCAATGTAGGAAAATGATAGGTAAGAGGTGGAGCCTATCTCCCAAAATTATACTCTGGCTGTATGGCGCAGTAATTCAGCCCATGATCACCTATGGTGCCGTGGTGTGGTGGCCCCGCACCAAGCTAGTCGCAGCCGTCAACAAACTACAACACATGCAAAGGCTGGCCTGCATGGCAACCTCAGGCTGCATGAGGACCACTCCAACGGCAGCGCTTGAAGCCATGCTTTGCCTCCTACCGCTTCATCTGTTTATTCAGCAGGAGGCGACGATGGCCGCGATACGCCTTAAAACACTGGATCTCTGGGGTAAGAGAGAAACTCAACACACCGCTCTGCTCATGGGACTAAACAACGATCTCCCAATAACTAGAGCAATCAACGACCGGATACCCAAGCAATTTGTCTTTGACAAAAAATACAAGATCCAATTGCATGAGGACCACCGCTGTGAGGGGCTGTGCCCCGCAGAACTGCGGATCTTCACTGATGGATCCAAAACAGGTACTGGCGGGTGCGGGGATCTTCTCAGAGGACCTCAATATCCATATAGCCACACCACTGGGGGTCCATAACACAGTCTTCCAAGCAGAGTGCTTGGGAATTTCCCTGGCAGCCTCAGCCATCCTAGCTAGGGATGTTAAGGACCACTCGGTACGTATACTCTCGGACAGCATGGCAGTCCTACAAGCGCTAAACAGCCAGACAGTTAACTCTGGGCTGATATACGAGTGTCACCAACGCCTAAATCAGGTAGGTAAACACAACAAAGTAACCATTCAATGGATTAAAGGACACAGCGATTCCCGTGGCAACGATGCAGCGGACGAACTCGCCAGAAGGGGGTCGAGTATGGCAGCGATAGGACCTGAACCCATTGTGCCTCTCCCCTTTGGATACCTACGCAATCTGGTAAGGAAACGCACCAGAGATCAACACAACAAGCTATGGGCTGAACATAGCGAGTGTAGGCAGGCCAAGGAGGCGCTCCCCTCCATTAATGACCGCTTCACAAAGCAAGCCCTACGACTGACCAAACTTCAGTTGCGGAAAGTCACGGCCATTGTAACTGGCCATGCGTCTTTTAATAAGCATCTCTCTGTCATAGGAGTCACAGACAGTCCACTCTGCAGAGCCTGCATGGAGGAGGACGAGACAGCGGCCCATCTGCTGCTAAGCTGCCCAGTAGTTGCTGCATACAGGGCAAAATACTTCGGACATCCAGGTAACCTAAGCGGGACGGTCAGTAACACCAGGGTGCTGCTGGCCTTCCTCGAGGAACTGGGGTGGATCGAATGACAATGCAGTCCCACCTGTACGCAAAATACGCGCCTTGGGCGTGGAGTTGCGGAAACCAGCCCGACATACATACATACATACATACATCAAACTAGTTTACGCCTTGCGCTTCACCGTGTTTTTAGTCGACATGTTTTTATGTGTACCCTTAATTTGTATGGAAATATTAGTTCAAATAAATTTGACAGCTCTAATTTACGTCCGTCTCTTTCTTGTTTAATAAGAGAGAAAAATATAGCAATAGCCTAAACTAAGTTTAGTTTGTGCACAACAGAATCGGCACCAATGTCGAGTCAGCCTTCTCGGGAAGCTTCACTGAGGTAATCAATACTATTATTACTACGATAAAATTCTCAGCTTTATTGTACCGAGATCCAGATGCATTAACACTTGAGACACTAAACTACACTAATTTTACATCACAATTCCCACTAGGAATCAATTTGCGGATAATAAAAACAGCCTCTGAACTGCACTCGAAAAAATCGCGCCCGAAACTCAAAAATATGTAATTACATAAATCAGGCTTCATGGCCTACCCATAATTGGGTTTTATAAATCAACCAAGCGTTGCTGATGGTAACTGCTTCCTATAGGTCTGGCTCAGAATACTTTGCATAGGGCTTGGTGGAAGCACATTTCAGGGAGTGGGGGTAGGCATCACACGGTAGGTTGTGATGCCTACCCCAAACTGAATCGTTAGAACGCTAGGAACCGTGTAAGTGAACCCGTCAAAAATCAAACACCGCTGTTTATAATCAGATTACGATCTCGACACTATTTAGTGAAACACGAGATTTGGATGGAAAGCCGCACCATGTATCCACGAAATGTGCAGATTAAGGAAATGTTAAGTGACGATTAAAACTGCTTCGGCGTACCTACATCAAGAACGATCGTAATGAACTCTGTTACAAACTAAGGGCCGATTTCACCAATTCTAAACACCCAGTTTTCGACTTTGATTTCGAGTTTAAGCTCGCTTAAACGCGTTTAGCCGCTGTCATAAAGCTGCAGTTTTTTGTTTTTTTTTATTGTTGCTAGGCACTCGTTTGATCACTATCTCACCTGATGGTAAGCGATGATGTGGTCGAAGATGAAGCACGCTTGCATAGAAGTAACCTATTCACTCTTGACTTAAAGACTCCCAGGTTGTAGCTATAATAATAATAAATAAGCCTCGACGACCACCTGTCGAAGCTGTCGTTGCACGGTTGGATCAAGGGCCTGATACAGAAGGCAGTACTCCTCGATACGGCTCGCGTTGTGAGGAGGTTTCTGTCTCTGGAGCCCTAACCACCGGTAGCTTGGACCCTGCTCCCGACACCGGCGGACCACTACCTCCTCCTCCTCCTGTCCGGCGGCGTACTATTTTTTATAATTTTAAATGTTTTTTTTTCTTTTTTATATGATTTGTAAGAAATATTTAAAATTATAATTTATAAATGTATACAAAATTAATAAACGACATAATAATAATAATAATTTATTCTTCAAAAAAGTACAAAAAACGTTACAAGAAACAAACTTAAATTTTTGTGAGGTGAATGTACAGAGGCATTATACTCGTAATTAGACAACGACTCCCAAACTGAGACATGCTCGTATCTTGGGTAGTCGGGGTCGACCGTTTCAGATGTCGTATACATATCACCGTCCTGTTTTGAACCAAAATCTTACACTTAACAATTGTACATAAATAGCAACTTTATATAATGTGTATGTTTCATGTTAAATTAATATTTAAACATTAAAAATTAACTTTTATTTTACAATTTCAATAAGTTTCTCGGACTCATCATAACTTAACGACTTTAACCAATTAGTTAATTTTTCTTTAAAATTGTGCTTATTTAGTCTGTATAGTGAGATCTTTTTATTAATTTCATTGTAAAGCCTGGAACTCAATGCCTTGTACTGTCGCAGTGCTAAAGCTGTTCTACATCGCACAGAGGGGCAAACGAGTGCACCACTCCGTTTTTTTAAACCCTCCTTCTCTAGGGGAAGTCATGAATGACGTCGGAACATAGTGCGGAGGATAAACAGCTGTCGCACAGTCAATACCTAGCTATCAGGAAACACAGACTCCGGCAGGGAATTCCACTCCCTAGCTGTACGCACAATGAATGTGTTCTCAAAACGTTTTGTGCGTATGGATGGGATGTCCACCATGTACCGGTGGCACTTCGCCGTACCTCTTGTGGTACGTTGATGAAACGGGCTTGGCGGAATCAAATTAAGCAATTCCGTCGCACACTCCCCAAAATGAGTTTGTTTGTTTGCTAATCTCAGGAATTACTGGATCGAATTGACAAATTATATTTGTGTTGAATAGTCCATTTATCGAGGAAGGCTATAAGCTATTAACATCACGCTGCGACCAACAGGAGCGAAGCATCAATGAAAAATGTGGCAATAACGGGAAAAAAATCATTTTGAGAGCTTCAGTTGCGTGCGCTGCGTAAACGGTTAAAGGCTCAAAAAATTACACTTTCCGATTTCAAGGGACCCAATTTAGGAGACAGGAAGGTGTAATAGCAGTTAGAGCAGTTAGTGTCCGATTCAGTGAGATTGAAAGGTCCCGATTTGACTTTATTTTAATTTATTTTTTTATTGTTGATAGGCCCGCGTTTAACCACTATCTCACCTGATGGTAAGCGATGACTTTCTAAACTGTGTACGATTTAGGATAGTGTAATCGCATCATCACGATTTAGAGCTAAGTGTTGCCAATTTAGCGACTCTGTCGCTACAAATGGGCTAATAGTATTTATGAATATGTTTAAATTATTATTTAATTTCCCAAGGTCCCTTTCCTAGAAAAAAAATCTGAGTCCGTTCTTTTTTTTTTTGGTCCGCTCCTGATAGAATTAGTTTTAAGAGGCTTTATAGCGACTTTTGATATTCTATCTAGAGACTCGAATTTGTAAGAGTTGGCAACACTGCCCACTTAGGAGCCCGATTTAGGAGTCCAATTTAGGATAGCGTAATCGCTCGCATCCTACTTCCTAGTTAGTTTCTTCCTAAATTGGGTCCCTTGAAATCTGAAGGTGTAATTGAACCTTTTAAAGTTACGCAAAAAATATGTATAACGGAATTGTTCTCCTTTCCAAAAAGAAGTCCGCGACAGCATATGTCTATCTTTTAAAGTTAACTCACTATAATCTTTTTATGGTTTTAATTTTTGCGCTAAGCTTAGTTCAGTAAAACTTATTTTTAGAGCAAATGGTGAAATGGGCCATTAGTCTACGATGCGCTTGCGTTAGTTTTATTTAAATTAATTATGAGTTTTATTTTAAAGGGATAGGCTGCCGTAAGGGTGCTACTCATATTAGTACGCCTTTTGATTACTTAAAACTCAACTTGTCTAAAAGCGGAAGGGCCAGTCCGATGTCACGTTTATTAACTAAACCCATCCCTGTTCCTTCAGTTGCCTGAGTGCCCAGGGGCGCTCCTGTTTAGAATTTATCCACAACCCCTGGGCAAGTATCGGCCATGACGGCTCCCATCATGTATTGCTGACATCTCTTTGAAGCGCGCATGGAACACTACGCGCCGTCGACTCTCGGGCCTGGTGCTGATCGGACGGCGAGCTACCCACTACTCGCCGTCCTCAGGCCCGCGCCTGCGGACGGCAAGCGCCCTTTGACGCCCAGGGCGTCTCCTGCGGTGGCTGCTGCTGGGGGCGTGAGGGCGACTCTGTTGAGTCTCCCTCACCCGTTCCGCCTCCTCCTTCGCGAGCATTACTTCTTCGCAGAAGGAGGCGACTGCTTCCCATTCCCTCTTACCCCGTACCATGGTCTGGACCAGGACCGGGCGCGAGAGGTCGCTGCCGCCGATCGTCTCCACGAGGACACAGTGGTGCTTCGCCCAAGTGGGGCACAACTCCACCGTATGCTCCACCGTGTTCTCTGGGCGATCCTCACAGTGGTGACACCCGGGCGTTTCCTCCCGTCTTATCCGACACAGGAACCTCCCGAAACAGCCATGTCTGGTGAGGTCCTGCGTCAGGCGGAAAGTGAGGACGCCGTGGCGCTTCTCCAGTCACTCCTCAAAGAGGGGCACTACCGCCACTATGGTGGCGTGCCCAGCGCTGGGTTGCGACAGTCGCTGTCTCCATGTCGCCATGAGATCCTGCCGGAGCTCTGTCCGCCGAGCCGCGAGATGTCGCAGCAGCAGAGTTTCGCCCCGGCGTTTCGCTTCCTCGCGCCACTCCAAGAGGTGCGCGAGGACCTTTGCCTCCAGATCCTAGAGCGACAGTCCGGCAAGGAGGCTCGCCGCCTCACCGGAGACCGGTATCCCCGGACCAGCCGGATGGCTATGACCCTTTGAGACGCGCTCAACCGGCGAGCTGGTCGCCGCCTCCAGGAGCGCACCCACACCGGTACCCCGTAAAGGGCCATGGACCACACGACCCCCGTGTAGAGCCTACGGCAGGAGGCGTTTGGACCCCCAGATTGCGCAAGAGCCGCTTCAAGGCGGCCCCGGCCCGCTCCAGTCTGGGAGCCAAACATCGGAAGTGCTCCACGAAGTTCCACCGGCTGTCGAGGACGAGTCCCAGGTACTTCGTCGTCCCCTCGACGCCGATGTGAACCCCTCAATTAAATGGAGACTACATTATTTTTATTTTCTCTCGTGTTTACGTGTGTATGTGTAGGTACAGAAAATGAATTAATAACATGCGGTGTTGCCTTTTCGCGAAGTTTGCTTTTATTTGTTAATTTAGGTTACCGGGGAGTGTTTGGTGAGGTGATGTTTCCAGGCGTGCGTGTTGTTGAACCCCCTGTAGCACTGGTGGCATTTATACGGGCAGTCAAGGTAGTTGGACGACTGCTTGCGTTTGTTCATCTCTTCTAACTGGTCCTCGAGCTGTGGATAAAAGGCAACTTTATAATCACAGATAATTTGCATTCTATCGCCACTAAATCAACTTTCTCAAGGCAGTTGGATATACGCCATAGATAAATTTGCCATTGACAGTATTGTATGATTTCGAAGCATTTCTTTTTATTAATTTTGCAAATGTACCCTTTGTAGTACCATGGAGTAACTTATATTATTAGGTAACTGCTTGTTTGACATGAACGAGCATGGCAGTTGAGAGTTTGTCATGCTCATTCAAATGTCTCGCTGATGGTGGCGCGTGTGTTGGGTCATTTGGTTCCCTTTAAAATGGTTGAGCTGAGTGGTGCTGATCCACGCGTCATGTTCGTGAACGGGTGCCGTCAGTTGTGACTGGCTGGCTGGCTTATCTCTTGGCTGCCTCTGGCTTGTTTTGAACATTATTTTCTGAATTGTTCGTTTTATTTTGTTTTACATGGGAGAACATCGCATAATATGTAGAAGCAAGAAATATGATTGTAACCAGAAATTTTGTAACACATAACATGGTTAAAAAGAGTGTCCATGGATTTTCTTGCACGTTCTTCTCCATACAGACCCACGTCTTGGAATGTGCAATTAGCTTCATCTTTCTGACTGACCGACTTATTGACAATTCAAAAGTGCCTGTAAATGGTTTATTTGAAATACATGCTTTGAATTTGTATGTGTGCAAAACAAGTAATAAATTGCCTATTAGGGCAGAATATAAGGCAGTTGCTCGACAACAAAATCCGGCTAACTACCAGTACACAGTAATGGAATTTAAGAAAGTGTCGCAACGGCGTGATTCCTTAAAGACCGATTGCGGGCGATAAATTTCGTCATAACCATCATTGAAAGCCCAATCTTAGAACCTTTAAAGCCTACCTAGCAAACAAATATCAACCTTGTAACAGTTAAAATACAGTTCAATATGTAAATAAACTGCCATTAGTCTGAGCATCAAAGCAGACAGATGCACATGCTTACTTGTTGCCGACTTTATTCCAAACAACAGAAGGTATACAGTAGTCTCACTAATCCGCCAGTATTATTATAATTGCTATACAGGGTGTAAGGTTCATAAATGCACATTCGTGTACCAGTGATTCAGTACATGATTCTGGTAGCGTTGGAAGTTTTCGTCGGCTTTTTTCCTAATTTTTGAAAAAAAAAAAACTGCGTTTTTTTTACATTAAACTGTATAAAATCGTTATACCTATCTACCTCAATGAAATTTTAATTAAAAAATAATTAGTTCGCTTTTTTTGCAAAAAAACGCATTGTAAATAAAATTACAAGAAGCTCCCTGCTCAGCTGATTTCTTAAGTTCACCGGAGGTCATCGCGGGCCTAGTAGGTACGCACGCAACATCGGCCAAAGACCGCCGACGTTCCTTTGTCGGCAAATGCTCATACAGACCTATGAATCTAACAGACGCGACACGTTAGGCATTTTAAGTGTCTACAAAAATTGATATCCTATTGACTACTTTTATTTGAACTTATTTTGAAGGAAGGTTATTTTTATAAACCTTCATCGAAATAAGTAAAGATGATCTAAAAATAATGTGTTACAGTTTACTGATAACGACATAATTCTTAGATACATTTTTGTTATCAACAAAGTTAGTAATACAATACAACAACGTTACTTACTCATTTCGTTATAACCACATTCCTACATTTCGCATACCTACATCAAAATAATTACTGAGTGAGTAGGTAGTAAGTTTTTTTTTTTTTGGGGGGGGTGGGAAATCATCTTATGACTTCTTCCGCTCTAGGGTGGAGCGGAAGGGCGTGTCAGACTCTTACTGACTAAAACCCACCCCTGTTCCTCCCTGCCCTACGTGCCCGGGGGCGAGGTAACTCTTTCGAATTTATCCTCAACCCCCGGGCAGGCACTGGCCGTGGCAGGCCTCGTCCTTTGCTGACAACTCTTTGAGGCGCGCGTGGAACACTACGCGCCGACGACTCTCGGGCCTGGTGCTGATCGGACGGCGAGTTACCCACTACTCGCCGTCCGCAGGCCCGGGTCTACGGTGGCCGGAGATCGTCTCGCAGCCCCTGGCGTCTCCTGCGGCGGCTGCTGCTGAGGGCGCTAGGGCGACTCTGCCTCTGTTGAGTCTCCCTAACGTGTGCCGCCTCCCTCTTCGCGAGCATTACTGCTTCGCAGAAGGAGGAGACGGCCCCCCATTCCCTCTCGCTCCGTACCATGGCCTGAACCAGGGCACGGCGCGAGAGTTCGCTGCCGCCTATCGCGTCCACGAGGACTCGGCGGTGTTCTGCCCAGGCGGGGCAAACCTCCAGAGTAGGTAGTAGGTACAACTTAATGCGATTGTACAGTCTATCAATTTTATTGATCTATACGGTGTATGAGCATGTCGGCACGTTCAAAAGAGTACTTACGCTATTAAATAAAATTAAATTTCTTTAGCATTTCGCCGACGAAAAATTTTTGTCAGTTCCGTGTTTACGTTCATCGCAAACGGATGTGCAGTTGGTCGCGAATTTAGGTTTTTATCGTAAATTTATCAAAACATAAGTTATTTCTGTGTTTGTTAGTGTATGTGTGTTTTTTGTTTTGCTTGTTGAGTGGTTTCGAAACAACACCTCAGTGCCCAGGAAAATACTCATGTATGACCACTTAGGCACCTCCCTCGTAAGAAATTAACGAACTTTAAGGTGAGTTTGTTCATTAGTTTAGTACACGGTTGCCAACCGCGGCCCCGACAGAGGTTTCGTGGTTGGCGAGCGGCAGAGCTGTACCTACGAAATTCGGTCATAAACCATCATCTACACTGTTGTAAATCACCAAGGTCACTTCTGTAGGGACGCGATTGGTGACCGTGTAGCAGGCGCTTTATACCTACATTCCTGGAGCGCAATGTAGGTACTTACAAGCTTCTTTATTATTATCTATCCTAATCTTTATCTAACCTTATCTTCAGTATTCTTGAGGGATTAAAAATGTATGTGATATCAATGTTGTCGTCATTAGAATAAACAGTTAAAGGTGCCATGGAACATTATACGTTTCGATGTGCAGCATTCGTAGCATTGGTCGTTTTAAACGTTTTACGCACGTATGCGCTTATGTCTATTAAGTATCTGATCTAGTTACTTATCACGATCGTAAACATTGACGTAAATGTATTTTTATCACAAAGTAGAAAGTGTATTTAGGTACAAGCGCGTAGCGGCGCGACCACCTGTGTCTGTGTGTATAAGACGTGGTAGGTAACTGCGTGCTACCACGTACTACGCGCTCGCGCGCGCCTACAATCATTGCGAAGCGTTGAGATCGCATTGTTCACAATACATTGCGTGCTTGAAAATGTCAATTTCTGTAATCGATCATTATCGAGATTAATGACTATCATAATTTTGTTACTGACATTAGGTGTAACCTTTTCGCGAAGTTTGCGGTATCTTGTTCCTTACAGCCTGTATACACTATAATTGCTGCTGGATTATTGGAATGTTCGGATTCCTGGATTATAAATTTCAAGTTCATATTTCAATGGGAAGTTAAAAAGCTCTTCGGAACAAAATTTAGTAACAGACGACGGACAGACGGGCACGTGAATGACAGCAATAGGACTCCGTTTGGACCTTTCGGGTACGGAACCCTAATAAAACAGAGATAATTGAAATTTTAAAATATAAAGATGTCTGTCACTAAAATGTCCTAATTTAATAAGGTACCATATACATATATTGACGGCACGGTTGGCGCAGTGTTTGAGCATCCGACTGCTGCGCTGCGTGTCTCCGGTTCGTTTGTATGGCTTACAGATAGTTGTTACCGGGTTTGGGTGTCTTGTATATGTTTGTGAACGCACCCACGATACAGGAAAAAATCCTAGTGTGGGGCAACGTTTAAAAAAAATATGTAGAAAGCGGTGGGGTAGGCCCAGTCGGAGTGTGCCGGATTAACGGATCTGCCGAAGTACTGAAGTAAGTACTGTATTTGTTTTCCAGATCAGCACCAACATTTAAAAAAACATAAAAACCAAAAATACATACCGACAGAGTAATAACATTGATCATATCATCTGTCTTCTCTTCGCATTCTGTGTCAACCTTCTCTACTTTGGTTGAACTCTTCTTAGCAACCGTAGTATTGGTTCTCTTTGACCTTACTCGCTTCTTGGACTGAGCTGTCTGGGATTTTTTTATTGGCAATTTTGGCTTGTCAACCGTTGTTTCAGGCAACTGTAAGAAAAGTTATATCTACGCATAGTAAGTAAGTAGTACATACATATTTATATCGGCGCAAATATTACTCATTTGAAAACATCAAAATAACAAAGTGCAGAGCACATCTGCAGAGCGCACGTGCAAGGAAACAAACAAGTGACTCGCGAAGCACGCCCCACCACTAACGCCGTGCAGGAACGATTAGGTGCCAGCACAGAAATGTCAATGTCAATGTCAAGTATTTTAAGGGTAAAAGCTTCGGAATTGCGCCACTTGATGACAGAGATACGTCGTGCACGTTCCCTAAAGGAAGCGTGCAGGAACTATTAGGTGGCAGCACAGTAGCGCCAATCTCAACTATTTTAGGGTAAAAGCTTCGGAATGGCGACACTAGATAGCAGAGTCTACGCTGTGCACGTTCAATCATTCGCACGGTGGTATTCGAGCAAGTAGGAGTAATTTTAAATTAAATTGAGATTATAAAAGTTCTTCTAACTTAACAGATAGATGTGTTGCTGTTGCTAGGGAGTTTGTTCAGCCAATTGTTCTCCCCAGCTAAATCACTAGGAAGTGGCGACGAGTTGGCGTTTTGGGGGACTGCCTTGTGATTCATAAATAAAAACGTTATGGATAAATCAAGATAATGGTATGTATATGCGTAATGGAGAAACCCCTTCTTCTTACACGTATTAAAAAAAAACGTAATATATATTATATGTATACTAGCGACCCGCCCTGGCTGCGCAATATTTTTTTTTCACACAGACCTTGTCTTTTCAGTTACGAACACAATTAAAAAAAGAATTAGACAAATAAGTGCAGCTATTTTGGAGTGATGCGCTTACATACATTCGGCAATTGAATTTTATTTATTTATAGATAGATAGATTACGGTTTTATTGTCAAAGACCATAGACATGACAAATGACTGTGAACCATAAACAAAAGAGTATATACAAATACGTGTCAAATGCATTGTAGTGTGTGTACTTACTACTTAATGATTTTTTTTATTTTAATTTATATTTAGTGCCTAATAAATAAAAATATTAGCTTTCTGCACTAGACCGCTCATTGTTACACCCTGTTAATTATAAGCTCCTCACTCTAATTCATTTGTTATGGTTATCTATACTTTAATTTTGCCATACAAATCGCTGGATGCCATTAAAATATTACTATTTCAAAGAAACAAGCATACTTGCGAATGTACAAAATGGTTGTCGTATTTTATCTAACAAACTAAGCATTTTATGCATTCGGGTATACTTAAAAATTTGGGTAAGCAAAGTGTCTTTAAAGGTGCAATTCCGTGCATCGCGGCCGATCACCGATCGCGCGATATATCGCGTGCGGCTGACGCGCGTGATAGATTATTCCAATCTTTCTCTATAATTGAACACAAAGAAAAACATCTCTATAATAATTATAACCTTGTTTACATATGAAACACAACATTTGTTATCAAAATCTTACAGATACTATTACAAAATATGTTTATAACAAATTTAAACTGTGTTCCTTCATTGTTGTTTTGTCTAATATCATATTTAACTGTTTAACGTGACTTATTTACTAATTACGCCTTTGTAAGACCAAGTATGTAATACCTAATTTACATTATTCAATAATTCATACATTATTTCAGTATGTCTGTAAAAGTAGACTAGTTAAAATGTTAAGGATTAATGTAGCAAAATATATAAAATATTCCAAATGGATATCCATCTTTTATGTCGTTGTATTTTGGATGACGGTAGATAGAAACGTCAAAGTTGTTTGTTCACAACTATAAAAAGGGGGAGCTCCGACTTCCTGACGACCCTACTACTCTGCTCCAAGAGAGCCGTAGGGAAACCAGTACTCTACACAAACACAGACCACCGTCGTTCCGCCCTCGCCGACGAGGGCCGTCCCGAAATTCACGTCAACGTCCTCCACGTCCCTTGCTCGAGCCAGCACGCGCCGCTGACCCAGTAAACTTAAATTCTATAAATAATTTAAACTCGATCCAGCCGTCCCTTGCTGTCTCCCTGTCTCCCCCCCAGCGACGCCCTAAGCCGAGGCCCGTACCCCGCAGGGGGTGCCCTTAGGGTGTTGTCGCTTAGTTTGTAACTATATTATAAATCCTGGCTGGAGGCTTTAATAAATTAAAGCCTACACAGGCAAGTCTGGTTGAGCAGACGGCAGCCTCAGAGGTTGACCTACGAGATGTCACACAAATAAATAAATAAATGACAGAGAGCATTCTTGTTCGAGACATCGACCAGAACGGAGCTCTGGCCTACAGGTTTTTTTTTTTTTTTGGGGGTGGGAAATCATCCTATGACTTCTTCCGCTCTAGGGTGGAGCGGAAGGGCGTGTCAGACTCTTACTGACTAAAACCCACCCCTGTTCCTCCCTGCCCTGAATGCCCAGGGGCGAGGTAACTCTTTCGAATTTATCCTCAACCCCCGGGCAGGCATCGGCCATGGCGGGCCACTTCTCTTTGCTGACAACTCTTTGAGGCGCGCGTGGAACACTACGCGCCGTCGACTCTCGGGCCTGGTGCTGATCGGGCGGCGAGTTACCCACTTCTCGCCGTCCGCAGGCCCGGGTCTACAGTGGCCGGAGATCGTCTCGCGGCGCCCGAAGCCCCTGGCGTCTCCTGCGGCGGCTGCTGCTGAGGGCGTGAGGGCGACTCTGCCGTTGTTGAGTCTCCCTCACGTATGCCGCCTCCCTCTTCGCGAGCATTACTGCTTCGCAGAAGGAGACGGCGTCCCATTCCCTCTCACTCCGTACCATGGCCTGAACCAGGGCACGGCGCGAGAGGTCGCTGCCGCCTATCGCATCCAGGAGGACACGGCGGTGCTCTGCCCAAGCAGGGCAAACCTCCACCGTATGCTCCACCGTGTCCTCTCGGCGATCCTCGCAATGGAAACACCCGGGGGTCACCTCCGCCTTGATCCAAAACAGGAACCTCCCGAAACAGCCATGTCCGGTGAGGACCTGCGTCAGGCGGAAGGTGAGGGCGCCGTGGCGCCTCTCCAGCCACTCCTCAAAGAGGGGCACTACCACCGCGATGGTGGCGTGCCCAGCGCTGGGTTGCGACAGTCGCTCTCTCCATGTCACCATGAGATCCTGCCGGAGCTCTGTCCGCCCAGCCGCGAGGTGTCGCGGCAGCGGAGTTTCGCCCCGGCGTTTTACCTCCAGATCCCACGGTGACAGTCCGGCAAGGAGGCTCGCAGCCTCACGGGAGACCGTGCGGTATCCTCGGATCATATGGATCGCCATGACCCTCTGGGACGCGTTCATCTAGCGAGCTGATCGCTGCCTCAATGAACGCGCCCACACCGGTCGGTGCCCCGTAGAGGGCCATGGACCGCACGTTCCCTGCGTAGAGCCTCCGGCAGGAGGCGTTTGGCCCCCTCAGATTGGGCAGGAGCCGCTTCAAGGCGGCCCCGGCCCTGTCCATTCTGGGAGCCAAACGTCGAAAGTGCTCGACGAAGTTCCACCGGCTGTCGAGGACGAGTCCCAGGTACTTCATCGTCCCCTCGACGCCGATGCGAACCCCTCCTACCGTGATCTGGGAACCCGCCGGTCGCGCGTTCCGAGGACCATGAAAACACATGGCCTCGGACTTGTGCAATGCCACCTCGAGTCCCACTTGCCGGATCCTCTCTATGACTGTCGCAACCCTGGCCTACAGGTGAAAGTTAAGTTATTTTATTGCTGTTATTATTATATTTTTGGTTATTATTTCTAAATATTTGTTGTTTTACTGTGTTATAGTGTTTGATTGCTATTGTTATTATGTTGAATAGAATAATGATCATGGGCCATTATTTACATAAATAGTTCGGTGTTTTGGCTAGTTGTTGATGCGTGTGTGTATACATATATGGCACGGAAATGTCAATGACAAGCTTGTATAGGTTAAAAGTTTCGAATTTACTCCACAAGATGGCACAGACAACGCTGTGCACGTTCCCTATTGTCGCACAAGCCGCGAACGCCGGCGCGCGGCTGCGATCGGCCACGATGCACGGAATTGTACCTTAAAGATTTAAATAATATCTTGAACCTACAAACTTACTTCAGTGCCATCAGACTCTTCCTCAATGACCATCTTCACAGAAAGCTCCACATTCTCCAAATCATGTATTTCCTTCTTATCTTTCTTGACACATTCATCATCATCATCATCATCATCATCATCATCACTAGAACAATTATCAGGACTGACATGGTCAGGAACATCAATGTCATCATGATCTTCTTTTTTTATAACTTCTATGACAAATGCTGGTCTTTCTACGTCAATACAATTTCTTGTGCTTTCTTGTTCTATGCTGATACTGGTGACGTTGGTAACTGCGAGCTGATTTTTTCGGGGGATTGATTTTATTGCAGGATGTGATAGCTGGAAGATGTTAAAAGTAAGGTTGATTAATTGAGAGAAGAAAAGCTTTGATTACATTATTAAATTTTGTGTAACTGCTGTGTTGTGAGAAAACCATCCACTTTTTCTCTGATTATTCTTTTGTGGATGTATTCTGAGAGTCACTGGTACTAACAACACAGGGAAACCTAGTGTGAAATTTCTAGGTAACTCATGTATGTGATGCAAAAGATCTATTTTTGATAATGACATATTTTTATAAAAAGTAGTTCACTGTTTACTTCGAAGGTGAATAATTACAACTTTTTACATCATTTGTATCACCATGATTTTACCTTTCCACAATCATCAATGATTCCACACAGCAAACCCTGGCTCCGCAGACACTTCTCTCTGAATAAATAAAACTTCTTTACCAGGGCTGCACACTCGTAGCAGGCATATGGCGGCAAGATGGTGTATACAGGCTGGAATTTAGAGGTTGATTGGTATAGGAGATGCACTTAGAGAATATATTATGTTTGAAGCACATTGGAAGAGTAATACTGAATGAAAAATGTATAAATTCTAATTATAAAATAGTTAAGTACTACAATAGGACAGAGCAGACTAGATCAAAACCGGCCATGCGCATGTCGGACTTCACACATTTAGGGTTCCGTACCAAGTGTTATACTAATACCTATTATCAAAGAAAAAATATGATTTATCAATATATTAGTATTTGATAGTAAAACATACGTAATAATAAACGTTATCACCAAATTTCAAGTTCCTATGTCAATGTGAAGTTAAAAAATTCTTCGGAACAAAATTTTGTGACAGACGATGGACAGACGGACACGTATGGAGACATACGTGACAACAATAGGGCTCCGTTTGGACGCTTCGAAACCCTAAAAAGCATAGATAAGGGTAACCGATTTAATAGAAAAAAAATTAAAAGAACATCAATATCAAACAGTTTACCTTACTTTCTAACATGATGGATGCAAAATAAGATCCTAAAGGGTATGCCGACAGATCCTGCATTTTTACATCCATGTTTAAACAAATACGGCAAACTTGAACGTCTCCCATGTTATATTAATACTTAAAAGAGCTATATAGGTACGAATATTCTGAGATTTTAACACTGTTTCATTTCCATTAAACAAGACATGTTTATCGTCCATTCACATGGCTTCATGTTACAAAATTAATATCAATGTTTGATTATTTATCATACAAATTATAATCACACGGTAAACACATGATATTTATTCATAAATCCTGAAAATAATCAATTTTACTCAATACAAAAAAGACGCTATAAATGCAAACACCAGTGATCAGTGAGTTGACTGTGCTGTCAAATCCTATCCTTGCTGTCGATGTCACTTTGACAAGTTTGACAATAAAAACGTTTTATTATTCTATTCATTTAAAATTAGATAGGCTACAAGAAAATAAAAGGAAGGTCTAAAACATTTTTCATCATCTTTATTTATCAAGTGTTTAGAATGCATTCATCACGCTCCAACCAGATACATAGGTTACATTCTGCCGTAATCAATATAAAACAGAACTATATATCTCTCGGAACATTGTAATCGTTTGCGTTTTATTTTGTAAATAATGTTACGCCTCTTTTAATATTGGAGAGGGTAGGCAGGTGTTAGGAGGTATTACATTTACACTACACTGAATCAGGGCCCTGAATTAAGGGTGGGCGTGGTTCTACTAACCTAACTACTCTTAAAATAATTATTAATTTTCATTCCAACGAAGGCCCACAAAAGGTGAAAATGATTAATTCTAAAAATATAATAATAATCTCGGGCCTATGACGAATTACTAGAAAATGTTCCTGTTTTTAAATTCGTCTTATGCCCGAGATCAGAATAATCTGGTAGGAGTACCTATAGATGTGAAAATAAACCACTACAACTGGAGGCCTTTGCTGAACAAAATCCGCGGTTAGCTATACAGGCTGAACTAGTATTGTCCTGTACCATGTACTCGTAGGTCCGTATTATTATTAAACTCTTGATGTAGGTATAGATACCTACAAAGCCATAGAATGATACAAACCGGATCTCTACCAAACGAGTTTTGATAGGTAGGTACCTACATATTATTTATGAACATTTATCTCATAGCTGCCTAAGTGCCTACCAACTTATTTACAAAGTAGGTACACCTACTTATTTATCTGAAACCTACATAAATTGATGGAAGATAAAATGTTTTGTTGGTTCTGTGATGGTATATTCTGTTCTGTGGTATACTGGGTCAACTTAGAATCAGGCGCAAATAAGTAGGTACCTACTCGTTTTGCTGGAAAAGAGGAAGAAGGGAGTGTGCATTTTGTGCAACAAGATTAATTTGCTAGAATAGTCGGATCATAAAGATAGAACCTCGTACCTACACCAAAATCAATAAGGTTTTTCAAGTTAGGTGGCCTTGCGTTCAGGCGTTTCTGCCTGGGAAAAAGGCCTGGGTAAAAATTTATTGATTTCTAAAGTTACAATTTAGTCCTTGGCAAATCTTAGTACAGTCAACAACACATCCCTGTGACGTGCTGTCAATTCAAACTTATGTTATTTCATAGAAGACCGGACTGATTTAATGCACATCCCAGGTTTGTCGGACCAAATACGTAGGTACTTACAAACTAAGGTGGTGGTATACATAGGTACTCGTATATGTATGTAGTACCTACCTAGGTACCTAGTAGGAGCGGAGTTAAGCCGCGCATAGGTATTCATCGATCTGCGCGCGGCGCAGTAGCCATTTAGCCATAAGCCCTTTAACGTCATAATGATGTCTAGTAAAGTATGCGTAACCTCAGTTCTGGGAGTTGTATGTATTAGGTACCTATTCGTCTCGTTTTCTGTTTCAAATATTGAGCTTTTAAGATCTCAATTCTCATTATTTCTCACGCACTGAAAACATTTGAAGAAATTTTGTAGATATTACCTATTTACCTACATATTTATTTTTAACAGACTTGAAAAAGACGAGGTTCTCAATTCGGTTTTATTTTTTTTTAATCTTCGTTTTGTTTGTTAATCGACTTCAAAAAAGGAGGTTCTATATTCGACTTTAGGTATTTTTTTAAAATTATATGTTCACTGATTTCTCTGCCAATTGTGGACCGATTTTCGAAATTCTAAAAAATTTTATTCGAAAGAATATACTCCTGAGGTGGTCCCGCATAAATTTTATCGAACTTGATTCAGTGCTTTTTGAAAAAATCATCAAAACCAAAAAGATGGATGTCACAGATGATATTTTGGTTTCCTCCAATTATGTTCAAATTCCATATTATTGGGGTAGTCAATCGGCCATAACTTTAATGTTGAGTTTTAGTTCTGGGATACAAGGACAAGAAATAAAAAGTGAAAAATAAAAATTACAAAAAATAAAACCGGAAGTCGGTGTTGGTATTTTGTTTCTTCGTTATTTGACACCGAAATTAAAGTTATTGTACCATTTTAGTGTATTTTCTTTTTTGGAAGTCGTACTTTTTACCTCAGAACTCCGTCGTTTATAAACCGATTTGGAATTTATTTTTTTAATTTAAGTACTAAACTTACAGGATAGTAGGTATACTTCCAGATTGATTCCATTTTCATAATTTTCCATGAGGAATCAAGGCCATCGGAACTCCTCAAAGACAATATTTCACGAGTGGTATATGCAACTATGACAAAGCAAATTGATTTAAATTGTTCTGATGAAAATGGTATGGCTGATCTGATGATGAAGTCGGAAGGGTAGGCACGGGAACTGCGTAATAAAACAATTTATCCTCGCCCTGTTTCAGCTTATTGGAATTGTCATGAGATGCACTCTTGCTCTGGCTCTGGATTCAATTCAAGGAAAAGATACATGTTATAGGTACCTTACTATAGAACTGGGCACACTATTATTATTGAGATTTAGCTGTGAGGTACAACAACTAAATAATGTAAAATTAAACTTTTTACAACAATGTAGGTACCTACAACTGAATTCCACATAAGTAAAAAAAACTTATAAGTTAACTAAAGAAGAAATAAAACCAGAAACACCGACTTCCGAAACTAAAGTTATTTTGCAATTTTTAGAAGTCGGTTGTAGGTCCGGACCCCCTATTAACCCCCCCTCCCCTTGTATACGCCCGTGGGTGCACTTATCATCATAATACGTTAGTAGGTAGGTACCTAAAATTTATTTTGTGACCGTTAGTGCCAAACATCAAACCGGATAATTTCGAAGATAAGGGTTCTTACGATACGAGCAAAAACATTGACAAATAAAGGTATTATTATTTAAAAAAGACACTTGATTGCTTATCATTCTTTTCATTTTTGCAACGATTTACCTAACACATAGAGATTCAGCTTCATACAACACATTTGCAACGCTTATGACGTAAACGGAGAAGAAAAGTCGGTTTCAACCAGCCTTGTCTCTCTTTTTACCCGACTTCAAAAAGCAGGAGGTTCTCAATTAAACTGTTTTTTTTTTTTGTTTTGTATGTTTGTTACGCTAATATTCCGACACTTATCAGAAAAAATCAACAAAAAAAATGTATACTTAAACAGATGATGTTTTGGTTTTCGCCTATTATGTTCATATGCCATATACTCGTAATTTGAGTTATCTATTCGGGCATGCCTTTACTGTTTAGTTTTAGTTCTGGGTGCAACAACTAAAAAATGGAAAAAAAACTGTTTACAAAAAATAAAACAGAAATCCAAATTTCAAAAAAAAAAACAGACTTCCAAAAAAAAATAGGTAAGTACTTAAGTACACTAAAAATTAAAAAAATAACTTTAATTTCGGAAGTCGGTGTTTGTTTTTTATTTATTCGTTATTTGACACCGACTTCCAAAATTAAAGTAATTTTTTAATTTTTAGTGTATTTTTTTTTGGAAGTCGGTTTTTTTTTGTAAAAAGTTTATTTTTTTATTTTTCACTTTTTAGTTGTTATATCCCAGAACTAAAACCCCCAATAACATGGAACGTGGAACATAGTCGTAATTGGAGAACACCAAAACGTCATCTAGGTATACGTATTTTGCCCGGGGGTTGAGGATAAATTCGAAAGAGTTCCCTAGCCCCTGGGCATTCAGGGCAGGGAGGAACAGGGGTGGGTTTTAGTCAATAAGAGTCTGACACACCCTCCCGCTCCACCCAGAGCGGGAGAAGTCATTGGGTGATTTCCCAACCCACAAAAAAAAGGTATACGTATTTATCGTTTTTGTTCAGTTTTTCAAAAAGCGCTGAAGCAATTTCGATTAAATTTATATGGGACCACCTCGGGAGTATATTCTTTCGGATAAAAAAAGAACTTTGGAAATCGGTCCACAACTGACGGAGAAATCGCGGACATACATAAAAATAAAAACATACATACAGTCGAACATAGAACCTACTCCTTTTTAGCAAGTCGGTTAAAAACGAAAAGACACTAAAAATTGCAAAATAATTTTGTTTCGGAAGTCGGTTTCAAATAATGAAGAAACAAAATACAAACACCGACTTCCGAAATTAAAGTTTTTTTTTTATCTATTTTCTTTTTTTTTTTGGAAGTCGGTTCTATTTTTTTTTTTTTGTAAAAATGTTGTTTTTAAGAGCCTACACCATCTCAGCTCAAATTCTAATTTCGCCCCCACTTCCCCGCGTGCCACTGCACTCTTTATCTCGCTCGCACACTTTTGCTCGCAGAGACGCGACACGCGCGGCCTTGAGGTCGAAGCGATTTCGTTAGAGTAAACTACACTATTATCAGACGAGTACTAAGAAATAAAATTATCAATCTAATTTAATTTTAACTTGTCATTTTATGAATATAAAATTATATATTATATCGCAAATACAATTTCAATGTATCTATAAACGATCAGTTTCCAGTATAAGCTGACCTCTCAGTGTGCGGAAAGCCTATAAAATGCGAGATCAGCTTATACTGGACGGTATAGGTGATGTCTAGCCGTGCACACTATTTTATTTTACCTACCTACTTCTATAAAATACTAGTCAAATGCGAGCCAACTTTGCGCTGTGGGTTCCGCCAATTAGTTTTGTAGTAAGTTTGCGTTTTATAGTTTTAGTGTATGTATGTTATGTGACAGCCGTTTGCGCATGTAGGTAATTATGTAGGTTGTAGGTATATGCAAGTACCTAGGTATACATACATATGGTATACATAGGTTAGAAAAATCGATTCTAAACCACTACATAAATTGTAGAATTTATGCAGTGGTTTAGAGTCGGTTTAGTAGCAGTAGAGCTACAAAAAACTAGTCAAGTGCGAGTCACCATTGCACTGAGGGTTCTGTAGGTACATTGGCTTGGTAGTAAGTTTACGCTGTGCCATTTTAAAATCTTATAATAGGTAGCTTTCTCCTTGTATTACCACTTTCTTAGTTATTATGCATCTATATAAGAATGAATCGCCGAAATGTAGGTATGCGTATATCTTTCGAAGGACTTCACCAAATTGCATAATTCTTTTTTTGTTGTGTTCGTGATTCTCAGGACAAGGTTTGTATAAATATAAGATAGGTAGGTATAGGTAGGATAAGTAGGTAAGTATGCAGGTAGGTATGTAGGTAGGTATGATAAATACCATAAGTTTTTTTCAAAGTAATTAAAAATAGTCAAAATTAAATAACATTTATTTTTAATCGCTTAAATTTCTAATTTACATAGTTAGAACATGTCTGGAATTGCATAGCTCAGGTAAAATGCATGTTTTATAAAAATGTTCTAATTTTAGTTCCATTTCAGAAATATTGGTCATCTTTCTATAATTTCGACTTTGATGTTTTTGTCGCATCCAGACCTTATTCCGAAAATACATTTTTTTATGTACCGATAATATGTAATTGTCCTTGCACTTGTATATACCAAGGATGTTTTTTATTTACGACAAGTCCGTTTTGAGTTTTTCTCCAAAAATTTACTTCTATCTTATCTATATCTTAGCTTCGTCAAAAGATGTTTAGAATGCTGCAATGGGACGCTTGATTTCAATGATTGTGTATATTCAGTGAACAGCTCATGTTCTCAGGTGATCTGCAAGAAAACACAACATTCATTATAAAACACTTTTTTTGGGGTATGTTATGTTATCATTCAATGACTGGCGTGATGGGCGTTGGTGGCTGCGCCAAAGTTTTAAACTTTTGCAGCTACCATCGTTGTACATTGTTTTTTTATCTGCCTGTATTTGTTGTTCTGTTCCTAATAAACGATTATAATAAAAAAAAATATGAAAAATTACCTCCCGCTCTGGGCGGAGCGGGAGGGCATCTCAGACTTTTACTAACTAAAACCCACCCCTGTTCCTTCAGTTGCCTGTGCCAAGAGCCGCGGTAACTCTCTTTCAAATATACTCGCGACCCCGGCAGCATAATTTTGTCAACATGAATAAATAATACGGAACCCTAAAAAGTCCAACATTATGAAAATTTTATTATGAATTCGCCAATTTCGTGATAGTACCGTTACGCGTTAGTACCAAGCGGTAGTGCCATGGGGGAACAGCAAATTTCGTGATTATCACACACGTATGATAGATAGGTACTTACAATTATATATTTTGTAACACATGAAGATTTGTTTCGTCCGAATTTATTTCTACAGTTTTCGGAGGTCATACCTCCGTCCGTCCGGTCCTGTAACAATCACACGGGACAAATAAATACCTACCTAGACCTCACATATTTTTATTTATGATTTGGCTATGGAACCCTAAAAATATACAAAAGAAGACTAAATCGTCCATAGAAGCAGACTTGCCCTATGAATAACAAATAACAATTACCCACCCTACATTTTTTATTGAAATACAAATTTGGTGAATTGGTATTTGATGGTGGAGGGATAATTTTCCAGTACAAGCTGACCTCTCATTGTACGGAATTCCTATACAATGTGAGATCAGCTTAGAAATTTATAGCTTGATATTTTTTTTTTTGATTTTTGTTTGTCTTTTAAAAAAATGTTGCCCCACACTAGGAATATTCCTGTATCGTGGGTGCGTTCACAAACATGTAAATTCACATACACAAGACACCCAGACCCGGAACAACTATCTGCAGGTCATACAAATATTTGTTCCGTGCGGGGATCGAACCCGTGACACGCAGCGTAGCAGCCGAACGCTCAACCACTGCGCCAACCGTGCCGTCAAAATTATATAGCCATATGTAGTAATAATAATAACAGATCAGTGTTTTATGGCCTACAGATAAAACACACTGATCTGTTATTATTATTACTACATTGGCCTACAGATCTGCCCGGGGGTGGAGGATAAATTCGAAAGAGTTACCTCGCCCCCGGGCACTCGAGGCAGGGAGGAACAGGGGTGGGTTTTAGTCAGTAAGAGTCTGACACACCCTTCCGCTCCACCCTAGAGCGGAAGAAGTCATAGGATGATTTCCCACCCCCCAAAAAAAAAAAAAAAAAAATGGCCTACAGATAGTTTTGTCGGATCTGCGCGTTTGTGAATGTGAAGATTTGTGTTTGTAATCGCACCGTCTCCGATTCAGTTGAAATCCTGGAGTCGGCAACATTATAAAAATAAACAATTTGGTACTACATAGATACCTATTTGTTGTATATTGTCAAAACAATAACAAACCTATTTAGGGAACTTTTTAACTTTTTACAAAATTGGACACCCATTTTTCACATTTTTTATCAAAAAAAAAAGTGTACACCTGGATTTCGCCTGAATCGTGAAAGGTGCGTTTACAAACACAAATCTTCACATGCAGAAACACCTGCAACTCCTAACGCAGCAGCCAATCACCTGCCACTGCACCAAACGTGACATGTTTGTAATCACTAATACTGTAAGTAGATAGGTAGCTATATACTTACTTCATTACGTTTATCATGTTTTCCAGTTTCTTTGCGCCAACCCTTCCGTTTCTTATTTTTATTACGGTTATTTCCCATTGCACCAACACTATATGTATAAGTACTACAAGATTTGTATTTTACGTAGTCTTGTTGCGTAATGTGTGCTCTGAGCGCAAGCGACACAGCCCTCCCGTTCGAAAGCCGAAGCGAGACTGAACGGGGGCGTCGGGCGCCAGGGAACAAGCTTCAAGACGGCATAGTTTAGGTGATAGTTTAGGTATTTTATTTTTACTGTGAAAATAATGGTAATTAAAAAATTAAAAAACTTGTAGGACCTGCTTTATAGTAAGTTCAGTTAGTATGCAAAGTTTCATGATCTAATTTTAAGCATTTTTTGAATGCTAGCGGTTTATTGTTTTCGGTTTAGAGGTAACTTTGGATTTTTTTTCTATCGAGAAAATTTTATGGAATCGTGTTTTTGAGGTTTATAATACTTAACATTGATCCTCAACCTTGCCATATATTTATTTCAAAATTAATGCTGCAGTATTATCGACATAACGGAGGATCATGCTAAGCCATTTGAGGTAACATAGACTCTTAATGTTTTTATCATTCAAAAGGCATTGGATTATTCAAGTGTATGTCCCAGTAGGTATATAATTAACTTAAAGCACATCTTCGTTCGTTTACGTCCAAATGTCCGTTTTATGAAAAAAATCCAAAAAAAAAAACTTTTTACAAAAAAAATACAACCGATGAAGTCGGTTGTATTTTTATTTGTAAAAAGTTTTTTATTTTTCACTTTTTAGTTGTTGTACCCCATTCTAAAACTAAATTAATATCAAAGTTATGCCCGAATTGATAGCCCCAACAAAATAGGGAAGTTGAACATAGTTTGTGAAATTAGGGTGTATCAGCGTGAACTGTACTAATCTGTATACCCCTTTAGAGCATATCAGCGTGATGTAATGTTGTGAAGTGGTGAAAACAATATACAGACATGCGATTGCAGCAATTCTGGAAGGTTTGCTATTATTTATTGAAGAGTTTCATTGTGTATCTCCGAAGTTCTTTATCAGATCTTCACCAAATTAAAATGGGACCACATGTGAAGCACCATCTTACAAATAAAAAAAAAAATCATCAAAATCGGTTCGCCCAGTAAAGAGTTATGAGGTAACACACATAAAACAAAAAAAAATACAGTCGAATTGAGAACCTCTTCCTTTTTTTGAAGTCGGTTAAAAAACGTCTTACTTCATTGCTCTAATCTATTCTAGCTAATCTAAGTATCTAGTGATTGTAAGCGTGCGTGACTACCAAGAATGGGGTCTTTGATCTTTATGTCTGGGCAAAATAAAAATTGGGTTTTCCATCAGCAACATTAGAATTACACCCCGGAATTTATATAGCACATTACATTGCAATACTCGTCCTCTATAAATTAAATAATAGATTACGTAACACAGGTGTCTCCTCTGGAAGTTTCTTGGCCTGTTTCGGAACCATTTGCGAAAAGTGCTAACTAATAATAGTCATCATAATATTTGTACAAAATGGTAGATAAGATTAAAAAGATAAATAGAGAAATTCATTTGACGTACCAGCCGTACTATACCTCAACCATGAATGGGCATGACATGCCATGATAACAAAATATTGTGAAATATTTAGGTAATAGACACGTAGACGGAAACTAAATTCGTCATTATGATTGTGGTATGTAGGCCTTGGATGACACAGAAAAAAACACCAAGTAGGTCACCTATTGGTAAGTAATCGTGGAACATAATGTGGACGCGGAAAATACCCCTTTTCGGCGTCCAAGTTGGGTCACGATTTAAACACCTTTTTGTGGGAGGAGAAATCATCCAATGACATCTCCTGCTCTAGGGTGGAGCGGAAGGGCGTGTCAGACTCTTACTGACTAAAACCCACCCCTGTTCCTCCCTGCCCTGAATGCCCAGGGGCGAGGTAACTCTTTCGAATATTTAAACACCTCAGAAATTAATATTCATAGACGGGCAGGCAGCCCGAAGTATACCCGAAGTCGAGCATAGATCTGTGATATGCCTCTATGCTGAGTCGTGTGAGTTACATCAACAATTCAACAGTCTCATAGGCCTCTTCCAAGCAACTTGGACCAAGTTGCGCCAGATAACCCGGTTTTCCGCTCTCCGCATCCAAGAAAAAAAAAACATGGTTGGCCCAACCTGCCCACCTTGTTAACCGACATAAAAAAGGAGGTTATCAATTTGATACGTACCTATGTGTATGTCTTAAATAACCTTTTTTAAGATGTATGTTATATAAGAATTGCAATAAATTCACATTGAAATCTGTTATACAGCATGTAACAAAAACCCTGTCCGATCCAATAAAGGCGTCTTCCTGGATTAACTTACGTACTATAAATAATAGTTAAACAAAGGTATCTCATAAAACTAAAAGTTATTGATTTTTAAAGAATGATGATGTATAATCTCGAAAAAAAACTCCATTAGCGTGCTAAGGATTACATTGCCATGAACTCGAGCACGATACAGCCCGTGCTTGTGCGTTTGTGTGTATGAGTGATGCCTCAACATTCCACAGATAACAAACACTAATGAACTGTCGTCGCATTACGCGAAATAACATTATATTTCTGTTGCATTTTGAATACGCGTCATAATGACGACCTGTTGTGCATTGTTAAAATTCGCATAAATCTAATATGTTCCGGTAGCTGTTTGGGCTAAGCAATGGGTTCACGGTCAATGAGGTCCGAGTTCGAATCTTAATTACAAGGAATTGCTGTTTTTGTTTATTTGAAATCAGAATAATGTTTGTATTTTACTTAAGTAACTTTAAAATAATTTATTTTAAAAATATGATAATAAAATATTTGAGACCCTCATAATACAGGGTGTAATGGAAAGGTGTGGTCATATTTCAAGAACCAGTTCTGCCCATGGGAATGAACAACTTTCTCTACTAAGCAAAATCACAAAATAAAAAAAAATGGACTTTCCATACAAGTTTATCATCAGCTGATCAATATTTGTATGGGGGGTAAAAATTTGTTTTGAGAATTTCCTCAGCTTTTCTTGAATAAAGCTGTTCATCGATGGGCAAATACAGTTCTTATAAAAACTTTTTACAAAAAAATAGAACCGACTTTCAAATCAAAAACTTTCTATTTTTTTGTAAAAAAGTTTTTACTTTTGAGTTGTGTTTATTTATTTATTTATTTATTAAAACTTCATGCAACACAAATGTACAAAGGCGGACTTAATGCCTTAATGCTTTTTTTCTCCATTAAATTGTGTTAACAATGCATATTTATGCGTAAGCAGCAATCGCGGTTGATTTGCTGTTATTTTTTAATGTTCCTATATGAAATTTAAATGGGACCGTTTTGGAATAAACCCCTTTCGAACAAAAAAAGAATTTTGCAAATCCGTCCATACAGCATGTAACGAAACCCTGTCCAAAAGGACAGGTCCAAAAGGGTATATTTGGTGTCATACTGCGTACACATAACCTAACCATTTAATGGATATGAGAGTATTATTTTCCCCTACGAAAATAATTAATTAAAAAAAAAAAGAAAACTTATCAAAGACAACACTGACCGCTCTACAAAGTTCACCTACAGTTTCGTGTCAAGGGAGACACCTGAGCTAGACGGTATTTTTGATCCTTTGTTATGCGTCCTTTGTCGCGTGCCACCAAAGCTAAAAGTTGTGCCTACAGCTCGGCTAGTGCAGGGCGGTATCCTTTGAAATAAAAATAGGTAAAAATAAAATGATTTCACCGGCCGGTGGAGTGTTGTCAACTTAAGAAAATTTGCCATATTTAGTGTGAAAATTCGCATTTTTTATAAAAATAAATAATCAATAACTTTTGGTTTTTATGAGTTACCTTATTTTTACTATTTTTGCAGTAAGTACGTGTGTTAAACTAGGAATACGCCTTTATTCCATCGGACCGGGTTTTTGTTATATCTGTATATGACGAAGTTATACCCGAACATACATTAAAAAAAAATATATATATATTAACATCCGAATTGATAACCTCCTCCTCTTTGAAATCGGTTAAAAATATCACCACACTTTTCCGTTACTGCTTGTATATGTCACACAAAACTTTTTTTCATCTTTGTCTCCCAAAATTTGATGTGGGTATGAACCCACATCAAATTGATGTTACACACCCATAAACAAATCCTCAGATTTCAACTGAATCGTACCAGTCGATCGAGGAAATTGTTTGTGAAAGACGGACAGACAAACAGTCGAGAGATCCTATAATAATAATAATTTATCTTAATTTCAGACAATACAGTCCATAAAAAAAGACAACAACACAGTATAAGAAAATTATAAAGAAGGCGTTAGTAGGGTTGTTAGTAGTACACAAAAACTTAAATAAAATATAAAAAGTTATTAGTAGTTTGTTAGTAAACAAGACAAGTTACACAATAATTACCTTAGCCTATAATTTTCTATTCCTGTACAGGTGTACCCCCGCCCATTAAACTATAAAAGGGTTCCGTTTTTCATGCGGACATACGGAACCCTAAAAATTACTTATTGACGCAGTTTAAATGTGTTTTCTGTGAAGCAACTATAAATAGGGGACGGGGGAGCGTACCACCCTTACTTAGAAACCATTGAAATAATTAAGGCGCTATTAACTGCCAATTACCTTGTGTGGTTAGCTTGCGTGTTCTGTGCTGAGCTCAAACGCGTCGTATAGGAGGGCTGTCCGAAATTAGATGCATTATTAATTTATTACACATAAAACAATAAATATAATACTAAGGGCTGATTTTTCAATAGTCAGATAACTTTTAACTGAGGAATAAAAATGGCATTTTGACAGTTTTTGTATAGAAATTATGTCAAACCGCAATTTTTATTCCTCAGTTAAAAGTTATCTGACTATTGAAAAATCAGCCCTAAATCACGTACCTATACTAAAACATAAATAATTAAATGATTTTTAAAATGGTATAGGTTTCATAAAACACGCAAAAACTGTAATGCGTATTACAGTTTTTGCGTGATTCTAAATTTTTAATCCGCGTTAGACTTAACTTTACAAATTAATTACACTATGATAAAAAATATAATTTCAAATATTCTTGGATCAAATTACGAAGGAAATTGTTTAGAGTAACATACAGCATGTAACAAAAACCCTGTCCGATCCAATAAAGGCGTATTGCTGGTTTAACATACGTACTAGAAAAAATAGTTAAAAAAATGTAACTCATAAAAACATAAAGTTACAGATTTTTAATTTTTATAAAATATGCGAAATTTTACAATACAGGGTGTAACGGAAAGGTGTGGTCATATTTTAAGAACTGCATCTGTCCGTCGATATGAACAACTTTCTTTCAGAAAATCTGAGGAAATACTCAAATTTGTTTTTTACCTCCCATACAAATATTGATCAGCTGATGATAACTTTGTATGGAAAGTGCAAATTTTTTTTTGGGAATTTTCTATTTTTTCTCAGAGAAAGTTGTTCATTACCATGGGCAGAACCGGTTCTTAAAATATGACCACACCTTTCCGTTACACCCTGTATATATGGCAAATTTTCATAAGTTGACAACACTCCACCGGCCGGTGAAATCTTTTAATTTTTACCTATTTTCATTTCAAACGATACGCACTAGCCGCGCTGTAGGCACTCTGATCAAAAATACCGTCTCGCTCAGGCAGTTTCTTTGAAACAAAACTGTAGGTGAACTTGGTCGAGTGCTCAGTGTTGCCTTTGATAAGTTTTTTGGGGAAAAATAATAATCTCGTATCCATTAAATGATTGATTACGTGTACGCAGTACGATACCAAATAATACCCTTCTGGATCGGACAGGGTTTTTGTTACAGGCTGTATTTTTTTTTTTTTCAGAGAAATAATACTAGCCGTTTAGACGTGATATAACTGCGCCATATTAACTGTAGATATTGATGCAATGAAGGTTTCCGGGAAATCCTGGACGTTTATTGATCGAGGTTGATTGACATTTTGATTGAAGTAGGTAGCCAGTTGTTAACTCTACCACAGTTATATTACTAATATGTGTGCCACCCTCCATCCATATTTTAGTTGTCAGGCAGTGTTTGTGCTCCGATTTGAAAGGTCTAAAGTGCCAAGCTGGAGTGCTACATTTTAGCCTTGTGTCCTAGGATGATAAATTAATAACAGGCCTGCTATTCTTCTGGTATTGCTGAAGGCTATAGACGTTCGAGAACTGGCAACCATAAAGTACACCACCAAACATAATATTTTAATTTATAAAAAACTACAAACACGCAAGTGACGTCATTTTATTTTTTTTATTCTTAGCAAACCCTGTAATTTGATAGTGTTACGAGCTGGGTATGGGATAAATTGTTTTACACCCATTAATTAATAAATATCCCATAACTTGGACGATTTATTTACACAAACACTAAATCGCTAATAATCACTATTCTCTTCGTAATCGCTTGTATTCGCATCCGTAGTCGAAAACAGACTGACTCACTCACATACTCATAGAAGTTTCCAGAACATTGTCGAACTACTATAGGGATAGTGGAATATTCTAGAAACATCTATGAGCTTCTACACAGTACCACAATGGAATGTTCTCGAACCTAGTGGAAACTTCTGGAAACTTCGACCTCATTCTCGAACGTTCCAGTGCAATACACTCGACGTAACAATAGGTAGGTACCCATATCATGGGAATACATAAAAATAATTAGTCCGCCATTTTGGGAGTCTACCATATTGAATTTCGAATGACGTCACTAAGCTAACCAAGCATTAACAACAAAAAAACTTTTTTCCCTTTTTTTTTGGAAGTCGGTTGTTTTTTTTTTGGAAAAAAGTTTTTTATTTTTCGCTTTTTAGTTGTTATACCCCAGAACTAAAAACCCCAATAACATGGAACGTGGAATTTAAACATTTGGAGAACACAAAAACGTCATCAAGATATGCGTATTTTTCGTTTATGTTCAGTTTCTCAAAAAGCGCTAAAGCAATTTCGATAAAATTTATATGGGACCACCTCGGGAGTATATTCTTTCGGATAAAAAAAGAATTTTGAAAATCGGTCCACAACTGACGGAGAAATGCGCGGACATACATAAAAAAAAAAAAACATACATACAGTCGAACATAGAACCTCCTCCTTTTTCGAAAGTCGATTAAAAACTAAACATGTATGCAAAGGGGAATCCCAAAAAATGCCTGAAATGGTCATTATAATGTGAATGTGTGAATGGACAGGAACTACTAATAGTCTATAATTCTATTTAGAATAAAATATGTAGGTATAATGAAATAATTTTTAACTTTGTTTAACTAGGGTAAAAATATAAAATATTTAACTTGATATCCGCCTTAGCCGTGAGCAGTGGTGGCCCAGTGGTATTGGCCGCGACTTACAAGTTGTAGGTCGTGAGTTCAAACCCCGGCAGGCGCTTTACTTTGTGTAAATTATTTCATCACCACTGCTCTCAAAACGGTGAAGGAAAACATCGTGAGGAAACCAGCATGTCCTAGAACCAAAAATTCGAAGACATGTGACATCCACCAATCCGCATTGGGCCCGCGTGCTGGATTACGGCCCACACCCTCCCGAGAGTCGACGGCGCGTAGTGTTCCACGCGCGCCTCAAAGAGTTGTCAGCCAAGGGAAGGGGCCTGCCACGGCCGATGCCTGCCCGGGGGTGGAGGATAAATTCGAAAGAGTTACCTCGCCCCCGGGCACTCGAGGCAGGGAAGAACAGGGGTGGGTTTTAGTCAGTAAGAGTCTGACACACCCTTCCGCTCCACCCTAGAGCGGAAGAAGTCATAGGATGATTTCCCACCCCCCCAAAAAAAAAAAAAAAAACGGCCCACACCCTCTCACAGAGAGGAGGCCTGTGCCCCAGCAGTGGGGACATTAAAAAGGCTGAGATGATGATCTGCCTTATATTTTTATTGGAGGCCGTGTTTGTTTGACATGAGTAGTAAGTGACATTCAGCCAAAGAGGAATCGTCAAATAATCGTTATCGAACTATTTTATAGAATTAGTACACAGTATCATTAATCTGCCCAGAGGGTCGTGTATAAATTCGAAACAGAGTTACCGCGCCCCTGGGCACTCAGGCAGGGAAGGAACAGGGGTGGGTTTTAGTCAGTTAAAGTCTGACACGCCCAGCTCCACCCAGAGCGGGAGAGATCATTGAATGATTTCCCAACCACAAAAAAAAATATCATTAATAAAATAACAAATAGATAATGAAAAGTGTCTTTTCCTTTACTGACAGTTTGACATTACTGCATTTCTTGTTATTTTAACAGATTTAAAAAAGGAGGTGCTTCTCATTTCGACCGTATATTGAGCTGGTGAACCGATTTCGGTGATTCTTTTTTTATTTGAAAGCTGTTGCTTCTAAAATTCTCAGCTTCATTTTACCGAGATCGCGCCTGTTTCAATGATTCCACATATTGTTCAGTTGCTTAGACACTTCAGACACAAAACTACACCAATTTTACATCACAATGACCACCAGGAATCAGTTTGCGAATAATTGAAACAGCCACTGAACTTCACTCGAAAAAATCCCGATTTTTTCACCGGACCGGACATCAAGTTAAATAATTTTAGTGATCTTTAAATTTTTACCCTAGATAAACAAACTTAAGAATTATTTCATTATACATATTTTATTCTAAATAGAATTAAGGCCTATAGTTTCTGTCCATTTCAGTAATTTTTTTGTACGGCTGATGGGCATTCCTCTTTCAGCCCAAACGGATATAAAGTAATACAAGGAAGTGTCTTAAATTTAACTTGTAAGATTTTTTAACATAATTAGTTACAGGTGACGTGAAACTAATAATAGCGTGTTAAAGAAAACTAAACTAAAAGAAAACTATATTCAAAAGGCCAAATCCCAACTAATTTAGATCCACAATGATCTCAGTTTCTCAACATTCGCTATGCTTGATTTGGGAGTTGAACCTTGGACTTCAAGGTCCTGCGCCACGTTGGCCTCACTACTAAGAGGCGACCTAAAACATTTGGTGCAATGTTCTTGACCCCGTTATCAGTAAGTAACCACTTTTCAAGTTCCGCACGAACAAAAATAATATTTCATGCGTTAAATTTTTAACCGACTTCAAGGTTAAAAGTCGGTATCAAAAAACGAAAACAAAACCAGAAACACAGACTTCCGAAATTAAAGTTATTTTGCACTTTTTTTGGAAGTCGGTTCTATTTTTTTGTAAAATAGTTTTTATTGTGTAATTTCTTTTTTGGAAGTCGGTTGTATTTTTTGTAAAAATGTTTTTTTTGAAGTGAAAACTTCTATAAACTTCTTCTTCTTCTGTTGGGCATTTTTGAGATGGGGAAAAACTATTGAACTCGCGCGTTACCGTCACCGACCGTCGTAGCACTCGTAGCGGATTGTTTTCATTTGAAGTGAAACCGACATCGACACTGACACCGCTACGCGATCCTCTCGGTCTTAGCAATGTTTTCACTTCTGTCGGTACTCCCGGAGTGCCAGGCTTTCTTTAAGTCGGTGTCATAAAACTTTTTCTAAAAACGGTTCTATTTTTTAAGTTTTTATTTTTAACTTTTTAGTTGTTTTTCCATTAAATTGTGTTAACAATGGATATCTAGACGATTGCAGCAATCATGGTTGATTTGTTGTCAATTTTTGAAGAGGTCCGTTGTCTGCCTCCGAAACGCATAATCAGATCTATATGAAATTTAAACGGGACCATTTCAGAACAAACTCCTTTCGAACAAAAAAAGAATTTTGGAAATCACATAAAAAAAAAAACCTCCGATTTGATAACCTCCTCCTTTTGGAAGTCGGTTAAAAATCAGAAACACCTACTTCCGAAATTAAAGTTATTTTGCACTTTTTTTGGAAATCTGTTCTATTTTTTGTAAAAAAGTTTTTATCGTATGTTTGTGAAGCGATAGGGAAGATGCAAATACAGGATGTAACGCAAGGGTGAGGTTATATTTTAAAAACCGGTTCTCCTCATCGACAATTTAATTTTAAAAAAAAATCTCAAAAAAAGTTAGGGTTTCCATATAAAGTACTATTTGTGGGAGGTAAAAAAAAAAATCTTGGTAGGTAGGTGGAAGGGTGGGTCAGTCTTACGTATAAAATACTAAAAAATACCAATATTTGGTACGGAACCCTTAATGTGCGAAATCCGACACACACTTGGCCAGTTTTTTAACCGAATTCAAAAAAGAAGGAGGTTATCAATTCGGATGTTTATTTTTTTTATGTATGTTCGGGGATAACTTCATCGTATATAGACGGATTTGCAAAATTCTAAAATTTCATATAGATCTGATGAGTTTCGGAGACAGACAACGGATCTCTTCAAAAAATGACAGCAAATCAACTGCGATTGCTGCGATCGTGTCTATGTAGTGTTAACACAATTTAATGGGGAACCACAACTAAAAAGTGAAAAATAAAAACTTTTCTACAAAAAAAAATAAACCGACTTCCAAAAAAAGTGCAAACTAACTTTAATTTAGGAAGTCGGTGTCAAAAAAAACGAAGAAACAAAACCAGAAACACCGACTTCTGAAATTAAAGTTATTTTGCATTTTTTTTGGAAGTCGGTTCTATTATTTTGTAAAAAAGTTTTTTTCAATTTTAAGGGTAGGTATTTTCGTTTTTGGAAGTCGGTTGTATTTTTTGTAAAAAAAAAAGTATTAATAATAATTATGAATGAAAATGACTTGAAACGGAACGTATTTCAGTACACCAATTTTATTAGCGTTTAGTGACGTCACTCCTGTTATGACAAAAGGTAATTTTTTTTAGGTATGATAAGTGAGTGACAGACAGGAGCAGTGTTGCCAGCTCGAATTTTGAAAATCGCGTAGTCCAGACTAGAAAATTACGTAGAATTTGTGAGCATATTAAAAGTTAGTAGATCTACTTACTTTTTTTTCTGAGTGAAATGAAGAAGTTAGGGTAGGAAAAGGATTGAAATAAATTAATAATAAATTCTTTTTAACCGAAGAAAAGGAAGGAAAAGGTTCTCAATTCGACCGTATGTATATTTTTTTTTGTGTATGTTCAGCCACGTTCACTCCGTCATTTATCAACCGATCTTAATGATTATTTTTTTGTTAGATAGGATATACCGGGTGGTCCCATGTCAAGGAAATCAGGATCTGATAATGGAATCCTGATAAAATTCAGAGAAAACCTCGAAAATTATGGGCACGTTTAGCGTTTCTGTACGTATGTTCGCCCCTCACTCCGTTGTTTATGAACCGACTAGCTGCGCGTTTTACCCGCCTAGATCGGAATAAAAGGTAGCCTATATGTTAATCCAGGTTATAAGCTATCTACATACTAAATTTCATCCAAATCGGTCCAGCCGTTTGAGCGTGAAGAAGTAACAAACATACACACTCACAAACTTTCACATTTATAATATTAGTAGGATTTTGTTGATTCTTTTTTTCTTAGATAGCGTATACCTCAAGGGTGGTCCCATGTCAAGGACATCAGGATCTGACCATGGAATCCTGATAAAATTGAGAGAAAACCTCGAAAATTGGGCACTAATATTGTTTGTGTTTACTTTTTATAACTTAATCAGGTATTTGCATTTTGGAATCATCACATCATGAAACTGAGCTGATCATGCAAACCATACCTTTCCTAAACAATAGAAGTTAGATATAAAAAACTGGTTTTAGTGACAGATACCACTTAACATGCTTTGAAGAAAAGACGTCTTTAGAATATTGGAGGTAACCTCAACTGGTCAGTATCCTGGGAATCTCATGGAAGGATGGTTACATCATCAGCTCAGTGCCAAGAGGAATGATGAAGGATTAGAAATTAGCCACAGAGTATTAAAAGATGATGCGAGTCACAAAAAATCATTAAAAAAAAAAGACGTGTGGCACTCGGAGACTGCCGCGGTAAAGCTATTGCATAGCATTTTTTATCAACATAAGCAATTATAATTATTTATTTATTTTATTTATGCAGTATTTTTTTTGCTTTGTTTTTTTTCTTTGATATTAATTCATTTTACACTTTTTACACGCACGTAAGAAGTTACACTTCTTTGGCGTAACAAGATTAATATCATCATCATCATCGTCATCGTCATCGTCATCGTCATCGTCATCGTCAGCGTCATCGTCATCGTCATCGCCATCGTCATCGCCATCGTCATCGTCATCGTCATCATCATCATCACTATTCATCGATAGATGGCAAAACTAAAAAGTATCACCGCTGTGCCGGTCGGAGTGAGGGGTGTTAGGTTTTTTTTCGTTACGGAATTTCTGGATTCGGTCTCCACGCTCAAGGCCCACGATAGAAGCTATGCAATAGCTTAAAAACTTATTAAAAAAAAATTCAACCAGCGAAAAAGAAATAAAAACCAAAAAATAAATAAACCTTTTAAGTCTTGAGTATTGAGCTTATTTACCTACATAAAGTATCAAATTTTATATAAACTAATTTTGAGTCGGCGCCAAACAACAATCTGATTATTAAATATCTAAATTTTATATGTACGTAGAAATGAAGAAGGCTAGATGTAGGTAATTTATCATTTTATTATTTGGCACCGGCTCAAAATTAGTTTGTGTTTTTTTATGTAGGTAAATAAGCTCAATACTCAAGACTTAAAAGGTTTATTTATTTTTGCTTTTTAGTTCTTTTTCGTCGGTTGAATTTTTTGTTAAAAAGTTTTATTTCACGAAATCTATTACATTACAGCCATTGACGAGTCCTTCTTTTAGGTAATCAATATACCTGTGCCAGGACGAATCGCTCTTTTATATTTTCAAAAGTACATTGTTACTTAAATAAAATAGTGTATAATCCGATAAAAGTATTTTAAAATCAAACAAATATTTATTATTCGAATTATGAAGGAGTGGTTACTCCTTCATAATTCGAATAATAAAATTTGTTTTGAAGAAAAGACGTCTTTAGAATATTGGAGGTAACCTCAACTGGTCAGTATCCTGGGAATCTCATGGAAGGATGGTTACATCATCAGCTCAGTGCCAAGAGGAATGATGAAGGAGAAAAAAATAAAAAAAAACATATATACGGTCGAATTGAGAACCTCCTCCTTTTTTTTCGTCGGTTAATAAAAATAACTTTAGGTGAAGTTTTCACTTGTGTAGTCACTTTGAACGGAAAATATGCTTCTTCAGCCTAATGAGATGTTATTTTGCAAATTTGTACAATTTGAAAGTAAGTACGTAGATTCTGGGACTGAAGTTCGTAGTGTGCATCAGAGGCTTAAATACGTAGATCTACGTAAAAATACTTAGAGTTGGCAACACTAGACCAAACATGAGTGAAACTTACCGTTTGTCTGAAAAATGCAAAAAGCTCATTTTTGAAAACTTTGCCTTATATTTTTTTTTTTCAGATGTGGGATTTATGGGGACTTTTCTTATTACTTATTCGTAGGGACTTTTGACATTTTATTTATAATGTAATCATTCGTACAAATCAGTTCCATTCCATGCGAATTATTGTAAGCTTGAATGTCTATTTTGACCGGGCTATACTTAGAATTATAATTTTTAATTGCACATATACCTCGAGACTACTATTTTACTTATGCAGTCTACACGACTTGGGCGTTGCAAGGTGCACTTTGAGGTGTAGGTATAGGTCAATGACCCTCTACCCAGTAAACTGCTACTGCCTGGGTGGAAAACCACACTGAAAATGATTCACCCGTTTCATAGTAACATTAATTATTATTGTAGGTACACAGAATTTAAGTCTGTGGGCTGTTGGTGGCTTATATCAGTCGTACTTTCGAAAGTCAAGCTTGTTAATTACAAGCATTTACTTAAAAAAAAAATTACAATAAAACAACTGACTTCCAAAAAAAATACACTAAAAATTAAAAAAATGACTTTAACTTCGGAAGTTGGTGTCAAATAACGAAGAAATAAAAATCAAACAGTCGGTTGTTTTTTTTGTAAAAAAGATTTTTTTGTTTTTCAGTTTTTAGTTGTATACCCTAGAACTAAAAACCCCAATAATATGGAACGTGGAATTTAAACTATTAGTCGTAATCGGAGAACACCAAAACGTCATCTAGGTATACGTATTTTTCGTTTTTTGTTCAGTTTTTCAAAAAGCGCTGAAGCAATTTCGATAAAATTTATATGGGGAGTATATTTATGGGGAGTATATATTATTTCGGATAAAAACGAATTTTGAAAATCGGTCCACAACTGACGGAGAAATCGGCGGACATACCTACATAAAAAAAAAAAAACATACATACAGTCGAACACTCATACTCCTCCTTTTTCGAAAGTCGGTTAAAAACTAACAATGTTGTTTGTCAAATTTTGCAAGCTGAATGAGAACCACTTCCTCCCAACCACCTATCCTACGGAGTTTAATTTTTATACTCGTATGTTGGTTCACGTTCGATGACAATGCATTTTTATGGCAAGCATGACTTGAATCGACAATCATTAGCTCTACACAGAGGAACTCTTCAACAGTCATAGCACAGACACATTTGTGGATGAATTTAAAAACTCGTTTAAAAAATGATTTAATTCTACTATTAACTTTTATTTGCTCACAGTTACAATTATAATAAAGATTAGATCCCCAATTCTAGATGACTGACAATAACAGTAATAACTGTACACCCGCGTCCTTACACTTCTGGAATTACTGTTCTGACCACAGTTAGCTAGCAGCTAGAGACCGTACCTACATAAGATTTCAGTTAGCAACTATATTGCATCAATTAACAATAAGGATAAATTTAAATAAATACGAGAGCAACATTGGGTTTTCAAATTATGTACCTACTACATAATGGTTAGGAAGAACCTAATGCAGAATCCCTCTTTTTTTGTCGGTTGAATCACATTATAAAACAAACAAAAAAAAATATTATACTTAAGGCGCTATTAACTGCCAATGACCTTGATTGGTTAGCTTGCGTATTCTGTGCTGAGTTCACGTAACGCGTCGTACGTCCACCCAGTAATAGGACTCGCCCATCAAGGAGAGCTGTCCGAAGTTAGACGCATTATTAATTTATTATACATAACAAAACAGGTATTATACTAAAACACTTAGACTAAATAATAAATAATTAAATGATCTTTAAAATGGCGAAGGTTTCCTAAAACAACTCTTTATAGTTTTTGCGTAATTCTCAATTTTTTATCCGCGTTAGACATAACTTTACAAATTAATTACACTATGTTATAAAAATATAGTTTCAAATATTGTCAGATCAAATTACGAAGAAAAATGTCTAAAGTTACATATATTTTTTTCAAAGAAATAAAACTAGTCATTTAGACGTGATGTTCAAGTAAAAACCATAAGAGTCGTATAACTGCGCCTTAAGTACTGAGTATTGAGCTTATTTCCAATAAACTATCAAATTTAAACAGTATTTTACAACAACCCTGTCCAATCCTAAAGGGTATTATTTGGTATCGTACTGCGTACACATATACGAAAATAACCTTTTCATGGATATGAGATAATTATTTTTCCCCAATGAAAATAATTAATTTAATTTAAAAGAAAAACGCATCAAAGGCAACACTGATCGCTCGACAAAGTTCACCTACAGTTTAGTGTGAAAAAATCCGCCTGAGTGAGACGGGATTTTTGATCCTTTGTTATGCGCCCTTTGACGCGTGCCGCCAAAGCGAGAAGTTGTGCTTACAGCCTGGCTAGTGAAGAGCGGTACGCTTTGAAAAATATATAGGTAAAAATAAAATGATTTCGCCGGCCGGTGGTGTTGTCAACTTTTGAAAATTTGCCATAGTTAGTGTAAAATTTCGCATTTTTTATAAAAACAAAAAATCAATAACTTTTGGTTTTTATGAGTAATTTTTTTTAACTATTTTTTTTAATACGTATGTTAAACCAGGAATACGCCTTTACTGGATCGGGCAGGGTTTTTGTTACATGTTGTATAAACTAATTTTGAGTCATCTTTAACCTCTGCTTTCAGACTGCTATTTTTCCGTCAATCTTAAAAAAGGCTATAATTCACCCTATTTTCAAGGGTAGTGATGGGAAGTCGTTTAATAATTACCGTCTCATAGCTGCCCTGTCGAAGGTCCTTGAGCGCCTAATTAACAAATGATTAGTAGGTTTCCTCGAGAAAAAAAAAAAAATTCTTCCCAGCAATTCGGCTTCAGAAAAAATAACGCTACTCGTGATGCTGTACACGAAGTAACAAATTTCATTGTGGAGAAAATTGATAATAACAAAAAAGTTCTTACAATATTTCTTGATCTCGCCAACGCCTTCGACACAATTCCCAAATCTACCCTTCTATTAAAGCTAGAGAGAGCAGACGTCAAAGGGCTGCAGCTTAATCTCTTCACCAGCTATCTGAGAAACAGACTGCAAATGGTAAAAATTGGTGATCACATCAGCAATTAACTCCCAATTTGCTACGGAGTACCACAAGGTGGTATCCTCGGTCCTACACTTTTTCTCAACTTTATAAATGACCTATGCAATCTCAACATTATGAATCCAAAAATTGTCTTTTGCAGATGACAAAGCCCTTACATTTTTCGCGAATTCTTGGTGAGAGCTTCAGAATATTGCACAAGACGGTATTAATTTTGCCTCTGATTGGCTTCTCTCTCACACACTCACACTTAACACGTCCAAAACGAGTTTAATGACATTTTCTATCTCATCGACCTCACAACCAGAGGTTCCTACCATACTAAAAGCTCACATCTTTCACAACTCACATTCGTGCACATCATGTTATTGTCCACATATTGTCACAGTTGACAATATAAATTACTTGGGCATAATTTTAGATAGGAATCTCAATTACTAAACACACATTAGCACACTCCTCTATTTGGGATGGAACCCAAACTATAATGTTTGCTGGGTTGGAGGAGTCACTTGGTTCAATTAAACTCTTCTTAAATCTTGAAGACTATTTGTTTTCTTGTTCACAATACAGTTCATACAAGAATATGGTACAAGGTGTGGTACACGACAATACTCAGTCTCTTCAAGGTGTGGAACACGACAATACTCAGTCTGTTCAAGGTGTGGAACAAGACAATAGTCTGTACAAGGTGTGGTACAAGACAATAGAGCGAAGCCAGAGGACTTTCGAGCTCACTGAGTCGCTGCCGCTGAGTGACTGATTTTGACTGCCAGGGGTGCCTATATTTATTACCCAAACTCTATGGGGCACGTAGTGCAGCAAATGCAAACCCGGACAGCCAATACAATTTGATCATTTCACAAATTAACTTGGACATTAACATTCGACCAATCACAGGCATTACAACATTCTGACGATAACCAATCAGAAGGGTTTCACTAATCTATTAGGTAATGAACACCTGCATATTTACTTTTACATATTTACTGGTCTTACCAACAACAAAACTAACATATATACATACTACAAAGTATGTATTCTATGGACAAACTGAATCTACGTTATATTTTACTTTTATATTCTATTTTTACATTCTCACAAATCTATAAACTACAATAAAAACAAAGCAACTTTACATATGTATTTCAACATGTACATAATTTTACATGGTGGACTTCGAAAACTTTCCACTGTCTGTAGCCAATCCATGAGAAGCATGAATTTGAACAACCAATCGCTGTCTAGCCAGAATTCCCGACTATGGGCCTTATTACAATTGGTCAGTTTTAACGCTGTGACACACTACTTGCGCTATAGAAAAAAGTTACCTCAGTAAACTTTAACATTAAACATACTTTTATCCTTATTTTAAGACATTACTAAACATAATAAGACATAATGAAACATGACAAAATAAACTAAATTAACTACAGGTTTAGTATGGACTAAAGCGATGACGCTTCCTACACACATTCGTTTGAGCGTCCTGCACATCCTCTATTAATCGTCATCTCTGTAGTCACCCCCTTTTTACCCATATCCTCTTTCACACAGTCCAACCATCGTTTCTTTGGCCTTCCCCTACTCTTATAGCCATCCACATCCATACACAAGACTTTCCTCACGACATTTTCTTCATTTGCTAAGCCATCGGTTATACGCAATATATATTACGCATTGTGCCAATCAATTATTATATATTGTAATAGCTGCTGGGGTGGCACAACCAAAACTGCTCTCAAACCCTTGGAAGTGTCTCACAGAGCTATACTGAAAATCACAGCGTTTCGACCCATTCTGTATCCAACTAAAGAACTTTACCGTAACTGTAACGTCCTTAACGTAAGGCAACACTTTATTTTGCAAACCATTCTTCTCCAACACTAACAGACCCCGTTTACTACAATTACCAAGCGCCGTAAAGACTTGATTTATTCTGTTCCGCAACCTAAGTTTACATCCACAAAAAGATTTTTCTACTATCTAGGTCCTATAGAACAGAATTAACGCGTCCTTACCTATCTATGATTTACCTTATGCCAAATGCAAATCTGTCCTTCGTTCCTTCCTTCTTAATAAATCTTACGACGAGACTGAAAAATATCTTTCGTCTTTTTGATTGTTTAGACTCACATCGTATGTACCACGCACATCACACCACTCCAAACCATACTACACCACACAACACTACAACACACCAAACCACACCCCCGCACCACACACCACACCAAACCACACCACATACACTACACTATATGGCACTACACTACTCTACACACTCACCTTTTAACCACCCATAATATAAGTACCCACATAGCTTCATAGAATTTGTAATTTTAATTTAATTGTTTACATTTTTTCTTTTTATACTTCATTAAGTAATACACATGGCTGACTGTACTTCCCATGTACCTTTAATGTAGACTCAGTAACATGAACGCATCTGTGTTATTGCTATTCCAATAGGGAGTGGAATCTGTTTCTCTGTTTCTTTTTTCTCTAAAAAAATATTAAAACATTTAAAAATATAAAAAATAGTATCCCACCGGTATCAGGATAGGGTTCAAGCTACCGGTGGTCAGGGCTCCTGAGAGAGGAACCTCCTAACTATGCGCGCCGTGTCCAGGAGTACTGCCTTCTGGATCAAGCCCTTGATCCAGCTGCCCAACGAGAGCCTCCTTAGGTGTTCGTAGAGGCTCTTGGCTATTAAACCATTATTATTATTATTACATATTTTTTGTTTTAATTGAATTTTTCTAAAAGCGCTGAAGCAATTTCGATACAATTTATATGGGACCACCTCTGGAGTATATTCTTTCAGATAAAGAATTTTGAAAATCGGTCCACAACTGACAGAGAAATCGGTGGACATACTTAAAAAAAAACATACATACAGTCGAACATAAAACCTTCTCTCTTTTTCGAAGTCGGTTGAAAATAAAAGGTGAATCAGACAGGTCGACAGATCGGGCTCATTGTTGCTGATGCTGACTTCTCCTTACCTTACTTGGTAGTGGTTTATACAGAGTAGGTGGGTACCTAAGCGACAGTGGGATACACAATTAGGTGACTATCGACTTAGTCCAAGTATTAACCTGTTACATGCTAGAGATGGATGCAACTCATGCATACGTGCTTTGTATCGTGAGACGTCCAACAACGACGATATCCCCCAGCTAGATGATCCGACGAATTTTAAAAAAACTTTTAAAAGAAAACAGCCGACTTCCAAATAAAAATCTAACTTTTAAGCAAGTTTTATGTAAGCTACACGGGTACAAACAATTATCTCATTGATTATTATTACACAACTTAGACACCACGTTGACAAACATACACACATTCATACAGTGTCGACCGAAAGTCGATAGGCAATCTCACAAAGCAATAGCTTGACGTTTAGTTTGACTTATGACCTTCTATTTCCAAAAAAATAGACACATGCATCATCATTGTCGTCAAAAAGTGATTGTAGTTCATAATTTCAACATTAAATATGAGTCAAGATGACCTAGCGGTTAAGCCCTCACAGATAGATGCGTGAATCAGTGAGCCGTGAGTTCAAACCTCACGCAGTACTATTATAGACTTTTTGTAAGTTTTTACTCGATTGGAAGTAATGAGACAGAAATATAATATTCTTTATCTTGTACGCTTTGTTCACACATTTCGTAAAGTTAGAAAGGTAGATCATAAACTAAATAAAGAATTTAGATTTCTGCGAGGTAGACATGAGTTTTATGAATATTTAACTTCATCGAAATTAAACGTTGGCGATTGGTTGTAGTTGTTGGTTAGTGACGTGTGGTTTAATAGTTAGTGGTTTTAGATATTTTATTCTCAAAATGCAAGCAAATATTAATATGGAGGCGAGGGCGATTATTATTGCGCTGCATATAAGTGGTCTTAATAAAACACAAAAAGCTGATGAAACCGGACTGAATGTGAGCCTATTATATTGATGAATTGTAACTTAAATGTTTATTTGAAATCTATACACATTATTTGGTGACTTATGGGTAAATAAAATTGTTTATATTGTTTTTTTAATCCATCATGAGGCTTAAAAGATAAAACGATATGAGGAAGAGGGTAGCCTTGCAAGTCGACAGCGAAGTGGAAGGCTTATTAGCGAGGCGCAGCGACGACATATGGTGGCCGAGTATGAAAACAATGAATTCACACCTACGAGACGCTTCGGAGTTATTCGACACCTCATTACAAACTGTTCGCCGTGCCCTCCACGCTGAAGGCTTGCATCACAGAAGACCAGCAAAAAAACCTTTCCTAACAGAAAGACATAAACAAGACCAATTACGTTTTGCACGGGATTATTTAGATTTTGACTGGAATAATACCATATTTTCAGATGAAAAGACATTGAAATGTAGTCAAAAGGATTGGCTACATTAATGCCGCAAGGATAACACTCGCTGGTGTGAAAAAAATGTAATCTTTATTACAGACTCAGGTCGAATTACGATTAATATGTGGGGATGGATGAGTGCAGAAGGGCCAGGAGAACTGGCTTTTATTCCTCCTCGCGCCAACAGTTCTAATTATGTAGAAGTATTAGATGATGTCATGCTATCTACTGTGCGCAACATTTACCCAGCTGATGAGTTGACACAATTCACATTTGTCCAGGACAACTGTCCTATTCACCGGGCGAGCACTGTGCGTGAGTGGTTTCACAATCACCCGGAGATAATGTTGTTCCATGGCCAGCGCGATCTCAATCACATAGAAAATCTATAATATGGGGTTTGATGGTGCGAAGGTGGGACACGGTATGAGCGGTGTATAGAACAATTAAAAACCCGCTGCATGGAGGTGTGGTAAAATTTAAGAGAAACCGAAATATGTGGTAATTACTGGTAATATTGTTGAGTCCATGCGTAAACGTCTACTTGACTGCATTGAAAGTAATGGGAGTTACACAAAATATTAACCAAGGTGTTAGGTTTTTAATATAATTAGACGGTGTAACAAAATATTTAGTGACACCTATTAACGTCCGTAATTATTTTATGTTCTTAAATTGAGGTTTAGTTTCAATCTTCTTTTCGTCAAGAAAATGACTACTTAAGCTATAACCGCAATCATTGTGACGTTACATAACATTCATAAAGTCTAAATCATATTTGTGTACTAGTTTTCAATAAACTTACCAATACTTACGTATAACAAGTGGGTATCACTGTGGGTATCAGTTTGTGTTAAATTACAATATTCTTTCCTTGTTATGTTATTATGAATTGACTTAGTGGGTATACAACAAAAAATCTTATGAACAGTTACAAGAGAACTTATTTTATCTAGGTAGGAATCTGACGTCACAATTCTCATGAAAGTTTGGTAATTTTAAGTAGGTATACATAAATAAAACGAATAAACATTTTTGTTATAATCCAGAACTACTTTTATTTCCACCTTCCAACAACGATAAGATAAAATACATAATCGCATATGTATAAGTAAATAACAATACAATACTTAACAAATATTTATTATTTTAAAACAAATAAATAATAAGCATGAATATATTATAAATAAACTTAAATACTTAACAAGATCTTGATTAAGAAATAGACGAAAATTGACAATTCTAAGAAATTACTAAGCCTAAAATTTTGTCGTAATGAATTCCCATAACTACTACCTTTTTCCGACTTATAGAAAGCTAAGGGACAAGGAGGGGAAACAAGGTGAAGTTAAAGGCCTACCTCCGTATAAGATAAGCATAGAAAATAAAGATTAACAAGCGCAACATAGAATTCTTTAATCTTTATTTTCTACGCTTTGCTACGATTTTTTATTCAATGAGGGCGCCACTTGGCGGCTATATACGCCTTAATTTTGGAAATGCACGGTTAGTAATACAGAAGTAAAACAATAATAAAGTATTAAGTTAATAAGAAAAGAGGGTATTTTTATAGGGTGGTAAATCATCAAATAACTTCTCCAGCTCTGGGTGGAGCGGGAGGGCGTGTCAGACTCTTACTGACTAAAACCCACTCGTGTTCCTTCAGTTGCCTGTGTCAGGGCTGCGGTGTATCTTTCAACACTCCCGCGAGCCTGGCAGGCATCGGTCCTAGGGAGCCCCATCAACTCAATTAGTTCATCACTATGAGGCGCGCGTGAAACATACGCGCAGGCCCCTGGTCGTACCGGGCCCTGGTCCTTATCGTACGGCGAACTACCCATTGCTCACCGTCCACAAGGGTCAAAACCCTTATTGTCCCAATTCCAAGAATTTTATTGCTTTGCGCCAACCGTGTCGGAGTGGTCTTGTATACACGCCAACGGCCTTAAGCATGCGGGTGGAGCCAACCTCACACACCCGCGTGGCTAACGCACGCATAGAAATGCTAATCGCGCTCGGACTATGATCAAAGAATATGCGTGGACGCAGAGATGCGACTCATCATCATCATCATTTCAGCCGAAAGACGTCCACGGCTGGACATAGGCTTCCCCGAAGTGTCGCCACAATGATCGGTCCTGTGCGTCTCGCATCCCTCATGAGGTCACCAGGTCAGATGCGACTAGCAGGTGGAATTCTTGTCCACGATTCCGTAAATTAAATATTTACGTATATTATTTATTTATTTATGCACACACAAAAACACTTACAAGAGAAAAACGAACAAATACTTTAGATAGACAGAAGAGCACAAAGGTGCAAGGTGCTTTTAAGTTTTTATTAGACATTATTTTTATCATATTAAGGTAGATCAAGTAAAACAAAATAGGTAAGATTAAAATCTACTTACTTACAATAAGTAGGTAATTTAAAAATAATTACGTTAAAAAAACTCAAACTGGAATGATAGCAATATACTCGTAGCATAAAGTCAAATCTAGCCTCTTTCAAATTAAACCAAGATCGATTTAATTAATTAAGTCATCAAAGGCTTCTGTGGTTTGTAGCATATACATATATAATTATAATACTTTGTTATAAATATTTTGATCACAAATAAAAAAATAAAAAATTAGCATTTTACAGTTACATTCTCATCCCACCCTCAAAATTTTCAAAATGTTTTCGAACATTTTTTTCTTTACTAAAAACCAGCAAAGTGCGAGACGGACTCGAGCACCGTGGGTTCCGCATAAACATATTTTAAATAATACGTTCCAATGATAAGTATCCCACATGCGGATGCGCATTTTTCTGTGTATTCATCCTTTCTTTCACGCGTGTGAGATATTGTTGAATCCTGAATAATTGAAATGATTATAATATTTCCATGTTTCTAAGTGACTTTTCATTCAAGTCAATGGGTTGTGAGATATGATTTTTAGTTTAAAACCCCAGGGATAACTTTGTTTTTCTCAATTTCATCTAGAGATTCAATGAGATACAAACTAAATAAGTTCGTGTTTCATTGGATTTCTCGATTATGATTGATAAAAACAATAATGTGCATGCTTAAATATACATCCTAATTACGGAACTCTTCGCTGTGGGTGGTCTGACACACATTATACCTTTTTCTTTCTTATACCTACATGCCGCATCGACAAAATTCGGAAAACCACCCCGAAGTCGACTACTCCTTACAATTTACTCCTATTGCCATTCAGAAACAGGAGGCCTCGCCTCAACTTGCGAGCGACAGAATTGGCACATGCAATTGACAAGCCTGATACCACAATTTTTTTTTTGTATGAACAGTAAATAAAAGACTTGAAATTTTTCATACATTTTGAGAATAATACGGCAGGGGTTTATTATAAGGGACAATTTTTTCATTATTTTTGTGATGGGACACACCGTTTTCGAGATTTATGTAAATATAGAAAAAAGAAAAACCGGGCCCCTTGATTTCAGTTTTTTTTTCCCCTTTTTTTTACCTTGGTTGTGTCTGGAGTTCCAGTGCCCTGACATTTCAGGGTACTGGAATTTTAAACACTCCAAAGGTCACTTGACCATGGGCTCTAAGGTCACCCGACCTTGACCGCCAAGGTATCTTATCTTCGAGGATCACTTGACCTCAAAGTCACTTGTCCTCAACCCAAAGATCACTTGACCTTGACCTCAAGGTCACTAACCATGAATATAGGACCTGTTGCTGCTCCTGAAAATCGCGGATCTAGACTTTCGGAATTCCCTTGAGGTGTCCCATGGTGTCCCCTACTCCCACATCCCACCGGGTCCCGAATACTTGATTAGGCGATGGTTTTTGGTGTAATTTTCCGTCTGTCTTGTCTTTTTTTCATAGTGCTCCGTTTCGTATCCACTGACCATTCCCTTATTTGGTACGGAACCCTAAATGTGTGAAGTCAGGCACGAACTTGGCCGGTTTTTTACTGACGAGAAGTTTACTTTTGAATCCAATTTGTAACAAGGAAGTTTCTTAATTTGTAACATTTCGTATAAATCTTTTTCATAAACTGACAATGGACACTTAATTACTACGATTGTGTTATCATGAATAATACCATCAGGCGTAGGTGTTTCATTATTATTAATTTACACAATGCACAATATAAACAAAGAGTTTTTACAAATTCTAATAAAAAATAGTCTTCAAATATAAAGCATCATTAAAGTGTCCACGCGCACGATCACGCTGGGTCCTCTGCGGCGAGTTGGTCATGAACGCAAACTAATACAAAAACTTAGTAAAAATTTGCACTAACATGAACGTATTCGCTTAGTCGGACGATAGCACGGCGGAACAGCGAGCGACACAGCCTTACCGCCAAACCCAATGCTAACGCGCGACTGACTCCAACCCCGTAAAGCAGTGTTGCCAGAGCCCTTTTTTTTTGTGGGGTGGGAAATCATCCAATAACTTCTTCCGCTCTGGGTGGAGCGGGAGGGCGTGTCAGACTCTTACTAACTAAAACCCACCCCTGTTCCTATCTGCCCTGAGTGCCCAGGGGCGAGGTAACTCTGTTTCAAATTCATCCTCAACCCCCGGGCAGGCATCGGCTATGACGGGCCCCGTCTTTATTGCTGACAACTCTTTGAGGCGCGCGTGGAACATTACGCGCCATCAACTCTCGGGCCTGGTGCTGATCGGAACGCGAGCTATCCATTACTCGCCGTCCGCAGGCCCGGGTCTACGGTGGCCGGAGATCGTCTCGCGGCGCCGGAAAACACAGGCGACTCCTGAGGCGGCTGCTGCTAAGGGCGTGGGGGCGACTCCGTTGTTGAGTCTCCCTCACGCGTCCCGCCTCCGCCTTCGAGAGCATTTTACTGCTTCGCAGAAGGAGGAGACGGCTTCCCATTCCCTCTCGCTCCGTACCATGTTCTGAACCAGTGCAGGGCGCGAGAGGTCACTGCCGCCTATCGCATCCACGAGGACACGGCGGGGCTCCGCCAAAGCGGGGCAGACCTCCACCGTATGCTCCACCCAGGGCCCTTAAGTCGTAAGTTACATTTCGTTCCCTGAAATGTTACATTTTTGCTGCAAAAGTTACATTATTGTTTTTTTTTTAATTTAGGTGTTTTTGGGGTCGGAGGTAAATTGATGTCAGCAAATTGATATTGGATTTTTTTGACATTTTGTGATAGCTAGGCTCAAATAAGCAGTGTCAAAAGATTCGTTTCCGCGCGGGCTAACGAAATGTTAATAAAAATTTACGCTAAGCAAATACACAGTGTGCAAAAACAATATTTTAAGGATAAATTTTTGTTAAAACCAAAATTTTTTGTCGAGTAGGCTTTTGAAGAAAAAATATTGAAGTTTAAAAAAAAAAAAAAATCAAAGTGAAGTATTCGAAAAACAATTATTCGAAATGGTTAGTTTTTATTGTCTCACGCACTTTTCTCATAGTTGTACGACAACAAACAATAACATAACGAAACAAAACAAATCACAATCAGCAATGTTTAATAATAATAATAATTTATTTCATAAAAAGTAGTACAGTCTGTTACAAAGTAGGATAAAAATTTAAGAATAGTTTACATCTGAGATGATTAAGTAACATTATAATACTACGATCTGGTGTCCTTGCTAGGTTACTTAGTAGCCTGTATTAAGGACAATCAGCCCTCATTTCCCATAGGACAAAAGTATTGTTTAGACTGTTACATAAGTCGTAACAAAATTTAGAAAAAAAAGAAAAATAATAATAATGAAAGCCCAATACAAGAATGTGTGCACGTGTTGTGTGAGTTTGTGTGTGTGAAAGAGAGAGTTTGACTGTGGATGTGTGTATTATGAGTTAGTTAATTGTTATAAGAAGGGATTCGGTATCATCATAATTTTTGGTAGAAAGTAATTCAGTATTCCGCTTTCTGTATGTTAGCTAGCGTTTATTCTATTATAAAGTAATGGTCCTTGATAAAGAAAGAATCTTTTTGTAAAAGTAAAATAAGGATGAGGTACAGTACATACCCTGTTTCTTCTTCTGGGTATTGTCGGCCGACGTGCCGAATTGGAGTGTTAGTGTGCTGTTGTAAAATCGTGCTGAGTATGAACATTTGGCGAACGGTAAGGACCTCGCATTTCTGGTAGACGTCAAAGGTAGCATAAAGTATTGGTCAAAAAGTGGCTACCTTCAAGACTGCTCGCGGCGCCACCTCGAGAGGCTTAAGAATTGATTTAGCAACTGGTGTTGCTGGGGTGGTCCCCAACTTATAATACAGTAAGAGATTACAGACTGGCACATTACAAAATATATGGACCGTATAAGATGAACGTTGGCAATGTGTCTAAGAGTTTTAAAAAGATAAATCATCTTGCGGACTCGGCCAGTCAGAAGAGTAGTATGTGCTTTAAAGTTGAGGTGTTTGTCGAGAGTGATACCAAGGTATTTAATTGTATCAGTAGATGTAATTAGTGGACAGTTACAGTTTGGTGTATTAAATTGACAGGAGTGAGCTTGCAGAGATACGGGAGTCGAAGGTTGTGATGTGATTTTGAGAGTTTTGTTTAAGAGGTATTTAAGGTGAGTGAGTGAGACATACGCCAGCTACGTACGGCATCAATTCCTTTTTGAGCGATGGTTTGGAGGCTAGGCCAAGAGTTTTCAGAGAAAGTGATGGCAATGTCATCGGCAAAAGAAACAATGTTTCCGGAATTTAATTTCATATTACAGAGATCATTGATGAAAACTAAAAACTGAACTGATAACGAACTGATGAACTGTGTAATGACTTTATTTTATGTTAAGATTTGGTGTACAATAAAGAATTAAATATAAATATAACAAAGCGGGATCTAAGACACTGCCTCGCGGTACACCGTAGGCAATAGGCAGTTCGTCACTTAAATATTTGTCGATTTTGACCCTCTGTGAGCGGCCTGAGAGATAAGAATGAAAGAGTTGAAGCTGTAAATCTTTGATACCTAAATGTTCGAGTTTGGATAATAAGCAAGGGAGAGGAACGGTATCGAAAGCCTTAGCAAGATCAATAAATACAGTGAGACATTTTTTGTGGTTATTGAGTTTATCAACAATAATACCGGTTATCAATTTTAAGGCCGCATCTGAAGTCGATTTATTCTTTCTAAAACCGAACTGGTTGGTTGAGAGCAAACGATTGCTATATCTGGCTTAAGTTCAACATTTAAACCAGAGGCAGAACCATGAAATTCTGGTTCATAAACTTTGTAATCTAGTTTTGAATTTGTGTAGACAACCACACCATCACTTTGATTTAAATGTTTAGTGGTGTGTTGACTAGAAAAGTTTTGGAGGTGTGGTAAGTTAGAGTTAGTTAAGCAGGGAAGCCAAGATTCGGAAAGTACGGCTATATCACACTCAAAAGAGAGACGAGTAAGAAAGGTTCCAAAACTAAGGAAGTAACGATTAATAGATCTTATATTTTGCGATAAGATTTTGAGGTAAGAAGAAGGGTTTTTAATTATTGGTAAACATTACTCTGGGGTGCATTGGTAAATGTTAGATACAGAAAAGTTATCCAAATTGCCATTTGGGGTAATCGAATTTTATTATGTAAGAGTAAATGATAAATGATGTTTATTCAGTAAATAGGTTACACGGAACACTTTTACACGTCAATGTTTTTTGTCAGTTTAAGCTAGATGAGGCCGGTGTTTCCTAGCTGACTACCCTGAGAAGAAACACCGAAACAAACTCAGAGGTCAAAGTCTCTTTTAAAGTGTTCAAATCCATACAATGTGTACTGGTTAAATCATATGAGAACCATGTACGTTTATGTCTGGGATGAGCTTTTTGAAGAAAGCAACACACAAATTCTGGTGGACCTGTCCAGGCAGTGCAAGCATTTATCAGAAATCGTGAAGCTCAACTCAGAACTTTGAGGAGCTCAACGAACCGACGAACAATACCAAATTAAGGACATTTGAGTAGGCCGCAAAAATACTCAAACTGCCAGACAATCATAAAATTTACATGAATATAACGACATACATAGTTCTCGCATTCACATTATTCTATATGAGGACCATGCAGCTTAGTGTCTGTAATGGTCTTTTGAAGAAAGAACCACACATATTTGAGTGGACCTGTCCAGTCAGTGCAAGCATTTGTCAATAGTCGAATAGCTCAACTTAAAAACCACTAAGAAGCTCAATGACTTGACGAACAATACCAAAGAAAGGACATTTGGGTAGGCCGCAAAAGTACTCAAACTGTCAGACAACGTTAAAAATTACTGTAAAAAGGAGGAGAAAATAATAATAATAACTCACACAGTCCTCACATTTACAATAATTAAGTAATCAAAAAAATAAAAATATAATACTTTACAAAGTAAATATTCATGTCAAACAAAATAGTAATAATAATATGTCAATCAAAAAATAAAAATAAATATAATACTTAACAAAGTATTCAAGTCAAAAAAAAAATAACAATAAAATGTCAATAAAAAAAAAATATAATACTGAACAAGTATTCATGTGAAAAACGAATATAAAAAAAAAATCAACAGTGTTTATACAGGGTGTAACGGAAAGGTGTGGTCATATTTTAGGAACCGGTTCTGTCCATGGATATAAACAACTTTCTCTAAGAAAAATCTGAAAAATCCCAAAAAAAAAATTGGACTTTCCATACAAAGTTATCATCAGATGATCAATATTTGTATGGGAGGTAAAAAAAAATGTGAATTTCCTCAGGTTTTCTTGAAGGAAGTTGTTTATATCGATTGGCAGATTCAGTTCTTAAAATATGACCACACCTTTCCGTTACACCCTGTGATGTGTTTATTTTCTTTTTCTTGCTAGATAACTATAAAACCGCGAACGGCGCGAACTTGCGAAGAAGGAAACGTGCGCGCTTACGCTCAAGCAAAATTAAGTTCTAATCTTTCCAGAATACATTTAATTTTGTCATGGCGCGTTAAGGCTCAAATACACCTTCCGATTTCAAGGGACCCAATTTAGGAACTAACTAACTAGGAAGCAGGAAGCGAGCGATTACACTATCCTAAGTTGAACTCCTAAGTCGGCAGTGTTGCCAACTCTTACAAATTCGAGTCCCTAAACAGAATATCAAAAGTCGCTCTAAAGTCTCTTAAAAACTGATTCTACCAGGAGCGGACTTAAAAATGAAAAGAGCGGACTCAGATTTTTTTCTGGGAAAGGGACTTTGTGAAATTTAATTTAATTTTAAACACAAACAAAAATACTACTAGCCCATTTGTAGCGACAAAGTCTCTAAATTGGCAACACTTAGCTCTAAATCGGGGTGATGCGATTACACTATCCTAAATCGTACACAATTTAGGAAGTCAAATCGGGACCTTTCAATCTCACTAAATCGGACACTAACTGCTATTACACCTTCCTGTTTCCTAAATTGGGTCCCTTGAAATCGGAAGGTGTAACTGAGCCATTACTCTCGGTGTGTACTCCCTAAGTGAAATATTTTTAGACGCGCCAGTTTTAGGTAATTTCAATTTGGATGCGTTTAATAGATTATTACTATTTATTATTATTATTTATTAATAAATAATAATAATCCTAAAATAAAATAAATATGTGTGTGTATGTGTGTATATGTTTAATAGATTATCCTAATTATAGGTATTGTTATTATCATGTGTGTTTACTGTTAAAAGTAGATAAAATAGTAATATTGGCATAACCTAAAACTTGTAACAAGTATACCTAATAAATAATTCTTACATTATTTCAGTATGTCTGAAAAATAAACTAGTTAAAATATTAAGGAATAATGTAGCAAAACATATAAAATATTCCAAATGGATAACCACCTTTTATGTCGTTGTATTTTGGATGACGGTAGATAGGAACGTCAAAGTTGTTTGTACACGATTATAGAAGGGGCTCCCCCTTCCGAGTGACAGAGACGATTCTTGTTCGAGACATCGATCAGAACGGAGCTCTGGCCTACAGGTGAAAGTTAAGCTATTTTATTGCTGTTATTATTATATTTTTGGTTATTATTTCTAAATATTTGTTGTTTTGCTGTGTTTGATTGCTATTGTTATTATGTTGAATAGAATAATGATCATGGACCATTATTTACATAAATAGTTCGGTATTTTGGCTAGTTGTTGCTATAATTATATTTTATTAAAGATCAACTACCAAGGCTTACCAAGGCTCACTTAAAGTTTTTTGATGTTATGTCATTGTTTCTACTTATGTTAAATGGTATTGAGAAATACTTATTAATGCTCTTTGCCTTGCCAACGTTATTGTGTCTAAATGACAAGATATTTATCGTGTAATATAGCACAATTAATAAATCATAGATTTAGATTTATTGTAATAAACGATTATTTATGATGTGTCCATATAATAACAAAATCGAGCTACCATGGAGTTTCTTGCCGTTCTTCTCCACGAAGACCTAGTATTGTGAACAGACAACTAGATTTTCGATTAATGACAAGTCTATTGGAAATGAATACCTAGTCTTGTCTTTCTGTGCTTTTCTTAATAAACCCCTTCCCTAAACACCACATTCATAGTTTTCATACACAGTAAATAATTAAGTAAATAAGTACATAAGTACTGAGGCATTAAGTCCGCCTCTGTACTTGTATGTACGTAAAGTGTTTAATAAATAAATAAGTAAATAAGTAACATACATCTAGTTACATATCTACACATACATATACAAAAAATCTAACACGTTCGTAAACTGTTTGCAATAAAAATCTGGTATTACTAATCACGTAGTTCTCAAAAGTAACGAAAATTGCCCTAAATATAAAAATTACTTACATGTTACGCGAGGGGGTCAAAAGTTACAAAAAATGTAAGAAATGTCACCGTTTGGCAACACTGCCGTAGAGAGCCAGAATTTAAACATCTGACGGATTTGACCTTTCTTTGTAAGACTTTCTTGACCTTACTTTGAGAAATATTGTTTGATTTAGATAAGCAACGTCACATTAAAAGAACCTCTAACGAACAATTAGTCTGTGTAAAAATATTTTATAAATAAATAATATTAAGAGGAGTACCTAGTAGGCAAAATAGCGAATAGCGTGTTTTTAAATATTTTTTTAAGGTGAAAGCTTCAGGGTAGCCCGTGAATTTGTGTGTAATACCTGTTGGATTAAAATAAAACACTGAGACTAAATTATAAATAATTAAATGATCTTTAAAATGGTGAAGGTTTCATAAAAATTCGCTTTATAGTTTTTGTGTGATTCTCAATTTTTATCCGCGTTAGACATTACTTTACAAATTAATTACACTATGTTATAAAAACATAATGTCAAATATTCTCAGATCAAATTACGACCGAAATTGTCTAGAGTTACATATATTTGTCGCATCCTGGGTGGCCGAGATGTGAGACATCGGGTCTTCTTCACAACCCGACATAAATTTTGCTAGATGTGAGCACTGAAGTAGGTACTAGAACGAAAGATAATTTGGATTAAGGCGCGGTATTACTTAAACAGTCAAAAAAATTGGTTTCTTGGATAGTCGAGTATGACGTAATGCAAAGAAAATATCCTTTGCAAAAAATACAGTGGACAGTTAGTATTCTCAATAAAAATTGGAAAATGATCCATAAAAATAAAAACTTTGGCGTCGAACATCTCTGTATTTTCAGCGATAACAACATTATTTTTTTAAGAATTGAATAGAATTAGCATTTTATTAAAACTTTGACAATTATTTAATTTATTGTGTATATTCTGGATAATCTAAAGAAAATCCGTAAAATAAATGCCTATTCGCATCGTCAAAACAATTATTATGTTCAATTCTCAACCTTATTTGAAGGTAAATCAAATCGTAGTCAGTCCGCTCCTTAAATCAAAATAACTTTATCAAAGTAACCGTCAGGAAACAAACACGTGCGTTGGTAGTGGTTTTTTTTTTTTTTTTGGGGGTTGGGAAATCATCTTATGACTCTTTCCGCTCGTAGTGGTACTGAGCGTTCCGCCTGGACTGTCTGAGCTAATGAGCTTGACTGTCCTCGCTGGATCCCCTCTACCGACCATCGTGTCCAAGCAGTGCGCCACTTGCGTTTCCGATCACGTCATTACTAGTTTTACGAAACAAAATATTAGATGGCGCTGTTATCGCGCTCATAGCGCCCTCAATCTACGACACGGCCATCCCTGACTAGCACCCGTCCTCGGGTGTAGTACCTGTGGACAAAATATGCTCAGAGAGTAAACTAGCTCGGCTGTCCTGCCAATAGAAATAAGGGCTGATTCTCATTGCTAATTTCTTCTCAATCTAGGTACAATAATCATCTGTCACAACTTACAATACCCTGTCAATAGGGCTTCGTGAACAGTGCTCCCTGCACATCATTATTCAGTGAAAAAGGTCCGATCAACAAGTTACACAAAATTAATGTAACAAAATCCGTTACTATTTACCAAAATAAATTTCTTTGCAATGCATGTAGTTACTCATGAAACTTGCGTTATAATCTGTGCACCAACACAGACCAGAATCGCACCAACGATTCCTTGTAGACTCATCGCCACATGTTACTCATGAGGTGCGGTCTGTAGACCCATCGTCTCATGTTACTCATGAGATGCGGTCTATTCTCAAAATATCTAGCGCAATACGTGCTACAACACATGAAGCGCTCTATGCACCAACACAGACAGAAATCGCACCAACGATTCCTTGCAGACCCATCGCCACATGTTACTCATGAGTTGCAGTCTGTTGACCCATCGTCTCATTTTACTCATGAGGTGCGGTCAAGAGTTCCGAGTATGAGTACACGAGCCATTCTCAATCAGATTTGGTTTCACTAGCACTGTCATCAACTATGACATCTAATTCTTGAGGCACTTGATGATCGAGGGTCTTCCTAACACGATCATGGGGTATTTATCCGTTCGCTTAGAGTCAAGCGCTTTTAATAGGTATTTATCCCCGTCCAACACATCAAAAATCTTAAAATGGGTCTTTGAACTTAGAATCTAATTTTGTTTGGTTACGCTCTTCATACTACAAACAAAATCTAGTTTTGTGCAAGGGATCTAAATTATTACAATTTTGACGGTAGTTGAAATGTTTCGTCATTTTGCTCACGGAAACAATAGTTTTCTCGATTACTCTTTTTATGGCAATATTTACACTCAGTTGTCACGTTTTCCTTACAGTCACGGATACGGTGACCATTTTTCTTACATTGAAAATAAATGGGCGACTGACCCTGTCCTGCGTGATGATTCAGATGTTACCAAAAGCCACGGTTTTTTTTAAATTGTAGGTTTTTAGGTTTTCACGTTTACGAAAAGTCCTCAAAACAGACTAGTTTCGGTAAAGAGTTAGGAGTATTAATTACGCGACACATTTCACAAAATCGGGATAGATCCCGGTGATTAGCGCATCAATTATTCGAATTAAAAACGTTTACAATCTTTTCTTTTGACAAAGTAAACTCGTTTGCGGTTATACTAACTCGAAAACAGTTAGGTACTCAAAATGTCTTTACCCAGTAATATTTACTACGTAGCTGTGCTCATCAGGTAAAACGTTACTTATAATCTCCATTGTGAAATTATCAATCCGAACTCAACACAACAATTGATGGGTACTCACTGGTACTCAAAACTTTGTCATTACCGATAGAAATTAAAGAAATCACACCATCAAATCCCCTTTCTTTAAATTTACTCGTAATAGACTTTCTTTTATTAAAGAACACTCTGCACCCAAATCATAAACCAAATGCTCACCAAAATGTTCCAATGTAACTGATAGGGGTTCGACCACTCATAGGTCGACACGCTTATATCTGCGGGGGCTATCTAAAAACTTTTTAATATACAGCGCTTTTCCTCATCTTCATCTTTCTGCCTATATCCGGCCCCTTGACAGCTCAAAAGTGACTGCAAATGGCTCGAAAGAAACAAATGTTTTGAGTTTTATTTCCATGAACTATCAAAGCCTCTTACGTGTCTTATCGGCACCAAGCTGAAAACTCATAGTAAAGGGTACGGTATGAGCAGTGTAAACACGAAAATTGAGCTGGATCTTACAGCAAATAATCCTAGAACGAAGCCTGTACGCACGCCCTAGCCACCGGCTCATCCATTCTTTTTCAATCTTAGGAAACAAACCCAGTATAGTGAATATCAAGTCCAAGCACCACTAACAGTCTTCAAATTCACATTAAATTTAACAAGGAAAACTAAAGACCAGGTATCTTATTCACGGTCAACAGCTATTTCATAGCTCAGCAATACACAATTGCTACACTCGCACTTCCCCACTGGAATGCAGAGTCCTCCTATTGACTAAACCACCCAGGGCTACCGCAACGACACCCTGGTACAGACTCTTGTCTATACCACCCAGGGTTATCGCTACAATACCCTGGTCCAGTCACTAACCCACAGAACTCAGAACCTGTTCACACACACTAAACTGATGCCAATTCATCATCTGCTTCACACAACGTCTGTTGGTACTTGGGCTCGATTATCTTACTAAAACGATCTACGCTTCGCTCAACGACTTGAAAACATACCGATCTCGAATCTATGCACGTCGGTGATGGCGAAAAGGGAAACAATCAGGCCTGGCAACATTTGTGAGGAATTACGTTCTCAAATTACTCTACGTTCTTCCACAAACCTCCTATTTGGTCGCCGATACACTATATTGTTAGACTAATCGAATTTTTAATTCGCCTGTATTCACTCGAGTAGTATAGTACTCCCGTAATAAAACATCCGCAATATTATTCAAGTTTACTCACTAGTTACTAACTTACTCTTGTAGGTCACGGACTAATTTACTCTTCACGTCATTCGAAAGATCAGTATCAATCGCACATAAACCGTTCGATCAACAACATTATCTAATAAACTGACTACCCTCATTTTTTTTTTTAATCATTATCTGTCTTGGACCTGACCACCATCTCACCCGATGGCAAGCGACTACGCGGCCGAAGACGTAGCACACCCGCCTCAAGAGCAGCAACCCATTCAACACAACAACAAAAAAAAACAACTAAAACGTTCCAAACAAGTCACTTTCCAAGCAGTCTGCTGCAGTTGGTGGCATGAAATCAATAATCACAGAGTACATTATAATATATAGAAAATAATTGAACTAAAACAACTGGCACTAAACTAACTGCATCAGACTGCTTGGAAAGGGACTTGTTTGGAAATTTTTAGTTGTTTTTTACAGTAGGGTTTTTGAAAATATTTTTTATTTTCAACATTTTTGTGAGTTATATTCTTGGAATCGCCTCCTCGAACCCTTTTCAATTTTTTTTTTAATACCTACCTCAAGTCTATATTTTATATTTTTTGATTTTAATTTTTTTTAATTTTATATTTTTTGTTGTTTTTCGATATTTATCGGTAATTTTCATTCTCTTCGTTCAGTGTGGTGGCGGTCTGGGCGGACGTAAGGAATAGTTCCATCCCGTCACTGTCCGTAGGCACAGGGCCTCATCTTGATGAAATAAAACTAAGTTCAAATAAATTTCAAAAGGCGTGATGTGTATCGACTTCTTATACAGGGTGTAACGGAAAGGTGTGGTCATATTTTAGGAGCCGGTTCTGCCCATGGAAGTGAACAACTTTCTCTGAGAAAAAATAGAAAATTCCCAAAAAAAAAATTGTACTTTCCATACAAAGTTATCATCAGCTGATCAATATTTGTATTGGGAGTAAAAATTTTTTTTTAGAATTTCCTCGGATTTTCTTGAAGAAAGTTGTTCATATCAATGGGCAGATGCAGTTCTTAAAATATGACCACACCTTTCCGTTACAACCTGTAGAAACCCTAGGCATCCAGGCACCGGCCACGACGGACCCCGTCAGTGGTGGCTGACACTCATCTCTTGAGGCGCGGTTGGAACATTACGCGCCGTCGTCGACTCACGGGCCTGGTGCTGTTCGGACGACGAGTCTATTGAGAGAGACTACTATTTGGATACAGTAAAACTGTAATGAAGGCGCAAAAAAACTTTTTACAAAAAATACAACCGACTTCCATAAATAACACTAAAAAACCGGCCAACTGCGAGTCGACTCACGCACGAAGGGTTCCGTACCATTAAATTATAAAAAACGGCAAAAAAAATCACGTTTTGGGAGCCACCTTAAATATTTATTTAATTCTGTTTTTTAGTAAGTAGAACTTGTTGTTATAGCGGCAACAGAAATACATCATCTGTGAAAATTTCAACTGTCTAACTATCACGGTTCATGAGATACAGCCTGGTGACAGACGGACAGACAGACGGACAGACGGACAGACGGACGGACAGTGGAGTCTTAGTAATAACCCTAAAAATGCAAAATAACTTTAAGGCCCTATCCGCACCGCGATATTTCACCGCGCAAATTTCTCATTTTTTTTTTTTTTGAGAAAAAAAAATTGATTATTTTACACATTGAATCATTACGATTAGCCGCACTGAAGGTTAAAAATTCACGCGGAAAAAAATCTGTGATTTGATGCAAATTCAACGTGATGCGGTGCGGATTTATTTCCGCGCAAAGTTTTGTACAGTATAAAGTAGTATGGCTATGTCCACACTGCGAAATAAAATTAGCGTTTTGCTCTCAGTCGTGCACCAGCGCTTATCAGTGAGCGCTATTGATAGGGTGTCGTGCGGTTCGTCTCCCGATCGGCTTTAGGCCTATGATTTATTTACCTCCGTCAGTTACTGTAGTCAAATGGGGGCATAGATTAACTAAGAGAACATGAAAATTTAAAATGAATGGTTTAATAACGAAATGACAGAGGTGGCAGAGTATCCTAACCGCCCGCCTCCCTTCCTAATCCTCCTTCCATAGTGGCCATAACTCTAATAAAGTAGGGTGCACTTCGATTTATTTCGAAGAAACTAACAAAAGAGCACCATACTTTCTTTTAATAACATTGGTTTTATATTTGATAAAAATCAATCACATTAAAAGAAAGTATTAATAGTAAGAAAGCCTAGATATTATTCTATTTAATCTTAAACTGCAGTACAGACTGTACCTACTACCTCTAAGTTTGGAACATCTTTTGCCCGACCAACTAGTCGTAGTAAATTATCGAATGATTTTATAGTCAATCTGTAATATCTGAAAAACTTTTAACTGTATTTTCGCAGCGCTTGATGTTACGTACAAAAATCCTTTCATAGGCCGTAACGGGTGAACCTAATGTTCATGACATCTTTTGATACGTCTGTTACACCGCACCGCCGCCGTATCAGGTAAAAAAAAATCTGTTGTTCACTTTAGACATTTGACGTTCGTCTCAGCCGGGAAACATAATCTTATTCGCAATTTTATTCGCAGTGCGTAATAGGTGTAATTCCGGTTACGGAATATAAATCGCACGGTGAAATATCACGGTGCGGACAGGGCCTTATTTCGGAAGTCGGTGTTTCTAGTTTTGTGTCTTCGTTATTTGACACCGACTTCCGAAATTAAAGTTATTTTGAATTTTTGTGTTATCTATGGCAGTCGGTTGTAATTTTTTTTTTTGTGTAGAAAGTTTTTAAATTTCATTTTTGGTTGTTGTACCCCTTAGCTAAAAGTAAATCAATAGTAAAGTTATGCCCGAATATGGAATATGAACATAATTGGTGAAATTACGGTGTATCAGGGTGGTACAAATCTGTGTACTGTGTACCCCTTCAGAGCGTATCAGCGTGATGTCATGTGAAGTGGTGTATTGTAAACATTATACAGACATGCGATTGCAGCAATTCTGAAAGGTTTGCTTTCATTTATTGAAGAGTTCCATCGTGTATCTCCGAAGTTCTTCATCATACTTTAACCAAATTTAAAATAGGACCTCATGAAGCACCAGCTTTCAATTAAAAAAAGAATCATCAAAATCGGTTCACCCTGAAAACAGGTCTGAGGTAACACATACCTACCTAAAAAAAAAATAGGCAGTCTTGGGGACTGCCGACAGAACTGAAAACTGTGTGCTACGCTACGCGTCGTAGCATTCGTAGCGGTGTCGATGTCGCGCGAGTTCAATAGTTTTTGCTCATCTCAAAAATGCCCAAAGCGCCTAGAGAAGTTTTCACTTTAAAAAAAATACAGTCGAATTAAGAACCTCCTCCTTTTTTTGAAGTCGGTTAAAAAAAGAACAAAAACATTTTGGGAAAAAAGAACAATTTAAAAACATTTTGGGAAAAAAATGTCGTCCCCTTCCAGCTTGACTGTACTTTGACCAATCACTTGAGTACCTTTAACCACGTGCTTTATTGTTAGATTTACTGACAACGTGGTCCGTTCCATCATCGATACGTTAACAGACTACCAGGCGATCGATAAGCATGCTGACTGACTGAATGAATAGTTTGTTTGTTAGACGCGGTCACACGCTGTGACACGCTTTTGCCGCCGCTAGCCAGACCACAGAATAAATAATACTACTACGGCTAGACGCTAACCATTGGTCGAACTGTGATCAGCACGCCCAGACATACCTACATAAACCCTTTTTTTCCGTGATTTATAGATAGGTAGGTTACCCTTGGTAATGTTGGTAGTTATCTATATTAATCTACTCAGATACGGTTAGGGTTGACTTGCCACCCGTAAGTACCTACTTGTATAAACTAATAGCTGCGCCCCGCGGTTTCACCGGCGTAGACCGGGATAAACAGTGTTTTCTAAGATAGTGTCGATTGGTCTTTCAGCTTGGGTATCTTTAGGGGCAGAGGAGGACATTCAAATTTTCCGTTTTTTTTTTCAAAATTTCTTGCGTTTTTTTTACGCCATCTCACAGTTTTCGACTAGAGCAACAATTTCTTTCCAAAAAAGATTTTCATCCGAGCTACCGTTTTGGAAATAATTATAGTTTTTCAGAACCAAAATGGTTTTGGTCAAGGTCAACCCGATACTGCAATAAAATTGGTACACACGCCAAAAGAGATAAGTAACCAGGCACGTAACGATTCATTACGTATGACAGCCACGCACACATTGTATTCGTAGTGTGAGTGCGCTAACGTCTTCGAAATGATAGTAATAACATAATTTCACGTCCAAAACTAAAGCGTTTGTAGCTCAACGAATAAGCCATACACTTCTGAATACTTCTGTGTGAGTTCGAACCTCAGAATTGATGATTCTTTTAGCGATTTCAAATTTTAAGCAATTAGAATAATTTTTGTTAAGAAATGGTTTTATTTATTTAAAATAGCTTAAATAAATAAAACATTTAAAAAAATAAAATAAAATCACAAAATAGCACGTTTTATTATAAATGCAACAATATATTTAGAACATACGCATTACATATTTTTATACAATTTTATAATAAACAATAGGCGGAGTGAATAAACATGTCACATAGATAAAAAATATAATCTGATTCAGTAACAATAACATCACTTATACTCTAGTGCCATCATCTTCCTGCCCTTATCCCATGTTACTTGGGGTCGGCGCAACACGTTTTTTTCTTCCATTCTGTCCTGTCACTAACTCCCTTTTCTTTCATATCACTCCTCACACAATCCATCCATCCTTTCTATGGCCTCCCTCTCCATCCATCCACATTTATATTCATAACTCTTTTAGTTACATGTGTTTCAACCCTCCTCTTCACATGACCATAAAAAGATAAGCGGTTCCCTTTCAACTTTTCTGTCACTGGCGCCACTTTTAAACTACCTCTAATGTACTCATTTCTCACTTTATCCATTCTCGTTACTCCACACATCCATCTCAACATTCTCATCACCGCCACATGCAATCTTTTTTCATCAGTCTTTTTCACAGCCCAACATTCTGATCCCTACAGTACGACAGGTCTAATCACGGACTTATAATTTTTTTTCACTTGAGGGGCATCCGTCGGTCGCATGTTGTTCCAGTGATCTATCGCCATTTCATCCATCCTGAGTTGATCCTGTGCGTTACGTCTCGGTCTATATCGCCATCCCCCTGAACTAGCGACGCGAGGTACCGAAAGTCGGAACAGAGCGGTATAAGCGTTTCGGTGAGAGCTACAGGCATAGGACTGGAGAGACCGCCGAAATCGCAGAACAGGTATTCTGTTTTGGTTCTGCTCAAATTCAGGCCAACACTGGAGAGTGTTAGCCCTCTGGTCAGTCTTTGCCACCACGTCTCCAATCTGACTGCTACACTGAAGCTGTCAGTGGTGCCCACTGCAGACCGGACATGGGTACTGCATCGACTGTACATCGCTCGGATCAACTGCACATTCTTCCCAGGCACACCTTTCTCCTTAAGGGCTCATCACAAAACCTCTCAAGGCTGGTCATTTCGAGATCAACGAACACCATGTGCAAGTTTTTATGCACAGCACTGTATTTTTTGCACAGCTGGCAGATAGCGAAAATGGCATCCGTTGTACTTCGACCAGGCATAAAACCGAACTGTTTCTGTGAGATTTCACTCTCTTCTCTCAGCCGCTTTTCAATAACTTTACAATACCACTCCAGATATTTTCCACTCCCGTTATTTTCACACTCCAGTACCGCCGACTTATTTTACTATGGCTAAATTTGCTAAGAAAGTTTTGAAGATGTTATAGTAATTCGTTTATTCAGTTACATCAGTAAATATGAAGACATTGTTTTGCCAATCGAAGTGCCGATATTCCTGCGCGAAGCTAACGCGATTTTGACGGTGCACGGTAGATAACAAAATTTTCCGCGCCGGTCTGCAACATCTCAAACCGTCCGCTTGCAGGTTCTTTACAGTTTGCATAGTGACGTTATGTGCTGCTGCTGTTATGCTGGTCTTAGCAAATGGATCTGATGAATGGGTGGCAACAATCGCACGATGTCGAGGTCGAGGCGAAGCATTTGTGTAAGCCGATGGTGTCGGTCCAGGCAGGCGACGGTTTATTTCACCTGTCTCAGCGTGACGATGCACCAACAGTCAAATAGTTTTTCTCTACAAAAAAAAAGTGAAAATATTAGAACTAAACGTACACCTCTCAAATAATACAAAAATTAATAAAAAATATACAATATAAATACAATGCAAAGAATATATTTTTATATATTTATAGAATAGAATAGAATAAAACTTTATTGTACAGCAAAACAGTTACACAATTGTTTTACACGAGCTTAAATCTATGGGTACAACGGCGGTCTTATCGCTGAACAGCGATATTATATATATGTAAACACAATTCATATATACAGGTTGTAAGGGGAACGCTTCCGAAGCCAGAACGTAGATTATACAGGGTGTAACGTAAAGGTGTGTTCATATTTTAAGAACTGCATCTGCCCATCGATATGAACAATTTTCTAAAAAAAAATTCTATCTCAAATACAAATATTGATCAGCTGAAGATAACTTTATATGGAAAGTCCAATTTTTTTTGGGAATTTTCAATTTTTCTTAAAGAAAGTGGTTTATTGCCATGGGCAGAACTGGCTCCTAAAATATGACCACACCTTTACATTACACCCTGTATACAAACTAAATGCAAACGGACACTAGTAACATTTCACTTTACGTCGTCGTCGCTAGGACGTGGGGTCGTTGGCCGTGCGGCTATCGGCGAACGCGCGCCTACTTTGAACTCGAGGTAATGCGCAAGCGTCAGCTGATATTTTACTATTTTACATTGCATGCTAAAGTTGTAAAGAAAATAAAATTTGTATTTTCAAAAAACCCGACTGTAAAACTAAAGAGTTCCAAGCAGTTCACTGACTCTGAAGATACAGGCATTGCCTAGTTTCAGAGCCAGAGTTTTCAACTTCTGTATTTGCCCCATAATTACTGTAAACCCAACCTCATTTATTTTACAATGTATACCTACCAGTAATGTGACCTCCATATCTACTGTATACTTGTTCTCAAATCTGTTATTAGTGTCTAAGGGTTTTTTTTTTCAAATAAATTATTATTATTATTTCGTTTATTTATTTTATTATTATTATTAGTTATTTCAGTTCAGTTATTGATTTTATGCCACCAACTGCATCAGACTACTTGAAAAGTGACTTGTTCGGAACTTTTTAGTCGTTTTTTACAGTCGGGTTTACGAACAAAAATATTTTTTTTACGTTTTTATGAGTTACATTTTTGGAATCGCTTCATCGAACCCTTTGTTTTGATACCCCACTTAATATAGTTCGTCGACTTTAATTTTCTTGCTTTTTCACATTATGGCGTCTGGTTGTCGCCATATTGTATTTTGATTATTGTCATGTCTTTAGTAGCACTCACAAGATTAAGACGAATCAATTGAAGTAAGTATTACCAAAATCGGCCCACTCGTTTAGTCTCTATAGTGCCACAAAGGAACAAACATACATACATACGTAGGCTGATAAACACATTACCCTCCCTTGCATCGCGCAGTCGGGTAAAAAGTGTCTTTAATCATAAATAACGGTTTCATTTTAACTTTTCTCACAGCATAGTGTACGCAAAAAGCTAAAAAAATTGATAAAATTGTATGTTTTTCCAAATTTTTTGATGGTATCGAGAATCACTAGCATTATCACCAGTCTCCGTTTTCGGAAGCGTTTCCCTTACAGCCTGTATATAAACTTTACTTAAATAATGTATTACATAATTATACTATACTAATAAGAATCATAAAAGTGGTGCCTCATTTCATTAAAAGCATCCAAAGGGGGCTCTGCGAGTTGGCTTCGGCTCCTCGTACGCCTTCCAAAGGTCCGGTACTTCAGGTTCTCGAGAAATCTAAACGAAAAAGAATAATTTATAATATTCATATAAATAAAATTAATATTTAAATAATAACAAAAATTATCATTCATGCAATTTAAAATATTTAGGAGAAATAAAAATCATTTCAAAATTGTTATTTTATTATTATCTCCTTTTTATTTACAAACATATTAATTATACAGCATGTAACAAAAACCCTGTAAGATCCAATAAAGGCGTATTCCTGGTTAAACATACGTACTAGAACAAGTAGTAAAAAACCAAAAGTTATATATTTTTTATTTTTATAAAATATGCGAAATTTAACACTAATTATGGCAAGTTTTCATAAGTTGACAACACTCCACCGTCCGGTGAAATCTTTTCATTTTTACCTATTTTTATTTCAATCGATACCGCCCTGGACTAGCTGCGCTGTAGGCACTCTGTCTTGCTCAGGCGGCGTCTTTTAAACGAAATAGTAGGTGAACTTTGTCGAGCGCTGTGTTACCTTTGATATTTTTTTTTTTTTTTAATTAATTTTTCCATTGGGGAAAAATAATTATCTCGTATCTATTAAATGATTACGTATATGTGTACGCAGTAGGATACCAAGTAATACCCTTCAGGATCGGAGAGAGTTTTTGTTACATGCTGTATTTTGAATATTTCATTACAAAATACAGATAAAAAAAACTATTTTATTCATATTATAATACACTGTAAAAATGTAAAGCACTAATGGTAATTTTGTTAAATATCGATATAGTGAGTGGCTATGCAGTTAATAAATAAACATCCGGTGTCATTTCCTATTATTTTAATTATTCATATCCAGAAATCGTTAAATGACACACAACAGACAATCTGATAGAAATTACTGGGTCACGGTGACAAAATAAATTAATACATTATTATTAATAATAATTTTACTAACCGATATGATTATAGGCACCTAGCGATTTTACTAACAGAAATGTTTTGCTGATGCAAAAAAATAATCTAAGCGTTTTGGAATACTGTTAAACGATGCATGATGTAAGTTAATTAATGTATCACAATCACAAACTTCGTAAAAGTGCAAAAGAAGGAGTATATGTGTAGTTGCTAATGCAGACTGACCTGTCTGACTCATAAGTTCACAATAAAGGCAGTAATATATTTTTAAAGCGAGTTAGCTTCTAAACTGGCAATTTTATTTTTTATGGTTGACAGGCACGGGTTTGAGCACTATCTCACCTGTAGCGCTATTCTGTAAAATCTCACCGTGATAACTTAGGTGAAATGAACGTGAAGTGGGCTGTCAATCCATACAATCACGGGGGAATGACAGTTCACTTCATGCTCACTCCACCTAAGTTTTCACGGTGAGCTGTTATCAGAATCGACCGGTTGATGGTAAGCGATGATGCGGTCGAAGATGGAGCACGCTTGCCTAGAAGTAACCTATAATAATTTTGAGTAGACGAGAAACTCGTGGTAGATTCTCAAACCAGTTAGAATATCGCTTTAATCAGTTAATATTTTAACTCTAAATTATAAAATCTCAAAAATAATATTTTAGTAAACTCGAGGCTCAAACTCAAAACATTTGTCACTGTAGGTTTAATGTTTACCTGTTGCGCCACGAGAACAACTATTCTACAGGCTGTAAGGAACAAGATACCGCAAACTTCGCGAAAAGGTTACACCTAATGTCAGTACCTAAATTATGATAGTCATTAATCTCGGTAATGATCGATTACAGAAATTGACATTTTCAAGCACGCAATGTATTGTGAACAATGCGATCTCAACGCTTCGCAATGAAGTAGGCGCGCGCGAGCGCGTAGTACAGACTGTTGTCAACATTACCTGACCCACCCTAAAATCAAACGACTTTGGACCCTCGGCCTGTAACATTAAGGTTTATTTAATTTATATGAGCTTATCAGACAACTGCTCGAGGATTTGATGAACAAATACAATAATAATATAGACACGCAAATTTGATCTTTAAAACGTTAGCATTAGGTTATATTTTATAACTATTTGTTAGAATATGATAAGTGTAATAGCTTATTTTAATGATTTAGTTCAAGTAATTCTGGTCTCGTGGTCTGTGTGTAAGACTGAGAAAAACAAGGTTCGAGATCAAATCCTGCGACAAAGATATTGTTTTGCTTTCAATATAGAATTTATATTCCAAAACTATTTCTTGTATTATTGTAAAGAACTACAGACTATACATAAACTTTTTAAAATTGTAATATTTTCACATAACTTGTAATAAGTGGGTAGTTGAAAAATAAATATTCGTATTCATTATAAAGAACTGTGAACTTAAAGTTTTTTAAATTACCCACCCGTTTACAAGATAAGTTATTAGGCGAAAATCATATTGGTCGTTCTTTAATATTGCAAGCAATATTGTAGAAATGAAAACAAATTAAAAAAAAACTGATGTATAGGTGGACTGTGTTTTCGAACCCACATGCTGTTCGTCGTCAATCCAGCATCAAACCGCTAAGCCACAAGAACTTGTTGGGAATACGCTAAATTAAAGATTGGGTAATTATGTAGTGTGACTTAAAAGCTTTTCAACTTTAATGTTAACGAGATAATAATTAAAATAGCTTAACAAAAACATATACAAAGTTGATACGACAGAGGGGCTTTCCTTTAAACTGCCTATACTAGGTACTATTTTCAAGCTCTGTACCAAAAATCAATTAAATCGGAGCAGTAGTTTAGTCACAAACGATTTTTTAAGTTTTGGCCTCGTTTGAACACGATGTATCTTTCCTAACAGCTGATTATGTCTATACGCACAGGTCATGCACCTTAAAACGATAAATCTGAGTATAACCTACGATACGACGCGTTGTTGCCGTTCTCACGCAAGTCACAAGTACATTTTCGCTATAAGATGGCAATGCAAACAAGGATAATGGGTATAAAGTATGGTATAAAGGGTGGTTGCGTTTTACTCTGAATTGTAAGCTATTTAGTTTGTTTGAAAAAAAAAAAACCTCATTTATTATTATTTTTATTTTTATACCGTATCGAATTAATACTAAACACGTATAGTATACGTAGTTTAATTTAATGCCCCTCTGTCACATCAACGTTGTATAATGCCGGTGGCTCCGAGTGCTCCGACTATGTTGGGTGGGTTTACCTTAACGTTACGTGTTAAAGATCAAATTTGAGTGTCTGTGTTATTATTGTATTTTTGTTCGTCGCATCGAGTCCTCGTGCACTTGTGTGATAAGCTCATATAAATTAAATAAACCTTAATGTTACAGGCAGAGGGTCCAAAGTCGTTTGATTTTAGGGTGGGTCAGGTAATGTTGACAACAGTCTGTACTTAGTTACCTACCACGTCTTATACACACAGACACACCTGTTCCTGTGTGTATAAGCGTTGTGGCGCGACCACCTGGTCGTGCCGCTACGTGCTTGTACCTAGATACTCGTAGACTACCTATCTACTTTGTGATAAAAATACATTTACGTCGATGTTTCCGATGTTTCCGATCGATGTGATAAACAACTAGATCAGATACTTAATAGACATAAGCGCATACGTGCGTTAAACGTTTAAAACGACAACTGCGTATAATGTTCCGTGGCACCTTTAACTGTTTATTCTAATGACGACAACATTGATATCACATACATTTTTAATCCCTCAAGAATACTGAAGATAAGGCTAGATAAAGATTATGATAGATAATAATAAAGAAGCTTGTAAGTACTTACATTACGCTCCAGGAATGTAGTATAAAGCGCCTGCGGTCGCCAATCGCGTCCCTGCAGAAGTGACCTTGGTGATTTTGAATTTTGAAATTTCGTAGGTACCTACAGCTCTGCCGCTCGCCAACCACGAACAACTCTGTCAGGGACGCGGTTATTAACCGTGTACTTAACTAATGAACAAACTGACCTTAAAGTTCGTTCATTTCTTACGATCCCGAGGCTCCTACATGCTTCAAGCATGAGCATTTTCCTGGGCACTGAGGTGTTGTTTAAAAACACTCTCGCACACAACAAGCACACACTCAACAAGCAAAACAAAAAACACACATACTAACAAAAACATAAAATAACTTGTTTTCGATATCTTTACGATAGCAAGCTAAATTCGCGCACATCCGTTTGCGATAAACGTAAACACGGAACTACTAAAAACAAAAATTCGTCGTCGGCGAAATGCTAAAGAAATAAAATTTTATTTATTAGTGTAGGTACGCTTTTGAATATCGGCGACGCTCACAGACCGCATAGGTCAACGAAATTGATAGACTGTACAATCGCATTAAGTTGTACCTACTACCACCTACTACCTACTCACTCAGTAATTATTTTGATGTAGGTATACGAAATGTAGGAATGTGGTTTTAACGAAATGAGTAGGTAACGTTGTTGTATTGTATTACTTAACTTAACTTTGTTGATCACAAAAATGTATCTAAGAAATAAGTCGTTATCAGTAAACTGTAACACATTTTTTTTAGATCTTCTTTACTTATTTCGATGAAGATTTATAAATATAACCTCCCCTCAAAATAAGTTCAAATAAAAGTAGTCAATGGGATATCAATTTTTGTAGACACTTAAAATGCCTAACGTGTCGCGTCTGTTAGATTCATAGGTCTGTGTGAGCATTTGCCGACAAAGGAAAGTCGGCGGTCTGTGTGAGCACTTGCCGACAAAGAAACGTCGGCGGCAGTCTTTGGCCGATATTGCGTGCGTCGGTACCTACTGGGCCCGCGATGACCTCCGGTGAACTTAAGAAATCAGCTGAGCAGGGAGCTTATTTTAATTTTATTTACATTGCGTTTTTTTTGCGAAAAAAGTGAACTAATTATTTTTAATTAAAAATTTTATTGAGGTAGATAGGTATAACGATTTTATACAGTTTAATGTAAAAAAAACGCAGATTTTTTTTTCAAAAATTAGGAAAAAGCAGACGAAAAATTCCAACGCTAGGGGGTCCAGAATCATGTACTGAATCACTGGAACACGTATGTGCGCTGATGTACCTTACACGCTGTATATTGCGAAATCACGTTATTCTATCATTTAGAAGACGTTAAGCCTCAATTACACCTTCCGATTTCAAGGGACCCAATTTAGGAACAATCTAACTAGGAAGTAAAAAGCTAGCGATCACACTACACTAAATTGGACTCCTAAATTGGAATCCTAAATCGGCAGTGTTGCCAACTCTTACAAATTCGAGCCCCTAGACAGAATATCAAAAGTCGCTAGAAAGTCTCTAAAACTGATTCTACCAGGAGCGGACCAAAAAAAAAAAGTGCGGACTCAGATTTTTTTTCTGGGAAAGGGACATTGGGTAGTTAAGTTATAATTTTTAACATACAAAAATACATTAATTGTAGCGACAAAGTCGCTAAATTGGCAACACTTAGCTCTAAACCGTTGTGATACGATTACACTATCCTAAATCGTACACAATTTAGGAAGTCAAAATCGGGACCTTCCAATCTCATTAAATCTTAGACTGACTGCTCTAACTGCTATTACACTTTTCTGTTTCCTCAATTAAAAAAAAATACATTAATTGTAGCGACAAAGTCGCTAAATTGGCAACACTTAGCTCTAAACCGTAGTGATACGATTACACTATCCTAAATCGTACACAATTTAGGAAGTCAAAATCGGGACCTTCCAATCTCACTAAATCTTAGACTGACTGCTCTAACTGCTATTACACTTTTCTGTTTCCTCAATTAAACCTTCCGATTTCAAGGGGGGCCCCCTTGAAATCGGAAGGTTTAATTGAGCCTTTAGCGACTCACTCACATTCGAACTCACTGTACGAAGTCCGGGAAATCGCTGCTACCCCGTAAGGGGCGCGACGGACGTACTAGGCTTAGCCTTTCAACGTGGGATCTGCCGCTGCTTTGCCACCCGTTAATACGGGTGCTTCTTCGGGGTCCCAATATAGGTGCGGCGGTTTTAGGGTGACTGCATACAAGAACCTACCAAACAGGCGATTAACGCCTGCCGAGGCTCTCATAGCAATCACCCATGTGTATTGCTAAGTGTAATGCTGTAGGCCGCATCTCGGTTAGTGGGCCCGTTAGCTGCCGCCATGAGGGTGGAACTGCGGGCCTCGTGGACGTCCGTGGTGGTGGCCTGGGCCACGGTAGTGGCAGGCCGGGCAACTCTGCACGTCAGCGCCACCGTGCCCGCGCGCCTGTTTGTGAGTGCCCTGCGAAATACAGGGCACTCACGGTGCGACGCGGGGTGTGGCCCGCCGCAGTTTGCGCACGATGCCGGCCGGGGGCACTCGCGTGCGACGTGCCCAGCCCCGCAACGCACACAAGCGAGCGGACGGTGGCACTGGTGTGAAGAGTGCCGGAACTGCTGGCAGCGGTGACATTGCGCGGGACCCCTCTTCCCGCGCCATCCCTCGATCGTGACGCCTCCCATCAGCAGCAGCGAGGTGACGTCGTAGATCCGCCTAATGTCGGGCTGATACTTTAGTACCGCGTGATGAATGCAGCCTGGGCGTCCTTGGCGGGCCTTTATGCTCCGCACATACTGCGGCTCGAACCCCAGGCTGCGGAGCTCTTCTTCTATGGCTGCCGGGTCTGTGTCTGCCGGCAGCCCGCGGATGGCTACTTTAAACCCTTTCTCCGCTGGCAGCGAATAGGAAAACCAGACTAAGCCGGTTTCCTTCTCCAGGCCGCGCAAGTACCGCTGGACCACCCGGTACTCCTCCTCGTTGCCGGGGAGGAATCGAATGCCGCCCTGATAAGGGCGGGCAGTCGGCGGGCGGCCCAGCACATCTCGCAAGGCCCTGAAGTGGACCTGCCAGTCTGGCAACTTCTCCACTACCAGCGGCGGGTATCGCAGCTTCTTCCCTGCTGGTGCTGGTGCTGCTGTTTGGCCCGAGGTGCTGCCACGCTGGGTGGCGGCTGCCGCGGGTGGAGTTCGCTGGGTAACTGGTGGCGAGGTGCTCGCGACGGAAGCGAACGACGGCTGCTCAGCCTCGCTGCGCTCGCGCGGTGTGCGCCGTAGCTGGCGGCGCTTCGCCTCCTCCTCGACCTCCTCTTCATCGGGGCTCCTGGGCCTCCGTACAAGGCGAGTCGCGGGTGACCCGCGCTTCTTCCCGAGCGTTGGCCCCAGGATAAACTGTGCAAGGGACTCCGCTTCCGTCTCACCCTCCGACGCCGACATGTCTGACCACTCGCTCTCGCGAGGGGAAAAACATGCCGACATCGCGGGGGAGTCTTGGGCGGAGCCCCTGGGTGGCGATGATGAGAGCGCGCCACTGCTAACCGCGACTACTTGCGGCGTAAACGGCGGCGGCGGGCGTCGTGACGGTTGCGATGATGGAGCCGGCGGGGCCCGCGTCGGCTCGACGTCAGGCAGCACGAGGGTAGCGGTGCGCGGGCGCGGCGCGGATGCGGACGCGCTCGGCGTGGCGGCGGCGGCGGCGCGCTGTACAGACACGGTAGGGCTCGCAGTCCGCGCAGCGATGCACGGCGCCTGCGGCAGCGCAGCGGTGCGCGCAGTCGACGCGGCTGCGGGGGCGTGCCCAGCGACGGCGCCGGCGAAACGCGCGCAGTCGCAGGTGTCGTCGGCGGGCCGGTGGCGGCCGTTCTTGAGGTGGATGATGGTGCGGCGGATGTTGCGGCCGATAATGCGCCGGGCGATGCATCCCCTCTTGCTGGGGGCGGCGGCGTCCGGCCCGTCACCGGGGGATCCGGTGGTGAGGGAGACGGCCCGGCCCCCTGCTCCAGAGAGCGACGGGCACCGGACCTCCCCTTCGGCGGCATGTTTTAGACGTAGTCGAGAAACAGGATAAAATTTTGTTGCCTCCGCGACCGCGGCAGTGGGTTTCCCCACTGGGCAGCGACGGGGTGGCTACCCCTGCGCACTCCCGCAAGTGCCAGTCAAGACCAGCACCCACGACAGCACACAGGGAGAATCGGCGAAGTGAGCGGACCGAGCGGAGGAGCAGAGTGCGAACACGTCTGCTCAGCTTGGTAACAGGCTGATCCATCACTGTACGAATGCGATGTGTGCGTGGCTGTCATTATGAGCAGTACTCAGTGTTGCCAAACGGTTACATTTCTTACATTTTTCGTAACTTTTAATCTCCTCGCGCAACATGTAAGTAATTTTTTATATTTAGGGCAATTTTCGTAACTTTTGAGAACGAGATTTGTAATACTATACATATTTTTATTGCAAACAGTTTACGAACGCATCCAAATTGAACGTATACCTAGAACTGGCGCGTCTGAAAAGTATTTCAGTCCATAACACACTCAGAGATGGCTCTGAATGGAACGCGCCATGACAAAATGAAACAAATTCTGGATGGATTAGAACTTGATTTTGCTTGAGTAGAGAGAGAAGTAGTTTCCTACTTCGCGAGTTCGTGCGTTCGCGGTTTCGTAGCTACCTAGCAAGAAAAAGAAAATAAACATGGCTGATTGTGATTTGTTTTGTTTCGTTGTGTTATAGTTTGTTGTCGTACAGCTATGAGAAAAGTGCGTGAAACAATAAAAAGTGACCGTTTCGAATATTTATTTTTCCAACACTTCTTTGCTTTTTTCAAATTTTTTAAACGTCTATCTTTTTTCTTCAAAAATATACTATACAAAAAATTTTGGATTTAACATTTTTACAAAAATTTTTCAAATTTTTGTTTAGCGAAAATTGTTATTTTAGTACATTTCGTTAGCCAGCGCGGAGACGAAACTTTTGACACCGCACACTACCACTACCACACCTACCACAAAACGTCAAAAATTTCTGACATAAATTTAGCTGCGACCCCAAAAACACCTTAATTAAAAAAAATAAACAATAATGTAACTTTTGCAGCAAAAATGTAACTTTTCAGGGAACGAGACGTAACTTTCGAGTCAAGAGCCCTGGCAACACTGGTAGTACTTACAGTAGCGCTATAGTTTTGTAGTTGCGTGGCTGGTTACTTAACTCTTTTGGCGGGTGTACATTTCAGAAAAAAAAAAAACAATTTACTAGTCCCCAATTATTCTCATTTGTTCCTTTGCTGCTTATAGTGTAGGTATACTCCCACTGCTACAACTCCGCCCTAAGACGACCCACTGACCAAATAATACTAAAAATTTTAGTAGTACCACAGTCTTAACTTACCTACCTAAATCATAATTATCATAAAAGTGGCAATATTTTTGGGTCCCGTTGGTTGGCTACCCTTCGGGTACGGAACCATAAAATGTGGAAAAAATGTCAGTGCAAAAAATAAAAAATACTTTATTGGAACGAAGTTCCTTATCGCGCGTTGTGAAAGGGGGCTAGACGGAAAAAATTCTTACGAAAAGTTGTCACGACATCAAAGAGGCTGTCCATCCAAAAAGATTGTGTTGGAAAAACACTAATAAAAAAAAATCTTACGAAAAGTTGTTACAACACTAATGAGGCTGTCCATCCAAAAAGATTGTGTTGGAAAAAAAATCTAATAAAAACTTCTTGTATTTTTGGTGGGTAGGTGCAAGCTACTTCGTTCCATCCGGGTGTCCCTTGACACCTCTCAAGTTTTTGTCAGACTAACACTCCGCCCGCAACGTCGTCCGCGAGAATTTCAAAAATATTTATACCTTTATTAAAGCACTCACAAAATATAAGGTAGCTTTCTACTGATGAAAGAATTTTCAAAATCGGTTTAGTAGGTAATTCCGGAAATTATCCCCTACATACAAACTTACAAACAAATTTTACATAAATTAAATTTTACCTATAGTGTAGATCTATTTAGTAGGTACTTACATAGTTTATTTTTTAGAAAAGTAAATAATCATACATAGGTACTTATCCTATTTCTTTTAAAAGAAAAGGTGACAATGGCAACCCTAGATACGGTCGATGCCTGAGAAAACACACAATTATCTATACATAAATACAATAAGAATTATTTCAAACAGTTTTCCCATAATCTGGGAAAACGCAAATAACATTTCACATACGCATATATACATAAAAAAAGTTTTTAATTAAACTTTTTATAATTTAAATACTACCTACCTACATAGTACTACTTTCTTTATTGATTAGATTAAGCCTGAACAATGTTATCAGATAACCATACGGTACTTGTTATCAGTAACATACTGATAACACCTTCATACGGAGGGAAGCACCTGCCCTAAAGTTTTAAATAAACTTATTTACTTATTTTTTTCTTGCAATGTTATAAGAAGTAGGTATATCATCTATAATAGGTAACCAAAGAACCTAGTACAAACATACCTACAATACATCAATGGAAAATCTAACCAAAATCCCGCTATGTGCATTCTACCTACTTCGTTACCAAGTAGGTTAAAATAATTACGTAAGCTTGTAATTGCATTAAATACCTACCTACGTTCTCTTTACGTTTATAGTAAAATACCTAAACATTTGACATCTACTTTTTACTTGTTGCTGTCTCGTTCACTCATGCAGGGGATTATTGTTCGTGGAATGCGCGCGTCGGCTAGTCTCGCTACGCACAGTTGGTAAGACCTAGATTATCAACCCAAAAATCTCGTACGCTCTTTATACTATTGGCGTAGGGTCGAGTTTCGCGCCACTGTTGTGAGTTGGAACGCCTTAGTGACATCGAGGCAGCTGTAGCGAGACTACCGACAGCGACTACTTTGTATAAAGTACATTCATAAATTATATTTTAGGTATTGAAAAGAGACTGATTTATGGCTCTTTTCAGAGTTCTAAAAATCCCAAAAAATCAAATATTTGTCAGAATTATTTTTTAGAGCTTTTATTGAGATAATTCCAAAATTAAATTAGTCTAAAATAGAACAAAATGAAAAGTCCTTGAGAAGTAGTCTCGTGGGGAGTGCATCGACGTCATCGACGGGACTTTTGTAGATATGTATAGTCGCTAGCAGTGACCTGATTGGCCAACAAAGCCTTGTCGGCGGCCATTTTGTTAGCTGCTGAGTCACCAAAAGGTGAAAAATGTACATGAATTGCACTCCCCACGAGACTACACAACGGTATTGGGCATTTCCCTGAACACAAAATTTGGGTTTCATGTTCCTTACCTACCACAGCGTGGATAATAGGAAAAACATTTTCCCATTACTGATAAGTTTTACGGGTTACAGACTTAATTTTCGATCATATGGAAATTGCCGCGAAAACATATTTTCAAAAGTTGACGTCGGCAAAATAGTGCGGAACTTATATTTTCTCAGTTCTGTCTGTCGACCCTCACATGGATGGACTATGAACAGTGAACACGGAACATCGGTTGAAAATTGTCGTGGAATGTATGAATGCTACTGAATTAAATAATTATTCGATAACGCATCGTATGCTTCGGCGATCTGTCAAAATAGTGAAGTGATAAGTGGACGATGCGACAGTGCAAAACGATTGTTTACTAATTTTTGACTGAAACTTGCCACAGCGACGCTGCAGAATGTAGCCCTGGATTTATGTGACGTGTGGATTAATTGAAACTGTGTTTTTGTTTAACGAGGAGTGAGCTGTGATCGTAAACATGACGGACACGTCGAGCACCACACCACCCATGGTCAAGGTAAAGACTGAGCGGCCCGATGAGGCGGAGATCAGGGAGCTCGCCGCCAAAATGGTAGAGGCGAACAAGGCCAAGGCTCTAGCGGCGTCCGTGGCGGCAGCGCGTCCCCCGCCGGGCTCGCTCGTCGGCGTAGCGCCGCCGGGCTCCGGCGGACAGATGGGTATCCTCAACTTTCTGGCACGAAAACCTGCTCCGAACAACACCGGTGACATGCGGCCCGTTGTCGATGGTGACAAGAAGACCCCGGCCCCGGACGAGGCCAGTTGGAAAGGTCACTTCGGCTGGGACATGCTGGGCAAATGTCACATTCCTTACATATACCGGTCTACTGAGAAGTATGTGGCTGTAAGAATGGTTGAGATCAAACTCCTCAATAAATACCTGAACTATCTCCATGCTGACATATACTCGTGTACATGTATACGGAGCTACTACATTACAGAGATGGAAGCACGGCTATTGAACGAGATCAACAACAGACATTGTGATGGACAGTTTGGTCGGGAACCATTCTCGCAGAAAGACTTGGTAGTGCGGTTGTCGGATGCCTATGAGTTCTATAACTTCCTAGACGTTTGTTATAATAAGTTATTAAGAGGTACAACAAATAGTAAAGACAAATGTGGTTTCATTAGGATAAACAAGGAATCTGTTGTACCTTACACAGTGCGGGATAGCCAGAAATTTGTTCCTCTATTTTATTTTGAAGGTGAAACAGACAATTTGAAATTAAAGGCTGACCAGTTAAAAGGCTGGGACCTATCGTACTTGAAATTCTGTTGTAAGGTGCAAGGCATAAGGAATGAATTATTTGCTAGTGAAACATGTTCAGTGATAAGTTTATCCGACATTAAAAGTTATTTTCCACCTGGGACGGAGTTCGAGGAGTACTGGCCCAACAAAGTTGTTGACTCGCAGCTACTGATATCAGCTAAAGGTGAGATAATTAGCTTAAAAATTGTTTTGGTATTGTAAATGAAGGTACTTTCCAGGGTATACACTGATAAAACTTGGTGGAGGTTAATGTCCAGGAGCTGACTGCAAGACTCAATTGAAAGTCCATTTTTTTCAAATCTTTGCTCATACAGTAGTGCTATTCTGTAACATCTCACCGTGAAAACTTAGGTGAAGTGAACGTGAAGTGGGCTGTCAATCCATACAATCAAGGTGGAATTGCAGTTCACTTCACGCTCACTCCACCTAAGTTTTCACGGTGAGCTGTTAACAGAATCGACCGGCTGATGGTAATGCCCTTAACATGTTGACTGCCAGACAACAGACACAATTAAAAATCTTTTGTTTGGGGGTCACCATGTGTACCCCATGGCAGTCAGTGTGTTAAGTACAGTCAGCATCAGCAGTAAGTTATTGTTTTTATGTTGGTACCAAGTATTTATTAATTATTCAAAACATAATTTCTAAATGTAGAAATTTTCAGAACAGGTGTATTTAAAAGTTACTTTTCATGTTGACTGTACACTTGAATAATCTTGATGATGTATATTTTATTTTTATTAATAAATAGGTTAGGTACACAATGTGCTCTTGAGTGGCACCTCTATGAAAACTCCTTAGTATTACTATTCTACTACTAAATCAAAAATCTTTTAAAATTCCATCCTTCAGTACAGAGTAGGTTCTAAAGTCTGCTTAAATCCTTGTTATTTCAAATTGCTCAAGTTTACCACCAAACAGTTTTTCACATGTAACAAAACTTTTTAGCAGGAAGTTTGTCACGGTACGGAGGGCGTGTCTCGTTGCGGGACCGGAGTGGTGGTGTGACACGCAGAGGAGGACGTAGGGTAGGAGGACCGTAGATGAGGAGTTCAATGAATAATAACACGACGAGTTAACACATTTACAACAGTGGGCTTTATTATAATATTACGAACACAAACACTGTGACTAGTAATTAAATTGTATTAATGCACAATTCTAGGAAACTGGTAACTGACACTTGAAGAGTCAAAAAATGATAATGAGGAGCTTCTACTAGCTCGGCTGCAGAATTAGAACTGATTTTTCAATATGAAAACAGAGACTTGACAGAGAAAACTAAGTAATTTTGAATTTGAATTTTAAAAAAAAGGTAGCAAAGAACGTAATTTTGGAATAGAGGTCAAAAAATAAACAAGGCTTTAACGCTGCCTTGTTACAAGTTTATCTGTTTACAAGTCTTTATGACAAACCTAAATACTATGCTTTTGTCTTTTTTTTCTACTCAAATGACATCATTAGAGGCTTCTTCTTATAAAAGAAACAAAAAATAATATCTGTGCAATGTTGTTCTTGTTTGACATTCACAGTTTAATAAACAGCAAACACAAAAAACAAGGTTAAACAAGACTTTAGGACTAACTGATTAAAATAATGTTTTCATTATAAATTATTGGCTAAGCATTTTACTTTAGTACCTAGGTATCTATTAAGGTAAAATGTTGATGCTGACTGTACAGACTTGTTAGAATGGCGTCATATTATTTTTGGCATTCTTCTCAGCACTCTTTCATTTGATGCCCGTATTAGGAGAGTGCATAAAAAATAACTAATCCGCTACATTCGATTTAGAATGACGTCACTTAGCTGACTATGCATTTTCATCCAAACTAAAAATTGTGCAAAATTTCAGCTTAATCGGAAACCGGGAAGTGGGTCAAAATTAACTCTAAGGCTTACTTACATTGGGCACGCCACCATTGCGGCGGTAGTGCCACTCTTTGAGGAGTGGCTGGAGAGGCGTCACGGCGTCTTCACCTTCCGCCTGACGCAGGTCCTCACCGGACATGGTTGTTTCGGAGGTACCTGCATCAGATCAGGCAGGAGGAAACGCCCGGGTGTTAACACTGCGCGGGTCGCCTAGAGGACACGGTGGAACATACGTTGGAGGTCTGCCCCGCTTGGGCGGAGCACTGCCGTGTCCTCGTGGATGCGATAGGTGGCGGCGACCTCTGGCGCCCGGCCCTGGTTCAGGCCATGGTACGGAGCGAGATGGAATGGGAAGCAGTCCCTCCTTCTGCGAAGCAGTAATGCTCGCGAAGGCGGAGGCGGGACGCGTGAAGGAAGCTCAACGGAGTGGCCCTCACGGCCCCGGCCGCTACCACCGCAGGAGAGGCACTGGGCGTAGAACGTCGCGAGACGATCTCCGGCCACAGTAGACCTGGGCCTGCGGACAGCGAGCAGTGGGTAGCTCGCCGTCCGATCAGCACCAGGCCCGTGAGTCGACGGCGCGTAGTGTTCCACGCGCGCCTCAAATAGATGATTGTCAGCCACCACTGACGGGGCCCATCGTGGCCGGTGCCTGCATGCCTAGGGTAGCGGATAAATACTCAACATGAGTTACCGCACCCCTGGACACTCAGGAAGGGAAGGAACAGGGGTGGGTTTTAGTCAGTAAGAGTCTGACACGCCCTCCCGCTCCACCCAGAGCGGGAGATGTCATTGGACGATTTCCCACCCCACAAAAAAAAGGCTTATTTACATAGTTTTTACGTGTTAATACCAATCAGCTGCAGTTGCAACCATTACCTACTGTGGGCTGCGCTTCCTTGTTTATCGCCTTTTTTGGGTAGACAACATTCAATTTGAACATAGGAAGACATTTTTTTTTTAAATATCAAAGTTTTTGGACATAAACCAATAATAGCGCGATAAACATAGTAGCCCAATTAAGAATGTTTCTTGTGCTTGTGCGCTTAGAGACGAAAAGGTTCTGTTTATTTCGTGAAACATAAAATAACTATTCTTGGTCCACTAATCAAACATCAATGAATCATTTCACCAAAGATTGATTTGACTTCATAAAGTACCAATTTTTCCTGCCCACATTAGAAGCCACTACGCTTTCCTTTCAGAAAGAACACGGTATTCCCATAATTTTGTATTTGTAAAGGCCCTTTACGCTTTCCTTTCAGAAAGAACACGGTATTCCCATAATTTTGTATTTGTAAAGGCCCTTTTCCTGTCATGCGTATTTTCGCACGTGCACGGATCCGCATGCGGGTGATAGCATGGTCTTAGAAACACGCAGGACAAAGATTTCGTTCGCTGCTGCAGTGTCATGCGCGTTGCCAGTGACTAAACTAGTGCAGAGAGATGAATGTTAATAAAAACAGTAATTATCGCTTATCATTTTCAAATATAAAAAAAAACAATTCAGTCTAGATCCATAACTTGAAACTTGAGTCTCTGTATCAATTTTCATTATGCGGACTGTACTGTGACCTTGCTTGTGACTGGCATGACAGTTAAAACTACATTGGCGGAAGTAGAACGCGCGCCCGCATGCGGGTGGCACGGGCGTGGGGTGCGCGCCCGCAGCCAATCGCTTTCCGCGCGCCTTCTGCCCGCGTGATAGGAAAAACATGTATGTAATAGGATGCCGGCAGCCAGCACGCGGACCAGATGCGGGCGGCTAAACGCAAGACAGGAAAAGGGCCCTTATCGAAACAGACAGACAAAGCAAGGATTCGCAATTACACTTGTTTGTCGGTCGGAGATATCCGCAGTTACCTCTAATCACATTCGCCGTAACAGAGTTTCAATTTTTCCTAACTCGGCAGATAAGATTAGTTTATCTGCGTCTCAAGCTTGTTGTTCACTTAATTTATAATATCTATCACTAGACAACAAAATACTGACCAGACTCACACCCTTCGTATCATCAAAATCTAATTAATTCAGCGAAGCCCGTTCCGTCATTGGACCACCAGACGTACGGCGATGTGCCTCGCTAGACAACAAAATACTGACCAGACTCACACCCTTCGTATCATCAAAATCTAATTAATTCAGCGAAGCCCGTTCCGTCATTGGACCACCAGACGTACGGTGATGTGCCACCCACCGGTATACATTTAGATGGGATGTCCCCCACCTAAAAGCTCAAAACGTTTTGGGAACACGTTCATTGTCCGAACAGTTCAGGAGTGGAATTCCTTGCTGGAGGTGTTTCCCGATAGCTACGACCTGCACGCGTAGCATGACCAATTCTATCTCTATTCTACCAAGAACAGATAAAGTTCTTTTTATCAAACTTGACATCTTTTCTGTCCGAGCATCATACTTTACACTGTAAACTTTTGTCGACTGACGAATAGAAACATTTCTTCTCTTCAGTTTTAACATCGCCTTGCTTATGACGGTAGAAATCTTTTTACAATCTGTCATTTTGTCTATTCTTCCGTCGATAAAACCCGTTTCTATGGTGGTCATGCTACGCGTGTTGGGAGCCTTTAAATGAGGAGTGAATAGGTCATTTCATAATCACATCATCCCACCCACAGGTGAGATGTGGTTAATTAATCGGGAGCCTATCAATGATAAAAAAATCAAGCCTTCTCTCTTTTCTGCCAGTTTCGAAGATTCCGTACATTCTGGTCATTAGCGCTAGTTGACGATGTCGTTGTTAAAGTATCCTCATCAGCAACTGCTTCTTATTATTTTCGAACCTAAACGACGAAACTCATATGAAAATAACGTTGCCTTACCTGGGTGGTAAGGCAACGTTATTTTCATGAGTTTGACACTAATTAACCCCTGAGGTTTTTATTGAAAAGCAATTAATCTTGTTTGCGAAGTAAATCGGAGACCTATAGATTTCCGCCTTGAATGGTTTACGCCTTCCGAAGAAAACCGTAGAAATATTTTAATAGTAGCTGTTGCCTGCGACTCCGGCTCGTATTTTAATATCATCATCTTCCTGCCCTTATCCCATGTTACTTGGGGTCGGCGCAACACGTTTTTTTCCTCTATTCTGTCCTGTCAGCCGTCACACTATCAGTAACTCCCTTTTCTTTGATATCACTCCTCACACAATCCATCCATCCTTTCTTTGGCCCCTCTCCATCCATCCACATGACTGTGACGGGCGCCACTTTTAAACTACCTCTAATGTACTCATTTCTCACTTTATCCATTCTCGTTACTCCACACATCCATCTCAACTCGTACATCTCATCTCGTATTTTAATATATTCTATCCAAAATCAGTACTTCAGTCGTCTTCTAGTCAGCCTAAATGAATCATGGTAGTTTACATGGTATCTAATAGTTGATGCTGGCTAAGGGTGTTATTACACCAATCGATCGATGGTAGAATGAATTAGTCGACGTCGACCGGTTGATTATTTATCGACCGGTATCCATCGATCAGCCAAAGCGATTACCAAAAAAGATATCTAATCAGCAAGTTGACTGCTCTGTAGATCTCGTGGTCGCATGTAAGACAAGACTACTGAGCGAAGTATTAGGTTTTTCCTATAGAATTTCCCCCTGGAGTTAGTTGACGGTTTTTACCTACCCCCCATGCCTCGGAAAGCACGTTAATCCGCCGTTCCATTCGGCTTTGAGAATGAAAGAAGAGATTGAACCTGTATTCGCGCACACACTATCTTGTGCACTGTAAAAGCTGTAACACGCTCCGATTTAGTCTGACGGATTTGGTCTGCCAGACCAAATCTGAGCGTGTGTTACAGCTTGATTTGGTCTCGTGTGTTACGTGTGAGCTTTAAGATCTCCCGCATTGATGGCTTGTCTCCTGAGATTGGTTGGGCATCATGACGGAAAGTAGGATGTCGAGGCTCTTTTAATCCCCAAACAGCTTCTTATTAGTGGATAGTAGTCATATTGTAATGCTACTGTCGGCTTCTTTGGCTTGTCTCCTGAGATTGGTTGGGCATCATGACCTAAAGTAGCATGTCGAGGCTCTTTTAACCCCCAAACAGCTTCTTATTAGTGGATAGTAGCCATATTGTAATGCTACTATCGGCTTCTTTCATACCGTGACGATGTTCGGAGATATTCAGATGACAGCCAACATTACACGTCGCAAACCATTATTTACAAAACAATGACATAACAGCTCCTAGCCGTTGCTGCACCAATTCAACAATATTGAGGGGGTACTGATAAACATTACGCTATTTCTGTTTTAAGTTACATTTTGTACCTATTCCTTTTTACCTTGGCGATGTAAAATATTTTCGCACAAGGAACCCTGATACAGGTCCCTGAAAGTTTTGGCTTCATCTACGGCAAAGTTTTTCGTACCTCAGGGGGAATTTCTTTTCTTCTGGCTTCCCGGTTGCCTTACTTAATTTATTTCTCGCTTCATTTAAACATAGGGTCTTTTTTCCTTGATGGTTATTTTTCTGCGGTTTCTCAATTAGTACATTATAAATTCGTAGAATTAATTAATGACGTAATCGTTTGGATTGGTTTTCTTGTATATTTCCGCAAAAAATGCGTAATATTTTATCCATAAATCAACTCTGAGAGTCGTATCCGATTCAAACATGATACGACTCTATAGACGTAGTTATGCTGAAAAAAATGCAATAAGTTAAATACCAAGAATTTTAGGAAGCACGGACAGTGGCCGACGCGACGAATGACTCGATTCACAAAAAGATGACCCTATTTTATCCCTTCATGAAAAGCTAATGTTTCCCCCACCCCCTTTGGACATGAATTATGTTACAATGCCAGGGAGGGAACAACAGCTGAAGGGTTTCGATATACTAACATCATCTGAATGAGAGTAAAAAAATATAAAAGTAACCAGTTTGTGTATTCAGACAAATATTGAACGATTTTTTACCGAAATACAAATATGTAATAATAATTACCACAACACAATACATTCACTTAAATACTTATAATTGTGAAATTTAATCGTAAGAAAAAAAAGTAATTTAAGAATGAGAACCGTGCCCTATTTTATCCCTTCATGAAAAGCTAATGTTTCCCCCACCCCCTTTGGACATGAATTATGTTACAATGCCAGGGAGGGAACAACAGCTGAAGGGTTTCGATATACTAACATCATCTGAATGAGAGTAAAAAAATATAAAAGTAACCAGTTTGTGTATTCAGACAAATATTGAACGATTTTTTACCGAAATACAAATATGTAATAATAATTACCACTACACAATACATTCACTTAAATACTTATAATTATGAAATTAAATCGTAAGAAAAAAAAGTAATTTAAGAATATGAGAACCGTGCAGTTTCTTAAAAAACGCGAAGGTTTTAAACCTTCAACATAGAACCTTGACATGTAAAAACAATTTGCATGATGACTGTTACTGTAGGTAGAATAATACCTGCTTTATCAGTGTGCAAACAAGATTTCATATTTTTTTCCCCTGTACTGTTCTTATTTATAGGCTAGTAATTAAAATACGGAGCATTGATAATTTGCTGAACACAGGTGCGTACTGGCCGATCTGGCGCCATCGAATTTTGAATTCTTAAAGGCGAAGGAGTGTTACATCATCAGTATAAAGAAAGAAGTCATAGCGAAGGACGTAGAGCTAGACCTCTTTGGTACAAGAGCCAACTTGCCATATTGCCAACGCTTGGGTTATACAGAACGTTATAGGTACAGGTAATTCACCCCTCTAATAAGCAAAATTGCCCTTTCGTTGCCCTTGACAACACCCATGGAAAGCAAGGGCTTAGTTGTAACGGGACCCAAAAACAGATTGCGTTTCGCTTCAATTAAAAGGGCTTCAGATATTAAATAATAATAGATGTATCTATCCCCAAATACGAAGAAACGAATTTTACAAAATGGTGACAATGAGTTGCTGATCAATTTAAAGTAAAGCTAGGCTGTAAATAAAGGGAGCCATGCTAATCACCTGAGGCCTGATAAAATGACTTAATTTCGCAGTTTCTTCAGGAAAACTGCTGCAGTTCGTTTGTCGTCTTCTCTCGTTTTGTAATTTAGCGTGCATTCCATGAATTAGCAAAAACACGGAAAACCATGGAATTTTCCTTAGTTATTTGTTTACCTAGTTCTCAACGTTTGAAATTCCCTTCGCAAAAGCTACTGTTGTACCGGTATATCACTCCTTGCTAGAATGCTTGACCAACGATGTAAATAACCATCAAACTAGTAACATAGAAATTATTTAGTTTTAATTATGAGCAGGGCATTCTGAAATGGTTATTAACCGCTTGGCAGAAAGCAAAAAAAGACTGCAATTCGGGCATCAAAGTGGTAATCACAACTCCACCGACTTTCTTTGAAAACCTTAGTTACTTCCACAAGCAAGTAATGTTTAACCTGTGAAGCCCCGCGACTCACTGGTGAGTCGGACAAAAAAAAAAAAATTAAAGAGAAAAAAAAAAAATATCGGCTGTCAACCCGGGTTGTCGTCGGGGTTCAATTTGACAACCCGGATTTGGCCGCGGGGGTTGAGGGGTAGTGCCCGCCATTCTCACGATGCCTTTGTAAAAAAATAATTTATAAACGTGGTGCGCAGGTATAGGGGGCCATGGATAAGCCTGGCTTATCCCGACTCGTTTCCATTGTTAAATGTTCTGAAAGACCCGTTTATGGTCGCGAATTCGCGATAAAGCTAAGCTGACTGGAAAAATAGTTCTCATTTTTTTTTCTCATTTTAAAAGTTTACGTAAGTTTTGTTTTCTTGCTCATCTAAGTTTGCAATACGCAACACAACTCGGTTTCAGCTAAAATAATCAAGAAAATGTTGATCAACGCTCTAAAAAAAATAAAAAAACAGAATCGTTATTTATAACTATAACGGTTAAAAAGATAACGGGTCGTTTACCAACAATCTGGTGTTTGGCGAAAGAAATCTTGACATCTTGTGCCTTGAGGCTTTCTCTTGATTCCCGTTACGCTATGTTGTTGGTTGTGGTACGAAGCACTACGGATTTATCTCAGATCAAACGGCCCAGTTGGGGTTTAATTCGACGTTTCGTAAGATTTCACAGTTCAATGCTTTGCGTTGAAATAAACAGGAAAAAAGTTTACGAGTCTATGTTTTTGCTTGATGTGATAAAAACTGGCGGCAGCCTACAGGGAGTTATTAGAAAAAACTTAACTTTACGATAGAAAATCTCGAAACCGATGCTGCATAATCACAACAGGGTTCACATTCTCCTGCCAGGGTCGGGAGTGATCGAAGGACACTGCGGCCCTGGCACGGGCAACTAGGAGCACGGGTGGGTTTTAGGATGTTATTACACCAATAGATCGATCGTCGATGGATGCTATCGATCGATGGTAGAATACATTAGTCGACGTCGATCGATAGTTTCTATTAAGTCCGGAGTACACATGTTATGTATGTATGTATGTATGTCGGGCTGGTTTCCGCAACTCCACGCCCAAGGCGCGTATTTTGCGTACAGGTGGGACTGCATTGTCATTCGATCCACCCCAGCTCCTCGAGGAAGGCCAGCAGCACCCTGGTGTTACTGACCGTCCCGCTTAGGTTACCTGGATGTCCGAAGTATTTTGCCCTGTATGCAGTAACTACTGGGCAGCTTAGCAGCAGATGGGCCGCTGTCTCGTCCTCCTCCATGCAGGCTCTGCAGAGTGGACTGTCTGTGACTCCTATGACAGAGAGATGCTTATTAAAAGACCCATGGCCAGTTACAACGGCCGTGACTTTCCGCAACTGAAGTTTGGTCAGTCGTAGGGCTTGCTTTGTGAAGCGGTCATTAATGGAGGGGAGCGCCTCCTTGGCCTGCCTACACTCGCTATGTTCAGCCCATAGCTTGTTGGGGACACATGCTATAAGTAGCTAACAATAAGGACCTGTATACGGGCTAATGTATGCTACTACGTAGCATTTGCTTGAAACTAGCGTGCTTATGTGCTCTTTTAGTAGCATGTGTATTCCGGACTTTACACCAATCGATCGATCGTCGGTCGATGGTTTCATTGGGTGGAATGCATTGGTCGACGTCGATCGATAGTTTCCATTACAGCAATCGATCGATCGTCGATCGATGGTTTCTAATTCACCAATCGATCTACCGTCGATCGATGGTTTCTAATTCACCAATCGATCGATGGTAGAATGAATTAGTCGATGTCGATCGATAGTTTTTATTAGGTACACCAATCGGTCGAGCGTCGATCGATGGTAGAATGAATTAGTCGATGTTGATCGATAGTTTTTATTGGGTACACCAATCGATCGAGCGTTGATCGATGGCAGAATGGATTAGTCGACGTCGATCGATCGATTGTTTATCGACCGCTATCCGTCGATCAGCCAAAGCTATTACACCAATCGATCGATCGTCAATCCATGCCATCGATCGACGTTGTTCGATTGGTGTAATAACACCCTTAGTCAATAAGAGTCTGACACGCACGCCCTCCCGCTCCACCCAGTGCGAGAGAAGTTATTTGATGATTACCCTCCTTCTAAAAAAAAGTGTTCACATTCGTAAAAATTAACCTTGAAAATTTTGTAACAGATCCCGCCAACCAGATCGCGAACATGGCATATGACGTCAGTCGTAATTTGACCTTTTTAGTGCATACTTTTCGAACTTCAAGGGCATCCATTGTCTAATATTTCATTTGATATTTTCCCTACCTTTGGTACCTAGATAATTACCGATTGTAAGTATAGGTTGATTGCGAAACCTGCCTATTCAATTTACGTAATTCTCATGGTCTTTTCCTTGCACGGTCGGTATCGAAATGAAGTGTATTGGTGGCGTAGACGAAGTTTCTCGATAATATCGTCAAAGAAAGTTCTGACAGGTTTCTAACTAACTTATCGTTCACGGATACCGTAGTTAATCATCAGGAGGGTTAGACAAAATACTTTTATGTTAACGTTAACGCTAACGCTTCGTGCAAAATGTATGGCAACGACATTACTGGGCGTGAGTCACGTGACAGTTCTCTCCGCAGGTAATGTCCTTGCCATACATTTTGCACGAAGCGTTAGCGTGAACGATAACAATAGTATTTTGTCTAACCCCACTGTTCTGTTTCCATAAATTCAATTACTTTTCTGAGAATTAAAGAGCTATTAATATAATCAGATCGTGTTTTTGTCAATTTTTTTTTGTAAAGGAAGGTCTTGGTGGGTAAAAAGCTACCAGCTGTACGTCGCAACTATAGCTTTATCTTCTCTGTATATCAAGATAATCCTTTTGACATCAGAAATATCGAATATCATAGTTTTCCCGATGAAATCTCATCTTTATCGATCGCACCCTCCTCGCGCGATATCCAAGGCGATGCAAGATGTATTTTTGGCATATTTGACCCACAATTCCAGATGCAGTTTTAGTATTAACGCCCCGGCATTTGGAAGATTTAAACTTTTTCTAGCACATGCTAGCTTTTGGCCTGAACTATGAATTAGACGGTAAAGGTAGATTTCCGTAAGTGGCTGTTTGAACAGCCTGTTCTTCAAAATACCGCTTTTAACTGGTAAAACCTGGCTAGAACATATTTAATACAATCCAAACTGTCTGGACGGAACCAGCATTTTCCGGACTATGCCATGAAGCGCCATTTTTATCACTTTCTGGCCTAATCAGAATGGCCTGTTGTTTTTTATAGTATATGTACTCGTATGTATAGTACCTACCAATAGATAACATGAATGACGCAATAAAACTCTGGTTAAGGAACTGAACTCGGAGAAAAATAGTATTTTGACACTAAAGTCCACGATGTTATTTTTAGATTAAAATACATGCTAACAAGATGCGTAAATATTTTACTCGATAGCGTTCATTACTTCGACCCAGGTGTATTTGCTAACTCAGTTGACATTAATTTGATAGGCACTTTGCAGTACATTGCTCGGTGGACATCGATTATAATAGGCATTACGGTTTTCCTATACGTCAAAGCTGCTATGTACGGCAAAGTGCCTATCCAATTGATGTCGACTGAGTTAGCGAATACGCCTGTTGTTGAGTTACGTTGGCAAGCTTCATTCATGGTAATTTGTACTTGCTTAGAAGATGATTCATTCATTCAGAAAGCCTCTTTAGTCATCACCTCCTATCTTTCTTTACAGGATCCGTAGCAGGAGGCGGTCAATGGACGCGAGCGCCCCCAGCGCCTCCACCAGGCGTGGTCGGTGGCGTGGGAGTCGGTTCCAATGCCGTGGCTCTAAACAATGTCACCAGCCAATCAACACGAGGCAGGCGGACGACCGCGCAAAGGCATTCGCCGGCCTCCCAAGCCATGCAGATGCCTCACGGGGGATTGTCTGCAGCTGCAGTCCAAGCACTGGCGAATGGTTGGAGTCTGCCCGGAGCTTTGACACAGGCGCAGACGCAGCAAGTGCTTAGGCTCGCGCAGGTACTTACCGAGTCGTTTTGTGAGTTTCTTGGTTTTATTGACAGAGTATGACAACGACCGCACTTGGTGTAGGTAGGTACGAGTATTTGGAGTCCGAATAGGTTTTCTTCCGCCGGTACCCTTGTCCGTTTACTTAGGGTGCCTTCCTTATCGTTTTTTTTGTTCCTTATTCTTGTCACTCACGTGTCCGTCAGTCGTCTGTCACAGAATTTTGTTATGAAGAATTTTTTAACTTCCCATTGACCTGTGAACTTGAAATTTGGTGATAATGTTTATTATTACATATACTTTACTAATAACATAATACCGATATAATGGTACGGAACACTTAATGTGCGAAATCCTACACACACTTAACCAGTTTTTTCTTTCTTCGTTTTATCTCTACGAGGATAATAGGGAAGGGTTTACCTGTACGCATTTTGCCATGCCAGTAACTGATTTTGCGGTCAATTTAACGACCGTTGTCAAATCTCAACTCTTGGCTATCATTTCTAAAAATTAAATTCTTTCTAGCTCAAAAAGAATTTCTTATCATTCTTTCCCCCTAGGTCGTTACTGGAACAATTGCTCAGACACAAAAGGAAACTCATTGTTATCCAACAGCTGATGGAAACGGCCCTAATTGTGACGACAGTCATTGTTTATTCATTATTTCTACGAAATTAACTGATTCACTTGACCGTAAAATATGTAATTATCGGTGGTTTTTGTCTTTAAACCTTAGGTTACCTCGAAATAGTTTGAATACTTCCATTGCTGTTAGCCCTCCCCAATATGCTCTTATCCATTTACTGACCATTGCACTTCAGCTTCTTATAAATGTCAGCTGTCCACAAATTCTGTCAAAATTATTTTCTACTGCCATAGATGAATTGCATTTTCCTCATTCATTTAATATTCATGGCATTTGCCAAAAAAGGACAACCTCGATATTTTAATCTGAAATCCTTGAGATAGTTACCTAAATTATTTTACACTTTATCACGAATCTATAAAAAATGTTATGTATTACATATTATGTATAACGTGAGTGATTGGTTGTTCAGGCACAAGTGGCGCAAGCGCACGTGGCGGCGCGGTACAACAACGCTGCCATCGCGGCCGCCGCAGCAAGCTTGCCGCAACACCGCTCGCAACACCAGCGTAGCGTCCAGGTAATTATCACGAACACGCTACAGCAACATGCTACCCGTAACACGATAGCCTTCGCTTAGGGTTTTACATAATGTCACGCCTGTTATCTCTCTAGTCTACATTTCTCCAGTTGTTTTTACTCATGTACCTTTTTTGTTCTCGGGGGAAACCTTCAAAGGCGCCCGGGCTTTAGAGAAAGACCGGGGCTTGTTAACCTTACCTCACTAAAGCATCCCGGTGATCAGCACATGCCCCGTTACCTCATAAAAGACCTCGCCAGAACCCCCTCTGCAACGCCTGTTGGGGCACATCTCTGAGGAGACTGCAAAAGGGTCTTCCCTGAGCCTCACTGTGTACGGCAGCAAGGAACACTGCTACCGTTTTTCCTGGAATCACTCGGTGGGCGATCAAAGTCCCCACACTTTTCTTTTACTAAAACGTTGCCACACATTAAGAATTACTTCTGCATCGTGTGTGCATTCACAAACATGTTAACATTGTAAACTCATCCGTGATTCCGACTAACTTAAATGATGCAGGTTTCGGCGTGTTAAGCGTCGAGCCATTTGCCTCCCCGTCACCTTCTCCGACCGGAATCAGCTGTCTCGTGATCCCGAATCAGCTGTCTCGTGATCCCGAATCAGCCCTCTCACGATCACGCTCGGCGGGGTCCTTCTGGGCTATCACGGTCTCACAGAATGAAGTTACTTCTGTCCGGTTCTCCCTCTCCGCCAGCATAGCCCTCACTGCTGGCAGAGACAGGTCTCGCCCAATCCTATTCAGGTACTCACCGAAGCAAGCGTGCCCGGTCAGCACCTTTTACGCATCCTACTCCTACATTAAAATGCAGCTTTTGACGGAAAATATTGAATAAATTCGTCATTAACAGTAATCCTGTAAAAACCGCTTTAATAGTGCAGTTCCAATAAATATCTCGCTATAATTATGTATATTATAATATTTAGTTTATCATAGTATTTCTCAATAATTATCCTGGCGCTCGCCTGTTGTTCTAGAGCCGCGTGAAAAATGTTTGTTTTTATCGTTTATTTCAGTTTCCGAACAGTGCAATTACAATGGCGATGGGTCAGCAACCCCCTCCACCTCTCGTGAGGAGCTCGGCAAACACATCAACCATGAAGTGAGGAACTTTTCATCATTTGTAGTGGATGTTGTAAGAACAGCCCCGTTTAGTGCAGTATGCAAAGCCACAGTATTGTGTTCCATATTTGTAACCTGTCTGCCTTCTAATTGCGTTCTGTATTCCCTTAGTAACTTTACTTCAAATCTAGTTCAAGTTTCTTTACGAACTTAACGTAACAGTTTTAATTTTTACCGTTCTTATCGTGACAGTCCAAAAAGTAACGTTTCCTGCTTGTCATCATTATCATGTCGTGCGCACGAGTTTGTTTATTGGTCACATTTCATTGCATGTTCATCAACCAACCAATAAACACTCGTGGTCACATTTCATTGCATGTTCATCAACCAACCAATAAACACTCGTCTCCCAGTAAACGTTATTATTTGGGATCTTATAATATTCTACTATAATTTAAGTAAAGTTTGATGGGATATACAAAATGAAGTCGTTCACAAATTAAACTTTAACTGCTCTATTTTTCCATCTCTTGTCATACCTGTTCTGTTAGAAAAGGATAGCAATATTTTACCACAGTCTGGCTGGCCCGTAACAGAATTGCGAGTTTCCAATTATTATTTTATCGAGTAAAGGCTGTTCTTACAAGTGTGTATTTTCCATTCGCCATTGTCTTGACACTGTCTTGTAAGTCATATTAATATTTATATTATACGCTTTTTTTTTCATTATAAACTTAAATTAAGGGTTTACTTTTTTCTCACCATCTGCTCAAAATGCCGCGTGGATTATTTGCAGTAGAAAATATTGAATGCTCATATCGTTGGAGCTCTTGCTATTCGAGCTAGATATTAGAATGCCTATATTTAGCCTTATGTAATCAAAACTACAGGGCATTATTTTGAGAAGAATACTCAAATTGTTTCCTTCTGAAACAATTTTAGTATTATAACAACAAAAAAATCACGATGTGCAAGTTTGACAAAACTATTTTAGTGTTTTCACACTTACAGTGTCCATAAAAAGGACGATATTTTAGCAATATCAGCAGGAAAAATGCCCACATAAACAATACGTTGGTTGCCATCTTCCTGTGCCCTTTGCTAGGCGTCACACACAGTCGAATTTTCTTAAATTTTTGGTCAAACCTTTTGACTGGATCTATACGTTATAAACATTTATGGAATTGAAGAAAAAAAATGATAAATGATATTAATTTTGTAAATAGGTTAAAAAAACACGTCTATACGTCAATATATTTTTTGGCAGTTTAAGCTAGATGAGGCTGTTTCCTAGCTGACTTTCCTCAGAAGAAACACCGAAACAAACTCAGAGGTCAGTCTCTTTTAATGTCCATTCAATCTTTACTGGTCAAATAATATAATAGCCATCTACGTTAATGTCTTGAGATAAGCTTTTGAGAAAAGCACCACGCAGATTTGAGTGGACCTGTCCAGACAGTGCAAGCATTTGTCAGCTATTGTATAGCTCAACTCAAAACTTTAAAGAGCTCAACGAACCGACAAACAATACCAAAGTAGGGACATTTGGGTAGGCCGCACAAGTACTCAAACTGCCAGGCAATTATGAATTCTACGTGAATATAACGACTTACATAGTTCTCACAATCACAATAATATGCTATATGAGGACCATGCAGATTAGTGTCTGTAATGAACTTTTGAAGAAAGGACCACACATATTTGAGTGGACCTGTCCAGTCAGTGCAAGCACTTGTCAGTAGACGAATAGCTCAACGTAGAACTACTGAGGAGCTCAATGACTCGACGGACAATACCAAAGCAAACCCAAATGTCCTTTACATTTGGGTAGGTCGCAAAAGTACTAATTAAAGTACACTAGGACTAACTAGGCAATGAATAATTTCGTGTACTTTAATACTTGTGTGGTAAAGTTGAATTTCCCACGATTCGTCACTGTCGGCAACACTCCGTGATTATTTTCTGCAAAACGCCATGAGATTCACCCCAAACTGTCAGACAACGTTAAAAATTTACTGGAAAAAAGGAAAAAAAAAGTAAACCTGTTAGGGCTATGTAGTCCTCACATTTAAAATAATTATGTAAACAAAAAAAAATATAATTATTTTCAAATTAAATATTCATGTCAGAAAAAAAAATTAAATGTCACTAAAAAAACAAAGTTTAAAGAAAACATTAACTCATGTACATCACAGAAGCAGCTCAATCCCAAGCCTTTTTTTTTCATTGTGTAAAAAGTTTTCTGGCATAGCTTACGTTTAATAAATGATTTAAATTTAAGGTGGATGCTCTAGGGTAGCCCGCGAAATTCAAATTTTCTTACGTTTTTTGCAATTTGCAGATCAGTGTCAGGTTGTATTTTGGTCAAAATTTGATTCGCGGCCGTAGCAAGTATGTATTTATAGAATTATAATTTTATGATTATAATTCTATAATCATTAAATCAGCCTACAGCCGCGAATCATATTTTGATCAACATACAACCTGATACTGACCTGCAAATTGCAAAAAACGTAAGAAAATTTGATATTCGCGGGCTACCCTGGAGCTTTCACCTTAAAGAAGAAGGGGCACGGTTCATACAAAATTAACCCACATCCTACAGCTTAGAAAAGTATCTCAAAAAAAAAAAATGTATAAAAAGATGGCATGTTTCCGAATGCCATTCTTAGTCTAACTGATAAAACTGTAAGGATGGCGTTGACAGAACTGTAATCATTAAAATCATCAATACAACTCTCTCAGTTAGAATTGATGCCAAATGTCATGATTTCATGTAATACTACATTTGACATAAATAATCAAACCTATTCTATTTTTTGTTGATAGCAAGTAGAGCCGATGTTGACATTGGCAGAATAATCGACATCGGCTCGCCCGCTTTCTTACTGTCAGTTTTCCCATCAATAAAATAATATAATAGAATACATTTTACATCAATTCTAACTGAAAGAACTGTATTGATGATTTTAATGATTATAATTCTATAAATACATACTTCCTACGGCCGTGAATTATATTTTGACCAAGATACAACCCGACACTGTCCTGCAAATTGCAAAAAACGTAAGAAAATTTGAATTTCGCGGGCTACCCTGGGCTGGCGTTTCCACATTAACACAGATCATATTATGAAGCTAAAACTTGTAACTAGGTATAATATGATATTTATAACGTAATGGGATTCTGTTGAATACATTACTCTAACGCCCAGTGAAAATTATTTTGAAGTAAAATTTAGCTGTTATATTAGGTTATAATCTGGTTCAAGTAAACAATCAATAATAATATTAAATCTATTATAAATACAACAGATACATACCTCCAGGTTCACAACAATCCATGATAAATATTACACTAAACTCATCTAAATAATATACAAGCACTATTCTTGGCTTTTAATTGTATTTTATTTATTGTCGATTGCTACGTAAGAGATGATACTTTGTAATAGAGGGTAGCATTGAAAACATTCGTTTAAAATATTAAGCATACCGTCATTGGATAACAGAAACTGTTGATTGTCTGGCAGTTTGAGTATTTTTGCGGCCTACTCAAATGTCCTTACTTTGGTATTGTTCGTCGGTTCGTTGAGCTCCTCAAAGTTCTGAGTTGAGCTTCGCGATGACTGACAAATGCTTGTACTGTCTGGACAGGTCCACTCGAATTTGTGTGTTGCTTTCTTCAAAAAGCTCATCCCAGACATAAACGTACATGGTTCTCATATGATTTAACCAGTACACATTGTATGGATTTAGTACCTACGTCCGGTCGGCTGCTGGCAACACCGATGAGTTCAGTGTGGCTGTAGGCTTGCATCAAGGGTCGGCTTTAAGTCCTTACCTCTTCCTGTTGATTATGGACGCTCTTACGTCGAAAATACAGGAAGACGCACCCTGGTGCATGCTGTTTGCCGACGACATTGTTCTGGTCGGTGAAGATGGACCTGAGATCCAGAGCAGATTGGAGAAGTGGCAACAGAAGCTGGAGAAAGTTGGCTTGAAAATCAGCAGAACCAAAACTGAATACATGTTCTGCGATTTCGGCGGTCTCTCCAGTTCTGAAGCTGTAGTGCTAGATGGCGCGCTTCTCCCAGTCTGCTCCGATTTTCGGTATCTCGATTCACTCGTGCAAAGCGATGGCGAAATAGATCGGACTGTTAAGCACAGAATTAACACTGGATGGATGAAATGGCGGCAGGTCACCGGGACTATCTGTGACTCCGGCATTCCCCTAAAACTTAAGGGGAAGATTTATAAAACAATGGTCAGACCTGCTGTCTTGTATGGTTCAGAATGTTGGGCCACAAAAGGGATGAATGAAAAGCAATTGCATGTAGCTGAGATGAGAATGCTAAGAGCGATGTGTGGTGTTACGCGCATGGATAGAATTAGGAATGAGTATATAAGAGGAAGTCTGAAAGTGGCACCGCTGACTGAAAAATTGTGTGGAAATCGGTTGTCGTGGTATGGGCATGTGATGCGGAGGAATGAAGAAAATGTCGTGAGGAAAGTCTTGTGTATGGATGTGGATGGCTATAAGAGTAGGGGAAGGCCAAAGAAACGATGGTTGGACTGTGTGAAAGAGGATATGGGTAAAAAGGGGGTGACTACAGAGATGACGACTAATAGAGGAGTATGGAAGAAAAAGACATGTTGCGCCGACCCCAAATAAATTGGGATAAGGGCAGGAGAATGTTGACATTGTATGGATTTGAACACTTTAAAAGAGACTTTGACCTCTGAGTTTGTTTCGGTGTTTCTTCTCCTGAGAAGAAACACCGAAACAAACTCGCTAGATGAGGCCGGTGTTTCCTAGCTGGTAGTCAGCTAGGAAACACCGGCCTCATCGAGCTTAAACTGACAAAAAACATTGACGTGTAAAAGTGTTCCTTGTAAATAGGTTTTACTGAATAAACATCATTTATCATTGAATGTCATGGCTAACTTAGTAGATTGGAGTGTTGAGCAAAAATTTGAGAAAATCCGCCTGTGTACGTCATAGAACGCTCTAGCGTTTCCCTTTATTATGTCTGTAGGCTCTCTCGATTCAATAACCTTTACCTACCAACGTTATTTTCTTCTTATAATATGCGCGGTGTTTTGACAGCATTATTATTATTATACGGCTGCATCGACGAAAAGGCTTGCTTGGCATCTTGATCTATTCTCGCGAAATTAAGGTTTCATTCATTAGGTTTGACGAACTATGTGTCCTTTGGCTTTTAAAGAAATTCCTATTCGGATCGGTTCTGATGTAATTACTAGCAAACGACAAATCGTCTAGTTTAGACAAACAGAAAAAAAAACTGGTCAAGTGCGTTTCAAATTTCCAAATATTGTGACAGACAGACGGACACGTAAGTGACTACAATAGGGTCCCTTCTAGTACGGAACCCTAAAAAACTGGCGCAAGTGTGTATCGGGTTTCGCACATTAAGGGTTCCGTACTAAATATGGGAAATTAAAAAATTCTTCGTAACAAAATTTTCTGACAGACAACTGACGGATACGTGAGTGACAAAAATAGGGCTCCGTTTGGACCCTTCGGGTACAGAACCCTAAAAAAACACAAGATTAGCGTTGTTATCTACCTTTGTAGATTTTGGCTATAAATGCACACACACACCACAATGTCCAGAAAATCTACAAAGATTCAAGAGCTAAACAAGCCAAATCTATGCAGCCTTATTCAGTGTGCCAAAAGTTACCGAGCTAGGAACTAATATATCATTCACATTACAGTGTACCGCCTCAAGTAACTGGAACAATGAATGGCCACTCAACCTCTCACTCCGTGGACAGTCGCAAAAGGCTCACCCCTATACCCGATATCAATATAACTGGCAACCATACGCCGTATAAGGTAAGCACTTGTTTAATTAGATATGATTCTGAAAGAAGCTAAAAATGCAGGGTTCCAATCTAAAATTTCTTTTAGAAAAATGTCATACTTTCTCAAAACGGAAAATAACGAAAATAAACACACTGAGATGTTTATGATTAGGATCAGATTATTTAACGTAAACAGTGACAGGGAATAAGACTGACAATGGCGTCTGGAGACTCTACACTGGACTCATCGATATCTCATTTGGGGTCGTAATGGGGAAATTGGTTTTTAAAAAAATTGTTTCACTGAAGACAATTCGAAAAGGCTGTATTAATCTGGCTTTTTTCATAATTAATCTGTATGAATTGATGTATAGTCTGCCCTTATTTTTAACCGACTTCCAAAAAGAGGAGGTTCTCAATTCGTCTGTATGTTTTTTTTTTTTTTTTTTGTATGTGTTACCCGATTTCTCCGTCAGTTGTGAACCAATTTTCAAAATTCTTTTTTCATCTGAAAGAATATACTCCCGAGGTGGTCCCATATAAATTTTATCGAAATTGCTTCAGCGCTTTTTGAGAAACTGAACATAAACGGAAAAATACGTGTACATCGATGACGTTTTGGTGTTCTCCAAATGTTTAAATTCCACGTTCCATTATATTGGGGTTTTTAGTTCTGGGGTATAACAATTAAAAAGTGAAAAATAAAAAACTTTTTTACAAAAAAAACAACCGACTTCAAAAAAAAAAAAATACACAAAAAATTTATAAATAACTTTAATTTCGGAAGTCGGTGTCAAATAACGAAGAAGTAAAAATACAAACACCGACTTCCGAAATTAAAGTTATTTATAAATTTTTTTTTTGGAAGTCGGTTGTTTTTTTTGTAAAAAAAGTTTTTATACTTAAGTAAGCCTATTTGCTTTCACTCGAGAGCTCCCTTATTTGTTTCAATTGCCTTGATAGTAGGTAATTTTTCTTCAGATATGAGTCCAGCAGGCGTATTCGCTAACTCAGTTGACATCAATTTGATAGGCACTTTGCCGTACATTGCTGCTTTGATGGATAGGAAAACCGTAGTGCCTATTATAATCGATGTCCACCGAGCAATGTACTGCATAGTGCTTATCAAATTGATGTCAACTAAGTTAGTGAATACACCTGCAAGTCATGGTTTGCATTATTGATCAGGTTTCTAATGTCATGATCTCTATCATGCAGGTTCAGAAGGCGTTGGTGGAGAACACTATGGTGCCCTGCATCAACGCCAAACCCTACCAGTACACAGAGCTGCTGATGACTCTGCCGGACCTGGCCAGTCACTTCTTCCCGCGAGTGTCGCTGACCACCTGCCGCGCTATGCTAGACGCGCTCGGCATCACACTATATAGACCTAACTCGTGAGTATCAGTAGACACCTTTTACAATTCAGGTAGGATCCTGCCAGTGTGTGGTTTTCCATTGTATAATGAAAGGAAATACTTGAAGACTCTTAAATTTGGAGTACATACGTATTGGAGTATAAGGTACTAGAGATTGATTGCTCTCTAGTACTTGTATCAAAGCACGCGTATTATATTAGAAATAGTACTCTCATAGTAGTACTTAACTATCAAGCGCTGTCTAATCATAACGTACTACCTTTCTTACAGAACCCAACTGCAAGTACTCCGCAACTCTGGCAAGTGCAAGTCGGCAGCGGCCGGCGAGAACGGGCTCGCGCTCGTGCAGATCCGTGACGTCATGCAGCACATGTTGCAGTTCAAGTACATGCTGCGCTCCGGCCTCGCCAGCGACGACGCGCCTCACGCGCAGCCGCGGCCCGCGCATGCGCCGCCGCCGCAGCAGCAGGCCAAGCGCGCGCGTGCCAACTGACGCGACCCCGACTCCGTCGCGCCCAAGCTGCCCCCCATCGCCCCCAAGCTCCGAGTGCTCAAGAAACTCGAGCCCAACGTCGTGCCCGACTGGGTCAAGCAGAGAGCCGAGGCTCTCGAACGCCAACACCAGCCACACTAATATGAGGTGAAGCTATGTTTATCAGCTGACTACACATAATAACCTTTTGGGAAGACGTCCTTTGGTAGACTGCAGCATGATGGATGGATAATCCTATGGACAAATTATACTGAATTGCAAACAAGAACCAGATGCAAAGGCCCAGGTGCGAATATCTTTAATTAATCCATTCATAATATTCGAATAATGCTAGCAAAGCAATGTGAACACACCTTTCTACCAAGGGGACCAGCAGTCGAGTAAAATGTGCGTGTCCGAGTGTATTATCTAGAACAGTCGCCATTAACGCGCGATGAAACAATAAGTACTTGTTGATACAAGCACCTGGTAGTGCTACATTCACGAGAGCAGATATAATTTTAAGTGACGGATTTCGCAGTGCAAGACATGAGATTATGTATGGAACATTAAGTAGGTAGTGTGGTGAGACAGTTCTTAATTCGATAATTTGTGTGCTGAAGACTAGAGTGTGGTGACAATAAACATGAATGTAGGATAGGCTGCAAGCCAGTTGTGGGTCTCAGCCATTGACTAAGTTACAGAATACAGACTGCCCAAATATCTTGGACACTTCATGCGTAAAGGACGTGTCAATTTTTCCATAGCTTGTACAAATTGTATGATACTATATCGATAATCGAAAGATCTAATTTATAGCAATCTATTTGTACTATTCAATAGAGAAGACTGAGAATTTTATTTTTTAATAATTTCCTAAAACAAAAGCTATTAGACATGTTGTGAACGTTTAGTTTTAATTTAGTCAAGTTGTTCTGATGAGTGTTGGTATGATTTTTAAGTTAATTTGTATGTTGAGTTTATGTATACGAACTGTAAATACCATATTCCCTGTAAATGTTATTTTAGCAATACATTTAGTTTTCTTTATTAACTAAAAATAATACTTAAAATTTTAGTGTAACACTGAAAAAGTAAGCATTATTTGAAGTAATGAATAGTATTGCTTAAATTGCATAATAAGATGCTTATTAAATTATCATCACAATTTATGAAGTAAATTCGGTCACATTTTATATTAAATAATGTGGCGACGCCAACAAAAAAGAATAGTGTTTAAGAAAGGCATGACAAGATGAGATAATGATGGTGGAAAAATATATTAGGAGAATTTTATAGTTACTTAGGGCCATGCCTCAAAATTTTCTGTAAGAAAATGGCAACACCTACACAGTCAGGAACAAAATTAAAATTGCCTTGTTGGATGCACAAATCTTAATCATTTATTTTTAAGTAACATAAAGACGAAAGGGCTCGTATTTTGTGAACACCAAATCCAGCCATACATTTTTTTGTATTTTTATTAGTTATCTGTGAGTGTGTGAGATGATTATTTATAGCAGGGGGGGGACACTCAGGTATAGCAGACGATATAACAGGCTGATATTTATGTATTTTTAAGTAAGTATTAATGGGAAATATTATATGCAATAACAATATTATAAGGTAGACAGTACAGTAGGGTATTTAACTTGAGCTCGGCTGGATTTGGTTAACCATATTTAAATCCCTTTCTTTATCCATTCATTGCCCACTAACTAATATAATGTTTGTGGGCTGAATGCTGTTCCTGGCTTAAACCAGTGAATATTGGCGTAGCTTAATTCCATATAATGTTTAAACGACGTTTACACTTGGAGATGTTAATTAATACTGTTCCTATAAATAGTGGGGGCTCATGAAAGTTAAATTGCGCGTTTTACAATATGTAAAGATTTTACTACTTAATTTATTTGTACAAATGCTGCCGTTGACTTGAAACAAGATGTATGTTTTCTGTGTATTGTAGTGAGACCCCTATTTTGTGTTACTTGTGGGATTTCATTTTAGCTCCTCTAATTAGCAGATCTATTAGTGGCTACTGAAAAATGAATATAGAAGTGAAAATTCTATTGATTATATATAAATGTACCTTAGTTTCTTCACATTTTGTTGAAATTTTTGTGTAGAAAATTATGTAAGAGTGTTGAAAAAAGTTTAAACAGTTGTGTAACATACGCAATCTAAAAAATGTCCGACTTAAAAATATTCTTCATTTATATTTCGCAATGCATAAGCTAATGAAATCCCACACGTCGCACAGTTGCTTTTGCAATGTATTTAAACTTCCATAATAATCTATGTATGATATGTACCTATTATTTCGGTGCGAAGATCATAAATTGGTGTTCCTGAGACTCGATATTGTAAATATCGAAATTCATGCATTAAATACAATCCGATGTTCTTCGCATAACCGGCATGTTCCCAATGCCTTTCTGCTGATGAATTTGCGTACTCAGTCTGGCACGGATCCGTTCATTCAAAGCAAGTCGACATCGCCCTGAACGAGTAGTGTCTGATAATATTGGGGTGACTCAAACCGACTACGCTCAACTAGCTCTACACGTTGGCTGGCACCACCAGGAGTACGAAGGGATGTCGCATGTGCGCTTGAGAAAAAAAACCCTCTAAATACGCAATAGTCCCGGGTCTCCATGATAACAAAACATACTAGCCCAAATTCAACTGTTTCCTATCATTTGGTATCAGGGAGTTCCAGTCCCTAATCTCGGTGCCATGATCAAATCAGCTCGAAGGTATAATATTGCATTGCCATCGGACTTACATAAGAATGTCAAATATCAGCTCTAACCAGCAAGGTGACGAAAAATGGTTTGCAAATTTTCAAGCTTGGATAAAACATTAATTCGAAAAAAGAAGACTTTGAAATCAGATGCTCCATCATAGCTTGGCGCTTCCAATTTTTAATATTTATGTAAATGCCAATTGACTGGACTTATTTCGTAAAAAAGTAAAAGGCGTTTTTTAGATCAATTTTACATTTCATTTAAGACGTTAGTTTAAAATATCAATGCCATACCACATGACATTATCAGGAGCTTGCGATTTCAAAATCATTACCTACGTAAACCAGTGCAATATCAAGTTTCATGGAAACACTAAAATATTTAGGCCTTGGTAGTTGTGGAGGGAAGTTAGTGTTGTAATCTTTTTTAAATACTTAGTATAATGTAAACGCAGAGCTGTGTAAATTTTATGCTAAATTATTTATGATTAGCTGTAAGCAAGGCGTGGTCTCTTTGATGACCACGGTAGCTCGTCGCTGTACAAGCGTTTGTGGTGATCCTGTAATAAACAAAATAAATAAAAGATACTTTTTATTGATGTACTGTTTTTTATTTAAAACCTCCATATTGAATTCTCTTTTTGTCAATTGGGAGGAGTTAAATCTTCTTCTAATATATAAAAATCTCTCGTGTCACGGTGTTTGCGGTTGCACTTCCTCCGAAACGGATCGACCGATTTTAATGTTTTTCTTTTTGGTAGCTAGGAGAATAGATCATAAAGTATTTTTAATCTTTCTACCCCCACCTCCCATTTTTTTAATCGCAAAACGTTTTGTTTAATCTAGTGTGACTGTTTCTAAATTCTATTCTATTTTTTGTTGATGGCAAGTAGAGACCCAAGGCTGATAAAATTTTCGTTTTTCGTATTAGATTACACAGTTTTGATGCGGCTTCCCTATGGAGAAGGAGCAGGGCCCCTCCGACCGCCCGGCCACGGTAAAAATATCTACAGTATTCTCTATCTTCATACAAACAAACCGTCGGAACGACGTTCAATCTCAGAAGATCTATTGGCCAGATCCATGATGAATCTAGTGATGGTTGTTTTTCTCATTAGGTCTAAGAAAAAAAATAAGAAAAATGGATATAATGAGAATTTTTGGAAGTTCCAATAATGAGGGGGAGACGCTGTTGCAATATGCTACCGCATTTGATCTGGCACTAGCCAACACTTGGTTCCAGAAGAGAGATGAACACCTAGTCACATACAAAAGTGGTAACCACATGACCCAAATTGACTATTTTCTAGTTAGGCGCAATCATATTAGGCACGTCAAAGACTGCAAAGTGCTGCCAGGAGAAGACTTAGTCTCACAGCACAGGCTCCTGGATAAGGTATTAGCGCTAAAACACACTGTACAAAAAGCAAAGAGCGTCCTCCTCCTAAAATGAAATGGCATATGTTAGAGAAGAATGGTTGTGCGAAGGAATTTAGAGAGCGAGTAGTAAACAAAATGATAGAAATGGGAGACATGAATGATCGAAGTGTAAATCAAAGCTGGAATGAGATAGGATATTTTGGGAGAGACAAAAGGAAGGGGCACAATAGAGAGGGATACATGGTGGTAGTCTACAGAAATACAGAAAGTGTTGAAGGAAAAAAAAAAGAAATTCAAGGAATGGCAGAGTGTAGAACTGGAAAGTGTTAGTATGAAAGCTGAAAAAAAGGGCGAGTATGATGCGTTAAAGAAAAAAGCTAAGAAAGCCGTGGCAATAGCTAGAGCAAAAGCTCAGGACAAACTGAACGATACACTGGACAGTCCAGCTGGCCAAAAAAATCTGTACCGGCTTGCTAGAGCCAGAGAGAAGAAGGCGAAGGATGTTAGTCGGATAAGATGTGTAAGAGATGAAGCTGGAATGCTTCTATCAGACGATGAAATGATTAAGGATAGATGGAAGCGCTATTTTGAAAGATTGACGAATGAGGAGAATATCTGGAGTGGTGTTGTAGAGAATAAAACAATGAATGAGGGGTTAGTGAGAATGGTCAGTGTGGATGAAGTGAGAATAGCAGTGAATGGAATGAAGAATGGTAAGGCAATTCGTCCAGACAGAACACCAATTGAAGTGTGGAAGTCATTACGGGTAGATGGATGAACATGGTTAACTTTCTTCTTCAATAATATGTTGCTGGAAGAAGCCATACCTGATGAATGGTGCAACAGTTCTTTAAGAACAAAGGTGATGTGCTGGAGTGCAAAAAGCTAATGTCACATAGCATGAAAGCATGGTAAAATGTTATTGAAAAGCGGCTGAGAGAAGAGAGCGAAATCTCACAAAACCAGTTCGGTTTTATACCTGGTCGGGGTACAACGGATGCCATTTTCGCTATCCGCCAGCTGTGTGAAAAATACAGAGCTGTGCATAAGAACTTGCACATGGTGTTCATTGACCTCGAATAGGCATATGATGAGGCACCCGGCCTCGAGAGGTTTTGTGGCGGGCCCTTAAGGAGAAAGGTGTGCCTGGCAAGCATGTGCAGTGGATCAGAGCGATGTACAGGCGATGCAGTACCCAAGTCCGGTCTGCAGTTAGCACTACTGACAGTTTCAGTGCAGCGGTCGGTTTGCACCAGTGGTCGGCATTCAGCCCTTACCTCTTCCTGATGATAATGGACGCTCTGACGTCGGACATCCAGGAAGAGGCTCCCTGGTGTATGCTATTTGCTGATGACATTGTGCTGGTTGCCGAAAGCGGCTCAGAGGTCCAGAGCAGATTGCGAGACGTGGTGGCAAAGACTGGAGAGTGTGGGCCTGAAATTGAGCAGAACCAAAACGGAATATCTTTTCTGCGATTTCGGCAGTCTCTCCAGTTCTATGCCTGTAGCTCTCAACGAAACGCCTATACCTATCTGCTCCGAGTTTCGGTACCTCGGGTCACTTGTTCAGGGGGATGGGGATATAGACCGAGACATAACGCACAGGATCAACTCAGGATGGATGAAATGGCGACAGGTCACTGGAACAACTGGCGATCGACGGATGCCCCTTAAGTTAAAGGGGAAAATCTATAAGTCCGTGATTAGACCTGTCGTACTGTATGAGTCACAATGTTGGGCTGTGAAAAAGACGGATGAAAAAAGACTGCATGTGGCGGAGATGAGAATGTTGAGATGGATGTGTGGAGTAACGAGAATGGATAAAGTGAGAAATGAGTACATTAGAGGTAGTTTAAAAGTGGCGCCAGTCACAGAAAAGTTGAAAGGGAACAGCTTATCTTGGTATAGTCATGTAAAGAGGAGGGATGAAACACATGTAACTAAAAGAGTTATGAATATAGATGTGGATGGATGGAGAGGGAGACGGAGGCCAAAGAAAGCATGGATGGATTGTGTGAGGAGTGATATGAAAGAAAAGGGAGTTAGTGATAGCGTGACGGCTGACAGGACAGAATGGAAGAAAAAAACGTGTTACGCCGACCCCAAGTAACATGGGATAAGGGCAGGTAGATGATGGATATAATGAGAGTTTTTGCTAAAACAAGTGAATATCATTTTCAACAAATTACTATCCCTTTCATAGTCTAAGCCTGATACCTGTCCTGGTATTCTTTGAGAACCAAAAGGGAAGATGAGGCAATGAATGAGGAGATGAGGGAAGGACAGTAAGGAAAAATCGAAAACATATTAATCGCAAGCAAAAATAGGTTTAGTAGAGACAGAAATTATCACTTATTTTTAAAACAAATATTCCTCAGTGGAAAATAGAAACAAAACTGTCTCAGAAGAGGGAAATCCACATTGAAAAATTACGATAAGTATGGGGTACGTACTTATCGTAATTTTTCCAAGAAGTGACCGATGCCAATTTCGTCATTTGCGACCTAGGTACATTTGTGCGATTTTACCCGACTGCGCGACGCAAGGGAGGGTAATATGTTTAGCAGCATATACACGTATGTATGATTGTTCCTTTGTGGCAGTAGAGAGACCAAACGCGGGGGGCGATTTTGATAATTTGTACGTCAATTGCCCGTATTATTGTTATTATATACTTTTTGGTCAATTGATTCGTCTATATCTTGCGAGTACTAAAGACATGACAGTAATCAAAATAGGTACATAAGGTGCTAAGGGTGACAACCAGACGCTTTAATTTGAGAATGAAAAAAATAAAAGTCGACGAACTACATTATGTGGGGTATCAAAATAAAGGGTTCGAGGAGGCGATTCCAAAAATTTAACTCACTCAAATGAACAAAATAAAATAAAAAAATATTTAAAAAAAACTCGACTCCAAAAATTAATTAAAAAGTTCCAATCGAGTCATAATTTCAAGCAGTCTAATGCAGCTGGTGGCATAAAATTAGCTTGCTACTAATATAAGTAGTTATCTGTGCATGAAATCAATATTATAACATTAATTTAATGAACCTTCTAAGTCTATTTAATAGGTCAATATTTATAGAAATAACTTAAAAGATATATATACAAACTAACAATAATACCTAACATGTACAAATGCGTATGAAAAAACAACTCACTGGGCATCAAAAAATTCATCCACATCGCTGTCAATGGAAAAAGTGCCCAGAACGCTAGCAGCATTGCCACGTTGAATAGCAATGCTGATTCGTTGGCCAAAGAAAAGCCCAGCCCTCTGGTCACGTGAAGAGTCGACTAACAGCATATTATAATGAACTAAAATAACTGCCACCAACTGTCAGACTGCTTGAAAAGTGACTTATTTGGAACTTTTTAGTTATTTTTGAAAAAATATATTTTTTAATCTTTATTTTTATACGGTCACAATTGAGTGAAGTAAGTGATGATGACTCTTTATTTAGAATGTGCAGTATCTTTAAAAGATGCACTTCATTTTTATTAACCGACTTAAAAAAAAAGAACGATGGTTCTCAATTCGTCAGAATCTTTTTTTATTTTTTATGTATGTTCCCCGATTACTCGAAGACGACTGAACGGATTTGGAAAATTCTTTTTTTAGACTATTAATAAATGGCCCCTGCCTGTACAACGATACTACAATACATCAGGTAAAACAGGCAGGAGGTGACTTGTACACTCAATAAATGGACCCCCAAAAACGGCCGCTAGCACGTAGTGTGACGTAGCAACAAGGAGGCCACATACTCGGAGGTGCTTAAAGGAGCGGAGAGGTATACCACGGCTATCAGAACAATCCCGGAAGTACGGTCAAGATCCCTACCAGCAACTTACTGGATTATACATCCTTCTCCCGAGTACGATTGCTCTCGCGAATATCCATTCAAGCCAACCAATGAAGGCAAGAGAGAGGTGGGAGCTTTCCTCCTCAGTGTTCACTACGGCCGGACAATAAAGGCAAGCCAGAGATAAGGAACAAAAATTCTTCCAAGAGATCGGGTCCGTGGGGTCTCTACTGCCCAACAGTTCGCCACAAAACTGCCGGGCGGATTCAACCTTTATCATTATTTCATGAATTTAACGGTTCAGTCTTTCATGAATGTGGTGCGTCAACTATGATAAATTGATAATCGTCAGTAATCGGGTGCGGAGTTTCCACTGTTTTCCTATAAGCTAGTGACAGATATCTGCCAACCCAGAGAGTCTTTAAGTCAAGAGTGAATAGGTTACTCTTCTAGGCAAGCGTGCTCCATCTTCGACCACTTCATCGCTTATCATCTGGTGAGAAAGTGGTCAAACGCGAGCCTATCACTATCATTACTTATTATATCGGGTGTAAAAAGACAGTTTCCGAAGTCGAAAGCCACATATTCTACCCATTATTTGGATAATTTTTTTCCACTAGACCTTACCTGGGAAACTACTGGTTCTGAATATATTGAAGGTCAAAGACGCAATTTTTTTTTTTACTTTTTTACGTAAATGAATTCTAAGTGTTATTAGATTACTAAACATTTTCCAAACAAACACTTTTTTTTCGAAATTACGAATTTGCAGTTCTTTACGAAAACGCAATGAATATCAAACGTATCCGACAAGTACCTACGTGGCTTAGAGCGAAGGGACGGGGTTTTACTCCACTTGCCTGTGTTCGCGTTACATTGCGTGGTATAAAAATAGTTTTATTTTTCATACCTAAAAATAAAAGTCGTATCCCAGCAATAATTTTTGCGCAAAACTACTTTTTTACACGTACAGTATGCGTAGTTAACGGCTCTGTGATGTGTCTTTTTACAGCGTGTATACCACATAGTGATTATAAAACAAAGTCTCCCGCCGCGTCTGTACGCGATAAACTCAAAAGCTACTGAACGGATTTTCATGCGGTTTTCACCAATATACCTAGTGATTCATGAGGAAGGTTTAGGTGTATACTTTGTACCAGAGCGAAGCTGGGACGGGTCGCTAGTCAATGATAAAAAATGTATGGATTAGGAGATGGATACATTTAACACATATGACGAAATAGCATTTTAATTTAATTTACTTTAATCTCATTCTGTCTGCAATTTGTTTCTGCATTCTGTATGTCACAGACCCTTCTTTTTTCTTTTCCACCTCAACTGCCAATAACAACCGATGGACTCATCAGCTCATCCCGCCATCTCAGCCAGGCCCATTGAGCGCCTCACATGCGATTACTGTATTTTTTAGAGAACTGAAGAGAACATAATCAGTAAAACTACCGAAAAAAATACTAATAGCTAATTACTTACTGTATGAGTAATTAAACAGCGCTAAGGAACCAGCAAAGCAACAGAGATAGCAGGTTTTCACGGGTTTTAAAGTATAGGAATATGAATAATATACAAATTAATTCAGAAAGCAGTACTTCTGGACACGGCTCGCATTGTCAGGCGTTTCCTCTCTCTGGAGCCCTGACCGCTGGTAACTTGGACCCTGTTCCCGATACACACGGTCCACCTGGTTGACACTATCTTTTATAATTTTAATGCTTTTTCTTTTCTATTGATTTTTTTTATTGAAATATTTAAAAATATAATTGTTTAATTAGACAAAGGAAACAAATAAACAAAAAAGTAAATAGAATCTGAAAATTGTATCCAATATTCAGATTTCATTTTTATTTGAAAGAACACTCTGATTATGTCTGATAGGGGCCCAAAGCATTTTATGGCTACATCAGGAAGCAACTCAATTTATTCTAAAGTTTGTGTCCCTAATATGATTAAAAACAACTCAAATCAATTCGTTATGAAACAAGACCAAATTGCAGAATCCTTCGCAGATTAATTTGAACTTAGCTTTGTTAAAGACCCCGATGGACCACTACCAATTATTAATACGCCCAGAGTAGCTAACTCAGTTGAGAAATTCAACATCACAGGTGATATGGTGCAAAAGGAATTGTATTGTGTTATTCTGACATTTACTAGTATTTTTCTTTTGTTTTTTTTTTTATGTTAAATTGACGTTCAATTTTGAGTTGTTAATTAATTTGATCTGAATGTAATAAATTTGAGTTAATTGATGACAAATTGTTACTTTATGTTCTTGTTCATGTTCTTGTTTTGTTTGATTTATATTGAATATGGGTTTAATGGTCTACCTGAAATAAATGTTTTTTTTTTTTTTTTATTGCCCAGTTTTGGTGACAGCACGGCCACTGGCCCAGACAGCATACCGTCTATATTATTAAAAAACTGCTCCCAGGCCTTGACCGTAAACTTAGCTCAGATTATGAATAGATCACTGGAAGAAGGCGTGGTGCCTACTGATTGGAAAGTGGCAAAAGTTGTGCCGATCTACAAGAAAGGAAATAAACTGCTACCCGTTTTTTTTTTGGGGTGGCTGGGAAATCATCCAATGACTTCTCCCGCTCTGGGTGGAGCGGGAGGGCGTACTGACTAAAACCCACCCCTGATCCTCCTTCCCTGCCTGAGTGCCCAGGGGTGCGGTAACTCATGTTGAGAATTTATCCGCTACCCCTAGGCATAAACCCGTAACCCGTAAACTATAGACCAATTAGTCTGACTAGTGTAATATGCAAAACAATGGAGAAAAAAAATGTCCATAAAATAAGAGAATTCCTATCGCAGGTGCGAGTTATCGTGAAGGAGCAGCATGGATTTATCCCGAGTCGAACAGTCACAGCAAATCTACTTGAATGCGTACAGGTATGGGCAAAGAATTTTGAAAAAGGGCATCCCACAGATGTTATGTAACTGGATTATGAAAAAGCGTTTGATTGTGTCCCATTGTGCCGTCTAATCCATAAACTGGAGATCTTCGGCATTCGCGGAAATCTGTTTGCCTGGATAACTTATTTTCTTACTAAAAGAACATTCCGTGTGCGCATTGGTGACGTCCTTTCTACAGCCCGTGCGGTGCAAAGTGATGTTCCAGAGGGATCGGTGCTTGGTCCTCTGATATTCATTTTGTACCTGACAGACATCAAAAACACGCTTCACCTGCCATTTTCGTTACTTGCGGATGTTACAAAGTTTTTTGAGAACCCTCAGCTCCAATGACAAGATATCCAAAATGACCTAAATGTAGTATTTGGGTGGACTCAAGACTGGTTACTGACCCTGAATGTTGACAAATGTACCGTCCTTCATATAAGAAAAAACAATCCTCGTAAATGTTACCATCTTGGACTTCAAAAGCTAGCATCTGTCGAGTCACAAAAAGATTTGGGAGTTATTTTGTCTTGCGACCTAAAATGGGAAGCACACATCCTGCATTGTCAAGAGAGCAAATTCGAAGCTTTATGCCTTTCGCAAAGCATTCAAATGCCTGACACCTAAGACTTTTGTTAAGCTGTACAAGACCTAAATAATACCTCTCTTGGACTATGCTAATGTAGTCTGGGACCCATATTTCAAGAAAGATATCACCCCGCTTGACAATGTCCAGAGAAATGCATACAAGATGGTCCACACCCTGCGTAATTTACCCTACGAAGAGCGTCCTAAAGACCTTGGCCTTATCACTCTAGAACAACGTAAACAAAGGGTAGGCTCACTGAGACATACAAAGTAGGTACTCACCAATTACTATGATGTGCCCAGCCTTCAAGACCTCTACACACTGAATGCCAACAAACACCTACGAGGACATTCTCTCAAGCTGTGGGGAAATTCATCCAGGAACTTCTTCCTGACTTCTTTAAGACTCGGTAAGGTAGGAATTGCTCTAGAGGCTTCCCTCTAGAGCAATTCCTGCCTTACCGAGTCGTAACAGCATGGAATAGGCTTCCGGAATGAGTTGTAACAGCTCCCACACTGAACTGCTTCAAAAACAGATTGGACAAACAAAACATCTCCAAGCTATTTGAAACACACGCATCAGCTTATTAGCTGCTAGTGAGTCTTAACAAATAATGGAAAGAAAAGATGGATGGATTGTGTGAGGAGTGATACGAAAGAAAAGGGAGTTAGTGATAGCGTGACGGCTGACAGGACTTAATGGAAAAAAAAAAACGTGTTGCGCCGACCTCAAGTAACATGGGATAAGGGCAGGAAGATGACGTGTCTTAACAAATAATAATAATAATATTTATGTGCAAAATTTGGCAACACAGGTCACGAAAAAATTTATATGTCGGTTTTTGGCGGGATTTTCTCGACTGAAGTTCAGTGGCTATTTTAATTATTCGCTTATTGATTCCTAGTGGATATTGTAATGTAAAATTAGTGTAGTTTTGTGTCTCAAGTGTCTACGCAACTGGACAATATGTGGTATCATTGAAACATGCGCGATCTCGGTAAAATGGAGCTGAGAATTTTAATGTAGTATTGACTACCTCAGCGAAATTTGCCGAGAAGGCTGACTCGACACATTTGTTGCGAAATACTGCAAAAAAATTAGAATGTGTTACATCTGCATTTTAGTGGGAAAAGAAATAAAATACACTACTAATGACTAGGCTGTATGGTTTAAGACCTTAGCCTGTTTCAAAAGGTACAAATAAAAAGAAAATAAAGGAAAAAAAAAACAATTAATGTCATTATGGACATTATGTCATCATTGTCAATGTCATGTCAAGCAAAATGGAGGAAACACTGGGAATCGTTTTTAGAAGTGAAAAATTGAAATAAAACCTTTAAAAAATCTGTGCAATTCCTGACTTTAGTTACAAATTTTGTAGAAGCTGCAATAATGGAGGCTTTGGCTGAACTTAATTTTGGTCATTTCTTATTATATCTGATCTAGTTTCGGTTCTAAATCTCATTTTGGCTGATGTATTTTTATTATTTGAGAAATTTAGGACTAATCTTTTGTCATTCCATTGTAATTCTTTGTTTACTTTTATTATTATTGTAGTTCATAGTTCGTTGTTTATTGTTAGTTTTAAGGGTTAGGTCGGTCTCGGTCAGGCAGCAAACTATCGTCATGAACATTCAAGTTTGCAGAGACCCCTCAGACGCTGCGGCTCTTTACTTGCCGCAGCGTTTGTATCTTAAATCCTTTGCAAAAATTAACATTTCTGTCCAGCTCCCCTCCCACAAGGTACATGGCAAGTCAATATCAAATTGGGAACTCATGGAGAAGTTGCGAAAGATGATCCAACCTGATAGTTTCTCTGTGTTAAAAGTGTCAAAGCATAGTTCGGAAGTGATAAGGTTTGACGCGGAACTGGAGAGTCGAGACAACCTCGAGCGAGTGCTGATGCGGCTCGACGATCGCGTGCTGCAGCTCAAGGACTACCCTGACCAGCTGAAGGTCAGGGTCTGTGAAACTAAGTCTGACTTCCCGAGTCGTCATGATTGGGACTCGTTCTTTCGTGATACCACTGATATGGATGAGATGAAGCCTGGAGAGCGTCCTGACACCATCCACATATCCAATTTGCCCATCAGGTGGTTTGTTCATGCTAGAGATGAAGATGAGGATGCTCTTCCTTCAGAAAGCTTAGTAAAGAAGATTTTTGAGAAGTTTGGTGCTGTCCGACAAGTGGATATTCCTGCCTCTGATCCATACAGGATGCAAATGAAAACTACCATGAGAGGCATAACAACCCCTCCACAGGATGCTGCGTTGTACTTTGAGACTTATGTACAGTTCAGTGAATATGTTGGCTTTGTTCGCTGCATGGATGCTCTGAGAGGCCGCAAGCTTCTGCGGAAGCGTGATGACATTGCCGAGTGGTGCGGCATAAAGGTCGAATTTGACACAACTAAGCACATGACTGATGCTGCTGTAAAGCGAAGGTCCATTGTTCGGGAAAGACTGGCTTCACGTCAAAAAGCTAAAGATGATGAGGAGAAGGCAGAGAAAGAGAAAATAACTAAGAAAGAGGCTAAAGAAAGGTATGCATATTACTTATTTAACACGTCAGTTACCAGAGAAACAGACACATTAGAAAATCTATTGTTACCTTATTTGTTAGTACCCAACGTGTTAATTGTATCAGCACCAACTAAACTTACTACTCTTTAAGTCAAGAGTGAATAGGTTACTTCTAGGCAAGCATGCTCCATCTTCGACCACATCATCGCTTACCATCAGGTGAGATAGTGGTCAAACTTGCACCTATCAACAATAAAAAAAAAAACTAATCTAGAAAAAGTTCAGTGTACCTACCTGGCTTGCATCCTAGCCTCATTATCATTATTCTCTTGCTCGTATCCCAAGTTTTTAGAGGTTGGCAATACATGTTTTAACTATTGCCTATCATAACAACAAACACAACACAAACACTCACTCAAATATTTGTATGACCTGCAGATAGTTGTTTCGGGTCTGGGTGTCTTGTGTATGTGAATTTACATGTTTGTGAACGCACCCACGATACAGGAATAATTCCTAGTGTGGGCAACATTTAAAAAAAAAAAAAAAAAAAAAAAAAATAATTAATCATTCATCACTTTTGTGTCATGGCATTCTAATACATTACAAGACAGCTGGTCTAACAGTCGTGAATTCAAATGCAGGCAGGCGCGTAATGGGTAGCTCGCTGTCCGATAAGGACCAGGCCCGAGTCGACGGCGCATAGTGTTCCACATGCTTTACGTTCCAAAGAGAAGTCAGCAAAACTAACAGGGTCCACCAGGACCAATGCCTGTCTGGGTCGCGGATAAATACGAAAGACAATTACCACGGCTCTTGCACTAGCAACTGAAGGCAGCCGCTATACTTTGTGTAAATCATTTCATCACCAGTGGTCTCAAAACAGTAAAGAAAAACATTAGTAAACCAGCATGTCCTAGAACCAAAAATTTGATGACATGTGATGTGATAAATTTTCCCCTTAAGTCACCAACCAGCATTGGACCTGCATGGTGGATTACGATTCACGACCCAAATCCTCTCACAGTGAGGAAGGCTTTGTCCCAATATTGGTAACATTAAAAAGCTGATAATGCTACTACCATTTAAGGAAAATGTGGGAATTATAGGCTCATAAGACTATAAGTTACTAAATAATATCTACAAAATCTGTTCCAGGCAAAAGTATGAGCGCACTGAAAGAGAAAAGTTAGAAAAGATGAGGGAAAGAGAGGAGAGACGTAAGAAAAAACAGCTGGCCAAGCTGATGAAGAGTGACTTAGACTTGAACAGTAAGGTGGCTGAGGAGAAGAAGAGACTCATGAAGGCTCAGAAGAAGATGCAGGCTATAAGGCTGATTGAGGAACTGTTTAAGAGGATAGAGGTTTGTTGAGAATAATTTTACCAGGAGTTTTGTAATAATTTGTTTTTAAAGAATGTCCTCATAGTTTTCTGCACATTTTTCTCCATATCTATCAATTTATATTTTAAGGGTTCCATACCCGAAGGTTTCAAATGGAGCCCACATAAGTGTCCGACTGTCCGTCGTTTGTCACACAGGTTTTACAGGTTGGAGCAAGCGAGCGAGTCTTCAAATTTTCACAGTATAAGCATCTTGTTGACCCAAATGAATGGCTTTGTAGCCAAAAATACATTTGGTACGGAACCCTAAATGCGCAAAGTTCGCACTTGGCCGGTTTTTTTTGTACATGCAATTGTATTGCTGACAGTCTAAGTCCAATTTAATGTTTCTCATTAAACATGCCGCAATTATTTCACATGAATGTCTGTCTAATTCATAATCCTAATGTGTGAGAGATAAATTGATATCAGACTAAGCAATGGCTTATTGTTGCATACATTGTCCTGATGCGGAAAATAATAAAAACTTTTTTACAAAAAAATAGAACCGAACTCCAAAAAACACAAAAAGTGCAAAATAACTTTAATTTCGGAAGTTGTTGTCAAAAAATGAAGAAACACCAATTTAATAGAGAAAATGTTTCTTTATTAAATTGTGTTAACAATATGATATCCATATATCTAGGCGATAGCAGCAATCGTGGTTGATTTGATGTCATTTTTTGAAGAGTTCCGTTGGTTATCTCCGAAACGCATCATCAGATCTATATGAAATTTAAATGGGACCATTTCGGAACAAACTCCTTTCGAACAAAAAGAATTTTGGAAATCCGTCCATAAATGACGGAGTTATGCCCGAACATAGGTACATAGAAAAAAAAATACAAACATCCGAATTGATAACCTCCTCCTTTTGGAAGTCGGTTAATAAAGAAGTAGAAATGAGTAAAGTTAGCTGCGAGTGCAACCGCGCGCAGGTACGCTCACTCAAGTCGACAATAATTTAGGCTCCATTTAATGATTTTTACAACTATTATTATTATAATTATTAAGTTGTGTGAATATTTTTAGGGGTATAGATATTACTGGTACTTACCTATTTGTCAGTTTGGAAGTTAGTTGTGTGACATGCCTCGGAAAGCATGTTTAGCCGTTGATCCTGCGCCAGATCTCTCCGCGGTCGTGTCGGATTTCCGTCCCATAGTCTCATGGGATTATGAAAGTGCTGGAAGAGGGAGTGCATCTGCGTTTGCGCACATACTTGTACTATGTGTTATGTCTCTCGCACTGATTGCTTTTGATGAACACTGATGTCTGATTTATTTAATGAAGATCAAATTTGTTGCTCATTTAGAGAAACATCGATGAAACTTCAACGAAGGAAATAACCAAATGTAAAAATCACATTAATTTTGCATTTCAAAACAAATTAACACCAAGAATTTAACGCACAACCAAATAGAAACCAAAGCTGTCAAGTACAATAAAAATAAACTTAGCGAAACACTGTCGAACAAAACAATTAACAACAACAAAGTATTACGGCTTTACGAGCTCGAATTTACGGAAGCAGGAATTTGCACGCGTGCGCATTATGCGGACGTAACTCACAAACTGGCGCCAGTGGCGCGGCCCCGCGTGCAGCGACGCTGCGGGCGAGGGCTCGTAAGGGAGGGGGCGCGCGGGGGTGTGCACCGCCGCTACGTCCTGAATTCCCGATACGTCTCACAGATACCTGAAAATTGCGTTCTGCGCATCGAAACGTACAATGTTCCCACACGCCATTAACTTTGAATACTAGTAATACTACTGTATCATTCGTAAGCGTTACGTTTTATTTATGGTCTACATAAGGCCAAAAATATTACCACACTTTTCAATAGCATTTAAATCCAGTGTTTTAAATGCCATTGATTTCTTTTTTAATTTATTTTGTTGTAAGTTTTTTTTGTTTCTTTTCATAGTTACGTCCCGAACTGCAACGTAACGGCTCCCGAGGTGACCAACATTATCTTCCGGGCGAGCGGACTGCGCGGTCGCGGATCATAGACAAGTTCAAACGGCAACAACAAGAGTTGTTGGAGGAACAGAGGAATAACTACAACAATGCACTGAATGGTAAGTAAAGACATAATCGCCCGATCCCATTCGTTGGATAAATGTTCATCAGTGAAAACGGGGCTTTATCGTGATTAGTTTAAGAACCACATTCGTTGGACATAAGCCTTTTCTTTTTTTTTTGTGTGGTGGGAAATCATCCAATGACTGCCTGTCAGACTCTTACTGACTAAAACCCACCCCTGTTCCTTCCCTGCCTGAGTGCCCAGGGGTGCGGTAACTCATTTTCAGAATTTATCCGCTACCCCTAGGCATGCAGGCACCGGCCACGATGGGCCTCGTCAGTTGGACATAAGCCTTGCTAAGCTTTTTTTTTTGTAGGATGGGAAACCATCAAATAACTTGTTTAGCTCTGGGTGGAGCGGAGTCGTGTCAGACTCTTACTGACTAAAACCAACCCATGTTCCTTCAGTTACCTGGCAAAAGCCTTGCTGTGTTGGCTTTCCTATAATTGAAAGCTTTTCTGAACAGCAAGTTCAGATTTTGCAGTTTCAATTACCATTGCAAATATAAACAAAACCTAAACCAAAGGTCTACCCATGTATGCAGGCCTTGTCCTTGTTTGTATAATTTTGTAGCGACATCTATGACGCCGCACACGTATTAAAATAACAAAATCCTACATCGCGCAAGCAGAGTTCTCCGCGCGATTTGAACATATACAACAGTCCGAAATCAACCATCGGGCAGTTGCCCGGACCAGACACAACACCCGTCTGGTCGGAGGATCCTCCCTTTTCAATGGAGGTTTGTGGGACTTTACAACCTGTTCCGCACGCCTCCAAAATTTGTATGTCAATTGGCAAAACAGCGCACTACCTAATTTTTAAGATCTTGTATTTAATTATCACCTATGTTTTACAAATAAATAATTCTGATTTTGATTCTGTCAGCCAACGACAGCCAGAGCCCGACAGGCTCTAACCTAGTGTTGAATTTGTACCGCCTTAGCCATCTTAGTCATCCAATTCAAACCCCTACTTTGTACTAGCGACCTGCGCCGGTATCGCACGGGCACACAAATTATGTACACAAACATTCCTTGTTAATCGCTCTATCTATTAGTAAAAACCTTATAAACAGAAAGACAGACGCGGAAAGCGACTCTGTTTTATTGTTTTATACTATGTAGAGAAACGTCTATTCCCATGGGCCGGGTTTTGGAGGACTGTCTTTATGTAAATGACGTTAAAAAAGTGCTGGCTCTCAGCCTAGCTTCAATCAGTGTAGGGCGTAACCAACTACTATTTTGTAGTCTGATTTCTAACTACGACTACAAATAGTACTACAATAATCAGGTTACAAAAAGTAATCGTTAATCTGATTACTGCAATCAAATAGTTATAACTACTGATTATTTTAGTTCTAAGAATATTTGTTTTGTAAATAAAGATGTAAAAAAATTTAATTACACTCGTGTGTTCATTGATCAGTATTTACCAGAACTTGCCATAGCAAAACTGCTAATTGAGATTTTAAAACTATAATTTTCAATTCACTAAATTCTTTCTGAATCAGGCTCTTTGGTGGTATAAAAAAAAAACTATTTATCTCAGAAATCTATATAGATAAACACAAGACGTCCTCACTATAGCATTCGATCGAATGATCTGCCAACCGACGGCAACCAAATTTCAAAGCATCGAGCGAGTGTCGCATACATGCATGTAATAATATCACGCTCTCGCTCTAACGACTAAAAAGTTAGTACGTGAATACGCGTGCGCGTTGTCTTCCGTTTGATGTTTCATTTTACCGAAGGTAGCGTCGGTCGGTGCTTCTACCAAAATGTAATATTATTTCTTGTCATCATTCCCCTGCCCTTATCCCAATTTATTTGGGGTCGGCGCAACATGTCTTTTTCTTCCATACTCCTCTATTAGTCGTCATCTCTGTAGTCACCCCCTTTTTACCCATATCCTCTTTCACTCAGTCCAACCATCGTTTCTTTGGCCTTCCCCTACTCTTATAGCCATCCACATCCATACACAAGACTTTCCTCACGACATTTTCTTCATTCCTCCGCATCACATGCCCATACCACGACAACCGATTTCCACACAACTTTTCAGTCAGCGGTGCCACTTTCAGACTTCTTCTTATATACTCATTCCTAATTCTATCCATGCGCGTAACACCACACATCGCTCTTAGCATTCTCATCTCAGCTACATGCAATTGCTTTTCATTCATACCTTTTGTGGCCCAACATTCTGAACCATACAAGACAGCAGGTCTGACCATTATTTTATAAAACTTCCCCTTAAGTTTTCGGGGAATGCGGGAGTCACAGATAGTCCCTTTGACCTGCCGCCATTTCATCCATCCAGTGTTAATTCTGTGCTTAACAGTCCGATCTATTTCGCCATCGCTTTGCACGAGTGAACCGAGATACCGAAAATCGGAGCAGACTGGGAGAAGCGCGCCATCTAGCACTACAGCTTCAGAACTGGAGAGATCGCCGAAATCGCAGAACATGTATTCAGTTTTGGTTCTGCTGATTTTTAAGCCAACTTTCTCCAGCTTCTGTTGCCATTTCTCCAATCTGCTCTGGATCTCAGGTCCATCTTCACCGACCAGAACAATGTCGTCGGCAAACATCATGCACCAGGGTGCCTCCTCCTGTATTTTCGACGTAAGAGCGTCCATAATCAACAGGAAGAGGTAAGGACTTAAAGCCGACCCTTGATGTAAGCCTACAGCCACACTGAACTCATCAGTGTTGCCAGCAGCCGACCGGACGTAGGTACTAGATTGGGCATAGAATATAGTTAATACTGTTATATTTCAGGGCGCATAGTAATTCGCACGGCGCTTGAGACAAAGAAGCCCAAGCGCGAGTCTCCCATGAGCTCCGTCTCTTCGGACGGGTGCAGTCGAGACGGCCGAGATGGTAGAGAACACAAGAAAATCAAGACAGAGAGATTGACCACGCCCGAACGAGAGATGGAGTATAACAAGACTACTGCAGGTATATACTTTGTTTGGAGGATTTTAAAGCATGCACAGTTTTTTGTATGAACACTGCTTTGGTCATTATATGTAAACTTAGCAGGTGCATTGTCATAGGACCTATGAAATCAGCGTTTTGTATGGAGAATTTTAAAGAAGTTGCATTTTTCATACTAAAATTTTGTTAATTTATTTAAGAACTATGAACACTAATATTTTAAAACTTTTATGTAATAATAATGTTTAAAAACTAAGATAACGTATGCCACGTAGATTAAGCAACAAAAATTAAAACAAATAGTGGTTTCATTTCTGGTAACAAAAAAAAACTTTTTTACAATAAAATAGAACCAAAAAAAGGGCAAAATAACTTTAATTTCATAGGTCGGTCCTATTTTTTTGTAAAAAAGTTTTTTACTTTTTAGTGGTGGTTCCCCATTAAACTGTGTTAACAATTCATAGACATACGATAGCAGCAATCGCGGTTGATTTGCTGTCAATTTTTGAAGAGTTCCGATGTCTGTCTCCGAAACCCATCATCAGATATTTTTTTTTTTAATTTTAATGGGACCATTTCGGAACAATCCCCTTTCGAACAAAAAAGAATTTTGCAAATCCGTCAATATATGACGGAGTTATGCCCGAACATACATTAAAAAAAAAAACTTCCGAATTGATAACCTCCTTCTTTTTGAAGTCGGTTAAAAAGAGGAGTCATTTTTAAGGTATTTTTTGTTGTATAAAACTATAGGTAATAAGGTTTTTTTTTACTATTGGCAGTTGTCTATGACGGTCATTATTCGATATAATATCAAGCAATTGATGAATATTTTAATTCATAGAAGTGACGAGGTTCTCTATTTGTGAGAAAAAAACGCCAATTTCATAGGTGGGAACCCAATATAATAACTTCTCATGTATAAGTCGATTAAAACTTAAGGCCGTCCGCGAAGTTCACTTTTTGCTGTGCAGTACCCCACCCCTCACTCACCCACGGTATCACATGAATTTACTACTGCACAGCAGTGTGTTCCAAACCGCCATTAGGTTTGATTCTACCTATACATATAACTATATGTTGAAAAATCGAAAATATTGATGTAAATTTTCAATAATAAGCCGAGATTGATCTCTCGACCATTCTTTAATCTTTTGCTCATTGTCATTTTTCTCGACCCAAGTTGCGACATTCAATGTGCAAAATAAGGGATGTAGGTTTCAGATTCCTTTGCAGTCCTGTTCAAACATGCAATGCTGATCACGAAACACATCATGCCTGTGCTTCACGTGGCTAGCTAACATAATACCACGGGGTGTCATCTCGAACAAAGAAAATTTAGTTTAAATAAATTTCAATAGATGACGTATTATGCATCGATTTCTAAGTTTAAGTAATATTAATATTTTGAAAAAAAAATGTTTAAAACTGTATTTTCTTATTTAATAAACTGCTCTAAGCATAAAATTGTAGAATAATTGGCTCCTAATCCAAATTTAGACGATTATTGAAACGAATCCTTAGACATTATATTTCTTGTACCAATAGATGGCGCTGTTTGAAGTTTTAGAGTTTATCCATTCGCCTCTTTAAAATTTGTATAGTGACATATTTTGATACAGTGAAACAGTTATGAAGGGCCAAAAATTCTCAAAAATAATTCCTTAATGTGTGAAAAATTATTGGAAAGACTCAGTAAATTCATTCAACTTGCAAGCCGTCGCTGCTAACACCATCTAGCAAGGTGTAGAAGACAGGCCCGAATGAAGAACAAAAGTTGCTTGTGCCAGTCGAAAACCCGTAGTTACGGCGGTACCGTTTCTTTGTATGGGATGAGGCAGATGTGATAATACCAAGTCATTATCATTTTAGCAGAAAGATGTCCACTGCTGGACAAATTCTTCCTCCAGGCGTCGCTTTAATTAAAGACAGCCTGTTGTTATTAATGTAATTTTGTTTTTATATTACAGCTGGGATGTACAGCATGCCGTACGGTTTCGGCTACCCGTTCTGCCCGCCCGGCTACGCCTACCCGCCGCAAAGTATGAGTATCTTGCACATCTTATATCTTTCTTCGCTCCTATCTTTCTTTTTTGCTGAATATTTAATTAGGAGGAGGGTGGTATCGCATTGACGTTTGCTCAGCGTTTGCCATAATTCTCGATTGAAACATTTACAACGTTGAAATACTAGATGGACCTAAAGAATCACATTATTATGACTAAAAATTTATATTTGGTCAGTTAGATTACCAAAAAAAGATTGGACACGTATTTTTTCTATTTTCAAGTAAACTAAAAATGAGGACGCAATACGTTGAAATTTCGCGCGACGTCAGACTTACGCCAAAAATGTACACCTTTTTATAGTATTCGTCAAACTTAATGGCGTGTGTGAAGTTAGCTGCGAGTGCAATTCTGCGCGCAGGTACACACACAAGTCGACAGAATTTTAGGCCATTTAATGATTTTTATAACTGTGTGAAAGCTGTGTAAATATTTTTTAGGGGTGTATGGTACCTACTTATTTGTCAGTTTGGAAGTTGGTTGTATTCCCGCACGCCATTAAGTTTGACGAATACTATACCTAGAAGTGACCTCACAGGGGCCTGAGGCAAAATACTTTTCTGTTAGCGTTCACGCTAACGATTAATACAAAATGTATGGCAATGACATTACCTGCGGAGACAAATGTCACGTGACTCACGTCCAGGTAATGTCATTGCCATACATTTTATACTAAGCGTTAGCGTGAATGCTGACAGAAAAGTATTTTGTCTAAGGTGGATGCTCCAGGGTAGCCCACGAAATTCAAATTTTCTTACGTTTTTTGCAATTGTATGTTGAATGTTTTGAATGTGTTTATAGAACTGTAATCATTAAAATCATCAATACAACTCTTTCAGTTAGTATTAATACCAAATGTCATGATTTCATGAAATACTACATTTAGCACTAATACTAACTGAGAGAGTTATATTGATGATTTTAATGATTATAATTCTATAAATACATACTTGCTACGGCCGCGAATCAAATTTTGACCAAGATACAACCTGACACTGACCTGCTGCCTTGAATTTCGCGGGCTAGGGTGGAAACTTTCACCCTAAGGTCGCAGGCCCCACTCCTGAACTTTGATGCGTTTTATTTTTGACATTTTTTATTGGTTTTAAAGCAAAAAATACGGGCCCAAAATTTTTCGATAATCTATCTTACGGATTAAATGGAATTGTTATTTTTGTACCCAAGAATCGTCCTTGTTATAGCGACGCTGACAAAAGCAAGTGCGATATCAAAGTCCCAAGTTCTTGCATGATCTACATAAAAAAGTCTTTGGTTCTCTCTCTGTCGCGTATTTAGATCAGATTATATTTAGACCCGTATTAATAAACCACTGTCGACATCTTTATTAAAGTGACATCAATCTATAGGGAACGTGCACGGCGTAGTCTGTGCCATCTAGTGGAGTAAATTCGAAACTTTTAACCTATACAAACTTGTCATTGACATGTCCGTGTCATATATACACACACGCATCATGCACACATGCAGCACGCGTAACGTAGACTGCCATCTATTGAGTGAAATCCGCAACTTGTACTGTAGAAATACTTGACATTGACATTTATGTGGCGCCATCTATAGTTCCTGCACGCTCCCTATTATAGTCGCCATCTTGCAGATTTTACCATTAGACGTTATGTTTGACAATCGTGAGGTTTATTAACACGGGCCTATGCGCTTCAATAAAATAGAGACATAAAGAGTAAGAGGGCCAGATCTTTTCTAATTAAATCGTCATTTTACTAAAATATTATCGTAACTTTGCAAAATTTATTCCAAGTGTTATTTAATTTGTTAAAATCATCTATTAATTATCTTCAAAAAATATTTACTAACACCGCCTTTTCAAACTTTTCCTAAATAATGAATTTATTTAGGAAAAGTTTATGAAGAAGTAAAGTCTATGAAGTTTTTACTTGCCACCAATTCTTTCTGTCTATCTCTTCTCAAGATTGATATAACCAGGAAGAAATGGTGGCAAGATTCAAAGTACAGTTTGTGAATCTTGCTATAAGTGCGAGATTCACAAATCGAACTTTAATTTAAAACCTAAGTTAGCGATTCGTTGGAATAAGATTGTTGTTTTAAGCATTATATTGATATTCGTTTTACACGAATATCAACCTTATTCTTAAATAATAGGAAACAGTCAGGAGTCAAAAGTGCACATTCTACCAAAGCTAAAATGTCTAAAATTCCTTTGCGGATGACGGTCCACGATTAGTTTTATTTCTATATCTCTCTCTCTCTCGGCCTAGCTTTATACCATTATTTGAGGTCGGCTCTCCTCGTCATTCCTTTGTGGCGCTTTAGAGACCAAACGCGTGGGCCGATTTTGATAATTTTTACGTCAATTAATTCGTCTTCTTAATTGTTCCTATTATTTAACAAAATAGTGATCTAGTATTTTAGTTGTAGATTTAGGAAAAATGAAACACCGGTTGTACAAAGACATCAAGCGAAAAAAGGAATGACAGTATATTCAACAGACTATAGCAGTAGTAGACAATAGACAATTTTTGACAGATACATTCCAAAATATAACAAATGGCATTATGGTTGCATGTAATGATAGCGATTAACTTATTTTAACACGTCTTAACCTTGCGAGTGCTACTAAAGACATGACAGTTATCAAAATACAATATGGCGACAATCAGACGCCATTTTGTGAAAAAGAAAAAAAATGAAAGTCCACGAACTATATTAGGTGGGGTATCATAATAAAGGATTCAAAGAGGCGATTCCAAAAATGTATCTCACTAAAATGTAGAAAAAACATAAAAATATTAAAAAAAACCCGACTGTAAAAACTACTAAAAAGTTCCAAACAAGTCACTTTTCAAGCAGTCTGTGGCAGTTGGTGGCAAGAAATCATTAATAAAACTAAAATAAGTGAATTTATTAATTTTATTTAATTTTATTAACTGAAAAGTATTAAATTTTTCTACAGAGTAGACAAGCTTTTAAAGAGTGCCTGCTCTTTTCATTTCTGACTACCTATTCTAAAGAAATGCTTACTTATCAAAGTCACGGGGTCTCATCTCGAACAAAGAAAATTTAGTTAAAATAAATCTCAATAGATGACGTATTATGCATCGATTTCTTATTGAAGTTATATTAATATTTTGAAAATAAATATAGTAAAAACTGTATTTTCTTATTTAATAAACTGCTCTAAGCATAAAATTGTGGAATAATTGTAAGCATAAAATGTGGCATCAATTCAAATTGAGACGATTATTGGAACGAATCCGTAGACATCTATATTTCTTGTACCAATAGATGGCGCTGTTTGAAGTTTTAGAGTAATAGTGACACATTTTGATACAGTAAAACTGCTATGAAGTGTCAAAATACTATAAAATAGTTCCTCAATGTGTGAGAAAATATTGGTAAGACTTTAAGTAAATTCGTTCAACTTGCAAGCCGTCGATGCTAACACCATCTAGCGAGGTGTAGAGGACGGGCCCGAACGAAGAACAAAAGTTACTTGTGCCAGAAAAAAAACCCGTAGTTACGGCGGTACCGTTTTTTTGTATGGGATGAGGCATCTGTACGCTAGTATTATATTATCTGTGTCAAAGTGCAATTTCTCTGTGTAAGTAATCTATTGACACGTGCTGTAACTGTGACAGCGTCGATGTACTACCCGGTGCGCGGCCAGTACTACGCGCCGCCGGGCGAGTACCTGCGGCGGCCGCGGGGGCGCGGGGGGCGCGGGAGGGGCAGGAACCCCAGGATGCCGTACTTCGACGGACCTGACGCCAACCATCAGTATTACAGGTCAGTATACAAACTGTCTCATCTGCATCCGCACATCATATCCTGTGGGAGTGTACTCTTTGGCAAACTGAGCGCAATGTTATGTTGGATAGTATTCATCCTACGTCTGGAGTTGTCTATTACACGGACCTTGTGGAAACTAGAACGAATTTCCGTGCGTTCAAGCGTTTTTGCCATACCTATTATTGGAATCAAGTGTAACAGCTCACAATTTTAGGACCCATTAATATTAGTGTTTTTAACCAGTGGTGCTTGGCAATTGGGCTTAACCCAGTTGTAAATATCCCCTAGTTTTGTTCTGTCTCCCGCTTGGTTAGGAGGGAAGTGGAAATTATGTTTTTCTTACTCCTCCGCTGTCTTTTCTGATTAATTTCGTTGCGGGACCCAAGACAGTTTAATCGTTTCTCTGGGACTCGTCGAGCTTCATTGCCTCGGCGTTTTTTCTGGTGGTCGCCACTGTTGATTCTAGCTTACAGAAGTTATAGTGGTTTGGGAACAGGGTGGAGGGCGTGTCCCAAAAAAAAAAAAAACTTCCACTGGAGTGTCCCAAATATGTTTTCAAATTTTTGAAGTTATACTTCTTTAGGCGCGTTATGAAAAAATGATGACAGTGAAATTTTAAGATGCGCGAAGTGTGTATGAAATTAGCTAGAACCGACCACCTGAAGTTAGCTATGGTCTGTGGTTCATGAAGAATGATTGTTTTCCTTTTGTAAACTTTGTGACAGTTTGGTTTTTATCTTGTTACGCCAAAGAAGTAAAAACTTACTGTAGAACCCCAAGCCACCCTTGCGGCCTGCAGTGATCCTAGGATGCTCCTCGCAGCTCCGGTTATGTCGCGTAGCTTGGGGACTCGCTTGCCTGGCGCGAGAGGACTATTCGAAGGGATCTGACTACGGGCGAATAAGATAAAGAGCTGAGGGCGATTTCAATTGTATTATATTGAATTAACGAAATTACATCTGTGCCCACTTGATGGGCTCAACTTCTATCTAACTGACACAAACGTCAAGCCTATATTTTTTACATACAAACGGCTTTCCAATAATTCTAGAACATTCTAATCAACCAGTTAAGGCTGGTGCACACCCGCTAATATAAGGCTGTGTCTACAATCGTCACAGTTTTTTTTTTTTTTTTTTTTGGGGGTGTGGGAAATCATCTTATGACTTCTTCCGCTCTAGGGTGGAGCGGAAGGGCGTGTCAGACTCTTACTGACTAAAACCCACCCCTGTTCCTCCCTGCCCTACGTGCCCAGGGGCGAGGTAACTCTTTCGAATTTATCTTCAACCCCCGGGCAGACAATCGTCACAGTACACACACACACCTTTTTTTTTACTTATTTCTTACATTACTCCTCACACAATCCATCTTTTCTTTGGCCTCCCTCTCTCTCTCACACACCCACACACACATTCATGACGTCATTTCAATAATGTTTATTAATAAAAACTTCTGTTGAAATGTGTCAATCTTCCATTCTAGATACTTCAAGAAGCTAACGGAGCTCAACCAGCACAGCTCGCACGAGGACCGAACGCGCGGTCGCTCGCACTCGCGCTCCCGCTCGCGGCGCCGCGAACATTCGCGCTCGCGCTCGCGCCGCCGCGACTACACGCGCTCGCGGTCGCGCAGCAGGCGCTCGCGCAGTCGCAGGACCAGAAGTCGTAGTCGCAGGTCTAGGAGTCGAAGATCCAGGTATGATGTGGCTAAAGGCTAATAATGTGGCTCCTTTCCATTTTAATTAGAATTGTCTAAGTTAGTTAGGTATCCCATACTGTTTGTTTGTTATATTGCATGCTGTGGTCTCCTATAATTGAGGGAGCACATAGACTTTTGTTCTAGTCCTGTACAATGTAGCATGTAAGGTGTATTCTTTGTTGGAGATCCTAATAAAATAAAATATAAATATAAAATATAAAGCCTTCCATAGACGGACTGCTTTTTTTTTATTGGTGGTGTGAAATCATCCTATGATATCTCCCGCTCTGAGTGGAGTTAGCGGGCGTGTCATACTCTTAGGCTGCGTTTCCACCAAAGATGTGCGAGGATGCGCAGCGAGGGATAAGTTTGTTAAAAACCAATAGAATCGCTTCATTTACCTAGCCTCACTCAGCGCAGCTCCTGTGGAAACGGCTTAGCGGAGTAAAGACCTTGTACGTGCAAAACAAGCGAGGGATGAGGGCGAGGGGTATGTGCGAGAGATGTGTGCGAAGTATATGTGCGAGGGATGTGTGCTAGGTATGGACGCATATCTCACTCGCATCTGAAAAGAGCGCGCTATACATCCTCGCACCGCCCATCTGCGCACCGTTTCACAACGTCGCTATGCATCCTCGTGCCACTCATGGACCTAACACATCTCTGGTGGAAATGCTCACATCGTTTCACAGCTTCATTACGCATCCTCGAACCGCTCAGCTACCTCGCACATCTCTGGTGGAATTTATTCCTTCTCTTCCCTGAGTGCCCAGGGCCGCGATAACTCTGTTTCGAATTTATCCACGACCCCTGGGCAGGTAGACGGACTGCTTAGAACAGCCGTGACCAACTGCACGAAAGCAGTCGTGTTGCGGTGGGGACCTCCATAGACGGACTGCTTAGAACAGCCGTGACCAACTGCACGAAAGCAGTCGTGTTGCGGTGGGGGCCTCCATAGACGGACTGCTTAGAACAGCCGTGACCAACTGCACGAAAGCAGTCGTGTTGCGGTGGGGGCCTCCATAGACGGACTGCTAAGAGCAGCCGTGACCAACTGCACGAGAGCAGTCGTGTTGCGGTTGGGGCCTCCATAGACGGACTGCTTAGAACAGCCGTGACCAACTGCACGAGAGCAGTCGTGTTGCGGTGGGGGCCTCCATAGACGGACTGCTTAGAGCAGCCGTGACCAACTGCACGAGAGCAGTCGTGTTGCGGTTTGGGGCCTCCATAGACGGACTGCTTAGAACAGCCGTGACCAACTGCACGAGAGCACTCGTGTTGCGGTTGGGGCCTCCATATATTATAAAGGCGAAAGTTTGTGAGTGTGGTGTTTGTTACTTCTTCACGCTCAAACGGCTGTACCAATTTGTATGAAATTTGGTATGTAAATAGCTTACGCTCTGGATTAACACATAGGCTTTTTATCCCGGTCTACGCGGGTGAAACCACGGGAGGCTTTCTATTGGTAAAAGAATTTTCAAAATCGGTTCAGTAGATCCACAGATTACCGCACAAACTTTACCTCTTTATAATATTAATATAGATAAACTTGGTTCATGTCATTCGATAATAATTAAAACGCCTTTATTTCTCATGCATACACTTATAACATACTAGCGAACCGCCCCGGCTTGGCACAGGTGCATTTTTCGATGTCTCCAAATTTTCTTTCATACAAACCTTGTCCTGACAATTACGAGCATAACAAAAAAAGAATTAGCCAAATAGGTGCAGCTGTTTTGAGGTGATGCGCTTACATACATTCGGCAATAGGGAATATGCACGATATTTTTTTATTTGTTCAATTGAAGACTTATTACTCGTAACTATAGTGAACAAATATGAAGGAATTTTCAAAATAACATCATCAGCGACGAAGTTATAAAGCTTTAAAGTTGATAATTAGAGAGAGAAGTCCGACGTGTTCTTCGACGTCAAAGGACATGACACCCATACAACAGCCATAGAAAACATCGTTTTCGAGAGAGGTACAGATATATTTGTTTAAAAATTGTTATATCTTGTTTAATTTTCGATCAATTTTGATTCTGCTTTCACTGTTCGTACTCTATTTTATTATATTCATCGATAAACCGGTTAGATAACAAATATTTTTTTCATGCATATTTCCTATTGATTTTTATTTATAAAGATTTCAATTATAAGATAAAAAAAACATATTTGGTAACTAGCTATTATAAAGTGAGGTACCCATTTTTGGACATAGGCCTCCTCCAACATCTTACAATAAAATTATCCAATTATCTTTGGCTTGACAAGTCCTTTCCAAGCTGGTCCAGCTATCTGAAGATCTGTCTCGTGGGGTTTCGCGGGGTACCAATGCTAACTTACTTGTCAATAGTGTGTCGGTAGTGTGTCAGTGGTGTCTCAAAGAATAGTCATTGACATTTGATATTCTACAAATTATTTATGGTCATTGACTTCCCACTGTAGTGCCATTGAAACGCCATAGTAAGACTATTGTAATGTGTCTATCGTGTTTCAATAGTGTTTCGGCGATCAAACCGCCATTATGAAACCATCGAACAACGACACCTCTTTTCTCTATTGACACCACTGAAACGCCATTGAAGTTTTTGCAGAATACCAAATTTGCAACAGTGGCAAAATAATGTCTGTAGTGTGTCGATAGAGTGTCGATGGCGTGTTGCTTAACTCAAAGTTACAGAATTGGGCCCCAGGAACCTCTCGCTCGATCGACTGTCAGTAGTTCTTGCCCACATGTCCAGCCCATCTCTATTTTAGTCTACATTCAAGTTCAACTGCGTATATTACTTACGATACTTTCCTTATATCTGTGTGTTTTCCTTCTTTCCCTTCTTGTGATGTTCAACCTGCTTCTTTTAGTAGCTCTCTGGAACACGTTAATTATTTGTGTGATAGCTTTCGTTGAAATCCAAGGTTGGCCTCCATATAGTGGGATTGCTTTTCTCTTAAGGTGAAAGCACCAGGCTATTCCCGCGAAATTCAATTTTGCAGGTCAGTGTGGTAGTATCTTGGTCAAAATTTGATTCGCGGCCGTAGCAAGTATGTATTTCATCATCAGCCTTTTAATGTCCCCACTGCTGGGGCACAGGCCTCCTCTCTGTGAGAGGAAGTATGTATTTATAAAAATATAATCGTTAAAATCACCAATACAACTCTCACAATTAGAATTGATGCCAAATGTCATGATTTCGTGAAATACTATTAAAAAAACAGTGAAAGCGCCATTGTAGCCCGCGAAATTCAAATTTGCCTACTTTTTTTTGCAATTTGCAGGTCAGTATCAGGTTGTACATCATATTTATCCTATTTCCATCTTTAATGTACTCTTCATATTCCAGATCCTACAATTCACGAAGCCGCTCTCGCTCGCACCGCCGGTCTCGCTCGCACCGCTCTCGCTCCCGCTCGCACCGCTCCCGCTCCCGCTCCCACCACTCGCACCGCTCCCGCCGCACGCCGTCCCCAACCAAGCCCGACGTTCCCGGCCTGAGCAGTGCGGGCAGCCACAAAGTCGTCACACCGACTCAGGAGAAGAGACGTTCTCGCAGCTGGTCACAAAACAGAGATGCGGCCCCGACTGGTAGTCCTAAGGAAAAATAAAAATATAATACTGTATTTATCAGTGAATAAATGTTATTTAAAGTTATGTTAAGTTTTATTGTTATAGTGTATTCACGGAGACGAGTTAGTATAGCGCCTTCTCTATCGCACATTATCATACAAATGACAAAGACAAAAAATACTTTTTTAGGGTCAGTGGGCGTTAACAATACCTTAGAAATGTAAATGTGCGTTCACACTGCGCTTCTTAAAAGTACGCTTAGTTTATTCCTGCGGCTTCGTCTGTCGTATTAATTGAGAGACATTGTGATATAATTTGTTTATTGTTACCTACTTTTTATTTAACTGATGGATATGAAGCAAAAGAAATAAAATCGAGAGTTAATGATTATATTTTCTTTATTAAATTGTAATATCTACCTAAACATTTTCATAACATATCATCATCACCATCACTCTCCGTACTATCACTACTGTCGTTTCCTACATTTATTATTAATCTTTCAGTCATTGCCTCCACATTTCTATCCATGGCATCCATTTTGGGCTCAACAATTTCTATGACATGCTTTATACATTTTTTCCATTTCTCTGCGTCAATATTTTGAATTGATTCGTTCAATACAATTTTTAATTCTGCCATTTTGTGTGTTTTCATGTGTGAAGCTACATTTCCTTTAACTTGAGCCCACACTAGCTCAATTGGATTTAATTCGCAATGATACGGCGGCAGTCTCAGTACAGTTTTTTTTTGTGATTTTGCCATTTCGTCTATAATACAAGCGTCGTATCGCTGTCTATGGTTTTTAACAATGTTTAATAATTCACGTTTCAACATTTCAGCGTTACAGCTAATATTTTTTTGGCGTAACCAATTAAATATATCCTGTTTTTTAGATTGGGCCGTTGGGATTCGCTCCATTTTCCTAGAGTGATAGGAAGCGTTATCCATGACTATCACAGAATTATCATCTAGCTTATTTAAAACTTCTCTAAACCAATTTTCAAATTCTTCTGCATTCATTTCCTTGTGATAATCGCCTTGTTTCTTCGACTCAAACATATTTAGACCACCTTCGACGAATCCATCCTCACTCCCGATATGAGTAATAATTAGTCTTTTGCCTTTTCCTGTAACGAGAATATAAAACATGTAATAAAACACGTGTTTCAACAATGAGAATATAACTATAACTTAATGATAATAATAACAATGCATGTAGCGCACCTGGGCCAGTTTACTATACAAAAATTGGGAAAAAGTATTTTATTATGATAATGCTCATTTATGACAAAAGAACAATAAACGGGTCATTAGCACACCTGCGCCGCTTAAAAATTATCATTGACCATTATATAAATAAAAATACACACCTGAAGGTGTTTTCAAGCCAGTCGTTAGTCCATTAATAAAAGCGTCTCGCCTGCTTTTCACTGTGGTATCGACCCAAGCTTTTGAGGTAGTGTGACCTTCATTCACCCAAGTTTCATCTAAATAGTAGATTTTTTGATGATTATTTCGTGCATTTTTGATAGCTCGCAGATAATTTCTTCTCCAAAAAAATATGTCATCGCGATCCAGCAATAAGCTATTTCTGCTTCTCTTACAGAATTTAAAACCAATTTTTTTCAATATTTTATGTAGCGTCGTTCTCTTTATAATGCCCAAAGTGCCATCATCACTGATTTTCTTTAAAATCTTATCTAGAGTAGGTATTTCATTCTGCGCGAAGAAATTGTGGACTATATTTCTGATGGCACATTTTGTAAAGTTATCAATCGTATCAACAATTGACAAACGTTGCTTCAATTTCTTCGGAGATTTTAGCTCACCACTATCATTCTTCTCTTTTACAATTCTATGAACAGAAGCCCAGTGAACACCTAAGGAAGATGCAACAGCTTTCAGAATGTCACCCTTGGAGGCCGAAGAGTCTGCATTTCTCATTGCGTGGTACATATTTAAAATCATAGTCTTCTCGGTAGACAAAAAAGCCCGCCGTTTTCTTTTCTCAGCAGGTTGTTCGATATCCGCCATTAAATCAATCAAAGCAATCAATCATAAAATCCAATACACCAGCCGGTTCACAAGTTGAGCGCACAGTCACAAGTAAGAGCACGTCTGCACAATACGGGAAGTATGAGTAGACTAAAAAGTACTCGTACTGTGTACACCGCCTTAGCATTTATCACTGACCAATTGCAGTTAAAAAATTGTGAGAGTGAGATAGCGCTCTACTAACTCGTCTCCGTGAATACACTATAGTATAGCATCCCGCTATAAAACGACCTTCACCGAGATGTTTATTTAATAAAACGTATTTTATATTATATTTAATATGCCAATAAATATATTGTATATGGGTTGTCTATCAAATTTCAGTCCAGGATATGATTAATAAATAATTTAAAAATATTTTTTTTTTAAACATTTCACCGGTTTGATTATTAGACAAATTCCATACCAATCGAAAGTATGAAGCCCATAGAATATTCAAACGTTAGGTTGCCTATTCTTTTCCCGTCACAACTCTCGGGTAGCCAGGTATAAACAGGTAAATCGATACTAGCATTTTGCACCGGTCTGATTATTTAATTAAAGTTAAATGAAAATAAAGTTTATTTCATTATGAACACGGTGGTATAGGGTTGCCTGCGAAAAATCAGTCCCGAATTGCGGTTGTCGAATTTGAAAAGTAAAATATTGCTGTGAGTGAATATGTGCGACTGAGAGATCCACAGAGTACATTATAATAGAGAGATCCCAACCAACTTTCCCATGCGATAGAAGAGGACACAGCATAGCAGCTGTTTGAAGTCTGTCCAGAAAGAGAGTGCGCTTGCTATTTGTTATTAAATGAAAAAGATATCGATAGACTCGTATATGCTGTGCATCATTTTGGAGCAGTTTATTAATAAAATAGAGGAATAGTTTTTTAATTTTATTCAATTAATTATATAATACTTTTATCTTTAGAAGACAAACTAAAAACAACAATTTAAAAAGAAACTTATGTTTATTGTCAAAAATTATAAAGGATATATTTTTTTTTAAATTATTCAGGTCATCAGACATAAAACTGTGATCTCCAACTTCTGAACCTTCTTCGTCATCACTCTCCTTTTCGGTTGTTTCGACAATGTCTTCTATTCTCAAAGGTGTATGATCCCCAATAAATCCTATTGGTTTTAAATATTCATCTAAGAACCAATCGCAGTTCTCAGGTTGAAGTTTCACGCATAATGGATTCGTTGCATTCAGCCACATGGAATTTACGAATATAGTTCGTAAATTATTTTGAGTCAATGATATCCAGCATGGTGGTATGGAGTTGGAGTCAAAGCCTTTTATTTTTTAACCGACTTTCGAAAAAGGAGGAGGTTCTATGTTCGACTGTATGTTTTTTTTTTTATGTATGTCCGCCGATTTCTCCGTCAGTTGTGGACCGATTTTCAAAATTCTTTTTTTGTCCGAAAGAATATACTCCCGAGGTGGTCCCATATAAATTTTATCGAATGGGGATTTCTTATTCAATGATATTTAATTTACCAACCATTGGAAAAATATTTTTAGTAAATTTGTACTGGGTGGCGCAAAAGTAAAGACCCTATTTGGTTCAGCTATAACATTTTTTCTAAATTAGAAAACTAGATTTAGATTTTTTTAAATGTATATTTGTGCCATTAAATTTCGTACCATTAGGATTTAAAGATGATGTCTTTTAAATGGTGACCTCCAGAGTTGATACACATTTGAGCCCTATTTATGACATTTTGCATAACTTGCCGTAACACTTCCTGCGATATGTTCGTTATTTCTTGACGAATGTTTTCTTTTAGAGCTGCGAGAGTCTGTGGCTTGTTCACATACACCCGAGATTTCAAAAAACCCCAAAGAAAGAAGTCTGGACTGGTCAGATCGGGTGATCTTGCAGGCCAAGGCAAATCGCCAAAACGAGAGATAACTCGGCCTGGAAAATTATTCCGTAAGAACATTGACACAATTATTCCACGTTCTTGGGGAGTAAAACGGTCCATGTTTATTTTCAGTGTATTTTACATTTGTTCACTACACAATTTTCAACAACAGAATGACAGAAAATGTCATATAAAAAAAAAAAAGGTATTTTCTTTAGTGCCACTACTTTTGCGCCACCCGTTATAATGATATTTTAAATACTAGTAAGGTACCCGTACAGTGGCGTGACATAGTATTGATACCTATTCCTAAACCAGCTACAACGCCAGACAGCAATCCAAAATTAAGGCCTATCTGCTTAATATCATGCTTGTGTAAGATTTTTCATTCCATACTGACAAAGCGCATTGAATGGTTCATAGAGAAAAATAATATTTTATCTCCATATACGTCGGGTTTTAGAAGAGGGCAATCATGTCAAGACTGTTTAACGAGATTGACCACACAAATTCAATTAGGTTTCTCCAAAAGTTATGCAACAGTCGCGTGTTTTATAGATGTTGAAAGTGCATACAACAATGTATTAATTAATAAAATGTTATTGATATTAAATGAAATCGGGATAGATGACAAATTATGTTCATATTTATGGACTTTTTTGAATGAAAGACATCTTAAAATTATTGATGAATTTAATGAAAATGACACTATGATTAGATATACAAGTTTAGGATTAGCCCAGGGAGACCCTATATCACCAATATTATTTAACGTTGTAACATTTAAACTATTCTCAAAAATTAACAATGTATTTATTATTGTATATTATTATTATAGCGCACAGAATCAGGACCGGACATGTTCCATCAAACAAATTTGCCTTTTTAATGGGGAAGGTTCCTTCCCCTAACTGTAATACTTGTGGCATAATGGATGATGTATACCATTTGTTGATGGAATGTGTTCAATTCCATGCAGAGAGAAAAGAATTATTGGAAAAATTAGGTCTAGATATATTACAAGTCGGAATCATAAATTCTTTACTGTCAAAACCTAACAGTGAAGAAGCTTGTCTTTTGTTTAATCTATTGGCATCTTAAGTTAAGCTACTCTGTGATAATGATAACTAGTGAATATGATTAATCGGACTGACATATACACGTAGTATAAAAGTCCAAAAAAAAAAGAAAAAAAAAAAAATTGACGACACTCCACTGGCCGGCGAAATCTTTTCATTTTTACCTATTTTTATTTCAAACGATACCGCCCTGCACTAGCCGCGCTGTAGGCACTCTGTCTCGCTCAGGCGGCATCTTTCAAACGAAACAGTAGGTGAACTTTGTCGAGCGCTCAGTGTTGCTTTTGATAAGTTTTTTATTTTGTATAAAATTATTTTTTTTCATTGCAGAAAAATAATTATCTCGTATCCCTTAAATGATTACGTATATGTGTACGCAGTACGATACCAAGTAATACCCTTCAGGATCGGACAGGGTTTTTGTTACATGCTGTATAGATAGACTAGGCTCCCGCCCCGGCTCCGCAAAAATGCACACTTTATACACACGATCCTTCCTCGTTTATCGTTCTATCTATTAGTGAAAAGCGCACTAAAATCCATAGCGTGGTATAGGAGAAGTTAGCGGATAAACAGACAGACGCGGAAAGCTACTTTGATTTATACTATGTTGACATTTAGCGACATCTATACCGCCACATACGAACTGCAAACGAAATCACGCAAAGAAGAGTTATCCGCGCGATTCAATGAACTCGGCCACAAATTCGTCAAACCTACTCAGGGGAAGAAACGATCCCGCAGCTGGTCCCTGAACAAAGATGCGGCTGCAACCTTCTTCAAGTCTTGTGGATTAAGATTACACTTTTGGACGAAATTGTCGCTTAAAATGTGGCAAAGGACAGCTACCATGTACGACAAGGAGGGGTTCGCATCGGCGTCGAGGGTACGATGAGGTACCTGGGACTCGTCCTCGACAGCCGGTGGAACTTCGTCGAACATTTTCGACGTTTGGCTCCCAGATTGGACAGGGCCGGGGCCGCCTTGAAGCGGCTCCTACCCAATCTGAGGGGGCCAAACGCCTCCTGCCGGAGGCTCTACGCGGGGATCGTGCGGTCCATGGCCCTCTACGGGGCACCGGTGTGGGCGCGTTCGTTGAGGCAGCGATCAGCTCGCCTGATGAACGCGTCCCAGAGGGTTATGGCGATCCGCATCATCCGCGGATACCGCACGATCTCCCGTGAGGCGGCGAGCCTCCTTGCCGGACTGTCACCGTGGGATCTGGAGGCAAAAATCCTCGCGCACCTGTACGAGTGGCGCGAGGAGGCCAAACGCCGGGGCGAAACTCCGCTGCCGCGACAACTCGCGGCTCGGCGGACCGAGCTCCGGCAGGATCTCATGGTGACATGGAGAGAGCGACTGTCGCAACCCAGCGCTGGGCACGCCACCATCGAGGCGGTAGTGCCCCTCTTTGAGGAGTGGCTGGAGAGGCGTCACGGCGCCCTCACCTTCCGCCTGACGCAGGTGCTCACCGGACATGGCTGTTTCGGGAAGTACCTGTGTCGGATTAAGGCGGAGGTGACCCCTGCGTGTTTCCACTGCGAGGATCGCCCAGTGGACACGGTGGAGCATACGGTGGAGGTTTGCCCCGCCTGGGCAGAACACCGCCGTGTCCTCGTGGATGCGATAGGCGGCAGCGACCTCTCGCGCCGTGCCCTGGTTCAGGCCATGGTACGGAGCGAGAGGGAATGGGGGGCCGTCTCCTCCTTCTGCGAAGCAGTAATGCTCGCGAAGAGGGAGGCGGCACACGTTAGGGAGACTCAACAGAGACCGAGTCGCCCTAGCGCCCCCAGTAGCAGGCGTCGCAGGAGACGCCAGGGGCTGCGAGACGATCTCCGGCCACCGTAGACCCGGGCCTGCGGACGGCGAGTAGCGGGTAACTCGCCGTCCGATCAGCACCAGGCCCGAGAGTCGACGGCGCGTAGTGTTCCACGCGCGCCTCAAAGAGTTGTCAGCAAAGGACGGGGCCTGCCACGGCCAGTGCCTGCCCGGGGGTGGAGGATAAATTCGAAAGAGTTACCTCGCCCCCGGGCACTCGAGGCAGGGAGGAACAGGGGTGGGTTTTAGTCAGTAAGAGTCTGACACACCCTTCCGCTCCACCCTAGAGCGGAAGAAGTCATAGGATGATTTCCCACCCCCCCAAAAAAAAAAAAAAAAAAAAACCGTGTACGACAACGCCTCGCGCTCGCGCTCGCTTCTACGTTATGGTTTTACAGTCTTGGCAATAAATGTTTCTTTTTTAGGGTTCCGTTCCCGAAGGGTCCAAATGTAGCCCTTTTTTTTTGTGGGGTGGGAAATCATCCGATGACTTCTCCCGCTCTAGGGTGGAGCGGAAGGGCGTGTCAGACTCTTACTGACTAAAACGCACCCCTGTTCCTTCCTGCCCTGGGTGTCCAGGGCCGAGGTAACTCTGTTTCGAATTTATCCTCAACCCCCGGGCAGGCATCGGCCATGACGGGCCCTGTCATTATTGCTGACAACTTTGAGGCGCACGTGGAACACTACGCGCCGTCGACTCTCGGGCCTGGTGCTGATCGGACGGCGAGCTACCTTTACTCGCCGTCCGCAGGCCCGTGTCTACGGTGGCCGGAGATCATCTCGCGGCGCCGGAAGCCCCAGGCGTCTCCTGAGGCGGCTGCTGCTGAGGGCGTGAGGGCGACTCTGTTGTTGAGTCTCCCTCACCCATGCCGCCTCCCTCTTCGCGAGCATTAAGGAGGAGACGGCTTCCCACTCCCTCTCGCTACGTACCATGGCCTGAACCAGGGCCGGGCGCGAGAGGTCGCTGCCGCCTATCGCATCCACGAGGATACGGCGGGGCTTCGCCCAAGCGGGGCAGTCCTCCACCGTATGCTCCACTGTGGCCTAAACGTAGCCCTATTGCTGTCACAGGTCACTCACGTGTCACGTCTGTCCATCTGTCTGTCTGTCTGTCCGTCGTCTGTCACAAAATTTTGTTCCGCAGAGTTTTTTAACTTCCCTATGAACTTGGAATCGTGATAATGTTTATTAATACGTAGGTATATTTTACTAACAAATACTAAAATATTGATTTCCCTCTTAGGTGTTAGTCAGTAAGAGTGACACGCCCTCCCGCTCCAACCAGAGCGAGAGAAATTATTTGATGATATCCCACCCTCAAAAAGAGAAGGACAATATTTCCCGTAATTTCTGATTAATTTTAGTTCGTTCTACATTTTCTGCAATTAAAACTGTTTATGAACTACTTTTACAATCGTAATCTCAGACACGCGATTTAAAAAGTAGGTAAATGTAATTATTATAATCACTTCGTTAATACGGATTGATTCTGATAAATAGATAATGACGTAAGAATATGTTTTCCGTTGAGTGTTATTCCAAATTAATCATACTAATATTATAAATGCGAGGATGAATGGAAGAATGTTTGTTACTCAATCACGCCAGAACGACTGAACGATACTGAATGAAATTTGGCACAGATTTAAATTATAGTCTATTTTTTTTTATGTGGGTTTGGAAATCATCCAACGACTTCTCCCGCTCTGGGTGGAGCAGGAGGGCTTGTCAGACTCTTACTGACTAAAAGCCACCCCTGTTCCTTCCCTGCCTGAGTGCCCAGGAATGTGGTAACTCATGTTGAGAATTTATGCGCTACCCCTAGGCAGGCAGGCACCGGCCACGATGGGCCCCGTCAGGCCACGGATTATAGTGTGGAATAACACTTAGGCTATATCTTAAGTTGGGCAAGTAGTAAAAAATATTTTATTTTTCCGAAATTTTACATGTATTACCCATTATAAATAAGTAGGAAGTTTCTACTTATTTCTTTACCTCAGTATTTTTTTTTTGAATGATTCTGTATTTTGTGCGAAATCATCATAGGCCCGTATTAATAAACGCTCCTCAACGTCCTCAACTGCGGTATCATTTTCGTTTTTTTTTTTTAATTCGCGATTATTACGATGTCAAGAACTCTAGCTCCTTGATAATTAATAAACACATGAGTACTCGAGCTCAGTTACCAAGATCCACTCCTCAAAGTGGATCCACTCCTCGTCTGTCACAAAATTTTGTTCCGAAGAATTTTTTAACTTCCATAGGAACTTGGAATCTTGATAATGTTTATTATTACGTATATTTTACTAACAAATACTAAAATATTGATTTCCCTCATATGTGTTAGTAAGAGTCTGACACGCCCTCCCGCTCCACCCAGAGCGGGAGAAGTCATTGGATGATTTCCCATCCCCAAAAAAAAAAAAAAAATTTTGCAAGAGCGAGCGCAGCGAGATCGGGACATGGGGCACTCCGACTCGGATAGGTTAGGTTCGAAGGGTATGGCAGGGTCTAGTGAGAAAGCGAAGCGAGCGAACTTAAACTCCGATAATATATTTTTTTCCACCACCCTTGGTTGACTGGTAGAGAATACCTAAGGCATTAAGTCCGCCTTTGTACATGTGTTGCATGAAGTTTTAATTAATAAATAAGAAGTCATAGTAGCACCCAGGTCATAATTGCACGCAAGATATGATATCTCAAAAAGTTTGGTACTAGCTATTCTGCCACTCACCCTGAGCTCATAGACAACATAGCCTATCATAGTATGCTATGATAGGCTATGTTGTCTATGACCTCAGGGTGAGTGAAGGCTATGCTCTTCTGGGGTAGAGTCGTAACCGTCGTAACCGACTTATACGACACCGCCCACACGGCAAAATAATCTTCATTGAAATGTGAGCTTCACAGCGTCCTCTGTAGACATACTTTACATTGACAACACAAATTAGCAGACAGCTCATTGTAAGCGAGCTTACCGCCATCGTACCACTCGATAGTTGACGTCTCGCTTACCGCATGCTTACCACGTGCTTCAAATGGGTGACCCGCACCACAGTATAAATATGGACAGTCTGGAATCTAAGCCTATTTGTTGAGATAATTACCTATTTTCTATTACCTACGCTCCATTAGAGAGCTAGGGTTGTCACTGTTAATGTTTGGAAAAAAATTCTATGGAAGATGCTTCAAAATTGCTGTGCAATTTGAAAAACATTAAGATATCCCACAAATGCCCGTACCGTTTCTTTTTTTTTCACGTCGCAAAAATTTTCATGGTTTTCGAGGGTGTTAAAGTGATGTCTAAATGCGGCGCTCGGCCGATAGCTAGTTAACCCTGCGGCAGCGCACCTTACCGCGTTTCAACCTGAAAATGCGCGTGATGTAAATGAAAAACCATTAACATTAAAAAAAGAAACATTATTTTTCATAATTCAATCATTATTAGGTACATTTCAAGATCAGCAGGGAGTTTAAAAAACTAAAGCCTCGGATTAGAAGAAGCCGAGTTCATACAACAGTATACTGCGCAATACGCTCGTGGCATTTTAAAACGGTCCGTGGCTCAAGAGATAACACGACCGCTCGTCTCGACACGGCAGCCGCAACTGCGCGCACCGCGACTATCGCTTAGGGCTAGCGTAGATGCGCGCGTCTGTGTGAGTATGCCGTTTCGACCGTTTGTACGTAGTTTCCCTGCTGTCCATATTTATACTGAGCCCGCACGGTGTACGCACGCTGAGTACGCAGACTGAGGTTGCCTGCTAGCTGTTAGCGCGTGGACAGCGAGCAGTCTCCGTTTATGGCGCCGTGTTGTGCGGGAGCGGTGTTGGAGCGGGGTCGTGTAAGTGAGCTACGACCTTTATTACTCACCTGAGTCTCCGAGATAACATGATTAATGATTCCCAGTGCTAATGTGCCGTGTCTACGTTATTAATTACTGAAATCTTTAGTTAATGAGCCAGAACATTTTAATCTTGACTCGCTGAGTGTTTTGCTTTCTGCGCTGTCGGTCGCGGGTTCGATTCCCGCAACGAAACAAATCACATAAAACTTACATACAGGCTGCCTACATAATAATATTATTTTGAATCTGGGTTCTATTTTTGCGGTGGCTTTAAATCGAATCGAGTGCGAGCATGGAAGCCCGCCGCACTATTTCACCTAATTCGACACAGGCGCAGATATATTATGACTTCTAATGATTTTAAATTGAACATTTCGTCTAAACGATTAGTCTTATTTATTTGAAAAAATATAATATATGCTACTCTAGACCACTTTCTTCGTAATTTGATACGTGAATATTTGAAATTATATTTTTATATCATAGTGTAATTAATTTGTAAAGTTGTAGAGGATCCACCATCACCCCGGTGTTGAAAATGGCGCCATCACTCTGAACCATAGCAAAATATAGCTAGTATAGTTCGTTTTGTAATGTTTAAAGTATGCCTTATTATGTCCTAAGTATGCCTTATTATGTCCTAAGTTTGCCTTATTATGTCCTAAGTATGTCTTATTATGTTTTGTAATGTCCTAAAAGTAAAGGTAAAAATATGTTCAATGTCAAAGTTTATGAGGTAACTTTTTTGTATAGCGCAAGTAGTGCATGCCACGGTGCTAAAATTGACCAATTGTGTTAAAGTCCGTAGTAAGGAATTTCGGCTAGTCAGCGATTGGTTGTTCATATTCATGCTTCTCATGATTGGCTACAGACAGTGGAAAGTTTTCGGAGTCCACCATGTTATTTTATGTACATATTGAAATACATATGTAAAGTTGCTTTGTTTTTATTGTAGTTTATAGATTTGTGAGAATGTGAATTTAGAATCTAATAGTAAAGTATAACGTAGATTCAGTTTGTCCTTGGAATACATACTTTGTATTATGTATAAATGTCAGTTTTGTTGTTAGTAAGACCAGTAAATATGTTAAAGTAAATATGCAGGTGTTCATTACATAAGAGATAAGTAAGATCTCTCTGATTGGTTGTCGTCAGAATGTTGGAATGCCTGTGATTGGTCGAAAGTTAATGTCCAAGATAATTTGTAGAATTATCAAATTGTATTGGCTGTCCGGGTCTGCATTTGCTACACTACGTGCCCCATAGAATTTGGGTGATATATATAGGCACCCCTGGCAGTCAAAATTAGTCTCTCAGCGTTAGTGACTCAAGTGAGCTCGAAGGCCTCTGGCTTCGCTCCTATCGCCTAGTACCACACCTTGTACGGCGGTTTGTTGTCTTGTACCACACCTTGTACAGACTGTTGTTACTGTCCACTATTGGGGCAGTAATTCTAATTGTGTTTTCCATAGTAATTCTGTGTTTATACCTGTGCTTCATGTGACTTTTTTACCATTTTACCTTCTTTTTTTATGTAACAATATACCATTTTATTTCAATCTGTGTATCAATTGATTGACCCACTTGCTCCATTCATCACACGTGCGTGTCGCAAGACTACAATACGCCAGTCACACACAAATCCTCAACCCTCGCGCCTATCGCGAAAAGCATCGTGTACAATTTGGTCCTTCGAGCCGGATTGTGTGTTGTGACTGGGTATTATGAGTGAGCATAGTGCGGTCACGACAAGAAGTATGTCGAGAAGAATGGCCAGTACAAGACACCTAGAGTCAGACTCGGGCGTGCCCAGTGAGAGGGCGCCCGCTTCACCGTCAATGGCACCAACGACGTCGTCATTCCCCACGCCGGCAATACCTCTGGTGGGTGGTCGAATAGTAGATCACCGTAATGTGAAAGCACCAGAGGTAACGCCACGAAGAGGCCGTGGAAGGGGAGAGTCGAAAGAGCCCAGTGTCGCCGCCTCATCCAGGAGCGGGCAGAGCCACTCCACGTACCTGAGGAGGAAGGCGGAGTACGAGGCACAAAGGGAGTTGGTGCGCCTCAGAGAGGGGCTGGTGAGGAAGAAGTTGGAGGTCGACTTAGCGGAAATTGACGCTGAGAACTCAACAGGTACGGACGAGGAGGGGACTACAACCCGACATGTTGAACAGTGGATGGACACGACTCCACAAGAAGATGGACATCAAGAGTCATCGGAGTGCCGTGTACCGTCCACACTTGCCGTACCTACACCTAGTAACGCGCGCGTAGAAGTGACCGTGTCAGCGCCCGTTACATACACCGGTGCGCCCGCGACGTATATAACGCGCGCCGCGACGCCAAGTGCCGCGATGGCGACTGTTAGTTCCTGCGCTACGACAGCGCCCGTGCTACGGTTTGTGCCCAGTGAACAAAGACGACCACCCACAGTGTCAGTGCAGTTTGCGGATCCAGTGTTGGCGGCGCCAACTCGTGAGGTTGCTGGTCCGCAGACATCAGCAGCAAGGGGGGGAGTAAATTGGGGGCACGAGCCCGAGGACGCGGAGCGCAAGCCGAGGGACAACCGTTTCGACCAGTTGGCCGACGCTATTGCAAGCATAGCTCGGCCACGCCCGGTGCCAAGGCAGGCTTACGAGCTGCCCATGTTTGGTGGCAACCCGGCAGACTGGCTCGCCTACAAAAATATGTTTTGGGAGACGACGGCCCAATATAATTTTAAATCGTACGAGAACCTAGCTCGGCTGCGAACGTCATTGCAAGGCGACGCACGGCGGGCAGTGGAAGACCTGCTGCGCACGTGCATCAATCCAGCCGACATAATGAGGGCGCTCGACGAGGAGTTCGGCCATCCGAACCTATTGTTAGAATGTGCAATAAAAAAAGTGCGTGCATTACCAAGAGTCACCGACAGTGGACGTGAGTTACGTACATTCTCCACCACGGTACGTAATTGTGTGTCGTTGCTAAGGAACATTAATGCTAACGGATATCTCAACAACCCACAGCTGGTAAGTGAATTGCTTTCCAAACTTACACCTATACAACGTGCTCAGTACGGGGATTTCGCAATGGGGGTGGCATCGTCGCAAGGCATCGACGTCAGGGTGTCGCCTAGCTTAGAGCTACTAGCTGAATTCCTAGTGCACCTAGCCAGGGCTACTTCATTTTATGTACAATTAGACTTGCCTAGCCCTGGCCCAGCTGTTAATTTAAAATCCAGAACGGTTGTGCCTAATAGAAATAATCAAAATTACAATAAACAAAAGTTGTTCGTACAAGCTGAAGCTGACACTGGAAAAACAGCTGATATTAAAAAACAAACAGCTGATGAGAAAAGTAAATGTTCCTTATGTGAGAAAACGCACACATTGCTGCAATGCGAGAGATTCGCTAAATTAAATAGTGAAGAAAGGTGGGGACATGTTAGAAATACGCGTGTTTGTTTCAAGTGTCTCAGTAAAGATCACCCGCGTATCCACTGTCGGGGCAAAAGATGTGAAAAGTGTAACGCGGCACATCATGTGATGTTACACCAAGAGAGACATGAATCAGTAACTAACATGAGAGTAAATGTAGGCAGTGCTCTTCTAAAAATTATGCCAGTAACAATTAAAGTTGGCAATGAGATTAAGAGTTGTTACGCTCTATTGGACGACGGGGCCACTGTGTCTTTGGTGGACAAGAATCTTATTGGAAATGTAAAAGGCGTCCAAAAACCAATAAGAATCCAAAGTGCACGTGGCATAGAATTACATGATTCCAGTTCGAAGGAAGTAAGACTATCAGTACGCGGAGCTAACAACAAAACGTTTCAAATTATGTGTCGCACGTTACAGGACCTGGACCTGCCGGCGCAGTCGGTGCCTGCTGGCATCATGGAGGAGCATCGCCACCTCCGTGACTTGGGCTGCAAAAAGATGTTGGGAGCCAAGCCGCTGCTGCTGATCGGGCAGGACAACTGGGAGCTGCTCGCCAGTGAGGGGACACGCCGGGGAAAATCTGGTAAGCCGGTTGCCTCTCTCACGAAGTTAGGGTGGGTGGTTCATGGCCCTCTAAGGAGGGTGTGCACCGCCAACAATGTATGTTATGTTAATTGTATGTCCAGCTCATTACCCATGTTGCCTGATAGGGTCGAGCAACAGTTTGACCTGGGGCCAATAGGGTTAGCTCCGGGTAAACAGCGGGATAATGAGCAAGCTGCTACCACCTTCAGGTCGAAGGATGGTATGAAATATGAAGTCATGCAAGCCGCTGCCATCTTAGGGTCGACACTCAGGGGGTCGACGGATGGTATGTCAGGCGAAGGCATGCCGGCCTCTGCCATCTTTGGGTCGACACCAAGAGAGTCGACAGATGGCAAGCTAGGGATAGTAGGTAGAGTAGAGTGCAAGCTGCACCGTGATGTTGATGTCGCAGCTGCACAATGTAAGCAGGTAGACAGGTCACTCGAGGAGGGGTATGCCTCCAAGGTAGGAGGCAAAGTAGGCCATCCAGGATGGTGCCTGTCTCACCACGCTGCCGTACCAGTCAATGGTACGTATGTAAATGGTATGTATGTATGTCGACGTTTGGTGGGTGGTAGCATAGTGGCCAGGTCAGTGTGGCGCCTCACTCGTAGGGAGGAGGTAAGGCCGCGTAGGTCGCCAAAGATACTGGCGCGCTGTGCTGCTGCTCCACCCAATAGTATATCCAGCGCAGGGGTAATGAGTTGGATGTACAAAAACAATAGGTTTGTGTCTCACCATTTGGGTGATACGTACTCGCTGAGTGGGAGAGGGGACTGGCGCTGGGTTTCTTCGGCGGAGAACCCAGCTGGCGTGGCAACCAAGTTGTCATGGCCGATAGGCAGTAATGCGTGGCTATCGGGTCCCGCCTTTCTTTGTTGTCCACAGGAGCGGCGGCAGGCATGTTCCGACTTGGGGTCAGGAGGTGCCGACGCTGAGCGGGTACAGTGTACCCACAGACTGGCATTATGTGGAGAGCCAGTAGTCGACCGCGACAGAAAGTCGACAAGGAGAGACAAGCAGCGCTTGCTAGCGAGAGTGCTAGCCCGGTTCGGCAGACGACGCAAGCGGCGTCGGGACGCCACACACTCCGCAGAAGACCGTTACGCAGTCGAGGTAGCAGCACTTGCAGAGGGCAAGCAGCTGCCGCACAGAGTGAAACCGGAAATGTCAAAATGTCAAGCGTGCCGGCCGGCTCGAGATAAGCCGGCGGCGCCAAATTATGTGAGACCTGTCGGCCGCAAGGCCGCAGGTGACGCGACGCGCTTTCGTGCGTTGCGGGGTCGACTGTTTCGGCCCCATGGAGGTCAGCATGGAAAGGCGCCGGGAGACCAGGTGGGGCGTGTTGTGCACGCGCCTCGCCACACGTGCCGTCCACGTGAAGTTGGCGGCCTCGCTGAGGGCCGACTCCGCCATCCTCGCCCTGCGGCGCCTGGTGGCGCACCGGGGGTGGCTCGCCCACATGTGCTCCGACAAAAGTACCAACTTTGTCAGGGCCAACTCCGAGCTTCGTGCTGCGCTGCGGGACCTGGACCACACCCGGGTCCAAGAAGAAGCCGTCGGTATAGCCTGGCACTTCAACCCTCCCGCGGCCCCACACATGGGTGGCTGCTGGGAGCGTCTAGTGCGTTCAATAAAGAACGCCCTCAAGGCGACGCTGCGAGAGCGCGCCCCACGTGAGGAGGTCCTTTACACCCTCCTCACCGAGGCCGAGCTGATCGTCAACAGCCGGCCTCTGTGTTATGTCTCTGACGACGTGAGCCATCCCGTCGTTTTGACACCCAATCATCTCCTGCTGGGCTCAGCCGCGGGAGATGCTCCGTACGTGCGCCCTGATCTGGGCGACATCGACTCGCGACGCATGTGGCGTCGTGTCAACGCGTTGGCTGACATCTTCTGGCGTCGGTGGCTGCGTGAGTTTCTTCCGGCTCTGCAGCGGCGACAGAAGTGGACGAGCGACGTGCCCAACGTCAAGGTCGGCGACGTCGTGCTTGTGACAGACGAGAATAGGCCACGTAATCAGTGGGTGAAAGGGGTAGTCAAAGATGTAAGTCCCGGGATGGACTCTATAGTTAGAGTAGTCGACGTGGAAACGACTTCGGGGGTCTTACGTAGACCTGCGGTCAGGGTGACTGTGCTTCCTACCGACGGTAGCGTGATCGGTTGAAGCCTTTCACGGGGGGTGGTATGTAGAGGATCCACCATCACCCCGGTGTTGAAAATGGCGCCATCACTCTGAACCATAGCAAAATATAGCTAGTATAGTTCGTTTTGTAATGTTTAAAGTATGCCTTATTATGTCCTAAGTATGCCTTATTATGTCCTAAGTTTGCCTTATTATGTCCTAAGTATGTCTTATTATGTTTTGTAATGTCCTAAAAGTAAAGGTAAAAATATGTTCAATGTCAAAGTTTATGAGGTAACTTTTTTTGTATAGCGCAAGTAGTGCATGCCACGGCGCTAAAATTGACCAATTGTGTTAAAGTCCGTAGTAAGGAATTTCGGCTAGTCAGCGATTGGTTGTTCATATTCATGCTTCTCATGATTGGCTACAGACAGTGGAAAGTTTTCGGAGTCCACCATGTTATTTTATGTACATATTGAAATACATATGTAAAGTTGCTTTGTTTTTATTGTAGTTTATAGATTTGTGAGAATGTGAATTTAGAATCTAATAGTAAAGTATAACGTAGATTCAGTTTGTCCTTGGAATACATACTTTGTATTATGTATAAATGTCAGTTTTGTTGTTAGTAAGACCAGTAAATATGTTAAAGTAAATATGCAGGTGTTCATTACATAAGAGATAAGTAAGATCTCTCTGATTGGTTGTCGTCAGAATGTTGGAATGCCTGTGATTGGTCGAAAGTTAATGTCCAAGATAATTTGTAGAATTATCAAATTGTATTGGCTGTCCGGGTCTGCATTTGCTACACTACGTGCCCCATAGAATTTGGGTGATATATATAGGCACCCCTGGCAGTCAAAATTAGTCTCTCAGCGTTAGTGACTCAAGTGAGCTCGAAGGCCTCTGGCTTCGCTCCTATCGCCTAGTACCACACCTTGTACGGCGGTTTGTTGTCTTGTACCACACCTTGTACAGACTGTTGTTACTGTCCACTATTGGGGCAGTAATTCTAATTGTGTTTTCCATAGTAATTCTGTGTTTATACCTGTGCTTCATGTGACTTTTTTACCATTTTACCTTCTTTTTTTATGTAACAATATACCATTTTATTTCAATCTGTGTATCAATTGATTGACCCACTTGCTCCATTCATCACACGTGCGTGTCGCAAGACTACAATACGCCAGTCACACACAAATCCTCAACCCTCGCGCCTATCGCGAATAGCATCGTGTACAAAAGTAATGTGTAACGCGGATAAAATTGAGAATCACGCATAAACTGTTGAGTGTATTTTTATATAACTTTCACCATTTTAAAGATAATTTAACTATTTATCTTTTAGTATACGTGTTTTAGTATAATATTTGTTGTTTTATGTATAATAAATTACTAATGCGTCTAATTTGGAACAGCGCTTCTTGATGGGTGAGTCCTATTATTGGGTGGACCTATGACGCGTTGCGTGAGCTCAGCACAGAGTACGGAAGCTAACCACTCAAGGTCGTTGGCATATAACTGCGCCTTAAGATAGAGACAGAGTCAACAAGAGATGAAGGTTGACAAGTCCCGAAGACATGATTTAACTGTCTTTCATCCCACGAGTATGATATGCAAGAAAATGTACGAGTAGCTTCGTCTTTCATTCAATTACAGATTCTCGTACTCGGTGAGTTTCAGGGGTACAGTGCCACATTGAGGGCTGCTGCAAAGAAAATAATTGCCTATTTAAAAAACACATCATAATACCACACGCCGTAGGGTTGCCACCCGTACTTTATTATAAAGTATTTTACTTTATTTAGGGTAATTAATGTAGGTACTTATGAGGGCAATAAAGTACGCTAAAATAATTTATTTTTAGTAATTTCAGTCACACTAATTGCCTCTATACACTGAGCGACACAATGTTGAATATGAGAATTTTATTCACATACTTGAAACATTGAAACTGCAAGAATTTGTTATTTATATGGATAACCTGTATGAAGATATTACTTTATGAAAGCAGTGATTATGCGTATTATCCACATCACAAAAGTGGCAATTTATTTTTTCTAAACTGTCTTCCACCTAGTTCAGCTTTTACTGACATAGTTTTTTTTCTCTCATGAATGATAAGTAGCGGCATGAACGAAATGAATCATCTCTAAAGGTAGTAAAAAATAACTATTTATTCACTAGTAACAAATATTTGTAAGATTTTTCTAGAAAAAACAAAAAAGTGCGGCAAAATTTCAGTGCAAAAAATAAATACTACTTTATGCTCAGATGTAGTACCTACTTAATTTTTGTAACCTTAGAAAAGGAAATAATTATACTCTCTTTGTCTAAAAAACGTTGGCAACCCTTGACGCACGAGGGACAAAAACCACGACATACCGTCCAGCAGTCGTGCTGGCAAGCGCTGAGCCAACGATATCGGCTATCTTTTTGTCCGCCTAACCCAAAAGAAGGGTATTGTTATTTACCTAGACGTAAAAACCAAAAACAATAATCATGATGGTACCTACGTTATCGAAGTAAAAACCCTAACTCTTCGATTTATCTAATCCAAACATCCGTTGGTTTCTTTTAAAATACGCAATTTTATCTATGGATTAGTTTATAAAGAGCCATGGAACACAACATTAATCGGTATTTGTATCACAGATTATAATATAATGACGTCCCTCTTATCTTTGATAAGGGATGCTAATTAGTATATGTAGTAAGGCGGTAATTAATTCATTATAGTTAGTGACTTGACCGTTGGAACATGAAGGCTTTCGCTTTTGTTTTGTTGTGCGCACTTGCCGCCGTACAGGTAACAAACATATACTAATATTATAAAGAGATCACGTTTGTGAGTTTGTTTGTAGGAAGTATTGTCAGGAACTACTGAACCGATTTTGAAAATTCTTTCACCAGTGGAAAGCGACATTATTCCTGAGTGAAAAACTATTTTTGATTGTGATTAAGAACTTTAGATGGCGCTACGTGCCTTTAAAACCATTTTGTTCCCGTGCGAAGCCTGAGCGGGTCGCTAGTATTAGATATTTTAGCGACATTTACTTAAGGCGCTATTAACTACCAACGACCTTGAGTGGTTAGCTTGTGTGTTCTGTGCTGAGCTCACATATCGCGTCGTACGTCCAACCAGTAAAAAGACTCGCCCATCAAGAAGCGCTACTAGGCATTTTAAAGTACCTTGGTTTTCAGAGTGAAACCTGTAGGTACCTCCATAATTTGATTTCTAGATCGATAGGTTCTGCCCAGGGGTTGTGGATAAATTCGAAACAGAGTTATCCCTGGGCACTCAGGGCAGGGAAGGAACAGAGGTGGGTTTTTAACCGACTTTCGAAAAAGGAGGAGGTTCTATGTTCGACTGTAGTACTTTTTTTTTTTTTTTTATGTATGTCCGCGCATTTCTCCGTCAGTTGTGGACCGATTTTCAAAATTCTTTTTTTTATCCGAAAGAATATACTCCCGAGGTGGTCCCATATAATTTTTATCGAAATTGCTTTAGCGCTTTTTGAGAAACTGAACAAAAACGAAAAATACGCATATCTTGATGACGTTTTTGTGTTCTCCAAATTTTTAAATTCCACGTTCCATGTTATTGGGGTTTTTATTCTGGGGTGTAACAACTAAAAAGCGAAAAATAAAAAACTTTTTTCCAAAAAAAAAACAACTGACTTCCAAAAAAAAAATACACTAAAAATTAAAAAATAACTTTAATTTCGGAAGTCGGTGTCAAATAACGAAGAAATAGAATACAAACACCGACTTCCGAAATTAAAGTTATTTTTTAATTTTTAGTGTATTTTTTTTTGGAAGTCGGTTGTTTTAGTCAGTAAGAGTCGGACACGCCGTCCCGCTCCACCCAGAGCGGGAGGTGTCATTGGATGACTTCCCACCCACCATAAAAACAAAAAAAAGATCTATAGGTTAGGTACTGTCTGTCTATCTGGCTATGTAGGTAATTTGAAGCTATTTAGGTAGTTATAATAAAAAATAAAAATATTTTCAAAAAACCCGACTGTGATTTTAGTTCAATTATTGAATTCATGCCACCAACTGCATCAGACTACTTGAAAAGTGACTTGTTTGGAACTTTTAAGTTGTTTTTTACAGACGGGTTTTTTTTATGTATTCAATTTTTTATTTTCGAACTTTTAGTGAGTTATATTTTTGGAATCGCCTCCTCGAACCCTTTATTTTGATACCCCACTTAATAAAGTCCGTCGAGTTTAATTTTTTTCTTCTTTATAATACGTCTGGTTGTCGCCATATTGTATTTTGATTACTGTCATGTCTTTAGTAGCACTCGCAAGGTTAAGACGAATCAAATGACGTAAGAATTGTCAAAATTGGCGCACGCGTTTGGTCTCTAAAGCGCCACAAAGCACATAGTCTTTGCGTCGCGCGGTCGGGTTAAACAATTTTGCTTAGCTAAGAGGTGGTAAGGTAGTCAAAAAAAGTGTATCATTGGTACCTGTACTAATGAAAAACATTGTATCACAGGTACCGGGTAAATTAATCGTACTTATCCGAATACTTCAAGGATATTTATCATTCATAGTATTAGGTATATGACTATCTATAAGATTTTTTATTGATATTATCTTTTTTATCAATAAATAACAATTAAAGTCTGACTTTAATGAGATTGATCAGATTAGAGTAAAAAAAACATTAATGTAGTGCAATGGCTGATTGTAAGATTGTAACACACCGCTGTCGTCCTCAGGCTAAAGTGTCGTTATCTGACATTCGGCGGGTTTTCGTTTTTTGATGCCACGTTAATATAACCAGCCAAAATCTCTCTATCGATTTCTCTAACCGGTATTTTTCTATAATAATAATAATAATGACTCGGCTGTCATTGTGCCGATAGTCGTTACCGCCAATGGCCTGATGGCCTAAAGCCTCGACGACCACCTGTCGAAGCGGTCGTTGCGCGGTTGGATCAAGGGCCTGATTCAGAAGGCAGTACTCCTTGATACGGCTCGCATTGTGAGGAGGTTCCTGTCTCAGGAGCCCTAACCAACGGTAGCTTGGACCCTGCTCCCGATACCGGTGGACTATTATTTTTTATATGTTTAAATGTTTTTTATATGTTTTCTTTTAAAAATATTTAAAAATGTAAATCACACATATTGTGTAAAAATAAATATACGAAATAATAATTTCATTTATTTCAAGCTTTAGACCCATATAAAATTCAAAAACATACACATACATTCAAAAATTTAAATTACACTCGTCAATAAAAATAAATAACAGATGCCAAATAAATTCAAAGATGTCACTTGATTTCTAGGCAATACTTCGCTGCTTTTTAAACACACTTGTACGAGTATAAGCATCACTTGTAACTATAAAACTATGTAAACAAATCTTAGAAGTTAAATTTGGCCCACTTCCCGGTTTCTGATTAAACTGAAATTTTATATGTTTAGTTTAGATGACAATGCATGGTTAGCTAAGTGACGTCATTCTAAATTTAATATGGCGGACTCCCAAAGATGGCGGACTAGTTTTGTATGCATTCGTTACCAAATGAAAGGGTTTTCTGAGAACACGAAATATAACTTCACCTGTAACTATGTGGCCATGGTACGGAGCGAGAGGGAATGAGAAGCAGTCTCCGCCTTCTGCGAAGCAGTAATGCTCGCGAAGACGGAGGCGGGACGCGTGAGGGAAGCTCAACGGAGTGGCCCTCACGGCCCCGGCCGCTACCACCGCTGGAGAGGTACTGGGCGTACTGGGCGTAGGACGTCGCGAGACGATCTCCGGTCACCGTAGACCCGGGCCTGCGGACGGCGAGCAGTGGGTAGCTCGCCGTCCGATCAGCACCAGGCCCGTGAGTCGGCGGCGCGTAGTGTTCCACGTGGGCTTCAAAGAGATGAGTGTCAGCCACCACTGACGGGGCCCACCGTGGCCGGTGCCTGCATGCCTAGGGGTAGCGGATAAATTCTGAAAATGAGTTAACGTACCCTTGGACACTCAGGCAGTGAACGAACAGGGGTGGGTTTTAGTCAGTCAGTAAGTCATTGGATGATTGCCCAACTACAAAAAAAAAAAAAACTGTAACTATGTAAAAAAATCGAAGAAGTTAAATTTGACCCACTTCCTGGTTGCCGATTGAACTGAAATTTTGCATACATGTTTTATTTAGACATGGTTAGCTAAGTGACGTCGTTTTAAAATCAATATGGTGGACTCCCAAAGATGACAGACTAATTATTTTTCTAGCATTTTCATGATATGCTGATCCTCAAAAACTCACCCCAGACATAAACGTACACGGTTCTCTTATTGTACTCATATATATTATATCGGAACACTTTAAGGCCCCTCTCACGGTCCAGTGGCGCCCTCATTGAATAAAAAATCGTAGCATAGCACAGAAAATAAATATTAAAAAATCCAACTTTACGTTTGTTACAAAGAGGATAAAGAATTTTTACGTTGTTAAAACAGGTCTCAAAATGTTTCGTACCCAAAGTAGTAGGCAAAAGTACCAAATCCGGCCGTTTCTGACACTTTTGCCCACTACTTTGGATACGAAACATTTTGAGACCTGTTTTAACAACGTAAAAATTCTTTATCCTCTTTGTAACAAACGTGAAGTTGGATTTTTTAATATTTATTTTCTGTGCTATGCTACAATTTTTTATTCAACTCATTGAACGGTCCACGGCTCTCACACGGCTCTCACGGTCCAGTGGCGCCCTCAGGCGCCACTGGACCGTGAGAAGGGCCTTAAAAGAGACTTTGACCTCTGAGTTTGTTTCGGTGTTTCTTCTCAGGGTAGAAAAAAAAATGTTGACGTGTAAAAGTGTTGTTAAAACCTGCTTACAAAAATGAAATCATTTATCATTATCATTTATCATGGAAATTAACGGGTTTGCTGGGAAGAATACAAAAAATAAAATGACATTACTTAAAAGCGTGTTTTAAAGTTTTTTTTTTAAATATAATATTATTGCGCGTAACTCAAAAATGGGATTTTGTCGGATAGCGGCATTACAGCTTAGACCGGTCTGTCTGTCTTGAGGTTCTATCAGCTCCATTTTGCCGCAATTTAGCACCATTTAAAACAATTTGGAAAACCTAACGTAGGTAAACCCCTTATCAATAAAATTTTCTTATCTAATTAGATTTTGTAATTAAGTCTAATCTTTGTTTTAATACATCAAGTTAATTCTAGTTAATTCCAAGATTAACGTCTATATTATCTTTGAAACTTATTTTTGGTGATAGATTTTTCCATTTAGGTAGGCATTTTTAATACATAACATGCATAAGGTTGATTGAATACTAGGTAGCTACATAAACTTACTAAAATTAAAGGATGAATCATGTTACACCGTGCGGCCACCGAACATCGGCCCCGTCGGCACGTCCACCGGGCTAGTCATTCATGCTACACCGGGCTGTCACCGTGCCGCCACCGGGCCCCGGCCGGGGCACGGCCGGGGCACGTCCGTGGCACGGCCAAGCATGGAACAGTTCATACAAAAAGTATACTATAGATATATGACCGTGCAATTGTTCGACCGGCAATTGTTTCCCGGCCGGGGCACGGCCGGGGCACGTCCGAGCCCGGTGCACACGTTCATGTTACACCGTGTCGCCACCGGGCCGAGCCCTGGCCGTGCCCCGGCCGTGCCTCGGGGGTGCCTCGGCCGTGCCCCGGCCGTGGCACGGCCGCGGCCTGGTCTAGCATGAATCACTTCATACAAAATGTATGCAACAATCTTTGACCGTGCCGCGGCCATGCCACGGCCGGGGTACGGCCCGGTAGCGACACGGTGTAACGTGAATCATCCTTAAGTTGGTTAAAATAGACAAAGACCTGTTACAGCCCACACCCTCTCACAGAGAGAAGGCCTGAGTCGCAGCAGTGGCTATTTATTACAATGGACCAATATTTCACTCCTAGCCCATTTGTGTTTTCCTAGGATACCTGCTGTTACTCATTTGCTTTTTTGAAGTGAAAACTTCTTTAAGCGCGTTAGTCATTTTTGAGATAGGAAAAAAACAATTGAACTAGCGTCCTGTTACCGACACCGCTACGAGATCCGCGACGAGTGCTACGACGCGTAGCACTCGTAGCGGATTGAAGTGAAAGTTTCTTTAGGCGCGTTGGGCATTTTTGTTCAAGTTTTCACTTTTGTCGGCACTCCCGGAGTGCCACTGATTTTTTTTTGGCTTCGCACAGTTTGAGCATGTAGCCAATGCCACGTAGTTTGCCTTTTTTTCAGTTTATTTAAGAAATATATATATACGTTAAATTGCATATTTTGCTGTTCTTAACAATGCTTTTCTTTTTATTTTTCAGGGCCGCTACACTGGCCTCCAGAGTAAGTAAACTACTTAAATACTCTTTAATATTGTCCAGAAAGTTTATAAAATATCTTAGCCTAACTAAATTTCTTTAACTCGACGCTGTCCTTACCATTTCAATTATTTGTTTATATGGCATTTTCTTTGTATCCTGTTGCCTCATTAACTCGTCGCTCGCCCAATTAGCAGACACAATAGATTTAAATTGTTATCTGCACACATATTTTTATTGGTATGCTATCGACGTGTGTGAAGAGTTATGGAGACGATTCACCATGACGCTACGTACCATATAAAAAAAAAAACTTAAACCGAACATTACTCAAATATCCCAGCCTGTTATACAAAGTTTTTTAACAATACAACAAAAATAAACCCCGGTTATAGAACTTGTAAAAAACCTACTTTAATGCCAAGTTCCACAAAATTTCAATATATTACAACTTGTAACAAATTGAGATTTTGACAAGTAAACGGGTGCTTAATTCACATAGTTACTGATCATTCTTTCTCCCTCAGGCACCCGCTCCTTAGCGGCTCCGGGCGAGAACCCCTGGGTGGTGCACCTGCGCATAGCCGTCCGCACCTCGGGCCTGCTCAACACCTGCGCTGGATCCCTCATCGACAACAGATGGGTGCTCACCGCTGCCAGCTGCGTCACCGAGTATGTTACCTTACTTTACTAAGCTTACGTAATGTAACACCTGTACTCAGTGGCAGAAGTTTTAGTATAACTGCGTTTAGCCAGTCCTGGAAGAGTTGGGGCCGATTTCACCAATTCTAAACGCCCTGTTTTCGACGTTTAATCCGTCAGGCCCCTCGCGTCTCCTTAAGGAGACGCGACAATAGGTTTTTAATTGTGTCTGCTAATGAGGGGCTCGCATAAGGGTCTACTACAGGCCAAGTGGCGCCCTCATTGAATAAAAAATCGTAGCATAGCATAGAAAATAAATATTAAAGAATCCAACGTCACGTTTGTTACAAAGAGGATAAAGTATTTTTACGTTGTTAAAACAGGTCTCAAAAGGCAAAAGTACCAAAAACGGCCGTTTTTGGCGCTTTTGCTTACTACTTTGGATACGAAACATTTTGAGACCTGTTTTGTTTGTATTCAATGAGGGCGACTCTTGGGCCCGTAGTAGGGCCTTAAACGCATTTAACCGCTGTCATAAAGCTGAAGAGTTTGTTTGTTTGTTTGGTTGAACGCGCTAATCTCAGGAACTACTGGGTTGAATTGAAAAAATATTTTTGTGTTGAATAGACCATTTATCAAGGAAGGCTATAGAACATCACGCTGCTACTAACAGGAGCGAAGCATAAATGAAAAATGTGGCAAAAACGGGGAAAAAAAATCCTTTTGAGAGCTTCAGTTGCGTGTGCTGCGTAAACGGTTAAAGTTACGCAAAAATTATGTATGACGGAATTGTTCTACTTTTAAAGTTCTAAAAAAAAGTCTACGACACCATATGTCTATCTTTTAAGGTTAACTCACTATAATCTTTTTTATGGTTTTTATTGAAGTTATACTTCTTTAGGCGCGTTATGAAAAAATTATGAGATTGAAATTTTAAGATGTGCGCGCATCACTGTCATACAAAATTCACAGGTTGAAGTTAGCTAGAACCAACCACCACCCTGAAGTTAGCTATGGTCTGTGGTTCATGAAGAATGATTGTTTTACTTTGTGACAGTTTGGTTTTTTATATTGTTACGTCAAAGAAGTATAAATTCTTACGTGCATACTTATGTACACACACACTTTTTTTTTACGCTAAGCTTAGTTCAGTAAAACTTAGTTTATAAAGCGAATGGTGAAATCGGCCCTTAGAAGAAACTCCAGTGTTATTGGGAGCGAGCGAGATTATCTGACGCTGATGGCTTTTGAATTCAGCCAGCTGAGATAACTCAGTTTGATCTCTTAACTACCATTGGCATATTATTTTAATCTTTTTTTTACCCGACTGCCTCAGAAGTAAGGTAATGTTTTTCGAGAGTATGTATGTAATGTATGTCAATAGACATACATTACATACATACTCTCGCCGTTTAGGCTACAGCGCGTGCCAGCCAAGGAAATATTCCTTGGCTGGCACGCGCTGTAGCCTAAACGGCTGGATGGATTTCAACAAATGAAAAAAAAAACTCATAAAATTTAACTCACAAAAATAAAACTCACTAAAATATAAATCACTAAAATATAACTCACAAAAATATAACTCACTAAAATATAACTCACTAAAATGTTAGAAATAAAAAATTGAAAATAAAAAAAAAACCCGACCACAAAAACTACTAATAAATACAAAGGGTATGTGTTTATTAGTAGTTTTTGTGGTCGGGTTTTTTCCTATCCCTTGCGTCGCGCAGTCACTTTTCAAGCAATCTGATGCAGTTAGTGGCATTACATCTGTGATTGAACTAAAATAAATACTACTAACTGCATCATAGACTGCTTGAAAAGTAACTTGTTTGTAACTTTTTAGTTGTTTTCGGGTTTTTAAATGTTTTAAAAAAAATTAAAATTGTAATAGAATTGCTTAATATAAGCCATAAAAAATATGTAACCAGATTTTTTTTATACATAACATACTTAGGAGCTTGTGGCTAAAGTAATAACAGCCGCAGGGGTCGATCCATCAGGTTAAGCTACGCTTACCGAGGTTGGTTCATGGATGGGTGACCATCTTTACTTAGCGAGACTCCTCTGTGCCTCGGATAGTACGTTAAACCGTTGGTCCCGGCGGTCAATCGTGGATCTTTGACAGTCGTTACGGGTAGTCAGAAGCCCAAAAGTCTCACATTCAGTCTTACCAAGGGGTATCGTATTACCCAGTAACTGGGTTGTGGAGGTCACATAGGCAGTCGCTCCACGTAAAATACTGGCATTCAGCTGCATCCGGTTAGACTGGTAGCCGACCCCAAGATAGTTGGGCAAATGCGCGGGCAGATTGATTGACTTAGTTTAAAAGAGTGTCCATGGAGTTTCCTGCACGCTCTTCTCTTTAAAGATCTACGCTTTGGAATGTGCAATTAGCTTCATCTTTCTGACTGACCGACTTCTTGGCAATAATTAAAAGTGCCTGTAAATGGTTTATTTGAAATAAAATGCTTTGAATAGATAAGTTTTGGACCGTCTTTCCTCACTGTCCTGAGTTCAAGTCTGCAAAAGTGTTACCCATTGGGTATTCTTTTTACCTGACTGCGCGACGCAAGGGAGGGTAATGTGTTTATCAGCTTATGTATGTATGCATGTATGTTCCTTTGTGGCACTATGGAGAGCAAACGCGTGGGCCGATTTTGATAATTCTTACGTCATTTGATTCGTCTTAATCTTACGAGTGCTACTAAAGCCATGATAGTAATCAAAATACGATATGGCGACAGCCAGACGCCATATTGTGAAAAAGAATAAAACTGAAAGTCGACGACCTAAATTAAGTGGGGTATCAAAGTAAAGGATTCGAAAAGGCGATTTTAAAAATATAACTCACTAAAATGTAGAAAATAAAAAGTTGAATATTTTCAAATAACCCGACTGTAAAAAACAACTAAAAAGTTCAAAACAAGTCTCTTTTCAAGCAGTCTGATGCAGTTGGTGGTTTGAAATCAATAAAAAAAAAAAAAGCCTTTTATTTCATGCAACAAAAAATATAAAATCACAGTTTTTTTACTTTAAAAAATATGTAACAATTTAATTTCAATAAAACAATGACGATGGAAAGAGGCCCGACGGGATGACTATAATGCCTTGGAAGATGGGTAGGCCTTTGGTGTGGGATGCAACATGTGTCGACACCCTTGCGCCATCTCATCTTCTTAGCACAGCGGGCTGTGCTGGGGCGGCTGCTACAGGTGCAGAAAACCTCAAACGGCGCAAATATAACAACCTTATTGGTAGTTATATGTTTGAGCCGTTTGGGGTTGAAACACTAGGACCATGGGGTCCGAGTTTTCCGTGACATCAGCAAACTTTTAGTCAACTCTTCACGTGACCAGAGGGCTGGCCTTTTTTTCGGCCAACGAATCAGCATTGCCATTCAACGTGGCAATGCTGCCAGCGTTCTGGGCACTTTTCCCATTGACAGCGAGGTGGAAGAATTTTTTGATGCCCAATGAGCTTTACTACTACCGGATTTTTTATGCCTCTTGTACATATTTTATTTATTAAGTTATTTATTAGTTTAGTATAATATGTATTGTAGTTATAGTCTGATAAATAGTCATCTAATATGTTATTGTTTAAGTATTTGTGGTGAAATAAACACTGATCAAAATGAAAAAAAATAAAAAATTAAAATAAAACATAGTTTTAAATCAATAATTTAAATTTAGTTTGAAATCAATAATTGAACTAAAAAAAACTGCCACCTACCGACTGCACCGACTGCTTGAAAAGAGACTTTTTTAGGAAATTCTCAGTAACAGCGCGCTGTACTGAACATTGTTTTGGGAAGGCTCGCTTGCTGTTTAACATAATCAGTGTTCAAAGTAATGAAATGGGTTTGTTTTGTTATAAATATGGCTCAAAACACCTACGCTCATACTAAAAGCTCCGTTTCCCCTTTAGTGCTAGTTTCATCTGGATACGTTATGGCACTGTGAACGTGGCCTACCCATCCCTGGTGACTGAGACCTCCTTGGTCCGCATCGACCCCACCAACACCGTCGGCCTCGTCGACATCAACAGAATCGTACAAACAACCGGTAAGTACTCTAAAACAAAGATTGAGGATTGTTAAGCTGTAAATTTTCATACAAAAAAAACTTTTTAACAAAAAAATTAACCGACGAAAAAGAACTAAAAAGCAAAAAATAAATAAACCTTTTAAAGTCTTGAGTAATGAGCATATTTATCTACATAAAATATCAAATTTTATATAAACTAATTTTGAGTCGGCGCCAAACAACAATCTGATTATTAAATATCTAAATTTTATAAGTACTTACAAATGAAGAAGGCTGTAAGTAGGTAATTAATCATTTTAATAATTGGCGCCGACTCAAAATTAGTTTATATAAAATTTGATATTTTATGTAGATAAATATGCTCATTACTCAAGACTTTAAAAGGTTTATTTATTTTTTGCTTTTTAGTTCTTTTTCGTCGGTTAATTTTTTTGTTAAAAAGTTTTTTATTTTATGATTTTTTGTGGCTCGCATCATCTTTTAACACTCTGAGGCTAATTTCTAATCCTCCATAATTCCTCTTGCCACTGAGCTGATGATGTAACCATTCTTCCATGAAGTTTCCAGGATATTGACCAGTTGAGGTTACCTCCAATATTGTAAAGACGTCTTTTTTCAAAGCATATTATGTGGTATTTGTCACTAAAACCAGTTTGATATCTAACTTATATTGTGTAGGAATGGTATGGTTTCCATCATCAGCTCAGTTTCAGGATGTGATGATTCCTAAATGCAAATACCTCTTTTTTTATTTTTGGGGGTGGGAAATCATCTTATGACTTCTTCCGCTCTAGGGTGGAGCGGAAGGGCGTGTCAGACTCTTACTGACTAAAACCCACCCCTGTTCCTCCCTGCCCTACGTGCCCAGGGGCGAGGTAACTCTTTCGAATTTATCCTCAACCCCCGGGCAGGCATTGGCCGTGGCAGGCCCCGTCCTTTGCTGACAACTCTTTGAGGCGCGCGTGGAACACTACGCGCCGTCGACTCTCGGGCCCGGTGCTGATCGGGCGGCGAGTTATCCACTACTCGCCGTCCGCAGGCCCGGGTCTACGATGGCCGGAGATCGTCTCGCGGCCCCTGGCGTCTCCTGCGGCGGCTGCGGCTGAGGGCGCTAGGGCGACTCGGCTGTTGTTGAGTCTCCCTAACGTATGCCGCCTCCCTCTTTGCGAGCATTACTGCTTCGCAGAAGGAGGAGACGGCTTCCCATTCCCTCTCGCTCCGTACCATGGCCTGAACCAGGGCACGGCGCGAGAGGTCGCTGCCGCCTATCGCATCCACGAGGACACGGCGGTGCTCTGCCCAAGCGGGGCAAACCTCCACCGTATGCTCCACCGTGTCCTCTGGGCGATCCTCGCAGTGGAAACACCTAGGGGTCACCTCCGCCTTGATCCGACACAGGTACCTCCCGAAACAGCCATGTCCGGTGAGGACCTGCGTCAGGCGGAAGGTGAGGGCGCCATGGCGCCTCTCCAGCCACTCCTCAAAGAGGGGCACTACCGCCGCGATGGTGGCATGCCCAGCGCTGGGTTGTGAAAGTCGCTCTCTCCATGTCACCATGAAATCCTGTCGGAGCTCTGTCTGCCGAGCCGCGAGGTGTCGCGGCAGATACCTGATTAAGTTATGAAAAGTAAACAGAAACAATATTCGTGCCCAATTTTTGAGGTTCTCTCTCAATTTTTTCAGGATCCCATGATCAGATCCTAATGTCCTTGACATGGGACCACCCTTGAGGTATACCCTATCTAAGAAAAGTAAAATCATCAAAATCGGTTCATAAATAACGGAGTGAGGGCCGAACATACATATAGAAACGCTAAACGTATCCACAATTTTCGTGGTTTTCTCTCAATTTTATCAGGATTCCAGTGTCACATCCTGACTTCCTTGACATGGGACCACCCTTGAGATATACCCTATCTAACAAAAGAAGAATAATCAAAATCGGTTCATAAATAACGGAGTGAGGGCCGAACATACATACAGAAACGCTAAACGTGCCCACAATTTTCGAGGTTTTCTTTCAATTTTATCAGGTTTCCACTGTCAGAGCCTGACTTCCTTGACATGGGACCACCCTTGAGGTATACCCTATCTAACAAAAAAAGAATAATCAAAATCGGTTCATAAATGACGGAGTGAGGGCTGAACATACACAAAAAAAAAAAAAAAAAAAAAAAAAATATATATACGGTCGAATTGAGAACCTCCTCCTTTTTTTCGTCGGTTAAAAAGCGATAACGTTTTTCCAATAGTAATTTTGCAGTCCAATTTTCATATTTTTTGGAAATGTTGTAGATATAATGAAAAACTAGGTTCGTAAGTTTTTATTTTAAAGAAATATTGCGAACGATATAAGTTATTAGCATCTAAATATCTATATTTTTGACTTAAAAACTTCCTCGAGCGTTTTTTTTTTATAAAAAAAAACTGATTTACTTTAAAAAAATGAAAACGTGCAGACCTAGATTAAGGTATATTGAATCTAATGAGACGAAAATTGTCTCATTTCGTAAAGGTTAAGGTTTTTTTTTTTTTGAAAATGTTATCGCCCGAAACAATATTTCAAAAATGAAGTGTAGGTAATTGCCTCTAAGACTTGCAAATTTCTCTTGCCGGATCAGCACCAGGCCCGTCGACGGCGCGTAGTGTTCCACGCGCGCCTAAAAGAGATGATTGTCAGCTACCACTGACGGGGCCCATCGTGGCTGGTGCATGCCTAGGCGTAGCGAATCAAGTCTTAACATAAGTTACCGCACCCCTGGGCACTCAGGCAGGGAAGGAACCGGGGTGGGTTTTAGTCAGTAAGATTCTGCCCTCCCGCTCCACCCAGAGCGGCAGATTTCCTACCCTACAAAAAAAAAAAAAACGTATCGGCGCTTCAGAATTCTCTTACAGTCTCAAACCCAATTCTCATTATTTTGTTGTGTTGTGTCGTGACGCAGTGTTAGCCAATAAGCAAAAACTCGTTGTAATTTTTTTTTTTTTGTGGGGTGGGAAATCATCCAATGACTTCTCCCGCTCTGGGTGGAGCGGGAGGGCGTGTCAGACTCTTGCTGACTAAAACCCACCCCTGTTCCTTCCTGCCCTTAGTGCCCCGGGGGGAGGTAACTCTGTTTCGAATTTATCCTCAACCCCCGGGCAGGCATCGGTCATGACGGGCCCCGTCCTAATTGCTGACATCTCTTTGAGGCGCGCGTGGAACACTACGCGCCGTCGACTCTCGGGCCTGGTGCTGATCGGACGGCGAGCTACCTATTACTCGCCGTCCGCAGGCCCGGATAACTCGTTGTGATATGTCGTAAGTTTTGCATAGACATTGTTCTACAGATAATACTATCTACACGTTTAAAATTGTATAGTAAATGGTCGTTGCATCGCTGTCGCATTGTCGCGCCGCACCTGTCTGAAAGACCCGTTATTCGTTCTAAAAGACTTCTCCATGGAACATTGAAGGATCTGTCCCATGCAATCCCAGATGAGGGAGAAAATGTATAGAACAAAAAAAAAAACATCCCGGTAGGCAGGTTTCAACACAGTCATATTATGCGGACAATTTATTATTAAACAAACACTGGCATCCAGTATGGTTCTGCGGTCTTTTTTCTCAAATTCAATTTAGTTGTAAACTTGGTGATGGCGCACCGGCCGGCGGCCGGACTCGACCCAGTTTGGTTAACAAATATTTCGATTTCTCATATTGGACGCTGTTTTAGGTTTCCTCTCTGCACCGTTTTTTAATTCACACTAAGAATATACTAGAAGGACTACACGTTTTGGATCGTAGAATTAATTACAAGGTGTTACTCTTCGGTAAAAATACATACCTGCTTACCGCATTAGCTGACATACTAGATCAGTGGTTCGTTATGTAACCAAACGCGCCCCCCTCTGTTCTCAAATCACTACGGCCGCCTTCTAACTTGATTTGGTAACATTCAGGAAGCTCATGAAGGTGGTTGGGATGAAGAAATTTTTCTAATACCTTCTTAGTCGCGCGCCTCGCACCTCACCGGTTGGGAGATTGGTCGCTAAATGATAGAAAGTCGATGAGTCGGGTATACATTGGACCCTGTGTAAAACGACAGAAAGCAACCTAATTCACTATCTTATTAAAATAACACAAATTTCCGCAAATAAAATCTACAGCTCTAGTCTCTTCGTTCAATTAGAACGTTTTGCCGAAAGCAATCGTCCGATTAATAAAGGCGTGTAGAGAGTTACCACTGTCTACGGTTCGTTCTCACGACGGACCGGCCGGACCGTTTGCTAAATTTTAATTAAGGTTCCCGGTCTGCGGGTTGTTTTCTGATGATGTAGTTACTGTTCCTACGTTGCTTTTTGCGAAATTTCGGCTAACGAGGCGATTTTATCACTACTTTTTTGGTTAGGTTAGGATTAGAGGCAAATGTTGGTACCGTTTTATCTTAGAACATTTCTTGGTTTTGAAGAATATGTGATTCTTCTTTACTGTGGATTTTAAGGTGGGTTCACATTTGTTTATTTGCACTTCTAAGCATCATTGTCAGATACGAGGCAAATAATGCCACGAAGTGGACCCATTTCTAACATTGTTTTGGTACTAATTTGGCTTAGGAAATCGTCTATCAACACCTTCGATCAACAGCATTTTTTTGCTACAAATGCTTAAAGATTTTAGATACAAATAATGACAAATTAATGATTGTTTACAGATGATATCGGACTTATCACCCTCGGTCGTAAGGTCGGAGAATCCGCCAATGTCTGCGCATACGGTGGCCGAGACGGTGAGTACCTGTCCCTAGTAGATTCAGCAGCCCACAGGCTAAGCTTTGCTCGTGTGTCTTCTTGGCACTTACTATCCTATTTTTCCAGGCCCTGGTGAAGTATTGAATTGCTATGGTGTCGTAGTTTCCGAGGACGATGAAGGCCTTACTGTCAACAGTGATGATTTCGAGGCTAGCGAAGTAAGTTAATTTGCCAGTTAGCAAGTAGGTTCTAGGTAGGTAGGTGTTATAGGCGACAGTCCCTCTCATCATCATCTTCCTGCCCTTATCTCACTGCATCCAGTTCAGGCGGACCACTTACTGTATCAGCCGTGGCAAGACACAGAGAGACTTTATAATACCGTTACTTCTTATGTGCATAAATGCATATTCATTTGTTTTGTTTGCGGTTTAAAGTAATTTTAGTACTGTGTCTCTTTTCTTTTCTTGTCCATATTTCTACTAATGACTTCTGTAATATGCTCCAATATCTAGTATGGGTATCACGGTTGACTCCTAAAAAACTATTTTTAACCGACTTCGAAAAAGGAGGAGGTTCTATGTTCGACTGTATGTATGTTTTATGTGTATCCGCCGATTTCTCTGCCAATTGAAGACCGATTTTCAAAATTCTTTTTTTACAGCGCTTTTTGAAAAACTGAACAAAAACGAAAAATACGTATACCTAGATGACGTTTTGGTGTTCTCAAATTACGACTATGTTTTAATTCGACGTTCCATGTTATTGGGGTTTTTAGTTCTGGGTTCTAAAACTAAAAAGTGAAAAATAAAAACACTTTTTTACAAAAAAAAAAACAACCAGCTTCCAAAAAAAAATACACTATAAATTATCTTAAAATTTCGGAAGTGGGTGTCAAATAACGAAGAAATAAAATACAAACACCGACTTCCGAAATTAAAGTTATTTTTTAATTTTTAGTGTATTTTTTTTTGGAAGTCGGTTGTTTTTTTTTTGTAAAAAAGTTTTTTTTCTCTTAGTTAGATTATCTACCAAAAAATATAGCGTTAAATATTTCACGCTTTGATGAAATTGTTACCTAGAAGTGACAAATGATAAATGATATTTAAATCACAAGCACTCCTGAACTTTGATATTTTTTATTGATTTTTGATAATCTAATTGACGGAACAAACAGAATTATTCTATTTAATAAAAAGATAAATCAGAAGATACCTACTACTAAACGATGATATTAAGATGATTACCAGGAATGCAGGCAATGATGTGTTTGGTTTCAGTACGACCTCGGAGCTGCTCTGGTCAGTGACGGCGCTCAAGTCGGTGTCCTCGTCGACGCGTCCGGTAGTAAGAGTAGTGAGTATCAAACTTTATTACTTTGTAATAGAGTTTATTTCTTTGCGACCTAGCTTCACAGATATTCTTTTTAGGGTTCCGTACCCGAAGGATTCAAACGGAGCCCTATTTTTGTCACTCACGTGTCCGTCTATCTGTCTGTCCGTCCGTCGTCTGTCACAAAATTTTGTTACGAAGTTTTTTTTCAACTTCCCATTGACCTATGGGTGATAATTTTTATTATAACGTATACTTATTTTACTAACAAAGGTACGGAACCCTTAATGTGCGAAATTCGATACGCACTTGGCCTGTTTTTTATTTTTGCAAAATATTTGTAGCCTAATGAATGACTTAGGTACTAAACAGGGTCAGAGAACATTCTTACAACACGATATTGTCAATGAAGCCATTACATGACTTGGAATTTATAGCACTTTTACTCTTGTATTTCAGTGCACAAAAAAAAAAAAAACACTAAAACGCAACCTCGTTGTTCTAATAGTCGCAAGCGGTAGCATTCTGGAGTCTTGGATTGTGCCCATATGTTGCGATGGCAACAGGCTCGACCCCAATTATATGGGACCTATACCGGGGAATTCTGGAGTTATGTTAAAAACAGATTCAATTTCTTAAGCCTATGTTATATTTCCAGAATTCGTTCGCACCGCTGCCTACGCAGAATGGATTTCGGGGGAGACCGGACTCAACTTCAACTCAGAGGCCGCCCAAGAGGTCGCACCTGAAGCCGTCCACTTCGTCTAAAAAGTCTCATCAACATCACAGCTCGAAAGTTTCCTAAACTTGGTTCTCCGATCCAAAACTGGTCCTAACCTGATCTTTTGGTCCAACTTGGGTTAATTAAAGTTCTGAACCACTTTTTTAGGAGTTCTTGGTCAATGTTCCCCAAAGTTTCGCAACGGGAAAATCGAGTCTTTAAATTTCCAACGGTCTAAAGGCTTTTTACTATATGGACGCGCTGTTTTCGAGTTGTATTACATAATTATTGTAATAAATAATTTTACTAAATAAATTGTATGTGTTTTATTTTTGTAACATAGGTTGTTTTATTTGTGAGATATTTTAATCGGACTAACATAACAGATAGGTATTTACATATAAAATCTCTCAGGCCTCATCAACGATATTACTCGTATTATTGATCATCGATTTATCAATGATATTAGTACTGTATACTGTTGCGATTTATAACTTTTATAGGCGATGATTGTTGGGCGGAGAAAATTGACGTTTTGGTCTCCTCCAATTACGAGGATGTCCAAATTCCATGTTCCATTTTATTGGGGTTGTCAATTTGGGCATAAATTTAATATTTAGCTTTAGTTCTGGGGTATAACAACTAAAAAGTGAAAAATAAAAAAAACTTTTTTACGAAAAATACAACCGACTTTCAAAAGAGTCCTTAAAAAAGTTTTCTTGTCCACATTTCTACTGACGACTTCTGTCATATGCTCTAATATCTAGTATAGGTATCACGGAGGTAGGTAGTTACCTAATTAGTTTGTTAGCTGAATAATTTACTTATATGATAAGAATATTGGCATTTTTATTACTGCCAGTTTATAACCACGATTTCTAAATTAAGGTTAGGAGGTCAACAAACCTTATTATATTGCAAAATTTACATTAATTTCTAGTGCGTGTGGATTTCGCAAATTCACATGATAAGTTTTTAACCGACGAAAAAAAGGAGGAGGTTCTCAATTCGACCGTATATATATTTTTTTTTTTTTTTTTTTTTTTTTTTTTTTGTGTATGTTCAGCCCTCACTCCGTCATTTATGAACCGATTTTGATTATTCTTTTTTTGTTAGATAGGGTATACCTCAAGGGTGGTCCCATGTCAAGGAAGTCAGGCTCTGACAGTGGAAACCTGATAAAATTGAAAGAAAACCTCGAAAATTGTGGGCACGTTTAGCGTTTCTGTATGTATGTTCGGCCCTCACTCCGTTATTTATGAACCGATTTTGATTATTCTTCTTTTGTTAGATAGGGTATATCTCAAGGGTGGTCCCATGTCAAGGAAGTCAGGATGTGACACTGGAATCCTGATAAAATTGAGAGAAAACCACGAAAATTGTGGATACGTTTAGCGTTTCTATATGTATGTTCGGCCCTCACTCCGTTATTTATGAACCGATTTTGATGATTTTACTTTTCTTAGATAGGGTATACCTCAAGGGTGGTCCCATGTCAAGGACATTAGGATCTGATCATGGGATCCTGAAAAAATTGAGAGAGAACCTCAAAAATTGGGCACGAATATTGTTTCTGTTTACTTTTCATAACTTAATCAGGTATCTGCCGCGACACCTCGCGGCTCGGCAGACAGAGCTCCGACAGGATTTCATGGTGACATGGAGAGAGCGACTTTCACAACCCAGCGCTGGGCATGCCACCATCGCGGCGGTAGTGCCCCTCTTTGAGGAGTGGCTGGAGAGGCGCCATGGCGCCCTCACCTTCCGCCTGACGCAGGTCCTCACCGGACATGGCTGTTTCGGGAGGTACCTGTGTCGGATCAAGGCGGAGGTGACCCCTAGGTGTTTCCACTGCGAGGATCGCCCAGAGGACACGGTGGAGCATACGGTGGAGGTTTGCCCCGCTTGGGCAGAGCACCGCCGTGTCCTCGTGGATGCGATAGGCGGCAGCGACCTCTCGCGCCGTGCCCTGGTTCAGGCCATGGTACGGAGCGAGAGGGAATGGGAAGCCGTCTCCTCCTTCTGCGAAGCAGTAATGCTCGCAAAGAGGGAGGCGGCATACGTTAGGGAGACTCAACAACAGCCGAGTCGCCCTAGCGCCCTCAGCCGCAGCCGCCGCAGGAGACGCCAGGGGCCGCGAGACGATCTCCGGCCATCGTAGACCCGGGCCTGCGGACGGCGAGTAGTGGATAACTCGCCGCCCGATCAGCACCGGGCCCGAGAGTCGACGGCGCGTAGTGTTCCACGCGCGCCTCAAAGAGTTGTCAGCAAAGGACGGGGCCTGCCACGGCCAATGCCTGCCCGGGGGTTGAGGATAAATTCGAAAGAGTTACCTCGCCCCTGGGCACGTAGGGCAGGGAGGAACAGGGGTGGGTTTTAGTCAGTAAGAGTCTGACACGCCCTTCCGCTCCACCCTAGAGCGGAAGAAGTCATAAGATGATTTCCCACCCCCAAAAATAAAAAAAGAGGTATTTGCATTTAGGAATCATCACATCCTGAAACTGAGCTGATGATGGAAACCATACCATTCCTACACAATATAAGTTAGATATCAAACTGGTTTTAGTGACAAATACCACATAATATGCTTTGAAAAAAGACGTCTTTACAATATTGGAGGTAACCTCAACTGGTCAATATCCTGGAAACTTCATGGAAGAATGGTTACATCATCAGCTCAGTGGCAAGAGGAATTATGGAGGATTAGAAATTAGCCTCAGAGTGTTAAAAGATGATGCGAGCCACAAAAAATCATAAAATAAAAAACTTTTTAACAAAAAAATTAACCGACGAAAAAGAACTAAAAAGCAAAAAATAAATAAACCTTTTAAAGTCTTGAGTAATGAGCATATTTATCTACATAAAATATCAAATTTTATATAAACTAATTTTGAGTCGGCGCCAATTATTAAAATGATTAATTACCTACTTACAGCCTTCTTCATTTGTAAGTACTTATAAAATTTAGATATTTAATAATCAGATTGTTGTTTGGCGCCGACTCAAAATTAGTTTATATAAAATTTGATATTTTATGTAGATAAATATGCTCATTACTCAAGACTTTAAAAGGTTTATTTATTTTTTGCTTTTTAGTTCTTTTTCGTCGGTTAATTTTTTTGTTAAAAAGTTTTTTATTACGTAATTATTTTAGATATTCTATTCATTCTGCTGTTGTTATTTGGATCAAATTGTTATCTAAGCTGCTTACATTTTTTCGAGAACTTTTTGGATGTGAATTAGTCATCTGCCTAGCCTTTTCCCAACTATCTTGGGATCGGCTGCCAGTCTAACCGGATGCAGCTGAATACCAGTATTTTACATGGAGCGACTGCCTATCTGACCTCCACAACCCAGTTACTGAGTAATACGATACCCCTTGGTAAGACTGGTTGTCAAACTTTCGGGTTTCTGACGACCCGTAACGACTGTCAAAGATCCTCGATTGACAGCCGGGACCAACGGCTTAACGTGCTTTCCGAGGCACGGAGGAGTCTCGGTATGTAAAGATGGTCTCCCATCCATGGACCAACCCCGGCACGCGTAGCTTAACCTTATGGATCGACCCGTGCGGCTGCTATAACTTTAGCCACGAGCTCCTCATTTTTTTTAGTACTAAAATTATAATAATAATTTATTTATTTAAAGACAGCATTGGCCCAATGGTTAGTAAAAAACTTACCAACTTAGTGTGTCATAATTATTTTAAAAGTAGTAATTAAGTAATTTAAATAAAAGTAAACATTACAATTTAGAATTATAAAACCAAAATTAAAATCAAAATCAAAAATAAAAATAAAAATTACAATTACATTAAATCATAAAATAAAATACATAATTAATAATACGCCTGCCTCTGAGTCATTTGTTTGTTTGTCATCACATTAATCATATAGCAATGGTTAATGTAGGTACTGACAATCAAACCTGTTCGCAAATACAATAATAATGCAATAATGTCATAAATTAAAATTCCAAAAATAAAATAATACAATACTGTCAATAATAATTACATTTTTTTTTGTGGGTTGGGAAATCATCCAATGACTTCTCCCGCTCTGGGCCACGACATACCGTCCAGCAGTCGTGCTGGCAAGCGCTGAGCCAACGATATCGGCTATCTTTTTGCCCGCCTAACCCAAAAGAAGGGTATTGTTATTTACCTAGACGTAAAATCCAAAAACAATAATCATGATGGTAACGTTATCGAAGTAAAAACCCTAACTCTTCGATTTATCTAATCCAAACATCCGTTGGTTTCTTCAATTTCATCTATGGATTAGTTTATAAAGAGCCATGGAACACAACATTAATCGGTATTTGTATCACAGATTATAATACTCAATACTCAACACTCAATACTCAATACTTTATTGCATTCCATATGTGTTAAATAGGTGGTATAACATAATAAAATATCAATATGGACCCTGTCGGGCACAGCAAAGTAGAAGAGAGGAGAGGGCTAAGTAGTTATTCAATTAAGCAATATAAATTATTAGTTGTGGTTTATTGGGTGTATGTATAATATTATGTATATATATAAGGTTTGCGTATATAGATATATTAAATTGCTATTAATTGTAAGTAATTATTATGAAGTTCTTATATTATTATTAAATTATTCTTCTTATTCATAGATTATTTTTATTTATTATTTTAATTTAAATTTTTTTATGTATTTATATTTATATTGGGTTTTCTATTTTTCTACAAAATGTTTGGTGTAAAAGAGAGAGAAAAAGAAATTATTTTGGAATCGATTTATCATCTAAGAACTCCTTTACTGTGTAGTAAGACTTTGATTCGAGAAATCGCTTCAATTTATTAATAAATATATTTATTTTGCTTATTTCTCTAATATTTTCTGGCAACTTATTATAAATGATGGACATAACTAAAGGGCTGGTTGAGTGCATTTCCAGTCGGGATTGAGGTATATTTAATTTATTTTTGTTGTGTCGTAAAGTGTATCTAGTTTGTGTTTCTTCGCAAGTGGTATACAAATCTGGGTGTTTTCTGACAAATTTACATAACTCAAAGATATATAAACAGGGAAGTGTGAATATTTTGTGTTTTTGGAAGTATGGTTTGCAGCTCTCTGTTTGTTCAATATTGGTTATTATTCGAATTAATTTCTTTTGTAAAATAAATATAGTTTGAGAATCAGTGCTGTTTCCCCATAGCATGACCCCATAGCTAAGCCATGCTTGGGCATATGCATAGTATGTGACAATTGCAGTATGCAGGTTGGTAGTTTTTTTAATTTCACGTAGGGCATATGAAAATTTTGATAGTTTAGCTCTTATTTTCTGTATATGGGATTTCCAATTAATATGGGTATCTATAGACAAACCGAGGAGGGTAAATTCGTTAACTTGTTCTAGTTTTGTGTCATTGAATATGAAGTTAAGTTTTAATGGGGATTTTTGATGGGGATGGAAAGTAATTAGTTTGGTTTTGGTGAAGTTAATTTCTAGATTGTGGTTATTCATCCAGTTTACAGCTGTAGAAAGAAGGGAGTTTAATTTGGCGTTTATATCGTCATCGTTTTGGCATGTGGTGAGTAGAGAGATATCGTCTGCAAATAGAACACATGGTCCGTTTATAATTTTAGGAAGGTCATTTATATAAATAAGGAACAAAAGGCACCCTATTACACTACCTTGGGGAATTGACGCGTTAACTGGTTTACTGTCGGATCTAATTTTTATAATTTCATTAGTGCTGTTATCGAAATATTCTATCTCTACTAATTGTACCCTATCCTTTAGGTACGATGCAAACCATTCGTGAGCCTTACCTCGTATTCCTATCCCATGTAACTTGTCCAATAGTATTTTAAATTGCACCTTATTGTAGGCTTTAGTCATATCGAGTAGCATACCGATGGCGTAATTTTTGTTATTAATAATAGTTAAAGCCTCTTGTACGTATTTGTAGACTGCTAACGTTGTAGACCTGTTTTTTCGGAAACCGTTTTGGCAGTCGTCAAGTATCGCAAACTTTTCACAAAATGAGTAAACGCGGTCACACATAGCCTTCTCAAAGATTTTAGACGCAGTTGGTAATAGTGCGATAGGACGATAATTATTTGGGTCGGTTTTTGAATTTTTCTTGTGAATGGGTTTTATTAAACTTATTTTAAGTTGATTTGGAAAGGTACCTTCTTCGAAAGATTGATTAATTAATTTATAGAAAGGTAGGGTTAATTCGTCTGCACATTGCTTAAGAAGAAATGGGGGAAGTTGGTCTACACCATAGCTCCTTTTATTTCTTAGGTTTTTTATTATATTATTTACTTCATAGGGATCTACAGGGCTGAGAAACATGGTGTTCTCAGTGGGGTACATCACAGGGGCTCCTTTTGCTGGTGAGGTTTTCTCTCCAATAGAAGCAAAGAAGTCATTGAAAATATTAGCTATATGCTTAGGTTCAGTTATCAAGTTATTATTATCATGTAATTTTATGTTAATTTTTTCCCTTTCTAATGTTTTATTTGTTCTTTCGTTTATTATATTCCACATTGTTTTTACTTTATTTGTTGATTTTTTAATTTTATTTATATATTGTAGTTTTTTTGCTGTTATTACAGATTGCTTTAGGATTTTTTCGTATTTTTATAATATTTTGATAATACGGGATTGCTTGTTTTCATGGTAAGTATTTTAAGTAGTCTTATGTTTTTGCAAGATTGTTTAATACCCTTAGTTAGCCAGTACTTCTTATAGGTCGTTTTAATTTTAATTTTTTGCAGCGGAAAACACGCATTTAAAATATTATTTACTATGTTATTAAACGCAGTGTAGTTTTCATCTATATTTTTATTTGATACTATTATTTCATTCCAATTTTGGTTTTTTAATTCGGATTTAAATTTTTCTACATTTTGGGTACTATATAATCTATTTTTCGTGAACCAATTTGTTTTTTTATTGCTGTCACTGAATAATTTCATGTGAAAGATGGTTGCACAGTGGTCTGACAGATCTAATTCTTCTACAGTAGTATAATTATTTTTATAATTAAAATTTGTAAAAATTAAGTCTAAGCATGTTGAGGTAGTTTGTGAGATACGTGTGGGGACTTTAATATGTTGTATGAATTTATGTTCCAACATTAGATCTAAGAATAAGTTAGTTTTTAAGCAGCTGTCTAAGATATTTATATTTAGGTCTCCACCTAATATCACATTATATTTTGAATACTTATTACTAATATAATACATAATTTCTTTTAATTGGCGAGTAAATACTTCCTCCTCTTTTCTATTCCAATAAATAGTAACTATAAGTATATTTTCTTTAAGTAATTCTATTGCACATACTTCTATACAAAACTCTACAGACATATTACTAATATCACAAATTTCTTTGTACTCTAAATGGTTTTGTAACAAGATACAGACGCCGCCACCTTCTCGAGTACGGCGACAGTAAGATGCTGCAATTTTGTAGCCGCTAAAATTTAAATTTTCCAATTTTTCTGGTGATAGCCAAGTCTCACATAGGCATATAGCATTATAATTATATTGTTCTTTCGTGAAGGAAGGCTTCAAGTAGATGTTGCTTGTTATAGATACTTTGCATGTTTTGATATAAAATTTTAAATTGTTGTTCTGTAGTTTCGAAATGAATTATTTTTATTATATTCGATGTTATTAGGTTTGTAGTGTTTTGAAGTGAGGGTATGAATTTCGTCGTTGTTTATTTGTTCGTTTCTTTCGGAGCTTTTCGCGTATAGTGTCGTCTCTTTGGTCGCCGGTTCACTAGGTAATATTCGTTTCCCATCTATAAACAATTTGTTATTTCTTATTACTGCATAGTATCCATTTTTTCGTGCTCTTATCATTTCCTCACGCATTAATTTTCTTTCTTTTCGTGCAGTTTCATTTAGAAAATCGGACACATGTATATTAGTTCCTTGGAAATAATGGCTGTTCTCCACAATGTACCTAGCCGTTTTCTTGCTTAGAAGCTCAATAACTAGGGGTCTGTTTTTTGCGGTATTTCTTCCTATACGGTTTGTTTCTTCTATGTATCCGCTCAGGTCTACATGCAGAATTTAAAAAAACATGTCAATCAATCTGCTGTGTAGTTCGTAATCAGACTCATTGTAGTATTCAGAGAAGCCATAGATTACTATTTTCTTGGAATTGTTTTCAGTGTCATTAATTTTTGGTGATAAATGTTTCATATTTTTTATTTCATTTTTCAGGGTTTCGTTTTCTATATTTAGTTTTTCTATTTTTTTGTTTATTTTCTCTATTTCCTGGCTGTTTTGCTCATTTTGTTTGTATAAGAAGTCGGTTTTTCCTTCAATATCCTGTTTGAGCTTTGTTATTGCTTTATTTATTTCAGCTTCAATTGTATTTTGTATTTCCGATATTATAAATTTGTTATTTTCTTTTAAACGCTGTATTATAATTTCGCTCAAATTTTTTAGTGAGAAACTCGCTTGTATACTCGAGTTTATATTAACTTCCGTATCTTCTTGATGGATAGTATCACCAAAAAAGCTCGAGTCTTCTGATATTGTACTATCATTGTTGAAATTTGTCGTCTTCTTTCTGATGGTAATATTGTTGTTGGTAGTATTTTCTAGTGGGGAATTTTGCGGATTGGTTTTTTTATAGTCTTGAGTTCGTATAGGAGTGTCTATATTTCCAGCTTTTAGAGACTTGCAGCGGCATGTCTGACATTGCCACGATTTTTTATGTTTTGGCGTCATGTCCTTTAAGAGATCAATTGTCATGTTCGCACATTGTAAATCATATTTTTTGTGACATAAACAACAGACAAGCATTTCCTTGTCTGGTGGATTTTGTTGGCATCCTGCGCACAAAATCGTAGGTGCCATCTGGAGATATTTATAATAACGCCCTCTAGTGTAAATCGAAAATCTGCTGTTTATTTAGCTGTCACTATAGTTATAGTGATTTCACTGTTTGACGCTAGATGGAGCTGTTAAGAATGCAGAGTGATTTTCACGTTCTATTGTTTCGTATTTATTTATTTCCCAGTTAGGTATTCAAAATAAGTTTCTTACCTTTTGGGATGCTTTGCTCTTTATTTACTTTTCAATCCAACACTATTCTTGAGCAATTCTCGCTTTCGCTTCTTGCTTCCAGCAAATACGTAGTACAAATTTGAATTTTGGTCGTTAACATTGACAAAGTTTTTTAATTTGGATATTTCTTCACTTTTCTTGTTTTATTTGAATAAACTACAACTTCTATCACTGTTGGTTTTTTAATTTTCCACTTTTATTAACTTTTTAATAAGATAAAAGCACTGTATCTATTTTTAAGGATTTAAAATACACAGAGTTGATGTTTACTTGCGCACAGCAGCGCCCTCTCTCTCTATCTAATATAATGACGTCCCTCTTATCTTTGATAAGGGATGCTAATTAGTATATGTAGTAAGGCGGTAATTAATTCATTATAGTTAGTGACTTGACCGTTGGAACATGAAGGCTTCCGCTTTTGTTTTGTTGTGCGCACTTGCCGCCGTACAGGTAACAAACCTATACTAATATTATAAAGAGATCACGTTTGTGAGTTTGTTTGTAGGAAGTATTCTCAGGAACTACTGAACCGATTTTGAAAATTCTTTCACCAGTGGAAAGCGACATTATTCCTGAGTGAAAAACTATTTTTGATTGTGATTAAGAACTTTAGATGGCGCTACGTGCCTTTAAAACCATTTTGTTCCCGTGCGAAGCCTGAGCGGGTCGCTAGTCTTAGATATGTTAGCGACATTTACTTAAGGCGCTATTAACTACCAACGACCTTGAGTGGTTAGCTTGTGTGTTCTGTGCTGAGCTCACATATCGCGTCGTACGTCCAACCAGTAAAAAGACTCGCCCATCAAGAAGCGCTGTCCGAAATTAGATGCATTATTATTTTATTATACATAAAACAACAGGTATTATATGCGTCCTCCGTCGCCGCGCACTCCATTGATGTACACATCTCGCGCTGCAAGAGTTGACAATGACTCCACATCGACCTTTATGGACAGCCAATTCCAGTCGTTTTCCCAAGATCTAAACAAAACATTACAATCATGGCGATCTGACATCGATCGTACTATGGCTGTGTTCAAGGAGGACATTAAAAAGACTTTGCAAGAATGGCGGGGTGACCTGGAGTCCAGCATGCTCAGCTATCACGAAAGTGTTAAAAGCAGTTTATCGGATATGAAGCAAGAGTTGAGCACTGCTCGCGCTGCTCAGGCTGAACTCAAAAAGGAGGTGAAGGAATTGAGCGATGAGATGTCGTATGTCAAGCACTCGCTCCAGTTTCACGCTGATGAACAAATTGACCTCAAAAGGCGAGTCGAAAGTATCGCACGTCTGCAGGCTGAACAGTCAGCCAACTCGACAACTTATTTAGAGGCCAAAATCGAATCGCTTGAACAGCAAGCGAGGCAGTGCAATCTTGAGATTTGCAATGTGCCTGACAAGCGTGATGAGTGCCTGCTTCAGTTGTTGGGATCAATTGGAGATGCCATTGGCTTTCCCATCCCACAAAAGGATATCGTTTCCATCCACAGAGTGCCGCACGCCCACCAACAAACAAACAGGCCAAAGAATATAGTTGTTAAGTTTTCTACGCGTATATTGCGCGATAATATACTTAGTGCGTTTCGGCTGGCTAGGACGCTGAAAACAGATCAAATAGGTATACCCGGGTCTTCAACAAACATTTATCTAAATGAACATTTAACCTTGAAGAATAAGATTTTATTTCGGAAAAGTAAGGAAGCTGCCAAACTTCACAATTATAACTATGTCTGGATTAAAAATTGCACTATTCTCGTTCGCAAAAAGGACGGTGATGCTGCGTTTGCCATTCGTTCTGATAACGATGTTGCAAGAATTAACAGTGATATTAAAAATAATAATGATAATGGTGTCCTTAATAGGGCCAACATGTAGTAATTGCTATACTAACATCTTTTCTCTTATTAATATTGATTACTGTATTGTGTATTTTGTTTTTTGTCGTCAAATCAATGTTTTTCCCACATTACACAAGATTGATTGTAGTTTGATCAAAGGGTGTACAATTTTTATTTCTGTTCATTGTGTTTTACGTAGACTAACATTTTATAACCTCATAAATTCAACATGTTTTGTAAAATATATAATTACTACTGATGATGAATATGTTGCAGTCTACTTGATAAAGTGTTGTAATCTGTGCTGTCTAATCTCATGTAGTATTATTTCAATTTCATTAATTTCGATTATCATTATTGCCATACACTTGATGCCTGAACATACTCTCTTCATTTATACACATTTACATCTTAATATTATCAATGTATGATAAAAGTATCACGATATACTACCAGAATTGCAGGGGTATTCGCACAAAATTACACCAGTTACTCACGAATATACTTATGAATACATATGATGTTATAATATTAACTGAAACCTGGCTTACACCTGAAATTTATGACAGTGAGTTCATGGATCAGCGTTATAATGTGTACCGATGCGATCGCGATCGTGCTGCTACTAATAAACTGGACGGTGGGGGTGTATTAGTTGCGATTTTGCGCACTTTGAAACCTTCTGAACTAGGTATCTCATTGACTCAACATAGTGATCACTTAAAAGCTCATATAGAACACATAATGGTCGAGTTGCCTAGCACTGCTAATAATAAACGACACATTGTGAGTGCTGCCTACATACCACCTAAAACTTCTGCTTCAGTGTACGAAAAGCACTTTAAAGTACTACAAAAAATGTTAGGTCATCCTAGTGTCGATAACATCTTTATTGTAGGTGACTATAATCTGCCTGAGACTGATTGGATTTCGTCTGCAGGAGGTGTCTCAGGAATTGCCACAATGTGTTCTGGAGCCTCTTCGGTCTGCGTAAGTCTGAACAACCTTATTTCACTTCTTGGTGTTTCTCAGTTTAACAATGTAGTTAATAATATAGGAAGAATACTAGATTTTTTCTTATCCAACAACCCCTGCAGCGTTTCACATGTCTCAACTACGTTGCTACCTGTTGACCCTTACCATCCCGCCCTAATATGTGACACCTGTCTAAATGTAAAAATCACCCCTAGGTCTAAGACTCCTCTTCATAGATACAATTTTTATAAAGCTAACTTTGACAACATTAATAGTAACATACAGCGACTGAACTGGTCGGAACTACTTTGCCCTTTGAATTCTGAACAAGCTCTGGTTGAATTCTACAATGAGCTGGATGTTATTATTAAACAAGATACCCCTTTAGCCCGTCCTAGGTCAGATAGCTATCCTATTTGGTTCTCTCGTGCTGTTATAACCATTTCCAAGAAAAAGCAAAAGGCGTGGGTCAAGTGGAAGAAGTATAAAAATATTTATGACTATGAATTATTTTCTAACTACAGAACACAGTTTAAGAATTTGTGTCTAAAGTGTTTCTATTCGTACATCGGATCTGTGGAGGATAAACTGAGCAAAAATATAAAACATTTCTGGACATACATATCTAATCGGAGACACAAGCCTGGAATACCAGCTAAGCTTTATTATAAAAATGTTGATACAAGTGATCCTACTATGGCCTGCAACATGTTCTCCGACTTTTTCAACTCAGTTTATGAACCTTCGTCCCCTTCGTTGTCAAAATGGCAACCTCCGCATGATTACAATGCTCTGCACGCTGTCTCAATTTGCGACCTTTCTTTTAGTGAAGATAACATAGTGAAGGAAATTAAATCTCTAGACCCAGCGAAAGGTCCTGGACCCGACGGACTTACGCCTTACTTCCTTAGGAATACTGCAACTTCCATCTGCAAACCTCTATTTATTATTTATAATAAATGTGTTTCTGAGGGAGTTGTACCTAAACTGTGGAAGCACGCATACATTGTGCCTGTTCACAAAAGTGGTTCCAGACGTGACGTTGAACACTATCGTCCTATTTCCATCCTGTCTGCTTTGTCGAAACTCTTCGAAAGGTTGGTTCATAATGAAATTTACCCTGTACTCCACAACATTATTATACAACAACAGCACGGTTTTGTCAAACGGCGATCGACAAATACTAATATGTTGCTGTTTTCTAGTTTTTTGTTTGATAATGTTGACAGCCGCGTGCAAGTGGATGCAGTGTATACCGACTTCTGTAAGGCTTTCGACAAGGTTGACCACGAAATACTACTCAACAAAATTTATTTCAATGGCATTCGGGGCAATCTCTTGAGATGGTTTGCTTCGTATATTACCAATCGGAGTCAAAGAGTCGTGATCAATGGCCATCAATCAAACATATCACAGGTGACTTCTGGTGTCCCTCAAGGCTCGATACTTGGCCCCCTTTTGTTTATTCTATATATCAATGACATCAGTCAATGTTTTTATAATACCAAGTTTCTTTTATATGCCGACGACCTCAAGATATACAGAGCCATTCGACATATAGATGATTGCATTTTACTTCAACAAGACTTGGATCGACTTTCTTCATATTGCCGGAAAAATAAGCTGAAACTTAGTATACCTAAATGTAACTTCATAAATTTTACTAAAAATAAAACCATCATAAGATACACATACACACTGTGCGATGCCCCTCTGCTTAAACTTAACTCTATTCGTGATCTCGGTGTTATCATTGATTCTATGCTTTGCTTAGACTTACATATAGAAAAAATTGTAAGTAAAGCCTATCAACTATACGGCTTTGTAATGCGTTCTACAATAGATTTTAAAAATACATCCTCTTATCTTTGTTTATATAAATGCCTAGTGCGCTCTCAATTAGAGTATGCCGTGTCCGTCTGGAGTCCATACTACAAAAAATATGGTGATATGATTGAGCGTGTTCAGCACAAATTTTTACGAACCATGCATTATAGATGCTACGGGTATTATATGTCGTACCAAAATTTGCTTAACAAGTACAAGCTTGCAACACTGGAAAGTAGACGACTATACTTAGAAGCCGTAAATTTATATAAAATTGTAAGAAATAATTTTGACTGCATTGACTTGTCTTGCATGGTATGCTATGTGGTTCCTAGAACCGTCCATAGGCGAAAGGTGCGCGCTGGTATGTTATTTTCAGTGGGCTCCTGCAAGTCCAATTCTGGGATGCGTTCGCCTGTTCGTCGAATGGTCGATACTTATAATAAGACATTCGAACATATAGACATTTTTGCATGTCCTGCCCATAAATTCAAACGCCTTATACTCGAGGAGATTTCATGAGTAATTTTCTTTTTCTTTTCCTTCTATCTATTTGTACCCTACTTGGCTGTATTATTGTTTTCTTTTTTTTGTTTGTTATCTGTGATGCGATAGTTAAGTAGTTTTATTTTTGTATTTGTTTATTGCATGTGTCCACCTAGTGATTATTTTTGCATAATCCCACAGTTAATCTGTGAACAGCGTTGTGGGCTACAATATTGTTGTTTTCTACCATCCAATATCTGAGTTTTGTTTTATATTGTAGCTGTTTGTTGTTCCTTTGAAATAAAAAATAAAAATAAAAATAAAAATATAATAAAACACGTATACTAAAATATAAATAATTAAATTATGTTTAAACTGGTGCAGGATCATAAACATACGCTTTATAGTTTTTGCGTGATTCTCAATTTTTATCCGCGTTAGATATAACTTTACAAATTAACTATGTTATAAAAATATAATTTCAAATATTCACTTATCAAATTATGGAGGAAATTGTCTATGTTTTTTCAAAGAAACAGGACTAGTCGTTTAGACGTGATGTTCAATTAAAAATCATTAGAAGTCGTATAACTGCGCCCTAGATATCTTTGGCGATCTTATAAATCAAGATAATATTAGTAACAATTCATGCTGTCTTTAGCGTGTTCCTTCCATACAATTTTAAACTCACGCGTAATCAAATTTAAAAAAAACGTGCCTTCTAAATTTTTTTTTTTAAGTTTGCTTCTTTCAAGTAAGTAGGTAGGTACCTATTCGTCAAGATATTTTCTTACTGTTTTCAAATATGGTGAAAAAGACTACTAGGCATTTTAAGGTACCTTGATTTTCAGAGTGAAACCTGTAGGTACCACCATAATTTGATTTCTAGATCTATAGGTTCTGCCCAGGGGTTGTGGATAAATTCGAAACAGAGTTACCGCGCCCCTGGGCACTCAGGGCAAGGAAAGAATAGGGGTGGGTTTTAGTCAGTAAAAGTCGGACACGCCGTCCCGCTCCACCCAGAGCGGGAGGTGTCATTGGATGACTTCCCACCCACCATAAAAACAAAAAAAAATCTATAGGTTAGGTACTGTCTGTCTATCTGGCTATGTAGGTAATTTCAAGCTATTTAGGTAGTTAAAATAAAAAAAATAAAAAATTTCAAAAAACCCGACTGTGATTTTAGTTCAATTATTGAATTCATGCCACCAACTGCATCAGACTACTTGAAAAGTGACTTGTTTGGAACTTTTAAGTTGTTTTTTACAGACGGGTTTTTTGAAAATATTTTCCAACTTTTAGTGAGTTATTTTTTTGGAATCGCCTCCTCGAACCCTTTATTTTGATACCTCACTTAATAAAGTCCGTCGACTTTAATTTTTTTCTTCTTTTTATTCTTCTTTTTTAACCGACGAAAAAAAGGAGGAGGTTCTCAATTCGACCGTATATATATTTTTTTTTTTTTTTTTTTTTTTTTTTTTGTGTATGTTCAGCCCTCACTCCGTCATTTATGAACCGATTTTGATTATTCTTTTTTTGTTAGATAGGGTATACCTCAAGGGTGGTCCCATGTCAAGGAAGTCAGGCTCTGACAGTGGAAACCTGATAAAATTGAAAGAAAACCTCGAAAATTGTGGGCACGTTTAGCGTTTCTGTATGTATGTTCGGCCCTCACTCCGTTATTTATGAACCGATTTTGATTATTCTTCTTTTGTTAGATAGGGTATATCTCAAGGGTGGTCCCATGTCAAGGAAGTCAGGATGTGACACTGGAATCCTGATAAAATTGAGAGAAAACCACGAAAATTGTGGATACGTTTAGCGTTTCTATATGTATGTTCGGCCCTCACTCCGTTATTTATGAACCGATTTTGATGATTTTACTTTTCTTAGATAGGGTATACCTCAAGGGTGGTCCCATGTCAAGGACATTAGGATCTGATCATGGGATCCTGAAAAAATTGAGAGAGAACCTCAAAAATTGGGCACGAATATTGTTTCTGTTTACTTTTCATAACTTAATCAGGTATCTGCCGCGACACCTCGCGGCTCGGCAGACAGAGCTCCGACAGGATTTCATGGTGACATGGAGAGAGCGACTTTCACAACCCAGCGCTGGGCATGCCACCATCGCGGCGGTAGTGCCCCTCTTTGAGGAGTGGCTGGAGAGGCGCCATGGCGCCCTCACCTTCCGCCTGACGCAGGTCCTCACCGGACATGGCTGTTTCGGGAGGTACCTGTGTCGGATCAAGGCGGAGGTGACCCCTAGGTGTTTCCACTGCGAGGATCGCCCAGAGGACACGGTGGAGCATACGGTGGAGGTTTGCCCCGCTTGGGCAGAGCACCGCCGTGTCCTCGTGGATGCGATAGGCGGCAGCGACCTCTCGCGCCGTGCCCTGGTTCAGGCCATGGTACGGAGCGAGAGGGAATGGGAAGCCGTCTCCTCCTTCTGCGAAGCAGTAATGCTCGCAAAGAGGGAGGCGGCATACGTTAGGGAGACTCAACAACAGCCGAGTCGCCCTAGCGCCCTCAGCCGCAGCCGCCGCAGGAGACGCCAGGGGCCGCGAGACGATCTCCGGCCATCGTAGACCCGGGCCTGCGGACGGCGAGTAGTGGATAACTCGCCGCCCGATCAGCACCGGGCCCGAGAGTCGACGGCGCGTAGTGTTCCACGCGCGCCTCAAAGAGTTGTCAGCAAAGGACGGGGCCTGCCACGGCCAATGCCTGCCCGGGGGTTGAGGATAAATTCGAAAGAGTTACCTCGCCCCTGGGCACGTAGGGCAGGGAGGAACAGGGGTGGGTTTTAGTCAGTAAGAGTCTGACACGCCCTTCCGCTCCACCCTAGAGCGGAAGAAGTCATAAGATGATTTCCCACCCCCAAAAATAAAAAAAGAGGTATTTGCATTTAGGAATCATCACATCCTGAAACTGAGCTGATGATGGAAACCATACCATTCCTACACAATATAAGTTAGATATCAAACTGGTTTTAGTGACAAATACCACATAATATGCTTTGAAAAAAGACGTCTTTACAATATTGGAGGTAACCTCAACTGGTCAATATCCTGGAAACTTCATGGAAGAATGGTTACATCATCAGCTCAGTGGCAAGAGGAATTATGGAGGATTAGAAATTAGCCTCAGAGTGTTAAAAGATGATGCGAGCCACAAAAAATCATAAAATAAAAAACTTTTTAACAAAAAAATTAACCGACGAAAAAGAACTAAAAAGCAAAAAATAAATAAACCTTTTAAAGTCTTGAGTAATGAGCATATTTATCTACATAAAATATCAAATTTTATATAAACTAATTTTGAGTCGGCGCCAATTATTAAAATGATTAATTACCTACTTACAGCCTTCTTCATTTGTAAGTACTTATAAAATTTAGATATTTAATAATCAGATTGTTGTTTGGCGCCGACTCAAAATTAGTTTATATAAAATTTGATATTTTATGTAGATAAATATGCTCATTACTCAAGACTTTAAAAGGTTTATTTATTTTTTGCTTTTTAGTTCTTTTTCGTCGGTTAATTTTTTATTACGTCTGGTTGTCGCCATATTGTATTTTGATTACTGTCATGTCTTTAGTAGCACTCGCAAGGTTAAGACGAATCAAATGACGTAAGAATTGTCAAAATTGGCGCACGCGTTTGGTCTATAAAGCGCCACAAAGCACATAGTCTTTGCGTCGCGCGGTCGGGTTAAACAATTTTGCTTAGCTAAGAGGTGGTAAGGTAGTCAAAAAAAGTGTATCATTGGTACCTGTACTAATGAAAAACTTTGTATCACAGGTACCGGGTAAATTAATCGTACCTACTTATCCGAATACTTCAAGGATATTTATCATTCATAGTATGATGACTATCTATAAGAATTTTTATTGATATTATCTTTCTTATCAATAAATAACAATTAAAGTCTGACTTTAATGAGATTGATCAGATTAGAGTAAAAAAAACATTAATGTAGTGCAATGGCTGATTGTAAGATTGTAACGCACCGCTGCCATCCTCAGGCTAAAGTGCCGCTATCTGACATTCGGCGGGTTTTCGTTTTTTGATGCCACGGTAATATAACCAGCCAAAGCCTCTCTATTGATTTCTCTTATCAGTATTTTTCTATTATAATATTAATAATATTTTTTATACTTTTAAATGTTTTTATCTTTTTTATTTAAATATTTAAAAATTTCTCTCTGTGAGAGGGTGTGGGCTGTAACAGGTCTTTGTCTATTTTAACCAACTTAAGGATGATTCACGTTACACCGTGTCGCTACCGGGCCGTACCCCGGCCGTGCCCCGGCCGGGGCACGGCCGGGGCACGTCCACGGGCTAGTCATTCATGCTACACCGGGCTGTCACCGTGCCGCCACCGGGCCCCGGCCGGGGCACGTCCGTGGCACGGCCAAGCATGGATCAGTTCGTACAAAAAGTATACTATAGATATATGACCGTGCAATTGTTCGACCGGCAATTGTTTCCCGGCCGGGGCACGTCCGAGCTCGGTGCACACGTTCATGTTACACCGTGTCGCCACCGGGCCGAGCCCTGGCCGTGCCCCGTCCGTGCCTCGGCACCGCCGAGGCCCGGTCTAGCATGAATCACTTCATACAAAATGTATGCAACAATCTTTGACCGTGCCGCGGCCGTGCTACGGCCAGGGTACGGCCCGGTAGCGACACGGTGTAACGTGAATCATCCTTAAGTTGGTTAAAATAGACAAAGACCTGTTACAGCCCACACCCTCTCACAGAGAGAAGGCCTGAGTCGCAGCAGTGGCTATTTATTACAATGGACCAATATTTCACTCCTAGCCCATTTGTGTTTTCCTAGGATACCTGCTGTTACTCATTTGCTTTTTTGAAGTGAAAACTTCTTTAAGCGCGTTAGTCATTTTTGAGATAGGAAAAAAACAATTGAACTAGCGTCCTGTTACCGACACCGCTACGAGATCCGCGACGAGTGCTACGACGCGTAGCACTCGTAGCGGATTGAAGTGAAAGTTTCTTTAGGCGCGTTGGGCATTTTTGTTCAAGTTTTCACTTCTGTCGGCACTCCCGGAGTGCCACTGATTTTTTTTTGGCTTCGCACAGTTTGAGCATGTAGCCAATGCCACGTAGTTTTCCTTTTTTTTCAGTTTATTTAAGAAATATATATGTCCGTTAAATTGCATATTTTGCTGTTCTTAACAATGCTTTTCTTTTTATTTTTCAGGGCCGCTACACTGGCCTCCAGAGTAAGTAAACTACTTAAATACTTTTTAATATTGTCCAGAAAGTTTATAAAATATCTTAGCCTAACTAAATTTCTTTAACTCCACGCTGTCCTTACCATTTCAATTATTTGTTTATATGGCATTTTCTTTGTATCCTGTTGCCTCATTAACCCGTCGCTCGCCCAATTAGCAGACACAATAGATTTAAATTGTTATCTGCACACATATTTTTTTTGGTATGCTATCGACGTGTGTGAAGAGTTATGGAGACGATTCACCATGACGCTACGTACCATATAAAAAAAAAACTTAAACCGAACATTACTCAAATATCCCAGCCTGTTATACAAAGTTTTTTAACAATACAACAAAAATAAACCGCGGTTATAGAACTTGTAAAAAACCTACTTTAATGCCAAGTTCCACAAAATTTCAATATATTACAACTTGTAACAAATTGAGATTTTGACAAGTAACCGGGTGCTTAATTCACATAGTTACTGATCATTCTTTCTCCCTCAGGCACCCGCTCCGCAGCGGCTCTGGGCGAGAACCCCTGGGTGGTGCACCTGCGCATAGCCGTCCGCACCTCGGGCCTGATCAACACCTGCGCTGGATCCCTCATCGACAACACATGGGTGCTCACCGCTGCCAGCTGCGTCACCAAGTATGTCACCTTACTTTACTAAAGCTTACGTAATGTAACACCTGTACTCAGTGGCAGAAGTTTTAGTATAACTGCGTAAACTGACTGACTCTTCCAGGACTGGCTAAAGCCAGTCCTGGAAGAGTTGGGGCCGATTTCACCAATTCTAAACGCCCTGTTTTCGACGTTTAATCCGTCAGGCCCCTCGCGTCTCCTTAAGGAGACGCGACAATAGGTTTTTAATTGTGTCTGCTAATGAGGGGCTCGCATAAGGGTCTACTACAGGCCAGGTGGCGCCCTCATTGAATAAAAAATCGTAGCATAGCATAGAAAATAAATATTAAAGAATCCAACGTCACGTTTGTTACAAAGAGGATAAAGTATTTTTACGTTGTTAAAACAGGTCTCAAAAGGCAAAAGTACCAAAAAGGGCCGTTTTTGGCGCTTTTGCTTACTACTTTGGATACGAAACATTTTGAGACCTGTTTTGTTTGTATTCAATGAGGGCGACACTTGGCCCGTAGTAGGGCCTTAAACGCATTTAACCGCTGTCATAAAGCTGAAGAGTTTGTTTGTTTGTTTGGTTGAACGCGCTAATCTCAGGAACTACTGGGTTGAATTGAAAAAATATTTTTGTGTTGAATAGACCATTTATCAAGGAAGGCTATAGAACATCACGCTGCTACTAACAGGAGCGAAGCATAAATGAAAAATGTGGCAAAAACGGGGAAAAAAAATCCTTTTGAGAGCTTCAGTTGCGTGTGCTGCGTAAACGGTTAAAGTTACGCAAAAATTATGTATGACGGAATTGTTCTACTTTTAAAGTTCTAAAAAAAAGTCTACAACACCATATGTCTATCTTTTAAGGTTAACTCACTATAATCTTTTTTATGGTTTTTATTGAAGTTATACTTCTTTAGGCGCGTTATGAAAAAATTATGAGATTGAAATTTTAAGATGTGCGCGCATCACTGTCACACAAAATTCACAGGTTGAAGTTAGCTAGAACCGACCACCACCCTGAAGTTAGCTATGGTCTGTGGTTCATGAAGAATGATTGTTTTCCTTTTGTAAACTTTGTGACAGTTTGGTTTTTTATCTTGTTACGTCAAAGAAGTATAAATTCTTACGTGCATACTTATGTACACACACACTTTTTTTTTACGCTAAGCTTAGTTCAGTACAACTTAGTTTATAAAGCGAATGGTGAAATCGGCCCTTAGAAGAAACTCCAGTGTTATTGGGAGCGAGCGAGATTATCTGACGCTGATGGCTTTTGAATTCAGCCAGCTGAGATAACTCAGTTTGATCTCTTAACTACCATTGGCATATTATTTTAATCTTTTTGACCCGACTGCCTCAGAAGTAGGGTAATGTTTTTCGAGAGTATGTACGAGTATGTAATGTATGTCTATTTCCTTGGCTGGCACGCGCTGTAGCCTAAACGGCTGGATGGATTTCAACAAATGAAAAAAAAACTCACAAAAATTTAACTCACAAAAATAAAACTCACAAAAATAAAACTCACTAAAATATAACTCACTAAAATATAAATCACTAAAATATAACTCACTAAAATATAACTCACTAAAATGTTAGAAATAAAAATTTGAAAATTAAAAAAAAACCCGACCACAAAAACTACTAATAAACACAAAGGGTATGTGTTTATTAGTAGTTTTTGTGGTCGGGTTTTTTCCTATCCCTTGCGTCGCGCAGTCGCAGATGCAGTTAGTGGCATTACATCTGTGATTGAACTAAAATAAATACTACTAACTGCATCATAGACTGCTTGAAAAGTAACTTGTTTGTAACTTTTTAGTTGTTTTCGGGTTTTTAAATGTTTTTTTTTTAAATTAAAATTGTAATAGAATTGCTTGCCATCAGGTTAAGCTACGCTTACCGAGGTTGGTTCATGGATGGGTGACCATCTTTACTTAGCGAGACTCCTCTGTGCCTCGGATAGTACGTTAAACCGTTGGTCCCGGCGGTCAATCGTGGATCTTTGACAGTCGTTACGGGTAGTCAGAAGCCCAAAAGTCTGACATTCAGTCTTACCAAGGGATATCGTATTACCCAGTAACTGGGTTGTGGAGGTCACATAGGCAGTCACTCCACGTAAAATACTGGCATTCAGCTGCATCCGGTTAGACTGGTAGCCGACCCCAAGATACGAGTAGTTGGGCAAATGCGCGGGCAGATTGATTGACTTAGTTTAAAAGAGTGTCCATGGAGTTTCCTGCACGCTCTTCTCTTTAAAGATCTACGCTTTGGAATGTGCAATTAGCTTCATCTTTCTGACTGACCGACTTCTTGGCAATAATTAAAAGTGCCTGTAAATGGTTTATTTGAAATAAAATGCTTTGAATAGATAAGTTTTGGACCGTCTTTCCTCACTGTCCTGAGTTCAAGTCTGGAAAAGTGTTACCCATTGGGTATTCTTTTTACCTGACTGCGCGACGCAAGGGAGGGTAATGTGTTTATCAGCCTATGTATGTATGCATGTATGTTCCTTTGTGGCACTATGGAGACCAAACGCGTGGGCCGATTTTGATAATTCTTACGTCATTTGATTCGTCTTAATCTTACGAGTGCTACTAAAGCCATGATAGTAATCAAAATACGATATGGCGACAGCCAGACGCCATATTGTGAAAAAGAATAAAACTGAAAGTCGACGACCTAAATTAAGTGGGGTATCAAAATAAAGGATTCGAAAAGGCGATTTTAAAAATATAACTCACTAAAATGTAGAAAATAAAAAGTTGAATATTTTCAAATAACCCGACTGTAAAAAACAACTAAAAAGTTCAAAACAAGTCTCTTTTCAAGCAGTCTGATGCAGTTGGTGGTTTGAAATCAATAAAAAATAAAAAAAAATAAAAAAGCCTTTTATTTCATGCAACAAAAAATATAATATCACAGTTTTTTTACTTTAAAAAATATGTAACAATTTAATTTCAATAAAACATAGTTTTAAATCAATCATTTAAATTTAGTTTGAAATCAATAATTGAACTAATAAAAACTGCCACCTACCGACTGCACCGACTGCTTGAAAAGAGACTTTTTTAGGAAATTCTCAGTAACAGCGCGCTGTACTGAACATTGTTTTGGGAAGGCTCGCTTGCTGTTTAACATAATCAGTGTTCAAAGTAATGAAATGGGTTTGTTTTGTTATAAATATGGCTCAAAACACCTACGCTCATACTAAAAGCTCCGTTTCCCCTTTAGTGCTACTTTCGTCTGGGTACGTTATGGCGTTGTGGACGTGTACTACCCATATCTGGTGACTGAGAGCTCCGCGGCCCGCTTCGACCCCACCAGCATTGTCGCTCTCCTCCCCGTCAGAAATGCAGAGACGAGCAGTAAGTACTCTAAGGCTAGCCGCTGACTTGTGATTTTTGTCACTATCACCTACTGTCACCCACGATGCGCCCACTTGAAAATTCACTGGGCAACAAAACGCGCTCATTCTTGAAATGGATTTCGTTAAGACTGCTGTAATAAGTGCTCATGAAATAAGAAGAAGAAAAATGAAACGAAAGAAACGCTACTGGGTGCATCCCATATACACTGAAAGATTGTTTCAAGGAAAATTTTACACTTTATCTTCGAAACAACGTCAATGGTGCCGATTCTCTTGTTGAATATCTAAACTAAAATTACAGAATCTTTTACTAAAAGGCAGTGCGAGAAAAGGACGGCTATAGCTATGAACTAAGTTAGAGATGTCAAACTAGTTTACACCTTGCACTTTACCGTGTTTTTAGTCGACATGTTTTTACGTACTTACCCTAAATTCGTATGGTAATATTGGTTCAACTAAATTTGACAGCTCTAATTTACGTCCGTCTCTTTCTTGTTTTATTAGAGAGAAAAAGATAGTAATAGCCTAAAATTAAGTTTAGTTTGTGCATAACAGAATCGTACAAAATTCAGTCACCCAGGAACTATTTGTCACCGTATTGTCACGTTACCATGATCAGCGCACTCCCATGTATCTTCATCCTGCATTCCTGCCCAGGGGTTGAGGATATATCCGAAACAGAGTTACCTCGCCCCTGGGCACTCAGGGCAGGGAAGGAACAGGGGTGGGTTTTAGTCAGTATTAGAGTCAGACACGCCCTCCTGCTCCACCCTAGAGCGGGAGATGTCATTCAATGATTTCCCACCAAACAATAAAAAAAAATGTATCTTCATAGCACTCGATTGGGTAAAAACAGTCACCGTGACAAAAATCACAAGTCAGCGGCTAGCCTAAAACAAATATTTAAAGACTCAAGCCCGGTTCACATTAGTGTGTTGTGTTGTGTCGTGAGGTACTGTTAGCGCAAAAACTCGGTGTGATATGTCGTAGGCAGATTCGTTTGATTGGTGTATTCCACGCTACGACACAACACAATACGACACACAGATGTGCTTGAAGCTTTACGCAGAAAAGCGCGACGAACATTTTGAATAGAAATTGTGTTCTACGGATAATACTATCTACAATTCGACCGTTTAAAATTTTATAGTAAATGGACGTTGCATCGTTGTCGCGTTGTCGCGCCGCACCTGTTTGAAAGACCCGTTATTCGTTCTAAAAGACTTCTCCATGGAACATTAGAGGGTCTGTCCCACAGAACATAAAAAACAGTAGAAGTCGTAAGAAGGCGGGGCCCGCGTACCCCGAGTTTTGCGGAGTTCCGCATATGGCTGCTTCGCGCACCCACCACGCGCATCAGTCTTATTAAAACCGTCGCGGTGACGAAAACTTGAAAAAAAAATATAAAAATGCTCTATTGTGCTGTTTTAGAATGTAAAAACGATAACAGAACCAAAAATTTATCAAATGGTGTAATATCATACTGTCGATTAGTCCTAATTTATTTTGATTAAAATTTGAAAAACAATATTTTATTAAACAAGACAAGTAAAAGTTGACTTTATGTTTTACAAGTTAAGGTCTACTTTCTTTTAAACTCAAACGTATTATTCGCGAAGATTCCTTATTCACATGTCAAAGTCAGCTACTCTACTGCAGTACTAATGACCTCATTACGTAAATATCAATCTTATCGTTAATGCAATACAGCTTTAAATTGAATGTATTTAATATGTATAGTGACATCTACCGGCGGGTAGAGTAACTTGCAGGAATCTATTACTAGGAAAGGTAATAAATACTTAAAAAGAGTAGACAATAAACGACTCTATGCTCATATAACTGTGGTTTATTTTGAAATAAGCGACGACTGACATATTTCCTAACTTCTTTCAATAATAAATTACCAATCACACCAAGGGTTTCTTAGTGTTACGAAATATAATTAACCTGTATATGTGTGAGTTTGGGTACGCTGTTTCCGATACTAATGAAGCGCTATGCGATCTCTACTGTTTTTTTTCTGTTCTGTGGTCTGTCCCATGCAATCCTCGATGAGGAAGAAAATATATAGAACAAAAAAAAACATTTCTTTGCGGTAGGCAGGTTTCATTCGGTCATAAATTATGCGGACAATTTACTAAACAAACAAAAGTATCCAGAATTGTTCTGCGGTCTTTTTGCTCAAATTCAATTTAGTTGTAAACTTGGGGATGGTGCACCGGCCGGACTCGACCCAGTTTGGTTAACAAATATTTCGATTTCTCATATTGGACGCTGTTTTAGGTTTCCTCTCTGCACCGTTTTTTAATTCACACTAAGAATATACTAGAAGGACTACACGTTTTGGATCGTAGAATTAATTACAAGGTGTTACTCTTCGGTAAAAATACATACCTGCTAACCGCATTAGCTGACATACTAGATCAGTGGTTCCCAACATGTAACCAAACGCGCCCCCCTCTGTTCTCAAATCACTACGGCCGCCTTCTAACTTGATTTGGTAACATTCAGGAAGCTCATGAAGGTGGTTGGGATGAAGAAATTTTTCTAATACCTTCTTAGTCGCGCGCCTCGTACCTCACCGGTTGCGAGATTGGTCGCTAAATGATAGAAAGTCGAAGAGTCGGGTATACATTGGACCCTGTGTAAAACGACAGAAAGCAACCTAATTCACTATCTTATTAAAATAACACAAATTTCCGCAAATAAAATCGACAGCTCTAGTCTCTTCGTTCAATTAGAACGTTTTGCCGAAAGCAATCGTCCGATTAATAAAGGCGTGTATAGAGAGTTACCACTGTCTACGGTTCGTTCTCACGACGGACCGGCCGGACCGTTTGCTAAATTTTAATTAAGGTTCCCGGTCTGCGGGTTGTTTTCTGATGATGTAGTTACTGTTCCTACGTTGCTTTTTGCGAAATTTCGGCTAACGAGGCGATTTTATCATTAATTTTTTGGTTAGGTTAGGATTAGAGGCAAATGTTGGTGCCGTTTTATCTTAGAATATTTCTTGGTTTTGAAGAATATATGACTCTTCCTTACTGTGGATTTTAAGGTGGGTTAACATTTGTTTATTTGCAGTGGCCCCATTTTTAACATTGTTTTGGTACTAATTTGGCTTAGGAAATCGTCTATCAGCACCTTCGATCAACAGCATTTCTTTGCTACGAATTCTTAAAGTTTTTAGATAAAAATAATGACTAATTAATGATTGTTTACAGCTTACATCGCGCCCATCAGCCCCGTTGGTAAGCTCGGAGAATCCCCCAAGGTCTGCGTATTCGGTGGCCCAGACGGTGAGTCCCTAGTAGAGTCAGCAGCCCACAGGCTAAGCTTTGCTCGTGTGTCTTCTTGGCACTTACTATCCTATTTTTCCAGGCTTTCCTGGTGTACAGTTGAATTGCTATGAAGTCGAAGCTTCCGAGAAAGATGGTGCCCTTTCTGTCAAGAGTGATGTTTTCAAGGCTACCGAAGTAAGTTAATTTGCCTGTTAGCAAGTAGGTTCTAGGTAGGTAGGTGTTATAGGCGACAGTCCCTCTCATCATCATCTTCCTGCCCTTATCTCACTGCATCCAGTTCAGGCGGACCACTTACTGTATCAGCCGTGGCAAGACACAGAGAGACTTTATAATACCGTTACTTCTTATGTGCATAAATGCATAAATGCATATTCATTTGTTTTGTTTGCGGTTTAAAGTAATTTTAGTACTGTGTCTCTTTTCTTTTCTTGTCCATATTTCTACTAATGACTTCTGTAATATGCTCCAATATCTAGTATGGGTATCACGGTTGACTCCTAAAAACTATTTTAACCGACTTCGAAAAAGGAGGAGGTTCTATGTTCGACTGTATGTATGTTTTATGTGTATCCGCCGATTTCTTTGCCAATTGAAGACCGATTTTCAAAATTCTTTTTTTACAGCGCTTTTTGAAAAACTGAACAAAACCGAAAAATACGTATACTTAGATGACGTTTTGGTGTTCTCAAATTACGACTATGTTTTAATTCGACGTTCCATGTTATTGGGGTTTTTAGTTCTGGGTTCTACAACTAAAAAGTGAAAAATAAAAAAAACTTTTTTACAAAAAAAAAAAAACAACCAGCTTCCAAAAAAAAATACACTATAAATTATCTTAAAATTTCGGAAGTGGGTGTCAAATAACGAAGAAATAAAATACAAACACCGACTTCCGAAATTAAAGTTATTTTTTTAATTTTTAGTGTAAGTATTTTTTTTTGGAAGTCGGTTGTTTTTTTTTTGTAAAAAGTTTTTTTTCTCTCAGTTAGATTATCTACCAAAAACTATAGCGTTAAATATTTCACGCTTTGATGAAATTGTTACCTAGAAGTGACAAATGATAAATGATATTTAAATCACAAGCACTCCTGAACTTTGATATTTTTTATTGATTTTTGATAATCTAATTGACGGAACAAACAGAATTATTCTATTTAATAAAAAGATAAATCAGAAGATACCTACTACTAAACGATGATTACCAGGAATGCAGGCAATGATGTGTTTGGTTTCAGTACGACCTCGGAGCTGCTCTGGTCAGTGACGGCGCTCAAGTCGGTGTCCTCGTCGACGCGTCTGAGAGTAGTGAGTATCAAACTTTATTACTTTGTAATAGAGTTTATTTCTTTGCGACCTAGCTTCATAGATATTCTTTTTAGGGTTCCGTACCCGAAGGATTCAAACGGAGCCCTATTGTTGTCACTCACGTGTCCGTCTATCTGTCTGTCCGTCCGTCGTCTGTCACAAAATTTTGTTACGAAGTTTTTTTTTTAACTTCCCATCATCGATCACTAATAAAAAACTTTTTAAAAAAACGTTTTTTATTAGTGATCGATGCTTCCCATTGACCTATGGGTGATAATTTTTATTATAACGTATACGTATACTTTACTAACAAATACTAATATTTGGTACGGAACCCTTAATGTGCGAAATCCGATACGCACTTGGACTGTTTTTTATTTTTGCAAAATATTTGTAGCTTAATGAATGACTTAGGTACTAAACAGGGTCAGAGAACATTCTTACAACACGATATTGTCAATGAAGCCATTACATGACTTGGAATTTATAGCACTTTTACTCTTGTATTTCAGTGCACAAAAAAAATACACTAAAACGCAACCTCGTTGTTCTAATAGTCGCAAGCGGTAGCATTCTGGAGTCTTGGATTGTGCCCATATGTTGCGATGGCAACAGGCTCGACCCCAATTATATGGGACCTATACCGGGGAATTCGGAGTTATGTTAAAAACAGATTCAATTTCTTAAGCCTATGTTATATTTCCAGAATTCGTTAGCACCGCTGCCTACGCAGAATGGATTTCGGGGGAGACCGGACTCAACTTCAACTCAGAGGCCGCCCAAGAGGTCGCACCTGAAGCCGTCCACTTCGTCTAAAACGTCTCATCAACATCACAGCTCGAAAGTTTCCTAAACTTGGTTCTCCGATCCAAAACTGGTCCTAACCTGATCTTTTGGTCCAACTTGGGTTAATTAAAGTTCTGAACCACCTTTTTAGGAGTTCTTGGTCAATGTTCCCCAAAGTTTCGCAACGGGAAAATCGAGTCTTTAAATTTCCAACGGTCTATAGGCTTTTTACAAAATGGACGCACTGTTTTCGAGTTGTATTACCTAATTATTGTAATAAATAATTTTACTAAATAAATTGTACCTATGTGTTTTATTTTTGTAACATAGGTTGTTTTATTTGTGAGATATTTTAATCGGACTAACATAACAGATAGGTAGGTACATATAAAATCTCTCAGGCCTCATCAACGATATTACTCGTATTATTGATCATCGATTTATCAATGATATTAGTACTGTATACTGTTGCGATTTACAACTTTTATAGGCGATGATTGTTGGGCGGAGAAAATTGACGTTTTGGTCTCCTCCAATTACGAGGATGTTCAAATTCCATGTTCCATTTTATTGGGGTTGTCAATTTGGGCATAAATTTAATATTTAGTTTTAGTTCTGGGGTATAACAACTAAAAAGTGAAAAATAAAAAAAACTTTTTTACGAAAAATACAACCGACTTTCAAAAGAGTCCTTAATTGTCCACATTTCTACTGACGACTTCTGTCATATTCTCCAATATCTAGTATACTTAGGTATCACGGAGGTAGGTAGTTACCTAATTACTTTGTTAGCTGAATAATTTACTCCTTATTATGATAAGAATAATTATTCGCATTTTTACTGCCAGTTTATAACCACGATTTCTAAATTAAGGTTAGGAGGTCAACAAACCTTATTATATTGCAAAATTTACATTAATTTCTATTGCGTATGGATTTCGCAAATTCACATGATAAGTTTTTACGTAATTATTTTAGATATTCTATTCATTCTGCTGTTGTTATTTGGATCAAATTGTTATCTAAGCTGCTTAGATTTTTTCGAGAACTTTTTGAATGTGAATTAGTCATCTGCCTAGCCTTTTCCCAACTATCTTGGGATCGGCTGCCAGTCTAACCGGATGCAGCTGAATACCAGTATTTTACATGGAGCGACTGCCTATCTGACCTCCACAACCCAGTTACTGAGTAATACGATACCCCTTGGTAAGACTGGTTGTCAAACTTTCGGGTTTCTGACGACCCGTAACGACTGTCAAAGATCCTCGATTGACAGCCGGGACCAACGGCTTAACGTGCTTTCCGAGGCACGGAGGAGTCTCGGTATGTAAAGATGGTCTCCCATCCATGGACCAACCCCGGCAAGCGTAGCTTAACCTTATGGATCGACCCGTGCGGCTGCTATAACTTTAGCCACGAGTTCCTCATTTTTTTTAGTACTAAAATTATAATAATAATTTATTTATTTAAAGACAGCATTGGCCCAATGGTTAGTAAAAAACTTACCAACTTAGTGTGTCATAATTATTTTAGAAGTAGTAATTAAGTAATTTAAATAAAAGTAAACATTACAATTTAGAATTATAAAACCAAAATTAAAATCAAAATCAAAATCAAAAATCAAAATCAAAATCAAAATCAAAATCAAAATCAAAATCAAAATCAAAATCAAAATCAAAATCAAAATCAAAATCAAAATCAAAATCAAAATCAAAATCAAAAATCATAATCAAAAATCAAAATCAAAAATAAAAATCAAAATTACAATTAAATTAAATCATAAAATAAAATACATAATTAATAATACGCCTGCCTCTGAGTCATTTGTTTGTTTGTCATCACATTAATCATATAGCAATGGTTAATGTACTGACAATCAAACCTGTTCGCAAATACAATAATAATGCAATAATGTCATAAATTAAAATTCCAAAAATAAAATAATACAATAGGTACTGTCAATAATAATTACATTTTTTTTTTGTGGGTTGGGAAATCATCCAATGACTTCTCCCGCTCTGGGCGGAGCGGGAGGGCGTGTCAGACTCTTACTGACTAAAACCCACCCCTGTTCCTCCCTGCCCTGAATGCACAGTGGCGAAGTAACTCTTTCAAATTTATCCTCAACCCCCGGGCAGGCATCGGCCATGACGGGCCCCATCCTGTTTGCTGACAACTCTTTGAGGCGCGCGTGGCACTACGCGCCGTCGACTCTCGGGCCTGGTGCTGATCGGACGGCGAGCTACCCATTACTTTTCTACTAGCGGTTTTGTCCGCGTGGAGTTAGTACCTACTTCCTCCATAATTAATTACTTATCTCTCTATAATCTATCTCTATGCCAAATTTCTTCCAGATCCGTTCAGCCGTTCTGGCGTGTTCGAGCAAAAAGCATCCATTCATCCAAACTTTCAATTTTATAATATTTAATATTTTTACTAGCTTTGCCAGCGCCTTCGCCCGCGTGGTATTAATACTTCCCCCCAATTAGACCTACATATTATAGCCTATTAGGTAGATAGTTGAAATTTTCACATAATGTGTATTTCTGTTACCAATTTACTTAATAACAACAAATGATTTTGACTGGCCTGTTGGTCTAGTGGTTAGTGACCCTGACTGCTATGCCGGAGGTCGTGGGTTCGATTCCCACCCAGGACAAATGTTTGTGTGATGAGCACGATCATTTGTTCTGTGTCTGGGTGTAATTTATCTATAATATGTATGTATTTAGAAATATATAAGTATGTTTATCAGTTGTCTAGTACCCATAACACAAGCTCTGCTTAGCTTGGGACTAGATGGCGTTGTGTGATAGTTGTGGAATATTATTATTATTATAAATAATAAAAAAAATATTAAAAATTAAAGAGAGATCCCTTTAATTTTTAAATAAATTAAAAAATAATAGTAGGTAGCCCCCAGAGATGAGCGAAATATTGCAAAATACGAACAAAACTGAGTACATACTAACGATGCATAACATATAAAAACTGAGAATTTTGATGAATTTGTGACCTCTTAATTAAGAAAATGAATGATAATTAGAAAATTTTTGCACTTTTTTTGGAAGTCGGTTCTATTTTTTTGTAAAAAAGTTTTTTATTTTTCACTTTTTAGTTGTGGTTCCCCATTAAACTGTGTTAACAATTCATAGACATACGATAGCAGCAATCGCGGTTGATTTGCTGTCAATTTTTGAAGAGTTCCGTTGTCTGTCTCCGAAACCCATCATCAGCCCCTTTCGAACAAAAAAAGAATTTTGCAAATCCGTCAACATATGACGGAGTTATGCCCGAACATACATAAAAAAAAAAAAAAAAAAAATCCGAATTGATAACCTCCTCCTTTTTCGAAGTCGGTTAAAAAACTAATCAGCGCATTTTGAAGACGAGAATTTTGAACTAATTTTGCGCTGAACTAATTTTTAAATTAATTCTTTATTGTCTTAGATTACGCGGACAAACATAACTCGAATTGATATTGGACACGAAAGAGCTGTTTTTAACGCTTGATTTACCTAACATAATCCACCTAAATGATCTTAAAAAAAATAACTAGCTATTACTTATATTATGGCTATTAATGTGCAATAATAATATTTCATTTTATTTCATTATTTTGTTTAAAAAAACATACAAAGTTGCCCAAATAATTAGCCGCGAGTAAATTTTGCAAGACCAGCCTTACTTGCAGATTCATTTTTTTTATGTTGCCTAGTAATAGGGGAAAAAAATTAAAGGTCAAAGTTAGAGGTAAGATTGACGATCATTTTTATCGAGTATATAAATTTTAAATGTGTTTCAGAAACAACAAAATTCTCAGGCAACAGAATTAACATAGGTATATTTTTCTGCAACTGCAAACTAAATATTTTGCTAATTTTTTTTTATAAAACCAGCAAATATTAAGTTTTTACGAATGTCATTTAACTTTTCACTTTGAACTGTGATAACTTCGGATTGACTTATTTTTTTCATTGAGTTTTGTTTTTCCTGTAATATATTGTATGTAATATACTGTGACGATTGTAGACACAGTAGGTATAATCTCAGCGGGTCTGCACCGGCCTTTAGCTGGCAGTTGAGAATGTTGGAGAGTCGATGGATTAATTTAGAAGAGTAGGTGTGAATGTTGTTTTATTTTAGATAGAAGTATTACCCTTGCAAGTGGGCACACATGTTATTCTTATGCCTAATTAATATAGTTATTCAAAGTGCCCTCAGCTTTTTTTTATTTTTTTGTGGGGTGGGAAATCATCCAATGACTTCTTCCGCTCTGGGTGGAGCGGGTGGTCGTGTCAGACTCGTACTGACTAAAACCCACCCCTGTTCTTCCCTGCCCTGAATGCCCAGGGGCGAGGTAACTATTTCGAATTTATCCTGCAGTGTCTAACCACCCTGAGCTGCTCCGATGTCGTACTGAAACAAAATACGTCATTATTACCTGCATTCCTAGTAACCATAAACCCTCTTTATTTTTAGGGTTCCGTAGTCCTATCACGGAACCCATATAGTTTCACTCTGTCCGTCTGTCCAACCGCTGTTCGAGTTAAGCTTAACCCTCTACCCTTACAAGCTAATCTGTTAAATAAACGTGACAATAAGTAGTATATATTGAAGGAAAACTATAACGGCTAAGTTAGCATTGTTAGTTTGAGTAATAGTCGCCAAATTTATAAAATGTTGGAAAATTTCGGACAAAATACAAAATAGAAAAGTAATACTTAGGTGGCATGTAAACATGTAAAATTTTGGATTTTACATGTTTACAACACACGGAAAGGTGTGGTCATATTTTAAGAACTCCATCGGCCCATCGATATGAAACTTTCTTCAAGAAAAAAATGAAAATTCCCAAAAAAATAATATTTTTTTGGGAATTTTCATTTTTTTCTTGGAGAAAGTTGTTCATATCGATGGGCAGAACGGGCTCTTAAAATATGACCACACCTTTCCGTTACACCCTGTATACACCATGAACCATCGCAACAAATTGCCAAGGTTAACAATTAATCTGGTGGTAATTCCATTGTTAAAACTAATACCGAAAAAACAACAGTTAAACAAACAAAACAGCAGTTATAAATTAAAATAATAAAATTAGGTTAGAAAACGTCTAGTTCAATAATAAAATACGATTATTAATCAACTTTATTAGAATTTTAGTTAATCTTTGTACCAGTATTTTTTTGCAAAAATATCAAAACAAGAACAATTTACCTACCTACTTACAATTTACAAACAAAAAAAATAAAAAAAACAAAATCACAGAAAATTTACTTTTAATATTACCAAATTAGTCATTCATCAACTGCATAGCAATGAATCAGCAAATTAATTACATAAACATTTGTAAAATTTGGATAACATTATAATATTACGATCACATAAAAACAAATTTAATTTGATTAGGTTTATCTGAGCTCACTGTACCAAATTCAAGTCGTATTCATTCGCACATTTAATTTATTTTTTTATGAGTGGGATCCGTTCGGAATAGAAAATAAATATGAGTTGAAACAAATACCAGTTGTATTAGTTGTTGGTATTGGAACGGAATAAATCCTTTTAATGAAATTTAAGAAAAAAAAATTAGCCTTTCATATAAAACATTGTACAAAAATAAACATAGGAGGATATTATTGTCAGGACAAGGTTTTATAAGAAACCTTTTTTTTGGAATATTCACCATAAAAACAACGGATTTATCAGAATTCCAGAAAGACAAAATTGAAACAACAAACAACAAGTTTAAAGTTACCGTTTTGAACTTGTTCTAAACAACGGTTACTAAGATTTTTTTACTGTTTCTAGCGTGTGGTCCTACTTAGTTTTACGAGCATTTTTCCTCCATTCACTCTTACTTTACGTCTTGTGTGGTTGATAAGCGGATTTGGTCCACTTAATAACTTCTGAGTTACTATGCCCAGTCATTTTAAGACGTCACACGTTAAAATTGACGGAAAAAAGCCACAGTATTCTGAGATTAGGGAAAGAAAAAAAAATTTTTGTGAGCCAGCTTACTTCGTAACTTTTTAGTCTTTTTTTGCGATCTGATACCTTATTTGTTAAAATCTATCCAGCCGTAAGGCTTCAGGGCGTACCAAAGAAATAGACATACAAACATACACACAAATTCTCGAAAAATATTAGCCTCCTCCTGGGTCATCATCATTGTCATCAACAGCCTTTTAATGTCCCCACTGCTGGAGCACAGGCCTCATCTCTGTGAGAGGGTGTGGGCCGTAATCCACCACGCGGGTCCAATGCGGGTTGGTGGATGTCAAATATCTTCGAATTTTTGGTTCTAGGACATGCCGGTTTCCTCATGATGTCCTCCTTCACCGTTTTGAGAGCAGTGGTGATGAAATAATTTACACAAAGTAAAGCGCCTACCTGGGTTTGAGCTCACGACCTACAACTTGTAAGTCGCGGCCGTTACCACTGGGTCACCACTGCTCCTCCTGGGTCAGTCTAGTAAAAATACAGAAAATACTTAATTAAACCAACAATACCCTTCCTTGACAGTCTTCCATAACAGTTAAATTAGTTATTAGTTAGATTTAGGGTGTTAATACGGCTTCGTTGCAACTCATCTCTATTCCCAACTCACTCGGTCCGTTTTTATCTACCTACATGTATACCTGGAATGCGTAATAGTACTGATGGTAAGAAAACTGCTTTTTTTTTATGTTTGATAGGCTCGCGTTTGACCACTATCTCACTTGATGTTAAGCGATGATGCGGTCGAAGATGGAGCACGCTTGCCTAGAAGTAACCTATTCACTCTTGACTTAAAGACTCCCAGGTTGTATCTTACAGGAAACACAGACTCCGGTAGAGAATTCCACTCTCTAGCTGTACGTGCAATGAATGTTTTCTCAAAACGCTTTGTGCGTATGGATGGGATGTCCACCATGAACCGGTGGCACTTCGCCGTACGTCTTGTGGTCCTTAGATGAAACGGGCTTGGCGGAATCAAATCATGCAATTCCGTCGCACACTCCCCAAAATGTAATCGATAGAAAACCGACAGGCTAGCAACTCGGCGTCTATGTTCAAGACTTTGGAGTTTTGACTCAACGAGTCTATCATTGCCGATGATCCTCTTGGCTCGTTTCTCAATTGACTCAAGGGCATCAAGCTGGTATCTTGCAGATCCATCCCAAAGATGAGAGCAGTACTCCATACACGATCGGACCTGCGCTTGATAGAGTTGGAGCAGCTGTTCCGGCGTGAAGTATCGTCTCACCTTTGCGAGGACCCCCAACTTTTTGGCAGCCACTTGAGCCTTAGCCTCTATGAAGGGACCAAAATTGAGGGTAGATGTTAAAGTAACACCAAGAAGATCAAGTCGGTCGGTTATCGGCACGGTTACACCTCGGAAAGATGGAGCCGGGTGAAATTGGCTCTTTTTAGCAGAAAAAAGACACGCCTGGGTCTTAGCAGCATTGAACTTAACCAGATTGGCATCGCCCCATTCTGAGACAGCCTGCAAGGACAAGTTCAAGCGCCCAACCATAGCCTCTCGGAGAGACCGGACCTGAGACCCACTAACTCCTGCGTCCGGCACGTATCTCTCGGCAACAGTGCTGTCGTCTGCATACCCAAAGGTACCGGGTTTTAGCAGATCGTTAATATGCAGCAAAAACAATGTTGCCGAGAGCACCGACCCCTGAGGAACACCGGCATTAATAGCCAGCAGTCCGGACGAGCAGCCATCTATGACTACTCGGATAGACCGATCCCTCAGGAAATCAGCTATCCAATCACACAATCCAGCGGGCAGACCGAAGGAAGGAAGCTTGCCAATTAAGCTGTCGTGCCAGACCCGGTCGAAGGCCTTCGAGATATCAAGGGAGACCGCAAGGGCCCTTGTTTGTCGATGGCCTCACTCCAGATGTGAATGGCATACGCTAGAAGATCTCCTGTTGACCGATTTCGGCGGAAGCCGTATTGTCGGTCACTTAGGATATCGTTAGCTTCTAGGTATGCTAGGAGCTTACCATTCAGTATACGTTCCATACTCTTACAGAGAACGGAAGTTACCGAGATGGGCCTGTAATTTGCTGGGTCAGCTCGACTACCCTTCTTGGGTACGGGTTGCACGTTAGCTTGCTTCCAAGCCATCGGCACTTTTCCAGTCTCAAACGAAAGGCGATATAGGCGTGTCAAGATCGGAGACAACTCAGGCGCACAAGTCCTCAGTACAATTGCCGGTATCCCGTCGGGACCACTAGCCTTGTTCACGTCCAGGTTACGCAGTACCCTCCGGACATCCTTCTGATGAATGCGAATGTCTGACATAATCGACTCGCATCCACCAAGAGTGCCAGGGGGCCTCGCGCCACCAGGATCTAGACGCGAAGATTCCGCAAACATAGAGGCAAACAAGGTTGCTTTCTCCTCAGCGGAGTGGGCCAGCGACCCGTCGGGTTTCAGCAGTGGAGGTAGTGAGGGGCGGCAGAAGTTCGATTCAACCGACTTAGCCAGGGACCAAAACGCCTTACTACCAGCTGGGTAAGAAGCAAGTTTGTTCCCAATTCGGCCAATGTGGTCAAACCGAGCCTTCCGAAACACCTTCTTGCAGAACTTGGCAGCCCTGTTGAAGGCTCTCCTCTTCTGACTCACGTCACTCGCTTTACGCGTCCGAGCATCGACCCATGCTAGGTAGGCCGCGTGTTTAAGCGCATCAGCGCGATTGCACTCGGCACCAAACCATGGTCGAGCCCCGCCAGACATTGTTACGTCAGAGAATGGAATGTAGTACTCCATTCCCCGCCGCAACACATCCGTCACGGCGTCCGCGCACGACGAAACATCAGTCGAAGAAAAGCAAGTGGGCCCCCAAGGATAACATGCGAAGAAAGATCGCATGCCATCCCAATCTGCTGACCTGTATCGCCAAACCCGCCTGGTGCCTCTAGGGCTAGGATCGGGCGGGGAGTAGACGGATACAGATTTCACCAGACAGTGGTCGGAAGTACCTAATGGTGAAGAAATCGACACTGAGTAACGGTCTGGATCTGTTGTCAGCAGAAGGTCCAAGCAATTGGCTGTGTGCGAATCAACATCCGGCACCCTCGTTGCCCCCTGGATCAGCTGGGTAAGATTTAACGCCAGCGCTAGCTTATACGTCTCTTGTCCAGCATGGTCTGTGTACTGGTATGGGAAGAGCCACTCCTGATGGTGGGCGTTGAAGTCCCCCAGTAACACTAATTGGGCAGAAGGGTACCGTTGCTGAGCCACATCCGCCGCTTTACTCAGATGTTGTGTGAGCCCAGTTGTCTCCAGATCACCGCTGTGCGAACGGTAGACACAGGCGTAGACAATTTTATCTAGGCCTGTGTCCACTAGGACCCAAAGAGTAGAGAACCTGGAGTCCTCAAGGTTACGGAGACGCCGATAGCAGATGTCGTCCCGGGCGTACATGCATATACCAGCGCGTGGCTTAACTGGCTTTGCTTGTATGGTTTGTATTTATTTTTATTCAGTCATCATAAATCAGAGTTTTTACAATAATTAAACCTCTCTGCCAAAAAATCACAGTCTGTGTATAAAATAATTTAAACTATAGCCTAAGAAATCACAGTTTGTACAATAATTAAAACTCTGCTAAAAATCAGTATGTGTATAAAATAATTTAACCTATCGCCTATGCAATCACATTTTGTCCCTACAATAATTAAAACTCTCTGCTAAATCAGTATGTTTATAAAATAATTTAAACTATTGTCTAAGAAATCAGTTTTATGACTCTTTTTTTGACCGAACAAAAGAGACACGTGCAGGCTTAGGCATATCGTAGAATTTCTAGGAATTAATTATTTGATAATTGATACCTACTACTACCTACTTATTTATTTACCTACTTATTTGCAAGGAGTCTAAGTAGATTATTTGTTAAAATATATATAAAAAAGATCATGAGCAAAATGTATACGTGATAAGTATTTATTCTCTACATCGTAGCACTTTTCCGACCAACTGTACCCTTGCAGCTAATAGGCATATAAAAAAGCGGGCGAGTTGGGACTAGGGATGAGTTGCAAGTAAGCCGTTAATACACCAATCGATCGATGGCCGATCGACCATCGATCGATTGGTGTAATAACACCCTTAGAGGTTCGCATTGGTACACTAGTGAGACTCAAATCTGCCTAGCCTTTATCCAACTATCTTGGGGTCGGCTTCCAGTATAACCGGATGCGGCTGAATACCAGTATTTTACAAGGAGCGACTACCTGCCTGACCTCCACAACCCAGTTACTGAGTCATACGATACCCTTTGGTAAGACTGGTTGTCAGCCTTTGGGGGGTCTCCCGGGGTCAGGTCGTCCCGTAACGACTGTCAAAGATCCACGATTGGCAGCCGGAACCAACGGCTTAACGTGCTTTCCGAGGCACGGACTAGTAAGAATGAGCTTCCTAAATAGAAAAATCAAAAAGAAATATTCCATTTTATACAATCGCGCTTCCTGCCCGCTTTCCGCGGTTCCGCCTGTAGTATAACCACACCCGCTCATTCGCAACTATTTTCTTTGAAGTATGCCTTAGCGTCTCAATATAAATCGCTCAGCTATTGTGGTAACGTCGCTGGCAGTCATCGATTTCCTCACTGTGCTGCACTTTTACTCACGTAGGCATAAATTGTACTTATATTTTTATTGTGAGTTTGTTTCCTTGAATGCAACTTGTTGATTTAGAGCGGTTGTGGCGTGGAAAAGTGTGAAGAGAGTTTCTAGTATAAAGATTTTTTCTTTTTTTAGAAGTTATTATCAAATAACTTCTCCCGCGCTGGGTGGAGCGGGAGGGCGTGTCAGACTCTTACTGACTAAAGCCATGCTATGAAAGACTACGGACCCAGACTTTTTACCTCAACGCGATCGTGCCAAGATCTCTAGATTACTTAAACCTCAAACTGACTGGGAGGACCTTTTATCCAACAGTTCTTCCCATCGGTTCGCGAGCGGCTGGCTAGGACATGCCTCGAGGTGGATCACTGTGTTGCACAATTTCTCACAGGTCATGACAACTTTAAGGGTAAATTATTTTCTTTCAAGCTTGTAGCCTCGCTTTCATGTCTACACCTGATTGCGAACACGAACAATCCGCATATCATATCCTATGGGAGTGTACTCTTTGGCAAACCGGTACGGAACCCTAAATAGAAAATAAAGAAAAAGAATAAGTAGTACCAAGGGTCGTTCAATGTTTTTTTTGTGGTGGTGGGAAGTCTTCCTATGACTTCTCCCGCTCTGAATGGAGCGGGAGGGCGTGTCAGACATTTACTGACTAAAACCCACACCTGTTCCTTCCCTGCCTGAGTGCCCAGAGGCGCGGTAACTCTGTTTCTAATTTATCCACGAGCCCTTTTTTTTTTTTGTCGGGTCCTAAATCATCCAATGACTTCTCCCGCTCTAGGGTGGAGTGGGAGGGCGTGTCAGACTCTTACTGACTAAAACCCACCCCTGTTCCTCCCTGCCCTGAATGCCCAGGGGCGAGGTAACTCTTTCGAATTTATCCTCTACCCCTAGGCAGGTCTCTACCCCTAGGCAGATCCTCTACCCCTAGGCAGATCCACGAACCCTGGGCAGGCATCGGCCATGACATCTCTTTGAGGCGCGCGTGGAACACTACGCGCCGTCGACTCTCGGGACTGGTCCTGATCGGAAGGCGAGCTACCCACTACTCGCCATCCGCAGGCCTGATTTTGGAATAATTTTAAACTTTCCGCCAAGCTTTTCAATAGGTACTCTAACGATAGTCTTACTCGTACTACAGTCGGTATGCCACCAATGGCTTGTTAGAAAAGCAGCGTCTTACTCGCCGGTGCGAGTTCCAGTGGTTTTCAACAACCAAAGCTGTGGGCCTAGTGTGAGTTTTTTAACGCGCTCGAACGCGTTTGCGTAAACGTTCGCTTATGTCAAATCGTATAGAAAAAAAGAGGTTACCCGCTATTGCCACCACGCGGCGCTTATACAGTTTTAGTACAAATTGACGTTTACGCAAACGCGTACGAGTGCGTTAAAAAACTCACACTAGGCCCTCTGAACTACAGAACTAAAGATCACACCATCGCGTGAAAGAAGAAACAACTTACAACTTATTCCCCCCAGAGATGTGCTAGGTAGCTAGACGGTGCTATAATGTGCAGCAGCGCCGTAAAAATGTATGATTGTTTCCACCAAAGCTGTGCGAGGAGCTTGCGCCTCGGTGCGTAGCGAAGCTGTGAAATGAAGTGTAGCTGAGTGGTGCAAGAATACGTAGCAGAATTCCAGCAGTGCGCACACATTCCTCCCTCGTATTCCCTTGCACACATCTCTCAGTTTTTACGGTTCCGAATGAAAAAATGAAACACTTATAGGATCACTCGTGTGTCTGTCTGTTAGTCTGTCTGTCCATCTGTCACAGCCAATTTATTCCGAATCTACTGGACCAATTGACCATTCGTCCTTATCTCCGATGTTTTACTTAGCCTAATTTTTTTGAAATAAATATAGAATATAGTTCTTTATTTACATAGGGATCGCAGAAAAACCTATTTATAAAAAAACTTTTTTACAAAAAATACAACCGACTTTTAAAAATTACAAAAAAACTTTATTTTCGTAATTCGGTGTTTATATTTTGTTTCTTCGTTATTTGACACCGACTTCTGAAAATAAAGTTATTTTGTAATTTTTAAAAGTCGGTTGTATTTTTTGTAAAAAAGTTTTTTATTTTTCACTTTTTAGTTGTTGTTTCCCAGAAGTAAAACTAAATATTAAAGTTATGCCCGAATGGATAACCCCAACAACATGGAATTTGAACATTTGGAGAAAACCAAAACGTCATCTGTGTATACATATTTTTTGTTTACGTTGATTTTTTCAAAAAGTGCTTAATCGATTTCGATAAAATTTATATGGGACCACCTCTGAAGTACCAAACAAAAAAGAATCATCAAAATTGATTCACAAATGGCGGAGATATGGCGTAACAAACATACAGAAAAAAAAAACATACAGACGAATTGAGAACCTCCTCTTTTTTGAAGTCGGTTACAAATGATTTGTTCGGAACACTATGCGCGTGAGTCCGAATCGCATTAGGCCAGTTCTTGTATGTGTAAATACTTGGCTTTTAGTACAGCACTGGTGGTGTACCCCATGCTACCTAATTTCATCATTATTCAATCTGTGGTCGGGTCTTCCTCTTCTTCTTTCTGGTCGTGTGTTCGTGGCTTAGGCCGTGCTTCTTAGGTCGTGTCTTCTTACATAGAAATAGAGTTACATCTCTGCCTGTCCGTTCTACGATCGTCCGCGTAACGTGTATATGTTTGTTTCCGTCTGTGATGCGATATTTATCTTACCGAGATCGTTACGTCAATGATTACCGAGTATTTCCTTACATCCATCGATCAGCAGTTAAGTATACCTACGTCTGATTTATGTTTCCTTTATCTATTTACCAGCGATCCGCCACAGCTTCACACGGGTACAAATTATACAACGAAACCCCCTCATCGCTCTGTCCATTGGTGGAAACCGCATGAAATTCCATTCTGTAGTTTTTGAGTGTATCACGTACAAACAGACAGACAGACCCGGTGGGGGACTATGTTTTATAATATGTAGTGATTAATTAATTGATGCACACACAAAACACATGAGAGAAATGAACGCACAAAGGTGTTACTTATTTCAAAAGATTTTTTTAGCAGTCCTACGTATTGTGACATCTAAGGAGGTCACTTTAAATACGAGCATTATCAGCGGTCGGAAAAAATAGGTTTTAAAAATAGGGGAAAGAAAAGGTTTGTTTAAGTTTTTTATTTTTTACTTTTTAGTTGTTATACCCCAGAAATAAAACTAAATAACAAAGTTACGCCCGAAGGAGGAAACCAAAACGTCATCTGTGTATACATATTTATTGTTTATTTTTTCAAAAAGCGCTAAATCAATTTCGATAAAATTTATATGAGACCACGTCTTCAGGAGTAAGTACCTACTTATACTATTTCGAATATTTTTTTTTTTTAAATCGGTCCATAATTGACAGTGAAATCGGTGAACATAAATACATCGAATATAAATAGTGAACATGTATAAAAGCTACGACCGCGAATCATATTTTGATCAACAAACAACCTGATAGGTACTGACCTGCAAATTACAAAAAAACGTAAGAAAATTTGAATTTTGCGGGTTACCCTGGCACTTTCCGCTTAAGGCGCTATTAACTGCCAATGCCCTTGAATGGTTAGCTTGCATGTTCTGTGCTAAGCTCACGTAACGCCCATCAAGGAGCGTTGTCCAAAATTAGACGAATTATTAATTTTTTATACATAAAATAACAAATATTAAACTAAAACACTTAGACTAAATTATAAATAATTAAATGAACTTTAAAATGGTGAAGGTCAAAAAATTCGCTTTATAGTCTTTGCGTGATTCTTAATTTTTTTATTTGCGTTAGACATAACTTTACAAATTAATTACACTATGCTATAAAAATATAATTTCAAATATTCTCAGATCAAATTACGACGGAAATTGTTTAGAGTAACATATATTTTTTCAAAGAAATAAGACTAGGTAGTCGTTTAGACGTGATGTTCATCAAACCATTAAAAGTCGTATAACTGTACCAACCTGTGAAGCCCTGCGACTCACTGGTGAGTTTGACAAAAAAAAAAAAATATTAAAGAGAAAAAAAAAAAAAAAAAAAACGGCTGTCAACCCGGGTTGTCGTCGGGGTTCAATTTGACAACCCCGATTTGGCCGCGGGGGTTGTGTTGTGATGATTAGATCACTGGGGCTTTTATGAAGCCCAAATATAAAAACCCGAACTCCTGTATACCGCACCTAAAGAACGTCTATCTGAACCACTGCATCCCGTGATAACGCTAGACCGAATGACTGAATCCCAATTTTTTTTTTTGATGACTAAATCTTCAGATGACTTCTTCCTTTCTGGGTGGAGCGAGAGAGCGTGTCAGACTCTTACTGACTAAAGGGTTTTAGTCAGTAAGAGTCTGACGGGTGGGTACCCGTGTTCCTTCAGTTGCTCTGCGTTTCAGCAGGCGTCTTCGCTAACTTACTTTGATAGGCACTTTGCCGTACATTGCTGCTTTGACGTATAGGAAAACCGTAGTGCCTATTATAATCGATGTCCACCGAGTAATGTACTGCATAGTGCCTGTCAAATTGATGTCAACTGAGTTAGTGAATACACCCGCAGGGACGCGGTGACTGCCCAGGGGTTGTGGATTGGGTGGAGCTCGCATCCACTGGCAATCGACGATGATCAACTGACAATTGATGCGACCTCCGGTGTGTTCCTCTTGGTCAAGTCTCTCCCTTGGACCCCTCCGGCGGTTTTAGTCAGTAAGAGTCTGATACGCCCTCCTGCTCCACCCAGAAAGGAAGAAGTCATCAAAAGATTTAGTAATAAAAAAAGAAAAATTGGGATTGAGTCAAAGAGTAATATAATATATGGATTGAGTCATTCGGGCTGGCGTTATTACGGGATGCAGTTGTTCAGATAGACGTTCTATAGGTGCGGTATACAGGAGGGACACCCAGACCAATGTCATTGGATGATTTCTCACCCCACAAGAAAAAAAAAAGAAAAATGGGGTTGTGGATAAATTCGAAATAGAGTTACCGCGCCCCTGGGCACTTAGGGCAGGGAAGGAACAGGGGTGGCTTTGAGGCAATAAGAGTCTGACACGCCCTCCCGCTCCACCGAGAGCGGGAGATGTCATTGGATGATTTCCCAATCCACAAAAAAAAGGGGTTGCGGATAAATTCGTTATAGAGTTACCGCGCCCCTGGGCACTTAGGGCAGGGAAGGAACAGGGGTGGCTTTGAGGCAGTAAGAGTCTGACACGCCCTCCCGCTTCACCGAGAGCGGGAGATGTCATTGGATGATTTCCCAACCCACAAAAAAAAGGGGTTGCGGATAAATTCGTTATAGAGTTACCGCGCCCCTGGGCACTTAGGGCAGGGAAGAAACAGGGGTGGGTTTTAGTCAGTAAGAGTCTGACACGCCCTCCCGCTCCACCCAGAGCGGGAGATGTCATTGGATGATGTCCGTTCGTTCAAACACTCTCCCGCGACGCTTCAACAATTTCAGCTATATTTTCCAGCCACGAAGGTTAGGTACCAACGTTGCATAGTAACCCAGTTTGGAAACAAAAACACTATAAATACCACAACCCACTAAATCACCGCTTAATTTACATACAGACCTCAAACTTTCTTTCACGTAACCGCGTTGCAACCTTGACCAACTTCAATAAGCTGGTGTTCAGTTATTGCACTAAACAATTATGGAACTAAATTGCTGCCCGTTACCAGGATTTCATAAGCTCGGCTAGTTTTTTTTAACCTATGTATGTGTTCACGTGACCTCGGGTTGAAATTAGTTGAGAAACGTCGGCTCTTCTGGCAATCGTTTTTTTTTGGAAAGAGTGAGTTTTATGTGTTTGGAACGTGGCTTTTGGCACGTCGGTATTGAAGTAAATGCTGCACTGACTGGCCTGTCTGCTTTGCAATAAACCTTTTTAACCGACTTCGAAAAAGGAGGAGGTTCTATGTTCGACTGTATGTATGTTTTTTTTTATGTAAGTATGACCAACAATTTCTGTGTCAGTTGTGGACCGATTTTCAAAATTATTTTTTTATCGGAAAGAATATACTCCCAAGGTGGTCCTATATAAATTTTATCGAAATTGCTTCAGCGCTGTTTGAAAAACTGAACAAACACGAAAAATACGTATACATAGATGATGTTTTGGTTTTCTCCAATTACGAGTATGTTTAAATTCAACGTTCTATGTTATTGGGCTTTTTAGTTATGGGGTTTATCAATTTAAAAGTGAAAAATAAAAAACTTTTTTACAAAAAAACAACTGACTTCCAAAAATGAAAATAAGTACACTAAAAATTAAAAAAATAACTTTAATTTTGGAAGTCAGTGTCAAATAACGAAGAAATAAAATACAAACACCGATGAAGTATTTTTTAAAATTAAGTGTTTACGGCACGGTGTTTCATACAAACTTGCAAGTTTTATAAATGTAAAGTATGACACGATTTTAGGTTTTCTCTCTGTTTCTTTAAACTATTATTTTGACCTAAAAGTTCTCAACTTAATTTTTAGAGCTAGGTATCTTGCGTTTGTGTATGAGGTTTCATTAAAATCGGTTAATACATTTCCAAGTTTTGAACTTGCATTCGTGCCGTACCTAAACACTATTAAAATGATGGAGAGGGAGAGGGACGCTATAGTAAGGATGGATGGATTGTGTGAGGAGTGATATGAAAGAAAAGGGATTAGTGATAGTGTGACGGCTGACAGGGCAAAAGTAATTTGTGCGTGTATGACCAGAGGTGTGACCGTATACCTACACATCGAAAACTTATTAGTAAAAAATTGAACCCCAGAAAAAAGGAACTGAACGCGAAACAAAGCAGTAATTTTAATTGATTTGTTAGCGTGTGTGTTCTGAGACCACGCAACGCGTCGTACGTTCCACCCAGTAATAGGACTCCCATCAAGGATCGCTATCACAAATTAGAAGCATTATTCATTTATTATACATAAAACTACAGGTATTATACTAAAACACGTACACTAAAAGATAAATAATTTAATTTATCTTTAAAATGGTAAAAGTTTCATGAAAATACGCTCAATAGATTTTGCGTGGTTCTCAATTTTTTATCCGCGTTAGACGTAACTTTACGAATTAATTACACTATGTTCTAAATTAATAAATTTAAATATTCACATATCAAATTACGAAGGAAATTGTTTAGAGTAACATATATTTTTTTCAAAGAAATAAAACTAGTCGTTTAGACGTGATGTTCAATTTAAAATCATTAAAAGTCGTATAATTGCGTCTTAAAAAGGTGTATGTAAGGAACGAAGCACCTGCTTCGTTTGCATTCTGTGGTTTCTACCTATCCCCATGAGTAAATAACGTGGGTTTATCCATACCATACCAGGTATATAACATTACAAATGCGAAAGTAACTCGGTCTGTCGGATTTCGATAAAACTTGACACACTGATAGTCCTTGTCCTGGAAGTCCTTCAATCAATCTGCCTAGCCTTTTCCCAACTATCTTGGGGTCGGCTTCTAGTCCAACCGGATACAGATGAATACCAGTATTTTACATGGAGCGACTGCCTATCTGACCTCCACAACCCAGTTACTGGGTATCCAGGAGTATCTTCCCCTGGGATAATTATTGACTTTCACTCGGGCGATGTCGCTGACAGTAGCTAGTGTGCTAGGTATAATTTTATGTATAATGAGGAGCTCGTGGCTGAAGTAATAACAGCCGCACGGGTCGATCCATCAGGTTAAGCTACGCTTGCCGGGGTGGTCCATGGATGGGTGAATCTTTACATACCGAGACTTCTCCGTGCCTCGGAATGCACGTTAAGCCGTTGGTCCCGGCTGTCAATTGTGGATCTTTGATAGTCGTTACGGGTCGTCAGAAGCCCGAAAGTCTGAAAACCAGTCTTACCAAGGGGTATCGTATTACCCAGTAACTGGGTTGTGGAGGCCAGATAGGCAGTCGCTCCATGTAAATTACTGGTATTCAAGTGGCTGCAGGAGTTATCTTATGCAGAAACTGAAAGTCTTGTTAAAATTATTTCTTAAATTGCTTAAATACTGTATGCACATAGTATCTGGTATTTTATTGTATATATGAAGTACTTGTACGATTTTTAGATAACAGTTGTATGCCCCTGAAACTTTGGGGAACATTGGCTTCTGAGACATGTGCATTATTTCCTTATCCAGTCTTCCGAACACAGCTCATCTTTGCAATACATTTAAGCTCCAAGAACAACCAGATGAGGCAAAACTGTCCGTTTACCTGTCACTTACAATAGTTACAATACAATATGCGGCAATGTCAGCCCCACTTACAGTTCGGTGACCTTCCCAACTTCTTGAGGCATGAGTGCTTTTCGCAGCTCATCTCAAGCCAAAGAAGATTGGGCAGACATAAGTAGATTAAACACTAAATGTGGGTTAAGATGTCGCCGGCCGGACCTTAGAAGACAGTGGTGTAATAAACCTAAAACACAACAGGGACGAACTCCGCAATAATAATATTATAATAAAAAAAAACTAATTTTTGGGGGGGTGCGAAATCATCCAATGACTTCTCCCGCTCTAGGCTGGAGCGGAAGGGCGTGTCAGACTCTTACTGACTAAAACCCACCCCTGTTCCTCCCTGCCCTGAATGCCTATGAAACCCTTTCATTAGATGCTGATATCACGGGAATGCACAAAAATAATTATCTATACAAATACAGAATCCGCCATATTGGATTTAGAATGACATTACTTAGCTAACCATGCACTGTAAACTGCAAATTTCAGCTTAATCGGAAACTGAGAAGTGGGTCTAATATAACTTCTCTTAATTTTTTTACATAGTAAAAGCGTGTTAGAATACACATGCAAAACGTTTTACTACCGAGAATTAATTAATATTACGCCAGATTGGCGGCAAATCTCTACAAATATTTTTGCATCGTAATAAAAAATCAACAACAAAGATTTTACGAGCAACTAACTTGACGGTATTTGCATGGATATTACAATGTTACAAGGTTCCCTGTCGAGTTAGGAATTTACTTTATAACTGGGAGTTTAACATAAGAATTTTGTTGGTAAAGCCTTGTTAAGTACAGATTTTATTTTGAGAATATCGGTTTAATTCTGCTGGCGTCGTCGTTTTTTTTTTAAATTTTTCTTTTATTTTATTTATTCAAAACTTGTTATAACTTTATAATGAATAAATTATGCCAAACTGTAAAACAGTTTGTCGGCAATTAAAGTTATATTTCCCACATGAAGGCAAGGGAACTCGAATTATCTCAAAACCTCATGAATGAACGTGTGACATAGACGGTCGCCGAATGCGGCCCTGTTTCAACTTTCTCTCTTACAGCATCACAGGTTGCGCATGATTCTTGTTAACGCATTTGGCACATTGTGCGCGGGCGCTAGCCGCGAGCGCTATGTACCGCGACCCGAACCATTTTTAAATAATTTTAATTAAAATAAAACAAATTAAAAATGCACAAGTGCGCCCCTGCAGGATGCAAGGATTGCAGTTTTGAAATAAATTGTGTGAGTGATATAAATATAAAATGAAGTTTTAAAAGTGCTTGAAAGTTTTTGGACACAATATGTTATTATTTATTTTTGTTACTTTCAGTTGGTACTGAAAGGGATGATTTCGAATTGTGTTTTGAAAATAGTTTTAAATTTTCAATGGCAATTTGTTAAGCCGAAAGTTTTTCAAAAGTTTAAAATATATGAAATTGAATTGAAAAAATACATGGTGCGGATTCTGTTTTGTACGAACTAAACTTAATTTAAGCTATTCCTATCTTTTTCTCTCTAATAAAACAAGAAAGAGACGGACGTAAATTAGAGTTGCCAAATTTAGTTGAACTAATATTTCCTAAATTAAGTGTACACGTAAAAACATGTCGATTAAAAACACGGTGATGCGCAAGGCGTAAACTAGTTTGTCATCTCTAACTTAGTTCATAGCTATAGCCGTCCTTTTCTCGCACTGCCTTTTAGTAAAAGACAGCGATTCTCTAATTTTAGTTTAGTTATTATTAAGTGAATCGGCACCTGTCATGTTAGTTTAAAGTTAGAATTGCAGTTTTCAGTTTGAAAAATATTACAATAAATTCCATAAATTACAGAATTTTAATTAGATATTACATCGCTATTCCAGATATATCAGTTTTACCAAATAATGTCACAGACATAAACACCAAAATGTTTGGATTCAAACGCTCATCGGTACAGCTCGTGGTCGTGCTGGCTTGGCTTCTGCGATATTACACCTTCGGTTCGACAGTATTATGGTGTATTTTCGCTTGTGGACTGAGTTTGGCGGTTGTCATGGCCATCACGACTTACGACCACGACTACTGGTCGTCGAGGGGCATATTCTCGCCGCCAGCATGGCCCATCGTGGGCCACATCCTGTCTGTAGTGATGTTCAAGGAGCAGGGTGGCATGTGCTTTAAGAGAATCTATGACACATATAAGGATAAAAGGTTTTTAGGTGAGTAAAGTTTGGGTCAGTTTTGAAGTTTAAGGATGTGAGGTGCATACAACCATCCACAAGTTAAATTGCCGTTATCTGTCAAACTAACATTTTGAGTTAGGTACGGACAAAAAAGCGGCGTTGAACGTCGACCTAGAAATTAAGGGAACTTAACGTTGATTTTATTTATTTATATTGACAGTACAAAATACTGCTTAGATAAATCGATAGAGATTTTTTTGGTGATTGATTACCGTGGCATCAAAAAACCCGTGAAATGTATGATAACGGCACTTTAGCTTAAGTGTCTACTACCGGCCAAGTGGCGCCCTCATTGAATAAAAAATCGTAGCATAGCATAGAAAATAAATATTAAAGAATCCAACGTCATGTTTGTTACAAGGAAGATAAAGTATTTTTACGTTGTTAAAACAGGTCTCAGAATGTTTCGTATCCAAAGTAGTAGGCAAAAGTGTCAGAAACGGCCATTTTTTATTCAATGAGGGCGCCACTTGGCCAGTAGTAGGGCCTTAAGGACGGCAGCATATATTTAAGTCACCTGTTTACATACATTCGGCAACGTAACCTGTAAAGGAGATAAGGATTTCATAGTCACTCTACGCATCAAATACATACTCGTACATACGACTTCCTACTACATGGATATGTAATATAACGGCGCGTAGTTTTGTCGCGCGAATCGCAAAGCTAATTTCAAGAACATAATTCTGGCCTTATTTATAAAAAAGCCGGCCAAGGGCGAGTCGGAATTCGGACATTTAGGGTTCCGTACCAAATGAGGGAATTATCAAAGAAAAAAATTGAGTTTGTATTTGTAAGTAAAATAAGTACATATACTTACATTATAATAAACATTAGATACCTATCACTCAAGTTCATAGGTAAATGAGAAATAAAAAAATTCTTCGGAAGAAAATTTTGTGACAGACAGACGGACACGTGAGTGACAGCAATAAGGCTCCGTTCGGACCCTTCGGGTACGGAACCCTAAAAATAACCATGTGATTAGTTTACACACTGATTAGTAAATTCTTATTTAAACATTATCTACCTGGAAGAAGGATAGATGTGGGTGGTAAAGTGCTGACCAGAGGGAATGGGAAGCAGTCTCCTCCTTTCTGCGAAGCAGTAATGCTCGCGAAGGAGGAGACGGAACGGGTGAGGGAGGTTCCACGGACTACCCCTCACGCCCCTAGCCGAAGCCGCCGCAGGAGACGCCCTGGGCGTAGGACGTCGCGAGACGATCTCCGGCCACCGTAGACCAGGGCCTGCGGTGCTGATCGGACGGCGAGCTACCCACTGCTCGCCGTCCGATCAGCACCAGGCCCGTGAGTCGACGGCGCATAGTGTTCCACGCGCGCCTCAAAGAGATGTTTGTCAGACACCACTGACGTGGCCCATCATGGCCGGTGCCTGCATGCCTAGGGGTAGCGGATAAATTCGTTACAGAGTCATCGCTCCCTTTGGCACTCAGACAAAGAAGGAACAGGGGTGGGTTTTAGTCAGTAAGAGTCTGACACGCCCTCCCGCTCCACCCAGACCGGAAGATGTCATAGGATGATTTTTTTTTGTGTGTGGGAACACACAAAATAAAAAAAAAGTGCTGACTAATCATCTATGTTGAATTTGATGGCGGAGACGTATATTTTCTAGAGTTTGGAATGCGCTAATCAGTGTATAAACTCAGCAGGTCAGTGACTTTTGTATATAAGGCTGTTAAGAACCACACCGGGATTAGTAAGAAATATCATATTCGTCAGATAGCTTTATACTAATTCTGTTTCAATTGTAAATCTGGTCGATATAGCCTATCTAGACACAGTTGAAACAACCCAAAAAATATTGTAGCAGTAGGTACACCAGAGACTACAAGTAACCAACGGGACCCTATTACTAAGACTCTGCTGTCCTTCTGTCAGCGGGCTGTATCTCACGATCCTTAATAGCTACACAGCTGAAATTTTCACAGAATTTGTATTTCTGTTGCCGCTATATAAAAATTATTAATATGGGGCTTTCAAGAGAGCTTTAATTAATTTATTTTTATTTACGGATCATGAGATACAGCCCAAAAAAACCAAAAAAAAAACACGTTTCTAGGAACGTGTTTTTTTGGACTATTTTTCAGTTTATGGTAGGTACGGAACCTTTCGTGCGCGAGTCCGACTCGCACTTGGCCAGTTTCTGTATTTCAGGTTATTTCAGTCCATCCAAAGGTTGTCTGGTAATATATAGCAGCGATAAGACCGCCATTGTACCCATAGAATTAAGTTTGTGTAAAAGAGTTGTGAAACAATTTTGGTGGTCAGTAAAGTTTATTATATTCTAGCAAAACATCAAATATTTTAACAGTTGATGACGACACGGTTGGCGCAGTGGTTGAGCGATCGGCTGCTGTGCTGCGCTTCGCGGGTTCGATTCCCGTACAGAACAAAGATATAATAATAGATAGTTGTTCCGGGTGTGGGTGTCTTGTGCATGTGAGTTTACATGTTTGTGAACGCACTCACGATACAGGAGTAATTTCTAGTGTGATTTTTTAAGAAAAAAATAAGTTGTACGCGCAAATTCACGCGCACATTGATAAAATTAATAATGCGGCATAAACGTGGCCGACCAGCAGCGGTCGCATGGCAGCCACCGGCCCCACAAGTACCGGTTATACATGTGCAACATGGATGAACGAACGAGTCGCGGTAACTGGGCCGAGACCAATTATTCAATCATTCAATGGCCTTTACGTCATAATGCATAATGGATTAAGTATTTTCGGTTGCTTGGTTAGTTCAGTGATTGTTAACGCGGCAGCTGTGCTTGGGGTTCATTCCTGGTCTAGAAATTTACTATAAAACTATCTTGGGGTCGGCTTTCAGTCTAACCGGATGCAGCTGAATACCAACATTTTATATAGAGCGACTGCCTATCTGACCTCCACAACCCAGCTACTGGGTAATACGATACCCCTTGGTAAGACTGGTTGTCAGACTTTCGGGCTTCTGACGACCCATAACGACTGTCAAAGATGCACGATTGACAGCCGGGACCAACGACTTAACGTGCTTCTCGAGGCACGGAGGAGTCTCGGTATGTAAAGATGGTCACCCATCCATGAACCAACCCCGGCAAGCGTAGCTTAACCTGATGGATTGACCCGTGTGGCTGTTATTACTTTAGCCACGAGCTCCTCCTTTAGTTACGAGCTCCTTCGTGTCTTCTTGCGTCTCGTGACTAATAACAGGATAGATGCAGGTGCCAATTACGCCAGGAGATGGGTGCAACGGGGTGCACTTGCACCCCCCTGGCTCTTGATATAATATAAAAAACGTTAAAAATATAATAGAAAATACCTCTTAGAATATTATTCCAAGCATATCCGAGGCCTACCCGGGGGAGGATAAATTCAAAAGAGTTACCTCGCCCCTGGGCAGTCAGGGCAGGGAGGCACAGTGGTGGGTTTGAGTCAGTAAGAGTCTGACACGCCCTTCCGCTCCACCCTAGAGCGGGAGATGTCATTGGATGATTTCCCACAACAAAAAAAAAAGCATATCTGAGGCGAGGTGCTAAAATTTTCTAGCTCTCGTCGCTCGCTCTTGCCTCCTTTTAAATTAGTTCTTAATCCGTACGGGCTGAAGATTTGAAGATTTACCCCTCCACCTGAACATAGTTCTGCCGACGCGCATGGCAGGTGTACAGTAATGTAGTCCGCACGTCAGTAGTCCCCGAACCAGTAGTAAGCTGGCTTTCTGTTCTATTGAAACTCTGTACTACTCTAGCTCAAATTCCAAGTGTTGCAAGTGTTGTTCTATACAGGCTGTAAAGAACAAGATACCGCAAACTTCGCGAAAAGATTACACCTAATGCCACTAACAAAATTATGATAGTCATTAATCTCGGTAATGATCGGTTACATAAATTGACATTTTTGAGCGCGCAATCTATTGTAAACAATGCGATCTCAACGCTCCGCACTACTCCTTACCTACACTCGCGCCGGTCGAGCGCGCCGCGCCACCCGTAGGTATAGGTATTAGGCCGCTGCACGCTGGCGACGTGAATGAACTCTAGCGAAACAGCTGTACGTATTTTATTTACATTGCTGTTAGTGTAATTAGCGATTTAATTACTTTTTAATTAGAACTCTCATTGGGTTCGATAGGAATAACAATTATGAATAGCCTAAAGTAAAAAAAAAAATAGAAAAAATGTGAAAATCGAGGAAAACGCCGACGAAAAATTCCAACGCTAAGGGTTCCAGAATTGCCCGGGGGTTGAGGATAAATTCGAAAGAGTTACCTCGCCCTTGGGCATTCAGGGCAGGGAGGAACAGGGGTGGGTTTTAGCCAGTAAGAGTCTGACACGCCTTTCCGCTCCACCCTAGAGCGGGAGAAGTCATTGGAAGATTTCCCAACTCCCCCAAAAAAAAGGTTGTCCAGAATCATGTACTTAATCACTGGTATACGTATATGCGTTTATGTGACTTACACGGTGTATAATCATCATTGGTCATCATCATCATCCACAGCCCGACTTTACCCTCTGCTCATCATCGTTGGTCATCATAATCATCACCACTGCTCAGCATAGGCTTCTCTTTTCTCGTGCCAATCCCCACGCTCCTGTGCCAGTCTCATCCATCTCCTACCCGCGATGGTAACAATATCGTCCGCCCATCTCGCCACTAGGCTTTTTGCAATTGCACTTTTATTTTACCCTTGACTGTTGGTATATTTAAACTCTGCCTACCTCTTCGGTAAAACGCAGGCAAGAAAGAAAGAAAGAAAGAAAGAAAGAAAAACTTTTTACTCGCGCGAAATGCGTGGTATTATGTTACGATAAGTAGTATATATCTTTATTTGACCGGCCTCGGCTTCCTTGCAGCCTGTACACGTATAAAGAGCATTAATATCCCGATTGCTGCATGACTTTCTTGGGTAAATTCCGTAAATTAATGATTAATTAATCGATTTGCTTTTAATTTATGTTTTGGGGTAATTAGAGAACGTTCGGTTGTCGAACGTTTTTATTATTGGATGATTTCATCGTACGGCTGAAGGAGCTCGTGGCTAAAGTAATAACAGCCGCACGAGTCGATCCATCAGGTTAAGCTACGCTTCCCGGGGTTGGTCCATAGATGGGTGACCAGCTTTATATAAAGAGACTCCTCCATGCCTCGGAAAGCACATTAAGCCGTTCGCCCGGCTGTCAATCGTGGATCTTTGACAGTCGTTACGGGTCGTCAGAAGCCCGAAAATCTGACAACCAGGGCCTGCAGTCTCGACATTGATAGCGATCGCTATGTCCTAACGATCTGTCACTACGTCGGCAAAATAATTGATTTACTTGAAATATGTACAGAGACCAGCAGATCAGTTGATCAGTTTTCATGAAAAATAGTGCTTGCAAGTTAAAAATTACGCCGTCTCTGTACATATTTCAAGAAAATCAATTATTTTTACGACGTAGCGACCAATCGTTAGCACATAGCGATCGCTAACTATGTCGAGACTGCAGGGCCAGTCTTACCAAGGGGTGTCGTATTACCCAGTAACCGGGTTGTGGAGGTCAGATAGGCAGTCGCTCCATGTAAAATACTGCTGCATCCGGTTACACTAGAAGTCGGCCTAGGCTAGGCAAATTGGTTGTTTACATCGTGCGGCTACGAAGGCGACAAATTAACAGCCTTATTTGACACGGTTGGCGCAGTGGTTGAGTGATCAGTTGCTGCGCTGTGTCGCGGGTTCGATTCCCTCACTTAACAAATATTTGTATGGCCTAGAGATAGTTGTTCCAGGTCTGTGTCTCTAGTTTAGTGAGTTTGTAAACGCACCCACGATACAGGGGGCTTAGACAAAGTAACAATTTAAAAACGATAACGAAGTTAGAAAAGACTAAAATGTATGAGATTGACATAAACCGCGCTAAGTCACGTGGTCAGTCGACTGTCGACATCGTTATCGCAAGTTGGTAGACAATGTTATAATTCGTAACGAAACCATAAAGAAACGAATTGCTATCGTATTTATCCCATACAAATGCGTAGAGAAGCAGCGCTTTCAGAGGTCGCCTTCGCCTCGATCGTGATCGCCAAAAAAGATAACGAAGGAACGCTAACGCTAGGAAATGTTTATCGATATCTCAGAGACGATGACGAATTTAGATATCGTTTCGCTACGAAGCGATGTTACTTTGTCTACAGGGCCAGGAGTAATTCCTAGCATGGGCCAACGTCTAAAAAAATATAAAGTCGATAAATATACTGATTAGTGTATTCTAAAATCAAATTCACCAAGAAAATTTTGAATTAAGAACTCGCTAATCAGTTGCTTATCACATACTTTTTTTTTTTTTATAAATAAGTCAAACAATAAGTAGACATCTTTAGACGAGATCGACCGTTCAGAATTCTGAACGGTCTTACCATTCGAATCAAACTGATTAGATCAGTGGTTCCTAACCTTTTCACTCTTCTTACCCAATTTTTTTGGTATACAGTAAACGCTAACTATTTTATTCACGGCTTTATTAAACTTCTGGCTTCTGGAAGGGCTTTCGCCCGCGTGGAATTAGTACTTCTCTCATTATAAATTATAGCTTACGTGCTATTCCAGACTATAATCTATCTCTGTGCCAAATTGCATCCGGATCTGTTCAGCCGTTCTGGCGTGATTTAGTAACAAACATCCATCCAAACTTTCACATCAAAACAAATAAATAAAATTAAAGTGTCTGTTTTTAATGTCAAAATAATAGTTTTTTTTAAATCTTAAACAGTTATTTGAACGATATTGCGAGTTATTAGCCGAAATCAACAGACAGACAGAAATTGTAAAAACATATTTTTAGGCAAAAGAAAAATCTGTTTTTACAATTTCCGTCTGTCTTTTGGTTTCGGCTAATCTTCGAAACGGCTGGACCGATTCTGATAAGATTTAACTGGCAGGTAGCGGACTATATAAGGAGTAACTTAGGTTTTTTTTGTAGCCGAAAATATTTAGGGGTTTAAGCAAAAAAAAAATTGAGGAAATTAGGGACGTAATCTGATTTTTATGGAATTATTAGCAGGTAGTTAAATACCGTTTATCAGAGTAACTTAGGCTTATATGAAGCTAAAAATTGCCATATTTGGAGGGAAAAAAGTCCTCCTATCAGCAAATGCCTGTACGAATAGTCAATTAATTAATGTTTTTATATCAAATTTAACGCGGACGAAGTCGTGTGTAACAGCTAGTTTATAATATTATTAGGAATAGTAGGCTATACATATAGTAGGCACAGGCCGCTGCATTATGCTGAGCGTTAGCCGTTTCGCGTGGTACCTAATGACGCATACTTCCGTCTAGGATATTATTTTTAATATTATCGTATATATTTATACATATCCACATGTTTTGTTTTTAAACGACTTCGAAAAAGGAGGGGGTTCTATGTTTGACTGTATGCATGTTTTTTTTTTTTATGTATATCCACCGATTTCTCTGTCATTTGTGAACTGATTTTTAAAATTCTTTTTTTATCCGAAAGAATATACTCCCGAGGTAGTCCCATATAAATTTTATAAAAATTGCTTTAGCGGTTTTTGAAAAACTCAAATACGAAAAATATGTATACCTAGATGACGTTTGGTTTTCTCCAATTACGAGTATGTTTAAATTCCACGTTCCATGTTATTGGGGTTTTGAGTTCTGGGGTATAACAACTAAAAAGTAAAAAATAAAAAACATTTTTACAAAAAAATACAACCGACTTCCAAAAAAGAAAATACACTAAAAATTTAAAAATAACTTTAATTTCGGAAGTCGGTGTCAAATAACGAAGAAATAAAATACAAACACCGACTTCCGAAATTAGTAATTTTTTAATTTTTATTGTATTTTCTTTTTCGGAAGTCGGTTGTTTTTTTTTGTAAAAATGTTTTTTTAGGCTTCTGATAGGCAACAATTTTATGTATGTGCGTCGCTGTTTTGACTGTTTCAAAATGCATCCCGGTCGATATGAACGTTCGATTACCTATGTTTTGGGTGAGCATTACATCGACTGGTCGCCGTTGATCTAGTAATCCAATAGCACCTTTATAAGCTTTGATTATACAGGACGTAACGGAAAGGTGTGGTCATATTTTAAGAAGCGGTTCTGTCCATGGAAATAAACAGCTTGCTCTAAGAAAAAATAGAAAATTTCCAATAAAAAAATATTGGATTTTCCATACAAAATTATCATCTGATCAATATTTGTATGGGGGATAAAAAAAAAATTGAGACTTTCCTCAGGTTTTCTTGAATAAAGTTGTTCATATTGATGGGGGAGATGCAGTTCTTAAAATATGACCACACCTTTCCCACCCGGCCATAGCCGTCAACTACAAATTTTGTACATCTAACAAAGTAGCTTTTCGCAAAAATTTTTGCTGGGAAACGAATTTTATTTTTAGGTATGAAAAAAAAAAACAATTTTTTATTGCGCGCAATGTAACACGAAGCCATGCAAGTAGAGTTAAACCCCGCCCCTTCGCTCCAAGCCACGTAGGTACTTGTCGGATACGTTTGGTATTCATTGCGTTTTTGTAACTTCAAATGGGTAATTTCGAAAATTCGAATAAAAAAGAAAATTCAAGTAATGTTTGTTTGCAAAAAAGTTTAGTGTTAACAATTGGAATTCAATTTTTTAAAAAGTAAAAAAAAAATTGCGACTTTGACCTTCAATATCTCCAGAACCAGTCGATTCTCAGGTATGGTCTAGTGGAAAAAAATTATCCAAATAATGAGTAGAATATGTGGCTTTCGGCTTCGGAAACTGTCTTTTGACACCCGATTTATATGGGTAGAATAGCGACCCACCTCAGCTTTGCACGGGAGCAAAATGATTTGATAGACACGAAGCGCCATGTAGCGTCCTTAATTACAATCAAATAGCCTGTCACTCAGGAATAATGGTGAAAGAATTTTCAAAATCGGTTCATAAGTTCCAGAGACTACTTCCTACAAACAAACTTACAACCTTTACCTGTATATGTATAATATTAGTATACCATAGATAAGATAACGTTATTACAGCCACGTTTTTATTGCTCGAGAGATTAGGCGAAGGTGTACTTTAGTACCTATATGCATAACGCCAAAACACCAATAGGAATGATTCCTTAATCCTGGGTATAAAAAAAAATCTATGTTGTCCACCAGTTATATTGTCAAAAAATCTATGTAGTCTACCAGTTATATTGTCATAAAATCTATGTAGTCCACCAGTTATATTGTCAAAAAATCTATGTAGTCCACCAGTTATATTGTCAAAAAATCTATGTAGTCCACCAGTTATATTGTTAAAAAATCTATGTAGTCCACCAGTTATATTGTTAAAAAATCTATGTAGTCCACCAGTTATATTGTTAAAAAATCTATGTAGTCCACCAGTTATATTGTCACAAAATATTGGTTACGTTTTTTTTGCTTTATCAAATCAATAAAAAATTACAAAGATAAAACGTACCAAAGCTCAGGTGTGGGGGCTTGTTACGTCACTTTAGTCTTCTAGGTAATAAGTAGTACATTTTATACGTAGGTGTGAAGTCACGTAAAAATTCAACGCACTGTACCGTCTTCAGTTTTTGGTTACGAGACAAAAGGAAAAATACCGTGTCCAATAATTTTGGTAATACTAACTGACGGAAAATAGATTTTTAAGTAATCTCCCCTTTTAGGTTTGTTTAAAAAGGTAGTAACAATTATTCTTCATAATCCACTTCCAGGCTGCCACCAGTTCTACCAGCGAACCCTAGTGGTCCGGGACCCCGAGCTTATCCGAAGAGTGTGCGTCAACGACTTCCAGCACTTCACGGACCGAGGGTTCTTCTTCAACAAGGACGTGGATCCCCTGGCCGGCTCCGTGCTGTTCTTGAGGGGCAATGAGTGGAAGCGGCTTAGGGCGAAAATATCGCCGATTTTCTCGTAAGTTTCATAGTCATGATGTGATAAGTTCGATAGTCATAATGTAATAAGTTCCATAGTCATGATGTGATAAGTTCCATAGGCATGATGTGATAAGTTCCATTGTCATAATGTGATAGTGATAAGGCAACGGTGTGGTTTGAAAGAAGATCTTCTTCCTCGCTCTTTACCACTTTATGTGGGGTTACCTCTCCTACTTTTGTGGCGCCAGAACTATCTGTCCAGGGTTGTTGGCTCAGGCAGTTCTTCCTCTAACAGAAGTTTCGTCATGCTGGTCCAACACGTGGCATGAGGTCATCCTCTACCTATCTTCTGTTCAGGCAGTTGCAACACTTTTTTACTACATGATCGTCATCTCTTCGCATCACGTTTTCTCGGTTAGTTCCTCTGCGACTTTGAAAGTATCACGGATATGCTCGTTTCGCATTTTGCCCAGCCTCGTCACACCTCCGGACCACCTCAAAATCTTCATCTCGAGGTTTGAAAGAAGATTTAGTGACCAAAATTGAAGATGGTTTGGTCATGTTGAGGGCGTGAATGAAAAGCTAGGCGCTTTTCATTCACGCCCTCAACATGACTTCATTGTCAGCAATAATGACGGGGGCCGTCATGGCCGAAGCCTGCCCAGGGATTGAGGATTAATTCGAAACAGAGTTACCTCGCCCCTGGGCACTCAGGGCAGGGAAGGAACAGAGGTGGGTTTTAGTCAGTAAGAGTCTGACACGCCCTCCCGCTCCACCCAGAGCGGGAGATGTCATTGGATGATTTCCCAACCCACGAAGAAAAAACCCCACCGCGTGTGTCTGCTTATTTGTTCACGATAAACTCAAAAACTACTGAACGGATCTTCATGCGGTTTCACCAATAGACAGAGTGATTCATGAGGAAGGATAAGTGTATGATTTGTATCTGTCTAAAGCTGGGGCGAGTCGCTCGCTAGTAACACGATAAAGCATTCTAGCCTCATCCGTTAGTGGTGAGGCTAGAACGCTTATACAGGGTGCTACGGAAAGGTGTGGTCATATTTTAAGACCTGCATCTGCACATCGATATGAACCACTTTCTTCAATAAAACCTGAGGAAATTCTAAATTTTTTTGAGTCATGGTGGGTCGCAAGTGTAAAATAAAATATATATTTGCCAGTTGACTTATCCACGCTTATTCTTATTACTAAGTACTCGTTGTAATTAAGCGGAATTATGAGGTTTTTTTTTAAATATTCCCACGGTATCCCACTGCTGGACAAAGGCCTCCCCATATTTTTCCAGTTCTCTTTATGAGTTTTCTCCGGGCAATCGGTCAGGAACGAGTCCAGATCGTCACGCCAGCGTTTTTTAGGCCTGCAGCCTCGGAGACGACGCCCGTGACCCGCTGAATATCACCTCAGCTTCGCAGATTTTATACAAATTTAACCTATGAATGCCCGATGGTATGCATGCCCTAAATGTCAACTACCGTCAACGCCCGACGGCATGCCCGTATGCCGTACCAGATCACGCGGCTTAAACCTCTATTATTAAATAACTAAAGGTCTTATATTCTGTGGCAAGGTTCACACGCTCGTTCACACTTGCGAATGTAACTGAATAAAGCGTTCTTGTTACATCTCATTTCTACTTACATTACCTATTACATTACATTATTATACAGTTCTACCTCTAACATGTTTTTTTTATCAATTTCAGACCAAACAAACTCCGTGGTATGTTCCCCCTCATAGAAAACACAGCAGGAGAATTCGTCACAAGAGTCCAAGATTTGCTGTCACAGTCTAAATGCGCATCGAACCAAAACGGGACCAAAACAGCAGATGGTCAATCGAATGGTGTTGGATCCAGTGCGTCTGTGGTCAATTCGGAGAAGCTCGTGGGTGGTTACACTGCTGACGCCATAGTGCCCTGTGCTTTTGGACTGAAGAGTAATGTGATGTACAATGAAGAGGATCCTTTTGCTGTGGCGTTGCATGCCTTCTATGAAATGTCGCTGTACAATATTTTTGAGAAGTAAGTTGATAATTTAAATAATATTTACGAAGTACTGTTTGAAACGCGGGTGGGTGGCACATGTCTTCGAAGTTTTGGTCCTAGGAGTGTTTGAATGATTCACCGCGGCCCTTTTTTAGGGTTCCGTGCCCGGAGGGTCCAAACGGAGCCCTATTGCTGTCAGTCACGTGTTGTTATGTCTGTTTGTCCGTCGTCTGTCACACGGGTTTTACAGCCAAACGGTTGGAGCTACAGTCTTCAAATTTTCACAGTAAAAGCATCGTGTTGACCCAAAGCCATACAAAATAGTCAAAAACGCATTTGGTACGGAACCTTAAATGTGCGAAGTCTGACACGCACCTGACCGGTTTTTATTATTATTATTTTTTGGGTGGGAAATCATCAAATATTATCCGCTCTGGGTGGATCATGTCAGGTGTCGTAAAAGGCAACTGAAGGAACAGGGGTGGGTTATAGTCAGTAAGAGTCAGACACGCCCTCCCGCTCCACCCAGAGTGGGAGAAGTCATTGGATGATTTCCCACACTCAAAAACGACTACCTTAAGAAGGTGACTGGGATAGACGGGATGCGGAAGGCGGAGGACAGGGTGTTATGGCACAGCCTGGGAGAGGCCTATGTCCAGCAGTGGACTGCGATAGGCTGAGTTGATTGATTTGATTGATTGGAAGGGAATGTAGGCTGTGTTTTAGACATTAAATGGCCAAACAGAATTAGTTAACGTTTCTCATCATGATTCATAAGTATCCATCGCTATAGTCAGCGCCAGATAAATGTGGGAATAAAGTACCCTTAAGTAATTAGTGACCTTTCCCTAATAACTCTTTATAGCTACCTGAACATTGACATATGAATAGTTTTTCATTATTAGACATTGGTGCCGATTCTGTAGTGCATAAACTAAACTTAATTTAGGCTATTGCTCTCTTTTTCTCTCTAATAAAACAAGATAGAGCCGGACGTAAATTAGAGCTGCCAAATTTAGTTGACCTAATATTTCCATACAGATTAAGGGTACACGTAAAACATGTTGACTAAAAACATGGTAAAGCGCAAGGCGTAAACTAGTTTGACATCTCTAACTTAGATCATAGCTATAGCCGTCCTTTTCTCGCACTGCCTTTTAGTAAGAGATAGCGATTCTCTAATTTTAGTTTAGTTATTGAATAAGAGAATCGGCACCAATGTTAAAGATCACGAGAGACGTTTTTCAAATAAAAAAATGTCAGTAAATGAAGGTGGGTCAATGACCGTTATTCCACGTTTATCTGGCGCCTACCATAGTAGGTATTTCATAGGTCGCAGGCGTCGTGCGATAGATAATCCTTTACGGGGCGCCTGTTTGGTCAAGAAGGCTATCAGGTGTCTGACGCTGCAGGAATAAAATCCACAGCCTGCAGCGGAAAATGCATCGAACTTTGATACCGAACGGTATTCGGCGTTTTACAGGCGTTGCATAGACAGGGTTCCGGGGTCAAGCCCAATCAGCAGGCACAATAGATTTTAATTGTTATTTGCACACCTAGTGTGCAATCGTAGTGTAAAGAGTTAAAAGGTCACGGAGCTTCAATGTGCAGAAGGTGAACACCGGGGCGGTTTTAGTGAAGTAAAAGTCCCACACTATCTGGTTGGTGAATCGTCAATTGCCTTTTTTAATATTTGTTACGAATTAATTAGGATTTTTTATTCTTTGTAACGCCATATGGATCGTTCCTAATAACGGTCCAAGTTCAGATGTTGGCTATTAACACGCTGCACCACTGGTCTTTTCCCAAAAAGCGCCGGCGCCTTTTGTAAGTTTCTCCCGATTGAGGAAAAAAAAGAAGGTATTTCATAGGTACGTAGGTACGCGATGCTACTGAGACTCCTAGCGACCGCATGTTATGGGTAACCGAAGGCTTAATTTAGCATCAGATTTCACGCAAATAAGATGACCAATCTTTCCACCACGGCTGGTGATCTAATCGCATTATCCTATAGCGGTCACGCAGCAGGCGTATTTCACAGTTGTACTTTTTGAGCTCCAAAATGCTGGTCTCCTGAACTTCTAATTGACTCTAGACACTGTGACGTCTGAGGAGGTTGCGTGAGAATAAAAACCTTATTGGCAGGCTAGTTGAGCAAATGTACTTTAAAAAAAAAAAAAAGAAAATACTAATTTAGAATTAGTTTTCAAAAGTTGTTTTGTGGCATTAAATAGGCACCTTCGATGTAGTCATTCGCTTGGATAAATATAACATATCAAGTATTCTGAATTATTTTTTCTTTTATTACACTCCTCAACGTAAGAACACTTAGAAAACCGGCCAAGAGCGTGTCAGACCACGCACATTTAGGGTTCCGTACCAAATGAAAAAAATATCAAAGAAAAAATCAGATTTATCAATATATTGGTATTTTTTAGTAAAATACACGCAATAATAAACATTATCACCAAATTTCAAGTTCATAGGTCAATGGGAAGTTAAAAATTCTTCGGAACAAAGTTTTGTGACAGACGATGGACAGACGGACACGTGAGTGACAGCAATAGGGCTCCGTTTCGACCCTTCGGGTACGGAACCCTAAAAAAGTAACTCCACCACTGAGCTACACTACAGAACCCCGACATTACAATACTTAGCAACTCTGTTAAGCTAGACAACAATCCACCAATTTATTCAGCACACGTCCCTCCAGTCGATAACTTTCAAACAACCATTAATAAATAAGAAATTGATTCGGAACAAAATTTTGTGACAGACGATGGACAGACGGACACGTGAGTGACAGCAATAGGGCTCCGTTTCGACCCTTCGGGTACGGAACCCTAAAAAAGTAACTCCACCACTGAGCTACACTACAGAACCCCGACATTACAAAACTTAGCAACTCTGTTAAGCTAGACAACAATCTACCAATTTATTCAGCACACGTCCCTCCAGTCGATAACTTTCAAACAACCATTAATAAATAAGAAATTGATTCGTAACTTTCATAGTTTGAGGCTAGCCAATCACTATTATTTGCTCTATCCAATTGCTTAGAAGAAAACTTGTTAACTTGATCTGAAAATTACTTTGTAAGTATTAAAAAGTTGGCCGAAGGAACTTAGGAACATAATTTGTTCTAATTTGGCTTCAATTTATTATTGTCTGCAGTATCTATGTGTCTTAGTTTTGATAAATGAATTGGCTTCAGAGTTTGGTTGTGAATCGTTGAGCAAATTGCTGTGTCAGGTGTCCTCTAGGAACCATCAAGGTCCCCAACCACCAGGGCGCAGTGAAGCATACGGTGCAGGTCTGCCGCGCTTGGGCGAAGCACCGCCGTGTCGATTCGATAAGCGGCGGCAACCTCTTCAGGCCATGGTGTGGAGCGAGAGGGAATGGGAAGCAGTCTCCTCCTTCTGCGAAGCAGTAATGCTCGTGTATGCGGAGGTGGGATGGGTGCGGGAGGCTCAACAACAGAGTCGCCCTAACGACCTCAACAGCAACCACCGCAGGAGACGCCTGGAACTTCTGGCAAGATGATCTCCGGCCACCGTAGACCCGGGTCTGGTGACGGCGAGTAATGGGTAGCTCGCCGTCCGATCAGCACCAGGCCCGAGAGTCGACGGCGCGTGGTGCTCCACGCGCGCCTCAAAGAGTTGTCAGCAATAATGACGCGGCCCGTCATGGCCAATGCCTGCCCAGGGGTTGTGGATAAATTCGAAACAGAGTTACCGCGCCCCTGGGCACTCAGGGCAGGAAAGGAACAGGGGTGGGTTTTAGTCAGTAAGAGTCTGACACGCCCTCCAGCTCCACCCAGAGCGGGAGATGACATTGGATGATTTCCCACCTCCAAAAAAAAGGTACCTATCAATGTCGCCAGGGTCAGTGTTATAAAGAGTCACCGCGCCCCTGGTACAGGCAACTCAAGGAACACGGCTGGGTTTTAGTCAGTAAGAGTCTGACACGCCCGCCCGCTCCACCTAGAGCTGGAGAAGTTATTTGATGATTTTCCACCGTGAAACAAAAGGTCGAACAGCGTTGTGGTTGATATACTCGTAATCAACCTAATTGAACGCGTATGTGTTCAAAGGTTTATTCATCGACCAAGTAATGTTATTAAAATTTGATTGAATTGAATTTTTAGTGTTTCGTATCCGAAGGGTTCAATCGGAGCTGTCTCTGTCTGTCAGATTGCTGTCACTCACGTGTCCGTCGGTCCGTCTGTCCGTCGTCTGTCACGAAATTTTGTTACGAAGAATTTTTTAACTTCCCATTGACCTATGAACTTGAAATTTGGTAATAGTGTTTATTATTAAGAAATTGCGGAGAGCGTGATAGAAAAGCTCTTCAACGTTCTTGTACCTTTTAGGCAGTTCTTTGTGCATTTTTGTAAGCAATTTATATATTTAAAACGATATGGTTAAGCAAAAATTCGGTTTTCGGCTGGTTCAGGCCATGGTACGGAGCGAGAGGGAATGGGAGGCCGTCTCCTCCTTCTGCGAAGCAGTAATGCTCGCGAAGAGGGAGGCGGCATACGTTAGGGAGACTCAACAACAGCCGAGTCGCCCTAGCGCCCCCAGCCGCGACCGCCGCAGGAGACGCCAGGGGCCGCGAGACGATCTCCGGCCACGTAGACCCGGGCCTGCGGACGACGAGTAGTGGGTAACTCGCCGTCCGATCAGCACCAGGCCCGAGAGTCGACGGCGCGTAGTGTTCCACGCGCGCCTCAAAGAGTTGTCAGCAATAGAGACGGGGCCTGCCACGGCCGATGCCTGCCCGGGGTTAAAAGTTACCTCGCCCCTGGGCACTCAAGGCAGGGAGGAACAGGGGTGGGTTTTAGTCAGTAAGAGTCTGACACGCCCTTCCGCTCCACCCTAGAGCGGAAGAAGTCATAGGATGATTTCCCACCCCCCCCAAAAAAAAAAAAAACCTATATATATATAGATAATTATATAGATTCAAGATCTTCAAACTTAACAGACAGATGTGTTGCCCGGGGGCTGAGGATAAATTCGAAAAAGTTACCTCGCCCCTGGGCATTCAGGGCAGGGGTGGGTTTTAGTCAGTAAGAGTCTGACACGCCGTTCCGCTCCACCCTAGAGCGGGAGAAGTCATTGGATGATTTCCCACCCCCAAAAAAAAAAATACAGACGGATGTGTTGCTGGGGAGTTTGTTGGCCACTTCTTCTTCACGGCTTTAACACTAGGAAGTGGTGACGGGCGGCCGTTTTTGGTGGACTGTCTTTATGTAGAACTTTGACGTTCAAAAAGTGCTGGCTCTCAGCCTAGTTTGAATAAATGACTTTTGATTTTGATTTTGATAAGGCTAGAAAAAAAGTACTAGTATGTAGTTCGAGCTTCAAGATTATTAACGTTCTCTGAATGCCATGCTCTTGCCTGAGAGCAGTGGTAGGCCCAGTGGTAACGCCCTCGTCTTGAGAGTTGTTGGTCGTTGGTTCAAACCCAGGCAGGTGCTTTACTTTGCATACTTAATTTCATCATCACTGCTCTCAAAACGGTGAAAAAAAAAAATTCGAAGAAATGTGACATCCACCAAACTGCACTAGTCCTGCGTGATGGACTATAGCCCACTCCCTGTCACAGAAATGAGCCTATGTCCCATCAATGGCAGCATTATATTCTGATTATTCTTTTTCTTTTGTCCGAATGTATTGAAAACCACAGTCATGTATATGGTCACACGAAACTTTTCAGTTTTATATACCACTTTGTCATCTAACAGATTTTCTAATGATAATAATGTTTCTCTTTTCAGAACGATGCGTCAATTTTGGCCGGCTTTTGTATTGTTCTTCAGAATGAGAATTATACCTAAGAAGACGCACGATTTCTTCTATAACATAGTAACCACCGTGTTGAGAGCGAGAGAGAATGGTAACTTGACTTATTATCTACCTTTAAACACCGAGCGGCTCTCATGTGTGCCGCTAGTTTTCCGCTAGTTTGCCTTGCCAAAAAATTGCCGAAAACCCGATTCACGCGTTTTAAACCGCTATTATCACTATTACCCAAGGTCTTCCTGACCTGTGACAAGGTTCATACACCCGGAACCTGCCAAAGTCTGTAGTTACACGATGGCCGCCTGTCAACGGGGACTGACAGATGCTGTAATGTGACGCGTCTTCGGGTTTTAGAGGTTAAAAACTTCATTATAAAGAGGTATAATTGTATGTTTATTTAAAGGAAGATTATCAAATGAGAGCGGCTTCGGATTACGTTTTTAATAACTGTATTTAAAACGGGGCAAGTGCGTGTCTGACTTCGCTCATTTAGGGTTCCGTACTAAATGAGGGAATTATCAAACGAAAAATCAGATTTATCAATATATTAGTATTTGTTAGTAAAATACACGTAGTAATAAACATTATCACCAAACAAGTTCATAGGTTAATGGAAAGTTTAAAAAATATTCTGAACGAAATTTTGTGACGGACGACGGACAGACAGACGGACAGACAGACAGACGGACACGTGAGACACCAATAGGGCTCCGTTTGGACCCTTCGGCTACGGAACCCTAAAAATGACAAGGTTTTCTATTTAACTAAGGAACTATTCCAAAATGCGTGTGTTCTTAGAGAACCTTCGAACAAGAATGGTTTTGATATGACCAAATGGTAAGTGAAAGCTTGATGGAGACCTCACAGAAGTGTTATAAGATTCTGTGTGTCAGTTAAATTTAATGTATTGCTATTATATTATCATCAGTAAGATCAGATGCGTAATAATGATATACGTGTATCAACACACTGTAACTACTTGAGGTGCACTTGGAGTGCGCATAACTAGACATTATCTGAAATAAAAAGAAGTTTATTTTGGACCAAATACTTGTCAGATCCACCAAAGTTTTGATCGAATTCAAAAATTTATTCACTGGTAGAGAACTAAATTACTGTGAGAGTCATTGGTTACTTTTATCACGAAAAATGCACGGTATCCTTTGGGATAGACCCGTGGTTCCAAATGTTAAATGAACCGCGATCCTCTGTGCCTCTTGGCACTCATGAAGAAAAAACTGTGAATGAAGAACTATTAATAAGAAAAATACAGTAACTCGATTATGTTACAAGCACTTCTTGTCATTACTATTTAATTACCTAATTATAAACACGGTTAATTTTATGAAAAAGATACATTTGTTTTCAATTTTTCGGTTAATTTTATGAAAAAGATACATTTGTTTTCAATTTTTCGGTTAATTTTATGAAAAAGATACATTTGTTTTCAATTTTTGTCATTGTAGTTTTAGAATAGATTTTTCAGGGCCCATCCAATGATCCAATATTAGTGGGTCGCAAGTCGCTGGTCGCCACCCATAATTTGGGAAATACTGGGATAGACCTGAGCCTGCAGTCTCGACATTGATAGCGATCGCTACGTCCTAACGAGTGGTCGCAACGTCAGAAAAAAAATTGATTTTCTTGAGATACGAGTATGTACAGGAACGGCGTAATTTTTAACTTGCAAGCACTATTTTTCATGAAAACTGATCAACTGATCTGCTGGTCTCTGTACATATTTCAAGAAAGTCAATTATTTTTCCGACCTAGCGACCGATCGTTAGGACGTAGCGATCGCTATCAATGTCGAGACTGCAGGCCCAATTTCCGACCTAGCGACCCATCGTTAGGACGTAGCGATCGCTATCAATGTCAAGACTGCAGGGCCTGGTAGCAAAGCCGCGGGGAAAGTTAGTGACAATAATATTTACGTACTTACTCGAGTTAGTAGGGTAGATTTTTCTATTGATTTCCCTGAGGGAGAAAGGGAGAACACGGCAAATAGTTCGGTATAACCTAAAAGTTTATATTGAAACAGTTACTTAGTATTTTTTCGAGTTATTGGTAAGTTTCAGGTTTTATCTGAAACCACTGGGGAGAGATAGTTATTTATTTAAGTTTTCAGGAGCTATCAACGTTTTGTGTGTTTTATTAAACTCGGCGTTTCTACGACCTAGAAATTACAAAATATTGCGTATTCTTTATTTTACTATTTGTAAGCCCGCGTTTAGCCACTATCTCACCTGATGGTAAGCGATGATGTGGTCAACGTAGGAGCACGCTTGCCTAGAAGTAACCTATTTCAGGAAACACAGACCGCAGGCTCTTAAAAAACGAATGCAGGGACTAGTATATTACTGGCCCCTAAATCTTCGATGCGCGAACTCGTGTTACGTATAATTGATAAAATGCTCATTATAAATTTTCAGGCGTTCAGGAAAAACGCGGGGATTTCATCGATATGATGATGGCACTTAGAAACGACGAGACCAACAATAATTGTAAGAAAGACCTTGAAGATGTTGAAATAAGTAAGTTGATATCTACATCTATTTATTAGTTTCCCAGTCTTCTATCTTCTGGGCACGTTTCTGGCTTGCCCAGGTGACAGTGATGTGGAGGAGTACTTCGACACCTAAAAGTATTTTTCTTCTGTATATATGTACAAATGATTAATGTATATGTCGGATCACCAGGATGTAACGAGCTACAATCAGGCATCAGGTGGGTCTGTGTAGGTATATCGTGCAATAAATAACAACGGCAAAGCAATTATTCACTTTAATTAATTTGAAACTTATAAACTTGATACTCGTACTTTAAAATACTAGTAGCAACAAAACGTAGGACAGTTCCGATACGTCTTCACTCCGTGACTCCCAGGCTAAGAATGCCCGACTAGGCGAGTCTTCCCCAACCTCGAAGTCTTAACTGTAGTGTTTATAGTTGCCGCCAGGTGGCGTGCTTTGTTTTGTTGCCAATTTGACTACCGAATCCGACATATATTATGTATTTTCTGTTTAGCTAACAAATTTAGCTTAATTTTCTATTCACAAAGCGAAACCACCTAATGAAAGTTACGTACGTACTGGAAGCATAGAAATTATTTTCAAATTAGGTAGATGCTGTTTCAAACATAACAAAAGCAAAAAAAAAAACAGATTTGGCACGACCCAGTTTATTTTTAATCCCGGAAAAATTAGAGGATCAAACAAAAATAGCAGCCACAGTTAAGCACGAACTCATTACAAGTTTAATCTGTAACGGTTAACTTTAAGATAACGTAATTAATGTGGACGCATTAACTTTTGACATTAAGGCGACTCCAATATTACTTAACTCGTTAACTTTTACTTAAATTTCACTCGTAATTTTAAGTTTTCTAATAATTATCGATACGTTTAGTTTGCAAGCGCGTCGTTAATTATTAATAAATTTTGAGTAATTTTATGACAGGATTTAGGCCAATTAAACGTGGTTTGGGAGGAACTTTTAAATTCGGTTAAAAATAAAAGATTTTAAGTGTGTGGAAGCGCCAGGGTAGCCTGCGAAATTCAAATTTTCTTACGTTTTTGCAATTTGCAGTCATTCATTTTCATGAAATTCTTACATTTGTCATCAATTCTAACTGAGATTGTTATATTGATGATTTTAATGATCATAATTCTATAAATAAATACTTGCTGCGGTCGCGAATCAAATTTTGACCAAGATACAGCCTGACAGTGACCTGCAAATTGCAAAAAAAGTTTTTATAATATTTGATATTTTATGTAGGTAAATAAGCTCAATACTTAAGACTTAGAAGGTTTATTTTTTTTTTGCTTTTTAGTTCTTTTTTAATACGTCAATTTATATAAAACATTACTAAAATATTATAGGTACTTAACTAAACTAATAATAATTATTTAAGCTGTATGTGGTTTGAGGAGGTAATTTTAAAGTAAGTCCTATGTAATTAGATAATGTAATATTAAGGGATTTTTTAATTTAGTTAGTTAGTTCAAGTCACCAGGCATTACAAGTTTTGGGATCAAGTTTTCTCGAGACAGTATTTGTTAACTTCAAAAATACACTGAAAAGGGGATGACGGAGGCTTCGTTCGCACGCTCAGTATAGCCCCCGTCATTCCCTTCTTAATATCAACTTTTCTCCACAGCTGACATGGTAATCTCAGCGAACGCCTTTATAATCTTCCTCGGCGGCTTCGAGACCACCTCCTCGACTCTCGCGTTCCTCTTCCTGGAGCTGGGTTCCAACCAGCCGGTACAGGAGAAGATGAGGAGCGAGATCCTCGAAGTCCTGGAGCGCCACGACGGGAAGATCACCTATGAGCTGCTGCAGGAACTGGTCTATATGGAGATGGTGATTCAGGGTACGATGATGTTGAATATTCTTTAAAATAGACTAGTTTGGTTTGGCTCGTGACTAAAGTAATAACAGCCGCACGGGTTAATCCATCAGGTAAAGCTACGCTTGCATCTTTACGTACCGAGACTCCTCCGTGCCTCGGAGGCACGTTAAAACGTTGGTCCTGGCTGTCAATCGCGGATCTTTGACAGTCGTTACGGGTCGTCAGAAGCCCGAAAGTCTGACAACCAGTCTTACCAAGGGGTATCGTATTACCCAGAAACTGGGTTGTGGAGATCAGATAGGCAGTCGCTCCATGTAAAATACTGGTATTCAGCTGCATCCGGTTAGACTGGAAGCCGACCCCAAGATAGTTGGGAAAAGGCAAATATTGATTAAGACTAGTTTGGTACTCTAAAGAGAGGAGGTAATTTAAATCTGATCCCTTGATTCTAAATGTTTAAACCCATGTTTAGGAGGTAGGCAATGAAACAGTAGTTTGTAAGCCAAGTCCTATTGCATCTGCTAGGGTCGTGGGACTGATTTAAGGTGTCACCGCAGCCCTAGCACAATTAACTGAAGGACTGCCCAGGGGTTGTGGATAAATTCGAAACAGAGTTACCGCGCCCGTGGGCACTCAGGGCAGGGAAGGAATAGTGGTGGGTTTTAGTCAGTAAAAGGCAACTGAAGAAACACTGGTCCGGGCCTGCGGACGACGAGTAATGAGTAGCTCGCCGTCCGATCAGCACCAGGCCCGAGAGTCGACGGCGTGTAGTGTTCCATGCGCGCCTCAAAGAGTTGTCAGCAATAATGACGGGGTCCGTCATGGCCGATGCCTGTCCAGGGGTTGTGGATAAATTCGAAACAGAGTTACCGCGCCCCTGGGCACTCAGGGCGGGGAAGGAACAGGGGTGGGATTTAGTCAGTAAGAGTCTGACACGCCCTCCCCTCCACCCTAGAGCGGGCGATGTCATTGGATGATATCCTACCCCACAAAAAAAAAGGAACACGGGTGGGATTTAGTCAGTAAGAGTCTGACACGTCCTCCGGCTCCGGAGCGGGCGAAGTTATTTGATGATTTCCCACCTAATAAAAATACTGGCCATGTGCGAGTTGGACTCGCGCACGAAGGGTTCCGTACCATTATCTATAAAAACGCTAAAAAATCACGTTTGTTGTATGGGAGCCCCCTTAAATATTTATTTTATTCTGTTTTTTTAGTATTTGTTTTTATAGCTAAATACATCATCTGTGAAAATTTCAACTATCTAACTATCATGGTTCATGAGATACAGCCTGGTGACATGACAGACAGACAGACAGACAGACGGACGGACAATGGAGTCTTAGTTATAGGGTCCCGTTTTACCCTTTGAGTACGGAACCCTAAAAAAGTCCAATTGAATTCTGTCCAGCCACCACGGTTCCGAGGGTGAAAGGATCCAGCAACAGAACTGTGAAGGCAAAAGTTAAGTGTGATGACTAATCCCTTTTTTTTTGGGGTTGGGAAATCATCCTATGACTTCTCCCGATCTGGGTGAAGCGGGAGGGTGTGTCAGACTCTTACTGACTAAAATCCTCCTCTGTTCCTTCCCTGCCCTGAGTGCCCAGGGGCGCGGTAACTCTGTTTCGAATTTATCCACAACCCCTGAGCATGACTAATCCCTATAGCTTACATATGAGCCTCCTTGTGAAAACAAGGAGCATTGGACTTTTTCCGGTCGCTCTAAAATAGTAAGAAAAAAACTTTTTTACATAAAAACAACCGACTTCCAAAAAAGAAAATACACTAAAAATTTAAAAATAACTTTAATTTGCCGAAATTCAAGTTATTTTTAGTGTATTTTCTTTTTTGGAAGTCGGTTGTTTTTTTTTGTATAGAAGTTTTATATATTTCACGTTTTAGTTTTTGTACCCCAGAACTAAAAACCCTAATAACATGGAACGTGGAATTTAAACATACTCGTAATTGGAGAAAACCGAAACGTCATCTAGGTATACGTATTTTTCGTTTTTGTTCAGTTTTTCAAAAAGATCTGAAGCAGTTTTGATAAAATTTATATGGGACCACCTCGGGAGTCTTTCGGATCAAAAAAGAATTTTGAAAATCGACAAATGACAGAGAAATCGATGGACATACATAAAAAAATGTTGGGCTCACCCAACCAAATGCCAACAATAAATGCTTTTAGGGTCTTTTTCGGAAGGAAAAAAAAAATGTTGGCGCTTTACCACTTCCACGGCATCGTCAGTCTCACTGATTTTTTTTTTTTTGGATTGGTATCATGAAATTACTTCTCCCGCTCTAGGTGGAACGGGAGGGCGCGCCAGACTCTTACTGACTAAAACCCACCCATGTTCCTTCAATAGGGTATTTTACTTTGGATAAGAAAAAACTTTTTTACAAAAAAATAGAACCGACTTCCAAAAAAAGTGCAAAATAACTTTAATTTCGGAAGTCGGTGTTCCTGTTTTGTGTCTTTGTTTTTTTTTGACACCGACTTCCGAAATTAAAGTTATTTTGCACTTTTTTTGGAAGTCGGTTCTATTTTTTTGTAAAAAAGTTTTTTATTTTTCACTTTTTAGTTGTGGCTCCCCATTAAACTGTGTTAACAATTCATAGACATACGATAGCAGCAATCGCGGTTGATTTGCTGTCAATTTTTGAAGAGTTCCGTTGTCTGTCTCCGAAACCCATCATCAGATCTTTTTGAAATTTAAATGGGACCATTTCGGAATAAACCCCTTTCGAACAAAAAAAGAATTTTGCAAATCCGTCAATATATGACGGAGTTATGCCCGAACATACATAAAAAAAAAAAAAAAAAAAAATACAAACATCCGAATTGATAACCTCCTCCTTTTTCGAAGTCGGTTAAAAACTAAAAATATATTTTTTTTTTTCGGGACAAGCCCGCTACACTATTCCCAAACCACTGTAACTTCTGTAAGCCAGAATCAACAGTGGCGACCACCAGAAAAAACGCCGAGGCAATGAAGCTCGACGAGTCCCAGAGAAACGATTAAACTGTCTTGGGTCCCGCAACGAAATTAATCAGAAAAGACAGCGAAGGAGTAAGAAAAACATAATTTCCACTTCCCTCCTCATCAAGCGGGAGACAGAACAAAACTAGGCCATTAGGCACAAAGAGGGTTTTTACAACTATAATAATAATAATAATAAAAGAAAGATAAACAAATCAAGTATATTGACTTGGCTCGCGAGGTTGTCGACATGTGGGATGTGGACTCAGCGATCATTGTACCGATAGTCGTGTCAGCCAATGGCTTAATAGCCACGAGCCTCGACCAACACCTCAGGAGGCTCTCGTTAGGCGGCTGGATCAAGGGCTTGATTCAGAAAGCAGTACTTCTGGACACGGCTCGCATTGTCAGGCGGTTTCTCTCTCTGGAGCCCTGACCGCCGGTAGCTTGGACCCTGTTCCCGATACCGGTGGGATACTATTTTTTATATTTTTAAATGTTTTTTATATATTCTTTTTTAAGAAATATTTAAAAATGTATTTAATATGTTAAAAAGATAAATAAACAAATAATAATAAGTTTATTGACATAAAAGTTATAGGTACATGAGTGTGAATCCCCTGGTCCCTAAACTAGTGCTAACTGTATTATAGGGACCAGTGTCTTCGCCTGTTAAAGTTAATAAAGATAAAAAAAAAAATAAACTGAGGTAACTAAAAATATATTATTGAGATAGCTTAGGCAAAAAGCAGTCGGAAAATGTAAGATATAAAATCATCTGCCTAGCCTTTTCCCAACTATCTTGGGGTCGGCTTCCAGTCTAACCGGATGCAGCTGAATACCAGTATTTCACACGGAGCGACTGCCTATCTGACCTCCACAACCCAGTAACTGGGAAATACGATACCCCTTGGTAAGACTGGTTCTCAGACTTTCGGGCTTCTGACGACCCGTAACGACTGTCAAAGATCCACGATTGACAGCCGGGACCAACGGCTTAACGTGCTTTCCGAGGCACGGAAGAGTCTCGGTTTGTAAAGATGGTCACCCATCCATGGACCAACCCCGGCAAGCGAAGCTTAACCTGATAGATCGACCCGTGCGGCTGTTATTACTTTAGCCACGAGCTCCTCTAAGTGTAAGATATAAAATATAGAATGTAATTTAAATGCATTTTTATGGCACCTATTGATTTAATAAAAATTTTATGTTTTTTTTATTCTCACTATATTATATGCACTAGAGAATCTAATTGAGACACTTAAAAAAAATGGATGTAATACCCTATTGCCTGTGCCAGTGCAAAGTGACTCTTTCAAACACTCCCGCGACCCTGGCAGAGTGATTGTGTTTCATAGGTAATGTTCGAGTGTTTCATAGGTAATATTTGAGTGTTTCATAGGTAATGTTTGAGTGTATCATAGGTAATGTTCGAGTGTTTCATAGGTAATGTTTGAGTGTTTCATAGGTAATGGTTGAGTGTATCATAGGTAATGTTCGAGTGTTTTATAGGCAATGTTTGAGTGTTTCGTAGGTAATGTTTGATTGTCTGAAATCAGTCATCAGTTCTTTATAAATTATTCTTTGATGTATGTGCTACCCGTTTGCCGAGATTCTAGTTCGTAAGTAATTAGTTAGACACACCACATCCAGCACAGTGACCCCAATAGGTTTGTTACTTGTAACCGGAAAAGTTTCTTTTAATGAGTTTTTACTTCTCCCTCGAGAAATACTGACTGCTTCGGCTTAAGGCGCTATTAACTGCCAACAACCTTAAATGGTTAGCTTGCGTGTTTTGTGCTGAGCCCAGGACTCACCCATCAAGGAGCGCTATCCGAAATTAGACCCATTATTAATTTATTAAACATAAAACAACTGGTATTATACTAAAACACGTATATAATAATAATAATAGCCTTTATTGACCAATCTTACAAAAATAAGCCTTAGTTATTAAAATTTATTGACACCGGTTTCATTCAAGATTGTCTTGTGTTACCGCAAAGGGCTTTTTTTTTTGGGGGGGGGTTGGGAAATCATCCAATGACTCTCTCTCTGGGTGGAGCGGGTGGGCGTGTCAGGCTCTTACTGACTAAAACCCACCCCTGTTCCTCCCTGCCCTGAATGCCCAGGGGCGAGGTAACTCTTTAGAATTTATCCTCAACCCCTAGGCAGACCGCAAAGGCCTCCCCTAGAGCTTGCCACACTTTTCGATTGTAAGTCGACCTTCTCCAAGTGACACCAGCTACTCTCCGTATGTTGTCCTCTCAGCTGAGACGTTGCCTCCCATCTCATACTTTAATTGCGTTTTGGACACCATTCAGTCAAATCCTTAGCCCATTTTTCCTTGTCACTTCTCATCATGTCACCTGCCGTACGTACTGCATAAGAAAACTCAAATGGAGGTGCCATTTGAGTTTTCTTATGCAGTACGTTACGTCACTGAGTTTGGTTTGGATTCGTAATGTCTCTAATTTAATTTTGTCCTTTAGCTTGACGTTTAGCTTACTTCGTTCCATACTGTGTTGACAGGTCTCAAGTTTTCGAATAGTTTGTTTTGTTAGGCTTCATGTTTGACATCCACATGTCAGAACGGGTAGAACACATGAGTCAAAAATCTTCTTTTCCCTATCAATGGTACTTGGAGATTTTTAAATATTTCTTTTTAGACCACTATCTCTTCCATGCCAGCTGTATCCTGTTATTTATTTCTTTTGTGGATAAGTCTTCTGGCGATGTTAACTGTCCAAGATATGTATAATCCTCAACATATTCTATTGTAGCACCACTCGCTTCGATGGCGATTTTAGTGGAGTTTGTCATCACTTTCGTTTTTGCAGGGTTCATTGAGAGCCCAACTCTATTACTTTTGTATAATAGCTGTTCAATTATCTCTTGTAAGCTTATTGGATCTGTAGAAATCAGGATTAGATCGTCTCCAAATCTGAGATGGTATAATTGTATTCCGCTGATGTTAATTCCATATTTGCTCGAATTGAGACGTCTAAACACATGTTCCAATACTGCTGAGAAAAGTTTTCTCAAAACATGTGTACTAAAATATAAATAATTAATTTATCTTTAAATGGTAAAAAATATGCTTTTTAGCTTTTGCGTGATTTACAATTTTTTGTCCACGTTTGACATAACTTTACAAAAAAAAATTCAAATATTCACATATTAAATTACGAAGTAAATTGTCTAGAGTAACATATATTTTTTTCAAAGAAATAAGACTAGATGTTTAGACGTGATGTTCAATTAAAAATTATTATAAGTCGTATAACTGTGCCTTAAAGGGACTGTATCCGTTACACTGGCGAAAAGTATAGAGTCCAGTAACAGGTGGAATTTAACTTTATTTGGACTTTATCTGGCGAGATGGAGGAAATGGTAGAAACATATGGCTGACTTTTTATGGTTCTGTACCCGAAAGGTTCAAACGGAATCCTGTTGCTGTCACTCACGTGTCCGTCAGTCCATCGTCTGTCACACAGGTTTTACTGCCAAATGGTTTATTTTTTATTTTTGGGGGGTGGGAAATCATCCTATGACTTCTTCCGCTCTAGGGTGGAGCGGAAGGGCGTGTCAGACTCTTACTGACTAAAACCCACCCCTGTTCCTCCCTGCCTTGAGTGCCCAGGGGCGAGGTAACTCTTTCGAATTTATCCTCCACCCCCGGGCAGGCATCGGCCGTGGCAGGCCCCGTCCCTATTGCTGACAACTCTTTGAGGCGCGCGTGGAACACTACGCGCCGTCGACTCTCGGGCCTGGTGCTGATCGGGCGGCGAGTTACCCACTACTCGTCGTCCGCAGGCCCGGGTCTACGGTGGCCGGAGATCGTCTCGCGGCCCCTGGCGTCTCCTGCGGCGGTCGCGGCTGGGGGCGCTAGGGCGACTCGGCTGTTGTTGAGTCTCCCTAACGTATGCCGCCTCCCTCTTCGCGAGCATTACTGCTTCGCAGAAGGAGGAGACGGCCTCCCATTCCCTCTCGCTCCGTACCATGGCCTGAACCAGGGCACGGCGCGAGAGGTCGCTGTCGCCTATCGCATCCACGAGGACACGGCGGTGTTCTGCCCAAGCGGGGCAAACCTCCACCGTATGCTCCACCGTGTCCTCTGGGCGATCTTCGCAGTGGAAACTGCCAAATGGTTAGAGCTAAAGTCTTCAAAGTTTCACATTATAAGCATCTTGTCATGCACCCAAAGCCATACCAATTTTCAAAAATTGGTACGGAACCCTAAATGTGGGAACTCCGACACGCACTTGGCCGATTTTTTAGGGTTCCGTACCCGAAGAGTCCAAACGGAGCCCTATTGTTGTCACTTCCGTGTCCGTCTGTCTGTCCGTCGTTTGTCGCGAAATGATGTTCCATAGATTTTTTTTAACATTCCATTGACCGATGAACTTGAAATTTGGTGATAATGTTTATTAAAATTAAATTAAATTCGTTTATTTCGGACCATTGTCCAATACAACACACAAAGAAAAGGAAAATAACAATAGGCAATACACATTTAGGTTCACATTAAGTTCGGAGAGGGGGAACTGTCCACTGGTCACCGAACAGCATGCAAGCGTATCCAGTGGCGCAGCAGTGGTTAGTCCCACCTGTCCGCGAACACGTTCAGTATCCTGTTGCTGCTGGACCTAACGCGACTCAGCAACGACGCACACTGTTTCCTAATAAGGGCGTGAAAGCCAACAACAACCAATATATTGATAAATCAGATTTTTTCTTTGATATTCCCTCATTTGGTACGGAACCCTAAAAGTGCGAAGTGCGACACGCACTTGGCCGGTTTTTTAAATAATGTTTGTACCTAAATGTTTCTCACCTTGCTGTGGTCAGTCAGATGAGGCTATCCACTATACGATGAATGTTCATAACTAGCTCGATCATTTAAATCCTGATAAGGCTATTAATGTAGGTTCTTATTTTGGCACATGATCTGTTAAACTATATCCTTATCCGGAAAGTGTATCTATCCAATTATGTCAAAGTAAATTTTAATCTGTTAGTGTAATATGGGTAAAAAAGAACTTCCCGTGGATCGCTTGGTAGTTCTACGAGTTTTTGGCGGAATTTTGTCGGGTGGCTGTTTTAATTATTCGTTTATTGATTCCTAGTGGATATTGTGATGTAAAATTGGTGTAGTTTTGTGTCTCAAGTGTCTACGCAACTGGACAATATGTGGAATCATTGAAACAGGCGCGAATCTCGGTAAAATGGAGCTGAGAATTTTATTGTAGTGTTGACTACCTCAGTGAAGTTTGCCGAGAAGGCTGACTCGACACATTTGTTGCAAAATACATTAGAATGTGTTACATCTGCATTGGTTCTAATGGAAAATGAAAGTTATTCTGTATCTAATTACTATGTATCCGACTGAAAGACTTGAATCTAAAGCCATGAAAAAAAAAAATGGTAGTTATACGGGACTTTTTTACCCGTAGTACTACTGGTAGTAACACTAGTAGTACCATGGGCAACAAACGGATATACTTGCCAATACCCCAACCTTTTGAATTTTTCAGAAACTCTTCGCCTCTACCCACCATTCCCGAGCATTCAACGCATGTGCACCAAAGACTACACGATACCTGACACGAACATACTGGTGGAGAGGGGCACCATCGTGCTGTTCCCGACGTTGGGCATACAGAGAGATGAACAGGTCAGTTCCTACTTAATAATTAAACTAGCTTGTGTGAGCTGCTTCGCCCACGTGCAAATCATCCCAAAGGAACAAGCTCTTGGGATAAAAAGTATCCTATGTGCTATTCCAGAGTATAATCTATATTTGTGCCAAATTTCATCCAGATCCGTTTAGCCGTTCTGGCGTGATTGAGTTACAAAAATTTTATATTATCACACTAATATTATAAAGGCGAAAGTTTGTGTGTATGTTTGTTACTTCTTCACGCTCAAATGGCTGGACTGATTTGGATGAATTTTGGTATGTAGATAGCTTATACCCTGGATTAACACATTGTGAGACAGTGAGGCGCGCGCATCTTAAAATTTCACTCTCATCATTTTTTCATAACGCGCCTAAAGATTAATTAATTTACTCCAAAATAACAACTCATTAGTGGGAAATCATCCAATGACTTCTTCCGCTCTAGGGTGGAATGGAAGGGCGTGTCAGACTCTTACTGACTAAAACCCACCCCTGTTCCTCCCTGCCCTGAATGCCCAGGGGCGAGGTAACTTTTTCGAATTTATCCTCAACCCCCGGGCAGGCATCGGCCATGACGGGCCCCTTCTCTTTGATGACAACTCTTTGAGGCGCGCGTGGAACACTACGCGCCGTCCGGCGGCCCGGGTAACTAAGGCCCGTTACAATAACTTTTCTCATACATTGAGGTAGGTGCGACTAGTACCGCCCTGGTTTAACGCGTAGTTGCTGATGGAAGACGCAGCAGCCAAGGCATTGACCCCGGGGTGGTGGATGTCCCACAGGGTTGAGGTGGTCTTTCAATGCCAGCCCGCCAGATGTCACGAGCCGCGGTTTCTCTGGGCAAATGTACCCGGAACTTGGAACCCCAATACGGGGATAGCACAGTTATTAATTTAGTTGTTAAAAATTTTCAACAATTCATATTACATTAGGAAAATAAAACCTCGAATATTCTTTTGAGACTGCACGTGTGACGTCACGCATTAATATGTAAATATGCGAGTCTCAACTGAGCTGCCTCTATATATTTATTATACTCTTTGACTGAGCTTCTTTTTTTTTTTTTTTTTTTTGTGGGGTGGGAAATCATCCTATGACTTCTCCCGCTCTGGGCGGAGCGGGAGGGCGTGTCAGACTCTTACTGACTAAAACCCACCCCTGTTCCTTCCTGCCTTTGAGTGCCCAGGGGCGAGGTAACTCTGTTTCGAATTTATCCTCAACCCCCGGGCAGGCATCGGCCATGACGGGCCCCGTCTCTTGCTGACAACTCTTTGAGGCGCGCGTGGAACACTACGCGCCGTCGACTCTCGGGCCTGGTGCTGATCGGACGGCGAGTTACCCACTACTCGCCGTCCGCAGGCCCGGGTCTACGGTGGCCGGAGATCGTCTCGCGGCGCCGGAAGTCCCCTGCGTCTCCTGAGGCGGCTGCTGCTGAGGGCGTGAGGGCGACTCCGTTGTTGGTGCTCTCTCACGCGTCCCGCCTCCGCCTTCGCGAGCATTACTGCTTCGCAGAAGGAGTGACTGAGCTTCTTGGCGGCGGCAATTGTGCTTAAATATGTTTATGTTGAAAAAAAAAAATTTTAAACCAACATTTGTGTAATCCTCTTAGTAAACCCAATAGTTTGACCAATTTTTTTTTGGTTGAACCGACTTGATGTAGGCACACTCCATAGAATTCTGTCTCAACCAAATGGTGATGATGCGAGGAGTCTTTTCAGGTTCATGGCCCAAATGCTATACAATGATTTAGAGTAATTATTTAGCATTGCGTTTATAAAAGTCCCTAATTTAAATAAGCATATTTTTTTTTAATTTTTTTTTTTTGGGTCTGTCATAATTATTGGCTTTAGAATGATGCCACTTATGAAGTCAGTGTTAATTGCGAAAAAATAAATTGGACATCCTATACTAATTTTTCAGTTTCGTCAGGCGTGTTGGTCTCGTGGTTAGTGACCCTGACTGCTATGCCGGAGGTCGTGGGTTCGATTCCCACCCAGGACAAATGTTTGTGTAATGAGCACGATCATTTGTTCTGTGTCTGGGTGTAATTTATCTATAATATTTATGTATTTAGAAATATATAAGTATGTTTATCAGTTGTCTAGTACCCATAACACAAGCTCTGCTTAGCTTGGGACTAGATGGCGTTTTGTGATAGTTGTGGAATATTATTATTATTATATTAAGTTTTTGATCAGGTTCGCAGACTTCGTAAGAAAGAACTTTTTTTTTTTTGGAATAGACTTTTACTTTGGTAAAAGTAGTTCATGTCTATGGCCAGAAGAAGTGTCTAAAATACGACCACCTATTTCATTTTTAACCGACTTTCGAAAAAGGAGGAGGTTCTATGTTCGACTGTATGTATGTTTTTTTTTTTTTTATGTATGTCCGCCGATTTCTCCGTCAGTTGTAGACCGATTTTCAAAATTCTTTTTTTATCCGAAAGAATATACTCCCGAGGTGGTCCCATATAAATTTTATCGTAATTGCTTAAGCGCTTTTGGAGAAACTGAACAAAAACGAAAAATACGTTTACCTCGATGATATTTTGGTGTACTCCAAATGTTTAAATTCCACGTTCCATGTTATTGGGGTTTTTAGTTGTGGGGTATAACAACTAAAAAGTGAAAAATAAAAACTTTTTTACAAAAAAAACAACCGACTTTCAAAAAAAAAAACACTAAAAATTAAAAAATAAGTCGGTGTCAAATAACGAAGAAGTAAATTACAAACACCGACTTCCGAAATAAAAGTTATTTTTTAATTTTTAGTGTTGTTTTTTTGAAAGTCGGTTGTTTATTTTTATTTTTCTAATCTGGTATAATTATTAACACTTGGCAGAACTTCGTACAAAATTGAAAACCTACTGGAACAAAATAGTTAGGTAGGTACGCTTGCACTTCGCGAACGTGCCAACTTAGAGCGGATATCTTACACGAAATAAAAGTTGGGAACAAAATGTCAGAGCCGGCTCTTGCATAGCACTTGCAGATAAGCAACTAACTCGCTTCCGACATGCTGAGACACTCCCAATACTTGCGAGACTTTGCGGAAGTAAATAAATTGGCAAAGTTGACAGTAAATGTATAAAGAGAACTTGATGTTTGACATATATCCGTAGACTATGAAAGGTTATAGATGGAACGTCATTGCACATTAAATAAAGTAGGATTGTTAAAATGTGTGAGTGACCATGACGAACGTAACGATGACGTCTCGGCTTCTCATTTTGTCTATGTGAGCTTATTTCGCGTGTACAGATACAAGCCGGCTTCTCATTCTGGTACTTCAGATTGCTGGATTTTCACACTCCGTCTATAACCTTTGATAGTCTAAGGTTGTATCGCTATTAAACATAGCAAAGGGATTTCCTTGCGGTACGAACTTCATCATGCCGATATTCACTGGAGCACACTTTAAAATGAGTGGAGATATGCATTCTACAAAAATTATTTAGATTTTTTGAAGTGAAAACTTCTTTAGGCGCGTTGGGCAGTTTTGTGATGGGAAAAAACAATTGAACTTGTGCGCCACCGACACCACTACGCGATTCGCTACGAGAGTGCTACGACGCATAGTGTCGTAGCACTCGGCAAAAGGCGCGTTGGGCATTATTGTTCAAGTTTTTTGTTTTCACTTCTGACGGTACTCCGGAGTGCCAGGTTTTTTATTTTTAACCGACTTCAAAAAAGAGGAGGTTCTCAATTCGTCTGTATGTTATGTTTTCTTTTTTTTTTTGGTTACGCGGTATCGCCGCCATTTGTGAATCGATTTTGATGATTATTTTTTGTTTGGTAGGTCGTACGTCAGAGTAGTCCCATATAAATTTTATTGAAATCGATTCAGCACTTTTTGAAAAAAATAACAAACAAAAAATATGTTTACACAAATGACATTTTGGTTTTCTCCAAATATTCAAATTCCATGTTATTGGGGTTATCCATTTGGGCATAACTTTAATATTTAGTTTTACTTCTGGGGTACAACAACTCATCATCATTCTCCTGCCCTTATCCCAATTTATTTGGGGTCGGCGCAACATGTCTTTTTCTTCCATACTCCTCTATTAGTCGTCATCTCTGTAGTCACCCCTTTTTTACCCATATCCTCTTTCACACAGTCCAACCATCGTTTCTTTGGCCTTCCCCTACTCTTATAGCCATCCACATCCATACACAAGACTTTCCTCACGACATTTTCTTCATTCCTCCGCATCACATGCCCATACCACGACAACCGATTACCACACAACTTTTCAGTCAGCGGTGCCACTTTCAGACTTCCTCTTATATACTCATTCCTAATTCTATCCATGCGCGTAACACCACACATCGCTCTTAGCATTCTCATCTCAGCTACATGCAATTGCTTTTCATTCATCCCTTTTGTGGCCCAACATTCTGAACCATACAAGACAGCAGGTCTGACCATTGTTTTATAAATCTTCCCCTTAAGTTTTAGGGGAATGCGGGAATCACAGATAGTCCCGGTGACCTGCCGCCATTTCATCCATCCAGTGTTAATTCTGTGCTTAACAGTCCGATCTATTTCGCCATCGCTTTGCACGAGTGAACCGAGATACCGAAAATCGGAGCAGACTGGGAGAAGCGCGCCATCTAGCACTACAGCTTCAGAACTGGAGAGACCGCCGAAATCGCAGAACATGTATTCAGTTTTGGTTCTGCTGATTTTCAAGCCAACTTTCTCCAGCTTCTGTTGCCATTTCTCCAATCTGCTCTGGATCTCAGGTCCATCTTCACCGACCAGAACAATGTCGTCAGCAAACAGCATGCACCAGGGTGCCTCTTCCTGTATTTCCGACGTAAGAGCGTCCATAATCAACAGGAAGAGGTAAGGACTTAAAGCCGACCCTTGATGCAAGCCTACAGCCACACTGAACTTATCGGTGTTGCCAGCAGCCGACCGGACGTAGGTACTAGATTGTCTGTACATAGCACGAATCAACTCAACATACTTCCCAGGCAAACCTTTCTCTTTCAAGGCCCACCACAACACATCCCGAGGTACCCTATCATACGCTTTCTCAAGATCAATGAACACCATGTGCAAGTTCTTGTGCACACGTCTGTACTTCTCGCACAATTGACGGAGAGCGAAGGTGGCGGTGGTTCTGGGGTACAACAACTAAAAAGTAAAAAAAAAAAATTTTTTTTCATTAAAAAAACAACCGACTTCCAAAAAAGAAAATACATTATTAAAAATAACTTTAATTTCGGAAGTCGGTGTCAAAAAACGAAGAAATAAAATACAAACACCGACTTCCGAAATTAAAGTTATTTTTTAATTTTTAGTGTATTTTCTTTTTTGGAAGTCGGTTGTTATTTTTTAAAATCTGTTTTACGTTTGTGTTACTCAATATTTTGGTATTATGTACACAGTGGCAATGCAGTTTTGCCACGCTAAGCCTAGGTACACAAATGCATACAGCTTTCTAGCTGCATAAGAATCAATGTAAATTAAAGTTGTTGACATCCCACACAATTAATAAATGCTGAGCACGTAAACATAACATTCCCGTTAAAAGTCCTCCCAAACCTATTTGTGATATTCTTCTCACAGAAAAATAACACTTATAATTTTTAGCATGAACATTGAACGTTGAAGAATATTACATTAATTGGATCGGTGCCAATCATCTCAGAGTTATCGAGTTATCTAGGATAAATTTAATTTTAAAAGAGGGTTGTACGAGTAAGGTGAGTGGGAGCTCAGAGGTTAAGTGGAAAGAAAAGGTTATATTCTAGTTTAACTTGACTTACGTAGGTACGTATTGTGAAGCCGTCTCCAGCGAGAGGTACGTTAGATACTGAGCAGCTGTACGTGTGCAGTATAAGGAATTAAAGACAGGCACCGCACTGTGGAACTGTTTTAGGTTTAGCTAACACAAACGTGCGCCCTCCTTGAAGGGCTCCTCTGGAATCACTTCCAAAACAAAACGTACTACTTCCTATTTGAATCTATTCTATGTTTGAATTACTTTTGGAACGTCGAACTATCTATCCGGCCAGTAGAGCCGGGTCCACACCTTCATCAACGCCGCAGTATAGATACTGCGGCGTTGATGAAGTTGTAGACCAAAGAGGTCAATCCTGCAGTAGACTCCAGGATTGACTAATTAAGTATCTACTTTGGCTTTTTATGAATTTAGGCACAAAGGATTAAAGGTAGAACAACTTTGATCCTTCACTGTTTTTAATCATTCAATCAATCAATAAATAAATTTTTAAACAGAACTGTTACAATGCTTTAATAAATTTCTACTATGCGGTACAATACAATAGGTATTTGAAAAAATATTCGTGGCCATCTTTGCACATTCCCTCTGATATTATAAGTGTATGTATAATGTCCCATGAAAGCATGTTTCTTTGTCCATTTTCCAGTACTTCGACAACGCGTCTGCTTTCATTCCTGAGCGCTGGTCGGAGGGTGCACCGCAGCCCCCTCCAGGAGTCTACATGCCGTTCGGAGACGGACCTCGGTATTGTATAGGTGAGTAAACTGATGTTTTTGTAGCCCTTAAATGTCGTCGTTCTGTGACATAGGCTGGTTGGAGACCAAGAACTAAGTCAAGCAGGGTTGTCTGCAAGGTTTAAAGGAACCTTTCATGAAGGAGACGACGGGGGCGTCGTCTCCTTTGAACCTAATCTATCCGTGTCGGAATGCCCCTAGGTTTTTTTCCGTCACATTATCACAGTATTGTATGCATGGCCTGAGCTGAGAAATGATGACGCATCGGCTGGATATCATTCAGGCCGGTAGTTGGATGGCGCTGTATAGTTACCAGGGTAGGTTGTTAACTGAATGGCGAATTCAGATAGTTGGTTGCGACACTCATCACACATATATACATAGTAACATTTTCTGCATTCCTACATTGACTTCTTTCATGAGAATCTTTGTGCCGTAAATAATAATAATAATAATAATTTATTTCTCTCAAAAGGTACCGACATTGGTTCGTGACATATTATTTCAATAAATGAAGAACTAGGTGGTGTTTCTACTAAGGTATTAGGTTATGGAATGCAGATACCAAGGAAATGGGGGCGCAACCATGATGGCAGACTACTGCTGGATGAGGAAGAGAGATGGACCAGATAAAAAGCATTCATCATTCTCCTGCCCTTATCCCAATTTATTTGGGGTCGGCGCAACGTGTCTTTTTCTTCCATACTCCTCTATTAGTCGTCATCTCTGTAGTCACCCCCTTTTTACCCATATCCTCTTTCACACAGTCCAACCATCGTTTCTTTGGCCTTACAAATCTTATGAATGCTACCTACGCGGTGTAGGCAGTGAGTATAATAGCACTCATAAGTGCTAGCAGACAATTTCTTATGAGGAAACTTGATCTGCAAGCTATTTTAGTACTATAAATTCTTTCGATCCACGTGTTTGATATTATACTTACTTGGTTCTTTGTTGACTGGTCTACAGTCCTCTCATACCTATTAGCACTGTATTATGGAAATATTGTTAAAATCGTTTTTTTTTTTAAAGTAACCGTGTAGATTTTGTGACGGTTCTTCTCCATAGGAAACGATTAATACGGTCCGTGTACTAGACGGGCTTCTTACTTTTATAAGAGGCCATGTAGATTTATGTGAAATCACTACATATTATAAAAAAAAAAAACAAAGTACCCCCCGCCGCGTCTGCCTGTCTGTATATTCGTGATTAACTCAAAAACTACTGAATGGATTTTCATGCGGTTCTCACCAATAGACAGAGTGATTCATGAGGAAGGTTTTGTACCTATGCAAACTGGGCCGCCTCAGCTTCCCACTTGTCACTAGAAAAATACATATTTTGGATTTTAATTTATAATTTTATTTTATTTCTCGATTCAAACCCCCAGATTAACCATCTACTTTTTCTCACCAGGCAAGAGATTCGCCATGATCCAAATGAAGTGCTGTCTGCTACGAGTCCTGCAGTACATTCGCATCTCGCCCGCGCTCCGCACAGATTCGTTCGGCGAGCAGTTCGTCGCGCCGCGCGTCGAGCCTTTCACCGCCGACCCGCGTTCCCCGCTCACTCTCCACCCCGCCGATTCTATGGTCACACTCAGCCTTTTATGACGAACTTTTTTTGCAGACCGTACTTTTTAAATGTTGATACTTAGTGAGAAATTGTAATATGAGATTGAGTCCCATGCTTTTGTTAGTACTTATTAATTGTAAATATTTTTATGTAAACCTAGTTTACAAAATCTGTAAATTTTTATGATCTATAAATTGTATTGTAGTAAGTGCCGATTTTTTAATCATGAAGTAACTTTTATCGGAGGAATAAAAATGAGGGTTTGAAAAATATGTCAAAACACCATATTTATTCTTAAGGTAAAAAAATATCTGACTATTGAAGGATAGCCTTTAATAATATAATTAAAGTATGAAAGAGCTGGGTAGTAGCCAAAGTCGTCCGTATACTTTTGGGAAATCTTATAAGAAGAAAATCTTTATATTTAAAGGTGCCTAACATGTGCCATATTAGGCACCTTTATTTATAGGCGGCAGCGACCTCTCGCGCCCTGCCCTGGTTCAGGCCATGGTATGGAGCGAGAGGGAATGGGAAGCCGTCTCCTCCTTCTGCGAAGCAGTAATGCTCGCGAAGGCGGAGGCGGGACGCGTGAGAGAGCACCAACAACGGAGTCGCCCTCACGCCCTCAGCAGCAGCCGCCTCAGGAGACGCCTGGGACTGCCGGCGCCGCGAGACGATCTCCGGCCACCGTAGATCCGGGCCTGCGGACGGTGAGTAATGGGTAGCTCGCCGTCCGACCAGCAACAGGCTCGAGAGTCGACGGCGTGTAGTGTTCCACGCGCGCCTCAAAGAGTTGTCAGCAAGAGACGGGGCCCGTCATGGCCGATGCCTGCCCGGGGGTTGAGGATAAATTCGAAACAGAGTTACCTCGCCCTTGGGCACTCAAAGGCAGGAAGGAACAGGGGTGGGTTTTAGTCAGTAAGAGTCTGATACGCCCTCCCGCTCCACCCAGAGCGGGAGAAGTCATAGGATGATTTCCCACCCCCCAAAAAAAAAAAAAAAAAGGCACATTTATTTATAAAGATTTTCTTCAGAAGATAGGGAGCGTTCCAGCCAGTGATGATACGGTATTTTAGAATAAGAGTAGATAATAATAAGTAATATTTTGTATTCATAAGTAAGTACTTGATATTTCTGTAAATAAACTTCTTTAATTATATTAAATAAATGGTTTTATTAATGCTTGACTGTGAAAATAAGAAAAATACTTAACTGTCGTTTAATATCGATCTTTAATGCTTTTGATAGATAAAATAAAAATTATAAGCACCTTTCCAAAACCCAGATCAGCCTACAATGCCCAGATTCGAACATTTCAATAGGTCCCAATTCGTGTAAACCCTAACATAAATCTAAGAAAAATACTAAGTCTAGGACGTGAACAATGGCTCCAGTAAATCTCATATTAGACTTTTCACAAGATCTCTTAGCCAGGTCCTTTCAAATCTTTTAAGTGCCACACGGGCTGTGTTAAGAGATAGGACTTTGTGGCAAATTTCGAAACTATGAGAAATAGAAAATCGTGGTAAACCGTCAAAGGTATTGAATAATTCTTTATTAAATTATTTATCTACATGAAACAAAAGCATACTTAACTAACAGTTAGTTAAGTATATGAACAAAAAAATAAAATCTTTTAACAAACTTAAACTAAAAACAACCAAAATTATAATATGACATCGAAAAATTCCTCCACATCACTGTCGACTGGTAGGTACTGGTAATGTGCCCAAAAGACTGGTGGCATTTCCGCGTTGTATGGCAATGCTTATCCTTCATGCAAGGTAAAAGCCAGATGTTATATTCAAAAGAAGATACAGACCTCTATTTCTACCTAGTTTGAACAAGAACCGGAAAAGTTTCTCGCGTTATGTTAATTGATGAGTAAAATCTTGCAAGGCGAGTTTTGAACAGTTGGGAAGTACTTAAACTAAAAAAAAAAACAGTTTTTCGACCGAAGGTCTCTTTTTAAACAGAGAACGGAACCTTTTACGTTAAAAGGTTCCATAAAATGATCTCATGGACGTTAAAGTGAAATTTGGCTGGTCACATCTGCAGCATGTCGTAGAAACAAAGAGAATTAAACCACCGTAGAAACAATGTGCTAAAAAATCACTCAGTCTGAGTCGATAAAAGATGGCTCGATAAGTACTTAAAAAAGTCCCCGTAAAGAAATTTTTTTTAACTAGCTTTCTGTCCCTCTCCTGGCCAAAAGCCTCTCCGAAGTCCTTCCAGGAACTCTTTTCCCGTGCTTCCTCAAACTAACAATATAGGTACTGTGGCACTAATCATCATGCGGGTTGGTGGATGTCACATGTCTTCGAATTGTTCTAGGACATGCTGGTTTCCTCACGATGTTTTCCTTCACCGTTTTGAGAGCAGTGGTGATGAAATAATTTACACAAAGTAAAGCGCCTGCCTGGGTTTTAACTCACGACCTACAACTTGTAAGTGTGGCCCAGTAATACTCTTGAATAAATTAATAGCCACAATACCAACTCCACACCCACTCTCTCTACCAAAACTGAGACCTAGTAACCGAGCGCAGTAAATTGTCTCCGATAAGTTCCTTACACTTTTAGCAGCTGTCCCGGATCGGGGACAGGCCTGGGCCCCGCCGATTCGTTGGGCCCGCCTAATGAAGATATATGGGACGATTCCTTCGCTTACCGCTGAGAATTGGTTACACGATTGCTTGGTGGTAGGACGTATGTAGTTGCTAAATATAATACGTTTTTGTTGTCTCCAATTACGAGTACGTTTAAATTCCACGTTCCATGTTATTGGGGTTTTTAGTTCTAGGGTATAACAACTTAAAAGTGAAAAATAAAAAACTTTTTTACTAAAAAAACAACCGACTTCGAAAAAAGAAAATACACTAAAAATTTAAAAATAACTTTAATTTCAGAAGTCTTTGTCAAATAACGAAGAAATAGAAATACAAACAAGAGCGGCAGGGCGTGTCAGACTGCTACTGACTAAAACCCACCCCTGTTCCTTCCCTGCCCTGAGTGCCCAGGGGCGAGGTAACTCTGTTTCGAATTTATCCTCAACCCTTGGGCAGACCCAAAGCCCTCCAGCAGGCGTATTCGCTAACTCAGTTGACATCAATGTGATAGACACTTTACCGTACATTACTGCTTTGACCTAGGAAATCCGTAGTGCCTATTATAATCGATGTCCACCGAGCAATGTACTGCATAGTAGTACTGCTTATCTTTAGCATAACACTGACGTGATGTCTTGTACCTAAGTTATGTCATATCTGAAGTAAATCAGGACTACATACCATTTGGGCGCATATACATCATTTTAGACGCGAGAGCACGACGTCAATATTAAACTGTAGCATGTGTGATGCAATTCATGTTTGATAGATGGCGTCCTACGCTGAACTGAACGGCGGCGGCGTGACGCGAATACTGAACGCGGCACCTTGTGGGCGGTGGCTGTTTCTTGTCTTGTATCTCTCAAGACGATGAATAATACTGAAATATTGTTAAAGAATAAGTGATATTTATTTTACATACAGGTTGTAACGGAAATACGTGGTCATATTTAGGGTTTCTTACTAAAAAAAAATGGGTGTAACGGAAAGATGTGGTCATATTTTAAGAACAGGTTCTGCCCATGGAAATGAACCACTTTCTCTAAGAAAAAATAGAAAATTCCCAAAAAAAATGGACTTTCCATACTAAAGTTATCATCTGCTGATCAATATTTATATGGGGGTCTAAATTTTTATGAGAATTTCGTTAGGTTTTCTTGAATAAAGTTGTTGGGCACATGCAGTTCTTGAAATATGACCACACCTTTCCGTTACACCCTGTATATGATGGTACGGAACCCTCGTTCAAGAAAGTAATAGTCAATTCCATAAAATAATTTTGAATCTCCTATACTAATTTAGATCAGCTGATGATAGCTTTCTTCGGGAAGTCCATTTTTTTTCAAAGTCCAACTTTTTTTTTGGGAATTTCTTGGCAGAAGATGTACCTAAAATATTACTGGCCTCATCTATACACCCTGTGTATAGAAAAGCCAGTGTTTCCTAGCTGACAACTCTGAAAGGAAACTCCGAAACAAATTAAGGTCAAAGCATACAGTAAATGTACCTAATGGCTTCATTCAACTTGCGAGCCGTCGCTGCTAACACCATCTAGCGAGGTGTAGAGGACGGGCCCGAACGAAGAACAAAAGTTGCTTGTGCAAGTCGAAAATCCGTAGTTACGGCGGTACCGTTTCTTTGAATGGGATGAGGCATCTGTACGCTAGTATACTATTTTCTATGGTTATCGTCAGTTCACATGAGAACCATGCACGAGTAGGTTAATGTCTGAGTTAGTCTTTTGTATGGTCAGGTCAAGGACACCCAACTCTGTGTGGTGCTTTTCACATAGATTTGAGTAGACCTGCCGATACAGTGCAAGCATTTGTCAGTTATTAGCTCAATTTAGAACGTTAAGGAGCTCAACGATCTGACAAACGTTTGGGTAAGGCACATAAAGTAGGTACTCACACTGCCAGACAGTCATGAATTAATTTGCCCGTAATAAGATGAGTGACTGGTGATTACTAATTAGTGACCGATGCTTAAACAAGTGATTGTACTCATGATAACAAACAACTTTCCCAAAGAAAGATTTAAAAAGAGACTTAATGAAAACCAATCGATGCTGCAATAAACGTGGCCACTTACTGGGCCCATGCAATCTAAGAATTTAACCATCGACTCGAAAAAAGTAGAAGTAGAAGAAGAATATTTCACACTCATAACCTTTCTCAAAACAAAAGTACTTCAAACGAAGTCCTCCACCAGTTTGCATACAAACGAGAGCCAGAAGAAACGCTAAGACACCACTATATAACTTTTATAGAGTAACAGATGACATTAGTTCCACCCCGCGGAGCAATGCAACGTTCACAGTGCTTACCATATAAAAATACAGCGTTATGTGTTCACAGATTAAGTCTGGAAATGTTACGTTTTGCATGCAGGGAGAATGTTGTTTTTGTTAAATGGTTGCCTTTTTTTTTGAAGGTCTGAATCAGCCTGCTGGAAACACTATATCCGTGACTCATTCATTCAGAGCATTCTAAAGGATCATGATTTCCAATCTGACTCTAGGGACATTATAAATATGATAATGATAGGGGCGGGTGGGAGATCAGTATCTCGGACTAAGCCTTTCGTATAATTACAATCGTCAGATGACATCCCCCGCTCTAGGTTGAGCGGGCATGTCATGGCGTGTCAGACTCATACTGACTAAAACCCACCTGTGTTTCAGCCTTCCAGGGCCGCTGTAACTCTTTCAAACACCCCCACCACCCAAACGGTTGCCTACTGGTTGCAAACGGTAATAGTTTTTTCAACACATTTGCTCAAAAAAGGACATTTTTGTTTTGGGACAAGCCCGCCACTCTAATCCTAAACCACTGTAACTTCTTTAAGCCAGAATCAACAGTGGTGACCACCAGACAAAACGCCGGCGCAAAGAAGCTCGACGAGACCCAGAGACACGATTAAACTGTCTTGGGTCCCGCAACGAAATTAATCAGAAAAGACAGCGGAGGAGTAAGAAAAACATAATTTACACTTCCCCCCTAATCAAGCGGGAGATAGAACAAAACTAGACCATTAGGCACAAAGGGGGAATTTACAACTGGGGTAAGCCCAGTTGACAAGCACCACTGGTTAAAAACAGTAATATTAATGGGTCCTAAAATTGTGAGCAGTTACATTTGATTCCAATATTAAGTATGGCAAAAACGCTTGAACGCACGGAAATTCGTTCTAGTTTCCACAAGGTCCGTGTAATAGATAACTCCACCCGTAGGCTGAATACTATTCAACATAATATTGCGTTCAGTTTGCCAAAGAGTGAACTCCCATAGGATATGATGTGCGGATTGTTCGTATTTGCAATCAGGTGTAGAACATTGACATAAAGGCGAGGCTACAATCTTGAAGCAAAATAATTTACCATTAAAATTGACATGATCTGTGAGAAATTGTGTAACACAGTGATGCACTGCACCTCCAGCCATGTCCTAGCCAGCCGCTCGCGAACCGATGGGAAGAACTGGTGGATGGAAAGATCTAGAAGGTCATGTTGGAACTCATCATCATCATCATTTCAGCCGAAAGACGTCCACTGCTGGACATAGGCCTCCCCCAAGGTGTTGGAACTCTTAATTATTAAATAAAAAAAAATATTGATTTGAAATATATGAAAAAATTATACCTATGAATTTAATATATACTACACGCACAAAACGATTTGGAAATACTGTTATAAAACGCACAGGTTAGGAGTGGAATCCCTGAAGAAAAAGATACCTATAGTAATCAAGAAACACAGACTCCGGGTCTGTGTTTACTTATGCACTCTTGATTTAAAGTACAGCTACGAGTAAGAAGTGAAGTTCACTGCAGTCAATTCTTTCTTGACTTAAAGAGTCTTTAAGACAAAAGGTTACTTCTAGGCAAGCGTTCTCCATCGTCGACCACATTATCGCTTACCACAGGGCGAGATAGTGCCCATATTGGTTGACTAGACCATAATACCTGAAACTACTCTAAACAATAATTACAATATAATACTCTAAGTATAAATAATAATACAAATTGAAATTACAATATTTCACACAAGACTTACTGCAATTGATTAAATCTCTTTACAAAAGATATAATTTACTTTTGAAATTGAATATCATCAAAGTAGACTACTATTATACCTCTCAGTTTAAATTCAATTGAATTACAAAGTGTTCATAAACAATAGATATCTATTAAAGTATAACCAATTGAATTTTGTGATAGGTACGATCAAAAAGGTTTAAACTAAGGGTCTATGTCAACTAATTTGTAAGGCGTTCACTACACGCTCATGAAAGCGTGAGGATGTTATTACACCAATTGATAAAATAATAATAATAAGTTTATTTGTACATAAGAAAGGAAACAATGTAGGTACATTACACATGTAGACAATAGGTTGTACAATCGAGTCTAACATTATTGGCAGATTTCCGGCCCCTAAACTAGGTACTTACGCAGACCTGTAACTTAGGAGTCAGACATTTTTCGGCTTCCATTTTATATGATAAAAAATCTTTTAATTCTTCTTCTATTTTATTTCTTCGTTATTTGACACCGACTGCCGAAATTAAAGTTATTTTTAAATTTAAAGTGTAATAAAAGTACCTTTTTTGGAAGTCGGTTGATTTTTTTTTGTAAAAAGTTTTTTATTTTTCACTTTTTAGTTGTTTTACCCCAGAACTAAATACCCCAATAACATGGAACGTGGAATTTAAACATACTCGTAATTGGAGAAAACAAAAACGTCATCAAGGTATACGTGTTTTTCGTTTTTGTTCAGTTTCTCAAAAAGCGCTGAAGCAATTTCGGTAAAATTTATATGGGACTACCTCGGAAGTATATTCTTTCGGATAAAAAAAGAATTTTGAGAATCGGTCCACAACTGCCGGAGAAATCGGCGGACATACATAAAAAAAAAACATACATACAGTCGAACATAGAACCTCCTCCTTTTTTCGAAAGTCAGTTAAAAATACATATTAGTGAAGTCAGCAGCAATTGAAGTGAGTGTTTGTGATTGGACGTCCGGAAGGTGAAGTATGAGTGAGGTGTGTGTGAGGAGTGTGTATGTGTGAGTAAGGGTGAATACTTAGCATTAATTCAAAGGAGATTCAGCTTATGAATGTATTGTTACTATATTTTCTCTCTCGTCGTAAGTTAGAGGTAAAAGCCATTTTTTAAATTTACTTTTAATTTCATGAGTTGTGAGCTTTGAGCTATGAATTGTCGACTTGCAAATGCATATCGCAAACAGCGTCTTTGGGGCAGATTTTGGTCTAAAGGAAGAGAGGAGTGTCTCCGCAGTATCTCCTTTATCGATCGATCGTCAATCGATGCCATCGATCGAGGTTGATCGATGTTATAACACCCTCACTCAATTTCAAAAGTCATGAAAGATGGTTGCATGATGCAAGAATCAAAGTATTGAGATATTTTCATGCAACCATCAGTCATTGTACTAGATGATGGGTTATCCGTCAGTCACAAACTTAACTAATAGCAAAACCTACAGTTAAAGGGTTCCGTAGTCCTAACAAGGACAAGGAAACCCTTCGGTCTGGGTCTGGATAAGTCTTTAAAAATCATTGCCGGGTTGTTAAGAAATATAAAACTTTAAAGTTATAGTTTACGTCCGCTACGAAAAGCTAAACGGGTGGCTTGAATGATCTGAAAACAAAACGTGATGGTAGTATCCTAGACTATACAATAGTCATTTTTATTTTGGGGTGGTGGGAAATCATCCAATGACATCTCCCGCTCTGGCTGGAGCGGGAGGGTGTGTCAGACTCTTACTGACTAAAACCCACCCCTGTTCCTTCCCTGCCTGAGTGCCCAGGGGTGCGGTAACTCATTTTCAGAATTTATCCGCTACCCCTAGGCATAGACTATAAAATAGTCTAAGGGTAGTATTTATAACGTACTTTGAAGGAAAACTATCACGGCTACGTTAGCTTTGTTAGTTTAAGAATAATAGTCGCCCAACTTGGAAAATTTCGTACAAAACACAAAATAGTTAGAAAAAAATACTTATGTGAAGTTGTTACTTATTTAGTATTTAAAACGATGCAACATGTGTCGACACCCTTGCGCCATCCCATCTTCTTAGCACGGCAGGCTGTGCTGGGGCGGCTGCTGCAGGTGCAGTAAACCTCAAATGACGCAAATATAACAACCTTATTGGGAGTTACATGTTTGAGCCGTTTGGGGTTGAAACACTAGGGCCATGGGGTCCGAGTGCTCATCGAGTTTTCCGGCATATCAGCAAGCTGTTAGTCGACTCTTCACGTGACCGGAGGGCTGGGCTTTTCTTTGGCCAACGAATCAGCATTGCTATTCAACGTGGCAATGCTGCTAGCGTTCTGGGCACTTTTTCCATTGACAGCGATGTGGATGAATTTTTTGATGCCCAGTGAGTTGTTTTTTCATACGGATTTGTACATGTTAGGTATTATTGTTAGTTTGGATATATATATTTTAAGTTATTTCTATTGTATTATATCTTTTAAACGAGTAGTAACCATGTAAACTTTTGGATATTTTTTTTTTTTCGTTTTTGATATTCGTAAAACCGTGAACTCAATTAATATTTTGGCACGTGGCTCGACACGCGCTTGGCCGGTTTTTAAAAGCTCATACAAGTTTGCAAAATGAAAAAACTATGTAGCATTAATGCTAGCCGGTTTGAAACTGTGATCAATAAGGCCGCTATAGTAGCTGACACATGCTGTGAAAGGTCAAGGAAACCAGCAGAAATATTCAGTCTTTACTTTTGGCAAACAAAAAAAATGATAAAATTATCTGGACCCTGTTCCCGATGCCAGTGGGCTACTATCCTACTAAGGTCGATTTCACCAATTCTAAACTCCCAGTTTTCGACGTTTAAGCTCGCTTAAACGCGTTTAGCCGCTGTCATAAAGCTGAAGAGTTTGTTTGTTTGGTTGGTTGAACGCCCGTTAATCTCAGGAACTACTGGATCGAATTGAAAATTTTTTTGTTAAATAGTCCACTTATCGAAGAAGGCTATAGGCTATATAACATTACGCTGCGACTAACAGGAGCGAAGCATCAATGAAAAATGTGGCAAAAACGGGGAAAAGAAATCCTTTTGAGAGCTTCACTTGCGTGCGCTGTGTAAACGGTTAAAGTTACGCAAAAATTATGTATGACGGAATTATTATCCTTTTAAAGTTCTAAAAGAAAGTCCACGACAGCATATGTCTATCTTTTAAGGTTAACTCTTAAAAATAAAAACCATAAAAAAAATTATAATGAGTTAACATTAGCTTTTTTATGGTTTTTATTTTTTACGCTAAGCTTAGCTTAGTAAAACTCAGTTTACAGAGCGAATGGTGAAATCAGCCCTTATTATTATAAATGCAAAAGTTTGGATGGACGGACGGATGTTTGTTACTCAATCACGCCAGAACGGCTGCACGGATCTGGATGAAATTTGCACAGAGATAGATTGTGGTCTTGAATAGCACATGGCTATAATTTATAGTGGGGGAAGAACTTATTTTATGCGGGCGAAGCCGCTGGCAGAAGCTAGTTTGTATTTTTTTAATTATTTGGGTAGTAATTTTTTTTAAAGAATTGTTATAAACGTAGAACAATATGTAAAGAAAATGAATAAAAGGATTAAAGCTAACCAGCAATATTATCCCGGATTAGCCAACACCATAACTCAACACACAAAATAAAACGTTACGCCCTGTTCAGAACCAACCTTTACGAGCAGAAAAGGCCTTGCGAATAGGGTTGCCATGCGTACTCCAAAATAAAGTACTGTACTCGATTTCATGGAGGTGTACTTTATAATCACTGAAGAAAGAGTACGCTAAAATACTCTTATATTACACAATTTTTACTATTATTAATTTATTTTGTCATTATATTAACTTTGTCATAACAGAAAATTTAACTGTTTACATTTTCATTGAAGTTTACAATAAATGAGCTCTTGATCTACATTAACTTAGATTTAGAATGTTTGGAGACATACAATTCTTTTATAATATTTTGGTATTTATTAGTAAAATTACGCAATAATAAACGTTATCGCCAAATTTCAAGTTCATCGGTCATAGGAACTTAAAAAATTCTTCGGAACAAAATTTTATGACAGGCGACGCACAAACGGATAGACTGACAGACGGACACGTGAATGACAGCAATAGGGCTCCGTTTGGACCTATTAGGTACGAAAACCAATTATGAGAAAATGTTATACTACGCAAAAGGTACAAAAGAATACCTTTATAAAAATTAAAAAAAAATACTCTTTTCATAAACTGGTACTCTTTATTAACCCTATCTGAAGCCGTATATACTCTATTTCTTTTAATAATGTTGGCAACCCTACCTGCGAAGGTCAATGCCTCGTTGTCAGACACAAGGCGTCCTTGACCCTGACTCCTCAGTTCCTCAGGGCCCAGTAATTAATTATAAACACCTATTAATCTTACACAACGCGGATAAAATGTGCCCGTAACAGCAGCGTTATTAGCAAAAAGCGCTGTTTGATGGAATTATGAGTAAATTGCTTTCTGAGTTGCAAATAGTTCGTTTGACCTCGACGTCAAAGGAAACTGAAATTTGTTTAAGGATGAAATTCTTTATTTGTTAAGTATGAATTTTTTAAGCCAGTTTCGATTTTTTAACTAACTTCAAAAAAGGAGGTCCTGTACTTAGACTATGAAAGGTTACAGACAGAGTTTCAAAAGCCAGCAATCTGAGGTACCAGAACGAGAAGCCGGCTTGTATCTGTACACGCGAAATAAGCTCACACAGACAAAATGAGAAACCGAAACGTCATCGTTATGTTCGTCGAGGTCACTCACACATTTTAACGATCCTGCTTCATTTAATGTCCAATGACGTTGCGTCTATAACCTTTCATCGTCTAAGGTCTTGTATTCGACCGGTATGTATCTTGCTTGTCCACGATTTTCTCAAAAACTACTGATCTGATTTGAATGGGGTCGTCTGAAGCCCGAAAGTCTGACAACCAGTCTTACCAAGGGGTATCGTATTACCCAGTAACTGGGTTGTGGAGGTCAGGTAGGCAGTCGCTGCATGTAAAATACTGGTAGTCAGCTGCATCCGGTTAGACTGGAAGCCGACCCCAAGATAGTTGGGAAAAGGCGCGGGCAGATTGATTGAAATGAAAATTTTTCAAGGAAGGTTTTAGTTATATAATCATCTGATGAAGATCTTCGCAGATGACAGTGGAACTCTTCAATAACTAACAGCAAATGACTCGCGATTGCTGCGTTCGTAAGTCCATGTATTTTAACACAATTGAATGGGGAACGACAACTAAAAATTGAAAATAAAAAAAACATACAAAAAATAGACGGTAGATTCTGTGCCCGCGTTTGACCACTATCTGACCTGATGGTAAGCGATGATGTGGTCGACGATGGAGCAGGCTTGCCTAAAAGTAACCTATTCACTCTTGTCTACCAAAAACGGCCGTTTCTGACACTTTTGCCTACTACTTTGGATACGAAACATTTTGAGACCTGTTTTAACAACGTAAAAATTATTTATCCTCTTTGTAACAAACGTGAAGTTGGATTTTTTAATATTTATTTGCTGTGATGCTACGATTTTTTATTCAATGAGGGCGCCACTGGACCGCGAGAAGGGCCTTAACTCAAAGTTACAGAATTGGGCCCCTGGTACAAATTGTTGGTACATTAAAGTAATAATAAAAAAACCGGCCAAGTGCGAGTCGGACTTCGCACATTTAGGGTTCCGTAGGTACCAAATAAGGGAATTATCAAAGAAAAACTCTGATTTATCAATAGGTAGGTACATTTGTATTTCTTAGTAAAATATACGTAATTATAAACACTATCACCAAATTTCAAGTTCATAGGGAAGTAAAAAATTCTTCGGAATAAAATTTTGTGACAGACGACGGACATACATACAGACGGATACGTGAGTGATAGTAATAGGGCTCCGTTTGGACCCTTTGGGTACGGAACCCTAAAAAGTTTAACATTTATTTGATGACAGTTTATCTGGTACAAATTGTTTTACTTTAATTTCGGAAGTCGGTTCGTTATTTGACACGGACTGCCGAAATTAAAGTTATTTTTTGTGTATTTTCTTTTTTGGAAGTCGGTTGTTTTTTTTGTAAAAAAGTTTTTTTTTTCTTTCTTGTTATACCCCAGAACTAAAAACCCCAATAACATGGAACGTGGAATTGAAACATACTCGTAATTGGGGAAAACAAAAACGTCATCCAGGTATTCGTATTTTTCGTTTTTGTTCAGTTTCTCAGAAAGCGCTGAAGCAATTTTAATAAAATTTATATGGGACCACCTCGGGAGTATATACTATCGGATTAAAAAAAGAATTTTGAAAATCGGTCTAAAACTGGCGGAGAAATCGGCGGACATACATAAAAAAAAAACATACAGTCGAACATAGAACCTCCTCCTTTTTAGAAAGTCGGTTAAAAATTGAGAGAAATGTAGCGAGCATAGTTTTGCTATGGTGGCCCAGTGGCAACGGCCCCGACTTATGTGTCGTAGGTCGTGGGTTCGTACCCAGGCAGGCACTTTACTTTGTGTAAATTATTTCATCACCACTGCTCCCAAAACGGTGAAGGACAACATCGTGAGGAAACCGGCAGGTCCTAGAACCGGAAATTCGAAGACATGTGACATCCACCAACCCATATTGGGCCCGGCTCATTCCCTTTCGCTGAGAGAAGCCCTGTATCCCAACAATGGGAACAGGAAAACTAAAAAAAAAAGATAGTTTTAAATCAAATCTAAGATGAGATCTAAGTTTGACAAAGGATTGCAGTAAAATCTTAATCAATAATAAGAGCTCCTATTCTTTCTAATAACAGTGTATTAAGTTTGGCCAACAATCTTAAATTAAGGAAACAGCCTGAAAGTGCTTAAGTAATTAATTTAACGGCCTACCATAATCCGTTATTCAGGAAGAAAGAAAGAGAACAATACAGATCTTGTTGAAACTTTGTATTGAACTTAACGGACTTAGTAACATTGGTCAGTGGTGTTCAACCTAGTGGCCAGCTCAAAAAAAAATGACTTGTGTCAAAAAACCCAACTGCAAAAAATGACTAAAAAGCTCCAAACAAGACACTTTTCAAGCAGTGTGATGCAGTTGATAGCATTTTTTGACGCCATTTTTTGTCGGATTTTTTTGACAAGTAATTTTTATTTCCTGTATTTTAGTGAGTTTTTTTTGAGTTTTGGAATCGTCTCCTCGAGTCTTTTGTTTTGATATCCCTTATGAATTTGTCGCAAAAAAATACACTAAAAAATAACTAATTTCGGAAGTCGGTATTTGTATTTTTTTTCTTCGTTGTTTGACACCGACTGCCGAAATTAAAGTTATTTTTTAATTTATAATGTATTTTCATTTTTTGAAGTCAGTTGTTTTTTTTTGTAAAAAAGTTTTTTTACTTTTCACTTTTTAGTTGTTATACACCAGTACTAAAAACCCCAATAACATGGAACGTGGAATTTAAACATACTAATTGGAGAAACCCAAAACGTCATCCAGGTACACGTATTTTACGTTTTTGTTCAGTTTTTCAAAAAGCGCTTAAGAAATTTCGATAAAATTTATATGAGACCACCTCGGGAGTATATTCATTCGGATAAAAAAAGAATTTTGAAAATCGGTCCACAACTGACAGAGAAATCGGTGTACATACCTACATAAAAAAAAAACAAAAAATACATACAGTCACACATAGAACCTCCTCCTTTTTCGAAGTCGGTTAAAAAATACGACGTCAATTACCTATCGGCGGCCGCCATCTTTAATTTTTTTCCAAATTTTAAAGCCTATTTCACTTCGGCAATCAAGAAGAATCTAATAATATCTCATTTGTTGATTCCATCCAGCCGTTCAGGCTACCGGGCGTGCCAAAGAAGTATATATGTCCCAGTCATCTGGTTGAATCTGCCAGTCAATCAGTCGCCTAGGCCGTTATTCAATTAAATGGCTAAAGAACAACCAGCCAAGTCGTTGGACGCAACGTTTAACTAGATGGCTGGATGTCTCTAGTGATTTAGTTCAATTGGATATTGATGAGTTTGTGATACCACTGATCATGATTATGTGTGTACAAAAACTAGTTTACAAAAAAAAAACCGGATTCCAAAAAAAAAATACACTAAAAAAATTTTTTTTTTTTTGTAAAAAAGTTTTTTATTTTTCGCTTTTTAGTTGTTATACCCCAGAACTAAAAACTCCAATAACATGGAACGTGGAATTTAAACATTTGGAGAACACAAAAACGTCATCGAGGTATCCGTATTTTTCGTTTTTGTTCAATTTCTCAAAAAGCGCTGAAGCAATTTCGATAAAATGTATATGGGACCACCTCGGGAGTATATTCTTTAGGATAAAAAAAGAATTTTGAAAATCGGTCCACAACCGACGGAGAAATTGGCGCACATACATAAAAAAAAAAAACATACATGCAGTCGAACATAGAACCTCCTCCTTTTTCGAAAGTCGGTTAAAAAGGCAAGTTAGGATATAAGAGCAAGCGTAGCGAGCTCTGGACATGGGGCACCCCGAATCGGATAGGTTAGGTTTTTTTTTAAACCTTTGTGCCCTGCGAAGCGGGTCTCGGACTACGCCTATTAAATAAATTGAATCATTAATAAATAATCATTTTAATAGTAAATTTGAATTACTTGGCTGAATCTTGGTCATCTTCAAAAGGCTGACTTTCAATGCGTTTAATGAACGGCCTAGGCGTCCAATTGAATAGCTAATTCAACCAGATCGCTGCGACATATATGGATACGAGAAAAATCAAATCTAAACAAATTGATTCGTGAATGTAGGTTTCAATACAATAGGATGTTATAATAAGATGATCAGTTTGCTGCATTTTACTCGAGAGCATACAAACCTGTATATGCTCAAAAAACATTACCCTCCTTCTTGCGCAATCGGGTAAAAAGTTGATAATTCCCACCGAGAAGGCGGTTATAGAAATTCTATTTCACTAAGGTAGGTTGCTCTTGGATGTGTGTGTAGATTCATGTGAAAATTGTTTCTGTGTATGTAAGCTATTTTTAACCGACTTTAAAAAAGGAGGTTCTGTATTCGATCCGTTTGTATGTATGTATGTATCTTGTTTGTCCACGGTTTTCTCGAAAACTACTAATCTGATTTGGATGGGGTTTACGTTATTCAAATCTTCTTCTTTTTGTTTCGGTGGTACAAATACAATCATACTGTTTGTGGCCAGTAGGTGGCCACGTTTATTGCTTCACTGGGAGCTTTACTCAGGTCTTCCAGAGTACAGGTGAATGGACATTATGGGCACTCCAGTAAATGGGTGAGGAGGAGCACCGCACTCGCACTGGGTATTTGAGGGATCAATTATACCCCATTTAGACAAATTGTACTTGCAACGGCCTACTTGGGTACGTAATTACGCGTTATTCAAATACATATTTGTCAAGGAAGGTTTTCGTATTCATATTCATAAGAAACTGGTGAAGGTCTTCGGAAATAGACAGTGGAACTCTTCAATAATTAACAGGAAATTACTCGCAATAACTACGCTCGTTTGTCTATGTAGGTATTTTTATCACAATTTAATGGGAAACCAGTAGTAAATCAGAAGTAAAAAAAATTATACCTATTTAAAAGTCGCAAAGGCGCGGTGCGCACTCGAGCCTGTACTCAACAAAGATTGAGCATCTCTGACCAATCACAAACAAAGAAAAGTGCGTGAAACACCTAGGCATGAACTTCAGCAACACATTTAGAGGGTCGAAACTAGTTTAGCGGTACATTGGAACCCGTAACACTAAACTAACTCGCTGATTGCCGCCGACTTGTTAAGCGTACGGAAATGATCGGGATATGGAGCAATAGCCTATTTTATTGCGGGATTATTTGTTTCCTAGTCTTTATTGTTTTATTTCGGTTGAGAGCCAGTTGTTTGTTCATTGTTTTTGGGTTTGATATAATTCCAGTAGAGAGCAGTGGTAACAGTTAGAACCCAGGCAGGCACTTTACTTCGTGTAAATTATTTCATTATCACTGCTCTCAAAAACAGAGGAGGAAAATATCGTGAGGATACCGGCATGTCCTACAACCATACATTCGAAGACATGTGATATTATCCTCGAAGACGCACGCGGCTTGCGAAATGGACTAAGGTCTATTCCTTCTCATACCTAGTATTGTGTCAAAAATTGTTAGCCACAGAATAAATAGAATCTCCTTTTTATTGAAACTATTTTGAATTTACGGCTAATTTCAATACAAATCTCCTGGTGAAAGTCATTGGCCACATAGTGTAGTTCTTTTTTTAAATATTTATAAAGATATATCTGTCACTCTTCTTTTGTTTGCAATGCAAATAAAATGCTTTTCGTGCTATGATTTTATCAAGGAATCTCACGCAAATTTACAAACTGCATTTGGGAAGTCTGCTCCTGCGTCAGCAACAGTTCCTTATTGGTTTCGTGAATTTAAACGTGGTCCGTGACCTACAAACTGCAGTAACTCATGAAAATGTCATCAGGGTAGAGTGGCTATTGCGGGCGAATAGACACATTACACGTCGAGATTCAGGCTGAAACGAAGATTGGATCACGGACAGTTTCCACCAAACTGTATGGCATGAACAACTTAAAGTTAGTTTTCAAGCAGTCTGATGCAGTTGGTGGCAGTTAGTTTAGCTCAAACATATATGGCAAGCAAATATTTAGTTTACAGTTAAATACAACGCTCAAAAGTTAAAAACACAAAATAAAATAAAACGCTTTGTGACCTTTCAGGTAAGTCTATGTTGACTCTTATATTCTAGAGGTAAGCTAACGCATAAACAATTGCAGAGCTAAAACAAACAGTGCCATGTTTTCTTTGATTCCCAGAACTAGGTGGAAGTCGGCGGGAAATGCTAAGGAATATTACCGTTGTTTGTATATGAAGTCACAGTTTAGTTTACTTTAAAATAAGCTACTGTGACTCTTAAGGCGCTATTAACTGCCAATGACCTTGAGTGGTTAGCTTGCATGTTCTGTGCTGAGCTCATGTAACGCGTCGTACGTCCACCCAGTAATAGGACTCACCCATCAAGGAGCGCTGTCCGAAATTAGACGCATTATTAATTTATTATACATAAAACAACATGTATTATACAAAAAAAAACGTATACTAAAATGTAAATAATTAAATAGTCTTTAAAATGGTGAAGGTTTTATAAATATACGCTATATGGTTTTTGCGTAATTCTCAATTTTTTAACCAAGTTAGACATAACTTTACAAATTAATTAGACTGTGATATGAAAATATAATTTAAAGTATTCACATATCAAATGATAAATGATGTTTATTCAGTAAATAGGTTACAAGGAACACTTTTACACGTCAATGGTTTTTGTCAGTTTAAGCTAGATGAGGCCGGTGTTTCCTAGCTGACTACCCTGAGAAGAAACACCGAAACAAACTCAGAGGTTAAAGTCTCTTTTAAAGTGTGTACTGGTTAAATCATATGAGAACCATGTACGTTTATGTCTGGGATGAGCTTTTTGAAGAAAGCAACACACGAATTCGAGTGGACCTGTCCAGACTGTGCAAGCATTTGTCAGTCATCGCGAAGCTCAACTCAGAACTTTGAGGAGCTCAACTAACTAACTAAATTACGATGGAAATTGTTTAGAGTAACATACATAGTTTTTTTTTTCAAAGAAATAAGACTAGTCGTTTAGACGTGATGTTCAATTAAAAACCATTAGAAGTCGTATAGCTGCGCCTTAAACGTCTACTTTGTTTTGTTTTAACAGTGCAATGGCGAACATTACCCTCTTTCTGAAATCCTTCGTTGTAACCCGACCAAAAAAAAATATATCGTTTGTCAATAAGAAACTGGAACAATGTTTAAGATCTCGATATTATGCCGATTCAGGATGATTGTATGTAAGTTTTTCTAGAATTAAGAATGTCAATATAATGTACATAGCTTCTATCAGTGGCTTAACCCGCATGGAATTAGTACTTCTCCCGCATTAAATTATATATGTGACGGCGGTAGCGTGGGCGTAGCGATAGCAGGTTCATCGCCATCGTTTCTTGGTACGGGTTCCATGAGGCAGGTGGGTACTCGGGCAAACCAGTAAAACGTAAGTTGGTTGAAGAACAATTGACAGTCACGTTTATTTGGTAATTCACAATGAGTAACAAATAAGAGGGTAGTCCCAAGTAAAACAATAGAAATTTTGAGCTCTCATATATTTAATTAAATAAAATATTAAAAGTAACTTTTAAATGCAAGAAACATTATAAAATAGTACATTAACCTCTGGTGCACTCAGTCAGTTCATCAAATCTCCTTGACACCACTTCTCTACACTGCAAACACTGCACTTCACTGAAATGGACCTGTACTCCAAATTGTCAAGCACTGTGGAGGAGCTTTCTTCCACATTTGCCTCAAGAATGTCACAGTACGAGGAAGACTTGAAGAATGCCAGTGGTGAGGCTTCACATAAGACAATTGCCAGCCTATCCAGGGACTTCACTGAGTTTAAAACCCTAGTTTGGAAAACGATGAGTTCGCTAAAGTCCCAGATGGAGTTGCTTGTGCTGGGGCTGGATAGGCATGAAATGACATCCCGTGCTAAGGTCCTTCTGCTGCATGGCCTGACTGAGGATAAGGAAGCTGATCCAAGCAAAAAATTCCTTAACATTTTGTCGGAGCGTTTGGAAGTGGTCAACGTCACCTCTAAAGACATAACAGCATGTCACCGCCTTGGAAGCAACACCAGCAAACCTCGTCCCCTATTAGTTCGATTTGAAAGCCGTATCGTACGGAACGAGGTGTGGCGAAATAAAACCAAGCTGAAAGGCTCCGGTCTGACGCTTTCCGAGTTCCTGACTAAGCCTAGACACGAGATTTTTATGAATGCTCGGAAGCACTTCGGGATACATAAGTGTTGGACGTCTGACGGGAAGATCGTCATCCAGGTTTCCGAGGGATCGCGACGGAAGATTGAGTTTGCTTCGGAATATCGAGAACTTGTGGCTCAGTTTCCCGTTGCTGAACCCTCAGCCGTAACGTCGAAGCCAGTGCCCGATAAGAGAGCTCGCAAGACAGTTAAGTGATGAATCTTCATTGCGGGTCTTCCATTCCTCTATGAGTATAATTATAATAGGTACGGTACTTATAATTTTTATGTTGTATACTGTCGGTCACTCGATATTTTAAGTTTTTTTTTTTTTTTTGTTTGATTATTTACATACTAACTTATGTTAGTAATGTCAATTGACATGTTTGACATTTATAATGTCCCGTGTTTCGTTCGGAAACGGACTACTGTGGATTTATTTTGTTTGGCCTACGGGCTTTTTATCTTTTTAGGAAATTAATTAAAACTAATGTAGCCGGCGAGTGCATCGAGGTTTGAGTGCTGAAATTAATTTTTGTAATTAGTTTTTTTTATTTTTTATTATTTATTTTTATTAATATTTATATTTAATTATGTCAGATAATCTTGTAGAAAATAGTTTTTTTTCATGCTCATCTTCTTGTGAGTCAGATCAGAGCTTTGCCAGTGCTTATAGTGATGCCAATTCTCTGAATCTGAATCTTCGAGACTACCTTTCTTCAACATTTTCCAACTGTCGTAAATTTTTTAACGCTGTTCACATAAATGCTCAAAGCATTCCAGCTCATTATTCTGATTTGGTATCGTCCTTCGACTCAGAACTTGTCCACGCTGTCCTTGTATCTGAAACGTTTCTCAAGCCTGCTCTTCCTTCCACGCAGTATTCTCTGCCTGGATACAAAATTGTGCGAAATGACAGAACTGGCAAGGGATGTGGAGGGGTTGCCATTTATCTACGTGGTGATATCAGCTATAAGATTGTTGACCAGTCTCCGAGTGCCTACTCAAAGTTTGCTGAACACCTATTCATTGAAATTAATTTTCATCATACAAAACTACTTTTAGGTGTCTATTATAGTCCCTCTTGCCAAATTGACTACTTTTCCTCCTTCGAAACTAAATTAGAAAATCTTTCATCACTATATGATCATACACTTATTCTCGGAGACTTCAATACTTGTTTGCTCAAGGGAGATTCACGCAGCCGTAAACTCCAATCACTTGCCTCTTCTGTCAATATGCAATTACTTCCGCTAAATGCTACTCATAGGGCCCCTCACTGTACTCCTTCTCTCTTAGATCTAATTCTAGTTTCTGACCCTAACAAAGTAGTCACACATGGACAGCTTCCTGCTCCTTTTTCCTACCATGACCTCATTTACCTTTCCTATAAAATTCGACCTCCTAAACGCAAGGCCAAATTTCTCTTTCTTCGTAGTTTTAAAAACGTTGATTTGGAGCGTTTGAGGGCTGATGCGGGTGGGATTGACTGGTCTTCTGTGTTCACCAGCGAGGATATGGACTCTATGGTGTCAGTTTTCAGCAGGACTATGTTGGATTTGTATGATGCTCATGCTCCCCTTAAAAAGGTGAGAGTCAAACATCTTCCTGCACCATGGCTTACCCCTGATGTAAAAAACCTGATGGCGAAGCGTGATAAGGCCAAGCGTCTATACAGGAAGCGGCCCACTGAGGAAAACTGGGACCTTTATAAGAAGATGCGAAATCGCTGCAGTCGTTTGTGTAGGAATGCGAAAAGGCGCCACATTCACAACTCAATTGATACCTTAAATCCAACACAAGTATGGCAATTTTTAAAGACTCTTGGTGTTGGCAAAGCCTCTAGCAAGAGTTCTCTTGATAAAATGGACCTCAATGCACTTAATGCGCACTTTTCTACGTCACCAATTATACTCGATAACGATGTTAAATCTTCGACTCTTAATGATCTTTCCAATCTTCCTTTGCCAGCAAATACTTCTTTCACTTTCCACCCAATTACTGAGCTAGATATTAAGAAATGTTTCCAATCCATATCCACCAAGGCGGTAGGTGACGATGGCCTACAGCTCCAAATGTTCCTACCTATTTTGAGTGAAATAGTTCCTGTCATCACCCACATTGTAAATTTTTCCCTCTTCAATAACTCCTTTCCTTCAGCGTGGAAGAGGGCTCACGTCCTACCGCTTCCTAAAGTTCAAAATCCTTCCTCACTATCCCAGTTTCGTCCAATATCCATTCTCCCAATCCTCTCCAAAATTCTCGAGAGCGTTGTTCAGAAGCAACTGTCTTTTTATCTGTCCTCTAATGGCCTGCTGAGTCCTTACCAATCTGGTTTCAGACCTGGCCATAGCACCGTGACAACTCTGGTCAAAATAACTGACGATATAAGACTGGCTATGGAAAACAAATGTCTGACAGTGTTGGTTTTACTGGACTTCAGCAGTGCCTTTAACTCAGTTGACTTTGACATCCTCTTAGGAATTCTTTCCTCCCTTAATGTCTCTGCGGCGGTAATTGAGTGGTTCAAATCTTATCTTCGGGGTCGCTCGCAGTCTGTTCGGTCTGATGAGGGTTCCTCTGAATGGTGTGATTTGGCTGCGGGTGTACCTCAGGGTGGCGTTCTCTCTCCTCTTCTTTTCTCAGTTTTTATAAACGCTATCACTAAGGTCCTAACTTCTAACTATCATCTCTATGCAGACGACTTGCAGTTATACCGTCACTTTAAAGTGGGTGAACTCGCTGGGGCTGTGGATGCTATCAATGATGACCTTGAAAATATCAACAAGTGGGCTAAATCTTTTGGATTCTTACTGAACCCAACTAAGTCGCAAGCGCTCATTATTGGTGGCAGATACATGCTCAGCCTTTTAGATCATCAGTCTCTCCCGCCGGTAGTGTATGATTCGGTGCCCATATTGTACTCGAAAACCGCTAAAAATCTAGGCGTCCATATGGACACTAACCTCTCTTGGGAAGTACATATTGCAGATGTCAGTAAGAGGGTCTTCTACTCTTTTCAGTCTCTTAAACGTCTCCAAAAATTCTTACCATTTCACACTAAGGTCACTCTTGCTCAATCTCTTCTCCTACCGCTAATAGACTATGCGGATGTCTGTTTTCTAGATGCTACGGAGGTACTCCTAAATAAACTCGAGCGACTGCAGAACTTGTGCATCCGCTTCATTTTTGGCCTCCGCAAATACGACCATGTGTCGGAGTTTCGGACCAAATTGAGGTGGCTGACGATTCGGCGTCGGCGAGATACCCATACCCTATCTCTTCTCTATACTATCCTGCACAATCCTTTTACTCCTCAATACCTTCGTGAACGGTTTGAGTACTTCATCCCGAGGGGTAAACCCTGTCGCACTGTCAACTCTCTTCTCCTTCGTACTCCGCGTCACACTTCCAGCCGCTATAATGGCTCCTTTTCTGTTACTGCAGTGCGTCTCTGGAACTCTCTCCCACACTCACTACGCGACAGTCCTTCTCTAGATGTCTTCAAGAAGAAAATCAAAGAGCACTTCCTTTCAAATTGACATAATATTAGTATATATTGTATTTATTAGTATGTAGGTATAATATACATTTGGAATTATTTATGTAGGTTTATATATATATGTTTTGTGCACTGGATCCTACCCTCAAATGTGATCTCTCTCTATCACTCAAAGGTTTGCTGGGAGAAAACTCAACATTGAGTTAAGCTCGCCTTTGTACATGCATTGTGTAACTACTAAGTACTATGTGAAATTTTTGGTGTACAATAAAGAATTATGAAAGAATAAAGGCTTGTACGGTGAACATGACAGTTTCGATGGTATGGTCTGAGCTCTATGGTGTCAGCCACCGCAATGTGAACACTCGCTTTACAATCGATTCTGTCCACGTGTGTGGCTGGAAATTAACAGCGCCACCACACGGCGTTCAATGTACTAACCGATCAACCAATAAGAATAAAGTAACAGTTTGACCAACATCATGAAATCAACGTTAATTTGATTGAGTTGTCGTCTTGAAATCGCTTGCGACGACATATGCATCCAATGCGGCAATCCATGGCGGCAGGTCACCGGGACTATCTGCGACTCCCGCATTCCCCTTAAACTTAAGGGAAAGATTTATAAAACAATGGTAAGACCCGCTGTTTTGTATGGTTCAGAATGTTGGGCCACAAAAGGGATTAATGATAAGCTTTTGTATGCAGCTGAGATGAGAATGCTAAGAGCGATGCGTGGTGCTATGCGCATGGATAGAATTAGGAATGAGTATATAAGCGGAAGTCTGAAAGTGACACCGCTGACTCAAAAATTGTGTGAAAATCGGTTGTCGTGGTATGGGCATGTGATGCGGAGGAATGAAGGAAATGCCGTGAGGAAAGTCTTGTGTATGGATGTGGATGGCTATAAGAGTAGAGGAAGGCCAAAGAAACGATGGTTAGACTGTGTGAAAGAGGATATGTGTAAAAAGAGGGTGACTACAGAGATGACGACTAATAGAGGAGTATGGAAGAAAAAGACATGTTGCGCCGACCCCAAATAAATTGGGATAAGGGCAGGAGAATGATGATGTGCATCCAAATCTGTCTAGCCGTTCTGCCTTGATTGAGTTACAAACATCCATGCAAACATTCGCATTTACAATATTAGTTGGAAGTAAGATGTAGGGAGGGGGAATGATAGATATTGCAATGATAAAACCTAATAACCATAGTAGGTGGAGGGACAGGCGTATAAATAGCCGTATTTCTCTGCGGGGTTGACTACAATCGAACACCTTTTTTTTTTTTGGGGTGGTGGGAAATCGTCCAATGACTTCTCCCGCTCTGGGTGGAGCGGAAGGGCGTATCAGACTCTTACTGACTAAAACCCACCCCTTTTCTTTCCCTGTCTGAGTGCCCGGGATGCGGTAACTCATTTTCAGAATTTATCCTACTAGCAGCCCTAGGCATGCAGGCACCGGCCACCGATGGGCCCCGTCAGTGGTGGCTGACACTAATCTCTTTGAGGCGCGCGTGGTACACTACGCGCCGTCGACTCACGGGCCTGGTGCTGATCGGACGGCGAGCTACCCACTGTTCGCCGTCCGCAGGCCCGGGTCTACGGTGGCCGGCGATCATCTCGCGACGTCCTACGCCCAGTATGCCTAGTACCTCTCCTGCGGTGGTAGCAGCCGGGGCCGTGAGGGCCACTCCGTTGAGCTTCCCTTACGCGTCCCGCCTCCGCCTTCGCGAGCATTACTGCTTCGCAGAAGACGGAGACTGCTTCCCATTCACTCTCGCTTCGTACCATGGCCTGAACCAGGGCCGGGCGCGAGAGGTCGGCAATCAAACACCTGGATTGCGTGCTGATTCAAATTGCCTAGGTATATTTGTCTGTATAATTTTGGATTGGCGGAAAATGGCGACGGCAGACGTCGTGTGACGGCTTAACCTTCACAATTAGAGGAAAACAGTACCTGATTTCTCCTTGTCCAGCCTCGAGGTCTTCACAAGCGGTCGGTTGACTCTCGTGCACCTTCCACAGCTAATTATTGAGCACAAATTGCACAGACGCGGTAATATGGGATTATTATTAAATCCTCAATGCTTACGGGACAATACTCAGGATTTCAATGTATTTGCGGGGGGGTGATGTCTTAGGGTTTAAGGCACAAGCGGTTGAGATGCGCGCTTCACGAAACCACATCGATATCTAAAAAATCATAGCTGCTGGCTCACATGCAAAGCCAGACGCGCACACACACACCGTCATACACGAACCAACCAACTTTGAAATTGAGAGGTGGTTCTCGCCACACCAGTAGGTCCGAAGATTGCTTATACCTAGATAAGTTATCGAACTAACACTAAACGTAATGCTGGCCTTAATTCTATTAGCCCACCTTACGGCTACATACTAAACACTTTTCTATTAAAACTAGCTGCGCCCCGCGGTTTTACCCGCCTAGACCGGAATATAAGGTAGCCTATATGTTAATCTAGGCTATAAGCTATCTACATACCAAATTTCATCCAAATCAGTCCAGCCGTTTGAGCGTGAAGAAGTAACAAACATACACACTCACAAACTTTCACATTTATAATATTAGTAGGATTTAAAACTCCATTTCCTTTCCACAATATCCTCAGTTTTATACTCGATAAATCTCCGATAGTAATACCAGCGTATGAAGCCTGTTATAAACTCCGTCTAACTTCGACATCTGCTTCCCTTCCGAGTTGCAGACGAGGCGCGATTGTTTCATATTGAAGGCCTTTGTAGCTTACATGACTGGTGCTTGCGTTAATCGATATGAAATATGTTTCCATCGATTTGAAAACTATAGTATTTAGTATATATACGCCGCGGTATAAAGTACCTATTAACTGAAATGTAAAGTATACCTATAATGTAAATCATCATTACCTAAGTATTTTTTAGAACTTGATAAGAAGCTAACCCTTATAAGCCCGATGACAACCCGGGTTGTCATCGGGCTTCTTCGACAACCCGGGTTTGTCCGCGGATCTTAAGGCCCTTCTCGCGGTCCTATGGCGCCCTCATTGAATAAAAAATCGTAGCATAGCACAGAAAATAAATATTAAAAAATCCAACTTCACGTTTGTTACAAAGAGGATAAAGAATTTTTACGTTGTTAAAACAGGTCTCAAAATGTTTCGTATCCAAAGTAGTAGGCAAAAGTGCCAAAAACGGCCGTTTCTGACACTTTTAGCACTAAGAAGGGGTTTAAAGAAATTCGACCTTTAAGGGGGTGAAAAGCGGGATTTTGTTTCTATGAAACTTCGTCATTACACGCGGGCGAAGGCGCTAGCAGAATCTAGTATCTTTTAGTTATAATATAAGTAATATTGAGGATTTTGAGAACATCTATTCATAACACATAGGTACTTTTTTTAAAATTCTTTATTGTACATCAAACAACTAACATAGTTCACAGTGATTAAATAGTTAATGTACGTACGTAAGGCGAGCTTAACTCAATGTTGCGTTTTCTCCCAGCAAACCTTTGAGTGATAGAGAGAGATCACATGCGAGGGTGGGATCCAGTGTACAACATAAACTCACATAAATAGGTATAATTATGCGATTATATAAAATACATACTAAATAAATACCAATATACCTACATACATCAATATTATGTCAATTTGAAAGGAAGTACTCTTTAGGCTGTCGCGTAGGGAGAGAGTTCCAGAGACGCACTGCAGTTACAGAAAAGGAGCCAATATAACGGCTATAAGTGTGACGTACATTTTATACCTTGTAGTTATAAAATGTTTCCTTAGATATACATAACACATATGTAGGCTAACGTATTTGATATCAAACGTTCCCAAGACGCTTTGTGTTTGGATCCACAAGAGGTTCCTCGCTCTAGAATATTGGTTACACAAGTACTTAGGAATGTGTGTCGGTAGCTTATAATAGTTTGGTAATGAAAACGAACAGTGATTATATTGTATTAAAATGATTGCCATTATTGTGTTAAATATACATTTTTAAATACAGCTTAGAAACGTTTCAAAATATAAATACAACCGACTTCCAAAAAAAAAAACAAAAAAATGCAAAATAACTTTAATTTCGGAAATCGGTGATTCTATTTTTATTTCTTGTTTCTTCGTTATCACCGACTTCCGAAATTAAAGTTATTTTGCATTATTTTGTTTTTTTTGTTGGAAGTCGGTTGTATTTTTTTTTAATTGTTTTATTTTTTTATTTTTCAGTTATTTATCCCCCATAACTAAAAACTAAATTGTAAAGATTTTTGTGGCTCCTAAAACATGGAATTTGAACATAATTCATGGAATGAGGGGGTATCAGGGTGAACTGTACTCCTTTAGAGCGTATCAGTGTTATGAAGTGGTGTAAACAGTCATGCGATTGCAAAAATTCCGGAAGGTTTGTTATAATTTTCGAAGAGTTCCGTTGTGTACCTCCGAAGTTCTTCATCAGATCATCACCAAATTTAAAAAGGACCACCTAGGAAGTCTACCCATTCAAATAAAAAAAGCATTTTGTAAATCTGTCCAGGCGTCTTCGAGTAATCGGGGAATACATAAAAAAATAAAAGATTCCGACGAATTTGGAACCGCCTCCTTTTTTGAAGTCGTTTAAAAAAAATATAAGTCCACCGGTGTCGGGAGCAGGGTGCAAGCTACCGGTGGTTAGGGCTCCACAGACAGGAATCTCCTCACTATGCGAGCCGTATTAAGGATTACTGCCTTCTGTATCAGGCCCTATATCCAACCGCGCAACGATAACTTCGATAGATGGGCGTCGAGGCTATAGGCCATAAGGCAGTTGGCTGAAATGACAATCGGCACAATGGCAGTCAAGTCACATTTCACATGTCGACAACCTCGTGTGTTATAAATCAATATACTGAATTTGTTTATCGGTTTCTACTTTCACGAGGTTTTCAGGTTGCATAAGCAAGTACTCGCCGTTATACAGACGAGAACATCCAGAGACAATATGTTTGATGGACTTTTCGGACGGTGGCATATTACCGTCTCGTCCTTCATTGTGAGTAACCGGTAGTTATTTGTCAAGATAACTTCGTCAATAATCACAAAGAAGAAACCTTCGACTCCTCCAAAGAGATCGTCATCGGGTGCATGAGGTTCCCTTCCTCGGGTCTATCGAAGCGCCTGTGAAGCTCCTTGTTTTTCTATACCTCCTTACGGTCATTAGTCGTAAGTACTTGTGCGTGAGTTCTATTTAGCCATGGACAGCCGCTGAATAGATTTGGACGAACATAGAAAGTATACAGGGTATACCTTATATTTAATTTTAGGAGTCAATTACTACCTTCACGCTTTCAAATTTGGATTATAATATTTTAAGCCTCTTAAAATGTGCCAGCACTCACATTTGTGTTTATATAAAAGTCACTTAAGTATAAAATAAACTACACAAATGTTTTTAAATCCTAGCAACACTTTCGTACCCGCTGGCAACACTTGCAGGCTCGTATATTTCCGGCTTGTTTTGACACGCGCGGCACAAGCCACAGGTGTGCCGATACTAGCTAATTTATGGCAAGAAGTTTCTCCGTGCTTCACATTTTTGTTCGAAAGCTTATCCTTTCCGTGTTTATGGTTAATACTTATTTCTTGAAAGAGGATAAGGAATTATTTCGCAAGTTATAGCTTTAAAAATATCTTAATAAATGTGGAAAATACCGCTTGGTATTTAAGTAGGTATTTCAAAACAAATGTAAGCAATTATTAAATAAGTCCTAAAATCTCAACATAAATTAAAGTAAATAAAGACATTTAAAGGTTTTATGAGTACGCAATTTGACTAGTAGGTAGTGGTAATTTGGTTCGATAAAATATTGAAAGTTTGATTAAATGTTATGATCTGTTTTAATACATCAAAATTAGTTTAAAAAACGTGTACAATATATGTATGATGAATTTAAAATAGTCAAAATTTATTAATTAGTTAATGTCCATCTATTGACTTGAAGTTCGCGCGCTCCCCCCACTTTTTGTTACGTGGGCACTGAGCTATCACCATATCGAATACGAGAGGCCAAGTCAGTTTTTTGGGTTGGCGGTTGAACTGTGAGGTGAAAACTGAATGTACATGTACAAGTGTTGCTGAAATAAAAGTATTTAGAAAAAGCTGCTGTGTTTTGCTTTCACAAAGTACTGTTTTTCTTTGATTTATCTGCCAACTTAAAAAGATCTGACAATACGGTGCGCCGCGCCGGTTCACGGCAGCAACCATCAGATTAAACGTGTTCACTTGGACCGCAAAAGACGTATCATTCGTCGTCTTAGCAATAACTAGAGAAGAATCCGTCTCTCGCAGTTCATATTTAGTCAAAAGCTGCAAGTGAACACGTTTAATCCGATGGTAGCTGCCGTGAGCCGGCGCGGCGCACCATACCGCGCTACGACGTTGTGCTGTTTCACGGTGGCGGCGTCGCGCCGTGTTGATGTGTCCAGGCTCTTATAGGATTGGAAAACTTACCATGGGAGACAGAGCAAGCTTTGAATGTTTTGTTCTCAGTGTCAGGATGTTACCTGGTAACTACTAGCTTTACACCCAACTTAAGCTTTAAAAACGCAAAGCCAGTGACGATCTTCGCAGGGTGGCTGGTGGCAGCTGGAAGAGAGTTGCCAGGAATCCAGAAGATAGTTGTGCGATTGGAGAGGCCTATGTCAAGCAGGTCTGCTATAGGCTAATGATGATGACGAATGTGACAACAAACTACACCACAAAGCGCGTTTATAAACTTCTTGGGTGGCACCTCCACGAGCGATTATCTCGCGGCAATATTATCGTTCAGCAACTTCATTCTATAACAACGCAACGCAACTCTATGAACGTGTCTCTTCAGCAGGGTGGTGATACTATTGATGGTGAACACGGTGGTGACGTTGACGAGCAAAATGTCAAAGACACGCCGCACACGTGCCGCGAGTCACCACGTATTTGTAGCGCGCTCACCGCGAGTCGCAACTTCTCGCAGCGCACTCGCCTCAAATTTTTCCAACAAATCTTTTTATGGACACGCGGATATCCGAAGCAACTACCGACAAGTCGAGTCGTTGCAGTCACGTGGTGATCTTTCGCGAGTCGCAACGATACGCTGACGGAAGAATAATCGTCTCGTGGAGATTACCCGACGATAGCAGGGCGAACTCACTCGCTCGTCGAGGTGGCGCCTTATAGAGTTATAGACAACTAGATATATACCACTAGCTATATACAACAGGCTAAAGACCTAGTTATAGATAACTAGCTATATACAACAGGCTAAAGACCTAGTTTTAGAGAACTAGCTATAGACTACTAGCTATATACAACAGACTAAAGACCTAGTATGAGTAATAGACAACTAGCTATAGACCACTAGCTATATACAACAGGCTAAAGACCTAGTTATAGACAACTAGCTATAGACCACTAGCTATATACAACAGGCTAAAGACCTAGTTATAGAAAACTAGCTATAGACCACTAGCTATATACAACAGGCTAAAGACCTAGTTATAGACAAATATCTATAGACCACTAGCTATATACAACAGGCTAAAGACCTAGTTATAGACAATTAGCTATAGACCACTAGCTATATACAACAGGCTAAAGACCTAGTTATAGACAACTGGCTATATACAACAGGCTAAAGACCTAGTTATAGACAACTAGCTATAGACCACTAGCTATATACAACAGGCTAAAGAACTAGTTATAGACTACTAGCTATAGACCACTAGCTATATACAACAGGCTAAAGACTTAGTTATAGACAACTAGCTATAGACTACTAGCTATATACAACAGGCTAAATACCTAGTTATAGACAACTAGCTATAGACCACTAGCTATAGACCACTAGCTATAGACCACTAGCTATAGACCACTAGCTATATACAACAGGCTAAAGACCTAGTTATAGACAACTAGCTATATACAACAGGCTAAAGACCTAGTTATTACTTTCATATTTATCCTTACAAACAAACAAAAAATTTTACCTCATTGAAATATTTAGAGTAGATAGCTACAGTATCTATTCTTAAAAATGTCAAACAAACCCAACCTAGTCATGAACTAAAAACGTAAATCCAATATACATTGGTGCCGATTCTCTTGTTCAAAACTAAATTAAACTTAGAGAATCGCTATCTTTTACTAAAAGGTAGATGTTGAAGTTTAAACTAGTTTACGCGCTTTACCGTGTTCTTAGTCGACATGTTTTTACGTGTACCCTTAATTTGTATGGAAATATTAGTTTGTTTAAATTTGACAGTTCTAATTTAAGTTCGTCTCTTTCTTGTTTTATTAGAGGAAAAAAGATAGCAATAGCTTAAGTTTAGTTTGTACAAACCAGAATCGGGACCATTGGCATGTATTTTACAGCGTTTGACGTAGTGCATTACCTACGGAATATCGGAACGCAAACAATCATCTTTATCTCGGAGCACCTCGGAGCAAGGAAACCGAGTCTGTATCATTTTGTGTGTTACGACCTCAGCTCACGGGTTCTATGATACAAATACAGGAGTTTTGTATTCATGAAAAATGCAAACATATTTTTACCCAACTACCCCAGAAGGAGGGTAATGTTTTTCGAGAGTATGTATGTATGTGTGTATGTATGTCTTTTTCTTTGGCAGGCGCTGTAGCCTAAACGGCTGGTCGGATTTTTCTTTGGCAGGCGCTGTAGCCTAAACGGCTGGTCGGATTTTTCTTTGGCAGGCGCTGTAGCCTAAACGGCTGGTCGGATTTTTCTTTGGCAGGCGCTGTAGCCTAAACGGCTGGTCGGATTTCAACAAATGAGGTATCATTAGATTGGACATGACTGCCGAAGTAACATAGGCTATATAAATTTGGCAAAGAAAAACAAAATGGCGGCCGCAAATAAGGTCAATGGGACCGTATTTTTTTTTGTGACATGGTCATGTCTTTTTTTTTTTGGGTTGGGAAATCATCCAATGACATCTCCCACTCTGGGTGGAGCGGAAGGGCGTGTCAGACTCTTACTGACTAAAACCCACCCCTGTTCCTTCTCTGCCTTGAGTGCCCGGGGGCGAGGCAACTCTTTCGAATTTATCCTCCACCCCCGGGCAGGCATCGGCCGTGGCAGGCCCCGTCCTTTGCTGACAACTCTTTGAGGCGCGCGTGGAACACTACGCGCCGTCGACTCTCGGGCCTGGTGCTGATCGGACGGCGAGTTACCCACTACTCGCCGTCCGCAGGCCCGGGTCTACGGTGGCCGGAGATCGTCTCGCGGCGCCCGAACCCCCTGGCGTCTGATGCGGCGGCTGCGGCTGGGGGCGCTAGGGCGACTCGGCTGTTGTCGAGTCTCCCTAACGTATGCCGCCTCCCTCTTCGCGAGCATTACTGCTTCGCAGAAGGAGGAGACGGCTTCCCATTCCCTCTCGCTCCGTACCATGGCCTGAACCAGGGCACGGCGTGAGAGGTCGCTGCCGCCTATCGCATCCACGAGGACACGGCGGTGCTCTGCCCATGCGGGGCAAACCTCCACCGTAAGCTCCACCGTGTCCTCTGGGGCCGCAAATAAGGTCAATGAGACCGTATTTTTTTTTGTAACATGGTCATGTCTTTTTTTTTTGGGTTGGAAAATCATCCAATGACATCTCCCGTTCTGGGTGGAGCGGAAGGGCGTGTCAGACTCTTACTGACTAAAACCCACCCCTGTTCCTTCTCTGCCTGAGTGCCCAAGGGAGCGGTAACTCTGTTACGAAATTATCCGCTACCCCTAGGCATGACATGGTCATGTGGGGTATCAAAATAAAGGGTTTGAGGAGGCGATTCCAAAAATATAACTCAATAGAATGTAGAAAAAAAACCGACTAAAAAAAAACGAAAAATATCCAAACAAGTCACTTTTCAAGCAGTCTGATGCAGTTGGTATAATTGAACTAAAATAACTGCCACCAACTGCATCAGACTGCTTGAAAAGTGACTTGTTTGGAACTTTATAGTTTTTTTTCTACAGTTTTTTTTTTATTATATCTAAATAATATAAAACAAAGTCACTGTCTACTTCTGTCTGTTTCTCCGCTCTCTTCTTCTAAACCACGCAACGGATTTTGATGCGGTGTTCACTAATAGAAAGAACGATAAACGAGGAAGGTTTGTGTACATAAATTGTACCTGTGCGAAGCCGGCCCGGGTCATTAGTGAATCTATACTAATATTATAAAGCTGAAGAGTTTGTTTGTTTGAACGCGCTAATCTCAGGAACTACTAGATCGAATTAAAAAATTATATATAGGCTATATAACATCACGCTGTAACCAATAGGAGCGAAGAATCAATGAAAAATGTGGTAAAAACGGGGGAAAAATATTCCTTTTGAGAGCTTCCGCTGCGTGCGCTACGTAAACGGTTAAAGTTACGCAAACATTATGTATGACGTAATTGTTCCCCTTTAAAAGTTCTAAAAAAAGCCTGCGACAGCATATGTCCATCTTTTAAGATTAACTCACTATAATCTTTTTTATGATAATCAAAGTCGTTCTAAAATAATGCATTATTTGCGAAGGTGTTCCCGCTGACAGAGAGATGGACGGACAGCAGAGGCTTAGTAATAGGGTCCCGTTGGTTACCCTTTTTTTTGTGGTTAGCCTTAGTGTACGGAACTCTAAAAATTAAATTATTAGATAGAAGGTGCAAGTGACATTACGTCAAGAAGAAGATATAACGTGGTGATAGTTTAGTTCTATTTAATTTTAGCTTGTTTACTAGGCTTTTGTAAATTAATGTGCGTTTGTAATCTGTGCAAAATAAATAATTTTTCTTCTTCTTTATTTTCTTTCTGATGATGCTCTTTATTATCTTGAGGATTCGTTTTTAAATCTATGGGTCTTTGTAAAGAGTTAAATAAACTTTTACGAATAATACCCCTGTATATATCGGCTATATCGATAGAGTTACTGCATCGTGAACGCAGGTCTTAACAGAAGACGCAGTGGAGTCTGGATGCGTTCCAAGTGGGACATCCTGTCGCCAAATATCTTGAGAATTTCCTAGAGGAAAGCTAGTGTTGTAAATTGATTCGTCTCGAAGGGACGAACAATCTAAAGTTGCTGATTTCAAAGTTGGAGAGTTGAATTTGGTTTGCACTTTTTATGTTGGCGATTGGAGCGGAAACTTACCCAATGTATGACCCTTAGTGATCATTAGCAATACAAGAGCATTGTAAAATGGCTAAAATTGAGGACATTCTTAAACTAGGTATCACCCGTTATCACTAATTCTAGACCACACATTAATGTTTAAGTTTGCGGAAATTCTTACACCAGGTATGGGTTTTTTTTTTCTTGGGGGTGGGAAATCATCCAATGTCTTCTCCCGCTCTAGGGTGGAGCGGAAAATTACGTTCTTTCCTACCTTTTTTTAATTTAAAATTCTAAAATTACTTGTTTTCTGTGTCAAGCCTCTGTTTTTATATTAAAAATGAGTTCTAATTCTTCAGCCAAGCTAGTAGAAGCTCTTCATTATCATTTTTCGACTCTTCAACTGTCAGTTCCCAGTTTCCAAGAGTTGTGCAATAATACAATTTAATTACGTACCAAGTCACAGTGTATGTGTTTGTACTATTAATGAGTGCTTCTTATATTCAAGCCTACTATTGTAAATAACAAAATATAATGTGTTAACTCGTCGTGTGTTATTATTCATTCAACTCTTTATCTATGGTCTTCCTACTCTACGCCCTCCTCTGCGTGTCACTCCTACGTCCTCCTCTACACGTGTCACCTTTACCTCCGGTCCTGTAACGTGACTCCGCCTCCGTACCGTGACAGTGCCACCACTATAGGTTATTGCAAGGTTACAAAGCAGTAAAGAGGAGTGGGGTGCGACTTCGTGGATGGCACTATCTGTATCGCCCGTTTTCACTAGGTACTTCTAGACACACATAAGTGCAATGCCTAAATATTTTTGCACTGTTGCGTAGTGCACAAACACTTTAAGGGCTTTATTAAAAAAAAATAAGTATGTTATAGTTTAAACACTGATTACCTGGTTCTTATTTCAATATTGTCTACCCGGATGAAGGGTGGATGTGGATGGTAAAGTGCTTTATCATACCCGGGCCTGCGGACGGCGAGTAGTGGGTAACTCGCCGTCCGAACAGCACCAGGCCTGAGAGTAGACGGTGCGTAGTGTTCCACGCGCACCTCAAAGAAATGGTCAGCAACACCTCACGGAGCCCGTCAGGTCCGATGCCTGCCTGGGGTCGCGGATAAATTCGAAATAGAGTAAGAAACACGGGTAAGTTTTAGTCAGTAAGAGTCTGGCACGCACTTCCGCTCCACCCAGAGCGGGAGAAGTTATTTAATGAATTGGCACCCCATAAAAAAAAAAGACATTCAGACGAGCCTCTTTGCTAGCAGGCAGTTTCACAGCAGGCTTTCTGCCTTTTTGCCAACTATGTTTGGGTCGGCTCCCAGTATAACCGGATGCCGCTTAATAACAGTAACTATTTTATATGGAGCGACTACCTATCTGACCTTCACAAGTCAGTGACTGTGTAACACGATATACTCGTACCTTGGCAAGACTTGTGTAAGATTTCCTGACTTTTGTCTATCCGTAACGATTGTCAAAGTATCTACAAATGACAGCCAGGACTAACGGCTTGACGTGCTTTCCGAAGCACGGAGGAATCCCGGTAACTATGTTAAGAGGTCACCCATCCACAGACCGACCTCGGCAAGAGTTGCTTAACTTTGAAGATCGACCCGTGTGGCTTGTATTAATTTAGCAGCGAGTTCTTCAGGCTTGGATAGCGTAGCATACTTATTTTTATGGTAGATATATGCACAGACATGCATTTTTATATACATTGTCATTTTTTGGTGCTGAGAGTACAAATTATGATATTTTGGGAATCAGGCATTTTGGTAATTAAGATTGGATCACACGCAGTCTCCGAGCATAAATCCAAGGCAATCTAGACAAAAAATCTCAATCTAAAATGCTATTATAAAGACATCTTGTTCGCCAGCCATCCAAATCCAATGTTTGTGAAACACCAAGGTACATACCCAGAATGATTTATTACATATGTATGCGTTTCCGTAAATAGCGATAGGTACCTATCACGATTGTAACGTAAGCAGTTTGTTGTAAATTGTGTATTTGACTACTATAAAAAATGTGCATGAATTACTTACGAGTTTTTTAAAGAAATTATACGATTTGTGAAAAAGAAATAATACGATTTGTAAAAAATAAATAAATCTATAGAAAAACCGGCGCAAAGGGTTTCAAACAAATCATATTTTTTTTTAGGTTTTTTTTTTAAACTACCTCCACCTTATAAGTTTTCCTGTAATCTTTATGTAAAGAACTACTTTCTGTATTTTTTTTTTTCAAAATTTTAGGCCCTGTGATTTCAGAGATAAGGAGGAGGGGGGGGGGGGAATGGTAATTTTTCTTCTATTTTCTTAAATAACTTCAAAATTATATATTTTAAAATTATGAAAAATATAAATATATGTATATATTAATGTGTCCTTTGATTTTATATGTCGCACGACACAGTTTGAAAAACTTTGATTTTTAATTTTCCAATTTTCACCCCAAAAGTGACTCCCATATTACAAATTAATTTATTAAGGGTACACGTCCGTGTTTGGATCACAGATATCCATGTGTGTACTAAATTTCAACTGTATCGGTCCGGCAGATTCGGAGCAAATTGGCTGTGACAGACGGACAGACAGGCAGACAGACGAGTTAGTGATAACGGGTTCCGTTTATTCATTCGGACTTTTTTTTCTTTTTCTTTTTAGATATTTGAATTTTAAGGATTTTTCGATATTTACCCAAAATTTGATCGATTGAGTTTTATACCATTTTGGAAAGCTTACAGAATAAGCAAGTTGTTTTAGTTATTTGTACGATTAATGTCATAGAAATTTTTGTGACGAGACAACATTTTTGAAGCGTAAAATGAAAATATTGGTAAGATATTATTCTTATATCGCTCATTATTTTAATTATTTTGTTAAATTAAGTAGTTTTAATTATGTCCATAGCTTAATTGAAGTGCCAGCTACAACATCATTTTTAATGGTACCCATTCAAATATGTATTTTTTTTTATTTGGAATTAAATGTCAAATTTTGGATAAATATCGAAAAACCCTTAAAATTCAAATATCTCGAAAACTATTGAATTTTGGCCAAACATATGGGGGGTTCAATTTGTTGCATTTTGGCCCCCTTATCAGCCCCTGGCGGATATACGTCGAATTACCAGTAACCCTGTATATTTTTTAATATTCTTGTATCCGTCACGCAATCGCCATTTGTCTTTACGGCGTTGCTGTCGTGTGACGTCTGACGTCAGACTCATGAAAGTTTTTTTTTTTTTGGGAGGGAAATCATCAAATAACTACTCCTGCTCTACCTAGAGGGGGAGGGCGTGTCAGACTCTTACTGACTAAAACCCACCCATGTTTCTTCAGTTGCCTGTGCCAGGGGCTGCTATGACTTTTTCAAACACACCCGTGACCGTGGTAGTACTCATATAGGTCTATCATACATTTTAAGACCCATTAATAAAAAAAAGCAAATAAGTACACTAAAAATTTAAAAATAACTTTAATTTCGGAAGTCGGTGTTTGTATTTTATTTCTGCGATATTTGAAACCGACTTCCGAAATTAAAGTTATTTTTAAATTTTTAGTGTATTTTTTTTTTTGAAAACGATTGTTTTTTTTTTGTAAAAAAGTTTTTTTATTTTTCACTTTTTAGTTGTTATACCCCAGAACTATAAACCCCAATAACATGGATCGTGGAATTTAAACATACTCGTAATTGGAGGAAACCAAAACGTCATTTATGTATACATATTTTTCGTTTTTGTTCAGTTTTTCAAAAAGCTCTGAAGCAATTTCGATAATATTTATTTATGTCCAGAACATGACTCACATACTGGAATGCCCCAAGTCTCCATACACCTGTACTATGGAGGACCTGATGAAAGCTACTAACGCTGCAATTGGTGTGGCCAGCTTCTGTGCACAAAGTATTTAAGGGGTTGGGAAACCATCTATTCGAAAGAAGAAAAAAACTTTTTTACAAAAAAATACCGACTTCCAAAACAAAACAGGTGTTTCTGGTTTTGTTTCTTCGTTTTTGACACCGACTTCTGAAATTAAAGTTACTTTTTTTTGGAAGTCGGTTTTATTTTTTTGTAAAAATGTTTTTATTTTTCACGTTTTAGTTGTGATTTCCCATTAAATTGTGGTAACAATGCATATTTATGCGATACAAGTAGCGGCACGAAACTTTAGCGCTGACCGTTATTGCGCAGAAGTAAAAATTAAGGTACCTGAGGGGGCTAGCGGGATGAAGGGCGAGCGTGCGTAGCGCCGATTGGCTCTCCAGTCGCATTCTGTTCCCCGAGCGCCCCCGCGCGCCACCCGCGCCACCAACCCATGCGCAGCAATTATCGTTCAGCGCTAGACTTACGTGCCGCTACTTGTAGCAGCAATCACGGTTGATTTGCTGTAATTTTTTGAAGAGTTCCGTTGTCTGTCTCTGAAACTCATGACCAGATCTATATGAAATTTAAATGGGACCATTCTGAAATAAACCTCTTCCGAAAAAAAAAAAAATTTTGGAAATCCGTTTATATTTGACGAAATTATGCCCGAAAATATATAAAAAAAATAAACATCCCAATTGTTAACTTCCTTCTTTTTGGAGTCGGTTAAAAAGAACAATTAATGCCTTTGTTATCATAAATTTTTCACAAATCTTCAAAACTGATTCTTGTTACCCAGTTTATACACTAAACTGATGTCAAATTTCCATAGCTAAATAATTTCTCTTCCGCACCGGAGTGCTGTGTATATTTTAAAATTCATAGGGATTTAAATTCTTAGACACTTCAATTTGCATCAGATCCGACGACCAGGAGCGGCGGGAAATATGGAACAGTAACTTGATATAAAAGATAATAATAAAATGGAATTCGTTGCGCTGTAAAAATATAAATTCGACTGCTGAGATCTTGTAACTTTGTATTTTGGATTTAGTTTCACCTGTTTGCAGATGACAGAAATTCGGAAGTTTTGTGAGACAGGAATATATCAATAACACTTTCGAATTATTCCTTGTTTCGTAAGTACCGTCAAACGGGGTGAATATAGGAACGCATGGGTGAATAGGCATAAAACTATTTAGGGGCTTTTCACGTTACTTAGAAATTGTTTTCAGCATTTAAGTACATAATTTATTCATGAATTGTAATTAAAAATAGATCGATGATTTGCTATAAACGAATATTAAGGTATCAAAGTAAAAATCCTTATCAAATTTTTGTTTCTATTTACCCGCGTTCCTATTCACCCCGTTTGTAGGTAGTTGCTCAGAAAAATCAGTAGATATATAAGTACATACAGAGTCAAATCCCAACGTTAGTTGTCTTCAACCACAGCCTTTAAAGTTTTTTAAGAGTTGAAATTCGTTCTTAAAATTATTTCAAATCCTGGTCGCAATTATCGGAATATTAAGATACCGATTTGTCACGATTTTACAAGATTTTTATAAATTTGCAATTTTTGTATGTATGTATGCATGTATGTTAACTGTATACGTATGCTATGTACGTATGTTCGGGCACGGGGTCTCATCTCGAACAAAGAAAATTTAGTTCAAATAAATCTCAATAGATGGCGTGATATGCATCGAATCCTTAATAAAATTAATATTTTGAAAAAAAAAAATAAGAATATGATACAAACTGTTTTTTCTTATTTAATATACTACCCTAAGCTTAAAATTGTGGAATAATTGACTCCTAATTCAAATTTAAATGTTTATTAGAACGAATCCTTAGGCATTTATATTTCTTGTAACAATAGATGGCGCTGTTTGAAGTTTAAGAGTTTATGCATTCGTCTCTTTAAAATTTGTATATTGACACATTTTGAAATAGTAAAACTGTTATGAAGTGCAAAAATACTATAAAGTAATTCTTCAATGTGTGAGAAAATATTGGTAAGACTTTATGTAAATTCATTCAACTTCTATCGAGGTGTAGAGGACGGGCCCGAAACAAAAACAAAAGTTGCTTGTGCAAGACGAAAACCCATAATTACAGCGGTACCGTTTCTTTGTATGGGATGAGGTATCTGTACACTAGTATTATATTATCTGTGGTTCGGGTCAAATCTTGCAAACTGGCTTAGAACAACTCCCTCTTATATTACGGAGTTAAATTTTTACGAGGTGATTCAGTTCTGATGACAATGCATTTTTATGGTAAGTATGACCAGACATCCAGGATTAGCTCTGGATTAAAGAACTCTACAATGCTCAACAGCACGGACACTAAATTTTGTGAACACATTTAATTATGATAGCATAGCCGGTATTAAGCTTGTTTAAAAAAATAGTTTTTAAATTTTAACTTTTACGGGCGGCGAGTAGTGGGTAGCTCACCATTCGATCAGCACCAGGCCCGAGAGTCGACGGCGCGTAGTGTTCCATGCGCGCCTCAAAGAGTTGTTAGCAATACTTGACAGGGCCCGTCCTGGCCGATGCCTGCCCAGGGGTCGTGGTTAATTTCGAAATAGAGTTACCGTGCCTCTCGGCACTCAGGCCAGGGAAGGAACAGGGGTGGGTTTTGGTCAGTAAGAGTCTGGCACGCCCTGGAGCTCCACCTAGAGCGGGAGAACTCATAGGATAATTTCATACCTCTAAAAAAAAAAGCTACCAACTTTAAAAAAAGAAGAAGGTTCATATGCTCGACTTATACGTATGTTTTCTTCTATGTATGTTCACCGATTTCTCTGTCATTTCTCGACTGATTTTCAAATTTTTTTTCTATTTGCCGTCATCTCAATAGACTTCTCATGTTTTATTTTATCTTCTGCCAGAGAATCAGCCGCAGCTGATGCATTTTTTACTTTCATTTTAACATAAAACCGTCTTAAATTTGAAAACAAATTTTTGGCACCAAATTATAATCAACCAGTTCTCCTGAGGGTTACTGATAGGCTTTAAATTTTTATTGCCTTATTAGGCGGACAAAAATTTAAGGGACAAGAAACCAAGTTAATCTAAAATTCTCAATCACTAAATATTATATAACAAAGACCTTCCGTCGCGTCTGAACTCAAAAACTACTGAATAGATTTTCATGCGGTTTTCACCAATAGAAAGAGTGACTTATAAGAAAGGTTAAGGATTATAATTTGTGTGAAGCCGGGCGGGTCACTAGTTATAAAAATAATTGAACTGTATTTTCTGTCATAACTAAACATAAGTCAGCTAATTATCTCTAATGATAAAATAACTTACGACCCCCACCGGCTCCGCGCCACGGTTGTTTCGGGAGGTTCCTGTTTCGCATAAGGCGGGAGGAAACGCCCGGGTGTTTCGACTGCGCGGATCGCCCAGAGGATACGGTAGAGCATACGGTGGAGGTCTGTCCCGCTTGGGCGGAGCACCGCCGTGTCCTCGTGGATGCGATAGGCGGCTGCGACCTCTCGCGCCCGGCCCTGGTTCAGGCCATGGTACGGAGCGAGAGGGAATGGGAAGCTGTCTCCTCCTTCTGCGAAGCAGTAATGCTCGCGAAGAGGGAGGCGGCATGGGTAAGGGAGACTCAACAACAGTCGCCCTCACGCCCTCAGCAGCAGCCGCCGCAGGAGACGCCTAGAGTAGACGCCCACCGTAGATCCGGGCCTTGCGGACGGCGAGTAATGGGTAGCTCGCCGTCCGATCAACACCAGGCCCGAGAGTCGACGGCGCGTAGTGTTCCACGCGCGCCTCAAAGAGTTGTCAGCAATAATGACAGGGCCCGTCATGGCCAATGCCTGCCCAGGGGTTGTGGATAAATTCAAAACAGAGTTACCGCGCCCCTGAGCACTCAGGGCAGGGAAGGAACAGGGGTGGGTTATAGTCAGTAAGAGTCTGACACGCCCTCCCGCTCTACCTTAGAGCGGCAGATGTCATTGGATCATTGGTACAAGTTAAACACACAAACGTTCCTCGTTTATCGCTCTGTCTATTAGTGAAAACCGTACCCTTTAGGCCCCGCGGTCAAACCCGGGTTGTCAAATTGAACCCCGACGACAACCCGGGTTGACAGCCGATTATTTTTTTTTTCACTTAATTTTTTTTTTTTTCAAACTCCGGTGAGTTTCCGGGGCTCAGAGGTTAAAATTCGTTGCGTGGTTTAGGAGGAGTTTGTTGAGAAACAGACAGACGCGGAAAGCGACTTTGTTTATACTATATGTATAGTGTTAAGCAAAACAAGCATATATATTTTGACTTGGCTCGCGAGGTCGTCGACATACATGTGGTATGTGGACTTAGCGATCATTGTACCGACAGTCAGCCAATGGCTTAATAGCCACGACCCTTGACAAACACCGTAGGAGAACACTCTAGTTTTAAAAAGAAAAAAAAAACGGAGGCACTCGTTAGGCGGCTGGATCTGGATCAAGAGATTGATTCAGAAAGCGGTTTTTCTGGATACGGCTCGTATTGTTAGAAGGTCATCATCATCATCAGCCTTTTACTGTCCCCACTGCTGGGGCAGAGGCTATGAGAGGGTGCGGGCCGTAATCCACCACGCGGGCCCAATAAGGCTTGGTGGATGTCACATGTCTTCGAATTTTTAGTTCTAGGACATGCCGGTTTCCTCACGATGTTTTTCCTCACCGCTTTGAGAGCATAGGTGATGAAATAATTTACACAAAGTAAAGTGCCTGCCTGGGTTCGAACTGACGACCTCCGACTTGTAAGTCACGGCCGTTACCACTGGGCCACCACTGCTCACTGCTGTTAGGAGGTATTAGGTACTATCTGGACCTCTGAGCGCCAGCAGCTTGAACCCTATTCCCGATACTTACTTGTAAGAAAATTTCTTTAGGTAGATATTAAACTCATTGATGTTGACACTAATGTGTTAAGGGTCTACTACCGGCCAAGTGGCGCCCTTATTGAATAAAAATTCGTAGCATAGCCTATGATAAATGATAAATGATGTTTATTCAGTAAATAGGTTACAAGGAACACTTTTACACATCAATGGTTTTTGTCAGTTTAAGCTAGATGAGGCCGGTGTTTCCTAGCTGACTACCCTGAGAAGAAACACCGAAACAAACTCAGAGGTCAAAGTCTCTTTTAAAGTGTAAAGTGTTTAGAAAATAGATATTAAAGAATCCAACGTAACGTTTGTTACAAATAGGATAAAGTTTTTACGTTGTTAAAACAGGTCTCAGAATGTATCGTATCCAAAGTAGTACAAAAGTGTCAGAAACGGCCGTTTTTGTGTACGTGGATTTCTATTGGTAAAAGAATGATTAAAATCGGTTCAGTAGATCCAGAGATACACCTAAAACCTCACACACTCACAAACTTTACCTCTTTATAATTAGTACAGATTTTCATGGAAGGTCTTTTCAGAATGTGTTCATCCCCTGTTTGTTGGCAGACAATGGTTCTTTATTCTGTGTTTATCCTCATTATTTGATAACAAGGGTGCTTTGAAAAAGGGCAATCTCTCTTTTTAAATTTCATTTATTCTTGAGGTAGTCAATGCTTGGTAGTCAAGGTGGTTTTATTAAACGCCTTACTCTGTTTTTTTATTTTTTTACTCGAAGTTAATTTGTTCTGAAAAAGAGCAAGCAGTAAGGAACCGGCAATTCATGACACCCATTTTTGTAACTTCATGACTTAGGGTCGATTTCACCATTCGCTCTAAACTTAGTTTTACTGAACTATATATATAAAAATAAAAACCACAAAAAAGATCATAGTGAGTTAACCATAAAAGATAAACATATGCTGTCGCGGATTTTTTTTAGAACTTTAAACGGAGAAAAATTTAGTCATACATAATTTTCGCGAAACTTTAACCGTTTACGCAGCGCACGCAACTGAAGCTCTCAAAAGGATTTTTTTTCCGTTTTTGCCACATTTTTCATTGATGCTCTGCTCCTGTTGGTCGCAGCGGGATGTTATATGTATAAATGGACTATTCAACACAAAAATAACTTTTCAATTCGATCCAGTAGTTCCTGAGATGAGCAACCAAACACACAAAGTCTTCAGCTGTATGACAGCGACTAAACGCGTTTAACTGGGCGTTTAGAATTGGTAAAATCGGCCCTTAAGGCGTATGTATCCGCCAAGTGGCACCCTCATTGAATAAAAAATCGTAGCAAAGCGTAGAAAATAAAGATTATAGAATCTGATTCTTTAATCTTTATTTTCTATGCTAAGATACGAATTTTTATTCAATGAGGGCGCCACTTATGGGGAGGTAGGCCCATTAACCTGTCAATTATAATACGCCCTAAAAGTTCAGCTGTTTATGGATTAAAAAAGAATGATCATTTTGGATTGAACAATGAATTTTATTGAATATTGCATGGGGTCGCGGATAAATTTGAAATAGAGTTACCGTGGCTCTTGGCACAGAGGCAACTCAAGGAACAAGGGTGGGTGTTAGTCAGTAAAAGTCTGACACGAATGAGCTGCGACCCGACACATACGAGTACATTATTTGACATTATATCTGACATAGATTTGACTTACGATTTAATTATTGATTACTTTTTTATTCACCTTACATCTTTACAGTTTTTTTAACCCCAATGCGATAAATGCGCTTATCTTAACTTATGTATAACACATAATGCACTTCTAGTGAATTCACCCAGAGTACAGCAAAAAAGGTCAACCTCATCAACAATCAAGTTGAGAAATTGTATTTTTTGTTTCTCCATTTAATTCCATTTTTTTTAATGTAACTTTCAACACTTTCAACACAATGTTATGAATAAATGAAATGAAATGAAAATGAACGATCGAATGGTACGTCGCTCGGGGAGGCTCCTTTCAAGTCCCATCTTCCATCTTGCACCTGATAGCGTCAGCGGACGAGAGTCGACGGCGTGTAGTGTTTCACGCGCGCCTCAAAGAGTTGTCAGCAAGCAGGACGTGGCCCGTCATGGCCGATGCCTGCCCGGGGATTGAGGATAAATTCTAAAGAGTTACCTCGCCCCTGGGCATTCAGGGCAGGGAAGGAACAGGGGTGGGTGGGTTTTTGTCAGTAAGAGTCTGACAGCGGGAGAAGTCATTGGATGATTTCCCACCCCACAAAAAAAAAATAATAGAAAAAAGGCGGACGAGATTGTCGTGGGCGAAAACTGGGCCAGGCAAGGGTTTTCATTAAGAAATACATTATTTATGCCATCAACACGCTAAAAAGAAGATTGCCGCAACTTGATACAGCAGTAGGTACGAAGTCCATACAAAAGAGCCATTGTCCTTTGGAACACAGGACCTTGACAAGGATAAGGACCAAGAATGATTTTTATTCCAGTGGTGATTTCCCGCGCTAAAATTCCCAACGATCACGCGCCGAAGCCGGTGGCAAAAGGCTTAGTAGCTATGATAAGTAGTTATAGAAACTACCAGTACACAAACCAATTCCACCACAATTTGTAATTGTCATGAGTATGTTCAAGAAAGTCATTTCATTTGAGTTTCTTGCACCGTCTCAGTCGAGCCGCTTTTGAGACACACATTTATAAATAACCTTAAATCTCAAGTAGGTACTTTCCTATATTAGATTTCATTGCTTTAAGTCAAGACAAGTTTTTGATTTAACAAGTGGTGCTGGGAGGACGCATTAACATTCCCAAGTTGGCTAGGAAACGCTGGCGCTGAAAACAAGTTGAAAATACTATTTGGAGTAAGAAGGTAAAAAGTTATCTCTGAATACTAGCAACTGTTAGCTACATTTTCCTTTTATGTTGAAGTGAGCTGTTTTAAAACAAATATTCAGTGCACACAAAAGACACAGCACAACATGAAAACTGTAGTGGTACCTATTATTAAAAATAAAACTGGTGACATATCGGATAAGTCAAACTACAGACCGATCTCTCTGGCAACGATTGTCGCAAAAGTTTTTGATAGTCTCTTGAACACCTTTCTACAGCGGAATATTACCTTACATGATGCTCAGCATGGTTTCCGCCAGGGTCTATCAACAGAGACTGCTATATTGTGCCTTACAAAGGCAGTAAGCTATTAAATAGATAATCAGAGTCCTGTCTTTTCTTGCTTCCTTAATATGTCTAGGGCGTTTGATATGGTCAATTATGACAAGTTGTGGGGTAAGTTAAGCAAAGCAAATATACCACTGGAAATTATAAAAATCTTTAGGTACTGGTATGGTCATTAGGTGAACTGCGTGCGTTGGGCTGAGGCCAGTTCTGATGAGTATAGGTTGCAGTGTGGAGTCAGACAGGGTGGTTTGACTTCTCTGATATTGTTTAACCTATACATAGATGGATTAGCGAGCTGAGTAGCTTGCAGGCGGGTTGTTATATTGATGGAGTAGCGTTCAATAATATCCGCTATGCCGATGATATGGCATTATTGAGCCCGTCAGTCACGGGCTTGAGAAAGCTATTGGATGTTTGTGAGAGGTACGAGTATGCTGGGGAGGACGGTTTGAGTTACAATGCCAAAAAGAGTGAGGTTCTTATTTTTGGAGCAAAATCCTCAGTAACTTTTCCTCCTATTAGACTGGCAGGTAGTGTCTTGAATCGTGTTCAACAATTTAAATATCTCGGCCATATTGTCACCGCGGGCCTCAAAGATGTAGAAAGGGAACGAAGAGCATTGGCGGTTCGATGCAACATGCTTGTCCGTAGGTTTGCTCGATGCACGTGTGAAGTGAAAGTGACGCTTTTTAAAGCATATTGTCAGACTTTTACACGTGCAGCCTCTGGACGGGTTGTACGCAGAAAGCCATCAATGCTCTTCGAGTTCAATACGACAATGCATTCAGGATGCTGCTGGGGCTGCCACGCTTCTGCAGTGCTTCGGGAATGTTTGCTGATGCGCACACTGATGGCTTCGCAGCGATCAGACGTAAGCGTGCCGCCTCGCTGCTGCAGAGGGTCCGGGGCAGCTCGAACAGTCTCCTGAGTGTCATTGCGGGGAAATTTGATTGCCCGCTCGTCCATTATTTGTCCAACCTGCAAGTATACATACTAACATAGTCATTAAGGTTAATGTTTACTAACAAATTATGGAATTCCTGAAATAAAATGATTATTATTATTATTCCGTTTATTTATTTTTATAGACATATTATTTACATTTTTAAATATTTAAATATAAAGGATAAAAAAAAAACATTTAAAAATATAAAAAATAGTATCCCACCGGTATCGGGAACAGGGTCCAAGCTACCGGCGGTCAGGGCTCCAGAGAGAGGAACCGCCTGACAATGCGAGCCGTGTCCAGAAGTACTGCTTTCTGAATCAAGCCCTTGATACAGCCGCCTAACGAGAGCCTCCTGAGGTGTTGGTCGAGGCTCGTGGCTATTAAGCCATTGGCTGACACGACTATCGGTACAATGATCGCTGAGTCGACATCCCACATGTCGACAACCTCGCGAGCCAAGTCAATATACTTGATTTGTTTATCTTTCTCGGCTTTCACGAGGTTCTCGTCATGTGGGACGGTAATGTCAACAATCATTGCACGCCTCTCGATTCGGTCCACCACCACTATGTAAGGCTTATTGGCTACAATAGTCCTGTCAGTGATGATGGACCGATCCCAGTACAATGAGATATGACCATTATCGAGAACTGGGTCGGGCGCATATCTGTAGTACGGCACTTCCGATTCCACAAGAGAGTACTTCAGAGCAAGTTGCTGATGGATAATCCTGGCCTACAAGGTTGTGCCTATGCAAGTACTCACCGTTAGCTAGACGAGAACAACCAGAGATTATGTGGCGGATTGAATCTCCCGGACAATGACATGCCCGACATATGTCAACCGTGCCGTCCTTCACAATAAATCTCCGGTAATTTTTCTTCATGATAAATTTGTCCATAATTGCACAGACAAAACCTTCGGTTTCCCCAAAGAGGTCACCGACACGCAGCCAGGCTACGGACGCTAACTGGTCTACATCGGGCCCATGTAGTGCCCGGAAAAAGCGTCCGTGAAGTTCCTTACTCTGACATACTTCTCTGCGATCGTTAGTGTCAACCACTAGAGGTTTGCGCCAGTTCTCGTTAGCCAAGGAGAGTGGAGTAAGGCCCTGGTCCACTGCCACTACATCTCGATGCATACCCACGTCAGCAGCTAGGAAATATTCCCTTAGACTGCATATCTCGCGGTTGTGGAGGGTCTTAGCATTTAAAAAGCCTCGGCCTCCACACTTCCGTGGGATATACAGTCTCATCACCGACGAACGTGGGTGATGCATTCGAAATGCAGTCAGCAGTGTACGGACACGGCTATCCAGGGCGTCAAGTTCTGTTTGAGTCCATTTGAGTACGCCGAAAGAGTACATCAATACCGGCATGACCCAACCGTTGAAGGCGCGCACCTTGTTTCCGCCCGATAGAAGGCTATTAAATACCTTCTTCAGGCGGCCAAAGAAGCGCTCCTTCAACGATTGCTTCATGTCAGTAACATTGATGCCTAACGCTTCCGACATACCCAAATACTTATAGGTTTCGGTTGGGGAGAGGGATCTCAGGTTTATGGAATCCGAGAGTTGAGTACCCACGGATTCCACAATCTTCCCTCGCTTTACATGCATGACCGCACATTTGTCTACACCAAACTCCATCCTGATGGCACTACTAAAGGTTTTAGTTACCTTCAGTAGCCCCATCAGTTGCAGATTGCTGGGGGCAAAAAGTTTCAAGTCATCCATGTAAAGGAGGTGAGATTTAACCTGACCACCTCTTTTCAACCGATAGCCTAGCCCTGAATTCTCCAGCAGTGTGCTTAGAGGATTCAAAGCTAGGCAAAACCAAAGCGGACTCAAACTGTCACCCTGGAATATACCCCGCTCGATCCTTATCGGTTCGCTATTCCTCTGGATTTGTCGACATCCTGGATAGCGAAGGACCGTCCTCCATTGCCCCATACATGACATCATGAAGGTGCGTAGCGTTGCATCAACTTTATACAATTCCAGCACCCTCATGAGCCATGTATGAGGAACTGAGTCATAGGCCTTCTTATTGTCTATCCAACATGTCGACAGATCCTTTCGGAAACGTCGAACCTGTTGGCTAATGGTCATATCTATGAGGAGAAGCTCCTTAGTACCGCGGGACCCATTCCTACATCCATTTTGAGAGGCCGACATGATATAGTTACTATCTATATGTGTGTTAATCTTAGCTCTCAAAATGGATGTAAGAACCTTATAGACCGTCGGTAAACACGTGATCGGTCTATAATTTTTAGGTTCCGCAGTACTACCTGATTTATGGAGCAGGTGGGTTATTCCTGTAGTTAGAAATTGGGGCAGCGACCCTGACTCTAAGGCAGACTGGATCTGAGATGCCAAGCGGGCATGCGACCTCGTAAACCATTTTATCCAGAAGTTGTGCAGCCCGTCCGGACCTGGAGATTTCCAGTTAGCTAACGGACGGACTGCACGAGCTATGTCTTGGGGGCTGATGATAATTGCCCTCATTTCTGGTATTGGATCGCACGCGCGCTCAACATCCCGAATCCAATCGCCCTCGGTATGACAGACAGGCACCGACCAGATGCTGCGCCAGAACGAGTATATGGCGTCATCATCCGGCAGGTGCGTATTAGTCACACCTTGGTCCGGTCGCTCCCAATCCCTATACACCCACCTTTCATTACTTCGGAATGTGCGATTCTGGGTGTATCGTTCCACTCGCCGCTTATACCTGCGAATACGGTTTGCCCATGCATATACTTTCTGCTTCAGGAAGTCAATGCGCTCTGTGACACGGGACATATAGTCTCGGGAGCTGACATCAGTCCCCGAAAACGCCCGTCTCACAAAGCGCATCACTCTTGGGCGAGTGTTGCGCTCCCTGAAGCAGATTAGTTTGCCTATGAGTGTTCTGGCCCCACCAATACGACGCTCGATCCTGCACTGCCAAGCCGGTACGGCTGGCTTCGGTCGTGTAGCTCTGTCATTAGGAAATTTGACGTGAGCTACACGACATGCCGCTACAGCCGCGCAGTACAGTATCGAGTGTGTATCGGTGACGTCTTCGCAGTCATCAAAATAATTGGACAACTGCGAATCCAGAGCAGCCACCAGCGCCTTATTCTTGTTATGCATGGGCAAACGAGGTAAGCGTGGCCTAAGCTCGAGCGGCATGCTGCGATATTCCCGAATAGCACACTCCAAAGCACTCCTCAATTCATCATTGTGTGGGTACTTACGTTTGTAACCATGTCATTACACTCCTCGTCAGCGTGGCTGGGAACATGGTTGGACGGTGGTACCACAACTGGTAACACAGTCTGCGACGGAGGCGCAATAACATGGCTACCCATTTCAGCTCGGAAACGATCAAGTACAGTATCATCCAACATATGATTACGCAGGATGACCCGCACCTGATCCGACAGTCGTTGGGCCGAAACGTTGACGGCTGGCTCAAGCACCTGGAACAAAGAGAGCATCCGAACACGGTACGCGGTCAGGTTGTTACCTCCCTCTGTAGCCAGATGCTGCGCCAGAACGAGTATATGGCGTCATCATCCAGCAGGTGCGTATTAGTCACACCTTGGTCCGGTCGCTCCCAATCCCTATACACCCACCTTTCATTACTTCGGAATGTGCGATTCTGGGTGTATCGTTCCACTCGCCGCTTATACCTGCGAATACGGTTTGCCCATGCATATACTTTCTGCTTCAGGAAGTCGATGCGCTCTGTGACACGGGACATATAGTCTCGGGAGCTGACATCAGTCCCCGAAAACGCCCGTCTCACAAAGCGCATCACTCTTGGGCGAGTGTTGCCCTCCCTGAAACAGATTAGTTTGCCTATGAGTGCTCTGGCCCACCAATACGACGCTCGATCCTGCACTGCCAAGCCGGTATATTATTATTATTATTATTACAACACACAAAATCACAATTAAATTATTTAAATTTCTATATAAGTATATAAAAACAAAGTGCCAATACACAAAAAACAAAAACAAAAAGGAAAACATACTAGAAATAAAAGTGACACTTGCAATCTTTCAAATAATAACGAATGAATCTATCTAGATATAAAATGAATGACCAAACGTGTTGCTAAGCGCCAAACTCGGGAACGGCCGGATCAATTTGGATGAATTCGTATTTGGAAGGTTTCTTATGAAGAATAAAATTTGAAAATTTGCACGGCAAACCGTAAAAAAACACAATTTTCTTCATTCAAACTGTTCCTAGCTGTCAATATTAGGGTTAGCTGTCAATTCAAGGGATAGTGAAGAACAGCCGGTCGATTCTGTTAACATCTCACCGTGGAAACTTAGGTGGAGTGAGCGTGAAGTGAACTGTCATTCCACCTTGATTGTATGGATTGACAGCCCACTTCACGTTCACTTCACCTAAGTTATCACGGTGAGATTTTACAGAATAGCAGTCCTGCAGTTTCCACGGTGAGCTGTTAAGGTGTATATAGCCGCCAAGTAGCGCCCTCATTGAATAAAAAATCGTAGCAAAGCATAGACAATAAAGATTAAGAAATCCTATGTTGCGTTTGTTACAAAGAGCTTAAGGTATATATATGTTGTTGAAACAGGACTCAAAGTGTTTCGTATCCAAAGTAGTAAGCAAAAGTGTCAAAAACGACCATTTTTGGTTCTTTTGCTTACTACTTTGGATACGAAACACTTTGAGTCCTGTTTTAACAACGTAAAAATACCTTTTCCTATTTGTAACAAATGCAACATATAATTCTTTAATCTTTATTTTCTATGCTATGATACGAATTTTTATTCAATGAGGGCGCCACTTATGGGGAGGTAGGCCCTTAACAGAATCGACTAGCAGAGCAACAGCGCAGCCGCAGGAGAAAATCTATATATCATCAATGAAGCAATGACATTTTTGACTTTTATTTAGGAGTAGTTATTTCTAACTCAATACGTAGATATGTCTCTAGAGAAAACCAAACCAATCCCTAAAACTTCGAGCATGAGACAAAGTTCTGGAAAACTAATAAATTGTTTCATAACTATTGGAACATTAATCAGACAAACTACCATTTATCGAATTAACCAATTTTAGTAATTGGTTTTTAAAGTCAAAGAGACCAATTTCGATTAATCATATCCAGGGACCCAGAGTTTGTAACAATTCGATTTTAAAAACTAATCGCGATGGACGTCCCATCGTTGAAGGAAACTCATCCTCAGAAGTACTATTTCAAAGCATTATGCAGACTGATGTTTTACTTAGGGATGGGGGACCTCTGGTATGAGAAAACCGAAATTTCCTATTACAAGAAGAAAATCTACGCAGCTTGGATGATAGTGACGAATAGTTACGTCATCTCCATTCTGCTTGACGAACTTCTTTCGTATGCAAGGACCGATCTGACAGACCGGGAGAAGAACGACTTGGTTCAGTTCACTTTGGCGCACCCCCTGATCTATTGCAAGGTGTTGACGCTGTACATCTGGAAGAGCCGCATCAAAGTTGTGTTGGAGCGCTTGCTGGAAGGCTCCAGGTCTATTTTTCACTCTATAGAGCTGGAGAGAATGTCTGTGAAACAGTTTGCTAAGCATTGCTTTACGTTGACTGGTGTTTCCTACTTGACTCTGAGTTCAGCAACCATTGAAGGAATCAGGCTTCATTTCATTGAAGGTATGGTTTATACAGGGTGTAACGGAATGGTGTGGTCATATTTTAGGAATCAGTTCTGCCAGTGGATATGATCAACTTTCTCTAAGAAAAAACTGAAAATTCCCAAAAAAAAATTTGGACTTTCCATACAAAGTTATCATCTGCTGATCAATATTTGTTAGGGAGGTAAAAAAAAAATTTGTGAATTTCCTCAGGTTTTCTTGAAGAAAGTTGTTCATATCGATGGGCAGATGCAGTTCTTAAAATATGACCACACCTTTCCGTTACAGCCTGTATATTGTTTTTGTAATTTTAGTTTTTTTTTGCATTTATTTACCTTTTTTTTCTAGATATACCGATCCGCACAGAAGTGGTCTACTTCCCCGATAGAACACAAACAGGCTTCTTCATCAATGTTCTCCGTTTCTTTGTAGAGTTCCACTGGTACTTCATCGTGGCTATGATGGCTACCATGGACTGTCTTGCCTTATGCTCCCTTCTTACTGTAGGCCATAAGTTCAGGGTCTTAAGGTTGTATTTTCGAAAGCTGAGATTCAGGACTATGGAGAATAAGGGGAAGAAGACGAGAAAGGAACTTGCGGAAGAGTTTAAGAAAGATTTCGTGATCGGGATCAAGTTGCATTCTGATGCTTTGTGGTAAGTATAGCTTTGAAATGTATCTTAATAAAAGTTAATGTTGTTTGTTGGTAAGCGCATCACTTGAGAAAGACTGAACCGAATCAGAAATATATATAAAAAAATCGTATCTAGAAGTCTGAATGCTGTTTTTAGAGATAGATAAATTGGAATAATTGCCCGGAAAGTTCAAAAATTCGAGAAAACTGAAAGTCCTATTTTCTGTGAGAATTGTTAATAAACCGGCAAAGTGCGTGACGAGCCACGCAAAGTGTAGGGTTCCGTAGACACCCGTTAATAAATGTGAATTTAGAAGGGGGCTTTATGTTTATTACTATGAACATATTAATTGGATACCCGGTTTTACGGACAATATCGTTCAAATTACAAACGAAAAAAAAATCTTTTATTTTTCCTTAATTTTACATGTCTACTAACCCGTTTTAACCCTAGAACCGTAGCCAGGGTTACAATTTTTTTTTGTTTGCATCGTCATAACAATTTAACTTAGTGTGGGGTCTTTAAGTGAGTCTGGGTATTCTAAGACAGGGTGCATAAGCACCCCACGTTACACTAGATTATAAAGCATCAAAATCGATATATTGGCGCTATCGAGCGAAAATAGAGGCCACTCTAGTTTAATATTTCGCAAAAGAATCACTGCATTGAAGAATAGTCTTCACAACCCCGCAATGATTTAAAAGACCTATCCAGCGATATCCCACACTATAAAAGGCGAGAGAAAAAAAATCCCCACTTTACATATGCAGGAGCTGACATAAAAAAAAATATTATCCAAAATTTTATTGTACCGTTTTCTTGGCGATACCCATGCAAAATTGCAGCTTTCTAGTACTAAGTCTCTAAGCTATGCCGTGGACAGAAGCACAGACCGAAGCCTAAGAAGCCTTGTAGCAACTCCATATTGTTAAATTCTTCGAGTCTATATTCCAGATTTGGGGAAAAAACTCATTGTGATTCATTTTCCAGGTGTGCCCGAAATGTGCAGCAGTCCATGGGTCCTCTATACAGCATTCAAGTGATGGAGAGCGTGGCGCTGCTCGTGATGTGCCTTATCAAGCTAGTTGTAGGTGTAGAAATAAAATGACTGTCCACTTTCACTCACAGAGAGGCTTGTGCTAAAGAGAAGAGTGTCCTGTGTCCATGTATGGATCAACTAATATTGTAAAGAGAGAGACCCACTGCTTCTATTTGAAAATTCTTTCATCATTTAAAAGATATATTTTTCCAGATGGACATAGGTTATATATTTATATTCTACCCGGGCAACGCCGGGGCGGGCTACTAGTTTTTTTATACAATAGCACTTTGCCCGACTTCGCTCCCGTGACCAAATTTTTTCCGGGATTAAAAGAAGCCTATGTTACTCGCTGATAATTTAGCTTTATATTGGTAAAAATATGGTTTATACCTGTCAAGCAGTGTCGGAGCTTATTCGGTACAAACTAACAAACAAACAAACAAATCTCTCCTCTTTATAATGTTAGTATAGATTATGAGGAAACCGGCATGTCCTAGAACCAAAAATTCGAAGACGTCTGACATCCATCAAACCGCATTGGGCCCGCGTGGTGGCAGCTCACACCCTCTCACAGATAGGAGGCCTGTGCGCCAGCAGTGGGACATTAAAAGGCTGATGATGATGATGATGATGATTTCAACATTGAGTTGTTCACAGCTTTGTTTTCCCTAATTAACGGATTATATGTGTAAGATGAATAATGAAAAATTTAGTTTTTTGCAGGTGGCGGAACGTAATCTTACCTATCTGCTGGCCACCTCCGTGTTTATTATCTGTCTTGTAATACTGACTGGCTCCTACATGATGGCAGCTGGAGACATTACACACGAGGTAACCAGCACTATTTTGCTTTTTTACTTGACAACATCATTTAATGTCCCTTTTTTTTGGGGTTGGGATGTATGACGGATCATCACGAGTACGGTTCAACCGATTTGGCTGTTTTTTAGGGTTCCGTACTCGAAGGGTAACCAACGGGACCCTATTACTATGCCTCCGCTGTCCGTCTGTCTATCAGCGTTGAAATTTTTACTGAATGTGTATATCTGATGCCACTAAAACAACAAATAATAAAAATAAAAAAATAATTATTTTTAAAGGGGGCTCCCCTACTAGAAACGTGTTTTTTTTGCTTCATAATAATGACGATAGGTAGACAGAAGAAATTTTCACAGAATTTGTATATCTGGTGCCACTAAAACAACAAATAATAAAAATAAAAAAATATTATTATTGTAGGGGGCTCCCCTACTAGAAACGTGTTTTTTTTGCTTGATAATAATGACGATAGGTAGACAGAAGAAATTTTCACAGAATGTGTATTTCTGTTGTTGCTATAATAACAAATAATAAAAATTAAAGGGGGCTTCCCTACTAGAACCGTGTTTTTTTTTACTTTTTTTATACCTGATCTTACGTAACGATCTTGGTAACATAGACGCGTATAATCTTGTACGATGGTACAGAACCTTTCATACGCGAGTCCGACTCGCACTTGGCCGCTTTTTTTAAGCGAAACTGCTTCGACGGTGCCTTCCATATGCAGGACCCCACCGTGTAAACTTTTGCCTAGCAGTCCTTGTGCATGTGGCTGACGTGTCCCAACTAATTCCAGCCGAACCTGGCAGCCTAATAAACTGCTACACTTTTATATTTTTTAGGCCTCGCTAGTCGGCACTGCTATATTCCACAGCGGCTGGGAGGAGTGCCTCTCGGGGCCTGATCTCCGGGTCCTGACTGTAGTGGCTCTGCAGATGAGTCAGGTGCCCGTCTACATGACAGCTTTCGGAGTCATCACCCTGTCTCATACCAACTTTATATCGGTAATTTTTTAATAGTCCTACTAATATAGTACATGGATGTTTGGATGTTTGTCAATAAGTCATGCTTCAACGACTGTATGGATATGTAATCACTGAAACCTCTAAAATGACAAGAGGTTTTTGGCGGGATTTTCTCGAGTGTAGTTCAGTAGCTGTTTTAATTATTTTTAAAGTTAGAATAATTATTTATTAATTAATAAACACTACTAGTTGGAAATTAAAGAAAATACTCTGGCAATATTTTGTGAGAACGATATTTTGACAACAACAATACTGCTTGTGGGGAGTTTTTGGTGGGATTTTTTCGATTGAAGTTCAGTGGCTGATTTAATTATTCGCAAATTGATTCCTAGTGGATATTGTGATGTAAAATTGGTGTAGTTTTGTGTCTCAAGTGTCTACGCAACTGTCGTCTACATATTGTCATATGTGGAATCATTGAAACAGGCGCGAGCTCGATAAAAATGGAGCTGAGAATTTTATTGTAGTATTGACTACCTCACCGAAGTTTGCCGACAAGGCTGACTCGACACATTTGTTGCCAAATACTGCAAAATACATTAGAATGTGTTGCATCTGCATTCTAATGGAAAAAGAAATGTTTTTGCACCTAATTATTATGTACCCGACTGAAAGACTTGAATCTATGGTCATGAATAAAAATTAATAATAAAAAAAAAATGACAAGAGCTTTCCATCCGAAAAAGAATAACTTCCCTTCTTCTGAGAAAGACGGGTGGGTTTCAGAATCTAACAGACTAAAAAATAAGACAGACTGCACTTGCTTTAAGTGCTATGGACGATCTTCCAGTATACTTATATGCCTATCTAACGTCAATCAGTTAAACCTATTGCTGTCAGTCCACCGCTGGACCTCATTATCCTATATAACGCGTCATCATCATCATCAGCCTTTTAATGTCCCCGCTGCTGGGGCACAGGTCTCTCTTTCTGTCAGAGGGAGTGGGCCGTAATCCACCACGCGAGCCAAACGCAGGTTGGTGGATGTCACAAGTCTTCGATTTTTTGGTTCTAGGACATGCCGGTTTTCTCACAATGTTTTCCTTCATCGTTTTGAGAGCAGTGGTGATGAAATAATTTACACAAAGTAAAGCACCTGCCTGGGTTTGAACTCACGACCACTTGTAAGTCGCGGCCAATACCACTGGGTACCACTGCTCCATAAAAATATATTTTTAACCTTTTAAATAAAAAAGATTTAAAAAAAGAAACATTATAAAATATAAAATAAGTATCCCACCGGCATCGGGAACAGAAGATTTACTTGTCATTGCAGTTTAACAGTCATACACACATCCAACAGTCGCGTCACTTGCACGGACCAACACCACTCAACGCACACTCACACACACCATAACACAAACCATTATAAATTAAAGATAATGGCTAAAGAACAATGGCAAGTTTCCATACTACATTTTACCTGACATCGATTTGAAGCGCCTATATTAAAAAAAAAACCTTAGGGGTTTCATTACTTAAACATAATCACTGAGATTTTTCATTCTAGGGATATGAAAAAAAAAGATATTAACATTTTTGTATTTTGAGGTTATGAAAATATGTAATTAAGTAGTCTACATAAGATCGATGCATCATGTCAAAGAAAAACACTTAATAGGAATTAATAGCTATCTATTGCATTATTATATAATAAGTCCAAGTTTTACAATTGGACCCTTCTATCGGTATAAACTTACTAAATTACTTGCATTAAAATCGCTCATGCCATTGTGGAAAGATTACCAAGTCAGCATAGGAGGTATAGAGGCTTATTGCCCTCAATGCAATCGTGGAGGCTCTTTCCATGTCCCCCATAACATATATGAGTCCTGGGTTTATGACAACTACAAGGCTAACAGGCATAATACTGCTATCCAGAAGTTAGGGGTAAAATAAAACAGTTAAGTATCAAGATTTTTAATTACTTATATTTTATCATCCTCTCTAATAACAATATCGTCCAGGACCTCTGCGGGTGCTGATACTTTATCCTGATGCCTATCTCATCCTAGATACTTTAAAAAAAAAAAAAAAAAAAGATACCAGTATACCATACGAGAGACATGACGTGTGCACAACAACCAACAGTACGCCAACCAACTAAACAGATGCAATATTGTACAATACCTGATCTACTATTATTATTTTTCCAAAATTTGTTTTTCTATTATTATTATTATTTTCGATTAAAATATAAACAAAGCAACTGCTACCTTGATATGTAGCGAGATTTTATTCTACCTCTTATCAAAGTAGTTTCTCCACTGCCTTGTAAACTTTAGGTACTCAGAGGAATTCATTATTTCACTACATATTTCAATCCTATATCCGCCAAGGAAACGTATATTATGCTCGCCATATGGGCTACCCTATTACATTATTTTAGTCTTTGGTATAAGACCTAAGGTTTTTTGGCGGGATTTTCTCGAGTTAAGTTCAGTGGCTGTTTTAATTATTTGCTTATTGATTCCTAGTAGATATTGTGATGTAAAATTGGTATAGTTTTGTGTCTCAAGTGTCCACGCCACTGGAAAATATGTAGAATCATTGAAACAGGCGCGATCTCGGTAAAATGGAGATGAGAATTTTATTGTAGTATTGACTACCTCAGCGAAGTTTGCCGAGAAGGCTGACTCGACACATTTGTTGCCAAATACGCAAAAAACATCAGAATGTGTTACATCTGCATTCTAATGGAAAAAAATAAATATAAATACACTACTGATGACTAGGCCGCAAGGTCTCTGACCTTAGCGTGTTCCAAAAGGAACAAAAAAAAAGTCTAGTATGAGCGAGCTTGACATATTTGATACGTTCCCAAGGCGGCAAACAAAAACAAGCAGTATTTATTTTTTTATTTTATTTTATTTTTGGCTTCGCACGGTTTGTGCATTTAGCCAGTGTCAAGTTAAGAAAGTATTTAGTTTTAGATACAGAATACTGTCACTTTTTTCCCCATTAGAATGCAGATGTAACACATTCTAATTTTTTGCAGTATTTGGGAGCAAATGAGTCGAGTCGGCCTTCTCGGCAAGCTTCACTGAGGTAGTCAATACTACGACAAAATTCTCAGCCTAAGGCCGGGACTCCACCAAAGCGGAGATGTGTGCGGTTTGCTGTGTGCTGTGCGAGAAGAGATGTTTTTCAGCTCGGGGGACTCCACCAAAGCGGAGATGTGTGCAGTGTGCTGTGCGAGAAGAGATGTTTTTCAGCTCGGGTGCGAGGCGTTGAGTGCTCAGTACGCATTCTGACACGAAAGGTAGACGATATATAGGCGGCGATAGGCACATCTCTCGTCTCCACTGCGCGTCGACCGCGCACAGCTCACATCTCCGCTTCCATCGCGCCAAACAAATATTACACATCTCCGCACAGCGATCTCCACTGAAGCTGAGCGGAAAGGAGATGTGTCAATAACACAATTCTATTGGTTGTTTAAAAAACATCTCCTCTCCGCTCGTCTCGTCTCCGCTTTGCTGGAGTCCTGGCCTTATTTTACCAAGATCGCGCCTGTTTCAATGATTCCACATCTTATCCAGTTGCGTAGACACTTGAGACACAAAACTACACCAATTTTACATCACAATATCCACTAGGAATCAATTTGCGAATAATTAAATCAGCCACTGAACTTCAATCGAAAAAATCCCACCAAAAACTCCCCACAAGCAGTATTGTTGTTGTCAAAATATCGTTCTCACAAAATATTGCCAGAGTATTTTCTTTAATTTCCAACTAGTAGTGTTTATTAATTAATAAATAATTATTCTAACTTTATAAAATATTATTCATGCAAGTCCAACACGTAATTAATAACTATGTGAGATTGTAACATTTAATTGTTTGTTGTCCAACAAGCCTAGGGAAGCACTTTTCAAATATTTAAGTCATTATTTTCTACCGAGTATCGTCTGTTGGTTTTATAAAGTGGTAACTCTGGTGATTCTAAATATTTTCTTCCACAGTTATAGCCGCACCGGATATGAATTTAATCAAATAAAAGTTCATTAAATAAATAATTTAAACTATAGTTGCACATGTAAAAGTAATTATGGATAAAAACATAATAATAATTTGAGTAAACTTTGCATAAGTCAAATGTCTAGACGTTTCCTAAAACATTAAGGCAAAAACTCGCCATTGTTCTTTCCACTCGAGCCACAAATCTACTTAAAATGTTGATTTTTTATCTTTTAGGTTGTCTGTGTAAAAGTACATAACAATATAAAATACATCTTTTTGTAAAAGGGCGGAGACTTGGAGTCCTGAAATACAGGTCTTGAGCTTAGTTTAGGCACCAGTTTCCCACAGTATAAAAAAGTTGTCTGACTCTGATACCATGTAATATGTTTAATGTAATATTGTGGTGAGAAAAATAATAATAATTATTATTAAATAAATATTATTAATAATTTCTCGGCTCCAAAACGCAATGATAAACTTTGCCCACTTACCATGAAATGTACTAAATCATTGTTAAAAAGCAGATCGTGTATGTTATTTATATTTTCATTTTATTTTCAGGTACTGCGTTCCTCATACTCTTTCTTTGCTGTTATGTATTAGAAAACACAATCCAATCTATGGCTCATTCTGCAGTGCACGATTTAGCTTATAATCAATATTTATATGTAGTTGGCAGCTTTAGTGATAGTAAAATAAAAGAACTCTTCATTATACTTTATGGGGTTTATTTTTTTAATTACCTTCTACCTCAGCTGTGCACGGGTAAAAATTATATACGCTGGGTCTATTGGTGAAAACAGCATAAAATCGTATTATTATAAAAAAAATATTATCACAAATTTGAACCTTTTCAATCGATTTTTACATTAAGGACTTAAGAAAATGACCTAAAACCAACCTACCTAAACCGACATAGATATCTAAGTCTGCCGCTATTATGAGAACTCCATTCTAAAATAATAACTAAAGACAATAATAAACAAATCTCGAGCCTCCATAAGCTGCTTATAGCTATCTCTGTCATTATTAATTTCGTGAAAATCCTTTCGTGTTTCGCTCATCTGCGACGGTATTTTAATTTTAATAGATTTTGGGGACGAAAAAGTAAAGTAATTCTTTCGAAAATTAGAAATATTATCGAGAAATACACCGTTCATTTGAAATCCTAGCTAGAGAGGATTGTAGGTAGGTATTAAATTGTTGCTCAGAGGTCGCCTGAGGTGACTCTACACTTTTCAGTAGCGATGTCGCGGTACAGTCGCAAAGAAAAATAAGATAAAAAAAATGACAGCACTGGTGTTAATTTTCGTTCAATCATTATTTAGAATTATGCAGGGTCTGCAGTCTCGACACTGATAGCGATCGCTATGTCCTAGCGATCAGTCGCTAAAAAATAATGTTGCATGGAGGCAAACTTTTATGTTCTTTTATATTTTGACAGGTTAATTTAATTGTTACAAGCGGTAAATTTAATTATTAAAATTTAAATAAATTATAAGTTTTCATGTAAACTAGTGCTTGCAAGTAAGAATTTACGCCGTCTCTATACATATTTCAAGAAAATCAACTATTTTTTTCAGGCTAAGATCTAAAATTTTTCCTCACAAATGAGTGAGTTTTAGCGATCTGTTGCTAACGTAGCGATCGCTTCGTCCTAGCGATCGGTCGCTACATGGGAAAAATATTTGATTTTCTTGAAATATGTACAGAGGGCGTAATTTTTAACTTGCAAGCGCTATTTTTCATGAAAACTGATCAACTGATCTGCTGGTCTCTGTACATATTTCAAGAAAATCACATATTTTTCCGACGTAGCGATCAATCGTTAGGACTTAGCGATCGCTATCAATGTCGAGACTGCAGGGCCTGGTCTTATTTTTCGTTCAATCGTTATTTCGAATTATTCAGGTTATAAAATTAGATGCGTTTGTCGTGTCGTCACAAAGATCAAGTGAGAAAACGCGTGCGGCGCTAATGTCGCGTCACCCGATGCATGCTCGTTTTCCGTCCATGTGCATCTGGATCGCAGGCCCATTTTTTAAATCCCTGTGACATAAATGAAAAAACTTACAGAGAAATTAGTTAGAAAATAGTAAAAATACATCAATTTTCTCTTAAATTATGGCATATAAAAGAGAAAGAGAATAAAAAATAGTAAAAAATAACATTCTAATTTGCGTTAATATCTACGAGGTCGCGCCTAGCCAAATAAAGCCGAAAATATTGGGCTCTCAGTTCAGACGTTTTAGTAAAACTCGACAATTCACAGAAGTATCTAAGTAAAATATATTAATCGTATTTATGTATTTCTTCTAATAAATTCATGTTTCGCAGATTCTTCACTAAATACATTAATGAATTGAGGGAACTAGATATACCGACATAAATCTGTAATGTCAATGCTACAGATTAGGGAATTTCTTAAAATATTTTAGAAAATCTTAACTAAATTATTAAATAAAAATGATAAACCAAGAGATAGTACCTTCTGAGATTTAGGCTATGCCACTTTATGCACGCGTCTGGATTGAGGCCCCAAGTTATTTAAGGTAACAGTTTTAATTCACGTTTAAGAAATTCATGACCCTTTGCTTTAAGTTTTTACTATTTTTTACAAATTTTTCTGTAAGTCTTATTTCGTTTCGCAAGGATTTAAAAAATGGGCCCTCGATCCAGATGCACATCTTCTGTCCGCGCCGCCGCCGCCGCCTGCCGACTTCACGTCAATTAGTTGATGTTTTGTCGCTAATAGATGGAGTTATTGCCATCAAAAATATCTTAATTTTATTTAAAGTTTACTCACGCTCAAAGACCGAAATCGCTCAATGAGCGAAAAAATATCTCATACATAACTCGTTGTGGCTTCTTTCGAAAAGTCTCATTGCGAATTTCGCGTCGAGTTACTTACAACGCGTTGTGGCTATGAAGAGCAATGTTAGTACCAGGGCTCGGAAACCGGTTAAATTTCTAAACCGGTTTTGGTCATTGACCCCGAACCTGAATCGATTGCGGTTAAGGTTTCGGTTACCGGTATTTTAACCGGTTAATGGAGAAACCGTTTTTTCCACTAATTCCGTTTCTGTTGAGTGAAATTAACCGGTTAATTTGAGTTTTGACGGTATAAACGAGTTCTACCTACTACGCTATCTCTCTTACAATAACAAAGCTCTCGCTCTACGCCAACGAATAAGCAATTACGCACTTACAAGTTTGTGTATTCGACCACTTTGCTGGCTGAGTAGTTTCGTTTTGTGCGGCATTTGTCGTGTGTGCACGCACTTGAATTTCATGAATTGTGTTGTTATTTTATGGTGTATATTATTATAGCATACTAGTTATAGGGTAATATATCATTTGTGTTCACAAGTCTTTCGTGACACTAAATAAATTAAATAGGTTTACTAAATTTGTAAGCCTTTCTACCATACCCTGCTATAATTTTATTAATAAACATTAAATCTTACCTTATGTATTGATTACAACTAGGGTTGCCAAACGTATTCTAAAATAGAGTATTGTACTCTATTTCATGTAGGTGTACTTTATAATCTGTAATACTAATAGAGTACGCTAAATACTCTTTTTACCCGACTGCGGAACGCAAAGGAGGGTTATGTGTTTATTTTACACAATGTTTACTATACCTACTCAAAACAAAATAAGGGACACAGTATAAAATTGTATAATAAACACATTACTCATGTTGTGTATTTCTGTGCTTGTAATAATCTGTAAATGTTAAATTATGGATTCCTTAAAGTTTCCGTAACGTTTCTAGTCACAAATTAATCCAGTGGGTAAGCTTATAATTTGGTTTTATTGCTTAAAGTACACATGAAAACTGTGTTTTTGTGACGTTTGATTTTATAACGTTTCCTAAATTTCATAATGTTTCTTGTAAGGATACATATGGACGCACTTATTTTTATTACTATTTATTGATTTTTTTTTTTTTTTTTATTGTTTTTTATTTACACTTAAAGCGACTAGGGTCGTAACCTTGATCCAGGAGGGCCACAGCGCGCTATAGGTTTAATGGCGGGGTATTCGCGGTGAGCTGTTCAAAATGTTTGAAACTGGTACCAGGAGACGGTGTGTGTCGCCAGATGTCGTGGCTCTGTAAAAGTTGGGGTTACAACAGCTCAAGAAGATTTGAGCACACCACAATTGCGGCTGCGGTGGTAAGGCCCATCTTTGAGGAGTGGCTGGAGAGGCACCACGGCATCCTACTGACGCAGGTTCTCACCAGAAACGGCTGTTTCGGGAGGTTCCTGTGTCGTAAATGATAAATGATGTTTATTCAGTAAATAGGTTACAAGGAACACTTTTACACGTCAATGTTTTTTGTCAGTTTAACCGCAAGAGACGCCCTGGGCGTCAGGACCAGGCCCGAGAGTCAACGGCGCGTAGTGTTCCACGCGCGCCGCCAAAAGATGTCAGCAGTACCTGACGGGGCCCGTTAGAGCCGTTGCCTGCCTGGGGTCGCGGATAAATTGGGAATAGAAATAGAATTCGCAGCCCTTGGCACACAGGCAACTGTGGAATAAGGGTGGGTTTTAATCAGCAAAAGTCTGACACGCCTTCCCGCTTCACCTAGATTGGGAGAAGTCATTGAATGATTTCCCACCCTTCAAAAAAAAAACAAATGCTCAAGAAGACTGGTATATCCGTTTAACTGTGTGAAAGCGTCCACGGCATTGACTATACAAAATGCGTTACAGTTTCACGCACTCGTGTGGATGACAAAATGGTACGAAATTGAGTACATGAAGACCATAAATACTCAAGAAGACGCTTAGTCAATATTCAGTTAACTGTAGCATAATATCGTGCAAATGGTTAAAGTTTGCAAAGCAACATCCGGATTGGAGTGTTTCGGACTAGGCTGCAGTGCTCTTTAGGTTTTCGAATGATGATTGACGCATTAAAGTGTGGCGAAGATCTGGAGTAAAGGTTTCAGATTCCTGCATACACGAAACAGGCCGTTTTGGTAGAAAGAGATTATGGTCTGGGGTGGAACCCTACAACGAAAAACTGGGCTCGTAATTTTTAACGAGGTTGTAAAATGTAACATTTTTTCAAATCGTTGTTTTCCTTAATTTTCTCAACTTTTCCAAAAAAAAACGCATTTTCTCTAATAAATGATAAATATACTGTATTTTTCCTAAATTTATCGTAAAATAATCCATTGTAAATATCTTGAAAATTACAGGAAACAGGCTGATTTAATAAAATTAAAACATTAAAATATACCTACATTTTAATGTTTTAATTTTATTAGCCCTTATTTTGTTTTGAGTAGCTTATGTGTTCATTGAAGTTAATAAAAATTGGCAAAGTGCGTGTCGGGCCACGCGCAGTGTAGGGTTCCGTAGACGCCCGTTATAACATGTGGACTTAGAAGGGGGCTTTATGAGTAAACATTAATTGAATTTACGGTTTTACGGACAATAACGTTTAAATTAAAAACGAAAATTCCGGTTTTATTTTCCCAAAATTTTACATGTTATTACCTGTTTTAAGTATTAAATAAGTAACAACTTAACCTAAGTATCTTTTTCGAAGGATTTTGAGTTTTGTACGAAATTTTCCAGGTAGGTACATTTTATAAGTTGGACGACTATTACTCGTAAACTAACAGAGCTAACTTAGCCTTGAGGGTTACGGTGGAGGTCTGCCCCGTTTGGGCGATGCACTACCATGTCCTTGTGGAGGCGATCGGTGGTGGTGATCTCTCGCGTCCAACCCTGATCCAAGCCATGGTACGGAGTGAGAGGACATGGGAAGTTGTCACCTCCTTTTGCGAAGCAGTAATGCTCGCGAAGGAGGACGCGGGTCGTGTGAGGGAGAGACAATCTTCGCGTCCTCACGCCCTTAGCCACCGCAGGAGCCGTCCTGGGCGTCAGGAGTTGCAAGCCAATTCCCAGCCACCGTAGGCGCGGGCTTGCGGACGGCGAGCAACGGGTAGGTCACCGTCCGATAAGGGCGAGGCCCAAGTCGACAACGGCACGTAGTGACCCAACGTGCGCCTCAAAGAGATGTCAGCAAGCAGTGACGAGACCCGCTAGGGCCGACGCCTGCCAGGGTCGCGGGAGTAATCGAAGGAGTCACCGTGGCGTGCTCTTATACTTCCGCAGCTCTGGTACAGGCACCTGAAGGAACACGGGTGGGTTTTAGTCAGTAAGAAGCTGACACGCCCTCCCGGAGACTCCACCCTGAGCGGGTGAGGTTATTTGATGAATTCCCATCCAATAAAAAAAAGCCTTTAGGGTGAAGTAGGTTTTAGTTTTTTTTTTTTTGGGGGTGGTGGGAAATCATCCCAAGACTTCAGTGTAATGCTCGATGACCTTACAGAGCCTAGAGCTTCCGAAAGAGTGGGTCTTAAAATGAACATACCAAGATCATGGTAAATACCCATTTAGTACCCACTCCTATCAAGATCGAAAACTGCACTTGAAGTTGTAGACGAGTACGTTTACGAGTACCTGGGACAAACGGTCCAGTTAGGTAAGGCTAACTTCGAGAAAGAGATCAATCGTCCAATCCGGCTGGGCGACATTCGGGAGGCTGCGCAGTATCTTTTCCCACATATCACAGTGTCTCAAGACGAAAGTCCAGTGCGAGTTGCCATAGATGACATATGGAACCGAAACGTGGTCGCTCAAAATGGGCCTCAGCAGAAGGCTTAAAGTCACCCAAAGGCCAATGGAAAGGGCTATGCTTGAAATTTCCTAGCGTGATCGAATCAGGAATGATAATATCCGCAAGAGAACCAAGGTTACCAACATCGCCCGAAGAATGGCCAAACTGAAATGGCAGTGGGCTGGGCACATTGCCCGCAGAATGGATGTCGATGGGGCCGAAGGGTTCCGGAGTGGCGACCGCGTACCGGTAGACGCTACGTTGGAAGGCCTCCAACAAGATGGACCGATGACCTGGTGAGGGTTGCGGGTATCCGCACAGGACCGGTCATTGCGGCGACACTTAGAGGAGGTCAATGTCCAGCAGTGGACGTCGGTCGGGTGAAATGATGATGATTTCGAAAACGAATCTCTGAATCAAGAAATAGTCTGCACAACCCTGCAATGATTTTGAAAGACCTATCCTACGATACCTCACACAATAGGATAGGCAAGAAAAATAAATTATAAGTGACTAGTAGTAACTTTACATGTAGGGAATCTGTCATATTTTTTGTTTTTTTTTTTATTTTATTGTTTCGTTTTCTTTGCGTAATTAATATATAGGGTGACTGGTAATTAGTGACCGATACTTAAACACGTGATTGTACTCATGATTATAAACAACTTTCCCAAGGAAACTTTTTTTTTATATTTATTCACTTTTATCACAATAACAACAGTTTGAAATACGCGCGCGCGCGAGGCAAGTGACTGCTGCAATCAGCTGTTAGACGCAGTCTCGTATCGTACAGAGCACGGCTCGCAAGCCCGCTCGGCCGGGCACCACGTGCCGTTTTCGGTGTACCTAAGCAGTGTAGGTACCTACATGTTTGGTTCAAAAAATATTTTCAAAGACAGCGTGTTTGACTAATACTTTTAAGATGCAACGTATGTCCGCATTACTACAAAATATCTAAGAACGCGCACGCCGTAATGTTAAAGTAGGCACGATCTATCAGCTGATAGTCTGACCTCGGGAAAGGGCAAATGAAAGGCAAATAATACTAGTAGTAGTGTTGCACACTCCCCCGCCGCCCGCATCGCTCCCTTTGCCTTAGTGCTAACAGCTGATCGCGGCGGTCACTGCTATCACGCGCGCGCGAATTTCAAACTGTTGTTATTGTGAAAAAAGTGAATACGTATAAAAGAAAAGTTTCTTTTGAATGTTGATTGTAATCATGAGTACCATCACGTGTTTTAGTATCGGTCACTAATTGCCAGTCACCCTATATATACCCATGCATATTTCTATATTTCAATCATCATCATTCTCCTGCCCTTATCCCAATTTATTTGGGGTCGGCGCAACATGTCTTTTTCTTCCATTTCTATATTTCAATATTTTTTCTAAATGCCTCTTTTTTCTAAGTTGGTACTCTTTGTTGACTGTCTCCGAAATCAGACATACTTTAGTTCTTTTGATAAAAGTTGACAACCCTAATTACACCCTTCGTCAAACACTTAGATTTTTTTGTCTGGGTTATAATCGAACATATAATATATTTTAGTAACACTGTCTATGTTATTATAAAACTCGAATTAAGTAGCGGCCGCACGATACTTGAATGAAAGATGCGAACCTAATTCCCTCTGCGGCGAACGACGAAAGAATACAAACACGAACAAGTAAACGCGCGAGAATGTGACTAACGGCGGTGGCGGGCGTGCTCTGAGTAAAACCGGTTTATTCAGGTTAGCTCGAGTTTTAAAATTCTATTCTCTGTAATAACCGGTAACCAAAATTATTTAGGTTTTATCGATACCGTTTTTATAATTAACCGGTTAATCGAAGAACGATATTATAACGGTTTTATGAACAATATTAACCGGTATTTCGAAACCGGTTCCGAGCCCTGGTTAGTACTGTATTATTATTCAGAACTATTCTCCTACTTTGTGTTTGTTGCTGTTGCGATGTGTCAGTGATTCTAAAAAATGCCATGACGCGTTCTGAGTCTTAAAACTTTGCAACCATATCGCAAATTCAGTCTTTGAGCTTAACATACACATCGGATTTGGCCACTCTATATTATATGAGTGACTAATCATGCCAGACTGAACATCCAAAATACAAGTTGGTAAACTGTAACGAATCACGCGCAGGATGCAGGACAAAACTAGCTTGCGCCAATTTTGTATTCATTTATTTATTTATTTATGTATAGAGGCACACCAACGACTTCTTTATAAATAATATCAATAATATTTTAAAACAATTAAGAGGGATCCCGTGTAAAAAAGTCAATATCTGTATAGGCGTGCACAACATTCACAGAATAGGTCTAATTAATTAATACAATATACTACGAGTTTTGAAAATAAACAATAACATTAAAACACATAAAAATCAATAACGAATGTCGGCACTTGAAATTAAATTGTTAACATAAGAAAGAAAAGAAAGAAAGAAAAAAAGATAAGTAGAAGTGCAAGTAGGCGGCTGATCACAGGTCAACTTTAATTATTTTGGTTTTAAATTTTGGCCGACTATCAAAAAAAATATCGATGCTGCTGGCGGTGAAGCAGGCTTTGTTGTAGAAAGTCAACATTCTATTCAAGGGCGCATTTTGGCCCAGGTTTGTACGACATGGCTTAGTGGCAAAAGTTCCCATGATCCGCGTATATTCACCAACTTGTATTTTGGATGAACACAAAATTGGCGCAAGCTAGTTTTGTCCTGCATCCTACGCGTGATTCGTTACAGTTTAGCCAGACCTTCATCATCTTTATTCGCATGACTCTGTTCTCCTAGTACAGCCGGTCGATTCTGTTCACAGCTCACCGTGAAAACTTAGGTGGAGTGAACTGTCATTCCACCTTGATTGTATGGATTGACAGCCCGCTTCACGGTCAAAGTTTTGACGGTGAGATTTTACAGAATAGCTCTACAGGTAGTACTTCAGAAAAAATGTTATTGAACATTTAAGAGGGCAAGGAGCACACGCAATGATGTGATTTTTTAAAAGTTTTTTTTAATTTATTCGTAAAGCAAGAGAAAGGTCTGTCATGCTCATGCTACGCCAGAGCACAGAATAGGATAAACACTTACCATTCAAAATTTACGAGTATATGCACACACACAAAAAATTGACTGTAAACTTGCTACATTTAAAAATATCATTCGCTTTATAAAATTTACGTACTTATAAAATAATAATAATGCCCTTTTATTCTGAATTATTTTTGGTTTTTACAGTTTGTTAAAGTAAGTCTCTCAATTCAGCATGCCTCTTGGCAAAGGCCTCCTCTAGCAATTTCCATTGCGATCTATCACAAGCCACTCTCCTCCAGTTAGGACCCGCTGTAAGCTTCAGCTCGTCCTCCCATCTCCTTTTCTGTTTTCCTCTGCTCCGTTTGTAAGTCCGAGGGTACCAATCAGTTACGATTTTACACCATTTCTCTCGGTGTTCTCTCATCATGTGGCCAGTCCATCTCCACTTTTGCTGGTCAATTTTGGACAGGACATCGGTCACTTTTGTTCTGGCTCTCAACTCCTCGTTTCTAATTCGGTCTACCTTGCTAGTACCTACGAGGTGCATTCAATAAGTACCTAGCCTCATCGCCAGAGGGCGCTGTAGTTTCAAAAGAGTTTTACCACAGTGTAGCACATTCTTTTTTAATTCTTTTTTCAAATTTTCATTCCAATCCCTTCATTTGTTTTAATTTGACAACTTATGGAAGCGAACGTGTCGATCGGTTTTACAAAAATGGAAAAAGAGCAATATCGTTCGGTGATTCGATTCCTATTTTTGGAAGGGAAAACGCGCATCGAAATTAAAGAGCGCTTGGATGCTGTGTACGGTGACTCTTCTCCATTGATGGCCACCGTCAAGAATTGGTTCAACGAGTTTGCACGTGGCCGTACGTCGGTTTTTGATGAACCACGTCCAGGTGCACCGAAAACAGCTGCTACGGAGGAAAACATTAAAAAAATCCATGATCTCGTATTGGCAGATCGCCGATTGAAGATTCGGGAGCTAGCTGAGACTGTAGGCATTTCAGAAGGAACAGTGCATCATATTCTTCACGAGGAACTCGGCATGAGAAAGCTGTCGGCGCGATGGGTGCCGCGTTTACTCACACCAGAAAACAAGCGCAACCGTGAGACCACATCGGAGACGTGTTTGGCGCTGTTTAAGCGGAATCCAGCGGAGTTTTTGCGTCGTTTTGTGACCGTCGATGAAACCTGGATCCACTGGTACACACCAGAGACCAAGGAGCAATCAAAACAATGGATCCAGACCGGGGAACGTGCTCCAAAGAAGGCGAAAACTGTAAAATCGGCCGGAAAAGTTATGGCCACCGTTTTCTGGGATTCACAAGGTGTGATCTACATCGATTACCTCGAGAAGGGTAAAACAATTACAGGGCTTTACTATGCCGATTTATTGGGCCGATTCGACGCCGAATTAAAGAAAAAACAACCCCATCTGGCGAAGAAAAAAGTGCTGTTTCACCACGACAACGCACCGGTTCACACGTCTGCCGTTGCCATGGCCAAATTGGTCGAATTACGCTACGAATTGCTGCCCCATCCACCTTATTCTCCAGATTTGGCCCCTTGTGACTTCGTTCTGTTTCCTAATCTGAAAAAATCACTCGCCGGGAATAGATATGGATCGAATGAGGAGGTTATCGCCGCCACGGAGGCCTATTTTGCAGAGTTTGACAAAAACTATTTTTCGGACGGGTTAAAAAAGTTGGAGCATCGCTGGGCTAAGTGTATCGAACTAAAAGGAGACTATGTTGAAAAATAAATTGCCACTTTTCCAAAATTTTCGTTTACTTTTTGTAGGCTAAGTATTTATTGAATGACCCTCGTATCATGCTTCGTTCCATGGATTTTTGGCAGTACTCGAGTTTGTTCCTATGTTACTTTGTAAGCGCCCACGTTTCACATCCATAAGTAATACAAGGCAGTATGCAGGTGTTAAAAACTTTTCTTTTTGTAGCTATGCCTATATCCTTGGATTTCATTACTTCTTTTAGTGACCAATATCTTTTCCAGCCGTTAGCAATTCTTGTGTTTATTTCCTTGGTTGTTTGATCTCTATGAGAAATGATCTGCCCCAGGTATGTGTACTCTTCTACGTATTCAAGTGGCTGGGTACCCACTTTTATTATTTCTCTGTTTGAGTTGGTTAATAGCTTTGTTTTTGTAGTGTTCATTGTTAACCCCACTTTGGCACTTTCTTCACTCAGGCCTTGGATCATGACTTCCAAATTCTTTGGGTTTTCCTCAAACAGAACTATGTCATCCGCGAATCTAAGGTGGTTTAACTTTTTTCCATCTATGTTTAGACCCATTCGAGACCATTCTAGTTTGCGAAATATGTTCTCAAGGACTGCATTAAATAACTTAGGGGACATTGGGTCACCTTGTCTGACGCCTCTACTTACTTGGAACTCTGGGCCCATCGATTCCAGTTGTATTCTTGCTTTGCTATTTGTATATATGGTTTTGATTATGTTTATGTATGTTTCAAGTACTCGTATTCCTTGGATCCCCAGACTTTCCCATATACTTTCATGGCTTATGCTATCAAACGCTTTATTGTAATCTATGAAGGCCATGTATAAGATTTTGTTGTACTCGTTATACAAAGTTGATACGACAGAGGGGCTTTCCTTTAAACTGCCTATACTAGGTACTATTTTCAAGCTCTGTACCAAAAATCAATTAAATCGGAGCAGTAGTTTAGTCACAAACGATTTTTTAAGTTTTGGCCTCGTTTGAACACGATGTATCTTTCCTAACAGCTGATTATGTCTATACGCACAGGTCATGCACCTTAAAACGATAAATCTGAGTATAACCTACGATACGACGCGTTGTTGCCGTTCTCACGCAAGTCACAAGTACATTTTCGCTATAAGATGGCAATGCAAACAAGGATAATGGGTATAAAGTATGGTATAAAGGGTGGTTGCGTTTTACTCTGAATTGTAAGCTATTTAGTTTGTTTGAAAAAAAAAACCTCATTTATTATTATTTTTATTTTTATACCGTATCGAATTAATACTAAACACGTATAGTATACGTAGTTTAATTTAATGCCCCTCTGTCACATCAACGTTGTATATCTGCATGATCTGTTTTACCGTGTGGATGTGGTCTATTGTTGAGAAGTTTTTTCTAAAGCCAGCTTGCTCCATTGGCTGGTTTTCCTCCAGTTTCTGACTTATTCTTTCCAAAATAATTTTGGAGAATATTTTGTATATGTTGGACATCAAACTTATGGGCCTGTAGTTCCCTATGTCCTCTTTAGGGCCTTTCTTATGCAGGAGGATGATATGTGAAATTTCCCATTGTGTTGGAATATATTGGTTAGTCATGATTTTGTTAAATGTGTTTTTAAGTATGGGGACCAGTTCTTCAGAGGTTCCTTTCAGTAGTTCGTTAGGAATTTTATCGGGCCCTGGTGCTTTTTCTAGCTTTTGACTTTTAATTGCCATTTGTACCTCAATTGGTAAGATTACTGGTTCAGGTTCTGTTTCCATTATGTGAAATCTATTCGCCTGCACCTGCTTAGATTGTTGGGGAAGGACTTGATTTGAGTATAAGTGTTGATAAAACTCCGTAGCTGTTTTAATGATGTCTCTTCTGTTTGTGATTATATTCTTTCCTTTGTTTACTTTTGGGATCCATTCTTTATTTATTTCTCTTAATTCTAACCAGGCTTTACGCAGCACCCCACCAGTTTTATTTATGTATTTTTCTAGAGTCTGGAGTCTTTTTATCTTTCGGTCCTTTCTGATATTTTTTTTTATTTCTTTACTGAGTTCTGATATTCGCTTGATATTACTCTTTTTTAGCTGTCCTGCTATTAAGTATTTCCTTTCTTGTACTAGATGTAGTGTTTTTTCGCTTAGTTGGTATTTGTTTTTGATAGGGTTGTTTGTTTTGTAAGAAGTTAGTTGTTTTTCTAGTTTTTCGTATATTGTTTTGATTTCTTTGTTTTTATTTATTGTTGATTTCGAGAAATTTTCTGCCAAAGATTGAGCAATCTCCTTGTAGTTTTGTTCAGTTAAGTTGTTGGATATGTTTGAGGTTATATGTTTTCGGGACAATTTAGGAAATAATCTGAGAGAGCTTCTAACTAAGCGATGGTCCGTGTTGAAGGTAAGCTTGTGTATGACTGAAGTGTCTGTAAATATTTTTGGAGTGTTGGTTATAATATAGTCTATTTCATTTCTATATTTCCCATCGGGGGACCTCCAAGTCCATTTGCTGCTCTTGTTCTTTTTGAATAGGCTATTGAGAAGATAAAGATTGTGTTCCAATAGGAAATCCACAAGTATTTGGCCATTGGCACTTCGTTTTCCATGTCCAAAGTTTCCTAGTACATATTCAACATTATTCTGTTTAGTACCAACTTGTGCATTGAAGTCTCCCATTAGTATGATGTGGTTGTTTAGATATTTAGTTATTATTTCTGTTAATTCTTTATAAAAAGCTTGAATTTCTTTCTTATCTGCTTGTTCAGTTGGTGCGTAAGTTTGAATTATGGTCCAAGTCTTTTTATAGTTAGGTATATTGATATTCAGGATTGCTATTCTGTCCGAGACTCCAATTAGATCCGTTATGTAGTTTTTCAGGTGAGCTTTTATAAGAAACCCGACACCCCGTTTTCCTCCCGTCTCCCCTTTTGAAAAAAGTAAATAATCTGAGCGCTCTTCTATTGTATCTTGAGCTCTTCTCATTTCGCTTATACCTAATATGTCCCAGTTTAAATTGTCTAGTGCTGTTTCTAGATCTAATAATGATTCGGGGGTTCTCAATGTTCTGGTATTCAATGTTGCGATATTTAAATGTTTATATTTTTTGCTAGAGGGTAGTGGTCTTTTTCTCCCTCGGTGACCAACCGTGGTGGGAGAGTTTCTTTTTTTTTTAGTTGGGTTTTTTTTTTTTATTGTTGCGATTTCCGGTTCTATATGCGATTTAGTGTTTACGTGTTGGTTTACCTGAATAAGAGAGCGATCTTTCTCGCATGAGTTCGAATGTCATCCGTTTTTTTGACTTTTGCATCAGTCTTGTGCTCACGAAAGGACTTGGGGATCGGTGATTCTGACTCTTGTCTTTTTCTCTTTTCGCTTTCTCTTCGGTTATTTCTTTTGGTTTTTCGCTCCTCCAGTGTATTCTTGGGATAATCGTGTGTAATGTACGTAGATGGCTTCATCTTCTTTTTGTTCCTTAATATTTTGATTTTCTTTTGTAAGGTTGTAGTTGCAAGAAGAATAGGTCTAGCCCTGTTATCGTTGACCTTCTTTCCGAGGCGTTGTATTCTATTAATTTCGCCATAATCTAATTCCACATCAAGTTTACTGATAGTTTGAGTGACTAAGGACAATAAATCATCTTCTTTTTCATTCAATGGTTCAGGGATTCCGTGAATTACAATATTGTTTCTTCTGCAGTTGACGTCTAAGTTTTCAAATTTCTTTTGTAATTGTTCTACTTCAAGTTTTAATTTTTCATTTTCTTCCATCAATGGCTTAATCTTTTCGTCTACTTTGTTTAAGACTGCTGTGGTTATTGTCTCTGTTATTGTGATTATTTGTTTTTTGAGTTCATCTTTCAATTTTTCAAAGAGTAGTGACATCTCTCTTGACAGCTCGGAATTCATTGTTAGTCGTAAAAGCCAAGGGACTAAAAGCCAAAAGTTGATTATAACTTGTAAACTTGCAAATCCTCAATTTAGTATTTATGCCAAAAGCCTCGTTCCCCAGTATTTTTATTTTCTTTGGTAACACTGTTTGTTGTTTATGGTGAATGAATGAACGAGAGATATGACAGTTGACAGTGATGGACAATTTTCCCGTAGTTGTTTTAACCTCAAATTATTGATCCGCTAATGTTTTTAATTGTCCTTTGCGTTATTGTTTCACTATGATGTATTGACTAATCACTATTTCACACTGTGGGCACTGTGCACTAAAGTTTATGCCAAAGTTTATAACGTTTATCACTTAAAATCTTTATTTGTTTGGAGCACTTAGAAAACACGTCTTTGCGCAGTTATACCGGAACCGGATCCCATAAAAATACTTAACTATAATTATACGTTACGGCTTAAACCTGAAGTGCGGAGCGGCTACACCAAGTTTTCGGCTAAGACTAGGTGTAGCCGTACTTTGGGTTTTAGCCGTAACACATTTATATACAAATATTGGCCTGATTGTACTTCTGAAATTTTACAAATATGGCATTTTGGGAAGGTTTCATTCTTGGTTCCATGTTAATGAGGATAGTTCGCACAGTGTCTTCATCAAAAATACAGCCGTAAGTAGACAGAAACACAGTTTAAATCATCATTAAAAGCTGGAACCGTCGATGACTGCAAATCAAGGACTTACCAATGCTAATTAGTCAGATAACGGTCTAAAAAAGCCGAACTTCCGTCCATAATTCAAGTCAGATCCTTTCAGTAAGGACCTAATGCCGCGAAGGAGGCTGTAATCCAGAGATTTATTACAACAAGACGCCGTGAGCCGCGTTAGAGAGATTAATTGTCGCCGCAGCCACAATGCAGATGTTTCGCTAAACAATGGTAAGATACGAAATTTTTTGACAGGGGTTTTTTAAAAGAATATCTTATTTTTAACAGTTTTTGGAACGAAGTTCCTTATCGCGCGTTGTGAAAGGGGGCTAGACGGAAAAAATTCTTAAGAAAAGTTGTCACGACACTTTTTGCTATAGTAAAAAAAATAAAATTTTATTACAATTACTTTTGTTATTGCTAAGGGTTGAGCTGAGCTGAGCTGAGCTGAGCTGAGCTGAGCTGAGCTGAACAATTAAGGGGTCATTAAGCAGCTAAATGTGGTCCAAAGGGGGTTTGCGCAAAAGCTGTGTAGAGCCTACCGCACGGTCTCCCTTAACTCGGCTCTGGTACTGGCTGGGTTACTCCCGCTCGATTTGCGCATCCGCGAGGCGGCTGCGCTGTACGGGGCAAAGAGGGGGGTGCCTCAGCCAGTGTTAGGAGACAGGGAGGTCGAGCGAATGGCTCCAGCGATCGAGTCCCCGCACCCCGCAGAGCAGACCACACTGCAGTTCGGCAGCCTGATAGACGAGGAACAATATCAGAACCACAGCGACTTCGCTGTGCGTATCTTCATAGACGGCAGCAAGATTGAGGGCAAGGTCGGAGCGGCGCTATCCTTGTGGAATAGCGCCACCGAGGTAAAGGCCCTCAAACTTGCTCTGCCGTCTTACTGCACCGTCTATCAGGCGGAGCTATTGGCCCTTCAAAGAGCGGCTGGTGAGGCGCTCAAACGCAGGGAAAGCACGTTCGGCATCTTCAGCGACTCCATGGCGGCCCTTCAGTCGGTAGTAAACGTGAGTTCCCCCCATCCCCTTGCAGTGGAAACCAGAGACACCCTTCGCCGCTGCGAGCTCCAGAACAAGAGTGTCTCCTTGTTCTGGATCAAGGCCCACGCAGGTTTGGAGGGAAACGAGCGAGCCGACCAACTCGCGAAGGAAGCCGCCCTGGGGTCGAAGAAGAGGCCGGACTATGATCTGTGCCCCGTTTCATTCGTCAAGCGACAGATCCGTATGGAGTCGCTTGACGAGTGGAACGGGAGATATAAGTCGGGGGCAACAGCCTCCGGCACAAAGTTGTTTTTCCCTGACGCGGTTGCGGCGTACAGTGTGGTGCGAAAATTTGAGCCTACAAGCCTCACAACACAGATTCTCACAGGGCACGGTGGGTTTTCTGCATACCTGAATCGCTTCAGGTGTAAAGATAACCCATCGTGCGCCTGTGAGCCCGGAAGGGAGGAGACGGTCCTGCACGTCTTGCTAGAGTGCCCGATCACTGCTAGAGAGCGGTACGAAGCGGAGCAAGGCCTAGATGAGAAGCTGTCTGTAAATAATTTATGTAGTTTAATAAGTGGTAAAAAAAGAAAGGAGTTTTTAGAAAATTGTAGTAAAATAGTATTAGTAGTTAACAATAGAAATAAGATAGAAAAGTAAAATAGGATACTTATTTATATAATAATTATATAGTTTAAGTACCTAAATAATAAAAGAAAAAAAAAAAAAAACAATATTCTAAAATAAAAGAAAGTTTTGTTAAGCTAGTAATTAAGTTTTATAGTAGAGTTGTTTTTAGTAGTTGTTTTGTCTGTCCAGCCCTACGCTTACGACACATGTCATGTAGACACAATGTTAAGTAAACAATGAAATCGCAAACAACAGGCTCTGATCAAGTCAGAGGACATCTTGCGTGGCAGGAGTGTGGTTTTAGTCAGTAAGAGTCTGACACTGCTCGGGCTGGCTCGCTCGCGAGTCAGCCCGTCCGTCCATGAGGATTTCCCACTCCTGCCAAAAAAAAAAAAAAAAAGAGCTGAGCTGAGCTGAGCTGAGCTGAGCTGAGCTGCGATGAGATGATGAAGTATAACTTCTTACGTGCGTGCGTGTGTGCGTAGTTAATAATAAAAAAAATATTATAAATTAAAAAAAATAAAATTATGTTACAATTCCTTCACTAATTAATCGAAAGGAACTTTGTTGAAAATTGAGGGATTAAAAATGTATGTGATATCAATGTTGTCGTCATTAGAATAAACAGTCAGGCGCCGCAGAGCATTATACGTTTCGATGTGCAGCATTTGTCGTGAAACCTTTTCCGTAGGTATGCGCTTATGTGTATTAAGTATCTGATCTGGTTATTGATCATATCGATCGACGTAAATGTATTTTTATCACAAAGTAAGAAAGTGTATTTAGGTACAAGCGCGGCGCGGCGAGACCCGAATAGCGAGCGCGCGGCGCATTGCACAGGCGCGCTGCTACCCGTGGCTGTGTGTAAGACGTGGTAGGTAACTGAGCGCGCCTACATTCGTTGCGTAGCGTTGAGATCGCATTGTTCACAATACATTGCGTGCTTGAAAATGTCAATTTCTGTAACCGATCATTACCGAAATTCTATCATAATTTTGTTAGTGGCATTAGGTGTAACCTTTTCGCGTAGTTTGCGGTATCTTGTTCCTTACAGCCTGCATACAGAAAACACATTTGTAGATGTAATTTCAAGCCTAAATTTCGTTGCACGATGCCTACTTTCAGTAGAGGTTAGCCTCGCCCCAACTTTGTTGGGGTAGTCTTGAGTCAATGGATATTTTAACGGAACTACCATAGAAATAAAAAAGCAAAATAAATTAAATTTAAAGCATTTATTTCTTAAGAATACTTTAAACATATAACAAAAACATTTCTACATTAGGAACAATGTATCTAACAAACGTTCTCAAAAAAAAAAAACTTACAACATAAAACTATGGTAAAACTTAAGCAACTTGCCAGTGTGCTACTAGCGCCATCGTGGACTAAATAATGCAAATTCAATCTTAAAGAAGTGTCATCATGACTAGTTGTCATTGTCAAACTTATGATGTAACGTCAACATGAATATCGAATGCCATTAAGTTTTCTAAGCTATAAAGTCTAAGTTTGGCTGTTAGCAGAAAATTAAAAATAAATTAAAATAATTGTACTGTTACTAACATTATTAATGAATGACTGCTGAAAGCAGATCAGTCGATGGGCCAAAATTATATATAACAATTATCGTTTTTATTTATTTTCCTATTAATTATTTGTTGGACAATAAAATAACAAAACTTGTTTATTTTGACACTGACGGGTATGCAACTGTCGTCGTTGATTCGATTCTTTGCCACAATGTAGAGTGCTTTTCGCACAAAGAAACATTAGCTTTGCGTGAGTTGTACTGGATTGTGCCATACATCTATCTGCAAGCCACGTTGTCACTATTCACTCTAAATAAGAAAACAAGCGAGCAAGATGTCTGAGAGACACGTTCCGGAGGACACTAATGTAATTTATGGCATATGACATGTATGGCAGGAATGACATTTATGGCATGTGCCATAATTTATGATATACATAATATTTGTCATACAAGTATGACATTTAAGACATACTAACGAAGCAATTTTACTGCTATATCAAAATTTATAAAAAAATCCACAAAATAAAAAAACTACGTTTTTACAGTCATCATGAAATAATAACTTTACCACTACCAGACAACGGTACACCAACTATTAAATCATAACACTACAGTACTATCCGAATCATACCCAAGATCGGTTTCAGTGCTATAATCTACGTTTTTCCTAAACTCTATATTTGGTCGTTTTCCACTATTATTGTACTCTTCCTTAAATATTTTTTTGTTATGTTCAACTTTAGAATCATTCTTTAGGATTCTTTTCTTATATTCATCTAAAGAAATCTTCTTAGCGTCCTCTTTTCTTCTGTTCTCTTCGTCGTAACTCCATGCGTTGTTAAGTTTTCTTTTGCAACATTTGACGAAATCTCTTATCCTCATCGGTTTAGTTTCATTTCTTTTAATGGATCTGCTATCTCCAGGTTGTGGAGGAATCTTTGGTATTGTATTTTTGGTCTGTGATTTTGAAGGCGCTTGATTTAAAACTTTCTGAAATGATGGTATTGGCAAAATTGGTGCCGAATATCCATTTGATGGCTTTGTTTGCACAGGATTGTCGTTCTTGTTCATTGTTAATTTTACAGTTTCAAATCTACCAGGTTTTTTTGACATAATTGCCACTTCTAATGTGCTTTCTTTTTTGTCTTCACCAATAATTTTAGCCGGGCAAGTACCTTTAAAGTCATTTATAATTTCGTCAACAAATGACAACTTGTCTAATTCTTTTAACATTTCCGTCTTGGAAGCAACAACTTCTCCATCTTCAAGTGGAATCATATTTCGAGAATTTGTTATTTGTTCTACTTTAATTATTCCTTGTTTGTTATCAACATTATTTTTAGCAGGCATAGCGACTATGTTTATTTTTTTTACTAGACCATCATTATTCATTCCGATAATAGAACTGTTTTTAGTTTGTGAGGTACTTATAGATTTTTGATGGGAAACATTTTGCGAGATTTGCTTTACTGACTCTGATAAATTCTTGGATTTATTTACGTCCTGATCGTTTCTTGGTGGAATGTTGGTTGGTGAAACACAAGGTGGAGGGGGTGGGGGTGGTGGAGGAGGTGCCAAATTTTGTGGCAACCAACATTCTCTGTAGAAGTTGTGCATTGGATTACTCTGTAGTTGAGCTATATGACCATGTGGAGGATGGAACTGACTTGATACAGAATTGGCTGGACATGGGAAATAAGTCTGAATGCTACCCGAAGGCGCAGGTGGATAATATATAGGATAAGGTGGTTGGGGATCTTTATACCGTTGCTGTGTATGGCTCGGGATAGTCATGGGTCTTTGTGGATGAGGAGTCATGGTCTGCAAAGGGGGTTCGCGGAACTTCTCATACGGAAACTTGTGTTTATGCGACTTTAAAATTATAGCCGATGCATAACGATTCTGTATTGGGACATTGATATTATTGTTAGAATTAATATTGTTGTTAGAAATATAATTATTGCTACTCATTCTACTGGGTAATGAGTTCTGGACGGGAATATGAGACCTATGATAAGTGGGAAAGTTGGCATCTTGATTGGAAAGTACAGGCTTTGTTCCACTAGTAGGCATAATGGCTGTTGTCGTGGAGACGTTACTATCGGAGACAACTGGTTTGTTATTTTTACTTGGTGCTTTTAGAGTAGGATTTGTGAAATCAGCATTCATTGTTTGCTTATTCACATTATCTTGATGAGTTTCATGAAATACATTCTGTTCATAAGTCTTATTTTGACTTGATGGTACGATTGGAGCGTTTTGGAAGTTGTTTTTGAAACTGGTCTTGTTAACTTCATTACAATGATTAGGAAGCTTATCCGATACAATCAATGATTTGGCATGAATGTTACTGACTTGACTTATGGTTTTGTCTTGCATTATCAGCGCTTCTTTTTGTAAAGCTTGTTGTGTAATAACATCTGGTTTTGTAATTGGAGCAGTTTTAGGAATTACGTGTTTTTCAACTAATTTCTTTACTTTACTGGGCTCTTTCGGTAAGTTAGAATTTGTATCTGCTTTATTGCATTTAGGATGCATTTTGTTTTTAAGTTTCTTAGGTACAGTAGTGCAATGTAGAATTGGCGACTTTGGTCCATGTTTTTGTTTTTCAATATTTTTACGAGGTTTTTTATCAAGTTTGCCAGCTATACTTTGTGTTGGAGCTCGTTTTTTTTGTTTAGTGCATTTTACTTCTTTTATGTCTTCTTTGCTTTTATTTGTTACCAATAGTCCTATCAAGGACCTGTGATGATCACCATTTTTAATTTTTAGTTGGTCATTTTTATACTTATTCGTTTTTTTCACATCCTTCACGTGTGACGTTACTTTTGTTGGTGAACTTGCAATTTTTTCCGTGGTGGTTACTTTGGAATTTATATTTTTATCATTGGCAATTGTTAATTTATTTTCAGGATGATTGTAAAGAATTTTATTTGGCACTTTGCTAACAATTTTATCTTGAGCTGATTGATCGCATGTTTTCTTTGCTATTAAATTATCGATTAATTTTTCAGACATTTTACTGATTTCAAACTGTACAGTAAGATTTTGGGAACTAGAAGATTTAATTAGGGTAGGTTTTTCTCCGAAATCGTTTTCGTTGTTAAATTGTGTAGTATTGCTTTCTCTTTCGTTCGTTATTGGTATCACTTGAGTGCTGACTGAGCTTAGTGTTTTTACAGCAGCGCTAATATACTTTTCAACATCCATCACACATTTTTGTTTTGCATGTGCCTCTTCAACCACATTTTTTCTGTCTGTTTTGACGTACGGCGTAGTATTGGTTTCCATTTTTTGCGTAATTTTCATACCTACAAGTCCTTGATTACGTTTGAAATCAACTCGATACATATTCTTTTTACTCAATGCTATTTGTAGCTCCTTATCATCTCTACGACGCTTTATAATTTCTAATTTATTTAATTTTGGTGGAGATTCTATTGATTCAACTATTTTTATGCAGTTTTGATCATTTTTAATTATTTCATCTGTTACATCTTTTAGATCTTCCACTATAAAGCAATCATCTGGATCGTCCACAACACTTTTCACGTCTATTTCATGGTCACTATCACCATACTCGTTTGAATTTATTTTTTGCATTATTTGTTGAGTATATTTTCTAAAGTACCAGGGGAATTTGCCACAATCCACTAATTTAACGGATAACGGAGAAATATCACAATCACTAGTAGTGCCACCCTGTAACGTTGATACTAGATCATCTTCGGGTCCTCCTAGTGTAGAGTTTTGTGTTGGCTGACAAAATTCATCATTTCCAATCGGTTCTAGCGTCCAAAGGCTTTCTGTGTCTCTGGTACCTGTTGATAAAAATTGGAAGTATTGGAATCAATAGGGTTTGCACTGGTGGTATGAGTTTTGCCTTAAAAAATTCAAATAAATTTAATTCGTGAAGCTTCTAAAGTCGGTCATATTGAATGAACTAAAGAGTGCTAGAACTGGGATCTAGTCGAGCGACGCTCTAACGACTTAGTTCGTTCGCGAACTTCGCAAGCTTTTTTGCATGGAAAGTTTTGACAATTTTCTGCAAGGAAAGTTTTGACAATTTTTTGCAAGGAAAGTTTTGACAATTTTTTGCAAGGAAAGTTTTGACAATTTTTTGCAAGGAAAGTTTTGACACTTTTTGCAAGGAAAGTTGACACTTTTTTGCAACGAAAGTTTTGACAATTTTTTGCAAGGAAAGTTTTGACACTTGTTGCAAGGAAAGTTTTGACACTTGTTGCAAGGAAAGTTTTGACACTTTTTGCAAGGAAAGTTTTGACACTTTTTGCAAGGAAAGTTTTGACACTTTTTGCAAGGAAAGTTTTGACACTTTTTGCAAGGAAATTTTTGACACTTTACAAGGAAAGTTTTGACACTTTTTGCAAGGAAAGTTTTGACACTTTTTGCAAGGAAAGATTTGACACTTTTGCAAGGAAAGTTTTGACACTTTTGCAAGGAAAGTTGACACTTTTTTGCAACGAAAGTTTTGACATTTTTTTGCAAGGAAAGGTTTGACACTTTTTTACAAAGAAAGTTTTGGCACTTTTTTACAAAAAAAGTTTTGGCACTTTTTTACAAGGAAAATTTTGGTGCATTTTTCAAAGAAAGTTTTGACACTTTTTTACAAGGAAAGATTTGACACTTTTGAAAGGAAAGATTTGCCCGTTTGAAAGGAAAGATTTGCCCGTCTCTCGCAGTGGCCGTTGAGGCGTCTCGGTGCTCAGCCAAAGGGATAGTGCTATTTGTACTGTTTATTGTACTGTTTATTGTCCTGTATAGCTAAGTCTCTCACTCACAGCGAAACCATGACGGCATCGGCAAGTCATAAGTAAGGGAGCTGTGCTTGAAAGTTTTAACTCACCATGTCGATAGGGTCGGCTGCCGAAGTAGATTGCGTTGATGTTGACGTCATTATCAATCAGTCTGATGAGATCGTCGCAGTTCTCGTCATCGGAGTCCTCACTCAAATGAGACTTCATTCTGAGGCTACCTGTCAACAAAATAATGGTACTTATATTTTAAAGCTAAACGTCCTCCCGATCGAATTTTACCCACATTAGCCAATCTTAACGGAGATTAGCTAAGCACGCAGGAGATATTATAGTGGACAAAAGTGTGCGCAAATAGATGCACTCTGTGCTTTTACTCTACGATGGAACGACAACGACGAACAATCCGACACAATCGTGAAAAATTTTCTTTTTTCCTAAATAGATTTATATTTGGGTTTTGATACGGTTTCCCTTGCAGGGAAGGGTCTGAGCACCGCCCCGCTCAAACCTATGGATTTGAGGCCAAACGTAGATAATCCTCTACCGTTTATTCGAAGTGAATTCCCATACTACAGCTCCTTTGTTCAGACTTATACACAAGGACCACTATTTATAAGGACATAAGGTGAGATTAATATTGGGAATTCACGGTTAGTAATACATAAACGAAATAACAACAAGGTATGAAGTTAATGAGACACGAGGGATGCAAAGTGCATTATATATGGTGGGTGCGTCACGCTTTATGCTTAGGAAGTCCAACATTACAGTTACGTTAAATTATATGCTTAGCGCTCTAGGAATCCATTTAGTGACTTGGAACAGTCTCATCATACGTGTACAGTTAGGGCTAATGCAACAGGACCACTATTTGGACATTGTATCTATTCTAAATGAACACGTTCCTTAGGCTCTCTAGAAATGTCTTACACAACTCTAAGAAAGAGGACTGCGAAGTCCACCTGCCGTTGAGGAAGACAAGTTTAGGTTTTAGGAGACTTTAGACGCGTAGAAATGTAAACAACCCGCTTTTCTAAGGTCACACAAAACTTGCACAAGCGTATCGCGGACTCAGTCTGTAGCAAAATTCATTGCGACGTCCTTAGTGCTTACCGAAATGGTTTAATCGTCATTTCATATAACTCTTAATCTACCCTTTTCGTGGATATAGGGCGCGGCAAGGAGCCGACGCCATCCAAATCTCGTGTTTCGCTAAATAGTGTCGATCCAGATATAGGCCTGCAAAACGGCCGGCGTTGGTTTTAACGAAACACGATTACCTAGCGTTCTTAGAAAGATAAGTTGGGGTATTTTGCGCAGCCTACCGAGCAAATCCTACCCCTTCTCCCTGAGTTATTATGCACAACCAACAGCTACGCAAGCATTCTGAGCTAGACAATTAATATAGGAAGCAGTAACCATCACCAGCGTTTAGTTAATCCTACAATCCCACTTACGGGGTGGCCATTAAGCCTGAATGTCACCTGCTCACCTTCCAACTTCTCTATTGCCAAACGCCAAAGACAAATATCTGCGAGGGTGTGAATTTAAATATATATGGGTACATAATAGAATATGATAATATAGCAGTAACTATAAAATATGATAGAATTTAGAAATAGTGTCACTACGTTAGCATAAATGATTATTATTAGACTGATGCTCGCATAAAACAGCCAAAACTCACCCATTCATTCACCATCACAGCCACCGAGATTCACGCACGTATCTTTACACTCTACTTACTGATATTTAAACCCTAGTATAAACCACACACGATATTCAAGTATGAACTAATACTCTTGCCTGATCTCTTCAGAGACGTAGCTACACACACACTTTAAATACTCAATTAACCTTAACTTGGACTTGTCCTCTTAAGTAAGTAACAATACTAGTAAATAACAAGTTAAGTTAAGTTAAGTTAAAGTTAATAACAATACTAGTACTTCTAAAAACTACAACTGGACATAGGCCTCCTAACTCCACGATCACGACCTGGGCTTCACCCGGTCTCAAAACCTACTGTCTTCTATCGCTCCATAAAACTGACTGCCCCGTTAAACGCTGAGTGTCCTCACGACTCGCTTACTCTACCCCTCTGACGAGCTTCGTCACTATATAACACGTGGAATCTCCCACGCTTTCGTACTGAATAGCTCTTTATGTTAGTTTTTTTGCACTAAATCTTAATTGTTTTTGACCCAAACCTAACTGCTTAGAACTTGTAGGGACATCGCTTCCCACCGACCTTTTTGGCATATGTTTGCAATAAAACACAAAAAATAGAAATACTTTCCAAAACCCTCAATATTGTTTTATTATTTTGAATGAATAGAATATCTTTTATCTGTTAATTAGGGTCTCTTCCTTAATGTGTTTCCAAAAGGGTCGTAAGCCATTGAAAGAAATGTTGTTTTATAAGAGGCCATTATCTCTAGATGCTATTTTAAACGAATAGATATTTAATTTTTAATTGCGTTCCCCTGTCAATCCTAAATTCCAGATAATAATATGTATTTCTGTAAAAACTCGGCCATGTGCGCAAGGCGTTGGTTTTGAAATAAACAATTTTCATGAAATTTATTAAATAGGATTAAAGGTGGACGGTCACATAATGTAATGTACCCACACACAATTACGAGTAGTACGTCAAAACATCTGTTTATTGTTCTCATCTCATTTAGTAACGCTTTGTTATGTATTCCACTAATTTGTTTTTGTGACCTTTGAATTGTATTTATCGCACATAATGCGATAAATACAATGCGATCCTATTGATTGTGAGAGTAAATATAAAGTGATCGTCCGTCAGATACCGGAATCCGGAATAACAGACAGTAACGGGTAATGAGAGTCCTGTTCGATTAGTCGAGCGCATACCATATGGCTGCCGTCCGAAATATTGTTAAAACACATCAGCCTTTTAATGTCCCCACTGTTGGGGCACAGGCCTCGTCTCTATGGGAGGGTGTGGGCCGTAATCCACCACGCGGGCCCAATGCGGATTGGTGGATATCCCATGTCTTCGAAGTTTTGGTTCTAGGACATGACGGTTTCCTCACGATGTTTTCCTTCACCGTTACAGCCAGCAGCAGCTGTCTGTTTTTTGTTAAAGTATCAACAAAAAACAGATTATGGTATAGTTTAGAATTGTCAATTTATCGTGATTACAACATTAATTTAACAGAATTAAAATAACTTAGCGTTCTTTTCACCAATGAAACGAATCGCGATTAGTTTAAACTAAACTCAGTTCATGCGTGTAGTAGAGATTAGAGTTTCTTTTTGCGTTTCACCGAAAACTGGGCGTTTAGAATTTAAATTGTTAAGCTTAAACTAGTTTTAAAAAAATAAATAAAAAAAATATATTTTTTATTGCGCGCAATGTAACGCGAACCCAGACAAGTGGAGTTAAACCCCGCCCCCTTCGCTCTAAGCCACTTATTTACTTGTCGGATACGTTTGATATTCATTGCATTTTTGTAACTGCAAATGCGTAATTTCGAAAACAAAAATCGAAAATTCAGATAATGTTTGTTTGGAAAAAAGTTCAGTAATAAAACTTGGAATTCATTTTCGTAAAAAATAAAAAATAAAAATTGCGACTTTGACATATCATATCTCCAGAACTAGTAGAAACCCAGGTATGGCCTAGAGGAAAAAAATGATCTGAATAATGGGTAGAACATTGTGGTTTTCGGCTTCGGAAACTCTTTTTACACCCGATATGTGAGTAGCGCTTATTATTTATAAATCTGTGACAAAGTCTTTCAGTCTCAAGATATTGAATTGCAACACTCTTACACTTGTATTTCGGAAGAGGATAGATTATACCTATTTCACAAGTTTTATTGGGTTAATATAAAAGCGGCTGCTCAAACTCTTGAAGTGTCGACTTGCTAGGGCAGTATTGACTAACAGTAGGGCATACCATACAAGGTCCTTACGTCATTTATTTATTTATAATCAATCTAGGGTCTTGCATCAGTGTAGGATGTTTAGGCAGGACTATATATGGAGTGCATTAAGAGGCCGTCCACGAAATTTTTCCGATTTTGCTGATTTACGTGATTTTACAGACGTGATTTACTGTTAAAATAATGTATTTCTATAAGTTTTAATACATAACATGAAAGATCATTTCAATTTTGATCTAATGTATGAGCTAGTTTTTTTATTTTTATTATAATAACGATTAATCGACCACAAACCGACGAAGGTTTTGTGAATTTTTGCGGTTTAGAATATCACAATTAAGAATCGTTTTGACGTCTAAACGGTATGCAAAAATTAGAATGTATTGTTGCAAAACTCGTCTAAATAATGTATGAATCACTTTTTACCACTTTTATATAAAAATTTTGAGTAAAAAAATATTTAACCTAGTCAAATTTTAGAGAAAATGGGCATACCATTGCTTTTGATTTTGGCTATTTAGAACTATCATTCATAAAATTAATAATTTACGCCGTCTCTGTACATATTTCAAGAAAATCAATTATTTTTCCGACGTAGCGACTGATCGTTAGGACATAGCGATCGCTATCAATGTTGAGACTGCAGGGCCTGGGCTTTACGAGTATTTACACACAAATCTTGTCTATAATTCATTTCCTGTTTGGATTTTATTTTCTTTTTCTTCGAAAATGGCTATAGATACTGCTTCCTCGAAATTATTGGGTTTTAGTGACTCAAGTAATATAATATGTAAATGAGATGCAAGACCGCTAATAAAAATAATTAAATTACTGATTTTTAGTAATTCCATATTTGCCTTTCGTGCACTATTAGTTAGTTTTGGGCCGAGAGATTTAATTAATTTTATGAGACAACTTTCGACTATAATTTGAATAATTAAATACTGGCTCATTATTTCCGTGCTTACATGAATTTAACTCTATTTGCCACTGTGCACAACAAGTACGTTAAATTTTTTCTAGTAAATTAGTAAATCATGTTTAAGTTCATTCCAGGAAGCAACTGATCGATCCAGTAATGTCGATCTCATATTACTTTAAATTTTAAAGAGCGCTTCTGAAACAAGATAATGCAATTCCTTATATAGGATTTAAAGTTTTGTTAGTGCGTTATTACAATTTGTCTTTTTTTACGTTTTCTGATTTAGCTGTCTTTTTATAAATACACTGTAATATAACTCACTTTGTTTTCTTTTCTGATGTAACCGTGGAGTTTTCTGATGTAACCGTGGAGAGCGTCGATTTTCTAATTGGAGACCGCCGGTTGACTATCGCGAAGATAGAGGCTGTGCAATGGTAGCAACCCGAAGTTAGGTACTGAAGAACTTCTGATACAGCTCTTTGAACACGTTTAATGAAGCTTGGTCAACCAGGTCAACCTCGAGTGTATTTCGCCTTGACTATTGACTAAACCTTGCTGTTGCTGACTTCACCGTTGAACTGCCTTACGCCCTGGTGCTGTGCTAGACTCAGCACCCAGTGGATACCGCTTTTATCACTATATCTTGCAGAAAATTTTACCCGTTTTATCAGGTTAACACTATCCGACTTCAGACACCAAAATGTAATTATTGGGGTGGTTTGAAGGGGTTTTTATCAATGACAAAGCAACGGTTTCGAAAATAAGTTCTAACGCGTTTTAAAAATAATATTTCGGACGGCAGTGGTACACGCTAGGCTAATCGAACAAGACCCTACTTTAGTGAGAGAGAGGACACTTTATATAGACACCCACAATCAACAGGATCATAAAGAGCGCTACATACATGATCAAAGGTCACATCAACAACCAGCGGAGTACATAACAAATCGTTACTTAATGAGATGAGAACAATAAACAATTTGATTATTTAATGACTAACATAACAGAACGTTTTGACGTACTAAATGTGTATAGGTACAGTACTGTAGAGACAAAGGTTCCATGAAATCCCTTCATTCACGTGGCAACGGTGCACCTCAGCATCAAAAAAATAAGCAGGCCTCATAGGCTCGTATTCTACTGAAACGCCGTACTCTTAGATTATGAAAGAGGTTATAGACGCAACGTCATTAGACATTAAATGAATCAGGATCGTTAAAATGTGTGAGTGACCTCGACGAACATAACAATGACGTTTCGGCTTCTCATTTTGTCTGTCTGAGCTTATTTCGCTTGTACATATACAAGCCGGCTTCTCATTCTGGTACTTTAGATTGCTGGCTTTTGACGCTGTCTATAACCTTTCATAGTCTAAGGCCGCTATATTTAACAATTCTAACCACATTCCTAATTTCATAAAAGAGGAACCAGTAACAATTAGTTTCAAAAAGAAACTCACTGTACTTCTATTAAATAAATGTTACTACTCCGTATCGGAAGTTCTAGCTGATAAATTTTAGCATCAATGTTTGCATGCCAAAATGGTGTAATGTACAAGAATTCTTTAACATTAATGTTAAAATATTAATTCTTATTGTAAATACCTACATACTGTGCAAATAAATAAATTATTCTATTCTATTCTAATGCTAGGCCAGTTTTGACATTTGCTCAGGGACCAAGTTTGCGCACCGTAGGTTAGGATGGGCAGAATGCACATGTGGATGAGTTTGTGCATATGTTAAATACATTAGGACAGATGTGCCAGAGGAGCTCGTGGCTAAAGTAATAACAGCCACACGGATCGATTCATCAGGTTAAGCTACGCTTGCCGGGGTTAGTCCATGGATGGGTGACCATCTTTACATACCGAGACTCCTCCGTGCCTCGGAAAGCACGTTAAGCCGTTGGTCCCGGCTGTCAATCATGGATCTTTGACAGTCGTTACGGGTCGTCAGAAGCCCGAAAGTCTGACAACCAGTCTTACCAAGGGGTCTCGTATTACCCAGTAACTGGGTTGTGGAGGTCAGATAGGCAGTCAGCTGGGCCGCTGCTCTTTCCTCGCTTTAGAAACTATCTTTTTGATGATCTCATCTTTGGAAAATCTTTGTAGAGATAGGGTAGGTATGTGACGTTGTTATATTCGACCTCTATTAATATTAATTAATACGAGTATCATCACTGTACTAAGACGAATTTTATACATATACTATTTTGCCCGTAGCTTCTTCGCTCGCTTTAATTTCTATCCCTAGGGAATAGTACTTATTTTCTCAATGAAAATAAGATCAATGTCATTTTGTGTACCCTATTTTTTTACAACGTGTATGCGAAATTTTATCGGCAAGGTAGACGCTGCGTGTCGCGGGTTCGATACCGTCGGTGCTCCATAGACCAATTGAAATTTGACCAATTGCTCTATGGGGAAAATTACATGTTTACATAGTCCAATTACCAACTGGGCTATGGAGAATTGAGAATTATTCCGCCGGTGCTCCATAGACCAATTGAAAATTTGACAATAAATTATACGTTTCCGTCGTCCAAATACCAACTGGGCTATGGAATATATAAAACTGTCCCAAAGGGAGTCTTCTCAATGTTTCTACGAGGTGCATTTATTTTCTTCTATGTAATTCTTGTATTAAATTCAGAATAATATTTTTTTTAAATTGTTATTAAGTTGTGGACAAGGCTTTACTATACATGAAACATTTATAATTGGCTAATTGGTAATTAGTTGGTTGGTTAATTGGTGTTGGATTGGTGGTTGGTTAATTGGTGTTGGATTGGTGATTGGTTTGTATTGGTTTGGTATGAAAAAAAAATATTTTTAAACTTTTTTTTTTTCTATTTTTTGTGTGGTGCTGCTTAGAGTACCAACATAGGTACCTGTCGAATACGTTTGATATTCTTTAAAAATTGGGTAGAATATATGGCTTTCGGCTTCGGAAACTGTCTATTTACACCCGATATAGTTGTACAAACTCACAAACTCACACACTCTCGCACACACACACACTCTCGCACACACACACACTCTCGCACACACACACACTCTCGCACACACACACACTCTCGCACACACACACACTCTCGCACACACACACTCTCGCACACACACACACTCTCGCACACACACACACTCTCGCACACACACACACTCTCGCACACACACACACTCTCGCACACACACACACTCTCGCACACACACACACTCTCGCACACACACACACTCTCGCACACACACACACTCTCGCACACACACACACTCTCGCACACACACACACTCTCGCACACACACACACTCTCGCACACACACACTCTCGCACACACACACACTCTCGCACACACACACACTCTCGCACACACACACACTCTCGCACACACACACACTCTCGCACACACACACTCTCGCACACACACACTCTCGCACACACACACTCTCGCACACACACACACTCTCGCACACACACACTCTCGCACACACACACTCTCGCACACACACACTCTCGCACACACACACTCTCGCACACACACACTCTCGCACACACACTCTCGCACACACACACACTCTCGCGCACACACACACACACTCTCGCGCACACACACACACACTCTCGCACACACACACACTCTCTCGCACACACACACTCTCTCGCACACACACACACACTCGCACACACACACTCTCTCGCACACACACACACAAACTCACCCACACAAACTCACCCACACAAACTCACCCACCCAAACACACCAATCTCACCCACACAAGCTCACCCTCACAAGCTCACCCTCACAAACTCACCCTCACACAAGCTCACCCACACAAGCTCACCCACACAAGCTCACCCACACAAGCTCACCCACACAAGCTCACCCACACAAGCTCACCCACACAAGCTCACCCACACAAGCTCACCCACCCAAGCTCACCCACCCAAACTCACCCACACAAGCTCACCCACACAAGCTCACCCACACAAGCTCACCCACCCAAACTCACCCACACAAGCTCACCCACACAAGCTCACCCACCCAGACTCACCCACCCAGACTCACCCACACAAACTCACCCACACAAACTCACCCACTCGAACTCACCCACACAAACTCACCCACACAAACTCACCCACACAAACTCACCCACACAAACTCACCCACACAAACTCACCCACACAAACTCACCCACACAAACTCACCCACACAAACTCACCCACACAAATTCACCCACACAAACTCACCCACACAAACTCACCCACACAAACTCACCCACACAAACTCACCCACACAAACTCACCCACACACTCACCCACACACTCACCCACACACACTCACCCACACAAACTCACCCACACACAAACGCGGACATGCCGCTCGGCCATGACGGGGCCCGTCTGCCCAGGGGTTGAGGATAAGATCGAAAGAGTTACGTCGCCCCTGGGCATTAAGGGCTGGCTTTTTTTTTTAGTGGGGTGTGGAAATCATCCTATGACTTCTTCCGCTCTGGGCGGAGCGGGAGGGCGTGTCAGACTCTTACTGACTAAAACCCACCCCTGTTCCATCCCGGCCCTGAGTGCCCAGGGGCGCGGTAACTCAGTTTCGAATTTATCCACGACCCCTGGGCAGAAGGACTACGGTTGGCGTCACGTTTAACGCCTATTGAGACAGATGTTTGACGTCCTATTTGTTGTATGTTACTTTATTTCTAGAGTTACGAGTATGTCTGACGCGGATAAAAAATTAAACGTATTTTTATGACACCTTCACCATTTTAAATATCAATTAATTCTTTATATTTCAGTATTATGTGTTTTATACATCACTAGCTGTTGCCCGCGACTTCAACCGCGTCAAGCTCGTATACCTGTACAAATTAAACTAATAGTTCCGTGCCTGCGATGCATTCAGAAAGGATCTTATTCATCTATTTTACTTTCACATAATTTAATTCGGTAAATATGTTATGTACCGGTATTATGATTAGATGTATGGACGACAACGAAGCGGCAAGACTATGTCAGAATCGTAGCATAAAAGTGGAAAAAGAATAACATATGTACTGAGAGTCAAGTGTGGTGACGCGGGAGCAAGTGACGTACAGTTTTCTCGTATGAGAAGTGGCTGGTCCAGAGGTGGTCCAGAGGTCGACACCCGTAGTCTTCAGTGTCTACCCACAGCGACTTGTTTTTGGTATTTGCACAGCGCACTTGAATTGGAAGGGGTTGTGAGAAATTAATGGCAAACGTGGTATATACTTCGAGAAAGAGGCCAACCGTCGGCAGCATTCGGGAAGCTGCGCGGTGTCTTCTCGAGTCACATATCACAGTGTCTCGAGATGGAAGTTATGACCAGTGTGTTTTGCCAGTGATGACATAATTTAGTCCTGAAACATAGTTACTCACAATGTGCCTTATAAAAAGGCTTACTCGTAAAGTAACCCAAAGGGAAATGGATAGACTATGTCCAGTTTCGTTGCGTGATTGAATCGGGAATTATGACATCCGCAGGAGAACCAAGGTTACCGACATAGCCCGAACAATCTCCATTACACACACAAGTGAAGTGTCATTGGGCACATTGCTTGCCGAACTGATGGTCGATGGGACCGGAAGGTTCTGGTGTGGGGGCAGCGTACCGGAAGATCAAGCACTGGAAGGCCTCTCACAATGTGGACCGATGATCTGGTGAGGGAATCTGATGGATGCGAGATGAACACGGGTGGCTTTTAGTCAGAAAAAGTCTGATACATCCTCTCGCTTCGACCAGAGCGGAAGAAGTTATTTGATGATTCCCCACCCAAAAAAATCTTGCTCCACAATAGTATTTATGGAGGCATAAAACACTTTGTTCTCTTTAATTTGCGACGGAATATGCTCGTGAGGATTGCTGCAGTTTGATCATTTTTAGACATCTTTTATATGCCCGATCACGCGCGCAAGAATTACCTAGGTGCGGAATTCTACTGATGTCGGTACATTAGACAAATCAGTTCTTATATAGTGTGAACTACTCTACTGAGGGACTCTGAAAGGTTGCCTTCACCATCTATTAAAAGAACTTTGGCGAATTTCTGAGTCAAGTGCAGTCTATGAAATCGTAGCCATAGAGACTTCGTTTCAAAAAAGCTTTCACTACTTCAGCTCGAGTTTCTCGTGACAACACGGGTAGAGTTCGAAAGAAAGCGCCGCCAAACAGTATGCTTAGTTCCTGCTGATTTCCAGTAGAGGTATTTTACAGCCGCCAAAAAAAAAAAAAAAAAAAGAAAGAAAGTCTTGCTCTTTGAGCGTATGGAATGAATACTATAGAGTATTCATTCCATACGCTCAAAGAGCAAGACTTTCTTTCTTTGAACTTGTCTTGTCTTGATTTGACTTTGAATTTGTCTTTAAGCGGGAAGGCTCTTGGCATAAAATTTTAAGGCATAATATTTTCGCATAACATTTAATAACTTAATAATACTGTGGCACAATAATACTTTGGCATAATGAAAGGTTAGTATAACTGTCATTTGGTCTTATTTGTTTTGGCATAATCTGGAGCTGCATAATTTTTAAGGCATAATATTTATTCGTTTATTAATCATGAGATTTGTATTTAGTCCAAGAGCGAGCGAAGCGAGCTCGGGAACTTAGGGCACCCTGACACGGACAGGTTGGGTTAGAATGGGATGTCAACAATTTTGTTAGGCATATTGCCATTTCTATAAAAAAAATCATTTTTAACCTTAAATGAAAATAAAAATAGTCTTAAAAAGTCAATATGTTGTGCTACAAAATTAAGTGACAAACGAATCGTTTCGAAGCCGACTCCACGTAGTCTTGTATGCTCTACCCCTTTTTTGTTTATTTATATATTTTATACAGGGCGTAAGGTACATGAACGCACATACGTGTACTAGTGATTCAGTACATGATTCTGGACGTAGCGTTGGAATTTTTCGTCGGTTTTTTCCTAAATTTTGAAAAAAAAAAAAAAAAAATTTTTTTCACTTAAAACTGTATAAAATCGTTATACCTATCTACCCCAAAGACATTTTAAATGAATTTTTTTTTTTTTTTTTTTAAATTTAAAATGTCTTTGGGGTAGATAGGTATAACAATTTTATACAGTTTAAAGTGAATTTTTTTTTAAATGAAAAAATTCATTTAAAATGTCTTTGGGGTAGATAGGTATAACGATTTTATACAGTTTTAAGTGAAAATTTTTTTTTTTTTTTTTTTTCAAAATTTAGGAAAAAACCGACGAAAAATTCCAACGCTACGTCCAGAATCATGTACTGAATCACTAGTACACGTATGTGCGTTCATGTACCTTACGCCCTGTATAAAATGAAAGAGAGTGTGTGTGTGCGAGAGTGTGTGTGTGCGAGAGTGTGTGTGTGTGCGAGTGTGTGTGTGCGAGAGTGTGTGTGTGCGAGAGTGTGTGTGTGTGAGAGTGTGTGTGTGCGAGTGTGTGTGTGTGCGAGTGTGTGTGTTTGCGTGTGTGTGTGTGCGAGAGTGTGTGTGTGCGAGAGTGTGTGTGTGTGCGAGAGTGTGTGTGTGTGCGAGAGTGTGTGTGTGTGTGTGCGAGAGTGTGTGTGTGTGTGTGCGAGAGTGTGTGTGTGTGTGCGAGAGTGTGTGTGTGTGCGAGAGTGTGTGTGTGTGCGAGAGTGTGTGTGTGTGCGAGAGTGTGTGTGTGTGTGCGAGAGTGTGTGTGTGTGCGAGTGTGTGTGCGAGTGTGTGTGTGTGTGCGAGTGTGTGTGTGTGCGAGAGTGTGTGTGTGCGAGAGTGTGTGTGTGTGCGAGTGTGTGTGTGCGAGAGCGTGTGTGTGTGAGAGTGTGTGTGTGCGAGAGTGTGTGTGTGTGCGTGTGTGTGTGTGTGAGTGTGTGTGTGTGCGAGAGTGTGTGTGTGCGAGAGTGTGTGTGTGCGAGAGTGTGTGTGTGTGCGAGAGTGTGTGTGTGTGCGAGAGTGTGTGTGTGTGTGAGAGTGTGTGTGTGTGTGCGAGAGTGTGTGTGTGTGTGTGCGAGAGTGTGTGTGTGTGCGAGAGTGTGTGTGTGCGAGAGTGTGTGTGTGCGAGAATGTGTGTGTGCGAGTGTGTGTGTGCGAGAGTGTGTGTGTGTGAGAGTGTGTGTGTGCGAGAGTGTGTGTGTGTGCGAGTGTGTGTGTTTGCGTGTGTGTGTGTGTGCGAGAGTGTGTGTGTGCGAGAGTGTGTGTGTGTGCGAGAGTGTGTGTGTGTGCGAGAGTGTGTGTGTGTGTGAGAGTGTGTGTGTGTGTGCGAGAGTGTGTGTGTGTGTGTGTGCGAGAGTGTGTGTGTGTGCGAGAGTGTGTGTGTGTGCGAGAGTGTGTGTGTGTGTGCGAGAGTGTGTGTGTGTGTGCGAGAGTGTGTGTGTGTGCGAGAGTGTGTGTGTGTGCGAGAGTGTGTGTGTGTGCGAGAGTGTATGTGTGCGAGAGTGAGTGTGTGTGTGTGCGAGAGTGTGTGTGTGTGCGAGAGTGTGTGTGTGTGCGAGAGTGTGTGTGTGCGAGAGTGTGTGTGTGTGCGAGTGTGTGTGTGTGTGCGAGTGTGTGTGTGCGTGCGAGTGTGTGTGTATGTGTGTGCGAGTGTGTGTGTATGTGTGCGAGAGTGTGTGTGTGTGTGCGAGTGTGTGTGTGTGCGAGAGTGTGTGTGTGAGAGTGTGTGTGTGCGAGAGTGTGTGTTTGCGTGTGTGTGCGAGAGTGTGTGTGTGTGCGAGAGTGTGTGTGTGCGAGAGTGTGTGTGTGCGAGAGTGTGTGTGTGTGCGAGAGTGTGTGTGTGTGCGAGAGTGTGTGTGTGTGTGCGAGAGTGTGTGTGTGTGCGAGAGTGTGTGTGTGTGTGCGAGAGTGTGTGTGTGTGCGAGAGTGTGTGTGTGTGTGCGAGAGTGTGTGTGTGTGCGAGAGTGTGTGTGTGTGCGAGTGTGTGTGTGTGTGCGAGAGTGAGTGTGTGTGTGTGCGAGAGTGTGTGTGTGTGTGCGAGAGTGTGTGTGTGCGAGAGTGTGTGTGTGCGAGAGTGTGTGTGTGCGAGAGTGTGTGTGTGTGCGAGAGTGTGTGTGTGTGTGCGAGAGTGTGTGTGTGTGTGCGCGAGAGTGTGTGTGTGTGCGAGAGTGTGTGTGTGCGCGAGTGTGTGTGAGTGCGCGAGTGTGTGTGTGTGCGCGAGTGTGTGTGTGTGCGCGAGTGTGTGTGCGCGAGTGTGTGTGTGTGTGTGCGAGAGTGTGTGTGTGTGCGAGAGTGTGTGTGTGTGCGAGAGTGTGTGTGTGCGAGAGTGTGTGTGTGTGCGAGAGTGTGTGTGTGCGAGAGTGTGTGTGTGCGAGAGTGTGTGTGTGCGAGAGTGTGTGTGTGCGAGAGTGTGTGTGTGCGAGAGTGTGTGTGTGCGAGAGTGTGTGTGTGCGAGAGTGTGTGTGTGCGAGAGTGTGTGTGTGCGAGAGTGTGTGTGTGCGAGAGTGTTTGTGTGCGAGAGTGTGTGAGTTTGTGAGTTTGTACAACTATATCGGGTGTAAATAGACAGTTTCCGAAGCCGAAAGCCATATATTCTACCCAATTTTTAAAGAATATCAAACGTATTTGACAGGTACCTATGTGGCTTCTCTAAGCAGCACCACACAAAAAATAGTAAAAAAAAAAAGTTTAAAAACATTTCTTTTTCAAACCAAACCAATACAAACCAACCACCAATCCAACACCAATTAACCAACCAACTAATTACCAATTAGCCAATTATAAATGTTTCATGTATAGTAAAGCCTTGTCCACAACTTAATAACAATTTAAAAAAAATATTATTCTGAATTTAATACAAGAATCACATAGAAGAAAATAAATGCACTTCGTAGAAACATTGAGAAGACTCCCTTTGGGACAGTTTTATATATTCCATAGCCCAGTTGGTATTTGGACGACGGAAACGTATAATTTATTGTCAAATTTTCAATTGTTCTATGGAGCAACGGCGGAATAATTCTCAATTCTCCATAGCCCAGTTGGTAATTGGACTATGTAAACATGTAATTTTCCCCATAGAGCAATTGGTCAAATTTCAATTGGTCTATGGAGCACCGACGGTATCGAACCCGCGACACGCAGCGTCTACCTTGCCGATAAAATTTCGCATACACGTTGTTAAAAAAACTTAAAACTGTATAAAATCGTTATACCTATCTACCCCAAAGACATTTTAAATGAATTTTTTCATTTAAAAAAAAAATTCACTTTAAACTGTATAAAATTGTTATACCTATCTACCCCAAAGACATTTTAAATTAAAAAAAAAAAAAAAAAATTCATTTAAAATGTCTGAGTTTCCCAATTGAATGGAGGTCTCTTCCAACCGTGAAGTTTCCCAATTTAATGGAGGTCTCTTCCAACCATGAAGTTTCCCAATTTAATGGAGGTTACTTCCAACCATGAAGTTTACCCAATTTAATGGAGGTAACTTCCAACCATGAAGTTTTCCCAATTTAATGGAGGTCACTTCTAACCATGAAGTTTTCCCAATTTAATGGAGGTAACTACCAACCATGAAGTTTCCCAATTTAGTGAAGGTCACTTCCAACCATGAAGTTTACCCAATTTAATGGAGGTAACTTCCAACCATGAAGTTTACCCAATTTAATGGAGGTAACTTCCAACCATGAAGTTTACCCAATTTAATAGAGGTAACTTCCAACCATGAAGTTTTCCCAATTTAATGGAGATAACTTCCCACCAAGAAGTATTGATTAATTAAAAATGGAATTTAAAAATATAGTCTCGTAAATGAAGATGTTTTGCTATTTCTAAAAATATTTAACTAGGTCTTTTTTCCAAGGTAACCATTGTATATGTACACTTGTCTGAGTTTAAATAAACTTAGCGTCTCATTTTATCATCGAATAACGATGTAGTTAAGTTTGGCATCAGCTTACTACGAGTATGTCCCTATTAGAAACATATTCATAGTTGTTTACATTAAAGTACGACGGCTGACTCTGTTAAACAACGTTTTGGTTTCTAAGAACATGAGTATGCGCATTCTATTGAAGTATTTCTTTTTCCCGATTCTAGTAATCAAATTACCCATTTTTTTGACCTAGAAATTAAATATCAAATACTGTGGGAATTCTGTTTCTTTTTTTTTATGTTATTATTTGAAATTTACCTTTTTGCTCGTCGCCACTTGTTATGTATTGTTGTATCCTCTCCTTCCACTTAGGATCACTGGCTCGACAATGCACGCGTACACAGCTACACTACGTCCACACTCGCCCACGGCTCTGGCTGGTGATACTACTCGTAGGGTACTTGTACATGAGCACACGAGACAGTGTATGTATACGTGTCATTTCACATACACTACAGGGTAGATAGGTATAACGATTTTATGCAGTTTAAAGTGAAAATTTTTTTTTTTTTCAAATATTAGGAAAAGGCCGACGAAAAATTCCAACGCTAGGGGTCCAGAATCATGTACTGAATCACTAGTACACGTATGTGCGTTCATGTACCTTACACCCTGTATATATATTTTTTTGGGGGTGGGAAATCATTAATCAATCAATGACATCACCCGCTCTGGATGGAGTGGGAGGGCGTGTCAGACTTACTAAAACCCACTCCTGTTCCTTCCCTGCCCTGAGTGCCCAGAGGTGCGGTATCTCTGTTTCGAATTTATACACAACCGCTGGGTAGATGCTCTACCCCTAGAGTGTAATTTAAACCCACATAGGCGCGGAGGAGCGAGGCGGCAAGCTGAGGAGCAGGTGGATTCAACGCCCGCCGCAGGCAAGCACCGCAGCTTCGGCTTGCATGCTGCATGCTTGCTGCATGTATGGTGTATGCTTGTTTGCATGCTTCTTAGTTCTAACTTTCAATGCCCATATGACCTCATTTTTATTCCAAAGAACATCCTACTAATATTATAAATGTGAAATTTTGTGAGTGTGTATGTTTGTTACTTCTTCACGCTCAAACGGCTGGACCTATTTGGATGAAATTTGGTATGTAGATAGCTTATAGCCTGGATTAACATATAGGCTACCTTTTATTCCGGTCTAGGCGGGTCAAACCGCGGCCGCGGTTAAACGCATAAGCAGCTAGTTATGTATAAATATTATTACGCTTTTATAACATTATGCTTCATTATTATTATGCCAACTGTATCTAGGACACTAAACGTGATACATTATGGCAAAACATTTATGCATAGTAATATAATAAAATAATATGCGTCATTATGCAGAATTTCGTTATGGCAATGTAAATTATCACAATATAATTTTATTCTTATCATTAGTAAACCCTTTGTAGATGATATCGTGATGATTTTAATTTCAGAAGTTGAATTCGTAATATAATATAACTTTTTCGCCACTTCGAAGTTTTGGTTAGTCTTTACATAAAAAAAAAAATCTAAAAATATTGAATTAAAATGTTGATGGTAAGTTAAAATGTCTTTACACTAATATTTTGACGGCACGGTTGGCGTAGTGGTTGAGCGTTCGGCTGCTGCGCTGCGTGTCGCGGGTTCGATCCCCGCACGGAACAAATATTTGTATGGCCTACAGATAGTTGTTCCGGGTCTGGGTGTCTTGTGTATGTGAGTTTAAATGTTTGTGAACGCACCCACGATACAGGAGTAATTCCTAGTGGGGCACCGTTATTTAAAAAAAAAATATATATTTTAAATTTCATCGTGTACTAAAACATGTACAAAACCAAAATAATTACAAAAATAAGTTGTTGTAGCTAGGGATCTAACTCGCGGTTAGGTGTCGTTTAAATAAAACAATGCAATATTGCTCACCCCCCATAGCAAATAGTGTGATAATTTACAGCCTTTAAAATGACCAGAAACAATAACTGTTATTAGTATAAAATTTGAACGGAATCGGCTTAGCAGTTTTTGTGCCAAGTGAAAACATTGCTCCACAATTCTACTGTTCTATTATATGTCTCGCGGTTAGGTGTCGTTTAAATAAAACAATGCAATATTGCTCACCCCCCATAGCAAATAGTGTGATAATTTACAGCCTTTAAAATGACCAGAAACAATAACTGTTATTAGTATAAAATTTGAACGGAATCGGCTTAGCAGTTTTTGTGCCAAGTGAAAACATCGCTCCACAATTCTACTGTTCTATTATACACTTCTGGACACATTTATTGGCCCACCTTGTATTTTCAGTTTCGTTTGGTCCTAGCTAAAATTTTATATTAGGTCGAGCAAAAAGTTTTTATGCAGTTTTGAACCTGGCACATTCACAATTTCATTCAATAGTCTTTTTTTGAATTTAGAACACAGAATTTAAAGAAACAAAAGACAATTTGGAGCCTGTTTGTTGATATCAAACAATCGAATACTAAGAAAACTTGGTTTTATTGGTTTACTTGGATTTAATTCTTGAAAAAGTGATTGATATCTTTGGTTTTGCAACAAACATTACTTATTCTTAACATTAAGGTGAGGTTCTATCAATAATCTATGGATACTTCACCTGAAGTCGCCGCCCAAGCTGTGGCACTTATTCAGGCCGGACACAGCCAAAGAAACGTGAGTGCTCAACTAAGTCGATCTGCGGTCCGAAATGTTTATCGGAGGTACCTAGAGACTGGCGGCTTTGTTCGTCGCCAAGGAAGGCCACGATCTCGGGTCACAACTGAAAGGCAGGATCGATTCATCGTGACGACCAGCTTGAGAAATCGTCACCTTACCTCTATTGAGATACAAAACCAACTTCGCAACTTCCACGGAGTATCTGTGAGCGCTCGAACTGTTCGGAGAAGGTTAAAAGAACGCGATATGGTACCACACAAGCCAGCTAATGGGCCCAAACTAACGCGAGCCCACCGAACAGCGCGCCTTCATTTCGCACGCAGTCATTTAAATTGGACACAGCAAGATTGGAGCCGTGTACTCTTTTCTGATGAGTCTAAAATTGTGTTACATGGCAATGATGGAAGGAAGAAGGTCTACCGACGTAAGGGAGAGCGTTTCGCACAATGCTGCTTTGAAGAGAGGGTTGCTTATGGCGGTGGCTCATGGACTGTCTGGGGCGGTATATCCGCGAGCGGCAAAACTCAACTTGAGGTTGTTACAGGACCACGGCTGCCAATATTAAATGCTGAAAGGTACATTCGTGAGTGCTTAGAACCTCACGTGATACCATACGCGGACTATGTGGGCCCAAATTTCCTTTTTATGCATGATAATGCAAGAGCCCATGCGGTCGGCATCGTCAGGGAATATCTTCGGGATGTGAACATCACAGTTATGGACTGGCCAGCCAGAAGCCCAGACATGAACCCCATTGAGCACATGTGGGACGAGCTAAAAAGACGTGTTAGGGCTCGTCAGCCAGTTGCCCAGACGATGCAGGAGTTGAAAACTGCCATAGAAGAGGAATGGGAGATGATCCCTCAAAATTTCATAGAGCGGTTGATAAACTCTATGCCTAATCGTATGAGAGCTGTGGTAGATGCCCATGGAGGCAACACGCGTTATTAAATTAAACCTTTATTTGATAAAAGATGTTTTTTATTCAAAAATCAATTGCCTTTAACAAGGCGCATATCCGACTTGTTAGGCGTAGCTCCATGTCGTATGGTATTCTGAATTCAAATTTAAAACAATACGATCGAAAAAGATGGTAAAATGTATCAGGTTTAAAACTGCATCAACAGTTTTTGTTCAATCTAGCAATCATATTTCGGTAGGGGCCATCGAAACCTAAACTCTAAGGTGGGCCAATAGATGTGTCCAGAAGTGTATGTATACATATATTAATCCACCCCAAAAAAAATAAGTATTGCAATCTTTATTATTTACACAGATAAGTATTAGTTAAGTTTCAGGTTTAAAAACGGAAGGAATGAGATTTTTCACATTAACCGGTTTTCACCTTTTCACTCTGATATAGGGGTTGATTATGAAAAATTCGTTTGTCTCGTTAACTTTACTTTTAGACTATTTATACCAATTTCCGTATTAACTGAAGCAAGCAAAACTCCCTAAAAACTTCAATACCCATTTTCACCTCTTTATTACGAGTGATTTTCAAAAAATTAAAAATATGTAATTCTTATTTTTTTATCTACATTATTCGTGCCAAGTTTTCAGTTTATCGGACCAAGCGTTAAGATTCTTCCATGCAAACTTTAACACCCTCTAAACCCCCATTAGGGGGTAGTTTTCGAAAAATAATTATGTCGAATCTTTTTATTTACTTAGATACATGTTTCTGCCGAGTTTCAAGTTTTTAAACCCAAGGAGTACTTAAGATTTTTCATACAAACTTCCATCCCCTATTTTACCCCTTTAGGGGTGGCAGTTCCAAATATCCTTCCATAGTATGTACATTATTCGTACCGAGTTTTCAGTTTATTGGACCAAGGGTTAAGAATCTTCCATACAAATTTTAACACCCTCTAAACCCCCATTTGGGGGTAGTTTTAGAAAACTAATTATGTCGAATCTTTTTATTTACTTAGATTCATGTTTCTGCCGAGTTTCAAGTTTTTAAACCCAAGGAGTAAGATTTTTCGTACAAACTTTCATCCCCAATTTTACCCCTTTAGGTGTGAAGTTCCAAAAATCCTCCCTTAGTGGATCCCTACACTGTAGAAGGTATCTATGTGCAAAATTTCAAGTCTCTAGGTCCAGCGGTTTGGGCTGTGCGTTCATATATCACCCAGTTAGTTTACCATGGTACGACTTTAGTTAATCTGCCGTGGAATTAAGGGATGATTTTGGGGGGGGGGGGTTCGACACCCCCCCCCCCCTCCCCCCTATGAAAGAAAAAGCGAGGAAACCCCTTTTTTAATGAATTTTTAAAAATCTCATTTTGAGGTTATGTTTTGTTAACTTTTTGTAAAAATTGTTCAAATCTGCGGAGGTGAGCGTTGCCCTCCCTTCGCGCCTCCGGTTTTTATATACACTCTGGGGTTAGCAGCCAAAGGACTACGAGCAGTCGGGGTGACCCGATTCGGATTTGTACAAAATTCGACCTATTTAACCATGAAGTAACTTAATAAACAAACATAGGTCATAGATAGGTAGGTATTTTCGTAGTTATTCACCCAAAAAACACTAATCACTGAGAAATTATTATATACAAATAAAATAACTACTTAATTAAAATGCGAATTTAAAAAAAAAAACAAAAATTTGCGCGTCGACTTATTATTTGCATTATCAAAACGCATTATTAAAACACCCTAAAATAGCAACACCAGCTGTCGAAATTACGTCTAAAAGTAATAAAATAGTGTCAAAGTGAGGTTATTTTATCAAAGTTTGATATTTTTTATCTCCGAAACCACTAATTTCCTCGCCTTAAAAACTGTACGCGGAGGCTTCTAATAGTATGACCTTTCTGTGAAAAAAATATGGACTCCCAACTCCACGGCAGATTATCTAAAGTTTAGCCTGAGCGAGTCCTATTACTGGGTACTTTAATGTTTTGTTTTTGTATATTTGGTAGGTATGAGAATAGGTCGTTTTGGGGGGGTGGGAAATCATCTTATGACTCTTTCCGCTCTGGGGTGGAGCGGAAGGGCGTGTCAGACTCTTACTGACTAAAACCCACCCCTGTTCCTCCCTGCCCTACGCGCCCGGGGGCGAGGTAACTCTTTCGAATTTATCCTCCACCCCCGGGCAGATGAGAATAGGTCGTAGTGTTTTTCACCCTCCTACTTTGTGGTTACACTCCTCCGAAACGGCTCTACCGATTTAAGTTTTTTTGTATAATTAGTAGGTGTATGAGAAGTGTTTTTCACCTTGCTACTACCTCCACCCCCCATTTTAATCGCAGAACAACGTTTGCCGGGTCAGCAAGATACTAATAAGTATATAAAGAGGTAAAGTTTGTAAGTTTGTTTGTAGGAAGTAATCTCTGGAACTACTGAACCGATTTTGAAAATTCTTTCACCATTATTCCTGAGTGACACAGGCTATAATCCGGCTTCGCTCGAGAGCAAAATGTTTTGAAAGGCACGTAGCGTTCGCGGCGGCGGCGGCGGCCTGTCGCTAGTAATCTTTATAATTAATTTAATATATTCTACATAAATAATAATTAATACGTGAAGCATCCCTTATTACGAAAATCATGCGGAGTGAAAGTTGATTTATAGAAAGAGTGCAGAAAGTTAATATTTTTACATAATACCTAATACCTACGCATCAGAAATAAATTAAATAACAAAAAAAGACATTACACACACCACCATTATTATTTTTTGTGGGGTGGGAAATTATCCAATGAGTTCTCCCGCTCTGGGTGGAGTGGGAGGGCGTATCAGACCCTTACTGACTAAAACTCACCCCTGTTCCTTCCCTGCCTGAGTGCCCAGGGGTGCGGTAACTCATTTTCAGAATTTATCCGCTACCCCTAAGCATGCAGGCACCGGCCACGATGGGCCCCGTCAGTGGTAGCTGACACTAATCTCTTTGAGGCGCGCGTGGAACACTACGCGCCGTCGTCGACTCACGGGCCTGGTGCTGATCGGACGCCGAGCTACCCACTGCTCGCCGTCCGCAGGCCCGGATCTACGGTGGCCGAGATCGTCTCGCGACGTCCTACGCCCAGTACCTCTCCTGCGGTGGTAGCGGCTGGGGCCGTGAGGAGCACTTCGTTGAGCTTCCCTCACGCGTCCCGCCTCCGCCTTCGCGAGTATTATTGCTTCGCAGAAGGCAGAGACTGCTTCCCATTCCCTCTCGCTCTGTACCATGGCCTGAACCAGGGCCGGGCGCGAGAGGTCGCCGCCACCTATCGCATCCACGAGGATACGCTGGTGCTCTGCCCAAGCGGATCTCCACCGTATGCTCCACCGTGTCCTCTGGGCGATCCGCACAGTGATAACACCCGGGCGTTTCCTCCCACCTGATTTGATGCAGGAACCTCCCGAAACAACCATGTCCGGTGAGGACCTGTGTCAGGAGGAAGGTGAGGACGCCGTGACGCCTCTCCAGCCACTCCTAAAAGAGGGGCACTATCGCCGCAATGGTGGCGTGCCCAGCGCTGGGTTGCGATAGTCGCTGTCTCCATGTCGACATGAGATCCTGCCGGAGCTCCGTCCGCCGTTTCTTTCTTCTTTCTTTCTTTCTTTCAGAGTTTCGCCCCGGCGTTTGGCCTCCTCGTGCCACTCCCAGAGCAGCGCGAGGACCCTGGCCTCCAGATCCCATGGTGACAGTCCGGCAAGGAGGCTCACCGCCTCACAGGAGACCGTGCGATATCCTCGGATGAGCCGAATAGCCATGACCCTTCGGGACGCGTTCAACCGGCGAGCTGGTCGCCGCCTCAGAGAATACGCCCACACCGGTGCCCCGTAAAGGGCCATGGACCGCACGATCCCCGCGTAGAGCCTCAGGCAGGAAGCGTTTGGACCTCCCAGATTGGGCAGGAGCCGCTTCAAAGCAGCACTGGCCCGCTCCAGTCTGGGAGCCAAACGTCGGAATGCGTTTGCGAACACACATAAATAAATTATGGTCGCATTTCGACCAATAGGTGACCAGTGACCACTAGTAACAATAATCCTCCCGACCGAATTTCGATCACAGTGGATGACATAACATAGTGCACAAGGGCGAAGTAGTTGTATACCAGCAGTAGCTGATTTGTAGGGTGTGTGAGGGACGTATTTGCCACTGCTCGGGCTCCTATTTCTGTCTGCAGGGTTTAGACAGAAACAGGAGCCCCGCCCAGCGGGTCCCCGTCGGTTTAGCTTACTTACGACCGTTCGTTAGCACATTGCCCATTGCTTGAAACTTTAATATCTAATAAAAATGTATCAATTATTTTGTAATTTTGTTTCATTATTTTTTTTTATTACGACAGCACTGACATTATTTTAGTATTTTGACATTTCACTTACACATTTTTATTAAGAAGACGTAATAAATAAACAAGAACATTCGTCATCTACCGTGATTTTGTAGTATCCCGAGGGATTTCGTGAAAGAGTATTCTATTCCCTGCGACATAATATACTTACATACATATAAAACCTCACTTTCTAAAACAAAATACCACTATCTATAACTGGCGAGTGTTTTTTTATTTTTATTTTAAACAGCCATTATCCAAAGATTTTTTTTTGCATAAACAAAAGAAAATATGAAAACAGGTCTCAATAGGTCAGAGTCAATCATTAATTTTGTCTATAGGTAATGAAATAAGAATATTACTCAACGAGTTTTATTCCCGACGCATTGCAATAATTCTCATCAATGTTTCGACGTTATTATTATTATTTACATATTAAAATTGCCCAATATTTTAGGAAAATGTTATAAAGTGACAACGACAACACGCACACAAATCTCCTGCCGAGTTGCCATATTTATGTTTTTCATAACGCGAGGCGGTATCTGGACATTTTATAATCGAAGCTCTATTATACCTACATTTCCTTACTAGCTACTCTGCAAGGACATAAGTACAACAGCACACACAATTTTAACAGATTTTTAGGCAAGTAAAAGGTTTCAATCTGCCTGCCTAGCCTTTTCCTAACCACCTTGGTCGGCTTCCAGTCTAACCGGATGCAGCTAAATACCAGTATTTTACATGGAGCAACTGCCTATCTGAACTCCACAACCCAGTTACTGAGTAATACAATACCCCTTGGTAAGATTGGTTGTCAATACTTTAGGCTGACGACACGTAACGACTGTCAAAGATCCACGATTGAGATCCAAGATGGTCACCCATCCATGGAACAATCCCGGCAAGCGTAGCTTAACCTGATGAATCGACCCGTGCGGCTGTTATTACTTTAGCCACGAGCTCCTCCACAAGTAAAAGGTTTTTATAGTAAAAACAAGGCCGTCCGAACATTTGCTTATACAGCTACGCGTTCACCATTACACTCCACCACCACATGTACCGTTGCCGTTGCGACTAGTAAGAACAGCTAATAATAGGCGAGATTTCAAAGAAAAACTTTTGCTATCTATGTCATTGTTTTAAAGAAAACTAAATGTCTCTTACCTTATTATCACCGCGTGCTTTTGAAGAAATATTTTTTCTTATGCATTATAAACATTTCCATTCTAATATGTAAATGAATCTGATAGTCCTCACATTTACATTAATCCTTAAATAATATTTCTTTGCTCAAAATAACGTTGATGACACTCAACGTCACGTCAAGTTATCAACAAAACAAGAAGGAATCATATTATTTGGATTTAAATTCGTGCAGTGTTCCAAAGTCAAAATAGATAGTAAATTCTCTGTTATAAAATAAATGCTAAGCAAAGAGTTTTCACATTTGGTTTTTGTTTTATTTTAAAAGGTACTTTATGACAATGTAAATAGAACTCAAGTTTATTTGTTCATGTTGAAAAAATAGGTAGAGCACTATCTAGCATTTCATTTTTTTTCATTCATTTATGCCAGCCAGCACCGAATACCGATTTATGGCCAGTGCGTATCTTGGATCCTTCAAACAAATTATTGTGTAAGTATTCAAATCTTTATGGTGATTTGACTCATCTAACAAGTGACATTGCCAGTATTTACTTACACAATGGCTCACAATGGCCATTTTTTTTTGGCGGAATTTTCTCAAGTGAAGTTCAGTGGCTGTTTTAATTATTCGCTTATTGATTCCTAGTGGATATTGTGATGTAAAATTGGTGTATTTTCAATAAAATTAATCATTGAAACAGGCGCGATCTCGGTAAAATGCAGCTGAGAAGTTTGCCGAGAAGGCTGACTCGACACATTTGTCGCCAAATACTGCAAAACAACATTAGAAGGTGTTACATCTGCATTCTAATAAAAAAAAATACACTACTAATGACTAGGCAGCATGGTCTCTGACCTTAGCCTGTTCCAAAAGGAACAAAAAAAAATCACAATGGCCAAGAACATTTAAGTTTTCTAATGAGGTTTGCTTACAATGCGGACCCGGTTAGTATTTTAAACTTGTGTCAGTTTAGATTTTATTTGGACTTTGATTCTGCCTAATACATACGATGATTATGTTTTGCAAATAATCGTAGTTGCAATCCAACAGTTAGGTAAGGTTTCTCAGAATCGCAGAAGGTAATACGATATTGGTGAATAGATATCCCGAAGATAAAAAAAAATCTTATCAAAACGTTAAGGTTCCGTATTTATCAGTCAACTCACATTAAATAGCCAACAATTAGAATGTCCTATTGAAAAAAATACCTTTAGCTAAACGATGTGTGCATGAATCCAAGCGTAACATTTTAGGCACGCCACAATTGCGGCGGCAAGGCCCCTCTTTGAGGAGTGACTGAGGAGGCCCCACGGGGTCCTCACCTTCCACCTGACGCAGGTCCTCACCGGACACGGCTGTTTCAGGAGGTTCGTCGTATAACGCGTCGTATAAGGGTGGAAACGCCCGGGTGTTGCGGATCGCCCAAAAAAAAAAAGGTTAATAAACATCGTCGCTTCACGATCTCTAAATGAGAGGGGACTGAAAACTATTCGGCCTGACGAAGAAAATAACATTGTATGAGATTAATTATACTTACATATTTTTATTAATACAATAATCACGATTAAGTTCAAAACACTGCAAAGCGTTCAAACCGTTGAAAAAAAAAGACTTTTCCTTAGATTTTGATTTTACTCCATTTGCGCAAATCCTATCGGATTGCTTAACATAATATATTATTATTACGTACTAGCTTGTACTAGTGGTCGCCGGTGATCGAAATTCGACCACAACTCATTTCAATTTTAAGTTTGAACGTTTATTGTCAAAGACCATAAACATGTTTTTTTTTTATTTTATTATCCCCGAAGGGAAGGCGAAAGTCTTTTGACCATATTGCCTAGTCTTACGTAGTGTATTCATACTTATTTTCCATTAGAATGCAGATGTAACACATTCTAATGTTTTTTGCAGTATTTGGCAACAAATGTGTCGAGTCAGCCTTCTCGGCAAACTTAGCTGAGGTAGTCAATACTATAATAAAATTCTCAGCTCCTTTTTCCCGAGATCGCGCCTGTTTCAATGATTCCTTATATTGTCCATTTGCGTTGAACTTGAGACACAAAACTACACCAATTTTACATCACAATATCCACTAGAAATCAATAAACGAATAATTAAAACAGCCACTGAACTTCACTCGACAAAATCCCGCCAAAAAACTCCATAAACATGAGATGACTGTGAACCATAAACAAAAGAGTAGATACAAATACGTGTCAAACGCATAATAGTGTGTGTAATGTTTTTTTTTTCATTTAATCTATTTCTGTATCAATATCTTTTTAAATACTTCTAGGTAAAACAAAGTCGGGTTAGTTACACCATTTATAACTCAAAAACGGCTGGACCAATTTTTGTGATTTTTTGGATTCGTCTCCTCCCCGAATAGCAGAATAACTAAAGTATTAAAATATCACAAAGGTCTCGAAAAAAAAATAATATGTCAAACATCATTTTCTCATAAATTTTGTATGGAACGGGTTTTTTGATGGTATCTCGAGAACGGACTCCTATATTGATTCGGAGGCGGTATGAAGTTCGCTGGGTCAGCTAGTTATAATTATATAAAAATATTAACTTTCTGCACTCCTTCTCCTTACAAACTATAACTGTGCCCATACTCATCCGGCCGCGTGATTTTCGTAAAAAGGGATGGAAAGTTTTTGCATACTTTTGTATAGAAGATAATTACGAGTACAACTAATTGTTGCACATGACATTAACTTGTGTGAACTGGAATAAAAATATGAGTAGTTTTGATTCTAAGAATCGAATGGATCTGTGTCAGGCCGATTAGATCGGTGTATTTTTCAATCTACCTAAGGCCACGTTTACGGAGACGCGGGCCATCGCGCGTCGCGTGCGGCGTGGCGTCTCGCGGCCCGTCGGACGCTTTTACAGTTGAAGGCTCAATTACACTTTCCGATTTCAAGGGACCCAATTTAGGAAACAGGAAGGTGTAATAACAGTTAGAGTAGTTAGTGTCCGATTTAGTGAGATTGGGAGATACCGATTTAACTTCCTAAATTGTGTACGATTTAGGATAGTGTAATCGCAGCACTACGATTTAAATCTAAGTGTTGCCAATTTAGCAACTTTGTTGCTAGGAATGGGATATTAGTATTTTATATGTGTTTAAATTATAATTAAATTTCTCATTACAAGGTCCTTTTTTCAGAAAAAAAAATCTTAGTCCGCTCTTTTTTTTTTGGTACGCTTCTGGTAGAATCTTATAAATTAATTTAGCGACTTTTGATATTCTGTCTAGCGGCTCGAATTTGTAGGAGTTGGCAACACTGCCAATTTAGGATTCCGATTTAGGAGTCCAATTTAGTGTAGTGTGATCGCTAGCTTCCTACTTCCGAGTTAGATTATTCTTAAATTGTGTCCCTTGGAATCGGAAGGTATAATTGAGCCTTTCCAGACAGGCGGCGCGTGCAGCGGCCTGCATCATCACACGCGCAAACACAAACGGCTTTGTACGATGTTGTTTATAATGAAGATGCGGGGCATAACGCGGCGCGTGCGATGCCGCGGGTGTCGCTACGTTTTACCATGAACGGAGAATTGCAGGAATAGCTGGTCGCAACGCTGCTTGCGCCGTCACGAAAAACGTCGCGTGTGATGCCATCCGCGAGCTACGCCTCCATTTCAAGCAAACACGTGTAAAATTGTTTCTCTTTAAACGCTCTCATACAACGCCATATTAATATGTTTGAATTTAGTGCGGGACGCGTCGCCGAACGCGATGCACGACGCCCCGCGTCTCCGTAAACGAGGCCTAAGTAGTATAAAACAAAGTCACTTTACGGACTTTTCCTAATAAAAAGAGCGCTATACGAAGAAGGTTTGTGCATACGTATTATAATTTTTACTCGTGCGAAGCCGGGCCGAGTCGCTAGTACAAATTCATCAATCAGTAAGATCATTTTGAAATGAATTGCTTGCACAGAATTATTAGTTTTATTTGTTCAGGTTTACGAGCTTGACCTGGACGAAGTCGCAGGCGCAACAGAGTCTGCCAGGGGTAGCGGATAAATTCATAACAGAGTTACCACTCCCCTGGGCACTCAGGCAAGGAAGGAACAGGGGTGGGTTCAGAAAGAGTCTGACACGCCCTCCCACTCCACCCAAAGCGGGAAAAGTCATAGGATGATTTCCCAACCCCAAATAAAAAGGCAACAGAGTCTGCCAGAGTCGCGAGAGTGTTTAAAAGAGTCACCGCAGCCCCTGGCACAGGGAACTGAAGAAACACGGCTGGGTTTTAGTCAGTAAGAGTCTGATACGCCCTCCCACTGGGAGAAGTTATTTGATGATTTCCCACATTAAAAAAAAAAGACAACAGCTAGTTCAAAATAAATGAGTAAAGAAAAAACTTTTTACAAAAAATACAACCAACTTCTAAAAATTGCAAAATAATTTTAATTTCGGAAGTCGGTGTTTGTATTTTTTTGTTTCTTCGTTATTTGATACCGACTTCCGACATTAAAATCATTTTGCAATTTTTAGAAGGTGGTTGTATTTTTGTAAAAAAGTTTTTAAACTTTCACTTTTTAGTTGTTATACCCCAGAAGTAAAACTAAATATTAAAGTTATGCCCGAATGGATAACCCTAATAACATGGAATTTGTACATTTGGAGACAACCGAAACGTCATCTGTGTTTACATATTTTTTGTTTATTTTGATTTTTTCAAAAAGTTTTGATTCAAATTCGATAAAATTTATGTGGGACCACCTCTGAAGTACGCCCTACCAAACAAAAAAAGAATCATCAAAATCTATTCACAAATGGCGGAGATATCTCGTAACAAACATAAAAAAAAAACATACTGACGAATTGAGAACCTCCTCTTTTTTGAAGTCGGTTAAAAATGACTTACCTTATTATATTCTAGGTGAACATCTAGCCGTATCTAGGATTCATTGAAAAAAGAACGTATTATTTTTGTAAACTTAAATGTGAGGATCCGTCCACTTTAAAAAAGAAATCTTGTACCACCCAACTGTAATGTTGCCAGACACAAATTAAATGAGTGAATGACTAAATGTATAATTTTATAACGTGTAGGTAGGTCATAGAATTATGATTACCAATGCAGTTTTCGTTTTAATGCGCGTGTTTGACATTGCAGTTTTGTGTAATACTGAATCGCTGACGCACCTATCTTTAATTTTGTGTAATGGCAGTTTGTCGGAAGTAATTTTTTTTTTACTAGGCACAACAGTTTATCTGTTAGCTTTTTACAGCCATACCAATCTGTTTTGAAATCTGTAGATAAGTAATTTACCGAATTTCCTAAGGGTGTGACACTCCAAGAAAGGACGGTTTAGGATTTTCTTTTTTTTTGGGTTTAAAATTCGGTCGCCTTTTTTTTTTTTCTGGGGTTGGAAAATATCCAATGACATCTCCCGCTCTGGGTGGAGCGGGAGGGCTGTCAGACTCTTACTGACTAAAACCCACCCCTGTTCCTTCCCTGCCTGAGTGCCCAGGGGAGCTCTGTAACTGTGTTACGAATTTATCCGCTACCCCTAGGCATGTAATTCGGTCGCCTGAATTCGAGGATTCTGTCACTGTGGAGGGAGTCAAGAGGATTTGTCTCAAGCGCCTCCAATCAATTTTAGCTGACGGAGCTGTGTCAAAATATATAAATGTATTTTAAATTGATAACTCATTATCTAACGCTTGAAACGGAGCGGCAATTTCATTTCTTACGTTTTTTAAGTTGCGTCTGTCAAAATGCGAAAAATGAATTTTAAGGCTGCCATTTTTTGACATTGACAGTGACAGATAATTATATGCTCGACTCGCGTCATTCCGCTGCTTTCGAGTTCCGAGTTTACGTGAATGTGCTCCTTACGACTTTGCTGGATAATAAAAGTTAACATTTTGGAATTTTATTGGGCGCAAGAGCGAGCGAAGCGAGCTCGGGACTTGGGGCATCCCGAATCGGACAGGTTAGGCTAGAAGGGAACGGCAGGGTCCAGTGAGCGAGCGAACAGACCCTGCCATCGCCTTCGTTTTTATATTCTTCTATACCATTCAGCAGTAGCAGCCCCACGAAGTGAGCCTCCGTCGACGACCTCCAACTTAATACAAAACCATACTGGGGCTCCGGGGCTTCCGTGGGGCAACTACAGCGGAGGACAATGGTGGGGGGCGACTCTACACCACCATATTCGGGCGATCGAATTCAATACCTTACCCGGGTTTTTTTTATATTTTTTTTGTCTGGCAGGAGCATCTGGCAAGACTTTCTACTACCTTCCTATTTTTTTTGGTCCTCCCATAGGTACTATTCATAACCAGTGCAACTTCTGAGAGTTAGAATCAATATAATTAAACAGGGTAAAATTTTCAAGTGGGTGTGGATGGTCGAATCCGAATTATGAGGAATACCAAAAAATACTCAAAGGAGGAAAAACCATATTCTTATCAGGAATCGAATCCGTAGACAGAGTTTTTAAACATTTCGAGAAATGAGTTAATTCCTCTAAAACCCTTCAGATTGTGGTACTCTATGATGGTTTCGCTTTTGAGAAGCAGGTCTCAAAAGTTCAAATTCTTTATACATAAAGTAGTCTTATTATAAAATGAAATAAAAAAAAAAAACAAAAAAAAAGTAAGAAATAAAAAAAATTACGTATCAAAAAACCCGACCGCAAAAAACGACAGTAGTTCCAAACAAGTTACTTTTCAAGCAGTCTGATGCAGTTTGTGGCATTTATATTAGTTTTATCACAGATTTCACGACACCAATTGCATCAGACTGCTTAAAAAGTGACTAGTTTGGCACTTTTTTGACGTTTCTTGCGGTCGGGTTTTTTGACACAAGTAATTTTTTTTATTCGTACATTTTAGTGAGTTACATTTCTGGAATCCACTCCTCGAGCCCTTTGTTTTGATACCCCACATGACTATTTCACAAAATAATACGACGTCACTTACCTAGCCGCGGCCGACATCTTTTCAAAATTTATATAGCCTATGTCACTACGGCGGTCAAAACAAATCTAAAGATACCTCATTTGTTGAAATCCATCCAGCAGATCAGGCTATAGGGTGTGCCAAAGAAATAGCCATACACACATACATACTCTCGAAAAACAAAACCCTCCTTCTGAGGCAGTCGGGTAACAATGAAGAAACAACGTTATCATTGATACCGGTTTCCGCCATCTTTGTTTCAAAGACAAAGCCTTTTATACCTCCACAATATTTAAAACTTAACTTCAAAGCGCAAAAGCGGCCTAGTTTTAGCGATAACAAGTACCTAAGAAATAAACCAAACGCTATCTGAAACTGTCAATAAATTCAGTATGATGGACTCGTAAAGATAAGCGGCCCTACTGTCTACTCCAAAAGCTAGTGACTGTAAAATAGTAGGTAGGTACAGGATGTTAGAAAACTAAACAATAAAAAAAAACATTTTTTTACCTGGCTGCGCGACGCAAGGAAGAGTAATGTGTTTAACAGCCTATGTATGTATCCGGGCCTGAGTCGACGGCGACGGCGCGTAGTATTCCACGCGCGCCTCAAAGAGATGATTTTCAGGCACCACTGACGGGGCCCATCGTGGCCGGTGCCTGCATGCCTAGGGGTAGCAGATAAATTCTGAAAATGAGTTACCGCACCCCTGGGCACTCAGGCAGGGAAGGAACAGGGGTGGGCTTTAGTCTGTAAGAGTCTGACACGCCCTCCCGATCCACCCAGAGCGGGAGAAATCATTGGATGATTTCCAACCCCCACCCAAAAACAAATAAAAAAAAGCCTATGTATGTATGTTTGTTCCTTTATGGCACTATAGAGACCAAACGCGTGGGCTGATTTTGATAATCCTAACACCAATTGATGCGTCTTAATCTTGCGAGTGTTACTAAAGAAATGACAGTAATCAAAATACGAGTACAATATGGCGACCATCAGACGCAATATTGTGAAAAAGAAAAAAATTAAAGTCGACTATCAAAATAAAGGGTTCGAAGAGGCGATTCCAAAAATATAACTCACTAAATTGTGGAAAATAAAAATAATTAATATTTTCAAAAAACCCGACTGTTAAAAACAATTAAAATGTTCAAACAAGTCGCTTTTCAAGCAGTCTGATGCAGTTGGTTGTGGTTATTTTAGTTCAATTATTGATTTCATACCACCATCTGCATCAGACTGCTTGATAAAAAACTTTTTACAAAAAAAATACTACCGACTTCTATAAATAATACTAAAAAATGCAAAATAACTTTAATTTCGGAAGTCGGTGTTTCTAGTTTGGTTTCTTCGTTATTTGACACCGACTTCCGAAATTAAAGTTATTTTGCATTTTTTAGTATTATTTATAGAAGTCGGTTGTATTTTTTTTGTAAAAAGTTTTTTATTTTTCACTTTTTAGTTGTTTTACCCCATTCTAAAACTAAATTAATAGTAAAGTCATGCCCGAATTGATAGCCCCAAAAATAGGGAATTTGAACGTAGTTGGTGAAATTAGGGTGTATCAGGGTGAACTGACAAATCTGTATACCCCTTCAGAGCGCATCAGCCTGATGTAATGTTGTGAAATGGTGAAAACAATATACAGACACGCGATTGCAGCAATTCTGGAAGGTCTGCTATCATTTATTGAAGAGTTCCATTGTGTATCTCCGAAGTTCTTCGTCAAATCTTCACCAAATTAAAATGGGACCAAATGTGAAGCAACAGCTTTCAAATAAAAAAAAAATCTTCAAAATCGGTTCACGTAGTAAGAAGTTATGAGGTAACACACATAAAAAAAAAAAAAAAAGTACAGCCGAATTGAGAACTTCCTCCTTTTTTTGAAGTCGGTTAAAAAGTGACTTGTTTGGAACATTTTAGTTTTTTTTTTACAGTCGGGTTTGTTGAAAATATTTTTTTTTTAACTAGCTTTTAAAGTCATACACAGAATTACGTGTCCGTGCTGTTAGTCGTTGAAGAGTTTTTTTATCTGGAGCTAATCCTGAATGTCGAAGAACATGGCAAGTTTGCTTGTAAAAAGGTTTTTATGACTTCACACGGTTTGTGCACTTCGCCAATATCACTTTTATCACATGGCATTAATGCTCAATATATAACTATTTGACTAGGCATTTAATGCGCTATTAACTACCAATGACCTTGAGTGGTTAGCTTGCATGTTCTGTTCTGAGCTCACATAACGCGTCGTACGTCCACCCAGTAATAGGACTCGCCCAGCAAGGATTGCTGTCCGAAATAAGACGCATTATTAATTTATTACACATAAAACAATAGGTATTAAACTAAAACAATTATACTAAATTATAAATAATTAAATGATCTTTAAAATTATGAAGGTCTCATTAAAACAAGCTTTATTGTTTTTGCGTGATTCTCAATTTTTATCCGCCTTATTACAATTAAAACACATAGTGTAATTAATTTGTAAAGTTATGTATTTTACAAATTAATTACACTATGTTTATAAAAATATAATTTCAAATATTCTCAGATCAAATTACGACAGAAATTGTCTAGAGTAACATATATTTTTTTCAAAGAAATAAAACTAGTCGTTTAGACGTGATGTTCAAGTAAAAACCATTAAAATTCGTATAGCTGCGCCTTAAGTTAAATCTTCCGATTTGTAATATGTACGGTAACTTTGTTTCGCATTAGAATAGGGAACTAACACTTACTTATATTTTTGCAGTTTTGGCAGCAATAGCAAATGTATCGAGTCAGCGAACTGAGGTAGACAATTTTACAATAAAATTCTCAGCTGCATTTTACTGAGATCGCGCCTTTTTCAATTATTTTATGTACTGTCCAGTTGCACAGTGACACTTGAGACACAAAACTACACCAATTTTACTTCACAATATCCACTAGGAATCAATTTATGAATGATTAAAACGGCCACTGAACTTCACACGATAAAAGCCCGCCAAAAACATCCAAGAAAACCGGTTTATTATAACAGTTCTCCGCATCATTACAGGATAATCCGCCATATTGTGTTTATAGTCTAAAGATGAGCGCGCGAAACAGAAGGTTCTTTTATCTGTCCACACGCCATTCACGGTGTCAGATCGCAATTACGATAGCAAATGTACGGCAAGTGACGTGAAAGGGACCATTCAAAGAACGTGCACTATAAAAAACCTACGTAGTTTTTGTTTTTTAAACGTCCTCCTTTAGAAATGACGAGGGAAACGACCCAAGCAGCCTTATTTTTGCTTCAGAATTGGAACAGCGGTAATGTCCTTGTATGTTCTGAATTCAAAATTACGCATGTATTGATAGGTTGGTTTCAAAATTCTGTTGCAGGTAAATCTATGAAGGTTTTTGGCGGGATTTTTTCTAGAGAAGTTCAGTGTTTGTTTTAATTATTAGAAAACTTATTCCTAGACAATACTGTTACGAGCTGGGTATGGGATAAATTATTTTACACCAATTAATTTACTAAATATCCTTTATTAACTCAACAACTTATAAACACAAACACTAATTCGCTAATAATCACTATTCTCTTCGTAATCGCTTGTATTCGCATCCGTAGTCGAAATCAGACTGACTCACTCGCCCGCCGTCCGGCCTATTTATACGGTCATGGAAGTTTCCAGAACATTGTCGAACTATCCTATACTGGAATATTCTAGAAACATCTATGAACTTCTATACAGTACCACAATGGAATGTTCTCGAACCTAGTGGAAACTTCTGGAAACTTCGACCACATTCTCGAACGTTCCAGAGTAATACGGTCGACGTAACACTGCCCCCTCCTTAGACATGCTCGTCCCGAGCATCATTAGTCCCATAGTATCGCGCCAAACGGTCTACATGGACAATCTTAGGCGCACCTCGTGGACCCTTCTGTATTCGGTAGGTGACATCGTTGATCCTGGTCACGATTCGGTATGGTCCATCCCATTTTGCTTGCAATTTGGGAGACTTCCCTTTGCTGCGCACTGGGTTATGCAACCACACCAGTGAACTTTCGTCAAAACCTCTATGGTTTGCCTTCCGGTCGTATCGGGTCTTCATCTTATCAGACATTTGTTGGCCGGATTGTCTGATATGCTCATATACATCATTCAACTTGTTACGCAAGTCATTCGCATAATCGGTTACACTGCGTGGGGCATCAGGGGGGGTTCCGGTGATTAAATCTGCAGGCAACCGTAATTTCCTTCCAAGGTTCGCGAAGGCTGGTGTCACAGTCGTACTTTCGTGAACTGCACTACGGTAGGACAGAAGAAATGGCTGTATGTGCTTGTCCCAATCCCTTTGCCTGCTTTCCACAACTTTTGCCAGATATCTCTCCAACGTTTGGTTGAAACGTTCTACCATTCCATCAGATTGCGGATGGTAAGAAGTGGTTCTGGTCTTGTGAGTACCCATCAGTCGACAAGTCTCCTGGAAAACTTGTGATTCAAAATTCCTCCCTTGGTCGCTGTGAATTTCCAAGGGTACTCCAAAACGACAAAACACTTCCTGAACCAATTTATCTGCGACTGTTGTTGCTTCTTGGTTGGGAATGGCGAAGACTTCTGGCCACTTTGTGAAGTAATCCATGACAACCATGAAGTACTTGTTTCCGTTTTCACTTTCCGGAAATGGTCCTGCAACGTCTAGTGCTATCCGTTCCCAGGGGGCTCCCACGTTGTATAATTGTAAAGCACCTCTGCTGCGTGTCTGGGGTCCTTTCACAGCCGCACAACTGGTACATTTGCGGCACCAGTCCTCAACATCCTCTCGACAGTGAATCCAGTAAAACCGCTCTCGTATCTTCAGTAGAGTTCTTTTTACCCCCATATGTCCTCCTGAACATCCATCATGGTAGAGCCGTAAAACATCCGGTACTTTGGCTTTGGGGACAACAATTTGTAGATGACAGTTGTCTCCTCGGGCGTTTTCCCATTTACGGCACAAGACTTCATCCTGGATAACCAAGCTGTTCCATTGTGCCCAATAGCTCTTTGTGATGGAACTTAACGCCGCAACATCACTCCACTTGGGCTTCGGAGCACCAGCTTTAATCCACTCAAAGATCGGTTTGAGGTCCGTGTCATTTTTCTGAGCAAGCTGTAGGGTTTCCTTCCATTCATTGCTGAGATCCATTCTTAGCATCCTCACGGGAACTACTTCCTTAGTCTCTTGCTTGGTACAATGCTTACAGTCTTCAGGGCAAGGTCTTCTAGACAGTGCATCTGCGTTACCGTGAGTTCTCCCACTACGATGTTCCGTTACGAAGTCAAACTCTTGTAGTAGTTCGATCCATCTTGCCACTTGTCCCTCTGGATTCTTGAACTGCAATAGCCACTTTAATGCAGCGTGGTCAGTTCGCAATTGGAATTTCCGTCCCAGCAAATATTTACTGAAGTGTTGCAATGTCCTTACTACTGCGAGTAGCTCCCGTCTCGTGACGCAGTAATTTCTTTCTGGTTTGGATAAAGATTTGCTGTAGTAAGCTATAACAACTTCTTGGTTTCCTTTCCGTTGAGACAACACGCCTCCAATTCCAGTATTACTTGCGTCTGTGTCAACTATGAAGTAATTTTCAGTGTCAGGATATCCCAGAATAGGTGTATTGCACAGACGTTTCTTTAATTCCCGGAATGCGATGTCACAATTCTCGTCCCAACAGAACTGTTGCTTCTCCTCAGTGAGTTTGTGTAAAGGTTTTGCAATGTCGGCAAAATTCTTGACAAACCGCCGATAGTAGGAGCACAAACCCAGAAATGCTCTGACCTGCGTCTTGTCTTTCGGAACTGGCCAATCCTTGACGGCGACGATTTTCTCCGGATCTGTCTGAACACCTTCCTCCGAAACTATGTGTCCTAAAAAGTTCACTTGTCGTCTGAAAAATGAGCACTTTTTCGGACTTAATTTAAGATTTGCCGTCCGGATTTTTGACAGCACTCGATTGAGATTTTGAAGGTGATCTTCAAATGTACGGCCCACGATAATAATGTCGTCTAAATAGACAAGACATGCGTCTCCGATCAACCCGGCAAGTATTTGCTCCATTAGCCTTTCAAACGTCGCAGGAGCATTGCACAATCCGAATGGCATAACTTTAAACTGCCATAGCCCCTTTCCTGTTGAAAATGCAGTTTTCTCCTTATCCTTAGGGTCTATTTCCACTTGCCAGTAGCCACTTTTCAAGTCTAGCGTGGTAAACCACCTCATTCCAGTCAGTGTATCCAATGTGTCGTCGATCCTAGGCAGTGGGTAACTGTCCTTTTTCGTGACGTCGTTCAATCGTCGATAGTCCACACAAAAGCGCGTGTTGCCGTCCTTTTTCTTCACCAGGACCACAGGAGAACACCATGGACTCGATGAAGGCTCTATAACACCATCCTTGACCATACCCTCAATCATCATTTCCACTTCCTTTTCACGTGCAACCGGCAGTCTTCTTGGTCGTTGACGGATTGGTAACTCGTTGCCAGTATTAATTTTGTGCTGAACCAGTCCTGTTCTTCCTATGTCAGCATCATTTGTAGAGAAAGAGTCGGCGTACTGAAGTAACATCTTCTTAGCTTTATCCATTTCTACTTCCGTTAAATCGCAGTTTTCTAAAAGTGTTGACACGTCAAATTTCAGGCGGAAAACTTTTCCTGATGGTACACCTTCCATGAAGATTTCCTCTGTACCACACTTCAATACTCCTTGATCAACGTCGATCTCACAACGATGTTTCCGCATGAAGTCTAATCCCAGGATGCAATCGTCCACTATGTCGGCCACGATGACATTATGCCGATAGAATTTGTTACCTAATTTTAACTCCACCTCCTTTCTGCCTCGGACGATTATGTGCTGACCGGTAGCTGTCAGTAATTGTATACGGTCGTGGTTATTGAAGAAGTCCCCAAGGAACCGACTTGCTAGATGAGAATTGACGACCGTGTGAGAAGCTCCAGTATCCAACGTAAATTTGCATGGTTTTCCGTTGACTTCGCCTTTGATGATCAGGCTGTTTCCGTCATGGGCCTGTGAGATCGAGATCCTCGGGGCTCTTTCAATACCAGCCAGCACCCGCCCCTCAGTCCTGGCGTTTACTCGTTTCCCTGCTGTTGCTGGGCAGTTGTATCAGTCGCCCTATCTTGCTGGGATTGATTTTCTCTCAGTGTGCTTCGCTTTGGACAGCTTGACCGAAGATGACCCCTTTCTCCACAAGTGTAACACCTAGGGCTATACCCTTGCGGACGATCGCGTACAGGTGATGCCACAACCTCCCTGATACGGTGTGTTCGATGGTCTTGCCTCACTGCCTCTACTTCCAAGGCATGGGCCAAGGCGTCCTTCAGTTTCTCATGATGCCCAAGTCTTACAGCGGCTCTAACTTCCAAGTCACGTATTCCGTCGATGAACGCCTGTACCAGATTGCCATTGATGAGTGCAGGGGCGGACTGGTATGCTTTCCGAACCAACTTTTCAACTTCCAAGGCCCACTGCTGTAGGTTCTCGGCACTACGTTGAACGCGATCTCTTAACTTAGCGCGAAATACGTGCTCCAAGTGCGCGTCGCCATATCTGGACTCTAACGCTTCCAGCAGCTGCTCGTAGGTCACATCCTTGCCAAGAGCCTCAAGTATGGTTAGGGCCTGGTCTCGGAGGCCTAAGGTGAGCGCGGTCATAGCTTGGTCTTTGGTCCACCCATTCGCTTTCATAACGGCCTCAAATTGAATTTTGTAGGCCGACCATGAAGATGTTCCGTCGAATGGTGGCACCTTAAATCCACGTGCCGAAGGTGCAGCAACCACTGAAGGCACAACCCCGTCTCCAGCCCTAAGTTCACCTAAAGCCTTCTTCACCCCGGCAATCTGAACTTCAGCTTCTGAGATGCGGTTCTCATGCTGGTGAACCTGCTCCTTCATCACCTTGAACTCTTTGCCAAGTGTTGAGTGAAGGTCTTTAATGAGGAGCATCTGCTCTTCTTGGCGTCGGGCCTGTAACTCTTCTTGGCGGCGGGCCTGCTCTTCTTGGCGGCGGGCCTGTTCTTCTTGGCGGCGGGCCTGCTCTTCTTTATCTTGATGAAGCTTCTCCTCCAACCGACGGACCTGTTCTTCTTGACGGCAAGCCTGTTCCTGCAACAGCGCCATTAGCGCAGACAAGTCTGGCACCGCTGGTGCTGAAGAAACTCCACATGGGCTAGCGACTGGCTCTGTCGTAGGCTGAACACCACCCGGCGTCTGTATCGGAGAATCTCCAAACCGCCTCTGATCCATGTCTTGCTGCCGTTGACTCCTTGTACGAATACCGTCCGTGTCGTCCTTTGGTAAAATTGGCATAATTTATCCCTCACTTCTGACACCAATTTGTTACGAGCTGGGTATGGGATAAATTATTTTACACCAATTAATTTACTAAATATCCTTTATTAACTCAACAACTTATAAACACAAACACTAATTCGCTAATAATCACTATTCTCTTCGTAATCGCTTGTATTCGCATCCGTAGTCGAAATCAGACTGACTCACTCGCCCGCCGTCCGGCCTATTTATACGGTCATGGAAGTTTCCAGAACATTGTCGAACTATCCTATACTGGAATATTCTAGAAACATCTATGAACTTCTATACAGTACCACAATGGAATGTTCTCGAACCTAGTGGAAACTTCTGGAAACTTCGACCACATTCTCGAACGTTCCAGAGTAATACGGTCGACGTAACAATACTAAGATCACCACCTAATATCCGCGATTCTAAAACTGTCTACCAATTCAAGAAGCAAGTCAAAGAGTGTTACCTCTCCACCATTCCGTGATTATATTTATTATTGATATTTATTTTATAATATTTAATTATGTACTTTGGTTTATTGTAAAGTTAGGTATATTTTATGTATGAATTATTTATTTATTTATGTATTCTAGTCTATTTTATGTTTCAATATCTATTTATACACACTGTGTCTACATTTCTCAACCAACTTTCCAGTCGCAGGTCTGCTGGAAGAAATTTCTTTTGAAATAAGCAGCACCTTTGTGCTCTTCTATCTGTATTTGTTCGTTTTTCTCTGTAAGTGTTTTTGTGTGTGCATAAATAAATAAATAAATAAATAAAATAAATAAATAAGATCTGAAATTAGAGAAATTCCTACGTGTCTACTCAACTGGACAATTCCTGGCATCGCGCGATGTTGGTAAAAAGGAGCTGAGAATTTTTTTATGCCAATGGTGCCGATTCTCTTAACAATAACTAAACTAAAATTAGAGAATCGCTGTCTTTTACTAAAAGGCAGTGCGAGAAAAGGACGGCTTTAGCTATGAACTAAGTTAGAGATGTCGAACTAGTTTACGCCTTGCGCATCACCGTGTTTTTAATCGACATGTTTTTACGTGTACACTTAATTTGTTTGGAAATATTAGTTCAACTAAATTTGACAGCTCTAATTTACGTCCGTCTCTTTCTTGTTTTATTAGAGAGAAAAAGATAGGAATAGCTTAAACTAAGTTTAGTTCGTACAAAACAGAATCCGCACCATTGACTGCCTCAGCGAAGATTGCCGAGAAGGCTAACTCGATCCATTTGCTGACAAATACTGTTAAAAAAAGTATGTGTTACATCCGCATTGTATAGCATAACAAAGTGACTTTATCAAAAAAATAAAGACAAACTTGAAACTGGCTAATTTATATTATAGGTACCTACTGTTTTTATCTTAAATAAACTAAGTTTTTAACCGACTTCGAAAAAGGAAGAGGTTCTATGTTTGACTGTATGTATATTTTTTTATGTATGTCCACCGATTTCTTTGTCAGCTGTCGACCGATTTCCAAAATTCTTTTTTTATCCGAAAGAATATACTCCCGAAGTGGTCCCATATAAATTATATCGAAATTGCTTAAATTTATTTTGAAAAAACTGAACAAAAACGAAAAATATGTGTACATATATAGATGACATTTTGGTTTCCTCCAATTACGAGTATGTTTAAATTCCACGTTCCATGTTATTGCGGTTTTGAGTTCTGCGGTATAACAACTAAAAATTAAAAATAAAAAACTTTTTTCCAAAAAAAACAACCGACTTTCAAAAATGAAAATAAGTAAGTACAATAAAAATTTAAAAATAACTTTAGTTCGCAAGTCGGTGTCAAATAACGAAAAAATAAAATACAAATACCGATGTATTTTCTTTTTTGGAAAAAAGTTTTTATTAGCTTTCATCTGGCCTAAATAATTACGTAGATATTTTTTTTGCAACAGCAAAGCTATATAATAAACGTTTTGAAGACTGGCTAACATAGTGCACCATAGACACGAACTACTGTGTGCTAAATTGCGTACAGACGCAATGCTCATTATGAGTCTATTCGCGGAAACCGGTCGATTTCCAATCATTCGGATGATTTAATTGGATACAGTGCCCACACTGGTCTGCCTATCATTATATTAGGGGATGAACATATAGCAATAAATTAAAGCTTTGATTATTCCCGTTACAAGTATGTGTGATAGTAGCAAAGTTTATTAAAAATATAGGCCTTACTAATAAAAAAACCGGCCAAGAGCGAGTCGGAGTCACACGCATAGGGTTCCGAGAAAATCACTTTTTTTTTTCATGTCTTTTTTATAAACTATTTACTTCTATTAAGTTTTCCTGTAATCTCTAAAAGTAAGGAACTAAAGTACGGCCAACGAGAAGCGATACCAAATGTAAACAAAACCCATGCGAAAATGGGCGATAAAATGGCCGCCCGAATGTTGGCGAACCCGTCTTAACGTTGTCATGTTTTTGCCGGGAGAACGAGACATTACGACAAAGGCACAAGATGGAAAGAGATAAATATTAGATTGTCAACGCCACAGTTGTTCTTTAGGTTAATGACCTTTCGTATCGCTGATTTTATTTTAGTCACCTGGGGCTTCTAATAAGCCCTTTCATTTGACATGTAGCACGGTACAGTTTGGATTTTTTTTTTTAATATTTTGATTTGCATTTCTCAACTTAATCGGTCTAGTAGATTCGGAGAAAATTGACTGAACACAGACGGACATACACAGACAGACAGACACACGAGAGATCCTATAAGGGTTCCGTTTATCAATCGGACTTTCGGAACCCTAAAAGTTTAAACATCCAAATGTGCTTTCACCTGCACCATCGATGATCTGAACACGGCCTCTGATGCCGCTATAAACGTGGCCACTTGTTGGGCCCAAACAATATTACTATGTGAATGTACTCGCACCACGACACGAGAAGAATAATAATGAAGAGATTTTAACACTGATTACCAGATTCTTATGGCGCAGTTATACGACTACTAATGGTTTTTAATTGAACATGACGTCTAAACGACTAGTCTCTGAAAAAAGTAGGTCTTTAAATAAAATATATGTTACTCTAGACAATTTCCGTCGTAATTCGGAATGTGAACATTTGAAATTATTTTTTTATGACATAAGTAGTGTAATTAATTTGTAAAATAATGTCGTAACGCGGCTAAAAATTGAGAATCACGCAGAAACTATAAAGCGTATTTTTATGAAATCTTCATCATTATAAAGATCATTTAATTATTTATATCCTAGTATACGTGTTTTAGTATAATACTTGTTATTTTATGTATAATAAATTAATAATGCGTCTAATTTCGGACAGCGCTCCTTGATGGGCGAGTCCTATTCGTCGCGACGACGCGTTACGTGAGCTCAGCACAGAACACGCACGCTAACTACTCAAGGTCATTGGCAGTTAATAGCGCCTTAATTCAAGTTTTTATGTCCGGGAGAAGGATAGACGTAGTAATTAGTGTTGCCACCTTTTTTTTAAGACAAATAGGGTATATTTACTTTCTAAGGTTAAAAACTAAAGTACTTTATCTGAATTCTGAGAATTAAGTATTATTTATTTTTTGCACTACAATTATTTTCCACACTTTTTTTTGTTTGTTCTGGCAACATCTAACAAATATTTGTTACTGAAGAATAAATAGTTATTTTTTTACAACTGGTGCTTATAGCACATGAATCCTCCTAGTTTAAGCCCAGTTGAACATGTTTTGTATTTTGCCACTAAGCCTTATTTTAAGCTCATTGTGAATAGGTTTAGGTCATGAACAAATAAATATTGTTTTTTGTTTATTTAAGAAAATTCCATTTCTGTGCCGAGTGTCATCCTGAATTTCGACAGTTAATTATTTCGACATGGTCCCAATTTCGAATTACAATAGTTCGACTACTTATTGCTTCGACAGAACATATATTCGACTAGCATTAGTCGAGACAGAACATACTTCGACAACACACACCTTCGAAGAACAAAACACACTAGTTCGACGCGGATCTCTATTTCGACGGATCATACCTTCGACATAATACCTACTGCTCTGAAATGTGACAATAATAATTGAATTTCACTTTATGGTTTTAGGTACAAAATAAAAACATAAATAATTATCAATTATGTTTTTAATTATAACCAGTAACAAATCATTGTACAATTTAATAATTTCTTCAGATAATTTAAATCGTAACATAATTTAATAAGTCATCTTGATTATTTATTAGACCTGACAATGGAGAAGTCATTGGATGATTTACACACCATTAAAAAAAAAAAATTGACGTGACAATGACAATCATGTCCAAGTTTCATCCGTTCAGCCCGTCTGGTGTGGTGGAGTAACAAACATCCACCCATCCAAACTTTCGCATAATATTAGGGGGATATAAGTAGGAAGTAGGATTATGTAAATGTAATATTAGTAGGATATAAGTAGGAAGTAGGATTATGTAAATGTAATATTAGTAGGATATAAGTAGGAAGTAGGATTATGTAAATGCGAAAGTAACTATGTCAGTCTGTCCGTGTGCAAAGAGCTTAAGGTATTTTTACGTTGTTGAAACAGGACTCAAAGTGTTTCGTATCCAAAGTAGTAAGCAAAAGTACCAAAAACGGCCGTTTTTGACATTTTTGCTTACTATTTTGGATACGAAAGACTTTGAGTCCTGTTTTAACAACATAAAAATACCTTATCCTATTTATAACAAACGCAACATAGGATTCTTTAATCTTTATTTTCTATGCTAAGATACGAATTTTTATTCAATGAGGGCGCCACTTACAGGGAAGTAGGCCCTAGCAATTGGCTGCTGCGCTGCGCGTTGCGGGTTCGATACCCGCACGGAACAAATATTTGTATGGCAGATAGCGGTTCCGGGTCTGGGTGTCTTGTGTATGTGAGTTTACATGTTTGAGAACGCACCCACGACACAGGAGCCTAGTGAGGGCCGACGTTTAAAAAAAAAAAAATACTATTTTCTTTGGGGCGATTTCCGACTTATACCTTGTACGCAAATAATGAACTAACTATCAGTTTTCTGTTTGAAGTTTCGGCATTTTTGTCTTTCAAAATAGTTTTAAAAAAAATAGGCAGTCATGGGGACTGCGGACAGAAGTGAAAACTGTGTGCTACGCGTCGTAGCACTCGTAGCGGTGTCGGTGTTGCGCGAGTTCAATAGTTTTTGCCCATCTCAAAAATGCTAAGAAGTTTTCACTTCAAAAATAAAAAGTCATTGACTATGAAGTTACTAAGTGAAAAAAAGGAAATTATTTGCCAGATAGTGTGACTTACACTTATCACAGGATGGGGAAGTAGGCCACCAAAACCACAGTACTTGTTTTTTTTTGTAGTAGCCTATCGTGTCCAGCTGCAGGGCAAATTCACTTCGAACCAGCAATCAATCAATTCAATAAATGGGTATTAAATACTAGCGTACAGATGCCTCATCCCATACAAAGAAACGGTACCGCCGTAACTACGGGTTTTCGACTTGGACAAGCAACTTTTGTTCTCTGTTTGGGCCCGTCCTTTACACCTCGCTAGATGGTGTTAGCAGCGACGGCTTGCAAGTTGAATGAATTTACATAAAGTCTTAACAATATTTTCTCACACATTGAGGAATTACTTTAAGTATAATATTTTTGGCACTTCATAAGAGTTTTAATGTTTCAAAATGTGTCAATATACAAATTTTAAGATCAGCACCATCTATTGGCACAAGAAATATAATAATTTATGTAATAATTAGGATTAATTCCAATAAACATCTAAATTTGAATAAGGAGCCAACAATTAATATTCAACAATTTTATGCTTAGGGTAGTTTATTAAATAAGAAAATACAGTTATTACCATATTTTTTTTAAAAATATTAATGTTACTTAAACACTATGAAATCGATGCTTAATACGCCATCTATTGACATTTATTTGAACTAAATTTTCTTTGTTCGAGATGAGACCCCGTGCCACAATTGAATTCAGGAACAACAAACACTATTATAAACTAGTTTGACTTCTTAGTTTGGTCATGAATAAGCACTATATTGTCACCAACATCAACGACTCTCTTACACAAAGGTGAGTCTTAAACTAAATAAACGTATTTAACCTAATATTAAGTGATGGCAACACTCGCAATGCTGCTCTTGTTTATGGTCCCATGCTACTTGAGCTTATCTAATGTTTATGTCTGGGCTTCATATTATATCGCAGCGCAAGCACTCCGTCTCACAGGCAGAGAGACGACCACCGAGTTTATTCAAAAAAAAGGTTTGGGGAACATATTAATTGTGCGCACAGCTAAGGAGGGGAGGTCCCTGCCAGAGTCTGTGTTTCCTGATAGCTACAACCTGGGAGTCTTTAAGTCGAGAGTGAACAGGTTACTTCTAGGCAAGCGTGCTCCATCTTCGACCACATCATCGCTTACCATCAGGTGAGATAGTGGTCAAACGCGAGCCTATCAATGATAAAAACTGGCCAAGTGCGTGTCGGATTTCGCACATTAAGGGTTCCGTACCAAATATTGGTATTTGTTAGTAAAGTATTCGTTATAATAAACATTGGGAATTAATTAACACAAAGTAAAGCGCCTACCTGGGTTTGAACTCACGACCTACAACTTGGTAAGTCGCGGCCGTTACCACTGGGCCACCACTGCTCTAACCACGGCATTTTCTATTCCGTGGCTCCAAGAATTACCCTTTACATTTTGATAATTTCTCTAATGTTTATAATCTTAAATATTGACCTTTAATTAATTTTAAGGTGCAGCGCAGACGACAGACTATCCGTGACGCACTTTTTAGTCTGTGAAAATAGAACCTATTCAATTATATGCAGTAACGCACACGACGCGCAAAAAGTTCGGCGCACAAAAAATCCGTGTAATTCGGGCAGACCGCACCGCGCCGCGCTGCGTCGCTCGGCACAAAAAGTGTGTGAAACAAATTGAACGTTTGCTTCAACGCGCGCTAGCGCAGACGGCGCACACTTTAGTCCCTTCAGTAATCTTTCCGAAAGTATAGGATGTACCCAAAATTCTCTATTTCTTCTTCTTTTTCTGTACTTCATGTACAAAATAATACTTCGCGACGCCTAAACATTTACATGCATATTATTATTTTTGTTAGTTTTTTTTTTTACACTTTTATTTAATTTCATGTTCTTGTTCAATTTTAAATTCTCTCCACGTAATGATTTTATTATAAGTACTGATTTTTTTAAACTTTTATTTAATTTCATGTTCTTGTTCAATTTTAAATTCTCTCCACGTAATGATTTTATTATAAGTACTGATTTTTTTAAACTTTTATTTAATTTCATGTTCTTGTTCAATTTTAAATTCTCTCCACGTAATGATTTTATTATAAGTACTGATTTTTTAAAACTTTTATTTAATTTCATGTTCTTGTTCAATTTTAAATTCTCTCCACGTAATGATTTTATTATAAGTACTGATTTTTTTAAACTTTTATTTAATTTCATGTTCTTGTTCAATTTTAAATTCTCTCCACGAAATGATTTTATTATAAGTACTGATTTTTTTAAACTTTTATTTAATTTCATGTTCTTGTTCAATTTTAAATTCTCTCCACGTAATGATTTTATTATAAGTACTGATTTTTTTTTTATTGAGAAATTTAAAGAGTTATGAATATAAATGTGGATGGATGGAGAGGGAGAGGGAGGCCAAAGAAAGTATGGATGGATTGTGTGAGGAGTGATATGAAAGAAAAGGGAGTTAGTGATAGCGTGACGGCTGACAGGACAGACTGGAAGAAAAAAACGTGTTGTGCCGACCCCAAGTAACATGGGATAAGGGCAGGAAGATGATGATTGATTTTTTTTCTTTTTATTACTAGACTATGTTATATATCTGGAGCATGTATCATACTCAGTAACGTGTAAGTTGTGTTACCTATGATTGAGTATGCATCACACGATATTATGTGCTGTCTCAGTTTATTAGTTAATGATATTGTAATGTGTACTCGTTGGTAATCCTTTAGGAGGATGCGCCAGTGTAGCCCGCGAAATGCAAATTTTCTTACGTTTTTTTGCAATTTGCAGGTCAGTGTCAGGTTGTATCTAGGTCAAACTTTGATTCGTGGCCGTATCAAGTATGTATTTATAGACTCTTTCAGTTAGAATTGCTGCCAAATGTAAGTATTTCATGAAATCATGACATTTGGCATCAATTCTAACTGAGAGAGATGTATTGATGATTTTAATTACAATAATTCTATTAATACATACTTGCTACGGCCGCGAATCAAAGTTTGACCTAGATACAACCTGAAACTGACCTGACTTTAAAATGCTGAAGGTTTCATAAAAAATACGCTTGATAGTTTTTGCGTGATTCTCAATTTTTTATCCGCGTTAGACATAACTTTACAAATTAATTACACTATGTTATAAAAATATAATTTCAAATATTCAGTTATCAAATTACGACGGAAATTGTCTAGAGTAACATACATTTATTTCAACGAAATAATACTAGTCGTCTAGACGTGATGTTCAATTAAAAACCATTAGAAGTCGTAAAACTGCGCCATAAATAAATAAATAAAATAAAATGCAAATGATTTATTTCCTTTCAAAAGTTTGAACTACACTTGTTTTTGAAGTGACCTTTTAAGCAAAAAAAAAAACGCATCTTTCTTTCACAATCGAATAGAAACTTTGATCCTATGTCCAATAAGCTATCAAAGGCTTCTGTGGTTTGTAGCATATATATGCAAATAAATAAATTGAATTGAATTGAATTGAATATGTAATACTTTGTTATAACGACGAAACGAAACGAAACGATGGTTGGACTGTGTGACAGAGGATATGGGTAAAAAGGGGGTGACAACAGAGATGACGACTAATAGAGGAGTATGGAAGAAAAAGACATGTTGCGCCGACCCCAAATAAATTGGGATAAGGGCAGGAGAATGATGATGACTTTGTTATATATGTTTTGATCACGAATTAAAAAAAAAAGTTTAAAAAATCGTCTGGTCGACGGAGTAAACTAACCTTCATATTGGATCCTCGGGCGGCAATTTTCAAATAACGTTGAAAACTATTAATATAATTTAAACTTACGAATAGTAATAATTAATTGAGTTTAAAAAAAAACACTTAATAACCTTTCAACAATCAACATGGAATCATAATTCAAATGAATATAAAAATCATGAGCTCTCACCTTATAAAGGGCAAATAATTCAGATGAAAGATTCAAAGTCACGAGGAAAGCTCGTGAGATATTAGACTTTACTACATTGCAATAAGAACGGTTTATTCATTGTTATTGTTTCAGAATAATTCATAGTTGTTCGTTATGCTTTTGTTTATAACTTTGGAAGCTTACAACAATACAGTGTGCTCGTGTTTCAATTTTATGATGTTCCTGACTTTCTACAGTGTAAGATCAATCTGCCTAGCTTTTCCCAACTATCTTGGGGTCGGCTTACAGTCTATCCAGATGCAGATGAATACCAGTATTTTACATGGAGCGACTGCCTATCTGACCTCCACAACCCGGTTACTGGGTAATACGATATCCCTTGGTAAGACTGGTTGTCAGACTTTCGGGCTTCTGACGCCCCGTAACGACTGTCAAAGATCCACGATTGACAGCAGGTACTAACGGCTTAGCGTGCTTTTCGAGGGACGGAGGACTCGGTATGTAAAGATGGTCACCCATCCATGGACCAAGCCCGGAAAGCCAAACTTAACCTGATGGACCGACCCGTGCGGCTGTTATTTTTTAACCACGAGCTCCTACTAAGATAAAGAATAATAATTGTATCTTCAAGATCGCGCCTGTATTATGTTAAGTAGATTTGTACTTGTAGAGGTATTGTGGCGATTGTAGACTCAGCCTAAACTCAGCGGGTCTGCGCCGGCCTTTAGTTGAGAATATTGAGGAGTCGTTCGAATGTTAAAAGAGTAGTTTTTTTTATGACAGTGATGAGTTTAGCTCTTGGAAGTGGGCACACATGTATTATTAGATATATAAACATTAGATTGCCCTAACCTCATCTTTTACTCTATACAGCAAGCGAGTCCCCAAGCTTGGAAGCACCCCTCTAGCCCTGCAGGCCGTAGTGGAGCCCTGCGGGTCCTACAGCATTGTATCCATATTTCTTCAGTTATGTTTCAGTCCCATGTAACTGGGTCCTATTGTTATCAAACGGACACAAATCTAGAGTCCGGGCTGGTACTGAGAAATTCCATATGGATGAAAATCCAAAACCAGCTGTTATGCAAAGCTAGCTAGCTATAAGTATGGGGCAGCAATTTCTGGGGTTCTGAAAGTCCGAATGAAAAATTATAAGGATTCCGCCTTATAAGACCACTTGTGTGTTTGTCTGTCCGTCTGTCACAGTCGAGAAACTTTTTAAAATGTCGCCTTCGGTGACAAATGTAGTTCTATTTTTCACCTTGTAGCTTTGACCACGATTTTCTATTTCTCATAGTTTCGCATTTCGAATTTTGCCCCAAAGTCCTATCCTATCTCAAAACATATAATAAAAGATTTGAAAGGACTTCGCTCAAAGAGACCTTGTGAAAGGTCTAATATGAGATTTACTGGAGCCATTGTTCACGTCCTTAGGCTTAGTATTTTTCTTAGATTTGTGTTAGAATTTACACGAATTGTCTATTGAAATGTTCGAGTCTTGACAATGAATGCTGATCTAGGTTTTGGAAAGGTGCTTATAGTTTTTTTATCTTTTAATAATTGATGACAAATATTTAAGATGATGAATAATATTTTCAGATGATCTTAAGCAAAATGGTTTATTTTTTACAGGACGGTATGGAAGTTTATTTACAGAAATATCAAGTACAGAAAAATATTACGTATCAATATTTTCACCAAGAAGAGTGGCAAGCTATAGGGGAGAAATGTCTTTGCCCAGCAGTGGGACCATATAGGTATTAAAAAAAAATCTCAACCCAAAGGTGCAACTTGTTATTTTTATCAAGATTTGCGCATATAAAATTTTCAAAAAGTACACGTACGTCTTAGGCTTACATCCGGCATTTTTATTTTTGCACTAGCTGTGCCCGCGACTTCGTTCGCGTGGTTGTCGAGAACAAAACAACGTCGTTTAGATAAGAGTATATCACCTTTTTGATGATTTAGATAAGAGTCCTGACTTTGGTATAGTTGATTACGTTAATGCTTCTCTATATACTATGTTAGCGGTGGAATTACCCGGAGCATATACAAAAAGGTTGTTTGGGTTGCTAACACGTGATAGAGAAACATAGAGTTGGCCGTGTGAAAAACAATCAAAAGTAAGGTCTACACCCGCAACGGATAACGTCTGTCCTTGGGCTTTATTAATAGTCATAGCGTAACAGAGGCTTACAGGAAATTGCACACGTTTGAAAGTAAACGGAAAATTATTGGGGATAATGGGTATCCTGGGAATGAAAACAACATCACCGGAGCCGCAACCTGTTAAGATTTCGGCTTCGATGACATTTCGTTGGAGATTTGTTACTCTCAACCGAGTTCCATTGCATAGTTTTGGTGGGCTTAAATTTCTGAGTAGAATGATTGGTACTCCGACTTTTAAATAAATTTTGTGTGCTGGAAGACCTGGTGTATTTAGAGAGTCTAAAAACTCTACTGGATAGTGGGTGGCATCTCCTTCTTCTAAAACCGTGTTAATAGATAAATATTCCCTACTTTCTCCAGAAACATGTACCAATATTTGAGAATTTATTGCTGCTGCTTGGTCGTTGCGAGGTGCCAAAATAGCTCGTTGGCATAGCCAAGCAGCGTCATGGTTCGAGATCTCTGATGGATCTCCGTATACAGAGGAAATGAGTTCCTGCTGTGAGGCAACAGAAGAACACAGGCTTTCGACTAAAGTTACTTTACCTCCTTCTTGAGTCGGGTATGTGCCGTTACCAATTTGAAGTAGTAAATTTGAGAAAACCTGCGCGTTTGCGTCACCTCCCAAATATGCTCGCATATTAAAGCTCAAATTAGTTAATATGACACTACGCCATAAAATAGAGCTCTTTAAACAGGCACCTATTTCATCGGCCCTCGTTCCTCTGGGTATTATAGGGAGTGTCTGCCTGAAGTCTCCACAGAATAGCACCGTTAAGCCTCCCATCGGTCGGTCATTTTGTCTTATATCTCGCAACGTTCTATCTACAGCTTCCACAGCTTTACGATTTGCCATCGTACACTCGTCCCAAACGATAAGGGCGCAATCGCGTAAAACCCTTGCTTTATCACTATTGCGAGACACGTTGCAAACAGGGTTTTCTGTGCGGTCCAAGTCGATTGGTATTTTAAATGTTGTATGTGCAGTTTTTCCTCCTGGTAATAAAGTGGCAGCTATTCCTGAGGAAGCGACGGCAAGGGCAATTTTGTTTTGGCTCCTTATTTGAGCCAAGATAACTTTAGTGAGGAAAGTTTTACCTGTTCCACCAGGTGCATCTAAAAACAGCATTTCTCCTAATGAATGTTCTACACTACAGCATACTCTATCAAAGATTTGACGTTGTTCTGTCGTCAAATTTGAACAGCCATTTCGCAATATTTCTGCTAACTCTTCGGGGTTGTAATTTATTTCAGATGTATACTCCCTATTAATTCGTTCCCCACCAACTGTCGGTGTCGGCAAGCCGTATTGACTGAGGGGGTTCCCTCCTATACTTGTAACTATATCTTGTATAGCCAGCAAAGCCCTATTATGGCAGCTTTCACGTACTTGGTCAGAAGTTTCACTATTTATATTTTGCTGTCTCAAAAAATCTTCGGCAAACGCGTCTTTATATTTTTGCCACAACTGCCCAGCGTCCGATAGGCCACAAAATGTCAACAAAATGGCAAATAAATGGCGCAAACGATGTGGACTATCACTGACGCATGCTTCGGCTAAAGCATCATCCCAATGCTGATCGCCATCTAATAAATGCCGTGCGCGGCAAGCAGCTTGAAATGTGGGATATTCTATATCGTCCACTTTGCGGAGCTCAGCAAAAGAAGTAGGTCCTCGCACTGTGTGAAGAAGAAGGCGTAAATAATAACACTCTGCATTATTTGGGTGCACCGTGTATACTCTTCCAATCACGTGTTCTTTAAAAATGCCGGACTCGCCTTCTACAGCAGTTCTACGTCTCCTGCGATTAAAAACACCTTGCTGCTTGTTATAAGTATAATAATGTGGCACTTCATTGTACAACAGAGACTTAGCGAAATTGTCTCTTTCGCAAAGGCGAAAGAATGCGAGCAAGGTGGTTTGTCTTGGGTTGTTCATTCTTTCTGCCACATTTTCTGGCTGAAAGTAAACTCGCTGCCCGCCTTCCAGGTGCACGTCAAGATGGATGACTGGCGGATACCTTTCATGAATAGGGAAACTCAAAATGCGCCAAACTGCCTCCGAAGAGCTTATGTATCGGCCAGATTGATACCTTGTCACTTCATCAAATTGGTTGTTATTTCTTAGTGCTATCATGGCTTGATCACTACCTTTATTAACATATTTACATATATATTTTATAGATTCGACGCTATTACAAATTTCAACATTAATGTGTGCTTGAAAAGCGTTTGACAAAACTGGAGAATACGGTACCACCCAACTATTATTTAGAATTATTTCTTGTCCACGTAATCTGACAGTAGCTGTGAAACCACCTTGTGACGGTGATCTTCGCCGGTATTGCGGATACCCATTTTCCCCAGCCATAGTTAGTTCTTTCAGTGCTCTGGGGTATTTTTTTGAGCATTGACCATCTTTCATGCACGGTGATTCCCTGTTTAAGAGGCCACATGGCCCGTGAACCATATGTGTTTTTACTATGTCATGCAAAATCGGATCTGCATTATAGTCCGGAAATTCTGCACTTATGACACTGTCTATAGCATCGGGACGAATTTTTTCTTCCAGCCACAGAAGAATGTGCGCGTGGGGTAAACCACGCTTTTGCCACTCGACGCTATACATAAAACAAAGAGTTGAACCGAAAACTTTCTCCTTTGTAAGTAGATTAATCAAGACTTTGAGTTTTAAATGAAAAATCCTAGCAATAATGTCATGTCTGTCGTATGACGCCTGTCCTGTGAGAAGTGCCTGGCAAATCTCCGTCCACTTTGGATTTGTTGTAAATGTTATAAAAAGGTCCGGCCGGCCGTATTTACGGACGTAACAAAAAGCATCTTGCGTTCGTTCGTGCATATACCGCGGACCGCCTGTGAAACTGGATGGCAAAATAACCAATCGACCCAAGTTTTCGACGTTATTATCTGATTGCATGGCGTCCCGCAAGTGCACGTATTCTTCAGCGCGTAACCGTCGCTGGTTAGTGCGAATATACACTAAACGTTCAGTTTCTATTTTTGCGTACATGTCCACAATAAATTGGCTGAACAAACCACGAAATCGTTGCAAATATACGAAACTGTTTTGCCTTATTTGTAAAAGGTAGGAATAGTATTGTTGAGCAGATATTTTTTTTTTGATAATTAGTGACTCTCGTAGTAGGGTTCACTTGGTACAGCCCAAAATTGTACCCATCTTCACCATGACAATAAATTAGTGGATATTGCAGGGCGTCGTAAGCTCGGTGGGTTTCCAAAATGCGTTGAAGGCGATCGTCGCGTGTACGCAACACGATATCACGTCTCTCACACTCCTGGTCGACTAAAACAACTGCAACTTCATCTGCGACGGGTGCATTGTGTCTTCCACGGTGTTCACCCACAGGACGTCTATCGGCACTTATAACAATTTTGAAATCATTGCTGCCTTGTGGAATTGACTCCAATGCAGCTTTGAATTCACGAACGTACTGGTTAACGTGATGCAGCAATTCTTGAAGTTGACCCAAAAGCTCAGCATTGAGCTGGGGAAAATTGTGATTTCTAACATTGAGCTGTTGCGTGTAATCGGATACAAAATAAATTTGGAGAAATTTGGGTTCATTTTCTGGCAGCAAAGATCCAATAAGGTGATAAACTTGACCTTGTACTTTGAAGGTTGGCATGAACGGTCCTTCCGTTATTTGTTTTGCCCCAAAGGAAGTCATTTGGAAAGCACTGTTATATAAACGAATATTATCCAAAAAACGGTTCGACTGGGGATGATCGCCATTCAGGAGACTTTTAAGTAAGTGTGGTGGATCTTGGAAATTTGGAAGAACAATTTTTCCATTTGAGCAGCACATTCCATCTGTCTCTTTCCTCCATTTCAAAGCATGACAAAAATTACAAATTTCTCTCATGTCACCCACGAAAGTAAAGCCAGCATAATTAATTCTAGACGAATATGTGAACCCTGATTTTTCCCTATTGTCCCAAGGTAATAAAATATTTGCATCGTCATTTTCCATGGACTCATCAGCTCCGCTATTTGTTTCTCTATTCATATGGTATCGAGCTCGTTCTATTTCCAGGCGAGATTGACGTTGTTCTGCTGTTTCTGCTCGTCTTAGTTCATCTATTCTTTCCCTTTCAGATGCAAGATAACTTTCATTGTTTCTTTGTACACCTACATAGTTATGTCTAGCTATTTGTAATCGTTCTTCTCTTTGGGAGAGAGATTCAGACTCGCGCGAGAGAGCGTGTCGCTCTCGGTCAGATGACAGACGTGCTTGGCGTTCCTCGATACTCTCTTGAGAACGCAAAGTCGCGGTCCGAGTTCTTTGCGAACTTAAGCGCGACTCCCTTTCTGTGAAAGTCTCTGACTCGCGTGAGAGAGACTGGCGCTCCCGATCAGCAGACAGCCGAACTTCGCGTTCCTGGATATTCTCTTGAGAACGCAAAGTCGCGGTCCGAGTTCTTTGCGAACTTAAGCGCGACTCCCTTTCTGTGAAAGTCTCTGACTCGCGTGAGAGAGACTGGCGCTCCCGATCAGCAGACAGCCGAACTTCGCGTTCCTGGATATTCTCTTGAGAACGCAAAGTCGCGGTCCGAGTTCTTTGCGAACTTAAGCGCGACTCCCTTTCTGTGAATGTCTCTGACTCACGTGAGAGAGAGTGGCGCTCCCGATCAGCAGACAGCCGGTCTTCGCGTTCCTGGATACTCTCTTGAGACCGCAAAGTCGCGGTCCGTGTTCTTTGTGAACTTAAACGTGACTCCCTTTCGGTGAACGTTTCCGATTCACGTGAAAGAGCGATGTGCTCTCGGTTAGCAGATAACCGTGCTTCACGATCTTCTTCCGATTCCTGAGACCTACAAAGTCTCATCCTTTTCGCATTTCGGCTACGCAGCGAAAGGTTAGTTTTTTTTCTTTGAGGCATTTTCAAGGAAAATTTAAGCAATAAACAAAACTAACAACACTTATGACTGAATAGCCTACAAACTTAAAAGATCGGTGCGTCGAACAGTCTAGTGTGACAACGTATCGTCTGTTCGTGGTCGTGACTCAACGAATTGGCAACACTAACTTACTGTATAACGATTGGCACTATTGGATTCAAACTACGAAGTAAATCAAATACAATCTTTACTTCGTACTTCAAACCAATGACCAAAGTTGACCAAACGAAACCAATAAGATAAGCAAATACTTTTTTTTCGACCAATTTAGAAAATCGATAAACCAAGCAACCAAAGAACTTTTACGACACACGCAAGAACTTTTAAGACACCTAACGAAACCCAATTTGCCTAGTAAACACGGTGGACGTCATCCTCGCGCGGAAAATCTTAACACCGCGATTCAGAAAATGACGTCATTTGCACAACGCCATCTATCGGATTTAGATTTCAACTATCAACATTAGTTCTATTTTTAGTCTTAAGATGTCGTTGCAAGTACTATACTTAATTGCGTAACGTAATATTTTACTTCTTGAACTCACTAAATTAATCATATCTTTTGATAGAGTGAACCGATTTCGATGAAACAAAAACTAAGTTAATCCTCAAGTTGCGTATAATTTTTGTATATAAACATTGTCAGCATTGAATTCGTAGATTTTACGTGATGTGCGCACAAACAAACAGACAAACAGACAAAAATTTCAAAAATGATGGAAATGGGTTCTGTTACTTATCTTTTCACACGCTGGCTATTTTTTGTTTCAATTTCTTCAATGTACAAAAATGACTTTTCTACAGATTTATTATATGTATAGATAACATTGTATAGAAAAACGTAATTTCATACAACATTTAATTAGCACTTTAGCCGGGATTTCGTAAATACAGCCTTTACTATATTACTTTTATAGTCTACAACTTACAGTTACAGCACTCACAAAATTAATGTAGCTTACAACCAGTGGAAAAAAAAAATATTACTATAATTAGTTATCAATTAATATCAATTATCTGTTCCAGAGATTACCCCTACATACAAACTTACAAACAAATATCTCTTTATATGTATAGATAATAATTTGCTGACTTTCCTTAAACTATACATACAAGCATCTACAATGCATACAAGCATCCACAATTATGTTAATACCAGCAAAGAATTTATAACGTAATCAAATCTCAAATAACAATACATTTCTCACGATCAACATTTAAAAAGTACGGTCTGCAAAAAATTGTTCGTCATACAAAAGACTGAGTGTGACCATAAAGTCGGCGGGGTCGAGAACAGCGGGGGCGCGGGTCCGGCGGTGAAAGGCTCGAGCCCAACTGCCGGCGAGGCGCCGAGTGAGCCGCCGAGTGAATCTATGTGGGGTGCTACGAGATGCGAATGTTCTGCATGACTCTTAGGAAACAGCATTTCATTTGAATCAGCGGGCTGATTATGACGTGAGTCCCAATATCGTCATGATTACGGTGTGAGAGAGATATTTTCACGACAGAATCACGATGGTATTGGCATGGCATTTCGTTGTACACCTCCGTGGCAAATATTTTGTCTTGGAAGAGAAATAGATAGTTAATCTGGGGGTTTCATTTGAAGAACTGCATGATGGCTGAGTGGCTTGGTTTAAGTCCCGCTTAGTAATATTTATAACGTCACGTAAATAACACTCACCTCACTCACAAAAACTCAGGAACATTTTGCGCAACCCGGGAGTCAAATCCAGAATCGCATGTAAACTAGTAGCGTTTGTGACTATAATAGTAGCGTAAACAACAGAGTATGCAAAAAGTAGCACTGATACATGTGTCGTCATACGTCTGAGTCGGGCATTTTATGCACAACTCAGACACCAGCTCCACACATTGCTAAGTAAAAAAATAATAACTATGTTAAACCTAGAATAAGCTTGTCATTGTGAGGAGAAATAAAGAAATTTATTATTATATTATATTGTTATATCAGTGCTACTTTTTGCTCGTGCCGACATTAAGGCGCTATTAGCTGCCAACGACCTTGAGTGGTTAGCTTGCGTGTTCTACGCTGAGCTCACGTAACGCGTCGTATGTTCACCCAGTAATAGGACTCGCCCATCAAGGAGCGCTGTCCGAAATTAGACGCATTATTAATTTATTACACATAAAATAACAAGTATTAAACTAAAACACTGAGCCTAAATTATAAATAATTAAATGATCTTTAAAATGGTGAAGGTTTCATAAAAATACGCTTTATAGCTTTTGCGTGATTCTCAATTTTTTATCCGCGTTAGACATAACTTTACAAATTAATAACACAACGTTATAAAAATATAATTTCAAATATTCTCAGATCAAATTACGAAAAAAATAGTTTAGAGTAACATATATTTTTTTCAAAGAAATAAGACTAGTCGTTTAGACGTGATGTTAAATTAAAAACCATTAAAAGTCGTAAAACTGCGCCTTAAGTAGCACTCATAAGATTTGTTCTTTATGGAATGTAAGGTGTAGGCTTATACCTCAAGTGACGTTATACGGTACGGCCATATCATCCACACATTCCTTTTGTAAAACAATAAGTGTCGGGTGGCCACTCAAACCACTTGCTCAAGTGGTCGACTGGAGTTGCTAGCTTCAGCAAAAAATTTGTAACTCAACACTACGGCTGCGTAACGAGGTAACACAATATTCGTTTTTTTTGCTGATGCTACATCAATAACTTGTGTATTCTTAGAAATTGGCGCAAGTGGGAACCGAGGAATTTATTGTAGCTTGTTTTGTAACTAAGTGTCACTCTGTTCCTGTAAGGGAGCTATGTTGCATAAGACAATCAAGCTGCTAAGCCTTTTCCTAACTTAGTTGTGTCCAGTATTATTTCTTGTCTTTTTGAAGTGAAATCTTCTTTAGGCGCGTTGGGCATTTTTGAGATGGGAAGTAACGTGCATTGTTTTTCAATTAAAATTCTATTCATCTTCAATTAAAATTTTCAAGTTTTGTCCCAACTTTAAATAATACTGTACTGAACTGTGTAATTAAATTTTCGCACTATCCGTTCGCATTATGTTTATCGCAGATAAAAAGGGAAAACTGTTATTGGCCATTAATACTGTGACACATTTATTCTGTAATATATTTCATGTACTTATCGCTGTTGGTTGCCTAAATAAAGAAAAAAAAATATAATATCTCCTGCGTAATCTCCGTTGAGACTGACCACTGCAATTGAGATTCGATTGGGAGGATTATTGATTCACGACTGTATCTTCGAAAGGTTAAGCAGAGACTTGTTATAGTTAGGTACCTACGTCAAAATTTTGCCAGTTACTTTGAAATCCTTGTTGTCAGTAATTGGCCACAGATTCAGTCTCATCGTCATTATCATCACTGCAGCTGAAAGACGTTCACTGCTGGACATAGGCCTCCCCCGAGTGTCGCCGCAACGACCGAAAAATCCAAAAGCTATATATATATACAGGGTGTAACAGAAAGGTGTGGTCATATTTTAAGAATCGGTTCTGCCCATAGAAATGAACAACTCTCTCTAGTAAAAAAAAAAAAAATAGACTTTCCATACAAAGTTATCATCAGCTGATCAATATTTGTATGAGAGGTGAAATTTTTTTTTAGTATTTCTTCAGGTTTTCTTGAAGAAAGTTGTTCATATCGATGGACAGATGCAGTTCTTAAAATATGACCACACCTTTCCGTTACAGCCTGTATGTTATGTACCAAGTGATTATTAGGACATTATATAAAATCCCCGGGCAGTTTGAAATATGCCCAATATGAGAGGGCAATGTTATAACAACTATTTAAATAATCAAATTGACCGGGCATTTTTTATAACGCTTAGTCACCTATGGAGCAGAACAATTAAAATTAGGTTTTATTACTTTTATTTTAATTTTAAACGTACAATCAATATTATAGGGAGATGTTATTTGCTAACGATGGTCATAAATAAGGAAAGACGACGGAACCCCGTATAAGATGAGGTGGTCGACGGAGCCTCGCTACGCGGGACTTCTACTTCTGAATGGTTTAAAAAAATAACACCGTTGGAAACCGGCAGTACTTTTTTCTTCTTTTTTTCATTGTTTTTTTTTTGTATTTAGTCCAAGAACGAGCGAAGCGAGCGAACATAGCCTGCCCGCCCTTGCGTGGTTATTTTTTTAAACCATTTAGATGTAGGAGTCCCGCGTAGCAGGGCTCCGTCTTTAGACCACACGGAAATATTTATAATGTCGAGGCAATGTGATAAGTAATGAACTTCAAATTATAATTATTTAGTTCGCCCTAAGTAGCTTTTTATTTTTCATAAAGAAACTCCCCCCATAAAGGGGTGAAATAGGGGTGGAAGTTTGTATGAAAATCTTCAAGTATTTCGCAGACGGAGCCGCGGACAGCAGCTAGTAATAATAATAAAACCGTGAGAAATGTTCTAATTACTTCCCTGTATTAAAAAAGGGCCAAAATACGTAATCCTTCAATAGATAAATAAAGTTGAACTTAAAGATAGCCTTTACTTTTGCTCCTACTCACCATTCGTTCATTATTCTCCTGCCCTTATCCCAATTTATTTGGGATCGGCACAACATGTCTTTTTCTTCCATACTCCTCTATTAGTCGTCATCTCTGTAGTCACCCCCTTTTTACTCATATCCTCTTTCACACAGTCTTATCATCGTTTCTTTGGCCTTCCCCTACTCTTATAGCCATCCACATCCATACAAAAGACTTTCCTCAATACATTTTCTTCATTCCTCCTCACCACACAACCGTATTTTTACCCGACTGCGCAACGCAAGGGAGGTAATGTGTTTATCAGCCTATGTATGTAGGTATGTTTGTTCCATTGTGGCACTATAGAGACCAAACGCATGGGCCGATTTTGATAACTCTTATATCAATTGATTCGTCTTAACCTTGCGAGTGCTACTAAAGTCATGACAGTAATCAAAATACAATATGGCGACAACCAGACTCCATATTTTGAGAAAGAATAAAAAATTAAATTGATAAACTATATTAAGTGGTGTATCAAAATAGAGGGTTCGAGGAGGCGATTCCAAAAATATAACTTACTAAAATGCAGAAAAAAAATGAATATTTTTAAAAAACCCGACTGTAGAAAACGGCTAAAAAGTTCCAAGTAAGTCACTTTTAAAGCAGTCTGATGCAGTTGGTGGCATGAAATCAATAATTGAACTAAAATAACAGCCACCAATTGCCTCAGACTGCTTGAAAAGTGACTTGTTTGGAACTTTTTACCGTCTTTTACAGTAGGGTTTTTTGAAAATATTTTTTTTTATTAAATTTAATTTATCCAAGATAACTAGATAAATCGGAGACGATTGGCACCGATCGAATTAATGTAATATTCTTCATAGTTCAATATTCTTGCTAAAAATAAATGTGTTCTTTTTCTGTGAGAAGATTATTAATACAAAAAAAAAAGTGTCTGTTTGTAATGTCAAAATAATAGATTTTTTTAAGCTCATACAGTTATTTACATGATAGATTAAAAAGTTTAGTTAATCCCACAATCCCACTTACGGGGTGGCCAATAAGCCTGAATGTTAACTGCTCACCCTTCAACTTCTCTATTGCAAAATGCCAGTGACGACTATCTGCCAAGGTGTCAATTTAACTAGATATGGGTACACATATATGATAAAACCTATAACAGTAACTATAAAATATGATAGAATATAGAAATAGTCTCGCTACGCCAGAATGAAATATGATTATTAATGAACTGATGCTCGCATAAAAGCCAAAACTCACCCATTCATTTACCATCACAGCCATTGAGATTCACGCACGTATCTTATGCTACACTTACTGATATTTAAAACCTAGTCTAAACTACACTCATAATATTCAAGTATGAACTAATACTCTTGCCCTAATGAACTCTTCACAGAGACGAAGCCACATACACACTTTAAATACAAAATAAACATAAACTGGACTAGTCCACCTATCTCTAACTTAACAACACTGGTTCTTCTCAAAGGTACTCTAGCACATAGGCCTTTCGACTATAGGTCTTAAATCAACTCTACGCTCTCCCGAAGTCAATCTCAAAACCGACTGCCTACTTCTCTCCTCCACTCATGCCCTTGTCATCGCCTCTCTCTGAACTAACAACTTCACCACTGTCTCGTCCGCCAACCAACAACCTGCTCCCGCGTTCTAAACTCCGCCCCTTCATTGCGTACGCGCAACCCGATATCCTCTAGTTTTTTTTTTTGGGATGCTTGAAAACACTTTTGTCTTCCCAACTGTTTCTTAATCAGCAGGGGTTCGTACAAATATCGCCAAGTCCCTATTTTTTTGCTACAATCATGTGCACTTTGCCCGCTGTTGTTTCATAGAATTTTTGGAGACCATGACATCTTAATTGCCGTGAATAATTGCTTTCCAAGAGCGCTGGCGTAGGTATGAGATCGCTCCTCGTAAAACAATTCAATATTCCTTTATCTTGTGACGCTATTTCAAACGAATAGACATTTTGCATTATTAATTACGGTCCCATGTCAAATCGTAAAATACAGGCGTACTGTACAAATAAGTAAACCATCTAAAAATCCTTTACGATATAAGTAGTAGGTATTATTAACATTATGTTCGTGACGACAAAAGATAAACATTTAACTAAAAACTAAAGAAAGATAAAGAAAGGAACAGAAACCAGTAACTACGTCGTGTCTGTGAAAAGAAGGCTCTCCCACTCAAGTTTTATGTTAGTGCGCAACTTCATTGTTCGAATTTCATAACTCCGAATATTTTGTCCCAAAACCACGTCTCTGCGATTCTTGTTATATCGAAGAACTTTACTAGTTCATTGTAATTGTAACGCTACTTCGAAAAACTTCTATGCGAAAAATCGTTTACAGTTTACACCGATGTACCGACTGATACTTGCAAGGTTACCGACATAGCCCAAAGAATCGCCAAACTTAAGTGGCAGGGGGCAGGTTACATTGCTTGCAGAACAGATGGTCGATGGGGCCGATAAGTTCTGGAGTGTCGGCGACCGCGTACCGTAAGACGCAGTGTGTTGGAAGGCCTCCCACCTTGCACTTTGCGGACCGATGACCTGGTGAGGGTCACGAGTAGCCTATGGGTGCGAGACGCACAGGACCGCAGCATGGCGTCCTTTATTCAGTTAGCCAAAAATCAATCTGCCTAGCCTTTTCCCAACCATCTTGGAGTCGGCTTCCAGTCTACCAGTATTTTACATGGAGCGACTGCCTATCTGACCTCCACAACCCAGTTATTGGGCAATACCATACCCCTTGGTAAGACTGGTTGTCAGACTTTCGGGCTTCTGACGACCTGTAACGACTGTCAAAGATCCACGATTGACAGCCGGGACCAACGGCTTATCGCGCTTTCCGAGGCACGGAGGAGTCCCGGTATGTAAAGATGGTCACCCATCCATGGACCAACCCCGGCAAGCGTAGCTTAACCTGATGGATCGACCCATGCACAAAACAACACTTTATTTTAAATTTTTTTACTTTGTTTCAAAATTTTTTACTTCAAAATTTTCATCTTTAACAGCTTCATAATGTCGCACAGCCAAAACTGAGACCTAGTAACCGAGCGCAGTAAATTGTCTCCGATAAGTTCCTTACACTTTTAGCAGCTGTCCTGGATCGGGGACAGGCCTGGGCCCCGCCGATTCGTTGGGCCCGCCTAATGAAGATATATGGGACGATTCCTTCGCTTACCGCTGAGAAATGGTTACACGATTGCTTGGTGTTAGGACGTGTGTAGTTGCTAAATGGGTGAGAGTTTGTATGTTACCTTGATGAGTTTTGTTTTGTGTGGTTGTGCTGTAGTTGGTAGATCTTCATTACGCTTATTATTATACTTTATTTCCCAGAGGGAAAGACAGAATCATATATTTTATATGCATATTTCACCAGTTTTACCAAACCACATTAGGGTGCGTTTCCACTGAAGCGGAGCTGGGCGGAGCAGAGGGAGACGTGCAGAAATTGACCAATCAAAATGGTTGAAATCCTCATCGCGTCACTCGTCTTGTCTGTGATTGGATGATTCCTGCACATCTCCGCTCCGCTCCACCCAGCTCCGCTTCCGTGGAAACGCACCCTTAGCCCCGAGTGGTGAATTACGGCATCTCACAGAGAGGAGGCCTGTGTCCCAGCAGTGGGAACATTATAGGTTTTTTTTTTTTGTGGGGTGGGAAATCATACAATGACTTCTCCCACTCTGGGTGAAGCGGGAGGGCGTGTCAGACTCTTACTGACAAAAACCCACCCCTGTTCCTTCCCTGCCTGAGTGCCCAGGGGTGCGGTAACTCATTTTCAGAATTTATCCGCTACCCCTAGGCATGCAGGCACCGGCCACGATGGGCCCCGACAGTGGCGGCTTACAACATCTCTTTGAGGCGCGCGTGGAACACTACGCGCCGTCGACTCACGGGCCTGGTGCTGATCGGACGGCGAGCTACCCACTGCCCGCCGTCCGCAGGCCTGGGTCTACGGTGGCCGGAGATCGTCTCGCGACGTCCTAATCCCAGTGTCTCTCCTGCGGTGGTAGCGGCCGGGGCCATGAGGGCCACTCCGTTAAGTCCTCACACGTCCCGCCTCCGCCTTAGCGAGCAGAACCCGCTCCACCCTAGAGCGGGGGATGTCATTGGATGATTTCACAACCCACAAAAAAAAAAAAGAGCTGATACTGGGAGGGCGTGTCAGACTCTTACTGACTAAAACCCACCCCTGTTCCTTCCCTGCCTGAGTGCCCAGGGGTACGGTAACTCATTTTCAGAATTTATCCGCTACCCCTAGGCATGCAGGCACCGGCCACGATGGACCCCGTTAGTGGTGGCTGCCCACTGCTCGCCGTACGCAGGCCGGGGTCTACGGTGCCCGGAAATCTTCTCGCGACGTCCTACGCCCAGTACGCCCAGTACCTCTCCTGCGGTGGTAGCGGCTGGGGACGTCAGGGCCACTCCGTTGAGCTTCCCTCACGCGTCCCGCCTCCGCCTTCACGAGCATTACTGCTTCGCAGAAGGCGGCGACTGCTTCCCATTCTCTCTCGCTACGTACCATGGCCTGAACCAGGGCCGGCACGAGAGGTCGCCGCCACCTATCGCATCCACGAAGTTTCAGCTCTTATACTTTAGATTTTATTGATATTTAGGAAACCCCGATTTTGTCACTGACTCATTCTCTGATGAGCATCAAAATTCTTAGGGTATTCCTGAAGTCCTAGAAAATTGGTATTTAAGCTAGTTATAGTACACAAACAACAAAAAAAATCTAAAACTTGGAACTTTCTTTTTAACACCCCTTTACTTAAGGGATGGAAGTTTGTATGAGATGTCCGAAAATTTTGATGCTAGAGGTCTGAAATTTGATATAGTGAATATCAATTGTCAGACCTCTAGCATCAAAATTTGCATTATAATAATCTCTCCTTGATATAATAATAAAATATATGTTTCAGGTTTTTTAATAATTCAAAGGTTCCGTACTCGAAGGGTCCAAACAGTCCATTGCTGTCGCTCACGTGTCCGTCAGTCTGTCTGTCCGTCGTCTGTCACACAGGTTTTACAGCCAAACGGTTGGAGCTACAGTCTTCAAATTTTCACAGCATAAGCATCTTGTTGGCCAAAAGCCATATAAATATTCAGAAATACATTTGGTACGGAACCCTAAATGTGTGAAGTCCGACACGCACTTGACCAGTTTCTTTGCTACCCCACAGACTACAGACGGTACTAAAGAAAATAAACGCCTCCGACTGAAACAACGAAAAGCTCGTATTTCATAACAAAACTTTTAGTTGGAAGTAAAACTTTGGAGCTCAGTGTTTTTCATTTGATGTTTTATTTAAACGGCTGGCCGTCGGCAGTGGGCTCACAATTGAGATAAGGACACTTTATGGCCCTGCTCCGCTGGAAAATATTCAGTTTACATTATTTTATTTATGAACACATTCGACCAATCGGTTTATTTACACGCAGATTTCGTTTTCAACAAATAATTTATCTGTGTGAACTGATAAATATTGAATCAGAAAATATGTTACTGGTTTAATTTAAATTGGCTTTTTTGAGTCGTTTTGGTCAGTTTTCGTCACTATGATATGTTTTGGATGTTCAGTAGCGGATTTCGTTTTCAACAAATAATTTTTCTGCATGAACTGGGAATATTGAATCGAAGAATCTGTTCCCAGTTTAATTTTTATTGGCTTTTTTGAGTCGATTTGGTCAGTTTTCGACACTATGATATGTTTCAGACGTTTAGTATGAAGAACTTTTTGTTTTTTTCTATGTATAGATAAGTATTTTTCTTTCCATCTCAAGTAAAAGCGCTTTTAACTGCCAATGACCTTGAGTGGTTAGCTTGCGTGTTCTGTGCTGAGCTCACGTAACGCGTCGTACGTCCACCCAGTAATAGGACTCGCCCATCAAGGAGCGCTGTCCGAAATTAGACGCATTATTAATTTATTACACATAAAACAACAGGTATTAAACTAAAACGCTTAGACTAAATAATTAAATGATCTTTAAAATGATAAAGGTTTCATAAAAATACACCTTATAGTTTTTGCGTGATTCTCAATTTCTCAAATTAATTACAATAGGTTATAAAATATAATTTTAAATATTCTCTGATCAAATTACGACGGAAATTGTCTAGAGTAATATATATTTTTTTCAAAGAAATAAGACTAGTCGTTTAGAAGTGATGTTCAATTAAAAACCATTAAAAGTCGTATAACTGCGCCTTAAGACAATTTCATATGAAACCGCGTTGTGAAAAAATGGTAGCCGAATTGAGAACCTCCTTCTTGTTTTGAAGTCGGTTAAAAATTAACTAGCTATCATTAACTATCCCTTATGCTCATAAATAATAATAATAATAATAAGCCTTTTATTTCATGCAAAAAAGTAATATACATACATAGTTTAAAATAAAAAGAAAGATAATGATGTTGTTTACACGTATTTCACTTAATTTTTCCTTTTTTTTTCTTTTTTCTTCTTGTTGGCATGAACCCCTCCTCAAGTGAAGGTGAAGGCCTCCTCTAAAGAAAACCATGTGTCTCTTTGTGTGACGAATCCTTTGCATCTTTTTAATGTTGAGCATACTTCGTTCTATTCCGCGTTGGCAGGTAGTGATTTTGATTTTTAATTTGGATGTAAATTTCCAAGTTTGACATGCGTAGGTTAGACAAGGTAGGAGGCATGCCATCATGACTTTTGTTTTGATATTGGTTGGCATGTTACTTTTAAATATCTCTTTCAAGGACCAATACTTTGCCCGGGGATGGAGGATAAATTCGAAAGAGTTACCTCGCCCCCGGGCACTCGAGGCATGGAGGAACAGGGGTGGGTTTTAGTCAGTAATAGAGTCTGACACACCCTTCCGCTCCACCCTAGAGCGGAAGAAGTCATAGGATGATTTCCCACCCCACAAAAAAAAAAAAAAAAAAAAAAGGACTAATACTTGTTCCAAGTATTTTGTACTCTTCGTTCTACTTCTAGTTCGTTTTGCTTTCTGTTGAAGCCAATTTGTTTTCCAAGGTATGTGTACTTCTCTGTATATCTCAGAATTTCATTGTCCGCTGATATTCTTTCATTTCTTCTTCTTATGCTCATAAGGTAACATTAAATAAGTACTTACCTAGTAAATAATCATTATAATGTAAAACATTAAAAACAGCGATAAAAATTTTCAATACGTTTTTTTACATTTTTTTATTTTAATTCTTTTTTTTTCTGGACAATTTAATTCAATCAATTAAATTTTTTTTTTTCAAATTTTAATTATCTTTGTTACCTATGAATGATGTGCATGCCTATAAGTGACCTGTTTACACACGATCGTTTTGTAAAGTCATACTGAGAATAAATTTGTAAACGGGTCGTTGGTGCGCCTATGCAAAAAAAATAAAAAAATACAACGCTACGTGAGTCACAGCCTAACAAAAAATGGATTAGCTATTCAGTAGCACAAATCCGTCGCACCGCGAACGTCCGGTCCCCGCTGCGTGGCCGCAACCGCAATGTCACCGCCGCCGCACCGCTAATTAACCGACTTTCGAAAAAGGAGGAGGTTCTATGTTCGACTGTATGTATGTTTTTTTTTTTTTATGTATGTCCGCGCATTTCTCCGTCAGTTGTGGACCGATTTTCAATTTTTTTTTTTATCCGAAAGAATATACTCCCGAGGTGGTCCCATATAGATTTTATCGAAATTGCTTTAGGACTTTTTGAGAAACTGAACAAAAGCGAAAAATACGCATATCTTGATGACGTTTTTGTGATCTCCAAATGTTTAAATTCCACGTTCCATGTTATTGGGGTTTTTAGTTCTGGGGTATAACAACTAAAAAGCGAAAAATAAAAAACTTTTTTACTTTTAAAAAGTTTTTTTTTTCTACATTATGTAGGTACTATTGTACGACCAGCATTACAGATTTGGAACCCTTTCGAATTTCGTCGGTGAAATAGCTAGATTTGATTAAGTTTTAGGAACACATTCATTGTACGCAGCTAGGGAGTGGAATTCCCTACCGGAGTCAGTGTTTTGTAATAGCTAAAACCTGGGAGTCTTTAAGAGTAAATAGGTTACTTCTAGGCAACATCAGCGCTTACCATCAGGTGCGCGAGCCTATTAATAGATAATAATAAAAAAAAACTTTTCTGATCAGAAAAGTTTATCAGATTTATCTGTTACAGTTGTTCTATCGCACCAAGGCGGGTTGGACTTGTTTGTGTGTGAATTCAAGTGCACATTTATTTCTGTGTGCATAATCTCGGAGCGTTCGGTGTCATGAAATAGCTTATGCATACAGAAACAAGGTGCACATGAATCAACACACACTAACAACATCAACCCGCCTGACATACAACAATTTCTGTATCAGGGTTCTATGTTTGTCTTAGGCATTGACATCGTGAGGGAACCTGGACAAATAATTTTACTAACATACCTAAGTCTGAAATCGCCAAACTTACATTGAGCAAGCGTGATGTTTAAGGCCCTTCTCGCGGTCCAGTGGCGCCCTCATTGAATAAAAAATCGTAGCATAGCACAGAAAATAAATATTAAAAAATCCAACTTCACGTTTGTTACAAGGAGGATAAAGAATTTTTATGTTGTTTAAACAGGTCTCAAAATGTTTCGTATCCAAAGTAGTAGGCAAAAGTGTCAGAAACGGCGGTATTTGGCATTTTTGCCTACTACTTTGGATACGAAACATTTTGAGACCTGTTTTAACAACGTAAAAATTCTTTATCCTCTTTGTAACAAACGTGAAGTTGGATTTTTTAATATTTATTTTCTGTGCTATGCTACGATTTTTTATTCAATGAGGGCGCCACTGGACCGCGAGAAGGGCCTTACTGATCATAATTATGTGTGTACAAAAGGCGATGTTAGAATATTGTGCTTTACCTTTTCATGGAAGTGGTGCCAAGTTAGGGGAGCACCCCTCCCCTCCCTCTCCCCCTTCCACTCCCCTTCTCCTGCCAAACCTAAATTAAATAAAACTAAAAAACTGAACTAAATTTGAATCACTTGGCTGAGTCTTCGTCAGTCATCTTTAAAGGGCTTACTTTCAATACGGTACGCCAAGCTGTTAAACGTTGAGTGATTCTAGTTAAATTATCTATCGGCCTAGGCATCCCATTAGATGTCGGCGTTTAATGAACGGCCTAGGCGTCCAATTAGCTGGCTAATTTAACAAGATGGTTGCGACATATACATCACAGGACATATACATCAACAGTACATAGTTGAGGTAACTTTTCATGCTTACATAGCTGAGTTGAAATCATTTTTAATTCAATAATGATAATTTATTCAAATGATGTATTGTATTGTGTTATGTTAATTTTACTTGCAATGTTGTCTATTTATAATTGATATTCTTGGAGGAACTTTGGCTCCTAAAACACAGGCTTTTTGCCTAGTTTAGGAGGCAGCAGTTCGTGTTTTTGATTGTCACCATGTACAACATTATGTTTTTGTAGCTGTATTCTAAATTTTCAAGTGTAAATGTACAAATAAAGATTATTATTATTATTATTATTTGCGTTCTTCATTTCATGCTCGTTTAAAATGAAAAGATTTGCGAGCTAAGCTAAACAATCTAACCTAGCTTAGCTCTTGGTCTGCAACCTGCTTTCTTTATGAGAAAACTCGCCACACTATTCCCAAACACTGCAAATCCTGAAAGCTAGAATAATAATGGCGACCACCACAAATACGCCAAGTCAATGAAGCTCGACTAGTCCCGGAGAAACGACTAAACGGTCTTGGATCTCGTAACGAAACTAATCAGAAAATAACAGCGGAGTATTAAGATAAACGTAATTTCCACATCCTTGATTATGAATCAATCAGGTTATTAAAGAAAGAACAAAGCTAGGCCAATAGGCACAAAAGTTTCGTTTACAACTGGAATAAGCCCAGTTGCCAAGCAACACGGATTAATAGGTTCTAAACCGACCGATCCACCGACACACTTATCGGCCGTTGGAAGGAATGGAGGTAGGTCTTCGCCCAGCAGTAGGACAGTAAGGGTTAATAATAACAATTAAACTGTAAGCTGTTACACTTGATTGTAAATGCATGTGTGAAATAAATGAAATTATTATTATTATTATAACGTGCCGCCGACTCGGGCCCTAGTACTTATCGGACGGCGAGCTACTCATTGCTCGCCGTCCGCAAGAACGCGGATATGGTGACCGGGAATTGCCCTGCGAATCCCGACGCCCAGGGCTTCTCCTGCAGATAAGCGACGCTTGTGCTTTTATACTGGAGAATGGAATAGCACACATACATACTTATATGGGCTCAAACTATTGTTAATCCGACCTCCACACCTCTGTAATCCGATAAGCGTATAATCGCTAACCCTTGTATTTTCATTCAATTTCCTCCGAACGCCAACTTAGCGTCGATACACGCACACACTCGCACGCGATCTATTTCCTTAAATATAATTACTACATGCTTCACAGAAATTGGTTTAATATGCCGCCATATGTTTACGATTAAAACTGATTATTTGGGTTGAATTTATAGGTAAAATCATCATCATCTTCCTGCCCTTATCTCATGTTACTTGGGGTCGGCGCAACACGTTTTTTTCTTCCATTCTGTCCTGTCAGCCGTCACGCTATCACTAACACCCTTTTTTTTCATATCACTCCTCACACAATCCATCCATACTTTCTTTAGCCTCCCTCTCCCTCTCCATCCATCCATACTTTCTTTAGCCTCCCTCTCCCTCTCCATCCATCCACATTTATATTCATAACTCTTTTAATTACATGTGTTTCATCCCACCTCTTCACATGACCATACCAAGATAAGCGGTTCCCTTTCAACTTTTCGGTTGAAAGGGAACCGCGCGGAAAGTTATAGGTAAAATAAAATAAAAGAAAAAACGGAACCCTTTTCAAACCGAATGACGACTGAGTGATTAATATTAGGTATTTGAAACAACAGTTGTATAAACTTATCGTCAATATTGCCACCTGACATTAATACGTTAGTCTCGCCAAGTCCATTAAGCAAGACTAAGTCTAAGTGCAAATATGATACGAGTTCTCCCCCAGGATATAGCAGCTTCGAACTCCAAGAATTAATCTTATTGATGTCTTGAGAGAATTCTAACTTCGTATGTATGTCAAAGAGGGCACTTAGACCATTCTGCAGCGAAGCAGGCTTTATGTATGCAAGACGGCTATAACTGTAGTGTATTTCGTTAGACATGTCATGAACTCCTGAAGTTTTGAAGTTGGGTCTGAGGAAAACGGTTAACGCTTTGTGCAACGAGATATAACTCGTAGGGAAAGTTATACCAGCACACAGGGCACAGAATGCTATATTTAAGTGGACAGTTGAATCTATAGTTTAACCATAGTTTTAGTCGACTGCGTTAAAAAAAGAGTAATGTTTATCGAGAGTATGTATGTTTCATTTCTTTGGCACGTCCACTTGTCTAAATGGCTTTTTTTTTTTGTGGGTTGGGAAATCATCCAATGACATCTCTGGGTGGAGCGGGAGGGCGTGTCAGACTCTTACTGACTAAAACCTACCCCTGTTCCTTCCCTGCTTGAGTGCCCAGGGGAGCGGTAATTCTGTTACGAATTTATCCGCTACCCTTAGGCATGCAGGTACCGGCCATGATGGGCCCCGTCCGTGGTAGCTGACAATCATCTCTTTTAGGCGCGCGTGGAACACTACGCGCCGTCGACTCTCGCACAGCACTAAAGTAAGCCTCTATTAATGCACTGTTCATGAACAACGGTGACCAAACCGCACAACACTACAGTGTGTTGTTATTCAGAACAACAACCGCTTAAACAAATTACAGGGTGTTGTTTCTGTAACACGATAGCCTAATACCGGCCAGTTGTTTGTGCACGTAAATGGGCTCCACAGTGGATCTATCTGAATCAATATTGTGTTTGCTTGTATGAGGAGATGAATTGAGGTTCGATTTGTAAGCGTTAGCTGATACAGTCTGTTTGTTGGTCTTCAATACTCATCATGGTTTTCAAATTGCTGATCGTACGTTGATGAAGCTATTAGCTGCTAGCCACATGCATTTACAATCAAGTGTAACAGCTTACAGTTTAATTGTTATTATTAACCCTTACTGTCCTACTGCTGGGCGAAGACCTACCTCCATTCCTTCCAACGGCCGATAAGTGTGTCGGTGGATCGGTCGGTTTAGAACCTATTAATCCGTGTTGCTTGGCAACTGGGCTTATTCCAGTTGTAAACGAAACTTTTGTGCCTATTGGCCTAGCTTTGTTCTTTCTTTAATAACCTGATTGATTCATAATCAAGGATGTGGAAATTACGTTTATCTTAATACTCCGCTGTTATTTTCTGATTAGTTTCGTTACGAGATCCAAGACCGTTTAGTCGTTTCTCCGGGACTAGTCGAGCTTCATTGACTTGGCGTATTTGTGGTGGTCGCCATTATTATTCTAGCTTTCAGGATTTGCAGTGTTTGGGAATAGTGTGGCGAGTTTTCTCATAAAGAAAGCAGGTTGCAGACCAAGAGCTAAGCTAGGTTAGATTGTTTAGCTTAGCTCGCAAATCTTTTCATTTTAAACGAGCATGAAATGAAGAACGCAAATAATAATAATAATAATAATCTTTATTTGTACATTTACACTTGAAAATTTAGAATACAGCTACAAAAACATAATGTTGTACATGGTGACAATCAAAAACACGAACTGCTGCCTCCTAAACTAGGCAAAAAGCCTGTGTTTTAGGAGCCAAAGTTCCTCCAAGAATATCAATTATAAATAGACAACATTGCAAGTAAAATTAACATAACACAATACAATACATCATTTGAATAAATTATCATTATTGAATTAAAAATGATTTCAACTCAGCTATGTAAGCATGAAAAGTTACCTCAACTATGTACTGTTGATGTATATGTCCTGTGATGTATATGTCGCAACCATCTTGTTAAATTAGCCAGCTAATTGGACGCCTAGGCCGTTCATTAAACGCCGACATCTAATGGGATGCCTAGGCCGATAGATAATTTAACTAGAATCACTCAACGTTTAACAGCTTGGCGTACCGTATTGAAAGTAAGCCCTTTAAAGATGACTGACGAAGACTCAGCCAAGTGATTCAAATTTAGTTCAGTTTTTTAGTTTTATTTAATTTAGGTTTGGCAGGAGAAGGGGAGTGGAAGGGGGAGAGGGAGGGGAGGGGTGCTCCCCTAACTTGGCACCACTTCCATGAAAAGGTAAAGCACAATATTCTAACATCGCCTTTTGTACACACATAATTATGATCAGTAAGGCCCTTCTCGCGGTCCAGTGGCGCCCTCATTGAATAAAAAATCGTAGCATAGCACAGAAAATAAATATTAAAAAATCCAACTTCACGTTTGTTACAAAGAGGATAAAGAATTTTTACGTTGTTAAAACAGGTCTCAAAATGTTTCGTATCCAAAGTAGTAGGCAAAAATGCCAAATACCGCCGTTTCTGACACTTTTGCCTACTACTTTGGATACGAAACATTTTGAGACCTGTTTAAACAACATAAAAATTCTTTATCCTCCTTGTAACAAACGTGAAGTTGGATTTTTTAATATTTATTTTCTGTGCTATGCTACGATTTTTTATTCAATGAGGGCGCCACTGGACCGCGAGAAGGGCCTTACTGATCATAATTATGTGTGTACAAAAGGCGATGTTAGAATATTGTGCTTTACCTTTTCATGGAAGTGGTGCCAAGTTAGGGGAGCACCCCTCCCCTCCCTCTCCCCCTTCCACTCCCCTTCTCCTGCCAAACCTAAATTAAATAAAACTAAAAAACTGAACTAAATTTGAATCACTTGGCTGAGTCTTCGTCAGTCATCTTTAAAGGGCTTACTTTCAATACGGTACGCCAAGCTGTTAAACGTTGAGTGATTCTAGTTAAATTATCTATCGGCCTAGGCATCCCATTAGATGTCGGCGTTTAATGAACGGCCTAGGCGTCCAATTAGCTGGCTAATTTAACAAGATGGTTGCGACATATACATCACAGGACATATACATCAACAGTACATAGTTGAGGTAACTTTTCATGCTTACATAGCTGAGTTGAAATCATTTTTAATTCAATAATGATAATTTATTCAAATGATGTATTGTATTGTGTTATGTTAATTTTACTTGCAATGTTGTCTATTTATAATTGATATTCTTGGAGGAACTTTGGCTCCTAAAACACAGGCTTTTTGCCTAGTTTAGGAGGCAGCAGTTCGTGTTTTTGATTGTCACCATGTACAACATTATGTTTTTGTAGCTGTATTCTAAATTTTCAAGTGTAAATGTACAAATAAAGATTATTATTATTATTATTATTTGCGTTCTTCATTTCATGCTCGTTTAAAATGAAAAGATTTGCGAGCTAAGCTAAACAATCTAACCTAGCTTAGCTCTTGGTCTGCAACCTGCTTTCTTTATGAGAAAACTCGCCACACTATTCCCAAACACTGCAAATCCTGAAAGCTAGAATAATAATGGCGACCACCACAAATACGCCAAGTCAATGAAGCTCGACTAGTCCCGGAGAAACGACTAAACGGTCTTGGATCTCGTAACGAAACTAATCAGAAAATAACAGCGGAGTATTAAGATAAACGTAATTTCCACATCCTTGATTATGAATCAATCAGGTTATTAAAGAAAGAACAAAGCTAGGCCAATAGGCACAAAAGTTTCGTTTACAACTGGAATAAGCCCAGTTGCCAAGCAACACGGATTAATAGGTTCTAAACCGACCGATCCACCGACACACTTATCGGCCGTTGGAAGGAATGGAGGTAGGTCTTCGCCCAGCAGTAGGACAGTAAGGGTTAATAATAACAATTAAACTGTAAGCTGTTACACTTGATTGTAAATGCATGTGGCTAGCAGCTAATAGCTTCATCAACGTACGATCAGCAATTTGAAAACCATGATGAGTATTGAAGACCAACAAACAGACTGTATCAGCTAACGCTTACAAATCGAACCTCAATTCATCTCCTCATACAAGCAAACACAATATTGATTCAGATAGATCCACTGTGGAGCCCATTTACGTGCACAAACAACTGGCCGGTATTAGGCTATCGTGTTACAGAAACAACACCCTGTAATTTGTTTAAGCGGTTGTTGTTCTGAATAACAACACACTGTAGTGTTGTGCGGTTTGGTCACCGTTGTTCATGAACAGTGCATTAATAGAGGCTTACTTTAGTGCTGTGCGAGAGTCGACGGCGCGTAGTGTTCCACGCGCGCCTAAAAGAGATGATTGTCAGCTACCACGGACGGGGCCCATCATGGCCGGTACCTGCATGCCTAAGGGTAGCGGATAAATTCGTAACAGAATTACCGCTCCCCTGGGCACTCAAGCAGGGAAGGAACAGGGGTAGGTTTTAGTCAGTAAGAGTCTGACACGCCCTCCCGCTCCACCCAGAGATGTCATTGGATGATTTCCCAACCCACAAAAAAAAAAAGCCATTTAGACAAGTGGACGTGCCAAAGAAATGAAACATACATACTCTCGATAAACATTACTCTTTTTTTAACGCAGTCGACTAAAACTATGGTTAAACTATAGATTCAACTGTCCACTTAAATATAGCATTCTGTGCCCTGTGTGCTGGTATAACTTTCCCTACGAGTTATATCTCGTTGCACAAAGCGTTAACCGTTTTCCTCAGACCCAACTTCAAAACTTCAGGAGTTCATGACATGTCTAACGAAATACACTACAGTTATAGCCGTCTTGCATACATAAAGCCTGCTTCGCTGCAGAATGGTCTAAGTGCCCTCTTTGACATACATACGAAGTTAGAATTCTCTCAAGACATCAATAAGATTAATTCTTGGAGTTCGAAGCTGCTATATCCTGGGGGAGAACTCGTATCATATTTGCACTTAGACTTAGTCTTGCTTAATGGACTTGGCGAGACTAACGTATTAATGTCAGGTGGCAATATTGACGATAAGTTTATACAACTGTTGTTTCAAATACCTAATATTAATCACTCAGTCGTCATTCGGTTTGAAAAGGGTTCCGTTTTTTCTTTTATTTTATTTTACCTATAACTTTCCGCGCGGTTCCCTTTCAACCGAAAAGTTGAAAGGGAACCGCTTATCTTGGTATGGTCATGTGAAGAGGTGGGATGAAACACATGTAATTAAAAGAGTTATGAATATAAATGTGGATGGATGGAGAGGGAGAGGGAGGCTAAAGAAAGTATGGATGGATGGAGAGGGAGAGGGAGGCTAAAGAAAGTATGGATGGATTGTGTGAGGAGTGATATGAAAAAAAAGGGTGTTAGTGATAGCGTGACGGCTGACAGGACAGAATGGAAGAAAAAAACGTGTTGCGCCGACCCCAAGTAACATGAGATAAGGGCAGGAAGATGATGATGATTTTACCTATAAATTCAACCCAAATAATCAGTTTTAATCGTAAACATATGGCGGCATATTAAACCAATTTCTGTGAAGCATGTAGTAATTATATTTAAGGAAATAGATCGCGTGCGAGTGTGTGCGTGTATCGACGCTAAGTTGGCGTTCGGAGGAAATTGAATGAAAATACAAGGGTTAGCGATTATACGCTTATCGGATTACAGAGGTGTGGAGGTCGGATTAACAATAGTTTGAGCCCATATAAGTATGTATGTGTGCTATTCCATTCTCCAGTATAAAAGCACAAGCGTCGCTTATCTGCAGGAGAAGCCCTGGGCGTCGGGATTCGCAGGGCAATTCCCGGTCACCATATCCGCGTTCTTGCGGACGGCGAGCAATGAGTAGCTCGCCGTCCGATAAGTACTAGGGCCCGAGTCGGCGGCACGTTATAATAATAATAATAATTTCATTTATTTCAGGCTTTATGCCCATATAATTCAAATACATACATGCATTCAAAACTTTCAATAAAAATAAATAACAGATGCCAAACAAATTCAAAGATGTCAACAAATTAAATTAAAAATGTCAAAAATTGAAAATTAAATTAAATAATAATACAATAATAACCATGCGCGCCCCAAAGAGATGTCAGTATGATTGACGGGGCTCACTGGGCCCGGTGCTCGCTGGGATTGATCAAAAGAGTTACCGCAGCTCGGGAACGCAAAAGGCAAATAACGGGTGGGATTACTAACCCTCAAAAAAAACCACGCATGTGCCAGATAGCCAAGCGGTGCGAGGTAGCTAAGCAGTGTGAGGTAGTTAAGCAGTGCGAGATAGCTAAGTCGTGCGAGGTAGCTAAGCGGTGCGAGGTAGCTAAGCAGTACGAGGTAGCTAAGCGGTGCGAGGTAGCTAAGCGGTGCGAGGTAGCTAAGCAGTGCGAGGTAGCTAAGCGGTGCGAAGATGTGAAGCGGTGATGTGGAAAGGTGTTGAGCTGATAGGCACACATTCCTCAGTCGTGTACCTCGCACGCATTTCATATGCCCAAACAGCTCCGCAAGTCCTATCCTTTATAGAAGCGTATTACTGGATTTGTTACCACTAATCTATGGGTTAATATTACATGTTTTCTTAAGCGATTGGTAGAAGAAGTAATGAGGCCAGAAAGAAGATATGGATGACAAAAATTAAAATTCAGTATCTCAAAAATGGACAAAATCCTACTTATCTGTCTGTATATACCTATAAAATCAAAGTCCTGACTGGCTGACTGATATATCAACGCATAGCCTAAACCTCTGGTCTTAGAGATATTAAAGGAGGATGTGTTCTTTGCGAAGAGTAGGTAGGTATCCACTAAGAAAGGGATTTTAGTCAGTAAAAGTCTGATACGCCCTTTATTAGATGATTTCGAACCCTCCAAAAAAAAGGGGGTGAAAAAGGGGTTGAAAGTTTATAGCGGGGGAAGTACTGATTCCACGTGGGCGAAGCCGCTGGCAGTAGCTAGTAATATTATAAATGCGTAAGTTTGGATATTTGTTATTCAATAACGCCAAAACGGCTGAATGGATCTACATAATTTGGCACAGAGATAGATTATAGTCTGGAATAGGACTTAAGCTATAATAAAGTGGGGAAGTACGAATTCGATGCGGGGGAAACCCTTGGAAAAATCTACTACCGCCTCATTGAATAAAAATCGAAGCATAGCATAGAAAATAAATATTAAAGAATCCAACGTCACGTTTGTTACAAAGAGGATAAAGTATTTTTACGTTGTTGAAAGAGGTCTCAGAATGTTTTGTATCCAAAGTAGTAGGCAAAAGTACCGAAAACGGCCGTTTCTGACACTTTTCAAAATACTTTATCCTCTTTGTAACAAACGTGACGTTGGATTCTTTAATATTTATTTTCTATGCTCTGCTACGATTTTTTATTCAATGAGGGCGCCACTTGGCCGGTAGTAGGGCATAAGGATACAAGGAAATGCAAAAATGTTGAAAGCTAGTTCCATCCGAAATTTATTAACTTGACCTACCTAGTTTCGAAAAAAACTTGAAACTTCATTTAAATGGAAAATAACTAAATACTCCAAAGAGTTTGTAACTACTTTGTATTTAATGCTTATTCGAAAACAGTTTACAAATTCATAAACTGGAAACTGAGTTGAAAACTTTCAAACGAATTGTACTTTCAAATATCATGTAAATAGTGCAAGTTGAACGCTCTTTTTTGTTGAAAAACAGTTTTCATATAAAAACGAATGTAAAGGAAAATGCAATAGCAGACAAATGCGACTATGCAACATAAAACTATGTCGCTGTGTCGCGTTGCATGTACTGCTTCAGCCGATAAAGATAATCAACTTTCCTCCATAGCTCCATCATAGCTAATTTCTAAAAAAGCTAATGGCCAGAGTGCCTTAGGTGCTAATTTTGATTAAGTGATGACAAAGTATAGTCCAATTTTATTTTGGGATTTTACTATGCACTTCCTTGAAGAAACTTGTTCGTTTTCATGAGAAGAAGCGCTATAGATTTAAAATATTAACATCCATTTCCTTTAGATCCTGTATTGTGTAGAAAAGATAAGTCCGTAAGCAAGTTTTGCTGCTTTTTTTTTTTTTTTTTTTTGGGGGTGGGAAATCATCCTATGACTTCTTCCGCTCTAGGGTGGAGCGGAAGGGCGTGTCAGACTCTTACTGACTAAAACCCACCCCTGTTCCTCCCTGCCTTGAGTGCCCAGGGGCGAGGTAACTCTTTCGAATTTATCCTCCCCCAAAAAAAAAAAAAAAAACCCTGGGCAGATGTTTTGCTGATGCCCCGTAAAACTGGACAAATGCATCGTCATTCATTCTGCTTTTAAGGCGCTATTAACTGCCAACGACCTCGAGTGGTTAGCTTGCGTGTTCTGTACTGAGCTAACGTAACGCGTCATTCGTCCACCCATTAATCGGACTCACCCATTAAGGAGCGCTGTCCGAAATTAGACGCATTATTAATTATTATATATTATATTAATACATAAAAAACAGGTATTGTACTAAGACACGTATACTAAAATATAAATAATGAAATGTTCTTTAAAATGGTAAAGGTTTCATAAAAATACGCCTTAGAGTTTTTGCGTGATTCTCAATTTTTTATCCGCGTTAGACATAACTTTACAAATTAATTACATTATGTTATAAAAATATAATTTCAAATATTCACATAACAAATTACGAAAAAAATTGTCTGGAGTAACATATTTTTTTCAAAGAAATAAAACTATTCGTTTAGACGTGATGCTCAATTAAAAATCATAAGAAGTCGTATAACTGCGCCTCTGTGGAGCTTATCTGTCTACAGCTTTACTGGTTAACGTACAGGTAAGCTCTCAAAAACATTGCCATGTAAAACAACTGTGAAACGAACAAAGTTCAAATAAACAGCGGAACAAAAACAATGGCGGTTTGAAGTAAGAGGGAGGGTAGACGACACCTTATAAACGCTGAATAAATTAGCAGTGTGCTGTAGTAACAATGAAAAATTTTATATTTCAGAAGGCTTCTACACACAGCCACCGGGCAAGCCGTGGTGCATCCATCATAAACCCGCTTTGCCAAAAGAGCCGCCAACATGGCCGCCCGGGTGCCGCCGCGTGTCACGCGCTTTCCGCAAGGAAAAGCCGGCAAAAGCCCCGGGCACTGTGTGAAAGTGCCTGATTAATCCTACTAAGTCCATTGTAGGATTAATCAATAAAAAACTAAAAAAAATACACTTTCTATTTATTATACGCCACAGTGGCATGTAGGGTATCCAATGTCCCGGTATGGGGCTGATGCGCAAGCGATGCGCCTCCATTATTTGCAGGGTGCACATAACGGAGGCGCATCGCTTGCGTATCATGACGTGACATACATCATTTTCCGCCTCTGAGAACATACTGATGCACTGACGTACTGCATAATACAACTAACTAGTTTTTCTCTTAGTTTCATTCCCGTGACACTGGAGCCTTGCATTTTCCGGGGTAACCTCATCGATAGTGCAATTTTATCAGTAAATAAAAAACTAAGTCGGATCAGTAATTCCGGAGATCCCGTTTGTAGTTCTAGAAACCTCGTTTAGATTAATCGGTAAAAGAAAGAAATATCTTTCTTTAGCACTCTGCTTTTGGTGCTTATTAACCGACGAAGAAAAAAGGAGGAGGTTCTCAATTCGACCGTATTTATGAGTTGTGTTGCTCGAATAAATAATTTAATTAATAATAATAATAATAATCTGTGGCCCGCCTGTCAAGCCGACTGTCATAATTTTTTCCAAATATTTTTCCTAAACTATTTATATTTATTATCATGTTTACCATAGTGAAAATAAGACCGAAAACGAGAAAAAAAAAAATATTACCAAGTGCAAATCATAGTGAACAACAGTGAGATGAGAACTACAAAAATAAAACGGAACTTATGACAACGTGAAAATGCTAACTAGGAACCGGGCCAAATTGCTGACCACACACCCAACATCTTCGGGTTCGTCGCTCAGCTCCGCCTCGCAGCCGCCGGGACCTGCACCAGCCGTGAGTCGAGTGATTCCGGCCGCTGCAGTTGCGTCGAGCTCGAGCGACGAATACACCACTCCGCCGACGACACCACCACCTGCGCGTCGACGGGGAAGAGGCCGACCACCAGCCAGCTTGGAACCTCGAGGCCCACCGGCCTCTGATAGGGTTCCCGCTACCGGTGGAAGTGTGCAGCGCATGCGATGGACACAATCCATTAACGAAAACGTCATGCGCTCATACTATGGGGCTACAGAGGGGCGAATTAACCTGACTGCGTACCGTGGTCGGATGCTCTCTCTGTTTCAGGTGCTTGAGCCAGCTGTCAACGTATCGGCCCAACGACTGTCGGATCAGGTGCGGGTCATCCAGCGTAACCGTATGCTGGATGATGCCACACTTGATAGACTACGCCTCGAATCACGGAGTAGCCGTGTCTCACCTGCTTCGCCACCAGCCGCGGTGCAACTGCAACCTAATGCACCACCGCGACCTGACCACGTTGGTGAAGATGATGATGACGTGGCTATATCCGTGAGTACCCAGTGTAACGAACGATTGAGGAGCGCTTTGGAGGATGCATTCCGAGAGCACCGCTCCACACCGCCTGGGCTTAGACCTCGTCTACCTCGTTTGCCCATGCATAAGAAAAATAAGGCGCTGGTGTGTGCTCTAGACTCGCAGCTATCAAATTTTTTTGATAGCAGCAAAGACCTTGCTGATACCCACTCAATCTTGTACTGCGCGGCTGCAGCGGCATGTCGTGTAGCTCACGTCAAGTTCCCCAACAGTGACAGAGCTGCACGACCAGCTGTACCAGCTTGGCAGTGCAGGATCGAGCGTCGTATCGGTGAGGCTAGAGCACTCATTGGCAAGCTTATCTGCTTCAGGGAGGGCAACTCTCGCCCTAGGGTGATGCGCTTTGTGAGGCGGGCATTCTCGGGGACTGATATAAGTTCCCGAGATTATCTGACCCGCGTCACAGAGCGTGTCGACTTCCTGAAGCAGAAGATCTATGCATGGGCAAACCGTATTCGTCGGTACAAGCGGCGAGTGGAGCGGTACACTCAGAATCGCACATTCAAATGCAACGAAAGGTGGGTTTATAGGGCTTGGGAGCGACCGGACCAAGGTGTGTCCGATACGCACCTACCTGATGACGACGCCATGAGCTCATTCTGGCGCGGCATCTGGTCGGTGCCGGTCAGGCACACCGAGGGTGATTGGACTCGAGAGGTCGAGCGCGCGTGCGATCTTATACCAGAAATGGGGGCTATTACCATCAGCCCCCAAGATGTAGCTCGTGCAGTCCGTCCGTTGCCTAACTGGAAATCTCCAGGGCCGGACGGTCTGCACAATTTTTGGATAAAATGGTTTCAAAGATCGCACGCTCGCTTGGCAGCTCAGTTCCAGTCTGCCCTAGAGTCAGGGTCGCTGCCACAGTTCCTTACGACAGGAGTAACCCACCTGCTCCATAAATCAGGTAGTACTGCGGAACCCAAAAATTATAGGCCGATCACGTGTTTACCGACGGTCTATAAAGTTTTTACATCCATCCTGAGAGCCAAAATTAACAATCATATTGACACAAATTTTATCATGTCTGCCTCTCAGAATGGATGTAGGAACGGGTCCCGTGGTACTAAGGAGCTGCTCCTCATTGATGTTGCCATTAGCCAACAGGTTCGTCATTCTCGAAAAGATCTGTCGACATGTTGGATAGATTATAAGAAGGCCTATGACTCGGTGCCACATACATGGCTCATGAGGGTGCTGGAGCTGTACAAAGTGGATGCAACTTTGCGCACCTTCCTGATGTCGTGTATGGGGCAGTGGAGGACGGTTCTTCACTATCCAGGATGTCGACAAATCCGGGAGAACAGCGAACCGATAAGGATCGAGCGTGGCATATTTCAGGGCGACAGTCTGAGTCCACTGTGGTTTTGTCTGGCCCTAAACCCTCTCAGTACTCTACTGGAGGGTTCGGGCCAAGGCTACCGGTTGAGAAGAGGTGGTCAGATCATATCACACCTCCTTTACATGGATGATCTGAAACTCTTTGCCCCCAACAACTTGCAACTGATGAAGCTACTGAAGGTAACAGAAACCTTCAGTAGCGCCATCAGGATGGAATTTGGTGTGGACAAATGTGCAGTCATGCATGTAAAGCGAGGGGAGATTATGGAATCCGTGGGAACTCAACTCTCGGATTCCGTACACCTTAGATCCCTCTGCTCAACCGAAACCTACAAGTATTTGGGTATGTCGGAAGCGTTAGGCATCAGTACTGCTGAAGTGAAACAGTCGTTGAGGGAGCGCTTCTTTGGCCGCCTGAATAAAGTACTGAATAGTCTTTTATCAGGCGGGAACAAGGTGCGCGCCTTCAACGGTTGGGTCATGCCGGTATTGATGTACTCTTTCGGCATACTCAAATGGACTCAGACGGAACTTGACGCCCTGGATAGGAGGGTCCGCACACTGCTGACCACAAATCGGATGCATCACCCACGATCATCGGTGATGAGGCTGTATATCCCGCGGAAGTGTGGGGGTCGTGGGTTCTTAAATGCTAAGACCCTACACAACCGCGAGGTATGCAGCCTTAGGGAGTACTTCCTCAAAGCTGACGTGGGTATGCATCGAGATGTGGTCGCTGTGGACAAGGGCCTCACCCCGCTCTCCTTGGCAAAAGAGAACTGGCGCAAACCTACAGTACTGGATACTAATGACCGCAGGGAAGTATGGCAGAGCAAGGAGCTTCACGGGCGCTTTTACCGGGTCCTACATGGGCCCGATGTAGATCTCTTAGCGTCCGTATCCTGGCTGCGCTTTGGTGACCTCTTCGGGGAAACCGAAGATTTTGTCTGTGCGATTATGGACGAAGTTATTATGACGAATAACTACCGGAAATATATTGTGAAGGACGGTACGGTTGACATCTGTCGGGCATGCCACCGGCCCGGAGAATCAATACGACACATTATTTCCGGTTGTTCTCGTCTAGCTAACGGAGACTATTTGCATAGACACAACCTTGTAGCCAGGATTATCCACCAGCAACTTGCTCTTAAATACAATCTTGTGGAATCTGAAGTACCGTACTATAGGTATGAGCCCGACCCAGTTCTCGAAAATGGCAATATCACGTTATATTGGGATCGATCTATCATCACTGACAGGACTATTGTTGCCAATAAGCCTGACATAGTGGTGATAGATCGACAAGAGCGTCGCACAATGATTGTTGATATAGCTGTCCCTCATGACGAGAACCTCGTGAAGGCTGAGAGAGATAAAAAAACAAAGTATCTTGATCTGGCTCGCGAGGTTGTCGACATGTGGGAGGTGGATATAGCAGTCATTGTGCCGATAGTCGTGACGGCCAATGGCTTAATTGCCAAGAGCCTCGACCAACATCTCAGGAGGCTCTCGTTAGGCAGTTGGATCAAGGGCTTGATCCAGAAAGCAGTACTCCTGGACACGGCTCGTATTGTTAGGAGATTCCTTTCTCAGGAGCCCTGACCACCGGTAGCTTGGACCCTATTCCCGATACCGGTGGGCTACTACTTTTTATATTTTTAAATGTTTTTGTATTTGTTTATGTTTTTATATGTAAGTACCTAAATATTTGAAAATGTAAAGTGTATGTATATAAGATTAAATAAATGGAATAATAATAAAAAACGGTAGGTAACTTAGCGGTACTCCTGGACACGGCGCGTATTGCTAGGAGATTCCTTTCTCAGGAGCCCTGACCACCGGTAGCTTGGACCCTATCCCGATACCGGTGGGCTACTATTTTTTATATTTTTAAATGTTTTTATATTTTGATATTTTAATATTTAAAAATGTAAATTGTATGTATATATTATAAAATAAATGGAATAATAATAATAATATTCCACAACTATCACACAACGCCATCTTGTCCCAAGTTAAGCAGAGCTTGTGTTATGGGTACTAGACAACTGATAAACATACTTATATATTTCTAAATACATACATATTATAGATAAATTATTATTATATGTTTTTTTTTTTTTTTTTGTGTAAGTATGTTCAGGCCTCACTCCGTCATTTATGAACCGATCTTGATGACTATTTTTTTGAGATAGGGTATACCTCAAGGGTGGTCCTATGTCAAGGACATCAGGATCTGATCATGGAATCTTGATAAAATTGAGAGATAACCTCGTAAATTGGGCACGAATATTGTTTCTGTTTACTTTTCATCATAACTTAATCAGGTATTTGCATTTAGGAATCATCACATCATGAAACTGAGCTGATGATGGAAACCATACCTTTCCTAAACAATAGAAGTTAGATATAAAAAAACTGGTTTTAGTGACAGATACCACTTAATATGCTTTGAAGAAAAGATGTCTTTAGAATATTGGAGGTATCCTTAACTGGTCAATATCCTGCGAACCTCATGGAAGGATGGTTACATCATCAGCTCAGTGCCAAGAGGAATGATGAAGGATTAGAAATTAGCCTCAGAGTATTAAAAGATGATGCGAGTCACAAAAAACCATAAAGTAAAAAAAAATTAACAAAAAGTTCAACCGACGAAAAAGTACCAAAAAGCAAAAAATAAATAAACCTTTTAAGTCTTGAGTATTGAGCTTATTTACCTACATAAAATATCAAATTTTATGTGAACTTATTTTGAGTCGGCGCCAAATAATAAAATGATTAATTGCGTACATCTAGCCTTCTTCATTTCTACGTACATATAAGATTTAGATATTTAATAATCAGATTGTACTCGTAGTTTGGCGCAAAATAAGTTAAAGTAAATATTTCTGTCTTACTTTCTTTTCTTAGTCTATGGATATAGCATGGATATACCAAACAGGGTTGTTAAACCCTGTTTGGTACTTAATAAAACTGCGACGCTGTCTTCAAAATCATTAAGCAATCTGTATTCCATGTCTAACACAAAAAAAACTGAGATGTAAAGAAATATTGTAGAAAACGGGTGAGTACAAACATTATGTGATCATTTTTGAGAAAATTTTAGCAATATCCACAGCCACGACAAATAATCCCTTGAGCTGTTAACCGTCTCGTCTCCCCGTCACTAACACTAACACGCGTCAGTTTTTAATACCGACGTGTCACGACTCGCGAGCGTGGACGAGATAATGAGTCGCCGTGTTTGTATTGTACCAAAGAGTAGTTTGTACAGGCAAATGCACGTTAATAAAGTATTCATTTATAAGTATGATTTATTTTATATTTTAAACAGCGAGTCTTACCCCGGATTCGCACGGGTTTTATTTATATACCTAAAGCTTCCTCATAATATATCACCCTGTCTGTTGTTGGGAACCGCAAGAAAATCCGTATAGTATTTTTGAGTTTATTGCGATATCCCGAACAGAAACAGCGGGAGACTTTGTTTTATAATATGTAGTGATTTAACTTAAATCATTATCCTGCCCTTATATGAATGTAGTATATTTTGTTATCTGAAATACTGACTAGACACTTCTCTCTCTGGAGCCCTGACCCCGGTAGCTTGGACTTTGGACCCAATTCCAGATACTGGTTGGCTACTATTTTTTAAGTTTATTAATGTTTTAGTATGTTATTATTTAAAAATATAAATAATAAGTAAGTATATTTTTTTTAGCTTTGATTGGCTTGCGCTTGACCACTACCTCACCTGATGGTAACTGATGATGTCGTCGATATCACATAAAAAGACGCTGGTTTCCAACTGAACCCTGTAATGTAAATAAATATATATCTAAATATATATATTAGGCTGGTGTCCGCAATTCCACGTCGAAAGCGCATATTTTGCGTACAGGGATTTTGGGATATAAGGACAGGTTTGTCATTCGATCCACCCCAGTTCCTCAAAGAAGGCCAGCAGCGCTCTGGTGTCACTATCCATCTCACGGAGGCTACCTGGGTTGGATGTTCTGAAGTACTTTGCCCACTGTATCCAGCGACCACTGGGCAGCCTTAAAGCAGATGAGCTGTTGTCTCATTCGCCTCTATGCAGGCTCTGTAGAGTGGGCTGTTTGTAACTTCTATGACAAAGAGGTGATTTTAATGGACCTGTGGCTAGTTATAACGCAACTGAAGTTTAGTCATCAGTTGAACCTTACGAACAGTGTACAGATGTTAATAAGATATGTTATAATTAAATCTACAGGTCCGATGATTGATCGAACAACAACACAAACATATTGACAGGTGTTCGAATAGAGAACGACCGATCCTGATTGACATTGTTGATCGTGGATCAAAGTTCGTCGATCTACGTCGAATAAAACAATCGACATCGATCCTCCGTAATCCGGGCTGTCATGCAAACAGCACTGAATGAAATTGGTGACCGTTTTGCGTGGATGTGAAGCATATTTTCGCTATTATTTTTAAACGTTTTTCTTTATGTTTTTTTTAAGGTATGCGTCATTACGGGCGCAAATAAACACTTTTTGTTTCTCTACCATACGAGTATTTAACGCTTATCTGGGTGCATCTTCACTGCTTTGACAGAAAGACATTATCAATGTAAAATTGTTACCGTATCGTACGGCTGACTGTACAAAGTGATCCATACAACGCAGCGCTTTGTACAGCGTGATCCGTCCAGCGCTTTTGGCTGGAAGTGCACGTTAGTTGCGGTCACAGGGATTATTGTGGCAGTCACAGGAAATGACCTAGTCGTATATTTGTGGTTTGAAGTTACTGGAGTTATGTGCTCTTGGTTTGCATCATTTTAGGAAATTTAAAAAATGTGGTAAATTACCTATTTATTTATCTTCTACGTAGGTACATAGGCTCACGCATTCATGGGAAAATGAGTGAGTTTATGTGAGTGAGCCAGAAACTACGGAATGCTACAGAAAGGTCTAAACGGAGCCCCATTTGCTGTCACTCACGTGACCGTCTGTCAGTCTGTCCATTAGTCTGTAAGTATGTCGTCTGTCACAAAATTTTGTTTCGAAGAATTTTTTAACTTCCCTTAAAACCTAAATGTGCGACATGCATTTGGCCGGCATTTTTTAGCGTGTGTAAATCTTCATGAATGTCCTCTACCTTGAGGCGAGCGGAGGGTTCTGTCAGTTTCTTACTGACTAAACCGCACGGAGTTCTGCTGCTACCTTTGATTAGGGTGCTGAAGTGCTTGCACATTTTATCAAGCTTAACCGGCTAGGTATTGATCCGCATGAATTCATGCGGAACCCATCTTTCACGCAGAAAAGGCGATGGCGTCCCACGTGCTCTCGCTACTGACCAAGGCAGCTGAACCTGAGGGAGAGATTATCCGTAGACAGAAAGACATCTGTTACGTTCCTAACATCTATTGTAGTCCTTTTGCTTCGTTTACGTTCATACATTTGATCATACACATGGTTGCAAGTACTTACCACGCACTTGGAGCCATACCATGACGTCTTAAAATCATCATAAATCTGGTGTGAGAAAGGGATAGCCTGAATAGCTCTGTCTCTCACTCAAATAAAATCTCTCGTATCTATACAATATCGTATGTGTTTAAAAGAGTCACCGCGGCTCTCGAACACGGGTGGACTTTAGTCAGTAAGAGTCTGACACGCCCTCCCGCTCCACCCAGAGGGGAAGAAGTTATTTGATGATTTCCCACACTCAAAAAAAAAAAAAAAGGGACTCGCAGTGTTTGTGATTCGACCGCAGTTGGCTTGACTAACGCAGTGGCAGTGACAGTTATTGACTTTACGCTCTACGGATCACAAGTTTAACTCCAATGTGAATCAAATACGTATTGTATGTTGCATGTCGTATTGTTTTGTTGTTGTTGTTGTTGTCGTGTGGTTTGTTGTATGTTGTTGCTTGTTTGTTGCGTGTTGTTGTGTCGTATGTATGTGTGTGTTTGTGTGTGTGTTGTTGTGATGTGTGTATTGTATTGTGTCGTGTGTTTATTTAGGACTCATGATTTACCCATCTACGAGTATATAAGAATAAGCAGCAAGAGATGGCTATAGATGTACACGATTACTTAGTATAATTTTTTGTATGCAAAAGTTTAAATGAACGAACTATACATGTATGTATGTACTACTACGGTTCACTAGCTGTATAAAAATTCACACAAATGCATAAGGATGTGGTAACACAGAAAGCAGTAAGTAACACAGAAAGTTTCGTCGGATCCATTTTTTTAGGGTTGGTTATGGTCAATAAAAGGAAATCGGAACCTATACAGGGTGTAACGGAAAGGTGTGGTCATATTTTAAGAACTGCATCTGCCCATCGATTTGTACAACTTTCTTCAAAAAAATCTGAGGAAATTCACAATTTTTTTTTTACCTCCTATACAAATATTGATCAGCTGATAATAACTTTGTATGGAAAGTCCAATTTTTTTTTTGAGAATTTTCATTTTTTACTAAGAGAAAGTTGTTCATATCCATGGGCAGAACCGGTTCCTAAAATATGACCACACCTTTCCGTTACACCCTGTATACCTAATTGTGATCACAAATGATAAATGATTTTATTTTTGTAAGTAGGTTTTTACAACACTTTTACACGTCAACATTTTTAACCGACGAACAATACCAAATTAATGACATTTGGGTAGGCCGCAAAAATACTCAAACACATTATGCTATCTGAGGACCATGCTTAAGTGCAAGCTTAGTGTCTGTAATGGTCGTTTGAAGAAAGAACCACACATATTAGAGTGGACCTGTCCAGTCAGTGCTGGTTCTTGGTTTCAAAAATCATTTTATAAGTCAACTAAACCACTCGCATTCCACTACATAATTGTGATTTCCTAAATTGTGCCCACCCAGACAACCGCTTTTCGCAGAAACGTGACTCTTCAAATATTAGATCTGTCCACAAGCTTCGTCAGCTGGTTATAATCGTTTCCCCCGCTAACACAGCAACCCAACCTCCCCCCGCTATAAGAGTGACCCAACACTGCCCCGCTAACAGATCAACTCAAGCCTCTCTCGCTATCAGAGCGACCCAGCCCTCCCCCGCAATCACAGCGACCACGCCCTCTCCAGATATCAGAGCGACCCAGCTATCAGAGCGATTCAACCCTCCCACGCTATCAGAGCGACCCAGCTATCAGAGCGACTCAACCCTCCCCTGCTATCATAGCGACCCAGTCCTCCCACGCTATCAAAGTGAACCAGCTCTTCCCCACAATCAGAGCGACTCACCCCTCCACAGCTATCTGAGCGACCCAGCTCTCCCTGGCTATAAGTGCAACCCAAACTTGACTGCTATTAGAGCGACCCAGCCCGGCCTCGCTATCAGAGCGACCCCGACCTCCCCCGTCCGTGCCATTGTCAAAGCAAACACTGAAACATTGATTGTGAATGTGCAGCGCTCTGCCGCATCATTTTATGCTCTGCTTTCATTCTTCTACATACTCGTGTATACATGTAGTATGTATGTATGTTTGTAGCTCTGGGTTATTTGGAGCAGAGGTGGTTGTTAACTATCAATGTTCCTGCAGACAGGCGCGATGCGACAATGCGAAACGATTTAACGATATATAGGTCGCGAAATATTACACGCGACACTTGTTCCCTATTTCGCGAATGAAATTTTTTTCAAAATGAAAATGATTTATTGAACGACTTGTCAACAGCTAATCACAGTTTGGATAACTGGGCGTTAGTTTCTGTAGGAACCTTTATGCGTCATGAAATATTTGTTAAGGGCGTAGACATAAATACAATTGTAAACCGTCTCCGCGTTTTAGAGATGTGTTGGATGCAGGCTAACATCCACAGCCCGCGTCTTAGGTCTTTTGCATATCATTATGGTCTTCACAGAATCAACTAGATAGCAGTAGTTCAATGACATGGTATCTAGAATCAACTCAATATTGTGACAACTTTACTACATATTACAATACAAAGTCCCCTGTCACGTCTGTCTGTCTGTCTGTTCCCTATTCCGGTATTTTCCCTAGAGTATTTAAGAAAGCAGTTGTCCATCCAATTTATAAGAGTGGGGACAGAAAAAATGTGTCTAATTATAGGCCGATTTCTGTTTTGAGTTCCTTATCTAAAATTCTTGAAAAAATATTAAATCAATCATTAACTTCATATCTTTCCAAATTTAAAATAATTGCCGACAACCAGTACGGATTTAGACAGGGAACCTCTACTGAAGACGCTGTCCAAGATCTTGTAAACAGCGTCGTATCTAATTTAGATAAAAAGCAAAACTGTTACGGTGTTTTCTTAGACTTATGTAAAGCCTTTGACTCGGTTTCTGTTCCCACACTGCTTTTGAAGATGGAAAACATTGGAATACGTGGCCTTGCGTTAAAAATGTTCACAGATTATTTGACCGGAAGAACTCAGCGTGTAAAAATCAATTCCTTTGTCAGCGAAGAGGAGTGTATCTGCTTTGGGGTGCCACAAGGAAGTATATTAGGACCTACAATGTTCTTAATATACATAAATGATTTGTGCAAAATGTCTATCCCCAACTGTGACATATTCACCTACGCTGACGACACAGCGCTTATTGTGCACGATGATAACTGGGACATGGCCAAGCAAAGAACGGAATACTCTCTCCGCCTTGTGATGGAGTGGCTTTCAGCAAATCTCTTAACACTGAACATTGAAAAGACCAAACTCCTACGTTTTTCCATGTCGAACTCTATTCCTTTACCTACCGAGAGTAGTATAGTGAAAGTTCACTCCTGTACAGGACAGGATTCGTGTCGAGTGCAAGACAGCTGCGGTTGTCTTGCACTCACATTAGTTTCATGTATCAAATACCTAGGGGTGTACATTGATGAAAAACTAACGTGGCGCTCCCACATTGAGGCATTATGTACACGTACAAGGAAGCTCATCTTCATATTTAAGGAACTGAGACATTCAGCAGACCCTGCAACTCTGTCATTGGTTTACCAGAGTCTATGTGCTTCAATAATCACCTATTGTATTACAGTATGGGGAGGCACATATAAAAACCTTCTGATTCAAATAGAACGTGCTCAAGGGGTGATTCTAAAGGTTATGCATTTTAAGCGTAGAGACTATCCAACCGCCCTGCTGTACTCTGAAACCCAAGTCCTCACCGTGCGACAACTATTCATTTTGCGTGTAGTCTTACGCCGTCACTCCATCCTACCTCTCGACCCAAATATCCTTCTAAGACGTCGTGGTCGTCCAGTCTGTGAAACCGTTCAATGTCGTTCCGCTCTTGCTAGTCGCCATTACTCAGTCCTAAGCGCTCGTCTTTATAATAAGGTACATCGGTTAATTGATATTTACACGCTGCCCAAGTTTGCGCTGAAAGCAAAGCTGACTAATTGGTTGCAGAATTTGTCTTACGATGATACAGAAGACGTTCTAACGATCACCATATAAATTCGTAGTCTACTGATATTCCGAAACAGTTGTTTGCCATGTCATTGTCTGTCATTGTCATGATTGTCATTGTTTGTCATGTCATTGTTGTGTCAATTACCGAATCACTTTAACCTGATTGCATTTAATTAGGACAACCTATGTATATGAGAAACTTTGGCTCCTGAGATACAAGTATCTTTTTACTTAGTTCAGGAGCCAGCTGTTCAACTTGTTTATTTTTACCACCGTTTGTACAATTTCGTTATGTGTATGACTAACTTGAGTGTGTGTTTCCATTTGTACAATAAAAGTATATTATTATTATTATTATTATTATTATTATTATTCCCTATGATTTCTATGCAGTTTTTACCAATAGACAGTGATTTATGAGGAAGGTTTAGATAATTGTATAATTTGTAATGTATAATTTGCTGGGGCGGGCCGGTTGCTTACAAAAAATACCTTTCAGCAGAAAAAAAACTGAATGTAATAACAGAACAATCATCTATGGTTTAGATCTTTAGCTTAATACATATTATCACCCAGTTCCAAATACCTGGTGAAATAAACCCATTTAAAAACAAAATTTTAAACAGCACAAAATCCAGTACCTAACTGGAAACACCCATGTTTTGTAACAAAATAGTACTATAAAGTCGACTGCAGACAACACCTAGTATTAATATGTGTTTATTGCAAACACAGATACCTTTAGCTCGGGTGAGAGCGACTACATTTGCATTTTTACCATTACTTTAAGATTTTAGGGTTCTGTGAGAGAAATAATGAAGTTTAGAATTCTTCTTTAAGAATACTGAGTAAAAAAATATGGATTTAAAGAATAAATAAACTTACAAATCATAATATCACAGCTATCTCACCTTAGGAATAGGCAGAGGTGCACCTTTAGTACCTACACCCAAATTTTGTTCTTTTTTAAGTTGAAAGCTCTAGGGTAGCCCGCGAAATTCAAATTTTCTTACGTTTTTTGCAATTTGCAGGTCAGTTTCAGGTTGTATGTTGGTCAAAATACGATTCACGGCCGTAGCAAGTACGCAGGCCGCGACTCAAATTTTCAAACTTATTTGTAGCGCCATCTATGACGCCACATATGTACTAAACACACAAAACCTGTATCGCGCAGCAGAGTTCTCCGCGCGATTTAAACATATAAGGTGTTAAAAAAATAACCCTCTAAACTTTAAGGAGTGCTTTAGACCTGAAGCACTCTTTAAAGTTTCGAGGGTTAATTTTTAACACCTTATATAAAACAGTCCGAAATCAAACATCGGGCAGTTGCCTGGACCACACACAATACCCGTCTGCTCGGAGGATCCTCTTTTCAATGGAGGTTTGCGGGACTTTACACCTTGTCTGTCCCGCATACATCTAAATATGTACGTACATTTATTTACGTAAATATAAAAACCTGGGTCGCAAATTGAGCTCGATGAAAAATTAAGATTAATAAAATAAACAAATTCGAACATAAAACAAATATCCGAACAAAAACATTCCAGACAGGTGCGTGGGTGCTATCATTCGTTTATTAATTTACTCGTTCTTTAGTTCATTCATTGACAGTTTCTCTAAACCCGCTGGTGACGCGTGGGTGTTGTAAAAAGGCAATTCTAGGAACCTTTCATGCCAGCTTTTTTGTAAATGCGAACATCATGTTAAATTCAACGTTTTACCTGGCGTTGAAAGTTTATAATGGATATTTTTAGGTACACATAGATTATGCTTAAAACGTTTGGAATTGTACTGGCTCGTTAGTGTGACGATTGTAGTCACGGCCTAATATTAGCGGGTCTGTACCTGCCTTCAACTGGCTGTTGAGAATGTTCGAGAGTTATTGGAGAGCCGTTTGAATTTAGAAGGACATTTGTTTTAGGGTTCAGTTCCGCTGGCCCGGCCGAAGTGGGCACACATGTTATTATTATAATTAATATAGTTACTCTGAGTGCCCTATCCCTCTTTCTTTATAACACTGTACACCGTAATCAGTCACTCTCCTACACCACACTCTCGCGTTGCCAGCGAGTGCGACATAACCCGAGCTTTGAAGAACGTCCCAGGATCCCTGTAGGCCGTACTGGTGCCTTGGGGTCATACAGTACTTCTTCACAAACAATTATTTGACAATCATATGAATACCATAAAGCGTAATCAGCCTTTATAATGTTCTCACTGCTTCGACTCAGGCCTCCCTCCTAGGAGAGGGAATGGGTTGCAATCCAATACGTATGGCCAAGGGTAGCGGATAAATTCGTAATACCTAGAGTTACCGCTCCCCTGGGCACTCAGGCAAGGAAGGAACAGAGGTGGGTTTTAGTCAGTAAGAGTCTGACACGCCCTCTCGCTCCACCCAGAGCGGGTGATGTCATTGGATGATTCCCAACCCTCAAAAAAAAAAGGCCCAGTGCGGTTTGGTGGATGTCACAAATGTCTTCAAATATTTGGTTTTAAGACATGCCGTTTCCTCACCGTGTCCTCCACTGTTTTGAGAGCAGAAATCTTACTTGTTAGTTATTTATATTCACAAAGGAAACACCTCAAATCACGAAGTAAAATCTTGTGTTACCTGATTTTTTTATTGCAAACATAAAGTTTTAAACAGTTGTTCATCTATATATTTTTGTTTAGTTTTTGAGAAAATCGGTTACTGTGACCGCATTTTACGCTCTTATCTTTTTCGTGATAGGTTCTTAATATGGTTTCTTTTTTATCTAGCTGTATGGCAGAAGTATTTAGTATTTAGTCTAAGAGAGGAACTATTTAGAAATTTCGGAAAACATTTCAATTGATTCTGTCAATAGACACGAGCAGTCTCATCGTTTCAATCATTTCTCGTCTACTGGTATCTTAACAATGATAATTATATCAGGATTGGATGGATTGCCGTATTTTTAATATCTCTATGTATTTTGTCATAATCTTCTAGGTTGCATCTCCTGATTGATAGTTCTAGGACGGTTGTTTCCTAATGTCTAAAAAAAAATTAGTTTGACAACAAGTAATTCGGGATCAATGTAACACATTTCACACGCAGACACAAGGCAGTCTCTTCCACTCTTGACTGTCATCTCTAACCATTTTTGAGTTAGTCTATTTATTTCAATTGACCCATGTTTATATTTAAAAATTGACAATGACATTGAACTAAAAGTCACCCTTTAGGCACAGAATTAATCACTTTGAACTCTTGATATACATTTTATATTACACCCAATATTAGTACGGGACCCGTCTCAAATATTGGGAGGTAGCACTACTCTCTATGCACATAAAGCCTGCATAAAATTTCTGCTAGGTGCTACCATTGTTGGACTTCCTGGGTTCCGCGGCGCTTGGAAGAGACAAAAATGTACTTACGCCGCACGATTCACGAATACTGAACATTTTTAAACGTTTTCATCTGCCCCGGAGGTATGAAAAGGTACGTAAGAGTTGGATTTTGGAACGTGTCGGGTCGTGAATAGTTGGATAAGTATCCCTTCTAAACGTATTATCTTTCTTTTTTCTCTTCTAAGAGGGGTTTTTACGACAGAGCACGGAATCGCACCGGCTCTCTGGCAGTATTAAACATATTTGTGCCGATTCAATGTGCGCTCATCTCAAATTTCAGCTGCCATACTCATAAAAAATTGTGATATGACGTTAATTTCTTTGAATAAAAATTGACACTCACTGATACACTTGGTTAGTATGAAAAAAGAAAGTGAGAAGTTAGTTTTTTGGGTCTGTACCCTTTGGGGTTTTTTTGGGGCATCATCCTGACTCACTGGGACATCATCATCCCGACTCACTGGGACATCATCTCGACTCACTGGTACTGTAGTGCTATTCTGTTAAATCTCACCGTGAAAACTTAAGTGAAGTGAACGTGCAGTGGGCTGTCAACCATACAATTAAGGTGGAATGACAGTTCACTTCACGCTCACTCCACCTAAGTTTTCACGGTGAGCTGTTAACGGAATCGACCGGCAGCATCACTCCGACTCACTGCCGCATCACCGGAGACAGTTCCGACTCACCGGGAACAGTTTTTACTAGAAAAAGAAAGAAAGAAAAAGTATTTATTTGCCACAAATTAACGACATACACAACAATATGATTTTGCTAACTTAGGTCTTAACCCTTATCGATAGTGTTAGTAGATCTTATATTTCTATGTTAGTAACAAGTTTAACAAAAAAAAAGGAAAGAAAAAAAAAAAGTTAAATAGGTAGGTAGAAATAAATAAAAAACATGCATGTCGTGGCTGTGGCAAGAAGGCTTCCACTCAGCATAATGCTATACCGTGGGGGACCCACAGCACGGCGCTGATTTTCAGTGGTTGCCTATGACGTGACGTACGGAAACCAAAACCTTTAAATACTTAAGTCAGGATAATTAAAAAGAAGAAAAGAGAAAAAACTAAGGTAAAACAAATACAGTGAATAATAATAAACTACTTAAAAAATGTTGTGTGTCAATAAAAACGGAGCCTACATAAAGTCGCGCTCGTGCGCTCGCGCTGGGTGGCGCCAAGACGGCGGCGGCGGCGGCGCGGCGGCGCGCGCCATTAAGACGCGCGCCGCCAGCCGGCGCGTACGTAACAGCTCGCATGACGTCAGGTGGCGCACGAGTCCCGTGCTGGCACATGCCGTGGGATTCGCTTGTGTGGTATGATCATCGATGCCTGACAACAAAACACAGGAAGAAGAGAAAATGTGGCACCCAGTGAAGAAACTCCCCCACATCGCCGCCCGCGAAGGATTGTGATGCCGGCGCCTCGAAACTGCCTGGATACGATGCCAATGGATTATAAACCTTAAGTGAGTAACATTAAAGCTTACTAGGATTTTATTTATAAAATATACGTTGGTCCACGTTCTGTTCTTCTAACAACATTTTTTTCAAATGGAATTTAAAACTTTGCTTTGTTTTTAGCGATCTTATGGGAGGTGGTATATATCGTTCCAGCAGCGAGTGGCGGCATACTTAAAGCATCCTCTGAAAGCTGCGGTATTACGAGGCGGCAACGAGAGCGGTTTGGACGTGGAACGGGCGGAGTAGCTAAGTGCTCGTGTCTCCAGCTAAGCTTTTTTGACAGGTATTCCGGTCTGTGTGTTTGTATGACACCGAACATTAAGACTGCCAAATGTAGTTTCCGTCGTGCAGCCATTTTTAACCGACTTCGAAAAAGGAGGAGGTTATCAATTCGGATGTTTGTATTTTTTTTTTTTTTTTTTTGTATGTTCGGGCATAACTCCGTCATATATTGACGGATTTGCAAAATTCTTTTTTTGTTCGAAAGGGGTTTATTCCGAAATGGTCCCATTTAAATTTAAAAAAGATCTGATTATGGGTTTCGGAGACAGACAACGGAACTCTTCAAAAATTGACAGCAAATCAACCGCGATTGCTGCTATCGTATGTCTATGAATTGTTAACACAGTTTAATGGGGAACCACAACTAAAAAGTGAAAAATAAAAACTTTTTTACAAAAAAATAGAACCGACTTCCAAAAAAAGTGCAAAATAACTTTTATTTCGGAAGTCGGTGTCAAAAAACACAGACACAAAACAGGAACACCGACTGCCGAAATTAAAGTTATTTTGCACTTTTTTTGGAAGTCGGTTCTATTTTTTTGTAAAAAAGTTTTTTAATATGTTATGTTTATTAATATACGGCGTGACATGATGCCTCCATGGTATATTGAAGCAGTAACGCGCACACGCATTTTGCACCCGCTGTATTAGACGTACTGTGCGGGAAAGGAGACACGGCCCTTATACAGTGTCACAATAATTCAGTTTGGACAGTACCAGGCTGTCCACCAATCTCCTCCTCAGTGCAACACTGAGGAGGTTTTTCACCCGGTATAGAACCTTTAATCTATAAAAACAGTTTTTTACTACACCATTGATGTATTCCTCAAAACGAAGTTCTGGATCCATGACTAGACCCAGATTGCAAGCGGTTTCCACCCTTTTAATGTTTTCGCCCATGATTTTAACTTCGGGCTTCGCAGAAAGAATTGAGTTTATTTGATTTCTGCTTCCCAGGACCATAAACTTAGACTTTTTTGGATTCAGTACAAGTGAGTTGTCCCTGGACCACGACGCAATCCTGTCTAATTCCTCATTTAGGATACGTACGCCAGCTGATATATTTCTAGTGTTGAATGAGACATAATTATAACTGAGTATCATCCGCGTATACATGGTACTTGCAGTTTTTAATACACGCGGATAGGTCGGCACTATAGAGTATATAGAGTAAAGGCCCAAGCAGCTATCCCTGGGGAACTCCCCTTGTAATTAACTTTGGGGAAGAAGATACCGTGGAACCGTCTTTCCTGCGCAACTCGACCCGCTGCGACCTACCCGTCAAATAACTCTCAAACCAACCAACCTGTCTGGCTGTCAAAACCGTAGTACGTTAATTTGGACAATAATAATGGAATATTAATTGAGTCAAACGCCCGCGAGTAGTCGAGCAGCACCATAATAGAACCCTCACCACGGTCCCGTGCCTCAAGGAGGTTACCTACGACGTCCGCTAAGGCAGTCGCGGTTCCGCGTCCCTTTCTGAAACCTGACTGCAACTCAGGCAGAATACCACGCTCCTCCAGAAAATCGATGACCTGCAGATACACAACTCTCTCTAAAACCTTGGACAAACATGGCAAAATGCTTATTGGCCGAAGGTCTTTGTAACTTTGTGGGTTATTATTTTTTGGAAGAGGCCGCACAATCGCATTACGCCACAAATCAGGAAATACGTTTGACGTAATTGATCTGTTTACTATCTCGGTAATTGTAGTTAATGATTGTGGTAGTGTAAGTGTTAACATATCTTTCGATATACCGTCAACCCCTTGCGCATTTGTGGATATGTTTTTTAAGATATTTAACACTGTTTTTGTGTCTGTTGGCATTAAGGTGAAAATGGCGGAACCGTATTTATTATTTTGGAAAAAGGTTTGTTGAGAAGAGCTAATATTAGGGTCACCCGGGACATCCAAGAACGCTGCGTTTATCCCATCTGGGTCGTCAAAATGCTCAGTGAGCAAACCATCGTCTTTACTTACCGGAAGCACGTGTTTTTTTAGATTGTGCCATAGTGATTTAGAGTCGCTAATGTTGTCATTTATATATTTATTAAAAAAGGCTTTTTTCTCATTGAGTAGACCAACTACTGCTTGGTGCTTAAGGTCTAAGTAGTAACGTTTGTGCGCTTCCAGTTTTGTTTGATGATATTGAAGGCGTGCATCATTTCTCAGTTTAAACATTAATTTTATAATGTCTGTTATCCAGGGTGTCGGTTGGGTTTTAAATATTCTGGTTTTAACAGGTGCGTGGGCGTCAAAAAGGCTGATGATGTAAGAATTAAAAGAATTTACCATGTCATTTACATCGTTTAGTTGGCAGATTGAGTCCCACGGGATCGCCTCCAGGTCTCTCCTGAAATCGTCAGCGTTAATGTCCCTAAACGCACGATACACTACCCTTTTACGTAACGGTTTCTCTTTTTTAAGACTATTTCGCATGAGACAAAAGAGTGATGACCGAGCTCCGCGACGTGGTCCACAGAAGCATTCCGATACCGTGCATCCGTACAGATCAAGTCGATTAATGTGGCACTATCTCCCACAAAGTGCGTAGGCGTGGGTACGATTTGGTCCATTTTACAGTAATCAAGGAATTGCATAAGGTTTTTTGTTTTACCAGTGTGTGTGTCAAGCATATTAACGTTAAAATCGCCCAATAGAACAACATTGTCATACGGAGCCAAAGCGCACATGCTGTCCGTGATCGCGTCGAGGAAAATGTTAATGTCTAACCATTGAGGCCGGTACGCTGTTCCTATAAGTAGCTTCTTCTTTTTGGCAGTTATATTCAACCACATTTGTTCGACTTGTGGATGATGTGGATGGGACCTTATTTGAGTACTGATTCCAGTTTTTATATAAAACGCGACTCCTACTCGCTCTACGCGGCTCTACTATATTACTTTTATCTCAAACAGATAAATAAGACAAAAGAACGTTCAAAATATCTCCGTTACCCGATCCCCTAGCTATTTCTTAAGAAACGTCATTAAATTTCCAAGTCGTATAATAGCCATTCGAATAAATATTCAAGAAAGACTATTAATATTTGGACAATTACAATTAGATCTCGAATTGGGATAATAATTCCAAGATCTCCGCCGTTCATTTTGTTCAAGATAATATTTAATTTGTTTGGCTGAAATATTTTGTTGAGAAAAACTAGAGGGATGAACAAATGAATTCTAGTCTTCAATTTCGATTACTTTTATTTTGTCTTTGTATATAGTATTTGTATAAGAGGGCAATAAAAGTCTGGTTTGGTTTTTAGTAATATTATAAAAAGACTGAAATGGTCTTATTCGTGTTGGCATGAGTATCACCTGATAATGACGGCCTCGTTCGCGTGGGCGAATGGAAAAAGATCTTGTCTGTATGTCTGGAGTGTTCAGAGATGAGTGTATGACTGCGATGTAGTATTCTATTCTTATTTTGTTCTTAAGTTATATTCATAACATGTCTTTAATTAATGTAATTGGCCGTATTAATTTAAAGTAAAAGTAAAAATACTAATCATATTATAATAGCAAGGTAAGACTGACACCTATAGCCAACCACCTATACTCCATTCTCAATAGTAGTAGACAGAAGTTAAAAAACCGGCCAACCGCGTACGGGTTCCGTACCATTATCTATAAAAACAAGCAAAAAAATGACGTTTATTGTAAGCCTCCTTAAATATTTATTTTATTCTGTTTTTCAGTATTTGTTGATATAACGGCAACAGAAATATCATACATCATCTGTGAAAACAACTGTCTAACTATCACAGTTCATATAGGCTGTATCTCAGACTGGTGATAGACGGACAGACGGACGGACAGCGGAGTCTTAGTAATAGGGTTTTACCCTTTGGGTACGGAACCCTTAAAAGGTTATTTTTAATGCACACTTTGTAACAAAATTACAACAAACATGTTAGGTACAGTTGCGATAGACGCCGAATTTATTATTACCTATTTATACAGCAGCTGTCATACTTAATTATAACTATTTTAACTAATTATCTTTTGAAATTATGTGGCTTTAATATAGTTACATTATTTAATTTAATTTTTTTAATTGAAATTGAATGTGCAAGTGTGATGTTGAATTGAACGTGTCAATGCTAAAAACCGAAAACACGCAGACGTGAACACATACGAACGTTTTCCGATTCACTATCATTCTACCAAATTTAAAATATTACATAATAATATCTTCATGTTATGTAGTTTTTCGAATAAACTGGTTTATGTCGTCTGTGAAATTGACATAAATAATGTTATGTGATTATCAATCAATGTAAATATTTGTGAATACGTCGCCTTTTTTAATTGTTATTGCCGAATTTTTGTGATTTAGTTGTTATTTGCTACTGTTTTAAAATTAAAGAATTCATAAAATTGTATAACTTAACTTTGACATACAATTTTTTACATCTCTGCTTCTATGTGACTCTTTTTTGTAATGCTTTTGTGAATGGAGTCTAGTAAATATTGATTCACCATATTATTTGAACAAAAACTCCGAGAAACTTCACTTATGTTGAAACTAGCTAACTGTCATTTGGTCTCAAAGAATGACGATAATCTTAGGCCCAAAAACTTGACCATATATCTTACAATTTCAATCAAATCAAAATCAAAAGTCATTTATTCAAATTAGGCTGAGAGCCAGCACTTTTTGAACGTCAAAGTTCTACATAAAGGGACTTGTCCCACCGCCGGCGATGAGCGAGTAGAGCTTCAAAATAAAAACGAGTTGGCGAGCAGCGAGTAGCGAGTGGTAGTTCCGATAGCTTTGTCGCTGGGCTTAAGGCCCTACTACCGGCCAAGTGGCGGCCTCATTTAATAAAACAAAAACGGCCGTTTCTGACACTTTTGCCTACTACTTTGGATACGAAACATTCTGAGATGTTTTAACAACGTAAAAATACTTTATCCTCTTTGTAATAAACGTAACGTTAGATTCTTTAATATTAATTTTCTACTAGCTGCGCCCCACGGTTTTACCCGCCTAGGCCGGAATAAAAGGGAGCCTATATGTTAATCCAGGCTATAAGCTATCTACTTACCAAATTTCATACAAATCGGTCCAGCCGTTTGAGCGTGAAGAAGTAACAAACATACACACTCACAAACTTTCGCATTTATAATATTAGTTTTCTATGCTATACTACGATTTTTTATTCAATGAGGGCGCCACTTGGCCGGTAGTAGACCCTTAAGGCGCTATTAGCTGCCAACGACCTTGAGTGGTTAGCTTGCGTGTTCTGCGCTGAGCTCACGTAACGCGTCGTATGTCCACCCAGTAATAGGACTCGCCCATCAAGGAGCGCTGTCCGAAATTAGTATTATTAATTTATTACACATAAAACAACAAGTATTAAACTAAGACACCGTGAATAAATTATAAACAATTAAATAATCTTTAAAATGGTGAAGGTTTCATAAAAATACGCTTTATAGTTTTTGCGTGATTCTCAATTTATTATCCGCGTTAGACATAACTTCACAAATTAATTACACTATGTTATAAAAATATAATTTCAAATATTCTCAGAAAAATTTACGACGGAAATAGTTTAGAGTAATATATATTTTTTTCAAAGAATTAAGACTAGTCGTTTAGACGTGATGTTCAATTAAAAACCTTTAAAAGTAGTATAACTGCGCCCTAAGCGAGTGTTCGAGTGCGACGTGCCATTACTCGCACCACTCGCTCGGGTTGGTCTCTCGGCGTGAGTTCTGACCGCCGAGCGAGAACGCTGATTGAGTGACGCTAAGCGAGTAAGCTTTGATAGCTCTTGTAGCTCAGCGACCAATTTTAGAGCGAGTCCTCGCCGGCGGTGTAAAAAGTCAGCGATCAACTATTAATATATGCATCTGAGAGAGAGTTATTCGTTTACTCGCCGGCGGTGAGACAACTGCCTTTACAGTCCCCCGTCACTCACACATTTGACTGTCGTGTCGTCTCTCGTTAGACTATTAAGGCCCTTCTCGCGGTCCAGTGGCACCCTCATTGAGTAAAAAATCGTAGCATAGCACAGAAAATAAATATTAAAAACGGCCGTTTCTGACACTTTTGCCTACTACTTTGGATACGAAACATTTTGAGACCTGTTTTAACAACGTAAAAATTCTTTATCCTCTTTGTAACAAACGTGAAGTTGGATTTTTTAATATTTATTTGCTGTGCTATGTTACGATTTTTTATTCAATGAGGGCGCCACTGGACCGCGAGAAGGCCTTTAATGCACCCCACTCTATGCACTGTATTAACGAACATTCCAAATAAACCTACTTCCAAGGTGATAATCGACAAACACATTACCTTACAATTTACCGAGCAGACAAAGAATCTCCTTGAATGGCCAGCCTTCGTCCAAATATTTGAGGAGGCTTTCATTCCTATTCTTGCATTATGCGGAATGTAATTATACCGAGAGGAGTCGGGCTTGTCCGGGAATCACAATCAGATTGAATGAGTGAGTGAATGAAGATGTTTGGGGAGTTTTGATGGATATCTCAATTAGATTTTAACGACTCTTGAGAATTTTGTAAGGTTTTGTGTTTTGAGATCTTTTTCTGTTTGCTGAAGTATGTAATTGCGTTTTATTACAGTTTTGATGGATCGGAGTTTTAAATTCTTCTTTTTGTGTCCTGGTATATTTACTTAGTTATACTGTTTGGGGCCAGTGAGTGGCCACGTTTATAGCAGCATCAGAGGCCTTGTTCAGAGGCCCTATAATGACGTCATAAATTTTTCAAAATTACGGTGTAAGAGAGAGACGGAGCTATACAAGCCGTATAGCACTATCCCTTTCTCACACCAGATTATTGATGATTTTAAGACGTCATGGTAGAGCCCTTGTTGATCATCGAGAGTGCAGGTGAAAATACATTCAAATGTAAGTCTTATATTTAATAACAATGTTTCAGCTTTTCCATGAAATACGTCAAAGTAACTAAATCTGGTAAAAATAAAACACATTGTTACATCTAGTTGTGTCATTTGAAAAAGAATATATCGTTTCTGTTCAATTCATTTCAGACAACTGTCAAATAAAATTGAGTTAAAATAAATTCAACAATGGACTAACAACAAAACGTGTCCAAAAAAAGTACGTAATATTTTTCAATCCAATTAAATTGAACACCGCGACACCCGACGCCCATTATAAGTGGAACAAGCCTAAACCGAATCAACAACAAACAAGAACAGATTGTATCTGCAACAACCTCTACAGGTTCATTACGTGAAGCAATTAACTTATTGACGTGACGTCAATGTTTACTGATGTGATGTCATTGTTTACTAACGGACATAACTCCGGTTTCAGACCAAAAGCTAAGCTTAATAGTTACTGACGCGGCCAATCGTGGCCGGTGCCTGCATGCCTAGGGGTAGCGCATAAATTCTGAAAATGAGTTACCGCACCCTTGGACACTCATTCAGGGAAGGAACAGGGGTGGGTTTTAGTCAGTAAGAATCCGACACGCCCTCCCGCTCCACCCAGAGCGTGAGAAGTCATTGGATGATTTCCCACCCCATTCCAACTACGCATACTGTACGTCTAATAAAGTAGCTTTGTGTAAATATTATTGCTGGCAAACGACTTTTATTTTTAGGTATGAAAAAAAAAACCTATTTTTTATTGCGCGCAATGTAACGTAAACCCAGGCAATTGGAGTTAAGCCACGCCCCTTCGCTCTAAGCCACGTAGGTACTTATCGGATGTGTTTGATATTCATTGCGTTTTTATAACTGCAAATGCGTAATTTCGAAATTTCGAAAAAAATATCGAAAATTCAGGTAATGTTTGTTTGGAAAAAAGTTTAGTAAGAACACTTGGAAAAAGTAAAATTGCAAATTTGACCTTTAATATCTCCAGAACCAGTGGATTCCCAGGTATGGTCTAGTAGAAAAAAATGATCCAAATAATGGATAGAATATGTGGCTTTCGGCTTCGGAAACTGTCTTTTTACACCCGATATAATTTTCACCCATGCATCAGGGACCCATGCAGCCGGGGCCGGTTGCTAATAATACTATATTTTTTTACACTAAATAAGTATATGTTTGTAACTACTGTAAACGAAGTCGTATGCTAAAACTAAAACTGTTATAAATCTTGAAAGCGCTTATGAATACCTTATTAATACTGATATATCACCGTTTATCACGTACAGAGACCCTAATATTTTCGCAGATAAACTGATATGTGCGATCAAGACATCTCTCCTTCGTAATACTAAAACTGTTTCAACACCAAGTTCCAGGCGTACTCTGAAGCCTTGGATTTCTAAAGGTGCCCTCAGATGTATCAGGCTTAGGAATAAAATGCAGCTACAGTCGAGAAAGGATCCCTATAATATTATACTAATAATAACGTATAAGCGCTTTCGCACGTTCTGCGCCAATCTCATTAAGAAACTGAAAAGGCAGTATCATAAAAAACAAATCGTATGCTCTATAAAAAACCCCAAAATCCTCTGGCAAAATATAAATAACATCACTCACTATAAGAAACCTAAGTCATCTACAGAACATCTTCTTCAAATGGCATCACAACCTCGTGACTCGTTAAATAAAGTGAATAACTTTTTTGTAACTGTAGGAACCAAGTTAGCAGAAGAAATCATGTCCAGGACTGGGCTGGTGGCTTACCCTATCACCAACTATAATTCCCAGACACAGTGTAACTCATTTGTGTTACTGGAGACGGATCTAGCGGAAGTGGATAGCATCCTTTCCGTCCTTGACTCGGGAAGTGCTACTGGATGGGACGGCATACCTATTAATTTCTTGAAACTATCTAGAGACTTTGTTGTTCCCCTCATAACCCAACTAACTAATCTCATATTTGAAACAGGAATTTTTCCCACTACTTTAAAACGCTCCTTAATCACGCCTGTGCACAAGGGGGGGGACACAAACGACGTTAACAATTATCGGCCGATATCTGTCCTACCGTCAATCTCTAAAATAATAGAAAAGATACTGAACAAGAGGCTTACAAATTACTTAAATAAAAACAACATTATCTCTAATAGTCAATTTGGTTTTAGACAAGGGCGGTCAACACAGGATGCTGTCACTGCATTGACGTCTGAAATCACAGCTAAAGTAGACAAGGGGTGTAAATGCATTACAGTTTTTCTAGACCTTAAAAAGGCGTTTGACACCGTTTCAGTTCCCATCCTTGTGCGAAGGCTAGAGGCTATAGGAATAAGAGATACGGCTCTTGCACTTTTCGAAAGTTATCTCCGGGGTAGGAAACAGCAAGTAAAAGTGGGTAATGCACTCAGTGAGGATGAAAACGTAGTCTTTGGAGTCCCGCAGGGGAGCGTGCTCGGGCCGCCGCTATTCCTGGTGTATATAAACGAACTCTGTAACCTAAGGATTAACGGCGGTAAGATTTTCTCCTATGCGGACGACACAGCAGTCGTTTTTTCTGGTGAAACTTGGGAGTCCGTACGCCTTAATGCTGAATGTGGGTTAGGGGTTATAAATAACTGGTTAAAAGCCAATCTGCTAACCCTTAATACTTTAAAAACCAACTACATTTGTTTTTCCCCGAGTCAAAGATCGAAACCAGGTCCAAATATCAGAATTAGAATACACGAGTGCTCAAACAATATGAACCCGAATTGCTTTTGTCAAAATATAGAACAGGTCAGCTCCACAAGATACTTGGGCGTAATTATTGACGGGAGCTTATCTTGGCACTCGCATATAGATGTTATTATGCCGCGTATAAGAAAACTGATTTGGATTTTTAAAACACTACGCTATGTGATGTCTCCGCTGATACTCAATAAGATATATATTGCGCTAGCACAGTCGGTTATGACTTACTGTTTACCTGTCTGGGGAGGTGCCACAAAAATGAAATTGCTAGAGCTGGAAAGAACTCAAAGATCGCTTATAAAAGTAATGTATTTTAAGCCGTACAGATACCCCACAGCTGACCTATATAAAAATAGCGGACTACTAACGGTACGAAAGCTATACTTGTTAAACACGACCTTGTACTTACACAAATCTATTCCATATAATCCAGCTAAACAGAACAAGAGACGGAACGATATCGTGGCTCACTCTTCGGGGGTCCGCACTGCTTTTGCGGAGCGCCAGTTTGGAACTCAGTCTGCCTATATTTATAACAAAATTAATGCCAGATTGGGATTTCATCCTGAGGTTCTGCATAATTGCAAAAAGGTCATAACCGAGTGGCTGCAAACCTTAACATATGAGGAAACAGAGGATATACTGGTTAGAATAGGCTGAGTGAGCGGATTGTGCGTTTACTGGTGTTATAATAGAAACTTGGTGGTAGTAGTAGTTAACAGTGGGTTATGATACTGACTAAATTAAAGTGAGGGAAAATATACACAAATGTTTGTTTATCTCATGCGGTCGCTGCCACAGACAAGTAATAACTGGAATGAATACTTGGTGATATTAAAATTTTGGATTCGCTTAGTATCGTATTGATTTTATCATAACATGAGTTAAAACATAGTAATTCTATTTTTATATTTCGGTATCTCGTTTGTAAGGTATAGTAATGTAAACATGTTTTTGTAGTTTAAAATTCGATTTATTTTTATTTTTATTTTTTTTTGTTATGAGAGTCGATAATATAATTGCATACTTACGCGGTAACATGTGAGAAATACAATATTCGTTTGCTAGGTTGTAATATTAAGTATTTAAACTTATTTAGTGCCTGTTTATGTTATTCTGTTTGCTTTTCCTGTTTGATTTCCTTAAGTTTGGTTTCTTTTACTTATTTTCCAAATATTCTGTTTTTAGCTCAAAATTGTAATAATTAATAAAACAAGGGAAGAGTGAGACAACCCCAACACAAGTGTTGTTAACTACTTACTGGGGCTGCCTCGATATTATTTTGTAATGCAATATTTGAGACAATAAAAGCAATTTATTATTTATAAAGCAATTTATTTATAAAAGCAATTTATTAATTTATAATTTATTATGTTTACTTAAATTGTCTATAACTCACTAGTAAGTATAATTTTGGCTGTGAAACCGTTACAACTGTGTGTAAATAATAGCCTCTGCTGCCGAAGCAGGTTTGGAGCCTGTAATTCGGCATGCAGCGCCTCAAGCCCTGGGAGCTAGGTCTGGAAGTACTAGCTCACGAATAAATGGAAAAATGATTATAATAAAAAATAGAATGATAAAAAAAATATAAAAACAAGTTTGATGGCTGCGCACAAATATGAAAAATTTGATCGTGTATGTGAGCTAAGGTAAGGTGACGTAGCATAGCTCTTGACGAATATCCGGCTTTAGGCTATCTGTCTACTAGACCCCTCTCGTTGGGAGAAGATGGCAAAGGACAGACCTGGTTGGAGAGGTTTGATAAAAACAAAATGTCTGTTAAAGGTGTGGTTATATTTTAAGAACTGGTTCTGCCCATGGAAATGAACTTCTTTCTCTAAGAAATAATAAAAATTCTGAAAAATAAATATTGAACTTTCCATACCAAGTTATCACCAGCCGATCAATATTTGTATAGGAGGTAAAATTTTTTTTAGAATTTCCTTAGGTTTTCTTAAAGAAAGTTGTTCATATCGATGGGCAGATGCAGTTCTTAAAATATGACCACACCTTTCCGTTACACCCTGTATATATATATATATGTCCACTAGAGATGTGCGACGTAGTTAAGCGGTGAGCGTGGTTATAAACCTAAGCTACAAAACTAAGGGCCTCTTTCTTCAAAGTATAACAGCAGAGCGGGTAAAGGTGAGGGCAGCGTCGACTCAGTAGGAACGGCCGTGACTTACAAGTTGTAGGTTCATACCCGTGCAGGCGCGTCACTTTTTGTAAATGATTTCATCACTATTGCTATGGAAACGTTGAAAAAAAAACATCGTGAGGAAAGTGGGATAACCTGGAACCAAAATCTTCGATGTGATATGCACCAACCCGCTTTGAACCTACGTGGTGGATTACGGCCCACTGCCGCTCACAGAGAGGAAGTCTACGTCCCAGTAGTGGCAACGTAAAAGGGTTCGTTATATTGCACCCACCAACAAGATATAGAAACTGTAGGTATGCCTGTCTAAACAAATCTAGCAAACTTAGCTTAAGGGTCTACTACCGGCCAAGTGGCGCCCTCATTGAATAAAAAATCGTAGCAGAGCATAAAAAAAAAAATTAAAGTGTCAGAAACGGCTGTTTTTGGTATTTTTGCCAACTACTTTGGATACGAAACATTCTGAGACCTGTTTTCATCATCATTCATTCTCCTGCCCCTATCCCAATATATTTGGGGTCGGCGCAACATGTCTTTTTCTTCCATACTCCTCTATTAGTCGTCATCTCTGTAGTCACCCCCTTTTTACCCATATCCTCTTTCACACAGTCCAACCATCGTTTCTTTGACCTTCCCCTACTCTTATAGGACCTGTTTTAACAACGTAAAAATACTTCATTCTCTTTGTAACAAACGTAACGTTGGATTCTTTAATATTAATTTTCTATGCTATGCTACGATTTTTTATTCAATGAGGGCGCCACTTGGCCGGTAGTAGGGCCTTAACTCTTAGTTTGCAACCGGCTTTACTGTAAGCGGCTATTATGTAATTGATTCGTGATGAGATAAATGTGGGTATGTTGATACCCAGATAGCGATCACAGATTCCCATTATCGCAGACAATTAAATTGAAATTGAGCGTATTGATTGTATGTTCATTGAGTAATTACTTCTAGACTGCTTTAATTAACGATTAAAACAATACCTATAGTAATAAGATTGTCATATTATAATAGAATCCAAAAAGATGCTGGTAGGGATCTTGACCGTACATCCGAGATTGTCCTTATAGCCGTGGTATACCTCTCCACTCCTTTAGCACCTTAGAGTGTTGCCTCCTTGTTGCTACGTCACACTACGTGCTAGCGGCCGTTTTTGGGGGCACATCTATTGAGTGTGCAATTCACCCCATGCCTTTTTTATCGGTGGATTTTAGTAACATTGTTCAGGCAGGGGATAACTATGTTAAGACAACCAGTCCACTTTAGCCTCCCAAAACCATAGCCCGATAACTTTGTTTTCTTTATCTTGCAATAGTTTTACACCAACCGGGGGTCCTTGGGTGTACTTGCATAGCGAGTACAGGGATTATCGTCGGTTGGTGCCCCATTTAATAAAAAGTGTCTGAAGGGGCCTCTGCGAGTTGGCTTCGGCCCCTCGTACGCCTTCCAAAGGTCCTCAGGGTTCCGAGAAATCTCAGAGATCATCACAGATTTTGGCAATATAAAATACTTATACATATTTGGCTGTAACTAGCTAACTATTATCAAACTCTGCTTTATATTTTACTAGCTGGCTCGGTAAACTTCGTATTGCCCAAAATTCAATAAATGACTCCATTCTTGAGATATGTATAGGTTAATTTTTTTTTTTTTGTGGAATTTTCTGATGTTTTAATAGTTATTCTGCTATTCGGGACGTAGACCAATCCAACAATTCAAAAATCATTAAAATTGGTCCAGCCGTTCTTGAGTTATAAATGGTGTAACTAACCAAACTTTGTTTTTTAAATAAAGATTTATTAAAATATTTGCACAAGAAAATGACAAAGGAGAACTGACTATTACTTACTATCATAATCATCATCATCATTTCAGTTGAATGACGTCCTCTGCTAGACATAGGCCTCACCCAAGTGTCAATACAACGACCGGTCCTTTGCGTCTCGCATTCATCGGATTGCCGCGACCCTCACCAGGTCATCGGTCCACCTTGTGGGAAGCCCTCCAACGCTGCGTCTTCCGGTACGCAGTCGCCACTCCAGATTCTTTTTGGGCCCCATCGATCATGTGTTCTGCAAGCAATGAGCCCTGCCCACTGCCGCTTCAGTTTGGCGGATTCTTCGGGCTATGTTGGTAACCTTGGTTCTCCTGCGGACATCATCATTCTTGATTCGATCACAAAATAAAGGTTCGAGCATCACCCTCTACATCGCCCTTTTGGTGACTTTAGGCATTCTGGTGAATCTCATTGTGAGCGACCATGCTTCACTGCCATATACCATCACTGGCAATATGCACCGGTCATCGACTTTCGTCTTGAGACACTGTGGAATGTGAGTCGAAAAGATACCGCGCAGCTGCCCGAACGCTGCCCAGCCAAGTTGGATACGACGGTTGACATCTTTCTCGAAGTTAGACCTACCTAACTGGAACGTTTGTCCAAGGTATGCTACGAGTCTTTGGTCAACTGGACTCACTCGAAATGTACCAGCGGGATCATCCCATTTCACATTCATCAATCACATTTTGAATAGGTCGACTGGACCCACTGCTCAATTTCATTATTTCAATATTTCTTGCTATGTTACTTACGTAATTAAAAACCAGTCACAAATTGGGTAATGCAACATGTTTATCAAACTAATTCATGATATCTAATTAAATAAAGAGAATGTACTCGTATTTGCATATCAACATATCACTACATTTTAATTAATTCTAGAAAACCGGGTTTTCACACTAATTCCGCTGTAATTTGCGTTTCATTTTGGTCCGAATTTAAAGACTTACTTTTAGGGTTCCGTAACTGAAGGATAACCAACAGAACTCTATTGCTAAGCCTTCGTTGTGAGTCCGTTCGTCCGTACGTTCATCTGTCTGTCAGCGGGCTGTATCTCATGAACCGTAATAGGTAATAGTAATAGTAGTAATAGTAATATTTATTCACATAAATATGTACATTTTTTACAAGTAGTTTGCTTATTCTAAACTTAAGGTACACAAAAGTATTAGCATTTGGGGCCGAACTAGGCATAACCTGTATTTCAGCCCTCAACGCCGAATGAGTAACAAATTAAGTATTTTAATGATTGAAAAGGTAACATTATAGGTGTCTGACCAGACCTCTCTTTGTGTGAGATGGAGGTGTGCGTGAATGAGTGTGAGAGGGTGTGCATGAATTTGTTATATATTACTTAGTTCATTTTAATTAATTAAACAAGTAGTTGAGTCTTTAATTGTTTAACTAGGTCATCATCATCTGCCTAGCCTTTTCCCAACTATCTTGGGGTCGGCTTCCAGTCTAACCGGATGAAGCAAATTTTCTGTTTCTTCATACGAGAGTTTCTGTAGGTACTCAGTTATTGTAATTTTGCAAAATTTTTTCGTCGGTAGACAGTTTATATTTCACAAAGTGTGTATTTCTATTGCCGCTATAACAACAAATAATAAAAATTATATTAAAAATTAAAGGTTGCCCTCATATTTTTTAAAACGTAAGATTATTAACTTTATAGGAAAGTAAGTAGGTACTAACTTGTGTCATCGTTTTTACTTTTCCGGGGCATGCGGTGCTAACATCATCATCTGCCTAGCCTTTTCCCAACTATCTTGGGGTCGGCTGCCAGTCTAACCGGATGCAGCTGAATACCAGTATTTTACATGGAGCGACTGCCTATCAGACCTCCACAACCCAATTGCTGGGTAATACGATACCCCTGCATGCGGTGCTAACATATGAATAATGAATTATAACACTAATCCTAGAATTAGAAAAACATTATTGTAATTTTATCAGTGTACATAATTGTTGGATAGTCAATATCACACTAATATTATAAAGGCGAAAGTTTGTGAGTGTGTATGTTTGTTACTTCTTCACGCTCAAATAGCTGGACTGATTCGGATGAATTTTGGTATGTAGATAGCTTATACCCTGGATTAACACATAGGCTTTTTATCCTGGTCTACGCGGGTGAAACCGCAGGGCGCAGCTAGTTATAAATAAATGAAAAGAGTTTTTTAAATTTATGCTACCCTTCACGTGCAAGTCCAACTCGCATTTCACCGGTTTTGTAGGGTTCCGTAGCCGAAGGGTCCAAACATAGCCCTATTTGCTGTCACTAACGTGTCCGTATGTCCGTCGTCTGTCACCAAATTTTGTTCCGAAGATTTTTTTTAGCTTCCCATTGACCGTTGAACTTGAAGGTGATAATGTTTATTGCGTATATTTTACTAACAAATACTAACATATTGTTAAATCAGATTTTTTCTTTGATAATTCCCTCATTTGGTACGGAACCCTAAATATGCGAAGTCCGACACGCACTTGACCAGTTTTTCTTTATTTCATTTTAAGTTTTGCGTGCAATCGCTCTTTCCTCTTTTTAGCTTTTGACGTAGATACGTAATCCCTTGGTAATCTTTTAGCCTTAGGAAATTCATAGGTTGAAGGAACGGTCTACCCTTTAATGGAGGCTCTACAGTAAAGTATTCACTTACCTAAATCTTCGCCATATTCTGAAAAAGAGTGGCAAGCAACGAATGAAAGCAAACGATGTCGTAATAGTACCGTCTGCCAAACTTTGAGCGCAAGTTCTGAAGTGTGCAATCAACGCGCGAACTTCGTCTTTGTGGGGCGGACATAATTTGTCTCATCTTTTCGTGGAAAGGATAGTTTCTTTAGCATATTTTATAGGCAGCTTGCCTTTTCTCGACTATCTTGAGGTCGGCTTCTAGTCTAACCGAATGCAGCTGAATACCAGTATTTTACATGGAGCGACTGCCTATCTGACCACCACAACCCAGTTACTGGGTAACAAGTCTTACTTGTTATCAGATTTTCGGGCTTTTGGACGACCCGCAACAACTGTCAAAGATCCGCACGATTGACAGCCGGGACCAACCGCTTAACGTGCTTTCCGAGGCGAGGAGTCTCGGTATGTAAAGGTGTAAGGTGGAAGCATAGCTTAACCTGATGGATCGACCCGTGCGGCTGTTATTACTTTAGCCACGAGCTTCTCATAAAGTTGGATATTATACAACGTAAAATAACAGCAGTCGGGGTTGGTCAGGTGCAATTAAAACTTTCCTTTTACCCCGTCAAAGGACACTAGGTAAAATTTTAACACGCTTTCATTAGCTTAACTATTTAAAAAAAATTAAATTAAATTTGATCCACAGCTTTCCGGATTCCAATTGAGCAGAAATTTTGCATACCTACATGTTTAGTTTGGATGACAATGCATGGTTAGCTAAGAGTCATTCTAAATCAAATATGGTGGCATCTGTATTGGTGAAAACCGCATGAAAATCCATTCAGTAGTTTTAAGTTTATCGCGAACAAACATACAGACAGACGCGACAAGGGGACTTTGCTTTACAATATGTGGTGATGTAGTCGGATAAGCCTGCGTGCTCTTTATAATATGTGGTGATGTAGTCGGATAAGCCTGCATGCTCTTTATAATATGTGGTGATGTTGTTGGATTAGCCTGCATGCTCTTTATAATATGTGGTGATGTTGTCGGATAAGCTTGCATGCTCTTTATAATATGTGGTGATGTTGTCGGATAAGCCTGCATGCTCTTTATAATATGTGGTGATGTTGTCGGATAAGCCTGAATGCTCTTTATAATATGTGGTGATGTTGTCGGATAAGCCTGCTCTTTATAATATAATATAATAATAATATGTTTATTCATCAAAAATTACAGATAGTTACAGCAACAAACAGTGGGTAGAGAGTAAAACAGTTAATCATGTTTGTAGTAAAATCTGTACGAAATATTTTTAAAACCCTGCCTCTCAAACTAGGTTATAACCTGTGTTTTGAGAAACAGTGTACGACCACAAAATTCTTATACACTATTACTGTTACAACATTTAATGAACGGTGTCGTTCTACCGCTGCCACTGTAATGAACTACGTGATTCTGTAATAGTTGTGATTGTGACGTGTATATTTGTGTGGGAGGGTGTGTATGCATGTAGTGGAAGGTGAGTATTGTGTGGGGGTGAGTGCATGTGTGATAAGGTGGGGTGGGCGGGGGGTGCGTGCACGCATGTTTAAAGTGATGTTATGAATTAGGTGTGCGTGAGAGATTAGGTGGTGTATGTAAGTAGAGACTCCGTGTAGGCATAGTCCCTTTCTAGAAGCCACTCTGTTACTTTAGTTTTTACCGCGTGGGTGTTTAGTTTTATGATTTTTAATTGTTTATTAATTTTATTGTAAATATAATTACTAAGTGTATAAAATTGATGCGTTGCAAAAGTGGTTTTATGCTGAGATCCAGTGATGAGTTGTAATCGCTTATTTAGATTTGGCGGTGGCAGTTTAGCATGAGTTCTTAAAATCGATCGAAGCACGAAAAGCTGACGTACCGTAAGGACTTCGCAGTTAGAGTATAGTTCAGATGTTGGGTATCTGTAGGGTTTTCTGGTCATTACTTTAAGGATGGCTCTTTGTGCTCTTTCTACTCTTAACATTTTAGTTTTTGTTGCTCCGCCCCATGCTGTAATACAATATCCAATAACAGATTGGCATAGTGCATAATACACCATCTTCAGAGTGTCAAGTTTGGCCGACTCCCTCAGTGACTTAAAGATGCGTATAAGGCGCATTGTTCTTGTGGTAAGGACGTCAATTTGTTTGTCCCATCTGAGACCATCATCAATATGAACTCCGAGATATTTTATATTATCAGATCTGGTAAGAGTTGGACAGTCACAAGATGGTACTGGATTTAAGCATGAGTGAGCTGTAATACAAAAGGTATGTGACGGCCTCGTGTTACGTCGGATTGCGAATGGGATGTAAGTGGTTTTGTTTAAGTTGAGTGTCAGAAGGTTAGAATTCAGCCATTTCATTATTTTGGACAGGGTTTCTTCTGCAGTAGTTTTAACCATGTCCCAAGTAGGTCCGTAAACGAGGATCGCGGTGTCATCTGCGTACGCGTAAATGTCACAGTTAGGCAGGTTCATCTTACAAAGGTCGTTTACGTATATTTGAAAGAGTATAGGCCCGAGTATACTACCTTGCGGGATGCCGTATATTATTAGCTCCTCGTCACTATAATATGAATCAACCTTGACTAACTGCGTTCGATTATTGAGGTAACTTTTAAAAATTTCAAGCGGAATCCCACGCACACCAATACGTTCCAATTTGTCAATAAGTTTAGGAACAGAAACTGTGTCAAAGGCTTTAGTGAGGTCCAGACAGATCCCCAGGCACCTTGTTTTACTGTCTAGCTTCCTGGCAACCTGTTGCGTAAAGTCCAAAACTGCATCTTCCGTCGACACCCCTCTACGAAAGCCGTATTGGTTTTTGGCAATGATGTGGTGTTTGTCCAGGAAGTTCCTTAAAGAATCTGCCAGGATCCTCTCCAGCATTTTGGAAAGGGCAGTCAAAACAGAAATTGGCCTATAGTTACTAATATATGGTGATGTTGTCGGATAAGCCTGCTCTTTATAATGTATGGTGATGTTGTCGGATAAGCCTGCTCTTTATAATGTATGGTGATGTTGTCGGATAAGCCTGCTCTTTATAATATGTGGTGGTGTTGTCGGATAAGCCTGCTCTTTATAATACGTGGTGATATTGTCGGATAAGCCTGCTCTTTATAATATGTGGTGGTGTTGTCGGTTAAGCCTGCATGCTCTTTATAATATGTGGTGATGTTGTCGGATAAGCCTGCTCTTTATAATATATGGTGATGTTGTCGAATAAGCCTGCTCTTTATAATGTATGGTGATGTTGTCGGATAAGCCTGCTCTTTATAATATGTGGTGGTGTTGTCGGATAAGCCTGCTCTTCATAATACGTGGTGATATTGTCGGATAAGCCTGCTCTTTATAATATGTGGTGGTGTTGTCGGTTAAGCCTGCATGCTCTTTATAATATGTGGTGACGTTGTCGGATAAGCCTGCGCTTTATAATGTGTGGTGATGTTGTCGGATAAGTCTGCTCTTTATAATATGTGGTGATGTTGTTGGATAAGTCTGCTCTTTATAATACGTGGTGATATTGTCGGATAAGCCTGCTCTTTATAATATGTGGTGGTGTTGTCGGTTAAGCCTGCATGCTCTTTATAATATGTGGTGACGTTGTCGGATAAGCCTGCGCTTTATAATGTGTGGTGATGTTGTCGGATAAGTCTGCTCTTTATAATATGTGGTGATGTTGTCGGATAAGCCTGCTCTTTTCCTTGACTTTTCCTGAAGGATAACTATGGATGGATGACGTATTCTGACTATTGAACGAACGTACCCAAAATATATCTGTTCACTCTTGCTTAGAAGGTTTATGGATAATAATTCATCTTCTATTGCGTAAATCAATGTTTTACAAGTGAATCCTACGATTCGCAAGATTCATTACAGTAAGGCACGTTTTTGGGATTGTAGTGTGACTACGCTAGTATTATATTATTATATTATCTGTGGTGTGAGCAGCTAATTATGTTGCCTTGATGTTAAAGACGTTTTCATTAATTACGCAAAACTTCTGTGATCCTTTGGCGAAAAAGAAATAAAAAACTTTATAACAAAACATTAAACGACGAATAAGAATTAAAAAACAAAAAATAAATAAACGTTTTAAGTCTTGCGTACTGAGTTCATTTACATAAACTATCAAATTTTACATAAACTAATTTTGAGATGGCGCCAAACAGTCTAAGTTTTATAAAAGTACGCTCTACGTAGACAATTAATCATTTTATTATTTTGCTCCGAATTACCCGCCGTAAAATTTTATAGTATGTAAATAACCTCAATACGTTGTGTATTGAGGTAACATACTATATTAATTACTTTTTTTTTTTTTGCTTTTTAGTTCTATTTTGTTGGTTTAATTTTTTGTTAAAAAGTGTTTTATTTTATGATTTTTTGTAGCTCGCATCATCTTTTTTATGTCTCACTGCTAATTGTTTAGAAAAGGTATGGTTTCCATCACCAGCTCAGCTTCATGATGTGTTGTTTCATAAACGCAAGTACCTGATTATGGTATGAAAAGTAAACAGAAACACTATTCGTGCCCACAATTTTCGAAAGTTTCTCTCAATTATCAAAATTGGTTCATAAATAACGGAGTGGGAGCTGAAAATATACAAAAAATATAGGACGTACGAGTAGGTTGAGTTGAGAACCTCGTCCTTTTTTATCGTCGATAAATTAAAAGTGTGTAAACAAAGATGTGTCCTGGGTACAAAAACAATAATTATGTTTAGTCTGTAAATATAATTATTATTTAGATGATCAAATGCCTAGCGGTAGCGGATAAATTCTCAACATGAGTTATCGCACCCCTGGGCACTCAGGCAGGGAAGGAACAGGGTTGGGTTTTTAGTCAGTAATAGTCTGAGACACCCTCTCGCTCCACCCAGAGCGGGAGAAGTCATTGGATGATTTCCCACCCCACAAAAAAAAAAAATTAGATTATCAAATAATTTTGGGCAAGTATTTTTTGCTTTATTAAAACCAATAAAAAAACTGGCCAAGTGCGTGTCAGATTTCGCACATTAAGGGTTCCGTACCAAATATTGGCATTATTTAGTAAAGTATTTGTAATAATCAACACTATCACCAAATTTCATGTTCATAGGTTAATGAGAAGTTAAAAAATTCTTCGGATAAAATTTTGTGACAGACGATGGACGGATAGACGGACGCGTGAGTGACAACAATATAGGGCTCCGTGGGTCCACACGGAGCCCTATTTTCCATAGATTCAACTTATCAAACAGGAGTGAAGGTTTGTTATGTCACTTCTATTTGTGTATTTCTAAGTGGTACATAATTGTGGTTCCGCGAAATTTCAACGCACTGCATCATGCCCAATATTTTTAGCAATCTAAGTAACTGATGTTTTCCTTTACCGTTTTGCGGGCATGTCCTAGAACCAAAAAATCTAAGACATGTGACATCCATCAATCCGCTTTGGGCCTCCCACAGACACCCTCTCACAGAGAGGAGTCCTGTGCCCCAGCAGTGGGGACATTATAAAAAACTTTTTACAAAAAAAAAAACAACCGTATTCCAAAAAAAAGAGACTAAAAATTTTAAAATAACTTTAATTTCGGAAGTCGGTGTTTATATTTTATTTCTTCGTTATTTGACACCAACTTCCGATATTAAAGTTATTTTTAAATTTTTAGTGTATTTTCTTTTTTGCAAGTTTTTTTTAGTAAAAAAGCTTTTTTTTTTTACCTTTTAAGTTGTATCCCAGTGCCCCAGAACTGAAAACTCAATAACATGGAACGATTTTTGTTCAGTTTTTCAAAGAGCGCTGAAGTAATTTTGATAAAATTTATATGGGACCAAAATCAAAATCAAAATCAAAAATCAAAAGTCATTTATTCAAACTAGGCTGAGAACCAGCACTTTTTGAACGTCAAAGTTCTACATAAAGACAGTCCCCCAAAAAACGCCCGCCCGTCACCACTTCCTAGTGTTTTAGCTGTGAAGAAGAAGTGGCCAACAAACTCCCCAGCAACACATCTGTCTGTTAAGTTTTAAGAACTTGAATCTATATAATTCTAAGCAACAATCTTAACATTATGTAAAACAGAAAAATAAATATATGTCGTCTAAAATATAATCATAAAATTAAATAATCCGCCACTTGCCAGCTAGCACACTCAATCATGCCATTAAAAACCAACTCAAGCATAAACACTAAACCAAATTAAAGAAGCCTCCATACATAACTGGTGTGCCTGCTTACAAGAACAAAGATTGAAACTATCAAAGGGCTGTGATTCGAAGCCACAAGTGATGAACTAGGGCCATCACACTAAATTTGGTAGACAATTATTATATGAACTCATATAATCTGTTATAACCATAAGCTAAATATGGAGAAAGAACATCAAGTGTAACATTGTCTTGCGTTCAACACAGCGACCAACTATTATTATCTTCTAAGTAGTCGTTGATGGAATAGTATGCTTTCGAACAGAGACTAGATTTAACTTTAGTTTTAAATGAATTAAAAGGCAAGTCAAGAAAAGAACGGGGTAGCTTATTGTAAAATTCGATACCGAGACCCTCAAACGAACCATGAACCCTACGAACACGGTGGGAAGGAACATGAAGTTTATACTTATTTCTGGTGTTAAAATTGTGGATATCACTGGTCTTTTTGTACAAATGTATATTTTGTCTAATGTATAATATGTTTGCAAAAATGAATTGAGATGCCACCGTGAGAATTCCAATCTCTTTGAAAATTTCTCGTAAAGAAACTCTTGACCCTAACCTATAGATTGCTCGTACAGCACGTTTTTGTAAAACAAATATATTTTGTATGTCCGCAGCTTTACCCCACAAAAGAATACCATAAGACATAACACTATGGAAATAACTAAAATAGACTAACCGTGCTGTGTCAACGTCAGTATATTGTCTAACTTTTCTGACGGCGTAGGCGGCAGAGCTGAGCCTTCCTGATAGGCCTGATATATGTGCGCCCCATTGAAGTTTGGAATCAACAGTTATACCCAAAAAAACTGCCGAGTCCACAGTTTCAAGCACTTCTTTATTTAAGATGACATTAGGTCCTAGATTTATAACATTAGGTAAGGCAAACTTTATACATTTAGTTTTCTTAGCATTAAGAACTAAGTTATTTGTCGTAAACCAATCCGTAACCATTGAGAGAGCGCTATCTGCGTTATCAAAATCATTTCTATTCCTATCTACTTTAAAGATAAGAGAGGTATCATCTGCAAACAGTACTACGTCACAGATACCCTTTAAAAAATATGGTAAATCATTAATATACACCAAAAACAAGAATGGTCCCAATATCGAGCCTTGAGGCACACCTAAATAAACTGGTAGCCCGGAAGACTTAACACCATTGATATCTACACATTGGAACCTATTACATAAATATGAATCAATTACATTTAGAGCTTCGTTTTGGAGACCATAATGACGCAGCTTACGCAAAAGCGTGTCATGGTGTACGCAATCAAAAGCTTTGGAGAGGTCACAGAAAACTCCGATTGCATTTTGCGAGTTCTCCCATGCGTTGAATATGTGTTTTAGGAGAGCAACACCCGCATCTGTAGTCGATCGACCTTTTGTAAAGCCATATTGATCATTATGAAGGAGGCTATTTACATTAAAATATGTTAGCAACTGCTTCAGTATTAACTTTTCAAAAATTTTGCTAAATGCAGGCAGGATGGAAATAGGCCTGAAGTTGCCTATATCATTTTTATTGCCTGATTTAAATAGAGGTATGACTTTACTACACTTCATGAGATCAGGAAAAGTTCCTGAGTCCACGCATTTATTAAAAGTTACAGCAAGATAAGGCGCTACGATGCCTATTATATCACTCAAAAGTTTAATTGAGATGCCCCAGTAATCCCCTGTGTTTTTTGATTTTAGAGAGTTAAAAACGTTAACTACGTCAAGTGGTGTTACATGCTCAAAACTAAATGATTGATTGCACTTAGGTACACTACCGTTCAAAAGACTTTCAGCTTTAGACGGGGATGAATTTAAGAAGCGAGTTGTAGTTATAGGTATGTGGGCAAAAAACTCATTAAATGCCTGAGCTACGTCAGCTGGTTTACTAACTAATTTGTTTTCGAATAGAATCTCTAGCTGATTTACTTTTTTAACAGACTTTCCCGTTTCATTATTTATTATTTTCCAAGTGGCTTTTACTTTATTATCAGAATTTTTAATTGTCTCGCTTAAGAATTTTGATTTAGCAGCAACACAAATCTTCTTAAACAATTTAGAATATTTTTTAACATACTCTAGAAAAGGAGTATCGAACCTATATTTTTTTAAACCGTATAACTCGTATAGTCTCGCTCTACTTTTATATATACCAGCAGTGGCCCATTGGTTGAAGCCAATGGAGGTACCCGTAACGTCTATAGTTTTAGACTTAAAAATGGCTTGGTACTCTTTTTGCACAACATCAAAAAGGGCTCTATAGATTTCATTAGGATTATCGTTGTCTACTAAAGATGGTGTAAGTTTATTTGCTATATTATTTTTAAACTTATTACAACGGCTTACCGTATAAGGCCTGCATTCTATTTTAAGCGGCTTTTTATTTTGTGGCATAGGAAAGCTAACTAATAGTCCACAGTGGTCAGACGTTAAGTCACTTAACACTAAATTTTTTTCTGAATTACAATTACTAAAAAAGTTATCAAGGCAAGTCGATGAGGATGCCGTAATCCTAGTAGGTTCATAAAACAAGTTGTTTAAATTATAAGACCTAAACAGATTGATTAACCTGACACTTAATGAAGTATCATCTAAAATATTAACATTAAAATCTCCACATATCACTATACTTTTATTACTTGATTTTATTTTATTAATTAAATCCTCCATTACCGATTCGAAAAGGCCAAAATCACCAGAAGGGGGTCGATAAACGCAAATTATAACGTATCGCTCAAGTTCAACACAAGACAACTCAACAATGTGCTCGATGGAAAGATTAACTAAATCTAAACGTTGTTTGCATTTCAAGTTATTTGAAACAAGGATTAATGATCCACCGCGAATTATATTTTTTCTTACAAATGCACTTTGTACAGTAAAATAATCATCATTAATAAAAACTACTTCATGTTCTTTCAACCAATGTTCAGTTAAACATAAAACCTGAACGTCATAGTTCTCTATAAATAAACATAACTCTAGTTCTTTGCCGGACAGACCTTGCATATTTTGATGTACAACATTCAACATATTATGAGGCTTACCCGTTGTCGCATCTAATAGTTTAAAGAACTAGGGGTATCAATTGAAATTTTAGAATTATTACTAACTGTAATCATTGGTACACAACATGTACCTGTGTCACGCTGTATATTGTATGCTAAAAGATTAGCAATTTGTCTCCTACTACTAGGTGATAAATACATATTAGTATTGGTTAGTTTGTAATCAGTAATAAATTGATTACAATCAAAATATAAAATAGCGTCACTGTGACGATAGGTCCTATTATAAAATAGCAAGTTTAAATTATAGATGTGCCTATTTTGCTCATCAGACAAATAATTTGAATAAGGCAAAGCGCAGAAAATAAATTTAATGTTATTTGTCTCACTGAGATGTAACATCAAATTGACACAATCAATTACATCCTTTTTCTTAATAGCTAAACTGTCCCCACACAATAGTATAATAGTTGAACTGGGGTGTATTTTTGTCAATCTAATATTATTTACTAATTGGCTAAAACTGGCACCGGGTAAACAATTATTTATTATACTATGTTGTGAACACTGGTTCAAAACAGTACCAAAACCTTGACCAAATTTGTCAGAAAAAACATAAGTAGTGGTATTCACATTATTTATATTAAGATTATCACTACAGCTATCGACAGGCTGAGCCGCTGAGGGTCTGGGTGCTATGTGCTGAGGCTGTGGTGCCTGAGAGCATGCACAGTTACAAGATAGGTTATTTGTCAGAGACTCATACCTCTCTGCATTGTACGTAACCAGGTCAACCAATTCATTGGCCTCCTGCATGCGCTTACTCAGATCTTGTTAAGAAGCCTCATATTTATTAAAAATATCGTTTAGAGCATATTCCCTAACAAACAGTTCATTCTGAAGGCGCTGAGTGTCATTATCATACATTATTTTACAAAGCTCTAATTCACTATTGCAATCCTTTAATTCTTGCAATAAATTAAGTTTGTTTTGTCTAAGTTTATTATTTATTTTGTTTAATTTTTGATGTTTTAATGATTTTTTAATTTTTCTAATTAATCTATTAATTTTAATATATTTCTTTACTTTGTTGTGGCTATTTAACAAGTTACATTTGGTGATGGTGTCATCAGTTAAATCTATTGTTACTATTGGCTCAACACATATGGGACCGGACCCGCTACCAACCAACTCATCATATAGGCTGCAGGTGTTCGCAGACTCTTCACCGGCTTTAAGAGATTTTAAGTGGGTTAAAGCGTTGTGGGCCTTGCTTAATTCAAGCTCAAGCTCAGATATGCGTCTCAAAGCCAGTTCATGGGTGTCACTACATTGCTGGAAATTTGACACAATTTGACGGAGGTGTTGATGCTGGTCAAGTACGTCCATATGCTGTGTGTGAAGTTCAGCCAACTGCTTTTTTAGATCAGTGTTCTTCTGATTAATAAGCTCTATTTCCTTCTCACTATCATCCCTTTCCTGAAGCAGCTTATTGCACTGCTCCTTAATAGATCCTAACTCTTTTAATGTAGCCTTCAGTTTTTCCTCAAAGGATGCAGCTCTACGGGTCAACATGTTGACAGGCCAACCCAAGAGGCACCCTGGAATGAGAGAAGAGACAGCTAAGAATGTGAAAGAAAAAAGAGGAAGGGACAGATAAATATAATAAGTATCTAGGATGACAAGTAGATTGGAAGGTTAAAATAAAAGAAATTAAAGTCAAAAAGGGAATTAATCTCAATTAGGAATGTTAATTTAATTATTAAATAAATATGTATTACCTACTAAATTGATATTTTAATATTAGTAAACGAAAAAAAAAAAAAAAAAAATTAAAGGGGAAAAGACATAAAATAAGTTTGAGGGTACTACTACTCTTTATTAAATCTGGTTTCTTTCTCAAATTTTTGATAGTTATGACTATAACCAGATTAGACTTACAAGAAAACATTCAATTTTAATTAGCTACATTACAATGATTAATCTAAGGTATTGATAGTAATTCACGAATTTTTTATTTTTATTTTTTGTAAAAGTTTGTGCATGAATTTTATACCTACACTAAAAGGGTTATTTAACACTAAGCTCGCTGAGGCGAGATTTGACACGATAATGTGCAATATGTATAAAAGGAATGGCTTAGAATCAAAAACTAATTATATCAAATACTCCCCGGGTTATGTGATGGTTTCAAATCCGACCGTTTGATGACAGCTGGAACTAGTTTAATGATTATTCATTGATTTTTGCAACGAAACAACTCACAAACACTGGTGCGTATTATTTATAACTAAATCTGTCGTATTTAGGCACATTTAACATTAATTTAGCACGAAAAATATTAGTTTTTCAATTTAATTCTAACACGAAAATTTATGACCACATCGGGAGTATATTCTTTCGGATAAAAAAAGAATTTTGAAAATCGGTCCGCAACTGACAGAAATCTGTGGACATACATAAAAAAATAAAAATAAAAAAAGAGTTCCGACGAATTCAGAATCTCTTCCTTTTTGAAGTCGGTTAAAAAGGATGATGATGATGATGATGATGATGATGATGATGATGAGCTAAATGACCAGATCAATTTTTTTTGTCATGTACCCTGTTGTTTAATCACTGTAAAATACTGAGATATCTTTTTTTTTTAAAAGCGTTGCCCCATACTGGGAATTACACCTGTATCGTGGGGTCGTTCACAAACATTTAAACTTACATACACAACACACCCAGACCCGGAAAAACTATCTGTAGGCCATACAAATATTTGTTCCGCGCGGGGATCGAACCCGCGACACGCAGCGCAGCAGCCGAACGCTCAACCACTACGCCAACCGTGCCGTCAAATAATGCCGCTACCGTCAAAGCGAACATCGCTTAGTAAGTACGAGTATATAGGATGGAGATATAAAGGATAATAATCAAACATAAGGTCAAAGTTAATCCAAGTTAGACGAAACATCTGTGGAGTATCGCAGCATCAGTTAGAGTTAGTGTATCTCAAGTTTGCGTGTTATGTTGAGATAGGTTGTGTGTTATGTCGAGATACATAGTTTGTGCTTCTAGTGTTCGAAGATTGTTACGAAATTTGCACTGTAGTTTACACTATTTAGGTATTACTAATTAAATTTAACTATTGTTATTATATAAAAATATTAAATAGAATCTAAATTGCAGCGTCATAGTTTTTCCTTGTAAAGCGGGCATTTCGTTAGACTGATTTACTCGCGGGCAAACCTGCGGGCTGTATCTATCTCACCTTGCAACAATGCATAGGTATGTTTGTTTGCGATGCGATGGTCACACATAGGACAGACATAGGATATACCTATCAAGGTCCGACGGACTTGGCCCGCTGTTATATCCGCGGGCGTCTAGTGAAGGCTAAGTCTAGCTTCGCCCGCATGCAATTAGTACTTCCCCCTAGTATAAATTATAGCCTTTATGTTATTCTGATGAGAACACCGTGGTGCCTCTCTAGCCACTCCTTAAAGAGGGCCTTACCGCCGCAAATGTATGATAACTTGAATTTAGAATCAACCTGTAACAAGGCAGTGTTAAAGCCTTGTTTATTTTTTGACCTCCATTCCAAAATTACGTTCTTTGCTACCTTTTTTAATTTAAAATTAAAAAATTACTTAGTTTTCTCTGTCAAGTCTCTGTTTTGATATTAAAAGTGAGTTCTAATTCTGCAGCCGAGCTAGTAGAAGCTCCTCATTATTTTCCGACTCTTCAAGTGTCAGTTACCAGTTTCCTAGAATTGTGCATTAATACAATTTATTTACGTAACTAGTCACAGTGTATGTGTTCGTAATATTATAATAAAGCCCACTGTTGTAAATAACAAATATAATGTGTTAACTCGTCGTGTGTTATTATTCATTGAACTCCTCCTCTGCGTGTCACTCCTACGTCCTCCTCTGCGTGTCACTTACACCACCACTCCGGTCCCGCAACGAGACACGCCCTCCGTACCGTGACAAACCAATCAGTATTTAAGCTAAGCATTGTGGTTAGCGAGTCTTATAAATAAGGCTGTTAAAGTCCAGTTCTGCAAGTCTTTATATTACAGGGATCTTTCTTTACAACCGTTATAGCAAGTCAACAAAATTATGACTAGTTTGAAACACTAGATACGCTCTCTTTTCCAGTTTATTTATTCCATAAATGTTTTAATAGACATCAACTAGAGTGGCCTTATCATAGAGAAGTTTAAACAATAAACAAGCGAGCATTCTACAACGAATTGCACTTAAACATTCATCTGTCTCATCAAATGCATGGAGTAAAGGTTTGAACACACTAGCACTGCAGTTGATAACTGCAGATAGACTATTAAAAATAGTCTTAATTTTGACTCTCGCTACATTTTCTAGCAATGCAGAATGATGAAGTGGCAGTGGGCCACATTGCTCGCAGAACAGATGGTCGATGGGGCCGAAAAGTTCTAGGTTGATGACCGCGTACCGGAAGACGCAGCATCGGAAAGACGCCCACTAGGTGGACTGATGACCTGGTGAGGGTTGCGGGTAGCCGATGGATGCGAGACGCACAGGACTGGTCATTGGGGCGAAACTTTGGGGAGGCCTATGTCCAGCAGTGGACGTCTTTCGGCTGAAATGATGATGATGAATGCAGAATCAAATGCTAAACGTGTTATCGGTGAACACGTTCGGTATATTCTGAATTAAATTGTATATTCTTATATTTTATCTATGGTAAAACAAAGCGCATTAAGGCCCTACTAACGGTCCAGTGGCGCCCTCATTGAATAAAAATTCGTAGCATAGCACAGAAAATAAATATTAAAATATCCAACGTCACGTTTGTTACAAAGAGGATAAAACATTTTCACGTTGTTAAAACAGGTCTCAGAATGTTTCGTATCCAAAGTAGTAGGCAAAAGTGTCAGAAACGGCCGTTTTTGGTACCTTTGCCTACTAATTTTCAATTCAATGAGCCCCGCCACTGGACCGTTAGTAGACCCTTAAACAGTGTTCCACTTGCAATGAGGTGGTTGGCAGGGATTTAAAATGAGGAACTTTCTCAGAATGCGAGCCGTGACATACGATCGCTTCCAAAATAATATTAATAATAAAATCTTATTCATGTTATCTCGTAAAACAGTAAATACATTTTTGCTTAAATCTATGTCAAGTTCACTAGTGTTATGTGCCTGAACTAGGACATCCTGTGTTTCAGGCGATATGAGGAAAAAAAATAAGGAAAAATCACGGTAATTATTTATAATAAAGTAAAATAGTCATCTTATATAAATAATCTTATTTAAATTGTAAGATGAGAATTTAATTTTAATTTAATTTAATTTCAATTTAATTTTTTTAATACTTTTTTTTAAATTTATATTAGGTTTTTGGCTCTAATGTATAATTAAATTATGTTAATGCAAATAAGGGTGGGCGCTGATACCTATATTACAAGATATTAAGTTATCTTAGTTTAGGTATTAGTTGCAACTATAGATATGTAAATTAATGTAACTACCTTTCGGCCTATTTTATTGTAAACCTATTTTATGTTAAACTTGAAGGTGAAAAATAAAACATTATTATTATTATTATTACGTTTATTCATTGGATGTACATATTATATTATATTTTTAAATATTTAAATAAAAAAGATAAAAAAAAAACATTTAAAAATATAAAAAATAGTATCCCACCGGTATCGGGAACAGGGTCCAAGCTACCGGCGGTCAGGGCTCCAGAGAGAGGAACCGCCTTACAATGCGAGCCGTGTCCAGAAGTACAGCTTTCTGAATCAAGCCCTTGATCCAGCCGCCTAACGAGAGCCTCCTGAGGTGTTGGTCGAGGCTCGTGGCTATTAAGCCATTACACGACTATCGGTACAATGATCGCTGAGTCCACAAGTTATTATTATTATTATAGGTATGTAAAAAAGGTGTAAATAGTATAAAAAACTACTACGTCCTAAAACCTTACTATACTAACTTAAAAGAACATGATTAATTATAATAATTTAGTGAGATATATAAAGTCCCAAGAGTTTACTTGCGTGTTCGAATCAGGAATGATGATAATAATAATAATAATAATAATTATTTATTCTTCAAAAAAAAGTACAAAAAACGTTACAAGAAACAAACTTAAATTTTTGTGAGGTGAATGTACAGAGGCATTATAATTAGACAACGACTCCCAAACTGAGACATGCTCGTATCTTGGGTAGTCGGGGTCGACCGTTTCAGATATCGTATACATATCACCGTCCTGTTTTGAACCAAAATCTTACACTTAACAATTGTACATAAATAGCAACTTTATATAATGTGTATGTTTCATGTTAAATTAATATTTAAACATTAAAAATCAAATTTATTTCTATTTTACAATTTCAATAAGTTTCTCGATGATATACTCAAGAGAACCGAAGTTACCGACATAGCCTGAAAAATCGCCAAACTGAAGTGGCGGTGGACAGGGACATTGCTTGCAGTAGAGACGGTCGATGGGGCCGAATAGTTCTGGAGTAGCGACCGTGTACCGGAAGACGCAGCGTTGGAAGGCCTCCAACAAGGTAAACCGATGACCTGGTGAGGGTCGCGGGTAGCCGATGGATGCGAGACGCATAGTACCGATCATTGTGGCGACACTTGGGGGAGGCCTATGTCCAGCAGTCGACGTCTTTCAGCTGAAATGATGATGGGTAAAATAAATAAAATAGCACAACCATTTTTTTTTTTTGTTTTTCGGAGATCATCCAATGACTTCACCCGCTCTGGGTGGAGCGGGGGAGCGTGTCAGACTCTTACTGACTAAAACCCACCCCTGTTCCTTCTCTGCCTGAGTGTCCAGAGGTGCGGTAACTCATTTTCAGAATTTATCCGCTACGCCTAGGCATGCAGGCACCGGCCACGATGGGCCCCGTCAGTGGTGGCTGACAACATCTCTTTGAGGCGCGCATGGAACACAACGCGCCGTCGACTCACAGGCCTGGTGCTGATCGGACGGCGAGCTACCGTTCTTCCTATTACGTCTTAATTCATAAATTTCCTGCCGGAGTCTGTGTTTCCTGATAGCTACAACCTGGGAGTCTTTAAGTCAAGAGTGAATAGGTTACTTCTCGGCAAGCGTGCTCCATCTTCGACCACATCATCGCTTAACATCAGGTGAGATAGTGGTCAAACGCGTGCCTATCAACAATAAAAAAAAAGTTACCCTTTTAACAACAGGTCATTTTGAACTGTGACAACTTTGGATTGACTTGCGATTGTAAGTTAATATAAACTTATATTTAAGGCATGTTATTCCACGGTCTGTCTCAAATGTCAAGCCAAGGCAAGTAATTAAACGTTTTCGATCTAAGTAATTTGTCTAGCTGCTTGATTAAATGGCTGAATGTCATTCGGGTAGCTTGTTGAGTCGCGCCATTTTGTAATAAACTGGCCAAGTGCGTGTCAAATTTCGCACATTAAGGGTTCCGTACCAAATATTGGTATTTATTAGTAAAGGTATGTATCACCTCAAGTTATATACATATAGGTCAATGGGAAGTTAAAAAATTCTTCGTAACAAAATGTTTGTGACAGACGACGGACTGACAGACAGACGGACACGTGAGTGTCAACAATAGGGCTCCGTTTGGACTTTTCGGGTTGTTAACTGTTAATGTTAACTGAATGGCACATTAAGCTAGTTAGTTACGTGAGCCCACGGAAAGCGAGTAGTGGGTAGCTCGCCGTCCGATCAGGATCAGGCCCGAGAGTCGACGGCGCGTAGTGTTCCACGCGTGCCTCAAAGAGTTGTCAGCAATCATGACGGGGCTCGTCATGGCCAATGCCTGCCCAGCCCCCCTAGCCATATTACTTTTCTATTATCGTTTACGCTAACGCTTAGATACAAAATGTATGGCGATGACATTACCTGCGACAAGTCACGTGACACTAATCTACGCAGGTAATGTCATTGCCATACATTTTGTACTAAGCGTTAGCGTAAACGAAAATAGAAAAGTAATATGGCAGTAATATGGTAGGGGGACTGGGGTCGTGAATAAATTCGAAACAGAGTTGCCGCGTCCCTGGGCACTCAGGCCAGGGAAGGAAGTTAGTCAGTAAGAGTCTGGCATGGCCTTCCGCTCCACCCAGAGCGGGAGAAGTCATAGGATGATTTCCCATCCCCAAAAAAAAAGGGGTGAATTGGGACTAAACTTTAAAAGGGATTTTAACGTTGAAATAATATAGTGTTAGCAAGTTCCCCCCTCCCAATTTTAATTCTATCTTAAAAAATATGTGATAAGTAGTGGCCCATTGGTATCGGCCGCGACTTACAAGTTGTAGATCGTGAGTTCGTTCGTTCGTTCGTTGTACTTTGCGTAAATTATTTCATCACCACTGCTCTCAAAACGGTAAAGGAAAATATCGTTTGGAAACTGGCATGTCCTAGAACCAAAAATTCGAAGACATGTGACATCCACCAATCCCCATTGGGCCCGCGTTGATTACGGCCAACATCCTCGCACAGAGAGAAGGTCTGTGCGCCAGCAGTGGGGACATTAAAAGGCTGATGAGGATGATGAAACTAATAAATTGTCTTGTTTAGCACTTTTCTTATTGTCTTTACTAAGGCACTTTGTTATTGTGTGCGACAACTATGTATGCTTCTACTGCTCTACAATGTTCTCGGGAATATTGCGGGTTTATTTGCAGTAATATGTACTGTTGAACAAATAGTTTGGTGAAGGACTGGAGTACCGAATTTTATATAACAGGGTGTAACGGAAAGGTGTGGTCATATTTTAAGAACTGCATCTGCCCATCGATATGAACAACTTTCTTCAAGAAAATTTTTTTTTACAATTTCCTCAGTTGTAAAAAAAATTTTTTACCTCCCATACAAGTATTGATCAGGAAAAAAAAAAAAAAATTGGGATAAGGGCAGGAGAATGATGATACAAATATTGATCAGCTGATGATGACTTTGTATGGAAAGTCCAATTTTTTTTTTGGGAATTTTCTATTTTTTCTTAGAGAAAGTTGTTCATTTCCATGGGCAGAATCGGCTCTTAAAATATGACCACACCTTTCCGTTACACTCTGTATAGGATGTAACTACATATATCTATATATAATTATATAAAAGGAGAAACTGACTGACTGACATATCAACGCACAGCCGAAACTATCACACAACGCCATCTAGCTTGGGACTAGATGGCGTTGTGTGATAGTTGTGGAATATTATTCTTATTATTATTTCGTATATTTATTTTTACACATATTATTTACATTTTTAAATATTTTTAAAAGAAAACATATAAAAAAAACATTTAAAAATATAAATATAAATAATATTAATAATAAATTTATTATTATTTCGTTTATAAATTTTTTTAACATATTAAATACATTTTTAAATATTTCTTAAAAAAGAATATATAAAAAACATTTAAAAATATAAAAAATAGTAGCCCACCGATATCGGGAACAGGGTCCAAGCTACCGGCGGTCAGGGCTCCAGAGAGAGGAACCGCCTGACAATGCGAGCCGTGTCCAGAAGTACTGTTTTCTGAATCAAGCCCTTGATCCAGCCGCCTAACGAGAGCCTCCTGAGGTGTTGATCGAGGCTCGTGGCTATTAAGCCATTGGCTGACACGACTATCGGTACAATGATCGCTGAGTCCACATCCCACATGTCGACAACCTCGCGAGCCAAGTCAATATACTTGATTTGTTTATCTTTCTCGGCTTTCACGAGGTTCTCGTCATGTGGGACGGTAATGTCAACAATCATTGCACGCCTCTCGATTGGGTCCACCACCACTATATCAGGCTTATTGGCTACAATAGTCCTGTCAGTGATGATGAACCGATCCCAGTACAATGAGATATGACCATTATCGAGTACTGGGTCGGGCGCATATCTGTAGTACGGCACTTCCGATTCCACAAGAGAGTACTTCAGAGCAAGTTGCTGATGGATAATCCTGGCTACAAGGTTGTGCCTATGCAAGTATTCACCGTTAGCTAGACGAGAACAACCAGAGATTATGTGGCGGATTGATTCTCCCGGACGATGACATGCCCGACATATGTCAACCGTGCCGTCCTTCACAATAAATCTCCGGTAGTTTTTCGTCATGATAACTTCGTCCATAATTGCACAGATAAAACCTTCGGTTTCCCCAAAGAGGTCACCGACACGCAGCCAGGCTACGGACGCTAGTTGGTCTACACCGGGCCCATGTAGGGCCCGGAAAAAGCGTCCGTGAAGTTCCTTACTCTGCCATACTTCTCTGCGATCGTTAGTGTCAAGCACTAGAGGTTTGCGCCAGTTGTCGTTAGCCAAGGAGAGTGGAGTAAGGCCCTTGTCTACTGCCACTACATCTCGATGCATACCCACGTCAGCAGCTAGGAAATATTCCCTTAGACTGCATACCTCGCGGTTGTGGAGGGTCTTAGCATTTAAAAAGCCTCGGCCTCCACACTTCCGCGGGATATACAGTCTCATCACCGACGAACGTGGGTGATGCATTCGAAATGCAGTCAGCAGTGTACGAACACGCCTATCCAGGGCGTCAAGTTCTGTTTGAGTCCATTTGAGTACGCCGAAAGAGTACATCAATACCGGCATGACCCAACCGTTGAAGGCGCGCACCTTGTTTCCGCCCGATAGAAGGCTATTAAATACCTTCTTCAGGCGGCCAAAGAAGCGCTCCTTCAACGATTGCTTCATGTCAGCAACATTGATACCTAACGCTTCCGACATACCCAAATACTTATAGGTTTCGGTTGGAGAGAGGGATCTCAGGTTTATGAAATCCGAGAGTTGAGTTCCCACGGATTCCACAATCTCCCCTCGCTTTACATGCATGACCGCACATTTGTCTACACCAAACTCCATCCTGATGGCACTACTGAAGGTTTCAGTTACCTTCAGTAGCTCCATCAGTTGCAGATTGTTAGGGGCAAAGAGTTTCAAGTCATCCATGTAAAGGAGGTGAGATATAACCTGACCACCTCTCTTCAACCGATAGCCTAGCCCTGAATTCTCCAGCAGTGTGCTTAGAGGATTCAAAGCTAGGCAAAACCAAAGCGAACTCAAACTATCACCCTGGAATATACCCCGCTCGATCCTTATCGGTTCACTATTCCTCTGGATTTGTCGACATCCTGGATAGCGAAGCACCGTCCTCCATTGCCCCATACATGACATCAGGAAGGTGCGTATCGTTGCATCAACTTTATACAATTCTAGCACCCTCATGAGCCATGTATGAGGAACTGAGTCATAGGCCTTCTTATAGTCTATCCAACATGTCGACAGATCCTTTCGGAAGCGCCGAACCTGTTGGCTAATGGTCATATCTATGAGGAGAAGCTCCTTAGTACCGCGGGACCCATTCCTACATCCATTTTGAGAGGCAGACATGATACAGTTACTATTTATATGTGTATTAATCTTAGCTCTCAAAATGGATGTAAGAACCTTATAGACCGTCGGTAAGCACGTGATCGGTCTATAATTTTTAGGTTCCGCAGTACTACCTGATTTATAGAGCAGGTGGGTTATTCCTGTAGTTAGAAATTGGGGTAGCGACCCTGACTCTAAGGCAGACTGGATCTGAGATGCCAAGCGGGTATGCGACCTTGTTAACCATTTTATCCAGAAGTTGTGCAGCCCGTCCGGCCCTGGAGATTTCCAGTTAGCTAACGGACGGACTGCACGAGCTACATCTTGGGGGCTGATGATAATTGCCCCCATTTCTGGTATTGGATCGCACGCGCGCTCAACATCCCGAATCCAATCGCCCTCGGTATGACAGACAGGCACCGACCAGATGCTACGCCAGAACGAGTATATGGCGTCATCATCGGACAGGTGCGTATTAGTCACACCTTGGTCCGGTCGCTCCCAATCCCTATACACCCACCTTTCATTACTTCGGAATGTGCGATTCTGGGTGTATCGTTCCACTCGCCGCTTATACCTGCGAATACGGTTTGCCCATGCATATACTTTCTGCTTCAGGAAGTTGATGCGCTCTGTGACACGGGACATATAGTCTCAGGAGCTGACATCAGTCCCCGAAAACTCCCGTCTCACAAAGCGCATCACTCTTGGGCGAGTGTTGCCCTCCCTGAAACAGATTAGTTTGCCTATGAGTGCTTTGGCCCCACTAATACGACGCTCGATCCTGCACTGCCAAGCCGGCACGGCTGGCTTGGCAGATAATTATTATTATTATTATTACTGGGACTAGGAACGTGAAATTTGTACACGAACCCGTGTGCAAATTTCACGTTCCTGGTACTTTAATAATGTAGGGCAGCACTAAGAAGAGGTTTTTGAAAATTCGATCTTTAAGAGCGACTTTGGGGGGAAAAGGGGGGACTTTGTTCGTATGAAATTTCATCATTCCACGCGGGTGAAACCGCTGGCAGAAGATGGTAATATTTTGCCACTGTCACCAAACTCTTGATTCGACAGTACATGTTACTTGCTGGAAACAAAACCGCAATAACCCCGGGAACATTGTAGAGCGCTAATGTGGCTGCACCCTAACTACTCAGTATGCAACGCACTCCTAATAATAACTTGCTTTACACAAAGTTTGTGCTGCAATAACATTAGATATGCTTCACAGTTATATTTATATTATTTCATGTCTAGTATTGTTTGAGCAGCACTTGATATGCAGTTCAGTGCTGTTCGAGGATTATACATTCATACAGACAGTGGGTAGCTGTGATTTAATGACGTCATGGTGTGATATGGCTAAGTCGCACTAGCGACCCGCCTCGGCTTTGCACGGGTACAAATTATAATTACAAACCTTCCCCGTTTTTGGAGGTCTACCCCGCTTGGGCGGAGCACCGCCGTGTCCTCGTGGATGCGATAAGTGGTGGCGACCTCTCGCGCCCGGCCCTGGTTCAGGCCATGGTACGGAGCGAGAGGGAATGGGAAGCAGTCTTCGCCTTCTGCGAAGCAGTAATGCTCGCGAAGGCGGAGGCGGGACGCGTGAGGGAAGCTCAACGCAGTGCCGCTCAACTCACCGCAGGAGAGGTACTGGGCGTACTGGGCGTAGGACGTCGCGAGACGATCTCCGGCCACCGTAGACCCGGGCCTGCGGACGGCGAGCAGTGGGTAGCTCGCCGTCCGATCAGCACCAGGCCCGTGAGTCGACGGTGCGTAGTGTTCCACGCGCGCCTCAAAGAAATTAGTGTCAGCCACCACTGACGGGGCCCATCGTGGCCGGTGCCTGCATCTAGGCATGCAGGTATCGGCCACGATGGGCCCCGTGCGGGTAGCGGATAAATTCTGAAAATGAGTTACGACCGTTTTTGGTACTTTTGCTTACTACTTTTGATACGAAACATGTTGAGTCCTGTTTTAACAACGTAAAAATACTTTATCCTCTTTGTAACAAACGTGATGTAGGATTCTTTAATATTTATTTTATATGCTATGCTACAATTTTTTATTTAATGAGGGCGCCACTTGGCCGGTAGTAGGGCCTTAAGAGGAATTAGCGAGAAAACCGATAAACATGGCAAGCAACTTTAATTTATAGTATGTAGAGATTGTCCTCCAAAATTCTTTCATCATTATCAGCCTTTTAATGTCCCCACTGCTGGGGCACAGGCCTCCTCTCAGTGAGAGGGTGTGGGCCGTAATCCACCACGCGGGCCCAATGCGGATTGGTGGATGCCACATGTCTTCGAATTTTTGGTTCTAGGACATGCAGGTTTCCTCACGATGTTTTCCAACACCGTTTTGAGAGCAGTGGTGATGAAATAATTTACACAAAGTAAAGTGCCTGCCTGGGTTTGAACTCACGACCTACAACTTATAAGTCGCGGCCAATACCGCTGGGCCACCACTGCTCACTCACTCAAAATTCTTTATTAGTAATAAATATTTTTGCCGGTACCTTCACTAAACTCTTTGTTCGGAAGAATAAAGAAAGAATAAAAACCTTTTTTACAAAAAAATAGAACCGACTTCCAAAAAAAGTGCAAAATAACTTTAATTTCGGAAGTCGGTGTTCCTGTTTTGTGTCTTCGTTTTTTGACACCGACTTCACTTTTTAGTTGTGGTTCCCCATTGAACTGTGTTAACAATTCATAGACATACGATAGCGGCAATCGCGGTTGATTTGCTGTTAATTTTTGAAGAGTTCCGTTGTCTGTCTCCGAAACCCATCATCAGATCTTTTTGAAATTTAAATGGGGTCCCATGGCCAAGTCCCAATGGGGTTTTCTTTGAATTTTGCAAATCCGTCAATATATGACGGAGTTATGCCCCGTACATAAAAAAAAAATACATACATCCGAATTGATAACCTCCTCCTTTTTCGAAGTCGGTTAAAAATAATTAAATACGTGTCGGTTATCAGTGATGTTGAGCACATATTTGTCGCAACGTTCCGATCAAATGATAGATGCTCAACACAGTGGCTGTGTTTTATTTTGAGATTCTCAGTTCTGAAAATGGAAATTGTGGTCGAAATCAATAAAAACAGTTTTCTACTTATAGACATTTATTTTTCTTTAAAAGGCTAATCCAGATTTAAATGTTTCAACATTGTCCACACAAAGTGGCAGTTCTATGAAATATTTGAACGTAAAACAGCCTCGAAGGAGAACTTGACTTTTTATTTCATTGAATTTGCTTTTGCTCAGACGGTAAGAAAGACCTAAATCTGAAATTCTGAAGAATAGGTTATCTAATGTTGAAGGAAAATAAATTTTTCCACCTATTATTGTTTATTATTATATCTAGCCTGTACTGTCCCACTGTTGGGCAAAGGACTCCCTGCATTCCTTCCACTGTTCTCGGTTCTATGTTACCTCTTTCCAATTTTCATGGAAGATATCTGAGTCAGTTTGCCAAAATTCAATCTGCCTAGCCTTTTCCCAACTATCTTGGGGTCGGCTTCCAATCTAACTGGATGCAGCAGAATACCAGTATTTTACATGGAGCGACTGCCTATCTGACCTTCACAACCCAGTTACTAATACGGTACTGAGTCAGCCTTCCATCATCTATTAAATCATTAATATCATTTTCCAACCGCATGGGAAGGAATTTCTTTTTTGATATTTTTAATTCAGAAAATGAAAATTGTGGTCTAAATCAATAAAAACAGATTTCTAGTTAAAAGAATCCATTTCTTTTTCTTCAAAAGGCTAATCTTATCTGAGCTTTTGCTCAGAAAAAAAAAAAAATTTGAAACAAATATCCTCCTAGGCATAGGTGACCGTCAGAAGTGAAAACCAAAAACATGAACAAAAATGCACCGTCAGAAGTAAAAACAAAAAACTTGAACAAACATGCCCAACGCACCTCGTGATCCGCTGCGAGTGCTACGACACGTAGCACTCTCGTAGCGAATCGCGTAGCGTTGTCGGTGGCGCGCGAGTTCAATTGTTTTTTCCCACATCATAACGACGAAAACAAAGTTTTCATTTCAAAAATCATTAATTTTTGAAAGCAAAGACATTTTATATCTATTTTATAGAATACTTGACTAACTACTCGTATACTCGTATCTACACTAAAACCAAAAATCTTAACCTAACTACGTACCCGGGCCTGCGGACGGCGAGCAGTGTGTAGCTCGCCGTCCGATCAGCACCAGGCCCGTGTGTCGACAGCGCGTAGTGTTCCACGCGCGCCTCAAAGAGATGAGTGTCAGCCACCACTGACGAGGCCCAACGTGGCCGGTGCCTGCATGCCTAGGGGTAGCGGATAAATTCTGAAAATGAGTTACCGCATCCCTGGGCACTCAGGCAGGGAAGGAACAGGGGTGGGTTTTAGTCAGTAAGAGTCTGATACGCCCTTCCACTCCACCCAGAGCGGGAGAAGTCATTGGATGTTTTCCCCACAAAAAAAAAACCTAAGTAAGTACATATATACAAAAACAAAATACGTTCAGGCGTCGAAGTACTCCTCCATATCGCTGTCATCTGGAAACGTGCCCAGAAGACTGGCAGTATTGCCATGTTGAATGGCAATGCTAATTCTTTGGGCCAAGAACGAGCTCTCTGATCACGTAAAGTGTCGATCAGTTGGCGAGAAATATACGCACTCGAACCCCATGACCCGAACGCTTTGACCCCAAACGGCTCAAAACATTTTATATCTATTAAATAATTAAAATCATATTCTTACCTCACATCAGAAAATCTTACATCACCCAATAACGACAGCGGCCCAATCCAATTTATTTCTCAAACTTGAACCGTCTACGTCTAAGTAAAACATGAGGTGAACTTCGAGCTCGGTTCTAGTCGCCAGCTGGTCAAACTGAGCGGGACAACTTTCCGAAGTGGTCGCCTTGAATGTGGGGCACCTAGGAAAATACGAACTGTGATTATACCGTCTCTTCAACTGTATTTTTACTTTGGTTCTTAAGGACTGATATATCAATGTTGGTTAAATCTTTGTGGCTGACTGCCTCTTTGGGCTTGTCGTCGCGAGTGTGACTAATGAGCGTGAGGTCCTGGGTTCCATTCCCGGGTCGGCTAAAAAGTGCCGTTGGGTTTTTAGGATTCCGTACCCGAAGAGTCCAAATGGAGTTCTATTGCTGTCACTCACGTGTCCGTCTGTCCGTCCGTCCGTTGTCTGTCACACAAGTTTTACAGCCAAACGGTTGGAGCTAAAAAAAAAAGAAATAAAAAAGAGATTGAAATTTGATTTGATTTGCTACAGTCTCCAAATTTTCACAGTATAAGCAGCTTGTTGACCCAAAGCCATACAAATAGTCAAAAATACATTTGGTACGAACCCTAAATGAGCAAAGTTCGTCACGCACTTGACCGGTTTTTCCATTTGGAATTACTCTGTAGCCCGGAATTGGGAAGTTGCTGATGTTACACCCCCTGTGTGTTTTAAATAGTCATCGCGGCCCCTGGCACAGGCAACTCAAGGAACACCGGTTGGTTTTGGTCATTAAAGGATTTGTCACACTGGATGCGTTCTGCGGCCTGCGGTCAGGTCAAAGTGAACGCAGCCCGCATCATATATGAACAACGCTGTCGATGGGGACAATCGATCTGCGGTCAGGGCAGAGCAATCGGTCAGCGATCCGGGCAGGGCAACCGGTCAGCGGTCCGGGCGATAATGGAATTCCAAGTCGTACAAATACGGATAACGTCGTACGACATCTATAAACTCCTCTGTTTGTTCGTTAGATATTTTTTTATGAACTTGTGTGCACTCCGCTGACGAACATCAACAAACTGACCGTTTCCCGCCGCCTGCAGGCCGCAGCCCGCGTGCCCGCAGCCAACCGGTCCGTACGCGTTCTTCCCTCCCCACCGCCCCGTCCGTCGGGCCAACATGCGTTCTTTGGTTGTGCTCGCACGGTCAGATCGCATTCTATACAAAATATTGTTACGAGCTGGGTATGGGATAAATTATTTTACACCAATTAATTAACCAAATATCCTTTATTAACTCAACAACTTATTTACACAAACACTAAATCGCTAATAATCACTATTCTCTTCGTAATCGCTTGTATTCGCTTCTGTTCGCATCCGTAGTCGAAAACAGACTGACTCAATCGCCCGCCGTCCGGCCTATTTATACAGTCATGGAAGTTTCTAGAACATTGTCGAACTATCCTATACTGGAATATTCCAGAAACATCTATGAACTTCTACACAGTACCACAATGGAATGTTCTCGAACGTAGTGGAAACTTCGACTACATTCTCGAACGTTCCAGTGAAATACGTTCGACGTAACAATATATTGATACCGGCAATGTTGTTCATACATGATACGGGCTGCGTTCGCTTTGATCTGACCGCAGGCCGCAGAACGCATCCAGTGTGACAAATCCTTAGGAATCTGACACACCCTACCGCCCGACCCAGAGCGGGAGAAATTATTTGAAGCATTACCAACCACAAAAAAAAAACACGTAAAGCCATTGGTCCTACGCCCGATCTCTCCCCGGTCGTCTCGCTTTACCGTCTCATCGGACTTTGAGAGTAAAGGAGCAGAGAGTCTGCCCGGGGGTGGAGGATAACTGCCCGGGGGTGGAGGATAACTGCCCGGGGGTGGAGGATAAATTCGAAAGAGTTACCTCGCCCCTGGGCACTCAAGGCAGGGAGGAACAGGGGTGGGTTTTAGTCAGTAAGAGTCTGACACGCCCTTCCGCTCCACCCTAGAGCGGGAGAAGTCATAGGATGATTTCCCACCCCAAAAAAAAAAAAGGAGCAGTGCACCTGTGTTTGCGCACACGCTTGTGCACTATAATATCTCCTGCGTTCTCGGCTACTCTTCGTTGAAATCGATCAAAATTCGGTCAAGAGGATCAATCTGTGCGGTATCAGAAACAAAATTACTCATTGTTATCTTGTGGATCTTAGTGCCTCCATAGACGGACTGCTTAGAGCAGTCAGTGCCGACAACTTCAAGCGGTTGCTGTTGAGCTGCAATTTCAATTCAAAATTGGCATTCGCCTTATACGTACCGGTCAAGCAGTTCATTTGCAGTCGCAGAAAAAATGCACTGACTGCTCCAAGCAGTCCATCTATGGAAGCCCTAACCGCAACACGACTGCTCTCGTGCAGTTGGTCACGGCTGTTCTAAGCAGTCCGTATATGGAGGCCCCAACCGCAACACGACTGCTCTCGTGCAGTTGGTCTCGACTGCTCTAAGCAGTCTATATATCATTATAGAGGGCCTCATCTTTATCCGTCTGTTGAGGTCGGCTACTAGTCTAACTGGATGCAGCTGAATCTCTAAAAATTCTGTGAAAATGAATTAATTTAAAAATTCTAGATAAAAATATAATTTTAATTAATAATAACAAAAATATAATTATAATTTTATTAAAATATACACATCTCTACTAAAATTATAATAAAATCTAAATAAATAAACAGTGGAACCTTGAAAACAATTATTTTTAAAGGAGAGTTTTAAATTCATTATGAAGTTTTTCAGCATCATCTAGGCAAAATAACTCTAGCACCTAGTACTAACACAACCTTTTCTCCAAAATTACAATCAACGTAATGCCTCCACCTGAAAACACAAAACAAATTAACATTATGAAAATTAACATCTCATACAATTTAAATGGTGGCGGGTACACACTAAATCATCGCGTTTGGTCGCTCGAGTATTTCTTGGGCAACTTTATTTCGCTAGCTAAGACTTTAAGCAACCTTAAATCATGAAGACCGGCTTTATTTAATTTAAACGCGTTGCTTTATGATGAGAGCTGTTGTTTTCAGCGGTGGTATAAGTTAGAGGAGAGTGCGGGAGCGATTTGATGTGTGATACATACAACTTGTTCCAGAAATGAAGATATTCGCAGGAGAACCAAGGTTACCGACATAATACGAAGAATCGCCAAACTTAAGTGGCAATGGGTAAGGCCTGCGGACGGCGAGTAGTGGGTAGCTCGCCGTCCGATCAGCACCAGGCCCGAGAGTCGACGGCGCGTAGTGTTCCACGTGCGCCTCAAAGAGTTGTCAGCAAACACGACGGGGCCCGTCATGGCCGATGCCTGCCCGAGGGTTGAGGATAAATTCGAAAAAGTTACCTCGCCCCTGGGCATCCAGGCCAGAGAGGAACAGGGGTGGGTTTTAGTCAGTAAGAGTCTGACACGCCCTTCCGCTTCACCCTAAAGGGGGTAAGGCATATTGCTCGCATATAAGATAGTCGATGGCTATGGTGAGACGCATAGGTCCGGTCGTGGTGGTGACACTTGAGGGAGGCCTATGTCTAGCAGTGGACGTCTTCCGACTTAAATGATGATGATGATGGTGAGTAGCAGTAAGTCCGCCTTTGTACAGTTATCTTTATATAGTAGGTACATCTTTATTTTCATTGATTATTTTGGTTCATAGTTTAAATAACTTTATGTATTTCTCTCCTTTCGTCTTGTACAATAGGTAGTGATCTTTTCTGGATTTTGACTCTTTTATTTAACTTTATACCGTATTTGTTACTATATACGACGCATTATGCTATAAGTCAAGCAGTACCGTATTACTAGTAAACTGCCTCGCACGTCAGCATGAAATATTTCTTAAAATTTCATACAAAATTCATACCAGTGCTTTTACTAGAATATCGATTAAGTTTACACCTTGCGCCATACTTAGTTAATTAAATTATTTTATTTTTTATTCTGACATTAAGCTGCAATTACAAGACAGTTTGCAGAATTAAAAAAGCAGTTGTGACCACTTTCGTTATGGCCATGTTGACGCGTTGTGACGCTAGTTTTGCTAAAGTTATTAACAACCTTTTAATATTCCTACTGCTGGGCCTTTTCTCTGTGTGAGAGAGAGAGAGGAGTGGGCCATGATCCACAATGCGGGCCTAATGCGGGTTGGTAGATGTCACATGTTTTCGAAGTTTTTGGTTCTTGGACATGCCGGTTTCCTCACGATGCATTCCTTCGCCGTTTTGAGAGCAGTGGTGATGAAATTATTTACACAAAGTAAAGCGCCTTTTTTTTTGGTGGTGGGAAATCATCCAATGACTTCTCCCGCTCTTTGTGTCAGACTCTTACTGACTAAAACCCACCCCTGTTCCTTCCCTGCTTGAGAGCCCAGGGGTGCGGTAACTACCCCTAGGCATGCAGGCACCGGCCACGATGGACCCCGTCAGTGGTGGCTGACAACATCTCCTTGAGGCGCGCGTGGAACACTACGTGCCGTCGACTCACGGGCCTGGTCTTGATCGGACGGTGAGCTACCCACTGCTCGCCGTCCGCAGGCCCGGGAAAGCGCCTGCCTGGGTTTCAACTATCACTTGTAAGTCGCTGCCGTTACCACCGGCCACTACTGCTCCTAACATAACATCTTAGATAGGATGGAAGATAATTATCTTCAGGCTCTAACTTATGACGAAACTGAGAGTCTGCTCTATAGGTAGGTCATTAAACATTAAGTAATAAGCGCTGACACACACATATTCATGTATTTTTTTTATTGTTGATAGGCACGCGTTTGACCACTATATTCTCACCTGATGGTAAGCGAAGATGTGGTCGAAGATGGAGCACGCTTGCCTAGAAGTAACCTATTCACTCTTGACTTAAAGACTCCCAGGTTGTAGCTATCAGGAAACACTGACTGTATTTCCATGCATATAGGTTAAATTATATTATTAAAAATTAAATTATTTTGTTATGTAACTAGTTGGTTGTTTTAGAAACAGTTTATTATTATTGAGTTAAATGGTATTGAATTATTTAGTAATGTAACTAATTATTATTAAATTAAATTGTATTATTTTAAGTTCAATTAACTTTATTCGGATGTATGCCATTGAAATTTTGAAATGATTGCAATTTTACCATTGAATGAATTATGGTCTCGATTGATTTGTAACTCTTAGCTGTAGGAGGAAGACGCCGGTGTCTGTAACACAGTTCATACTAGTACAGACAACGTCGTTTACTCTATCTATATTCAAAATTTAAAACCTTTGTATCTCTATTGTTTTTGATTAGTATAGATTAATTGTACCCATTTTGATTAATCAATTTTATTATTATTTTACGGGACTATCTGCGACGCCCGCATTCCCCTTAAACAAAATTTATAAAACAATGGTCAGACCTACTGTCTTGTATGGTTCAGAATGATGGGCCACAAAAGCGATGAATGAAAAGCAATTGCATGAAGCTGAGTTGTGAAGGCTAAGAAAATTGTGTGGTGTTACGCGCATGGATAGAATTAGGAATGAGTATATAAGAGGACGTCTGAAAGTGGCACCGCTGACTGAAAAGTTGTGTGGAAATCGGTTGCCGTTGTATGGGCATGTGATGCGGATGAATGAAGAAAATGTCGTGAGACAAGTCTTGTGTATGGATGTGGATGGCTATAAGAGTATGGGAAGGCGAAAGAAACGATGGTTGGACTGTGTGAAAGAGGATATGGGTAAAAAGGGGGTGACTACAGAGATGTCGACTAATAGAGGAGTATGGAAGAAAAAGACATGTTGCGCCGACCCCAAATAAATTGGGATAAGGACAGGAGATTGATGATTATAATTTATTTTACCTATTTAAAAAAATTACAACTAGTATATCTAAGCGATCGTCGTGCGTTAACGCGATCGATTGTGTAGACTCGGCCTTATAATAACGGTGACCTATTTATTGACTTCAGGAAATTCGCTACATACTCGATGTACGAAAAACATGTTTATTTTATTTACAAGTTAATTTCGTAATGATGTTAAAAGCAGCGTGTCTGGCTTTGGGGTATTCACAGAAAAACGCGTATTTTTTAATTTTACCCAAAGAATTGGGAGTAATTGGATTTTTTCGACGCAAAAGAAAACTTTTTCGTGAATTCTCTTTTCAGTGAGTTAATTATAAGGGCTTAGTTTGTAACTATACTTTATTTGTTAATAAATTAGGGCGCGTGGTTTCTATTTCGCGTGGTTTTGGATGTCATAAAATTGTACGAGTTTTTTTCTTGTTTTTATTAAAAACTAATATCTATGACCTGGTGGGGATCGCGTGAATCCGATAGATGCGAGACGCACAGAGCCTTTAGACAAAATACGTTTCCGTTAATGTTAACGCTAATGATTCGTGCAAAATGTATGGCAACGACATTACTGGGCATGAGTCACGTGACAGTTCTCTCCGCAGGTCCATGCCATACATTTTGCACGAAGCGTTAGCGTTAGCGCTATTATAAAAGCTATTTGGCTAAGGGGGCAGTACCGGTCGTTGTAGCGACACTTGGGGGAGGCATATGTCCAGCAGTGGACGTCATTCGGCTGAAATGATGATGATGAACTAGCATACTCCTCTACACAATTTTAACCAATGGTCAGTAGATACTAAGATGAGAGATAGATATATCTGTTTAAGAAAATAGTAATACTTTGCATTCATTATCATGATTTCAGCTGAAACTCGTCCACTGCTGGATATAGGCCTCCCCCAAGTGTCACCACAACCACTGATCCTGTGCGTTTCGCATCCATTGGATTCCCGCGACCTTCCACCACCTGTTCTGTGAGCAATGTGCCTGCCCGCTCTCACTTAAGTTTGGCGATTCTTCGGGCTATGTCAATAAACTTGGTTCTCCTGCGGATGTCTTCATTCCTGATACGGACACGCAAGGAAACTCCGAGACTAGCTGTTCATTCACACAAACCCTGAAATTTCATTTTCCTAACAAAACCTCTTTTCAAAAGTTCTGTATGTGTATATGTCATAGGACCATTTATTTCCCGTCCTCTTTCCTTTCATCTCAATATCAAAACACAATACAAAACTGTAAAGTTAAAAGTTATCCAAGTGTAAGGAAGTTTGTCACGTCGCGTAGTTCTCGCGTGGTCGTCGCGTACTCGTAGCGTATTCGTCGCGATGTCGGCGAGAGCTCGCGACCGGCTTGCGCTGACTTGCACAAGTTTTTGTGAACAGTCTTAGATCTGATATTGCTTTAGGACGTAACAGAGTACGGGAATATTTACGAAACTCTCTTCTGCCTGTGACTTCGTCTGCGTGAAACTCGTAAAACCACACGAATCCGACAGTTAACTACTTTGTGTGCTTTCAATAAATAATTCTGTACTCCTTTAGGAAATAAGTTGATTTGGTCATAGTATACGTACCTTGTAGGCAGTGTTCGGGTGTTTATATTAAAAATTAGCCAAGTGCGAGTCGGACTGGCGCCCAATAGTTCCGAACGTTCTTAAAAACATGAAATTTTCATTTATTGCGTAACGAACTACTCGTATTTTCTGTATATTTTTTCAAAATTTTAGACTTGCTATTTTCGGAAATAAGAGGTAAAGCTTAAAATTATTTAAGAAAATATCTGAAATGACCTATTCTCCAGTAATTTTCATGTATTTTATTAAATAACTTAAAAACTATTAATTTTAAAATTATGAAAAAAATACATTTGAGACTTTTGCAATAAACCCTTTCTGAATCACTAACGACCATCACGATTCCAATACATGACAATCTCAAGCAAATTTCACAATTTCACTTGGGTAAATCCCAAACACTTTTTATTATTTTTATTTACACTTTTTGTGTGAATATTGTGTGCCTTAACCTTGGTCAAATAAATTTATTTTCTTTCTTTCTTTCTATTATTGACTAGCTTGTGCCAGAAGCATTGCCCGCGTTGGATCAGTACCTCCCACATTATAAATTATAGCATCTATACTATACCAGACAATAATCTATCTGAAACCCGCGTGGAATTATTAGTAGGAATAATACCAGTGGCTGCGCCCGCGTGGAATTATTAGTCGGACTAATACCAGTGGCTGCGCCCGCGTGGAATTTTTAGTAGGACTAATACCAGTGGCTACGCCCGCGTGGAATTATTAGTAGGACTAATACCAGTGGCTGCACCCGCGCGGAATTGTTAGTAGGACTAATACCAGTGGCTGCGCCCGCGTGGAATTATTAGTAGGACTAATACCAGTGGCTGCGCCCGCGTGGAATTATTAGTAGGACTAATACCAGTGGCTACGCCCGCGTGGAATTATTAGTAGGACTAATACCAGTGGCTGCACCCGCGCGGAATTATTAGTAGGACTAATACCAGTGGCTGCGCCCGCGTGAAATTATTAGTAGGACTAATACCAGAGGCTGCGCTCGTGTGGAATTAATAGTAGGACTAATACCAGTGGCTGCGCCCGCGTGAAATTATTAGTAGGACAAATACCAGTGGCTGCGCCCGCGTGAAATTATTAGTAGGACTTATACCAGTGGCTGCGCCCGCGTGGAATTATTAGTAGGACTAATACCAGTGGCTGCGCCCGCGTGAAATTATTAGTAGGACTAATACCAGAGGCTGCGCTCGTGTGGAATTAATAGTAGGACTAATACCAGTGGCTGCGCCCGCGTGAAATTATTAGTAGGACAAATACCAGTGGCTGCGCCCGCGTGAAATTATTAGTAGGACTTATACCAGTGGCTGCGCCCGCGTGGAATTATTAGTAGGACTAATACCAGTGGCTGCGCCCGTGTGGAATTAGTTCTTCCCCTATAATCAATTACAGTTTATATGCTACTCCCGACTACAATCTATCTCTGTGCTAAATTTCATCCAAATCCGTTCAGCCGTTCTGCCGTGATTGAGTAACAAATGCCCATCCAAACATTCGCATTTATAATATTATTAGCGGCCTGGCGCAGTTTCACACGGGTAAAAGTTATACATAAACCTTCCTTTTTTTTTTTGGGGTGTGGGAAATCATCCAATGATATCTCCCGCTCTAGGGTGGAGCGGAAGGGCGTATCAGACTATTACTGACTAAAACCCACCCCTATTCTTTCCCTGCGCTGAGTGCCCAGGGGCGAGGTAACTCTTTCGAATTTATCCTTAACCCCCGGCCTGCCCGGGGGTTGAGGATAAATTCGAAAGAGTGAGAGATCAGCATCGGCCATGACGGGCCCCGTCATGTTTGCTGACAACTCTATGAGGCGCGCGTGGAACACTACGCGCCGTCGACTCTCGGGCCTGGTGCTGATCGAAGGGCGAATTACCCACTACTCGCCGTCCGCAGGCCCGGGTATACATAAACCTTCCTCATGAATCACTCTGTCTATTGATGAAAACCGCACTACTGAACGGATTTGTCGTTCAGTAGTTTTTGAGTTAATCGCGTACAAACTCGGTGGGGGACTTTGTTTTATAACTATGTAGTGTTAATCACTACAGTCACTGCGTAGGATATAGTAGGATAATAGGATTTGGTTTGATTTGGTACCTACTATATTATGTATACTATCTCACCTGATGGTAAGCATTAATGTGGTCGACGAAGGAGCACGCTAACCTAGAAGTAACCTGTTCACTCTGAAACGTTTTTTTTTACAAGCCCGCCACACTATTACCAAACCACTGTGACTTCTGTAAGCCAGAATCAACAATGGCAAAAACGTATCCCAACATTTTTCCTTATACTTAAAGCGTGACAGTTACATTCTCTTTCGTCGTCTCGTTACACATTCATGAGTGGCTCGACGCTTCCCAATCACAGATAACACCGCGTTCCCGTCTGCAATCTGTAAATAGATTCCATTTCATGCTAGTTTTACATGAAAAAGAACTAAACTGACATCTGTATGCTAGTGTTTGTTAGGAGGATTGGCCTTTCTTGCAAGGAGCTCGTGGCTAAAGTAATAACAGCCGCAAGGGTCGATCCATCAGGTTAAGCTACGCTTGCCGGGATTTCTCCATGAATGGGTGACCATCTTTACATACTAAGACTCCTCCGTGCCTCAGAAAGCACGTTAAGCCGTTGGTTTCGGCTGTCAATCATGGATCTTTGACAGTCGTTACGGGTCGTCAGAAGCCCGAAAGTCCGACAACCAGTCTTACCAAGGGGTATCGTATTACCCAGTAACTGGGTTGTGGAGGTCAGATAGGCAGTCGCTTCATGTAAAATACTGATATTCAGCTGCATCCGGTTAGACTGGAAGCCGACCCCAAGATAGTTGGGAGAGGGCTGGACAGATCGAAGAGTTGCAAGAAATTATGATATTATAAGTATATCACCAATTAAACCAGCAGCCTAATTGCGTGGTACACTAAGGAATGCTATCTATTGCAAATTCCGTGATTTTAAACCGACTTCAAAAACAGCATGTTCTCAAATTCGTCTGTGTTTTTTTTTTGTATGTTTGTTACGCGATTACTCCGTCACTTGTGAATAGATTTTAATGATTATTGAAGTAAAACTTCTTTACGCACGCTTGACTTGGAGAGTGAGCTGGTGAATGTGTGCATGAGCGTTACGAAAAGTGTGATCAGGCGAGGCGAATGGAAGAGATCGAGCTAAAGAAGTTTTACTTCAGTCGTGCGGTCTAAAGCACAATCGTTTTTTTTTTGTTTTGTTAGGACGTACTTCTGAACTGGTCTCAAATAAATTTTATCGAAATTGATTCAGCGATTTTTGAAAAAATCAACAAAAACAAAAAATATGTATAACCAGGTGACCTTTTGGTTTCTTCCAAATATGTTCAAATTCCATGTTCCATGTTATTGTAGTTACCAATTCGGGTATAACTTTAATATTTAGTTTTAGGAGTAGGTACAACAACCAACTTTTCTGTAAATAATACAACCGACTTCCAAAAAAGAAAATACACAAAAATTACAAAATAACTATAATTTCGGAAGTATAAAGTATAAGTAAAAGTATAACTTTTTTATGTCATTTTATTAGTATTCATTGCGTGTTTTACGTTGTCGAGCAGACGATTTTTTATACATTTGAAGCAATAAAAATAATTTATTTATTTCGGGTTGCATAGACCCATAACCTAAGTATACAAATTATTAACAACATATACATAAAAAAAAACACAATGAGACAGTAATTGCAAAGGCGAGCTTAACCCAGCATTAATCAAAGATTAAACCTATGTTAGTAACACATCACTAGCACTGCACTACGTCCTTGTGCTCTCGTGTGGAATAGGTCCGTAGAAGCGACGGAACACCACGTTCTGCTGCCAAAAGTTTTTTTCCAACAACCGGCTGAGGAAGAAAGTCGGAATGCGCACTACAAACGCCTTGAAATTGATGTTGCGACTCCAACAGCTGTACTCTCGCCGTTTAGTTCAGCTTTCAGCACACGTACTCCACGATGTCCTGTCAATGTATCTGGAATTTGGGCATTGGCAATCTGTGAAGTGAGAACACAGCTGAGACCAGTTTGACAATCTCGGGAACTGACCCGAAGGGTTAAACTAAAATCTTTGGGTCCAATGTTAAATCTTTGCTGCTTTAAGGGTGCAAATATAGGTAAATATTTGTATGGCCTACATGTAGTTGTTCCGGGTCTGGGTGTCTTTTGTCTGTGATTTTACACGTTTGTGTACGCACCCACGATACAGAAGTAATTCCTAGTGTTGGGCACCTTCTTAGGGTTCCGTACCCGAAGGGTAACCAACGGGGCCCTATTACTAAGCCTCCACTGTCTGTACGTCCGTCTGTCTGTCTGTCAGCGAGCTGTATCTCATGATCCGTAATAGGTAGACAGTTGAAATTTTCAGAAAATGTGTATTTCTGTTGCTACAATAACTGCAATTAATAAAAATAAATACAAATTAAAGGGGGTTCCCCTACTATAAAAGTATTACTTTTAGCTTTTATTGCTCGATTTTAATTATGGCGTCAAGAAAATGCGTATATTCTTGTACAAGATGGTACGGAACCCTTCATGCGCGAGCCCAACTCGCACTTGGCCATTTTTTTCTAAACAAAAAAAAACTAACAACTGCCAAATCAATTCGACACCAAATCAATAAAAAAAAAACAATCTTCCTAGCCTTTCCCAACTATCTTGGGGTCGGCTTCCAGTCTAACCGGATGCAGCTGAATACCAGTATTTTACATGGAGTGACTGCCTATCTGACCTCCACAACCCAGTTACTGGGTAATACGATACCCGTTGGTAAGACTGGTTGTCACACTTTCGGGCTTCTGACGACCCGTAACGACTGTCAAAGATACAATTAGATCCAATTTAGTTCGACATCAAATATTTTCAACCAACCTAGAAGATAGTGCCGTAGCACGGCAAGCACTAAATTCTTCAAATAGTATGTAGGTACTCGGCTACAGACCGCCATTTTCATTTGAATGAGCTTGAGACGACCACACAAAGACGTCTTTGTATCGTTCGTGGAATGTGAACGAATGAGTAAATGAATCTAACTTTACCTCGGGGCTGCTTACTCGTGTATCGAACTTGTTTCATTGGTTCTCAAAGTAATTACGGCACGGCAATTATTTTAAAAATACAAATTAATACAAATTTTTTAATAAAATAAAATTTTGAAAGGATTTGCTGAAAAAACACGAATACACATAATACAAAAACTCCTAGAAGAAGTGTATAAATACATCGTTCCGGAGATATTTAACCTCAATCATAATTAAATTAGTTAAAAATTGTCACTCGTTTGTCGTTATTTTGCGAGTAAATCACTTTAATTTAAACCAAACATTCATATTTTAAGAGCCTATGCCACCTCAGCTCAAATTCTAATTTCGCCCCCACTTCCCCGCGTGCCACTGCACTCTTTATCTCGCTCGCACACTTTTGCTCGCAGAGACGCGACACGCGCGGCCTTGAGGTCGAAGCGATTTCGTTAGAGTAAACTACACTATTATCGGACGAGTACTAAGGAATAAATTAATCAATCTAATTTAATTTTAACTTGTAATTTTATGAATATAAAATTATATATTATATCGAAAATACAATTTCAATGTATCTATAAACGATAAGTTTCCAGTATAAGCTGACCTCTCAGTGTGCGGAAAGCCTATAAAATGCGAGATCAGCTTATACTGGACGGTATAGGTGATGTCTAGCCGTGCACACTATTTTATTTTACCTACCTACTTCTATAAAATACTAGTCAAATGCGAGCCAACTTTGCGCTGTGGGTTCCGCCAATTAGTTTTGTAGTAAGTTTGCGTTTTATAGTTTTAGCCGTGTATGTATGTTATGTGACAGCCGTTTGCGCATGTAGGTAATTATGTAGGTTGTAGGTATATGCAAGTACCTAGATATACATACCTATATGTTAGAAAAATCGATTCTAAACCACTACATAAATTGTAGAATTTATGCAGTGGTTTAGAGTCGGTTTAGTAGCAGTAGAGCTACAAAAAACTAGTCAAGTGCGAGTCACCATTGCACTGAGGGTTCTGTAGGTACATTGGCTTGGTAGTAAGTTTACGCTGTGCCATTTTAAAATCTTATAATAGGTAGCTTTCGCCTTGTATTACCACTTTCTTAGTTATTATGCATCTATATAAGAATGAATCGCCGAAATGTAGGTACATGCGTATATTTTTCGAAGGACTTCACCAAATTGCATAATTCTTTTTTTGTTGTGTTCGTGATTCTCAGGACAAGGTTTGTATAAATATAAGGTAGGTAGGTATAGGTAGGATAAGTAGGTAAGTATGCAGGTAGGTATGTAAGTAGGTATGTGTGTATCTAGGTACGTAGGTAGGTATGATAAATACCATAAGTTTTTTTCAAAGTAATTAAAAATAGTCAAAATTAAATAACATTTATTTTTAATCGCTTAAATCTCTAATTTACATAGTTAGAACATGTCTGGGATTGCATAGCTCAGGTAACATGCATGTTTTGTAAAAATGTTCTAATTTTAGTTCCATTTCAGAAATATTGGTCATCTTTCTATAATTTCGACTTTTTGTCGCATCTAGACCTTATTCCGAAAATATTTTTTTTTTTGTACCGATGATATGTAATTGTCCTTGCACTTGTATATACCAACGATGTTTTTTATTTACGACAAGTCCGTTTTGAGTTTTTCTCCAAAAATTTACTTCTATCTTATCTATATCTTAGCTTCGTCCAAAGATGTTTTGAATGCTGCAATGGGACGCTTGATTTCAATGATTGTGTATATTCAGTGAACAGCTCATGTTCTCAGGTGGTACTAGTGATCTGCAAGAAAACACAACATTCATTATAAAACACTTTTTTTTGGGGTATGTTATGTTATCATCCAATGACTGGCGTGATGGGCGTTGGTGGCTGCGCCAAAGTTTTAAACTTTTACAGCTACCATCGCTGTACATTGTTTTTTTATCTGCCATCTCAGACTTTTACTAACTAAAACCCACCCCTGTTCCTTCAGTTGCCTGTGCCAAGAGCCGCGGTAACTCTCTTTCAAATATACTCGCGACCCCGGCAGCATAATTTTGTCAACATGAAAAAATAATACGGAACCCTAAAAAGTCCAACATTATGAAAATTTTATCATGAATTCGCCAATTTCGTGATAGTACCGTTACGCGTTAGTACCAAGCGGTAGTGCCATGGGGGAACAGCAAATTTCGTGATTATCACACACTTATGATAGATAGGTACTTACAATTATATATTTTGTAACACATGAAGATGTGTTTCGTCCGAATTTATTTCTACAGTTTTCGGAGGTCATACCTCCGTCCGTCCGGTCCTGTAACAATCACACGGGACAAATAAATACCTACCTAGACCTCACATATTTTTATTTATGATTTGGCTATGGAACCCTAAAAATATACAAAAGAAGACTAAATCGTCCATAGAAGCAGACTTGCCCTATGAATAACAAATAACAATTACCCACCCAACATTTTTATTGAAATACAAATTTGGTGAATTGGTATTTGATGGTGGAGGGATACTTTTCCAGTACAAGCTGACCTCTCATTGTACGGAATTCCTATATAATGTAGACTTGCCCTATGAATAACAAATAACAATTACCCACCCAACATTTTTATTGAAATACAAATTTGGTGAATTGGTATTTGATGGTGGAGGGATACTTTTCCAGTACAAGCTGACCTCTCATTGTACGGAATTCCTATATAATGTGAGATCAGCTTATACTGGAAATTTATAGCTTGATAATTTTTTTTTTGATTTTATTTTGTCTTTTAAAAAAACGTTGCCCCACACTAGGAATATTCCTGTATCGTGGGTGCGTTCACAAACATGTAAATTCACATACACAAGACACCCAGACCCGGAACAACTATCTGCAGGTCATACAAATATTTGTTCCGTGCGGGGATCGAACCCGCGACACGCAGCGCAGCAGCCGAACGCTCAACCACTGCGCCAACCGTGCCGTCAAAATTATATAGCCATGTGTAGTAATAATAATAACAGATCAGTGTTTTATGGCCTACATATAGTTGTGTCGGATCTGCGCGTTTGTGAATGTGAAGATTTGTGTTTGTAATCGCACCGTCTCCGATTCAGTTGAAATCCTGGAGTCGGCAACATTATAAAAAAAAACAATTAGGTACTACATAGATACCTATTTGTTGTATATTGTCAAAACAACAACAAACCTATTTAGGGAACTTTTTGGTTTTTACAAAACTGGACACCCATTTTTCACATTTTTTATAAAAAAAAAAGTGGACACCTGGATTTCGCCTGAATCATGAAAGGTGCGTTTACAAACACAAATCTTCACATGCAGAAACACCTGCAACTCCTAACGCAGCAGCCAATCACCTGCCACTGCACCAAACGTGACATGTTTGTAATCACTAATACTGTAAGTAGATAGGTAGCTATATACTTACTTCATTACATTTATCATGTTTTCCAGTTTCTTTGCGCCAACCCTTTCGCTTCTTATTTTTATTACGGTTATTTCCCATTGCACCAACACTATAAGTATAAGTACTACAAGATTTGTATTTTACGTAGTCTTGTTGCGTAATGTGTGCTCTGAGCGCAAGCGACACAGCCCTCCCGTTCGAAAGCCGAAGCGAGACTGAACGGGGGCGTCGGGCGCCAGGGAACAAGCTTCAAGACGGCATAGTTTAGGTGATAGTTTAGGTATTTTATTTTTACTGTGAAAATAATGGTAATTTAAAAATAAAAAAACTTGTAGGACCTGCTTTATAGTAAGTTCAGTTAGTATGCAAAGTTTCATGATCTAATTTTAAGCATTTTTTGAATGCTAGCGGTTTATTGTTTTCGGTTTAGAGGTAACTTTGGATTTTTTTTCTATCGAGAAAATTTTATGGAATCGTGTTTTTGAGGTTTATAATACTTAACATTGATCCTCAACCTTGCCATATATTTATTTCAAAATTAATGCTGCAGTATTATCGACATAACGGAGGATCATGCTAAGCCATTTGAGGTAACATAAACTCTTAAGGCGCTATTAGCTGCCAACGACCTTGACTGGTTAACTTGCGTGTTCTGCGCTGAGCTCACGTAACGCGTCGTATGTCCACCCAGTAATCGGACTCGCTCATCAAGGAGCGCTGTTCGAAATTAGACGCATTATTAATTTATCACACATAAAAAAACAAGTATTAAACTAAAAAACTGAGACTAAATTATAAATAATTATATTATTTATCATTATTATTATTATTTTTTTTTTTTTTTTCTTTTTTTGTTTTTTTTTTTTTTTTTTATTTATCTTTTTTTTTTTATTTTATTATTTTATTTATTGATCTTAAAAATGGTGAAGGTTTCATAAAAATACGCTTTATAGTTTTTGCGTGATTCTCATTTTTTTATCCGCGTTAGACATAACTTTACAAATTAATTACAATATGTTAAAAAAATATAATTTGAAATATTCTGAAATCAAATTACGACGGTAGTAGTCTAGAGTAACATATATTTTTTTCAAAGAAATAAGACTAGTCGTTTAGACGTGATGTTCAATTAAAAATCATTAAAAGTCATATAACTACGCCTTAAGCTAAGAAAATGCGACGTGATCATATTATTTCACGTAAAAGTGTTTTACATACATAATCGTGACTTTGTCGAATTATTTTGTAAGAAAAATAAAAACGGAAAAAAAAATAATTCATATGCCAGTTGATTCTTTGACATGGTCTAGTTATGGGATATTAAAAGGAATATCTTGTATAAAGCTTTATTTTATAAACATACAATAAAAAATAAAAATAAACTTTTTTCAAGTCGGAAGTCGGTGTTTCTAGTTTTGTTTCTTCGTTATTTGACACCGACTTCCGAAATTAAAGTTATTTTTCACTTTGTAGTAGGTATTGTTTATGGAAGTCGGTTGTATTTTTATTGGAAAAACTTTTTTATTTTTCACTTTTTAGTTGTTTTACCCCATTCTAAAAATAAATTAATAGTAAAGTTATGCCCGAATTGATAGCCCCAAAAATAGGGAATTTGAACATAGTTTGTGAAATTAGGGTGTATCAGGGGTGTATGCGACTGCAGCAATTGTGGAAGGTTTGCTATCATTTATTGAAGAGTTCCATTTTCTATCTCCGAAGTTCTTCATTAGATCTAAATGGGACCACATAAGAAGCATCAGCTTTCAAATAAAAAAAGATTCATTAAAATTGGTTCACCAGTTCAAAAGTTCTGCTGTAACACTCATAAAAAAAATACATTCGAATTTAGAACCTCCTCCTTTTTTTTTGAATTCGGTTAGAAATGGATGCAAAACTCGCTTGAGTGCAAATACCAGCTACCAAGAATATTAATTTTTTGTCACGGATAGTGTTTCAAAATGAGGTTACCTTTTTCAAGTAATTTGTTTACCTGTACGGACGTCGTTCTCTTGAAAAATTTTTTTTATTATAGACCTTGTCATATATCTCTTCTATTTAATTTTATTTGAAACAGCCTCACAAATTCAGTTGCTGGGAACCACTTTCCTTAAACCCCAACAATATCTGATAAGTCACTGCCAATTTACCACCCACAATGATAATCAAGTCACCCCATCTTTTGACAGCTTTGTGACTGACAAGCAATTATCAAGTTTCAATATTGGGGTGTCCCCAACAATTTGAGGAGTTAAGTCGGAGCTGTCTGACATCAACACAGTATGGGTGACGTAATCGAGATGGATGCTGCAATCCTTCCTGAAAGAGGATCAATAAGGAGCTAAGCCGATGTTTGAGATGAGGCCACGGAAACTGCGGAAAGATGTTGACATTCTCAGCCTTATTTATTAAACTCGTTAACCGTATGCTTAGTTTAAATACTGATTAGAGGACTCAAAATACTGATTAGAGGACTCTAAATACTGATTAGAGGACTCTAAATATTGTTTAGAGGACTCTAAATACTGATTACAGGACTCTAAATATTGTTTAGAGGGCTCTTAATACTGATTACAGGACTCTAAATATTGTTTAGAGGACTCTAAATACTGATTACAGGACTCTAAATATTGTTTGAGGACTCTAAATACTGATTACAGGACTCTAAATATTGTTTAGAGGGCTCTTAATACTGATTACAGGACTCTAAATACTGATAAGAGGACTCTAAATACTGGTTAGAGGACTCTAAATTTTAGATAGCATTCGTCTCATCCATAAAATTCAACTGTAGATATATAGGACAAAACCTCTTTTTAACCGACTTCTAAAAGGAGGAGGTTATCAATTCGGATGTTTGTATTTTTTTTATATGTGTGTTCGAGCATAACTCTGTCTTGTTATTGCTTTACCCACGAGCTCCTCTCCCTAGCAACGGAACAATACTCGTATATAACGGATATGCAAAATTCTTTTTTTGTTCGAAAGAGTAGGAGGATTTTGTTTTATTATATGCAGTGATAGTGATTCTTTTTAAACGACTTCAAAAAGGAAGAGGTTATCAATTCGGATGTTTGTATTTTTTTTATGTATGTTCGGGCATAACTCTGTCATATATAGACGGATTTGCAAAATTCTTTTTTTGTTCGAAAGAACTTTATTCCGAAATGGTCCCAATTAAATTTCATATAGATCTAATGATGAGCTTCAGAGACAGACGACGGAACTCTTCAGAAAATGACAGCAAATCAACTGCTATTGCTGCGATCGTATGTCTATGAAGTGTTAACACGATTTGATGGGGAACCACAACTAAAAAGTGAAAATAAAAACTTTTTTACGAAAAATAGAACCGACTTCCAAAAAAAGTGCACTTTTTTGGAAGTTGGTTCCATTTCTTGTAAAAAAGTTTATAAATCATTAGTAAGCATTTTATCACCTACATGTACTCGTCTTCCGAGTACCTAATAAATGTTGAAATGAGAACCTGCTAATCAGTATTTAAACTAATCATATGGTTTTTAGGGTACCGTACCCAAAGGGTCCAAACCGAGCCCTATTGCTGACACTCACGTGTCTGTCTGTCCAACTGTCTGTCACAAAATTTTGTTCCGAATTTTTTTTCCCCTCATATGATTTTCCTAGTCCTTTTTTCATAGTACGGAACCCTAAATGTGCGAAGTCCGACACGCACTTGGCTGTTTTTTTTTATAAATATGGCCCTTCTGTATTCTCTGTGGGAAGATCTTAATTCTTTGTGTCTCTGTTCGGTTTTTTTTTTGTTTTGGGGGGTGGGAAATCATCCTATGACTTCTTCCGCTCTAGGGTAGAGCGGAAGGGCGTGTCAGACTCTTACTGACTAAAACCCACCCCAGTTCCTCCCTGCCTCGAGTGCCCAGGGGCGAGGTAACTCTTTCGATTTTATCCTCCACCCCCGGGCAGTATCCTCCACCCCCGGGCAGGTCTCTGTTTGGTCAATCTGCTTTCAGAGGGCCTAGTGCGAACGCGCCACTTCGGTTGACGATAAGGTTGCGGTCTTCAACGATGTTGTGGTCAACCTTTATAACATCCACGCTCCCGTCAAAAAAGTGAAACTGAAACGTCCTCCTGCGCCTTGGATGACAAGAGGAATACGGATGGCCATGCGACGCAGGGACCGTGCGTTCCGTAAATATAGAAGGGATCGTACTGATCAGAACTGGACGCTTTTTAAGGCATCAAGGAATAGATGTAACCAGATGGTACGCAATGCTAAACGCCGCCACATTCTGAATAATATTTCTTCTTGCTCTTCTGCCGATATTTGGAAATTCCTTGGAACACTTGGTATCGGCAAACCGCGACATGTAGACCTTCCTAACTCTATTGACTTAGACGATCTCAACCGTTATTTCTCTACTGTGCCCACAATGAATCATCAAGCTAAACAACAAACTCTGTTACTGATTTATGGTCTAACGCGTCCTCATATTAATCCTTTTCGTTTCGTTCCAGTTGAACCGGGAGAGATTAAAAAGACCATCCTCTCCATCAAATCCAAGGCGGTGGGATGTGATAATATCACTATGATTATAACTATTCTGGATCAGCACCTACCTGCAATCACCCATATCATAAATTTTCCTAGTTCTCTGGAGTATTCCCATCCTTGTGGCGAAAAGCCTACGTTCGTCCACTACCCAAAGTTTCCAATCCCACTCTTCCAACCCACTCCCGCGCAATTTCAATCCTTCCTTTCCTGTCCAAAGTGCTTGAGGCCTGTGTCCACAAACAACTAACTAACTTTGTGCAGTGTAATTCACTGATAAGCCCTCTACAATCTGGGTTTAGGCTTGGGCACAGCACTGTTTCCGCCCTCCTTAAAGTGACTGGCGATATAAAGGCACCAAAGTCACTGTACTAGTGTTAGTCGATTTCTCAAACGCCTTCAATACCGTCAGTCATGACATCCTGTTGGCCATTCTATCCTATGTGATGGTCTCTCCCGAGGCACTGGAATGGTTCACCTCCTATCTTCAGGAACATCAGCAATCAGTTCACGTTGGGGATTCTTCTTCTTGCTGTGGTGATTTGGAAACTGGCGTTCCTCAAGGCAGCATTCTTTCTCCTCTTCTGTTTTCTATTTTTATTAACCTCAATACTTCCGAACTTCAATATGCGTATCATCTGTATGCCGATGACCTGCAGTTGTACTGTCAGGGTAGGGTCAGTGAAATATCTGACGCTATCGGCAAGTTAAATAGGGACCTGATGGCCATTAAAGCCTGGTCGGATAGATTTGGTGTTGCAGTAAACCCCAAAAAGTGTCAGGCGATCGTCATTGGGAGTCCTCGAAGCATCGCCAAAGTGGATGGTGCAGCCTTGCCGCCAATTCTGTTCGACGGTGCGATTGTTCCTTTTAGCACTAATGTAAAGGACCTAGGCTTACACATTGACAGTACCCTGAACTGGCGTTCTCAAGTTGCTAGTGTCAGTCAGAAAGTTACGGGAACGCTGCGGGCTTTGTATCGTTTGAAAAACTTTTTGCCATCGAACACGAAGAAAATGCTTGTGCAGACCCTAGTTTTTCCTATTATCGATTACGGTGACGTGTGCTACTATGACCTGACTGCAGATCTCCTTAACAAACTTGACCGTCTACTTAATTACTGCATTCGATTTGTTTTCAATCTGCGCAAATATGATCATGTCTCTGCGCATCGGTCGCTTCTTAATTGGTTGCCCATACACCAGCGTAGAGAGCAAAGGGCGCTTACCACCTTGCACTCGTTTCTTTTCTCTCCAAATTCTCCTAGTTATCTAGCCCCTCACTTTTTATACATTTGCGCCAACCACAATAGAAATCTACGGTCATCGCATAACCGTCTTCTTTTATGTCCCACTCATCGTACTGACTTTCTTCACTGTTCTTTCTTCGTTCAGTCTATCTCTCTGTGGAATGCGCTCCCCCAAGAAATCAGGATGGTAACTAACCGATTAACCTTCAAAATTAAAGTTCGCGAGCACATTTGTAGAAAGTCGGCAGTAGTATCCTCACAGCGTTGATTCTTTTTCCAATCATCTATTTGTACCTATGTTGTTGGCTATGTATATTTGTGTATTAAGTTTATTCATATGAGTATATATTTCTTTTTGTAGTTTACATACGTATTTATGTACCTTTGCATTTAAATAAAGATGCCCTGTTTTTTTTTGTTGTTTTTTTTCCTTATGGCACCTACCACTATTTGTTTCTGCATCACCCTAAGGTTGACTGGTAGAAAATGCCTGAGGCATTAAGTCTGCCTCTGTACTTGTATGTGCGTAAAGTGTTTAATAAATAAATAAATAAACGCGTTCGCGTTTACGTAAACATTCTCATAAGTCAAATTGTTTATAAAAAAAGAGGTTACCGGTAAAAGAGGTTATTGTCACCAGATGACGCATATACAGTTTTGTTTTAGTACAAATTGACGTTTACTTTAACGCGATCGAGTACCTACGTTAAAAAACCCGCACTAAAAAAAACTAAAAAATAAAAAAACAACTAAAAAGTTCCAAACAAGTTACTTTTCAAGCAGTCTAATGCAGTTGGGAGCCTGAAATCAATAATTGAACTAAAATAACAGTTATCAACTGCTTACTCGTGTGTCGAACTTATTTATTAAAATGACTGTTTGAAAAGTGATTTGTTTGAAACTTTTTAGTTGTTTTTTACAGTCGGGTTTTTTTTGAAAATATTCAATTATTTCTAGTCAGGTTTTTTGAAAAAAAAAATTTATATGTTTTCTACATTTTAGTGAGTCATATTTTTGGAATCGCCTTTTCGAACCCTTTATTTAGATACCCCACTTAATTCGTTGACTTTATTTGTTTTCTTTTTCACACTAAGGTTTGGTTGTCGCCATATTGTATTTAGATTACTGTCATGTCTTTAGTAGCACTCACAAGGTTAAGACGAATCAATTGACGTAAGAATAAATTATCATTGGATTGGCCCACGCGTTTGGTCTTTATAGTGCCACAAAGGAATAAACATACATACATAGGCTGCTACAAACAGAATCAGAATGTGTTACATCCACATTTTAATGGCAAACAAAATGACTGTATTCTGTATCAAAAAAACGAAATAGTTTCTAAACTTGAAACTGACTCAATGCAAAAACAGGGAGAAGCCAAAAGAAAAATTAAAGTTGATTTAGACTAACTACTACCTATAATCCATCGTGGCATGAGCCTTCAAAACAAGAGTGAGTATGCCTCCTCTGGGCCTGCCCCTATCATCAAAGACCTCATTCAACGGTCTCCATCTGATTTGATTGACGTCAAGAGCGGGCTCAATGTGAAAAACAAAAGATTTGATAATCAAGTCGAACCAATTGATAAGAAAATGTTTTTAAGGGTGTTTTCTAAAGAATTAGATAGCTACGAGTAACTAAATACGATATCAAATCTAGGAATTCGCGAAGTTAGTACAGGGTTTTAGGCAATTTAGTCAGTCAAGATAGGATTCCTATTCAATATGTTTACATGTAAGTTACTGAATAATAATATTTCTCCCGAACGATTTTAGATCATGGTACCTATTCAATATGTTTACATGTAAGTTACAAAATAATAGTATTTTTCCCGAACGATTTTAGAACACGGTGCCTAATCAATATGTTTACATGTAAGTAAGGCAAACTCTTTGTGTCTCTACACTCATAAAATCTGATGGGACGGAAATCCGACACGACCGGGGAGAGATCAGGCGCAGGACAATGGCTTTCCGTGCTTTCCGAGGCACGGGGAGTCCACCACCAACACAAACTCCGGGCTGCTGCAGAGTAATTCCTTATGGAAAAACCCAGTAGCACTCACGCTCCGATCTCACCAGCCCTGGTCCAGGCCATGGTACGGAGCGAGAGGGAATGGGAAGCAGTTTTCTCCTTCTGCGAAGCAGTAACGCTCGCGAAGGAGGAGGCCGAACGGGTAAGGGAGGCTCAACAGAGTCGCCCTTACGCCCCCAGCAGTAGCAGCTGCCGCAGGAGACGCCCTGGGCGTCGGAGGTCGCAGGACAATCTGCGACCACCGTAGAGGCGGGCTTGCGGACGGCGAGTAATAGGTAGCTCGACGTCCGATCAGCACCAGGCCCGAGAGTCGACGGCGCGTAGTGTTCTACGCGCGCCTCAAAGAGATGTCAGCCACCACTGACGGGGCCCATCATGGCCGATGCCTGCATGCCAAGGGGCGTGTATAAATTCGTAACAGAGTTACCGCGCCACTGGGCACTCAGGCAAGGAAGGAACAAGGGTAGGTTTTAGTCAGTAAGAGTCTGACACGCCCTCTCACTCCACCCAGAGCGGGAGAAGTCAGAGTATGACTTCCCATCCCAAAAAAAAAGGACCTAACGCTCAGCAGTCGCACTTGTGACCACCGCTCGTTTGCACCAAAATCAACGAGGCAGTTAAAGGGTTACTGAATAATATTATAGACACGAAAATCTCTCAACTAAATTTTTACATTAGCTCTGAACACAGAAAGCAAACCCGCTACCTTCATTCCCCCACTCCAAGATTCTCTGCGTAAATACAAAATTTCTCCACGAGTTCCAAGAATAAATGCTTCGACATTAATCAGTGCAGTTACCCCGCTTCGGAGAGCGATGATGAACGGACGTCTTTTGTTGAAACACCCTTTTACATCTTAATATATTTTCTTTAAGTGACAGTAAGGTACAGCCTTCAGGAGAAAGGCGTATGAGTGATTGACATAAATTGTCTACTGGAGGAAGGGTGTCTTTCCTTGAGAGAAACGGAGATTTTTAAAATAGATACCTACCTTGTGTTTCTGTTACTAGCTTTGGGCAGCTGCTTCGCCCGCATGAAAGTTGATAAAAAAACTTTTTACAAAAAAAATTCAACCGACTTCAATAAATAATACCTACTAAAAAATGCAAAATAACTTTAATTTCGGAAGTCGGTGTTTCTAGTTTGGTTTCTTCGTTATTTGACACCGACTTCCGATATTAAAGTTATTTTGCATTTTTTAGTATTATTTATTGAAGTCGATTGAATTTTTTTTGTAAAAAGTTTTTTATTTTTCACTTTTTAGTTGTTGTACCCCATTCTAAAACTAAATTAATAGGAAAGTTATGCCCGAATTGATAGCCCCAAAAATAGGAAAGTTGAACATAGTTGGTGAAATCAGGGTGTATCAGCGTGAACTGTACGAATCTGTATACCCCTTTAGAGCATATCAGCGTGATGTAATGTTGTGAAGTGGTAAAAACAATATACAGACATGCGATTGCAGCAATTTTGGAAGGTTTGCTATTATTTATTTATTTATTTACACTTCATGCAACTAAAGTACAAAGGCGGACTCTATCTCTATTTATTGAAGAGTTCCTTTGTTTATCTCCGAACTTTTTCATCAGATCTTCACCAAATTAAAACTTGCTTTGCTTTACATGTGGTCCCACCACATGTAAAGCACCATCTTTCCAAAAAAAAATCATTAAAATCGGTTCAGCTAGTAAAAAGTTAAGAGGTAACACACATAAAAAAATACAGTCGAATTGAGAACCTCCTCCTTTTTTTGAAGTCGGTAAAAAATTGTCCAAAGGAAACCTACTACCGGAGTAAAAAGTGTCCTATGTGCTATTCCAGACTATAATCTATATCTGTGCCAAATTTTATCTACTTCCGTTCAGCTGTTCGTGTTTGATTGAGTAACAAATATCTATACGAGTGTTCGGTTAGCTGGACCCGCGGGTCCACTTGTCCAAATTCAAAATAAAAAAAAAAACATCTATTGCTTAAAGCCACATCCAAGCTTTCGCACTTATAATATTAGTAAGAAGTAAGAACCTTATCCTATTTGTAACAAACGCAACATAGGAATCTTTAATATTTATTTTCTATGCTAAGATACGAATTTTTATTCAATGAGGGCGCCACTTACTGGGAACGTGTCATAGCCTACTTAATGCTTAGGTCTTAGGTTAAAGTAGAGGTTGACAATATACGTTGAGTATTCTGATTTTATGTTCACAAATCGGGGGTATGTTTCGATCTTCGAATGAAAAAACCAAGTAGCGAACAAAGGATAGCGGTTCTGGGTTCATTGAATCCGAAAATGTAATAAACTCAACACAAAATCAAATATTTAAGGTGGAACCATTTTATAATCTAAGGGTGGAACGTTGTAATAGGGCTGTTCGAACGTTTGCTACAATGCATTTTTAAGGCCAAGACATCACCTAAAACGCGGTCACTCTCGGACTGCATAGAAAAGAAAGAGGTGCGCGACGACAAATGCTCGTAATTTATTGCAAAATATGAAGTATTTTATCGATTTACTTAGGATTTACTAATATATTAAAAAAATAATCCATCAATGGATGCAGTTTGGCATTTGGAATTTTATGGTATATTTTTTATTATGATTATAATTGTTAATGATAAACTGCTTTTAAAGATAATTAAGAAGCGATTCGATTGAGAAGCGAGCCAAGACGATCATCGGCAATGATAGGCTCGTTGAGTCGAAACTCCAAAGTCTTGAACATAGACGCCGAGTTGCTAGCTGCTGTCTGTTTTCTATCGGTCACATTTTGGGGAGTGTGCGACGGAATTGCATAATTTGATTCCGCCAAGCCCGTTTCATCAACGGACCACAAGACGTACGGCGAAGTGCCACCGGTTCATGGTGGACATCCTATCCATACGCACAAAGCGTTTTGAGAAAACATTCATTGTGCGTACAGCTAGGGAGTGGAATTCCCTACCGGAGTCTGTATTTCCTGATAGCTACAACCTGGGAGTCTTTAAGTCAAGAGTGAATAGGTTACTTCTAGGCAAGCGTGCTCCATCTTCGACCACATCATCGCTTGCCATCAGGTGAGATAGTGGTCAAACGCATGCCTATCAACAATAAAAAAAAAATGAAGAGGAATGTTTGAAGATTTTTTTGATGCATTAGAGTATGTTAAATTATGTTTTGAATTCCAACACTGTATGCAAATAGGACTTCAAAATATCATATTTTTTTTATTTCTCAAAATTATTTACGGTTTAAGAGATACACGGCTTTAAAAAACAACCTTTTTGACCGGTTTTGGGAACCTCCATCTTAATGTATCGCACACACGACTGTCCGAGATTGCTGACCGCTTCCGAAAATTGTGAGACAATAGGGTAGTTTCCTGGGTATTAAAATATATATTCTATTTAGTCAGTAAGTTAGATTAACAACAAAAAATATTGGACACGTATGTTTTGCAGGTGGAATTTGACGATGTTTATGATAATCTGTTGAATGCTTCATATTTCTTTTTCAATAATATATCAATTTTACATCTTGCATATTTTACTGAGACGTAGTTTCTACCCGACAGCGCGACGCAAGGGAAGGTAATGTGTTTATTATCAGCCTATGTATAAGTATGTAAGTTTGTTCCTTTGTGGCACTATAGAGACCAAAAACGTGGGCCGATTTTGATAATTCTTACGTCAATTGATTTGTCTTAATCTTGCGAGTGCAACTAAAGACGTGACAGTTATCAAAATATGGCGATAACCAGACGCCATAGTGTGAAAAAGGAAAAAGTTAAAGTTGATGGAGTATATTAAGTGGGGTTTCAAAATAAAGGGTTCAAGGGGGCGACTCCAAAAATGTAACTCACTAAAATGTAGAAAATAAAAAAATTGAATATTTTGAAAAAACCCGACTGTAAAAAACAACGAAAAAGTTCCAAACAAGTCACTTTTAAAGCAGTCTGATGCAGTTGGTGGCATGGAATCAATAATTTAACTGTGAGTTTGAAAACAAAAAAAATTAAATAAGTGAAAAAAAAAGCGTGATCGGCTGACAACCCGGGTTTTTCCGCGGATCCTAAGCGGTTAACTAAAATAACAGCCACAAACTGCATCAGACTGCTTGAAAAGTGACTTGATTGGAAATTTTTCGTTGTTTTATACAGTCGGGTTTTTTCAAAATATCCAATTTTTGACGTGACAACGTCTAATAAATCGATGAACGCCGGCTGCATGCACGAAAAAGTGTCCCGTTACGCTCATTGTACGCGTGCGCCGCATCTATATTTCATCAATGTTTTGTTATGACGTTGTCACGTTAAACTATCGTCCGTAAACCAACTTTACAGACAACCAATTTTTATTTTTTTTATTTTTGTCGTGTGCGCTTTGGTGATTTTACACTTTTGACATTATGCGCCTAAACCGTGAGCTGTGTGTGCGTGTTGTTCGTTTACGTACTTTCAGCTATTCAATTACGTTTAAACTATGAAATAATAAAGAAGAAATTCCAGAAGGTAGTAACAGTGTAACATCAAAATTATTCCTTCAGATTCAGCCCACATTTCTGTGACTCACAGTCATACTTCCACAATCCGATCCCCGTACTTACATTTCAGGAATACCCATAAATATTACATGAGCTGTGAAATCACAAGAAATGAAATTAGCCTACCTGCCAACTTTTTTATGTTACTAACTTTTTTATAACCGTGTTCCCATCGAATCGTAATTTATGTTTTACAACTTCTCCTCTGCACCTCTGTGTTAGCTTTGTGTTTCCCCTTTATATCATTTTTATATGAATGCTACAGGCCATTTATTTATAAGTATAATTTTGCTTTTCGTTTTATTTGTACAAGCGACTCCAGGTATTATTAATTGTAAGAGCAATATTTTAGTTGCATATATAGGATGACTGGTAATTAATGACCGATATTTAAACACGTGATTGTACTCAACTTTTACGATAGGACCAAACCTGAAATCGCGAAAAAAATCTGCCGTTCAGTACATTTATGTTCGCCTACTGACTGGTCAAAATGTGCTGTACTGCGTATTTTTTTCGCGATTTCAGGTTTGGTCCCATAGTAAAAGTTGTTTGTTATCATGAGTATAATCACGTGTTAAAGTATCGGCCACTAATTACCAGTCACTCTATATATGTAGATAAGACAGGACGGAGCACAAGTTTTTTATGACAGCACAAATAGAGTAGTTTCCTAAATCGAATTAGTCCGTCAGTTAAATTACCAAAAAATATTGGACACGTGTTTTGTCTTTCTGTAAACAAAAAATGAGGACGATAAAGTGCGTTGAAATTTCGCCTGACATCACGTTGTGCGACACTTATTACCACAAAGGGACGTGACGAGCCCCCACTCCTGAACTTTGATGCGTTTTATATTTGTAATTTTTTATGGGTTTTGTAAAGCAAAACATACGTGTCCAATATATTTTGTTGTTAATCTAACTTACTTACTAAATAGAATATATATTTTCATACCCAGGAAACTACCCTATTGTCTCACAATTTTCGGAAGCGGTCAGCAATCTCGGACAGTCGTGTGTGCGATACATTAAGACATTACATTATTAATGATTTCCCACCCCACCCCCAAAAAAAAAAAACATTATGCATCTCTCGCGATGAAAATGCAAGCAGAGACTGTATAAGTACACCTGCATTTCACCAGTATATTTAATGCGACCCTATTTGAACCCGTGAGCCCAAGAAGGACCAACAAAAAAAAACTGGCCAAGTGCGTATCGAATTTCGCACATTAAGGGTTCCGTACCAAATATTGGTATTTGTTAGTAAAGTAATAAACACTATCACAAAATTTCAAGTTCATAAGTCAATGGGAAGTAAAAATTCTTCGTAATAATATTTTGTGACAGACGGCGGACGGACAGACAGACAGACGGACAAACGGACACGTGAGTGACAACAACAGGGCTCTGTTTGGACCCTTCGGGTACGGAACCCTAAAAAATTGTAATTTTACTGACTAAAACCATCAGAGCACCAGGCTCTGCAACCATGGCTAAACGGCAAAGCGTTGGAGTGTTTGCACAGTTCTTCAGGTCGCCCAGCCAGATATTGAAGGTGAAAGCGCTAGGGTAGCCCGCCAAATTCAAATATTCTTATGGTTTTTACAATTTGCAGGTCAGTATCAGGTTGTATGTTGGTCAAAATATGATTCGCGGCAGTAGCAAGTACGTATTTACAGAACTGGGGGTCTACTCCGAAGTGTTTTTACGAAGTATCGGCCGAATGTTCGGACATACTTGTGTGAAGTGTTACAAGTGAATGTGCCATACCTAAAATTTTAGCTCTTCTCTGAGAGCTTCTTCCACTAAAAACATACGTAATGCCATTTCGCTACAATTTTAGTTACGGCACACTTCACACAAATATGTCTGAACATTCGGCCGTTACTTCGTAAAAACACTTCGGAGTAGACCATTAAAATTATCAATACACCTCTCTCAGTTAGAATTGATGACAAATGTCATGATTTCATCAAATACTTACATTTGACATGAATTCTACCTGAAAGAGTTGTATTGCTGATTTTAATGATTATAATTCTATAAATACATACTTGCTACGGCCGCGAATCATATTTTGACCAAGATACAACCTGACACTGACCTCCAAATTGCAAAAAAAGTAAGAAAATTTGAATTTCACGGGCTACCCTGGCGCTTCCACCTTAAAGCGAGCCTACGGACTACGAAACCAAGAATACATAAATACGCTAAAACCATACATTTTTTAATGGATAGGCTTTTTTTGAGCTAGTGATATTATTAATAATAATAAGCCCTTTTTTTTTTGGGGGGGGGGGGGTGGGAAATCATCTTATGACTTCTTCCGCTCTAGGGTGGAGCGGAAGGGCATGTCAGACTCTTACTGACTAAAACCCACCCCTGTTCCTCCCTGCCCTACATGCCCAGGGGCGAGGTAACTCTTTCGAATTTATCCTCAACCCCTAGGCAGGCATTGGCCGTGGCAGGCGCCGTCCTTTGCTGACAACTCTTTGAGGCGCGCGTGGAACACTACGCGCCGTCGACTCTCGGGCCTGGTGCTGATCGGACGGCGAGTTACCCGCTACTCGCCGTCCGCAGGCCCGGGTCTACGGTGGCCGGAGATCGTCTCGCGGCGTCCGAACCCGTGGCGTCTCCTGCGGCGGCTGCTGCTGAGGGCGTTAGGGCAACTCGGCTGTTGTTGAGTCTCCCTAACGTATGCCGCCTCCCTCTTCGCGAGCATTACTGCTTCGCAGAAGGAGGAGACGGCTTCCCATTCCCTCTCGCTCCGTACCATGGCCTGATCCAGGGCATGGCGCGAGAGGTCGCTGCCGCCTATCGCATCCACGAGGGCACGGCGGTGCTCTGCCCAAGCGGGGCAAACCTCCACCGTATGCTCCACCGTGTCCTCTGGGCGATCCTCGCAGTGGAAACACTCGGGGGTCACCTCCGCCTTGATCCGACACAGGTACCTCCCGAAACAGCCATGACCGGTGAGTACCTGCGTCAGGCGGAAGGTGAGGGCGCCGTGATAATAAAGCCATTTACTTTCGAATTTTGGATAAGTACATCTCAGTATTGGAGAATGCTTACGAACTAAATAACGTTCCACACTTCGTCGTGCCTTTTGGCATGTGGAATTGCGACTATTTTGAGAGATGTGGACTGATCAACATGAAATTTACTATGATGCATTAAAATAACCTTCTTTGTTGATTTTATAAAATAATTAATCACTATATGTATTTGGAAGCTTATGGAAGCGTGTAAATAAGAGGCACGGCGGAGATTAGACGAAAGTTTAATAAGGTAAAGATTGACAGCAGTACAGCGATAGATGAAAGTTATAGCCAGAGCAGAAATGATTTTACGAAGTACAAGTTGCAATAGAGAGAGTGATAGGATAGCGATATAAACAAATGTAATTACGCGAGCTAAACAAATATGCGGTAGCGAGCTCAAGCGACGTGGATTCGTATCGAGGGCTTTGGGCTGACTGGTCGGCGGCGGTCGGCGCCGTCTGCGTGTCGAACGGGCTGCGGAGGCGGTGCGGCGCGCGGCGTCAGAGGTGAGGCAGGCCAACCGGTTTCCGTGGCGGGCGGCGCTCGCACCGCGGCGGCGCGCGGCGCGCGCGCACCTTTACGCCAACAAGATGTAAAGTGTAGGTACCTAAGCAGTTAGTACTGTAACAATAATTTTATATTAGTGTGGGTCTATAATGAGACGCCACATGTATTACTGAAATAATGTAAATGTACTTTTTTACTCTGAAAAGTCTTCTACGTAGAAGAAGACATGTGCCTGATATCTGTTTCCATGTTATAATATCGAATAACTAAGATAACAATACTCAGTAATACATATCTGGATATTTAAAGAAAATCTAAGCAACATGCAATCAATATTTCGCTTTTTTTAACCAAATTTTGTAGATGTAATACTTTAAATTTATCAATTTACGCATGTCAGACTTGACAGGCCATAGCAGTCAGGGTCACTAACCACTAGACCAACAGGTCTAGTGGTTAGTGACCCTGACTGCTATGCCGGAGGTCGTGGGTTCGATTCCCACCCAGGACAAATGTTTGTGTAATGAGCACGATCATTTGTTCTGTGTCTGGGTGTAATTTATCTATAATATTTATGTATTTAGAAATATATAAGTATGTTTATCAGTTGTCTAGTACCCATAACACAAGCTCTGCTTAGCTTGGGACTAGATGGCGTTGTGTGATAGTTGTGGAATATTATTACCTTTTTTTTTCTTCCACCTACAAAATACATAGTATGTTGGTAGGTGAAACTAGATTTAGACAATTGTTGTATTTTTTTATGATTATTTCATGTTATAAAAATTAATTTTACCAAAAACCAGTAAGTTCTTAATTTCTTATTCACATTTCTAACTTAACTAAATTAATTTTATAGGAATAGGATTATTTGGAACTTTTAGTGTTTTGCGCTTTGGACATTTTGCTTCTTTGACGTTGTGCGCTTAGATCATATTGGGCTTTTGACATTATGCGCCTAAACCTTTTTTTCCTATCTCCATGGAAATGTGAGACGAGAGTTTTACTGACCATCAAGGTAAGACGGTACTTTACGCCGTAACAGCTGCTCCAACTGTATCAAGCACAAGTTCGATCGTGTATGGAGTACTGTTCTCATCTTTGGGACGGATCTGCTAGATACCAGCTTGATGCCCTTGAGTTAATTGAGAAAAGAGCCATTAAGAGAATCATCGGCAATGATAGGCTCGTTGAGTCGAAACTCCAAAGTCTAGAACATGACGCCGAGTTGCTAGCCTGTCGGTTTTCTATCGGCTACATTTTGGGGAGTGTGCGACGGAATTGCATAATTTTATTCCACCAAGCCCGTTTCATCAACGGACCACAAGACGTACGGCGAAGTGCCACCGGTTCATGGTGGACATCCCATCCATACGCACAAAGCGTTTTGAGATAACATTCATTGTGCGTACAGCTAGGGAGTGGAATTCCCTACCGGAGTCTGTGTTTCCTGATAGCTACAACCTGGGAGTCTTTAAGTCAAGAGTGAATAGGTTGCTTCTAGGCAAGCGTGTTCCATCTTCGACCACATCATCGCTTACCATCAGGTGAGATGGTGGTCAATTTTTTATTTTTTATTTTTTTTATTGGGTTTGGGACAAGAAACAGTTACATGCAAAGCTTAACTAAAGATTCTTAAATTAGCACAATAATTAGAAATACATACCTAATCTATTCTATATTTATGTTATTACACATGTAACCCACACCATTGTCCACGAATTCACATAAACAAAAGTTAAATGAAAACAGACATACAGTGTGCATCATAAAATACTTTAAAAAGAAGAAGATCGAAATATATTTATATATATACCTACTTAAGAATTTAGTAACTCTATTGCTCTTGCCTTGAAACGACGTTTGGAAAGAGTAAATATATCAAGTTCCATAAAGGTAGTGCTGTACGCGTCAACGAGACGACGAAGAGGCACGCGCACCCCGGCGTTATTCCTGCACCAGTTTGTGTGGAACAGCTGAGGCACACGTACTCCACGAAGCATGACAGTTCTAGGTACTGTATAATGTAGACTATTTGATAAAGGAATGCAGTCGAATCTATTATTACATATACCATGCAGCATCATTTCACCCAGAAGAAATCGTCTAGATTTCAAACTAAGAACATTATATCGTATCAGTAATTGTTCATAGGAGACTTTAGGACGACAACATCTATAATTTATAGTACCTACGTAAACATTTCTTCTGCACATTTTCTAGCCTATCCTTGTACTTATCATATAGAGGATCCCAAATTTGGACGGCGTATTCCAACTGCGACCGAAATGAACGAAAAATAGAAATACGTTTATGTTTTCACAACTCCGGTCCCCAAGATACAGGCGCCGCCTAGTTTGGGGACCACTGGAAGAATAATTAATGTCATCACTAAAAGTTACAGACCGACAATAAGCTAAGATAATTTTAAGATAATAATTGTAACAATGGATCAATAAAAGAAGAATCAGGGTCTTGTATAATATTAAGAATGTAGAGGCTCGCACAAAGCTACTTGAAAATCTCTTCACGAGTCCATACATTTGAAAGGCCTTTTTTACTATATTGTCAATATGAGTATCAAAATGCAGGCTAGAGTCAATCGTTACACCCAAGTCACAGACAGATTGAACTTCATTAAGTATTATGTTATTTAATGAATAATTAAATTTGACCTGATTTTTATTTTTAGTAAAAGAGAGTGTGTAACATTTGGGAAGACTAAGAAAGAGTTTATTTTTGAGGCAGTATTCATAAAATCTATCAAGGTCTTGTTGTAAATAACAGCAGTCACGAATATTATTACACGTGATATAAATTTTCATATCGTCTGCATACATCAAGAAATGTGAGTTGATACAACAATGTTTAATGTCATTAATAAACAATATAAATAGAAAAGGACCCAATACTGATCCCTGTGGAACCCCGGATGTAACAACTATAAAGTCAGATTCATGACCATTAATGACGATCTTTTGAGTCCTATTGAAAACATAAGAGGCAATTTTCTCCATAAGCAGGATGTGATCCACCTTGTCAAAGGCCTTCTGAAAATCCGTGTAAACAGCGTCTACCTGTACCTGGCGGTCCATATTTTCAAAGAGATAGTTCACAAAGGTCATGAGGTTAGTGGTGGTAGAGCGACGTTTGACAAAACCATGTTGTTCGAGTATGATAAGATGACGGATATGAGGGTATAGCGCACTATGCACAAGTCGTTCAAAAACCATTGACAAAGTGGAAAGAATAGAAATGGGACGATAATTCTCTACATTATTTTTATCGCCACTCTTGTACACAGGGGTGATAGAGGCTCGTTTCCAGACTGTAGGAAAGACCCCCTCCCTCAAACATTTATTAAAAATTATATGTAAGGCTGAAGACAAGTGGTCAGATGTACTTATGAAGAAGGAAGGTGGTATGCCGTCGGGTCCGGCTCCTTTAGAAGAATCCAGTGACTTCAATGCTGTACGTATTGATTCCTTAGGCAAGTAAATGTCAGAAATACATGGTGAATTGTCTTCATAACAATTAGACGGTTGCCACAGGTCTGGGTCAAAGGTAGAGGGTTCATAAACCGAACAAAAGAAAGTTGAAAACAAATTGCATTATTCCTTGGGGTCATCGGAAGAAATATTTTTGTAAAACATATTAGCAGGGTACTTAGCTTTGCCTTTCTTAGAAGAGACATACGACCAAAAATACTTAATAGATTTGGGAATACTGTACTCAACTGATTTCATATATCTCTTATAACATTTAGCGGTCTCACTATGAAATAATTTGCGATAATTTGAAAAATGCACATAATCAGAGCGATTACCATATTTTTTCCACTTAATCCAAGCATGTTCTTTAGCTTTAAATGTTTTTATTAGAGAACGTGAAAACCAAATCGGAAATTTTGAGTTTTTAGTATAAGTTAACGGAGTATGTGACCTGATAACTCTATAAATAGTTTCATAAAAAAAATCAACAGCCATCTCAGAAGAATGATGAGATAATGACTCTTCCCAATCTACGTTGCCTAAGTCGTGTTTAATGCCATCATAGTTGGCTTTGTAAAAGTGGTATCTGCGAACCGGATGGCATTTCATCGGTTTGAAACGCACATCTAGATGAGTTAATATAGAAAAAGGGGGGTGGAAGCTATCGGGTTTCACCAAGATATTGCAGGGGATCAATTGAGGGTCCGCGTTAGAGATGATTAAGTCTAGCACATTACCTGAACTATTTTTTGTGTAGTGAAATTGTAAACCATTTATTATATCTATAAAATTTAGTAATATAAGTCCCATAGAGTCCGTGTGACGTGCAATGGCATGGTTGCCTTGCTGCACCCAGTCAATCTCAGGCAAGTTATAATCACCAAAGAAATGATATGAATTGCAATTGGGATTATTAGCTAGCCTTGCAGCATGTCTAAGTATTGCTCATATACTTCTGCAAGAGACGCTGGAGGCATATACACGACACCAATAATATGGCGTGTGTGCTGCTGCGTGGCAGGCATCTGTACTAATACTTGTTCAATTTTAGAGTTAAATGATGGGGTTGTCAATATTGTAGCCCGCAATTCACGAAGCACAGCAATTAGAACACCACCTCCATCTGTTTTATTCGTCACGCCACGGTCACGGTCACATCTAAATACAACATATCGTTCATCAATAAGTTCACTATCACGGATATCAGGTATAAGCCAAGTTTCGGTCAGAACGATAACGTCATAAGAATTACTCAATATGTTCATATAAAGCGTTTGCAACTTTGTACGAGTACCTCTACAATTCTGGTAGTAAAATGTAATGTTGTTAGTAGCCATAAATAACAGTAATATAATAAATTCGTATTATGTAACGCTTAACGCCCAACAGATAACATATAAGCCCGTTGTGTACGGTAATTACATGATAAGTTACAGATAAGCCAGAATTACAAATTACTTTAAGTTTGCCACTGTGTTTGTACTTCAAGGTAGTTTTTAATATTATACATAAATACTTAATTGGCAAAAAATAATTCAATCGCATGTAATATAGAATACCTAAAATAAAATGCAAGATTTTTTTAAATACAAGCATTGACAACCAATGGTGCAAGCTAGTAGGCAAGAGATAGACGTAACATTTGAGTCTGACATACCTCTTAACCAAACTTATAAACCTGTCAGATAAACAAATAGAAACGGAATATGGACAAAGCTTAATATAAATATACAAACAAACTGTGTGAGCATAGGTATAGCTATGCATCTGGATTTTCAGTACACTTCTTTCCACTGATAACAATTCTTTTAAGATATTCCCCAGAACGTATTGCAATTGATGATAATCCATCCCAAGTCAAGCGCGTGCCTATCAATAATAATAAAAAAATCAAGGTTTCATTCTGATAGAAATTTAACATTAGGTAGGTAGGTACCTAGTCTGAAGAGTTGAGAACAAAATTTTATGTTAATGAAACCGATTTTCCGAATTCGGCTTCATGTTAGGATAGAATAAGATAAGTTAAATTAATTAAAATTGACAAAAGGGGTTTCTATCATATTATATTTGTTGCACAATAAAACTCGGTCAATCTTATCTTGCCGTTACAGAAATCTATTTCAAAACCGGTACAACAACAAAAACACCTCAATTCTAATACATTCCACCAATTAAGCGTAAACGATATTTTTGGCCGCGACCTACCTTCTCAATGAAAGCCTTTGAGGTTCAATTAAATATAATTTCAAGCTTCCAGTTACACGAAAATTTTGCCTACAAATTGGTTTCTTGGAAATTAAAATAATAATTATATTGGTTACGAGTCAACCTTTTCGTTCCTGCCAGGGTCGCAATATTGTTAAGGGCAACTGAAGGAACATGAGTGGGTTTTAGTCACTAAGAGTCTGACACGCTCCCCCCCCCCCCCCCCAAATGCGTAATCATCTGATAATTTCACTAAGTTTTTTTTTGTTTTTCAGACTAGGGGACAAAACTGTGCTATCTTGTACGGTTCAGAATGTTGAGCCACAAAAGGACTGAATGAAAAGCAATTGCATGCAGCTGAGATGAGAATGCTAAGAGGGATTTGTGGTGTTACGCGCATGGATAGAATTCGATGGCAGCAAAGTTAAGACGGACATCTACATTTTTGCCAAAATGATTTTTTTTTGTTAAAAATCAACCCTGTCTACAATAATTTTATTTTATTTTAAAATTCAAATAATTACAAAAATCTGGCACGTAGACCTGTGAAGCCCCGCAACTCACTGGTAAGTCGGACAAAAAAAAAAAAAAAATTAAAGAGAATAAAAAAAAAAAAAATCGGCTGTCTACCCGGGTTGTCGTCGGGGTTCAATTTGACAACCCGGATTTGGCCGCGGGGCTTCACAGGTTAAGACATTTACATTCAGTTTCGAAAAAATATCGCAGTAGATACGGACTTTTGAATTTGGTCGTCTTTACTTCGGAATATTGACAGATGATTTAAACGTAAAAAAAGTCATCTGTCACCTGTCAATCACGAATTTTAATTTCTCCTAATAATAATCCTTTTATTTTTATTTAAATTATATATTTCGCATGGTTTGAGAACTAAATAAATGATTTAATTGACATAAATAGATGAAGTTTGGTGGTAGATAACTCATTTAGTAAAATGTGTAAATTGATAAATTTAAAGTAATTACATCTACAAAATTTGGTTAAAAAAGCGAAATATTGATTGCATGTTGCTTAGATTTTCTTTAAATATCCAGATATGTATTACTGAATATTGTTATCTTAGTTATTCGATTCGATATCTACGTAGAAGACTTTTCAGAGTAAAAAAGTACATTTACATTATTTCAGTAATACATGTGGCGTCTCATTATAGACCCACACTAATATAAAATTATTGTTACAGTACTAACTGCTTAGGTACCTACACTTTACATCTTGTTGGCGTAAAGGTGCGCGCGCGCTGCGCGCCGCCGCGGTGCGAGCGCCGCCCGCCACGGAAACCGGTTGGCCTGCCTCACCTCTGACGCCGCGCGCCGCACCGCCTCCGCAGCCCTTTCGACACGCAGACGGCGCCGACCGCCGCCGACTAGTCAGCCCAAAGCCCTCGATACGAATCCACGTCGCTTGAGCTCGCTACCGCATATTTGTTTAGCTCGCGTAATTACATTTGTTTATATCGCTATCCTATCACTCTCTCTATTGCAACTTGTACTTGGTAAAATCATTTCTGCTCTGGCTATAACTTTCATCTATCGCTGTACTGCTGTCAATCTTTGCCTTAGTAAACTTTCGTCTAATCTCCGCCGTGCCTCTTATTTACACGCTTCCATAAGCTTCCAAATACATATAGTGATTAATTATTTTATAAAATCAACAAAGAAGGTTATTTTAATGCATCATAGTAAATTTCATGTTGATCAGTCCACATCTCTCAAAATAGTCGCAATTCCACATGCCAAAAGGCACGACGAAGTGTGGAACGTCATTTAGTTCGTAAGCATTCTCCAATACTGAGATGTACTTATCCAAAATTCGAAAGTAAATGGCTTTATTATCACGGCGCCCTCACCTTCCGCCTGACGCAGGTACTCACTGGTCATGGCTGTTTCGGGAGGTACCTGTGTCGGATCAAGGCGGAGGTGACCCCCGGGTGTTTCCACTGCGAGGATCGCCCAGAGGACACGGTGGAGCATACGGTGGAGGTTTGCCCCGCTTGGGCAGAGCACCGCCGTGTCCTCGTGAATGCGATAGGCGGCAGCGACCTCTCGCGCCATGCCCTGGATCAGGCCATGGTACGGAGCGAGAGGGAATGGGAAGCCGTCTCCTCCTTCTGCGAAGCAGTAATGCTCGCGAAGAGGGAGGCGGCATACGTTAGGGAGACTCAACAACAGCCGAGTTGCCCTAACGCCCTCAGCAGCAGCCGCCGCAGGAGACGCCACGGGTTCGGACGCCGCGAGACGATCTCCGGCCACCGTAGACCCGGGGGCCGGCCGATCAGCACCAGGCCCGAGAGTCGACGGCGCGTAGTGTTCCACGCGCGCCTCAAAGAGTTGTCAGCAAAGGACGGCGCCTGCCACGGCCAATGCCTGCCCAGGGGTCGAGGATAAATTCGAAAGAGTTACCTCGCCCCTGGGCATGTAGGGCAGGGAGGAACAGGGGTGGATTTTAGTCAGTAAGAGTCTGACATGCCCTTCCGCTCCACCCTAGAGCGGAAGAAGTCATAAGATGATTTCCCACCCCCCCCCAAAAAAAAAGGGCTTATTATTATTAATAATATCACTAGCTCAAAAAAAGCCTTTCCATTAAAAAATGTATGGTTTTAGCGTATTTATGTATTCTTGGTTTCGTAGTCCGTAGGCTCGCTTTAAGGTGGAAGCGCCAGGGTAGCCCGTGAAATTCAAATTTTCTTACTTTTTTTGCAATTTGGAGGTCAGTGTCAGGTTGTATCTTGGTCAAAATATGATTCGCGGCCGTAGCAAGTATGTATTTATAGAATTATAATAATTAAAATCAGCAATACAACTCTTTCAGTTAGAATTCATGTCAAATGTAAGTATTTGATGAAATCATGACATTTGGCATCAATTCTAACTGAGAGAGGTGTATTGATAATTTTAATGGTCTACTCCCACTCCGAAGTGTTTTTACGAAGTAACGGCCGAATGTTCAGACATATTTGTGTGAAGTGTGCCGTAACTAAAATTGTAGCGAAATGGCATTACGTATGTTTTTAGTGGAAGAAGCTCTCAAAGAAGAGCTAAAATTTTAGGTACGGCACATTCACTTGTAACACTTTACACAAGTATGTCCGAACATTCGGCCGATACTTCGTAAAAACACTTCGGAGTAGACCCCCAGTTCTGTAAATACGTACTTGCTACTGCCGCGAATCATATTTTGACCAACATACAACCTGATACTGACCTGCAAATTGTAAAAACCATAAGAATATTTGAATTTGGCGGGCTACCCTAGCGCTTTCACCTTCAATATCTGGCTGGGCGACCTGAAGAACTGTGCTAACACTCCAACACTTTGCTATTTTGCGATGGTTACAGAGCCTGGTGCTCCGATGGTTTTAGTCAGTAAAATTACAATTTTTTAGGGTTCCGTACCCGAAGGGTCCAAACGGAGCCCTGTTGTTGTCACTCACGTGTCCGTTTGTCCGTCTGTCTGTCTGTCCGTCAGTCGTCTATCACAAAATATTGTTACAAAGAATTTTTTACTTCCCATTGACTTAGGAACTTGAAATTTTGTGATAGTGTTTATTATACTTTACTAACAAATACCAATATTTGTTACGGAACCCTTTTTTGTTGGTCCTTCTGGGGCTCACGGGTTAAAATAGGGTCGCATTAAATATACTGGTGAAATGCAGGTGTACTTATACAGTCTCTGCTTGCATTTTCATCGCGAGAGATGCATAATGTTTTTTATTTTTGGGGTGGGGTGGGGAATCATCCAGTGACTTGTCCCGCTCTGAGTGGTGCGGGAGGGCGTGTCAGAATCTTACTGACTAAAACCCACCCCTGTTCCTTCCCTGCCTGAGTGCCCAGGGGTGGTAACCAGAGGTGGGGAGGGTAACTAATTTTCAGAATTTATCCTCTACCCCTAGGCATGCAGGCACCGGCCGGGTGCTGATCGGACGGCGAGCTACCCACTGCTCGCCGTCCGCAGGCCCGGGTAGATGCATAATGTTGGCTTGGCCACCTATTTTCCAAACAAATAGGTACTTTTATAGACTCAAAAGCTCATACCAAATACTAATAAAAGAGAGACAGTTAACATATAATCTTGGCTTGAGATATTGGTTGGCTTTTCTTTAATTTAGCACTAGACGACCGTACCTACTTCGAACAAAATAGTTATAGTAAACAGCTGTTTCTGATCAAACTGGAAACTAATGCCAACATAATTGAAGACTGGCCTTGCATTGAGAAAGTGACACAGGCTCAGATAGCAGAAATATCCCAAATTGAATACATCATCATCATCATCATCAGCCTTTTAATGTCCCCACTGGCCTCCTCTCTGTGAGAGGGTGTGGGCCGTAATACACCACGCGGGCCCAATGCGGATTGGTTGGAAATTGAATACGATCTAACCCAAATAAATCCTGTGTAACTCCAAATAACACTAAGCAACATTGCCACATTAGTTTATATCAAGAAATACGGTACTGCTAACCTCACAAATAAAATAAAATTAACTTTTCATCGTTTGAAACAGTGGTTCCCAACCAGTGGTCCATGACCCCGGTGGTCCGCAAGAACTAAAATATGGTCCGCAAAAGGATGAAAAATGTAAACTTTCCAACTCGAAAGAAACATCGATGCGAACTGATTTTAAGTATCTATCTGAAATATTCTATGACAACGCTCATTACTTATGATTTTAAAGAATAGGTGTCTTGAATTTATGCTATACTTAAGTATTTTTAACCGACTCTCGAAAAAGGAGGAGGTTCTATCTTCGACTGTATGAATGTTTTTTTTTTTATGTATGTCCGCCGATTTCTCCGTCAGTTGTCGACCGATTTTCAAAATTCTTTTTTTATCAGAAAGAATATATTCCCGAGGTGGTCCCATATAAATTTTATTATATGGGACCACCCATATGAATTTTATCGAAATTGCTTCAGCACTTTTTGAGAAACTGAACAAAAAAGAAAAATATGTATACCTCGATAACGTTTTGGTGTTCTCCAAATGTTTAAATTGCACGTTCCATGTTATTGTGGTTTTTAGTTCTGGGGTATAACAACTAAAAAGTGAAACATAAAAAAAAATATTTTCAACACATTTGCTCAAAAAATGCACTTACGAAGCCTGTATACATCGTTCGAAAATTCAAAATTACGCACCATACAATGGAACGTGCGGTAAAATAGATACTCTCACCTAAGTACCTATTTTACCGCACGCTCCGTTGTATAGCGCCGTGCGTATCCTTTACGGTTTTTTTTTTATTTCCTTATAGAATAGAATTCCACCAAGGAGTTTCGCATTACGAAAAAAAAACTATTAGCCGTCATGGGACGCCCGGCAGATGTGAAACATTTATTTTGTGTATTTTGTTTTGTAGTTGTTTGTTGTTTGTGTTGTTGTTGGTTGTGGTGGTTGTTGTTGTTAGTTGTGGTTGTTGTTGTTGGTTGTGGTGGCTGTTGTTGCCGGTGGTTGTGGTTGTTGTTGTTATTGTTAGGTATTGTTGTTGTTAATTGTGGTTGTTGTTGTTGGTTGTTGTTTGTTGTTGTAGTTTTTGTTACTGCTTGTTGTTGTTATTGGTAGTGTTGTTGTTGGTTGTTGTTGCTGGTTGTTGTTTGTTGTTGTTTGTTGTTGTTTGTTTTTGTTTGTTGTTGTTAGTTGTTGTTGGTTGTTGTTGTTTGTTGTTGGGTTTGTTGTTCTTGTCGTTGTTAGTTGCAGTTGTTGTTGCTGCTTGTTGTTGTTATTGGTAGTGTTGTTGTTTTTTAGTTGCTGCTGGTTGTTGTTTGTTGTTGTTGTTGTTAGTTGTTATTGTTGTTGGTTGTTGTTGTGCTACTTTTTTACGCATAAATGTTTCTAGGGAGAAAGGGGTCGAGAGCGGTGGCGTAGTGGAGGCATCGTGACACGACGGCATCATGCCGTTTTTCGTCAGGACATTCGAGTCGATTTTACTGACAAGCCGCGCCAATAGATGATTCACATCAAAAACAAAAGTTTGTTTCATTGCCTAGTAGGTACTGTTTTCTAGCAAATGTGTTGAAAAACGTTGTATGGCACACGTGCGGATTGGTGTTTACAAACTCGTGACTATGGTAAGCCCTCGACTTCGTCTCGGGCCTACATTCGTCTACTCGTTTGTAAAAACCAACTTACCGCACTAGTATCATAAATAACTATTACAAACACTTTAATTTCGGAAGGCGATGTCAAATAACGAAGAAGTAAAATACGAGTACAAACACCGACTAAAAAAAAAAAAAAATCCGGACCTTGCTTGACTTGACTTGACAACAAAGAAACCAGACTGGACCCAGCTCACAAAAATGTTGAGAACCACTAGTTTAGAATAAAAATATGGACAAATACCCGTCTTGGGTTGGAAAGTATTTCAGATCTAGCTTCGAATAGGAAACTATTTTACTTCTAGCCCCAGTTTGTCGAGTTTCGAGAGCTGCATGGAATACAAATCAAATGCATTTGTCATTTCTCTCTATGGCAATAACTCTGTGCCGGCGCGGCGTGGCTCTAGAGAATAAATGTTGATATAACCGTGGTTCGTGTGGTTTAGAATAACTACTGGGTTTGTACGGTGGTTTAAGATGGTCTAGTTTGTCTTTATATAATTTTGTAGTTCTTCTACAAAATTCTTTACAATTGTTTGTATACAAGCTTCTGCCAGTGACTCCGCCTGCGTGAAATGAGTACTTCCCCCAGTACATAATATGTGTGCTATTCCTGACTATAATCTTGTAACACTTAAAAATTGAATAAATTTAATTCGTGGAATGGAGCGTTATCTTGCAAGTTGACAGATTGTCGTTTGACGTTTCTTTTTCCAACTTGATCTTGAGCGAATCTGTCTCTTAAATTTATATATTGGAAAAAACTTCTTAAAAGCACTTAATGATGTCTCGAGGTGTAAAAGGGACCAGAGTCAAGTTCAAATGCTGTAAGCATAAGAATGTAGGACGCTGTAAGTACCTACTCTTTTTGGGATTTTCTATTGTGACGCTAAATTTTAATCTTAAGCATGGCATTTATGATTCTCACCGAAATGTTCTCGTTGGCAGGGTTCCTACTTTACATTTAATTATATAAGAAAAAAACTTTATAAAATGGTCGGATCATAAACTTCAATTTATTTTTGGAAGACCAATGCGGTCTTAGCAAAAGGTTCTGAACACAAACGTCCACGTGTCCAGAGATGACCAAGATTAGATGACCACGGCTTAAATACTGCTTGTGGATCTCCTCACTGGACCTTTAATCTTCGATCTTCGAACGATAGGATAAAAGTGATTCATCATAAATTGTAAGTTCAACATACAATTTTCTGTATACTGATTATTCTCTAGTGTGATGCAGTGTTAACAATAAATGTGAAAAGTGAAGATCAAATCAAAGGACTCTTATTTGCTACAGACATACCTCATGCAATAAACCCGAAGATTGGTAACTAGGGTCTCATGCCATAAATTATCTTTGACGCTAGCCGGTGGAAGAATAATTTCTTTACAATCTATCTCAACCCCAAATTTCATACAGCTCCGTTCAGCCCTTCTGGCGTAATTGAGTAAAAAAATTCCATCCATCCCAACTTTTGATATAAGTAGTAAGTAGAATTTGTCAGTGATAGTTTTAAAAAGCATTACTTTTATTTAGTCGGTGAGTCTCTAAATATAAACTAATTCGTTAATTTGTACTTATTACTAATTATACACTGTAGCATTTTAACACGTTTCTAAATATTATCTTCTTAATTTATTTTAAAACAATTTTTAACCGACTTCAAAAAGGAGGTTATGAATTCGGATATTTGCAATTTTTTTTTATGTATGTTCGGGCATAACTCCTTCATATATTTAACGGTCTTGCAAAATTCTTGTTTTGTCCGAGAGGGGTTTATTCCGAAATGGTCCCATTTAAATTTCATATAGATGTGATGATTGGTTTCAGAGACAGAGAACGGAACTCTTTAAAAATTGACACCAAATCAACCGCGATTGCTGCTATCGCATAAATATGCATTGTTAACACAATGTAATGGGGAATCACCACTAAAAAGTGAAAAATAAAAAACTTTTTCACAACACCGACTTCCGAAATTAAAGTTATTTTGCACTTTTTTTGGAAGTCGGTTCTATTTTTTTGTAAGAAAGTTTTTTTTTAAAACAATTTATTTTTATTCATTTCACTCCTATGTCTGCCGGTTAATTCACAGTATACCAAGACGCCTCGGTGGCCGGTCACCGTGTCACTTTTTGACGACATTGATGACTAGTGACAATTCTAACTATGATTATGGCATCCACGAACAAAGCGAGTATACGTAGTGGCATTTATTGTTGGGCCAACAATAAAATGATAGCATTTGTTGTTAGCCCAACCAAATGCCAGCAATAAATGCTATTAGGGATACGCAGTGGCGTCACTAGACACTGCCAGTTCAGCGTTTCGTGCTCTGTGTTCCGTACTCTGCCCCCTTAGCCAAATAACTTTTATAACAGCGCTAACGCTAACGCTTCGTGCAAAATGTATGGCAACGGAGCGACCTGCGGAGAGAACTATCATCTGACTCACGCCCAGTAATGCCGTTGCCATACATTTTGCACGAAGCGTTAGCGTTAACGTTAACAGAAAAGTATTTTGTCTAACCCCTCAGAGGGGTTAGACAAAATACTTTTCGTTTATACGTTCCGGTACGCAGGCGCCACTTAAGCACTTATCGGCCCCATCGACCGTCTGTTCTGCAAGCTATATGTCCCGTCCCTTTTTTCGACCTTGGAACTAAACCCTATACGTTACACTCTACAAGCTCTTTAAATAAAATAGATAAAAAAAACTTTTTTACAAAAAAATAGAACCGACTTCCAAAAAAAGTGCAAAATAACTTTAATTTCGGAAGTCGGTGTTCCTGTTTTGTATCTTCGTTTTTTGACACCGACTTCCGAAATTAAAGTTATTTTGCACTTTTTTTGGAAGTCGGTTCTATTTTTTTGTAAAAAAGTTTTTTATTTTTCACTTTTTAGTTGTGGTTCCCCATTAAACTGTTTTAACAATTCATAGACACGATAGCAGCAATCGCGGTTGATTTGCTGTCAATTTTTGAAGAGTTCCGTTGTCTGTCTCCGAAACCCATCATCAGATCTTTTTTAAATTTAAATGGGTGGTCCCATTTAAATTTAAAAAAGATTATTTCGGAATAAACCCCTTTCGAACAAAAAATGAAATTTTGCAAATTCGTCCATATATGATGGAGTTATGCCCGAACATACATAAAAAAAAAAAAAAAACTTTTTTACAAAAAAATAGAACCGACTTCCAAAAAAAGTGCAAAATAACTTTAATTTCGGAAGTCGGTGTCAAAAAACGAAGACACAAAACAGGAACACCGACTTCCGAAATTAAAGTTATTTTGCACTTTTTTTGGAAGTCGGTTTTATTTTTTTGTAAAAAAGTTTTTTTAAAGTATTTATTTGGCTTCCCATATTATAGCAATGGACAATCAACAGAGTTTAACCCGATTACTGTGTTTAAACTCATCTCTAACTTATCTCTATAGATGGGAAACCGACCGGGCTTTATCTCGGTCATTGGGTTTATGCTTTATTATATTTTATTAAACTGCCAATTAAAACCCCGGTAAGGACGTTAAAACTATGTTTATTTGACATGAATTATTTAGTTTACACGTTAAGGCGCTATTAACTGCCAATGACCTTGAGTGGTTAGCTTGCACTTATACCCAGTGATAGGACTCGCCCATTAAAGAAATGTCCGAAATGAGATGCGAAATTAATAATTAATTTATTATACATAAAACAACAAGTATTATATTAAAATACGTATACTAAAATATAAATAAATAAATGATCTTTAAAATGGTGATAGTTTCATAAAAAAAAAACTTTATAGTTTTTTGCGTGATTCTCAAGTTTTAATCCACGTTAATAATATAATTTCAAATAATCACATATCAAGTTACGAAAAAAATTGTCTAAAGTAACATACATTTTTTTCAAAGAAATAAGACTAGTCGTTAAGACGTGATCTTCAATTAAAAATCATTAAAAGTCGTACAACTGCGCCTTAAGTAGACGTATTCACGTAAAATACACAGCTGTGTCTACGACACAGCCAAACCCCGTTTTCATTAACTTCAAATTGTAAAGACACCTGTGTGATATCTTATCAAATAACGCAGACATAGCATATAGCGTTCCCATTACTGGGACACAGGCCTCCTCTCTGTAGGGAGATATTAACATCGGAGAAATTAAAACTGGAGATATACATCCTTATTAAGAAAAATCGCTTACCATCATGCTTAGTAATACTGAATAGCGTATTAGAGGATTCTTAATTCAAATTCTCTATAAAACATTTTAAATTAAGAACAAACTTATCATAACTACGCTTATTGCATAAGAGGTGGCGAGACGACATCGACGCGTATCGCGCGGGCTGGTTTGAGGAAGCACGACAGAAGAGTTCCTGGAAGGACTGGGGGAGGCCTTTGCCAAGCAGTGGGACAGTCAAAGAGGCAAAGGGCCTATAGATATAATAATAATAATATTTTTGACCATGATGTGGATCCCGTTAATCCTATAAATTAAAACAAAAACATAAAACAAAATCGACAAATATCTCAAAACCAAAAAAAAGGCTAGTAAGTCATGTAGAGAACCGAGTATGCGTCACTCGTAAACCCGCTTGCACTATTTCTCTCACGTATATCACAATTACCGTCGTTACCTGAACTAACAATAAACTTACATCCTCTAAAACTGATATTTTTCTAGAACTTTCCACGATATTTTCTCGGAGCGGTAAATCAAAAAATAAACTCAAAATATGTTTGTAATATAACTTGTATCACCGGAGATTGGTAGTTTGTCTTAGATCATAGAAAAGGATATTAAGTTCTTATAAAAAGAGTATGATTTGATTTGGAAATTGAGTGCTTGTAGAAATCATATAAGGTTTAATCTATCATTATTAATCACATTATTCATTTATACTCAAAACTGGCTTAATTATGAAGACATATCGTGTCCAATTGTTAAACTTAGATAAGCATGTATTCAAATAAATCATCAGGCATTTAATAACAGCGAAAGAGTCAGTAACATGCAGAATGATGTTAGTCAGTTTTCTTAAGGGTCTACTACCGGCCACGTGGCGCCCTCATTGAATAAAAAATCGTAGCATAGCATAGAAAATAAATATTAAAGAATCCAACGTCACGTTTGTTCAAGTAGGCAAAAGTACCAGAAACGGCCGTTTTTGGTACTTTTGCCTACTACTTTGGATTCGAAACATTCTGAGACCTGTTTTAACAACGTAAAAATACTTTAACCTCTTTGTAACAAACGTGACGTTGGATTCTTTAATATTTATTTTCTATGCTATGCTACGATTTTTTATTCAATGAGGGCGCCACTTGTTTGGTAGTAGGGCCTTAAACGATCAATTAGCAGCTACAATGGCTCGTCAATGAGCATCAATTAAATTTTTTATCTATTGCTTCACGTAACTCCGATTGACAATCCCTTCAATTGTACTCGTAAACGATCAATCGCAATTGACAATGAAGTAAAATTGACAATCGCAATTGAACGTTTCGGGGCCGCTTTAAAAACGAAATCAGAAAGATTTCTTTAAATTCGTTCCGTATAAATCTGGTGGAACGAGAAACTGTCAAGTAACAGGAAAAGGACGCATGATGTCACGACACTGACGTTTGACATCACCGCCATTAGGTTACGCGCAAAGAGATAGCGAAAAGTTCCCATCACACTTCCACTCTTCCTCATACCAATATTTAAAATGCTAAGCTGCTTCATTTAAATAATGAATTTTGATGCTTTTTTCATAAAATATTTTAATTTTATTTTTTGTTTCATATAAAATATTGAACAAAAATATACACAGGATCCCTATTATAATAGGGTTGACGACTAAAAAAATCTAACTAGTCCGTCAGTTAGATTACAAAAAAAATATTGGATACGTAATATTTCTTTTGTCATTTTAACAAAAAATGAAGACGATACAGTGGTGGGTTGAAATTTCGGATAACGTCACACTTAGGTTAAAATTGTACCACTCTTTACTTAAGGTCTCAGGTCTCAGAATTTTTCGTATCAAAAGTAGTAGGCAAAAGTCTCAGAAACGGTTGTTTTTGGTACTTTTGCCTACTACTTTGGATACGAAACATTCTGAGGCCTGTTTTAACAACGTAAAAATACTTTATCCTCTTTGTAACAAACGCGACGTTGGATTCTTTAATATTTATTTTCTGTACTATGCTACGATTTTTTATTCAATGAGGGCGCCACTTGGTCGGTAGTAGACCCTCAAAAGTGACGTAACAAGCCCCCACTCCTGAACTTTGATGCGTTGTATCTTTGTATTTTTTCATTAATTTTATAAAGCAAAATATACGTGTTCAATTTTTTTTGATAAATTAACTTACAGACTAAAATATAATTATTATTTATTTACCCCGTCATAATCCCTATTGGTTGTAAATACTGAATGCACAAAGTGATTTTAGTGTTTTTGCTATTCCACCATCTGGTACGTTTGGATTACATTTTGACCAGACTGAAGCCTCACACAATTTGTTTCTGTATCTCATGAACTTCATTTCCATATATTTGAACATAATCTAAGACGCAGCTATAAAGTATAGGATATTAGTCGTAAACTGTGAGCTTTCGATCCCAAGTTATCGTGTTGACCAGTTATGTTATGCATAACATGAATATTTTGTGGCCATGAAACAGACTGCGACGATCGGGCTGGTGTAACCAAAGGCAAAGAGGCAGAGAATAAAAGTTCTTCGCTACCGATTGTATTATGTGTAACGTCATTATTATCATTTCAGCCGAAATACGTCCAAAACGGTATATGGGGGACCCCCAAGGGAAGAGAGTTACCGCGGCCTTGGCACGAGCAACTGAAGGAGCAAGGGTGGGTTTTAATCAATGAAAGTCTGACATCAAATATTAACTTCTCCCGCTCCACCCAGAGCGAGAGAAGCCATTTGATGATTTATATGCCAAAAAAAAGGTAATATAAAGGTACCCTAAGTGGAGCCTCCTTGCCGGACTGTCGCCGTGAGATCTGGGCAAAGGTCAAAAGGCGCGAGGAGGCGAAACGCCGGGGCGTAACTCTGCTGCCGCGACACCTCACGGCTCGGCGAACAGAGCTCCGGCAGGATCTCATAGCGACATGGAGAGAGCGACTATCGCAACCCAGCGTTGGGCACGCTACCATTGTGGCGGTAGTGCCCCTCTTTGAGGAATGGCGGTAAAGGCGCCACGGCGTCCTCACCTTCCGTACGATGGAACATACGGTGGAGGTCTGCTCCGCTTGGGCGGAGCCCCGTTGTGTCCTCGTGGAGGCGATTGGCGGCAGCGACCTCTCGCACCCAGCCCTGGTCCAGGCCATGGTACGAGGCGAGAGGGAGTGGCAAGCAGTAGCCTCCTTCTGCGAAGCAGTAATGCTCGCGAAGGAGGAAGTGGAACGGGTGAGGGAGGCTCAACAACAGAGTCGCCCTCACGCCCTCAGCAGCAGCTGCCGCAGGAGACGCCCTGGGCTTAGGACGTCGCGAGACGATCTCCGGCCACCGCAGACCCGGGCGTGTGGACGGCGAGTAGTGGGTAGCTCGCCGTCCGATCAGCATCCGGCCCGAGAGTCGATGGCGCGAAGTATTACACGCGCGCCTCAAAGAGTTGTCAGCAAAACATGACGGGGCGGTCATGGCCGATACCTGCCCAGGGGCTGTGGATAAACCGAGTTTGAAACAGAGTTACCGCGCCCAGTGCGTCAGTAAGAGTTTGACACGCCCGCCCGCTCCACCCAGAGCGGGAGATGTCATTGGATGTTGACCCACCCAAAAAAAAAGTGTCACTACAACGACCCGTCCTGTGCGTCTCATATCCATTGTTTTTTTTTTAACTTTTCGGCCCCATTGGTGTGGCGAGTTGCCGCCACTCTGCAAGTTGGGTGGGGTTGGTATCGCGACGTGTGTGCCTTGCTCTGACTTGTGAGTCAAGTGTGCAACCGGCTTTACGCGAGCTATGGATAATTTAAAATGCAACAATCGACGTCACGTCAGTGTGTGCCTAACGCCGCGAGGCAGAGCGCGCATCTCACCGCAGACTAAATTAATGTCTTATTAATATCGTCCCCGCAAATACGCTAAAATCCCGAGTAAATCCCGTAAACGTTGGGGATCCTCCGGGAATAATAAATAACCCATATTTACCGCGTCCGTTAACTAGTGATCAAGAATAATCCAGAGTGTTGGTGGGAAGAAACGAGTGCACTCGTCGTCGTCCAGCGTGGCAGCTAAGAAAGTCAGGTACCACTTGTTTTTGCAAATTATGAGTAGGGCCGCATGCGCCGTCTACTGCCAACCACTCCTAACTTGAAGTTATACAGACAAATATAGGCAATTTTGGGCCAGCATTCAATCCAAGTGTCTGGCAGTAACACCGTCCTTAACATCCGCAGAGTCCCACGGCTATTTACACGCTTGGGCAACTCCATAGATGGTCCTTTCGAGCCTGGATAGGCATCAGTAAAATTCAGTACAAATTAAGTACAAGTCATTACAGTAGGTAGGCACATAACTTTATTAGTGCCCCCAAATGGCGTCCCGCAAGCAAGAAGCTAAATTGGCTCAGCTTACCGCTAAAAAACAAATGATTTTCGAGCGAGTTAATCGCATATATAATGATTCCAGAAACATCTCGAACTTTGATTCACGTTCAAATGAGACATTCTTAGCGCAGTCAGAAACAATTACTGAGCAATATAACAAATTTGAGGAAATAGTAGAACAAATGAATGAATTGCAATTCGAAATTGACCAAACCGCACCAGACTATTCGAGTCTATATTCTATTGAAGACTTATATTCTAATATTAAATATAAACGTAATCTCATACTTTCGAAAAACGAAACATCGGAACACAAAGTGGGTACTCGGATAAAATTACCGCCCATAGATTTGCCATCGTTTGATGGTAAAGCGGAAAACTGGCCCATCTTTTATGAAATGTTTCGAAGCAATGTTCATTTAAATACCGATCTGGTTGACTCGCAGCGTGTCCAGTACTTGATCAGTAAATTGACTCATGATGCCTTAAAACTGACCGCAGGCATTGTTCCTACAGGTGATACATACAACGTTATGTGGAACAGTCTCGTAAAAAGGTATCAAGATAAGCGTAGTTTAGGGATTCATTATCTCAATAATATACTGGACATTAAAAAATGCGCCGGAAATGCCGCGAGCCTCAATACTTTTGTGGAACGATATTCAGCGTCCGTCGCAGCCTTGAAGCAGTTAGACATTCCAGACTTACTGGATTTTGTTTTATTACACTGTGGTTTAAGAAAGGTTGACGCGCAAACTGTCTTACAGTTTGAATCACGTGTGTTACCTTCCTATGCGGAGTTTATAACATTCATGCAAGAATATGTTAAGGTACTACAACGCTCATACGGTAATAATTTACAGACGGAACCGCGCGCTAAGTCTAGTTCAGTTAATCATCAAACAAAAAATAACACCGCTAAGTCATTCGTATCGCGTAATGAACCGGTTTCGAATGGCAAATGTACGCTTTGCGATAAGGATGACGTACAACATCAGCTGTTCGATTGCCCGCAGTTTAAAAATATTAGTACACCGCTTGCACGTTTTGAATTTATTAAAGCTAAACGTGGCTGTATAAACTGTTTAAGTCTATCCCATTCTTTGGTTAAATGTAAGTCACGTAACGTTTGTAAAATTTGTAAGAAGAACCACCATTCTCTCTTACATTTCCGAGAAAAACATGAGTCATTATCGCCCGAGCCACAGGCGCCTACTAAGGATACATCTGTTTCGCTCACTACAGCTATTAAAACTGGGTCAACCATTTTGCTAGCGACCGCGCAGTTATATGCATACTATAGCGACATCAGAGATAAGGAGGTGGTTCGGTGCCTACTAGATAACGGATCGCAAAATAATTTAATTACTGTGGACTGTTGTAAACGTTTGAACTTACCCATAATTAAATTACGCAATTCATTTTTACAAGGTGTTGGAATGTCATCGAAACCAATACACGGTTTTATTCATCTCAACATAGAATCTCGGTTTGATCCTCATACGAAGTTTTCGATACAAGCGTTAGTTGTTGATTGTATTACAGATAGACTTCCCGCGAAATTAATTTGATTACATAACAATGATAACATGTCATACTTAAATAGCTTACTGCTCGCCGACTCGCTCTGGAATGTTCCGAGCGGAGTAGATCTTGTGCTTAGAGCACAATTGTTCCCCTTTATTTACCTGGGAGACAGGGTCGATTCACTGACACACATTGCATCTTGCATTTTTGCATTTCATTTGATCTTGCATTGATTGATCTTGCATCTTGCATTGATGTGACACACATTGCATCTTCGTTTACCGCGCAGGCCGACATTGAAGTCGAGTCAAATTTATATAAGTTTTTTGAGCTAGAGGAAATTCCACCCACCGCCACCGCCGCGCCGCGCCGCGCCGCGTTCCGTTATTGGTCCGCACGAATTAGAGTGTGAAAATAATTTTAATTCTTCAGTCTTATTTGAAGACGGCAGATACTTTGTCGATCTGCCTTTTGCGCGCTCACCCGGCTGGCTAGGTAGCTCGCACGGTTACGCCCCTAGGCGCTCACTTGCGCTCGAGCGTAAGTTTACGTTAATGTCCCTACGCGAGAATAATAATAAAACTATCGCGGATTATATGACTCACTCGAGGTTGTCGCTCAATGACATTTTGCATGTCGGACCTAATTTGCAAGCAGACTTGTTTTTGTTATTACTTGATTTTCGTACATTCCCTGTCGCGATGACAGCGGATATAAAACAAATGTTCTTACGTATCGGTGTAAGAGAGCACCACCGCAAATATTTACGAATCTTCTATCGTTTTAGCAAAGGTGAGCCTATTCGCACCTTTCATTTTAACCGCGTTCCCTTCGGACTAAAACCTAGTCCTTATTTAGCGATGCGCACGCTGCGTAACTTGGCGTGTGAGCAAAGCGACCGCTTTCCTGAGGCTTCTAAATTGGTAGAAACTCAGTTTTACATGGACGACTACGTCTACTCTATTTCGGACGAACAGACAGCTATGCGTCTATCCCGCGATTTAATTGATTTAATGAAGGTAGGTTCCTTTGACCTAGTCAAATGGGCTACCAATTCACCCGCTTTATTAGAGATTCTCCCAGAGTCTCACCGCTTACCAGTTAATTTTTCTGGCATGGATAATGATGTCCATAAATTCAAAATCCTTGGATTAACCTGGGAACCCGCTGATGATTATTTTTCTTTGACAACAATCGCCGTGGATGATAAATGCACGAAGCGCGCGATTCTATCGCTAGTTGCCCGCTTGTTTTGGACCCGTTGTGCTGTACGCGAAGGTATTAATCAAGAAACTTTGGTTAGCAAAAGTAGGATGGGATGAGGTTCCAACGGAATCTATCACAAATCGGTTTGCCGCTTTTACGCGCGATTTTCCTTCACTCTCTTCTCTAAAGGTTCCTCGCCACATTGGCGCCTTTAGAGAAGCTGTAGTGAACATCGTAGCCTTTTGCGACGCCAGCTTTACTGGTTATGGCTGTTGTATTTATTTACACATTACCAACCCTACTGGTGATATCACTGTCCGACTCTTATGTGCAAAGTCCAAAGTCTCCCCCGCAAAAATAACAACGCTAGCTCGATTAGAACTTGTCGCCGCTTTACTTCTGTCTAAACTTGTTCGCGTAGTCAAGGAAAAACTTTCCGCTCGTGTACCTATTGCAGGTGTCCACGCTTTCTCGGACTCCACCATAGCTCTCTCGTGGATCCACTCATCTCCCCATAGATGGTCTATTTTTGTCAGCAACCGCATTGCTCAAATATAGGAAAACTTACCTGCCGCTTGTTTCCGTCACGTGTCCGGGAAAGAGAATCCTAGCGATTGTCTGTCTCGCGGCATGCTGCCGTCGGATTTAATAAGACACTCGTTGTGGTGGAACGGCCCCACATGGCTCCATCAGCCCATGAGCGAGTGGCCTTTAAAGTTCTCTCCTGCTCAATGTGAAACATTGCCGGAGTTTAAATCAAAGGTTTTTCTTGTAGAAACTTCGAATACTGAACCGCGTATTTTAGATACTATAGCTGACCGTGTTTGCTCATGGAATAAATTGTTACGTGTATTTATGTACATTCTTAAATTTACAAACAGACTACATAGTCATAGTTCTGTTGAAAACATTCAAACCGCCGAAAATTTCATTGTTCGAATAGTTCAAAGTTTACATTTTGCGAGCGATTTAAATTTAATTAAAGCAGGTGAACTTCCAGCTAAGAAGTTGCGCTGTTTATCTGTCTTCATTGATAGCTTCGGAATCTTACGTATTGGGGGCAGATTGTCTAAATCTGACTTACCGTATGAAGCCAAGCATCCCGCGCTTTTACCTAAACGCGACCGCGTAGTCGATCTAATTATCGATCACTATCACAATACGTACTGCCATACGGGCCCAGGGTTATTGATGTCCATTATAAGGCGGCGGTTTTGGATATTGGATGGCCGAACGGTTATACGTTCTCGTTGTCGGAAATGTAATACTTGTTTCCGTCTAAATCCTAAGCATCCAGTACCCAAAATGGCTGAACTTCCTGGATACCGCGTCCGTGATGCTAAAGCCTTTGTACACACCGGTGTAGATTTCGCCGGGCCGCTTGCTTACCTACCTATTCGACGTAGAGGTCAACGTTCGCAGAAACTTTACTTATGTTTGTTCGTATGCATGGTGACTAAAGCCATACATATCGAGCTTGTTTCGGATCTCACATCTGAGGCTTTCCTATCCGCATTTAAGAGATTCATTTCTCGCCGCGGTCCAGTGTCTGTTATGTACTCAGACAATGGTACCAATTTTGTTGGCGCTAAGGCGCAATTGGATGATATTTATTCTTTTTTATTAAATTCAACTGTTCAAACGGATATTAAAAATGAGCTTCTTAAATCACGCATCGAGTGGACAAGAATACCGCCGCGAGCTCCACACTTCGGAGGTATTTGGGAGTCGAATATTAAGAGCGTTAAAACTCACTTGTTTATAGTCGTAGGTAAACAACTTCTCACTTACGAGGAACTCTCGACCGTATTGGTGCAAATTGAGTGCCTTTTGAACTCTCGACCACTTAGTGTCATTTCGTCAGACCCACATCCGGAGGTACTCACGCCCGCGCATTTTTTAATGTCCAGTCCACTCACGTATTTGCCTTCTTCTGAATTGACAGAAGAAAACATAAACCTAAACAACCGCAAAAGGCTCTTGGATCAACTTGTGTTATCCTACTAGAATAAATGGAGAATTGAGTACTTGCACACGCTGCAAGTTCGCCAGAAGTGGTGCACTCCCGATCGCCCTATAGAGATAGGTACTGTCGTTCTCTTGGGTCAAGATAACGTACCTCCATTGACTTGGCCATTGGGTATCATAGAGGAAGTTTTTCCGGGATCGGATGGTGTAATTCGAGTCGCTTCAATAAAAACCGCGTCAGGCACGTATAAACGTCCTGTCACTAAGTTGTATCCTTTGCCAACTCAATAGATTATTATTACTACGTAATTTAGTTTAATTTAGTTTAGGGTTCATATTATACGTTCCAATGGTACGCCATTACATAGTTGTAATTTAGTTTATTCGACTTACCATAGTCAAGTCGAACCGCAATTCATTCTTAGGACACTGATAATTATTTTTCCCGAGCATTATATCAATTCGATGGTGTTTCGGACTGCTGCTTGGATTTCCCTCAAAGCTCTTCAACAAGTTAATGCTTACATATCATCACCGCTTCTTGAACCTCACTCGCTCCGCATAGATTAGCAGCTTTTGAAAGCTCCTGGACCTTTCAAGGCGGGGAGCATGGTGTGGCGAGTTGCCGCCACTCTGCAAGTTGGGTGGGGTTGGTATCGCGACGTGTGTGCCTTGCTCTGACTTGTGAGTCAAGTGTGCAACCGGCTTTACGCGAGCTATAGACAATTTAAAATGCAACAATCGACGTCACGTCAGTGTGTGCCTAACGCCGCGAGGCAGAGCGCGCATCTCACCGCAGACTAAATTAATGTCTTATTAATATCGTCCCCGCAAATACGCTAAAATCCCGAGTAAATCCCGTAAACGTTGGGGATCCTCCGGGAATAATAAATAACCCATATTTACCGCGTCCGTTAACTAGTGATCAAGAATAATCCAGAGTGTTGGTGGGAAGAAACGAGTGCACTCGTCGTCGTCCAGCGTGGCAGCTAAGAAAGTCAAGTACCACTTGTTTTTGCAAATTATGAGTAGGGCCGCATGCGCCGTCTACTGCCAACCACTCCTAACTTGAAGTTATACAGACAAATATAGGCAATTTTGGGCCAGCATTCAATCCAAGTGTCTGGCAGTAACACCGTCCTTAACATCCGCAGAGTCCCACGGCTATTTACACGCTTGGGCAACTCCACCCATCGAGCATCTGTTCTACGCGCAATGTGCCCTGCCTACTGCTACTTCAGTTTGACGATTCTTCGGGCTATATCGATAATCTTGGTTTTCGTGTAACGTATACGTGTATAATAAAAAAAAATTAGTTTTTTTTTTAAATATTTCTTGTGTGAACTTGTGACTGTCGCCAAATAAATATTTTTTTCTTTCCTTTTTTATGAGTGTTTTCCATTAGGTAGGTTAAGTACTCGTATGTCTGAGTTGTAAGCTTCTTTGCTTTTATTTTAGCATTTCTTACCCGCATTTCTCGTGGCCCACAATGTCATCTGAGCGCGAATAGTTACAAGATCGTTGACTGTCTGCTCCGGATGCAAGTGTACAAACAAGTGTCGATATATACCACCACTAGCTTGTGTGAGGAGCTTCGCCTGCGTATTTTTAGTACTTCCCTCATTATACATTACAGTGTATGTGCTATTCAGGACTATAATCTATCTCTGTACTGGCGTGCTTTTGCATTTTTATTATTAATAGGTTTTGGACAAGAGATGGTTTTTGGCAGGACTTTTTCAAGTTAAGTTCAGTGTCTGTTTTAATTATTCGCGAATGGATTCCAGGTGGATATTGTGATTAAACGTTGGTGTAGTTTTGTGTCTCAAGTGTTTACGCTGGACATTATTAGGTATAATTGAAACAGCCGCGATCTCGGTAAAATGGAGCTGAGAATTTTAATGTAGCATCAAATTGATAACCACAGCGAGCTTGTCGAGAAGGCTGATTCGATACATTTGCTAACAAATACCTGCCTACTGCAAAAAAAAACATATCAATGAGTGCTCATCGAGTTATCCGAGACATCATCAAGCATTTAGTCGACTCTTCACGTGACCAGAGGCTAGCCTTTTTTCCGGCCAAAGCATTGCCATTCAAGCATATGGGTAGCTCGCCATCCGATCAGCACCAGGCCCGAGAGTCGACGGCGCGTAGTGTTCCACGCCTCAAAGAGTTGTCAGCAATCATGACGGGGCCCGTCATGGGCGATGGCTGATGCCTGGATAAATTCGAAACAGAGTTACCGCGCCCCTGGGTGCGCAGGGTAGAGAAGGAATAGGGGTGGGTTTTAGTCAGTAAAAGTCTGACACGCCGTCCCGCTCCACCCTAGAGCGGGAGATGTCATTGGACGATTTCCGACAAAACAAAAAAAAAAAAAAATGTGGCATTGCTGCCAGCATTTTGGGCACTTTTCCCATTGACAGCGATGTGGACGAATTTTTCGATGCCCAATGAGTTATACTCCTTCCTCTTATAAACCGCTTGTACATATTTTATTTTTATTTTTTTAGCCTGTTTACGGGTCGTCAGAATCCCGAAAGTCTGACAACCAGTCTTACCAAGGGGTATCAAGGGGGTCTTATTACCCACAGTAACTGGGTTGTGGAGGTCAAATAGGCAGTCGCTCCATGTAAAATACTGGTATTCAGCTGCATCCGGTTAGACTGGAAGCCGACCCCAAGATAGCTGGGAAAAGGCGCGGGCAGATGATGATCCCATTAAGATATTTATTATTTCAGTAACTTATATGTATAATGTAATCAAATAAAGTATTTTTACATCTGCATTCTAATGGTAAACAAAACAAAGTGACGGTATTCTGTATAAAAAAAACTACATAATTACTTCCTAAGCTTGACAATGGCTACAAGCACACACTGTGCGATGCCAAAAGAAACAAGAAACCATTTTTATGTAGGCACACGTGTAGTGATGGTGGTACTTTTTAGGGTTCCGTACCAACGGAATCCTACTCGGTCCGTCGTTTGGTCCGTCTGGTGTCAGCGGGCTGTATCTCATGATCCGTAAGGTGTAGACAGTTGAAATTTTCGCAGAATGTGTATTTATGTTGCCGCTGTAACAAAAAATAATAAAAATTAAATTAAATTAAATATTAAAGGGAGCTCCCCTACTAGATACGTGTTGTTTAGACATTTTATTGTTCGATCTCAATAATGGCAACAAGTAGACGCGTATAATCTTGTACGATGGTACGGAACCCTTCATACGCGGGTCTGACTCACACTTGGCCGGGTTTTGTTTAGTTTTTACTCGTACTAAACAAGTGAAATAATAGAAAAGCAAAATTAGAAACGTCGGGAGCGGACGCCGTAGAAGGGTATACAAAGACCCAATTATATAAGGTATTTATTAGTGACCGACCGAAACATGTTATTTTGCCGAAACCGAAACCGAAACCGAAGGTTCGGTTTGATTGTAGTTTCGGCCGAAACCGAAACCGAACCTTTTATAAAAAAAAAGTCCTTTAAAAGTCGAAAAAATGTTAGTAAGCCCGTTTTTTTCTAAAATTAATATCTCGCCGACCTATAATTACAGGTTTCTACTTTCAAAGATTTATCACAATGAAATTTCAGCACAGTTATAGAGGTTCTATTTGAAAATTTAACTACCCTATAAAGTGAAAAAAATACATGTGCACACAAAGTTAGCGATTTTTTAATGGTGGTATAAAATAAAACAAATTTATTATTAAAATATGATGCTCATATATTATGTTTATGTTTTTTCAGTTACTTACATTTTAATTATACTCACAAATATCACAATCAGTTAGCCTCAAATGGCTAATTCAAATATAATTAGATAATCAAAATAATCAAATTGATTACCTTTGGTAATCATTTTAGCGAACCTTTTTTTTATTATGTAAGGTGCATAACATAGGTTATGATAACAAATCAACAAGTATAGTATAGTAACAAATCCATACTTATACTTTTTATTTTTTATAACTAATTATCTAATTAAAAATAAAAACAGTGTTTTTGACATACTTACTGAGATCAACAGCCGTGCCGAGCGCGCCCGACGTTAGCCGAGCGCGACCCGAAGGTACGATGTTGTAAGTTTCAGCGCGGCCGAAGGGTTCGGCCGTTTTTGGCCGAAACCGAAACTCGGGCCGAAACTTAATTTTTTGGCCGAAACTGGCCGAAACCGAAACCGAAACCGAAATTTCGGTCGGACACTAGTATCTATATAAGTTAAAAAAAAAAAAATGTTAAGTGGAAGTTTTTTTGACTTACAAGAGGGTGAAGCCGCTATCAAAGCTAGTCTAGAATAAATCTAGAAGACATCAACCTTTCTCATATTCAATGAGCATTTTAAACGCATCCCTCAAGGGAACACAAGTGTGAAAAAACTTTAACGTTAAATAAAATTGCAATCTTTTAAAAAAAGATCATTGACTGTCTGCACCGGATGCGTCTGAACGGTCTTTAATAAAACGCTACTGTGAGTGTGTGTGTGTGTGTGTGTGAAAATGTCGTTAGTAGAAAAATACAGCTGCATGTCAAACTAGTTTACACCGCGCTTTACCGTGTTTTTAATCGACATGTTTTAACGTGTACCTACCCTTAATTTGTTTGGAAATATTAGTTCAACTGTACAACTAAATTTGAAAGCTCTAATTTACGTCCGTCTCTTTCTTGTTTAATTATACAGAAAAAAATACCTAGCAATAGCCTTAATTAAGTTTAGTTTGTACTAACCAGGATCGGCATCGATGTCTGGAAGTACCTCGTGATCCGGTTACAGAAATGCTTTTGCTCACAGAAAGTTTCATTATTCTGGAAAAAGATACGGTCCCTGTGGGATAATAGTCTGCTGTAGCGAAGACGCGGGCTAAAACTGGAATCTTTTTATTTTTTAACGGCGACCACTTCATCGCTTACTCACAGACAGTGGCCAAACGCGTGCCTATCAAAAGTAAAATTAAGGCCCTTCTCGCAGTCCAGTGGCGGGGCTCATTGAATAAAAAATCGTAGCATAGCACAGAAAATAAATATTAAATAAAAAACTTTTTCCAAAAAAAATACACCCGACTTCCATAAATAATACTAAAAAATGCAAAATAACTTTAATTTCGGAAGTCGGTGTTTCTAGTTTGGTTTCTTCGTTATTTGACACCGACTTCCGAAATTAAAGTTATTTTGCATTTTTTAGTATTATTAATGGAAGTCGGGTGTATTTTTTTTGGAAAAAGTTTTTTATTTTTCACTTTTTAGTTGTTGTACCCCATTCTATAACTAAATTAATAGTAAAGTTATGCCCGAATTGATAGCCCCAAAAATAGGGAATTTGAACATAGTTGGTGAAATTGGGGTGTATCAGGGTGAACTGTACAAATCTATATACCCCTTCAGAGCGTATCAGCGTGATGTAATGTTGTGAAGTGGTGAAAACAATATACAGACATGCGATTGCAGCAATTCTGGAAGGTTTGCTATCATTTTTTGGAAATTTTCATTGTGTATCTCCAAAGTTCTTCATCAGATCTTCACCAAATTAAAATGGGACCACATGTAAAGCAACAGTATTCAAATAAAAAAAAAAATCTTCAAAATCGGTTCACGCAGTAAAGAGTTATGAGGTAACACACATATACAGTCGAATTGAGAACCTCCTCCTTTTTTTGAAGTCGGTTAAAAATCCAACTTCACGTTTGTTACAAAGAGGATAAAGAGGACAAAAACGGCCGTTTCTGACACTTTTGCCTACTACTTTGGATACGAAACATTTTGAGACCTGTTTTAACAACGTAAAAATTCTTTATCCTCTTTGTAACAAACGTGAAGTTGGATTTTTTAATATTTATTTTCTGTGCTATGCTACGATTTTTTATTCAATGAGGGCGCCACTGGACCGCGAGAAGGGCCTTAAAAGGCTCGCGTTTGACCACTATCTCACCTTAAAGGAAAGTCTTGTATATGGATGTGAATGGTTATAAGTGTAGGGGAAGGCCAAAGAAACGATGGTTGGACTGTGTGAAAGGAGACATGGGTAAAAAGGGGGTGACTACAGATATGACGACTAATAGAGGAGTATGGAAGAAAAAGACATGTTGCGCCGACCCCAAATAAATTGGGATTAGGGCAGAAGGATGATGATGGGTGAGATGGGCACCCATGTACCGGTTGAATAGAATAGAATAGAATAGTAAAATATAAAAATGACAAGATTAATTGATTATTAACAGGATTATTGACAAGATAAAATATTAACAATATTACCCAAAATCCAGAGCAATTCTGCAATTTTTTTTCTCTAATAAAAACTCAGTCACAAATTTACGGAGTCTACTTTTAAACAGTGTTATTGTCAAGGCTTTCTAGCCACTTGGTAAGTTATTGTAAATAATTGCGGCCATACAATATACACTTCTGCGTATCAAAGTAGTTCGACACGGTAATTGACATAATACTATTGTCACGCCTATTTCTTGGGAATACATCAGTTAGAAGTCCAAAACGACTTAGATTTTGCTTTTTCACAAATATAGCTACATCGAAAATATAAATACAAGGAAGTGTCAAGATATTGTACTGCTAAAAATAAGGATTGCAACTGTCTGTAGTTTTAAGTATAAATATTGCTCGGATACATCTTTTTTTGGCCTTATATGTGATGATGTCTTTATCAGTTGAGTTCACCCAGAAAATGACACCGTAACGCAATTGAGATTCAAATAAACCGTTGTAAGCCGTAAGAAGTGTTTTAGTATCTACTATGGAGGACAGTCTATATATCGCAGCCATCTGGTTGAATCCGCCAGTCAACTGGACGCCTAGGCCGTTCATTAAACGTCGGCATTCTATTAAATGGCTGAAGGGATGGATGTCGTTTAGTCATTTAGTTAAATTGGATATTGAATAGAATAGAATAGAATAAAACTTTATTGTACATCAAAACAGTCACACAATGGTTTTACACGAGCTAAAATCTATGGGTACAACGGCGGTCTTATCGCTGAACAGCGATATCTACCAGGCAACCTTGGGATGGACTAAAAGAACTTAAACTCTAAAAGGGGTAGTCTGTGGAGTACTGCTAATAAAAATAGATGTCAAAATTTTACATTTAAAAATAAATACATACAAATATACATACATATCAAATGTTACATAATTTCGTAGGAGGTGAGAAAAAAGGAGAACAAAGAATAAAAGGAGGACTAATTATGGAAGAGATGAGAATATATATAAACAGAACGGCATTAGAGATAAAGGAAATGGTATTTTACTAGATTTTTAAAAGAAGCGAGTGACTGGGCTTGTCTAACTGGCATCGGCAACGCATTCCACAATCGCACAGCTTGAACTGCAAATGATTTTTCATAAAATTTGGTGGAATGCGAGGGCATCAAAAGTATCAAGTTCTCCGATAATCTCAAGTGTCTAGATGATTTTGTGATACTAGTGATCATGATTATGTGTGTACAAAAGGCAATGTTAAGATGCAAGAGCAAGCGTAGCGAGCTCGGGACATGAGGCACCCCGACTCGGATAGGTTAGGTTCGAAGGTTCCTATCGCAAAAATAATGAAAAAAAAATCCCCTTAATAACGCCCCTCTTTCATAATTTTTCATTTAACTTGAAGTTTTGAATCACTTGGCTAAGTCTTGGTCAGTTTTCTTCAAAGGGCTGACTTACAACACGCCAGGTTGTTAAACGTTGAGTGATCCTAGTTGAATTAACCTTCGGCCTAGCCATTTAATTGACTGTCGGCGTTGAATGAACGGCCTAGGCGTCCAATAGAATAGCTAATTCAACCAGGTGGCTGCGACATATATGTATAAAACATATGCAAATGAACATAATTTTTTACACAAAATATCGCTTTCCAAGTTGTAATATATTTGTAATCCCAAAAAATTTGTATTACTTGCTTCGTCAATATCGTCATCTTTGTAATGTATGTGAAAATTTGTGATTTAGTTGTCTAAAGTGCATCTTTGGCTTACCTAAATTTATATTCAAATTATTTTTGTCTAACCATTTAATTATTATACAGTCAAGAAAATTACTTATATCACTTTCATTATCATTATTATCATTATCATTATTATCCATATGTAATTGTATATTTACAAGGGATCGTTATGGTGCAATCATCAGCAAACATAGTCAAAGAACGGTTCCCTGTGGAACACCGAATGCGATTTTATGTTCTCGTGATCTTGATATCTCGTCATGTTTATTGACTAATGCGACAAATTTCGGTTATTTGTTTTCTGTTTTCTAACTACGATTTTATGAGTTTGAGCACGCTACCTCTAATGCCGTAGGCTTCTTGTATTATAATAGACATAATCGAATGCCTGAGTCATATCACAAAATATAGCACATACGGGGGATCGCTTATCCACATTTCTAATCATGGTAGACAAAAAGTCATAAATTGTCATATTAATGTTTCTGTGCTGTCTATATGTCCTAAATATGTAAATTATCGACTTACTGTTTCTACAATTTCTTCGCAGTTCCAACATCCATCAATTCAAACCTAAAGTCCAAATATAAACTCAAAAATGTAAGCGAAGTGCCTATCATGGCTAAACTCATTTATTCGCACGCCAAAGTCGGTTAAAGCTGGATATAGCCTTGATATATGAAAGAGTTGTGACTAGGATTTGCGATGCAGCTTGAAAAGTGACGGAGCTGCCTTTCAAAAGCTGAAGATGAAACATTGTTGTTGCAAAAGTTTTACTTGGTGTTTGGGCTTTTCATTTAAGAAAATATAAACATGCCTCATACTAAGATTTAATCTTGTATTGTGGGTGCATTCATAAACAGGTGCAAGACACTCAGACCCGGAACAAAAATTTGTAGGCCATACAAATATTTATGCCGTGCAGGAATCGAACCCGCGACACGCAGTGCAGCAACCAAACCCTCAACCACTGTGCCAGCAGTGTCATCATTATCTGGTACTCTATTCACATTAGCTTAGGATAGAAGTTAATAAAGGTTTTTTTCATAAAAAAACTTTTTTACAAAAAATACAACCGACTTCTAAAAATTGCAAAATAACTTTTTTTCAGAAGTCGGTGTTCATATTTTTGTTTCTTCGTTATTTGACACCGACTTCTGAAAAAAAGCTATTTTGCAATTTTTAGAAGTCGGTTGTATTTTTTGTAAAAAAGATTTTTATTTTTCACTTTTTAGTTGTTGTACCCCAGAAGTAAAAAAAGTTATGCCCGAATGGATAACCCCTAAAACATGGAATTTGGAGACAATCAAAACGTCATCTGTGTATACATATTTTTTGTTTATGTTGATTTTTTCAAAAAGTGCTAAACCTCCAAAATATGACCTACCAAACAAAAAAGAATAATTGAAATCTATTCACAAATGGCGGAGATATCGCGTAACAAACATACAAATAAAACACAGACTAATTGAGAACCTCCTCTTTTTTAAAGTCGGTTAAAAAGTACAATAAACATGTTACAGCTAAGGTAGATGCCGCAAATAATTAACTTATACAGCAGTTCTCACACATAGTTATATCTATTTTAACTATTTATCTTATGAAATTATGTGGCTTTCATTTATTTAGTTATATTATTTTATTTCAATTTAAAATTACCGTGTCAATGCTAAAATCTAAAAGAAGCAGGAATGAACATACCCGGAACATTTTTCGCCGTCACTATAGTTCTACCAAATTTAAAATGCCGGGTTTTTTTAATTTTACCGGTTTATATCGTCTATTAAATTGACGTAAATAATGTTCTGTGATTGTCATTCATTGTGAATACTTGTGAATGCGACGCCTTGTTAATTGTTATTGTTTCGTTATTTAGTTGTTATTTGTTACTTTATTATAATTAAAATTAAACATTTAATAAAATTGTCTTACCTTAACTTTGACATTGTATGTCAAAGTTAAGGTAACACGATATATATACAGGGTAATGTGTTTGTCAGCCTATGTATGTCTGTATGTTTGTTCCTTTGTGGCACTATAGAGACCAAACGCGTGGGCCGATTTTGATAATTCTTACGTCAATTGATGCGTCTTAATCTTGCGAGTGCTATTAAAGACATGGCAGTAATCAAAATACAATATGGTGACCACCAGACGCCGTATAAAAAATTTAATATTTTCAAAAAAACCCGACATGAAATCAATAATTAAACTGAAATAACTGCCACCAACTGCATCAGACTGCTTGAAAAGTGACTTGTTTGGAACATTTTAGTTGTTTTTTAGTCGGGTTTTTTTGAAAATATTCAATTTACTTTTCTAATGCTGTTGTGAACGGCCAGTGGAAATACCTGAAAAAAAAAGGTTAAGTAATCTTTGTGTCCGTTAAAAAACACTGCTTTTATGATGGCACTTAGTATAAGAGAAAATGTATTGTTTGTTCGGAGAGTACTACAAGTGTCTGATTTCAAAAGGGCACATAACACCCGGGCCTGCGGACGGCGAGCAGTGGGTAACCCGCCGTCCGATCAGCACCAGGCCCGTGAGTCGAAGGCGCGTAGTGTTCCACGCGCGCCTCAAAGGGATGAGTGTCAGCCACCACTGACGGGGCTCATCGTGGCCGGTATCTCCATGCCTAGGGGTATTTACCGCACCCCTGGGCACTCAGGCAGGGAAGGAACAGGGGTGGGTTTTAGACAGTAAGAGTCTGACACGCCCTCTTGCTCGACCCAGAGCGGGAGAAGTCATTCGATGATTTCCCAACCCACAAAAAAAAAGGCAAAATAATAACAGAGCCGCACGAGTCAATCTTCCAAGTTAAGCACGTCTTACTGAGGCCGTTCCATGAATAGGTGATAATTAATAGAATAGAATAGAATACTCTTTATTATTTACACCATTTAGATTACAGAACATATAAATGAAAAAAAAAAAACATTAATCAATCAATTAATTATCATCATTAATTAATTAATTACCTACGTCGGTATTTTGATGTCAATGTTTAATTTTACCGACAAGACAACTGCGTGCCTCGGAAAGCACGTTAAGCCTTTAGCGCTTGCTGACATTCGTAGCTCTTTGACTACCGTTACCAGTAGTCAGAAGCCTGGAAGACAGCTTCAGACAGCCAGTTATACCAAGATGTATTGCGTCAAGTTACCCAGTAACTGGAACATAGAGGCAATATGCAGCGGTTCCATGTAAAGTATTGGTACTCAGCTGTATCCTGTCTCCAGTTTAACTGGGAGGTGACTTCAACATTATAGAGATGCTTCCTAGGTACACAGATTAAAATGATATATAGTCTGTAAGTAAACTTATCAATATATTTGACATGTATTTTTTGCTTTACCAAACCAATAAAAAAAGACAAAGATAAAACGCATCAAGGTTCAGGAAGCGAGGCTTGTTACGTCACTTCGTGGTACAAAGTGTACCGCGGCGTGACGTTACGTAAAATTTCAACGCATTGTTATCATCTGCCTAGGCTTTTCCCAACTATCTTGGGGTCGGCTTCCAGTCTAACCGGATGCAGCTGAATACCAGTATTTTACATGGAGCGACTGCCTATCTGACCTCCACAACCCAGTTACTGAGTAATACGATACCCCTTGGTAAGACTGGTTGTTACTTTCGGGCTACTGGCGACCCGTAATGACTGTCAAAGATCCACGATTGACAGCCGGGACCAACGGCTTAACGTGCTTTCCGAGGCACGGAGGAGTCTCGGTATATAAAGATGGTCACCCATCCACAGACCAACCCCGGCAAGCGTAGCTTAACCTGATGGATCGACCCGTGCGGCTGTTATTACTAAGCCACGAGCTCCTCTTCAACGCATTGTATCATTTTTATTTTTTGTCGACGTGCCAAAAAAATACGTGTCTAGTTTTTACGTGGACCATTTATAGTCTTTTAAGGGAACTACCCTATAAGGAAAATGTAAGGCAGATCATAAATGTTTAGTTTATATTTTTTTATAAAAAAACACAAAGGCTTCTCCATAACCTAACAGTGGTAATTCATCACAACTTGTGAACGGGTATGATTATCATATTCGCTTAGGAACCCTTTGTGAAACAAACCCAGCCAGTCATCGTGTCTTCTCTCATAACGGCACGTTATTAAAAACTGTCAAACAAAGATTTAGTTACCACTGGAAGTGTCTTTTATTTATGAAAGACTAGCTTCTGCTTCAGTGGCTTTATCACCATTTTAGCCGAAAGACGTCCACAGCTGGACATAGGCCTCCCACAATAAATTTGTCACCACAACAACCAGTCCTGTGCGTTTCGCATCCATCGGCTAACCGCAACCCTCACCAGGTCATTGGTTCACCTTGTAGGAGGCCTGCCAACGCTGCGTCTTCCGATACGCGGTCACCACTCCAGGCTTTTCGGCCTCTTCGACCATCTGTTCTGCGAACAATGTGCTGCCCACTGCCAATTCAGTTTAGCGATTCTTCGGGCTATGTTGGTAACCTTAATTCTCCTGCGGATATCTTCATTTCAGAGGATTCGCCCGCGCGAAATTCAGAAACCATCCCAAGAGAACATACTCCCGGGATAAAAAATCTTATGCCCTATTCTTAGACATGGTCTACCACTGCACGAGGAGCTCGTGACTAAAGTAATAATAGCCGCACGGGTCGATCCATCAGATTAAGCTACGCTTGCCGGAGTTGGTCCTTGGATGGAACCATCTTTACATACCGAGACTCCTCCGTGCCTCGGAAAGCACGTTAAGCCGTTGGTCCCGGCTTTCAATCGTGTATCTTTGACAGTCGTTACGGGTCGTCAGAAGCCCGAAAGTCTGACAACCAGTCTTACCAAGGGGTATCGTATTACCCAGTAACTGGGTTGTGGAGGTCAGATAGGCAGTCGCTCCATGTAAAATACTGGTATTCAGCTGCATTCGGTTAGACTGGAAGCCGACCCCAAGATAGTTGGGAAATCAGATAGGCAGTCGCTCCATGTAAAATACTGGTATTCAGCTGCATTCGGTTAGACTGGAAGCCGACCCCAAGATAGTTGGGAAAAGGCTAGTCAGATTGATTTTTTGTCTAACTGAATAAAGAACACCACGCTGCGGTCCTGAGCGTATCGGATACTCGTGATGATGATTGTTCTACCACTGCTCCAAGTTTGATCCACATCCGTTCAGGACTTAAAGAGGTAACAAATCAGACAAGTCAAGACAGACAGAGTTACTTTCGCATTTAAACTCGTAAAAATATTAAGCATGGATTATATTATAAAAAATAAAGTTATTTTTTTCTGGCTGTTTTAGCACAAAAATAAAATGTTTAACCCCTTCCTCTTCTTACTGGAATATAGTTTTTCTAAGACATATACCTTCTCTAGTCCAGAATCTTAAATACATCATACAGTGCAACAGTGAACAGTGTCGGAGAGATGCAGTCTCCCTACGTCATATTTGTCTGTAGAATTTAAAGATGATGGGATTCGAGGTTTCGTCCTGGAGTAAAACTGTTATATTGGTGCTTTTATAATAGACACTTCAGCACCTAGAAGAGACAAGTTTGTAACATGCTTTTATTAGCTTTACTTGTAACTAACTAACAAAATAATGTAAAAATATCTTAAAAGTAAATTTCGATTCACTTCCCGGTTTCCGATTGAGCTGAAATCTTGAATACATGTTTAGGTTGTATGACAGTAAATGTTTACTAAAATGATGTCATTCTAAATTCAATATGGCGGACTGCTAAAGAAAGCAGACTAGATGTTTTTATGCATTCTCATAATATGGGTATCATTTTTAAGGGTTTCTGAGAATTACATGACAAATAAAATGACGTCACTCTAAATTTAATTTGGCGGACTCACAAACATAGCTAAATAGTTATTTTTTAAGCACATCCAGGATGTGGGTATCTAAATAAAAGAGTTTTCTGAGAGAATGACGAAAATTAAGAATTTTTGAGTTTTTTAAATAATAATATATTTTGCCTACTAAAACCTTTGCTTCATCAAAAAAGCTCTTCTAATAAAATTCATTTCTAGTAACATTTTACATCACTGACGTCCATGTTAAGCCATTTTTCAAGCCATTCACTAAAAGCATTCTTTGTTTCGCGCGAACTTAAAACTTTTCTATGGGGGTTAAATTTTATGTTCGTTCATTTGCATGCTACCATTGTAGTACTTGATTAAAACATTCCACAGTTTTCCCTTCTAAAATTGTGTTAGTGAACTTTGTTGTGGTTTGATGACTATGTCGGCGTTTTGTACAAAGTAAGAATAGTTTTAAACAGGTAACGTATGCAAGAAGAGATTCACTAAAATATTATGGCTATTTTGTTCTTAGTTTCAGCTAGTTTTTACAAAACGATAGACGTCCACTGCTGGACATAGGCCTCCCCCAAGTGTTACCACAATGATCGGTCCTGTGCGTCTCGCATCCATCGGCTACCCGCGACCCTCACTAGGTCATCGGTCCACCTTGTGGGAGGCCTTCCAACGCTGCGTCTTCCGGTACGTGGTCGCCATTCCAGAAATTTTCGGCTCCATGGACCATCTGTTCTGCGAGTAATGTGGCCTGCCCACTGCCGCTTCAGTTTGGCGATTCTTCGGGCTATGTCGGTAACTTTAGTTCTCTTGCGGATATCATCATTTCTCATTCTATCACGCTAGGAAACTCCGAGGATTGCCCTCTCCATTACCCTTTGCTTGACTGTAAGCCTTCTAATGAGGCCCATTGTGGGCGACCATGTTTCGGTTCCATTACAAAACTAAGTAGAAGTAAATGGCAATTTAATGGTAATGTTTCATGTTTGATATCCGATTTTTTTCCATATTTCAGAGTTGAGACCAAATTGAAAGCTGAATTCATGAGAACTTCCACTCACTGAAAGATTGCCAATGACTTAATTAACACCCTGTAAAAAATAATAAAGTCTAAAAAGACTAACTCAACTCAAGCTTTAGTTGCCGATAAAAGACTGCGTAACTACCACGGCGTAGCTGATCCAATCGCTACGCTGGCTACGCTGGCGTAACAGATGCCATCGTTACGCATGCTAAGCTGGCGTAACAGATATCATCGCTACGCATGTTACGCTGGTATTATCCCAAAGCTTACTCCCAAAAAAAAACCCAAGTGCAAGACGGACTCGCGCATGAAGGGTTCCGTACCATCGTACAAGATTATATGCTTCTACTTGTTGCCATTATTATGATAGAGCAAAAAACACGTGTTATAGCTGCAACAGAAATACACATTCTGTGATAATTTCAACTGTCTACTTATTACGGATCAGTAGATAAGCCCCGCTGACAGACAGACTGACGGATGAACAGCGGAGGGTTAGTTATAGGGCCCCGTTGGTTACCTTTCGGGTACGGAACCCTAAAAAATATCCAATGCCAGGACAACGTCTACCCTTGTGCCAAGTTTCACCCAAATCCGTTCAGACGATCAACGATTAACCTTCAAGGTTAAAGTTCGCGAGCACATTTGTAAGAAGTTGGCAGTAGAATCTGCACAGCGTTCTTTTATTTTCCAATTATCTGTTTGTACCTTTGTTGTTGTTAATGTATATTTGTGTATTGAGTTTATTCGTATGAGTACATATTTATATTTTATTTATAGTTTACATATATTTTTATTTTAGTAAACTATTTTTTATGAATAGCGTCGTAAACATGTCGCGCCGTGAATTGGACAGCGGGGCTTGACGGATATCGGCGCGTTTAATGCACGCGGAGATTGAAAGGTTAATAAATATCCATCGCAATTAATTTTCTATATTGCACCTAACACTATTTGTTTCTTCAACACACAAAATTTCTTTTATAGGGTTGCGGATAAATTTGAAAGAGTCACCGCTGCTCTTAGCACAGGCAACTGAAGGAATAAGGAAGGGTTTTAGTCAGTAAGAGTCTGGCACGCGCTCCCGTTCCTGTGCGGGAGAAGTTGTTTAATGATTTCCGACCTTCCAAAAAAAAAAAAGGTTGACTGGTAGAAAATACCTAATGATAAATGATAAATGATGTTTATTCAGTAAATAGGTTACAAGGAACACTTTTACACGTCAATTTTTATTGTCAGCTAGATGAGGCCGGTGTTTCCTAGCTGACTACCCTGAGAAGAAACACCGAAACAAACTCAGAGGTCAAAGTCTCTTTTAAAGTGTTGAAATCCATACAATGTGTACTGGTTAAATCATATGAGAACCATGTACGTTTATGTCTGGGATGAGCTTTTTGAAGAAAGCAACACACAAATTCGAGTGGACCTGTCCAGACAGTGCAAGCATTTGTCAGTCATCGCGAAGCTCAACTCAGGACTTTGAGGAGCTCAACGAACCGACGAACAATAAAAGTAAGGACATTTGAGTAGGCCGCAAAAATACTCAAACTGCCAGACAATCATAAAATCTACATGAATATAACGACATACATAGTTCTCGCATTCACATTATTCTATATGAGGACCATGCAGCTTAGTGTCTGTAGCCTTCTCCGGGTCTTTTGAAGAAAGAACCAAACATATTTGAGTGGGCCTGTCCAGTCAGTGCAAGCATTTGTCAATAGTCGAATAGCTCAACTTAAAAACCACTAAGGAGCTCAATGACTTGACGAACAATACCAAAGAAAAGACATTTGGGTAGGCCGCAAAAGTACTCAAACTGACAGACAACGTTAAACATTACTGTAAAAAAGAGGAGAAAATATGTAATAATAATAACCCACATAGTCCTCACATTTACAATAATTAAGTAATCAATAAAAATATAATACTTTACAAAGTAAATATTCGTGTCAAACAAAATAGTAATAATGTGGTATACCTGTGGCATTAACATTAAGTCCGCCTCTGTACTTGTGTGCATAAAGAATTAAATAAATAAATAAATAAGAAGTAAATAGATAACAGACAGACAGAGTTACTTCACATTAAAACTATTTAAGTAGGGATGTAACAATACTGAATTCATTTCGTCACTACTCGGTTTCAATACGTCAGAATAAAGCGGATTTAGTCAAGTGAATGACCCAAAATTGTAACGATATCTTTTTTTGGTTCGGCTAAAACGGGACCCTATTACTAAGACTCCGCTGTCCGGCCGTCTGTCCGTCTGTCATCAGGCTGTATCTCATGAACCGTGATAGTTAGACCGTTGAAATTTTCACAGATGATGTATTTCTGTTGCCGCGGGCTATAACATCAAATACTAAAAAAACTGAATAAAGTAAATATTTAAAGGGGCTCCCACACAATAAACGTGATTTTTTTTGCTCGTTTCTATAGATAATGATACGGAACAGACCAGGGGTTGAGGATAAATTCGAAACAGAGTTACCTCGCCCCTGGGCACTCAAGGCAGGGAAGGAACAGGGGTGGATTTTAGTCAGTAAGAGTCTGACACGCCCACCCGCTCCACCCAGAGCGGGAGATGCTTCCCACCCCACAAAAAAAAAATGGTACGGAACCCTTCGTGCGCGAGTCCAACTCGCACTTGGCCGGTTTTTTAAACACATTTCTCTACATATTTTAAAATGCTGCCTAGTCCATTCTAAATTATTAAATTTTCTTACAAAGGCTTTCAAAGAATTGCGCACAATGAAACAAACTATGTATTTAAAATTCATGACACGCCACTGTGATTCTCAGAAAGACTAAAAATATATGTGGCTAGTTGTGAAATATACTTTTAATGTTATTCTTATTTTAAGTGGTTTAAAATCTTGTGTTCGAACAAGTTGGGTTTTAAATAATGTATGTCCCAACTATGTTCTACTCAGTTGTGTAATATTTTATTTTTCAGGAACGGGGAAACAGTGAATAAATTCTCTTATTTATGATGCACGTGGCTTTGTGAAGGATATCTGGACCCAAAATTGCTAACCTAGATATTTTTAAAATTTCTAGCCTAGATATTTTAAAAATTGCTAAAAATATCTAGACTAGCAATATCAAAAATATCTTTTTGAAATTGCTAGCCGAGACATTTTTGAAATTACTTTTGACCCGTTGGCCCCAGAAGGAGGGTAATGTTTTTCGATAGTTTGTATGTAGGTAAGTAATAACAGCCGCATGGGTCGATCCATCAGGTTAAGCTACGCTTGTCGGGACTGGTCTGTGGATGGGTGTCCATCTTTACATACCGAGACTCCTCCGTGCCTCGAAAAGCACGTTAAGCCGTTGGTCCCGGCTGTCAATCGTAGATCTTTGACAGTCATACGAAAGAAAGAAAGAAAAATATTTATTTGGCTACAGTAAGGTTCACGCAAATGTCCTACAATTAAAAAAGTGACAATCATAAAAAAAGTGATAATTACAAAAAAAGTGACAATCCAAAAGAAAAAAAAAAATTTAAAAATGCATAGCGTGTGCCTCACGACTGCGCCAAAGAGGTTCATTTCAGCAATGTTGCCAGACAGAAAGTGTCTGACGCTGGTCTTCCAGTGGACATTACGGGTCGTCAAAAGCCCGAAAGTCTGTCATCCAGTCTTACCAGAGTGGCGCTCACGCCCCCAGCCGCAGCCGCCGCAGGAGATGCCTTGGGCGTCGGAGGTCGCAGGACGATCTCTGGCCACCGTAGACGTGGGCCTGCGGACGGCGAGTAATGGGTAGCTCACCGTCCGATCAGCACTAGGCCCGAGAGTCGACGGCGCGATGTGTTCCACGCGCGCCTCAAAGAGAATATGTTAGCCACCACTGACCGGGCCCATCATGGCCGGTGCCTGCATGCCAAGAGGCGTGAAAAAAATGTTTAACCGTAGAAAATTTATTGCACGTTAGTCGGTACAGGTCAACAGCCAAGTCACAAAACATTACATATTATAGTAATAAAGAAATTGCAGTAAGGAACCCTAGACTTGGCTCAACTTTGTCTAGACATTTCATTACTTTTTAGAGATAAACAAGCAGCTTCATCGAGACTTGGCTATTTTTTTACAGCATGTTTTTGATGGGATGATGTATTTCTGTTGCCGCTATAACAGCAAATAAAAAACAGAATAAAATAAATATTTAAGGGTAAAATTACTAGAGTCCGACTGAAACTGGTTTTCCGGCCGAAACCGAAACCGAATATTCGGCCGTGGCTTCTGTTTCGGCCAAAACTGAAACCGAAACTCACGTGGTCAAGTATAAAATTCCTTAAAATACTGAAATTTGGTGAATTTTACCCATTATTCTGCACTAATTAGGACATGAAATGGAAACACAATATATTAATTTTGTTGTAATCATTTATTTAATATAATATAAAAAAAAAAAAAAAATTTTTTTTTTTTTTTTCAAATTAAGTTCTTATAGCAAAACGTTTATCAGTTATCAATAATCAAATCACTAATTGTTACTGTTTCATGAAATACTAATTATTAACGAAGTTAGGCAAGAGTGTACGACAACTTCCGAAATCAGTTTCAGTTTCGGCAAAAGTTTCGGCCAATTTTGGCCGAAACCGAAACTGCCGCCGAAACTTGATTTTTGGCCGAAACTCGACCGAAACCGAAACCGAACTTTCGGTCGGACACTAAAAATTACATATTGCCATGTATATTTAGAAAACAGAATAAAAAAAATCATTTCTGTTGTATGGGAGCCCATACAATAGACATGATTTTTTATTCTGTTTTTTTTTTTTGATAATGGTACCGAAACCCATCGTGCGCAAGTCCGACTCGCACTTTGCCGGTTTTTTTAAAAGATTTCTTCATTTTGATCTACGTACTTATAAGGACAAATAAAAAGTACGTTTAAAAAACTGATGCGAAATAAAGTCTTTTGCTTTTTAAACGTATCTTAATATCATTACCGAGGGTCGTTTCATTGAAATATATGTAGATTTGTTTTTATTCAGCGAAATATACTTTGCTGGCTGTTGACCTCAAGGGTCGAAAAACAAAAAGTTTTAAATAATTATTTTCTGTTTATTTTTGTCACTTTTGAAGATGGTTGTACAACGAATTTCGGAAAGTTAATTGAGATGATTGAAGCTTTGAAGAATACTGTTTTAAGGGTAGTTATGGCAAACAGAGCCCTATTGTTGTCGCTCACGTGTTCGTCTGTCTATCCGTCGTCTTTCACAAAATTTGTTCCGAAGAATTGTTTAACTTATGAGCTTGTGATAATGTTTATTATTACGTACATTTTATTAACAAATACTAATACATTGATTAATATTTTTTTTTCTTTGATAATTCCTTCAGGTATAAAACCAAAAATGTGCAAAGTCCGACACGCACTTGACCGGTTTTTTTATTAGAGGACGCGACTGGCAAGATTTATGCAAATGGACTAAGCAAAAGGGAGTAGGTATTTATGAGGCAATATGTAATTTTGGCATTCTGGAAAATGGGCAAAAAGTGATCTGCGTTGTGGCTGCGCACTGCTCAACATTGCTACGCCCGCTCTTTTTTGCCACTATTAAGTTTTCTGTATTTTCTAAGGTAGCCATGTCTAAGACACATCCCGCGGGCCGTATCGGTCTTCAGGCTATTTCAATACGGTCCGCAATTAGAATCTATCCAGCGAGGATTTTTAGACGTTACTCTATACCACTAGACATGCTTAAAATTGCGCATGAGTGTGCGTTTATGTGTAATTGTCGAGGCGTAAGTGCCCCACGCGTTTTATGTGCCTATGTCCGGATCCTCAAGCTCAAGATAATTTACATTTTTCAACAATTCAGTATGTGTTTTTAATTTTGAGTCTGGCCTGCTAACACACCCTAAATCTTAAAGATAGCCCTTTAGGGAAAGGAAACCAGTTTGACACCCCTATTCTAAGGAATCTTTATTAGCAAAAAGATGTATCTTTCCTTCTTTTATCGAATGGTTTCGATTTCATTCTGGTCGGAACTTTTTTTTGAGGGGACTGAAATCATCTAATGACATCTCACGCTCTAGGGTGGAGCGGGAGGGCGTGTCGGACTCTTACTGACTAAAACCCACCCCTGTGCCTTCCCTGCCCTGAGTGCCCAGGGGCGAGGAAACTCTGTTTCGAATTTATCCTCAACCCTGGGCAGGCATCGGCCATGACGGGCCCCGTCGTTATTGCTGACAACTCTTTGAGGCGCGCGTGGAACACTACGTCTCCCGCCCAGGGCGTCTCCTGCGGCGGCTGCTGCTGAGGGCGTGAGGGTGACTCTGTTGTTGAGCCTCCCTCACCCGTTCCGCCTCCTCCTTCGTGAGCATTACTGCTTCGCAGAAGGAGGAGGCTGCTTCCCATTCCCTCTCGCCCCATACCATGGCCTGGACCATAGCCGGGCGCGAGAGGTCGCTGCCGCCGATCGCCTCCACTATGGTCGGAACCCTAAAAGTATGATTACACAGACCCGCTTAAGTATGATTACGCAGACTGTTGTTGTCGTACAATAAAATGAAGCTATTACTATGACCGTTCAAATGACATGTGCCACAACTTGATACAGCTTTGAGTCCAAAACGCCCATTTTCCTTTGTGGTTCTGTGTCATCCTAACCACTCTAAGCTTACTAACAAACCATATTGATAGAATTCAAATATGAATCCGCATGAAAAACACTCATCATCTATTTTTGTTATTATTGGCAAGCACAGCCATTCTGCCAATGCAAAATTGAATTAAAAAAAACTGTCCAAGTGCGTGTCGGACTTTGCGCGGTTAGGGTTCCGTACAAAATGTATTTTTGACTATTTGTATGGCTTTGGGTCAATAAAATGTTAATACTGTGAAAATTTGAAGACAGACGAACAGTCGAACAGACGGACAGACGGAAAGACGGACAGGCGCACAGACGGACAGACGGATAGACGGACAGACGGACAGACGGACAGACGGACAGACGGACAGACGGACAGACGGACAGACGGACAGACGGACAGACGGACAGACGGACAGACGGACAGACGGACAGATCGACAGCTGTACAGCCGGACAGACGGACAGACGGACACGTGAGTGACAGCAATAGAGCTTCGTTTCGACCCTTCGGGTACGGAACTCTAAAATGCAAGTGCAATTTAATTGGGTCTCGCGGTCGCGGGAATGTTCGAAACAGTCACCGTGACCTAGGAATGGAAAGGAAAACTGAAGGAACAGGTTTTAGTCAGTAAGAGTCTAACATGCCTGATCCACCCAGAGCGGGAGAAGTCATCAGATGATTTAAGACATTAAAAAAAAAAATTGTGCCTATAATTAATATTATATAAAAAACTTTGTTACAAAAAAAACAACCGACTTCCAAAAAAAAAATACACTAAAAATTAAAAAAAATACTTTAATTTCGGCAGTCGGTGTTTGTATTTTATTTCTTCGGTATTAAACACCGACTTCCGAAGTTAAAGATATTTTTTTAATTTTTAGTGTATTTTCTTTTTTGGAAGTCTGTTGTTTTTTTTTTGTAAAAATGTTTCTTATTTTTCACTTTTTAGTTGTTATACACCAGCACCAAAAACCCCAATAACATGGAACGTGGAATTTAAACATACTCGTAATTGGAGAAAACAAAAACGTCATCTAGGTACACGTATTTTTCATTTTTGTTTAGTTTCTCAAAAAGCGCTCAAGCATTGCATAATATTTTCGATAAAATTTATATGGGACCACCACGGGAGTATATTCTTTTGGACAAAAAAAAATTTGAAAATCGGTCCACAACTGACGGAGTAATCGGGGGACATACAAAAAAAACATACATGTATGTATGTTTTTTGTAGAAAAAAACATACATGTATGTTTGACTGAAGTCGAACATAAAACTTCCTCCTTTTTCTAAAGTCGGTTAAAAAATATTTAAAACTGGACAGCAACAGCTGTAAACACATTAAAAACCTTTGAGTAATACAGTTGAACTTGTTGGGTTAGCAATCGACTGAAACAAACAAAAGAAAAAATACTGAGTCATTAAAACCCTTAAAACACGTTCGACTAAAACTTCAAACAGTTACACATCAGCCATTTGTTTCTGCGAATCACCCAAATGTCCTCACTTTCATAAAGTGTGTAGGTACTTACCGACCAATTCGCTTCGTCGAGCGGCTGTCATTTCTCTAAGTGATTGCTCTTACTCATGTCTTACGGCCGGGATGGCGAACCTTTTTGGAGGACGTGACAGTAAGTATTTAAAAAATAATAATGTGGCCAAGAATTTTGAATTTGTGATTAGATGAACAAAAAATACTCGTAAAACTAGATCCTGTTAACTCTTACAGGATTAACGCAAAATTCGTACATTGATCATCATAACGTTTACAGTTGTTAGGTACACTTTGTTTGGGTCGTGGGAGTCCGAAAGAGTCACCGCAGCCCTAGAATGCAAGAACAACCGAAGGAATACGGGTGGCATTTAGTCAGTAAAAGTCTGATACGCCTTCCCGCTCCACGCAGAGAGAAATCCATCCTGAAAAGAAAGGTACACTTTGTTCATTTAAATATACATAATTAGTGTGATTTTGTGTGTCTGTGAATAGATCGGACTGTTAAGCACAGAATTAACACTGGATGGATGAAATAGCGGCAGGTCACCGGGACTATCTGTGACGCCCACATCCCTCTTAAACTTAAGGGGAAGATTTATAAAACAATGGTCAGACCTGCTGTCTTGTATGGTTCAGAATGTTGGGCCACAAAAGAGATGAATGAAAAGCAATTGCATGCGGCTGAGATGAGAATGCTAAGAGCGATGTATGGTGTTACGCGTATGGATAGAATTAGGAATGAGTATAATATAAGAGGAAGTCTGAAAGTGGCACCGCTGACTAAAAAGTTGTGTGGAAATCGGTTGTCGTGGTATGGGCATGTGATGCGGAGGAATGAAGAAAATGTCGTGAAGAAAGTCTTGTGTATGGATGTGGATGGCTATAAGAGTAGGGGAAGGCCAAAGAAACGATGGTTGGACTGTGTGAAAGAGGATATGCGTAAAAAGGGTGTGACTACAGAGATGACGACTAATAGAGGAGTATGGAAGAAAAAGACATGTTGCGCCGACCCCAAATAAATTGGGATAAGGGCAGGAGAATTATGATGATGAGTGTGATTTCTGTTGTTTCAAATTATCTAGATTTTACTATTATGCAGCGTGCCACCGTTGGCACTCGTGCCATAGGTTCGCCATCCCTGGAGGTCGCAGGACCTACGGTATTGCGACAAGATGCAAGACGTTTGTTTTGTATGTTTTATTTGTGTGAGAATGTTTATTTTCTGTTTGAAGATGTTGTGAGAAAGGGTTGTTTGAACTGAAAAGTTTGATATTTTCATGCCAAAGACAGCCTGTAAAAGTCAAGGTTACCTATAATTTATTTGTAAAGACAAATAAATTGTATGTATCTAACGGCTATAATTATAATAAATATACTCTTTATTGTGAACCGTGATAAATTACAGTAGCAGCTTATAATTACATAATAAACATAATAACGAACCTTTTTTATTACCAACAACTTACATAACCTGTTTTTCTTAAAACTACATATATATATATATCATAATGTTATTGGTACCCCATTCTGGGTAAAGGCCTCCTCCAGCTTGCTCCATGTTTCCTTATTTTTCGCTTTGCTTCTCCATTCTTTTCCTGCTGTTGCTATTGTGTCGTCGCTCCATTTGTTCCTTAAACGGCCTCTTCTTCTTTTGCCCACTGGTCCTTCCCATGTTGTTGTTTCAAGTGTCCATCTCTTGTCTGTAAATCTGGCTAGATGTCCCGCTCAACACCACTTTTGTGTTAGAGCATACTTGAGAGCATCTATTGTCTGTGTCTTTTTTCTAATCTGTTCGCTTCTTATCTTTTGAACTTTTCTTTTCTTTTGAGCTTTTATTTTGGTGCTGTACGTCCATGTTTAGCAGCCGTATGTGAGAGTCGGTAGGATACAGGCGTCCATAACAGTCTTTTTCTGGTGAAGAGGGAAAGACATTTTTAAAATTTCTTTCAAGCTCCATAAATTTTTGCAAGTCATATTTACCCGGTGTTCGATTTCCTCTCCTTCGTTGTTGTCTCTAAATGATATTTATTTGCCGAGATATATGTAGTTGTTTATATTAGTATTGCTGTTTGTCATTACTTTGGTTTTATCTTGGTTCATTTTGAGTCCGACTTTTTCACTTTCCACACCTAAAGAACTTATCTTTTTTTCGAGTTCTCCGCTTGTTTCAGCGAAGAGTACGATGTCGTCGGCAAATCTCAGGTGTGTAAGTCGCTTCCCATTTACATTGATTCCATTCGACAGCCAACGTAGATTATCGAAGATAAGCTGTAGTACTGCAATAAAAAGTTTAGGCGACAGAGGGTCACCCTGCTGCAACTTATAATTAATAGGGTGGAATAACGGGCGGTCTTATCACTAAAAACATTCTTTACAGACAACCTCTGAATGGATTTGACGGCGAAGAAGGAAAAATACGCAGGTAGTCCGCGGTATAGTATTTACGTATTTTATATACAATAGGTACATAACTAATAAAATACCTAATATTTATTGCAAACATGAAATAGCACAACAAGTATGACTGACACATGCCTAGGGGTAGCGTATAAATTCGTAACGGAGTTAACGTTCCCCTGGGCACTCAGGCAGGGAAAGAACAGGGGTGGGTTTTAGTCATGACACGCCCTCCCGCTCCACCCAGAGCGGGAGATGTCATTGGATGGTTTCCCATCCCACAAAAAAAAAAGTATGACTGACGCGCTTTCCTGGACAATCCTCGGCTCAATGGAGGTTGAAAGTTCAAATCTTACCATAACGCTTATTTTTTTTTGTATGGGAAATCATCAAATAACTTCTTCCAATCAGGGTGGACCGCGATGGCGTGTCAGACTCTTACTGACAAAAACCCACCCTTGATCCTTCAGTTGTCTGTACCAGGACCGCGGTGAATCTTTCAAATTTATCCGCGACTCAGGCAGGCCTCGGCCGTAGCGGACCACGTAAGTTATTGTTGACATCTCTTTGAGGCGTGCGTGGAACACTATGCGCCGTCAACTTGGGCCTGGTCCTTATGAGACGGCGATTTACCCATTACTCGCCGTCCGCAAGCCCGCACCTACGGTGGCCGGCAATCGGCTTACGACTCCCGACGCCCAGGGAGTCTCCTGCGGCCGCTAGGGACGTGAGGGCGCGAGGATTGCCTCTCCTTCATGCGTCGCGCCTCCTCCTTCGCGAGAATTACTGCTACGTAGAAGGAGGTGGTAGCTTTCCATGACCTCTCGCTCCTTACCATTGCCTGGACCAGGGCTGGACGTGAGAGGTCGCCACCAAACCATAACGCTATAAGTTTTCATATTTGTTTGTAGAGACATGCACAGACGTAGTAGTAGCAACTCTATGCTGAACATACCTGGGTGTTATTACATGCAGGTATGTTCATCATGGAGTTACTGGGTGAAATTTCACACTAGTGGGCTTTGTTAAGCCCACTGGTGTGGAATTTTTCCCAGTGGTCAAGTCACTCATCATCACCTTCCTCCCATCCCATGTTACTTGTGGTCGGCGCAACACGTTTTTTTCTTCCATTCTGTCTCAGTATAAATATGGATAGTTCGGAAACTACGTACAAACGTTCGAAACGGCACACTCACACAGACGCGCGCATCTACGCTAGCCCTAAGTGATAGTCGCGGTGCGCGCAGTTGCGGCTGCCGTGTCGAGACGAGTGGTCGTGTAATCTCTTGAGCCACGGACCGTTTTAAAATGCCACGAGCGTATTGCGCAGTGTACTGTTGTATGAACTCAACTTCTTCAAATCCGGGGCTTTTGTTTTTTAAACTCCCTGCTGATCTTGAAAGTACCTAATAATGATTTAATTATGAAAAATGAAGACGTTTTTAAAAATGTTAATGGTTTTTCATTTACATCACACGCATTTTCAGGTTGAAACGCGGAAAGGTGCGCTGCCGCAGGGTTAACTAGCTATCGGCAGAGCGCCGAGCATTTTGACTTTACTTTAACACTCTCGAAAACCATGAAAATTTTTGGGTGACGTGAAAAAAAAGGGTACGGGCCTTTGTGGGATATCTTAATGTTTTTCAAATTGCGCGGCAACTTTGATGAATCTTCTATAGATTTTTATTCCAAACATTAACAGTGACAACCTTAGCTCTCTAATGGAGCGTAGGTAATTATCTCAACAAATAGGCTTAGTTTCCATACTGTCCATATTTATACTGTGATTCTGTCCTGTAAGCCGTCACGCTATCACTGACTTCCATTTCTTTCATATCACTCCTCACACAATCCATCCATATTTTCTTTGGCCTCCCTCTCCCTCTCCATCCATCCACATTTATATTCATAACTCTTTTAATTATAAATGTGTTCAAGTCGATCATAGTTATTCAAACGTAACAGTCTTTAAGGGTCTACTACCGGCCAAGTGTCGCCCTCATTGAATAAAAAATCGTAGCATAGCATAGAAAATAAATATTAATCCTACGTCACGTTTGTTACAAAGTGGATAAAGTATTTTTATGTTGTTAAAACAGGTCTCAGAATATTTCGCATCCAAAGTGGTAGGCAAAAGTGTCAGAAACGGCCGTTTTTGGTACTTTTGCCTACTACTTTGGATACTAAACATTCTGAGACCTGTTTTAACAACGTCAAAAATAATTTATCCTCTTTGTAACAACCGTGACGTTGGATTCTTTGATATTTATTTTCTATGCTATGCTACGATCTTTAATTCAATGAAGGCGCGACTTGGCCGGTAGTAGGACCTTAAGTTCTTACTTTCGATTTAGTGTAAGGTTTTTTTTTTGTGGGGTGGGAAATCATCCAATGACTTCTCCCGCTCTGGGTGGAGCGGGAGGGCGTGTCAGACTCTTACTGACTAAAAAACACCCCTGTTCCTTCCCTGCCTGAGTGCCCAGGGGTGCGGTAACTCATTTTCAGAATTTATCCGCTACCCCTAGGCATGCAGGCACCGGCCACGATGGGCCCCGTCAGTGGTGGCTGACTACATCTCTTTGAGGCGCGCGTGGAACACTACGCGCCGTCGACTCACGGGCCTGGTGCTGATCGTACGGCGAGCTACCCACTGCTCGCCGTCCGCAGGCCCGGGTAGTTTAAGGTTATGTTTAGTGTATTTAAAGGCATGCGGAATTCCAAAGTCGCAGACAGGTGCTCAGAGTGGGGACTCTGTTCGCCCAACGAGTGACCTCTGAAAAGACGGTGGCACAGTGATCTCACGCGCAGTGAGGCTCAGGGGAGAACCCTTTACAGTCACCCCAAGGCATTATACAGAGGGGGGCCTACCATATGCAGGTGATCACCGGGATGGTTTTAGTGAGATAAAAATCCCGCACTACCTAATATTTTCCCTAAAACACAGACGTCTAACATAAAAATGGGATCTACGCTAATCTGATTAAATTAATTAATACTTACTAATTATTTAAAAAATATTTTAAGTAGACAGAGACTAAAAGACGCAACCTACATTCCAAAGTAATCTTACAAAACTTATAATAACAATTCCGCAAAACTCTTGGCAGGAGGAAGCGAGAGTACTTCAATTTCTTATAGAACTAACTGAATGATGACCCAAAAGTAATGCGATTGACATGGAACCAGTCCAACTCTGCTGATATAAATTTAACATTGCTAAAACTTAGTATCTGATTATGTTCTGCGAAGTTTTTGAAGAGAGTGCCAAAAGAACTTGGCGTTCGATTTAGATTTCTCAATATCCTGTACACCTTACTTTTATTAACTAATACTCTCATTTTCGAGCCGTTTGGGGTTGAAGCCGTTTGGCCGTGGGGTCCAAGTGCTAATTTAGTATTCAAAGATCTATGTAAACGCCTTGTTGACACTTCGCGTGACCCAAGGGCTGGCTTTTTCCTCGGCCAGAGGTTAAGCATTGCCATACAACGTGGCAATGCCGCCAGTCTTTTGGACACACTTCCAGTAGACAGCGATGCGGAGGAAGTTTTTGACGCCAGATTGTAAGTTTTATTTAGTTAGGAGTTTTTATTACAGTTAGTTAAGTATTTTATAAGTTTGTATCAACATCTTGAATACAAAAGATATATATATATACTCACATATGTTACCTTAAGAATGATTAAATTACGATTACTTTTCGTTATAATCTCTGATCTCAACTTGGAGTGAAACAAGTGGTTGAATGATACATGTAGGCTATTGTCACAACTGACCTACTTCCTTGCTGCAGCAGCCAAAGTTTCAGAGGCACAATTAAGTTTATGCGCTAATTGGTGTAGTGTAGTGTCCTTCAGTGCTCGGAGACGGCTCAACTTGATATTAAGATAAAATTATGAATAGAAATTGTTGGGAAAGGGGGAGCTCGTGGCTAAAGTAATAACAGCCGCACGGGTCGATCTATCAGGTTAAGCTACGCTTGCAGGGGTGCATGGGTGACCATGTTTACGTACCGAGACTCCTCAGTGCCATTTTTTTTTGGGTTGGGAAATCATCCAATGACTTCTTCCGCTCTGGGTGGAGCGGGAGGGCGTGTCAGACTCTTAATGACTAAAACCCACCCCTGTTCCTTCCTCACCTGAGTGCCCAGGGGAGCGGTGATTCTGTTACGAACTTATCCGCTACCCCTTGGCATGCAGGCACCGGCCATGATGGGCTCCGTCAGTGGTGGCTGACATTTTCACTTTGAGGCACGCGTGGAACACTTCGTGTCGTCGACTCACGAGCCTGGTGCTGATCGGAAGGCGAGCTACCTTTTACTCGCCGTCCACAGGCCCGCGTCTACGCCGGCCGGAGATCGGCCTGCGATCTCCGACGCCCAGGGCGTCTCGTGAGTGATGCGTGGTGGTGGTGCGGGAGGACCACTCCGTACATATTATAAAAAAAACTCCCCCGCTGCGTATGTCTACCAGTTCACGATAAACTGTAAAACTACCGAACGGATTTTCATGGCATTTTCATTAATAGACAGAGTGATTCATGAGGAAGGTTTAGGTTAGGTGTATAATGTTTACCCGTGCGGAACTAGGGTGGATCGCAAGCAATATATATAGGTATAGAGAGAAAAACTGCTCTATTGCAAAACCGGTTATAAAAGAGACATTAAAAAAAAGCTCTCTTTTTTAGCTGTTTTATCTCAATAAACTATCTCGGCTACACTATCTTAAGTCTCTTCAGCAGCTGCACCAATCCATTTACTCCCACGCAGTAATAACTAGCTAAGTTTAAACATAAACCTTTTCTCTGAGTTTAGTAACGCCTGCAACCTTCCTACGGAACGCCTACCACCCTCGGCATAACCAAATTTGCTATTCTTACGAAATCGCGATATGATGCTAAAAGTTGTTATCCTAACTGAAATGTCAAAGAGATGTGTGGGTGGATGTATAGGCTGATTTGTCTTGTTTGAGATTGAGATTACGTTAATAATATTGTTGTAATGGTACGATATCCTCCAACCCGCATTGGGGCTGCATGGTGGGCTACCCACACAATCTCGCCGAGAGGAGGTCTGTGTTCCAGTAGTGAGAACATTATAAAGGCTGATTATATAGGTACGGGTATAAAATAATTTTTTCGCTAAGTTTTGGAGGGCTGTTGAAATCTAACTCAGCCTCAAAGGAAAAACAGGCTGATTTATAAAGTACTTATAATAACACTATGTACGACCATCACTATTTATTTACATTTATGTGTCTACTTTACTACTTACTTTTTATTATGATACATAAAGGAAAGCTTACACTAAAAAACGATCAAGAGCGAGTCGGAATCACGCGCAAGTGGTTCTAAAGAACTACTTTCTGTATTTTTTATTTTAGGCCCAGTGGTTTAAATTATAAAAATAATAAATTCGAGACCCTCACAATGTGCTTTTTCATTTGATATGTCGCACGGCACAGTTTGAAATCCTATGTTTTATAATTTTCCGATTTTTACCCCAAAAGTGACCCTAATTTCGCTCAAACTCGTACATGTAAATTCGTACACGTGTTTGAGTCAAAGATATTCATGTGTGTACCAAAATTTCAACTCTGCGTTCCAGCAGATTCGGAGCAAATTGGACAGACACACCAGTGATCCTATAGGGATTCCGTTTTTTCATTCGGGCTTCCGCATTCCGCGATCTTTTTCAGGCAACCTACTCGTACAATGAGCAGAGATTGTCGGGACACGAAATACGGTTGCACTTCGTGCAAATAATTATGATGCTGCTGACACAGATTTTTAGGTAGCCACATGCTGGTCAGACATGAATAGTTTGTTTATCGGCACGAAAAGAAGACTACTACCACGTTCAGATACAAAAAAATGTTATGTTATACACTTTATCATAAACTAGCTGTCTTTACCCGAGTGTTTGGTTATTGTTGTGCTCCCGTGGGTCGCAGCGTAATGCTAGGTAGCCTATAGCCTTTCTCATGAAAGTGGCTATCATATACAGAAATATTTTATTAAATCCAACTGATAGTTCCAGAGATTAGCACGTTCAAACAAACAAACAAACTCTTCAGCTTTATAAACGCAGCATATTTCACTCCTTACTAGTTTCAGAAAACGAGATCCATTACAGTCAAAAAGTCTCAATACAATTCCCAACTCCCGCAACAGTTGTGTCCACCGTAAAATTTTAAGATCCCAACCCTAACTTGCTGATATTGAGTTCCAAAATCCACATTTTACATCGGGCATTATCTTCCTTTACAAGGCAATTCAAATAATATCTTCCGGAGAGGATATAATCTCGCAATCTGCTAGGTTAAGTAGTATAAACCCCTCAATTTGTCAGTGCAAGCTTGAGATGGATTAGCTAGAATTTGCATCGTTTTGGGAGTCAGGGAGAGTTTTCGCGTTCAGAGTTTTATAGTGTTTTAATTTGTTACTGAAAGTTCTGGTGATATTTATTAGGTTAGACTTACGGTTAATTCCATTTTTAACCGATTTCCAAAAGGAGGTGGTGCTCAATTTGTCTGTATGTTTTTTTTTTAAATTTTTTATTTATTTATTTATGCACACACAAAAACACTTATAAGAGAAAAACGAACAAATACAGAAGAGCACAATGGTGCTGCTTATTTCAAAAGAAATTTCTTCCAGCAGACCTGCGACTGGAAAGTTGGTTGAGAAATGTAGACACAGTGTGTATAAATAGATATAGATATAGAAACATAAAATAGACTAGAATACATAAATAATTCATACATAAAATATACCTAACTTTACAATAAACCAAAGTACATAATTAAATACAAAATAAATATCATCATTAGCCTATCTCTTCTCTATACTATCCTGCACAATCCTTCTTCTCCTCAATACCTTCGTGAACGGTTTGAGTACTTCATCCCGAGGGGTAAATCCTGTCGCACTGTCAATTCTCTTCTCCTTCGTACTCCACGTCACACTTCCAGCCGCTATAATGGCTCCTTTTCTGTTACTGCAGTGCGTCTCTGGAACTCTCTCCCACACTCACTACGCGACAGTCTTTCTCTAGATGTCTTCAAGAAGAAAATCAAAGAGCACTTCCTTTCAAATTGACATAATATTAGTATATATTGGTATTTATTAGTATGTAGGTATAATATTGTTACGTCGACCGTATTACACTGGAACGTTCGAGAATGTGGTCGAAGTTTCCAGAAGTTTCCACTAGGTTCGAGAACATTCCATTGTGGTACTGTGTAGAAGTTCATAGATGTTTCTAGAATATTCCACTATAAGATAGTTCGACAATGTTCTGGAAACTTCCATGACCGTATAAATAGGCCGGACGGCGGGCGAGTGAGTCAGTCTGATTTCGACTACGGATGCGAACGGATGCGAATACAAGCGATTGCGAAGAGAATAGTGATTATTAGCGAATTAGTGTTTGTGTTTATAAGTTGTTGAGTTAATAAAGGATATTTGGTTAATTAATTGGTGTAAAATAATTTATCCCATACCCAGCTCGTAACAAATTGGTGTCAGAAGTGAGGGATAAATTATGCCAATTTTACCAAAGGACGACACGGAGGGTATTCGTACAAGGAGTCAACGGCAGCAAGACATGGATCAGAGGCGGTTTGGAGATTCCCCGATACAGACGCCGGGTGGTGTTCAGCCTGCGACAGAGCCAGTCGCTGTCCCATGTGGAGTTTCTTCGGCACCAGCAGTGCCAGACTTGTCTGCGCTAATGGTGCTGTTGCAGGAACAGGCTCGTCGCCAAGAAGAGCAGGCCCGTCGGTTGGAAGAGAAGCTTCAACAAGATAAAGAGGAGCAGGCCCGCCGCCAAGAAGAGCAGGCCCGTCGGTTGGAAGAGAAGCTTCAACAAGACAAAGAGGAGCAGGCTCGCCGCCAAGAAGAGCAGATGCTCCTCATAAAAGACCTTCATTCAACACTTGGCAAGGAGCTCCAGGTGATAAAGGAGCAGGTTCACCAGCATGAGAATCGTATCTCAGAAGCTGAAGTTCAGATTGCTGGGGTGAAGAAGGCTTTAGGTGAACTTAGGGCTGGAGACGGGGTTGTGCCTTCAGTGGTTGCTGCACCTTCGGCACGTGGATTTAAGGTGCCGCCATTCGACGGAACATCTTCATGGTCGGCCTACAAAATTCAATTTGAAGCCGTTATGAAGGCGAATGGGTGGACCAAAGAGCAAGCTATGACCGCGCTAACCTTAGGCCTCCGAGACCAGGCCCTAACCATACTTGAGGCTCTTGGCAAGGATGTGACCTATGAGCAGCTGCTGGAAGCCTTAGAGTCCAGATATGGTGACGCACACTTGGAGCACGTATTTCGCGCTAAGTTAAGAGATCGTGTGCAACGTAGTGCCGAGAACCTACAGCAGTGGGCCTTGGAAGTTGAAAAGTTGGTTCGGAAGGCATACCAGTCTGCCCCTGCACTCATCAATGGCAATCTGGTACAGGCGTTCATCGACGGAATACGTGACTTGGAAGTTAGAGCCGCTGTAAGACTTGGGCATCATGAGACACTGAAGGACGCCTTGGCCCATGCCTTGGAAGTAGAGGCAGTGAGGCAAGACCATCGAACACACCGTATCAGGGAGGTTGTGGCATCAACTGTACGCGATCGTCCGCAAGGGTATAGCCCTAGGTGTTACACTTGTGGAGAAAGGGGTCATCTTCGGTCAAGCTGTCCAAAGCGAAGCACACTGAGAGAAAATCAATCCCAGCAAGATAGGGCGACTGATACGACTGCCCAGCAACAGCAGGGAAACGAGTAAACGCCAGGACTGAGGGGCGGGTGCTGGCTGGTATTGAAAGAGCCCCGAGGATCTCGATCTCACAGGCCCATGACGGAAACAGCCTGATCATCAAAGGCGAAGTCAACGGAAAACCATGCAAATTGACGTTGGATACTGGAGCTTCTCACACGGTCGTCAATTCTCATCTAGCAAGTCGGTTCCTTGGGGACTTCTTCAATAACCACGACCGTATACAATTACTGACAGCTACCGGTCAGCACATAATCGTCCGAGGCAGAAAGGAGGTAGAGTTAAAATTAGGTAACAAATTCTATCGGCATAATGTCATCGTGGCCGACATAGTGGACGATTGCATCCTGGGATTAGACTTCATGCGGAAACATCGTTGTGAGATCGACGTTGATCAAGGAGTATTGAAGTGTGGTACAGAGGAAATCTTCATGGAAGGTGCACCATCAGGAAAAGTTTTCCGCCTGAAATTTGACGTGTCAACACTTTTAGAAAACTGCGATTTAACGGAAGTAGAAATGGATAAAGCTAAGAAGATGTTACTTCAGTACGCCGACTCTTTCTCTACAAATGATGCTGACATAGGAAGAACAGGACTGGTTCAGCACAAAATTAATACTGGCAACGAGTTACCAATCCGTCAACGACCAAGAAGACTGCCGGTTGCACGTGAAAAGGAAGTGGAAATGATGATTGAGGGCATGGTAAAGGATGGTGTTATAGAGCCTTCATCGAGTCCATGGTGTTCTCCTGTGGTCCTGGTGAAGAAAAAGGACGGCAACACACGCTTTTGTGTGGACTATCGACGATTGAACGATGTCACGAAAAAGGACAGTTACCCACTGCCTAGGATCGACGACACATTGGATACACTGAGTGGAATGAGGTGGTTCACCACGCTAGACCTGAAAAGTGGCTACTGGCAAGTGGAAATAGACCCTAAGGATAAGGAGAAAACTGCATTCTCAACAGGAAAGGGGCTATGGCAGTTTAAAGTTATGCCATTCGGATTGTGCAATGCTCCTGCGACATTTGAAAGGCTAATGGAGCAAGTACTTGCTGGATTGATCGGAGACGCATGTCTTGTCTATTTAGATGACATCATTATCGTGGGCCGTACATTTGAAGATCATCTTCAAAACCTCAATCGAGTGTTGTCAAAAATCCGGACGGCAAATCTTAAGTTAAGTCCGAAAAAGTGCTCATTTTTCAGACGACAAGTAAACTTTTTAGGACACATAGTTTCGGAGGAAGGTGTCCAGACAGATCCGGAGAAAATCGTCGCCGTCAAGGATTGGCCAGTTCCGAAAGACAAGACGCAGTTCAGAGCATTTCTGGGTTTGTGCTCCTACTATCGACGGTTTGTCAAAAATTTTGCTGACATTGCAAAACCTCTACACAAACTCACTGAGGAAAAGCAGCAATTCTGTTGGGACGAGAACTGTAACATCGCATTTCAGGAATTAAAGAAACGTCTGTGCAATACACCTATTCTGGGATATCCTGACACTGAAAATGACTTCATAGTTGACACAGACGCAAGTAATACTGGAATTGGAGGCGTGTTGTCTCAACGGAAAGGAAACCAAGAAGTTGTTATAGCTTACTACAGCAAATCTTTATCCAAACCGGAAAGAAATTACTGCGTTACGAGACGGGAGCTACTCGCCGTAGTAAGGACATTGCAGCACTTCAGTAAATATTTGCTTGGACGGAAATTCCAATTGCGAACTGACCATGCTGCATTAAAGTGGTTATTGCAATTCAAGAATCCAGAAGGACAAGTGGCAAGATGGATCGAACTACTACAAGAGTTTGACTTCGTTACTGAACATCGTAGTGGGAGAACTCATGGTAACGCAGATGCACTGTCTAGAAGACCTTGCCCAGAAGATTGTAAGCACTGTACCAAGCAAGAGACTAAGGAGGCAGTGCCCGTGAGGATGCTAAGAATGGATCTCAGCAATGAATGGAAGGAAACCCTACAGCTTGCTCAGCAAAATGACACGGACCTCAAACCGATCTTTGAGTGGATTAAAGCTGGTGCTCCGAAGCCCAAGTGGAGTGATGTTGCGGCGTTAAGTTCCATCACAAAGAGTTATTGGGCACAATGGAACAGCTTGGTTATCCAGGATGAAGTCTTGTGCCGTAAATGGGAAAACGCTCGAGGAGACAACTGTCATCTACAAATTGTTGTCCCCAAAGCCAAAGTACCTGATGTTTTACGGCTCTACCATGATGGATGTTCAGGAGGACATATGGGGGTAAAAAGAACTCTACTGAAGATACGAGAGCGGTTTTACTGGATTCACTGTCGAGAGGATGTTGAGGACTGGTGCCGCAAATGTACCAGTTGTGCGGCTGTGAAAGGACCCCAGACACGCAGCAGAGGTGCTTTACAATTATACAACGTGGGAGCCCCCTGGGAACGGATAGCACTAGACGTTGCAGGACCATTTCCGGAAAGTGAAAACGGAAACAAGTACTTCATGGTTGTCATGGATTACTTCACAAAGTGGCCAGAAGTCTTCGCCATTCCCAACCAAGAAGCAACAACAGTCGCAGATAAATTGGTTCAGGAAGTCTTCTGTCGTTTTGGAGTACCCTTGGAAATTCACAGCGACCAAGGGAGGAATTTTGAATCACAAGTTTTCCAGGAGACTTGTCGACTGATGGGTACTCACAAGACCAGAACCACTTCTTACCATCCGCAATCTGATGGAATGGTAGAACGTTTCAACCAAACGTTGGAGAGATATCTGGCAAAAGTTGTGGAAAGCAGGCAAAGGGATTGGGACAAGCACATACAGCCATTTCTTCTGTCCTACCGTAGTGCAGTTCACGAAAGTACGACTGTGACACCAGCCTTCGCGAACTTTGGAAGGGAATTACGGTTGCCTGCAGATTTAATCACCGGAACCCCCCCTGATGCCCCACGCAGTGTAACCGATTATGCGAATGAGTTGCGTAACAAGTTGAACGATCTATATGAGCATATCAGACAATCCGGCCAACAAATGTCTGATAAGATGAAGACCCGATACGATCGGAAGGCAAACCATAGAGGTTTTGACGAGGGTTCACTGGTGTGGTTGCATAACCCAGTGCGCAGCAAAGGGAAGTCTCCCAAATTGCAAGCAAAATGGGATGGACCATACCGAATCGTGACCAGGATCAACGATGTTACCTACCGAATACAGAAGGGTCCACGAAGTGCGCCTAAGATAGTCCATGTAGACCGATTGGCGCGATACTACGGGACTAATGATGCTCGGGACGAGCATGTCTAAGGAGGGGGCAGTGTTACGTCGACCGTATTACACTGGAACGTTCGAGAATGTGGTCGAAGTTTCCAGAAGTTTCCACTAGGTTCGAGAACATTCCATTGTGGTACTGTGTAGAAGTTCATAGATGTTTCTAGAATATTCCACTATAAGATAGTTCGACAATGTTCTGGAAACTTCCATGACCGTATAAATAGGCCGGACGGCGGGCGAGTGAGTCAGTCTGATTTCGACTACGGATGCGAACGGATGCGAATACAAGCGATTGCGAAGAGAATAGTGATTATTAGCGAATTAGTGTTTGTGTTTATAAGTTGTTGAGTTAATAAAGGATATTTGGTTAATTAATTGGTGTAAAATAATTTATCCCATACCCAGCTCGTAACAATATACTCGTATATTTGGAATTATTTATGTAGGTTTATATGTTTAGTGCACTGGATCCTACCCTCAAATGTGATCTTTCTCTATCACTCAAAGGTTTGCTGGGAGAAAACTCAACATTGAGTTAAGCTCGCCTTTGTACATGCATTGTGTAACCAATAAATACTATGTGAAATTTTTGGTGTACAATAAAGAATTAAGAATTAAGAATCATTTTATATATTATAAGGTACGCGATTTCTCCGCCACTTGTAAATAGATTTTGATGGTTCTTTTTTTGTTTGGTAGGTCATACTGGTGGTCCCATATAATTTTATCGAAGTTGATTCAGCTCACACACAGATGACGTTTTGGTTGTCTCCAAATGTTCAAATTCCATGTTATTGGGTTATGCATTCGGGTATAAATTTTTACAACAACTAAAAAGTGAAAATAAAAAAAAACTTTTTTACAAAATAATACAACCGACTTCTAAAAATTGCAAAATAACTTTAATTTCGGAATTCGGTGTCAAATAACGAAGAAACATAATACAAACATCGACTGTCGAAATTAAAGTTATTTTGCAACTTCTATAAGTCGGTTGTATTTTTTGTAAAAAAGGTTTTTTTTTTATTTACAAGCTTCTTGTAATGTGGTAATGGTACTGGGGGTACTGGGCGTAGGACGACGCGAGACGATCTCCGGCCACTGTAGACCCGGGCCTGCAGACGGCGAGCAGTGGGTAGCTCGCCATCCGATCAGCACCAGGCCCGTGAGTCGACGGCGCGTAGTGTTCCACGCGCGCCTCAAAGAGATTAGTGTCAGCCACCACTGACGGGGCCCATCGTGGTCGGTGCCTGCATGCCAAGGGGTAGCGGATAAATTCTGAAAATGAGTTACCGCACCCCTCAGCACTCAGGCAAGGAACGAACAGGGGTGGGTTTTAGTCAGTAAGAGTCAGACACCCAGTGCGGGAGAAGTCATTGGATGATTTCCTACCCCACCAAAAAAAAAAAAAGCTTTTTGTAATGTTTGTTTGTTCGGGACATATCTTGCAAGCTAAATTAGATCGACTCCAGCAGTGGACTGCGATAGGCTGAGTTGATTGATTGATTGAATGTTTTATTAATTTTATAGTACATGCATCGTTGACAATCCTATAAATAAATAAAATTAAACCAATGATTTCAATAAACAACAAATACAAACACCGACTTCCGAAATTTAAGTTATTTTTTAATTTTATGTGTATTTTCTTTTTTGGAAGTCTGTTGTTTTTTTTTTAAAAAGTTTTTATTTTTTAAATCATGTTAAAATTTATTAGAATCCTGGTAACACTATTCTTGTTGCTTCTATTATGTGAGAATACTGTTAATAAAAGCAATTAATTATCCGCTTTAGGTCATAGGCCTCTTGGTTTGCTTGCCCAATCTGCCTAGCCGTTTCCCAACTATTTTGGGGTCGGCTTCCAGTCTAACCGGATGCAGCTGAATACCAGTATTTTACATAGAGCGACTGCCTATTTGACCTCCGCAACCCAGGTACTGGGTAATACGATACCCCTTGGCAAGACTGGTTGTCAGACTTTCGGGCTTCTGACGACCCGTAACGACTGTCAAAGATCGACAAATGACCGCCGGGACCAACAGCTTAACGTGCTTTCCGAGGCACGGAGGAGTCTCGGGATGTTAAGATGGTCACCCATCCATGGACCAACCCTGGCAAGCGTAGCTTAACGTAATGGATCGACCGGTACGGCCATTATTACTTGCTTATAGCTTATTTAAAGACACCAAAGTGGTCACAATCTGCTCAGAGTAAAATTTCTGTTTACCAATTCAAACATGAAAATTATTTAAAGAAGTTTCTTCGAGCCTAAAAACGTCAGATTGAAGAAGACGACTATGAAAATAAAGCAGATATTTCAGACGCTTCTCCTCTTGTATTTTTTCTCGTCAAATAAATTACTTAGTTATATATTCAAGGAAGATATCTCAAAGGACGGCCCTTTAATCATTGCGAGTGTTACTTCTGATTTTTACGCACAGGGAATAACTCAGAAGTTAAACTTAGTAAAAAAGTTGTCAACAAAATCAAGACGGTTAAAAAATATGATGATTTAAAAAAAAAACTAAAAGACTTATTTTCTATTTTTTTAATTTTTTGCTCACCGTGGTATCAAATATGAATGAATAATACATTTTTAGGCAAAACTGGACATCCATTTTTAGAGTTCCGTACCCGAAGGGTCTACACTTTAGAGATATCGTATCGTATTATAATCACACGCGCAGATATAGCGCGCTACTACCCAGAAGTACTGCCATAGATTTTGTCACAGATGTGCTAATCCGCGTAAAATGGCCGCACAGTCAAGAGAATAAATCATGGGAATGCATAAAAATAACTTGTCCGCCATCTTTAGGAGTCCATCATATTGAATTTCAAATGACGTCGATTTCACTAAGCTAACCATGGTCATCCAATTATCACATATAAGCCAAAATTTCAGTTCATCCGGAAACCGGGAAGTGGCTCAAAATGTAACTTCTAAGATTTTTTTACATGCTTTCATGTGAAGCTAATAAGAGTGTTAAAAATTAAGAATATCAATCGTTAACAGCATTTTCTTAACAGCTGAAATTGGTCGAAATGAGAATGCTGAACTTGTGTCGCCCCAACAACCGATTCTGTGCGTCTCGCATCCATCGGCTACACGCGACCCTCACCAGGTCACCGGTCCACTTTGTGGAAGGCCTTCCAACGCTGCGAATTTTTTGCCCCACTGCCATCTGTTCTGCGAGCAATGTTTGTGAGAAACTGGTTTTGGTTAATTGCATGGTTTGATCGATCGAGCTGATAAAAGGTGATATTTAAGAATGATGCTGTGCTGTGACGTTATTGGTTCTGCCGGTGTAAAATAAATAATCAATCTGTATATCAACAAAAAGTCAATGAAGGGTTGCTCAGGTACTCAATGAGTCATCTAATTACTGTTAAACATTAATTTTATGACTGTTTGAGTGTGTCGACGCCAATTCCAGATTCTGACAGGGTCATAAAATAGTAAGTCACTGAAGTGTTCGAAAGAGTCATCGTAGTCGTGGAACGGAAAGGGTTACCGAAGGTTTTATCAGTAAGAGTCTTAGGCAGCGGGCACGAAGTCTGCGGCCGGGCGGGGCGGCGGCAGCGGCGGCGCGGGGAGCAGCGCGACGACGCAGACCCGAAGCCAGCGGGCAGATCGCGCGGCGCTAGAGCGGAGCGTAGTGTTGTGTTATGAGAAATTAATGTCTTTGTTCTCAAACAAGAATTAATTAAATAATTTGATCCACCACGTCGGTGGGTATTTTGAAACATCAGTCGTTAAAAAGCCAAAAAATAAAATACACAACACTACGACAATGCAGACGCGCGGGCACCGCTAGACAGGCGCGCATCGCTTGTACTTACGCCGCTCCCTGCGCCGCCGCCGCGCCGCCGCTGCCTTCGTGACCAGTCCTATATAAATCTATGCATTGGAACGCGCCGCTTCCGCCCCGCAGGCCGCTGAGTTCGTGCTTTCCTGCACCACCCAGAACGGCAGAAGTCATATGAGGATTTCCCACCGTCAAAAAAGGGGTCATAATTTTATGATCCTTTTTGCCTCGTTTTCAGAATTGATCTTCTGCTTTCCCTACCAAATAGTGATCGAATTCAAATCCCGAAAAGGCGAAAATATTTACCTAATTTGCTTCATAAATTATTTATCTGTGTCATTTGAGGATGCAAGTAAGTATCCAAGTATTTTCTTTGGAAAAATTCAATTTATAAGTTATTTAGGGTTTGTTCGGTTTCGCGTTCTCTTTGACACCATAATCAGGGCAATCAGACGGGAAAATCTACGAATGTCTGAGGAATGGAAAATAGGTCGTCTGGTAGATTGCTCTTGTTTATATTTTAGTGGCTCGTTTTCCTCTCTCGTTTTGGAGGTATGAGTTGCACGGAATTGCTTAGCTGAAGTTTTGACATTTGTGGAGGATCTTTTAGTTTATTGATTTATTTATGCACACACAAAAACACTTACAGAGAAAAACGAACAAATACAGATAGAAGAGCACAAAGGTGCTGCTTATTTCAAAAGAAATTTCTTCCAGCAGACCTGCGACTGGAAAGTTGGTTGAGAAATGTAGACACAGTGTGTATAAATAGATATAGAAACATAAAATAGACTAGAATACATAAATAATTTAGTTAGTTAAATTTAGTTATTTGGGAAGCCAAGAAAAGGGCATACGACTAAAAAATCTATTTAGTCCGTCAGTTGGATAACTATAGTCTATTTGGACACATGTTTTTATTGTTACTTAAACAAAAAAATTGTGCGTTGAAATTTCGCGTGACCTCACGCCTACATAAATAATGTAGGTACCACTTTTTATTTACAAGTGACGTAACAAGCCCCCACTCCTGAACTTTGATGCGTTTTATCTTTGTTATTTTTTATTGATTTGGTAAAGCAAAAAATAAGTGTCATAGATTCTTTGATACGAGTAATATAACGTCAATTAATCCTGCTAGCCTTTTCCCAACTATCTTGGGGTCGGCTTCCAGTCTAACCGGATGCAGCTGAATACCAGTATTTTACATGGAACGACTGCCTATCTGACCTGCACAACCCAGTTACTGGGTAATACGATACCCCTTGGTAAGACTGGTTGTCAGAATTTCGGGATTCTGACGACCCGTAACTACTATCAAAGATCCACGATTGACAGCCGGGACCAACAGCTTAACGTGCTTTCCGAGGCACGGAAGAATCTCGGTATGTAAAGATGGTCACCCATCTATGGACCAACTCCGGCTAGCGTAGCTTAACCTAATGGATCGACCCGTGCGGCTGTTATTACTTTAGCCACGAGCTCCTCTTAGCCATGATAATCTTACGTACGGACTAAATAAAATTATTATTATTGTACCCACGAATCATTCCTATCAGAAAGTCGAATTAATTATTTATAGTACCAAAAATAGAGTACAGTTACTTCGGTGTTCATTTAATTAATATTGGTTTATAGTTATTTCATCCTAATCACGGATCATTAACACTATGTGTGAAAGAAAATAGACTTATCTGTTATGGACACTGACATAGGTTATCGTCGGACGATGGGCCGAAAAGTTCTTGAGTAGTGACCACGTACTGGAAGACGCAGCGTTGGAAGACCTTCATCAAGGTGGACCGATGACCTGGTGATGTTCGCGGGTAGCCGATAGATGCGAGACGTATAGGACCGGTCATTGTGGCGACGCTTGGGGGAGGCCTATGTCCAGCAGTGGACGTCTTTCGGCTGAAATGATTTCGGCAGTATGAGTATTGAGCCCTGTCTATCTGTTTATCTATCTGGAACTATGGTTTCTTCACTCAGTCCATAGCTGCCTTAAGAGCGGTGTGGGGTCCTGCCATATATGCCGCTTCTCTTTTCCTGCAGACCAGATCGCGTCGTCCAGGACCTAAATAAAACTTGCAAAAGAGTTGCTTAGATCGCTACTTACAAGTCAGACTAAATAAAAGTCATCACCAGAATTAGACAGGCACTCAAATTAAACCAACACAAATTCAACTCCACGCATTCGACAAACGCATTACAAGATACACAAAATTTAATTACAAATTAGCCGCTCTATTACCCGGAATAAAACCCGCTTTAGAAGCGAAAGGTCGCTTAAAACTCCGCACAGAAATATTTTCTTGGAACAACGTAGAATAAAACGTACCACGGAAAGTAAAAGAGTAAAAAATATAGCTGTGGCCGCTACAAATTCTTTTTAAAATGGCGTATAGTGAGCGAAATATGAAGGAATAAAGTTGTGGACTCAATGGAGGAGTAACGTTAATAGCATAGGGTGTGGGTAGGAATAAAGGCTATATTGCATGGTATGTGTGTTAGGGAATTTTGTAAGATAGATTCTATTTTTGGTGTGAGTTACTACTTGTACATCGACTCGAGACTTTTAGCAATTTATCGAATAAATGTATAGTAGTTTGATTTCTAATAAAAAATATTAGAAATCAAACTACTATACATTTATTCGATAAATTGCTAACCTGCTTTGCTGTTTGGGGTTTTCGGTTAGATTCCCAGATAGGGAAAATTTGAGTTATTCTATCAGGAATTTCTCAGTTACAACCAGGAGTTTTTACGTTGTAGGCAGGGAAAGAGGCTATATTGCAGATTGTGAGTTAGGGAATTTTGCAAAAGATATGTTTTATTTTTCTCGTGAGTTACTCTCTTAACAGGTTGACAATATTTACGTCAGGTTTAGTTGGTATCGTAATTGCTTGTGTGGCAGCTAAAGGATCGATTTCACCAATTCTAAACGCCCTATTTTCGACGTTTAAGCTCGCTTAAACGCGTTTAGCCGCTGTCATAAAGCTGAAGAGTTTGTTTGTTTTTTTGGTTGAATGCGCTAATCCTGGATCGAATTGAAAAAAATTTTTTGTGTTGAATAGTCCATTTATCGCAAAAGGCTATAGGCGATATAACATCACGCTGCGACCAACAGGGAAAAAAATCCTTTTGAGAGCTTCAGCTGCGTGCGCTGCGTAAACGGTTAAAGTTACGCAAAAAATATGTATGACGGAATTGTTCTCCTTTTAAAGATCTAAAAAAAAGTCCGCGACTGTATTTGTCTATTTTTTAGGTTAACTCACTATAATCTTTTTCATGGTTTTTATATTATACGCTAAGCTTAGTTCAGTAAAACTTAGTTTGTAGAGCAAATGGTGAAATCGGCCCTAACCGTGAGGTTCTGGATTTGATTGCCAGGTCGCAAAAGTTTTTTTTTAATTTTTTTAATAGTGGCAGAAGTTGAGGTAATTCCATCAGGATTTTTTTCAGTGGAAAAATTGGACCCAGAAGTTCACCAGTCACCAATTGGGAGAAGACTCGCCCCTATTGTACTTTTTAGATTTAAACACAACGGGTGAAAATGTTTCCGAAATAAAAAACTTTTTATTCGTAGTTTTTCAAACTTTAAAATGTTTATAATGGTCTTACTGACAATACGTACTTACGAATTGATATTCATTTCTCGGAACTCACAATGCAATTTTGAAGTTTACCACTACCTAGGAACTAACATCCATGTATGAATGAATGAATGAAACCTCGTATGAATGAGATATAATGACTGTATTTCCTCGTCCACAGATTAAAAAGGACCGAATGAAAACAATTGAAGTTCTCATTATGATGCGAGGGCCGTTGAGACTGACGATCGTATTCATTTTGTTTTTTCACAATTGTTGGGCAGTTATTAATTAGAAACATTTTTGTTTCTTTCATAAATCTGAGGCAAAAGCATTTACTACGTGAGATTTTGTGGATTCGAAATGTATGTTTATCACCATCATCATCATCACTTCAGCCGAAAGACGTCCACTGCTGGACATGCTCGTAGGCCTTCCTTAATTGTCGCCACAACGATTCTTCCTGTGCTTATCACATCCATCAGATTCCCACGACCCTCACCAGGGAATCGGTGCACCTCGCGGGAGGACTTCCAAAACTGCGTCTTCCGGTACGTGGTTGTCACTCCAGAACTTTTCGGCCCCATCGACGACCTGTTCTGCGAGCAATGTGCCCTCCCCACTGCCTCTTAAGTTTCGCCATTCCTTGGGCTATGTCGGTAACCTTGGTACCTTGTGTAGGAGTAGGAAAGAAATATTCAGGAAGCACAAGAACTGTCGTTGTACCGATACTTGGATTAGGCGTTAATCAGCGGTGGAGTAAGTCATATTTAGGAGTTATGATGATAACTTTAGAAATATCCATGGGTTAAAAAGGTTAATCTAAGGTTTATGATTTAAAATATTAAAGGGGACAACAGATATAGCGTAGAACTTGAGTTGATTTTATACAAATAACTTTTAAATAATGAACCAAGACCTACCAAGTCAATCTTTTTAGTTTCTATAAAGCACGTTTCAGTCATTCTAACACCTAAATACCGACTCTTCCGAATCTTAATAAAGAACCCTACAATTTTCTCCCAATATTCTTCAATTTATTAAATACCTCAAATTGTTTGCAAAAGATTTAGTAATTTTCTACAACATATGCCTGTGTCTTTCTTTCACGCATATTTGAGTGCGTCGGAACAGGATGGATACTGAATTGAACTGCATGTAACCAGAATATTCTGGTATATCGTAGCCATGATCGTACCATGACCGTTGTTTTTATCAGTCGGGTTTTTTGAAATTTTCATTGAGCTAGCTTGTTAGTCGATTTTTTCCCAAATCCATATCGATAAAAAAGCACAACACTAGTAAACATGGCTGATGAAATTCGGAGATAATAAAAGGGCATTTGTGTCGCGACGTTTGGCGCCGCTAGCCATAACGTCAGATAGCAAAATAAACACTGGTAAGGAATGCTGAAGAATATTTTGTGTGTTCAAGAGTTTTGGCTTTAGATAGGTTTATCATATTTTTATTGGTTTTTACTGACCGTTTGTAGTATCTGGAGATTTTCTTTTGATACTGATGTTCAGTTGTTTTCTTTGGTATACATTTACATAGTATGTTCAGTCGTTAAACTTTTCCCTACACTACGAATTACTCTCGTGGCTAAAGTAATAACAGCCGCTCGGGTGGATCCATCAGGTTATGCTACGCTTGCCGGGGTCGGTCCACGGATGGCTGACCATCTTTACATACCGATACTCCTCCGTGCCTCGGAAAGCACGTTAAGCCGTTGGTTCCGGCTGTCAATCATAGATATTTGACAGTCGTTACAGGTCGTCAGAAGCCCGAAAGTCTGACAAGCAGTCTTACCAAGAAGTATCGTATTACCCAGTAACTGGGTTGTGGGGGTCAGATAGGCAGTCGTTCCATGTAAAATACTGGTATTCAGCTGCATCTGGTTAGACTGGAAGCCAACCCCAAGATAGTTAGGAAAAGATTAGGCAGATTGTGTAGTCGTTAACGTAAGCGAGACTGCTGATCATGGGTTCGATCCCAAGGTCGGGTGAAAAGTGTTATTGGGTTTTTCCATTAGGATTTTCTCAGTAGCAGCCCGGAGTTGATAGTGGTGGAGTTGGTGGTGTGATACTTCCGTGCCTCAGAAACCACGTAAAGGCGTTGGTCCGGTGACTCCTGTGACTTATCTCTCTCCGGTCGTCTCGGATTGCCGTTCCATTGTACCAGTGCTAGAGCACACATTCGTGCACTGTGTACTTGGTCAATCTCCGTACGAGATTGGCCATCGTTGTCGAAATTCGGTGGTCGTGCGTTCGTCGTGTTCGATTATTTATGACCAACAGCACGCAAAATTATGTCGATAAACGCGATGAGGAAATTAAGTATTAACAATTAATTACTATTAGCAGTGGCCTCTTGTAATGACTCTGGACAGTGATAGACAGATTCATTTTCTTTAAATAAAATTGAGGTACGCAGAGATTTCTCATATATTACTAACTAGCACATCGTCCGCGATTTCGTCCGCGTGGATTTTAAAAATGTATAGCCTATGACATTCACATAGAACGTGGCTTGCTATTGGTAAAATAATTTGCAAAACTCGGTTCAGTAGATCCAGAGATTACCCCCTACCACCTCACAAACTCACAATGTTTACCTCTTTATAATATTGGTATAGACAAATCGGCGGTAGTTTATAAAATAGGTCGTAGGTTAAGGTATTTTAATTAAACTCATACTCTATTATTCAACCCGAAACAGCTATAACAAATCGCTACTTTGTTCTCCAACAATTTAAAACTAACTTGTTTCATAAATTCAAAAATTTTAGCAACCACAACACAAATCACGGTTATTAAAACTGTTTTAACAGTTATTAAAATGTCCCGAATACGGTGTCGTTTTAACACGAAAAAGCCGCTGACCAGAAATATATGGGATGAATAATGTGACATAGAGTCTTCAATCTGTAGGACATTCCAACTGTGCACATTTTAGATGATTTGTCAGTTTTTTTCCACAGAGCACAGAATTGCCGCAACCACCTTTTTACAGTGGCATCACATTAGAGACCGAGATTTTTATTTTTTAAATAGGTAATAAACACTTTTATTAGTTTAAATAGTTATAAATAAATATAAATTTATATAAGACTATATTACTTAGTAATATGAAGTAATATGAATATATGCATTCAAATAGTAAAATAATACTGTAAAGTACTTAAACTTAATATTAAAAAAAAATGTAACAATAACATAGAATAAAAGAGAACAAATGCATGCATAGATTGTAAGGAATGTAAATTTACAGGAAATAAAAGGCTTTTTACTTTTATTTATTTATAGTAACACTTTGACTCATCAATATTTTTGTCAGTTTAAGCTAGATGAGGCCGATGTTTTCTAGCTGACTACCGTGAGAAGAAACACGGAAAAAACTCTGAGGTTAAAGTATCTTTTGAAGTCCATAAAATCCGTACTCATCATCATCATCATCATCGTATCAGCCGAAATACGTCCACTGCTGGAGATAGGCGTGTTAAGCACAATCCATACTGGTTAAATAGTATTCGTTCCCGGGCAATTTGTGCCGAGCACAATGTTCAGCTTTCATAGCCAAAGTCAGGGAATTGTTCAAGGTAACACCAATTGATGAAAGGTCCAAGAAAGCAGACTACGTTAGGTTAGACATATCTGAGACGTGGAGATGAAGACAACTGACCGAGATGAAGGGGACGACCGCCAGCCAATTGGTGGTCAAGCATGCACAAAAAGTTCCAGAAAGAGAACGTGAGCACTTAGGCAACCCAGAACGGAGCTCTCTGACGCAGACGTACAAGGGAACCTGACCCCAGCTAAAGTGGGAAGGGGTTTGGACAAAAAAGAAGATAGCCGCAGTCTTAGACTATGCAAGGTTATGGACGGAACGTAATTGGACATTAAATGAAGCAGGATTGTTAAAATGAGTGAGTGACCTTGACGAACATAACGATGACGTATCGGCTTCTCATTTTGTCTATGTGAGCTTATTTCGCGTGTACAGATACCAGCCGGCTTCTCATTCTGGTACTTCAGATTGCTGGATTTTGACACTCCATCTATAACCTTTCATAGTCTAAGACCGCATCTATGACATTCGTTGACACTTACTGATATGTTTAGATTGTATAGAAAGTTTAGACATTACTGTCTTTAGCAGTGACCGCTTTGGCGTTTCTGTGATCTGTAGTTTTCTCACTTTCCCTACCCGAGTAGGGAAACAGGATATATTGAAAATTTCCGCCTTTGAGATAATATATCGGGTCTCGATGCCACTTTTGTCTTTTACGGGGTAAAAGGAATGGCGAGGGGATTTTGATTTAGGTGGCTTTTAATGCCATTTATCTTGGTAAAGTGGGTTAGCGTGTAAACTAGGCCGCGGAAGGCGGTGAGGACAAATGTATGACATGTTATGTAGGCTGATACTTTAGCGAGATGTAAAGCTTGTTTGCATTGTTTTTTTTTAAGTTAAATGGTACTGATTTAATAGTTAACAAGTATGGGCCTAGATTTGAGCCACTGATCGAGAAGAATACCTTTTTTGTGGGGATGTGAAATCATCCCATGACTTCTCCCGCTCTGAGTGGAGCGGGAGGGCGTGTCAGACTTTTACTGACGAAAACCCACCCCTGTTCCCACAGTTGCCTGAGTGTCCAGGGGCGTGGTAACTCTGTTTCCAATTTATCCACTACCCCTGGGCAGGTATCGGCCATGACGGGGTCCGTCAGGTGTTGCTGACATCTCTTTGAGGCGCGCTTGGAACACTACGCGCCATCGACTCTCGGGCCTGTTGCTGATCGGACGGCAAGTTACCCATTAGTCGCCGTCCGCAGGCTCGGGTCTACGGTGACTGGAGATCGTCTAGCGACCCCCAACACGCAGAGCGTCTCCTGCGGCGTATGCAGCTGAGGTGAAAGCGACTCGGTTGAGTCTCTCTCACCCGTTCCACCTCCTCCTTCGCGAGCATTAAGTATTGCTTCGTAGAAGGAGGAGACTGCTTCCGATTCCTTCTCGCTCCGTACCATGGCCTGGACCAGAGCCGGACACGAGAGGTCGCTGCCACCGTTCGAAATAAGATATTTTATCTAAAGCACCATAAAATTTAGCTAGCAGTATGAAGATATTGATAGACAGGTACAGTTTGGCTGGGGTTACCTTGTTAGTTAATTGATATCCATAAAGAAATATCCTCAAAAAACCAAAATATCCCGTCGCCCCACAAATAAATCCGAACATAGTTAGCGAGAACAGTGAGTGTTGAGCAAACTCGCGCCATAATTTAGTTGCTCTGTTTAGTTTACAACACATTTTTTGTTCACAGTTTTAATGGAAAACGCGAGCTAATGGCATTTCTGACTCACTCGTATATTTTCTTTCTTTACTTATTTGTCTTTGGTTTTTTGTGAATGTTGTCGCGCGCTAGGTTACTCATGTATTTTTTTTAGAGGCAAAATGAGACTACATTAATTTATTTTCTGAATGAAGGCTACGTAATATTATTTTCAATGAAACAGACGGCACGGTTGGCGCAGGGTTCGACCGCTGCATTGCTTATCACAGGTTCGATTCCCGCACGGAACAAATATTTGTATTTCCTACAGATACGAGTAGATGTGTTTCCGAGTCTAGGTGTTTTATGTTTGTAAGCTTACATGTTTGTAAACGAATCTATGATACAGGAGTAATTCCTAGCTTACCGTAAGTAAGCAAACACCATTAGTTTATGGAAAATCATGTAAAATTGGAAAAAAAATATACATTATATTTTGAAAAAAAAAATCAAATACATTGTAAATATATATATCAAAGAATGAGATAAACATGTGTTTGAAATGATCTATTCATAATATATCAGGAGTTTACACTCCCACATGATTTACTTATTACAAATTATCCGGTAAATATACCTGACGTATGTTTCTTTTGTTCTTTAATTTTTTATTCAAGTAAGTTATGTAATATTTTTAAGTTTAGAATCATTTCAATCATTTAGTCAAAATCTATGTAAGTAACGAAATAAAAGAAATATTGAAAGTAGTAAAATAAAGGCTTTTGACGTGACAACGTCTTATAAATTGGTTTGCCGGGTGACACTTCAAGAAACTGCGTTACGCTCCGCTCACGTTATGCGCTCACAATGAGAGCGAGTGAGAGGCACGCGTCCCTTCCACTCAGGCATGGTTAGCCCGCCTAAGAGCGAGAGAGACAGACATAAAAAGTGAAAGGCACGCGTCCCTTCCACTCGAGCACAGTTAGCCCGCCTAAGAGCGAGAGAGACAGAGCGAGAGAGAGAGAGTGAGAGAGATAGGCATACACACCGGTTCATGTCTTGCGCTTCTATTTCGCTTAGGCGCCTGCATACAAGTTTACACGTTGCCAGTTAATTGTAAAACGATTGTGTAGTGATAATGTGAAGGTAGTTTCGTCCATCGCAACAATTCAAACAGCAAAGGTAAATAATTTCAGACTGATAATATAACATGATGAAATAAATGACTAAGACATAAGTGAATAGGTTATGTTGTAGTAATCACAATGTTGTGGTAGTTTTCAATCAAAAAAGTAGTATAAATCGTTTCTCAACCAATAATAATTTGTTTAACTTGAAAAAATGAGCGCGACTTGCTATGTAAAAAATTAAAATAACAATGTTTAACCTCCAACCTGTCAAATCGAAACTTTCAAACATTCAAACCGAGACGACTAATCACTGCGCAAGGTCGTAAGCGCGCGATTTACAAATTCAAAGATCAAATGTGAATTTTCATTGTACGAAAATGTATTGCAAGTTATTGTATGTATATTTGTATATAAATACGTATGTATGTGTAAAGGTAAAAATAAAATTTTGTTAATATGAAATTCAGTGCGAGATTCTTTGTATAAATTAATGTTTTAAATATAATTCTTTGTATAAATAAATGTTTTAAATTGTTACTATTATTTCATCCTTCTTCCTACTATACGAATGAATATTCACATTAAAATTATTTTACCACTCAAAGTCGTTGTCACGTAAAACTTTCGCCCGTATACCGACTTTACAGGCAACCAATTTTTTTTTATTTTATTTCTATTTATGTATCTTTTGACGTGAGAAGATGCTCGCAAAAAAGACGGCTGGAAAGCCCGCAAAAAACTTTTTTACAAAAAAATAGAACAGACTTCCAAAAAAGTGCAAAATAACTTTAATTTAGGTGAGGTCATTCTCAAGGTTGACATTAAGAACGCTTTCAACTCTGTCAACAGGGACACTTTGTTGGCCGAGGCAAAAAAAGAACTACCCGAAATTTTCGGTTTTATTTGGCAATGTTACAGGCACCCTTCTAAATTATTATATAAAGAACAGCTTTTAGAATCTGCAGTTGGATGCCAGCAAGGTGACCCTCTCGGGCCAGTCATTTTCAGTTTGGCTATTCATCCAGTCATTCAACAACTAAATTCAAAATTTAACGTATGGTATTTGGATGATGGAACATTAGGAGGTGACGTCGATACCGTATTAAAAGACTTTCAATTCCTGAAGACTCATTTTCAATCCATCGGACTTGACCTTAACCACTCGAAGTGTGAAATTTTTCTTTGTGACAATACCGAAAGACAATCGACCCTTCATAAATTCAATACAATTGCACCAGAAATCAAAATTTTAGAAAAAAGTTCACTACACCTCCTAGGTTCCCCTATTTTGGAAGAAAGTTTTTCTCCATTCATTGACGGAAAAATTAATCATTTTAATGATATTTCGGACAGACTCACAAAAATAAATTTACATTCGGCATTCACCCTAATTAGATATTGCTGTTTTGGACCAAATTTTATATATTTTCTCCGCTCTTCCCCTTTATGGAAGCATTCACATCTCCTGGACAAAATTGATGAAATCATTCGATGCACTCTTACAACCATTTTAAATGTGGCCTTGGATGACCGAGCGTGGCTGCAAACCACACTACCTATTCGTTTTGGTGGGCTCGGCATCCGCAAAATTTCTAGTATAAGCCTACCGGCGTTCCTGTCCTCGGTCCACAGCACTGAAAAGTTAACCAAAAGAATTTTGACTTCATCACTGGTTAACTGTGAAGTGCCGTGCTTGACCGACGCAATGAACACTTGGAAAATGGCTTGCCCGGACACGGCGTTGCCCGAGAACCCGTTCTCCCAGAGGCAGTGGGACGAGCCGCTCTGTAGTTTGGTACGGAATAATCTCTTAAATACGTCAACCAATACTGCTGAGCGTGCCCGCCTGCTGGCTGTGGGTGAATGGGAGTCGGGCCTCTGGCTACAGGCACTGCCGTCACCCAACATAGGTACTATGCTGAGTGACACCACCTTCCGGATCGCTACATGTCTGCGTCTGGGTGCTCCTTGCGGAGCTCCACATCGCTGCCAATGTGGTGAAGCAGTCGACCATCTCGGACACCATGGCCTATCCTGCAGTAGGAGCGCGGGACGTATGGCACGGCACGCCAGCATTAACGACATCATCCGTCGGGCTCTTGTCACCGCCGGTGTGTCAGCCGTTTTAGAACCTCATGGCCTGGCACGTGACGATGGAAAGAGGCCCGACGGGATGACAATAATGCCTTGGAAGATGGGTAGGCCTTTGGTGTGGGATGCAACATGTGTCGACACCCTTGCGCCATCTCATCTTCTTAGCACGGCGGGCTGTGCTGGGGCGGCTGCTACAGGTGCAGAAAACCTCAAACGGCGCAAATATAACAACCTTATTGGGAGTTATATGTTTGAGCCGTTTGGGGTTGAAACACTAGGGCCATGGGGTCCGAGTGCTCATCGAGTTTTCCATGACATCAGCAAACTTTTAGTCGACTCTTCACGTGACCAGAGGGCTGGCCTTTTTTTCGGCCAACGAATCAGCATTGCCATTCAACGTGGCAATGCTGCCAGCGTTCTGGGCACTTTTCCCATTGACAGCGAGGTGGACGAATTTTTTGATGCCCAATGAGCTTTACCACTACCGGATTTTTTATGCCTCTTGTACATATTTTATTTATTAAGTTATTTATTAGTTTAATTAGCTATTTTAATTAGATATTATAATAAATGTGTTATAAATAAAAAAACTTTAATTTTGGAAGTCGGTGTTTCTGGTTTTGTGTCTTCGTTTTTTGACACCGACTTCCGAAATTAAAGTTATTTTGCACTTTTTTGGAAGTCGGTTCTATTTTTTTGTAAAAAAGTTTTATTTTTCACTCTTTAGTCGTAGTTCCTCATTCAATTGTGTTAACAATACATAGACATACGATCGCAGCAAACGCGGTTGATGTGCTGTCATTTTTTGAAGAGTTCCGTTGTCTGTCTCCGAAATCATCATCAGATTTATATGAAATTTAAATGGGACCATTTCGGAATAAAACTCTTCCGAACAAAGAAGAATTTTGTAAATCTGTCTGTATATGATGGAGTTATGACCGAACATACGTAAAAAAAAAAATATATATTTAAACATCCGAATTGATATCCTCCTTCTTTTTGAAGTCGGGTCAAAATGGTCGCTAGCAGTGAAAAACGTTTTCATTCATTGCGTGGGTATTGCAATGGTACAACTTGGTGCAATACATAGACGTACTGTTACGCAAGAAGAAGATGCGAGAAGCTCAGGGCTGGTCTATACATAAGTGTCTACGTTTTGGGGAGGCCTATGTCTAGCAACGAACGTCTTTCAGTTGAAATGATGATACTGATGATGATAGACACTTGTCTCCAGTATATTTATTAAGTCTGTAAGTACTGCACATTAGCCATTTATGATCTGACACAATATTGAAAAAAAATAAAAACTATTTTTCAAAAAATACAACCGTCTTCTAATAAAAATTGCAAAATAACTTTAATTTCGGAAAACGGTGTTTATATTTTGTTTCTTTGTTATTTGACACCGACTGCCGAAATTAAAGTTATTTTGCAATTTTTATACGTCGGTTGTATTTTTTAACCGACTTCGAAAAAGGAAGAGGTTATCAATTCGGATGTTTGTATTTTTTTTTTTTTGTTATGTATGTTCGGGCATAACTCCGTCATATATTAACGGATTTGCAAAATTATTTTTTTGTTCGAAAGGGGTTTATTCCGAAATGGTCCCATTTAAATTTCAAAAAGATCCGATGATGGGTTTCGGAGACAGACAACGGAACTCTTCAAAAATTGACAGCAAATCAACCGCGATTGCTGCTATCGTATGTCTATGAATTGTTAACACAGTTTAATGGGGAACCACAACTAAAAAGTGAAAAATAAAAAACTTTTTTACAAAAAAATAGAACCGACTTCCAAAAAAAGTGCAAAATAACTTTAATTTCGGAAGTCGGTGTCAAAAAACGAAGACACAAAACAGGAACACCGACTTCCGAAATTAAAGTTATTTTGCACTTTTTTTGGAAGTCGGTTCTATTTTTTTGTAAAAAAGTTTTTTATTGTAAAACAGTTTATTTTTATTTTTAGTTGTTAGAACTAAAACTAAATAATATAGTTATGCCCAAATGGATAACCCCATGGAATTTGAGCATTATTGGAGACAGCCAAAACGTCTGTGTATATATTTTTTTTAATGTTGATTTTTCCAAAAAGTGTTTAATTAATTTCGATAAAATTTATGTTCTGAAGTATGGCCTACAAAACAAAAAAAGAATCATCAAAATCTATTCAAAAGTGGCGAAGAAATCGCGTATTGTTACGCGATTTCTCCGCCAGTTATGCTTGTGCATATAAAAAAAACATACAGACAAATTGAGAACCTCCTCCTTTTGGAAGTCGGTTAAAAATAATCAAACATATTATCTTCGGTTTGTATTTAAACAATTACAATATTAAACATCAAAATATTATGATAATCTCTACAAACCGTAATCCCGGGCTATAATTCAAAACAACTAAAAAACAAAGCTTTATCAAAATAATTTCAGCAATAAAACCCACAGGCGAACAATCGCGAACAAATTATTAGGAACTCCATTTATTAATATATCGCAGAATTTCAGTCGAAACGACCCTCATATATTACATAAAATTTCAAAAGCACGCATTTTTGTTATTAGACCATCGTAAAAGTTACAAAAATCGGACAAGTCGGTTATCAGTATCACACACGGTAAAAGGTTCAATATGGATTTTATCTATACTAAAGTATTAATTAATAACTTATTATTGTTTATTACCTGGCATAGATAAATAGTTGTGATCACTACAATTATTGATTATGAGGTTATTCGTCCATAAAACTTGAGCATTATTCTTTTTCGTCAATTTTACGTTCTTAGTAAAGTCAAAAAAATCAATCTTAAATCCCAACTGGGCATCCAGTTGGGATTTAAGATTGATTTTTTAACCGACTTTCGAAAAAGGAGGAGGTTCTATGTTCGACTGTATGTATGTTTTTTTTTTCATTTTTATGTATGTCCGCGCATTTCTCCGTCAGTTGTGGACCGATTTTCAAAATTCTGTTTCTATTTTATTTCTATGATTCTATCCGAAAGAATATACTCCCGAAGTGGTCCCATATAAATTTTATCGAAATTGCTTTAGCGCTTTTTGAGAAACTGAACAAAAACGAAAAATACGCATATCTTGATGACGTTTTTGTGTTCTCCAAATGTTTAAATTCCACTTTCCATGTTATTGGGGATTTTAGTTCTGGGGTATAACAACTAAAAAGCGAAAAATAAAAAACTTTTTTACAAAAAAAACAACCGACTTCCAAAAAAAAATACACTAAAAATTTAAAAATAACTTTAATTTCGGAAGTCGGTGTCAAATATCGATGAAATAAAATACAAACACCGACTTCCGAAATTAAAGTTATTTTTAAATTTTTAGTGTATTTTTTTTTGGAAGTCGGTTGTTTTTTTTGTAAAAAAGATTGATTCTCATACTGAACTAATATTTGTATGACCTCATTATCATCATCATCATTTCAGCCGAAAGACGTCCACTGCTGGACATAGAGTCCACTTGGGGGAGCAAGTGTCGCTACACCAACCGGTCCTGCGCGTCTCACATGCATCGGCTACCCGCGATCCTCATCAGGTCATCGGTACACCTTGTGAGAGGCCTTCCTACGCTCCATCTCACCTGTAGATAAGATATTGTTCAAGGCTGGGGTAATAGTTTATTGAATAGGAGATATTTTGTGATTGCTAACGAACGTATGATGCAGGCGAATGTTGGTTGGGAAATCATCCAATGACTTCTCTCGCTCTAGGTGGAGCGGGAGCACGTGTCAGACTTTTACTGACTAAAACCCACCCCTGTTCCTTCGCTGCTCAAGCTATTGCTTCCCTCACGGGTCCCGCCTCCGCCTTCGCGAGCATTACTGCTTCGCAGAAGGCGGAGACTGCTTCCCATTGCCTCTCGCTCCGTACCATGGCCTGAACCGGGGCCATTGCCGTGCCATTGCCGTGCCATTGTCGTGCCATTGCCGTGCCATTGCCGTGCCATTGCCGTGCCATTGCCGTGCCATTGCCATGGCTACTGTTGCAGCTGTTGCATCTGCCTAGTTGGAAATGGGACAGTTGGGGGTTATTGATGAATAGGCTTCAGCGATGAAAACATTGAATGTGTCTTGTCTGAGTAATTGCAATGAGGTTTTTTATTAAATGACTATAGAACATGTAGAAGTACATATATTTTATAAGTAAATGTGTGACGTGGACCGCGAGCGAAGAGCGTTGGCAGTGAGTTAGAGTAATATTATGTTGGTCCGATGGTTCTTACGCTGCACTGGTGCTGTTAGAATATTACTGTTTAAAGCATTCTGTCAGGTGTTTTACACGTGTAGCCTCTGCACTAACTACACTGAAAAAGCCGTTAATGCTCTTCGCGTCCAGTACAAGCATTATTGTGGCATTTTTTTAAATTTTATTTTGAATGCATTAATCAGGATGCTGTTGGGGCTGCCACGCTTCTGTAGTACCTAAGGGATGTTCGCGGACGCCCAGACTGAAAGCTTCGCTGCAATCAGGCGCAAGCGAGCAGCATCCTTGTTGCACAGGGTGCGTGCCAGTACCAACAGTCACATGAGTGTCATTGCCAACAAGCTGGATTGTCCTTTTGTCATGTACTTAAGCCAGCTACATGCCCCTTTTACTGTTAATGTTTACTAACTTAGTTGTTCAGTTTTTATGTTATTAACATCTTTGTATTTGTATTTGTGTACCTACTAACATAGTTGGTAAGTAGTTGTGATACTAACAATTTTATATGGATATGGAATTTATTTCTGAAATAAATAGAATATTATTATTTTAAATGTATATCCTACTTACGTAAGTAATTAAATAAAAATTCAAGTGCTATTTTAGTGTACTCGGAATGCGCCACCGTCGGGTTCCCAGATAACGGTAGGAGGGCTTCACATCGGCGTCGAGAGGACGATGAGGTACCTGGGTCTCGTCCTCGACAGCCGGTGGAACTTCGTCGAGCATTGCCGACGTTTGGCTCCCAGATTGGAGCGGGCCAGTGCTGCTCTGAATCGGCTCCTGCCCAATCTGGGGGGTCCAAACGCCTCCTGCTGGAGGCCCTACGCGGGGATCGTGGGCCATTTACGGAGCACCGGTGTGGGCGTGTTAAATAAGGCGATGACCAGCTCGCCGGTTGAACGCGTCCCAAAGGGTCATGGCCATTCGGCTCATCCGCGGATACCGCACGGTCTCCTGTGAGGCGGCAAGCCTCCTTGCCGGACTGTCGCCATGGGATCTAGAGGCCAGGGTCCTCGCACTGCTCTGGGAGTGACGCGAGGAGGCCAAACGCCGGGGCGAAACTCAGCTGCCGCGACACCTCGCGGCTCGGCGGACGGAGCTCCGGCAGGATCTAATGGCGACATGGAGACAGCGACTGTCGCAACCCAGCGCTGTGCACGCCACCATTGCGGCTGGCTGGAGAGGCGTCACGGCGTCCTCACCTTCCGCCTGACGCAGGTCCTCACCGGACACGGTTGTTTCGGGAGGTTCCTGCATCAGATCGGGCGGGAGGAAACGCCCGGGTGTTACCACTGCGCAGATCGCCCAGAGGACATGGTGGAGCATACGGTGGATGTCTGCCCCGCTTGGGCGGAGCACCGCCGTGTCCTCGTGGATGCGATAGGTGGCGGCGACCTCTCGCGCCCGGCCCTGGTTCAGCCCATGGTACGGAGCGAGAGGGAATGGGAGGCAGTCCCTGCCTTCTGCGAAGCAGTAATGCTCGTGAAGGCGGAGGCGGGACACGTGAGGGTAGCTCAACGGAGTGGCCCTCACGGCCCCGGCCGCTACCACCGCAGGAGAGGTACTGGGCGTACTGAGCGCAGGACGTCGCGAGACGATTTCCGGCCACCGTAGACCCGAGCCTGCGGACGGCGAGCAGTGGGTAGCTCGTCGTCCGATCAGCACCAGGCCCGTGAGTCGACGGCGCGTAGTGTTCCATGCGCGCCTCAAAGAGATGTTGTCAGGCACCACTGACGGAGCCCATCGTGGCCGGTGCCTGCACACCTAGGGGCAGCGGATAAATTCTGAAAATGAGTTACCGCACCCCGGGGCACTCAGGCAGGGAAGGAACAGGGGTGGGTTTTAGTCAGTAAGAGTCTGACACAGTACTCTCCCGCTCCGCCCAGAGCGGGAGAAGTCATTAGATGATTTCCCACCCCCCCCCCAAAAAAAAGGGCTATTTTACTGTTTTATTGTCTATTCAATTGTGTAGTTTTTTTGCAAAGTCGCTATGAGAAAGTCATAACTTCCAGATATATCTGTAGACGACGAGCTCTTCTTCGCGATCGCGGCGAAAGGTGAAAGATATGACGACGTTTGAAAGGTCTATCCAGAAACTATATTACCAATAATTTATTATTAACAATGTGATTACCAATAAGATTTACTAAGGGTATTTTAATTTTTTATTTGTATTTCCAGCGATTTCTGTCAGTTGTGGACCGATTTCAAATCAAAAATACAAACATAAAAAATACAAACACCGACTTCCAAAATTAAAATATTTTTTTAATTTTTAGTGTAGGTATTTTCTTTTTTGGAAGTCGGTTGTTTTTTTTGTTAAAAAATGTTTTTTTTCACCAATAGAAAGCGAGCGAGCGAGTAACATAGGCTACTTTTTATCGCGGAAAAAATAACAGTTCCTGTTCCCCATACCAGCAGGCTACTATTTTTATTAGGGTTTCGACAGTTCGAAAGAAAAAACGGAACCCTTTAGGATCACTCGTGTATCTACTGTCTGTCTGTCGTCTGTTCGGAACAAATTGGCTGTGACAGACGGACACGTCTGTCACAGTCAATTTGCTCCGAATCTCCTGGACCGATAGAGTTGAACACACATGAATATCTGTGACAACAACACGAACCAGTATCCTAAATAAATTATTTTGGAATATGAGGTCACTTTTGGGGTCAAAATCGGAAAATTAAAAATCAAAGTTTGTCAAACTGCACAGCACAGCACTTTAAAATGTATGTATGTATAATTTTAAAATAATTATACAGGCTGTAACGGAAAGGTGTGATCATATTTGAAGAACTGCATCTGCCCATCGATATGAACAACTTTCCTCAAGAAAATCCGAGGAAATTAAAAAAAAAAAATTTTTACCTCCCATACAAATATTGATCAGCTGATGATAACTTTGTATGGAAAGTCCAATTTTTTTTTTTTGGGAATTTTAAATTTTTTCCTCGAGAAAGTTGTTCATTTTCATGGGCAGAACCGGCTCTTAAAATATGACCACACCTTTCCGTTACACCCCGTATAGTACTTTATTTAAGAAAATGAGGGAAAAAAAAATTATGATAAAAGAATTATGAAAAATGTACCCCTTATCTCCGGAACCACTGGGCCTAAAATTAAAAAAAAAATAACGCAAGAAAGTAGTTAAGTAGATAAAACTTTGCGCGCGAGTGCGACTCGCTCTTGGCCTGTTTTTTTATTTTAAAATGACTTTTCTAATTTTTTATAACAAATTTCAAAAGTGTAATATAAATAGATATCGAAGATAATTAAAGAAATTATAACATAAAAAAAAAATCGACTTAGGAGTCAGTGATCCTTCGTACAATTGGATAGTTACGAGTATTATACCTCCTACTCTTTTGATATTTATGAGAGAAGCTTACCAAAATGTTCATATAATATTTTTCTTTTTCATACTGACTGAAAATATAACATTCTGCGGCACCATTCAGGTTCCCCATTCAGTCCCAGCGTCATAAGGAAGTAAGGAACATGATCCCACTATTTATATTTTCCAAAGGACCGTACTGATATATGGCATCAATTTCTCACAGCCGTGTATACTAGGAACAACAAATAGGTAAATGCAAAAGAATCATTCTAAAATTAGTAGTCTTCTCCTTCTTTTCGTGTCGATTTCGACTTTTTGTTCGACCAGTATGTAGCCACCTCATTTTCGTGAGGGTGGGTAATGATCCAATGACTTCTCCTGCTCTGGGTGGAGCGGGAGGGCGTGTCAGACTTTTACTGACTAAAACCCAGCCTTGTGCCTTCAGTTGCCTGTGCCAAGTACCGCGGTAACTCGCTTTCGAATATATCCACGACCCCAGGCAGGCATCGGCCCTAACGGGCCCCGTCAGGTACTGCTAACATCTCATGGAAGCGGGCGTGGCTGGTCCTTATCGTATGCGGGAGCTACCCATTACTCGCTAACCGCAAGCCCGCGCCTATAGGGGGCTAGCGACCCAAGACGTTTCCTGCGGCGGCTGCTGGGGGCGTGAGGGCGTCTTCATTACCTCTCCCTCACGCGTTATGCCTCTTCCTCCGCGAGCATTACTGCTTCGCAGAAGGAGGTGAAAGCTTCCCATTTCCTCTCGCTCCGTACTATGGCCTGGACCAGGGCCAGACGCGAGAGGTCGCTACCGCCGATGGCCTCCACGAGAACACGGCGGTGCTCCACATAGCTGACATTGGAAAAAGTGACTTTTGACTGATTCGTTGGCCAAAGGAAAGCCCAGCCCACTGTTCACGTGAACCGTCGACTGGTGTTTATTGATAAAAATATATACATTAGGGCTACCTAATGTTTCTTCCTTAGGCAATAAATACCAGCCGACACCAGTCAGGGGTTAAAACTTCCTTCAAAAGTGCTAATTTTGAAGGAAAAAGAAAAGGGGATAAGTTTGACCCCTATGTGTGTGTGTCTCTCTGTCTGTGTGTCTGTCTGTGGCACCGTAGCTCTTAAACGGGTTAACCGATTTGAAGACGGTTTGTTTTTATTTGAAAGCAGGTTTTCTGCGATGGTTCATATACATGTTGTATCCAAATCATTTCAACCGTTTCTAGGTCATCAGCTCTTTTGAGTTTTTTAAATGTTCGTTGGGGCTTTTTTTGGTATCTTTTTGTGTTCTTGCATCCAACAAATACACTTAAACTCATTGAAAGGGTACATAGGACTTCGATAAAACGGACCTTCTGATATTTTTGCTGCTGTTAGGAAGTAACACATGAGCAGTATTAATGTTGCGCTTTGTCGTGTGTACTTTTATATTTGTAGAAATATGGCAGCTATTTTGGTGCTAATTGTTGTTGATATTTATTTTGCTACAACCTACTAGTCACACTTACACTAGGCAACTTAACTTTGAGTAAGTTATTTCATCACCACAGCTCTCAAAAACAGTGATGGAAAACATCGTGAGGAAACCGGCATGTCCTAGAACCAAAAATTCAAAGACATGTGACATCTACTAATCCGCATTGGGCTCGCGTGGTGGATTACGACCCACACCCCCTCACAGAGAGGAGGCCTATGCCCCAGCAGTGGGGACATTAAAAGGCTGATGAGGATGATGACAACCTAAATATATATATATGGAAGTCTGCCCCGCTTGGGCGAAGCACCGCCGTATCCTCGTGGATGCGATAGGTGGCGCCGACCTCTCGCGTCCGGCCCTGGTTCAGGCCATGGTACGGAGCGAGAGGGAATGGGAAGCAGTCTCCGCCTTCTGCGAAGCAGTAATGCTCGCGAAGGCGGAGGCGAGACCCGTGAGGGAAGCTCAACGGAGTGGCTCTCACGGCCCCGGCCGCTACCACCACAGGAGAGGCACTGGGCGTCGGACGTCGCGAGACGATCTCCGGCCACCATAGACCTGGGCCTGCGGACAGCGAGCAGTGGGTAGTTCGCCGCCCGATCAGCACCAGGCCCGTGAGTCGACGGCGCGTAGTTTTCCACGCGTGCCTCAAAGAGATGAGTGTCAGCCACCACTGACGGGTCCCATCGTGGCCGGTGCGTGCATGCCTAGGGGTGGCGGATAAGTTCTGAAAATGAGTTACCGCACCCCTGGGCACTCATGCAGGGAAAGAACAGGGGTGGGTTTTAGTCAGTAAGAGTCTGAGACGCCCTTCCGCTCCACACAGAGCGAGATAAGTTATGGATGATTTCCCACGCCACAAAAAAAACCTAAATATATCGATATAATCATTTCAGCCAAAAGACGTCCACTGCTGGACATACGAGTAGGCCTCCCCCAAGAGTCACCACAACGACCGGTGCGTCTCCCATCTCTTGGCTACTCTCACCAGGTCATCGCTCCACCTTGTGGAAGGCCTTTCAACGCTGCGTCTTCTGGTACGCGGTTGATACTCCAGAATTTTTCAGGCCCATCGACCGTAACCATCGAACATGACCTAGTAGCCCGAACAGAACATATTATGTTCTGTTCGGGCTACTAGGTAGTTCTTTCAAAAAATTGTTTTGGACTTTCCTTGACTTGACATACCATAAAGACAGGACTCGTTATCAATGGCATCGAATCATTTCTGTTACTCTTGGAAGCGCTAATGCCGAGCATGTGGTTCTGAGTTCGATTCCCGTACTGGGCAATATATTATTTTATCCTTAGTCCATCCATTCTCCTGCCCTTATCCCAATTTATTTGGGGTCGGCGCAACATATCTTTTTCTTCCATACTCCTCTATTAGTCGACATCTCTGTAGTCACCTCCTTGGTACCCATATCCTCTTTTACACAGTCCAAGCATCGTTTCTTTGGCCTTCCCCTAGTCTTATATTCCTTATGAATCTGCTCTTGACCTTGATCTCGCCTGATGGTGAGCGATGTTCCTATGCCCAGTTAGTGCGAATAGGCTCACCGCCTATTACATAGGACTTAAACCTAACTGAGGAAATGTGGATGTACTACTTATAGGAACACTTCTGACTGACACCTCGGGGAGTATAAGCATGACGTTATGTTTTTTATCATTAGCAAGTTCTCGTATGACCACTATCTCACCTGGGGAATCATCAATCAACTTCTCCCGCTCTGAGTGGAGCGGGAGTAGTTGACTCTTATTGACTAAGGGCCGATTTCACCAATTCTAAACGCCCAGTTTTTAAAGCTTATTTTTTTGTGGGGTGGGAAATCATCCAATGACTTCTCCCGCTCTGAGTGGAGTGGGAGGGCGTGTCAGACTGTTACTGACGAAAACCCACCCCTGTTCCTGCCCTGCCTGAGTGCCCTGGGGTGTGGTAACTCATTTTCTGAATTTATCCGCTTCCCCTAGGCATGCAGGCACCGGCCATGATGGGCCCCGTTAGTGGTGGCTGTCACTAATCTCTTTGAGGCGCGCGTGGAACACTACGCGCCGTCGACTCTCGGGCCTGGTGCTGATCGGACGGCGAGCTACCCATTACTCGCCGTCCGCAGGCCCGGGTAGTTTTCGACGCTTAAGCTCGCTTAAACGTGTTTAGCCGGTGTCATAAAGCTGAAGAGTTTGTTTATTTGTTTGGTTGAACGCGCTAATCTCAGGAACTTTTAGATTAATTGTGTTGAATAGTCCATTTATCGAGGAAGGCTATAGGCTATATAACGTCACGCTGCGACCAACAGGAGTGAAGCATCAATGAAAAAATTGGCAAAAACGGGAAAAAATGACCTTTTGAGAGCTTCAGTTGCGTGCGCTGCGTAAACGGTTAAAGTTACGCAAAAATTATGTATGACATAATTGTTCTCCTTTTAAAGTTCTACAAATAAGTTCGCGACAGTACATATGTCTATCTTTTAAGGTGAGCTCACTATAATCTTTTTTATGGTTTTTATTTTTTACGCTAAGCTTAGTTCAGTAAAACTTAGTTTATAGAGCGAATGGTGAAATCGGCCACCCGTGTTCCTTCAGTTGCCTGTACCAGGGCTTTTGGTAACTTTTTCGAACACTCCTGTGACTGTCAGAGCTGAACATACTCTACCAAATCTTTCGATTCGAAGCAAAAATATTGTAGCAATATGTCTACCGAGAATTTCTAAGGAACAAATAAAATGGCATTTGTATTACAGTTCGCTAATATTTTTCAATGTTCTACAACTCCATTCGGAAATTCCGAGAAATTATTACTCCTGTGTAGTTTCAAATGTTTGTATGTTGCCGGTACTGGTAGAAACTGCACTTATAGATAGAAAAAGGTTGGTTGAAGTTTTTATATTTATCGTAACTAGGATTGCGTGCTCGCCTTTGGAATTCTCTTCCACATACTTTAAATGATAGCCCTTCGTTGGTGGTTTTCAGGAGAAGAATTAGGGAACATTTCCTGTCTACATGAACCAAATATATATTTTTATAGCATTTTCTTTATTGATGTTGGTATTGTATATTTATGTATGACAGTCGTTACGGGTCGTCAGAAGCCCGAAAGTCTGACGACCAGCCTTACCAAGGGGTATCGAATTACCCAGTTACTGGGTTGTGGAGGACAGATAGGCAGTCGCTCCATGTAAAATAATGGTACTCAGCTGCATCCGGTTAGACTGGAAGCAGACCCCAAGAGAGTTAGGAGTAGGCTATGCAGATAGACTCATTAATTATATATATACAGAATGTAACAAAAACCCTGTTTGATCCAATAAAGGTGTGTGCCTGTTTTAACATACGTACTAGAAAAAGTTATAAAAGAAATGTAACTCATAAAGACCAAAAGTTATAGAATTTTTATTATTATAAAATATGCGAAATTTAACACTGAACATGGCAAATTTTCATAAGTTGAAAACACTCCACCGGCCGACGAAATCTTTCCATTTTTACCTATTTTTATTTCAAACAATACCGCCCTGTACTAGCAAAACTGTAGGTGTACTTTGTCGAGCGCTCAGTGTTGCCTTTGATAAGTTTTTCTTTTTTTTTAAATGAATTATTTTTTATTGGGGAAAAATAATTATCTCGTATCCATTAAATGATTACGTATATGTGTACGTACGCAGTACGATACCAAGTAATACCCTTCAGGATCGGACAGGGTTTTTGTTACATGCTGTTTATATATTATGTTTTTATGCTGTACATAAGAATATCTTAAACTAGCTTCTACCAGTAATTTCACCCGCATTGTAAAAGTAGTCTATATTTAAATCTATCTGTGTGCAAAATTTCATTAAAATCCCTTAAGCCGTTTTTGCGTGATTGAAACACAAACATACAAACTTTCACAATTATAATATTAGTAGGATTTTAGTTGTGCACTTATGTACGAGTATGTTGTCTTATGTTAATTTATTTATCACCCTGAGGTTTGATGTAAGAAAACCCAAATGCTGTTTTAAGCTTGTATTTGTCATTACCTGTTCCTTAGTGTTTGCATTTGTATGTTTTATGTCCGCAATAAAAAAAGAATTAATAGGCATAAAGGAACTTAGTTTTTATAACACGGATTATTATTTGGTAGCATTATCGAAAAACAAAGTTTATTCGTACAAAGAAGAGTTTTTAAAACAAATAAATATTTTGTTGATTCTCAAAATCTGAAGGCTTTTACCGAATAGGAAAACCCTCGAAACATAACGAGGGTTGAATAAAAATGATTTATTTTTTCTTTCCTTCCCATCCGACCTCCACTATCAAACTGCCACGATTAATCTTTGTAAGACAATTCATTGGAGGTTAACTCTTTTTTCCTTGTTATCAAAATGAATAGGTATGAAGATTTCATCACAATAATATTGTAAAAGTAAAATTTCTGAAAAATAATTGTTACTAGTTTAGAAGTATGTGGAACAGGGTGTAAAGTCCCGCAAACCTCCATTGAAAAGGGAGGATCCTCCTACCAGACAGGTTTTGTATCTGGTCCGGGGAACTGCCCTTTCGAACTGTTTTGCTCATATATTATACTAGCTTCCGCCCGCGGCTTCGCCCGCGTAAAAAGTCTAAGTGGTATTTCCAGAGAGTAGGAAACACTTCTTCTTCTTGATTCTGGGCTCCTGGTGGGGTGTGTGAAGCTGCTATACAAGTTAGGATTGTAGCCCCGAAAATACGTATTCATGATTCTGGTCTCCTGGTACTTTGTGAGTCTTTACCGGTCATGATTTCAGCACTGGAAATACTTCTCATTTTTCTGGTCTCCTGGTAATTTGTAAATCTCTACCTCTCCTAATACCAGCTTCGGAATATGTTTTGTGATTCTGATCTCCTGGTAGTTTGTGAATCTACACCGTTTAGGATTATAGCCCCGGAAACACTTTTTCTTGATTCTGGTATCCTGGTGGTTTGTGAAGCTATACAGCTTAGGATTGTATCCCCGAAAACACCTATTCATGATTCTGGTCTCCTGGTACTTTGTGAGTCTTTATCTCTCATGATTTCAGCCCTGGAAATAATTCTCATGTTTCTGGTGTCCTAGTACTTTTTGAGCGTGTGCGCTCGTTCAGCCTGACTTTGGATTTCTACTTCCACCTCAGCCTTCGCTAAGTCTTGTCATTTACCGGGATAAAAAGTAGCCTATGTGTTAATCCAGGTTATGACCTACGTGTGTGCAAAATTTCATTGTAATCCCTTCAGCCGTTTTTGCGATACCTTCAGCCAAACATACAAACTTTCGCATTTATAATATTAGTAGGATTAACTTTTTCACGATTTTGGCACCCTGGTAGAGTTTACCTGTGGTTGCATCCGCGTGCAGGTCTGAAATTTCTCTTCTTCATGATTCTGTTTATTGGTTGTCTATACGCCTGGGAATGTATACCGCTCAGGATTCCAGCCCCGAAAATACTTATTCAAGATGTTACCTCTCCTAATACCAACCTCAGAATATATTTTGTGATTCTGATCTCCTGTAGGTTGTGAATCTATACCGCTCAGGATTCAAGCCCCGGAACAACTTCTTATTGATTCTGGGCTCCTGGTGAGGTGTGTGAAGCTATACAGCTTAGGATTGTAGCCCCGAAAATACGTATTCATGATTCTGGTCTCCTGGTACTTTGTGAGTCTTTACCGGTCATGATTTCAGCACTGGAAATACTTCTCATTTTTCTGGTCTCCTGGTAATTTGTAAATCTCTACCTCTCCTAATACCAACCTCAGAATATGTTTTGTTATTCTGATATCCTAGTAGGTTGTGAACTGGTAGTTTGTGAATCTACACCGTTTAGGGTTATAGCCCCGGAAACACTTCTTCTTGATTCTGGTATCCTAGTGGTTTGTGAAGCTATACAGCTTAGGATTGTATCCACGAAAACACTTATTCATGATTCTGGTCTCCTGGTACTTTGTGAGTCTTTATCTCTCATGATTTCAGCCCTGGAAATAATTCTCATGTTTCTGGTGTCCTAGTACTTTTTGAGCGTGTGCGCTCGTTCAGCCTGACTTTGGATTTCTACTTCCACCTCAGCCTTCGCTAAGTCTTGTCATTTACCGGGATAAAAAGTAGCCTATGTGTTAATCCAGGTTATGACCTACGTGTGTGCAAAATTTCATTGTAATCCCTTCAGCCGTTTTTGCGATACCTTCAGCCAAACATACAAACATACAAACATGCAAACATACAAACATACAAACATACAAACTTTCGCATCCTACTAATATTATAAATGCGAAAGTTTGTATGTTTGTTTGTTTGTATGTTTGTATGTTTGTATGTTTGTTTGTTTGTATGTTTGCATGTTTGGCTGAAGGTATCGCAAAAACGGCGGAAGGGATTTGAATGAAATTTCGCATACAGGTAGGTCATAGCCTGGATTAACACATAGGCTACTTTTTATCCCGGTAAATGACAAGACTTAGCGAAGGCTGAGGTGGAAGTAGAAATCCAAAGTCAGGCTGAACGAGCGGTTTACGCTCACAAAGTACCAGGAGACCAGAAACATGAAAAGTATTTCCGGGGTTGGAATCATGAGCGGTAAAGTCTCGCAAAGTACCAGGGGACCAGAATCATGAAGAGGTATTTTCGGGGCTACAACTCTAGCGGTATAGCTTCACAAACCACCAGGAGACCAGAATCAAGAAGAAGTATTGCCGGGGCTTGAATCCTGAGCGGTATAGATTCACAAGCTACCAGGAAATCAGAATCACAAAGTACATTCCGAGGCAGGTATTATGAGATGTGGAGATTCACAAATTACCAGGAGACCAGAAACATGTAAAGTATTTCAAGGACTGAAATTATGAGCGATAAAGACTCACAAAACTACGAAAAGATCAGGATTCACGAAAAAGTAGTTTCGGAACTGGAATCATGATAGGTGTAGATTCCAAAACTACCAGGAGACCATAGTCATGAACCTGCCTCGGAATATACTTTGTGATTCTGATTTCCTGGTAGCTTGTGAATCTATACCGCTCAGGATTCAAGCCCAGGCAATACTTCTTCTTGATTCTGGTCTCCTGGTGGTTTGCGAAGCTATACCGCTGGGGCAGCCCCGAAAATACCTCTTCATGATTCTGGTCCCCTGGTACTTTGCGAGACTTTACCGCTCATGATTCCAACCCCGGAAATACTTTTCATGTTTCTGGTCTCCTGGTACTTTGTGAGCGTAAACCGCTCGTTCAGCATGAATTTGGATTTCTACTTCCATCTCAGCCTTCGCTAAGTCTTGTCATTTACCGGGATAAAAAGTAGCCTATGTGTTAATCCAGGTTATGACCTACGTGTGTGCAATATTTCATTGTAATCCCTTCAGCCGTTTTTGCGATACCTTCAGCCAAACATACAAACATACAAACAAACAAACATACAAACATACAAACATACAAACATACAAACAAACAAACATACAAACTTTCCGCTTCCGCTTCCGCATCCGCTTCCGCATCCGCATCCGCATCCGCATCCGCATCCGCATCGGCATCGGCATCGGCATCCGCATCGTCATCGGCATCGGCATCGGCATCGGCATCGGCATCCGCATCCGCATCCGCATCCGCATCGCATCCGCATCCACATCCGCATCCGCATCCGCATACGCATCCGCATCCGCATCCGCATCCGCATCCGCATCCGCATCCGCATCGGCATCCGCATCCGCATCCGCAATCGCATCCGCATCCGCATCGCATCCGCATCCGCATCCGCATCGCATCCGCATCCGCATCCGCATCCGCATCCGCATCCGCATCCGCATCCGCATCCGCATCGCATCCGCATCCGCATCCGCATCCGCATCCGCATTCGCATCCGCATCCGCATCGCATCCGCATCCGTATTCGCATCCGCATCCGCATCCGCATCCGCATCCGCATCGCATCCGCATCCGCATCCGCATCCGCATCCGCATCCGCATCGCATCCGCATCCGCATCCGCATCGCATCCGCATCCGCATCCGCATCGCATCCGCATCCGCATCCGCATCCGCATCCGCATCCCATATACACTGAAAGATGGTTTCAAGGAAAATTTTACACTACATTCTAACTTCATTTAAACTACGTCAGTATCCTTCAAAATTAAGTCACCTTGGAACTATTTGTCACCGTATTGTCACGTCACCATGATCAGCGCACTCCCATCTTCATAGCTCTCGAGTGGGTGACAAAAAGTCACAAGTCAACTGCTAGCCTTACTGTCAAAACTTAGCTGTACACCACTAAACTTTAAGCTAAACGAAACAATTATTACTCTAATATTTAATACTTTTGTTATCCAAATAATTACATCCTAATAACGAAAGAAACTTATCCAATCCATCTCTCACCTAATTACTTACACATGAATAATTTCAGACTCCGGCTATGAATCTAGTCTAGACAATATCTGTGAAGATCACATATTTTATGACCGGACTCAACGGGTCGATGGTCAATAAACGCATTATGTTCGGCTATAAATCTCGTGGTTATTATGACTGTTTTATGGTAAACGTGGCTTGGTTATCTTCAGGAAGCACTTCTTTGTTTCGTTAAAAAGTTGTGTGAAATCTAAATCAGATTGAAGCCAGGGTTGGTTTTTTGCAATCAATCAGCTCAAGCAGGTTTCTTGGTGGCTCTGCCAGAGTCGTTGCAGTGATCGAAGGAGTCAACGCGGCTCTGGTACAGGCAACTGCAAGAATACGGTGGGTAAGAGTCTGACACGCCGACGCCTCCCCGCTCCACCCAGAGTGGGAGAAGTTCACAGGAGACGCTCTGGGCGTCGGGGGTCGCAAGGCGATCTCCGGCCACCGTAGGTGCGGGCTTGCGGACTGCGAGTAGTGGATAGCTCGCCGTCCAATAAGGACCAGGTCAGAAATTCGACCTCAAAGAGATGTCAGAAGTACCTGATGGGGCCCGTTAGGGTCCGTTAAGGCCAATGCCTGCCTGGGATTGCGGATCAATTTGAAATAGATTTACCGCGGCACTTGGCACAGGCAGGAAGGAGGACAAGGGTGGTTTTAGTGTCAGTAAAACTTTGGAACGCCTTCCCGCTGCACCCAGAGCGGGAGAAGTCATTGGATCATTTCCCACCCTAAAAAAGTATCTTGGTGGTTGACCAAAATACCGGTGCTTGGTATTTAACTAGCGTGTGGAGTTAAATTATTTTTTGCCCAGTAGTAAGTCGTGGGGCATCTTTTTTCAATATTTCGGGGTATTCCCCGAAATATGGAAACCCCTGTTTATCAACTTAACGTGTTTTTTTAAAGAAATTACATCTTAAGCCTGAACTAAAAATGAAGGTTATGCCTTCATTCGAAGGTCAAACAAAAAATAACAGTCAATCACAACCGTCTAACTCACACTCCATAAATAATTCCTGAGCTAAGCACAACATTAATATACATTTTCGTCACATTTCCGACCTTCCGCAGTAACTTATCGATGTATACTGCGGCCGTCAAACGTAAAACATGAGACTAACATGGAATCTTTACCTTGGGGAGAGCCGGCGTCGGTTACAAATTGAATGTAACCAATCCTAAGTTTACGAGCTACCGTCCCTCTTGTATTTTAAAAGTAAACTATGTTTGATGGCTTACTTGAGGTTTCTTTGTAGCGTAGCGGTGTAAAGTTTAAGGGTAGCGGGAAAAGAGGTTTTAATTCCCTTAAAGGTGGTTGTAAACTTACTGGGTAAATCGTGGGATTTTCAGTAAAAGAGTTTTGTGTTCAAAAGTAGAAAATAGTCTAGATACCGTTAGCAATACTATTTGACATGTACTATTAAAGCGGTTGCGCACTACGTCCGATACTTATCCGTCACAATACAGATCTATAGAAAACTCGGACCGAACTCGGATCAGTAGTGCGTAACCTACCATACAAATTGTTCTACGACCACGCCGGACCGTATTTTCACGGATAAGTATCGGATAAGTATTGGACGTAGTGCGCAACCGCTCTTAGGAAAAAAAGTGTGACTTATTTATACATACACTTTGGCAGGTTGATAACATAAAAATTGCGACCAGCAATAATCGTAGTCATCGCGCGATATTAAAAAATTGTGTAAATTCAACTGCGTCACGTGTCTTGTGTCCATTTTCAGTGTCATCCAATGTCATTAGATAAAAACTATGTGTACCGTAACAGACAATAATTCAGTGTATCAAAGAGTTATTAAAAAGATTTTTAGTTCATTGATTGTTCCATAGAGGCAGCACTGTCGAAAACTTGCTCTAGTGCGGCTATCGCTGATAGGTAAATAATATAGATTTGCGATTAAAGAGCAAATATTTCCAGGCTGCCACAATCCGCAAAACACTATGACCTTCTTTCTTCTGTCTTTTAGCTCTTGTTTCTGTCATTCAGCTTCATAAAAATATGAAAACTAATAATGGTGAATGGTGATGGCCTCCCGAAATGAACAGCAGCCTTTTGGAGACCACCATTTGGAGGACCCCAACACGACTCTCAAAAAAAAAAATCTAATCTACCATTAAAACATCAATATCTGTGACGTCACATAACAATATGTAAATTAGAAAATTGAAATCAAGTACCATCAATTTCGTGATAACAACCTCATATTATAACGATGCCTCATTACCGATATACCGCAGATACGCCGTACCTCACGGTAATTATTCGTGTGGAATATGATCGCACGGCATCGCGGTGAATAAACTCGCTATGTTCATATTTCATAACTAGTGGCACTGGTACCAATGTGCGTGTAAAATTATGCGGTAATTTTCACGGGAACGTAATTATGTTGTATATTAGTAGATGAATTGTTAATTTTCTTTTCTATTGCAGTGGTTTGGAAATTTGAATTGTGCAAGAATCCACATAGCTTATAACTCTGCTTACGGACTTAAGTAGTAGATGTATTTTAAAAAACCAGCCAAGTGCATGTCGGACTTCGCACATTTAGGGTTCCGTACCAAATGTATTTTTGACTATTTGTATTGCTTTGGGTTAACCAAATGCTTAGACTGTGAAAATTTGAAGACTGTAACTCCAATCGTTTGGCTGTAAAACCTGTGTGACAGACGACGGACAGACAGACAGACGGACAGACAGACTGACGGACAGACGGACAGACGGACAGACGGACAGACGGACAGACGGATAGACGGACAGACGGACAGACGGGCAGACGGACAGACGGACAGTCGGACAGACGGACAGACGGGCAGACGGACAGACGGACAGACGGATAGACGGACAGACGGACAGACGGACAGGCCGACAGACGGACAGACGGACAGAGGGGCAGACGGACAGATGGACAGACGGACAGACAGACAGACGGACAGACGGACAGACGGACAGACGGAAATACGGACAGACGGACAGACGGAAATACGGACAGACGGACAGACGGACAGATGGAAAAATGGACAGACGGAGAGACGGACTGACGGACTGATGGTCTGACGGATAGACGGACAAACGGACAGACGGACAGACGGTTAGACAGACTGACGGACAGATGGACAGACGGACAGATAAACACGTGAGTGACACTCAATGTTTCAGTTTCATTCATAAATTATCCTACAATTAGACAGTTTTGCTCTTGGAACTACAACTACAGAAAACATGTAAGTAATAATATATAATTATGAGAGGTAGTGACAGTTTTTTTTTAGGGTGGAAAATCATCAAATAACTTCTCCCGCTCTGGGTGGCTCGGGAGGCCGTGTCGGACTCTTACTGACTAAAATCCACCCGTGTTACTTAAGTTGCCTAAGCCAGCAGGTGTATTCGCTAACTCAGTTGACATCAATTTGATAGGCACTTTGCAGTACATTGCTGCTTTGCTCGATGGACATCGATTATAATAGGCACTGCGGAGTTTTTCCTATACTTCAAAGCAGCAATGTACTGTATAGTGCCTATCAAATTGATGTCAACTAAGTAAGCGAATAGACCTGCAGGGTCACAGTGACTTCCAAACAATCCAGCGACCCTGGCAGAGAGATAGTGACAGTGCTACGGAACAGCTACCTTAAAAAATGTTTTTATTTTTTATTAATTATAGGCTCGCGTTTGACCACAATCTCACCTGATGGTAAGCGATGATGTGGTTGAAGATGGAGCATGCTTGCCTAGAAGTAACCGATATAAGTAGGTATTATTAATACTAAACGTTACAATATCACAATGTAAAACCTGGCTATTACCATGATTATTCTCTTGCCTTTATCCCAATTTATTTGGTGTCGATGCAACATGTTTAGGAATTTCTTACGTACATCTCTATTAATCGCTATCTTAGTCATCATTTTTCTGGAACCTTTTTTTGAAGTAAAACTTCTTTACGCACGCTTGACTTGGGGAATAAGCTGGTAAATGCGTGACGAGTGCGTTACGAAAAGAGCGATCGGGCGAGGCGAACGGAAGTTGAGAGGGCGCACGCTTGACTTGGGGAGTAAGCTGGTGAATGCGTGACGAGTGCGTTAAAAAAAGTGCGATCGGGCGAGGCGAACGGAAGTTGAGAGGGTGCACGCTTGACTTGGGGAGTAAGCTGGTGAATGCGTGACGAGTGCGTTACGAAAAGTGCGATCGGGCGAGGCGAACGGAAGTTGAGAGGGCGCACGCTTGCAAAGTAGTAGGCAAAAGTACCAAAAACGACCGTTTCTGACACTTTTGCCTACTACTTTGGATAGGAAACATTCTGAGACCTGTTTTAACAACGTAAAAATACTTTATCCTCTTTGTAACAAACGTGATGTTGGGGTTTTTAATATTTAATTTCTATGCTATGCTACGAATTTTTATTCAATGATTTGAAACATATACAACAGTCCGAAATCAACCATCAGGCTGTTGCCGAGACCAGACACAATACTGGTCTGGTCAGAGGATCCTCCCTTCTCAATGGAGGTTTGTGGGATTTTAAACCCTGTTCCGCATACCTCTAAAACATTATATAAAAGCACAGCTTGATTAAATGAGTCCCAACCACAATCACCACTGTCCAAAAAAAACTGCAGAACCAACTTCTATCTCATAACTCACGCCGGACTGCTGCCATCTCTTTCACACCTACAAAAACTGACAAAGACCGAGAGAACTCCGTCCAAAAACCCTAGTTACACCAAAAAGCAGTACAGCATTCGTTGGCTGTGGAAATTAAAACGTCAAAACCATTAATATACTTCTCGAGTGCAAAATTGTTTAACTTTTCCTATTAAAAGCTGGGGCTTTGCGTTATATAGCTTATTACTTTAGCTCGGCACATGGGAACGAGAGCGAGAGGCTTACAGAATGTGATGGTAGGTTTAGCAGAGAATTTATTTCATAATGCTGTTGGAGCAATTATAATTGGGGCCAAAAATTACTCTGGGAAAATTGATGGTTGATTTGAAAGAACAAATTTTAATGTAGTATTGGGCCTAGTGATCTAGTAAACCAATAGTAGTGAGCTGAAAAATTTTATAGCATAGCTTATAATATCATAATCAGCCTATAGTGTATCCATTGTTGGAGCACAGATCTCCACTCTGTGAGAAGGTGTGGGCGTAATCCACCACGCGGGTTTTATTCGAGTTGGTGGTGGTGAAAAACATGGTGAGGAAACCGGCATGTCATAAAACCAACACTTCAAAGATGGCCTTACGGCCCACGCCTTTTCACAGAGATGAGGCTAATATCCCAGCAGTGGGACCATTATAGGCTGATGATGATGATGAGGTCAGAGGAATACCTGAAAAAAAGGCCAACCACGCGGGCCCAATGCGGGTTGGTGAATGTCACATGTCTTCAAAGTTTTTGACTGTATATTTTTTATTGTTGATAGGTACGCGTTTAACCACTATCTCACCTGATGGTAAGCGATGATGTGGTCGAAGATAGAGCACGCTTGCCTAGAAGTAACCTATTCACTCTTGACTTAAAGACTCCCAGGTTGTAGCTATCTGAAAACACAGACTCCGGTAGGGAATTCCACTCCCTAGCAGTACGCACAATGAATGTTTTCTCAAAACGCTTTGTGCGTATGGATGGGATGTCCACCATGAACCGGTGGCACTTCGCCGTACGTCTTGTGGTCCGTTGATGAAACGGGCTTGGCGGAATCAAATTATGCAATTCCGTCGCACACTCCTCAAAATGTAGGTAACCGATAGAAAACCGACAGGCTAGCAACTCGGCGTCTATGTTCAAGACTTTGGAGTTTCGACTCAACGAGCCTATCATTGCCGATGATCCTCTTGGCTCGTTTCTCAATTGACTCAAGGGCTTCAAAGTTTTTGGCTCTAGAACATGTCGGTTTACCCATGATGTTTTCCTTCACCGTTTTGAGAGCAGTGGAGATGAAATAATTTACACTAAGTTAAGCACCTGCCGGGGTTCGATTCTATAACTTGTAAGTTGCGACCGTTACTACTGCCCTTCACAAATTACTCTGGGAAAATTGAAGGTTGATTTGAGCTCTTCTATCTGTATTTGTTCGTTTTTCCCTTGTAAGTGTTTTTGTGTGTGCATAAATAAATAAATAATAAAAAAACAAATGTAGTTTTGGGCCTATCTTGGTCTGGTGGAGTTGAAAAAATTGGTAGGAAGGATTTAAATCTGGCTAGGGTTTAACTAACATATTTTATTGATTTACTATTTTTTTTTTTTTTGTGCAAAAGATCATAAAAACACAAGATTAATACTGGGAAAACTTCTTCCTAACTAACAGTATTTTTTGAAAAGGTAGTGTAAGACCTTTTTGTCTGCTGTACCCGGGTAGAACGGGACCCTATTACTTAGACTCTGCTGTCCGTCCGTCTGTCTGGTCCGTCTGTTACCAGGCTGTATCTCATGAACCGTGATAGTTAGACAGTTGAAATGTTCACAGATGATGTATTTCTGTTGCCGCTATAACAACAAATACTAAAAAACAAAATAAAATAAATACATTTAAGGGGGCTCCCATCATACCTAGGGGTAGCGGATAAATTTTTAACAGAGTCACCGCACCCCTGGGCACTCAGGCAGGGAAGGAACAGGGGTGGGTTTTAGTCAGGAAGAGTCTGACACACCCTTCCGCTCCACCCAGAGCGGGAGATGTCATTGGATGATTTCCCACCCAACAGAAAAAAAGAGGGCTCCTGTACAACAGAAATGATTTTTTTTGCCATTTTTATAGATAATGGTAGGTACGTAGCCCTTCCTGCGCGAGTACGACTCGCACTTGGCCGCTTTTTCTTGTCATGATTAATTAATATTCTGAAAAAAACTAGCAGTCATAGGACACAGCAAGGATAGTCAACTAAACACGTACATTAGGGAATGATGCAAGAACGTGCACACATACACAAAACACACGCATTTGGTTTTAAGCAAGTTTTAAAAAAATGTAAAATTTTACCTGTACAGGGTGTAACGGAAAGGTGTGGTCATATTTTAAGAACCGGCTCTGCCCATGGAAATGAACAACTTTCTTTAAGAAAAAATAGAAAATTAAAAAAAAAAATATGACTAAAATAATGATTTTTTTGAGAATTTCCTCAGGTTCTCTTGAAGAAAGTTGTTCATATCGATGTGCAGATGCAGACCTTAAAATATGACCATACCTTTCCCTTACACCCTGTGTCATATTACATTTATTTTCATTTTCTATTATCCTAAAATTGTAATTACTTACTAAATGCTATAATAAGTTTTGAAAGAGTGAAGTGCTTCTAATACAGGTAATTTTTGACTGAATTTCAAAAAGGAGGAGGTTAGCAAATTGTCGGACGATTTTATTTTTTATGTAAATATGTTCCCCGATTACTCGAAGACGCCTGGACCGATTTGAAAAAATCTTTTTTTATTTGAAGGGGTTAAATGGTCCCAGTTAAATATGGTGAAGATCTGATGAACAACTTCGGAGATAGTCAATGGAACTCTTTAATAAATGATAGTAAACCTTCCGGAATTGCTGCAATCGCATGTCTGTTTATTGTTTACATATTATTGTAACATAACATCACGCTGATACGCTCTGAACGGGTACACAGATTTGTACAGATTACCCTGATACACCTTAATTTCACCAACTATGTTCAAATTCCATGTTTTCAGGGCTAACAATTCGGGCATAACTTTTGGTGTAGCGTATTAATAGCCAACACATGAACTTGGATCGTTTTTAAGAACGAGAAAAAAATATGGCGATACACAGAAATAAAAATGAATATTAAATGGCTATTGATGAATCTGAACATCTACATTAATAAAGAAAAACCCACGTACCTTGTGTCTTCTTGGAATCCCCAGCTCAGATACAAGTCTAGAAGAAGATGGAATTCGTATGGAGTTTGTAAACTTGCCGGCCGGCGTTGAGCTAATCTTGATTAATTCACAGATTAAATGCTTGAAACTCCAAAAATCAACTCTGGACTATAAGGCCACAATATTCCACAAATGCAGGTCCATTGATTTTATGAGAATCTTCAAGTTTTTTACCAGAAAAAGAAATTATCACGGTGGTTGACGCACACACATATCTCGGTGGCGAACGGAGCGGTAGTTTATGACAGGCGGAGGTGAATCGCAAACGGCATCTGGCGCGCGATTCAATGATACTTGGTACCTTGTGAGCGTCACAAATTATTGACATAAATGATAAATGATGTTTATTCAGTAAATAGGTTACAAGGAACACTTTTACACGTCAATGTTTTTTGTCAGTTAGATGAGGCCGGTGTTTCCTAGCTGACTACCCTGAGAAGAAACACCGAAACAAACTCAGAGGTCAAAGTCTCTTTTAAAGTGTTGAAATCCATACAATGTGTACTGGTTAAATCATATGAGAACCATGTACGTTTATGTCTGGGATGAGCTTTTTGAAGAAAGCAACACACAAATTCGAGTGGACCTGTCCAGACAGTGCAAGCATTTGTCAGTCATCGCGAAGCTCAACTCAGGACTTTGAGGAGCTCAACGAACCGACGAACAATACCAAAGTAAGGACATTTGAGTAGGCCGCAAAAATACTCAAACTGCCAGACAATCATAAAATCTACATGAATATAACGACATACATAGTTCTCGCATTCACATTATTCTATATGAGGACCATGCAGCTTAGTGTCTGTAGTGGTCTTTTGAAGAAAGAACCAAACATATTTGAGTGGACCTGTCCAGTCAGTGCAAGCATTTGTTAATAGTCGAACAGCTCAACTTAAAAACCACTAAGAAGCTCAATGACTTGACAAACAATACCAAAGAAAAGACATTTGGGTAGGCCGCAACAGTACTCAAACTGTCAGACAACGTTAAACATTACTGTAAAAAAGAGGAGAAAATATGTAATAATAATAACCCACATAGTCCTCACATTTACAATAATTAAGTAATCAATAAAAAATTAAAATATAATACTTTACAAAGTAAATATTCGTGTCAAACAAAATAGTAATAATAAATATAAACATAGGTGTAAGAATTCATCAAATAGACTCAATTATGTTACCTTTTTTTTACAACGAATAAGCTAAAGATATAATAAATCCTATTTTAATTTATTTGCTATTTTATCCGTATTGAATATTAAAAAAGGCAATTGACGCTTCATCAACTTTACTATTTAGTTTTAGTTATGGTTTGCAACAACTAAAAACTGAAAAAAAACAACCGACTTCTTCTATTTATATTATTTTTATTTGTATTACAAAAGGAAGCCAGAAAATCCTGCTAAAGTGCAAAGTTCTGCTGCGACTGTCACTTTTTGCTGACAAAAGTGTGAAAGTGCGGACTCGCCCTAACTGACTGTGCTGAACTCTGGCGGGAATCGACGTAACGCCTCCGGGCATTGTTACTGATTTGAACCAAATAGAACTTTATTGTGTGTAGTGCCACGTGAAGTATAGATAGAGAAGGCCAAGTAAAGCAATGCTTTGCAAAAATCTGTTGGAGGTATAGATTGCTCACTGATTGTTTAATTGGGTAAGTACCGTCAAATGGAGTGAATGGGAAAGCAGGGGGTCAATAGAAGTGTCGGATAAGGCGGGAGGAAACGCCCGGGTGTCAACATTGTGCGGATCGTCCAGAGGACGCGGTGGAGCATACGGTGGAGATGTGCCCCGCTTGGGCGGAACCCCCGCCGTGTCCTCGTGGAGGCGATCGGCGGCAGCGACCTCTCGTGCCCGGCCCTGGTTCAGGCCATGGTACGGAGCGAGGGATTCCCATTCGGGAAGCAGTCTCTTCCTTCGCGAAGAAGTAATGCTCGCGAAGGAGGAGGTGGAACGGGTAAGGGACTCAACGGAGTGGCCCTTACGCCCCCAGCCGCAGCCACCGCAGGAGACGCTCTGGGCGTCGGGGGTCGCAGGACGATCTCCGGCCACCGCAGACACGGGCCTGTGGATGACGAGTAATAGGAAGCTCGCCATCAGATCAGCACCAAGCCCGAGAGTCGACGGCGCGTTGTGTTCCACGCACGTCTCAAAGAGATGTCAGCCACCACTGACGGGGCCCATCATGGCCGATGCCTGCATGCCAAGGGGTCGCGGATTAATTTGTAACAGAGGTACCGCGCCCCTGGGCACTCAGGCAAGCAAGGAACAGGCATGGGTTTTAGTCAGTAAAAGTCTCCCTCCCGCCCATTCAGAGCGGGAGTTATAGGATGATTTCCAACCCCCCTAAAAAACAGGGGTCAATATTATAGAAGGGTCGCGGGATTGTTCGAAAGAGTCACCACGGCCCTGCCACAGGCAACTGAAGGAACACGAGTGGGTTTTAGTCAGTAAGAGTCTGTCCACTCAGAGCGGAAAAAGTCAACTGATTATTTCCCAACTTTAAAAAAAAAAGGGAAGAACAGAAAAAAAGGAAGAACAGAAAAATGGGAAGAACAGAAAAAAGGGATGAACAGAAAAAAGGGAAGAACAGAAAAAAGGGAAGAACAGAAAAAAGGGATGAACAGAAAAAAGGGAAGAACAGAAAAAAGGGAAGAACAGAAAAAAGGGAAGAACAGAAAAAAGGGAAGAACAGAAAAAAGGGAAGAACAGAAAAAAGGGAAGAACAGAAAAAAAAATCAAGGCGTTTGTCACGTTATTTAGAACTTGTTATAAGCATTTAAATACTCCAATTTGTTAATGAATTTTAATAAAAAATAAATCGATGCTTTGCCTAAAAATCAATCGGATAAATTTGAAAGGGTGGAGAAGGAACAAGGGTGGGTTTTAGTCAGTAAGAGTCTGACACGCCCTCTCATTCAACTCAGAGCGGGAGAGGGCATTTGATGATTTCCCACCCTCAACAAAAAAGTATCTAACTCTGCACCAGCACAATCATCATGTGCCTAGGACCCACACATAAGGCAATTGATCTATATTTCTCATCGAGTATTTTATAAACTACATCAAAAAGTTTTTTCACAGTGAAAAAACGAACCTCTCTCACTGCAGGCTCTTGCAGGCAATTTATTTCAATATTTTTGTATAAAAAACTTTTTACAAAAAAATAGAACCGACTTTCAAAAAAAGTGCAAAGTAACGGTTCTATTTTTTTGTAAAAAAGTTTTTATTTTTCACTTTTTAGTTGTGGTGCTCCATTAAATTGTGTTAACACTACATAGACATATGACTGCAGCACTCGCAGTTGATTTGCTGTAATTTTTTTGAAGAGTTCCGTTGTCTGTCTCCGAAACTCATCATGAGATCTATATGAAATTTAAATGGGACCATTTCGGCATAAAGCCCTATCGAACAAATAAAGAATTTTGCAAATCCGTCAATAAATGACGGAGTTATGCCCGAACAAACACAAGAAGAAAAAAAAATACATCCGAATTGATAACCTCCTCCTTTTGGAAGTCGGTAAAAATCTATAAAATGAATTGAAAGATGTTGGTCTTGAGAAACATTTTATCTACCTCTGAAGCTACAAAATTAATAAACATTTCGCCACCAATATACCACTACAAAATATTCACTAAAATTCTAGTGAAATTCTGTAAATTCCGACGCTGCCACAATCTCAATATGCCCCAATAGTAAAGCATATTTCAGCGGCAGGAGCACGCACGTACAAACTCACCTTGCCTCGGAAAGGGGTGAATTTCCTAAGGAACCTGTCCGGGCGGAAATTAAGACGTCTGCGCAGGGTTACATGCAGCCTTCTTGTGATGTGCCTTTAGGGAATTTTTTCAAAGATTAATGGCCGTGTGGTGACAGCGTCGGTTTTGGAATCTGAGGTTGTGGGCTTTTAGTAATGTGTGTACCTATCGTGAAAAGATGCGGCAAATCCTAGAAGGATTTAGAAAAATAAACGGCTTACCTAGAACTTTCCACTTCAATGTTGTCACTCGTACTATGTCATAGTAACAACGTTATTAAACTAATCAAAATAATTTTGTTTTGAGTAGGTTATAGAAAGAAAATAAATATTTTTTGAGTGATTTCAATGATAATAATAAAAATCATTGGTTGAAGACGACTAAAGAAGCATTTAAACTCTGCATGATTGTGAATACCAACTACTTATTTTCATCCTCCTTATAGCTGGTTTACACTACAGATTTTTCGATCTACCAAACAACCCACTGCAGCCAAGCTCTCATTAATCCTCCTTCACAATGCATTTCCACTAAATAAATCCAGTCCGAGCCGAAGCCCATAAAATCAGCCATCCGAGGCAGAAAACATCTTCGTATCAGACACTTCGGCACCAGAGCCACTTAAGCAAATCTCCAGCATCCCCAAGACATTTTGGCAAGCACCTTGCACCCTCAATCACGAGAAATCCTGTTTCGTTAACAATACTGCGGAATAAAATCCTACGGACGCTTCCAAATCGTTCGGTTAGACCGCTCAAAACAAACTTGGACACGTTTTATGGATTTTATAATCGGTCAATGCTGGAACTACTCCAAGCGGGCATGGTCGGGGAAGATGTGCCCTAAGGTAAAAGCGGCAGCGGTTTAGGTTATTCAAACAGGTAAATTTCTATGAATAGACTATTCATGTTTTGTTGTGGAGCCTATTCTTCTTTTCGTTGTGTCGAAGAAACTATGTATCCTACACTTTAGAAAGTGGTCACGTTGACATCGTTAGTGGTACTTGTTATGAATGCATTTACCTAAAACCGCCTAACCTGTAACGTGTCCTCTAACGTCTAACTAGAGAATTTAAAAAATAAATATATTTCCCAATAATCTAAAATACACAAAAACTTTTTTACAAAAAAAAAAACAACCGACTTCCAAAAAAAAATACATTAAAAATTAAAAAAAAAAAAACTGAATTTGGAAATCTTTGTATTTTATTTCTTCGTTATTTGACACCGACTTCCGAATTTAAAGTTATTTTTTAATTTTTAGTGTATTTTTTTTGGAAATCGGTTGTTTCTTTTTTTGTAAAAAAGTTTTTTTATTTTTCACTTTTTAGTTGTTATACCTCAGAACTAAAAACCCCAATAACATGGAACGTGGAATTTAACCATAGTCGTAATTGGAGAACACCAAAACGTCATCTAGGTATACGTATTTTTCGTTTTTGTTCAGTTTTTCAAAAAGCGCTGAAGCAATTTCTTATATGAGACAAAATTCAAAATTCAAAAATTGGTCCTCAATTGACAGAGAAATGGGCGAAAATATATATATATATAAAAAAAAAAATATATAGATTTTGGGCGTTCGTAAGTAAACAAGCAGTTACAAAAGACCAAAATCAATATTTCTCACACTTCTCTAATAGCTTTGATAATTATGATTGTTGCTTGAAAGATTGACTTAATTTACTATGATAAATTTGAATTATATTTCGCCGTGTCAAGATTCGTTTTTAGGTCTTTGGACTTTTAGTTTTTGGGGTGGGATATCAAAAATAACTTCTCGTGTCAGTCTCTTACTGACTAAAACCCTGCACCCGTGATCCTTCAGGTACCTGTGCCAGGGCCGCGATGACTATATCGAACGCTCTCGCGACACGTCTATGGTCCTGATAGCATAGGTATCAAAAATATTATTTTTCACCACCAAATGCAACTCAATCACAAGTCATCATCATCTGCCTAGCCTTTTCCCAACTATCTTGGGGTCGGCTTCCAGTCTAACAGGATGCAGCTGAATACCAGTATTTTACATGGAGCGACTGCTTATCTGACCTACACAACCGAGTAACTGGGTAATACGATACCCCGTGGTATGACTGATTGTCAGATTTTCGGGCTTCTGACGACCCGTAACTACTCAATCACAAGTATCCCGCCATAATCTTACGCTTTACACCACATGAGTTCTCGCTGCTTTCTGTTGCCAAGTGGCTGCAAACTTTGCCAGGGTTCAGCAGAGAATGTTTTATTTTGTTTCCCGTATTTTGATGTGATTTGAATTTAATTTCTACGTTTTTACGATAAACTTCTTTACGTGTCTTGTCATGTTGAATAATCCAGAGTTTCTGAGTTTTCTCTATAGCATAATTATTTATTATTGAGAATTGGATTGGTATTTTATTTTTTCAGTTTATGCACCTGCCATGTTATCTCTCCACCACCCTTGGTTGACTGGTAGAGAATGCCTAAGGCATTAAGTCCGCCTTTGTACATTTGTGTTGCATGAAGTTTTAATAAATAAATAAATAAATAAATTGGCAGTGCTGTTCCTATTAAGTCTTAGCCGTAGTCAAGCCAACAAAAAGGAAGTATAATCATGTTTTGTTTCTAATGTCTTTCATTACACATCAGCCTCCAATAGCATAACATACCTCTAACATCAGACACCGAAGAACTCTGAGGGAAATTCCGAATTCGTTGCTTTATAATTACATTGCGACCCGTCCCTAGTTTGCACCGTTTTGCGGTTTGACAAAACATAATGTTTTATACATATTTTTTAAGTTTAGTCCATACTGTCCCAATGCTAGGAAAAGGCATCCCCATTTCCTTCCAGGTATTCTTTTCGCGAGCCACGTCGAACCAGCCCGTGCGGCAGGCATCTAGGTCTCACCACCTCTTCCTAGGCCGGCCTCGGAAGCGTCGTCCAACCTCAGGCACCACTTTGTAGAGACTATTGTCCAGCGGTCACTATGCATGCGGCTGACGTGACCCGCCCAATCCCATCTCTTTATGTTATGGTAGCTAAATATATTAATACACATATACCTTCCGAAATAAATTGTCTAAATAATGATAGAAATAGCATCAGAAACCGTTGTGGAGTTTAAAAGAACAACGTAGTAGTAACACAGAATGATAACTAATGATAAGGCACGAAAAGTGATGTTGTTTTATATTAAGAAAGAAAGAAAGAAAGAAAGAAACAATATTTATTTGTACCTCACAACAAGAACATGGTAACTCTAAAATGAAACAAAAAAAAAAAAAAAAAAAAAAAAACTGTGCGAGGCCAAAAAGGCTCCTAACTCAGCGTTATGCTGCGATATTTATGCAATAAATAACGCAGCGCTGGTATTCTGTTAGGGCCCGTTCCCACAGACATACTCACGGGACACGGTACAAAATTACTAAAACAATAACAAATATGAATAAATAACAAATGAAAAATAAGCCATAACACAAAAAACCAAAGGAGTGCATTTTTGCAGACACGCAAAATAAAAAAAAATAAAAAACAAAATTTAATTAACATCAGATAAATCTACTCTGTGGTATTTATAACTAAGATGCATTGGTGCAACGCGCAGCTGAACGTTTTATATTCTATGGTCGCATATTGGTAAATAGTAATCTGTGCATGGTCGATCGGCATTCGGCTGTCAAAAACCATAAATAGAAAGCATTGACATATAAATTAAGAAAGTGTCATATTTGGTGTTATAAATGAAATAAATAATTTGTGTCTTGGTTAGATTGTTTAGTGTATAAGCAAACCTAAATTTAATACCTCGGCTCGGATGCCACAGAAGAAGTAGGAAACTTAATTGACTAAAAATTATGTATCTAAAACAGTACTATGTTTGTTTGTGAAGTGTAAGTGTTGTGTGGTCAGAAGAAGAAGATGTTACAGGTTTGCAAAATGATAATGTCACCAATACTGACTGCGTGCAGATCCCAGGTAAATTATGTGGTTGTTTCCTTTTGAATTCGTAGTAAATGTTGCTTGTACTTGGAACTAAAAGCACCAACCGTCTTTATAGCACGAAAAGGAGGTGGCAGGTCGTTCCAGCAGCGGCTGGCAGCAAATTTAAAACTTCCACGGAATGCAGCTGTTTTGTTGCTGTATTAGGATGAAAAGACATATCAATATTAATACAAATCTAAACATAAATTTCCTTTATATAATTCTTGATAGGGCTTTAAGAGTGAATGGTTCGCTCATGAAAGAGAGCTACATCTGTATGGACTACTCGTGTACAACTGAATAATTTGAACTACAGTCTCCAGCTACACTATGACTGTTTATTTATCTCCTCATGCATAGTTATGACCCGTTATCTATGGAAAGGTACTGTGGCCCTTTGGAAAACAGGGTCTTTCGTTTCATATCGACTAATATTACTAATAGGAAATCTGTACGTTTAGATATTTGAATGTTTGATCGTTTAATCGGCAAAATTTGGAGCACGGCTAGATCATGTACTGAATTAGGACATAGGATACTTTTTAGCCTCAACGACTGAATTTATGAAGGACCACAGCTAGTCCATGGCCTGGATAAGGACTTAGGATAGGTTTAGCCTAAACTACTGAATTGTAGAAGGTGTACAGATAGACCATGAACTGAATTAGGACATAGGATATTTTTTAGCCTCAACGACTGATTTTGAGAAGGAACACAGCTAGTCCATGGCTCGGATAAAGCTATAGGATAGTTTTAGCCTCAACGACTGAATTGAAGAAGGTGCACAGCTAGACTATGGACTGAATTAGGACATAGGATACTTTTTAGCCTCAACTACTGCATTTGTGAAGGAACACCACTGGTCCGTGGCCTGGATAAGGACTTAGGATAGTTTTAGCTTCAACTACTGAATTGTAGAAGGTGCACAGGTAGACCCTGGATTGAATTGGTCTCATCGATTGATTTTGAGAAGGAATTCAGCTAATCCATGGCCTGGATAAGGACTTATGATAGTTTTAGCCTCAACGACTGAATTGTAGAAGGTGCACAGCAAGACCATGTACAGAATTAGGATATAGGATACTTTTTAGTATCAACGAATGAATTGGAGGAGGATATAAGCTAGTCCATGGTTTGGATTAGAACATAGGATAAGTTTTAGCCACAATGACTGAATTGGAGGAGGAGACCAGCTAGTCTATGGCTTATATTAGGAGATAGGATACTTTTTAGCTTGAACGACTGAATTGAACGAGGAGCATAGCTAGACCATGTACTGGATTAAGACATAGAGCAATTTTTAGCCTCAACGACCAAATTTGAAAAGAACACAACTATGATTAGGACATCGGACTCTTTTTAGCCTCAGCGACTGAATTAGAAAAAAAAAAACACGACTAGTCCATGGCTTGGATTAGAACAGTGGATACTTTTTAGTCTCAATGACTGAATATAAGCCAGCTCCTAATAAGCCAAAGCTAATAATAAGCCAGTCCATAGCTTGGGTTATGACAAAGAATACTTTTAGCCTCAATGACTCAATTGGAGGAAGAGACCAGCTAGTTCATGGCTTGTATTAGGACTTAAAATACTTTTCATCAAGGCTGAACTTCCGTATCATGAGATTATTTTGGAGATCCACGCAGGCAAAGCCACTGAAAAAACTAATACAACCATAAGTAGGTCCAGCTACTCAACAATCGCATAATATTTTTATGTGTTTATCCTAGCAATAAAAACAGGAAGATTGTATCCGTTTCTAAATCAATTCTCGCCTTAATCGCGAAAACTCGTAAAGTTTTTTTTATTTTTGTCTGAAATGGTAATGAAGGACTTAATGGATTCTTTTAGTCTTATTCGGTTAATGTTTATGTACATTTGAATCTCCTTGAAGTATATTTGATTTGTTTTCTGTATTTAGATTCGACTTGTTGCTATAACATTAGCAGTTTAACGCTTAACTTTTTCAGTCTGTTTCTTGTTTTGTTTGGTAGTGAGACGTTTTTTTGTTTTCTCACGATTCATTCAGAAAATATTTTGAAATCATTCTGATGATTTCTGAATTAAGCATTTGATGTTGAGTATTTGCAAACTTTATTTTAGCCTGAAAACTTATTAATTGGACATTAAAGTATTAACTATTTATCAATTGTATGTCGTTTATTAGTTGATAGTATGACCCCTCTTGACTCGGAAAGCACGTAAATCCGCAGATCAGGTTGACGCAGATCAAAAAAAAAAATATTGCCTTCCGTTGTACAAAAACGCTTATCTTAACACTGTGCAGAGTTACAACTAGAGTAGTGGGTAGCTCGCCATTCGATCAGCACCAGGCCCGTGGGTCGACTGCGCGTAGTGTTCCACGCGCGCCTCAAAGAGTTGTCAGCAATAATTACGAGGCCCGTCATGACCGATGCCTGCCTAAGGGTTGAGGATAAATTCGAAACAGAGTTACCGCGCCCCAGGGCACTCAGGGGAACAGGGGTGAGTTTTAGTCAGTAAGAGTCTGACACGCCCTCCCGCTCCACCCAGAGCGGGGGATGTCATTGGATGATTTCCCAATCCACAAAAAAAAAGCGTTGCAACTAAGAGAAACAGTGTTTTCGATGAACTCTGGCACCCAATGTAAGATTTAACTTATGTTTAGGGTGCCAGCGTCCTCGCCTATAAATGATAATGATAAATGATAAATGATGTTTATTCAGTAAATAGGTTACAAGGAACACTTTTACACGTCAATGGTTTTTGTCAGTTTAAGCTAGATGAGGCCGGTGTTTCCTAGCTGACTACCCTGAGAAGAAACACCGAAACAAACTCAGAGGTCAAAGTCTCTTTTAAAGTGTGTATAGTTTGAACATACGTCAGTAGTTGTAAGACGAGCACAGTATATTATTATTATTATAACTATTTACTAGTAAATGCAAATATGATGTGGCCTATTAAAGTACCTGTTAAAAAACAACCGACTTCCAAAAAAAAAAAAAAAATACACAAAAAATAAAAAAATAACTTTAATTTCGGAAGTCGGGGTTTGCATTTTATTTCTTCGTTTTTTGACACCGACTTCCGAAATTAAAGTTATTTTTTAATTTTTAGTGTATTTTCTTTTTTGGCAGTCGGTTGTTTTTTTTTTTGTAAAAAGTTTTTTATTTTTCACTTTTTAGTTGTGTTACCCCAGAACTAAAAACCCCAATAAAATAGAACATGGGATTTAAACACACTCGTAATTGGAGAAAGCCAAAACGTCATCAAGGTGTACGAATTTTTCGTTTTTGTACAGTTTTCAAAAAGCGCTGAAGCAATTTCGATAAAATTTATATGGGTGGTCCCATATAAATTTTATCGAAATTGCTTCAGCGCCAGTATATTTTTATTTTTTATTTAATATGTATGTCTAAATCTATGTATTTTTTAATGTAAAATTTTGAAATCCATTTTTTATTAGCAGTACACCACAGACTACCCCTTTTAGATTTTAAGTTCTTTCGTCCATCCCAAGGTTGTCTGGTAGATATCGCTGTTCAGCGATAAGACCGCCGTTGTATAGATTTAAGCTCATGTAAAACAATTGTGTGACTGTTTTGGTGTACAACAAAGTTTTATTCTATTGTATTATTTCGGATAAAAAGAATTTTGAAAATCGGTCCACAACTGACGGAGAAATCGGTGGACATACATTAAAAAAAAAAAATACATGCAGTCGAACATAGAACTCCTCCTTTTTCGAATTCGGTTAAAAATCAGGATCTCTCTCGGATGGCAATCCGACACGACCCCGGTCGTGTGTCGTGATTGCCGTCCTATCAGACTATGAGAGTAATGGAGTAAAGAGTGCGCGAACCTGTATCTGCTGCGCACACACTATTGTGCTCTTTACTATCTCCTTTGTGCTTGGCTCCGTTGAGATTAGCCACCATGTTCGAAATTCGTTCGGGAGTATTATTATTAATTGTGAAAACGTACCAACATAATCTACCTAGCTTCTGCCAACAATATAAAAATCAACTTCTAACCTAATTGGACGCAGCTGAATACCCATACTCTATATGGAGCGACTGCCTATCTGACGTTCACAGCACTGTTACACTGGCTAACACCATGCCCAATTATTAAACTGGTTCTCAGACTTTCGGACTTCTAACTTCCCGCAACATTAGGTTTACGGTTTATTTATTTTTTTGGTTTGTGGGAAATCATCCAATGACTTCTCCCACTCTGACCGGAGCGGGAGGGCGTGTCAGACTCTTACTGACTAAAACCCACCCCTGATCCTTCCCTACCTGAGTGCCCAGGAGTGCGGTAACTCATTTTCAGAATTTATCCGCTACCCCTAGGCATGCAGGCACCGGCCACGATGGGCCCCGTCAGTGGTGGCTAACAATCATCTCTTTGAGGCGCGCGTGGAATACTACGCGCCGTCGACTCACGGGCCTGGTGCTGATCGGACGGCGAGCTGCTCGCCGTCCGCAGGAGTTTACGGTAACTTGGTTAACTGGCTTATCCCACCCACACGCACAAAGTTATTTGGGAACACAGTCATTGTGCGTACAGCTAAGGAGTGGAATTCTCTGTCGGAGTCTGTGTTTGGTCGGGAAATCAAGAGTGAATAGGTTACTTCTAGGCAAGCAGGCTCCATGGTCGACTACATCATTGCTTATATTCATTTGGTGAGGTAGTAGTCAAATGCAAGCCCGTCAATGATTAAAAATATGAAATTCTGCCGGTTTACAGACCTACAGTTGAATTTGGCCGACTCCGTGACGACCGATGTGTATGATCAAAGCACAGGCCTAGTCTTTTGGTTTGTGTAGGTACTAGTACAGGACTCTATTCATCAGATTGCGTCTCACATTCATCAGATTCCCGCGACCGTTCCCAGGTCATTGGTTCATCTTGTGGGAGGCCCTACGCTGCGTCTTCCGGTACGCGGTCGCCACTCCAGAACCTTACGGGTCCATCGACATCTTAGGTTCAAATGCACCAAAACCTAAACTCAGAGTCAGTCGCTACCACGGGGTTAAGAAGCACATACATATTTCATTAGGTTTAGCCTGGGTTAGCATATAACTGGTACCTAGTTAATAAGTTAACCTTAGTAAAAATGAGCCTTAGGAGTTTAATCTTGAGAAAGAAATATAATTTTTAACCTTTTCTGCCCATGTAGATGAATAACTTCTTCTAAGAAATATTTGAAAACTCCAAAAAAAAATTGAACTTTCCATACAAAGTTATCATCAGCTGATCAAGATTTGTATGGGGGAGTAAAAAATCATTTTTTCAGGCTTTCTTTAATAAAGATGTTCATATCGATGGGCAGATGCAGTTCTTAAAATATGACCACACCTTTCCGTTACACCCTGTAGACCGCCCAAATGTGGCAAACGAATACAATTTTGTTCGAGCAGAAAGTCGATTTATTACCAGTTTTCATTAACGACATCCACTTATATAAAAAACATTTTTACAAAAAAATGGAACATACTTCCAAAAAAAAGTGCAAATAACTTTAATTTCGGAAGTCGATGTTTCTGGTTTAGTGTCTTCGTTTTTTGACACCGACTTCCGAAATTAAGATTATTTGCACTTTTTTTGGAAGTTGGTTCCATTTTTTTGTAAAAAGTTTTTTATTTTTCACTTTTTAGTTGTGGTTTTCCATTAAATAGTCTTAACAATTCATAGACATACGATCGCAACCATCTCGGTTGATTTGCTGTCAATTTTAGAAGAATTCCGTTGTCTATCTTTGAAACCGATCATCAGATCTATATGAAATTTAAATGGAATCATTTCAAAACAAACCTCTTTCGAAGATAAAAAGAATTTTGCAAATCCGTCAATAATTGACGGAGTTATGCCCGAACATACATAAAAAAAAGATATTGAATAAAAAAACAGGAAAATACACCATCGATGCCTTAATTAGATCAACATCCTCAACATAATTAATTCCAAACTAATATTCTTTTAAAACTATAAAACTGGAATTCTGCTAAAGAAGTTTATTGCAAGAAATTGATTAATTACTTCACTCGCAGTGAGCGTTGAGGAGACACCCACTTTATATTGGTTTCAAATAAAGTTTATCTTTCCAAGTTGTCTTCATTGCTGGGCTAATTATCCTAGTTTGGTTATTAAGGCTTCACTTTGATATTCTGAAATTAGATTAGGTAATGTTTTGATTTTGATTACGGTTTTAAATTGGATAACTTAGCTTAACTTATGTAGTGCCCTCACTTAGGAACTAAGAATTAGTCTGACGACCTGGTAAAGGTCATTGGAATAAGGAATATGCAAGTAATTCAAAACTTTTTTAACTTGTTTGATTTTTTTATCTTCAATTAATTTTTTTTTGTGTACCTATTGAGATGCCGACCATTAAACTGAACGATGTTCCTCTACAGAGAGTAAAGCAATTTGAGTATCTAGGGCACAAACTGACTGCCGACCTCAGGGATGATAATGACATTGAACGGGAGCGAAGGGCGCCTGTCTGTACGTGCTAACATGATAGCTCGCAGGTTTGCACGCTGTTCGAGTGAAGTCAAAATCGCACTATTCCGTGCATATTGTACTTCATTCTACGCGTGTAGCCTGTGGGCTCATTTTACACTAAAGGCATACAGCGCCCTCCGAGTCCAATATAATAATGCGTTTAGGGTGCTGATGGGGTTGCCGCGTTACTGTAGTGCTTCAGGGATTTTTGCTGAAGCCCGCGTAGATTGCTTTTATACAGTAATGCGTAAGAGATGAGCATCCCTGGTACGCAGGGTGCGGGGTGGCACTAACAGCATCCTAAAAATGATCTCTGGCCGACTGGATTGCGCGATCGTTAACCGGTGCTGCAAGATTTCTGCTGGACTTGCAGCATAGTAACGATGTGCCTTATTTGTGTTAGGTTAATTTCATTGATTGTATATAATTTAGTTTACTAACATAGATATAAGTCAAAATGTTACTAATATTATGAGTTGTGTTGCTCGAATAAATAATTTGATTATTATTCCGTTTATTTATTTTTATAGACATATTATTTACATTTTTTAATATTTAAATATAAAGGATAAAAAAAAACATTTAAAAATATAAAAAATAATAAATAATAATAATAATTATTATTGTATGTTGTATGTTTTTGATGAAACTAAACGTAATCTAAAAACGTATCGTTCTCAATAATACCGGTAGTGACGAAAAATAGTCTGTGTCAAAGTAACACTTAATTCGTAAAAAGTATTTTAAATTTAACTAAAATTTCATTAAATTTCAATTTCTGCTTGACTAAAAGCACATACAATTAGTAAAATTATGGCGCACAACGATGTTGTAGCACATACCTTGCCACGAATATGAAGGTACACACCTTGCGAGGCATTCGTTGTGCGCCGTTTGCGGCGCATACCTCGCAATGTTCCGTACGCGGCTTAAGGTGAATGCTCCAGGGTCACCTGCGTAATTCAAATTTTCTTAAGTTTTTTGCAATTTACAGGTCAGTGTCAGGTAGTATCTTGGTCAACATTTGGTTCGCGGCCGTAGCAAGTATGTATTTATAGAATTACTAGCTGTTGCCCGCCACTTCGTCCACGTGAAGCTCGTAAACCTGTACAAATTAAACTATAATTCTGTGCTTGCGATGCATTCCGAAAGGATCTTATTCATTTATTTTACTTTCACATAATTTAATTCGGTAAATATGTTATATATGCATTTTTAACCGACTTCAAAAAAGAGGAGGTTCTCAATTCGTCTGTATGTTTTTTTTTTGTATGTGTTACGCGATATCTCGCCATTTGTGAATCGATTTTGATGATTCTTTTTTTGTTTGGTAGGTCATACTTCAGAGGTGGTCTAAATTTTATTATATTATATATAAATTTCACCCATTTACCCATATAAATTTTATTGAAATCGATTTAGCACTTTAAAAAAAAAATCAACATACACAAAAAAAAATTGTATACACAGATGACGTTTTGGTTGTCTACAAATGTTCAAATTCCATGTTATCCATTCGAGCATAACTTAAATATTTACTTTTACTTCCGGTGTACAAAGACAATAAATATTAAAATAAAAACAAAAAGTGAAAAATAAAAAACTTTTTTCAAAAAATACAACAGACTTCTAAAAATTGCAAAATAACTTTAATTTCGGAAGTCGGTGTCAAATAACGAAGAAACAAATAAAATATATACACCGACTTCCGAAATTAAAGTTATTTTGCAATTTTTAGAAGTCGGTTGTATTTTTTGAAAAAAGTTTTAACAAAAGAGTTTGACAGGATCGTAGCATAAAAGTGGAAAAAAGAATAACATTAGATATTAATAAAACTTTTCAATATGCTAGTAGCCTTGTACTGAGAATGTACAGGTGAGGTGACGCGAGAGCAAGTGACGTACAGTTTTAACGTATGAAAAGTGGCTGGTCCAGAGGTCGACACCCGTAGTCTTCAGTGTCTACCCACTGCGACTTGTGTATGGTCTTTGCAAAGCACACACTTACAGGGAACTGTAAACTTACAGGATACTTACAGAGAATTAGAAGGGGCAATTGTGAGAAATTAATGGCAAACGTGGTATAAACTTCGAGAAAGAGGCCAACCGTCGAATCTGACTTGGCTGGGCAGCATTCGGGCAGCTGCGCGGTATCTTCTTCTCGCGTCACATACCACAGTCATGTATCAATATGGAAGTCTAGGAAAAATGGCCTACGGTAAATTACTGAAAAGTTACGTCATCATCATCATTTTCCTGCCCTTTTCCCAATTTATTTGGGGTCGGCGCAACATGTCTTTTTCTTCCATACTCCTCTATTATTCGTCATCTCTGTAGTCACCCCCTTTTTACCCATATCCTCTTTCACACAGTCCAACCACCATTTCTTTGGACTTACCATTGCTTCCCCTACTCTTGTAGCCATCCACATCCATACACAAGACTTTCCTCACGACATTTTCTTCATTCCTCCGTATCACATGCTCATACCACGACAACCGATTTCCACACAACTTTTTAGTCAGCGGTGCCACTTTTAGACTTCCTCTTATACTCATTCCTAATTCTATCCATGCGCGTAACACCACACATCGCTCTTAGAATTCTCATCTTAGCTGCATGCAATTGCTTTTCATTCATCCCTTTTGTGGCCCAACATTCTGAACCATACAAGATAGCAGGTCTGACCATTGTTTTATAAATCTTTCCCTTAAGTTTAAGGAAAATGCAGGAGTCGCAGATAGTTCCGGTGCCCTACCCCCATTTCATCCATTCAGTGTTAGTTCTGTGCTTAACAGTCTGATGTATTTCGCCATCGCTTTGCACGAGTGAACCGAGATACCGAAAATCGGAGCAAACTGAGAGAAGAGCGCCACCTAGCACTATAGCTTCAGAACTGGAGATACCGAAAATCGAAGAACATGTATTCAGTTTTGGTTCTGCTGATTTTCAAGCCAACTTTCTCCAGCTTCTGCTGGAATTTCTCCAATCTGCTCTGGATCTCAGGTCCATCTTCACCGACCAGAACAATGTCGTCAGCAAACAGCATGCACCAGGGTGCCTCCTCCTTGTATTTCCGACGTAAGAGCGTCCACAATCAACAGGAAGAGGTAAGGACTTAAATTCAACCCTTGATGCAAGCCTATAGCCACACTGAACTCATCGGTGTTGCCAGCAGCCGACACTGAACTGCACTGAAAAGCTACGTATTAGCACAAAACGCATTTTGCCAGCACACAGCATGCAAAAAGCGGGAAAAATGAAAAGAACTGCAAATTGTGCCAAACACCATAATATAGAAAATAGGACCTACGACATAGTTATGTATCATGTGCAATGTTCATCTTTAAAAATATAAGTGACAACAAAGTGTAACAACAAACTGTAACAATGTTCATCTGTAAATAAAAGACATTGCATGATAGGCCTCATTATAATTATTATTATCTTTATAGTCCAAAGGGAAAAATATTTCCCATAAATTCCAAAAAAGTTACATATTGTAATGAATTTTTCAAATGGTTTTTGTTCTTTTTACATCTAAATGAACTAAAATTAACTGTTACATCCTAATATTTACTCTTACCACTCTTATAGTCCTGTGAAGATTAATGAACCATGTACCTACCTGGGCGAATAAGGCTTGGCCAGCCCAGAATATAACTCAAGTCAAAAATAACTTTAAGTAATTTTCGTCGCCTACCAAATTATAACTACACAGACCGACTAGACTGCTGCTTGTTTATTCATTCAGGTAGAAAAATAGGGAACTAAATTTAGATGTGGCGATTTGCGAGCAAGTTACTTACGGTCCTATTACTGAAGTCCTATTGTTGTCACTCACGTGACCGTCTGTCAGTCTGTCCGTCCATCGTCTGTCACAAATATTGTTTCGAAATTTTTTTTAACTTCCCATTGACTTATGAGCTCGAAATTTGGTGATAATGTTTATTATTAGGTATACTTTACTAACAAATACCAATATTTAGTACGGAACCCTTAATGTGCGAAATCCGACACACTTGGCCAGTTTTTAGAGTTCCGTACGTGAAGGGTCCAAACGGAGCCGTATTGTTATCACTCACGAGTCCGTCTGTCTGTCTGTCCGTCGGTCGTCTGTCACAATTTTTTATACAAAGAAAATTTTAATTTCCCATTGATCTATAAAATTGAAATTTGGTGATAATGTTTATTTGGTTATACTAACAGATACCAATATTTGGTACGGAACCCTTAATATGCGAAATCCGACACGCACTTTGCCAGTTTTTTATTTGGGGTTGGAAATCATCCAATGACTTCTCCCGCTCTGGGTGGAACGCTAAACTGTGAAATTATTTTAGGTAGCCCTATTTATAATTTTTGCTACTTTTTGGCTGGCCAAAGATACGAGTAGGTTTTTGCTTTTACATTCAATTCTTAGAGAAAATAAAATATTTCCATACTTAATCCTACTAATACTATAAACCAGCTTCCACCAGCGGCTTCGCCCGCATGGAATTGGTACTATTTATAGCCTATTTGCTATTCCAGACTATAAACTATCTCTGTGCCAAATTTCATCCAAATCCGTTCGGCCGTTCTGACGTACTTAGTTGAGTAACAAACAATTGAAATTGAACAAATTAAAAAGAGATATATATATACAAACTAACAATAATACCTCACATGTACAAATGCGTATGAAAACAACTCACTGGGCATCAAAAAATTCAAATATTAAAATATTTTAAAATATGTTAAAAAAAAAAAAACAAATTAAATATTTGGCACACAGTTAAAGCCGGCAATAACACAGACGTTAAATTGATTAATTAGTACATTTATAACTACAAATCAAAGTTGCTGTTTATGCAGTTGGCTGCATACTGGTACCGCATACAAACTTTTTTCAGTTTCAAACTGCTCTGGAGTCAGATGCGGGGAGTCCGTGGGAAGTTTTAAACCCGTTTTTTGCTAACTTTTTACTGTTTTTTTTTCTTTTTGTAACTGTTTTCAGAATGGAATTTTTGAGCAAATGTCTTAGCGAGAGATTTTTCCATTTTAAGTAGACTCAAACTTAAAGGAGACTCAAAGGTAACTACAATTGTTTGAGCCACATATGTTCAAATTGCGCGGAGAACTCTGCTTGCGCGATGTATGTAGTTCGCATGTGGCGGTATAGATGTCGCTATACCTTCCTGAACCATTTCTGTATCTCTTTTTAGGGTTCCGTAGTCCTAACAAGGCCAAGGAACGATTATAGTTTCAGTCTGTCCGTCTGTCTGTCCGAGGCACAGCTAAGAGGCTGTTAGTACTAGAAAGCTGCAATGCTGCATGGTTATGTGCTATATATTAATCACGCCATGAAAAAGAAACAATACAATTTTGAAAAAAAAAAAATTATGGTAGTTTATGGTATGGTAGTTAGTTAAAGTGGGGATGACTTTTTTTCTCGCCTATCCTATAGTGTGGGGTATCGTTGGATAGGTCTTTCAAAATCATTCTGGCATTGTGAAAACTATTTTTCGGTTCAGTGATTCGTTGGCGAAATATAAAACTTTAAGGTGATATTTTCTGTTCGAGTCGAGCGTCCCCCCCACTAAAAGCTAAACTGTTGGATTGAAAAATGTGAAAAATATCGTGATCGTATTATACGAACTATGAAGGTAAACTATGACGGCTAAGTAAGCTCTTTAAGTTTAAACGTAATAGTCGCCCAACTTATAAAATGTCTTCTTTGGAAAATTTCGTACAAAACACAAAATCCTTAAAATAAATACTTAGATGATGATATATAAAATTTTGGAAAAATAAAACCATTTTTTCCATTTTAATTTAAACCATGTAGTTCATGGTTTAACCATCTGTTAAACCGTGACTTCGCACATTTAGGGTTCCGTACCAAATCTATTTTTGACGATTTGTGTGGGTCTAGGTCAACAAGATGCTTATACTGTGAAAATTTGAAGACTAAGCTCCAACCGTTTGGCTGTAAAACTTGTGTAACAGACGACGGACAGACTGACAGACGGACATCAGAGCCTTTAGGCAAAATACATTTCTGTTAACGTTAACGCTAACGCTTCTAGCAAAATGTATGGAAACGACGTTTTGCACGAAGCGTTAGCGTTAACAGAAAAGTATTTTGTCTAACCCCGGTACGCAACTCTAAAAAGCGCTGCTGTCAATCGCTCAACCACTGCGCAAACTGTGCCCTTTTCATTTTGAATTAAATAATTAATACTCTTATACCTATCTCAAAGTATAGTTACTAAATCTTTTTTAGGGTCCCGTACCCGAAGGGTCCAGACAGAGCCCTATTGTTGTCACTCCCGTGCCCGTCTGTACGTCTGTCTGTCTGTCCGTATGTTGTCTATCACAAAATTTTGTTACGAATAATTTTTTAACTTCCCATTGACCTATGAACTTGACATTTGGTGATAATGTTTATTATTACGTATACATTACTAAAAAATACGTTAATTTGGTACGGAACCCTTAATGTGCAAAATCCGTCACGCACTTGGCCAGTTTTGCCTTACATTAACTTGCCAACACTCACTTAATTGGCAAATTAACTAGTTAAACTACTCCTATCGTATGACAACGTGACGATCTGACATTTAATTATAAGTCAGTCGATACATTGCTCTATATATTGAGGGTATATTTTATTCTTGATAAGCAATTTATTTCTGTTATAATTTGATTTTTAATTAGGTTTTTGTAGTTATTAATTGGTAGTTCGGTAGCCAATTAATGTCAGAGTGTAATTGAGTGGAATCGTTATATATTTTTCTCATACAGTGTCACACTTGTTCAACGTGTTTGCGAGATTAGTTTCTGCCCGCAGCTTCGCCCGCGTGAAAAGTTATTTAGTATCCAAAGGTGTCTTACTACCGGGATAAACGTATTTTATGTACTAACACAGTTCATAGTCTGTACTCGCGTCAAGTTTCATCAAAAGCTGTTCAGCGGTTTTGTTGTGAAAATTTAATAGACACGTTTTCGCATTTCAAAATCCAAAATTATTTATTCAAATTATAATTGTAAAGCCAGCACTTTTTGAACGTCAAAGTTCTTCATAAAGACAGTCCCCCAAAATTGCCGCCCGTTACCAGTTCCTAGTGTTTTAGCTGTGAAGAAAAAGTAGCGCAACAAACTTCACAGCAATATTAGCATGGATTCATTTTTCGTTCAATCACTTATGACCTTTGTTTCTAGGACGAATCATTATCTTCCTGCCCTTATCCCATGTTACTTGGGGTCGGCGCAACACGAATTTTTCTTCCATTCTGTCCTGTCAGCCGTCACACTATCACTAACTCCCTTTTCTTTCATATCACTCTAACTTCTAATGGGAATGAACTCATTAATCGACAAATTTTTAGGGTCTCTTAAAAAGTTTTATAACTAAACAAAATTTCTAAAATTATTTTTCAAGTCGAACAATACCATAGCTTGTTTTTTTTTAGGGTGATATATCATCAAATAACTTATCCCGCTCTGGGTTAAAACTGGGCAAACCAATCAATCTGCCTAGCCTATTCCCAACTATCTCGGGATCAGCTTCCAGTCTAACCGGATGCAGCTGAATATTAGTACTTTACATGGCGCGACTGCCTATCTGACCTCCACAACCCAGTTACTGGATAATACTGGGAAACCCACTTTCGTGAAATGAAAAGCAAACCCACAGAAAAGTTCTCTCAAACTATGGTTAGGCCCATCAAGCGATGGAATCCAATCTGAAAGAGCATTGTGGAGAATTCTAGAACATTTTTCAATATTAGATAGACCAGCCCCATTATTTAATTCTTCAGTTAGTCTTCACGAACAAATTGGAAAATACGCCCGGGGCCTTTTTAATTCTCTGAGAACTAATCTTGGAGATATTGGTTAAATTCTTTTATACGAAACGAGTTCTTCTTTTTTAAGGTTTTCGACTGAGCACGTTCTAATTGCTGAGTTATATATTCACAATTTTAGATTTCACATAGTTTTGTTTTCGTTTTTGTTCAATTAATATTTACACACTTGCCTTATTATTTACAAACCTTTAACTTTGATTTAATGTATCAACAATCCCACATTATTATTATTAGCTGCACTTGTTACAATATTACAAATTTTCTTTTTTGTTTCTTTTTTTCTTGCCAGTTTCTAGTTAACATAGCTTTATCAATGCCGTGAAATTCTGTTATTGGCTTAAGAGATAATTGTCATCACCTCGCTAGCGGTGTGCAGTGTATGCAGACTTTAAGATGCTATTTTTTATTTTTTATTCTTTTTATTTTGACTGAATTGGGCTGTTCATTGATAGTGAGGTGAATATTCATAACTCATGTAAAATAAGCTGTTGAATTTCCAAATAAATAAATAAATAAAAGGTTATTTTTGGAATTAGTTTGAACTGGAATTTTGAAATATTATGATTCTGATAATCTCGGTGAATGGTGGATTTTAAAGTTACCACGAAGCGCTAGTTACGAGTACTTCTAGAGAATTAACCGATTAAAGTTACATGTTCACTATGACGTACTGGATAATAATAAAACCGGCCAAGTGCGAGTCGTATTCGTGCAAGAAGGGATCCGTACCACTATCTATAAAAACGGCAAAAAAATCATGTCTGTTGTATGGAAGCCCTTTATTCTGTTTTTTAGTTTTTGTTGCTAGAGCGGCAACAGAAATACACATCTGTGAAAATTGTCTAACTATCACGGTTCATTAGATACAGCTTGGTGACAGACGGACAGACAGACAGACGAACGAACAGCGGAGTCTTAATAATAGGGTCCCGTTTTACCCTTTGGGTACGGAACCCTAAAAATGATCTCGCCTTCAGCTCGGGCGTGTATTCTGCCTCGGCTGCAATGATAATTACCCACGTGTATCAAATAACGTTTTTCAACACACATGCTCGAAAATATGTAGTAAGAACAACTTAATAACCATAATTTAATTGTGTGTAACTTATTAGTAACATATAAATATATATAAGAGGAAGTCTGAAAGTGGCACCGCTGACTGAAAAGTTGTGTGGAAATCGGTTGTCGTGGTATGGGCATGTGATGCGGAGGAATGAAGAAAATGTCGTGAGGAAAGTCTTGTGTATGGATGTGGATGGCTATAAGAGTAGGGGAAGGCCAAAGAAACGATGGTTGGACAGTGTGAAAGAGGATATGGGCAAAAAGGGGGTGACTACAGAGATGATGACTAATAGAGGAGTATGGAAGAAAAAGACATGTTGCGCCGACCCCAAATAAATTGGGATAAGGGCAGGAGAATGATGTAACTTATTAGTAACAAAAATCATTTTAAATTTTTGGGTTGAACATTATGGATACTGATAGTCACCTGGGTAAAGGTCAGGTATTATGCAGACAAAACCATTTTACCTACAAACGGGGTGAAATAAATCGGAGTACTTAAATGCTACAAACAAATTCTAAATAACGTGAAAAACCACTTCAAAGTTTTGTTTCTATTCACCCCCGGTTCCTATTCACCCCGTTTGACGGTATTACAAGTGTTCTAATACCAAAAAACTCTAGCTAGAAGTTTTTACATACTGGCTCTACATAATTACTTTTAATCGCCTTTGAACTTTATTCAGGCACGGTTTAAACTTTTATCATTTTATTATTCTCCATGATAATGATGATTATCCATATGCACTACAACATCTCTACAGGTTGTAACGAAAATACATGGTCATATTTTTAACCGACTTCAAAAAAGGAGGAGGTTCTATGTTCCACTGTATAATTTTTTTCTTGGCTTGTATTAACCGTAAATCAAAAAATCTTACTTTTTTATAAAAAAAAACCTAATTCTAATAAAAAATACTAACTGCATAGCAAAATAGTTACCTCAAAATATTATTATTTTGGCAACAATTTGAGTTCTTGACGCGTCGCTATTAATTGAAAAGCGGAGCTTTTTTTCAGCTGGAAATGTGCTAACCACAGTCGTAAGTAAGGTAAGTTGACGGAGCTCAACTGCAGGGGGCTCCTATTTCTGTCGGCAGGGTGTAACTCTTTGCGCGTCTAGTGAACATACGGTGGGTGAGACACAATTAGAATCTATTGTCCGCTAATTGGACGTGCCACGGGTTAAAAAATTCCCTTCAAACCTAATCTATCCGTGTCGGGGTACCTTAAGAGCGGGGTCACACGATGCGTTGCGACGCCGCACCGCAAAGATTTCACCGTGTCAGTGGGCACACGAGCGGTGCGGCGCCGTAACGTTGTTATGTCGCAGCGGCGCCGTAGCAGCGTTGGACAGTCTGTTAATTGTTGTTCTGAAACGAGCGAGCGTGTGTCCTTCCTTGTGACGCAAAACAACTGAGCGGTGTCGCTCCGATGTCGCAACGCATTCTCCCCTCCCCGCCTCGTCTTGGTGGTTGCAAGTCCGGTGCGGCGCCGGAGCGCATCGTGTGACATGCCACAGATATTTCTATGTAAGACGACGCAGCGGCACCGCTCCGGCGCCGCACCGCCGCCACGCCGCCGCAACGCATCGTGTGCCCGGCTCTAAGTTCCAGAGCTCGCTTCGCTCGTTCTTGGACAACGTACGTCGCTAATTTGATGTGCAATCAGTATTTAATTGATGTAAATAAATGGGCGGGTAATAAGTTTTTTGATGTGCATTTAAAAATAAGTCTTTTTTTAGGGTTCCATACCTGAAGGGTCAAAACAGAGCCCTACTGTTGTCACTGACGTGTCCGTCAGTCCGTCTGTCACACAATTTTATTCCGAAGAATTTTTTAACTTCCCATTGTATAAACTTGTTTGTTGATAATGTTTATTTTTACGTATATTTTACTAACAAATACGAGTATCAATATATTGATAAATCAGATTTATCTTGGATAATTCCCTCATTTGGTACAGAATCCTAAATGTGCAAAATCCGACACACTTGGAAGGTTTTTTTTGTGTCTTCTGTTAGGAACCTTGTTCATTTCTATGGATAGAAACAGTATCTAAGATATGACCACCAATTTCCGTTACACGATGTATACAATATTATGAATTAAATTAAATTATTATTTAATATAACTATTTTTATTATATTGTATCGAATTATATAACCACCCATTTCCGTAACATCCTGTATACAACGAAAATCCACTTCACGTGGTCGTAGTTACACAGCAACGCCAGACTTTTCGCATGTACCTATATTTGTTAACGCGGTACAAACGTGCCACCAAAGGCATACAAGCTGGCCATTGGATTGTCTGTCACGTGTGTTTAGTGTCAATTCTCGCTTCAATGAACACGTTCAGCGAGCGTTTGCTAATGTGAACATTGCCTAATGTCAAACATGGACTACAAATTCAGTCATCTCATTTCTAGCATATTCCCAAGTTGGAATCGGCTTCCAGTCTACCTACTACTCCCCTAGCCATATTACTTTTCTATTATCGTTTACGCTAACGCTTCGCTAATGCTTAGTAGAAAATCTATGGAGATGACATTACCTGCGTAGAGAAGTGTCACGTGACTTGTCGCAGATGATGTCATTGCTATAAATTTTGTACTAAGCGTTAGTGAAGCTGACTGCGACTAAGATTAACAGAGTTACCGCACCCTTGGGCACTCAGGCAGGGAAGGAACAGGGGTGGGTTTTAGTCAGTAAGAGTCTGACACACCCTCCCGCTCCACCCAGAGCGGGAGATGTCATTGGATGATTTCCCACCCCGCCAAAAAAAACAAAGGGGGGGAGCACATACAGACGAAATTTGTTTTATACAAGGAGCAACTTCCTATCAGACCTCTACGACCCAGTAACTGGGTAACACGCTACCCCTTGGCAAGACTGGTATCAGATTTTCTGACTTCTGACTAGTGTAGCTATCATCTTCATCATCATTTCAGCCGAAAGACATCCACTGCTGGACACAGGCCTCCCCAAAGTGTCGCCACAATGATAGGTCCTGTGCGTCTCGCATCCATCGGCTACCCGCGATCCTCACCAGGTCATCGGTCCACCTTGTGGGAGGCCTTCCAATGCTGCGTCTTCCGGTACGCGGTCGCCATTCCAGAACTTTTCGGCCCCAACGACCATCTGTTCTGCGAGAATTGTGCCCTGCCCGCTGCCACATCAGTTTGGCGATTCTTCGGGCTATGTCGGTAACCTTAGTTCTCTTGCGGATATCATCATTTCTGATTCTATCACGCAAGGAAACTCCGAGCATGCTCTCTCCATTGCCCTTTGGGTGACTGAAAGCTTTCTGAATAGGCCCATTGTGAGCGACCATGTTTCGGTTCCATAAGTCATCACTGGCAACACGCACTGGTTACATAGACTTTGGGAGACACTGTGGTATGTGAGACGAGAAGATACCACGCAACTTTCCGAACGCCGCCCAGCCGAGTCGGATTCGACGGTTGACCTTTTTCTCGAAGTTAGCTCTATCTAACTGGACCGTTGGTCCCAGGTAGACGTACTCATCTACAACTTCGAGTGTAGAGTTTCAGATCTTGATAGGAGTGGGTGCTAAATGGATATTTACCATGACTTTGGTTTTTGTTCATGTTCATTTTAAGGCCTACTCTTTCGTGTAGTTATCAAACATTTTCAAATAACAGCCGTGATCAACCGCTTATTTTTTTGAAGGTCTGAAATCATCAAATAATTTCGCCCGCACTTGGTGCAGCGGGAGGGCGTGACAGACTCCAGCTGACTAAAACCCACCTGTGTTCCTTCACTTACCTGTGCCAGGGTCGCGGTGACTCCTTCTATCACTCCCGCGACCCTGGCAGGGGACTATCGGCTAAGGGTGCGTTTCCACTGAAGCGGAGCTGGGCGGAGCGGAGCGAAGAAAACCATCACAATGGTTGATTTCAACCATTGTGATTGGTCGATTTCTTCGCTTGATGATTTCATCATCGTGTCACTCATCTCCGCTCCGCTCCGCCTAGCTCTGCTTCAGTGGAAACGCACCCTTAACGTGCATTCTGCGGCACGGAGTAGTCTCTAATGGTCTAGCAAATCAGTCATCTCGTTTCGAATGTTCGAAATATACCTATGTATATTTGTATACTTGTAGCAAAAAATAACATCTATTTTGTCCACAAATAATATCAAATAACAACCATAATAGGTACTCGTAAAACATTAAAAATATTAAGACGTAATACCACAAAAATAGTTGCCAAACTAAATAATAGTGCCATTCCTGGCAATATTACGTTATATTATTTTTCCGAAAACAGGATGAGGTTGTCACATAAAAAGGAGATGATTGCCGAAAGCATTTGTTAGGATAATAAATACTTGTATATTAATGTCTGGGCTAATAAATAGGTTTCTTATAAATGGAGAAGTATTCTTTTTCTGAATACAAACGTCCATTTTGATCAAATAAAGTAACTCCACTGGTAAAGAGTGTGAGTAGTTCATAAATGGGGTCTCGGCTAAGTAAATCATAATATATTTGTTTTACTAGCTGACCTGGCCAAACGTTGTTCTGCGTTTAAAATTAAAAAAGGGAAAAGTTTAAAATTAAAAAAGGGTGAAAAATACTTTACGACCTATTCTCATACCTACCAAATATACAACAAAAAAAACCTTAAAATCGGTTGAGCCGTTTCGGGGGAGTGTAACCACAAACACCGTGACACGAGATTCTTATATATTAGAAGATCGCTCGTCGGTGTGTCACTGCAGGGTGCCAACTGAAATCCAGCGCTGGGTGTCTGACACCCAGCAAATGCTGAGATGGCGTGTCATTTCGGTATGGGCACGCTCAGTGCCATTTTATTGTATCATTCTGTAATATTCTTTTCTTTTTTCTTGGTTACTGTTTGTTTGTTGCTGTTGTGTTGTATCTGTTCCGAATAAATATTTTTCAGCCGCACCTGCCGATGTTCAAAGTTAAACAATGCCTACCAAGGCCAGGCCGTAGATGGGTGACCATTAATTATAGAGACTTCTTTTTCATGCCTTTCACGTTAAGTCTTTGGCGCCTGTTTTTATTCGTGAATCTTCAAATACTTTTTTGTCCGAATTATTATAATTAAGAAATGTATGAAGCCTCTGACTCCCGAGCTAGGCAAGCCTTTGTGTCAGGAGTCAGCACCCTCCCCATTTATTTTGACTTTATTTCCAAATCTTTGACATTCGTTATCAGTCGTAATTTTTAACCGGCTGCGCGACGCAAGGGAGGGTAATGTGTTTATCAGCCTATGTATGTAAGTATGTATAATATGTTTGTTCCTTTGTGGCGCTTTAGAGACCAAACGCGTGGGCCGATTTTGATAATTCTTACGTCAATTGATTTGTCTTAATCTTGCTAGTGCTACTAAAGACATGACAATAACCAAAATACGATACAGCGGCCACCAGACGCCAAAAAAGAATAAAAAAAAAGTCGACGAACTATATTATGTGGGGTATCAAAATAAAGGGTTTGAGAAGGTGATTCCAAAAATATAATTCACTAAAATGTAGAAAATAAAAAAAAATGTATTTTCAAAAAAACCCGACTGTAAAAACTAGTAAAAAGTTCTAAACAAGTCACTTTTCAAGCAGTCTGATGCAGTTGGTGGCACGAAATCAATAATTGAACTAAAATTACTGCCTCGCCCTTGACATCTCACCTCATCAGGCGAGATGTCGAGGGCGAGGCAGTAATTGCTTGCCATCGCAAGCAATACTCGGTACTCTCTTGAATTAAAGACCTCCACAACCCTCACGAAAAAAAAAGAAAAAGAAAGATTGCAGCTATCATGAAACACAGACTAATTAACTGTACGCACTATAGAAGTGTTCCCAAGATGTTTTGTGCATGTGGGTAGGGATGTTCATCATGTATCAGTAGTTTCATAGGAATATTACTACATATTCTAAAACGATTCGATTTAGAATTTATGTAGAATACGATTTCATACCCTTTATAAAAAAATAATATCGAGTGTTTCCTTATTTCCCAGCACTTTCTATAATCCTTATGATGTGTCCTGCCAAGTCCGAATTAAATATGAGACTTTCTTCTTACGTCCACAGTATCAGATGGTTAGAAATTGTACGGGCGAGCATACCACATACGGTCTGTGGACTGGTATGGAAGTCCTACAGACCGTATGTGGTCTGTGGACAGTGAGCCTGGTTTGTCGATTCTTCGGGCTACGAGTATGTCGGTAACCTTGGTTCTCTGCGGTAAATTGTTCAACTTCAATCAATGCAAATCTTCGATATAGTATCTACCACCCACGCCGAAACGTCAGTATTAATTAAAATCTATTGCCTCCAGCTGAGTCTAGACACAAATTGGTGTAGTCAGCTAATCTCTAGCTCATGGAACATGTTCAGGGATTGATTTAGTGGTGTAGCGTTTTGGCATTTAGCTTGGCACGATGCCGTGTGGAATTACTGTTTCATAGCGTATATAATATATTGTAGGTGTATCGTTTATTACGTATACAGTCTAGTATCTATCCAATATCGTCACTTGTGTTCTAACGTTTATGGCATTTGCCCAGCTGTGGGAAAATAGGTTAGTAAGTTAGTATGTTATAACACCTCGTATATCAAAATCACAGTTTTCGATAGAGCAATTTAACTCTTTAGTAGCATTTATCTCTGCTTTTTGAAAATACGTAGTTTCGCGTTGTAGCTATGGCAAAACAACTGACTTACGCGGTTTTACTGTAGATTTGTTTACAACACAGACATACGTATTGTTTTTGGCGGAAAATTACGTGTCTCCATTGTTGCAAATCCTCCAGTTTGATTTACGTAACGCTGCGTAGTTCAATTCCCCATCGAATTACAGTGGATTTCCGTATATACGTACAGTACAACTATTTTCTGAATGTCCCTCGACAATCATCTCATTTCCAAATACAAAAGAAAACACGATAAATTTAATATTTGATAGACATGGAAATTAGTTCCATATCTATCAATTATTAGATTTAACATGTTTAATAATTTGAATTCCAAGTATTTTATTGTTGTTTTGTTTTTATTTCGGAGTGAACTAAGTACTTAGTCCTGAATTCAAAATATTATGCACGTTTTTTTTTTTTTTTTACGGAAATTAGCATTCGTTAGTTTTCGGAAATGCGATGATTGCCGAGAGACATCAAGAAAATAGTTGTAGTATACCGCATTTTGTCAAAAAACTACTTTGGCGACAATATTATTAAGAATAAGTAAAATATAGAGGTTTTTTATATTTATTTATTAATATTGCACACAATGTAAACACAGTTACAGACATCGCTAAACCTAGTGAGTAAATTACCCTGTCATGGCGTAAGTTTATGTTATAGACTAGTTTTTACACATGACTTTTCTCATATGGTCTTTTCTTCAGGTGTCTTGCATTCTTCCGAAAAAAAAGTAGTTTATGGCACTTGGTGACATTGTAACTTTTAGGGTTCCGTACAAGAGAGTTGAAATGGATCCCTATTGCTGTCTCTAACGTGTCCGTATGTACGTCTGTCTGTTAGTCTGTCGTCTATGCCAAGATTTTTTCTTCTCATTGACCTGTAAACTTGAAGTTCGGTGATAATGTTTATTTAAAAATCTGCCTAGCCTTTTCCCAACTATCTTGGGGTCGGCTTCCAGTCTAACCAGATGCAGCTGAATACCAGTATTTTACATGGAGCGACTGTCCATCTGACCTCCCAAACTCAGTAACTGGGTAATACGATACCCCTTGGTAGGACTGGTTGTCAGACTTTCAGGTTTCTGACGACCCGTTACGACTGTCAAAGATAATGATAATGGGTTGATAGTGGTGGGTGGTGGGAGGTGATACATATGAACAAATACCAATTACATTGATAAATCATATTTTTCTTTGAAGATCCCTCATTTGGTACGGAACCCTCAATGTGCGAAGTTCGATACGCACTTGGCTAGTTTTTTCTATCAGTGATAGGTTTAATATTTGTTATTGGATCTAATATAAGTTTAGACTACGCAGGTAGTCAGTAATTCACGCGGGCGAAACCGCTGGCAGTAGTGCCACCGGTTTCGCCCGCGTGAATTAGTATCTATTTCTCTCGTTATAAACTTTTAACCTGTTTTTCGCCCCTTTTTTTTCGCCCCCGTTTAGTGTTACCTAGTCTTCACAAAGAACCCACCCTCCAAATTTCATGTCTCTAGGACCAGCGGTTTAGGCTGTGCGTTGATATATCAGTCAGTCAGGACTTTGAATTTTATTTAATAAATAATAATAATAAATATTTATTTCAGACCAGGTTATTTTACGGCATGAAGCCGCACCTACCTTTGCAGCATGGGGGACTCCCACCGATCAGTAAAAACACCCAGTATAGTGTTGGTACTGCCACGAACGCGAGCAAGTAGGGAGGCGCATCTTTTCCTAACGATAGCGGCAAAGCCATCCACCCGCGCCTCAGTAAACATCCCTGACGGACTGCAACGCCATGGCAGCCTCAACAGTACCCTGAGTGCATTATTATATTGGACACGCAGGTCGCTATATGCCCGCTGCGAATAACTGACCTACTGACTAACTGACTGTGGTGGTGATGAAAACTTGAAGAAATCGTAACACACATTTCTGAAGAGAAAAAATAAATAAAATTTTAAAATCGTGTATAGATCATTGATGTAAGTATTGGTTCAATAGTTCACCAAAGTTATCATTGATTTTATCAGTCTAACAGAATTTTCGATTCGACATTAAACTCTTTTTAGCTTTTAAAGCCATAAAAATCTGCGTCAAGTTAATAATAATAATAATATTCCACAACTATCACACAACGCCATCTAGTCCCAAGCTAAGCAGAGCTTGTGTTATGGGTACTAGACAACTGATAAACATACTTATATATTTCTAAATACATACATATTATAGATAAATTACACCCAGACACAGAACAAATGATCGTGCTCATTACACAAACATTTGTCCTGGGTGGGAATCGAACCCACGACCTCCGGCATAGCAGTCAGGGTCACTAACCACTAGACCAACAGGCCAGTCAGTTTATACCCTATTGTGGTACATGCAAGAATATTTGCGTAAAACAGGGATGGCGAACCTATGGCACGCATGCCAGCCATGGCACTTGGCATAATAATATAGTGGCAAATAGATAATTTTAAACAACAGAAATGACACTGATTTTCTTTATTTAAATAATTACATTATACGACTGTAAACGTTACGAAAATCGCTGTACGAGTTTCGGGCTGCAAAGTAAGGATCTAGTTTATTTTTGTGCATTAAACCACAAATCAAGATTCTTTGGTGACACGTCTTGACCACATTATTATTATTTAAAATTTTTAATAACATGTTCTCCAATGAAGGTTCGCTATCCCTGGCGTAGAATATAAGATTATTCTCTGATTGGTAAAAAACAAAGACTGTTCAAAGAGTCCTCATAAATGTATAACGATTCGTACAATTGCTGCTGAAGCTAGAGTCTGAGCGTAATGCTAAGTCGAGATTTGAAAATTATAGGTTAGAGAAAAGACTGTATTTCTAAGAGAATTGAGTTTCATATGCAAGTATTATTCTCTTATTAATTTAGTACCAAAATATTATCATCGTTTTTTTTTATAATTACCATTCAATATAATCATAATTTAACTGTTGCTGATTAGACTAGTAGGGCAGTTTCTTCAAAAAATCTAATTGGTTCGTCAGATAGATAACCAAAAAATATCGACACGTATTTTTAGGGTTCAGGTACAAAAGGGTCCAAACGGAGTCCTATTGCTGTCACTTACGTGTAAGTCCGTTGTCTGTAGTTGTCTGTCACACAGGTTTTACAACCAAACGGTTGGAGCTACAGTCTTCAAATTTTCACAGTATAAGCATGTTGTTGACCCAAAGCCATACAAATTGTCAAAATTTACATTCGAAAGAAAGAAATGCGTTTATTGGCATTACAGCAAAAAATGGTAATAATAACACCTTAAAACATTTAAAAAAAAAACACAAAGATTAATAATGCCAAAAGGGCATCAGATCAGCATAATGTCAGATGACAACACAGGATGCCATCTGACGCTGATTTTTAGCTGCAACCCACGAGTGCCATACGCTAGATATCAAACACAGAGAAGTATGTGTCAGTGTGTGAAAAATTTGATACGGAACCCCAAATGTGCGGCGTTCGTCACGCGCTTGGCCAGTTTTATTTTATTTTATTTCCACGATAAAACTAAACTATGGCCGACAGCGACAGTGTATCTTTCTGTAAGTGAACTACCAGATTCAGATTTTAGAGAAATTCATCATCATCATCAGCCTTTTAATATCCCCACTGCTGGGGCAAAGGTCTCCTCTGCGAGGGTGTGGGCCGTAATCCACCACGCGGGCCCAATGCGGGTTGGTGAATGTCACATGTCTTCGAATTTTTGGTTCTAGGACATGCCGGTTTCCTCATGATGTTTTCCTTCACCGTTTTGAGAGCAGTGATGATGAAACAGTGGACACAAAGTAAACCGCTTGCTCAACCTACAACTTGTAAGTCACGGACTGTGTAAACTGGGCCATCACTGCTCGAGGAATTACCCTTTCTCTAATTAAGAAACAAACAATTTAAAAACTATTATCTTATTACAAGATTACTTTAGATTAGATTTTAGGTAAAATAAACATAACCCTCCCCTCTCTGCGATTAGAAAATGGGGGGTGGGGTTACCCACGTTTGATGGGGCAGCTAGTTAACTATACCCGGGCCTGTGGACGGCGAGCAGTGGGTAGCTCGCCGTCCGATCAGCACCAGGCCCGTGAGTCGACGGCGCGTAGTGTTCCACGCGCCTCAAAGAGATGAGTGTCAGCCACCACTGACGGGGCCCATCGTGGCCGGTGCCTGCATGCCGAGGGGTAGCGGATATATTCTGAAAATGAGTTACCGCACCCCTGGGCACTCAGGCAGGGAAGGAACAGGGGTGGGTTTTAGTCAGTAAGACGCCCTCCCGCTCCACCCAGAGTGGGAGAAGTCATTGGATGATTTCCCACACCACACAAAAAAAAGAAGCTATTTAACTATTACTGGGTTGACAATAATAACTCAGAATTAGAAGTGGAAAGGGTCCCATTGTTGGATGTCAATCAGTTATTAATAGAATTAGTTCCGGGTTTCTTGTGTACAATACAATTGGTATCAGTTGCAGTGACAAACAGAAAGCGGTCCTGAATAGTAATAACTGAACCGTCGTATTGTTTAATATTACAAATAAACAATACGACGGTTTGTTCTGTAGTAAGTGGTTTTGAATCTATAGGCTTATATTTAGATTCACAGAGTACTGGCGAGGCCTGGAATTGCCCGCAGCTGACAACTGATTTAATGAATGAAGTTGATGAAACTGTTTTAGTGGTAGCCAACTACCGTATTTTGTGTGAATCAACGTAACCGACATAGCCTTAAGAATCGTTAAAATGAAGTGGCATTGAGCACAGCACATTGCTCGTACAGCAGCTGGTTGATAGTGCCGAAAAGTTTTGGAGTGGCGACTGCATACTAGGAGACGCAGTGTTGGAAGGCCTCTCACAAGGTGGACCGATTATCTGATGAGGATCGCTGGTATTTGACACAGGACCAGTCGTTGTGGCAGTTAAGGAAGTCCTATATCCAGCAGTGGACGTCTTTCGGCTGAGATGATGATGATCCTTAACTACCTTGTTAGTCAAAAGTGGTCGCAAACGATACTAGAGTAAACTGGTAAATACAAAACATTTTTGACAGCGACTGTCACACAATTCTCGTACAACCACCGTACAATTACCAACCAGTCGCAACGGTGGATCAACAATAATATATTTACGATGTTCGTATAACATGGCGTATAATTTAGAGTCACAGGGTTGTTCTCTGGATGATAATAAAACCGCCCATTTGGCATCCCTCCCATGACAATCACGGGGTAAAACGTATAAATCTACGTCCTTTCGTAGCGGTGACTATCCGCGGGGCAAAGTACAGTTGTTGTAGAAGGATTATTTATAGATTAAGCATTTTTAGAAGTGTTTAAGGCACTTGTCCTACCGCCAACGATGAGCGAGTAGTGAGAGCTTCAAAATAAAAACGAGTTGGCGAGCAGCGAGTAGCGAGTATGTAGTTCCGATAGTTTTGTCGCTCGGTTTTACGTGAGCATATTCGAATGCGACGGGCGATTACTCGCACCACTCGCTCGGGATGGTCTCTCGGCGTGAGTTCTCACCGCCAAGTGAGCATCGCTGACCGAGTGTCGCAGAACGAGTTAACTTTGATAGATCTTGTCGCTCAGTGTTAAACTTGTGGAGCGAGTCCTATTAATATACGAGTATGTATCTCTTTTGTTTACACAGAATGTTCTATTGTACGTTTCTTGAGCGTCAAAATAGCCAAGAATTAGTCGCTTTCTCGCCGGCGCTGGGCAAACTGCCTTATTAGGGTTCACGTGTCGAACGTGATATCTTATGAATGAAGCCATGTTGATTTTTATTTAGACACAATTTCCACACATAATTGCAAGAAATGGCAACCTTTGATAGTTTTTTGACCAACATAGGATAACTTGCTCGATTAAAACTTATTCATGGAACTTTTTTTCCATATAACATAAACTGATTCTCGCAAAAATCGATAAGTGAAAATGTTTAACTGTGAAGATACCAGAGTGAACCTTCTCCCAATCGCCTGTCTTCTGCAACACCCAAGAAATAGTGGTTTATTTAAATTCTCCGACATCTTGGGGGTCGTTTGGGTGTACAATCACTAAGATAAATGCTGCGACATTCCACGCGGTCATCAGATATTGTGGCAGTAAAAGGAATTGTGCGATGTATGTATGTTCGTTTATACATGTTTATGTATGGCTGGGAAATAGGTCACACTTTGGTTGGCGTGAAAGCGGAATATCATTTCTCTAAGATGATAAACATAAGTCAGTGAATTCTATGTTAATGTCAGACTACCAAGTCAGTCGACACAAACATAGATACAACATGTCAAGATATGTCGTGTTTTAGTGTGACTGCTAAACGGTTTGTTTTGGGTTGGGTCTCCGGTCCAGGAATAGTTATTTATGATACTAGTGCGGTAAGTTGGTTTTTACAAACGAATAGACAAGTCGAGGGCTCACCATTGTCACAAGTTTGTAAATACCAATTTCCGCACGTGTGTCATACAACTTTTTTCAACACATTTGCGAGAAAACAGTACATAATGAAACAAATTTTTGTATTTACATATCAGTTGGAAAGTTGCAACAATCTTTGATGTTTTCACGCAACTTGTGCGTGGTGAAAATTAGATCTTTGGTCTCATTTTCTTTTTAGTATTAAAGTGAGACAGACGTATTAAGCAAAAACGCTTACAAGGAGGATTGATCATATAGCTTATTTATTCTCGTAATGTGAAACTCCTTGGTGGAATTCTTATATATTTTTTTAAAAATTAAAAAAATAACCGTAAAGGATACGCACGGCGCTATACAACGGAGTATGCGGTAAAATAAGTACTTAGATAAGAATACCTATTTTACCGCACGTTCCATTGTATGGTGCGTAATTTTTAACTTTGGAACAATGTAAAAGCTTCATAAATGCACTTTTTGAGCAAATGTGTTGAAAAAGTATATTACGGCGATATTCTGGATCGAGTATTCAGTCCATTGCACCAGTGACGTAAGATGCTGAATAATAATAATCTTCCCAATCTCAACGCAGATTAGTCAAGCACGCAGGAGATATTTTAGTGCACAAGTGTGTGCGCAAACTAAGGTGCACTTTCTATTCCTTTACTGTCATAGTCCGACGGGACGGCAATCCGACACGACCTGGAAGAGATCAAGCGCAGGACCAACGACTTAACAATGTTATCAGTAGCAGCAGTTACTCAGTAGAGTAATTCCTAAAAGATAAACCCAATAGCACTTTTTTCCCGACCTGGGATTCGAACCTTGGACCTCATGCTCAGCGGTCGACCAACGAGGCAGTTAAAATGCATCATCATCATTTCAGTCGAATGACGTCCACCTTTTAAAGCGTTGCCAAATCGACCCCCCGTGCTTTTTGCATCCATCGGTCCTTGTCGGCGTTCCAACGCTGTGTCTTTCAATATTTCAAGTGCTTGTCAGCACCAGTATCAAAGCCCTTGAAACTATAACACAGTAATGTTATTATGATCATGTAGTGTCCTACTGGAGCGCAGAGGTCTTCATTTCTTCTTTCCATTTTTCTCTATCTCGGGGGCGGGGCGGGCTGAAAATCAGCGTTGACTAGTGTTGTGGCTTTGCTAAACACCGCTCAACATTTGTTGAGCCCGTTCCTTTTGCCACATTATCCAGTATCTTACTCCTCCGCTGTCTTTTCTGATTAATTTCGTTGCGGATCCAGTCCCGGAGAAACGCTTAAACTGTCTTGGGTAGACAGTTTAAGCGTTTCTCTGGGACTCGTCGAGCTTCATTGCCCCGGCGTTTTTTCTGGTGGTCGCCACTGTTTATTCTGGCTTACAGAAGTTACAGTGGTTTGAGAATAGTATGGCGGGCATGTCCGAAAACAAAAAGTTAGTATCTTGTATGTAAATCTCAAACTCAAACTGAAAGCATTTATTTCAAATAAACCATTTACAGGCACTTTTGAATTGTCAAGTCGGTCAGTCAGAAAGATGAAGTTAGTTGCACATTCCATAGCGTGGATCTCTATTGAGAAGAACGTGCAAGAAACTCTATGGACACTCTTTTAAACCATGTTATGTATTATAAATGTACTGGTATGGTAGATATGGCCTGCACGCTTCTATTTTAACTGGCAAAAGCAACGGTGCTTAATTTTATTTCCACATAAACTCATTCACGTGTAAGCACGATACAATAATTATACGTCTACTAGCGACCCGCCCCAGCTTCGCTTGGGTACAAATTATACATATATACCTTCCTTCAATCACTCTATCTATTAAAAAAAACCGCATCAAAATCCGTTGCGTAGTTTTAAAGATTGAAGCATACATAGGGATACAGGGACAGAGAAAGCGACTTTGTTTTATACCATGTAGTGATGTTTTTTTGTTTTTTGGGGTGGTTGGAAATCATCCAATGACTTCTCCCGCTCTGGGTGGAGCGGGAGGGCGTGGCGAGGTCATCCCTGCCTGAGTGCCCAGGGGTGCGGTAACTCATTTTTAGAATTTATCCGCTACACAGGCACCGACCACGATGGGCCCCGTCAGTGGTTGCTGACACTAATCTCTTTGAGGCGCGCGTGGAACACTACGCGCCGTCGACTCACGGGCCTGATGCTGATCGGGCAGCGAGCTACCCACTGCTCGCCGTCCGCAGGCCCGGGTCTACGGTGGCCGGAGATCGTCTCGCGACGTCCTACGCCCAGTACGCCCAGTACCTCTCCTGCGGTGGTAGCGGCCGCGGCCGTGAGAGGCACTCCGTTGAGCTTCCCTCACGCGTCCCGCCTCCGCCTTCGCGAGCATTACTGCTTCGCAGAAGGTGGAGACTGCTTCCCATTCCCTCTCGCTCCGTACCATGGCCTGAATCAGGGCCGGGCGCTAGAGGTCGCCGCTACCTATCGCATCCATGAGGACATGGCGGTGCTCCGCCCAAGCGGGGCAGATCTCCACCGTATCCTCTGATACGTCTATGTTAAGGCAAAAAACAGTGTGCTATGGTGTCCCACTATTAACGGCCCCAACTTACCAGTTGTATGTCGTGGGTTCAAACCTAGGCCGGCTGCTTTGCTTTGCTTTGTGTAATTTATTTCATCACCACTGCCCTCGAAACGGTGAAGGAAAACCTCGTGAGGAAGCCGGCATGTCTTAGAACCAAAAGATTCGAAGGCATGTGAGATCCAACCAAACCGCATTGGGCCCCGATTGGTGGTGGATTACGGGCCATTTCCTCTTCTAGAGAGGAGATCTGAGTCCCAGCAGTGGGAACAATATATGGCTGATATACTAAAGGCAAAACAAAGTTCTCATCAACATTCTCAGTTAAACCAGGATAATTTAGATCAATAACTTGGCTGTAAGTCGAACTTTCGACATACATATACTTACCTATATAATATGGAAGCTTCGGGCGTTCACCAATTATATGAGAGAACGAGAAGCCCTTGTTAATATTTTACATTGGAAGCAAAGATATTGTTGTTCCTTGTGACTAAAAGGAAAATAAGGTTAATTATATTTAATATTTTGTGTTTTAAAGGAAATGATTTGACGACGGCGAAGTAAATTTAGCTTGATTCCTATAAACAAATTAGTTTTTTTTTTAGTTTGTGAAATTGTAGTATGCAATGCCTTGGATTGTAAATCTGTAATGTTGTACATGTCATCATCATCATCAACCTTTTTAATGTCCCCACTGCTGCGGCACAGGCCTCCTCTCTGTGAGAGGATGTGGGCCGTAATCCACCACCACGCGGGGCCCAATGCGGGTTGGTTGGATGTCACATGTCTTCGAATTTTGGCTTCGAAGTTTGGACATGACGGTTTCCTCATGATGTTTTCCTTCACTGTTTTGAGAGCAGTGGTGATGAAATAATTAACACAAAGTAAAGCGCCTGTCTGGGTTTGAACTCACGACCTGGAACTTATAAGTCACGGTCGATCCCACTGGGTCACCATTGCTCTGTAGTAAATAAAATATATAAAAGTTACGTTTGCAAAAGCTTTATAACAGCTTCACATCATTTAGGGCTTATTATCCTTGGCTGTAAATTAGCAGAGCGAAAATCGGCTAACTACTCGTAGATACCCTTTTAGAAGTATAATTCGAACCGCCAACCACGTTCAAATCGCAACTTATTATGGTTATAAATCAAATATTATACAGGGTGTAATAGGAAATCGGTGTTCACATTTTAAATACTGCTTCTGCATATACAAATGAGAGAAAAAAGAAAAAAAAATTAACGACTTCCTTTAAAGAATTTCTTTTGAATTCACGAAACAAAGTTTGACTTTCCGTACAAAGTTATCATCAGCTGATCGAAGTTAATAAGTGAGGTTCAATTTATATTTTCGAAATTTTTTATAACTTTCATATAGAAATCTGTTCAACAGAAATCTGTCCAAGGACAGAAGGAGTATAATTATAAAAAAAAACTAGCGACCTGCCCCAGCTTAGCTTAGAAGTTATACACTTAAACCTTCCTCATGAATCACTCTGCCTATTTATGAAAATTGCATAAAAATCCGTTTAGTAGTTTTTGAGTTTATCGCGTACAAACGCGGCGGAGAACTTTGTTTTATAATATGTAGTAATTACCACCAATTTTTATTTATCTTTTAATTTCATCATTCATATTCTCGTATTTGACCACTTTTTCACGTGATAGTAAGCTATGATGTGGTCGAAGATGTAGAACGTTTGCCTACTCATCATTCTCCTGCCCTTATCCCAATTTATTTGGGGTCGGCGCAACATGTCTTTTTCTTCCATACTCCTCTATTAGTCGTCATATCTGTAGTCACCCCCTTTTTACCCATATCCTCTTTCACACAGTCCAACCATCGTTTCTTTGGCCTTCCCCTACTCTTATAGCCATCCACATCCGTACACAAGACTTTCCTCACTACATTTTCTTCATTCCTCCGCATCACATGCCCATACCACGACAACCGATTTCCACACAACTTTTCAGTCAGCGGTGCCACTTTCAGACTTCCTCTTATATACTCATTCCTAATTCTATCCATACGCGTAACACCACACATCGCTCTTAGCATTCTCATCTCAGCTACATGCAATTGCTTTTCATTCATCCCTTTTGTGGCCCAACATTCTGAACCATGCAAGACAGCAGGTCTGACCATTGTTTTATAAATCTTCCCCTTAAGTTTTAGGGGAATGCGGGAGTCACAGATAGTCCCGGTGACCTGCCGCCATTTCATCCATTCAGTTTTAATTCTGTGCTTAACAGTCCGATCTATTTCGCCATCGCCTTGCACGAGTGAACGTTTGCCTACTAGCCTGTATAATTTTAATTATTTACCCAATCACACACCCACTACAAACCAGTATTATAACACTAGAGCTTCCAAACAAAACGAGCTAATATTTGTAGTGCGAATGAAGCCACGATTCCAATAGCTAATTGTGAACCAATGCATTAAATGAAGTGTTTGTTCACAGTTGCCATGGCGGGTGTGAGCGTACATAGAAATGTTTATCATGTTGTGGTCACTAATTAATAACAATTGTTACTGCACCATTTTGAAACATCATCATCATTTCAACTAAACATAGATGGGAAATGGCTAATAAGTGGAAGAAGATGGAATGGAACGGAATGGAAGAAGTGAAAGAAGAGGTGAGAAGAAGCAGGTGAAAGAGTAAGTGATAATTAAACCCTTTAAAAACTAAAATAACCGTAACTACCTTATCTAATATCCATTACCATAAAGATGAATATAGACTAGACACAAAACAACGAGCATTCGCTGTTTTTAAATTAACTCGAACTGCACTTCGAACATGACGCTCGATGTTTTGTTACAACCTGATTTTAAAAACCAATGAGCGTTTTGGTGTAACATTTTATCGAGAAAAAGCACGCAACTTGTAGGTCCGACGTATCGACATAGAGGTAAATGCTCACTCGCCGTGAGCATTACGTCGAACACAGCGCCGAACATTCGCAAGAACAATACGTTACATAGATAGAAAACTGAGCATTTGTCTGTATTGTACCATTCGTAAGAACGTTACATTACATTGTAATGATCTAGTCTATACACAACTTAAGGGCCTACCTCCCCATAAGTGGCGCCCTCATTGAATAAAAATTCGTATCTTAGCATATAAAAAAAAGATTAAAGAATCATATGTTGCGTTTGTTACACATAAGATAAGGTATTTTTACGTTGTTAAAACAGGACTCAAAGTGTTTCGTATCCTAAGTAGTCAGCAAAAGTGTCAAAAACGGCCGTTTTTTTATTCAATGAGGGCGCCACTTGGCGGCTATATACGTCTTAACACTTGTTCTTAGTTCTACGAATGATGCGTAGGCTCTTAGCCAATCGTGGTATTTGCTACGAAACGGCGCGCGGCGTTGCTAATTAGCTACGTTGTAGCAAAGCTCCGATGTTGTGGGTAGGTACTAGTTACCTCATCATCATTTCAGTCGGAATGCCTCTACTTCTGGACATAATCCTCCCCCAAGTGTCGCCACAATGATCGATCCGTGCGTCCTGCATCAAGACATGTGTTGGATTTTCCCATATCTAAAAAGCCTTACGGGAAGAGTTTCCAAAGCAATGATGAAAGGTAGGCAAACCTACAGCTAACATTAACAACAAAATGAAATTAATGTATTCAATTAATGAAAGCAGGTGATTGAAGCAGGCGAAAAATTACCTTTAATTTTTCGAAAGAATTACCGTGTTCTATTGAACACAAAAGGCAATTGAAGGGAACATGGGTGGGGTGCAGTCAGTAAGAGTCTGACACTCCCTCCCGCTACACCCAGAGTGGGAGAAGTCTGTTGAAGAATTGCCACAGAAAAAAGCATTATTTTCTTAAGTTTATGTTGTGTCTCAAAAAAAAAAAAATTATAACTGTGTCTATGACACACAACGCGTCGCGCCTGGCAACCCCGTCACCCGCGGAGCTGGCCAATTAGAGCTGTTGGCCGTGCCGCCGACGCGCCGACTCGGCCGCGCGCGTGGCGAACTGGCGACGACAGAACGATTCAGACAGCCTAACAACACCACGTTTCAAGTCCCTCACGCATTACATTGTCGGGGTGCGTTATTTGTAACTAACCATTTTAAATACAGTCCACTGAAGTACCATCCATAACATCTTTTTTCAAAATTTGAGGCCTTAACAACCTGTACGACTATTATACGCATCGTCTTTAAAAAAAAACCTAAAATAAATAATGTATCTTACACACTATTCCTCAGACGGTTATACAACTTACAAATTCGTTTAAACTTTATTTCAATGTCATTCACCTCCCTGAACAAATACAAAACTGCGTGAACCCATTCGAGCGAACTTTTTAAAACCTATAAAAGAAAAGTTTTTATGGGTCCTAAAAGTTCGAGCCCATTAAGGACTTTCGACCGCAGCGTTCGTTTAAAAATAAAAGGAATGTACCCATTCCCAATTACACAGCAGTATGTGACTTGTTTTACTTTTATCGACTCTGCAAAATGGTATTTCAGCGGTACTAAAATATGTTATTAAAAAATATTTTTATTTGATTTGATTTTCAGAAACGTGAATAATTCGACTATTTTCGAAATGCTCGGAGTCTCCTTGTGTGATAGAATCAGGAATGATGATATCCGCAAAAGAACTAAGGTTACCGACTTAGCCCGAAGAATCGCCAAACTGAAGTGGCAGTGAGCAGGGCATATTGCTCGCAGAACAGATGGTCGATGAGGCCGACAAGTTCTGGAGTGGCAATCGCGTCTGGGAAGGCGTTGCGTTGGACAAGCTGGACCCACAAGGTGGACCGATAACCGGTGAGGGTTACAGGTAGCCGATGAATGCGAGACGTACAGCACCGATGGTTGTGGCTACACTGCTGGTCCACTGCTGGACATAGGCCTCCCGCCTATGTCCAGCAGTGGACGTCTTTCGGCTGAAAAGATGTGATGATGATGATTTTCGATTAGTTTAAGACTTGACTGAAATCCATTTTCATGATTTGATTATTTTGGCAGATTTTAGTTACGAGTATGTTTGACTTGTACCCGATTCCTTCTTCTAGAGAGGAACCCTGAGCGCAGTGCGCACTGGAAACATTAAAATGCTGATTATATTTTTGTATGTTATGTATCTTTATTATGATCATGGCCATTTGGTTGCAATGTATGTCATTCTTACATCTTTATATTCATAATCCTGCGTCATTGTCCCAAAAATGTTAAGGACATTTTAAATCACTCCTAGCTACCAATCTATCCCACCTTTACAAAGCAAAATTAAAGAGCACTTCCTTTCACATCGATATAATATTAGTATAATATTGGTATTTGTTAGTATGGATTATATTTACGAGGGGCAGACTGAAAAAAATAACAGAGGACAGTCATTGGGTGTCTATAATATCGTGACAGGTTAGGAAACTTGAGTGTACTACTGTGAACCTGAAAGAAAAGCCAGTCGGCAGAGTAGGTCTTTCCTTTTGAGATTTGGAATCTACATGGTGTACATAATAAAGAGTATTCTATTCTATTCTATTTGCCGACGAAATATAAGAAAAGTCGAAGCATTGATAGAAAAATGGTTGTTTCTTTTTCAGCAAATCAGGACATTACACTGCAGTATCGCTTGAAGATCAAAGGACAGTGACTGCAAATTGGTACGTCAACACTTGCTTGTCTTAGAAAAAGTTCGCGGAAAGCGTCCTCGAAGCAATGTCCTCCTTCACCACGATAACGCATCCTCACATTCCGCTAAGGTAACGGAAGCGTATTTGAAGGCTTCAAATGTGAAACTGATGATGCATCCGCCTTACAGCCCAGACCTCGCACCCTGCGACTTCTTTTTGTTTGCAAAAATTAAAGACAAACTTAGATTAATACGTTTTACGAGCCTTGAATCGGCGGTGAATGCCTTTGAAGCCATTGAAGAGGTCCCTGAAGAAGACTGATCCAACTGCTTTGTACAATGGTTTTAGCGTATGAAAAAATGCATTAATTGAGAGGGAATATACTTTGAAAACCATTAAATGTATCGTAAGTCTTATATCGTCTTATTCATCAGAATCCAGAAACTTTCAGTATGCCCTAAGTATTCCTATATTTACGTAGGTTACTTATTTGTTGAGTACTTATTTATGTAGGTTTATATTGTACACTGGATCCTGCCTTCGAATGTGATCTCTCTCTATCACTCAAAAGTTTGCTGGGAGAAAACTCAGTGTTGAGTTAAGGTCGTTTTTGTACATGAATTTAAGTAATCACTGTGTGCTGTGTTATATTTTGGTGTACAAAAAAGAATTAAATATCAACTGATAGCCCTCACATCTAAGACTTGCCAAAACCGTTTAGCGAGCATCTGTGGGTCTTGAGACAAACAGCGGCAACGTCCTGTGAATACAAACAGGATCGCAATCAAAGCTGCTCACTCACATTTTGTTACGTACTCCTCAAGTTTGTTGGTGCCTTCCCAAGTGTAGCTTAAGAAGAGAAGGTAGTTGGATGTGGCATGAATAAGGATGAGAAGGTAAAATAAATAAAGGTTGAGTCAATTAGGAGTCAATTTAACGCTACAAAGTCTTGAGCATCGACGCTGAGTTGCTAGCCTGTCGGTTTGCTATCAATTACATTTTCAAGTGAATGTCGGAATTGCATAGTTTAATTCCGCCAAGCCCGTTCCATCATCGGACCACTACACGTACGGCGATGCGCCACTGGTACATGGGGGACATCTCACCCACACGAATAAAACGTTTTAAAAATACATTCATTATGCGTACAACTAAGGAGTGGAATTCCCTGCCGGAGTCTGTGTTTCCTGAGAGTTACAACCTAGGAGTCTTTAAGTCAAGAGTGGGCAGGTTACTTCTAGGCACGTTCGACCACATCATCGCTTACCATCAGGTGAGATAGTGGTCAAACACAAACCTATCAATTATAAAAAAGGAAAAGCTACAAAATAGACCGTGTCCATATGAAATTGCAATTCCTAATTCCCGCGCCTGTGGTGGCCGGAGATCGCGACCTCCGACGCCCAGGGCATCTTCTGCGGTGGCCGCTGCTGGGGGTGTAGGGCGACTCTGTTGAGTATCCCTCACCCGTTCCGCCTCCTCCTTCGCGAGCATTACTGCTTCGCAGATGGAAGAGACTGGTTCCCATTCCCTCTCACTCCGTACCATGACCTGGACCTGAGTCGGGCGCTATAGGTCGCTGCCGCCGATCGCCTCCACAATAGTAATAATCTTACTTGACAGAATTTCGATCACGACGGCCAATCTCAACGGAAATTAGCCAAGTAAGCAGAAAGAAAGAAATAAAGAAAGAAAAAAAAAGTATAGAGAGAGTGTGTGTGAGTTTAGTGTAGTGTGTTTTTTTTTGTTTTTGTGTGTAGTTTTTTTTAGCAGGAGATATTGTAGTGTACAAGCGTGTACTTAAACAGTTTTTTTTGCTGACACTAGAGTAACGGGGCAGTCTTTTAATACCCCGAAACCATGTCAGTAATTTTTACGGACTGGGTTCCTATTGAAATATTTTGTTTTCCTTACCGCATCAGATCGTTTCTTAGCTCCCAAACACGTAGGTAAGAAGTTCAGGCCTTTCTCGTTGTGTACAGAAAGTTGTCGCGACTCCGGTGTAGGTATGCAACTTACGTTTCGTAGGTAAACGTATTTAAAGTTTTCTGAGAAGGTGGAAGAGATATTAGAATAAGCCAGTTCAGTAATAGCAAACGGCTTTTAATTTATATTATTTTCATAGTTAAATTAGCAGTTTTTATTAAAAGCTTTTATATATAATTTGTTTACTTGCAATGTTTGTTTTACTCTTTCCCTAGATATTATAATGTACTCTGTGCTTTTACCCTACGGAGTTGAATTTTTATTTGCTGTTTCAGTACCGATGACAATAGGGATCACGACAGGGTAAGAAAAAAAAATTAGTCCGTAACTTAGATTATATTAAATATATTGAACATGTATTTTTTACTTTATCAAATTAATGAAAAATTACAAAGATACAACTCATCAAAGTTCAAGAGTGGGGGCTATTACGTCACTTTTGAGTAAAAGTGGTACAATTTTAACTTATCTGTGTCGTCATCCCAAAATTTCAACCCACTGGATCGTCTTCATTTTTAACCGACTTCAAAAAGAAGGAGGTTATCAATTCGGATGTTTGTATTTTTTTTTATTTATGTTCGGGCATAACACCGTCATATACAGGGTGTAACGGAAAGGTGTGGTCATATTTTAAGAACTGCATCTGCCCATCGATATGAACAACTTTATTCAAGAAAACCTGAGGAATTCCTCGAAATTTTTTTTTACCCCCCATACAAATATTGATCAGCTGATGATCACTTTGTATGGAACGTTCAATTTTTTTTTTGGGAATTTTCAATTTTTTCTTAGAGATAGTTGTTCATTTCCATGGGCAGAACCGGTTCTTAAAATATGACCACACCTTTCCGTTACAGCCTGTATGTCGGATATGCAAAATTATTTTTTTGTTCAGAAGAGGTTTGTTCCGAAATGGCCCCATTTAAATTTAATATAGATCTAATGATGGGTTTTGGAGACAGACAACGGAACTCTTCAAAAATTGACAGCAAATCAACCGCGATTGCTGCGATCGTGTATCTATAAATTGTTAACACAGTTTAATGTGGAACCACAACTAAAAAGTTAAAAATAAAAAGTCGGTGTCAAAAAACGAAGACAAAACCAGAAACACCGACTTCCGAAATTAAAGTTATTTTGCACTTTTTTTGGAAGTCGGTTCTATTTTTTTGTAAAAAAATTTGTTTGTTAAAGTGACAAAAGAAAAGAAAACGTGTCCAATATTTTTTGGTAATCTAACTGACGGACTAATTACATTTTTGAAGTTATACTTCTTTAGGCGCGTTATAAAAAATGATGAGACTGAAATTTTAAGATACGCGCGCATCACTGTCACACAAAATTCACAGGTTGAAGTTAGCTGGAACCGACACCCTGAAGTTAGCTATGGTCTGTGGTTCATAAAGAATGATTTTTTTCCTTTTGTGAACTTTGTGACAGTTTGGTTTATTATCTGGTTACGCCAAAGAAGTATAACTTCTTACGTGAATACATAAGTACACACACTTTTTTTAGTCGTCAACCATATTAATTTTTTTATGCTTACCTCATTACCTGAATCTAATTAGAGGATTAATTCCAGATAAAGGAATTTTCAGCTGTCAACGGCACATACACGAAACTTGGTGTTGGTATCAAATTAAAATTAAAAAAAAAAAAATGTTCTGGCTACTTTTAACATTTTTGATTATGTTCGTCGTAGGATCCAAAACAGTTAAATCATTTTTTTGGGACTCGTCGAGCTTCATTAAAGGTCTACTACGGGCCAAGTGGTACCCGGAAAAAAAACCCCGAAAAACGGCCGTTTTTGATACTTTTGTCTACTACTTTGGATACAAAACATTTGTAGACCTGTTTTAACAGCGTAAAAATACTTTATCCTCTTTGTAACAAACGTGACGATGGACTCTTTAATATTTATTTTTTATTCAATAACGGCGCCACTTGGCCCGTAGTAGACCCTTAATGAAGCTCGACGAGTCCCAGAAAAATGATTCTCGCTTTCTTGTGGTCAGCATTGCTGAACAGTGTGTCCTAAATAAAATACATCTTTCTTCATGAGTTGTTCATAATTATGTTTTTCTGTATCAAGTTATGCACCGCGAATGGGTTGCCTCGATTACCTCAGGTTGTATGGAATGTGTGACCACTATCAGTATTAGGCGTCGTCCTAATTGAATGCCATCATCGTGCGAAAACGCCATCTTCGCAGTTAAATCTGCCTAACCTTTTCCCTACTACCTTGGGGTCGGCTTCCAGTCTAACTAGACGCAGCTGAATACCAGTATTTTACATGGAGCGACTGCCTATCTGACCTCCACAACTCAGTTACTGCGTAATACCTCTTGGTAAGACTGTTTGTCACACTTTCGGGCTTTTGACGACCCGTAACGACTGTCAAAGATCAACGATTGACAGCCGGGACCAACAGTTTTTTTTTTTGTGGGTTGGGAAATCATCCAATGACTTTTCCCGCTCCCTGTTCCTTCCCTGCCTGAGTGCCCAGGGGTGCGGTAACTCATGTTCAGAATTTATCCGCTACCCTTAGGAATGCAGGCACCGGCCACGATGGGCCCCGTCAGTGGTGGCTGACACTAATTTCTTTGAGGCGCGCGTGGAACACTACGCGCCATCGACTCACGGGCCTGGTGCTGATCGGACGGTGGGCCACCCACTGCTCGCCGTCAGCAGGCCCGTGTCAACGGAGGCCGGAGATCGTCTCGCGACGTCCTATGCCCAGTGCCTCTCCTGCGGTGGTAGCGGCTGGGGCCGTGTTCTCTCTCTCTCTCCGTTGAGCTTCCCTCACGTTCCCGCCACAGCCATAGCGAGCATTACTGCTTCGCAGAAGGCGGAGACTGCTTCCCATTCCCTCTCGCTCCGTACCATGGCCTGAACCAGGGCAGGGCGCGAGAGGGTACCAACGGCTTAATGTGCTTTCCGAGGCACGGAAGAGTCTCGATATGTGAAGATGGTCACCCATTCATGGACCAACTGTGCTATCCATGGACAACCCGACAAGAGTAGCTTCACCTGATGGATCGACCCGTGCGGCTGTTATTATACTTTAGCTACGAGCTCCTCGTGGCTAGCCATTGTCGCAGTCATTTGTACGGAAAAAGCGGAAAGCGCCATTTGTCGAGCGACAACGTGATCAGGTGTGTTAAACAAATAAACACGATGATCGCGTATTAGCATGATGGCCACTTTATATCAGGACGACGCCTCAGTCTGCGGATTATTCGATCGGCTATTCGTTGAGCATGTGGCATGCATGGCGCACCATAATTATGCGATGCATGACGCTCGGTATCTATACGCGGCCTTAGTTTCGATCGTAGGTTTTCGGTTTTACACCTGCAGTCTGCGGATCAGTTAGTCGCAGCGGGCATACAGCAACCTGCCTGTCCAATATAATGCACTCAGGGGCTTTTGGGGCAGCCATGGCGTTGCAGTGCGTCAGGGAGGCGCGGTTGGATGGCTTTGCCGCTATCGTTAGGAAAAGATGCGCCTCCCTACTTGCTCGCGTTCGTGGCAGTACCAACACTATAGTGGGTGTTTTTACTGATCGATAGGAGTCCCGCATGCTGCAAAGATGGGTGCGGCTTCATGCCGTAAAATAATTTTATTGCCAATATACTAACATTAGTTCTTAAGTACATTGTTACTATGCCTAGGGGTAGCGCACAAATTCTGAAAATCAGTTACCGCACCCCTGATTACTCAGGCAGGAAAGGAACAGGGGTGAGTTTTAGTCAGTAAGAGTCTGACACGCCCTCCCGCTCCACCCAGAGCGGGAGAAGTCATTGGATGATTTACCACACCCCAATAAAAAAAGTAGGTACATTGTTACTAACAAAATATGGACCTGGTCTGAAAGAAATGTTTATATTATTAAAATAAATTCAATTATCAATACTACAAAGTTTTAACATAATTTTTGGTAACCTTGGCCTCTCAAACCCATAGCCCGATATATTTTTTTCACCTTATCTTGCAATAGTTTCACACACACGTACAGGGATAATCATCGCTTGGTGCCTCATTTCATAAAAAGCGTCTAAAGGGACCTCTGCGAGTTGGTTTCGGCCACTCGTATGCCTTCCAAAGGTCCGGGAATTTAGGGTCCCGAGAAATGCAAGAGATGTAAATCTATGTAATAAATAAAACAAAGTGGAGTTAGTTACACCATTTATACCACAATAACGGCTTCACCGATTTTAATAACCTTTGATTAATTGGATTTGTCTCCGCCCCGAATAGCAGAACAGTTATTAAAATATCGGCAGAATTCACGGAAAAAAAGGTTATGAAGAAAATTAATTATCACGGATTTTTTATTGATTCTGAGGCAGTACGAAGTTCGCCGGGCCAGCTAGTAATAGGTAAATATAATACACATTAGGTAACATTAATTTATGATGATGATTCATGTTTTTTTTTTAATTTATTTATATTTACCTACTTAAGGGCCTACCTCCCCATAAGTGGCGCCCTCATTGAACAAAAATTCCTATCTTAGCATAGAAAATAAAGATTAAAGAATCCTATGTTGCGTTTGTAAGTACCAAAAACGGCCGTTTTTGACACTTTTGCTTACTACTTTGGATACGAAACACTTTGAGTCCTGTTTCAACAAAGTAAAAATACCTTAAGCTCTTTGTAACAAACGCAACATAGGATTTTTTAATCTTTATTTTCTACGCTTTACTATGATTTTTTATTCAATGAGGGCAACACTTGGCGGCTATATACGCCTTTAGAATTGAGTCATGTTCGACACAAATCTGGAATACCCGAAACATATATACAAAATACTTAAATTACTCATAGATTGCATTCGTCCACGTTCGTAAACATCGTAAAAAATCGCCAATTGCAGAGATAAGACAAATGATAGTAATCTTCAATTTTTAAATTACCTATTCTTTGTTTACAAGAATCCAAATCTCTGTGTAAGATTAGTCTATCTAGGTAAAATCTTTACATATTTTTTTATTTAATCTGTTGCTCAAATACCTACTTACTAGAATGACATTATGTTTTATTTATGCCAAGGTACCTAACCACTGTAACGTCCCGGACACCGAGGTGATCCAAAAAAAAGTCCTCAGGACTGTACCCTTCGGGTACGGAACCCTAAAAAAAAAGAAAGAAAGTACAAATAAAAAACCAGCCAATTGCGTGTCGAATTTCGCACATGGTACGGAATCCTAAAAAGAAAGAAAGAAAGTACAAATAAAAAATAAATATTAATTGTGCGAGGTTAAAAAGGTGTTTAACTCAGTATAATGTGCTGCGATTTTGAAGTAATAAATTACGTAGCGCTGGTTTCTATAAAATCTAAAAACAATAGCTTATTGACAAATTACCTCCTATCTATAGGTTTACCTACTATTGTGTTAGTCTTTCATAGAATAAAGAAAAGAATAGAACCGCATCTACTCAGCAAACAAAAGGAAATCCATTAGAGCTGTGCAGTGTGTAATAAAGTTTATGAGATTAATGACACTCCATCGCAATTGTTCTGCTTTGTTTGTCTTTAACAGGTTTGTTGTTTGCGTCATGAGAATATAATTCACTTTTTAAATTAACTTTTTTTAATCGAACTTCAAAAAAGGAGTAGGTTAACAGTTCGTCGGAACATTTTATTTTTAACCGACTTTCGAAAAAGGAGGAGGTTCTATGTTCGACTGTATGTTTTTTTTTTTTTTTTTATGTATGTCTGCGCATTTCTCCGTCAGTTATGGACCGATTTTCAAAATTCTTTTTTTATCCGAAAGAATATACTCCCGAGGTGGACCCATATAAATTTTATTGAAATTGCATTAGCGCTTTTTGAGAAACTGAACAAAAACGAAAAATACGCAAATCTTGATGACGTTTTTGCGTTCTCCAAATGTTTAAATTTCACGTTTGATGTTATTGGGGTTTTTAGTTCTGGGGTATAACAACTAAAAATCGAAAAATAAAAAAACTTTTTTACAAAAAAAACAACCGACTTCCAAAAAAAAATATACTAAAAATTTAAAAATAACTTTAATTTCGGAAGTCGGTGTCAAATATTGAAGAAATAAAATACAAACACCGACTTCCGAAATTAAAGTTATTTTTAAATTTTTAGTGTATTTTTTTTATGTATGTTCCCGACTACTCAAAAACGCCTAGATCGAATTAAAAAAATCTTTTTTTTTTTGTTTGAAAGGGTATACTTTCCAAATAGTCGCATTTAAATTTGATTGAGGTCTGATGAACAACTTCGGAGATAGTCAATAGAACTCTTCAATAAATGATAGTAAACCTTCCGGAATTGCTGCAATCGCATGTCGGTTTTTGTTTACACTAATTCATAACATAACATCACGCTGATACGCTCTGAAGAGGTACACAGATTTGTACAGTTAACCCTGATACACCCTAATTTCACCAATTATGTTCAAATTCCATGTTTTTGGGGCTATCAATTTGGGTATAATTTTTACTGTCTATTTTGTTTTAGTTATGGTGTAGGTACAGCAACCAAATGTAAAAAACTGGCCAAGTGCGTGTCGGATTTCGCACATTAAGGGTTCCGTACCCATATATTGGTATTTTCTAGTAAAGTATAATAAAAAGCTTTTTATTTCCTGTAAATTTACATTTCTTATAATCTATGCATGCATTTGTTCTTGTTTATTCTATGTTATTATTATTTTTTTTTAATCATCAGCTTTTTAATGTCCCCACTGCTGAGGCACAGGCCTCCTCTCTGTGAGAGGGTGTGGGCCGTAATCCACCACGCGGGCCCAATGCGGTTTGGTGGATGTCACATGTCTTCAAATTTTTGGTTCTAGGACATGCCGGTTTCCTCGCGATGTTTTCCTTCAACATTTTGAGAGCAGTGGTGATGAAATAACTTACACAAAGTAAAGCGCCTGCCTAGGTTTGAACTCACGACCTACAACTTGTAAGTCGCGGTCAATACCGCTGGGCCACTACTGCTGCGCTTTTTTTTAAATATAAATGTATAATTATGTATCTAAACTATTTGTATGTATATATTTATGTAACTACTGTTTTTCCTTCATTTTGTTTTTACTAAGTAATTTAGTCTTACATAAATTTATATTTATTTATAACTATTTTTTAACTTATTTGTCTATTTTAATTATTTATTTAATCTACCGGAAGCCCAGAGAGGGTCCCTCAAATGATGCCCAATATTGCTTTATATTGTCGACCAGCAATAGCTGGTCCAAACTGGAGACAAGTAGCACAAAACAGAGTCAAATGGGCATCATTGGAGGAGGCCTTTACCCTTTCTGGGGTACCGTAGTAAGGTTAGTAAAGTATACGTAATAATATACATTATCACCTCAAGTTCATAGGTCAATGGCAAGTTAAAAAATTTTTCGTGACAAAATTTTGTGATAGACGATGGACGGACAGACGGACACGTGAGTGACAACAATAGGGCTCCGTTTGTACCCTTCGGGTAAGGAACCCTAAAAAATTACTTTTTTGTCTGTCAACTAACTTTCAAATAACTAAGAAACAAAACTAAACACACCGACTTCCAAAATTAAGGTTATTTTCCTTTTTTTTTGGAAGTCGAACGATTTTTGTTTTTCAAATTAAAATAATGGATTTTATGAAACTAGCATTAATTTGCCTGTAGTTTCGCGATTAGTAATTATTAACTTAAGTAGGCATTTCTAGATACTGCTTTTACCCACGAAAATGAAGAACTTTCTTCGAGGATGATATAGTCAAATAAAAAAACTTTTTTACAAAAAAATAGAACCGACTTTATCCTCAACCCCCTGAAAAAGTGCAAAATAACTTTAATTTCGGAAGTCGGTATCAAAAAACGTAGAAACAAAACCAGAAACACCGACTTCCGAAATTAAAGTTATTTTGCACTTTTTGTTTTTTTTTGGAAGTCGGTTCTATTTTTTTGTAAAAAAGTTTTTATTTTTCACTTTTTAGTTGCGTTTCCTCATAAAATTGTGTTAACAATGCATATTTATGCTATAGCAGCAATCGCGGTTGATTTGCTGTAATTTTTTGAAGAGTTCCATTGTCTGTCAAAAGTACAAACATTCGAATTGATAACCTCCTCCTTTTTGAAGTGGGTTAAAAAATTTGATATATCGCACAAAGCTATCATCAGCTGATCAAAATTACTATGGTAGGTAATTTTTTTATCCGAGTTGACTATCACTTTCAACATTGTTGTTCCTATAAACGGGTGGAAGCACCATTTAAAGTAGGACCATATATTCCCGTTATACCTTGTAGAGGATTAATGGCTCTTACTACGTAAGTACACCATATTAGTTACGAAAAATGCAATGACTGTAGAAACAATTACCAACATTGGGTGACACAATGGGTAGCCTTACGGCTAAATACGATATTTTAAATTCAAATTCATTTAATTCGGACAACAGTGATTCATATTGTGTTAGTATAACAAATAGCTTATATTCTAGTGTTAGTAACATTGGTTTAGAAGTATAGACTAAGCACACTGCGTGCCACCCGGGCCTACGGACGGCGAGTAAGTAATGGGTAGCTCGCCATCCGATCAGCACCAGGGGGCTTAGACAAAGTAACAATTTAAAAACGATAACGAAGTTAGAAAAGACTAAAATGTATGAGATTGACATAAACCACGCTAAGTCACGTGGTCAGTCGACTGTCGACATCGTTATCGCAAGTTGGTAGACAATGTTATAATTCGTAACGAAACCATAAAGAAACGAATTGCTATCGTGTTTATCCCATACAAATGCGTAGACAAGCAGCGCTTTCAGAGTTCGCCTCGATCGTGATCGCTAAAACAGATAACGAAAGAACGCTAACGCTAGGAAATGTTTATCGATATCTCAGAGACGATGACGAATTTAGATATCGTTTCGCTACGAAGCGATGTTACTTTGTCTACAGGGCCAGTCCCGAGAGTCGACGGCGCGTAGTGTTTACTGTTTTTAGTGTTGTCAGCCAACAAGACGGGGCTCGTCATGGCCGATGCCTGCCCGGGGGTTGAGGATAAATTCGAAAGAGTTACCTCGCCCTTGGGCATTCAGGGCAGGGAGCAACAGGGGTGGGTTTTAGTCAGTAATAGTCTGACACGCCCTTCCCCTCCACCCTAGAGCAGGAGAAGTTATTGGATGATTCCAACCCCCCCCCCCCCCCAAAAAAAAAGCACACTGCGTGCCGAGGATGACAAGGCAGGAAAACATGTTTCCTATCTTATCAGGCTTCGCACAATATGTCTGACATTTGGAATATAGCTCTGTTCCACAGCTCTCAGGATATATTTGCGACTGCTCCGCTCTGCACAGTAGCGACGCAGTTTTTGGTGGTGGGAAATCATACTATGACTTCTTCCGCTCTGGGTGGAGCGGGAAGGCGTGTAAGACTTTTACTGACTAAAACACATCCCTGTTCCTTCCCTGCTTGAGTGTTCAGGGGCGCGGTAACTCTGTTTCGTTTCGAATTTATCCACAACTCTTGGGCAAAAAGACAACCCTAAAATGGATTTTAAAGGGAGAAGGTCGATAAAGATTGACCTCAAACAGACTGTACGATATCTGCCCTTTAGTGACAAAATCCAGGCCACTAATAAAATAAATGTTTGTCAAATCCAAAATAGCCATTTTCCTAAGCACCTAACAGAATCCACTCGTTAACAAAGATAGGAATTTAATCGGAGTGCGAGACGTTGATCAATTTATCACCAGTATTGTAGGGTTATTAAGCCGAGATCTAATTAATAACGTGCGTCAACTGAGTCGAGGATGCCAGTGGAACAGTAAGATGGCGCTTTGAGTAGAATTTTAGTTGGTTTCGGTCTAGATTAACTGTGGATTTAATTTCGGTTAGATTTTAGTTAGGTATAAGGGTAACGCAGAGGTGTCCCTAGATTAACTACTCCACCTTTTCGCCAGTTATGTTCAAGTCCATCATCACGCATCTTAGGGGTATCAGCTACGGGTATCTAAAAGGCATCATAGAGGCATCATAGGGGCAATATAGAGGCATCATAGGCGCAATATAGAGGCATCATAGAGGTATCATAAAGGACGAGCCTGTTTCCAACAACCGGGTACGTATGACTTGCCAGACTGGGCAATTACTGGAAAATTCTAGATGCAAAAACCCAATACATTGTCCAGGTATTCCAGTCCGTGAATCAAACCCAGGACTTTTACACCGAATAAGGTACAAGGTTAGGATTGAAGGAGGATTTGGTTCTACATATATTAGTATCACGTATCTGTAGTTAGGAGCATAAAATGGATGATAAATGATAAATGATGTTTATTCAGTAAATAGGTTACAAGGAACACTTTTACACGTCAATGTTTTTTGACAGTTTAAGCTAGATGAGGCCGGTGTTTCCTAGCTGACCACCCTGAGAAGAAACACCGAAACAAACTCAGAGGTCAGAGTCTCTTTTAAAGTGTTGAAATCCATACAATGTGTACTGGTTAAATCATATGAGAACCATGTACGTTTATGTCTGGGATGAGCTTTTTGAAGAAAGCAACACACAAATTCGAGTGGACCTGTCCAGACAGTGCAAGCATTTGTCAGTCATCGCGAAGCTCAACTCAGTACTTTGAGGAGCTCAACGAAGCGACGAACAATACCAAAGTAAGGACATTTGCGTAGGCCGCAAAATCTACATGAATATAACGACATACATAGTTCTCGCATTCACATTATTCTATATGAGGACCATGCAGCTTAGTGTCTGTAGTGGTCTTTTGAAAAAGATGGGTCAAGTCACACCTCAAAAACTGTCGTAGGCATAGTTTTTTTATCAAATCATAGACAATTGTAATTTTACCAAGTAGGTACCTACTGCCTGTTTACAAGCTTTTATTAACCGACTTCGCAAAAAGGAGGAAGTGGTCCCAAATAAATTTTATCGAAATTGCTTTAGCACTTTTTGAGAAAATCAACAAAAACTAAAAATGTGTATACGTATACGCTTTAGTCTCCTCCAATTACGAGTATGTTCAAATTCCATGTTCCATGTTATTGGGGTTATCAATTTTGACATAACTTTAATGTATAGTTTTAGTTCTCGGGTATAACAACTAAAAAGTGAAAAATAAAAAAAACTTTTTACAAAAAATACAACCGACTTTTTCAATTTAAAGTGTATTTTCTTTTTTGGAAGTCGGTTGTATTTTTGAAGTTATACTTCTTTTGGCGCGTTAGGGAAAAAATATAAAAGTAAATGTTTACGATGTGCGCGCACACCGTCACAAAAAACCTACAGCCTGAAGTTAGCTAGAACCGACACCTTGAAGTTAGCTATGGTCTGTGGTTCATGAAGAATTATTATTGTTTTCCTTTTGTAAACTTTGTGACAGTTTGGTTTTTTATCTTGTTTCGCCAAAGAAGTATAACTTCTTACGTGCGTACATAAGTACACACACACTTTTTTTTTTAACTTGCAATGTTCGTTTGTTCGGGTCAAACCGCAGAGTTAGAACCACTTCCTATTATCCTACCGAGCTGATTTTTTATCAGTTGGTTCAGTTTCGATGTCAATGCATTTTTATGGTAAGCATGACCTGAATCGACATCCAGGATTAGCTCCAGTTTGAGGTACTCTTCAATGCTCAACAGCACAGACACGAAGTTTTTTGTATGAATTTAAAAGCTTGTTCATAAAAAATTTTTCTATTAAGACCCTACTATCGGCCCAGTGGCGCCCTCATTGAATAAAAAATCGTAGCATAGCATAGAAAATTAATATTAAAGAATCCAACGTCAAGTAGTAGGCAAAAGTACCAAAAACGCCCGTTTCTGACAATTTTGCCTACTACTTTGGATACGAAACATTCTGAGACCTGTTTTAACAACGTAATAAAAACTTTTTACAAAAAATACAACCGACTTCTAAAAATTACATAATAACTTTATCTTTGTAAGTCGGTGTTTATATTTTGTTTCTTCGTTATTAGACACCGAGTTCCGAAAATAAAGTTATTTTGTAATTTCTAGAAGTCGGTTGTATTTTTTGTATAAAGTTTTTTATTTTTCACTTTTTCCCAGAAGAAAAACTAAATATTAAAGTTATGCCCGAATAGATAACCCCAATAACATGGTATTTGAACATTTGGAGAAAACCAAAACGTCATCTGTGTATACATATTTTTTATTTATGTTGATTTTTTCAAAAAGTACTGAATCGATTTCGATAAAATTTATATGAGACCACCTCTAAAATATGACCAACCAAACAAAAAAAGAATCATCAAAATCGATTCACAAATGGCGGAGATATCGCGTAACATACATACAAAAAAAAAAAAAACAGACGAATTGAGAAACTCCTCTTTTTTGAAGTCGATTATAAATACTTTATCCTCTTTGTAACAAACGTGACGTTGGATTCTTTAGTATTTATTTTCTATGCTGTGCTACGATTTTTTATTCTATGAGGGCGCCACTGGGCCGGTAGTAGACCCTTGACTTTTTAAACTTTTCGATTTGCAGGTATATTTTTCGCAATACCTTTTCAACATCACGCAGCATTTTAGCTGCCCAACAGATTGTCGAAACTATAACGTTTAACGGATAAGTTAAGACGTCAAACTAAGTTCGAAGGTTCAAGTTGCTGGATCGCGGTGTTACTACTTAGAATAACTTATGACTATCTGACTTTGTTTTGCTTAAATAGTTGGGTACACTTTCGGCGATGCTAAACCATGAATTTTGATTCGAAATTGGCGGATTACAAACTTGATCGTAACTCAAATCTATTGTAGGTACATTTATTGGAATTTATGAACATAAATTGCGTTATTCAACGTATCGAGTCAAAGTATGAAATTAATTTTATAATGTAACTAGCGACCCGCCCCAGCTTCGCTCGGGTACAAATTATACATATAAACCTTCGTCTTCAATCACTCTATCTATTAAAAAAAACCGCATCAAAATCCGTTGTGTAGTTTTAAAGATTTAAGCATACATAGGGATATAGGGACAGAAAAAGCGACTTTGCTTTATACTATGTAGTGATGTGTTTTTTATTTTTCTACGTCATCACCTTAAAGATCAAAACGCTTCTACCATCTCTCCTATAAAGCGTTTAGACCGTTGAAAGAAAAACTTTGTTACAAAAAACTTTGTTTTTTGTAAAAAAGTTTTTTATTTTTCATTTTTTAGTTGTTATACCCCAGAACTAAAAACCTCAATAACATGGAACGTGGAATTTAAACATTTGGAGAACACCAAAACGTCATCTAGGTATACGTATTTTTCGTTTCGTTTTTGTTCAGTTTCTCAAAAAGCGCTGAAGCAATTTTGATAAAAATTTATATGAGACCACCTCGGGAGTATATTCTTTCGGATAAAAGAAGAATTTTGAAAATCGGTCTACAACTGACGGGGAAATCGGCGGACATACATAAAAAAGAAAAAAAAAACATACATACAGTCGAACATAGAACCTCCTCCTTTTTCGAAAGTCGGTTAAAAATATTCCTTCGTCCAAATTACCAAAAAAAAACCGTGTCGGGCCACGCGCAAGGTAGGATTTCGTAGACCATACTTCACCTAAGTAAGAAAGAAAATAAAGAATAGTTTTCCTTTTAATTACGTTAATATATAGGGTGACTGGTAATTAGTGACCGATACTTAAACACGTGATTGTACTCATGATTATAAACAACTTTCCGAAAGAAACTTTTTTTTATACTTATTCACTTTTATCACAATAACAAGTTTGAAATACGCGCGCGCGAGGGCAGTGACCGCTGCAATCAGCTGTTAGACGCGGTCTCGTATCGTACAGAGCACGGCTCGCAAGCCCGCTTGGCCGGGCACCACGTGCCGTTTTCGGTGTACCTAAGCAGTGTAGGTACCTAAGTTTCGTACCTATGTTTCGGTTGTTGCTAAATAAAAAAAATATTTTCAAAGACAGCGTGTTTGACTAATACTTTTAAGATGCAACGTATGTCCGCATAACTATAAAATATCTAGGAACGCACGCGCCGTAACATTAAAAGTAGGCACAATCTATCAACTGATAGTCAGACCTCGGGAAAGGGCAAATGTAAGTACTAGTAGTAGCGTCTCACGCTCCCCCGCCGCCCGCACCGCTCCCTTTGCCTCAGTGCCAACAGCTGATCGTGGCGGTCACTGCCTTCACGCGCGTGCGAATTTCAAACTGTTGTTATTGTGAAGAAAGTGAATACGTATAAAAAAAATACGTTTCTTTGGGAAAGTTGTTTGTAATCATGAGTACAATCAAGTGTTTAAGTATCGGTCACTAATTACCAGTCACCCTATATACTACTTGAATTTTCACATGTTCAAAAGCACCCATTTAGTTTCTGGGGGGGGCACATTTTTTTTTTCTTGAATAACAAAAATTAAAATTTGAAGCTTAATTTGACGCAAACGGATCCCTGAATCGAAAACTGGTTTGTACAGGCCCATAATATTTTTGAATGGCCTATACAACGATACCCCACAACATAGGATAGCAAAAAAAAAAACACACATTTCCACTTTACGTGTATCATGATTTTATTTTACCGCTTTGTCGGCGTGATTAAAAAGTATATCCATGCCAAATTATTGTTTTCTAGTACTATGAGTCTCTGAACTAAGCTGTGGACGGACGAACGGACAGACGGACATGGAAAAACTACAAGGGTTCCTTGTTGACTACGGAACCCTAAAAAGAGTTGGACTTTCTGAACAAAGTTATCATCAGCTGATCAAAATTAGAATGGACGGTGAAATTTATTTTTGGTTATTGTCTATTATTTCCTTGAAGAAAGTTATTCAAAGACTTGGACAAAGCAGTCTTTAAATTATGATCACACCGTTCCGTTACATCCTGTATGACATTATACCATCTGATACCAACCTCCTCTAAAAACAGATCATTCAGACCCTGTCATTAGATTATGCCACCGTCCCAAACATTAGATACATTACACTCACCATTAGCGTGCAACCCAAATGATTTATCAACTAATTATGTATGCAGCGACGTGTAAATTAGTGGACAGTGCAACGCGCTCTTAGGGTGTTCCCACTGAAGCGGAGCTGGGCCGAGCGGAGCGGAGACGTGCACGAATCGTCCAATCATAGACGAGACGAGTGACGCAATGAGGATTTCAACCACTGTGAAACGCACCCTTAGGCCGACTGTCCACTGGAACGGAGATGAGAGGAGGTAAGCCGAGCTGTGCCAATATTAATGAAATTGCATAAAATCTACGCTCCGCTTCAGTGGACAGGGATTTGCGAACTAGTTTGAAAATTCTTTGCATGAATTTTTAAACTAGTTTGCAAATCCATGTGAAAAGACGGGAAGCGGTAAAAAACCGGCGCGACGCGTATAACTAAACTGATCGGGCTGCTCAGATTACTCGTTGCGTGAACTCGACCGTTCCGCACAATCCGCAACTCCGCTTCGCACTACGACCTCGCTCCACATCTATAGATAGACACAATCCGCAACTCTGCTCCGCATTACTCCCTCGCTCCGCTCCAGTGTGTCAAACCCCGTCAATGTACTGGCAGCCTTAATGAGAGGTAGGGGTTGGATATCGGTTTGTTAATGTACTAGCCATGGACACTGGTTAGTTGGGTAGTTTTGTTTGAAAGAGTACTGAGTGATTTTGAGGATTTAAAAAAACATTTTATTGTGAGTCGCAACGTTAACATCGTTGACAAAAAGTTTAAATATTCCATTTTTTTGACACAGAACTTTATAAAAATCTAAATCATCATGTTTTTGAATATTTACCCGACTGCTTCAGAAGGAGGGTAATGTTTTTAGAAAGTTTTTATGTATGTATTAATGTAGGCTAAACGGCTGGACGGATTTTAATAAATGAGGTATCATTCCCACATAGAACTCTAATAAGTATAATCACCATACAAACTACACACACGCCCAGACACTATCACACATACACCATCACTCACACACACACCATAACGCACCTTCCCTCCCAAAAACTCACTCACTTTCTCCCACACATACACACTACTCACGCATGCGTGCTCACATGTACATAAATTATTCTTAGTGTTACACATTTGGTTTACCGAATTATTGGAAATTGTAACAACGGACGAAGAGATGTCTCCTATAATACAGGACTATCCTAGCATAGGGGGGGACATTATTCATAAAATAAAATAAAATGTAAAAGAAGTTTTCCTAGATGTAACACGTCATGTATTTTCTTTTGGCAATAAAAACTTATTATTATTATTATTGGATTGGTCTTGAAAGCCAAAGTGACATAGGCTATATGAATTTAGAAAAAAAAAAACGAACTTGCGGCCTCCATTATTTATGTGTGATTTTTTTTTTGTGACATGGTCATGTGGGACATAACGTAAATAATTTCAAAAAACTTTTTTTACAAAAAAGACAACCGACTTCCAAAAGAGATAATACACTAAAAATTAAAAAAATAACTTTACTTTCCGAAGTCGGTGTTTGTTTTTTATTAATTTCGGTTTTCTTTTTTGTAAAAAAGTTTTTTTTTACTTTTTAGTTGGTATACCCCAGAACTAAAACCCCAATAACATCGAACGTGGAATTTAAACATACTCGTAATTGGAGAAAACCAAAACGTCATCTATGTATACGTATTTTTCGTTTTTGTTCAGTTTTTCAAAGAGCGAAGAAGCAATTTCGATATAATTTATATAGGACCACCTCGGGTGTATATTCTTTCGAATAAAAAACAATTTTGAAAATCGGTCCACAACTGACAGAGAAATCGGTGGACATACATAAAACAAAAAAACAAAAATATACATACAGTCGAACATAGAACCTGGAGGAGGTTCTATGTTCGACTGTATGTCTATTTTTTCTAAGTCGGTTAAAAATTAAGGACTTTTGACAATCGTTATCGCTGATACAATTAAACTTAGCTAAGAGCTACGAGCTGCTCTTTTTCGGCTGAAACAACACCGTTAATTTGTAGAATGTAGATATTGTTTCATTTTACATTTTATTTTTTAATTTATACTGTGACATTGTAATGTAATAATTTAATGTTAATCTTCTGTAATTGAATAGCAATTTTATATTAACAATTTAATTTCAAGTTCCGAATTTCAAAACTCGTAGTATATTGTATTAATTAATTAGACCTATTCTGTGAATGTTGTGCACGCCTATAATGGACTTTTTTACACAGGATCCCTCTTAATTGTTTTAAAATATTGTTGATATTGTAGCGACATCTATGACGCCGCACGAACTAAAAATAGCAAGAATTCTACATCGCGCAAGCAGAGTTCTCCGCGCGATTTGAACATATACAACAGTCCGAAATCAACCATCGGGCAGTTGCCCGGACCAGACACAACACCCGTCTGGTCGGAGGATCCTTCCTTTTCAATGGAGGTTGTGGAACTTTACACCCTGTTCCACGTACCTCCAAAATGTTATTTGTAAATAAGTCGTTGGTGTGCCTTTATAAATAAATAAATAAAATAAATAGAAAATGGGTACCAATAGTAAGTCAGTGACCCTGGGCATTTACTTTTCATAACTTCCTTTTTTAGGATCATAGTTACGAGTACATACATAACCAACCTTACAATGTTGCCACGGTTGGGACTCAGGCTCCTCTCTAGGAGAGCAAAAGGGCTATAATCCACCACGAAGCCCAGTGCGGTGGGTTGGTTGGATGTCATATGTCTTCGAATTTTTTGTACATGCTGGTTTCCTCACCATATTTTTCTTCACCGTATTGAGAGCATTGGTGGTAGTGAAATAATAAAACGTATATGTACTTTGCAGTCGTTAGATCATTGTTTATTGTTTACAGGTGAGAGTTTATCCACGGGAGGAATGCCGTCACTCGGGTGAAGACGGACGGAGCGCTTGCTTGACATCCTTCGTTGGGACCGAAGGAGACCACACCAACCTGAAAATAGGACATTATTTAAATATATTTACTACACACACACACATAATATTTACATACAAGCTGTTCAGTTTTTGTCACAGACATTAACATATTGTTACGCCGGTATTCCCCTGAAGGTTATCTATAGGGGAATTAGTAGTCAGAACACCTATATTTTGCCAGTAATGTATGATTCATGTAATCCGAACCATCTGCCTATTTCTATGCTAGCTGTTTATTATTCCTTAATTAGCGACCGGTCTTGGCTACGCAGGGGAACAAATTGTACACCTAAACCTTTCTCGTGAATCACTCAGTCTATTGGTGAAAATCGCATGAAAATGCGTTCAGTAGTTTTAGAGTTAATCGCGACCAAACAGACGCGGTGGAGGACTTTGTTTTATAAATATGTAGTGAGTATTCATAACTTGTTTTTTGGGATTAACCGTTACATGATTCCTTACCACTGCAACGCCTGACAGTCAGGCAGAGTCAACACTGGTGACCACCAGAAATATGCCGAGGCAATGAAACTCGACGAGTCTCGGAGAAACGATTAAACTGTCTTGGACCCCGCAACGAAATTAACATATTTTTTTATAATATAAGTCTCGTAATACGAGTATTGTTTACATTCAATATTGTGCCCAGTCTATTCAAGAATTCAAAACAGTTTTTACTATGTTGTGCTTAGAGCCCGTCTAAGAATAAATAAACCATTTTTTGTGAACAGCATCGTAAACATGTCGCGCCGCGAATTTGACAGCGGGGCTTGACTGTTATCGGCGCGTTTGACGCGCCTACAGTGGCGGAGTAAGAAAAAACATAGTTTCCGATTCTCTCCTTATCAAGCAAGATACATAACAAAGCTAGACCAATAGCCACAAGGGGCATTTACAATCGATTAAAACCACTTAGGATTAAAATTAACACTAATGTTTAATGGGTCCTAAATTGTGAGCATTGTTACACATTTGATTCCAATATTAGGTATGGCAAAAACGCTCGAACGCATGGAAATTTGATATAGTCAAAAAATATACTATGTTATAAAATGGATTTCGTCACTATCAACATAGAATTTTATGAGTTTTGGTTTGAAACGTATCCCATCATTGACTTTTTAAAAGGTGAGTCTTTTAAACAAAAACTTTACCTTCTTGCTAAGGCAGTTACTTAAAAAATACAACACTTGAAATAATACTTTAAGAGAGAGATTTCGAATCCCATTCATTTTATACTGACTTCACTAAATACGTACGAATGGTTTTTCAGAAATCTTTATATATGTCGCAGCCATCAGGTTGAATTCGCCATTCAATTGGACGCCTAGGCCGTTTATTAAACGCCGGCATTTGATTAAATGACTGAAGGACAAAAAGCCAAGTCGTTGAACGCAACGTTTAGTTAGTCTTACCAATATTTTCTCACACATTGAGGAATTATTTTATAGTATTTTTGGCACTTCATAACAGTTTTATTGTATCAATATGTGTCAGTATACAAATTTTAAAGAGATGAATGGATAAACTCTAAAACTTCAAACAGCGCCATCTATTGGTACAAGAAATGTAAATTTCTAAGGATTCGTTCCAATAATCATCTAAATTTGGATTAGGAGCCAATTATTCCACAATTTTATGCTTAGGGCAGTTTATTAGATAAGAAAATACAGTTTTTACCATTTTTTTTTCAAAATATTAAATTGAAATTTATTTGAACAAAATTTTCTTTGTTCGAGATGAGACACCGTGGTAGGTACACACATCTACACCTACACATCTGCCTAACCCACAACCCTTCGGGGAAAACAAAGATATTGTTTTGCTTAAGATGCAGAAGAACTTACCAAAATCCTCTTGTTCTGATGTAGAACAGTGAGCGGTCCACCGGAGTCTCCATCACAGGTTCCTTTGCCTCCAGTCCCGCCGGTACACAGATGGCTGGCAGCTATCGTGACCTTGAAGCTGTTCTGACAGACGGCGTTCGTGATGATGGGCACGGCAGTCTGATGCAGGGAAGTTGTTGTGGGGAAACTGTTTTGAGCTGGGAAAGGGAAGAAGAATGCTGTTATTTGGCTGAATGGAGTTCCTCTTGCTGATCCGTGGTGTGATTAACAAATTTTTAAGAAAAATCGAATTCTATCTGGTCTCAATTCATCCAAAGCACCTGAAAATACCCGACATTTTGGCAAGTTTTTATCATTGATTGTTGCTAAGATGGAACTGCGACATCAAGTTTTTTTTTTGACTATCCTGCCCTGTCCCACTGCTGGGCAAAGGCCTCCCCAAAATCCTCCCAGGAACTCTTCTCCTGTGCTTCCTCAAGCCAGCCCTCGCGGTACGCGTCGAGGTCATCGCGCCAGCTCTTCCGTGGCTGACCTTGGCAACGCCATCCATATCCAGGCACCCACTGCGTGGAGATTTTTACCCAACGGTCGTCGTGCATGTGGCTGACGTGACAAGCTCAATCCCACATTGAACCTGGCAGCCTTCTTCTAACATGCCTGTTTTAGAACGTAGCGTAGTGTTCCAAATTTGGTCCTGTCTCTTTACTCCCAGGATGCTGCGTTCCATCGCTCTTTGGCGAACTCCAAGGCGGAATTTTTTCGAATCGGTAAGCGACTAGCCCCCCAAGGCATATTATACTTTTCTATTATCGTTTACGCTAAAGCTTAGTACAAAATGTATGGCAATGAAATTACCTGCAATAAGTCACGTGACACTTCTCTATGCAGGTAATGTCATCGCCATACATTTTGTACTAAGCGTTAGTGTAAACGATAGTAGAAAAGTAATATGGCCATGGAGGCAGGTCTATGCACCGTAGGTTAGGACGGGCAGAATACACATGTCGACAAGTTTTCGCTTCAAAATCAATATAATTATGTTTTTTTAGTAGTTAATGGAATCAGGCTTTTGATTTAAGTATATACATAGGATGTTGAAGATGTAGAATAAGGAAGGCAAAGGGAACGAGTAAGAACTCGGAGTAGTAGGATAAAGACGTGTACATTTTTTTGGTAAGAAATTATATATAATAATTAAGATTTGATTTAATAATAATAAATAATTTGATTTTAAATAATATTTCGTTTTTTGCGAAAAGTTATTACCCACATGTTATTTTACGAAAACTATTTAGTTGTCATTAGTAGTTCAGTCTTAGTGATTATAGATGTTTACGATTTTTGTGAAAAGTTATTCCCCACAAATGTTATTTTAGGCATATTATTTAGTTGTCATTCGTAGTTAAGTCATAGTGATTAAACAGTGTTATGGCGTATGTGAGTACCAATACAAACCAGTTCTGGTTTAATGGTAAAAAACCAAGTTAAACTGTAAAGCTCCTGTACTTATAAACAAATAAAAATAAAGTAGCAATCGGCAACTTTATTGAAATACAATTGAGCTGTGTTGTGTTTGTGGGACTACAAATATAAAACACTTATAGATAAATCAGAAGGATAGTTTCAAGGCAAATGCCGTAGGTGTCAAAATGATTAGGGAAAATCTGCAAAAAAAATGCAAAAGCAAAAGAAAAATCGCGAATTTCTATGTATTATAATGTACTCTGTGATCGCGAACTTCTTATAAAAGGTCATCACGCTCTTAAATATCTGTTTATGCACGCAATTTCTATGTTTATTAATTCTAAGATGGCAAAATAGGAAAACGGAAGATTCGGGTGGAAAAAAAAAATAATGAATTATTATCCATTTTGAGGAAGATCCTGTAAAACGGGAATATTATTAAGGAACTTTCCCTTAATTAATCGTTGACCTTTCAGAAATACCCACATTCATGATTTAAAAAGAAAATAACCTTATTACCCAAAAAAACAAAGACTAGGTTATCAAAACATTTATTTAGAACGAAAACCAGCGGGTGTTTTCACTGCCCCAAAATTTTTATAGGTTATACAAATTATGAAATTAATTGGAAATCGTGAATTTAGCTTGGGGGCGTTAATTTCCCTTTGTTTGGGCTCGTTTGGGAACGTGTTGGTCCCACAAAGGGCCTTGTTCGGGCCTGTTCCGTCCCTTTACAAGAACGCCATTTGTTCGAACCAGGGTAACCCAAGGGAAGGTCCAGTGTTTTCGCATTTAGCGCTAAAATATTAAAGGTTATTCAATAGGTGGAAATCCTGTAATCTCAAGGAAATATTGGTCGTAATAAGAACTTAAGATTTAGTATAAATTGTTGTGTGTACTAATAAATCGATTGATAGATTCAGGTTGCCTGATCTGATCGAAAAAAAATTGAGTCAAAACTACACGAAATGAGGAAGGATAAAAATGCTGACGTTATAAGCTGAGGAACAAATAGTCGATAGAGCCGAAAAGTTCTAGAGTGGCTGCGTACCGGAACAAGCCCGCCACACTATTCCCAAACCACTGTAACTCCTGTAAACCAGAATCAACAGTGGCGACCACCAGAAAAAAACGTCGAGACATTGAACCTCGACGAGTCCTAGAAAAACGATTACATTTTCTTGAGAACAGCGGAGGAGTAAGAAAAACATAATTTCCACTTCCTTCGTAATCAAGCAGGAGACAGAACTAAGCTAAGCCATTAGGCAAAAAGCATATTTACAACTGGGGAAAGCCCAGTTGCCAAAACCCACGGATTAAACCACTAATATTAATGAGTCCTAAATTGTGAGCTGTTACATTTGATTCCAATAATAGGTATGGCTAAAACGCCTGTACGCAAGGTTATTCGTTCTAGTTTCCACAAGGTCCGTGTAATACACTACTCCAGACGTAGAATGAATACTATCCTACATAATAATTCGTTCAGTTTGCCAAAGAGTACACTCCCATAGGATATGATGTGCGAATTGTTTGTATTAGTTGCGTACCGCAACGTTGGAACGTTGGAAGGCCCTCTACAAGGTGGACCGATGACCAGGTCAGGGTCGTGGGAATCAAATGGATGCGAGACGCACAGGACCGGTCGTTGTGGTGACACTTGGGGTAGGTCTATGTATAGTAGTGGACGTCTTTCGGCTGAAATTATCAACATTTCAGCCGAAAGACGTCCGTAGTAGTCCGTAGTTGCTGAAATTATTTATATGTGTATAAATGGTAATGGCGTATCAGCGGAAAAACATTCACTTTCAAAATATTATTATGCAATTAATTACTAATGATGACGAGGATTTAATTTATGATGCAATATTTAATCTCACACGGAAAAATCCTTATCAAACAAGCACGGATAGCGGATAACTATTAATTAGTGACCAGATTAGATTGACAACCAAGTTTACAAAGATCCTAAAAATATAGATTGACTGATAAGGCAAGAACCTAATATTCTCCTACAGCTTGGATGTCAATCCTACTAATAGTTTGTATGTACAAACATACAAACTATTAGTAGGATCAATCAAACATGCTGATGGGATTAAAAAAAAAATTGCACACTGATAGTCTTAACCTGGATTAAAATATAGGATACTTTATACCATGTGATCGAAGCCGCTGGTTGAAGCTAGTCAATCATAAAGCACTTCATCATAACCCTAGAGTTTCTATTCCAAGTGTCAAAGTGTGACTCATTTAAAATTTGTATACAACATGCTGTCACAAATTACGAGTTCTGAAGGCGTATTGACCAGCTGGGTAGATTATCAACACACCATCTGAGATCTACAATTTTGACAATTTATCGGCAGACGAATTATCAAAAAAATTTAAAGAAGTCCCTTCAAATGCGGTGAATTGTTATTGAGTTACAGAACCACAGCTTATGCGTATGGAGACCGTCAAATGATACCGATGGGAAGTAAAAGTCTTGGCTGACGAGTCCTGCTGAGCTGGTCCACCTCATAAAGGAGAAGAACAAATATTCAGAGTTGATGGCCAACTTTCATTTATTACAGAGGCACCGAAGGAAGAAGAATTCATAATAGGCAATCAAAACGGCTCTCAATGAGGACGCATCTTGATGATATTTTGATCAAACGTTATCTAAATCTATCTATATAAAAAAACAGTTGTCGATTGTAGGTAGGTAGGCGCACTTGAGAACAGTTGCAACTTTTTGGCTAATCATTTTGTTTAATGTTTGTAATTTGTCAGGACAAGGTTTTTATGAATGATTATTTTGGGAAATCGAAAAAAAATATTGCATTTGTGTGAAGCCGCTAGATATTATGGGTCTGCCCTGGCGGTGTAGTGCGTCCGGTATGTTTGCTGAAACCAGGATAGATGACTGTTACGTAGTCATGAGAAAGTGACAGGCCTCCTTTATGAACCGTATACACAAATCTGGCAATGGAATATTGAGGGCCATATACGAAGCAAATTATTTCTTCGTATATGGCAATTAATATTCCAGCAAAATTTATCTTATTTATATTTATATAATGCAAGAAATAATTTTACAATTTTGTAATAATTTTTAATTAATTAGTGAATTTAATGATAATCTAATAATTTAATTTTGTAACATATTTTTTTTTATATGGGTCATTAGGCCTGAAATAAAAATGATTTGATTTGATTTCATTTTATAAGGTAATATTGTTTGTTTGTCGAGTAATATTTTTGGTAATATTTTTTTTTATCGTTGCCCAGCACTGGGAATTACTCCTGTATCGTGCTGTAACTCACATACACAAGACGCCATACCCGGAACAAACTATCTATAGGTCATACACATCTTTGTCCCGAGCGATTTAAGGCCGTACTACCGGCCAAGTGGCGCCCTCATCTCCAATCCACCCTCGAATCCAAAACGTCACGTTTGTTACAAATAGGATAAAGTATTTTTACGTATTTTAACAAACGTGACGTTGGATTCTTTAATATTTATTTTCTAGGCTATGCTACGATTTTTTATTCAATGAGGGCGCCACTTGGCCGGTAGTAGACCCTTAAGGCGGCGATTCCCAAAAACGCTCAAAAAGGTGATTTTTTAAAGCAGTCTATCTCAACCGTAAATAACATTGACAAATAAAAAAAATGTTTCTGCAAGTTCTATTTGCATACAGTGATGGTACTCAAAAAATACTTTAATGCATCAGACAAATCTTCTAACATACCTCATAACTATCTTTAAGCAGATTATGCTTTCATTAACAATTATAATCATAATAAAAAATATACCATAACATTTCAAATGCTAAACAGCATCCAGTGATGGATTATTTTTTATTAATTTATTAGTTAATCCTAAGTAAATCGATAAAATACTTCATATTTTGCAATAAATTGCGAGCATTTGTCGTAGCGCATCTCTTTCTTTTTTATGCAGTCCGAGAGTCAGCCCACTTTAGGTGATGTCTCGGCTTTAACACAGAAAGCTGCACTATCGCTTACTGTACTAGGCTACTTATTATTCCAAAAGATAGGCCATGTTAGCATAACCACGAGAAAAAGTTAGTTGAATATAAAACAAACATTACGTACCATCGCTGTTCTTGCCGAATCCAGACACTTGACCGGTTGAGCCCGCAAAGTTCTGGTTTACATCAGCTGTCGTAGGCAGAGGGATCACTGCGATTGTATCTGAAAACAAAATAAATAGAAATACATAAATCAGAATTTATATTTGAATTTAGAATTCGAGAGATAAATGTCAAATGTTAGAACAACAAGCTCTATGTCATTTCACAAACATGTCATTAATCGTCATTTTACAGACAAACTTTCGATGGATTTGACAGAGAAGGAGAAAAGATAGGCATGTAGTCCTTGGTGTAGGTACCATTTACATACGAGTAACATACAATACATTGTATAATTAACGAACATCTTACTGTAGGAAGACAAAACAAAATGGTAACACTTTTTCAGGTAGGTATTAATTTAGTGATTTTTGAAGTCCATTATTGAAAATCATTAATAATGTTTCTTATTTCTTTCCGAACTTTGCAAACCGATCACGATACATCGTAACTTATTTCAGTTATAAAAACCATAATACTTGAATAGTAATACAATTGCCATAAAACCCTGTCTCGCAGTTTCCGAGTTGTACGTGCAAGACATTACAATTTGCACCTACAAAATACAACTTTTATCGCTACTTCCTTAAGCACTTTTACTTTTTTTTGTAGTTAAGTCCTAACAAAAATAAATGTCCCAATACTAGTACCTCCTGATCCGTAGGTACCATTTGTGGATTAAAATTTTAAATAATAAATTATTGCACTAATGGCACCTGCGAAAAGTATCGATGGGTGCCGTTTAAATGTGGAATACCTCAGGTGCCATTCACTCAGGTGCCGTTTAATTGTGGAATACCTCAGGTGCCATTCACTCAGGTGCCGTTTAAATGTGGAATACCTCAGGTGCCATTCACTCAGGTGCCGTTTAAATGTGGAACACCTCAGACTGTCATTCACTCAGGTGCCCTTTAAATGTGGAATACCTCAGGTGCCATTCACTCAGGTGCCCTTTAAATGTGGAATACCTCAGGTGTTATTCACTCAGGTGCCGTTTAAATGTGGAATACCTCAGGTGCCATTCACTCAGGTGCCGTTTAAATGTGGAACACCTCAGATTGTCATTCACTCAGATGCCCTTTAAATGTGGAATACCTCAGACTGTCATTCACTCAGGTGCCCTTTAAATGTGGAATACCTCAGGTGCCATTCACTCAGGTGCCCTTTAAATGTGGAATACCTCAGGTGTCATTCACTCAGGTGCCGTTTAAATGTGGAATACCTCAGGTGCCATTCACTCAGGTGCCGTTTAAATGTGGAACACCTCAGACTGTCATTCACTCAGGTGCCCTTTACATGTGGAATACCTCAGGTGCCATTCACTCAGGTGCCGTTTAAATGTGGAATACCTCAGGTGCCATTCACTCAGGTGCCGTTTAAATGTGGAATACCTCGTGTGCCAGGGTCGCGGGAGTCTTTGAAAATGTCACCGCGGCAGGCAACTGAAGTAACACGGGTGGCTTTTAGTCAGTAAGACTCTAACACGCCCTCCCGCTGCACCCTTTTTTTTAGGGGCCGGGAAATCGTCCTATGACTTTTCCCGCTTTGGGTGGAGCGGAATGGCATGACAGAATTTTACTGACTAAAACCCACCCCTGTTTCTTCCTTGCCTGAGTGCCCAGGGGCGCGGTAACTCTGTTACAAATTTACTCGCGACCAATTGGCATGCAGGCATCGGCCATGATGGACCCCGTCAGTAGTGGCTGACATCTCTCAGAGGCGCGCGTGGAACACTACGTGCCGTCGACTCTCTGGGGCCTAGTGCTGATCGGACGGCGAGTTACCAAGTACTCGCCCTCCGCAGGCCCGTAGGGCACATCCCTGAGAAGAGTGTAGAGGGGTCTCCCCTGAGCCTCTCTGTATACGGCTGCACGTGATCACAAAGTCGTCGTTTCCAGGAATCACCCCGTGGACAATCAGAGTCCCCAGTGTGAGAGACAAAGATTCCAAAGTGCCGCCTGCATTAAATGATGCAGGTGGGGTTTCGGCGTGTTATGCGTCGAGTCTACCTAGCTACCCAGGCTTTGTATGAAATTGTAGACAGGATCATTCACTACTTGCCACGGCCCGTTACGTACAGTTGCGGGGTTGTCATACAAATGAACCGCGCAGCTGAAAAACACATAAGTTTACTAGACATACACATCGTACGTAACAGTGGGTGGTCAACTTGACTTTGGTACCAGATGTTACTTATATCACTTAGTAGCGGACTCCAGCCTTATCGTTCACTGACAACACGTGCACAGGTGACGTACCGAACGTACTTGGCATCGTCTTGTCATTAATTGACAACATAGACCTCGGAGGAGCCTCGGTCACTGCTTGAGCCGCGTACTGTCAAAATTTTTCACACTACCGAAACGTTACCTTTTTAACCGACTTTCGAAAAAGGAGGAGGTTCTATGTTCGACTGTATGTATGTTTTTTTTTTTTTTTCTCGCGCTTTTTGAGAAACTGAACAAAAACAAAAAATACGTATACCTCGATGACGTTTTGGTGTTCTCCAAATGTTTAAATTCCACGTTCCATGTTATTGGGGTTTTTAGTTCTGGGGTATAACAACTAAAAAGTGAAAAATAAAAAACTTTTTGAAGTCGGTTGTTTTTTTTGTAAAAAAGTTTTTTACGCATAGAAATTGAGAACTCGTGACAATTTTTACTAAAGCTACAGGCACATTATTGTGTCATGTACTCATTAAAAAAACATTACACTCCTTCTGGGGCAGTTGGGTTAGAATCTGTTCAATCCTACGTCATATCACATCGTGTTACAACACGCCACGACACGACACAAAACAGTAACTTGAATCGGGCTTAAGACAATACAGCATTCTGGTAATGATAGCCGGTACTTGTGCCCAGCGTCATTGCGTTAGTACAAATATTTTGCTGACGGAGAGAGAAAACTGAAGGGTCTGTGGGAGAGTGGAAGAAGGCGTCGGAGAGGTAACCGCCTGGTCAGCTAACACGCCGAAACTAGCATAATTTAATGCAGGAGGGACTTTAGAATCTCGGGGGCTCAGAGTGGAGATTCTGATTGCCCACTGAAAAATCTAAGGAACACGGTAGCACTGTGATCATGTGCTGCCGTGCACAGCGAGGTCAGGGGAGAGCCCTCTGCGGTCTCCTCGGGGATGTGCCATAAAAGGCGTTGCATAGAGGGGGTACCAGAGAAGTCTTTTAAGAGATTACTGGGCCACTTGCTGACGGTGATCATCGGTGTGGTTTATGTGAGATAAGAATCCTACACTCCCTGGTCGTTTCAACAAAAATACAGGCTATTAAAGGTTTCCCCCGAAAAAAAAAAGAAGGGTGTTGCCATGTCGTGGTGATTCTATCATCTGTATTCATTGACATAGTGTATTTGATAGTCTTTATCTTCGTTTTGAAGTACGTAGCACTTCACTCGAGTGTTTAACGTCACTGTTGTGTAGCTGTGTCACCGATTGACGATACAATAAATAGTTTTCTCCTTGGAATAATATTTATAACATTTAACCTGTGTTCTTCGAATGCGGAGGTTGAGAAGATTCGGATATAGGAGTGCCTAATGGGTATGGTCTCTTAGTTATAGCTCGTATTAGAGAAGTATGTTATACGCTATGCTATTTTATTTTTTCGTGGTATTGATTGTCACTATTTTTAAACGACTTCGAAAAAGGAGGAGGTTCTATGTTCGACTGTATGTATTTTATTTTTTTTTATTTATGTCCACCGATTTCTCTGTCAGTTGTGGACTGATTTTCAAAATTATTTTTTTATCCATAGAAATATATTCCAATATAAATTTAATCAAAATCGATTCAGTGCTTTTTGAAAAAAAAATGAACAAAAACGAAAAATAAAAAGATAGATGTCGTATTGGTTTTCTCCAATTACGAGTACGTTTAAATTCCACGTTCCATGTTACTGGGGTTTTTAGTTCTGGGGTATAACAACTAATAAGGGAAAAATAAAAAAACTTTTTTAACAAAAAAAAAAAACAACCGACTTCCAAAAAAGTAAAAATATGCTAAAAATAAAAAAAAATACCTTGAATTTCGGAAGTCGAAGTCAAATAACGAAGAAATAAAATACAAACACCGACTTCCGAAATTAAAGTTAATTTTTAATTTAGTGTAGGTATTTTCTTTTTTAGAAGTCGGTTGTTTTTTTTTCTTTAAAAAAGTTTTTTTTGTTTTATTTACTTTTGTGTGCCCGGTGACTGTCGCCAAATAAATGTTTTTTTTTAAGTATAATTTTGAATTGTTTTGTTACATTAACATGGTATATTATCATTATTGTTTCAACTAAAAGACGTCAAATGCTGGAACGACTTTTGGAATAATTTTTGACAAATGTTTGTGTAATGAGCACGATCATTTGTTCTGTGTCTGGGTGTAATTTATCTATAATATGTATGTATTTAGACATATATAAGTATGTTTATCAGTTGTCTAGTACCCATAACACAAGCTCTGCTTAGCTTGGGACTAGATGGCGTTGTGTGATAGTTGTGGAATATTATTATTATTATTATAATAATGTTCTGTTTTTTTTAAACTTAATATTACGAGTAGTTAACGGGCAATGGAGCGCTGCAAAATAGGTGTTAAGCGAACAGATTGCGATAGAAACACCACCCTTCTTTTTCCTTTTTCAGGGTGGGAATCATCAACAGATGACTTCTCCCACAATACTCAGCTCCACCTCTGGCTCCAGAGGTGGAGCTGAGTTTTGGTGTTGTTGAAAAAATATAGTTTTATGCCTTTATATGATGGACGATTTCAGGTTTATTTCAATAGCTTAGCATTATTTATTTAGCCCTGTGGTCGCGGCGTCTGATGTGGAAACTTTTAGAAGCCACTGGGTCTCGAAATATAAAATATTGCGAGAGATTTTCATAGAATAGAGAAATACCTACTTCTTTTTTTTGAGGTAGGAAAATTGTCGGATGACTTCTACCGCTCTGGGTGGAGCGCGAGGGCGTGAGACTTACTGTCTAAAACCTCCCATGTTCCTTCAGTTGCGTTCGGGGGCCACTGTGACTTTTTTGAACATTCCATTGACCCTGGCAGCGCTTCATAACTCAAGTAGCAGATTTTGGGGAAAACACAGCAAGGCTGAAGTGGGAGTGGAATGGCCACGTTGCAAGAATGCACCTGGACAGGTAGGCAAAGAAAGATCGTTACTCATTGGACGCCAGAGGATCGCCGTCGAGGTCGACCGCGGCGAAGGTGGTGTGACGATTAGATCATGTTTGCTGGGCAAATTAAGCCAGAAATCGTCCAAGACAGAGAGGTATAGAAAAAGAAAGAGGAGGCCTTTGCTCGGGATTAGGACACAATGGTGCTGATTCTCTTGTTCAATAACTAAACTAAAATTAGAGAAACGCTATCTTTTACTAAAAGGCAGTGCGAGAAAAGGACGGCTATAGATATAAACTAAGTTATAGATGTCAAACTAGTACGCCTTGCTCTTTACCGAGTTTTTAGACGACCTGTTTTTACGTGTTCCCTTAATTTGTATGGAAATATTTGTTCAACTAAATTTAACAGCTCTAATTTACGTCCGTCTCTTTCTTGTTTTATTAGAGAGAAAAATATAGCAATAGCTTAGATAAGCTTAGGATAACAAAAAGAAAATTCTTTTGTTTTATAAAATTACTATGCATGCAAGTTTTGAAACGATCTCGGCAAATCTGTTGTAGTTTATTGGTTTTAGCTTTGATTAAATCGCATGCTTTGCAAAGATCTTATGAGTATTCCGTGGCAAATGTTGTTGGTTACACATTTGACCTAAATATTTTGTACTATCTTTCTACAAATTTCACTGTTTGTTTTCCCTAATAAATAAATCAAAATAAACAGTTTAAAAAAATACTCACTACTAAACTTAACAGCAGTAATCTTCACCATAGCAATATCATTCAGGAAATAATTCCAAGATGGATGCATGGTAACGTCACTTGTTTCTATCCTTGTCCCTCCTGAGAAGATGGTAAGGGAGCCAAGAACTATGGTGAACTGTCTTGCTTGCACCTGGCCGTCGAACCAGCAGTGGGCTGCGGTGAGAATCCTGGTTGCTGAGATTAAGCTGCCTCCGCATACTGAGGATTGGCCTCCAGTTAGCCTGGCTATGATACCTGCCTGGGGAATGAAAATGTGGTTAAATTATGTTTCTCTGGATTTTAGAGAGGGTTTGCGGTTTTGGAAAATAAACCTTTTTTGGGTAAAAAGGGTATTCTTCTGTGTTTATTTTTGAACATAATTTTATAAGAAACAAAAAATAACACTAAAAATATTTCTTTTTTTGAAAAAAACAACATCAAAATTGGTTATTAAATGAAGCAGCAAATAGCATTTCAAATATTGGTATGAGGAAGAGTATGGGCGTGGTTGGGACATCTCGCTATCTCTTTGTACGCGCGTAACATAATGGCGGTGACGTCATACGTCAGTTTGTGCATTATTTTTCTGATACTTGACAGTTTCCCCTTCCATCAGATTTGAAAGGTTTCTAATTTATTTAGGATTTTGGTTAAAGTAACAATACAAATATTTAAAAGAATGTGCCTATATACTACCCTATTATGTATGGTTCTGAGTGCATACACTCAACAAAGAGAATAAAATAATGAATGGATGATGTTTGAAGAATGAAATTTGGCACAGAGATAGATTATAGTCTAAAATAGCAGATAAGTTATAATTTATAGTGGGAGACATTCTAATTCCACCTGGGCGAAGCCGAAGGCAGAAGATATTAACAAATAAATGTTATTATATTTAATATAGAAGCTCACCTGATGAGGTATGACGGTAGCAGCAGTAACCGTGTTTCCTCCAACAATCCGAGATGAATGCCTCTGAGTTTCTCTATTCAATATCCTCAGGGCTTCTGGCACCCCAGTCTTCAGATGATACCCATATGCAGGCGAATTTTCAACACTCTTACAGTAAGAAGAGTGAAAGAAGATAAATAAACATATTATTGCTTTACTGAAACGCATAGTTCGTTATTAATGTAAAGCTATTAGTGAATCGTTGTCCTTAAGACTGGTGATTTTGTACGTAAAGTGATTGGTTGCTTATCAGTGTGTGATAAAGATTAGTAACGAGAGGTGTGTTCACACTGCGAGAATAGAGTAGATGGCTAAAAAAATATTTTTTACAAAAAATACAACCGACTTCCAAAAATTGCAAAATAACTTTAATTTCGCAAGTCGCTGTTTGTACTTTGATTCTTCGTTATTTGACTCCGACTTCCGAAAAAAAAGTTCTTTTGCAATTTTTAGAGGTCGGTTGTATTTTTTGTAAAACAAAAAATAATTTTCACTTTTTAGCTGTTTTAAGTACCCCGGAACTGAACTAAATAATGAAGTTATGCCCGAATGGATAACCCCAATAACATGCAATTTGAACGACATTGCAGACAATCAAAACGTCATCTGTGAAAAGCATGTAACAAAAACCCTGTCCGATCCAATAAACGCGTATTCTTGGTTTAGCATACGCACTAGATAGTGAGAGTGGAGAAAAATAGTAAAAAAAATGTAACTCATAAAAACGAAAAGTTATTGATTTTTTATTTTTATAAAAAATGCGAAATTTTACACTTAGTATGGCTTTTTATAAGTTGACAACACTCCAACGGCCGGCAAAATCATTTTATTTTTACCTATTTTTATTTTAAAGCGTACCGCACTGCACTAGCCAGGCTGTAGGCACAACTTCTCGGTTTGGCGGCACGCGACAAAGGGCGCATAAATATCGTAATGGCAGAATCCTTGCCATTACCGTTCCTACATTCAGTTGGCTTTTTTCTTTGAGGGGGGTGGGAAATCATCCAATGACTTCTCCTGCTCTGGGTGGAGCGGGAGGGCGTGTCAGACTTTTACTGACTAAAACCCACCCCTGTTCCTTCCCTGCCTGAGTGCCCAGGGGTGCGGTAACTCATTTTCAGAATTTATCCGCTACCCCTAGGCATGCAGGCACCGGCCACGATGGGCACCGTTAATGGTGGCTGACAATCATCTCTTTGAGGCGCGCGTGGAACATTCAGTTGGCTGGCTTAACGGCCATAATAATTTAGTTATTTAACAGTTTTCTACATTTAATTTCTTGTACATACGTTCACAATCACACCGTATGACACAAATTCCTTCAGTGAGGACGCATCTTTAGGGTTTTTCAGGCAGGCTTTTCTTGTAGAGGACGGTTTTTCAGAAAAATGTATTAGAAAAGACTCTTGTAGTCAACATATAGTGGAATCAGTAGCCTTAGTGTGATTTTTTATGCTAACTCGATCGCGTTAAGAGCCTTATGACATTTCGACCGTGATTTTTGCATTAAATGGTCCCAAAGTTGACTATTTAGTGCAAAAATCACGGTCGTTCTTGTTCAGAAAAACTGAAAGACTTCATCAACCTTGACTTAAACTGTGGAAGTCTTTATCAATGAATGCAGATAACCTCATCACTCTGCATTATCTAGTAGTTCCTTGCCCGTTCTTCTTCATAAGTTTAGAGTTCAAGAGCTGGACCATCATGAAAAAAAAACTAAATTTTCTGGCTAATTTGAATTGAATATAAATACTACAACATACACCCTACTACACCCCCACCCCCCTCCCTCCCCCTTCTACTACTATATTTTATATAATAATATGTGTATTGAATTACTTTATTTAGAATAATATTTATAAATTAAGGGCTTAAATTAGAATTAAATTTACAATAATTTGATTCAACTTAAACTAGGTAAAAACATGTATCTCAGGTATCTTACTTAAGTGCTTATACATTAATAATTATAAACTAAATTTTCCTTCAAAAAATAGTACCTAAATAGCTTATAAGTAACAACCATATAAATTCGGAGCAATACTTTGCTTAGATGTTCGACTACGATTTTTCCAAACTTATGGTGTTGGTGAAGAATAACATCGTGAGGAAACCGGCATGTATGTCCCAGAACCAAAATTTCGAAGACATGTGACATCCACCAACCCGCATTGGGCCTGCGTGGTGGATTACAGCCCACACCCTCTTACAGAGAGAAGGCCTGTGAACCAGCAGTGACATTCAAAGCCTGATAATGACGATGATAATGAATGCTGTTACAAACTAAATGAGTCTAATTGACCGACTCTCGTTAAAAAGTACAAATGCTTGGAATCCAAGAGAAAATATACACCACAAAACATCGTGACAAAGCGAAACAAAGCGTTCTTCAACAATTTTAATTCAATTGAGGTTCTACAAAGCAACTGCAATGCAATGTTCTCATCAAAATATTATGAAAATGTCGTTTTCACAATCTCTGAAAAGATTACTTCAGCCGTTTGTTGGAACGCCTTGCGTCCAGCTGAAGGATATTTTGTTTAACCTTTTTTTCTGGCCTGAGTGCCCATGGGAGCGGTAACTCTGTTACGAATTTATCTGCTACCCCTAGGCATGCAGGCACCCGGGCCTGCGGACGGCGAGTAATGGGAAGCTCGCCGTCCGATCAGCACCAGGCCCGAGAGTCGACGGCGCGTAGAGTTCCACGCGCCCCTCAAAGAGTTGTCAGCATACATGACGGGGCCCGTCAATGCCGATGCCTGCTTAGGGGTTGAGGATAAATTCGAAAGAGTTACCTCGCCCCTGGGCATTCAAGGCAGGGAGGAACAGGGGTGGGTTTTAGTCAGTAAGAGTCTGACACGCCCTTCCGCTCCATCCTAGAGCGGGAGAAGTCATTGGATGATCTCCCACACCCCAAAAAAAAAAAAGGCATGCAGGCACCGGCCATTATGGGCCCCGTCAGTGGTCGCTGACAAACACCTCTTTGAGGCGCGCGTGGAACACTACGCGCCGTCGACTCTCGGGCCTGGTGCTGATCGGACGGGGAGCTACCCACTACTCGCCGTCCGCAGGCCCGGGTCTACGGTGGTCGGAGATTGTGTTGCGACGTCATACGCCCAGGGCGTCTCCTGTGGCGGCTTGCGCCGAGGGCGTTAGGGCCACTCCGTTGAGTCTCCCTCACCCGTTCCGCCTCCTCCTTCGCGAGCATTTCTGCTTCGCACCCCTCCCCTCCCGCACCGCTTCCCTTTCAGGAATGGAAAGTAGTCTCCTCCTTCTGCGCCTTTTCACACCTAAACCACTGAAAAAAATATGAAATTTTGCATATACTTACGTTGTCACGAGTACAGAAAAGGACTTAAGGTACTTTTCATTATTCCTTCACGGATAATTGGGTAAAAACCTAATCATAATATCATCATAATATCCCCCTATCAATAGCGTAGCAGCTTCTAAGATATTTTTTTTTTTTTTTTTTTTATGTTTGATAGGTTCGCGTTTGACCACTATCTCACCTGATGGCAAGCGATGATGTGGTCGAAGATGGAGCACGCTTACCTAGAAGTAACCTATTCACTCTTGACTTAAAGACTCCCAGGTTATAGCTATCAGGAAACACAGACTCCGGTAGGGAATTCCACTCTCTAGCTGTACGCACAATGAATGTTTTCTCAAAACGCTTTGTGCGTATGGATGGGATGTCTACCATGAACCGGTGGCACTTCGCCGTACGTCTTGTGGTCCTTTGATGAAACGGGCTTGGCGGAATCAAATCATGCAATTCCGTAGCACACTCCCCAAAATGTAATCGATAGAAAACCGACAGGCTAGCAACTCGGCGTCTATGTTCAAGACTTTGGAGTTTCGACTCAACGAGTCTATCATTGCCGATGATCCTCTTGGCTCGTTTCTCAATTGACTCAAGGGCATCAAGCTGGTATTTGGCCGATCCGTCCCAAAGATGAGAGCAGTACTCCATACACGATCGGACTTGCGCTTGATAGAGTTGGAGCAGCTGTTCCGGCGTGAAATATCGTCTCACCTTTGCGAGGATCCCCAACTTTTTGGCAGCCACTTGAGCCTTTGCCTCTATGAAGGGACCAAAATTGAGGGTAGATGTTAAAGTAACACCAAGAAGATCAAGTTGATCGGTTATCGGTACGGTTACACCTCGGAAAGTTGGAGCCGGGTGAAATTGGCTCCTTTTAGCAGAAAAAAGACACGCCTGGGTTTTAGAAGCATTGAACTTAACCAGATTGGCATCGCCCCATTCTGAGACAGCCTGCAAGGACAAGTTCAAGCGCCCAACCATAGCCTCGCGGAGAGACCGGACCTGAGACCCACTAACTCGTGCGTCAGGCACGTATCTCTCGGCAACAGTGCTGTCGTCTGCATACCCAAAGGTACCGGGTTTAAGCAGATCGTTAATATGCAGCAAAAACAATGTTGCCGAGAGCACCGACCCCTGAGGAACACCGGCATTAATAGCCAGCAGTCCGGACGAGCAGCCATCTATGACTACTCGGATAGACCGATCCCTCAGGAAATCTGCAATCCAATCACACAAAGCAGCGGGCAGACCGAAGGAAGGAAGCTTGCCAATTAGACTGTCGTGCCAGACCTGGTCGAAGGCCTTCGAGATATCAAGGGAGACCGCAAGGGCTTCCCCTTGTTTGTCGATGGCCTCACTCCAGATGTGAATGGCATACGCTAGAAGATCTCCCGTTGACCGATTTCGACGGAAGCCATATTGTCGGTCACTTAGGATATCGCTAGCTTCTAGGTATGCCAGGAGCTTACCATTCAGTATACGTTCCATACTCTTACAGAGTACGGAAGTTACCGAGATGGGCCTATAATTTGCTGGGTCAGCTCGACTACCCTTCTTGGGTACGGGTTGCACGTTAGCTTGCTTCCAAGCCATCGGCACTTTTCCAGTCTCCAACGAAAGGCGATATAGGCGCGTCAAGATCGGAGACAACTCAGGCGCACAAGTCCTCAATACAATTGCCGGTATCCCGTCGGGGCCACTAGCCTTGTTCACGTCCAGGTTACGCAGTACCCTTCGGACATCCTTCTGATGAATGCGAATGTCTGACATAATCGACTCGCATCCACCAAGAGTACCAGGGGGCCTCGCGCCACCAGGATCTAGACGCGAAGATTCCGCAAACAGAGAGGCAAACAAGCCTGCTTTCTCCTCAGCGGAGTGGGCCAGCGACCCGTCGGGTTTCAGCAGTGGAGGTAATGAGGGGCGGCAGAAGTTCGATTCAACCGACTTAGCCAGGGACCAAAACGCCTTACTACCAGCTGGGTAAGAAGCAAGTTTGTTCCCAATTCGGCCAATGTGGTCAAACCGAGCCTTCCGCAACACCTTCTTGCAGAACTTGGCAGCCCTGTTGAAGGCTCTCTTCCTCTGACTCACGTCACTCGTTTTACGCGTCCGAGCGTCGACCCATGCCAGGTAGGCCGCTGAGATAAGACTGCACAAATTGACAAACATTTTAATCTTCGTTTCATGCAAACAAATTCACAACCATCGCAAACAAATAATTGCGCCTTATCAGATGAGATTGCTGTATCTTGAATCATGACTATTTTACTGACGTAATGATAGAATCTATATATATATTTTTTTTGTTCTCTGACTTGTTTTCGTGGATCCATTAAGATAATTATCTATTAATTAATAATACACTTTTTAATTATGAAATAAGCCGATAGATATTGCTTAATATTTTGTCATTGTTATCATGTATTATATTCATTGTGAACATACTAGCGTTAGCCGGCGGATTCACTCGAATCATATGTACATTGTATTGACCCGAATGAAGAGAGAAAAGATGTTCGCTTAAATTTATATTTATAAACAAGTACTAGGTACTATGAGACCAATCCTGAATTCACGAAAACATAATAAGCTGTTCAGTATTTATTATCAGGTTAAGCTACGCTTTCCGGGTTTGGTCCATCTTTACATACCGAGACTCCTCCGTGCCTCGGAAAGAACGATAAGCCGTTGGTCCCGGCGGTCACTCGTGGATCTTCGACAGTCGTTACAGGTCGTCAGAAGCCCGAAAGTCTGACAACCAGTCTTACCACGGTGTATCGTGTTACCCAGTTACTGTTTTGTGGAGGTCAGATAGGCAGTCGCTCCATGTAAAATACTGGTATTGAGCTGCATCCGGTTAGACTGAAAGCCGACTAAAGATAGTTGGGAAAAAGCTAGGCAGATGATGATGATTTTATAATCTATTTGTTTTTATTTATTTAGAAACACTGAATTTTATTATTTGATTACAATATAATGAATCTAATCGAATCTCTATTATGGAACAAACATCTTAGCATACTTTCACATATTTACATGTACCTATGTTAAATTACTGATATACAAGGAAATATATTAATATAAAACTGAGATTGGGAGAATCCGTATTCCAATTTGGATTTAATTGTTTATTATTAGTATCAAAGATAAGATATCTTATTTTCCTGTTTCGACTTTCAGGTATTTTCCAGTCTCGGTTTGTGTGACTGAAATTTAATGAAATTTCTGTCACACAAACCGAGATTGGAAACATAATGATGTTTCATAAGTTTAACTTTATTTTTGAAATTATCAACCATTATCGTGCGCGATTTATGAATTAAGGCGATATTAACTCCGAACGTCCGATCAGCACCAGGCCCGAGAGTCGACGGCACGCAGTGTTCCACGCGCGCCTCAAAGAGTTGTCAGCAAACAAGACGGGGCCCGTCATGGCCGATGCCTGCTCGGGGGTTGAGGATCAATTAAAAAGAGTTACCTCACCTCTCGGCATTCAAGGCAGGGAAGGAACAGGGCTGGGTTTTAGTCAGTAAGAGTCTGACACGCCTTTCCGCTCCACCCAAGAGCGAGAGATGTCATTGGATGATTTCCCACCACACAAAAAAAGGCGCTATTAACTGCCAATGACCTTGAGTGGTTAGCTTGCGTGTTCTGTGCTGAGCTCCCGTAATGCGTCGGACGTCCACCCAGTAATAGGACTCGCCCATCAAGGAGCGCTGTACGAAATTAGACGCATTATGATTTTACTAAAATATAAATAATTAAATGATCTTTAAAGTGGTGAAAGTTTCTTGTAAAAATACACTATATAGTTTTTGCGTGATTCTTAATTTTTTATCCGCGTTAGACATAACTTTACAAATTATTAATTATGTATACTAAGTAATAAAAATATAATTTCAAATATTCACATAAATCAAATTACGACGGAAATTGTCTAGAGTAACATATCTTTTTTTCAAAGAAATAAGCTTCTACTACTCATAGCTCGGCTGCTGAATCTGAGCTGATTTTTAATATAAAAACAAGAGGCTCGATAGAGAACCCCTACATTCTGGTAAATAAATGAAGTAATATTTGAATTTTGAAATTAAAAAAGTTAGGAAAGAACGTAATTTGGAATAGAGGTCATAAAATAAACAAGGCTTTAACACTGCCTTGTTACAGGCGTCATCAAACCGTTGTAGCGTTGCATGGTTTTTAGCTGTTAGTTTTCGGGAGAATTGCAAAATTCCGATAATGTAGACACCTAGAAGGTAACAATTTAAATGTCGTTACTTCCTAAAAAAACGGCCAAGTGTGAATCGGACTCGTGTAACCGAGCGTTCCGTACATCCGTCCATATTTCCTTTTTAGGTAAAGTACCGAACATTACTCTAACGAAAAGTTAAACTGATCTGAGAGACAAACTTAAATCTGACGTTGGAAAACTGTTATCTGCGTACTTTGACATAGGTTGTGGCAAGTTTATCAACTGTTAAAAAGTTTAAAATCGCCAAATAAAATCGGCCAAGTGCTAGTCGGACTCATGCACCGAGGATTTCGTACCAACTTGTAAGTAGTAAATACTCGTATTTCGTTCATCACGGGAATCGAATTTCGATCAAAACCAACTTTGCCGTTGGAAAACTATTGTCCCCATACATCACCATAGCTCGCGGTCAGTTTACCAACAGCAAACAGGTTGTGACCACAAAAAAAAAAAAAAAATAACAGGTTGCACTCCGGGAGTGCCGGCAGAAGTGAAAACTTGAACATTAACGTTGTGCATTTTTGAATATTTTGGAATTGTCTTACGAATTTTCGACCAGGTCACGTATCCTGACGCGAGTTTAACATTTTATTCCCATCCCAAGAAAAGTGCTCAACGCCGCTGAAAAAGTTGTCACTTCAAAAAAAAATGTGTTGTTACAAAAAATTAACGGTTTTCGGATTTATCCATTACTTGTGTTCTATGCCAATGCTTCTTGCCAAATTTCATGATTCTAGATCAACGGGAAGTACTCTTATAGGTTTTGGTTACCTTGACAGTGTCAAAATATGCGGCCTAGACGTATCTTTTGATTGTGTTGACTTAGAAATTTGTTGTTATCAGTGCTCCATGCAAACTTATACAGAATGTAACGGAAAGGTGTGGTCATATTTTAAGAACTGCATCTGCCCATCGATATGAACATCTTACTTTTCGCGGCCAACAATCTCCTCTGTCTATCTAAGTCGTCATCGTCTCGCAGTTTATTCGTTACTATATGTCCGAGATATTTAAAACTTTTCACAACTTTAAGTTTGGTGTTACATAACGATACTCGTATATCAGGTGTAGGTAAGGGACTGTTATCATATCTAAATACCATTATTTCTGTTTTTTTTACATTATATTTGAGACCATACTTACTAGCGTACACTTCACATATTTTCAGTAGCTTTTGCAACGCCTTGACAGAAGGGCTGAGCAACATCATATCGTCGGCGTAACTGAGGTTATACTTATAAGACATTGCTTCTTCCTAAATTTCATGATTGTCGGTAAACGGGAAATTAGTATCCTCTATGTTTTGATTTTCTTGCGAATGTCAAAATAAGCGGCAATATGTGGCCTTAATAATTGTAGTTTTTGATTGCGTTAGCTTAGAAGTTTGATTTTTTTTACAGCTTTAAGGGTAAATACTTGATTTTTATTTCAACTTGATATCACCACGCGTTCTTGAGAAAAATGGTCTTGACAGACGGACGGATGGACAACAAGGGATAAGATTTTCATTTTTTCCTTTTGAGGTACGGAACCCTAAGACACAAGAATCTAAAACAGCTAACCCTTTACAACTGCACTAAAAACCACTCATTTCACATCTACAAAATCCACACCCGAAACGCTCATCTAATATTAAAACCTGTCACTCGGCTCATCTCAGTTCCTAGTATAATTAATCAGTTCTCCTTACCTTTCGCAAAGACAGAGGCTTACTATTCACAGAGCATTTAATTAGCTTCGTCATACCTTTGACACGGCCGACTTTTTGTACCTTCAGGCTGAAGAGTGATTAATTATGTTGAGGCCGTACTGAGCAGATTCTGCGCCGCTAATAATAGCCTGTCTTTTGTTTCTTTGTGGTGTTAGAGGTTGCTAGTTCCTTTCGGGTGTGTCTTAAAGTAAGGGCGTGACATGACTTAACAATTATACACACTAATTATGAATATGACAGGAGAAATATGATGGATGACACGTCTACGCTTAGGTGCACATTGTGTTGCTCCACATCGCTGCTGCCACTGAGGTGAAGCTGTCAACAGCCTCGGACACCATGGCCTTTCCTGCTGGATGAGCGCAGGCCGCATAGCACGGCACGCCAGCAAAACGATATTATTCATCGAGCTTTTGTTACCGCCGTAGCTGCCGTATTAGAACCAAGCGGCTTGGTACGTGACGATGCGAAGAGACCAGATGGCATGACGTCGGTGCCTTGGAAGGTGAGTAGGCCTCTGGAGTGGGACGCAACCTGTGTGGACAACTTTGCGACAGCGCTGCCGCTGCGGCTGCTGTGACCCTCAAGCGGCGCAAAACTGTAACCTAATTGATAATTTTGACGACACGGTTGGCGCAGTGGCTGAGCGTTCGGCTGCTGCGCTGCGTGTCGCGGGTTCAATCCCCGCACGGAACAAATATTTGTATGGCCTACAGATAGTTGTTCCGGGTCTGGGTTTTTTTTTTTTGGGAGTAGGGAAGTCGTCCAATGACTTCTCCCGCTCTGGGTGGAGCTGGAGGGCGTGTCAGACTCTTACTGACTAACACCCACCCCTGTTCCTTCCCTGCCTGAGTGCCGAGGGGTGCGGTAACTCATTTTCAGAATTTATCCGCTACCTCTAGGCATATCACGTCACACCTTTAAAACTGTCGTACAGTTCATTCAGCCTTGTATGTGTATCAAATAAATCATAAGCAATTGTAATTTTAGAGAGTGTTCCTCTTGCTTCATTGCACCGTAAACGATGGGCCCCGTCAGTGGTGGCTGACAACATCTCTTTGAGGCGCGCGTGGAACATTACGCGCCGTCGACTCACGGGCCTGGTGCTGATTGGACGGCGAGCTACCCACTGCTCACCGTCCGCAGGCCCGGGTCTACGGTGGCCGGAGACCGTCTCGCGACGTCCTACGCCCAGTACGCCCAGTACCTCTCTTGCGGTGGTAGCGGCCGGGGCAGTGAGGGCCACTCAGTTGAACTTCCCTCACGCGTCCCGCCTCCGTCTTCGCGAGTATTACTGCTTCGCAGAAGGCGGAGACTGCCTCCCATTCCCTCTCGCTTCGTACCATGGCCTGAACAAGGGCCGGGCGCGAGAGGTCGCCGCCACCTATTGCATCCACGAGGACACCGCAGTGCTCCGCCCAAGCGGGGCAGACCTCCAAGTTAATTATTAGAAAAAATTTAAGATTTTTTTATTTGACCATAGTTATAATTAAATTATATGTTGTAACATTTAACTAACATTATAATAAAACTAATACTAGCAAAAAAGAAATATAGTAACAATTATGACAGGAGAAATAATCTATTATTTTATCGGTTTACTCAAAACTGAGTTGAGATATTAGAAATCTAAAACATCAAAGTTTTGTATTAGGATTCGATTCATTACTTGTTACAAATTTAACCGACGTATACATTGGCTAATAATACAGAAAAAAAATTAAAAAGTTAGAGGTATGTTTGAAGATCATTTTTTAAACGTGTTTAGATGTTCAGATTTTATTTTTAACGTGTTTCGGGAACAAGCGTTCTCAGAAATATAGTAAAAATTAATGTATATATTGCAACTTCAAACTTAAGGGCCTACCTCCCCATAAGTGGCGCTCTCATTGAATAAAAATTCGTATCTTTGCATAGAAAATAAAGATTAAAGAATTCTATGTTGCGTTTGTTACAAATAGGATAAGGTATTTTAACGTTAGGTTGTTGTTGTTGTTGTTGATTGTTGTTTTTGGTTGTTGTTGGTTGTTGTTAGTTGTTGTTGTTGTTGGTCTTGTGTTGTGGTTGTAGTTGTGTGTTTTGTTACTTTTTCCGCATAGATTTTTCTAGGGAGAAGGGAGTCGAGAGCGGCAGCGTAGTGGGAGCATCGTGGCACGACAGCGTCTTGTTGCTTGTCGTCACGGCATTCGAATAGATTTTACTGCCAAGCGGCGCCAATAGTTGTTTCACATTAAAAATTGTAGAAAACCAGCCAGTTTTGAGTATTTTTTTTAATGTCATAGTCTTTAGGAATTAGTTGTTTCTGAGGCGTACAATAATGCTTACCTAGAAGTAACCTATTCACTCTCGACTTAAATAGAGTGTTTCCTGATAGCTACGACCTGGGGGAGGTCGTAGCTATCAGGAAACACTCCTACTCCTACTGCTTTAATGAGACGTAAGCAAACTTTGCAAAATATATTCTGTTATTAAATAAGTACGTTTTCCTTTGCACATTTAGGAACCCCGAATAAGAAGTATCCTATTATGATTCTAGTTAATATTCGGATTAGGTGCTTTAATTACACCCAAAATAGTGTAACCGAAAATTTATGAAAAAATAAATACTGCTGCAGGCATATTAATATGTGTATACAGGGTATAACGGAAAGGTGTGAAATTAACAACTTTCTATAAGAAAAAAAAGGAAATTCTAAAAATAAAATTGGACATTCCATACAAAATTATTATCAGTTAATAAATATTTGTATGGAGGTTCAGCCGAAAGACGTCCACTGCTGGACATAGGTAAAAAAAATTAGAATTTCCTCAAGTTTTCTTAAAGAGACTTGTTCATATCGATGGGCAGATGCAGCTATTAAAATATGAGCACACCTTACCATTACACCCTGTCTAAAATTCAAAGTCCTGACTGACTGATATATATCAACGCACAGCTGAAACTGCTGGTCCTAGAGACATGAAATTTGGAGGGTGTGTTCTTTGTGAAGTATCCACTAAGTAAGGGTTTTTCGAAATTCAATCCTTATGAGGGTGAAAAAGGGATTGGAAGTTTATAACGGGGTAAGTAGCATACATTTCTAAGCCACTAACGCGTCCATTACACGCACATGCAAGCATCAGTCAATTTCAAAAGTCACGACTGATGGTTGAATGATGCAAAAATCATGGTGGACATCCCACACACGCACAAAACGTTTTGAGAACACATTCATTGTGCGTACAGCTAGGGAGTAGAATTCCCTGCCGGTGTCAGTGTTTCCTGATAGCTACAACCTAGGAGTCTTTAAGTCAAGAGTGAATAGGTTCTTCTAGGCAAGCGTACTCCATCTTCGACCACATTATCGCTTACCATCAGGTGAGATAGCGGTCAAACGTACCTAAAAGTATACCTATTTTTAGGTTCAGGTTTTTAGATTCAGTACCCTGAATTAGACCATCAGGCACAACCTTGACTGTGGTACAACTGACAGCAAAACTTACCGTGTAATGGACGCCTAAGAGACTACACAAAACCTAAGAACCATACAAACCAAAATGGCCGCCTATAAATCAGATTCATAAAGAATAAACGCAAGCGTAGCTCCCCGACAAATAAAACAAAAGAAATTTTAGTCACATTCCGGGCTTTTCGGCACCATGATTTACAAATCTTGAACATATTACTTACTATATAAGGCGACCCTATTCCAACCCCCTTTTATCTAACAGTCCTCCAGGGTGGATTTACAGTGGTTTGAATAAAATATACTTTTTTGTAGAAAATATGAGAAAGGATGGAAAGCACTGAAGGGACGGGGTGGACGCTAAACAATGAGTGTCTGAGATAAGAGGGGTTAGTTTTAACCCTAGATAAAAGTGTTACATAGGTACAGTGGACAGCTCGTGGCTAAAGTAATAACAGCCGCACGGGTCGATCCATCAGGTTAAGCTACGCAATATTGCAAATAGAGTAATCAAGAGAAACAAAGAAATGTAAAAGACCTATATAGACCTATTATATATCATGTTAAGCATAGAATAACAATTGTATTTAATTATAGTTACAAATAAAGAAAATAGACATATATAAATTACAATAGTTTTTCTAAATTAAAAAATAAAGCTTTCAGAAAAGCTTTTTTGGTCTCTGACGACGTCAGGGGACAATTAGCGCGGCAAGAGTGTGGTTTTAGTCAGTAAGAGTCTAACACTGCCCAGACTGGCTCGCTTGCGAGTCAGCCTGGGCGTCAATGAGGGTTTCCCACTCCTGCCGGAAAAAAGATCGTGGATCTTTGACAGTCGTTACGGGTCGTCAGAAGCCCGAAAGTCTGACAACCAGTCTTACCAAGGGGTGTCACTTTACCCAGTAACTGGGTTGGTAGGTTATATAGGCAGTTGCTTCATGTAAACTACTGGTATTCAGCTGCATCCAGTTAGACTGGAAGCCAACCCCAAGGTAGTTGGGATAAGGCAAGGCAGATTGAGGTACAGTTGGCATCATTTTTGAGAAGTAAATAAATAACTCTTTTTTTTAAGTCGTTCAAAAATATTTGGTAAATAGTTAACTAAATGCATAATATAATTCGTTTGGATTTGACAAAAAAAGATTTAAAAAATTGTTTATAAACTTTGCGAGAGGGTATGGAAAGCTTTCACCACCTTCTGCGAAGCAGTAATACACGCGAAAGAGGAGGCGGAAATGTGAGGGAGAGGCAATCCACGCGTCCTCACGCTCCTAGCCACCGCAGGAGACCCCCTGGGCGTCGGGAGTCGCAGGGTAATTCCCGGCCAGCGTAGGCGCGGGCTTGGGGACGGCGAGTAATGTTTAGCTTGCCGTCCGATAAGCATCAGGCTCGGTTCGACAGCGCGTTGTGTTCCATGCGCGCCTTTAAGAGATGACAGCAATATAATCAACGGGACTCAAATCTCGAATCGGCTATGGCCAATGCCTGCCAGGTTCGCGGGTGCCTGGAACGCAAGGGCACCTGAAGGAAAAAGGAAACTGGTGGGTTTTAGTCAGTAGGTAAGAGTCTGACACGCCCTCCCGCTTCACCCAGAGCGGGAGTAGTTATTTCATGATTTCCCACCCACAAAAAAAAGGTATAAGAGTGAACATTCTAATTTTTTGTTTCTATTCACCCTTGCGTTCCTATTCATCCCATTTGTAGGTACATGTCAGAACAGCGGAGACTTTAAAGGCTGATAAAAATTGTGTTATCGCCAAAATTGTGATTAAAATGTTGAAACAATTTAGTATGTTAACAATAACTTATACCAAGACGTACAAACTATTCGATCGTTCTCTCTTGAGAATAAGGAACGAGACGTTCTCTATCTATTTGATTAAAACTCGATCCGCTTGCAGGGAATGAATATGGTAATACTTACTTAACTGTGATAAACCGGTATTTTAGACCTACTTCTCGAATAGTTCCCTAGGCGAAGATAAATATATGTTGAGCCTATGTTTTAGTGTTGAAATTTTCCTGAAAATGAAAACAAATGATTCCTTTTATGATACAATTCCTCTTGAATTTGAATGATATTAACTATTTTACACTATAGTACAAAGTATCTGTTGTAACTACATGTTACCGAATGAATGAAATGAAACGAATCGCAATTTTTAGAGTTCCGCACCCGAAGGGTTCAAATGCTCCAAATGTCCTATTCTGTCACTCACGTGTTCGTCTGTCCGTCGTCTGTCACAAAATTTTGTTCCGAAGAATTTTTTAACTACCCATTGACCTATATACTAGAAATATGGTGATAATGTTTATTATTACGTATCGCACTTGACCATTTGTTTAATTGCAATGTATGAAATATGATTTGTTTTATACATGACCTAGGCATTTTATATACAATGCTGAATGTTCAGCCGGAAATGTGCTAACGAAGGTCGAAAGTAAGATAATATACCGAATGATAAATGATATATAAATTATTTTAGCCAACGCTTAGACGAGCTCGATATTGTCTGCATTTTATACTTTTCCGGTAACATTGAATATTATGTCATTATTCTTTTAAAATTACGAGCACACTATTTAAGACGTTCTGATAGTTTTAGAGCAGTAGACACACAGTGGTAACGACCCCGACTTACGAGTTGAACGTCATGGGTTCAAACCCAGGCAGGCATTTTACTTTTTGTAAATAATTTCATCACCACTGCTTTAAAATCGAGAGTTTTTTATTTTATTTTTTAAAAAAAAACGTTGCCCCACACTAGGAATTATTCCTGTATCGTGGGTGCGTTCACAAACATGTAAACTCACATACACAAGACACCCAGACCCGGAACAACTATCTGCAGGCCATACAAATATTTGTTCCGTGCGGGGATCGAACCCGCGACACGCAGCGCAGCAGCCGAACGCTCAACCACTGCGCCAACCGTGCCGTCAGAGTTGTTTTATCACGAAATGATAAATTTTTGTTCAGATCAAAGCTGGGTCTGTGTAGATGTGGAGATGTGTGATAGTAATACCTACACTTATACAAGTGAATCTCATGGCTGTAATAGATGGTTGGACCACTGCATCGTCACTGAGTCTGCGCAGCAATCAGTCGTTAGTGTCACAGTAATGTATGACTTGTATTGGTCCGACCATTACCCGATTGTGATTGAATGTGACTTGCTTAAAATAAATTGTAAGATTGTAGACAGCATGCTTAAGGATAATCTCGTTAATCGTGTTGTGTGCGGCGAGAGAACGTCTGACCAGATTAGCGAGTACCACGACCTCTGTCACTCTAAGTTGAGACTTATAGATATTCCTCAGGAGCTGAGTGATTGTTGTGATAAGTTCTGTGACCACAGAGAACATTGTTCAGCTCTTGATAAAATGTATTTTAATATTGTAAATTTGTACGGCGGCCTGTACCAGTATTACAGGCCGCCGTACAAACTTATAAGATAAAGTGTCAGAGTAGGGGTCGCTATGTCACAGGGTGGAACAAACATGTCGCAGACGCTCACCGCGAGACGCGGCTAAAATTCCAGCCCCCGTAGCATGACCATTTCTATCTCTATTCTACTAAGAAAAGACAAAGTTCTTTCTATCCAATTTTGTCGAGTTCGAGTTGTCTTCTGCCCGAGCATGGGGCGCCGGGCGACCCGTAGACTAGTGTTTCTATGAAGACAAAGACATGTATTCATTCTTTCAATAATTATTAAAATATATTACTATTTATCGTCTGTCCGTCTGTCCATCTGTCTGTCTGTCCGTCGTCTGACAAAAAAATTATTGCGTCTTATCGGAGCCTGTCTGTACGTCTGGCCGTTTGTCTGTCGTCCGTCTGTCCATCTGTACATCTTTTTGGCTGTCCGTCTGTCTGTCTGTCCATCTGTCCGTCGTCCGTCTGTCCGTCTGATCTGTCCGTCTTCCGTCTGTCCGTCTTCCGTCTGTCCGTCTGTCAGTCTGTCTGACTGTCCGCCGTCCATCTGTCCGTCTGTCCGTCGGTCCATCTGTCCGTCTGTCTGTTTGTCCGGTGTCCGTCTGTCCATCGTCCGTGTGTCCGTCTGTTGTCTGTCCATCTGTCCATCGTGTGTCTGTCCGTCTGTCAGTCTGTGAGACTGTCCGTCTGTCAGTCTGTGAGACTGTCCGTCTGTCAGTCTGTGAGACTGTCCATCTATCAGTCTGTGAGACTGTCCGTCTGTCAGTCTGATCTGTCCGTCTTCTGTCTGTCCGCCGTCCATCTGCCCGTTTGTCCGTCGGTCCATCTGTCCATCTGTCTGTTTGTCCGTCTGTCAGTCTGTGAGACTGTCCGTCTGTCAGTCTATGAGACTGTCCGTCTGTCAGTCTGTGAGACTGTCCGTCTGTTACCTGTCTAACTGTCCGTCTGTCTGTTTGTCCTTCGAATTTTCAATTGAAATTTTTGAATTTTCAAGTATGTAATGAGTCACAAAATTGAGTTTTTTTTAAATCAGTAGAGAACTTGTCTACGTCTAATGTGATGTAGACTATTTGTCCCTGTTGAGAAGAAATGTTTCTACCCCCAACACGGCGTAGCATGAACATTTCTATCTCTATGTAGAATAGAGATAGAAATGGTCATGCTACGCCGTGAGTAAGGATAGACTAGATAGTTGGATACAAGTTCTTTCTATCCAACTATGTCGAGATCGAGTTTTCTTCTGCCCGAGCACGGGGCGACCCGTAGACTCGCGTTTCTATGAAGACAAAGACATATTCATTCTTTCAATTTCGTCTGTCCATCGTCTGTCACAAAATTTTGTGCGACTAATCGGAGCCCAATTGCTGTCACTTACGTATCTGTCTATCCGTTTGTGCGTCTGTCCGTCGTCCATTTGTCTGTGCGTCTGTCCGTCTGCCCGTCTGTCTGTATGTCGGTCGTCTGTCTGTCTATCCCTCTGTCAGTATGTCCGTCTGTATATCTGTACGTCTGTCCATCTGTCCATCTGTCTGTCTGTCCATCTGTCCGTCTGTCGGTATGTCCGTCTGTAGGTACGTCTGTAAGTCTGTCCGTCTGTCCATTTGTCCGTCTGTCCGTCTGTCTGTCTGTCTTTCTGTTTGTCTGTGCGTCTGTCCGTCTGCCCGTCTGTCTGTATGTCGGTCGTCCGTCTGTCCGTCTGTCCAACTGTCTGTCTGTCTATCCGTCTGTCAGTATGTCCATCTGTATATCTGTACGTCTGTCCGTCTGTCCATCTGTCCGTCTGTCCGTCTGTAGGTATGTCCGTCTGTAGGTATGTCCGTCTGTAGGTACGTCTGTAAGTCTGTCCGTCTGTCCGTCTGTCTGTTTGTCTTTCTGTTTGTCTGTGCGTCTGTCCGTCTGCCCGTCTGTCTGTCTGTCTTTCTGTTTGTCTGTGCGTCTGTCCGTCTGTCTGTATGTCGGTCGTCCGTCTGTCCGTCTGTCCATCTGTCTGTCTGTCTATCCGTCTGTCAGTATGTCCGTCTGTATATCTGTACGTACGTCTGTCCGTCTGTCCGTCCGTCCATCTGTCTGTCTGTCCACCTGGCCGTCTGTCCGTCTGTCGGTATGTCCGTCAGTAAGTCTGTCCGTCTGTCCGTCTGTCAATCTATCTGTCTGTCCATCTGTCGGTCTGTCCGTCTGTTTACCTGTCCGTCTGTCCGTCAAATTTGAAAGTCTGCGTCTCGTACCTTTGAAACCCTCGCTACACTCAGGATTCTACATTTGAACCACTCGCTTCGGTCATCGGTTCAATCCTAGAATCCTTTACTTGCTCAGGCTTCAATACAAGTACTCATTATATATCTTATCTAGGTCCAATGTGATGTAGACTATTTGACACTTGTTGAGAAGAAATGATTCTAACACTTAAAAAAAAAAAGTGTTAAAAGTAGAGAAAAATTGGTCATGCTTTGCATTGTAGACTTTTGTCGACTGAAGAAAAGAAACATTTCTTCTCGTTAGTTTTAACATCGCCATGCTTAGGACGGTAGAAATCTTTCTACAATCTGTAATTTTGTCTATTCTTCCGTCGACAAAACCCGTTTCTACGGTGGTCATGCTACGCGTGCAGGTGTGGACAATGGCTTGTCGCCCGGCCAGTGGTCGTGTCTTTCATGATATGGCGGAGGCAAGGAGACATTTTAAGGTTAAACTTAAGTGGTGTCAGAACAGGCAGGATCAGCTTAAAATGAATCTCCTTGCTTTCAAACACTCTAACAAAGACTTTAGGCATTTTTGGAAAAACATAAATAAAATGAATGTGCGGCCTAGTCTCCCGTTGAGTGTCGGTGGTATTACCAATAACAAGAATATTGCTGAAGCTTTTAAGGACCACTTTTCGGTGCAGTCAATCCTAGGCTCATCGTCTCATGGAGCAAACGGTGCTGAGACTATTGAGACTGAGCGGAATGCGAAAGTACCAGCCAAGAGTGTGGCTACCATTATTTCGAGAATGCAACGTGGGAAATCGCCGTCAGTCACGATGGTCTCAGTATCGAACATTTTAAACATGCGGGCGTCCATCTGCCTAGAGTTTTGTCGCTAGTTTTCACTCTGTGCCTTGGTCATTCTTATCTACCGGAGCCACTTATGCGGACGATAGTGCTCCCCATAGTTAAAAACTAAACTGGTGACACATCCGACATAAACAACTATCGACCCATCTCGCTAGCCACCACCATAGCCAAGGTGCTTGACGGTCTGATGAAAGGCTGCCTCTCAGAATATGTTAAAGTGCATGACGCACAGTTCGGATTCAAGGCGGGCGTGTCCACGGAGAGTGCCATACTCAGCCTGAAGCACACCGTCAAGTACTACACCGCGAGGAGGACGCCGGTATACGCGTGTTTCCTTGATTTGTCGAAAGCTTTCGATCTTGTTTCACAAGTTGAGGGACACGGGTGTGCCGGCGGAGTACACAGCCCTTATCCGCTACTGGTATGCTCACCAGACAAATCGGGTGAGGTGGGTCGGTACTGTGACAACCTTATTTTGGCGTCCTTATGTTGCCGACTGGCAGGTTAGAAGTTTCTAGAAACTCTTGGAAAGCCGTTTGAAATTAAATTAGAAGAAAGGTTAGGCTTGACGTTTGTGTCACTTAGTGAGTGAGAGTTCCGCGAGCCCGTCCAAGTGGGCAGATATGTGTTTTCCATATTATTCTGAATATAGTTAATTGAAGTCGCCCTCAGCTATTTGAATTATCCGCCCGTAGACAAGATCCCATCCATACAGTCCTCTCGCACCGAGGCTACGAGTTGCAGAGCTACGTGACGCTCCCGAGAACGTCGAAGTGCTTCTAAGAAGCCCTGCAGCCCATATGTGGAGCTGGGGTTCTTACAGTACTCTGTCAGATGAGTATCGGATGGAATGTGGTGTAAGGCAGGGGCGGTTCAGCTCGCCCTTGTTATTTAATTTATATGTTAATCAGCTTATCGAGCGGCTGAGCAGCACACATGTCGGCTGTCATATAGACGGTATATGTGTCAATAACATAAGTTACGCGGACGACATGGTGTTGCTCAGTCCATCGATGAGCGGACTGAGGAAGCTACTCACGATCTGCGAGGCCTATGCGGAGGTGCACGGCCTTAAATACAACTAAAAAAAAAGCGAGGTGTTAGTGTTTACGGCACCTAAACAACAGCCCCGTCGTGTACCTCCAGTATATTTCAACGGCGTAAAACTAACTGTGGGGAATAGTTTTAAATACCTGGGTCATGTTGTCACCAGTGATCTTCGTGATGATGGCGACATAGGGCGCAGCGCAAGGCGTTGGCGGTGAGGAGTAATATGCTCGCCCGTAGGTTTGCTCGCTGCACGGCAGACGTCAAAGTGAGTTTTGTCAGTCCTTCTACACGAGCGGCCTGTGGGTGTCATATACGAGCCGAGCCTACAACGTCCTGCGCGTACAATACAACAACGCTTTCAGGATGCTGTTGCGATTGCCGCGACGTTGCAGTGTGTCGGGAATGTTTGCTGAGGCTCGTACGAATGGCTTTCACGCCACAATGCGTAAGAAAGCGGCATCGTTACTGCAACGCTTGCGTAGCACTCGGAACAGCATCCTGAAAATGATTGTTGGCAGAGTGGACTGCCCCATCCAAAGACACTAGGTGGGGATAAGTTTATGTATAGCTTAATTGATGTAAGTACTAATAACACTAACATAGCATGTAAGCACAATCTGTTACTAACCACTAACAAATTATGGACTGCAGGTCTGAAATAAAGATATTTTATTTATTTTTTATTTATTAAAACGGCATAGAAAAATATCTTGAGGAAACCGGCATGTCATCGTGACATCCATCAACCTGAGCTGAGGCCATGTGACCGAGAAGAGGCCTGAGTCCCAGCAATGGGAGGTATGCGGAACAGGGTGTAAAGTTCCACAATCTGATAGGAAAAAATCGGACTGTTATATCGGGTGTTTTTTTTAGAGGTATTTAACATTAAATGTTAAAGGTTAGGTTAAATTCACACAATTAAGGTAAATGTTTTTAATATCAATGAAATTAGTTTTATTTGAGGGACATGTTCATGGCATTGATGTTCAAATATGATTTCATGCAAATGACCACCGCAACTAGCGCGTATATGGCATAATCCGGAAAATCAATGCGAATGTCCGAGACATGAGTTCTAACTTTTTCGTGCATTTTTCGTTTTTCGGCCTCATCGTTCGTGTGATTTGACGCCATTAGATTATCTTCTTTGGGGATATTATGTAAGTCGCAAGTCTACGACAATAAACCAGAAACCATTGAGCACTTGGACGCCAACATTCGATGCGTTACTGCCGAAAATTAACCTGATTCACTGCGAAGAGTGTGTGAAAATTGGACCTCCGGATTATGCCTTGTATCCGCTAGTCGCGCTGGCCATTTATCCGAAATCTTACATATACACAAATGCCATAAACCTGTCTCTCAAATAAAGTCAATTTCATTGATATTAAAAACATTTTCCAGTGTTTTATTAAAATTTAAAGTTCTATACCTCTAAAAAAACACACTTTATATGTTCAAATCGTGCTGACATCTCTGTTTGCACGATGCAGGATTTGTGAGTTTAGTTCATCTTATATATCGCTACAAGGCTAATTATGTTATAGATACTAATGAAGACAGAAGTGCATGGAGAGTTCCAAACCAAAATCGTTTGTACAGGGTTTCATCGCCTTAATAATACGTCTTGAACGACATAGATGGCGCTAGTATAGTAGTTGGATTGGAATATATACATCTCTCGTTAAAGAACATTATCTTGTTTTTTGCTAGTTACAATATTACTTAATTTTAACACAAATTCTCCTACGACATTACAAACCTTATAAAGCAAAGCTCGTAATAACTAGGATTCGAACTCGGTGGCATAAAATTTACCGATACCATAGCCACTGGACTATTGCGTCATTACGCAATGAGTTGAAATTATCCTACTCTTTATTATATCGAAGTTGTTTAGCGACTTTAACCTGTATCATAAATCTCAAAAGATTTTTTTTTTTTTTTTTTTTTTTACTTTATTGGAACATAAAACAGTTACACATTACAGTTTAAGTGTGACAAAATAAATTAAGAACTAAGTAAACGTGTAACCCACACCTATGTCCGCGAAATAATGATTTAGAGATACATTTTTGATGCGTGCGTTAATTTTGCAGTAAAGTAGGAAGTACTCGTTTTTTTGGAAAAGTCGTTATAAAATGGCTATTTCAAAGATTCAATAGCCATCTTTTTGAACTTAAAGTGTGTAAGCGCGAAAATATCCAAATCGATGAAGTGGGTGTTATACGTATCTACAATGCGTCGAAGAGGCACCCGTGCACCAGCGTTAGTATTGCACCATGCGGTATGGAACAGCCGGGGCACACGCGCCCCTCGACGCATCGCAGATCTAGGTACAATGTAACATAGGTTGTTGGAATTGAGGGTAGTTTAATATTGACTGTATAAAAATTAAATCTTTTTGTTCAATCATAACGTTCTTTACTATCTTTGAGTGAGTTCAGTTACGATTGCATTTAACAATTTTTTAATATTTATCTTTACCATGAGTTCGCGTTCTAATATTGATATGGCTACGAGGGCCCAAATAATAGCATTGCATAATCAAGGCCTAAATTATTCTGAAATTTCGAGAGAAACTGGCTTAAACGTAAGTAATGTTTTAAAATCACTGTTCGTTATTTATTTTATTATCCATGGTTATCGATACACGAAAATAATAAATAATATATTTCCCTTATAGGTAAAGACTGTCACTTTATGGATAAAGCGGTTTCAAGAAGAGGGTTCGTTGGAACACCGCAGTAGATCTGGCAGAAGACGCCATATTGACTCAGACCAGCGTCAACTTATGGTGCAAGGTTATGAGGAAAATGGCTTTACACCAACAAGATATTACGCAGAGTTGTTTGATACATCTTTGCGGACGGTGTATCGTGCTCTTTATAGTGAAGGTCTGCATTATCGTCGACATACTATTAAGCCATTGCTAACCGAAGCTAATAAAAGAGCACGATTGGAGTTCGCTTTGAAATACAGACATTTCGACTGGAGCAACGTTATCTTCAGTGATGAAAAGACTTTCAAGTCTAGCCAGCACGGGCGAGTTAGGTTGTGGCGTAGGAATAATACGCGTTATGATAGTGATCACGTTGTGCCTAACTCTGAATCCGGTCGTATAACAGTGAACATTTGGGGATGGATGACAGCTGCAGGACCAGGAGAACTTACTGTAATACCCAGTCGTGCAAACAGTGTTAACTACTTAGATGTGCTGAATGACGTCATGTTGCCCACTGTGCGGAATGTTTTTCCTGTAGAAGACATGCCAGTAATAACGTTCGTGCAGGACAATTGTCCTATACACCGTTCCATAATTGTGCAAGAGTGGTTTAGCCAGCAATCGGACATACGAATTATTCCTTGGCCTGCGAAATCGCCAGATTTAAACCCCATTTAAAATTTATGGGGCGTTATGGTTCAAAAGTGGGACAATAGGAACGAAAGGACTAAGGAAGCACTGAGTACTCACTGCATGGAGGTATGGGATTCTATACGGGGTCACAATATATGTGAAAAATTAATAGACTCCATGGGTTCGCGGTTGCAAGCTGTAATCGATCAAAATGGCGGATACACGAAATATTAAAGAATATAAAGTGTTGACTATTGAAATGAGTAATAATGATTGAGTAAAAATGAAAAGACCGGGGTAGCTATAATTTATATGATAAATTACAGTAATCAGACTTGGTGTAAGTTGGATAAATTTATACATTACTTTATAACAACAAAATGTTATTACACTAATGATTTTGATTTCTTATATAATATAAGAAATTAAAATAAAAACAATATAAATATAGATTCCTTTCCAACATAATAAATTATTTATTTATTATTATAAACAACTCGGTCCCAAAATGACAGCTATAACCCGGTCTTACAATTGTTATTGATTTCAGGTTTAGCTTCAATTTCTTCCTCCTTCTGGAACGAATACTTAAGCTATGAACCTTAGTCATAACATAATGCACAAATCAATCATTATAGTCAATACCACTAAACATAATTATGCAAAACGTAAAATTATTATAATTTATGATTAGGTAAAATATTTACAGAACTAAGGTTGCATATATAGTGAAAGTTATTATAACATAATGTAAATAAAACTAAATAATAGAAGAATAGCACAACACAGTTTTGATTTAGAATACTTATAATATCTATTATACAGTTTTACTTTGTTAAGGTCTTCAATTTTGTAATAGAGTTATTCAGTTATAAATTTTACTTGTATTTCTCCTTAACAAGTGAATTAAATTTTTGTTAATTGGATGTAAAACTGCTAGGTTAGGTTATAATTCTATAAGAAAGAAAGACATAAATTGTATTCTTCTTTGAGAATTAAATGTCTTAAACTATAATCAATAAAATAGTTTCATTTCTTATCCTTTACGAGAATTAAACTTAGTAAATCTTAAGCTGTAAGAAAAATATATCTAAATCTTCTTACATAAATGTTTTTTACTAATAATACTAATACTTACCACCAATTATGAAAGTAATTTATATAATATATATTTATATAATGTTATATATAGTAGTACTATATTTATACTTGTATATTATCCCTATATTCATTTATACATCTTATACCTCATATTTTTTATATTATTTATAACAAAAAATAAAATAAAAACGTTTAAAAATACAAAAAATAGAATATAAATTATATATTATAATAATTAAATTTAAAAAAAGTCGACAGAGAGCTGGGTTGCGAACCGGTGCCCTGTTGAACGATCTATGTTATTCTGCCATGCTTATCCACCTGAGCTACTGATTATTTATTCTGGAACGTGAAAATAAGAGCTACTTTGTGAATGTAGGGATTTTTATTATTTATGATCGACGCCGTCTGTAGTCGAATTAACCGATATACCAATTGGCTTATTTAGTTTGGTTTAGATGGCGCTGTATTAAGTACTCGGAAATAAGAAAATATAGTAATTTTTGTTTATTTGAATATAAATATATTATTATTACTTAGTAATTATTTTAGGTATTAAAAACCTTATTATCTGCCTCTGCATAATAAGGTTTATAAGCTTTGCGGTGTTATTTTCATGATTGAACAGCGCCATCTAGTCGTCTCATGAAAGTCATGATACGTAATGCAAAACCACACAGTCAAAAGTCGACCTTAGGCTCTCCATGCACTTTTGTCTTCAATAGTACCTATGCTATGATAGTTTTCATAATATTGTCAACATAAAAAAATTCTAGATTTTCAATGAAAATGTTTCCAATACCTATTTTAACCCGCTTGTCATCATGGTGTGAAACGGGTGGTTGAACTCTGTCTATTCTTCTACATTCATTATTCTGAAAGTGCGTCATAACCCTTTTAAAGAATTGAAAGAATAACAAAGAATATATTTACAGCATCAAAAAGCTTTTATTACTCGTAACAACGACATTTAGAAGGAAAACTTTAACTACTCAAGGTTAAGGCTCGTGACCTTGAGAACGGAACGCGTCATACGTCCACCCAGTAATAGGACTCGCCCATCAACGAGCGCTGTCCGAAATTAGACGCATTATTAATTTATTCTTAATAAAAGAACTGGTATTATACTTAAATACGTATACTAAAATATAAATAATTAAACGATATTTAAAATGGTGAAGGTTTCATCGAAATACAATTTGCAGTGTTTGCGTGATTCTTAATTTTTTATCCGCGTTAGACATAACTTTACAAATTAATTACACTATGTTATAAAAGTATAATTTCAAAAATTCACATATCAGATTACGACGGAAATTGTCTAAAATAACATATATTTTGTTCATAGAAATAAGCCTGGTCATTTAGACATGATGTTCAATTAAAAACCATCAGAAGTCGTATAACTGTGCCTCCTTTGTCATTGACTAACATTTCTAGATGTAAAGTATGTATTATTATAATATTTCCTATGGATGCATCTTTTTACTTGTCTTCGTTTTTGCTTACTTCAAGGGTTTGGCGCTGTATGCCAAGATGTAGCACTCGTCCTAGTTTAGGTACAGATGATCCACGTTCTTTTATCAGTACTAGACAAAGCATAATATGTAATCCGTTGTATTATTTATTAGTGAAATATAAATAATAATTATATTATCATATTAAACCAAACGTAGGCTTTAAACTCAATCAAATTATTGTTCCAATTATTTTTTATTTACACTATTTATATTTACTAAATATTAAACATTTACGATTGAACATTTGCAAGCCCAATACCGGTACAGCACCACAAAATATCTTCAAAATAAAAGTCAAGTAACATTCTGGATTCTAAAACTTTCTGCGAAGTTTCTCGCAATTAGTGGTTACAGTCTAGACCAGGGATGGCAAATCTTTATTGCAATACTCAATACTAAATACTTGATTGCATTCTATATGTGTTAAATAGGTGGTATAACATAATAAACCATCAATATGGACCCTGTCGGGCACAGAAAAGTAGAAGAGAGGAAGAGGGCTGAGTAGTTATTCAATTAAGCAATATAAATAAAGTTGTAGTTTATTGGGTGTATAATATTATGTATATATATAAGTTTTGCGTATATATTATATTAAATTGCTATTAATTGTAAGTAATTATTATGAAATTCTTATATTATTATTAAATAATAATATAAAAATTTAGGTCAATTTAGACTGTCAGAAACGGCCGTTTTTGATACTGTTGACTACTACTGTGGATTCGAAACATTTTGAGACCTGTTTTAACAACGTAAAAATACTTTATCCTCTTTGTAACAAACGTGACGTTGGATTCTTTAATATTTATTTTCTATGCTATGCTACGATTTTTATGCAATGAGGGCGCCACTTGGCCTTAAGTATGCAACACACTCAAGACACTATAAAACTGTTTTACGTCCGTGACACCACCGTCCAGTTGAAAACCAACGTCAAGCACTAGTTGTCTGGCATTTATGCTGAACTGAATCTATTTGGCGCAGCCGTGCGCCGTGAGCCGGCGCACACTTTTTTTTTATTTTGTTATTTTTTTTATCTTTTGTTCTCAAAGCCACTGTTTTTTATTATTATTATTATTTATTTGGTGTATTTCGTTTCTGTTGTGTGCCTCTAACTGTGGCCAATAAATGAAATTTCTTTCTTTCTCCTTCTTTCTTTTCTTATCTAATTAGGTCGGTCTATCGCAAAGGCGACCTTCCTTGTCTTGTGCTGCCCTCCACCTTCTTTTACACGACAAGGCACTCGATGGAGCAGCTTACACGCCTGGAGACGTGCCCAGAGAATTTTACTATGCGACTTTATACTACCGACGAAAGACGTCGCTTAGTGCCAGAAAGCTTTGAGAGGGGATAAAATAAACTGTTAAAGTTTTATACTTTAAGTTTAAAGAGAAGGCTTTTATTGGACCTGACCCACCCCGAATATCATAGACTAGTTTTTTTTAGTGAAATTAGTACTTCCCCCGTTATAAAGTTTCAACCCCTTTTTCAACCCCTTAAGTATTGAATTTTGAAAAACCTTTTCTTAGTGGATACCTACTCTTCACAGAGAACACACCTTCCAAATTTCATGTCTCTAGGACCAGCGGTTTAGGCTGTGCGTTGATATATCAGTCAGTCAGGACTTTGAATTTTATATATGTGTACAGATAGATAAAATATGCTTTTTTAACCGACTTTCGAAAAAGGAGGAGGTTCTATGTTCGACTGTATGTATGTTTTTTTTTTTTTTTATGTATGTCCGCGCATTTCTCCGTCAGTTGTAGACCGATTTTCAAAATTCTTTTTTATCCGAAAGAATATACTCCCGAGGTGGTCTCATATAAATTTTATCGAAATCGCTTTAGCGCTTTTTGAGAAACTGAACAAAAACGAAAAATACGCATATCTTGATGATGTTTTTGTGTTCTCCAAATTTTTAAATGCCACGTTCCATGTTATTGGGGTTTTAGTTCTGGGCTATAAAAACTAAAAAGCGAAAAATAATAAAAAAAATACAAAAAAAAAAACAACCGACTTCCAAAAAAAAAATACACTAAAAATAAAAAAATAACTTTAATTTCGGAAGTCGGTGTCAATTAACGAAGAAATAAAATACAAACACCGACTTCCGAAATTAGAGTTATTTTTCAATTTTTAGTGTATTTTTTTTTTTTTGATTCGGTTGTTTTTTTTTGTAAAAAAGTTTTTTGTAACCAATAGTTTCACAACACTTGAACAAATTATTCTTAATTCTATTAATAGGCACAGTAGTGGTCTTAACAAAAAAAAAAAGAGTGACAATCCGGGAGTGCCGAAAGAAGTGAAAACTTGAACAAAAATACCCAAAGTGCCTAAAAAAGTTTTCACTTCGACCGCGTAACGCGGTGTCGGTGTCGGTGTCGAGTTCAATTGTTTTTTCTCATCTCAAAAATGCCCAACGCGCCTCAAGAAGTTTTCACTTCAAAATGTGTACTTTCTGATAGTGAAAATTACGCTATCATAATAGTAATTACGTTACAGATAATTCGATAATACTTAGTCACTTTAAGCAGAATGTAAGCTGAACTGGAGATACTGTTAGTTATAGTTTTTCTATCTCACCAAGGCGGGTTGGTCTTAAAAGTGTACGTAAGTTTACGTACACTTTATTTTCTGTGTTCGTCAATGATAAACATAATTGGAGAAAACTAAAACGTCGTCTGTGTATAATCATAGCTTTTTTTTATTGTTGATAGGCACGCGTTTGACCACTATCTCACCTGATGGTAAGCGATGATGTGGTCGAAGATGGAGCACGCTTGCCTAGAAGTAACTTATCCACTTTTGACTTAAAGACTCCCAGGTTGTAGCTCTCAGGAAACACAGACTCCGGTAGGGAATTCCACTCCCTAGCTGTACGCACAATGAATGTTTTCTCAAAACGCTTTGTGCGTATGGATGGGATGTCCATCATGAACCGGTGGCAGTTCGCCCTACGTTTTGTGGTCCGTTGATGAAACAGGCTTGGCGGAATCAAATGATGCAATTCCGTCGCACACATTTTTGGCTTTTCTTGATTTATTCAAAAAGTGCTTAATCAATTTCGATAAAATTTATTTGGAATCACCTCTGAAGATCCAAACAAAAATCGTCATCATAATCAATTCATAGTTTTAAGAGTAATCGAGTAAAAAACATACAAAAAAAACAACAACTTACAGATGATTGAGAACCTCCTCCTTTTTAAAGTCGGTTTAAAACTTACGCACACAGAAACAATGCGCACGTGAATCTACTCACACATCAAAAACCAATCCGCCTTCGTGGAATAGACCGAGGCCATGAAAACTTACAACATAGCGGTGACGTCAGCTATGAATGACGTCATTAGTGGCCATTTACGAAGCTGCGGGTGCCTGATTATTCTTGTTTTTAATTATTTCTGTTTTTTTTTCAGCAAGGAATTTGTTTTGTTAGAACGAAAAAGTAAAAACCATGGTGTTTTTCAGTATGGTTGTTAGTTGTTTCCTAAGCTCGTATTTGACCACTATCTCACCTTATAGTAAAAAATGATGTGGTCGACAACTGGAGCACGCTTGTCCAGAAGTAACCTTCTTCTCGCAAACACCCCAGGTGTTTAAGTCAAGAGTTAATCTCTCTTCTTTAAAGAGAGATGGTTATAAATCCTACTTAATATTATAAATGCGAAAGTTTGGATGGATGCCCGTTAGTTACTCAATAACGCCAGAATGGTTGAATGAATCTGGATGAAATTTGGCAAGGAGATAATCCAGAATAGTACATAGGCTATAATTTATACTGGGGAAGTACTAAGCTAGTTATTTATATGATATAGCGCTTGTATTCTCCAATGGATTAGAGATAAGGGTGACAGTAGACCACACGTCTGTGGTTACAACACCGATATAAAATAAAGCCAAGATACGTAATGAATCGACCCATAATTTTTTTTTTTTTGGCGGATTGGGAAATCATCCAATGACTTCTCCCGCTCTGGGTGGAGCGGGAGGGCGTGTCAAACTCTTACTGACTAAAACCCACCCCTGTTCCTTCCCTGCCAGAGTGCCCAGGAGTGCGGTAACTCCTTTTCAGAATTTATCCGCTACCCCTAGGCATGCATGCACCGGCCACGATTGGCCCCGTCAGTGGTGGCTGACAACATCTCTTTGAGGCGCGCGTGGAACACTACGCGCCGTCGACTCATAGGTTTGGTGCTGATCGAACGGCGAGCTACCCATTGCTCGCTGTTCGCAGGCCCGGGGTGTATCGACCTACCTGGACTTGCGCATTTCCAACCGGTTACTCTCGAACTCGGCGGCTTTCTGCTCTTCGGTAGTTTATGGAACCATAGTACCTCAGTTTTATGAGACGCTGCATCTAAATCCAGCTCGTAGTCTGACGCCACGACTCTTGCCACCCCAAGTTCGGAAAGCTGATGAAATCTCGTCGAAAGTGTCCCCGCCGGCCAACACTAAGTTATCCCCTGAATAGCAAACGATATTAAAGCCAGCGGTTGATTGACCACTCGACATGCAGGACCAAATCATATGCGGGCTCCCACAAGAGAGGACCTAAAACCGAGCCCTGCGGAAACCATCACGTAATCTCCCTTCGATGAACGCTATTATACCATCCCGACCCACATAGCAAATGTGCCGGTCGCGTAAGTAAGCCCTGAAGATGCACTGCACTGCAATGGGGCACTCTGTGATGTACTACTGCCGCCTTATTCGCATCCCAGGGCAGGGAACCCGTCAAGCCCCTCATTAGCAGATACAATTAAAAACCTATTGTCGCGTCTCCTTAAGGAGACGCGAGGGGCCTGACGGATTGAGAGCTTTGCCGATATCTAAACTTACCGCCAACGCCACTCCACCCCGTGACTTTGCCTGTTCTGACAGCGAGCGGACGCGTATTATCACATCAATTGTGGACCGCTGTTCGCTAGATATCTAGTTTAATAACATTTCACATTATTTGATAAAAATATGTATGTTGGTAACCATTAAAGACATTTTATATTTAAAATTAAAACTCCCTACCAAATTTCCAAAGCACTTTCCAAAATGTTCAATAGCATTTTCCCGTCATTAAAAGGATAAGCGCTAAAAATTGACCCTTTTCACCTTTCTACAATACTGCCATTTTTCAGAGGCTACCCTGTCTCACCTGTGAACGGTCTCTTTGACCCAAAACCTTCAATGGGAACCTTCCGGATGGCCCGTCATCTCGATACCCTTGTTATTTGAATATCACTACGATGGTCGTTTATACCCCAGAGGCATTGTATATTACGGCTTCGTAAAAAGTTTTAAATAGCCATTTAGATAGTAATAATAACGGTATATTGGGAAGTATTATGAGTGTCCTTGTCCTGTCTTTTGTTGTGAGATAAAAATGGAATGTTGAATTTTCTTGTGCATTTTTAACCGACTTCAAAAAAGGAGGAGGCTATCAATTCGAATGTTTGTATTTTTTTTTTATGTATGTTCGGGCATAACTCCGTCATATTTTGACGGATATGCAAAATTCTTTTTTTTGTTCGAAAGGAGTCTATTCCAAAATGGTCCCATTTAAATTTCAAAAATATCTGATGATGGGTTTTGGAGACAGACAACGGAACTCTTCAAAAATTGTCAGAAAATCAACCGCGATTGCTGCTATCGTATGTCTATGAATTGTTAACACAGTTTAATGCGGAACCACAACTAAAAAGTGAAAAATAAAAAACTTTTTTTACAAAAAAATTGAACCGACTTCCAAAAAAAGTGCAAAATAACTTTAATTTCGGAAGTCGGTGTCAAAAAACGAAGACACAAAACAGGAACACCGACTTCCGAAATTAAAGTTATTTTGCACTTCTTTTGGAAGTCGGTTCTATTTTTTTGTAAAAAAAGTTTTTTTATGTACAATTTTTTTTGGAGGGTCATTGACAGAATTTTTTTGGAATATTGGAAAATAGGTCTGAAATGTAAGAAATAATAATAATAATAATAAAAATTGCCTGGCAACCCACTGGCAACACAAGTCATATTTTTTCTAATCCATTTATAATCGCAAAAACCCACTTTTTTTACCTTTAATCGGACTTAATATTACCGTACAGAAAGCAAACTGAAAAATTACAACAAAACCATTGATTATCATCCAAACAAATAAAGTAAACAAAAAAGAAGAAAACTAAAATCAAGAAATCACAGAATGACGTCTGTCAACGACGACAGACTATGTTTACAGGAAAACAATGAAAATGGTATGAAATAAATAAAATGTTGACCAGAGCAGCTGCCCGTCGCGCACGCCTTTCACCCCCGGACTCGCCGCTCAGCTCCGCCTCGCCGCCGCCGGACCTTGGATCACCAGTGTTACCGGCGGCTGCAGCCGCGTCGAGCTCAAGCGACGAGTATTTCTCCCCGCCGACGTCGCCAACACCTGTACGTCGGCAGGGGAGAGGCCGGCCACCGAACAGCTTGGGACTTAGGGGCCAACCGGCCCCGAGCCGGGTCCCCGCTGCCGGTGGTTGTGTGCAGCGCATGAAATGGACTCAGTCCATGAACGAGAACGTCATGCGCGCATATTATGGGTCTACAGAGGGGGGAACTAACCTCACTGCGTACCGTGTCAGGATGCTGTCTCTGTTCCAGGACCTAGAACCAACCGTCGACGTCTCGGCACAACGATTGTCGGATCAGGTGCGGGTCATCCAACGTAACCACAAGTTGGACGATGCTGCACTTGATAGGCTGCGCTCAGAGGTACTGAACAACCCTATCATCTCGACCCCGACACAGACCGCGGTACAAGCGCCCGCTAGGGGCGCAATCCCAGCGCGGGCCATTAACGTAAGTGATGAGGGGGATGATAGGGTTGTCACGGTAAGTAGCCAGTGCAACGATCGACTGAGGAGCGCACTGGAGGATGCGCTTCGCGAGTATAGATCCACTCCGACCGAACTTAGACCCCGTTTACCACGGTTACCCATGCACAAAAAAAATAGGGCGTTGGTGTGTGCTTTGGACTCGCTACTTAAAAACATCTTTGAAAGCAGCGAGGACCTCGTTGATACGCACTCAATCTTGTATTGCGGGGCTGTTGCAGCATGTCGTTTGGCCAACGTGAAGTTTCCGAATAGTGAAGGAGCTATTCGGCCAAAGCCTGCTGCACCAGCCTGGCAATGCAGGATTGAGAGGCGTATCGATGGGGCCAGGGTACTCATCGGCAAACTACTCTGCTTCAGGGAGGGCAATACACGACCACGTGTGATGCGCTTTGTGAGGCGGGCATTTTCGGGGACTGAAATTAGTCCTCGAGAATACATGTCCCGTGTCACAGAGCGCATCGACTTCCTGAAGCAGAAAGTTTGTGCATGGGCAAACCGTATTCGGCGGTATAAGCGGCGAGTTGACCGGTACTCGCAGAATCGCATGTTCCAGAGCGATGAGAGGTGGGTATATAGAGCTTGGGAGCGACCTGAACAAAATGTGACTGACGGGTGCCGTCCGGATGATGTTACCACGAGTACATTCTGGCGCAGCATTTGGTCGGTGCCCGTCTGTCACACTGAGGGTGGTTGGATGCGTGATGTCGAGCGCGCGTGTGACGCTATACCAGAAATGGATAAATTCACCATAAATCCATCAGATGTAGCCAAAGCAGTTCGTCCGTTACCGAACTGGAAATCTCCGGGACCGGACGGACTGCACAACTTTTGGCTGAAATGGTACAGCAGCTCACACGCGCTCCTGGCATCTCAATTCCAGTCATCCTTAGAGTCTGGGTCGCTGCCTCAGTTTCTAACAACCGGTGTCACCCACCTGCTCCATAAGACAGGTAGTCCCGCGGAACCCAAGAATTATAGACCGATTACATGTTTGTCAACGGTTTATAAACTTCTTACATCCATTCTGAGAGCGAAAATTAATCTGCACATTAACAGTAATTCAATTATGTCTGCCTCTCAGAATGGATGTAGGAACGGGTCTCGCGGTACTAAGGAGCTACTCCTCATAGACATGGCCATAAGCCAGCAGGTTCGTCGATCCCACAAGGATTTGTCGACATGCTGGATAGATTATAAGAAGGCCTACGACTCTGTTCCACATACATGGCTCATGAGGGTGTTGGAGTTGTACAAAATAGATGCAACTCTCCGCACCTTCCTTGGGTCATGTATGGGGCAATGGAAGACAGTCCTTCGCTATCCAGGATGTCGACCAAATCAGGGGAACGATGAGCCTATATGGATAAAACGGGGAATATTTCAGGGCGACAGTTTGAGTCCACTTTGGTTCTGCTTAGCCCTGAATCCTCTAAGCACATTGCTGGAGGATTCAGGCCTGGGCTATCGGTTGAGAAGAGGTGGTCAGGCCATATCTCACCTTCTTTACATGGATGATCTGAAACTCTTTGCCCCCAACAATTTGCGACTGATGGAGTTACTGAAGGTAACTGAAACTTTCAGTAGCGCCATCAGGATGGAATTTGGTGTGGACAAATGTGCAGTCATGCATGTAAAGCGAGGAGAGATTATGGAATCCGAAGGGATTCAACTCTCGGATTCCATAAACCTTAAATCCCTCTCCTCGACCGAAACGTACAAATATTTGGGTATGTCGGAAGCGTTAGGCATTAACGTTACTGACATGAAGCAATCGCTGAAGGAGCGCTTCTTTGGCCGCCTGAAAAAGCTATTTAATAGCCTTTTGTCAGGCGGAAATAAGGTGCGCGCCTTCAACGGTTGGGTCATGCCGGTTTTGATGTACTCTTTCGGCATACTCAAATGGACTCAGACTGAGCTAGACGCCCTGGATAGGAGGGTCCGTATGCTGATGACCGCAAACCGGATGCATCACCCACGATCATCGGTGATGAGACTGTACATCCCGCGGAAATGTGGAGGTCGAGGTTTTTTAAATGCGAAAACTCTCCACAACCGCGAGGTGTGCAGCCTCAGAGAATATTTTCTTGAAACCGACGTGGGTATGCACCGCGATGTGGTCGCAGTGGACAAGGGACTCACCCCGTTGTCCATGGCTAAAGAGAACTGGCGCAAACCTGTAATACTCACTACTGATAACCGCAAGGAGGTATGGAAAAGCAAGGAGCTTCATGGGCGCTTTTATCGGGCCCTTCATGGGCCTGATGTAGATTTCTTGGCGTCCGTGGCCTGGCTACGTTTCAGTGACCTCTTCGGGGAAACTGAAGGCTTTGTCTGTGCGATTATGGACGAAGTTATCTTGACGAATAACTACCGGAGGCATATCATGAAGGACGGGACGGTTGACGTGTGTCGGGCATGCCACCGTCCGGGTGAGTCCATCAGACATATTATCTCTGGTTGTTCTCGTCTTGCTAACAGCGAGTATTTGCACAGGCATAACCAAGTGGCCAGGATTATTCATCAGCAGCTTGCTTTAAAATACAAACTTGTGGATTCTGAGGTGCCGTATTACAAGTATGTGCCCGACCCAGTTCTCGAAAATGACCATGTCACGTTGTACTGGGATCGGTCTATCATCACTGACAGGACTATTGTTGCCAATAAGCCGGATATAGTGGTGATAGACCGATTGGCGCGCCGCACAATGATAATCGATGTCACCATCCCACATGACGAGAACCTCGTGAAAGCTGAGAAAGAGAAACAAATTAAATATCTTGACTTGGCACACGAGGTTGTCGATATGTGGAATGTGGACTCGGCTGTCATTGTGCCGATAGTCGTTACCGCCAATGGCCTGATGGCTAAAAGCTTCGACGACCACCTGTCGAAGCTGTCGTTGCGCGGTTGGATCAAGGGCCTGATTCAGAAGGCAGTACTCCTTGATACGGCTCGCATAGTGAGGAGGTTCCTGTCTCTGGAGCCCTAACCACCGGTAGCTTGGACCCTGCTCCCGATACAGGTGGACTACTATTTTTATATTTTTAAATGTTTTTTTATATTTGTTTTCTTTTAAAAATATTTAAAAATGTAAATAATATGTGTAAAAATAAATATACGAAATAATAATAATTATAATAATAATTAATAAAATAATAATAATAATAATTTCGTCGTTCTCGAAAAGATCTGTCGACATGTTGGATAGATTATAAGAAGGCCTATGACTCGTTGCCACATACATGGCTCATGAGGGTGCTGGAGCTGTACAAAGTGGATGCAACTTTGCGCACCTTCCTGATGTCGTGTATGGGGCAGTGGAGGACGGTTCTTCACTATCCAGGATGTCGACAAATCCGGGAGAACAGCGAACCGATAAGGATCGAGCGTGGCATATTTCAGGGCGACAGTCTGAGTCCACTGTGGTTTTGTCTGGCCCTAAACCCTCTCAGTACTCTACTGGAGGGTTCGGGCCAAGGCTACCGGTTGAGAAGAGGTGGTCTGGTCATATCACACCTCCTTTACATGGATGATCTGAAACTCTTTGCCCCCAACAACTTGCAACTGATGAAGCTACTGAAGGTAACAGAAACCTTCAGTAGCGCCATCAGGATGGAATTTGGTGTGGACAAATGTGCAGTCATGCATGTAAAGCGAGGGGAGATTATGGAATCCGTGGGAACTCAACTCTCGGATTCCGTACACCTTAGATCCCTCTGCTCAACCGAAACCTACAAGTATTTGGGTATGTCGGAAGCGTTAGGCATCAGTACTGCTGAAGTGAAACAGTCGTTGAGGGAGCGCTTCTTTGGCCGCCTGAATAAAGTACTGAATAGTCTTTTATCAGGCGGGAACAAGGTGCGCGCCTTCAACGGTTGGGTCATGCCGGTATTGATGTACTCTTTCGGCATACTCAAATGGACTCAGACGGAACTTGACGCCCTGGATAGGAGGGTCCGCACACTGCTGACCGCAAATCGGATGCATCACCCACGATCATCGGTGATGAGGCTGTATATCCCGCGGAAGTGTGGGGGTCGTGGGTTCTTAAATGCTAAGACCCTACACAACCGCGAGGTATGCAGCCTTAGGGAGTACTTCCTCAAAGCTGACGTGGGTATGCATCGAGATGTGGTCGCTGTGGACAAGGGCCTCACCCCGCTCTCCTTGGCAAAAGAGAACTGGCGCAAACCTACAGTACTGGATACTAATGACCGCAGGGAAGTATGGCAGAGCAAGGAGCTTCACGGGCGCTTTTACCGGGTCCTACATGGGCCCGATGTAGATCTCTTAGCGTCCGTATCCTGGCTGCGCTTTGGTGACCTCTTCGGGGAAACCGAAGGTTTTGTCTGTGCGATTATGGACGAAGTTATTATGACGAATAACTACCGGAAATATATTGTGAAGGACGGTACGGTTGACATCTGTCGGGCATGCCACCGGCCCGGAGAATCAATACGACACATTATTTCTGGTTGTTCTCGTCTAGCTAACGGAGACTATTTGCATAGACACAACCTTGTAGCCAGGATTATCCACCAGCAACTTGCTCTTAAATACAATCTTGTGGAATCTGAAGTACCGTATTATAGGTATGAGCCCGACCCAGTTCTCGAAAATGGCAATATCACGTTATATTGGGATCGATCTATCATCACTGACAGGACTATTGTTGCCAATAAGCCTGACATAGTGGTGATAGATCGACAAGAGCGTCGCACAATGATTGTTGATATAGCTGTCCCTCATGACGAGAACCTCGTGAAGGCTGAGAGAGATAAAAAAACAAAGTATCTTGATCTGGCTCGCGAGGTTGTCGACATGTGGGAGGTGGATATAGCAGTCATTGTGCCGATAGTCGTGACGGCCAATGGCTTAATTGCCAAGAGCCTCGACCAACATCTCAGGAGGCTCTCGTTAGGCAGTTGGATCAAGGGCTTGATCCAGAAAGCAGTACTCCTGGACACGGCTCGTATTGTTAGGAGATTCCTTTCTCAGGAGCCCTGACCACCGGTAGCTTGGACCCTATTCCCGATACCGGTGGGCTACTACTTTTTATATTTTTAAATGTTTTTGTATTTATTTATGTTTTTATATGTAAGTACCTAAATATTTGAAAATGTAAAGTGCATGTATATAAGATTAAATAAATGGAATAATAATAAAGCTTTATTTAATTCCATGCATAGTACATATTACACGATAACATTTGGTAATTTTTTAACCTAAAATAATCGATTACATTCAATACACTTGCTTGATTCTAATTATAAATTCTATTTTGTAATTATTTTAATTATTATTTGCTTTAATTATCTATTTATTTAATGCATGGACCCCGTTCGGGTAAAAGCCTCCCCAAGGAATGCCATCCTTCTCTGTCGTTAGCTCTGTCTAGCCAACTTCTGCCCGCGCACGCTACAATTTCGTCTGCCCATCTGGCTCTTGGTCGACCTCTTGATCTGGTGCCTTTTGGCCCAGACCACTTTACTGACCGTAGAGTCCATCTATCGTCCTTGTAACGGGCCACGTGGCCTGCCCACTTCCATTTAGCCTTCATTGCAAAAGTTAAGGCATCGCATATTTTTGTCTTCTTTCGAATGTCAACGTTCTTTACCTTATCCTTCAGTTTTATACCTAGGCAACTTCTTTCCATTCTTCTCTGGGTAGTCTGAATTCTGTTCCTGGTTTTGAGATCGAAGGTCCAAGTTTGGCATCCATAGGTGAGGCACGGTAGAAGTCCTGTATCCATGACTATTTTCTTGGTCGGTAGCGGAAGTTGCGATTTTAGTATTTCCTTATGGTGCCAGAACTTGTTCCAGGTAATCGCCACTCTTCGGTTAAGTTCTTCATTGTTTCTTTCCTTACTAAAGGAGATTTGTTTTCCTAAGTATATGTAGTGGTTGAAAAACTCGAGAGGTGTGTTATTTGCTAGGATAGGCGTTGCGCTGCGGTTAGACAAAATTTTAGTTTTTTCCAGATTCATTTCCAAACCAGTTTTTATACTAGCCTGGTTTAATTCATTTACCATTTTGTTTAATTGGTGAGGGGTTTCCGAAAATAAAATTATGTCATCGGCAAATCTGAGATGACTTAAAAAAAAAAATTTTTTTTTTTTTTTTTTTTTAAGTAAGAAATAAGTCTGTTATAATTTAAGTAAGATACTGCTTAAATTGATTGTTACCGTCACACAATTGAACAATTGTATTATTGAAGTCGTAATTCCAACGCTTGACAGTTGGTTTGTATAATATTGTTAGAAGATTTAATTCAAGGCATTAGCCATCTCATTTTTAGGGTTCCGTACCTCAAAAGGAGAAAACGAACCCTTATAGGATGACTTTGTTGTCCGTCTGTCTGTCTGTCAAGACCCTTTTTCTCAGGGACGCATGGAAGTATCAAGCTGAAATTCATATCAAATACTCAGGTCTACTGTCCCATGGAGCTGTAAAAAATCAAACTTCTACGCCAACGCAATCAAAAGATACAGCCGTTTATGCTGCAAATTTTCGACACTCGTAAGGGAATCAAAACCTTCAGGGTACTTCCCGTGAACTCAGAATCTTGAAATTTGGTACGAAGCAACGTCTCATAGCACAGATAAAGGAAAAATTGCGAAAAGCATAAATTTTTAGTTACATCAAAAAAATATTGTTTAATTATATACCTACAGGTTTGTACGGAACCCTCGGTGCGCGAGTCCGACTCGCACTTGACCGGTTTTTTTTATTTTTCTTTAATAGACTTTATGACAAAGGACGTTAAATAGATTTTGTATTTATCGTTTAGACCCATATTTATTATTTTATCAGCCTTGCATTGGCACAAGGCCAATATACATAGCATTTTGTGCATGCTGCAAGTTCTATGTACAGAAACTAAAGTGACGTTGTGGGTGGCTAACTAAATTATGTTCTCTCTGCACTAACCCCTGTGAAATGCCACCAGAGGGCCTAGTGTGAGTTTTTTAACGCACTCGAACGCGTTTGCGTAAACGTCAATTTGTACTAAAACTGTATAAGCGCCGCGTGGTGGCAATAGCGGGTAACCTCTTTTTTTCTATACGATTTGACATAAGCGAACGTTTACGCAAACGCGTTCGAGCGCGTTAAAAAACTCACACTAGGCCCATCTCAATATGATTTATATTTCCATATTCACTAAAGTAAAGAGTAAAGGAACATTGTGTTAGTACATAATACATACATAAACAACAGAATTTTCAGTCCAGAATTTTAATGTTTTTATTAGAGATATGTATTTTTTTATTATAGCCGTTTTTGGGCCACTACTATGATTATAATCTGCGTAATCTTTCCCAAGTAATAATGAGAAAATTTATTAAGATATTATTATCTGATTTAAAAACAAGAATAGAATAATACACATTTATGTATTTGACACAACACAACAATAAAAAACAAAAGATAATAAAGAGTAAGTAGTACACAAAGATACAAAAAAAATACGCCAATAATGCGTGCGTGGGCGTCTGACACCCAGCCACAGTATAAATATGTAAGCCTATTTGTTGAGATAATTACCTACGCTCCATTAGAGAGCTAGGGTTGTCACTGTTAATGTTTGGAAAAAAATCTATAGAAGATGCTTCAAAGTTGCCGCGCAATTTGAAAAACATTAAGATATCCCACAAAGGCCCGTACCCTTTTTTTTTCGCGTCACGCAAAAATTTTCATGGTTTTCGAGGGTGAAAAAGTAAAGTCAAATGCGCGGCGCTCGGCCGATAGCTAGTTAACCCTGCGGCAGCGCACCTTACCGCGTTTCAACCTGAAAATGCGTGTGATGTAAATGAAAAGCCATTAACATTTTAAAAACGTCTTTATTTTTCATAATTAAATCATTATTATGTACCTTTCAAGATTAGCAGGGAGTTTAAAAAACGAAAGCCCCGGATTTGAAGAAGCCGAGTTCATACAACAGTACACTGCGCAATACGCTCGTGCCATTTTAAAACGGTCCGTGGCTCAGTAGATAACACGATCACTAGTCTCGACACGGCAGCCGCAACTGCGCGCACCGCGACCATCGCTTAGGGCTAGCGTAAATGCGCGCGTCTGTGTGAGTGTGCCGTTTCGAACGTTTGTACGTAGTTTCCCTACTGTCCATATTTATACTGAGACCCGCGCTGGTTTTGACGAACGACGCATGGACGAGGACAAATAAGGATGTGCCTATTGTCTTGCTACTAGCGATGTTACCATAGGGTATCTTAGCGAAAGCATGAGCGGATGTTTGGATGCATAGCTCGGCTGGGGTGCAAGTAGAATTAAAGAAAGAAGAAAAGTTAGTTAAATATTTATTAAACAAAAACTATCTATTTATTAGTATTCAAAATTCAGAAGTGGCAAATTATATTTTACAAACAGCAGTTCCGAGGTTTTGTCATCTTCTAGGTTGTTTGTAAGTGTTTCATATTTTATACCGGCTTCACTAATCAGTTGCTCACTTGGTACGGTTCCTGGCGGCGGTGACAAGTAAGTGCGTACTATGGGAGTAAAAACTTGATATTTCGTATTATATCTCCACCACATCAAAGGGTCTTCGTTGAGTGGGAGCATATTCTCTTTATTGTATTCATTTATTAATGATTTCCAAATCTTTTCTTTGCTTTTGCTTTCAACAGTTTCATCTGCTATGTCTTCTTCATCGTCACTGTCGTGTTTCAGCAAAGTCGCCAGATTCGATTCTATACTTTGCTTCCGCTTGCAAAAACTTGTGCTTGGTACATTTTCTATTGTTTTTTTTTCAATTCTAGATCGTTTACGCGCAGAAGCCCCATATTCATTATCTCCATTTGGAGACTCAAGACTCAAGTCATGCAGCGATAATACTCGTAATAGTTCTGACTGCACTTGTTTCTTAGTTATGTCATTAAAAAATCTCATCTTATACCTTGGGTCCAAATATGTGGCCAATGAATACAGTGGATTGCTTGAAAGGTCACCAAATTTGGAATTGATGTCTTCGATCAGTTCTTTAATCAGGTTTTTAAAACACAGATTAGTGTCAGATTTTTCTTTTTCTATCTGCAAAGTATGTTGGAGTGCTTGTATCAATGGAATCACTGATGATATGCAAATTTTTTTATCGCTTAGTTTTTTCGATATTTCTTCGAAAAGTTTCAGTATTGCTTCTAATTTACTTAGATTCCACCATTCTTTTGAAGTAAATGGTGGAATGTTGTGATTGGTGGCGTACAGCGAAATAGAATCTTTGATCTTCAACAGTCGTTCGATCATATAAAAGGTGCTGTTCCATCTAAAATAAAAGACAAAATCAAATTATTATACTTATTCTGTCCACGCTATAACTGATATTAACGTTTAGGAATACTTTTTTTTTAATCTATAGGTTTTTGGATATAAGTGAGAAAAACAAACCTAGTAGCGCAGCCCTGAATTACGTGAAGTGCTGGTTGATTTAATTGTTCTGTTTGAATTTGAATCAGCTCATCTTGTGCTATTTGAGAGTATTTAAAATGGCCTGTAATTCTATTGCATTTTTCAATTAAGGTTTTTATATCTTTGTTTTCGAGAGCAGAACGAAGACACAGTTGTAGTTGATGCTCAGTACAATTTACTTCAGAAATGTTGCTAGCCAGATGCATTGCTCTGACCTTATTTGAACCACCATCCCGAATAAAGCAATGCAGTTGCTCATCTTGAATGTTCCACTCCAGCAGCATCATTCTGAAGTTGTGACAAACCACATCACCAGTATGGCGGTTATAAGGTGAGCAACATTTTAAAAGAACTTGCATTCGAGTGAAATCCTCAGTAATCCCATGTGCCGTTAAGCCTAAAAGCGACACATTAGCAAGTGGCTCAGACCATATTTCAGTGGTAAATGATAGTTTAGGAAATCGTTTGAGCATTTCTCCGATTTTTCTTGCCATTTTCGGATATATTTCCTCACAAATATGGTCGGAAAAAAACTGAGGCCCTCTTAACTGATAATTTGGCATCACCATTTGCATTACACGTTGAAAACCAACGCCTTCAACAAAATTGAATGGCAGATTCTGTAATGCAATCATTTCACCGATTAAATCGTCCAATTTTTTTGCTATAGCATGTGACGTATCCCACATTTGTTTATTTTTTCTGCACTCTTCCTTGGTTCTTTGCTGCAAAAATGTCACTGTTGATGGTATCTCAATCTCTAATATTTCTTTTTGTTGTTCCATTTCACAAAGTTCTTCATACTTTTCTTTATGCATAGATTTCAAATGCCCCTTCAATGATGTTGTTGAACTACCAGTTCTTGAATAGTTTTTGAAACAGATTTTGCATTCTGCAATATTTTCGTCTGTTTCTTCAAAATAATGCCAAATTTTACTTGTTTTCGGCTTGCCTGTTTTATGTAATGGTGTTACAGTAGATTCTGATGATATCTCCTCCACCACTATTTCTAATTGTTCTTCTACTTCAAAAAGTTCTTTATATTTTTCTTTATGCATAGATTTCAAATGACCTTTCAGTGATGTCGTAGTTCGTCCTTTTCTTGAATAATTATTGAAACAGATTAGGCATTTTGCAAAATTTTCGTCTATTTCTTCAAAACACTGCCAAATATCACTTGTTTTCTGCCTGCCGCCTGCGTGCTGCGACGATGTCCCTGTGGATGATGATGATGGCGTCTTTACAACTGTTTCTCGTTGTTCTTCCAATTTACAAAATTCTTCATATTGTTCTTTATGCATAGACTTCAAATGCCCTTTAAGTGGAGTTGTTGACCGGCCTTTGTTTGAGTAATTTTTGAAGCAAATTATGCATTTTACGTGATTTTCACCAACATCTACGAAGAACTGCCAAATATCACTTGTTTTGGGTTTCATAACGCGATTTCAATAAGAACAACAATTTATAACTCAACAAATTCACTGCGCGACTCAACTATACGACATTGCGAGAACCGAGTGAACGGTTACGTAACCGCCCGCTACCCGCTCCCCCACCACAGTTCGATATCTCGCTCGCGCAAGCGCGGTCGCGGGTCGCGTCGCATGCGATTATAAGACGTAAACTAACCTTCGTTAGGCACAACTTCGTTAAAATGTCTCGGTGGGCGTGGGTATGCGAAGTCGGAGGTCGATAACTTACGGATGTTCCGCATTACCGGTGACAGAGGCGAGGTCCCGTTACAACCTTGCTTAAAATAAACATTCATTAATTCTCAAACTATCTAATGCGATGCTAAATCTAAGTAAGTTAGTTATAAGTTTTTGGTAAATGTAAACATTTTTGACTATTATGAATGAAGACCTGATATTGATGTTTGTGTTTTTTTTTTAAGTAAATCTTTCAGGAGTTTTGTCATAATACAGAATATGTCCATCATGTGTCCATCATAGCCAAATTTTGAATTTTAAATTATTTTATGTGATTGTAATAATACATATTTTTAACCGACTTCCAAAAAGAGGAGGTTCTCAATTCGTCTGTATGTTTTTTTTTTGTATGTATGTTACCCGATGGCCTGCGGACGGCGAGTAATGGGTAGCTTGCCGTCCGATCAGCACCAGGCCCGAAAGTCGACGGCGCGTAGTGTTCCACGCGCGCCTCAAAGAGTTGTCAGCAAACAGGACGGGGCCTGTCATGCCGATACCTGCCCGGGGATTGAGGATAAATTCGAAAGAGTTACCTCGCCCCTGAGCATTCAGGGCAGGAAGGAACAGTGGTGGGTTTTAGTCAGTAAGAGTGACACGCCTTTCCGCTCCACCCACTGCGCCAACCGTGCCGTCTAATAGAAAGTATTGTACGATTAATTTTGCACTCATCACGCCTGTATTACTAAACTGTGTGGGTAGAGGGACTAAATTACGCCAATAATGTTTATTTAGGTATTTACAACGACTTTAAATTGTTTTATTTTTAAAAAAAAAATTTATTGACAGTGATCTCACCGTGATGTGACATTAATTACAATATAGCGTTATATTATGTAGGTAACGATAACACAGCTCTACAGTAGTTTTATTGCCGCTAAAACTATGACTGATTTTGAGTATTAATAAAAGCTTTTATTGATTCCTTACAATTATTATACAATCTTATCATACATTATTAATAAAAAATATAAAGGGTAATTCAATTCAATTTCAATAAAATTATTAATAATTATTGTTTACCTAATATTAAAATGATTACAGTTAAAAATAGTTTCATCTAAATAGATTAATTTTCTACTTTCTATTAATTATTGTTTATCTAAAACTAATTATCACAGTTAAAAATAGTCACAATAAATAAATTCATTTTAAACTTCATTCCAATCAAAATTTGAATAAATATTAGTTTTTATGTGCAGATAAATGTCAGAAATAAATAACTTTATAATCAAATAAATTATACATTGAAATTATTAGCAATCATTATTTTTAGTATATAAATTCATAATAGTTAGTATTTTTTTTTTGAGAAATTTTATTTGGTTTACTTATCTAGGATTATTGTAAGGACCGCCTAGTGCGGCAAAGGCCTCCTCTATCTGTCTCCATCTTTTTCTATCCCATGCTAGTCTGCTCCATGTTTTTCCTATCAAGCCTGATATGTCGTCACTCCATCTCTTGTTGGGTCTACCAAGACTTCTCTTTTTGTTGATAGGACCACTTTGTTATGGTTTTGGTCCATCTGTCATCGCTTACTCTTTGTAAGTGTCCAGCCCATTTCCATTTCAGTGTAAGTGTTTGCTGGATTACATCGACAGCCTTGGTTTCTTGTCGTATTGAGCTGTTTCCGACTCTATGTCTTAGTTTGTGGCCCGTATAGCTTCTCTCTATTGCTCTCTGGCAAACTCTTGAAACTTTGAGTCTTAGTCCAGGGCAATTTGTTAATTAAATGAAAAATTACGGAACCCAGCTCTAGTGAAAGGATTTTGATGTTCCCGGGTTTTTTGAATTTCTTATACTAAAAAAAACTTTTTACAAAAAAAATACAACCGACTTCCATAAATAATACTAAAAAATGCAAAATAACTTTAATTTCGGAAGTCGGTGTTCTAGTTTGGTTTCTTCGTTATTTGACACCGACTTCCGAAATTAAAGTTTATTTTGCATTTTTTAGTATGATTTATGGAAGTCGGTTGTATTTTTTTTGTAAAAAGTTTTTTATTTTTCACTTTTTAGTTGTTTTACCCCATTCTAAAACTAAATTAATAGTAAAGTTATGCCCGAATTGATAGCCCAAAAATAGGGAATTTGAACGTAGTTGGTGAAATTAGGGTGTATCAGGGTGAACTGTACAAATCTGTATACCCCTTCAGAGTGCATCAGCGTGATGTAATGTTGTGAAGTGGTGAAAACAATATACAGACATGCGATTGCAGCAATTCTGGAAGGTCTGCTATCATTTATTGAAGAGTTCCATTGTGTATCTCCGAAATTCTTCATCAGATCTTCACCAAATTAAAAATAGGACCAAATGTGAAGCAACAGCTTTCAAATAAAAAAAAATCTTCAAAATCGGTTCACGTAGTAAGAAGTTATGAGGTAACACACATCAGTCGAATTGAGAACCTCCTCCTTTTTTTGAAGTCGGTTAAAAAGTAAAAAGTTTACCTTTTGAAACCTTCCGTTAGTGATTTTTTTTTAAGATTTGACCCATGAAAATGATGCTACTTCTGGCATAGGTACCTACATTCCTTTTACAGCTATGTTTATTATTAAGTGACTTCGAAAAAGGAGGAGGTTCTATGTTCGACTGCATGTATGTTTAATGTTTTTTTTTTAATGTCCACCGATTTATCTTTCATTTGTGGACCGATTTTCAAAATTCTTTTTTATCCGAAAGAATGTACTTTCAAGGTAGTCCCATATAAATTTTATTAAAATTGCTTCAGCGCTTTTTGAAAAACTGAACAAAAACGAAAAATACGTAAACATAGATGACGTTTTGGTTTTCTCCAATAACGAGTATGTTTCAATTCCACGTTCCATTTTATTGGGGTTTTTAGTTCTGAGGTATAACAACTAAAAAGTGAAAAATAAAAAACTTTTTTACAAAAATAAAACAACCGACTTCCAAAAAAAATACACTAAAAATTAAAAAATAACTATTCGGAAGTCGGTGTCAAATAACGAAGAAATAAAATACAAAGATTTCCGAATTTAAAGTTATCTTTTTAATTTATAGTGTATTTTTTTTTGGAAGTCGGTTGTTTTTTTTATAAAACCGTTCCGTATGGTGTCGGACGTAAAAGAATAGTACCATCCCATCACTTCCCGTGGGTGTCGTAAGAGGCGACTAAGGGAGCTTGAGACCTAGTGCATACTACTATAGCACCATGGGCCACCCGCGCGGTGGCGGGTAAACCACCAACAACAGCATTCCCAAGGAGGGTTGGCGTCAGGCAGGCGGCCGGCTATAAAACTTCTGCCAAAACCTTTTTGCAACATGGTCTGTAAAAATATGATGTGCGATAGGGCTAGGGCGTACCCCACAGGCGACGCGCAGGGGCAGCACCCGGCTCCTGTGGGAAATGGACAAGGGTTGTCGCACCAGAACGGGCGGGTGCGACGTAAGACGCAAGCTCGGAGAGTGAGAGAATTAAGATTGAGGTGTGCGAGCTGGAATTTAGGTACTATGACTGGAAAAGGAAGAGAGTTAGCAGATGTTTTAAAAAGGCGACGGATAAATATAGCGTGTTTGCAAGAAACGAAATGGAAGGGTGCAAAAGCAAGAGAATTAGGAGAAGGATATAAGTTTTATTACTGTGGAAGTGATGGCAAACGGAATGGTGTGGGCATAGTTTTGGATAGTGAGTTAAAAGAATGTGTGGTGGATGTTAAAAGAGTAAGTGATAGAGTGATAGCTATTAAAGTGGTTGTGGAGAGTATGATAGTAAATGTTATTAGTGCGTATGCACCCCAATCAGGATGTGAGGATAGTGTAAAAGAAAAGTTTTGGAAGGACTTCGATTGTGTGATGATGAATGTACAGGAGAGTGAAGAGGTGTTTGTGGGGGGTGATTTTAATGGGCATGTAGGAAGTCTGAAGTACGGTTATGAGAGAGTGCATGGTGGTTGGGGGTACGGAGACCGTAATACTGATGGCGAGACATTGTTGCAAGCTGCTTCGGCTTTTGACCTGGCAATAACTAACACCTGGTTCAAAAAGAAAGACGAACACCTGATCACTTACAAAAGTGGCCAGCACGCGACCCAAATTGACTTTTTCTTGGTGAAACGAAACAGTCTCAAAACAGTCAAAAACTGTAAAGTGTTGCCAGGCGAAGGCTTAGTCTCTCAACACAGGCTCATAATGATGGACGTAACAGTCAGTGTTTCGTCCGGTAGGAACAAAGAACGGCCCCCACCCAAAATCAGATGGCGTATGATAGAAAATGAGGAGTGTGCAAGTATGTTTAAGAGTCAAGTGGTAGATAAAATGATAGACATGAAAGATATGGAAGGAAAATCTGTGGATGAATGTTGGAAAGAGATGGCGGATTGTATAAGGCGAGTAGCAAAAGATGTGTTTGGAGAATCGCAAGGTAAAGGCATGATAGAAAAGGATACATGGTGGTGGAATGAAGATGTGCAAAAGATGCTAAAAGAAAAGAAAATTTCGTTTAAAGTATGGCAGAATGTAGAAATCGGAAATGATAATTTGAAAGAAGAGAAAAAGAAAATTTATAAAGAATGGAAGAAGAAGGCAAAAAAGGCGGTTGCAGTTTCCAGGGCTAAGGCGCAGGAAAAGTTATATGATTTACTGGACAGCCCTAGAGGCCAGAAGGAGCTCTACCGGATTACAAAATTAAGAGAAAGGAGAACGAGGGATATAATGCACATAAAATGTATGAAAGATGAACTCGGTAAAGTCTTGTCGAAAGATGACGAAATAAAAGAGCGATGGAAGGTTTATTTTGAAAAGTTGATGAACGAAGAGAATGAATGGAATGGTGTGCTCAAAGAGGTACAAGTAAATATGGGTTTGGTGAGAGAAATTAGCATGGATGAAGTAAGAAAGGCAGTTCAATGTATGAAAAATGGAAAGGCCATGGGCCCTGATGACATACCAGTAGAAGTATGGAAGTGTTTAAAAGAGGATGGATGTATGTGGCTGACTTTATTCTTCAATAAGTTGTTGTATGAAGAAGTGATCCCACAAGAATGGTGCAATAGTTCGCTAGTGCCCATCTTCAAGAATAAAGGGGATGTACAGGACTGCAACAACTATCGAGGGATAAAGCTCATGTCACATACTATGAAAGTATGGGAGAAAGTGATAGAGAAAAAATTGCGAGAGGAGAGTGAGATTACCCCGAACCAGTTTGGGTTTATGCCAGGTCGAGGGACAATGGACGCCACCTTCGCTCTCCGTCAATTGTGCGAGAAGTACAGACGTGTGCACAAGAACTTGCACATGGTGTTCATTGATCTTGAGAAAGCGTATGATAGGGTACCTCGGGATGTGTTGTGGTGGGCCTTGAAAGAGAAAGGTTTGCCTGGGAAGTATGTTGAGTTGATTCGTGCTATGTACAGACAATCTAGTACCTACGTCCGGTCGGCTGCTGGCAACACCGATGAGTTCAGTGTGGCTGTAGGCTTGCATCAAGGGTCGGCTTTAAGTCCTTACCTCTTCCTGTTGATTATGGACGCTCTTACGTCGGAAATACAGGAAGAGGCACCCTGGTGCATGCTGTTTGCCGACGACATTGTTCTGGTCGGTGAAGATGGACCTGAGATCCAGAGCAGATTGGAGAAGTGGCAACAGAAGCTGGAGAAAGTTGGCTTGAAAATCAGCAGAACCAAAACTGAATACATGTTCTGCGATTTCGGCGGTCTCTCCAGTTCTGAAGCTGTAGTGCTAGATGGCGCGCTTCTCCCAGCCTGCTCCGATTTTCGGTATCTCGGTTCACTCGTGCAAAGCGATGGCGAAATAGATCGGACTGTTAAGCACAGAATTAACACTGGATGGATGAAATGGCGGCAGGTCACCGGGACTATCTGTGACTCCCGCATTCCCCTAAAACTTAAGGGGAAGATTTATAAAACAATGGTCAGACCTGCTGTCTTGTACGGTTCAGAATGTTGGGAAACAAAAGGGATGAATGAAAAGCAATTGCATGTAGCTGAGATGAGAATGCTAAGAGCGATGTGTGGTGTTACGCGCATGGATAAAATTAGGAATGAGTATATAAGAGGAAGTCTGAAAGTGGCACCGCTGACTGAAAAATTGTGTGGAAATCGGTTGTCGTGGTATGGGCATGTGATGCGGAGGAATGAAGAAAATGTCGTGAGGAAAGTCTTGTTGTTGGAAAGTATGAATGTGGATGGCTATAAGAGTAGGGGAAGGCCAAAGAAAAGATGGTTGGACTGTGTGAAAGAGGATATGGGTAAAAAGGGGGTGACTACAGAGATGACGACTAATAGAGGAGTATGGAAGAAAAAGACATGTTGCGCCGACCCCAAATAAAATTGGGATAAGGGCAGGAGAATGATGATGGTTGTTTTTTTTATAAAAAAGTTTTATTAATACACAAAAAAATAAAAAAATAACTTTAATCTCGGAAGTCGGTGTCAAAAAAAAAAGAAATAAAATACAAACGCCGACTTCCAAAATTAGTGTATTTTTTTTTTTGAAGTCTTGTTTTTTTTTGTAAAAATGTTTTTTTTTACTACACGGCTTCGAGACTATCCCTATTTTTTCGTGAAATTTTAGTAAAAAAACACGTTTTCGGGTACTAGAAACGTGTTTTTTTTGGCTTTTTTCAGTTTATCGTACGGAACACTTCGTGTGCGACTCCAACTCGCACTTGGCCGGTTTTTTATTATACATAAGAAATTAAAATAACCCGGAAACATCTCAGCTCATTTATTATAGCTGGGTTCCCAGGTATAAACCTAATTGTACTGGACTTTATGGGTGACTGGTAATTAGTGACCGATACTTAACAAGTGATTGTACTCATAATAAACAACTTTCCCAAAGAAAGAACGGCGTCACGCGGCTAGCAGCTGACAGGACAGAGGCGCGCGCGAATCTCATACGGCTGTTGTGTTATTGTGATAAATGGAATCTTTATTTTGGGAAAGTGGTTTGTTAACATGAGTACAATCACGTGTTTAAGTATCAGTTACTAATTACCAGTTACCCTATTGTAACGTAGTGGCGTTACAATCTTAATAAAAACATAAACATACGGCATAAATCCAGAGACCAAAAGCCACTATAACGGTTTTGGTAAGCATAGACAATTTTAGTTAACTGACAACACTATTGTCTTTGGATTCTATGACATCTGTCAATGACGGCGTAGATATAAAAACCCGATACACGACAACGTGGGTCCTTTTCCAATCTTAATCCAGCTGCTGGCGTGAGACTCACATTCACCTTGTTCTGTCGAACACCCTTGAGCCGTGAAGCGATCGCCAAATCCTAGCAGTTGTAGTTTGCATTGGCAAATATTTGCCAACTTAATTACGTGTTCTTCAACCCCTGTAATTGTCCGCCTGACGCAGGTGCTCACCGGACACGGCTGTTTCGGGAGGTACCTGTGTCGTGTCAAGGCGGAGGTGACCCCTGAGTGTTTCCACTGCGAGGATCGCCCAGAGGACACGGTGGAGCATACGGTGGAGGTTTGCCCTGCTTGGGCAGAACACCGCCGTGTCCTCGTGGATGCGATAGGCGACAGCGACCTCTCGCGCCGTGCCCTGGTTCAGGCCATGGTACGGAGCGAGAGGGAATGGGAGGCCGTCTCCTCCTTCTGCGAAGCAGTACTGCTCGCGAAGAGGGAGGTGGCATACGTTAGGGAGGCTCAACAACAGCCGAGTCGCCCTAGCGCCCCCAGCCGCGACCGCCGCAGGAGACGCCAGGGGCCGCGAGACGATCTCCGGCCACCGTAGACCCGGGCCTGCGGACGACGAGTAGTGGGTAACTCGCCGCCCGATCAGCACCAGGCCCGAGAGTCGACGGCGCGTAGTGTTCCACGCGCGCCTCAAAGAGTTGTCAGCAATAGGGACGGGGCCTGCCACGGCCGATGCCTGCCCGGGGGTGGAGGATAAATTCGAAAGAGTTACCTCGCCCCTGGGCACTCAAGGCAGGTAGGAACAGGGGTGGGTTTTAGTCAGTAAGAGTCTGACACGCCCTTCCGCTCCACCCTAGAGCGGAAGAAGTCATAGGATGATTTCCCACCCCCCAAAAAAAAAAAAAAAAAAACCCCTGTAATTGGGTGAGTGTTAGAACAGCATACAGGTAGCTTTGTGCATTCTGTGTTCCTAATCTTGTGTATAAATTCTTTCCAGAACATGTCTTCCTTAATTTCATTTCCTAGCATTGTATAATCAAGGCTCATAACCTACAAAAGATCTGTCGCACATTGTAATCACGCCTTCTGCGTGGCTAGCTTTACGAGGCCTTAGCTATGCACATACTGACTTGCGCGTGGCTGCTGCTGCTCTCGAATGTGCATGTCATCATGCTTTTCCACCTCACCTTTGTAAACTCCGTCTGATTTTGACAACCACACAAATTAGCGCACGTACGGCCGCTTTGCTTATGCTTAGGTGTCAAAATCAGCGGAGAAGCTCATTGAGCCATCTTTGACACGCTGGACATTGTTTCCAGGGTCCCAGATCCGGGTTACCAGCTCCGGATTCCCAGATCCAGATTTCCAGACCCGGATTCATCAAATTCGGAATATGGAGGGGGAGGACTTGGAGCCCTACGCTCTGAGCAAGCACCTACATCGTCCTCCATCGCGGCCATCCTGCCGCAGTGCCTTGTGGCGCGGCCACTAGGCCACTCACCACGGTGGCTCGCTCCACGCCGGGTATCCAGTTACCCGCGTGGCCTCAGCAGGCCGTCTCCGAGCCGGCACTATCACCTGCCGGCCGTCGCCTTCCGGGCCCTGACGATCTACGAGTCGGCGGCTCGCTCCACGCCGGGTATCCAGTTACCCGCGTGGCCTCAGCAGGCCGTCTCCGAGCCGGCTAGACCAGCTGCCGGCTGGCCTATCCTGGCTCCTGTCGACCCTGCGAGCTGGCGCTGCCGCCTGCCGGCCAACACCTCCGGGGCAAACGCAACGTGGCTTCCCCGAGACACCAAGGCTGAGTCAGGGCAGTAGCGTGCTATCTCCCGGGGAATACTAGAAATTGTGACTGCAAACCTATCCACACCCTATCTCTATTTTAAATTATATATTTTTAACGTTGACCGACTTACGTGTTGTTATTTATTATCCCACGTAGGCTCCTTACGTCACACTATATACAGGGTGTAACGGAAAGGTGTGGTCATATTTTAAGAACCGGTTCTGCCTTTCGAAATTAACAAATTTCACTAAGAAAAAATAGAAAATTCCTAACAAAAAAATTGGACTTTCTATAAAAATTTGTTATCAGCTGATTTGAATGGAGGAAGAATTTGTTTTTTGAGAATTTCCTCAGGTTTTCTTGAATAAAGTTGTTCATGACGATGGGCTGATACAGTTCTTGAAATATGACCCCACCTTTCCGTTACACCCTGTATATGAAGTAACAGGGTTACAATTTCTGCATAGGTAAGTACTTATTTTTTTAATGCTACGTGTGGTTTTCGAGACACGAGACAATATCTTAAAAAAAAAAACAAAATAAGCTTAATAAGTAATTACATTATTTTTACAGTTAGGAACCTTCTTTTTCTGTTTTTTTTTTTATTGCTTTCATTGCTTTCATTTTTTGCTTTCGTATGATCCTCCCGTGTGTTAGTCCAATACAACAGTAATCTGGGGTTGGGTTTGGAAGTCAGTCTGCGGGGTCAACAGAACTTGTCTCAAGCGCTTCCAAGCAATTTTGGCTGCCGAAGCTGCGTCGAAATAATATATATATATATTTTTTTTTTTAATTGGTATATCACTAACTAATGCCTTTGGGGGTATCGTGGCTCTTGGCTTTCTTTAACAAATGCATGGTAACAGCAAAAATTCCCAACTTATGGAGAAAGATCAAAATTGTTGCATTGCCAAAACCTGGCAAACCCTCCGACGCGACGACGCCAAAAGCTACCGGCCTATATCCCTGCTATGCCACACCTTCAAGCTACTTGAGAGACTGCTACTAAATCACCTCACAGCAGCAGTCGATTCAGCGCTAATACCAGAGCAAACTGGCTTTAGACCGGGCAAATCCTGCTCTAGCCAGGTCCTCCGATTAAGGGAGTACATATAGGATGGGTATGAGGCTAACAGAGTCTCTGGTGTCGTATTTGTTGACCTGACGGCAGCTTATGACACAATAAACATAAAAAGACTAAAAAGAAAGCTTCCAGTCCACCAAGAGCAGATGGCGATAACAAAAAAACGGTCTCCTTCAGGGCAGTGTGTTGGCACCAGTACTTTTCAACATTTACACAAACGACCAGCCTATCACCCAGCATACTGAGAGCTTCCTATACGCGGATGACCTGGCACTAGCAACCCAATCAGCGAGTTTTGAAGACGTGGAGCACAAACTAAAAACGGCACTTGAATTACTGGGACAATATTATGACATCAATGCTCTCCGACCAAACCCATCCAAGACACAGTCGTGCGCATTCCATCTTTGCGATAGGCACGCAAACCGAACACTCACCATCACGTGGCGAGGAACTAAGGTCGAACACTGCTCGTATCCTAAACATCTAGGTGGGACGTTGGATAGGGCCTTAACATACAAGTCACACTGATACAATACAAAGCAGAAGGTCGGGACTCGGAATAACTTGCTCCGTCGCCTAATTTCAACCAGCTGGGGTGCGGCACCCGATGTTTTCCGTACAACTGGCATGTCTCTATGCTTCTCTGCTGGTGAATTTGCATGTCCAGTATGGCACCGATCCGCTCATGCCAAGCAAGTAGACATTGCCCTAAATGAGACGTGTCGGAAAATATCGAGTTGCTTAAAACCGACTCCACTCATTAAACTCTTCCCACTTGCACCACCTGCCGTAAGAAGGGAAGTCGCTTGCGCGCTACAAAAAAACGACCAGGAATCCGATCGCCAATATCCCCTTTACGACTACACGCCAACTCCTGGTAGACTAAAAAGTCGCAAGAGTTTTTTGCGATCTACACAGTCGATGCAGGATATACCACCTAAAGAGAGACTCAAACTGTGGGAGGAGAATTACCCACCACCTTGCGACTTCGTAAAGCCCAAGGAACAGTTACCTCTTGGTCGAGAACTGCAGTGGCCTATATGGAGGGTCCTGAATAGGTTGCGTACCCAAGTGGGCCGCTGCTAGTACAATTTGGCAAAGTGGGGGATCATCGATCCATCTCATACACAGTGCGAGTGCGGTGCTCCTGTTCAAACTATGTCCCATCTACTGGAGTGTCCCAAATGTGCTTTCACCTGCACCCGCGATGATCTGAACAGGGCCTCCGATGCCGCTATAAACGTGGCCACTTACTGGACCCATACAGTATAACTAAATTTTAAATGTTCCACGACACGAAAAGAAGAAGACTAACAAATACGTGAAACAGAACGTAAATTTCACTAAATTCTTACGTTTTTTAATTTGCGTCTGTTAAAATGCGTAAAATAAAACGTTAGGCCGCCAATTTTGGACATTGACAGTGACAGATATGTTTGAATCGCGTCATTCCATTGCTTCCGAGTTTATGCGAATGTGCTCCTCATTGTTATTAACCTCCAATTTTCGACGACTTGGCTACTCTGGGTAAAAAAAAATAACATTTGGTGTATTATTGGGCGCGAAAGCGAGCGAAGCGAGCTCCAGACTCGGATAAGTTAGGTTAGACCCCTTCGTGGTTATTTTTTTTTAAACCATTCATTAAGGCGACTTGATACAAAACCAGTTTTTGAAACGAGAATTTGGAATGAGTATATAAGCGGAGGTTTTTTTTTTTGTGGGGTGGGAAATCATCCAATGACTTCTCCCGCTTTGGGTGGAGCGGGAGGGCGTGTCAGACTCTTACTGACTAAAACCCACCCCTGTGCCTTCCTGCCCTTAGTGTCCGGGGGCGAGGTAACTCTGTTTCGAATTTATGCTCAACCCCCGGGCAGGCATCGGCCATGACGGGCCCCGTCCCTATTGCTGACAACTCTTTGAGGCGCGCGTAGAACACTACGTACCGTCGACTCTCGGGCCTGGTGCTGATTGGACGGAAGCTAACCATTACTCGCCATCCGCAGGTCCGGGTCTAAGGTGGCCGGAGATCGTCTCGCTGCACCGGAAGTCCCAGGCGGCTGCTGCTGAGAGCGTGAGGGCGTCTCCGTTGTTGAGTCTCCCTTCGCAGAAGGAGGAGACGGCTTCCCATTCCCTCTCGCTCCGTACCATGGTCTGAACCAGGGCAGGGCGCGAGAGGTCGCTGCCGCCTATCGCATCCACGAGGACACGGCGGGGCTTCACCCAAGCGGGGCAGACCTCCACCGTATGCTCCACCGTGACCTCGGGACGATCCGCGCAATGGAAACACCCGGGCCTCTCCTCCCGCCCTATCCGACACAGGAACCTCCCGAAACAACCGTGTCCGGTGAGGACCTGCGTCATGCGGAAGGTGAGGGCGCCGTGGGGCCTCTCCAGCCACTCCTGAAAGAGGGGCACTACCGCCGCAATGGTGGCGTGCCCAGCGCTGGGTTGCGACAATCGCTGTCTCCATGTCGCCATGAGATCTTGCCGGAGCTCTGACCGCCGAGCCGCGAGTTGTCACGGCAGCGGAGTTTCGCCCCGGCGTTTAGCCTCAGAGGATTTTTGCCTCCAGATCCCATGGCGACAATCCGGCAAGGAGGCTCGCCGCCTCGCAGGAGATCGAACGGTGTCCTCGGATTATTCGGATCGCCTTGACATGACCTTTGGGACGCGTTCAGACGGCGAGTTGATCGCTGCCTTAAAGAACGCGCCCACACCGGTGCCCTGTATAAGAGGAGGTCTGAAAGTGGCACCGCTGACTGAAAAGTTGTGTGGAAATCGATTGTCATGGTATGGGCATGTGATGCGGAGGAATGAAGAAAATATCGTGAGGAAAGTTTTGTGTATGGATGTGGATAGCTTTAAGAGTAGAGGAAGGCCAAAGAAACGATGGTTAGACTGTGTGAAAGAGGATATGGGTAAAAAGGGGGTGACTACAGAGATGACGACTAATAGAGGAGTATGGAAGAAAAAGACATGTTGCGCCGACCCCAAATAAATTGGGAGAAGGGCAGGAGAATGATGAGTAGCACTATAAACTCTGCATCCTACCTTCCGCATAAGCCAGCTTTTTTTTTTGCCTGTGCCGCGGTGACTCTTTCAAACACACCCGTGACCTTAGGTCACGTTTTTACAGCCACACAGGTTTTATAGCCAAACGGTTGCAGCTGGTCTTAAAATTTTCACCGTATATAAGCATCTTACTAACACTATATAGATATAGAAATTACATGTTAAATTGTTAAAGGATTCGCTACCACTGTTTGCTAAAGCTTTGAATGCTAAATAACCTAAGGGGTGGAGAGCTGGTGTCCTGAAACACAGGCCCCAAGCCTAGTTTAGGCACCAGTCTCCCACAATATTGTAAAGACCCTAGCTCTCCTGTGGGCTGCAGAGCCTCTTAGTAGCCCTTCGACGTTAACGGGGGCGTCGCGTAGCACTGCAACTCGTTGGCACGGTGCGAGAGGACTTTGTGGATGGGATCTATCTACGGGGCGGACAATTAATATAACTGAGGGCGACTGCAATTTACTGTATTCAGTAGGTATAATATATAAGATTACATATTGCGCGGAACCCTAACTAACTTAGTCTGACACAAACGTCAAGCCTAACCTTTCTTCTAATATTTTATATCAAACGGCTTTTCAAGAGTTTCTGGAAAGTTCTAACCTGCCAGTCGGCAACATAAGGCCACCAACATAAGGTCGTCACAATATACTTACTGTATCCACTTGTTGCTTAGAAACAATGTATTTAATGTGGACGAGAAAAAAAAATATTATTATAATCTTATTGACCCAAAGCCATACAAACAGTCAAAAATACAATTGGGACGGAACCCTAAATGTGTGAAGTCCGACACACACTCAGCCGGTTTTTTTTGAGGGTGGGGAATCATCAAATGAATTCTCCGGCTCTGGGTGGAGCCTGCGGGAGGGATTATTCCCATCCGTGTTTTCAAACACTCCCGCAACTCTGTAATAGGCACCTAACTTTATCTTTTTGTCTGAATGTCACCTTGACAATTCTAAACCGCTAATCTACTGCCTTTAAGGCCGTTCTACCGGCGAAGTGGCGCCCTCATTGAATAAAAAATCGTAGCATAGCATAGAAAATAAATATTAAAGAATCCAACGTCACATTTGTTACAAAGAGAATAAAGTATTTTTACGTTGTTAAAACAGGTCTCAGAATGTTTCGTATCCAGAGTAGTAGGCAAAAGTGTCAGAAACGGCCGTTTTTATTCAATGAGGGCGCCACTTGACCGGTAGTAGACCCTTAATTTGCTTAATGTAAACAAATACTTTGAGTTAGTGTCTGGAAACTGGATTGATAAGCAAATTGAGTATTATTAGCTTAGTAATTATCTGTAAAATTAAATCACAACTGTGACATTCTGTTCATTCAGTCGTATGAGACATTGACGTAGTGCTGCAAAAATGCCGTTTTCTGACATTTGGCGGGTTTTAGTTTTTTTATGCCACGGTAATCCGCCAAAAATTCTCTATCAATCTGTTTAAACAGTATTTTTCTACTATCAATAGATGCCGAGATAAATAAATAAACCCACCATTAAGTTCCTTCCTCTATGTAATTCAACGCTGTTTTCTTTCTGACAATATCACATTTTGACAAGCTATAATCGTGTTATTTTTAACAGCATTATAGCTTGTGGATGGCAGAGTGTGTCAATCAGCTCAACAATAAAGTTCCTTCCTGTACAACGCGTGACCCCAAAATCCCAAAAACTTTCCAACTTGTCAAAGTGACTTAACCTTGAACAAAATAGATCTAAGCGCTCATTAAGATACAAAATGGCAGCCTTCCTCAATGAAACTAAAGTATCCTTCTGTAATTAACTAGTAAAATTATCGTAATATGAATCTGTAACATTAATAGTAGTGTTGGCAGAGAGCCAAGCACTTAATGTAATTGTTTGTATATAGAAGGGGACCTTGCTATGTACTCTATGCCTTTTTTGGCAGTAAAATGGCTGTAGTAACTTGGATTATGGTAAAGCTGGATATGCGTTTAGTGACCTTGAGTAATAATAATTTATATTATGATCATTCTGCTTCTGTCCTACTGCAAGGCAAAACATTTTATCATGCACAGAAGGCACGAGCAAATTAAACAAAAAAAAAAATATGAACGAAAAATATTTTTAAAAACAAACTAATACCGGCTATATATGTATATATGCGTTCTCACGTCGTGTCTGTGCTATAGACTGTTGAAGAGTTCCTTTATGTGGAGCCAATCCTGGATATGATAATCCGAGAGCAGTGGTGGCCCAGTGGTAACAGCCCGTGACTTACAAGTTGTAGGTCGTGAGTTCAAACCCAGGCAGGCGCTTTATAATAATAATAATAAGCCTTTTTATTTCCAGGACAGTTACAAAAGAAAATAAATAAATTGGATTAGTACTTAACAACTAAAAGTTTCTGTCATGGCCCCTTACGGGTATAGGCCTCCTCCAATTGCCTCCATTTTTTCCTGTTGTTTGCCGCTTTCAACCAGTTACATCCAGGCAGAGCAGAGGCGGGCGCTTTACTTTGTGCAAATTATTTCATTATCACTGCTCTCAAAACGGTGAAGGAAAACATCGTGACGAAACCGGCATGTCCTAGAAACAAAAATTCGAAGATATGTGACATCCACCAATCCGCATTGGGACCGTGTGGTGAAAGAGAGGAGGTGAGAGAGAGGAGGCCTGTGCCCCAGTAGTGGGGACATTCAAAGGCTGATGCTGAATCCTGGATATTGATTCAGGTCATGCTTACCATAAAAATGCATCGTCAGCGGAACTGAATTAGCTTGTAAAGATTCAAGTCCGTAGGATAAGAGGAAATGGTTCTCATTCAGCTTGCAAGATTTGTCCCGAAAAAAAAAATTGCAAGTTAATTAGAAGCTTGTAATAATTTGAATAAAATTCCGGTAACAAATTGAAATATATTAATGTTTTCTTGTATCTACAACACGAAAATTAACAAAGTAATAAAAACTAATTTCTAAAATATGACCCTGAAATCCCGATCGCGAAAATCCGAAGACGTTAAAAAAAGGTCTATGATGACATTAACAAGCAGAGAGCAAAGTAAAATTGTGTTCTATCAAATCAATAAAACCATCAAAACATTAAACAAATACGTATTTATTTTAAAGTTGTTTACATATAAATACCTACACGAAACAAGAATGTACTTAACTATGTATTTCTTTTCATATTTTTTTTTGTGGGTTGGGAAATCATCCAATGACTTCTCCGCTCTGGGTGGAGCGGGAGGGCGTGTCTGACTCTTACTGACTAAAACCTACCCCTGTTCCTCCCTGCTCTGAATGCCTAGGGGCGTGGTAACTCTCTCGAATTTATCCTCAACCCCTAGGCAAGCATCGGCCATGACGGGCCCCGTCATGTATGCTATACACTTAAACAATCAATCTGCCTAGCCTTTTCCCAACTATCTTGGGGTCGGGTTCCAGTCCAACCGCCGCAGCTGACTATAAACACTTAAACATAAAAAAAAATTTTTTACAAAAAAAACTTTTTTGTAAAAAAGTCTTTTATTTTTCGCTTTTTAGTTGTTATACCCCAGAACTAAACACCCCAATAACATGGAACGTGGAATTTAAACATTTGGAGAACACAAAAAAACGTCATCAAGATATGCGTATTTTTCGTTTTTGTTCAGTTTCTCAAAAAGCGCTTAAGCAATTTCGATAAAATTTATATGGGACCACTTCGGGAGTATATTCTTTCGGATAAAAAAAGAATTTTGAATATCGGTCCACAACTGACGGAGAAATGCTTGGACATACATAAAAAAAAAAAAAAACATACATACAGTCGAACATAGAACCTCCTCCTTTTTCGAAAGTCGGTTAAAAATAAAAAAGATTTGACTGACTAAAATTAAAAATAATCTAAAATATAGCGTCGAAAAATTCCTCCGCTTCGCTGTCGACTGTTGATGTGCTCAAAAGACTAGCGGCATTGCCACGTTGAAAGGCAATGCTTATCATCTGTCTAAAGTAAAAGCCAGTCAGGTCTCGCGAAGTGTCAACAAGGCGTTAAGATAGTTTCCTTAAATATTTTGTGCGCCCTCGGACCTCAAGATCCGAAGTTTAAAAAAATACATACTTAGCTCAGGTAGAGTAGAGGATTCTCTTCCCTGCAAACAGCATTCCGTATCCCGTCTTCAATATTCCAAGCACTGGCGATTTTCCTTACCCAATACATACTTGGTATCATAAGTGAAATATATTCAGGGTCAACATGCTCCTTCTGACAGAAACTAAATCTCTGAAATATAAGATTTCTATAGATTTGGCTAACAATGGAATTTTTGGGACACGTAGGGTAAAAAATCCTAATAAAACGTTGGTTTTTGTTCAGTAGCCTTCGTTATGGCTATTATAAAATGTTGGGAAAGCTGCGACAGGAATTATTAAAGTTTAATAGTGGGTGGGTTTAATGTAAGTTTGTTCATAATATCGCCGGGGATCTCTTAGAGTGAAGCCATATTGCTCCGTTCCGTGCATGCCACGTTGGACGCTGCGTAAACGCAGCTTATTCCGATGGCGCAGCGTCTCAGTGAGAATGGATCGTACGAAACGAGTTCTGTTGTTGTACTAAGTACTAACTGCGTTGCCGCTCCGATGACGCACCGAATGACTTCCTCCCGCTTCGCCTTTGCGTCGACGGAAAGCGTACGACAACGCAACGGAGAAGTGTGGCATGTTTAAATTAAATTTATACGTACAATAAAATGACGCAGCGTCGTCGCAGCGGAACGCAACGGAGCAGTTGTGCTATTCTGTGATATCTCACCGTGAAAACTTAGGTGAAGTGAACATGAAGTGGGCTGTCAATCCATACAATCTACGTGGAATGACAGTTCACTTCACGCTCACTCCACCTAAGTTTTCACAGTGAGCTGTTAACAGAATTGACCAGCAGTATGGCTTCACTCTTAGAAGGAATTGACTATACCTATTATTAACTTACATATTTACGCCCGGGCCACTACAAAATGTTATCCTACTTCCAACTCAATATCATAAATGGGAATGTTTGGATGGATGTAGTTTGTTACTCAATCACATCTGAATGAAATTTGACATATAGATAAATCATAGTCTGAAATAGCATATAGGCTATAATTTATAATGGAAGAAGTTCTAATTCCAAGCAGGCGAAGCTGCTGGGAGAAGCTAGTGTAAGAATTAATAGAAAAATAAACATTTTGTGTCCATGGAGTTTCTAACACGTTATTCTCCTTAGAGATCTACGCTTTGGAACGCACAGCTAGCTTAAGTTTTCTAACTGACCGACCTCTTGACAGTGCGTGCAAATGTTTTAATTGCTTGAAGTATAAAATAATTATAATCAGCGTTTTAACGTTCCCACTGCTGGGACTCAGGTCTCCTCTTTGTGACAGGAAACGGCCCGTAACCTTCACGCAGGCCCAGTGCGGGTTAATGGATGACACATGGTTTCGATTTTTTAGGGTTCCGAAAGTCCGAATGAAAAAACGGCACCCTTATAGGATCACTCGTGTGTCTGTCTGTCTGTCCGTCTGTCCGTCTGTCACAGCCAATTTGCTCCAAATCTTCTAAGCCGATAGAGTTGACATTTGGTACACACATAAATCTGTGACCCAAACACGTACATGTGTGTACCCTAAATAAATTAATTTGGAATATAGGGGTCACTTTTGGGGTGATAATACCCTTTGCGCGCGAGTTAGACTCGCTCTTGGTCGGTTTTTTGTTCTAGGATATGCCCGGTTTCCTCACAATATTTTCCTTCACCGTTTTGAGAGCAGGGATGATTGAAGTATGACTTTTGTAATAGTTCTGTCGTCAGCCTCACTACCAACCATACTTACTTCCCATATTAACATTCACGTAAAGTCGATACTCCAATATACACACACATTTCAAAACCCAAACCGACCTTGCTACGTGGCCTTCAAGGCTAAAATAAACAACTGGCTTGGTAATTCGTTTTTGTCCTATACAAAGAACATAAGCATTTCCTCAATCCACTCCAGATTATGTGCCCTTACTGTCATCCCACATAAAAAGCGAACTTTATTATTTCCGAGACCTTTTACTTTTTAAAGTGAACACTTTTCCTTTAGCGGTCTTTCTTTTGGGAGACCCACATCAGTTCTAAGGAATCTTGCACACTACGTGCAATGTCTTGACCACGCTCAGTGGCTGCAAAGATCAGGCTTAAATGTCAAACCCAATACGGTCGCGCATTTAGTTCAAAACCACATTCTACGAGTATTACGAGTACATAGAAAGAAAAGAAAGAAAGATAATATAGTACAAAGATTGTCAAAAGTTCAAAATGTTTGAAATTGACATTCAGACATCCCATTCGTTTTAGACATTTTGACCATGATTATAATTGCAAGAATATCACTTTTTCTAGAGCGGCCAAATTATATACAACGCGGCGGCGGCGCTACAATGGTGACATTAATTTAAAACACGGGTAGGGCTAGTGCCCATCAATCATATAAAATAATGATAGGTTCAAATAATTCGAAAATTGAAAAAAAATGTATTTTCAAACAAACTAATTAGGTACTTAGTAATAAAAACTTTTTTCCGAAAAAAAATACAAAAAACGAAGAAACAAAACCAGAAACACCGTCTTCCGAAATTAAAGTTATTTTGCAAGTTTTTTATAAGTCTATTCTTTTATAAAAAAGTTTGCATTACTATTTTTGATTGAAATTATTAATTTTTTCGAATATTTTTAACCTATCATAATTTAAATGACTAATGCCACTAGCCCTACCCGTGTATTAATTAATGTCACCATTGTAGCGTCACGTTGTATAGGCACAGTAATACAGAGTGTAACGGAAAGGTGTGGTCATATTTTAATAAGAACTGTATCTGCCCATTGATATGAACAACTTTATTCAAGGAAACCTGAAGAAATTCACATTTTTTTTTTTACCCCGCATTCGAATATTGATCAGCCGAAGAATAATTTTTTTTTTTGGGAATTTTCTATTGTTCTTAGAGAAAGTTGTTCATTTCCATGGGCAGAACAAGATCTTAAAATATGACCACACCATTCCGTTACACCCTGTAAAACCGTCTGGATCTTGGTCATTAAAGCCGTCGGGGCTTCCGCGAACATTCGTGGTCGTGGTCGTGTAGTGAGCGAGGTCCCTAACATTGAACAAAAAACCTTCAGTGACCCCTTCTTAGAATCATTCCATTTGGCTGGGTTCTGTCCAGATACAATAGTTTTCTTTTTGGGTTCCATTAACGCTAAAAGTCTTATATATCACCGTGCAGTCGCCATATTGTCTATAGGTTACTTTACCAAAGTTATGGGTAATGTTATTAAGAGTATTTTTTTTTCTATAATTTTCGCTGTTTTGTTCTAAATGCCAGTCATTAACGCTAAGTGTGACATTACTAGAAATCGTACTCTCGTTGGAACAGTAAAAATAAATCTCTAAGCACTTAGCGGAAACCGTTACTCAGTAGCGCAATATTTTTGTTCAGATGAAAACTAATTTTATATTTTTTTAATCAAGGTGAAATAATGTTTCGGGATTTCTTCTATTATAGTGGAAGATATAAAATATACGCCATGATTCCTTGGAATTATGCATATGTAATTGAATATATTAATTTTACAGAAAAATTTCGGTTAACCGAAATTAAAGTTTTAATAAAAGTTATAGAGTTAGACACTTAGCGGCAGAAGTGCTATGAGAATTGCCGTAGGCGTCTCGCGCAAACTTATAGGGAAAGTAAAACCATGGTAGAAGTGGATTTCAGCCCCTATCCATTACTTTATATGAATATATTTTATTTAAGTATTTTGTAATATATTTATGTTTATTTTAACTGTTTACTTAATATATACTTTCGTACCCATTTTCCTCTTATTAGGTATTAGTTTTTTTTTAATTTATGCACCTGCAGTCATGTTATCTCACCACCATTGGTTGACTAGTAGAGTATGCCTAAGGCAAGTAAGGCAGGCAAGTTGGAGGCGCGCCATAACATCAATTTTAAGTCGTTCGTGGTGCGCGTTCCGACCCACCATTTGATGACCTTCCTCAAGGAAGAGTTTTGGACTTTTGGCCGAAAGGTGTGCTGGGCCTGTAGACTTATTATTATTATTATAAAGTAACATCGCTTCGTAGCGAAACGATATCTAAATTCGTCATCGTCTCTGAGATATCGATAAACATTTCCTAGCGTTAGCGTTCCTTCGTTATCTTTTTTGGCGATCACGATCGAGGCGAAGGCGAACTCTGAAAGCGCTGCTTGTCTACGCATTTGTATGGGATAAACACGATAGCAATTCGTTTCTTTATGGTTTTGTTACGAATTATAACATTGTCTACCAACTTGCGATAACGATGTCGACTGACCACGTGACTTAGCGCGGTTTATGTCAATCTCATACATTTTAGTCTTTTCTAACTTCGTTATCGTTTTTAAATTGTTACTTTGTCTAAGCCCCCTGTATCGGCGTTTCCGCGGCCAGCTACGCGACACCTCGCAGCGTAACACGACGCCGTCACTTCGTGTGCAGTAGTTTTTATGTTTAGGTTTTTTAATTGTATTAGTTTTTTTTTTTTTGAATTTTATTTATGGGCCTTAGTTGCCTGATAATAAAGAATTATTATTTATTATTATTAAGTATGCCTTTGTACATTTGTGTTGCATATAGTTTTAATAAATAAATTGAACATTCAACAACCAATCTTACATACTATTTTTTTTTCTTTTTAGGATATGCCGAAGTAATTTATACAAAGTATTTTTTATGCCTCTTGTACATATTTTATTTATTAAGTTATTTATTAGTTTAGTATAATATGTATTGTAGTTATAGTCTGATAAATAAACTTCCTTATTTATCTGAAAAAAATAAAAAATATATAAAAGTAAGCCTGAGTTCATTCCTATAACTTATAATTGTAAGTCACGAGAATTTTCGCTGGGCCACTACTCTCCCTATTCGCTTTTTGTCATAGATAAAAACCGTGCTTATTTCCTGCAACGGAAGAATCAAAATCTTCAATACCATCCAGTCATTTGCCCAAGATACCAAACCCAAACATCATATCCCTTTCTCTATGATAGTTTGTATCATAAAATCGAACGTAGCCATGGGAAAACTCACCCTAACACCCGATCCTATGACGTGTATCGTAAGAAATGGAAAAATAATGGTCACATCGGACCAGGGCCGTGTGGTGAAACCGATGAGGGCTTCGTAAGTATACAGGAAAGGGATTCTTGTGGCGATGTCTTGACATCGATCGGTTAGATAGAAATTAAGTGTATTAGCATTAGCGTTTTAAATATCACTCGTTCCTACATTATGATGAAAGGTGACAGTGAATCTGGGGTGTTTCTTAGCGAGCAGCATTTTGAACTAGTGAATTAAAACATTCAATCTGCCTAGCCTTTTCCCAACTATCTTAAAATGGGGTCGGCTTCCAGTCTAACCAGATGCAGCTGAATACCCGTATTTTACATGGAGCTACTGCCTATCTGACTTCCACAACCCTGTTACTGGGTAATACAATACCCCTTGGTAAGACTGGTTGTCAGACTTTCGGGCTTCTGAAGACCCATAACGACTGTCAATGATCCACGATTGACAGCCGGGACCAACGGCTTAACGTGCTTTCCAAGGCTCGGAGGAGTCTCGGTATGTAATCCGGTATCCAGCCATGGACCAACCCCAGCAAGCCGACGCTTATTTTTTTTTAAATACTCTGGGCCCAGAAGCTGGCCACATTAATTGCATCGTCAGTAGCTTTCATCAGGTCCTCCTTAATGCAGGCGTATGGATACTTGGGGCATTCCAGTATGTGAATCATATTCTGAATAGGGTCAACGCACTCAGGCTACCTTAACCTGATGGATCAACCCGTGCGGCTGTTATTACTTTCTCCTCTATAATGAATTAAAACGTAGTATTGTTTTCCTGTGTATAATAGTTAGCTAAGAGAAAAAAACTTGACATAATGGGGTTAGACTCGTCTGATACCCAATGTGAGTGCGTTGGCCTTATCCAGAATATGATTCACATACTGGAATGCCCCAAGTATCCATACACCTGCATTAAGGAGGACCTGATGAAAGCTACTGACGATGCAATTAATGTGGCCAGTTTCTGGGCCCAGAGTATTTAAAAAAAAAAATTGAAGTTAGGAAGCCATTCGAAAGAAGCAGGAGTTAGTTAAGAATATTTTTGTTTCATGGAATATACATTAACAAAAACAATGGTTTTAGAAGCCAGACATCAAAGAACCCCAAATCAAGAAATATAATTTTGTCTTACTTATTCTGACATTCATGTTCTTTTTTTTTGTAGGACAACCCAATTGTTGTCACTTCTCTACCAGACCATTTCGAGATGGTTTCTGAACCAGTTTAGAGTAAACTTAGTTTGTGTAAAAAAAAAAATATACGCCATAAATGGCAAAACATGATCCTGATAACAAATGTTATTTTAAGACTATGCAAATCTATTTTATTACTCATGTTTTTACAAAAAAATAATATCTAACCTATCATATCTTATCTATTTTATTGTATTGTTACGAATCGGCGTTGTTATACCATATTTGAAAATGCTGCTATAAATTACTCGTATTTCTCTTTTAACTAATCTCATCACCTCAATCATCATGACCTTTACAGTTGAAAGGTCTACAGGACCTTCCTCAAAGATCCCTACATTTACTGGACCTATTGTTTTGTTTCACTTCTGCTCACTAGATCATCGGTCTATTTTTAGGTGGTATTCCAACTCATCGACAATCAAATTGTTTTTCCAACTATAGGGTTAGGTACAATTTGGTTTTGTTAAAAAAATGTAAACTCACATACACAAGACTCCCAGACCCGGAACAACTATCTGTAGGCCATACAAATCTTTGTTCCGTGCAGGAATTGAACCCCCGACACGCAGTGCAGCAGTCAATCGCTCAACTACTAAGCCAACCGTGCTGTCAACCGCTAATCCGCTGTCGCTTTTTTTTTTTTTTGGGGGTTGGGAAATCATCCTATGACTTCTTCCGCTCTAAGGTGGAGCGGAAGGGCGTGTCAGACTCTTACTGACTAAAACCCACCCCTGTTCCTCCCTGCCTTGAGTGCCCAGGGGCGAGGTAACTCTTTCGAATTTATCCTCCACCCCCGGGCAGATCCGCTGTCGCTTCCGCGCTTATCATGTAGCAGCACCCACTAAGCGTTCTGTAATACATCTATTGAATTATTCAAGGCCATAGTTGGCGGATATTCGGTGCTCTCCGTTCAAGTCTGTAAATCTGGTTTCGCAGTTTGGATCTATTCTTATTAGCATATGGCAAATAAACTGTTCAGATCTTCTGTAATAGGGTACTATCAGAAAAATTGTTTTTAAATGTTGTTTCTATTTTATTGGGTGGACCGATGACCTTGTGAGGCTTTAGGGTAACCGATGGATGCGAGATGCACAGGATCGATCGTTGTGGCAACACCTGAGGGAGGTCTATGTCCAGTACTAGCAGCAACCGTATTTTGGCTGGAATGACGATTTTATTGGGTGGTAAATAAGTTGGTGACCTGATGTTGAGTTGTCAAAGTGTTTTAAGCAACGATATCATATAATAAAACAGAGGCAGATATGTTTCTAGCACACGCATTGTGAATACTCGAAAACGTCTTAATTGGGACGTTTTGTCATAATCTATGCCTCGACAAAACAATTGAAGCGCAACAGTTCAAATGATACTATCTCTTTCACTTACATGCTTATTCTAACTTTTGTGTATCATTAGCGCATCTTGTCAACATGGGTGTAACGTGAACAGATTTTAAACGTCGTATAATGTGAAAGTAATATAAATCTTGTGTATAATATCATTGGTTTTGAGACAAATCTAAAAGATTGTCAAATATTGTCAATACCTTCATCGATTCTTCAAACCAGAACACACCAACGTTGCTCGTTGTTTGTAGCCAGTAATTTTGTAGTAGTTGTCTGTAGTTAAAATTTGATGGCACGGTTGGCGCAGTGTTTGAGCCATTGGCTGCTGCGCTGCGTGTCGCGGGTTCCATTCCAGCACGTAACAAATATTTATATGGTCCACAGATAGTGGTCTGGGTGTTTTGTGAATGTGATTTTGCATGTTTGTGAATGCACCCACGATACAGGAGTAATTCCTAGTGTTGGGCAATGTTTTAGACAAAAAACTGATACGGTGGAAAACTAGCTACAACTTTTTCAGAAAAGAAAGCTAAAGAACTTTTTAAATGCTCAATAAACTGCTGAAAATTCATTTTACAATGTTTCCTCTTAATTCTGCGCTACGGAACCACAATACAATACGGTACCCAGCTCAGTTCTATTTCCAGTATTTTCTTTCAGTTTGCGGCCATTTTCTTGAATTGAAGGATTTTCTTTAATTCCCTTTGAACGGAGTAGGAAGAGGAATTGTGTTGTGTCTAAAAGATACGAGTATAACTCTGGCGTACTAGACTGTTGCGTAAAATACAGTGTAGAAACAAACAGCTTTGTGTCTGAGAAAAACGTAAAAATTCAGTGTTTGTCAGGCAAGTTATTTTTATTTATCCTACGCTGTCCTACTGCTGGGCAAAGGCCTCCCCTAAGTCCTTCCAGGAACTCTTCTCCTTTGCTTCCTCAAACTAGTCCTCGCAGTGTGCGTCCAAGTCGTCTCGCCACGTCTGTCGTGGCTAACCTCGCTGGGCGCCGTCTATTTTTTTTTAACTCATACACAAGACACTCAGACCCGGAACTTTCTGTAGGCCATACAAATATTTGTTCCGTGCGGGGATCGAACTCTCAACACGCAGCGTAGCAGCCGAACGCTCAATCACTGTGCCAACCGTGCCGTCAAACGTAATGACGTTTGACGGCACGGTTGGCACAGTGATCCAACACCGCCGGACGGTGGTTAGGGGTAAATACTTGACATAATGGGGTTAGACTCGTCTGATACCCAATGTGAGTGCGTTGGCCTTATCCAGAATATGATTCACATACTGGAATGCCCCAAGTATCCATACACCTGCATTAAGGAGGACCTGATGAAAGCTACTGACGATGCAATTAATGTGGCCAGTTTCTGGGCCCAGAGTATTTAAAAAAAAAAATTGAAGTTAGGAAGCCATTCGAAAGAAGCAGGAGTTAGTTAAGAATATTTTTGTTTCATGGAATATACATTAACAAAAACAATGGTTTTAGAAGCCAGACATCAAAGAACCCCAAATCAAGAAATATAATTTTGTCTTACTTATTCTGACATTCATGTTCTTTTTTTTTGTAGGACAACCCAATTGTTGTCACTTCTCTACCAGACCATTTCGAGATGGTTTCTGAACCAGTTTAGAGTAAACTTAGTTTGTGTAAAAAAAAAAATATACGCCATAAATGGCAAAACATGATCCTGATAACAAATGTTATTTTAAGACTATGCAAATCTATTTTATTACTCATGTTTTTACAAAAAAATAATATCTAACCTATCATATCTTATCTATTTTATTGTATTGTTACGAATCGGCGTTGTTATACCATATTTGAAAATGCTGCTATAAATTACTCGTATTTCTCTTTTAACTAATCTCATCACCTCAATCATCATGACCTTTACAGTTGAAAGGTCTACAGGACCTTCCTCAAAGATCCCTACATTTACTGGACCTATTGTTTTGTTTCACTTCTGCTCACTAGATCATCGGTCTATTTTCCAACCTAACCTAACCAATAGACCAAACTTATAAATAAGTAACCTAAGTAATTGTTGAATATACAGGAGAAATAATCTAAAATGTTGTAGTTTGAATTCTCTCTGTTGTCACCTTCCCTAAGATTAAAAGCCATTTTTGCCGCTGTCTTCTATCCAGGTAATTACTGTGTTAATTTGTTTATTGACGCCTGGCGCCCGAGGTTCTTTTTTTTATATTCTTATTTTGGCGTTCAATAACCTAATTTTGTTTAACACAAGTGAAATTTAAATTTTGTTACACACATTAGTGGTAAATCACATACCCACATCAATGGATGTGAAAACTTCTTTAACCGCGTATTTGGTACGTCCGGCGGCCAGTGTACATGTATCATTGTGCGTACTTTTTTTGGATGGGTAGAATCTTGCGAGTTCGCGTCACCAACATGCTATAGTAGCAATAAGTGAAGTAAAATTGTTTAAATTGTGTTTTAAATATCTATGTTTTAAAGTTTTCACTTCTATTGGCAGTCCCCATGATGATGATGTGTCCAGTGTCTTTGAAAGGGCCATCTTTCTACAATATGGTGATATATTGCCGAGTACAAAATTAAAACCACTGTTTGTTATGGTTTCTGAACATTTTGTTAAAGCTAAAAACTTTTTTACAAAAAAAAACAACCGACTTCCAAAAAAAATACACTAAAAATTTAAAAATAACTTTAATTTCGGAAGTCGGTGATTGCATTTTATTTCTTCTTTATTTGACACCGACTTCCGAAATTAAAGTTATTTTTAATTTTTTAGTGTATTTTTTTTGGAAGTCGGTTGTTTTTTTTGTAAAAAAGTTTTTTATTTTTCGCTTTTTAGTTGTTATACCCCAGAACTAAAAACCCCAATAACATGGAACGTGGAATTTAAACATTTGGAGAACACAAAAACGTCATCAAGATATGCCTATTTTTCGTTTTTGTTCAGTTTCTCAAAATTTATATGGGACCACCTCGGGAGTATATTCTTTCGGATAAGAAAAGAATTTTGAAAATCGGTCCACAACTGACGGAGAAATGCGCGGACATACATAAAAAAAAAAAAAAATATACATACAGTCGAACATAGAACCTCCTCCTTTTTCGAAAGTCGGTTAAAAATCATAGGAATTGCTTCAATAGCCAACAAAATGTTTGTGTCTTATCTTACTAATCGACAACAGATCGTCAAACTTGATAAATTTTGCAAGTGGGGCCAATATACAGTGCGGAGAACCTCATTGATCGGTTCGGGGTCCATTGCTTTTCCTTATATATATTAACGACATTAGTACCGCTCTGGAATGACTGGACGTGTGTCACTGTATGCAGACGACACATACCTTTTTTATTTTGGCTATTCCATCACTGATATTATCTCAGAAGCACAGAAAGATCTTTATGTTTTGAATATGTATCTAAGTCAAAACCTTCTGACTATGAATATAGGTAAGTAAAACTGCTTCATAATATTCGCTGCAAAAAATAAAAAATACCATCATTACCAAATCTTCCAATACTAGCGTCCCGGGATGCCGCGGGACCAGAGTGGTTAATTCTACCATAATCACTGGCGTCGCTCAGATGGCTGCTCAACTTAAAATAGGACTTAGCAGGACATATCTGCCGCATGCCAAACGCGCAGGGAGCCGGGTAAACTCAAGATTGGCGGCCTGAAACCACAAGACGCAGCTGCGGCAGAACACGAAGGGCGGGATGACTTAGATGTCTTCCTTGAGAATTGTAAACAAATAACACAAAACCGAGAGCAGTGGAAGGAATAGAGGAAGGCCTTTGCCCGGCAGTGGGGCAGTAAAGGCTAGGTATACCGACTAATAGTTATTGGCATGAAAAGTAATGAAAAGGACAAGCCAATGTCACTGTTTACAGTTTGATGCACACTTACACGACACTTCACTTTTCGTCCAATGTTCTGTGAATTTTAGTTGGTGCACTCAGCATAGCAATAATAGTTATTACCCGTACCCTCTAAATATCTCTCTTCTTAGGTGTTCAAACACGCAAAATTGACTGCCCCCAGAGGCTCTAGACAAACATACGTATTTATATAACTCGCTAACCACAATGCATAGTTTAAATACTGATAAAATAAAATAAGCTTAAGCTTGGCATTCGATTGGTCTTCCTTCTTAACAGCTTGTCTTTCCACAAAAGCCTTTTCTACGGCTTTCCGCTTGTTCATGTCATTTGCTATAAGTGCCTTGCGCATTTTATGAAAAACAAGTCTCGTAATTTTGGCTTTATAAACGGATAAGGAAAAAATGCCAAAAGTGAGATCGCTATGAACTATACTAACAACTATTCTCCACCATGCAATAAGTCAATGTTGTCGAAGTCTTTCAGTTTCTCTGATTGAGAACGCCAAAGTTGGTCAATCAATGCAAAATTCACGGTCGAAATGTCATGAGGATCTTTACACCTAATTGCACTGACACCTGTCACCTACAGCTTGTCAGTACCTACTTATCATATCAGCTTTGAGTAGATAACCAAACATTACATAATGAAGCCTTCAGGCAAACTTAGTGCAAGATGTACCAATTACGGAGCGACTGTTGTTTAAACAACAGTAAATTTAGCGTGAAATTTGTGGCTGTGATTGTTTGATGCTTCAGGTAAATAAATTATACAATCAATCTTCTAAAATCTATCTGTTTATTATTATAGAGTGGCTGGAAATAAGTGACCAATACTTAAACACGTTGTAAAGAAAATTTTCTTCTCTCACCGGCTAGTGTCAAAGATAGATTTCTGCGCAAGACCCTTCTTACCAATCTACAGGTTTATTGCATGAGGAATATTTGTTGCAAATAATAGCCCATAGATTTGATCTTCACTTCTCACAGTTATTTAGAACACTGTAACTGTGGGCGATACAATAAAGACCGACTTCGATTTTAGTTTCAAAAAGATTTATTTTTAAAAAATTACAGTGGTAATATAACAGGTAATGTGATCGCGACAAAATATGGTGGTTCGTTCCTTTGTCGTGCAAAGCGAAGTTAAGTTAGTCGCGTTCCGCCGCCGTGAAGTCCGCAGCGAGCGATGTTCTTAGGGTGCGTTCGTAATAACGTCAAATTTTAAAGAAGAGCTGCGTTCAGGCGTAGACAGTAACATTAGATTAGGTTTCATGATAGTCCTATAGAAAAATGTATGTAGCACTTACAATTATTGATGATGAACAATTATTACCCATCATACGAAGATCAAAGATCAAGGTCCAGATCCAGAGAGATGATTTCACAAGCTATATCGCAGCTGTGGCCATACAATCCTGATTATCCTTGGACACGTAGACGTCTGTGTTCAGAACCCTTTGCTAAGACCGCGTTGTTCTTCCAATAATTCCATAAATAATAGTGTGGTCAAGATCAGACCTTTTTGTAATAAGGTTTTCTAGTTTTAAACCTTAATCTTAAGTAAAATCTAGGAACCAAGTCAACAAGAAAAGAACTTGGTAAATCTCATGAAACCCACGCCTCCAAGTTATGCGATCTTCTGCATAGGTAAGCCCTCGGTATATGGTGCTTCCAACAGCCTTCTAAATTGCATATGACTATTTTGCCGAAGTTTTGCATTGGGCGGTTTTTTAGGGTTCCGTACTAGAAGGGTAACCAACGGGACCCTATTACTATGCCTCCGTTGTCTGTCCGTCCGTCCGCCTGTCTGTCAGCGGGCTGTATCTCATGATCAATAATAGCTAGACAGTTGAAATTTTCACAGAATGTGTATTTCTGTTGCCGCTCAACAAATAATAAAAATATATTAAAAATTAACGGGGGCTCTACTAGACACGTGTTTTTTTTGGCTTTTTTTGCTCGATCTTAATAACGGCAACAAGTAGACGCGACTAATCTTGTACTATGGTACGGAACCCATCATGCGCGAGTCCGACTCGCACTTGGCCGGTTTTTATTTAAGTACGCTTAAAGTCACCCTCACCAAAAGTCTGAAATGATTAAAAGTTGATCAACCCCTTATCCAGTTAAAAAGCATTAAAATCTAAATTAATGTGGTAAATAATGAGATTCTTATACTTATTTTTTATCACTTTCCAACTATCATCATTCTCCTGCCCTTATCCCAATTTATTTGGGGTCGGCGCAACATGTCTTTTTCTTCCATACTCCTCTATTAGTCGTCATCTCTGTAGTCACCCCTTTTTTACCCATATCCTCTTTCACACAGTCCAACCATCGTTTCTTTGGCCTTCCCCTAAGCACACTTATCACTTTCCAACTAAGCACTCATAAACTTTCGGGACAAGATGTTGAGAAAAAATAATTTTAATGAGTAGGTCTCAAGTGGCGCTAATTAAATCTACTGATTAAGGATACAGAGTAGGAAAAACAGTTTAACATTGCTTGAAAACCGCCTGCGAGAATCCAGATAGCATTCTTTACTTTTTTGTCTATGCTATCTGGATTCTCGCAGGCGGTTACTATTCGAAGAGAGGTCTTTACCTCTCTTGTATTGGTAGTGGTGGCCCAGTGGTAACGGCTTCGACTTACGAGTAGACCGTCGTGGGTTCAAACCCAGGCAGGCTCTTTACTTTATGTAATTTATTTCATCACCACTGGCCATAAAATGGTCAAGGAAAAGGCTCACGGTTAGATTATAGTCTCGAATAGCACATAGGCTTTTTATCCCGGGAATAATTATGTTCTCTTAGGATATTTTTTGATTTGCACGTGGGCGAAGCCGCTGGCAGATTTTGTTTTTTTTTTGTTGGGACAAGGCCGCTACACTATTCCCAATATGTATGTACTAATAAATAAACGGAATAATAATAATAAATCATTTTATTTCGGACAACTAAGAGATCCATAAATTGTAACAGGTTTGCACTTAAACACTATTGTCAGTAACTTAACTAAAGACGAATTAATGAGAAGACTACCCATCAACTAAACGAAATACTAGGGTATAAGTCTTCTCATAAATTGCCTTACTATAGTGGAGGAAGTATCGGCCGCCACGGCCTTCAGGATGCTATTGTGACGGCCTCTTATTCTGCTCAAGAGCGAGGCCGTTTTCTTGCGGATGATGGCATCAAAACCCATCGGTATGGGTTACCGCGAACATTTCCGAGGCACTGCAAAAACGAGGCAATCGGAATCGGGAAGCAGGCGTACACGGTCAGTGGAGTATTTGACAGTATGCTTGACACTTAGGATAGCACTTTCGTTTGATAGTCCAGGATAAAACCCAAACTGTGCATCGTGCAACTTAACATAATTTGCCAAACACAACACCTTAGCCATAACCGTTGCAAGAGAGATTGGGTTGATTTGGTCCTATCTTTCACGATGGGTACTACAATGATCTTGATTAAATCTGCCTGCAGATATGAATGGCTGAGACACATCGTATAGAACAAGGCCAGGACCCTCGGCATATGCAAGCCTGCATATTTTAAATGTTCTATACTAAGCCCATCATGCCGAGGTGATTTGCCCCTACTCATACTATTTATCACCGATTTTACTTGCTACGAGGTGAAGCGTAGTAGCGGCTCCTACCCTCGAACATGAGACACAACTCCAATTTTCGATACTTTGGGACCAAGTGGAGTCCTTACTTTGAAATAGTCTCTAAATAAGTTAGCAATGTCCCCATGCTCAGTAACGCCCCCTACCTCCGTCGCCAGATCAAGTCTAGCCTCCAACTTAGCTGTGGACTTCCAAAATGCACAGAAATTTTTTGTAGCCCGTTGTTCTGCTAATACATCCATTTTAAATTGATCTTGCCTAATTTGACAGTACTTTAGTCGGCTTTTGAAAATTTTACGCGTCTCGCACATTCGATCATAAGCAATCCCAGAGGTTGGTCTGTCAGCCAAAACCCAAAGTCGGAATCTAAGCCTGGCCTCCCGGTGAGCGTCGAGAACATGTTTGTTCCACCCACATAACGGACTACCCCGCTTAGGTCTCCTTTGTACTACATTAGATTCCCTCGCTGCCACACAAAGGGCATCCACAACATTCTTGTACAACTTATCAACGACAAGTTTGTGATCATCCAAGTTGCATGAGCTGTGACTCACAAACTCCTGTGGGAAGTCTATCTCCCGCAGTTTATCAGAACACATCCCATGATAACTCTCTATTTCTGTTTTATTTCTGACACCCCAAACAAAAGCATTGCGAGGTGCAGCCCAGGTCAACAACTTTGGCCTAATTACATCTAAGTTAACTGTAATATATATAGGTAAGTGATAAGACACATAAACATCTTCATCAATACCTACACTAACAATTGTCTGCCAGGCTGACGAAGAGACCACACAATGGTCTAACCACCTCCTACAGCCGTGAGCCTCGCTATTGAAGGTGTAGTAGTTTGAATTATATCCTAACATCTTTGTATCAGCACAGACCCAGGATTGGACGTTACAAAAAATTAATAGCTCATCATAAAATAATTCTTGCGGATGTGCATTAAAATCACCCATTATAAATATGTTTTCAACACCATGGGTCGCAATTATTGCACTTACCTCACTTAAAACCTTAGTAAACAAAGGCAGGTTCTCTAGTGAGTTTGTAGGCATATATACGGAAAATACAACAATAGTGCGACTACCAGAGACAGCTCTAAAATGGCCACTAACCAAGAGCTATTACAGGTTATTACCGAGACAGACTCAAAAATACCCTTTCTTCAGAGAATGGCCACTCCTCCGTACGGCCGTCCCCGTAGAAGTCCTTCTGAAGTATCTACAACGGACCTACCAGAGAATTCAAATTCTGGACTTATCGTTCCTAACATTGAGAAATCATGTGGTAACATCCAAGTCTCCTGTAGGCAGATCAAATCGGACCATTCACATATTTTTCTTATATTATCAACTGATCTTTTCGCAGATTTACAATTAAAACTATTTAATTTTACTTTGACACTTATTTAGACAATCCATACTGAATTATATTCTAACTAATTTTACGAGCCTCAGGAACCTCTATAATTGTTCGATGCTTAAATGTACAAACCGTCTAAAATGAATACCATCAGGCCATAACTGATCATTTAAAAACATGTCCATCTTGTGTTTAGATACATATAGTTTATAAGCGTTATACTTTTTATACGACTTGATGTTAAGCTTTTTTAAAGATACACTTTCGTTAGTCTTACTTTTAATGTAGCTAATAATGTCACTTTCGATATTCGATATTTCGTTCGATATTAATAACGGGACTTTAATATCAGCCGCACGGAATTTATTGTCCGGTACAATAGAAGCATGACCTTGTTGGCTCGCGAATTTATAGGGTTTCGAACGCGAACGTTTATTTTGCACTATTTTCCACTCATTATTACTCGGATCACTCACCATTATTTTAGAGACAACCTTATTATAATTATGTATCAAAGGCATACTCTCACATTGCACTGTTTATTTGCTGGAGATCACTCGATGCATTCGCAGCCGTAGCGGCGGACGCACTGTCAATGATCCCCCGCTCACCAGAGATGGGAGAATTCACGGGCGTGTGCGCACCGGCAGCTAGGCCCGATAAGTTAACCGATTTGTTCGAAACCGCGGTGCTCGTTGTGGCCTCCACGCGCTCCAATTCGCGCACCGTCTCACTCCCGCACAAACCGCTCTCATCAAATTTGCACGTCATGCAATCGATCTCGCTCCTTTCCCTCGGAACCACAGTAGCTGTTTGGGCCTCCACTTGCCCGCGATGCGTTGTCTCAGTATTATGTCCTTGTAAGACAGAGAAGTAATTATTACAGCCGCTGACTAGTGTTGATGACGCACCTTTGGATGAGAGGTCGTTTACCTTGCAATCAGCTGGGTATTTTACATGTAAATATTGTAAACCTATAAGACCACTGTCTAGAGTAAAGCTGTTTTGTAAACATGCTCACCTTCTCGCATTTATATGACCATTCTTGACAGTAGGCGTATCATGTATTAAAGATGCCTGTTTAAGACTAGTCACCTCTAGTTGAAGCGATAGAAACTGCTCCTTAGACACGGTATTGTTTTCTAAAACGCTGATCTGATTTTAGTTTTAAAATATCTTTTAGGAGACACGTTACATCCACATGATCAAAAGTGACCGTGGGAGTTAATTAAGCTACGTCGTCACAAATATCGGGAATAATTCAGTACTAGTACCCTTCATGAGACAGATCATATCGATCCCGTGACATTTTCTTCTTTCCCTCCTTTCTTCGAACTGGCATCTTCTTTCCACTGGGGATAGACTCAAACAGTAGAGATTTTCCCCGTACAATTTCCTCCGCAGAGAAAGACGAACAACACACTTGATGCACACTCTCTTCATCCATGACATGTTAACAGTTCGTTGAAGACGACATTGCAATTAGCACACTTCACAGTATGAGACGACATTATTGCCACTACCACTGTAACCACTAACTACTAACTTCTGTAAGCCAGAATCAACAGTGGCGACCACCAGAAAAAACGCCAAGGCAATGAAGCTCGACGAGTCCCAGAGAAACGATTGAGCTGTCTTGGGTCCCGCAACGAAATTAATCAGAAAAAAAACCTACCTATTTACAAAAAGCCAAGAAAGAAAATACACTAAAAATTAAAAATAACTTTAATTTCGGAAGTCGGCGTTTGTATTTTATTTCTTCGTTTTTTGACACCGACTTCCGAAATTAAAGTTATTTCTTTTTAGGAAGTCGTTTGTTTTTTTTTTTTGTAAAAAAGTTTTTTAGTTTTCACTTTTTAGTTGTTATACCCCAGAACTAAAAACCCCAATAAAATAGAACGTGGTGGTGGTGGAAACACATATTCTACCCATTATTTGGATATATATTTTTTTTACTTTTTACGAAAATGAGTTCTAAGTGTCATTATAACTTTTTTCCAAACAATCGTTACCTGAATTTTCGATATTTTTTTCGAAATTTCGCAATTACGAATTTGCAGTTACGAAAACGCAATGAATATCAAACGTTTCCGACAAGTACCTGCGGGACTTAGAGCGAAAGGGTGGGGTTTAACTCCATTTGCCCGTGTTCTAATAAAAAATAGTTTTATTTTTCATACCTAAAAATAAAAGTCGTTTCCCAGCAACAATTTTTGCGTAAAACTACTTTCTTAGACGTACAGTATGCGTAGTTAACGGCTCTGTGATGTTACACCCTGTATTCTTTCGGATAAAAAATAATTTTGAATATCGGTCCACAACTGACGGAGAAATCGGTGGACATACATAAAAAAAGACGTAGACTGAATTCTATCTAACATAATATTGCGTTCAGTTTGCCAAAGAGTACACTCCCATAGGATATGATGTGCGGATTATGTGCGCATTGTTTGTATTCGCAATCAGGTGTAGAACATTGACTAGGTGAGGCAACAAGCTTGAAGGAAAATAATTTACCCTTAAAGTTGCCATGACCTGTGAAAAAGAAGAAGTGCCACTGGCAGTATACTATTATGCTAGTTTTATAGAATTTTATTCAACTGAACTTCGCTACTCTGTGTCCTTCCCCATTGCATTAATAATAACTTGTCACCCACTTCTTTCCTTATTGGCCGAGTCGTTTCCTTAATGAAAACTTTTGAAGGATCCTCCTCCTCTCCCCTCTTCATTACAAAGTTAGAATGAATAATGTTTATAATTTTATGTTTTGGTGAACAGCCATTCTGTGTTGTCCTTTCAATCTCGGAGTTAAGAATAAGTGATTCAATTTAAATAAATACCTATGCTTTTGTGGATAGCTAATCAGAAGTGGGATGAGGATTTGTTAAGTGTTCAGTTGAACGAGTTTCTTGGTTAGAATGGAGGTTTGCTTCGAAAATTTATTTACTTGTTTTGATTATTTGTAGATTTTAGAATTACGTAATGTAGATTACAAGAAAACAATAAAGTCGTTTGAATTGTATGTTACAGATGTACAAAAGTATAATTTAAAAAACTTTTTAAGAAATAATACAAACGACTTCAAAAAAAAATACAAAAAATATGCAAAATAATTTTTATTTTGGAAGTCGGTGTTTCTTCGTTATTTGACAACGACTTCCAAAATTAGAGTTATTTTGCATTTTTTAGTAGTAATTATGGAAGTCGGTTGTATTTTTTTTGTAAAAAGTTTTTTATTTTTCACTTTATAGTTGTTGAACCCCTATCTAAAACTAAATTAATAGTAAAGTTATGCTCGAATTGATAGCCCCAAAAATAGTGAATTTGAACACAGTTGGTGAAATTAGGGTGTATCAGGGTGAACTGTACAAATCTGTATACCCCTTCAGAGCGTATCAGCGTGATGTAATGTTGTGAAGTGGTGAAAACAATATACAGACATGCGATTGCAGCAATTCTGGAAGGTTTGCTATCATTTATTGAAGAGTTCCATTGAGCATCTCCGAAGTTCTTTATCAGATCTTCATAAAATTAAAATGCGACCACATGTAAAGCAATAGCTTTCAAATAAAAAAAAATCTTCAAAATAGGTTCACCTAGTAAAAACTTATGAGGGATAAAAAAAATACAGTTAAATTGAGAACCTCCTCCTTTTTTGACCTGAGAGTCTTTTAGTCAAGAGTGAACAAACCAAATTTATAACTGGAATGATCGATAAATTATTTATAGTGCATTACCAAAGCAAGCTTTGGTAATGGACTTATAAATATTTTATCCCACACAGCAAGGCTGTTTAGGGGTTGTAAGCTGATTACTGCAAGAATTATGAACCTGGGAGTCTTTAAGTCAAGAGTGAATAGGTTAGATCTATCAATAAACTCTAAAACTACTGAACTGTTTTTCATAAAAAAAGAATGGTGAAGAAGGTCAAGGCGCAGTTTTACGACTTCTAATGATTTTTAATTGAAGATCACTTCTAAACGACTAGATTTATTTCTGTAAAAAAAAATATGATAACTAAGATAATTTGCTTCGTAATTTGATATGTGAATATTTTAAATTATATTTTTTTAACATTGTGTAATTAATTTGTAAAGTTATGTCTAACGCGGATAATGCACTGAGAGTACTGTTGGAGCTGCCGTGGCGTTGCAGTGCATCAGGGATGTTTGCGGACACAAACATTGATGGTTTCGCCGCCATTGTTAGGAAAAGATGTGCCTCTCTGATGACGCGTGTACGCGGCAGTACCAACACTATTCTCAGTGTGTTCGTAGATCGGTGGGATTCTCCGTTGATGCAGAGGTGGATGCAGCTCCACGCTGATGTGTAGCTGTATGTTTTAGCTATAATATGTCTGTACCTACTAACACTAGATTTTTAAGTAATTTGTGACTAACCCTATGGACTTAGTCTGAAATTAAATTTTTTATTATTATTATTTATATTTTAGTATACGTGCTTTAGTATAAATACGAGTTATTTTACGTATATAAAATTAATAATGCGTCTAAATTCGGACAGCGCTCCTTGATGGGCGAGTCCTTTTACTGGGTGGACGTACGACGTGTTACGTGAGCTCAGCACAGAACACTCAAGCTAACCACGTAAGGTCATTGGCAGTTAATAGCGCCGTAAGTGTATAATTTGTACCCGTGCGTAGACGGGGCGTGTAGCTATTAAAAAATATATGTGTCACATCGTTAATCAAATGGAATTCTTAAGTACATTGACATACCTCTTTAATTAAGACCTGACTTCAATTTAATGAGGTCAATTGTAGACTGGGGCTGCCATTACCTAAATTAATTTTAGCCTTTTTTTAGTATTTTAGGCTACCAGGGAAACTGGTCGGGACCTTCTCGCTTCCAGACGAACAGGGGAGGGGGGCGAGGGGGTCAGAAACGGAACAACCACCGAGCTCCCCCTGCATCCAGCCAGTCGAAGACCAACTACAAACAACGTGCTCTAACACGACGTCATTGATCCAGGTGCATAGTTTTATTATGAGTGTTGGGAAAAAATCACCGATAATATGACAGTTCTTAGATGGATTAGTCAAGGTGTAGATATCCCTTTATCAGATCGAGTACTACAACCCCATAATACAACCAAAACATTTTGGTCTAAACAAGAGAAATGTGATATGGCCATCGCCACGCACGCACCCCGCGGCCAATACGCCGCGGCGCGGCGTGGCGGTGATCGTTACAGAATTAATCTCCTCAGAAATAATATTCTTTGAACCCAGTAAAAACTTGCTTCTATCACCCTCCAGGGATCACCACCACCCGCTGCACAGTCATCTTACACTGGCTGCAGCGATACTCTCCGGGAAGCCTTCCTCCGACGTGACATCCCCGTAGAAGCAATAGATCTCATGTTAGCATCGCTTTCTGATAATACCAAAAAACAATACAGCGTCTCATACAAACTCTGGTGGCAGTTCTGTAAAACTAACAAAATTGATACTTTTGAAAGCACGGTAGCAAACGTCATCTCTTTTTTAACAACAGAGTTCAATAAAGGTGCCTCGTATGGATCTCTAAATTCCCACAGATCCGCACTCTCGTTACTATTGGGCAACAACATTGGTTCTGATGAATGCATCAAACGGTTGTTAAAAGGAGCCTATAAACTCAAACCTAGCAGGCCAAAATATACACACACCTGGGATCCACAATTAGTACTTAATCTCGTTTCCAAATGGTACCCGAACCGAAATTTAGACCTAAATCAATTGACCAAAAAACTAGTTATTTTACTGGCTCTATGTACGGCACAGCGAGTCCAAACTCTTTCCCTAATAAAACTAGAGAATATCAATATCTCGTCAAATGGAGTAAAAGTGCTGATAACAGACGCTATCAAGACTTCGGCTCCAGGAAGAGAACAACCTGTACTTTTCCTACCCTACTTCGTAGAAAATAAAAATATTTGTCCTGCTACCGTACTCACAGATTACATATTTATTACAGGACAGGACAGCGCTCCTTGATGGGCGAGTCCTATTACTGGGTGGAGCTCAGCACAGAACACTCAAGCTAACCACTCAAGGTCATTGGCAGTTAATAGCGCCGTAAGTGTATAATTTGTACCCGTGCGTAGACGGGGCGTGTAGCTATTAAAAAATATATGTGTCATATCGTTAATCAAATGGAATTCCTAAGTACATTGACATACCTCTTTAATTAAGACCTGACTTCAATTTAATGAGGTCAATTGTAGACTGGGGCTGCCATTACCTAAATTAATTTTAGCCTAGCCTCGGTCTCGACGCTAGTGAAATATTTGGAGGAAAAACAATGAGGTTTAGCTATCCGAGTACGTTATAATTTGTTTGGTATAGGTTTTATACTGTTGAGCTAAATAGAGGTTTATTATATTTACAAGGTTAGAATATGTCACACCAAATAAGGTGTTTTCTGTTTTTAGGGTTCCGTACCCGAAGGGTCCAAACGGAGCCCTATTGCTATCACTCATGTGTCCGTCTGTCTGTCCGTCGTCTGTCACAAAGTTTTGTTCCGAAGAATTTTTAAACTTCCCATTGACACAGGAACTTGAATCTTGGTATTTTTTTTTGTTTATTACGTATATTTTACTAGAAAATACCAAAATATTGATTTCCCTCTTACGAGCACATTTAGGGTTCCTTACCATAGGAACCCTAAATGTGCGAATTCCCCCCCCCCCCCCCTTATCTCCGAAACGAGTCTAAATTTTGAAAAAAAATGCCAAAAATGGCCGTTTGTAACACCACTTTTGCCTACTACTTTGAATACGAAACATTCTGAGACCTGTTTTAACAACGTAAAAATCCTTTATCCTCTTTGTAACAAACGGGACGTTGGATTCTTTAATATTTATTTTGTGTGCTATGCTACGATTTTTTATCCAATGAGGGCGCCACTTGGCCGTTAGTAGGGCCTTAATGGCTGACTCAAGTAATCGTAGTCCCAGTTAACATGGCCGCCGAATTCGAGGCCTCATCTGTTTACTGTGTAACATGGCAAAGGCGTGTGATCTTAGGAGAACCTATTAATTGTAGGCAATGACCTTACACAGGACTAGAACATGCTTTATTCTCTTTGATCGGATAAAGCTTCATCATCTTCTTGCCCTTATCTTAATTTAGTTTGGGTTGTGGCATTTTATCTTATCTTTTTTATCATTAATTAATGCAATAAAATACAGTACTATATACTAAAGACAATTATTTAAAAATAAATTCAATTACTGCATGTCGCTCAAAAAAAAATTGAACTCCTACAAAGTTCGTGACTGTCAAAGCTGTACTGTGACTTCACTTACCTCGATACGCCTTATTTAGATCTTATTTTTTGTTCTTAAACAACAATTTTAGTCAAACAGAAATTGCAATTTTAATATTGTAATAAAATTTTAATATTGTAATAAAATTTTAATATTGTAATAAAATTTTAATATTGTAATAAAATTTTAATATTGTAATAAAATTTTAATATTGTAATAAAATTTTAATATTGTAATAAAATTTTAACATTGTAATAAAATTTCGTGAACTTTTTTCGAATTAAGTGTTACTTTCACAGATATATATTTTTTTTCGTCACTATCGGCATTTTTGAGAACGATACGTTTTCAGTTTACGTTTAATGACATCAAAAACATGCAACATTTAATAATGAATTGTAAAATATGTGATGATGAATTAAAACATCAAACAAGTGCACCCCATTGTTTGTATGGTCCAAGACAATGTACTCGTATATTTAAAAAATAAAAAAGTTTTGAATTACTTGCTTATTCCCTATTAGCAATATGGTATTTGCACCTCTTGAGGGTCTCAGCAGCCACAGCGGCAGCGTCGATACAGCCCGCCGCCGTACATGGAACATGAGATAGTGGAAGGGAGTCGATACAGGTTATATCCCACACTAGAGCCCTACTAACTTAGTCATCATCATCATCAGTCTTTTAATGTCCACACCGCTGTCGCACAGGTCTCTTCTCTGTGAGAGGGTGTGGGCCGTAATCCACCACGCGGACCCAATGCCGGTTGGTGGATGTCACATGTATTCGAATTTTAGGTTCTAAGACATGTCGGTTTCCTCACTATGTTTTCCTTCACCGTTTTGAGAGCAGTGGTGATGAAATAATTTACACAGAGTAAAGTGTCTGCCTGGGTTTGAACTCACGACCTAAAAATTGTAAGTCTCGGCCGGTACCACTGGGCCACCACTGCTCTCACCTTAGTCGAATTATAAAGTGGTATTTCTTGTAGTCCTATCGTAAAAGTTTTTGTGTAAGTATCTACATACAGGATGTAAAAAGACACATCACATAACCATCAACTACGCATACTGTATCTATCAAAAATGCGCAAAAATTATTGCTGGGAAACGACTTTTATTTTTAGATATGAAAAAAAAACTATTTTTTAATTGCGCGCAATGTAACGCGAACCCAGGCAAGTGGAGTAAAGCCCTGCCCCTTCGCTCTAAGCCCCGTAGGTACTTGGTGGATACGTTTGATATTCATTGCGTTTTTTTACTGCAAAAACGTAATTTCGAAAAATCGAAAATGCAGGTAATGTTTGTCTGGAAAAAAGTTAAGTAATACACTTGGAATTCAGTTTCGTAAAAAGTAAAAAAAATATTGTGACTTTGATGAAATAAATTGCACAACGTAAAGCACCTACCGGGATTTGAGCCCACGACGTACAAGTTACAACTCGTGTCATCTGCAATACTTCTTTATTATAGATGGCCACAGGCGTTGTTTATTTTCAAAACCTATGTTACGTCAAGTAGTACAGTCGAAGTAAAAAGTTTAATAAAAGAAAACTGTTCACTTGAAAACGCCCATTCAAATTTTACAGCTTCATCTGCAGATGTTTTTATTACAGGTTCCCTCAAGAATTTCTATATCACAGTATCTGTGTAACTGAATGTCTCTCCACAAAATCTGAATGTTGAAGACACCTTTAATTTCCACGATTTACATACCACGGCTAGGAGTACTCGTAAAATGGATTGTAATACGACCTCAGAGCAATCGCGTTGCGGTCGCATTTACAGGTATACCTCGAATTTTGCGTTGTAAAACTCAGGTACTGAGGTTAACGTTAGGTCTTATTCCGTGCGTTTTAAGGCTCCAAATTGGTAATTGGACTTGTGAAGTCATGTTAGTACTAACAGATTTAGGTAATGGGTTAATTTATGAGTTGATTTTTGGTAATTAACTTCTTCTTGGAGTAGATTTTAGAGTGACGAAAACGTAAACAATAAAATAGTCTTGGCAGTACCAGATCTGGATGGTACAAGTAAAGGGATAAAATTTAAAATAAAAACCGGCCAAGTGCAAGTCAGACTCGCGTACGAATGGTTCCGTATCATTATCTATAAAAACGAGCAAAAAAAATCACGTTTGTTGCATGGGAGCCCCGTTAAATATTTATTTTATTCTGTTTTCTAGTATAGTATATTATAGCGGCAATAGAAATACATCATCTGTGAAAATTTCAACTGTCTAACTATCGCGGTTCATGAGATACAGCCTGGTGACAGACGGACAGACGGACGGACAGCGGAGTCTTGGTAATACGGTCCCGTTTTACCCTTTAGGTACGGAACCGTAAAAACTTACTAAGGGCCAGTCTCAAGGCAGCGTTAAAGACAGTTCAGCATCCATATAGAATAGATACAAAAGTTACATGACCATCACAGTAGGTCTTTACCTAAGTTATAAAAAAATCGGTTAGCATATTTTGGTTTAACTGATGTTTAATAAATTGAACAGAGAATTTCTATTAAGGTGTAGTTATACAACTTTTATTGGTTTTTAATTAAACATCACATCTTAACAACTAGTCTTATCTCTTTGAAAAAAATACATGTTACTTTAAATAATTGCCGTCGTAATTTGATATGTGAATATTTGAAATTATGTTTTTTTAACATAGTGTAATTAATTTGTAAAGTTATGTCTAACGCGGATAAAAAATTGAGAATCACGCTAAAAATACAAAACGTATTTTTATTAAACCTTCACCATTTTAAAGATCATTTAATTACTTATAATTTATTATCCGTGTTTTAGATTAATACTTGTTGTTTTATGTATAATAAATTAATAATGCGTGTTCGGACAGCGCTCCTTGATGGGCGAGTCCTATTACTGGGTGGACTACTCAAGGTCATTGGCAGCTAATAGCGCCATAACATAAAAATATAAATTAAGCACCTAGTGGCATTTATTCAGCTATCACAGGACAAAAAATTAACCTTTTCTGTCCACAGAAGCCTATTATCAACATTCAGTTAACAACATTACGGGCTGGTATCATAAAAATCCCGCCAAGAGCGAGTCGGACTTGCACGCAAAGGGTTTCGAACAAATCCTGGTTAATCCAGATTTTTTTTTAAACTTAATTCTTCTTATAAGTTTGCCTGTAATCTAAAAGTAAAGAACTTTTTTATTAATTTTCCGATTTTCAAGCCCAAAAGTTAGTCACAAACTGTACCGTGTTTAAAAACTTAAACACGGTACAGTTTGGAAAACTTTTTTTAATAATTTTCCGATTTTCAAGCCCAAAAGTGACCCTCATTTTCCTAATTCATTTATTTACGTTACACCTCCGTGTTTGGGTTACAGATATATTTATTTATTTCTTTATTAAAACTTCATGCAACACAAATTTACTAAGGTTTAAGCATTCTCTACCAGTCAACCAAGGGTGGTGGAGAGATGTAAATATTTAATTTAAAATACCTCCATATAAAAATAAATATATTTATATAATGTTAGAGTTATGGGTTTTGAGACGATAAATATATTTGAACGAAATTTTAGCTTAATTAGTCCAGTAGATTCGAAGCAAATGGACTGTGACAGACGGACAAACAGACAGACAACCAGACAGACAGCCACATGAGTGATCCTATAAGGGTTCCGTTTTTCATTCGGAATTCCGAGACCCTAAAAAGAACACTATCTAAAAAAAGAACACTTTTAAAATTTTCCCGAAGGCCAGGTACGTTAAGCCCGTTACACCGAACACATTCGGGTCCATCCGATGTTTTACGAGCGGCATAAACGACAGCTGTACTGTAAAAAGTTTATTCAAATTCACCTTTTTTATTGTTCTGTTATCTTTGTATAGGTATGGATATGTCGGCTACGTTATATGAAAAAGCGTGAAAAAATTGGTTGTTCTTTTTCGGCCTGGCTTATTTTTTTGTTGGCCTTTTGCCAATTTCTTTGTGGGTAGGTAGAGGGCGTTTGATGAAACCTCTGTGGTGTCCGTAGAGGTAAAGATATTTTTTTAAAATCTGTAATAAAAAAAAAACTCTCACTTCTATTATACGCGTATTTAAAGTGATATTCCTTTTCTTTTGGTTTTCAACTAAAAAAAAACAATTATTTCTAAATTATTAAAACAAAAATAAACGTATGGGGTATTTCGTTCCGCTTTTCTGAACTCGTTTCCCTAAGAAATAAACCCATAAGATAAGATATGACAACAGATATTATTGTAACCTTCCTAAGGCCCTGTAACCCCATAATACCGGGCAGCACACTCTTCCAATAAATACAGTACAGGACCCAAAAGTTTGACGTCATAAAAAATCCATTTAAAGTTATTTTGTTTGGATCCCTCTTTAACATAATGTGGGTAGAAAAAACTATTAAGGCGCAGATATACGACTTCTATTGATTTCACATTGAACATCACATTGAACATGACTATAACTATGTTTCAGATAAATTTGCAATAAAGTACATTGACCTTTCCCTAATAACTCTTCGTAGGTACCTGAACAATTAAATATAAATCGTGTTTCATTATTATTTAGTCTTATTTTTTTGAAAAAAAATATTATCTAGACCATTTTCTTTATGTCTAACGCGGATAAAAAATTGAGAATCACGCAAACACCATTAAGCGTATTTTTATGAAACTTTCACCATTTTAAAGATAACTTAATTATATATCTTTTAGTAGGTATACGTGTTTTAGTATAATACCCGTTTTTTTTCTTTTCTTTGTTTTTGTGGGGTGGGAAATCATCCAATGACATCTCCTGCTCTAGGGTGGTGCGTAGTATAATACCCGTTGTGTTAAGTATAATAATGGGTTTAAACATATAAACATTAGGATGTAACTTAATGCTATAAGAAGGTCATCATTTTTGTATTTATCTGTGGAGACTTGTAATTAGCAATTTAGATATATATTATTGTTATTATAATGTTATTAGTCTGTAACCTTTCCTAAAATGTGAAAAATAAAAATAAATAAAATAAATTAATAATGCGTTTAATTTGGGACAGCGCTCCTTGATGGGCGAGCCCTATTACGGACGTACGCCGCGTTGCGTGAGCTCAGCACAGAACACGCAAGCCAACCACTCAAGGTCGTTGGCATATAACAGCGTCTTAAATGTTGTTGTGATAACGCTATAGCCTCATTATCAAATCACTGCATATTATAAAACAAAGAACAAACGACAAAACGGCTTCACGGATCTAGACGGAGTTTGGCACAGAGATATACTATAGTCTGGAATAGCATATTCGCTAGAATTTCTAATGGCGAAAGTATTAATCCAACGCGTGCGTAGCCACTGGCAGAAACTAATGGTTATATAATGCTAAATAGTTGTGGAGATGAAGAATGAATCTTAGATGGGAATTGGATAAGGGCTAATTATTCTAGGGTTAACTTTCAGTCTGACTAGACTAGATCGTTGCCATTTTCAGGCCGTAACAGCTGTGCCTGAATATCAATTAGCGTTTTATTACGGACTGTTTGCCATCTGACGTTAGTAGGTATACCTACCAACTTCTGAAGTAGCTATCTACTGAACAATATATTTTACCGCCCATTTTTGATATAGAAAGAAGAAAGAAAGAAAGAATATTTATTTGTACCTCACAATAAGAACATGTCAACATACAAAAAATAAAATAATAAACTGTGCGAGGCCGAAACGGCTCCTAACTCAGCGTTATGCTGCGATATTTATGCAATAAAGGCATAAATAACGCAGCGCTGGTATTCTGTTAGGGCCCTTTGCCACAGACATACTCACGGGACACGGTATAAAATTACTAAAACAAAAGAAAAAAAACAAAAGGCGTGCATTTTTACAGACATGCAAAAAGCAAAATAATAAAAAATTAATATCAGATAAATCTACTTAATCTATGATGGCACAATGGCAAAGAGTATATAATTTCTTCAATGGTGCACTTGTGCAACGCGCAACTAAACGTTTTATGTTCATACTATGGTTTGCTATGGTCATCTGTGCTATGGTCGATCGGCTGTTAAAAAACCAAAAATTGAAAGTGTCATTAAAATAAATAATTTGTGTGCATATCTGTACGAGTGTGTATTATTATTATTCCATTTATTTAATTGTTTAAACATATGATTTATATTTTTAAATATTAACATATAAAAACATTTTAAAGATACTTATAAAAATACTAGGCCACCGGTACCGGGTATAGCGGCCAAGCACAACTGGTCAGGGCTCCTGAGAAAGGAATTAGGAATTTCTTGATTAAGCCCTTGATCCAACTGCATAACGAGAGACTCCTCAGATGTTGGTCGAGGTTTTTGGATATAAAGCCATTGGTTATTACGACTATTGGCACAATGGCTGTTAGAAGGTGGCTCCCACATGTCGTCCACCTCGCAAGACAGATCCAGATGATCTTATCTTTCTCAGCTTTAACGAGGTTCTCGTCATGAGGAACCGCTATATTAACAATCACTGTGCGAAGCTCTAGTCGGTTTATCACCATTTTTTTTTATATTGTATTATCTCGCCTTTAACCACTATCTTATCTGATGGTAAGCGATGATGTAAGCGACGATGGAGTACGCTTCACTAAAAGTAAACTATACACTCTGGAAATAAATACCCCCAGTTTATAGGTGTCATGAAACACAGTCTCTGGCAGGCAATTCCACTCCTTAGCTGTACACACAATACCCGGGCCTGCGGACGGCGAGTAATGGGTAGGTCGCAGACCAGCACCAGGACCTACAGTTGCTCAAAGAGTTGTTAGCAATAATGACGGGGCCCGTCATGGCCGATGCCAGCCCAGGGGTTGGGAAAATTCCAAACAGAGTTATCGCGCCCCTGGGCACTCAGCGCAGGGAAGGAACAGGGGTGGGTTTTAGTCAGTAAGAGTCTGACACGCCCTCCCACTCCGCCCTAGAGCGGGAGATGTCTTTCCACACACAATGAAAGTGTTATCAAAATGTTTTGTGCTTATTAGTGAGATGTTCACTATTTGTTTCTCATCAGAGGTAATGAAAACCTCAAAAAGTCAATGTACAAATCATACAATTTGAAACACAAACGCAAACGTGTCATTTGCTAGTTAAATAATATTATACCCAGGATAACACATAATTTAATTCCAGGAACAGTTACTTGTTAACAAGGGAATCGTCCCTTATTAGTGAGTTATCTGTAAGCTTTGCTGTGAAAGGACTACGGTATACGAAGTTACTAACATTATTATGGGTGTAATAAATTATTTAATCTTTACCGAGGAACCAAGTAGCAGGATTTTACGGAATAGCTTCGCTACACAGAGTTGGTAGGTAGGTACCACGTTTTTACGAGTATTACCCAGACTTGGTATTTCAGACCCTTACTGATTAAAACCCACCCCTGTACCTTCCCTGCCTGGGCCCTGTCAGTGGTGGCTGACAACATCTCTTTGAGGCGCGCGTGGAAAACTACGCGCCGTCGACTCACGGGCCTGGTGCTGATCGGACGGCAAGCTACCTACTGCTCGGCGTCCGCAGGCCCGTGTCTACGGTGGCCGGAGATCGTCTCGCGATATCCTACGCCCAGCACCTCTCCTGCGGTGGTAGCGGTCGGGGCCGTGAGGGCCACTCCGTTGAGCTTCCCTCACGCGTCCCGCCTCCGCCTTCGCGAGCATTACTGCTTCGCAGAAGGCGGAGACTGCCTCCCATTTCCTCTCGCTCCGTACCATGGCCTGAACCAGGGCCGGGCGCGAGAGGTCGCCGCCACCTACCGCATCCACGAGGACGCGGCGGTGCCCCACCCAAGCGGGGCAGACCTCCACCGCATGCTCCACCGTGTCCTCTGGGTGATCCGGGTAACACCTGGAGAGTTGGTACCTAGTTCTTCATTGTACCACTATGTTTTCATCATCATGAGCATCATCATCATCATCTTATATCAGCCTGTTTCCATAGTATTCTCTCCATCTTTACTAGTGTTGCCCAAATGCAAGACCAAGACGAGACTTAGGCCAGTCTTGGTCTTGGTCTTGCGTCAATACACCTGGTCTTGGTCTTGGTCTTGGTATTGCGCTCTCAGTCTTGGTCTTGGTCATGGTCTTGCAGCAAGAGTCTTGCAAGTCTTGCAAGTCTTGCAAATACCTATTAGCCTATTGCTATTTATTGAACTCGTTAGTTTAGATTTTAGATTATGATTCGCGCTGTAAGACGTATGTAGTTACAGAATTATAATCATCAAAATCATCAATACAACCCTCCAAGTTCATAAAGGTCGAGGAATTATTTAAAAAAAAATGACTTTTTCAACGTCAAACTCATTCCTCGACCTTTAAATATCAATTTTCAATCTTGCTGCTCACATTTTAGTACCTAGGTATATCACTCACTATCTATCATTTACCGATATTAACAATGATTATTTCGAAATCAAAATATTCGCAATTCAATAGATGCAATACCTACTTAGTTATTAATTATCATCTCGCCCGACAGCTTTAAACGCTGTAGTGTTCGAATTCGAGCCAGTGTGTGAATGTATTCATACAAGAAACTCAGAGCATTCAATTTATACCTACTTACTGCTGAGACATCTTCAAGGTCATTTAAGTTTATCCTCCTGTACCAACCCTACCAAAATTGGTAACAATTTTGTGTGCCTCTGTCCGTACTCTTTTTTGGCGAATGCGGCGCTCAAACAGTGTCAAATGCTGTGATACACTTGTTGCAAACCGCGGCGTCTTTGTCGGTAAATTATCAAATAAGTAGGTATATAATACACCGACCAACCAACAGTTTATTCGCAGAACGTCACATTTTCCCAATCAACCTTGAACCTTAATTCTTTAGCGATGAAGTTGAAAATCTGTTAAAGAAATTTGACAGATTGTAGTAGCTTGATGTGCTGGCGTCTGTACCATAACATTGGCTGCCGTAGACACTGTTACTAGACCTACTCGACTCGCTGTTAGTTTTAAATTTTGCTGAATAGAAGAATAATATAAACTTTGAAACATAAGTAGGTAGGTACCTACATAATGTTTATATAATTTTGTTGGCTATAATTTTAAGCACATACCAACCTACGAGTACTGACGTTAGATCTGCACATTAGACATAAACAAGCATAATATATTATTATAGGTAAATACCTACAGGGTATGAACTTTGCTAGAAAGTTATTCTAGGTACATTTTATCACATGGGATGATGGGAACAGATTTGTGAGTATTAACACGCTACCTACTTAATAAATAGTTGAAACATAATAAGTACTTACCTACCTAATCAATACAACCTTTTAGGGTTCTTTCAGACGAGCGGCACGTTGCCAACTGCAGATACAACTGCAGCCCTTAGTTTAATGTTATGACGATACCTACGGTTTTGATTCTGGGGAACGTCTCTCAAAATCGGGGTTGAAACCAAATACCTACTTAATAACGCCCAAATCTCAGTTTGTCTTAATTGCAAGACGCAAGAGTCTTGCAGGCTTAAGTCTTGTCTTGCTCAAGTCTTGCAGGGTTCAGTCTTGGTCTTGGTCTTGCTACAATAAGGCGGTCTTGGTCTTGGTCTTGGTCTTGCGAAAATGCAAGAACAAGACCAAAACTGCAAGACCAAGACCGATTTTGGGCAACACTAATCTTTACCATAGAGCCTAAACACAGGGACAATCTATTAGTCACAAGTGCTATATAAGAACTACACAATTAATCTAGGACAGGGCCACCTAAGGAGAAGAGCAAGCTGTGGGAAGAGAAGTACCCATCACTATATGACTTCGTTAAACCCAAGGAAGTCCTACCTCTCAGTCTTGATTTGCAGTGGCCTATTTGGAAAGCACTGAATCGACTTACCTAAGTTGGCTGATGCAAATATAATTTGGCGAAGTGGGGGGTTATTGATCTCTCTAACACCCAGTGCTTTTGGTCTTTGGGAAACCATAAAATGACTTCTCTCGCTCTGGGTGCAGCAGGAGTGCGTGTCAGACTCTTACTGGATAAAACCCACCCTTGTTCCATCAGTTGCCTGTGCCACGGGCCGCGGTAACTCTATATCAAATTTATCCACGACGTGCGGGGATCCCGTTCAGACTATGTCCCATTTGCTGGAGTTCCCCGAATATCCGTTTACCCTACCTAACCTACCCTAAATATCCAGAGCCTTTAGAAAATTACTTTTCTGTAAACGTTAACGCTAACGCTTCGTGCAAAATGTATGGCAAAGACATTACTGGGCGTGAGTCACGTGACAGTTCTCTGTCTAACGCTTCGTGCAAAGTGTCGTAGCCATACATTTTGCACGAAGCGTTAGCGTTAACGTTAACAGAAATGTATTTTGGCTAAGAGGGCTGAGCAACGTCTCCAACGAAACAATAAGCGCCACCTACTGGAACCAAAAAACACAATAAAAATTGAAAAATAACTTTAATAATAATTCAATTATTTATTCGAGTAACACAACTCCTAACATTAGTAACATTTTGACTTATATCTATGTTAGTAAACTAAATTATTTACAAATAATGAAATTAACCTCATACAAACATGGCACATCGTTACTATGCAGCAAGTTCAGCAGAAATTTTGCAGCTCCGAAAGGCCCTACTACCGGCCAAGTGGCGCCCTCATTAAACAAAATATCGTAGCATAGCATAGAAAATAAATATTAAGGGTCTACTACCGGCCAAGTGGCACCCTCATTGAATAAAAAATCGTGGCATAGCATAGAAAATACATATTAAAGAATCCAACGTTGTGTTTGTTACAAAGAGGATAAAGTATGTTTACGTTGTTAAAACAGGTTTCAGAATGTTTCGTATCCAAAGAAGTAGGCAAAAGTGTCACAAACGGCCGTTTTTGGTACTTTTGCCTACTACTTTGGATACTTCATCCTCTTTGTAACAAACGTGACGTTGGATTCTTTAATATTTATTTTCTATGCTATGCTACGATTTTTTATTCAATGAGGGCGCCACTTGGCCGTTAGTACGGCCTTAAAGAATCCAACGTCACGTTTAACATAGAATAATATACAAACATACATACAGTTGAACATAGAACCTCTTCCTTTTTTCGAAGTCAGTTAATAATGCACCGCCGATCCAAAAAGAAGAAGAATCAGTGATAATAATTGGCAAAAGCCCAAAAAGTATGCGGTTGACAAGTGCTACAGAAATTTAACTTGGCTGACATTTGAAATTCTTGCATTTTTTTGTAATTTTTTTTTTACTGTATTTTTAACGATTTGATATTAATTTGCATTCTGTATTAATTTATTTTGTATTTAATATTATAATAATTATCTTTAATTTTCTGTAAATTAACTAATAATTATTATTATGATTTGCATGCCCATGTGACGGTAGAACATGGAGGACTCTATTATTAAAACATCTATGTAATAATTACCCATGTTTGCAAACCAATAAATGTGATTAAATCAAATCAAATGAGAGATGTCACGTGATGAATCCCAAACATAGTAGACTTCTGACCGACTGTTATCACTGATTGGAGGTCACTTTATCCAGAACCCCAGGTCAACAACCCACTCCACCTTTTAAGGCCGTACTATCGGCCAAGTGGCGCCCTCATTGAATAAAAAATCGTAGCATAGCATAGAAAATAAATATTAAAGAATACAACATCACATTTGTTACAAAAAGGAAAAAGTATTTCTACGTTGTTAAAACAGGTCTCAGAATGTTTCGCATCCAAAGTAGTAGGCAAAAGTGTCAGAAACGGCCGGTTTTGGTACTTTTTCCTACTACTTTGGATACCGCCATTAACTACAACAGAAAGAAGATACGCCACTTGGCCGGTAGTAGACCCTTAAGAAGCATACTTATACCAACGCCATGTCTTCGTCACTTACAGTGGACGAAAAGAAACATTGGCAAGATAATTGATTAAACGTAAGTCTTTGAAGAGTCTATCTATCTATGCTAAACAATGCCACACTATAAAGAAAAACAATCATCTCAGAAAAAAAAAGAAACTACGCAAACATTATGAATCTAAAAAAAAGCCGGCTTAATGTGAGCCTGACTCACACACGAAGGATTCGGTCCCATAACACGTAAAATCATGTTTCATGTCATCATCTGCCTGCCCTTATCCTATGTTACTTGGGGTCGGCGCAACACGTTTTTTTCTTCCATTCTGTCCTGTCAGCCGTCACGCTATCACTAACTCCCTTTTCTTTCATATCACTCCTCACAGAACCCATCCATTCTTTCTTCGGCTTCCCTCTCCCTCTCCATCCATCCACATTTATATTCATAACTCTTTTACTTACATGTGTTTCATCCCTCCTCTTTACATGACCATACCAAGATAAGCGGTTCCCTTTCAACTTTTCTGTGACTGGCGCCACTTTTAAACTACCTCTAATGTTGAGTACATTAGAGGTAGTTTAAAAGTGGGTTTACAAGTTTCTCACTTTATCCATTCTCGTTACTCCACACATCCATCTCAACATTCTCATCTCCGCCACATGCAATCTTTTTTCATCCGTCTTTTTCACAGCCCAACATTCTAACCTATACAGTACAACACATGTTTGTTGTATAACATTTAAATAATTTTTTTTATTTGTTGTTAGAGCGGTAAAAGAAATACACAATCTGTGAATATTTCAACTATCTATCTACATATTACCGTTCATGTAATACAATCCGCTAACAGACACACTGTCGGACAGCGGAGGCTTAGTATTAGGATATAGTTGGTTGCGTATCGGGTGCGGAACCCTAAAAACACCATTTTGAAACCTTCCGGTAAGGGTGCCTTCCTGCAAAAGTAATTTGCCAAAAAACCTCCCTTACAAATCCCTAATGTGCTCCGAACAAATTACAGAATGCTTTCATGAGTGACATACATCAAGACATTACTCTCATCACTCTTGAAATTCTCAACGATCGCAGCTTTTAAGCAAATTATATGAGGCGTCGACAGCCAACGTTTTAGTTTAGTGGCCCAGAAAATGTAAAAGACATTTTGTTTTTGTTAACTCTGTTCGTTCACATCGCTGTCAATGTGGTCTATTTCTTTTATTTTTTTTTATTGTTTATAGGCACGCGTTTGAATAGAATAGAATAGAATAGAATAGCATAGAATAGGTCTTTATTTGCTTGGAATGTAGGCACATAAAAATAAGTTGTTAAATTAAATAATAGAATCCATGTACATTCTGCCTTAATATAGCATGCAAATGTAATAAAAAGTAGTATAATAAAAGTATTACAAAAAATTATCATCTAAGAAATCCTGCACAGAATAATAACATTTATCTACTAGTAATTTTGTGAAACTTTTTTTTAATTTTTGCAACGGTAAGGTTTTAATTTCGTCAGGTATTTTATTAAAGATTACAGGGGCCATACGAATCACATTTCTTTTCAATAAGCCAGTTTGAAATACGCCCGTGCATAATAGATTCTGGTATTGTGATCTCAAAGGTGTACTTCGTTTTCTAGTTTCCATTAAAGTTGCAAATAGACTTCGTTTGATCACTATCTTACCTAATGGTAAGCGATGATGTGGTCGAAGATGGAGCACGCTTGCTTAGAAGTAACCTATTCACTCTTGACTTAAAAATAACCAGGTTGTAGCTATCAGGAAACACAGACTCCGGCAGGGTATTCCACTCCCTAGCTGTACGCACAATGAATGTGTTCTCAAAACGTTTTGTGCGTGTGGGTGGGATTTTCACCATGTACCGGTGGCACATCGCCGTACGTCTTGTGGTCTGATGGAACGGGCTTGACGGAATCAATAGTGCAATTGTCTATTTGTGATGTACCAGTTTTTTTTAAAAGGTAATGTGTTTTACTTTAAAACTCAACTAGATACCGGCAAGGATAAATCCTGATAAGAGACTGATGAGCTATGATAAGTCATAATTATATTAGACTCTCTGCTTAAGGCCCTACTACCGGCCAAGTGGGTGCCACTTGATAAAACATCGTAGCATAGCATAGAAAATAAATATTAAAGAATCCTAAGCCACGTTTGTAACAAAGAGGATGAAGTATTTTTACGTTGTTAGAACCAGACTCAAAATGTTTCGTATCCGAAGTAGTAAGCAAAAGTGTCAAAACGGCCGTTTTTGGTAGTAGGATTCATTAATATTTATTTTCTATGCTATGCTACGATTTTTTATTAAATAAGGGCGCCACTTGGCAGGTAGTAGACCCTTAAAAAAGATGTCTACCACTGGACGTAAGATTTTCCCTAGCATCGTCGACAACTGTCTTCACCAAGTCGGCGGCCTTCCTTTTTACCGGACTGCCTGACTGGTAATGTTTTTTGAGAGTTTGTATGATGTAGGTAGGTACATACATTGTTCGGTGTAAAGCCACCGAACATTTCACGTGTTATGACTAGAGGTCGGAATCAGGTAGAGTTATGTATGTACTTACACTGATTTCATACAGCGAAATAATAAAGTGGAAGTGCCTCAAATCCCGTGATTAATTTTATAGAGCAGAAAAATCCCTTGATTTATTAAATAGAAAAGCTATTTACTTTAACACAATTTAAGCCACTGCACACGTGACGTTGCCAAATTTGCATCAACGACATTGGATGTCCTAAGTTGAAAAATTCTCATGCGCACACGCGCGATGTTGCCACATTTGTAGTTCACACAACATAGCTTGTGAGACGAAAAGAAATCAATAGAGGTTTTTCATCATCACCATCATCAGCCTTTTAATGTCTCCACTGCTGAGGCACAGGCCTCCTCTCTGTGAGAGGGTGGAGGTTTTTATTATTATTTACTTGTAATATTGTTGGCCACACGGGATTGTCCATTAGAAACCGGGAAGATCCATATTAATATCAACATTTCGATGCAAGTACATAAATAACTCTACCTAATTCTGACCTCTGGTTATGACGCACGCGCCTTTAAGGCGATGTACTGTCCTAACATCAAATTTTAATATTGCTTTACACAGACACATCACGACCGGATGCAATTATAACATTCCAAATATTTTAAGTTTAACATTTAACATTAGCATTTCATACATTTTAAAAGAACATTCGATTTGGTATATCTTCACTTTAAGAACGTCTTGGTAACAGTTAAGAGGATACAGGGGCTGCGATTCTCCATACAATTGTATTCCCCTTTTTTTTCCTGAATAATGCCTCTAGAGCAATAATTTTTTTTCATAAGTCAAGTTCTGGTGTAGACATGTCCCTGTCATTTCCTTTTTTTCAGTAACTAATAAGTCAAGAAAATATGACCCTCCAAAAATGACAAAATTGGCCCATTTTTACCGCCGTTATTAGAGGACAACCAGACAAATGAGAAAAGTTTTAAACATATAATAGAAACCTAGATATAGTCTTTCTTAAATTTTTTGTGCTATACATAATTGTTTCAGCTCAGTTTTCGAAGAGAAAAAAGGAGAATACGAAACGTCGAGCCCGTCAAAAATTTTGTGATAAATTCGGTCTGAGCTGCGCTCTGTCCCTATCGCACTCCACGGGGGCAGGCATGAGGCAGCAGGACAGCAATAGTTTCTTCAAATACCTATTTTTCAAATTCCTCGCAGGCCCTGTTCCCTCATAAATAGAGATTTAGTTTATCTCGCAACGTAGACTTTTATCTAACAAACTTTCCAACACTCGAAGTCGCTAGCGCCGCACAAAAAACGAACATATTTTTAATATTAGCTAAGACTAGTTATGAGTACGATATTGGACCGGGACTGCTGGTGTTAGGTTAGGTTAGTTCACTAGCGCGTTAGGCCCCTGCGTCGCCACCAACAATAGGTTTTTAATTGTGCCTGCTAATGAGGGACTTGACGCGCTAGTAGTGCTAGTTGCTGTGACACTAAGCTTAAGCTTAACTATTTCTTTGCAATTAATCCTCTCAATTACTTCTAATGTCTAATTACTAATTAATTTTGGAAGTCGGTGTTTCTGGTTTTGTTTCGTCGTTTGTTTTGACACTGACTTCCAAAATAAAAGTTATATTGCACTTATTTTGGAAGTCGGTTCTATTTTTTTGTATAAAATTTTTTATTTTTCACTTTTTACTTGTGGTTCCCCATCACTACATAGACATAAGATCGCAGTAATCGCAGTTGATTTGCTGTAATTTTTTTTTTTACAATTCCGTTGTCTGTCTCCGAAACTCATAATCAGATCTATATGAAATTTAAATGGGACTCAATCGAACAAAAAAATAATAATTAATCCGTCTATATGTTTAAGACGGAGTCATGCCCGAACATAAATAAAAAAAAAACAATATATATAAACATCCAAATTGATAACCTTCTTTTTGAAGTCTTGTTAGGCTTGTTAACTTGGCTTGTTACAAGGGTTCCGCTTTTCTTTTCTGAGGTGCGGACCCTAATAATTTTAATCTTCTGTTGTTTAAAAACAAAACTTAAAACACGTTTTATTTTCTATTTTTCTTATTTTACTCAGCAAACTTACATTTGTGGACCCATATCATGAAAATGCTAAAAAAATAACTAGTTCGCCTTCTTTGGTAGTCCGCCATATTCCGCAATATCTAATTTAGAATGTCGTCACTTATTTTTTTTTTTTTTTTTTGTGTAAGAAATCATCCAATGACTTCTCCCGCTCTGGGTGGAGCGGCAGGGCGTGTCAGACGTCTCTTACTGACTAAAACCCACCCCTGTTCCTTCTCTGCCTGAGTGCCCAGGGGTGCGGCAACTCATTTTCAGAATTTATCCGCTACCCCAACCACGTCACTTAGCTAACCATGCACTGTCATCAGTCCTTGATAAGTAGTTCAATTTAATCCGACGTTTCGAAGTGGGTGAAAATCACTTTCAAAGATTTCGTTATATAGATGTCCATCATCATCATCTGCCCGCGCCTTTTCCCAACTATCTTGGGGTCGGCTTCCAGTCTAACCGAATGCAGCTGAATACCAGTGTTTTACATGGAGCGACTGCCTATCTGAACTCCACAACCCAGTTACTGGGCAATATGATAACCCTTGGTAAGACTGGTTGTCAGACTTTCGGGCTTCTGACGACCCTTAACGACTGTCAAAGATCCACATTTGACAGCCGGGACCAACAGCTTAACGTGCTTTCCGAGGCACGGAGGAGTCTCGGTATGTAAAGATGGTCACCTATCCACGGACCAACCCCGGCAAGCGTAGCTTAACCTGATGGATCGACCCGTGCGGCTGTTATTACTTTAGCCACGAGTTCCTCATACATACTACAAGCTGATAAAAGCATAGTAAAAAGATCCACATTATTATGTGTGTACCTTTATCAATACCCAATCACTCAGGAAAGTTTACCCGCGGATTGCGATGTGTGCACACTCGACACCCGACCAATTGTTTGTTGATCAACCGTTTTGTTGATTGATTCACAGTTAATCGGATAATTGGCAGGCTCCATTACATAATATTGGGACACAAATTGTCAGTATCGTTTTATTTATTTATTTAACAATTTATGTACGCATAGAGACAAGTTTATTAATAAAGAACATAATAAACATGACTAAAAAGGTACTGCTTATTTCAAAAGAAATTTCTACCAACAGACCTGCGAAAGGCTAGGTGAAAAGAAATGTAGACAACAGTGTGTAAAAAACAGAGGAGCTTGTGGCTTAAGTCATAACACCCGCACGGGTCGATCCATCAGGTTAAGCTGCGCTTGCTGGGGTTGGTCCATGAATGGGTGACCATCTTTACATACCGAGACTCCTCCATGCCTCGGAAAGCACGTTAATCGTTTGGTCCCGGCTGTCAATCGTCGTTACGGGTTTTCAGAAGCCCGAAAGTCTGACAACCAGTCTTACCAAGGGTTATCATATTGCCCAGTAACTGGGTTGTGGAGTTCAGATAGGCAGTCGCTCCATGTAAAACACTGGTATTCAGCTGCATTCGGTTAGACTGGAAGCCGACCCCAAGATAGTTGGGAAAAGGCGCGGGCAGATGATGATGATGTACATCTATATAACGAAATCTTTGAAAGTGATTTTCACCCACTTCGAAACGTCGGATTAAATTGAACTACTTATCAAGGACTGATGACAGTGCATGGTTAGCTAAGTGACGTGGTTGGGGTAGCGGATAAATTCTGAAAATGAGTTGCCGCACCCCTGGGCACTCAGGCAGAGAAGGAACAGGGGTGGGTTTTAGTCAGTAAGAGACGTCTGACACGCCCTGCCGCTCCACCCAGAGCGGGAGAAGTCATTGGATGATTTCTTATGAAAAACAGGTAAAAATGAAAAGATTTCGCCGGCCGTTGGAGTATTGTCAACTTATGAAAATTGGCCATATTTAGTGGTAAATTTCGCATATTTTATAAAAAAAAAAAAATTATTACTTTTGGTTTTTATGAGTTACATTTTTTACAACTTTTTCTAGAACGTATGGTAAACCAGGAATACGCCTTTATTGGATCGGACAGGGTTTTTGTTACATGCAGTAGAGGGTGTAACGAAAACGCATAATCATATTTTAAATGATACTTCTGCCCATACAAATAAACAACTTTCTTCAAAAAAGTAGATAATAATAAATTCCGAAAAAAAAATTGAACGTCTCATACTAATTTTGATCAGCTGATGATAACTCTGTACGGAAAAACTAATTTTATATTTTTGGGAATTTAGTATGACTTTCTGAAGAAATGCATTTTAGTTACACACTGTACTACATAGACAAAGTGATGGAGCACGGTTACCTAGAGGTAAGCGTGCTCCATCTTTGACCACATCATCGCTTACCATCAGGTGAGATAGTGGTCGAACGCGAGACTATAAATGATAAAAAATAGGAAAACTGCGAGTTGGGCTCGTGCACGAATGGTTCCGTACCATTATCTATATTACGTGATTTTTTTGCCCATAAATATTTATTTTTTTCTGTTTTTTAGTATTTGTTGTTTTAGCCGCAACAGAAATACATCATCTGTAAAAATTTCAACTGTCTAACTATTACGGTTAATGAGTTAATGAGATACAGCCTGGTGACAGACGGACAGACAAACATACAGACTGGCAGCGGAGTCTTAGTAATAGGGTCCCGTTTTTCCCTCTGGGTACGAAACCCTAAAAAACTGTCAGTCGTAGGACTGCACGTCAGAAGTTGAAAACTTCTTAGCTTCACGCGACGACGACGGCGCGACTCCGATGGTCACGTGAGTTCAGTACTTTTTCCCCATCCCAAAAGTGCCCAACTTGCATAATGAAGTTTTCACTTAAGGCGTATATAGCCACGAAGTGGCGCCCTCATTGAATAAAAATTCGTATCTTAACATAGAAAATATAGATTAAGGAATCCTATGTTGCGTTTGTTACAAATTGGATAAGGTATTTTTACGTTGTTAAAAGAGGACTCAAAGTTTTTCGTATCCAAAGTAGTAAGCAAAAGTGTCAAAAAGGCCGTTTTTGGTACTTTTCACTCTATCACTTACGGGGAGGTAGGCCCTTAAAAAAAATGCACTAATCAACCTAATCCAATCGTGTTTTAAAAATGAATCATGAAAATGTTGACCATAATGCTCAATTTCCATTAATTCCAATCACCGTGTATTGTGGCCGTTATTTCTACCTACCTTTTTAATTAACCGACGAAAAAAAGGAGGAGGCGGAGCAATTCGACCGTATATATATATATTTTTTTTTTTTTTTTTTTTTTGTGTATGTTCAGCCCTCACTCCGTCATTTATGAACCGATTTTGATTATTCTTTTTTTATTAGATAGGGTATACCTCAAGGGTGGTCCCATGTCAAGGAAGTCAGGCTCTGATAGTGGAAACCTGATAAAATTGAGAGAAAACCTCGAAAATTGTGGGCACGTTTAGCGTTTCTGTCTGTATGTTCGGCCCTCACTCCGTTATTTATGAACCGATTTTGATTATTCTTTTTTTGTTAGATAGGGTATATCTCAAGGGTGGTCCCATATCAAGGAAGTCAGGATGTGACACTGGAATCCTGATAAAATTGAGAGAAAACCTCGAAAATTGGAAAATTGTGGATACGTTTAGCGTTTCTATATGTATGTTCGGCCCTCACTCCGTTATTTATGAACCGATTTTGATGATTCTACTTTTCTTAGATAGGGTATACCTCAAGGGTGGTCCCATGTCAAGGACATCAGGATCTGATCATGGCATCCTGAAAAAATTGAGAGAGAACCTCAAAAATTGGGCACGAATATTGTTTCTGTTTACTTTTCATAACTTAATCAGGTATCTGCCGCGACACCTCGCGGCTCGGCGGACAGAGCTCCGACAGGATCTCATGGTGACATGGAGAGAGCGACTGTCGCAACCCAGCGCTGGGCACGCCACCATCGCGGTGGTAGTGCCCCTCTTTGAGGAGTGGCTGGAGAGGCGCCATGGCACCCTCACCTTCCGCCTGACGCAGGGCCTCACCGGACATGGCTGTTTCGGGAGGTACCTGTGTCGGATCAAGGCGGAGGTGACCCCTAGGTGTTTCCACTGCGAGGATCGCCAGAGGACACGGTGGAGCATACGGTGGAGGTTTGCCCCGCTTGGGCAGAACACCGCCGTGTCCTTGTGAATGCGATAGGCGGCAGCGACCTCTCGCGCCGTGCCCTGGTTCAGGCCATGGTACGGAGCGAGAGGGAATGGGAAGCCGTCTCCTCCTTCTGCGAAGCAGTAATGCTCGCGAAGAGGGAGGCGGCATACGTTAGGGAGACTCAACAACAGCCGAGTCGCCCTAGCGCCCTCAGCCGCAGCCGCCGCAGGAGACGCCAGGGGCCGCGAGAAGATCTCCGGCCACCATAGACCCGGGCCTGTGGATGGCGAGTAGTGGGTAACTCGCCGCCCGATAATCACCAGGCCCGAAAGTCGACGGCGCGTAGTGTTCCACGCGCGCCTCAAAGAGTTGTCACCAAAGGACGGGGCCTGCCACGGCCAATGCCTGCTCGGGGGTTGAGGATAAATTTGAAAGAGTTACCTCGCCCCTGGGCACGTAGGGCAGGGAGGAACAGGGGTGGGTTTTAGTTAGTAAGAGTCTGACACGCCCTTCCGCTCCACCCTAGAGCGGAAGAAGTCATAAGATGATTTCCCACCCCCCAAAAAAAAAAAAAAAAACAGGTATTTGCATTTAGGAATCATCACATCCTGAAACTGAGCTGATGATGGAAACCATACCAGTCCTACGCAATATAAGTTAGATATAAAACTGGTTTTAGTGACAAATACCACATAATATGCTTTGAAGAAAAGACGTCTTTACAATATTGGAGGTAACCTCAACTGGTCAATATCCTAGAAACTTCATGGAAGAATGGTTACATCGTCAGCTCAGTGGCAAGAGGAATTATGGAGGATTAGAAATTAGCCTCAGAGTGTTAAAAGATGATGCGAGCCACAAAAAATCATAAAATAAAAAACTTTTTAACAAAAAAATTAACCGACGAAAAAGAACTAAAAAGCAAAAAATAAATAAACCTTTTAGAGTCTTGAGTAATGAGCATATTTACCAAAATAAAAAATATCAAATTTTATATAAACTAATTTTGAGTCGGCGCCAATTATTAAAATGATTAATTACCTACTTACAGCCTTCTTCATTTGTAAGTACTTATAAAATTTAGATATTTAATAATCAGATTGTTGTTTGGCGCCGACTCAAAATTAGTTTATATAAAATTTGATATTTTTTATTTAGGTAAATATGCTCATTACTCAAGACTCTAAAAGGTTTATTTATTTTTTGCTTTTTAGTTCTTTTTCGTCGGTTAATTTTTTTGTTAAAAAGTTTTTAACTTTTTTTTTTCTTTCCTTTTTTTTGTTAAACTTGTTACTAACATATAAATATAAGATCTACTAACACTATCGATAAGGGTTAAGACTTAAGTTAGCAAAATATATTGTTGTGTATGTCGTTCATTTGTGGCAAATAAATTCTTTTTCTTTCTTTCTTTATTAATACAGCCTCTTTTAACGTCTAAAACAACTTGACCGATAATCAAAATAAACAAATTCAGTAAAACGCTACAGCCATTCTCCTCAAAATGTTCCTAATAATCTTTTTGATCTTAAAATTCTTCAATAAGAATTTCTCGGTTGGAATCCCATTGTGCTGACTGCTGGCAATCCGAAGTTAATCTGAGGGTATGCCGGAGCCATTCAAAGCTCTGTTGATAAAAATACTGTGAGAAGTATCCGGGACCGCATTGTAGAGATTAAGTAGAAATACAGAATACTTATTGAAATATTTAGGTTTCGTTGTGGAAGAATATTTTGTATTTTCGCTGGTATTTTTTCCAGAAAGATAAACTTCTATTATTAGTTCACAATTTCGCAAAACCGGGAGGACTACAATGAGGAAACAATAGCCCTTAAGGCCCGATTTCACCAATACCAAACGCCCAGTTTTCGACGCCCAGTTTTCGACTTAAGCTCACTTAAACGTTTAGCCGCTGTCATAAAGCTGAAGAGTTTGTTTGTTTGGTTGGTTGAACGCGCCAATCTCAGGAACTACTGTATCGACTTGAAAAAATATTTTTGTCTTTAATATTCCGTTTATCTAGCAAGGCTATCAGGCTATATAACATTATGCTGCGACCAACAGGAGCTAAGCATCAATGAAAAATGTGGCAAAATCGGGGAAAAAAAATCCTATTGAGAGCTTCAGTTGCGTGCGCTGCGTAAACAGTTAAAGTTACGCAAAAATTATGTATGACCAAATTGTTCTCCTTTTAATGTTCTAAAACAAAATCGGCGAGAGCATATATCTATCTTTAAAGGGTACGCTAATCTTAGTTCAGTAAAACTTAGTTTATAGATCGAATGGTGAAATCGGCCTTTAGTGAAACAGAACAGGCTGATAATAAATATTACAAACGGTCAGCTATATGTATACTGTCAAATATTAAATCAATAAATAATAAGGTGAACCAATAAAAAAATTTTTTTTTTGTTTGATAGGCTCGCGTTTGACCACTATCTCACCTGATGGTAAGCGATGATGTGGTCGAAGATGGAGCACGCTTGCCTAGAAGTAACCTATTCACTCTTGACTTAAAGACTCCCAGGTTGTAGCTTACAGGAAACACAGACTCCGGTAGAGAATTACACTCTCCAGCTAGAGAGTACGCGCAATGAATGTTTTCTCAAAACGCTTTATGCGTATGGATGGGATGTCCACCATGAACCGGTGGCACTTCGCCGTATGTCTTGTGGTCCTTTGATGAAACGGGCTTGGCGGAATCAAATCATGCAATTCCGTCGCACACTCCCCAAAATGTAATCGATAGAAAACCGACAGGCTAGCAACTCGGCGTCTATGTTCAAGACTTTAGAGTTTTGACTTAACGAGTCTATCATTGCCGATGATCCTCTTGGCTCATTTCTCAATTGACTCAAGGGCATCAAGCTGGTATCTTCCAGATCCGTCCCAAAGATGAGAGCAGTTGTAACAAGGCACTGTTAAAGCCTTGTTTATTTTTGACCTCTATTCCAAAATTACGTTCTTTGCTACCTTTTTTAATTTCAAATTCAAAAATTACTTAGTTTTCTCTGTCAAGTCTCTGTTTTTTATATTAAATATCAGTTCAAATTCTGGAGCCGAGCTAGTAGAAGCTCCTCAACATAATTTTTCGACTCTTCAAGTGTCAGTTACCAGTTTCCTGGAATTGTGCATTAATACAATTTTATTACGTATCTAGTCAGTGTATGTGTTCGTAATATTATAATAAAGCCCACTGTTGTAAATAACAAATATAATGTGTTAACTCGTCGTGTGCTATTATTCATTCAATTCCTCATCTACGGTCCTCCTACTCCTACGTCCTCCTCTGCGTGTCACTCCTACGACCTCCTCTGCGTGTCACTCCTCCTCATCTACGTGTCACACCACCACTCCGGTCCTGCAACGAGACACGTCCTCCGTACCGTGACACAGTACTCCATACACGATCGGACTTGCGCTTGATAGAGTTGGAGCAGCTGTTTCGGCGTAAAGTATCGTCTCACCTTTGCGAGAATCCCCAACTTCTTGGCAGCCACTTGAGCTTAAGCCTCTATGAAGGGACCAAAATTGAGGGTAGATGTTAAAGTAACACCAAGAAGATCAAGTTGGTCGGTTATCGGCACGGTTACACCTCGGAAAGATGGAGCCGGGTGAAATTGGCTCCTTTTAGCCGAAAAAAAGACACGCCTGGGTCTTAGCAGCATTGAACTTAAACAGATTGGCATCGTCCCATTCTGAGACAGCCTGCAAGGACAAGTTTAAGCGCCCAACCATAGCCTCTCGGAGAGACCGGACTTGAGACCCACTAACTCGTGCGTCAGGCACGTATCTCTCGGCAACAGTGCTGTCGTCTGCATACCCAAAGGTAACGGGTTTTAGCAGATCGTTAATATGCAGCAAAAACAATGTTGCCGAGAGCACCGACCCCTGAGGAACACCGGCATTAATAGCCAGCAGTCCGGACGAGCAGCCATCTATGACTACTCGGATAGACCGATCCCTCAGGAAATCTGCAATCCAATCACACAAACCGGGCAGATCGAAGGAAGGAAGCTTGCCAATTAGGCTGTCGTGCCAGACCCGGTCGAAGGCCTTCAAGATATCAAGGGAGACCGCAAGGGCGTCCCCTTGTTTGTCGATGGCCTCACTCCAGATGTGAATGGCATACGCTAGAAGATCTCCTGTTGACCGATTTCGGCGAAGCCGTATTGTCGGTCACTTAGGATATCGTTAGCTTCTAGGTATGCCAGGAGCTTACCATTCAGTATACGTTCCATACTCTTACAGAGTACGGAAGTTACCGCGATGGGCCTATAATTTGCTGGGTCAGCTCGACTACCCTTCTTGGGTACGAGTTGCACGTTAGCTTGCTTCCAAGCCATCGGCACTTTTCCAGTCTCAAACGAAAGGCGATATAGGCGTGTCAAGATCGGAGACAACTCAGGCGCACAAGTCCTCAGTACAATTGCCGGTATCCCGTCGGGGCCACTAGCCTTGTTCACGTCCAGGTTACGCAGTACCCATCGGACATCCTTCTGATGAATGCGAATGTCTGACATAATCGACTCGCATCCACCAAGAGTACCAGGGGGCCTCGCGCCACCAGGATCTAAACGCGAAGATTCCGCAAACAGAGGGACTCAATGGGTATACTCCTATGGACGCGGGTGACTAGGCCCCCTAACTATTTAGGTAAAAGAAAGAAAATGCGATTATAAACTTATTTGCTAAACTTTAGTTGGTAAATTGATCGCGACCTATGGCGATTTACTGGGACAACAGTTTTTCTTCTCCCTCAATCTAGTTTATCTTTTCGTGCTTTTATAGTATAACCTTATTATAAAAAATCCTCAGCGCGCGCTTGTCAGACTCACATAAATCAATAAAATAAACCGGCCAAGTGCGTGTCGGGCTACGTGCAGTGTAGGGTTCTGTAGTCGCCCGTTACAACATGCATACTAAGGAGGGGCTTTATGTGTTGTTTAAAAACGGGCCCACATGGGACGATGGTAACTGAAGTACATATAAAATCAGACTTCATTGCATTGTAGCTTTCAATGTTTGGAACATCCAAACGCTTTTGTTTGGGAAGTATCTGAGCACCAGTGATGGGCGTAACTAGTTACATAAGTAATCTAATTAATAATAATTGAATTACATAATAATTTAATTAAAATGTAATCTAATTACATAATATTCAATGACATTGTGATTAGATTACTTTGGATGTGCTATGAAATTAATTACAATGTATTTAATTACAAAATAGTTTGATAGCAGTGTAACCTAATTACATAGTATTCAATTGTATTGTAATTATAATGACTTTGAATATGAAATATCGCATGCTTGCATCGCATGGCTGCGAATGAGTACCACGTTTTGGTTATAGGTCGTGACGTTATTATATAATATATGTTATGATTTATTTGTTCATAACTTTATACGTTTACTACCCGTTTAACACAAGTAACAACTTCATCTATGTATTTTTTTACGAAATCTTCCGAGGATCTCATACTGTCTGACGTCCGGGATGGTTTCGGTATAGTGTCTGGTCAATCTAGCTCTTGGGTCGTTAGCTAGATTTACAGCAGATTTAGTCATTGACGTTTATAATTGTCCATAGAACGTCTCAATTCCTCTCAGAAGTTTCGATTTGGCGGATATGGTTCTGCCATCGTTGGTCTTCAGTTTCGTGAGCTGGCTTTGCCCAATAGACAGATCTCTTGCAAATACCTTGAAGCCATTATTCCGCTCTACCTCGTCTTTAATCCTCTCGGTATTAAAGCGGCAGAGGTCGCTTTTCCAGGACGCATCGTTTGAAGACTGCAGAATCGTCTCCCGCCCTCCTTCATAAGCTTGAGGGTAAGATCAGAGAGCCTCTTGTTCTTATCTGTACGGCGAGTCTTGAAGAACTTAGACCCGACCGTATGCAGAGTTTCCACGAACCCATCCTTGTACTCGTCCACGGAGCTCCATAGGCACTCAAAACGATTTTGCAGTTCGAGCTGAAAGCTTTCGGAGTTTTGGATCTGAATCTGTGCTGGATGGAGCGTAGACTTCATCAGTCGAGACCTTTCCAGCTTAATATTTAGATTCAATGTGCCTCTCACGACGCGGTGATCACTTCCGGTTTTCACTGCGTTGATCACAGAGACAACATTGAATATTTGCTTCTTCGTCGACATGATGAAGTCATTTTTAGTTGCACCGTCGGGGCTTTGCCAGGTCCATTTCCTGTGCTCACGCTTTCTTAAGAAGGAGTAGATAGAGTAGGTGTCCCCGATGGTTCCGACGTCCAAATCCAAATTGCCCGACTCGCAACTCGTCACCGCTTCGATTTCCCAGTTTCGCGTTAAAGTCCCCCATGTCCACAGCGAAGTGAGTTGTATGACCTTGCATGGCTCTAGATATATCCTCATACATGACCTCTGCTTCGTCGTCGAGGTGTGTCGTGGTCGGGGCGTATACCTGTACCAACTCAACGAATATCTGGCCAATATTCTGAGTATAAGGTACGCCACCCAGGTCGACACACTTCCGATCCTCACCACATTGTTCACAAGGGACTTGTGGACGATAAACCCGACACCTCCTTGGAACTTCTGGTCACCCTTCCGGAATAGAGCAGGTTACCGGATCTCAGAATTATCGTGTCCTCCCCCTCTCTTCGGACTTTCGATAATACTCCAACGCAACTTGCTCAATTCCCTCTCAAGCTCAGCGATCCTCTCGTCAGTCCGGAGTGTTATTGTATTGAGTGTTGCCGCGGTCCATTTGTCGGGTATTTTTCGGGTAGCCGGATCCACTCCGGAGATTTTTAGCACCCCTTGCCTCACCGTGACCTTGACCGCTATCGGAGTCAAGGGTAGGCAAGCTGTTGGGCGCTAGGGGCCATTTCTCTATTGTACGTCTCATTTAAGGGAGAGGGGGGGTTAGGGGCAAGTCCCTTTAGTCGCCTCTTACGACACCCACGGGAAGTGATGGGATGGGGGATGGTATTATTCTTTTACGTCCGACACCATACGAAACATCGGTATAGTACCTAAACGAATATCATAAAGACGTAAAATCTGATACTGAAAAATCTTTCACAAACATGCGCGGTCCTAGGATATGCTATGGGAGCAAATCCGCCATAAAAGGATAGCTTCTTATACAAAGAAAAGACTAGTGTTTCCAGTACTACAAATTCAGAACTTTATTCTTACTAACTTAAAGCCACAAAACTATTTTTAGTGCACTGAAACATTTTAGTCTCGGAATAAAATTGTCTACTATGTAAGGCGATGTTGAAACTTGTGCAAAGAAATAGTAATCACTGATAAAACAGAGTTTTTTTTTGAGAATTTAATAACAATTCTAAAGTAGTGCACTGTTTTAGTCCTTACTATTTTGTTTTTTATCATTGATTGGCTCGCGTTTGACCACTATCTCATCTGATAGTCGATAATCGTACCACACAAGCGAATCCTACGGCAAATACCCAGCATAACATCATAGTAACAGCAACAGTGGTGGCATAGTAACAGTGGTCTGTAACAGGTAAAATTAGAAACCTGTTTCACCTGTTCCAGTTCCAGGGAAAAAACAGTTCCAAAATAACAGCCTGTTACGTTGCAACCAAAGACTCTTTGATTGCAACAGATTTATAACATAGTACCTAGTTTCATTCAGTGAGGCAGGAACAGATGTTATCTTTTTCTAATAAAATAAGTCAGAAGAGAAAAGAGCTTGTTCCAAACTATTCCAGGCCAGTTTCGTTTGTATCTCTCTCTTTCTAATAACGTAAACATCCGTAAGTTAGTTAGAGAAGAGCATACACACCAGTTACGGCAATGTTTTTAATTTGGTTAGTCCGTTGTAGGTTGTGGAACAGGCAGGAACTGGAACTGTATTTTTGGTTTTGCGATACCTGTACCATGTTGTTACATTTAAAAACCTGTTTTTTGAAACTGTTCCGATAAATACGCCTCACTCCTACATCATAGCGCGCCGGCCAGCCCGAGCGCGACGTCATGTAGGCTCCGTTTTATTCACATCATATTTTTAAGTAGGTTATTAGTATCTTAATGTATGTGTTTTTTTTTGGTATATACCCTTCTTTTTGGTGTGGTGGGAATTCATCCCATGATATCTCCCGCTCTGGGTGGAGCGGGAGGGTGTGTCAGACTCTTACAGACTAAAACCCACCCCTGTTCCTTCCCTGCCTGAGTGCCCAGGGGAGCGGTAACTCTGTTAATAATTTAGACCTTAGCTGAAGGTTTTGGTTTCCGTACGTCACGTCTTAGGCGACCACTGGAAATCAGCGCCGTGCTGTGGGTCCCCCACGGCATAGCATTATGCTGAGTGGAAGCCTTCTTGTCACAACCACGACATGCATCTGCTTTTATTTATTTATGTTCACATTTTTTTTTTGTTAAACTTGTTTATACGAACATAATATATGAACTACTAACACTGTCGTTACAGTTTGGGTATATATAGGGTTTAGTTTAAGCAAAATCATATATTGTTCTAATATGTTGTATGTTATTAATTTGTGGCAAATAAATACTTTTTCTTTCTTTCTTTCTTTGATGGTAAGCGATGATGTGGTCGAAGACACGCTTTCCTAGAAGTAACCTATTCACCCTTTACTTAAAGACTCGTGTTAGTGCAAATAAAATTGTTTTTCTACTTAACTGCTAACAAAACATATTCATGAAGTTCAGACAAGTAGCATAAGTGTAGCATTATTATACTTTCAGTCGACAGACGTCCATTGCTCCCTCTTTGAGGAGTGGCTGGAGAGGCCTCTCGGCGCCCTCACCTTCCGCCTGACGCAGGTCCTCACCGGACACGGCTGCTTCGGAAGGATCCTGTTTAGGATCAAGCGGGGGGTGACCCCCGGGTGTTTCCATTGCGAGGATCGCCCAGAGGACACGGTGGAGCATACGGTGGAGGTTTGCCCCGCTTGGGCAGAGCACCGCAGTGTCCTCGTGGATGCAATAGGCGGCAGCGACCTCTCGCACCCTGCCCTGGTTCAGGCCATGGTACGGAGCGAGAGGGAATGGGAAGCCGTCTCCTCCTTCTGCGAAGCAGTAATGCTCGCGAAGGCGGAGGCGGGACGCGTGAGAGAGCACCAACCACGGAGTCGCCCTCACGCTCTCAGCAGCAGCCGCCTCAGGAGACGCCTGGGACTTCCGGCGCCGCGAGACGATCTCCGGCCACCGTAGACCCGGGCCTGCGGATGGCGAGTAATGGGTAGCTCGCCGTCCGACCAGCAACAGGCCCGAGAGTCGACGGCGCGTAGTGTTCCACGCGCGCCTCAAAGAGTTGTCAGCAAGAGACGGGGCCCGTCATGGCCAATGCCTGCCCGGGGGTTGAGGATAAATTCGAAACAGAGTTACCTCGCCCCTGGACACTCAAAGGCAGGAAGGCACAGGGGTGGGTTTTAGTCAGTAAGAGTCTGACACGCCCTCCCGCTCCACCCAGAGCGGGAGAAGCCATTGGGTGATTTCCCACCCCAAAAAAAAAATAAAAATAAAAAAAAAGACGTCCATTGCTGTATATAGGCTCAACCTAATAAAGTTTTTAGCCATTCTCTCTAATTGCATGGAGATTCTCCGTACTAGTGCACTGTATAATGGTTCTAGAAACTATGGGGAGCTTAAGCCATAAGGAAATAATTAAACTGATAATTTTAATAGCCAGGCATGGAATGTAAAAGTTTTAATGAAAAATAACGAAAAGTCGAATTACTTCGAGCCCCACCCAAACTAATCAATCAACTCAGTTTATTGTAGTCCACGGCAGTCCTGGACATAGGCATCTCTCAGGATGCGTTTCACCACCATGCCCGTAAGCCTTTTTTTGGGATGGAAAATCATTAAATAACTGTCCCGCTCTGGGCGGAGCGGGAGGGCGTCTCAGACTCTAACTGACTGAAACCCCCCACTGAGAGAACACTCAGTTACCTGTGCCAAGGCCGCGTATGCCTAGCAGGTCCCTCGATTTTAGGGATTATTAAAACCTGGTTCCCTGTTTCACATCCAATTCATACCATTTCATTTTTAATAGTGTAGGACCACCCAGCTGGCGCCAATGCACTCTCTCTACTCTAGGAATCAACTGCTTCAGCCGGTGAAGCAGTTGATTCCTAGAGTAGATCGGTCCAATGACAAACATTGCCGGTCTAACTTCAGCTTCGGATTCTTTATTTACTTATTATATAAGGTCTATCTATTCATACACGGCACTTATCATTATGAACAACTTTTACTATGGGACCAAACCTGAAATCCAAAAAAGAAAAAGAAATCAGGCGTTCCCTATGTTCACATAACTTGTCAAAATGTATGAAACAGCTGATATTATTATTTTTCGATTTCATGTTAGTTCCATGGTGAAAGTTGTTCATAATGATGAGTACAATGACCATGCATTCATACTCGAAATCTCTTAAGGGGTTAAGAGATTTCGAGTATGAATGCATTCCATGTATAGACCTTAATACTATATTTTATACCTCTTAATAAGAACAGGATAAAAAGTGAACAATGGGTGGTCATATCCTTGTTGCATATGGAAAACGCTTAATTTCCTTTTTTGTGGGACACCGGTCACCGGCTGCGTGGTTGGCATAGTGGTCGAGCGATTGGCTGCAACGCTGCGTGTCGCGGGTTTGATTCCCGCACGGAACAGATATTTGTATGGCCTACAAATAGTTGTTCCCGGTCTGGTTGACTTGTGTATGTAGTTTACATGTTAGTGAACGCATCCACAATACAGGAGGAATTCCTAGTGTGGAACAGTGTATTTAAAAAAAGGTCAAGGGCTGTTTTACGCGATATATATCAAGCTACGAGTATGTATCACCGTATCGTTCTATTATCACCATTGGTGCCGATTCTCTTGTTCAATAACTAAACTAAAATAAGAAAATCGCTATCTTTTACTAAAACGCAGTGCGAGAAAAGGACGGCTATAGCTATGCACTAAGTTAGAGATGTCAAACTAGTTTACGCGTTGCGCTTCACCGTGTTTTTACGTGTACCCTTAATTTGTGTAGAAATATTAGTTCAACTGACAGCTCTAATTTAAGTCCGTCTCTTTCTTGTTTTCTTAGAGAGGAAAAGATAGCAATAGCCTAAATTAAGTTTAGTTTGAGCACAACAGAATCGGTACTAATGCAAAGATTATAGGCACCTTAGCTTGTTTATTTTGTACCTGGAAAGACCATGGTTGTGTATCTACCAAGCGCGTTATTTACCCACGAGCCCCATGAACTAGGCTCTAGCCATTAGAGATAATTGAATGAACTGCGATGTCATAACATTTCAATGTCAAAGTGTTTGTGCTGTGAGAAATAATAAGTTTTAAGTGAATGTCTGGTCTTAAGGCGCAGATATACGACTTTTAATGATTTTAAATTGAACATCACGTCTAAACGGCTAGTTTTATTTAAAAAATATGAATAGTAATAGTAATAGTAATGTTTATTCACATAAATATGTACATTTTTTACAAGTAGTTTGCTTATTCTAAACTTAAGGTACACAAAAGTATTAGCATTTGGGGCCGAACTAGGCATAACCTGTATTTCAGCCCTCAACGCCGAATCCCCCTGAGTTACAAATTAAGTATTTTAATGATTGAAAAGGTAACATTATAGGTGTCTGACCAGACCTCTCTTTGTGTGAGATGGAGGTGTGCGTGAATGAGTGTGAGAGGGTGTGTAAGATTGCGGAGCATGAATTTGTTATAAATTACTTAGTTCATTTTAATTAATTAAACAAGTAGTTGAGTCTTTAATTGTTTAACTAGGTATTTGAAGCAAATTTTCTGTTTCCTCATACGAGAGTTTCTGTAGGTACTCAGTTATTGTTCTCACTTTTCTTCACTCAGTTCAGACTTTTATTTAATTTGTTGTAAATGTAGGGGCCAATAAATGGAGCAAATCTAGTGCTTAATTTTGTTTTTGAAGCGATGGGTTGTGCGTAAACCAAGAGTTTTGTGCGCCTATTTAAAGTGAGTGGGTTGTAAAATATATAAATATGTTGCATTAAAATTATATTGAGAAGGAAAAGTTGTCTTACTGAAAGGACTCCACAGAATTCGTAAAGCTGCGAGGTAGGAAACAATCTTGGTTTGAAATCTTGCTAATCTTCAGGATGGCACGCTGAGCAACCTCAACAGGTTTTATGATAGTTTTAGGGGATCCTCCCTATGATGTAATACAGTATGTTATAAGGGACTGGCAGAGGGCAAAGTATATCCGCTTCAGCACAGACGGTTCGGTGACGTGTCGGAGGGTCTTAAAAATGTAAATTAGCTTCCTGATTCTACCACAGAGGGCCTTAGTGTGTTCCTTAAAGTTGAGGTTCCTGTCTATGATAACGCCTAGATATTTTGTGCATGCTGATGATGAAATTACTCTAGACATTTTTTTTCTTAATTTGATATGTGAATAATTGAAATTATATTGTTATAACATAGTGTAATTAATTTGTACAGTTATGTCCAACGCGGATAAAAAATTGAAAATCACGCAAAAACTATTAAGCATATTTTATAAAACCTTCACCTTTTTAAAGATAATTTAATTATTTATAAAAATATAACTTCAAATATTCACATATCAAATTACAAAAACAATTGTCTTAACTAGAATAGAATAGAATACTCGTAAACATTTATTCGACACAGACACAACACAACATCAACAAACAAAAGGTGAAGAAAATAACAGTAGGTACACAAAGATACAATAAAATTGTGCTGAGCGTGCCCATACCGAAAGGGGACTAAGAAAAAAAAAGAAAGAAAAGAAAAAGAAAAAAGAGAAAAGACTAAAGACTACCATATTTTTTTTCAAAGAAATAAGACAAGTCGTTTAGACGTGATCTTCAATTAAAAATCATTAAAAGTCGTATAGCTGCACCTTAAGTGAACCTCACCCGCGATCGATTCACAGTGTTGACTTATTTATCGGGCTGGAAGAAATAGTGATTCCGTCTTAGAAAATACTAGCTTTTGCTCGCGGCTTTGCGCCCTTCGCCTGTACCACAGGAATCTTGCATTTTTTTGGGATAAGATGTCGCAAGTCACTAACTTTAATTTGATCAGTGATATCATTTTAGGTAATCTGATTAGGTTCCTTACTCATCATCATCATCATTTCAGCCAAAAGACGTCCACTGCTGGATATAGGCCTCCCCCAAGTGACACCACAACGACCAGTCCTGTGCGTCTTACATCCATCGGCTACACGCAACCCTAGGTCTCACCAGGTCTTCGGTCTACCTTGTGGGAGGCCTTCCAACGCTACGTCTTCCGGTACGCGGTCACCATTTTAGAACTTTTATGCCCTATCGAGCATCTGTTCGGCAACCAATGTGCCCTGCCCACTGACATTTCAGTTTGGTGATTTTTCAGGTTACGTCGGTAACCTTGGTGGGGATCAACCGCTAAATCTAATCTAAACTCATAACAAAGAATACAAAACCAGATCATCAAAGTATTGTTTCACTGTCCCTGTCTACATTCAACAAAAAAATTATACGAAAAAACTAACCTACTAAATCTCACACAACTTTACAAATAATATAACAAACGAATTCTCATTAAAATAATCAGCATTAATTCCGTACAATCAAACGTACAACTACATAAAAAACCAATAACGTAGGTACAACACAAGAAGTAAAAACTAGTTTCAGCTAATGACTGCACGTGCACGGGCTAATTACGGCAAAAAAAAATCAGTATTGTTAGAAGCAGCACAACTGTTCAATGATTTACCGAAGGATTTACAGAAATGTGAATATTAAAAAGATTAATCTTAAAAACCATGTAACTATGTACGTTATAATATCGCCAACACCTACGGACGGCGAGTAATGGGTAGCTCGCCGTCCGATCAGCACCAGGCCCGAGAGTCAATGGCGCGTAGTGTTCCACGCGCACCTCAAAGAGTTGTCAGCAATAACGACGGGGCCGTCATGGCCGATACCTGCCAAGGGTTGAGGATAAATTCGAAATAGAGTTACCTCGCCCCTGGGTACTCAGGGCATGGAAGGAACAGGGGTGGGTTTTAGTCAGCAAAAGTCTGAAACGCTCTCCCGCTCCACCCAGAGCGGGAGAAGTCATTGGATGATTTCCTACCCCACAAAAAATAAAGCACTCCAGAGGCAAAATTTATATTATTATTTAAATGTAAGCACTTTGTACCTCATTTTAAGGCGCTATTAACTGCCAAAGACCTTGAGTGGTTAGCTTACATGTTCTGTGCTGAGCTTACGTAACGTGTCGTACGTCCACCCAGTAATAGGACTCACCCATCAAGGAGCGCTGTCCAAAATTAGACGTATTATTAATTTATCCTACTAATCCTACTAATATTATAAATGTGAAAGTTTGTGAGTGTGTATGTTTGTTACTTCTTCACGCTCAAACGTCTGGACCGATTTGGATGAAATTTAGTATATTGGTAGCTTATAACCTGGATTATCATATAGGGTACCTTTTATTCCGGTCTACGCGGGTGAAACCGTGGGGCGCAGCTAGTATTATAAATGAGAAAGTTTGTGAGTGTGTATGTTTGTTACTTCTTCACGCTCAAACGGCTAGACCGATTTGGATGAAATTTTGTATGTAGATAGCTTATAGCCTGGATTAACATATAGGCTACCTTTTACTCCGGTCTAGGCGGGTAAAACCGCGGGGCGCAGCTAGTTATACATAAAACAACAAGTATTTATACTAAAACACGTATACCTACTTAAATATAAATAATTAAATGTTCTTTAAAATGGTGAAGATTTCGTAGAAATACGCTTTATAGTTTTTGCGTGATTGTAAATTTTTTATCCGCGTTAGACATAATTTTACAAATTAATTACACTATGTTATAAAAATATAATTTCAAATATTCTTACATCAAATTGCGAAAGAAATTGTTTAGAAAAACATATATTTTTTTTTAAGAAATAAAACTAGTCGTTTAGACGTGATGTTCAATTAAAAACCATTAAAAGTCGTATAACTGCGCTTTACGTGAACTATTATTTATCTATGTTCTTATGAGGAAAATTCTTTAAACCTAACCTTGGTTCTCTGGTCGACATCAACATTCCTGATTCGATCACTCAAGGAAACTTCGAGCGTAGCTCTCTCCGTCCCTTTGGGTGGCTTTAAACCTTTTAATGAGGCCTATTGCAAGCGACCACGTTTCAGAGCCATACGTCATCTCTGGCGACACGCAACCGAAATGCCGCCCAGTCGAGTTGGATTTGACGGTTGACCTCTTGAAAGAAAAAAAATTATTTGGCGACAGTCACCGGGCACAAAATAAAAAAAATTAAAAAGTGACAATCATCATCACAAACAGATCCATACATTAAAAAAATCTACCTAACCTTTTCCCAACTATCTTGGGGTCGGCTTCCAGTCTAACCGGATGCAGCTGAATACCAGTATTTTACATGGAGCGACTGCCTATCTGACCTCCACAACCCAGTGACTGGGTAATACGATACCCCTTAGTAAGACTCGTTGTCAGACTTTCGGGCTTCTGACGACCCGTAACGTCTGTCAAAGGTCCACGATTGACAGCCTGGAGGGGCTTAACAAACCCCGGCAAGCGTAGCTGAACCTGGTGGATCGATTCGTGCAGCTGTTATTACTTTAGACACGAGCTCCTCATCGGTATCCATACATACAAACTCTCAAAAATTATTATTCTCCTTCTAGGGGCAGTCGATTAAAAATATGATGCGAATTTTGTACGCAGTCGTGTCGCTGGCATAAAAATATTCTTTTTGACCATCGCATTTTTTATTAAATAAATTGATTTTAAAAATAAACTTCATGAAAAATTTTGTTGTGGTCCCGAATACTTATTTCATTTTGAATTTTGATCAAAACGTGGTATTGTTTGAAATTACTTCATTTCAGTGTGGGATGAGGAAAGTTAATACGATTGGACTAAAAATTATTATTAGTCTAAAAATATCAAACATACATAAACTCACGCCTTGGGCCATTGGAGTAAGTATAAAATACAGGATGCCAACTGCTGCAGCTGCGATCTTTATATTATACACTACGCACCCTATAATGACGTGGCGTCTTAAGTACTATCTATCTCTATAATATAATAATATATTATATGTATATATAAAAATGAATCCCTATTTCCTTGGTCAGGGCATCACGCGTGAACGGCTAGACTGATTTCGCTAATTCTTTTTTTGTTGTCTTTGTTATTGTCAGGAGAATGTTCTTATAAAAGAAACAAATCAGAGAGTTGCGCGGCAAATTAGAAAATTTCAGAAAACTTAAAGACTATTTAAACTTCGCGCGTTTGACAGTTCATAGCTAAAACAGAACAACGTCTGTCAGGTCAGCTATCGTAGTAGTCTATCTATATATACAACGTGGCGCTACAAAATGGTGACATTAATTTAACACACGGGTAGGGCTAGTGCCAATTAATCATATTTTTTTTTTAATTTACATTTTCTTGAATATAAATCATAATAGGTTAAAATAATTCGAAAATAAAAAAAAATCAAACAAACTAAATAGCAATGCAAACTTTTTTACAAAAAAAATAGCACCGACTTAGGCGATTAACACACTGCCACGCACCACGCAGCGTAGCGCGTCAATACGTACTCTAACTGATTGTAAGTGTCTCCGTTTGTATAGAAAACACTGCCACAAGTACGCGCGTAGGTGCGTTTACACGCAACATGCAGCGTGATGCGTGGCAGTGTGATAACCGCCTTACAAAAAACGTGCAAAATAACTTTAATTTCTGAAGACGGTGTTTCTGGTTTTGTTTCTTCGTTTGTTGTATTTTTTTTCGTAAAAAAGTTTTTATTACTATTTAGTTTGTTTGAATTTTTTTTTCTATTTTCGAATTATTTGAACCTATCATTATTTTATATGATTAATGGGCACTAGCCCTACCCGTGTGTTAAATTAATGTCACCATTGTAGCGCCAAGTTGTAAGGAGAAACTGACTAACTGACTGACATATTAACGCACAGCCGAAACTACTGGGACTAGGAACGTGAATTTTGCACACGGCTTCCTTTTATAATGTAGGGGAGCACTAAGAAGAAGTTTTTGGAAATTCATCCCCAAAGGGGTTAAAGTGAGGGTTGAAAGCTTTCATGTAGTATGTACTAATTGAACACGGGCGAAACCGCTAACAGAATCTAGTAAACTTTTTTTTTTTAAATAAAACGTTGCCCCACACTAGGAATTACTCCTGTATCGTGGGTGCGTTCACAAACATGCAAACTCACATACACAAAGACACCCAGACCTGGAACAAATATCTGTCGGTTAGCAGCGCTGCAGCCGAACGCTCAACCACTGCGCCAACCGTGTCGTCAGAACGACACGGTTTTAAAATATTATAATAATCCAGGTTACCCGATTTCACATGCTATCACAAACGTGGATCATTATTAAAACCGACTCTAGAAAAGCAGATGTAACAAGGCAGTGCTAAAGCCTTGTTTATTTTTTGACCTCTATTCCAAAATTACGTTCTTTACTACCTTTTTTAAATTCAAATTCAAAATTACTTAGTTTTCTCTGTCATGTCTCTGTTTTAATATTAAAAATTAGTTCAAATTCGGCAGCCGAGCTAGTAGAAGCTCCTCTTTGTTATTTTTTTGACTCCTGAAGTGTCAGTTACCATTTTCCTAGAATTTTGCATTAATACAATTTAATTACTAGTCACAGTGTTTGTGTTCTTAATATTATATTAAAGCCCACTGTTGTAAATGTGTTAACTCGTCGTGTTATTATTTATTGAACTCCTCATCAACGGTCCTCCTACCTCCTCTACGTGTCACACCACCACTCCGGTCCTCTGCAACGAGACACGCCCTCCGTACCGTGACACTGGCGCCCTCAACGTGATCGAACCCAGCCCATACCATCCCAGAGCCCAGCAGCCGCCCTCAACGTGATCGAACCCAGCCCCTCCCATACCAGAGTCCAGCAGCCACCTCATCGTGAACCCAGCTCATCATCGCGGAGCCATCAGCATCAGCAGGATAAGCTCTGGTCGTGAAGCTGTTCTGGATAAGTCTCGACCCCGTCTGTCGAGTGAAGCCCATCCCATCTAAAATAATTTTTAAATTTTTATAATTTTGTGTTGTTTTGTTATTTATTGTTAGACTGTTATTTTATTTCTCAAAATTCCAAAAGGAACTAGTATTCCCAGAAATTATTAGCGGCCCCTTTTGACTACATCAATTCCATCATTCCAATAAAAATAAAGCATTTTAATTTATTAACATTTCTTACAGGTTCCAATTTGCATACTACTTATCAAGATTTTACCCGACATACTATTTTATTATTATTTTACAACACACATATCCAATCAGTACATGGTGCAATACTTACTTACAAAACTCAAAACAAAACATAACCACCCCATCCTACAGACAGTAACATTACCCAAGGTTCACATCTGAACCCTCATAAGCTGGTAGCATTCACTTGTGCTAAACTCCTCGGAGACACTTGTGTTTGTGACCAGTACTGACTAACGGGAGTGCTGTTGGAGAATATCCTCAGCGTATCCTACATACCAACTATTGATTAGAAGGTGACTCTTCTAGGGCATCCTGCCGACATGCTAGGGGTCACTGTATAGTCAAAGTTGGCTACTATACACGCACAACACAAATTACTATTTAAATAAATAACGGTACACTTCACTTTCAAATTTATTTAATCATATTACATAGTTATTACAAACGTACCAACCCGTTATTAAATTTTAAATCCATTTTGAATCCCAATTTATTATAAACCATAGCTTATGGAAGTTATAGCTTTGATGTATTAATTTCCCTCTTTCCTCCTCAACCTCTGAAGAACTCCGTAGGCATGCATTACTATGGTGTTTTCACATATTTCACTATGCACCTTAAATAGTATGCATAAGGGTAAAATACATATTTATATCTACTACTGATTATTTAACTAAATAATTATTTCAATCAAATCTGTCTGCAAAAAAATATTTCAAACGTCAGACAGATTTTGACAACATATCAAATCTTTCTTTTAATTTTCACAACGCAACCTCCGCACAATACAGAATTGGAACTCTTTTGTATTATTATTTCTTTTGATATTATGTTATTTTTAACCGACTTCAAAAAAGAAGGTTATTTATATACCTATTGTTTACGTCATTAACCCATTAATACCCCTTTCAATTACATTCACCACGATTGCTACATCGGTGGTTATTTAGTTCAATTTCTATGGAGCGGGTGATTACTCCCTAAATAAGTCTAAATCATTACCGATCATGGTCTTCCCCTTGATCAATACTTTATTCTATGGCTTTAAACCATAAGAATCTTTCGGAGCGGGTGATTACTCCTTAAATAAGCCATAATCACACTTCTTATGGTAATATTTTTGCCACTTCATTATTTAGAGCGGCTAGCTACTCTTTAAATAAGCCTCAGGTCCGTTAAATATATACATAGGTATATTATATTAAGGTTATTCCCTTAATAGTTACTTAACGTGCATAGCACGAAGGCTTCTTCGCCTTATTTACTACTTGTTACAGCAGGTTTCATTTCATTCATAGCTTCTTATCATCATATAATTTAACATCAGCGGTTGGTGACTGATAAAATAAGCCTACACTATTGAAGGGCAATCTAATGAGTTATGCCTAATAATAGGATAAACTCTTTTTGATTTTGCGTTATGTTCTGCACTTACCTATATGCGAACATAACTTTGAATGAACGAAGTATGGAAGGTATTATGGAAGGTAATATGGATGTGGTAGATTGTTCCTTTTGTAAATACTCATTGTATATAACACCCTCGCCTTCTAAATTTTCACCTCACTCATAACCGTCCTATTTAAGATATTTTTATATATATATTTTTTTATATTATTTTATTGTTAACGAAAAATCCTCACCTGCTGCTCGATTTTTCTTTCCGGGGCAGACGGGTATTGTAACAAGGCAGTGCTAAAGCCTTGTTTATTTTTTGACCTCTATTCCAAAATTACGTTCTTTGCTACCTTTTTTAAATTCAAATTCAAAATTACTTAGTTTTCTCTGTCATGTCTCTGTTTTAATATTAAAAATTAGTTCAAATTCGGCAGCCGAGCTAGTAGAAGCTCCTCTTTGTTATTTTTTTGACTCCTGAAGTGTCAGTTACCATTTTCCTAGAATTTTGCATTAATACAATTTAATTACTAGTCACAGTGTTTGTGTTCTTAATATTATATTAAAGCCCACTGTTGTAAATGTGTTAACTCGTCGTGTTATTATTTATTGAACTCCTCATCAACGGTCCTCCTACCTCCTCTACGTGTCACACCACCACTCCGGTCCTCTGCAACGAGACACGCCCTCCGTACCGTGACACTGGCGCCCTCAACGTGATCGAACCCAGCCCATACCATCCCAGAGCCCAGCAGCCGCCCTCAACGTGATCGAACCCAGCCCCTCCCATACCAGAGTCCAGCAGCCACCTCATCGTGAACCCAGCTCATCATCGCGGAGCCATCAGCATCAGCAGGATAAGCTCTGGTCGTGAAGCTGTTCTGGATAAGTCTCGACCCCGTCTGTCGAGTGAAGCCCATCCCATCTAAAATAATTTTTAAATTTTTATAATTTTGTGTTGTTTTGTTATTTATTGTTAGACTGTTATTTTATTTCTCAAAATTCCAAAAGGAACTAGTATTCCCAGAAATTATTAGCGGCCCCTTTTGACTACATCAATTCCATCATTCCAATAAAAATAAAGCATTTTAATTTATTAACATTTCTTACAGGTTCCAATTTGCATACTACTTATCAAGATTTTACCCGACATACTATTTTATTATTATTTTACAACACACATATCCAATCAGTACATGGTGCAATACTTACTTACAAAACTCAAAACAAAACATAACCACCCCATCCTACAGACAGTAACATTACCCAAGGTTCACATCTGAAACCTCATAAGCTGGTAGCATTCACTTGTGCTAAACTCCTCGGAGACACTTGTGTTTGTGACCAGTACTGACTAACGGGAGTGCTGTTGGAGAATATCCTCAGCGTATCCTACATACCAACTATTGATTAGAAGGTGACTCTTCTAGGGCATCCTGCCGACATGCTAGGGGTCACTGTATAGTCAAAGTTGGCTACTATACACGCACAACACAAATTACTATTTAAATAAATAACGGTACACTTCACTTTCAAATTTATTTAATCATATTACATAGTTATTACAAACGTACCAACCCGTTATTAAATTTTAAATCCATTTTGAATCCCAATTTATTATAAACCAAAGCTTATGGAAGTTATAGCTTTGATGTATTAATTTCCCTCTTTCCTCCTCAACCTCTGAAGAACTCCGTAGGCATGCATTACTATGGTGTTTTCACATATTTCACTATGCACCTTAAATAGTATGCATAAGGGTAAAATACATATTTATATCTACTACTGATTATTTAACTAAATAATTATTTCAATCAAATCTGTCTGCAAAAAAATATTTCAAACGTCAGACAGATTTTGACAACATATCAAATCTTTCTTTTAATTTTCACAACGCAACCTCCGCACAATACAGAATTGGAACTCTTTTGTATTATTATTTCTTTTGATATTATGTTATTTTTAACCGACTTCAAAAAAGAAGGTTATTTATATACCTATTGTTTACGTCATTAACCCATTAATACCCCTTTCAATTACATTCACCACGATTGCTACATCGGTGGTTATTTAGTTCAATTTCTATGGAGCGGGTGATTACTCCCTAAATAAGTCTAAATCATTACCGATCATGGTCTTCCCCTTGATCAATACTTTATTCTATGGCTTTAAACCATAAGAATCTTTCGGAGCGGGTGATTACTCCTTAAATAAGCCATAATCACACTTCTTATGGTAATATTTTTGCCACTTCATTATTTAGAGCGGCTAGCTACTCTTTAAATAAGCCTCAGGTCCGTTAAATATATACATAGGTATATTATATTAAGGTTATTCCCTTAATAGTTACTTAACGTGCATAGCACGAAGGCTTCTTCGCCTTATTTACTACTTGTTACAGCAGGTTTCATTTCATTCATAGCTTCTTATCATCATATAATTTAACATCAGCGGTTGGTGACTGATAAAATAAGCCTACACTATTGAAGGGCAATCTAATGAGTTATGCCTAATAATAGGATAAACTCTTTTTGATTTTGCGTTATGTTCTGCACTTACCTATATGCGAACATAACTTTGAATGAACGAAGTATGGAAGGTATTATGGAAGGTAATATGGATGTGGTAGATTGTTCCTTTTGTAAATACTCATTGTATATAACACCCTCGCCTTCTAAATTTTCACCTCACTCATAACCGTCCTATTTAAGATATTTTTATATATATGTGGAATGAATTTTGAGTGAAAAGGATCGTGTGCAGAGATGTGAGTGAACGTTGTCTATGCATGAAAGGGAAGGAGTGGGAAGAAAAAGGAAGATGGCGTGTGGCGTATAGGACGATAGACGAGGAAAGACGCGTTATAATTACTTTACTGAATTTTTACAACTTTTATTATATTTTAACGAAAAATATAGTAGTTTTCACCCAACGGTATATTTTATTTCACCATTTGATCCCACAAATTTGGGGGCTCGCCCGGGATCGCGGTGAAATAAGTGGATCTACAATAAGTGAAGCGTGCCAAACGACTGCGACGCACGACGATTGTATTGCCTACCGAGACTGTACGGATATCGACGACGTTTACGACGACATTCAAGTTTCTTGATACGACGACTACGAGGAATTACGATGGCGACGAAGAAATCCGACCAAGTCTTTCACGATGCGGCAGCGACAACGTCGACATTCACGGCACACGGTGATACGCTGTACCTTGCGGAGCAGCTAGTAAGAAAATTCAGCGCTCAAGACGAAACGCATACAGTATCCATGTGGATACGCGATATTGAAGAAAATGGCGAAATCTTTCAATGGAGTTCGACTCAACTATTGTTAGTGGCACGACGTTCGCTAACCGGCACAGCAGCACTATGGCTACGCAGCGAGAAAATACATAAATCATGGGATGAGTTGAAAGTGGCAATCGGTAAAGAATTCACGGATACCATAGATGCGAAGAAGATACATGAATTGATGAGCGCACGACGCAAGAAGAAAGACGAATCATGTATTGACTACATGCTAATTATGAAAGAATTAGGTAAACGCGGAAAAATGCCTGACTACGTAGCTATCAAATACATTGTAGACGGCATCCTAGATGATGAGATAAATAAGATTATGTTATATGGTGTCACAACTTACGCCGACCTGAAAGAAAAACTAAATTTGTACGCGATGTTCAAGAAAAATTCCGCTAAGGACATTCGACGTGGTAAGTCGCCAAATGACACACAGATCGGCAGTAATAATAGAAGAAACGTAGCTGCAATAACGCGATGTTTCAACTGTGGAGAAAAGAGTCATACGTCGGAGGTTTGTCCTCATCGGTCGCAAGGTAAAAAGTGCTTCCATTGCAATAATTTTGGCCACATTTCTCCAAATTGCCCATCGAAGAAAACTGCGAGTACGGATTCGAGTTTGAAGCAAACAGCGAATACGTCATCATCGGGCACTGAACACGAACAACGAAGACCGACCAATCAGATGTCGAAAAAAGCATTCTTCAACTTGATGCAAGAGGGCGCCACCAATAGTGCGAATGTGAACGACGAAAATCAAGACGAAGTTCAGGGCGATGTCTATATGGCAACGACCGGTGTGAACACAAGCGCGAATGATTCGTGTTATGATGTTGGCACTATGGAACCGCGAAGCAGAGCTACGATTGGTTGTAGTGACCGCGGCCATGTTGTGGAGTTTGACACTCACAATGTAAATAAACCTAACAAGGACTCTGACAATAATTTATCGGTTGTATGTCGTATAAAACCACTAAAAACAGTGTTTGTGCGTGGTAAAATGGGTAGTGCGTTGATTGATTCGGGCTGTGATGTGAACTTGATGTCAAAGGATTTTTACAACGAACTTAACAGGTTAGATTTGATAATACAGTGTAACGAAAACAATATTACGTTAACCGGTTTAGGTTATTCACAAGTAAAGTCATGTGGTGTTGTCACATTAGACATAACGATTGATAATTGTTTATATCATAATACTAAGTTTTATGTAATGCCTAACGACTCTGTGCCATTCCAAATGATAATTGGTAATGATTTTTTACGAAATGTTATGATGTTTATGAAAGATTCTATGGTTTGGTTATTGCCGAAGGATAATTGGATGAACCCAAACTATGAATGGTTGAAAGATGTTGCATGTTACTCTAGTTCTGTTGATTGTTTAGCTCACGTTAGTAATTCTTTTGTTAAAGATGAGGTCACGAGGTTAATAACAAATTATGTGCCACAGCAAAATAAAGAAGCTCCGATAAAATTGAAAATTGTTCTCAGAGATGACTTACCTGTATCACAACGGCCACGACGAATATCATTCAAAGAGCAGGAAGATGTGGACCGCCAAATCCAAGAATGGCTTGACGATGGAATTATCAGGGTGAGTTACTCAGAATATTCTAGTCCACTAGTGTTGGTGAGAAAAAAGGATGGTGGTTTAAGAATATGTGTCGATTATAGGAAGATTAACAGCAAGATGATTAAGGATGAATACCCACTCCCTATAATAGATGATCTCATTGACAAGTTGTCCTCAGCTAAAATATTTAGTACTTTAGACTTGAAAAATGGTTACTTTCATTTACGTGTACATGAAGATTCAATTAAGTATACTTCGTTTGTCACAACAACTGGACAATATGAGTTTTTGCGTGCACCGTTTGGTCTAGCGACTTGTCCCAAGGTCTTTACAAGATTTATCACAATCATATTTAGAGAATTGATTGCCAGAGGTATTGTGATTGTTTTTATTGACGATATTCTAATTCCAGCGGAAGACGAGGATCAGGCTCTTGAGCGCCTAAAGGAAGTTCTAAATACTGCGTCGGAATATGGATTAAATATTAACTGGAAGAAGTCACAGCTGTTAACCAGAAAAGTAGAATACCTAGGCCACGTTATTGAAGGTGGTGCAGTAATGCCGTCACCAGGGAAAACAGATGCTGTTATAAAATTCCCTGAGCCTCAGAACTTGAAGCAACTGCATAGTTTTTTGGGACTTTGTTCCTACTTTAGGAAATTTATACCTAAATATGCACAGATAGCACAACCACTCACAGATATGTTAAGGAAGGACTGTAAGTTTCAATTTGATGATGAACATAGAGTTGTTTTTAACGAATTGAAGATGAAGCTGGCTACTGAACCAGTGTTGAAGATCTATGACCAAAGAGCAGAGACAGAGCTACATACTGACACATCAGGTCTTGCTTATTCAGCTATTTTCATGCAAAGAGGTGATGAAGGGAATTTACACCCAGTTCACTATATGAGCCGAAGAACTACGGATGCACAGACCAAGTACACAAGCTATGAACTTGAAGCGCTAGCTATAATTGAAGGTGTTAAGAAGTTCAGACATTATTTATATGGAAAATTCTTCAAGATTGTCACCGATTGTAAAGCTTTTCAAATGACACTTAACAAGAAAGATTTAGCATCATCAAAAAGAGTGGCTCGATGGATTTTATTTCTACAGGATTACGATTTTACAGTAGAACACCGTGATGGAACTGGCATGAGGCATGTCGACGCATTAAGTCGAAATCCATACGTAGCAGCCATAACATCTAGCTTACACCAGGATATAAAACGCGCACAGGAATGTGACGAGGGCCTTAGTGCAATAATGAAAATTTTGGAAGAAGGAAAAACATTTAAAGATTACAATCTGAACCGAGGATTGCTTTATAAAGGATCAGAGCAACAACTTGTTATACCTAGCATGATGGAGAACGAAATTATTAAGAGGGCCCACAGTAATGGTCATTTTGCAAAGAAGAAAACTTTAGATCTAATAAGTAAGGATTATTACATTGAAAAAATAGGAAAGAAAGTTGAAGATTACATAGCATCATGTATACCATGTCTGCTGACAAATAGAAAAGAAGGAAAACAGGAAGGTTACCTTAGTCCAATTGAGAAAGGAGACAGTCCACTACATACGCTGCACTTGGATCATGTTGGACCCATGACAGAGACTCATAAGCAGTATAATCATATCCTTACCGTTATTGACGCTTTTACGAAGTTTGTATGGTTGTTCCCATGTAAAAGTACCACCACGAAGGAAGTTTTGAATAAGTTGGAGATACTACAGCAAACTTTTGGAAGTCCAGAAAGATTCATCACAGATAGAGGCACTGCTTTTACTAGCAACGAGTTTCAACAGTATTGCATGACGGAGGGAATAGAACTATGTCATATTACTACAGGAGTACCTAGAGGCAATGGTCAGGTGGAAAGGGTTCACCGAATTATTATTCCTGTACTTACCAAGATATGTGTTGAGAAACCAGGATTATGGTACCGGCATGTTGGAAGAGTGCAAATGGCTTTAAATAGTACTTACCAGAGGAGCGTGAACACCAGTCCATTTGAGATGTTAATAGGAAAGAAAATGAAAAAACAAGACGATATAGAAATGTATCAGCTACTACAACAAGAAGAACGGGACCATTACACAGAAAATAGGGAAGATTTGAGGAAAAGGGCGAAACAGCAAATACTGGAGATGCAGCAGGAGAATAAGAAGTACTACGACAAGCATAGAAAGGATAGTAGAAAATATCAAGAAGGGGAGTTAGTTGCTATAAAACGAACCCAGTTTGGGCCAGGACTCAAACTCAAACCTAAATATCTGGGACCTTATCGGGTTACAAAAGTTAAACGACATGACAGATATGACGTGGAAAAAGTCGATGTGGTGGCCGAAGGGCCAATCAAAACCACAACATCTGCTGATCATATGAAACAATGGCCAGGTGATAAGGAGTGAGATCTAGGTAAGAGAGCAAAATTTACGAAGTACGTTTGTTGTGTGTTGAGTGCATGAAAGTTATAGGTGTTAAGATATATTTTTGTGTTTTCTCTATTTATCTTAGATTCATAAATACACAGAGTTGTTGTAGGTAGAGTGTACCTAATTGGTTATATTGTTGTGTCACTAAGGTGTTTTGTATTTCTTTGTTATGCAAAGATGTATTAAGATGTATAGCCTAACTGTTATAATTGTGTTTGTAACCAATGATGTATCTTTTTATCTCTTTTTCTATAAAAGAAATACTAAGATTTACTGGCTACGTTGTTGAGTGGTAAAATTTAAGTTGTGAAAATGTGTTTTTGCTGCCTGTGAAACAAGTACCTACCTAAGGGCTTGTTTGAATTTATCATTTAAGAAAACTATGTTATTATGCTTGTGTAACTGATGTAAGACATAGTCTAAAATGTTATGTATGGATTAAGATTGTTTATGTAAGGTGTGATGATTGTATGAGATTTGAGTGTTTGAAATGTTGTGTCTGAGGGCAGACAGTGTGTAGGATGACCGAGTGTGGAATGAATTTTGAGTGAAAAGGATCGTGTGCAGAGATGTGAGTGAACGTTGTCTATGCATGAAAGGGAAGGAGTGGGAAGAAAAAGGAAGATGGCGTGTGGCGTATAGGACGATAGACGAGGAAAGACGCGTTATAATTACTTTACTGAATTTTTACAACTTTTATTATATTTTAACGAAAAATATAGTAGTTTTCACCCAACGGTATATTTTATTTCACCATTTGATCCCACATATATATTTTTTTATATTATTTTATTGTTAACGAAAAATCCTCACCTGCTGCTCGATTTTTCTTTCCGGGGCAGCCGGGTATTGTAACAAGGCAGTGCTAAAGCCTTGTTTATTTTTTGACCTCTATTCCAAAATTACGTTCTTTGCTACCTTTTTTAAATTCAAATTCAAAATTACTTAGTTTTCTCTGTCATGTCTCTGTTTTAATATTAAAAATTAGTTCAAATTCGGCAGCCGAGCTAGTAGAAGCTCCTCTTTGTTATTTTTTTGACTCCTGAAGTGTCAGTTACCATTTTCCTAGAATTTTGCATTAATACAATTTAATTACTAGTCACAGTGTTTGTGTTCTTAATATTATATTAAAGCCCACTGTTGTAAATGTGTTAACTCGTCGTGTTATTATTTATTGAACTCCTCATCAACGGTCCTCCTACCTCCTCTACGTGTCACACCACCACTCCGGTCCTCTGCAACGAGACACGCCCTCCGTACCGTGACACAGAGTTTCGTAAAAGCAGATGAAAATATTCAAATATCGCTTAAGCTCGTGAGACCGCTGTCCGATAAATCCTTGGTATCTTCGGCTTTTCCTTCTGCAGAGTCTTATTAGAAAATGTTTTTCTTGCGTTTTATGTTCGCTGAATATTCTAGAGTCTGAGAATCTGAGGAAAACTGAGCCATACTACTTAATTAGAAGCTGCGTTCGTAACACATTTTTTTTTTCAGAAAACTGGTTAACGTAAAAAAGTTTAAATATCTTTTATGCTTTTTAAATTGCATGTTAAGCAGCCTAAGGCAGATGTCCCACCTCTCGCTAGTAAGAGAAACGTACATTAGATATAAATTTCGTGTAAACAAAATACTCAATACTCAATACTCAATATCTTTATTGCTTTTCCATAAAATATAGGTATGCTTAGGTGGTATGTGTTTATAATAGGGATTGTTATGGACCCTGTCGGGCACAGCAAAAAGGTAGAAGAGAGGAAGCTCTATTTTAGGTAGTTATTAGATTTATATGTACTATATCGTAACTTAAAAAATAATCAATTAATTATTAAATTTAATTTTATAACCGTAGCTGGTATAAGTTTTATTTTAGTAATGATTATATGTAGATTAATTTCTTCAATTTAATTCTATTATTTCTGTTATTTTTTCTTTTATTTATATTACTATTATTTACAAAATATTCATTTATGGAATAAAAACATTTGTTATAGATACTGATATTTAAATGTCATTCAATTTAATTCTGTTATTTATATGTCAATTATGTAATGCTAATAATTAAATGTCATTCAATGTACTTAATTCTATTATTTTCTTGTCAATTATTTAATACTATTATTCAAATGTCATTCAATTTAATTCTATTATTTATATGTCAATTATGTAATACTAATATTTAAAAGTCATTAAATTTAATTCTATTATTTATATGTCAATTATGTAATACTAATATTTAAATGTCATTTTAATTTAATTCTATTATTTAAATGTCAAATAAGTAATACTAATATTTAAATGTCATTCAATTTAATTCTATTATTTTTATTATTTAAACTTGTCATTAAAATATTCATCTATGGAATAATAACATTTGTTTGTCAGAAATTCTTTAATCTTTTTTATAAATATATTTAACTTTTCCTCTTTCTTTAATAATTCGGGCAGTTTATTATATATTTTTATAGACATTGCATAGGGACCTGTAGAATGCATTTTTAACCTGGAGGTTGGTAGATTTAGTCTAGATCGGTGCCTGAGTGCGTAACGTGATTGGATGTCTTCGCGTTTTGTATAAAACTCATGATGCTTACGAACGAATTTGCATGTTTCTAAAATGTAGATACTGGGGAGGGTTAGAATGTTGTGTTTTTTAAAATAAGGTTTGCAGCTGTCAGTTTGATCAATATTTGCTAAAATTCTAATTAATTTTTTTTGTAGAGTAAAGAGTGTAGGTGCATCTGTGCTATTACCCCAGAGGGTTACGCCGTAACTTAGCCATGCATTAGCATACGCATAGTAGGTGGTGAGAGCAGTTTGTAAGTTGGTGGTCTTTTTTATTTCGCGAAGAGCATACGAGAACTTTGAAAGTTTTGCACGGGTTTTTTGTATTTGTGATTTCCAGTTAATATGTTTGTCTATTGTAAGTCCAAGTAATGTGCATTCGTCAATGCTTTCCAATTTTGAACCATTAAATTTGAAATTCAAGTATAATGGTGCTTTTTGGTAAGGGTGGAAAGTCATTAATTTAGTTTTAGTGTAATTAATTTCTAGGTTATGCGAGTTCATCCAGTTACATGTTTTAGTGAGTGTGGAGTTAAGTATTTCCTCTACATTTGTGTTGTTGCGACATGAGACTAGTAAGGATATATCATCCGCGAACAAAACACACGGTCCCTCTATGGTTTTCGGTAAGTCGTTAATATATATGAGAAATAGTAAACACCCTATGACACTTCCTTGGGGGATGGAGGCGTTAATAGTTTTACTACTTGATCGGATTTTTTCTATTTCTCTACTATTTTTATTAAAGTATTCAATTTCAACTACCTGTTCTCTATTATGTAAGTACGACGAGAGCCATTCATGGGCTTTCCCGCGAATTCCTATTCCGTATAATTTGTTAAGCAGTATTTTAAATTGTACCTTATCATAGGCTTTGGTCATGTCTAATAGTATTCCTATCGCGTACTCTTTGTTGTTTATAATATTAAGGGCTGCCTGGATGTATTTGTACACAGCTAATGTAGTAGAACGATTTTTCCGGAAACCATTTTGACAGTCGTTGAATATATTAAATTTTTCGCAAAAGGTATAAATACGATCACACATAGCTTTTTCGAAGATCTTTGAGGCTGAGGGCAATAGAGCTATTGGGCGGTAATTGTTAGGATCACTTTTTGTGTTTTTTTTATGAATCGGTTTAATTAAAGATTTCTTTAGCAATTCCGGGAAAGTGCCTTCTGTAAATGACTGATTTAATAAAAGATAAAATGGCAAGGTAAGTTCGTTCGCGCATTCTCTCAATAACATAGGTGGTATGTCGTCTATACCGTGACTTTTTTATTTTTCAGGTTTTTAATTATTTTATTTACTTCCCAAGCATCTACTGGGCTAAGGAACATGGTATTCTCCGTGGGGTTTAGTACTGAGGTTACGTCCAGTTCACTGCCAGATGGATTGCTGCTGTTTTCTCCTATAGACGCAAAAAAATTGTTAAAGATATCAGCTACTTGTTTAGGTTCACATGTGGAAATATTGTTGTGCTGTAGTTGTATGTTATACATTTCCTTTTTTGATTTTTTATTGGTTCTCTCATTTATAATGCTCCACATTGTTTTTACTTTGTTGTCGGATTTCTTTATTTTGTTTATGTATTGTATTTTTTTTGCCATTGTAACAGATTTTTTCAGTATTTTTTCGTATTTTTTATAATATTGTGTAATTACTTGATTTTTAGTTTTAGACGAAAGTAATTTTAGCAATCTTTTGTTTTTACAGGAAACTCTAATGCCTGTAGTTAGCCAGTATTTTTTAAAGTTGGTTTTTAGTTTAATTTTACGCATAGGGATACATTGATTTAAACTATTTACTAGGAGGTTGCTGAATGCATTATAATTTTCATTTATATTATTATTTATTTGTATAATGTCATGCCAGTTTTGTTGACTTAATTTAGATTTAAATTCTTTTATGTTTGCAGAGTTATATAATCTTTTTTTTGTGTAATAGGTTATTTGTTTTGGTGTTTGGGGTATGCTTAGACTTATAATTGTTCCGTTGTGATCCGATAATCCGAATTTTTCCACGGTTACTAGCATTTTTTTGTCACTAAAATTGGTAAATATTAAATCAAGACATGTTGCGGTAGTTTTTGTAATACGCGTAGGTTTTTCTACATGTTGAGTGAATTTATATTCCAGCATGAGATCTAAAAATTGGTTAGTTTTTAAGTTATTGCCTAAAATATCAATATTAAAATCTCCACCTATAACAATGTTCAATTTACTATACTTAATATTTAAATAGTTTAAGATTAAATTTAATTTATTAATAAATATATCTTCCTCTTTTCTATTCCAATACATTGTAACTAATAAAAGGTTTTGTTTAGGTAACTCAGTAGCGCACACTTCCAGTACATATTCAGTAGACATGTTTGAGATATCATTTCTCTCTATATATTCGATTTGATCTTGTAAGAGTATACAGACACCGCCTCCTTCTCGAGTTCTTCTACAATATGATGATGAAATTTTGTAGCCACTAAATTGAATAAGAGGCATTTTTTCTTCGGATAACCAGGACTCAGATATGCATATAGCTTGATAAATTGGGTTTTCTGTTAAGAAATCTTCTATAATGTGTTGTTTGTTGTTTATGCTCTGAATATTTTGAAAGAGTATTTTACAAGGTAGGTCTATGGTTTCGAAAGGAGTGGTTTTCAGCGTCTTGGTTGGTGTTGCGTAGGTTGCAGTTCCTGTCTATATTGTGGTTATTGGCTGTTCTTGTGATGTTATTGTTCTGTTCCGTTTTATATTTTTTATCATTTAGGTTTATTTTCTGTCCTTCAATAAACAGCTGATTGTTTTTGATGGTTGCAAATAACCCGCTTCTTCGAGCTTTCAGCAATTCTTCTCGCAATAATTGTCTCTCCTTTCGCGTATTGGTATCTAGGAATTCTGAAATAAACAAGCGCGTACCCTGAAGGTTTTGGCTATTGCTTATTATATATTTAGCCATTCTTTTACTGATTAATTCAATGACAAGTGGCCTATTGTTGTTGTTCTTATATCTCCCCACTCTGTATGTCTCCTCAATGTAACCTGTCAGGTCTACGTTCATAGTGTTGTGGAATAGTTCAGTAATTCTGTTGTGTAGTTTAAATTCCGGTTCTTGGTAGTACTCAGCAAATCCGTAAAGTACTATTTTCTTTGTGTTTGTTTCAGTGCAAGTCGTAGCTGGGGTATCCTTGCTGTTTCTTATATCTATAATATTTTTTTTCAATTCTTCGTTTTCCTTGGTAAGGTTTTCAATTTTCAAGTTAATTTTCTCAATTTCCTCCATTCTTAGTTCGTTTTGTTTATTTAGGGCCTCTGTTTTATGTTTGAATTCATCCTTTACTTTAGTGATAGCTTCATTTATTTCGCTTTGGATTATAGTTTTTATTTCAGTTATAATAGATTTATTATTTTCCTTCAGGCGCAATATTATTATTTCGCTTAAATTTTGCAGCGTTAATTCGGTTCGATGGGCTGTTTCCCTAAATAGATGCATATATTAATAGTTGATCGCTGACTTTTTGCCGCTGTGCACAAGTTTGTCGCTGAGCGACAAGAGATTTCAAAGCTTACTCGCTCAGCGTCACTCGCTTAGCGATGCTCGCTCGGCGGTCAGAACTCACGCCGAGAAACCAACCCGAGCGAGTGGTGCGAGTAACCTCCCGTCGCAAAACACTCGCTTAACAGCCTGGCCACGGGACATTCGCTGCTGCAAATTTTCGCGCGGTGAGACCGGCGAAGCGTCTGGCGACTAAAACAAATGAACAGAAATGTACTAATCATGCCACGCGTAGCAGCGACCGGCGGCGCGACCGGCGAAGTTTGCCGAGCGAATCGTAAGAGCGTCTGGCGTTTCGGCGGGCGACTGAAACAAATGCATGGATCAGTAACTAGATCTTTAACTCCCCTGAAATTAGCGTTTTGTACGGAGAATTTTAAAGAAGTTGCATTTTTCATACTAACATTTTCTTAATTCATTTTACAACTATGAACACTAATGTTTTAAAACTTTTATGCAATAATGTTTAAAAACTAAGATAACGTTTGTCACTTCGATTAAGCAACAAAAATAAGTTTCGGTTAAGTTAAAACAAATATAGTGGTCATTTCTGCTAACAAAAAGAGGAGTAATTTTTAAGGTATTTTTTTTTAGTGTATAAAAGTATAAGTAATAAGGTTTTTGGGGTTCCGAACATCCGAATGTAAAAACGGAACCCTTATAGGATCACTCGTGCGTCTGTCTGTCTGTCTTAAGTTTTAATTAGTATTTTAATTAAGTTCATGTTAAAGTTTGTCCTAAAAAGATTTTTACTTTTTTATAAGCCATTTAAAAAATATGTGATTCGTTCGGAACCCTTTGCGCGCGAGTCCGACTCGCACTTGGCCGGTTGTTTTTACTATTGGCAGTTGTCTATGACGGTCATTATTCGATATAATATCAAGCAATTGCTGAATATTTTAATTCATAGAAGTGACGAGGTTCTCTATTTGTGAGAAAAAAACGCCAATTTCACATGTAAGGAGCCAATATAAAATTTGTAGGAGTTGGATTACGCTTAAACACAGCCAAAGCCAAACATCGTAGTGCCACCTGTTACGTTGCACGTTATTCCAATAATTAACTTTTAAAATAATCGAGCAATTTTTTCCTTAAAATAATAACTAGGAATACGTACGTTATCTGCGTCAACGGTTAGATTCTTGCCAATGACCTCACCCACGTGCGGGCCTCCATCGACTTTCCTTATTTACGAACGTCATTAGCAGATTACACCTATTTCAACTGTTTTTTACATATGAGCATAGCCGAGTGATCGTATCAAGTGAAATGTACGCTTTTTTTTGGGGTTGGGAAACCATCCAATGACTTCTCCCGCTCTGGGTGGAGCGGGAGGGCGTGTCAGACTTTTACTGACTAAAACCCACCCCTGTTTCTTACCCCGGCCTGCGGACGGCGAGTAATGGGTAGCTCGCCGTCCGATCAACACCAGGCCCGAGAGTCGACGGCGCGTAGTGTTCCACGCGCGCCTCAAAGAGTTGTCAGCATTCATGACGGGGCCCGTCATGGCCGATGCCTGCCCAGGGTTTGTGGATCAATTCGAAACAGAGTTACCGCGCCCCTGGGCACTCAGGGCAGGAAAGAAACATATGTAAAAAATTAAAGGAACAAAGTGGTGCACTTAATTCTATAGGAATAAAAGAAGAAACGAGACAGACAAATACAGGGACCCACAGAACCGGAAATTCCAAGCAGCCCACGCTATGGGAGATCCCAAACCAAAGCCCGCAGACCATGACCTCTGAGGTATGAAACAACACTAAAAGTACATGGTCAAGAATGAAGGGAAACTTGATTATATATGAGTAACTTTTGAGTTGAAATTTGAAGGATTGTATCGTTTTCAGGCGTCGCATTGGTGGTGGGAGATAATTCCAACAGTGCGTGGCTGCAAACTTGAAACAACCCCTGAGTGCTACAGTTCTGTGCGATTTCCCTGACAGTGGGCTTACCATGGAGCGAAGAGCATATTTTAAACGGTTTTGTTTCCAGGTTAGCTTTTCATAGAGATATTGTGGTTTGTTTTGAAAAGTAACAATGCCAAACAACAAGTTGGCCAAATGAAGCTTCCTCCTGGCGGCCCTCTTTAATAATTTTAGTTCATTAATTTTATTGTTTTTGTTTTTTTATGTTGTATGTAACATATGGACAATGGTCTGAAATAGACGAATTTAAATTAATTTAATTAATATATGGAGTAACATGACTTCTTCGCGGAACATTGACACAAAAACGAACACAGACATTTTGGATACGTTGGATCACACGCCCCGTTCTTGAAAGTAAGCATGGTCCATACACTATGTCACAGTAATTTAACTTGGAGATGAGACTGTCAACAAGGTTTTTCCGTACTGGTATGCTCAGGTATTTTCATATTCCGTATAAGACCTTTAGCCTATAAAAACAGTTCCGGAAAACATTGTTAACATGGGCCTCAAAGCGCAGCTCTGGATCCATAATTAGCCCGAGATTGCATGCCTGCTCCACTCTTTCAATTTTCTCTCCCATAATAACTATCTCAGGGTTAGCAGACAGAATTACACTAACTTGATTCCTAGAACCCAGCACCATAAATTTAGATTCAAGGGGGTTCAAAACCAGAGAGTTCTCCTCCGACCATAACCACCACCCTATGCAAGTCCTTATTTAATTTCTGCACTGCTAAAGATGTTTCATCGCCCTTGAAGGATATGTACAATTGAATATCATCAGCGTACATATGATATTTACAGTTAATAAAGGACTTTATGATATCTGCACTGTACAAAATATACAACAAAGGCCCCAGAATCGATCCCTGAGGGACACCCCTTGACACTTGGAGGGGGGAGGATGACACCGTTGACCCGTCCTCCCTATGTATCCCTACATATTGAGACTTGATGGTAAGGTAGCTTTTAAACCACTCCACCGCAGCACTGTCAAAGCCATAAATAGCTAACTTTGACAGCAGTAGAGAGGTATTAATTGCGTCAAAAGCCCGGGAAAAGTCTAGCAGAGCCAGAATTGTACCTACCCTCCCCCTGGTCACGTGCTTCAAGGATATTTCCCACAACATCAGCTAGAGCCGTTGCAGTACCTGTACCCTTTCTGAAACCCGACTGTAGGTCAGGAAGTATGTCATTTGTTTCGAGGTATTCAATAACCTGTGAGTATACCACACGTTCCAAGATCTTAGACAGGCAAGGTAGAATACTAATAGGACTCAAAACCTTTGTAGTAGCTGGGTTATTGTTTTGAGGGATAGGGCGTACAATAGCGCATCGCCAGAGTTCGAGGAACGTACGCGTGGTTATGGACCGGTTTATAATGTCTGTGATGGCTTGCAAGGTAGCTGGCAACGTGAGAGCGCTATCATATCGAGACTTATACCATCGACACCCTGTGCATTTGACCCTAGACTCTTGATTATTTTTAGGACTGACTCGGAACTGGTTCTTGTGAGTGTGAATGAGGCAGGACCATACCTATCTGGGCACGCCACCATTGCGGCGGTTTTTTTTTTTTTTTTTTTTTTTTTTTTTGTTTTTTTTTTTTTTTTTGGGGGTTGGGAAATCATCCTATGACTTCTTCCGCTCTAGGGTGGAGCGGAAGGGTGTGTCAGACTCTTACTGACCAAAACCCACCCCTGTTCCTCCCTGCCTCGAGTGCCCGGGGGCGAGGTAACTCTTTCGAATTTATCCTCCACCCCCGGGCTACCATTGCGGCGGTAGTGCCCCTCTTTGAGGCTTGGCTGGAGAGACCTCACGGTGCCCTCACCTTCCGCCTGACGCAGGTCCTCACCGCACACGGCTGTTTCGGGAGGTTCCTGTTTCGGATCAAGCTGGAGGTGACGCCCGGGTGTTTCCATTGCACGGATCGCCCAGAGGACACGGTGGAGCACACGGTGGAGGTCTGCCCCGCTTGGGCGGAGCCACGCCGTGTCCTCGTGGATGCGATAGGCGGCAGCGACCTCTCGCGCCCTGCCCTGGTTCAGGCCATGGTACGGAGCGAGAGGGAATGGGAAGCCGTCTCCTCCTTCTGCGAAGCAGTAATGCTCGCGAAGGCGGAAGCGGGACGCGTGAGAGAGCACCAACAACGGAGTCGCCCTCACGCCCTCAGCAGCAGCCGCCTCAGGAGACGCCTGGGACTTCCATCGCCGTGAGACGATCTCCGGCCACCGTAGATCCGGGCCTGCGGACGGTGAGTAATGGGTAGCTCGCCGTCCGATCAGCAACAGGCCCGAGAGTCGACGGCGCGTAGTGTTCCACGCGCGCCTCAAAGAGTTGTCAGCAAGAGACGGGGCCAGTCATGGCCGATGCCTGCCCGGGGGTTGAGGATAAATTCGAAACACAGTACCTCGCCCCTGGGCACTCAAAGGCAGGAAGGAACAGGGGTGGGTTTTAGTCAGTAAGAGTCTGACACGCACTCCCGCTCCGGCCAGAGCGGGAAAAGTCATAGGATGATTTCCAACTCAAAAAAAAAAAAAAAAAGGACCATACCTATGAGACTCAAAGTAGGACAATTGTGAGATGTTGTGATTACAATTACCTGGGGCATCCAGAAACGCCGCATTAATTTCATTTGGGTTGTTGAAGTTACTTGGCAGCAATCTTTGCCTATGGTCTGGAAGCACATCCGATTTTAAGTTGCGCCACAACTGTTTTGGGTCCTTCATTTGGTCATTTATGCTCTTGGTGAAATATTACTACTAGTGCCGTGATTGCTTGGTGCTTCAGATCAAGATAATATTCCTTATGACCCAGTAGTTTGAATTTACGAAATCTGTTCCTGGCTTCATCTCTCAAATTCGAAATTAGTCTGATGTTAGCAGTTATCCATGGAGTATGGCGGGTTTTAAAGGTCTTCATTTTAATAGGTGCATGGAGATCGAATAATTGGATCCTATATGCGTTAAAAGTTTGCACCATTCTATTGACATCACTCATGTCACCAATAATCGACCATGGTAAACCAAAGATTTACAATAATCACTTAATGAGAAACAAAGTTTTAAATAATAACATGCAGGTAGTTGTACAGAGCGCTTGTCATGCAGATATGTAGAAGTAGAAATAAATAGTAGGTGAGGGTACATCGTTAAAATACTCGAAACGCGCGCATCGTTGCAAACATCGAGCGCGCGTTTATAGTTTCCAAATCTATGTTAAAATAGTCCTCTAATATGTCTCTGAGCGGACGAAATACGACAGATCTTGGTTTGGAATTATGCTTTTTAAAAATCGTCTCACATGTTTTAAACGAGTGGTGGCTAAGTTTACTTATATGATTCACCACAACATTCCGGATTGAAGCATCAGTGCAGATTATGTCAATAAGCGAACTACTATCACCCACAAAATGAGTGGGTGTTTGAACTAATTGATTTAGTTTAAAGTGGTCAAAAAAAACTAATAGTTGTTTTGTTTTTGGGCTATTGACATCTAGCATATTAACATTAATAAATAAAACAAATCTAAAAAGGATTCAGTTGTCTATAATCAACATAACTTTTATCTGCATGATATTGGCTGAGATTACTAAAGACTGTAGAAACTGTGGCCTCAATCTCCTCAAAGTCAGACGCTTGAAAAGTCATTGGGCTCAAAAAAAAAAAGGTCATTGGGCTCGCCATCTTGGTTCTGCTGATGCTGAGTATATTGACCGCTCGTTCGTTAGTGATTGCTGGAATATACAGAACTAACGCATTTCCGCATTTTCATTTGACTTTATTTAACAAAAAATACCAAATTATAAATAGATCATACTTTTGAAAATATAATAAAAAGCATTAATCTTAGTGTCTAATTTCATGAAAATTAAAAAAAAATCTTATGACAATTGAAAAATCCAATCCGGATGTACGTGACGAAAGTATTAGGATTTTTTGCATTTCCTAGTTTAAAGGTATTTCAGCCCATGTTTGAGAACCAAGTTTCTAGTTGGAGAAAAGAAAAACCTACAATCGGGGCCTCGGAAAACTAATACTCCCGTTCTAGGTGAAGCGGGAGGGCATGTCAGTCACTGGCTAAAACCCACTCATGTTCGCCTTTCAGGTACCGCGCGCGTCAAACGTCACCATCCGTTGAACCCCGTTGACAGTCGGCCATCGTGCAAAATACGTCTATTAAAACCTTTTTTTAAATAACCTCAATGTATATTTTTGCTAGAAAATCTATGGTAACTACAGACTATATCATATTCCGAGTATGTGAACCTTGCCACAGGATAAAAGACCTTGCGTTATAGAATAATAGAGGATTAAAACGCGTGAATCGGGTGACAACCCTGGTTGTCGCGGTACTCAACGGGAGTTTTGCTTTGACAACCCGGGTTGTCAGCTGGTACCTCAGCGGTTCAGTTGCTTATGCCAGGGCCGCGGTGACTACTTCGAACACTCTTGAGACTCTGGCAGTGCACCCACAGATGCGACGGTTTATGGTCACAGCACACATATCAACTCGGAAAGGGATCGTCGCCGTATAAACTCGAGCCGTGCAGTATTCTTTGTATGAAACTCCCTACTGCAACGCACACTAATCGGAATTGTAACGTAATCGCCTCGCCTCGGAACAAGCTCACGAACCGGTGCAGTGCGTGGTTAACTTGCGGTACCCGCGCTTACGGCTTGTCGTCCCCGCGTTTACGTCTCTCCGTGCCCTCTCAGTCTCACCCCTCCCGCGGTTTGCCTGCCAGCACACTACTGTTGCCAAACGTGGAGTCATGGTGATTAAAATTTATTAATTATCTTAAAAAAATATCATTAAAATAAAAATATTGTCAAATATAAAATCATAGTAAAATTATCGTAAAAATATCAATTCAATTTATTTATTTATTTGTGAACATAAGTTACAATAAGTGTTACAGTCAAGCACATTACAATATCTATGCCCTACCACTTGATGGTGTACAAATAATAATAATTATCAATAAATAATCATTATTACAATTAAAATAGTAGAAAATATCAGATAAAAGCATTAGATTACATAATTAGAATATCAGTCAACGTATACATATTCAAGGCAAGCGTGCTCCATCTTCGACCACATCATCGCTTATCAGGTGAGATAGTGGTCAAACGCGTGCCTATCAACAATAAAAAAAAAAACCATAATAGTCTCATTAATAAAACAAGCAAACAATACTTCACGACCACTTACACATAAAAAGATTATATTCGGTCATTAAGGAATTCCTAATAGAGTAATATGTCTTCTCGATCAGAAATAGAAATAACTTCTTTTTAACCGACTTCCAAAAGGAGGAGGTTATCAATTCGGATGTATGTTTTTTTTGTGTATGTTCGGGCATAACTCCGCCATTTATGAACAGATTTCCAAAATTCTGTTTTTGTTCGAAAGGAGTTTGTTCCGAAATGGTCCCATTTAAATTTCATATAGATCTGATGATGCGTTTCGGAGACAGACAACGGAACTCTTCAAAAAATGACAGCAAATCAACCGCGATTGCTGCTATCGCCTTGATATCCATTGTTAACACAATTTACTGGAGAAACACAACTAAAAATTGAAAAATAAAAACTTTTTTACAAAAAAATAGAACCGACTTCCAAAAAAAACAAAAAGTGCAAAATAACTTTAATTTCGGAAGTCGGTGTCAAAAAACGAAGAAACAAAACCAGAAACACCGACTTCCGAAATTAAAGTTATTTTGCACTTTTAGATGTTTTTGGAAGTCGGTTCTATTTTTTGTAAAATAGTTTTTAAATAAATTAATACTGTCGGCTGATTTGATATACTATGGTAGTTTGTGATAAACCTTTGGAGCCATTGCGATTATGCTTTTCCGAAACATTGCAGTTTGACTTCGGACCAAATGTAGCATACCGGCTCTGCGCAGGCACCCGGCACCTACTTGTGAAAACTGAGACAGGTTGCGCCTGACAAAAAAGGCAGTTTCGTAAATGTACATAGTCGGTAAAGTTAATATTTTTAAGTTTTTAAAATGAGGTTTACAGCCGGTCGGTCTTTTGTAGATTACAGATGGCCCGAAAACATCGTTTCTGTGCGATAAATGCAGCTTCTTTTCCAATGGCATTACCCCAAAAAATTATGCCATATCTTAAACATGATGCAACTAGTCCATGAAAAGCGGTTAGTATATTATATCATTGAAATAAAAATAATATAATCCTAGTCCATCTTAGTCAAAATTAGTTTTATTCAAGCGTCATCATATTATTATGTCAAATAAATCATGATGATTTCTCAATTCGTCATTTTGTTTAGAACCTCTCGACGAGTATAGGCCTCCTCCAAATATTTCCACATTTCCCTGTCTTGGGCTGTAACAAACCAGTCATCTCCTGCAATCTTTTTAATTTCATCAGTTAATCTCTCTAGCGGTCTCCCTCTTTTGCGTTTACCAAGAGGGCCACTCCAGGTAATCACTTTCTTAGTCCATTTTTCATTTGACAAACGTGCAACATGGCCTGTCCATTTCCATTTCAATTTCAGACAATGTGATGGAGCATCTGTGACCTTTGTCCTTTTCCATATATCAGTGAGTGGTCTCCCTCTTTTGCGTTTACCAAGAGTGCCACTCCAGGTAATCACTTTCTTAGTCACATTTTTCATTTGACAAACGTGCAACATGGCCTGTCCGTTTCTATTTTAATTTCAGACAATGTGATGGAGCATCTGTGACCTTGTCCTTTTCCATATATCAGTGAGTGGTCTTCCTCTATTGCGTTTACCAAGAGGGCCACTCCAGGTAATCACTTTCTTAGTCACATTTTTCTTTTGACAAACGTGCAACATGGCCTGTCCGTTTCTATTTTAATTTCAGACAATGTGATGGAGCATCTGTGACCTTGTTCTTTTCCATATATCAGTGAGTGGTCTTCCTCTTTTGCGTTTACCAAGAGGGCCACTCCAGGTAATCACTTTCTTAGTCACATTTTTCTTTTGACAAACGTGCAACATGGCCTGTCCGTTTCTATTTTAATTTCAGACAATGTGATGGAGCATCTGTGACCTTGTCCTTTTCCATATATCAGTGAGTGGTCTTCCTGTTTTGCGTTTACCAAGAGGGCCATTCCTGGTAATCACTTTCTTAGTCCATTTTTCATTTGACAAACGTGCAACATGGCCTGTCCTTTTCCATTTAAATTTCAGACAATGTGATGGAGCAACTTTGACCTTTAACCTTTGCCTTATTTATCAGTGTTTCTTATTTTATCTTTAAGTTTCAGATTTTGAGAAAAATAAAACATTGGTATAATTAATAACTATTAATTAATCAAATCTTAATGCAGAGTGAATAGATCAAAATACTAACCTTCATTTGCAGTAAATTGTAATGTTCACAATGACGGCCTTGAGCTACTCGTATCATAACTTGAATTACAGTCACTCTCGGACTGCATAGAAAAGAAAAAATGCGTGACGATGCAATGCTTGCAATTTATGTTGCAAACTATGAAACAAAATATAAAACATTTTATAGATATATTCAAAAATGAGTAGAATTATTAAAAATCTAAAACAACCAAGTTTTGATACAATTCCTTCTCAATTCTCAATTCTTTATTGCGTACCATAATGTTCATAGTTGGTAGGGAAATTATTATAATATCCTTATTATTATTCCATTTATTTAATTTTATATACATACAATTTTTAATTTTTAAATATTTAGGTACTTAGAAAAACATAAATTAATACAAAAACATTTAAAAATATAAAAAGTAGTTGCCCACCGGTAGCGGGAATAGGGTCCAAGCTACCGGTGGTCAGGGCTCCTGAGAAAGGAATCTCCTAACAATACGCACCGTGTCCAGGAGTACTGCTTTCTGGATCAAGCCCTTGATCCAACTGCCCAACGAGAGCCTCCTGAGATGTTGGTCGAGGCTCTTGGCTATTAAGCCATTGGCCGTCACGACTATCGGCACAATGACTGCTGTATCCACCTCCCACATGTCGATAACCTCGCGAGCCAGATCAAGATACTTTGTTTTTTTATCTTTCTCAGCCTTCACGAGGTTCTCGTCATGAGGGACAGCTATATCAACAATCATTGTGCGACGCTCTTGTCGATCTATCACCACTATGTCCGGCTTATTGGCAACAATAGTCCTATCAGTGATGATAGATCGATCCCAATACAACGTGATATTGCCATTTTCGAGATCTGGGTCGGGCTCATATCTATAGTACAGTACTTCAGATTCCACAAGATTGTATTTAAGAGCAAGTTGCTGGTGGATAATCCTGGCTACAAGGTTGTGTCTATGCAAATAGTCTCCGTTAGCTAGACGAGAACAACCAGAAATAATGTGTTGGATTGATTCCCCGGGCCGGTGGCATGCCCAACAGATGTCAACCGTACCGTCCTTCACAATATATTTCCGGTAGTTATTCGTCATCATAACTTCGTGCATAATCGCACAGACAAAATTTTCGGTTTCCCCGAATAGGTCACCAAAGTGCAGCCAGGATACGGACGCTAAGAGATCTACATCGGGTCCATGTAGGACCCGGTAAAAGCGTCCATGAAGCTCCTTGCTCTGCCATACTTCCCTGCGGTCATTAGTATCCAGTACTTTAAGTTTGCGCCAGTTCTCGTTTGCCAAGGAGAGCAGGGTGAGGCCCTTGTCCACAGCGACCACATCTCGATGCATACCCACGTCGGTTTCTAGGAAATATTCCCTAAGGCTGCATACCTCGCGGTTGTGTATGGTCTTAGCATTTAAGAAACCACGACCCCCACATTTCCGCGGGACCCTCCTATCCAGGGCGTCAAGTTCCGTCTGAGTCCATTTGAGTATGCCGAAAGTGTACATCAATACCGACATGACCTAACCGTTGAAGGCGCGCACCTTGTTCCCGCCTGATAAAAGACTATTTAGTACTTTATTCAGGCGGCCAAAGAAGCGCTCTTTCAGCGACTGTTTCACTTCAGCAGTACTGATGCCTAACGCTTCCGACATACCCAAATACTTGTAGGTTTCGGTTGAGCAGAGGGATCTAAGGTGTATGGAATCCGAGAGTTGAGTTCCCACGGATTTCATAATCTGTCGCTTTACATGCATAATTGCACATTTGTCCACACCAAATTCCATCCTGATGGCGCTACTGAAGGTTTCTGTTACCTTCAGTAGCTTCATCAGTTGCAAGTTGTTAGGGGCAAAGAGTCTCAGATCATCCATGTAAACGAGGTGTGATATGACCTGACTACCTCTTCTCAACCGATAGCCCTGTCCCGAACCCTCCAGTAGTGTACTGAGAGGGTTGAGGGCCAGACAAAACCACAGTGGACTCAGATTGTCGCCCTGGAATATGCCACGCTCGATCCTTATCGTTCGTTGTTCTCCTGTATCTGCCGACATCCTGGATAGTGAAGGACTGTACTCCACTGCCCCATAGAAAATGACGAACCTGTTGGCTAATAGCAATATTGATGAGGAGCAGCTCCTTAGTACCATGGGATCCATTCCTACATCCATCCTGGGAGGCTGATATGATACGATTTTGATCAATATGGATGTTTATTTTAGCTCTCAGAATGGATGTAAGAACTTTATAGACCGTCGGTAAACACGTGATCGGTCTATAATTCTTAGGTTCCGCAGTACTACCTGATTTATGGAGCAGGTGGGTTATTCCTGTCGCAAGAAACTGGGGCAGTGACCCTGACTCTAAGGCAGACTGGAACTGAGCTGCCAAACGAGCGTACGACCTTTGAAACCATTTGATCCAGAAATTGTGCAGCCCGTCCGGCCCTGGAGAATTCCAGTTAGGCAACGGACGGACTGCACGAGTTACATCTTGGGGGCTGATGGTAATTGCCCTCATTTCTGGTATAAGGTAGCACGCGCGCTCGACCTCTCGAGTACAATCACCCTCGTTGTGCCTGACAGGCACCGACCAGATGCAGCGCCAGAATGAACTCATAGCGTCATCATCCGGTAGATGCCTATCAGTCACACCTTGGTCCGGTCGCTCCCAAGCCCTATAAACCCACCTTTCGTTGCTTTGGACGGTGCGATTCTGAGTGTACCGCTCCACTCGCCGCTTGTACCGACGAATACGATTATTATTATTATCCTTATTTTTATCGTTTTGTGTTGGTTAGTTATATGGGGAAATGAATAAGTGATCAAAGTTAGAGTCAAGTTTCACGATCTGTCTATCAAGTATTATTTTAAACGTATTTTAGAATAATAATAATAAATTTTATTGTTTCACAAACTAGTTGATATACATGCTTAGTACAAATTTATGTGCAAGAATGGACAGATGATGTACTGCTGGTACTTAAAAAAGGAAACCCTGAGCTATAAATACCAGCTGCCCTTAAGTGACACAGTGAGAGGAGTTCATGATATTACATGCTAGATGTTAGATGAAGTTGCCGTGACAATAATATAAACAACAAGTATATATAGAAACATCTACGTTTTTAGAAATATAGTCAATATTTACATAATATTGTTTCCGCAGCCCTAAACAGATTTTGTTGAATGGCTAAAAAACCGGCCAAGTGCGAGTCGGACTCGCACGCGATGGGTTCCGTACCATAAACTGAAAAATAAATAAAAAAACACGTTTTCAGAAACGTATTTTTTCTTTGTTTTTTTTGGACTATGATCCGCTATAGGTAGAGGGTTGAAATCACACAACGTGTAATTCTGTAGCCGCTAATAACAATAAATAAAAAAAAAAAAAATATTAAGGGGGGCTCCATGTAGCTATTACGGATCGTGAGATACAGCCCGCTGGCAGACAGACGGACAGCGGAGCCTTAGTAATAAGGTCCCGTTGGCTACCATTTGGATATGAAATTTGGGAATGACAGCGTCTTAAGGAATAAACGAACGCTATTACTCAAGTTAGTAGGAGTTACTGATTTTTTTTTGTCTATAAGAGAGCTCAAGATAGTGATAGGTAGCTTAGCCATGGTTACTAACCGCATACGATGCAGAGAACTGTAAAATTAAATTATTTTAGACTCTTAAAGCAGCAACATTTTAATTAGTAGAAATAAAATAGCCATAATAACAAAACTTAAAGTTTTTTTTTCTAAAATCATGATCACAAGGTCGATGAATTTTGATTCCACCATTTTCGCAAATTATCATATGTACTTATTTGTTTCACAAGAGAATTGTCGTTGATAGCGGTACATAGCAAACACATGTAGTCGGCTTCTGGCGTTTCTTCTACAGCATGATATGAATAATGATTGGTCCATTTAAAGAAATTATAGTACAGTTCCTTGTCTAATATGGACTTCATTATTTGGTTTACTAGTTTCTTCATACCAAGTTTCCTCGCATCTAAATAGGATCCGTCTGGCAGAAACCTGAAAAATTAATCAACTATGTTTTCTGTTGTTTATACATTCAAAAGACACATATAAATGATAAAAAAAGCTAATAGACTTCTTTGAAACTTATGTAGGTCAATTATTATCACTAAGCGACCTTCCCTTCGTGACGCAATGTTCCAGTGTCGTCATCTAGACACGGGGTAGCGTGTCAAGCCAAGTTCAAGCTAATAGAACTGGCGACCAGAAAATTTTGTAAAAAAGGCAGACTGTGGTGGCTTCTCATTCCTTTGTTTTTCAATATTTTTTTAAACAAATAATACAGTATTTATCTACTCAACAAGCTCTAAACAACTATACCCTACTTGATGGGGTAGGTCAATTTTCAGGGTTCCGTTCCCGAAGGGTCCAAACGGAGCCCAGCTGTCACTCAAGTGTCCGTCTGTCCGTCGTCTGTCACACAGGTTTTACAGCCAAATGCTTGGAGCTACAGTCTTCAAATTTTCTCAGTATCAGTTTTCAGTCAGTAGCAGTGGACGTCTTTCGGCTGAGAAGTGTCTTGTTGACCCAAAGCCATACAAATTGTCAAAAATACATTTGGTGCGGAACCCTAATTCTTTTGTGAGCGCGCCCGTTTGGCGCGCCTTCGGGGGCCGGCTATTTTTTTTTAGGGGTGCGCTCGAGTGGTACTTATGACTCATCGCGGCGCGAAACATTTATAAATATTTATTGACATTTTGTATGGCTTTGGGTCAAACGTCGTTTTAAAGCCAATATCCACACTCCCAAAGATGTTGAACTAATTATTTTTCTAGCATTCCCATAATATGGAAATGAAAGGGTTTGCTAAAAAGATTAAGAAAAACCGGCCAAGTGCGTGTCGGAATTCGCACAATTAGGGTTCCGTACTAAATGAATTTTTGACTATTTTTATGGCTTTGGGTCAACAAGATGCTTATACTGTGAAAATTTGAAGAATTTAGCTCCAACCGTTTGGCTGTAAAACCTGTGTGACAGACGACGGACAGACAAACAGATGAACACGTGAGTGACAGCAATAGGGCTCCGTTTGGACTCTTCGGGTACGGAACCCTAAAAACGGCCAAGTGCGTGTTGAACTTCGCACATTTAGGGTTCCGTATCAAATATTGGTATTTGTTGGTAAACTAAACGTAATATTAAACTTTATCACGAAATTTCAAGTTTATAGGTCAAAGGGAAGTTAAAAAATTCTTCGGAACAATATTTTGTCATAGAAGACGGACACGTGAATGACAGCAATAGGGCTCCGTTAGGACTACAAAAAAAAACAACCGACTTTCAAAAAAGAAAATACACAAAAAATGAAAAAAATAACTTTAATTTCGGAAGTCAGTGTTTGCATTTTATTTCTTCGTTTTTTGACACGATTGTTTCATTTTGTAAAAAAGTTTTTTTTTCACTTTTTAGTTTATATACCCCAAAACTAACGACCCCAATAAAATGGAACGTGGAATTTAAACATACTCGTAATTGGAAAAAACCAAAAAGTCATCGAGGTAAACTTATTTTTCGTTTTTGTTCAGTTTTTCAAAAAGCGCTAAAGCAATCTCTATAAAATTTATATGGGACCACCTCGGGAGTATATTCTGTCGGATAAAAAAAGAATTTTGAAAATCGGTTCACAACTGACGGAGAAACCGGTGGACATTCATAAAAAAAAAATACATAAAGTCGAACATAGAACCTCCTTCTTTTTCGAAGTTTGTTAAAAATAGTGAACACAACGAAATGTTTGATCTTACTTGGAATAGTTAGCTCCACCGTAGACTATCGGAACGGCGTGATGCTGTACCGCATTCAGAAGCTTCTCCGTGACATAGTCTTCACTAAAAGAATTTTCAAACGACAAGTAGAAGTAATAATCTGTCTCTATTTTACTCAAGCAGTCCGTTCCAGCTGTATTCAATGCTGGATCCTTGGGACAAGATTTTGTTCCATTCCATTCACATTTTTCGCTGTAAATGTCTAGTTCCAGTCTGCGTATGGACAGTTCTTTCTGCAGTTTTAGTGCGAATGACTCTCTTCGACTAAGCGAGTCGCAATTTGATATAAACCAAGCAGCAGCAAGTCTTTTGCTCTTCAATTTGTTTCTAAAATCACTGTCTATAGGTTTCATATCTTTCACATCCAACCAGTGCATATCATTTTTAGGACCGATGATCTCACCATCTTTATTTCTAATTACGATGTAACCAAAATATATATCAGAATTCAATTTATATGTGTAAGTCCAATTAAAAAAACTATCGTATCTCGGGGAATCTAATTTATAGTAAGCTGGGGATTCTCTGCTTGTAAATATATATTTCTGGTGAAGTGATCTCTCTGTTGGAAAAGATACATGTTTCTGGCTAAACTCAGGGCCATAAAATAAGATGGCATCAAAATATTTTACACTACTTAAAACATTTGTGTCCGACGTTATAAAGCACTTATTTTCGGGACACCATCTGTTCACAAACTGCTCTTGTCCCTTACCCATACGAAAAAAGGGATCAGTATCCGGACTTGTCCACTGTAGGATATATTTTATTTGGTTTTTTTCATCTTTTGGTACTGATCTTGGTACTGATTCTTTGGATAACTGAATTATGATTTCTATAGTACAAACGAAAATAACCCCAACTAACAAGAGATACTTTTGCATTGCTTTACTTGTAAGGGAGTTTCTGCCAAAATTTGTATGTCGAAAGTTGTAACCTCTTGACCTTGTTCACTGCTAGACACACACCTACATAAACTGAAGACTTTTGACACGGGCGCAGAAACTATAGGTTGCCACCTGCTGCGATCCCAACAGGTTGAAAAGTTCCTGTTCAGAAAGCTGTTCGGCGGCCAGTTGAAGAAGTTAACAGACGTCTACACTATATTTTAATTCACTTTACTGATTTTATACTTCTAAACTACTAGCAAAAGTGACACTAAAACCGGGTACACTATCAAAAAAATAACGCGTGCTAGTGTGATCGTGCTACGCGCGAATTTCGACCGCACAGAAAGCGGCAGTTCCCGCGACCACTCTTCACCACCTCGGGGAAAAGAGACGAGACCATAACTCGCTAATTTTTCAACTCGCTTACTCACCAGAGTAACGTCACCAGAGACTGAAGCAGCGCCGTAATACGAGCACGCACACATAGGTTGGTACCTAAGTGTGCGTACTCGTATTTCGTTGCCGTTTCAGTGTAAGGCCTGTTGCTCTTACGCGTATTTTTCCGTAAAACACGCTTCGTTTTTCGTTTATCGTACGAAGTATTCACACTCGTTTTGTCTCCGGTACGGTAACTCCACCGCACCGTGAGCACATTTATACCCAACTGAAGAGAAGAAGAGTATGTATATAACAGAAGGAGAGTATGTATGTATGTGTTTATGTTTTTATGTCTTTTTCTTTGGCACGCGCGGTTACTGTAGCCTAAACGGCTGGATGGATTTTTAACAAACGATATATTATTAGATTAGTCTTGACGGCTGAAGTGACTTATGCCATATATATAAAAAGAAACAAAATGGCGACCGCCATTAGGTAAGTGTTGTCGTATTTTTTTATTTGACCTGGTCATGTCTGTCAAATTAAAGAGCTCAAGGTGACGATTCCAAAAATACAGTGTGTAAAAAGACACATCACAGAGCCGTCAACTACGCATACTGTACGTCTTTTTTTTTTGTTTTTTTTTGGGGGGTGGGAAATCATCTTATGACTCTTTCCGCTCTGGGGTGGAGCGGAAGGGCGTGTCAGACTCTTACTGACTAAAACCCACCCCTGTTCCTCCCTTCCCTACGCGCCCAGGGGCGAGGTAACTCTTTCGAATTTATCCTCCACCCCCGGGCAGGCACTGGCCGTGGCAGGCCCCGTCCTTTGCTGACAACTCTTTGAGGCGCACGTGGAACACTACGCGCCGTCGACTCTCGGGCCTGTAGTAGTAGTTTTGCGCAAAAAATATTGCTGGGAAACGACTTCTATTTTTAGGTATGAAAAAAAATAATAATATGCGCAATGTAACGCGAACCCAGGCAAGTAGAGTTAAACCCCACCCCTTTGCTCTAAGCCACGTAGGTACTTGTCGGATACGTTTGATATTCATTGCGTGTTTGTAACTGCAAATGCGTAATTTCGAAGTTTCGTAAAATTAAATCGAAAATTCAGGTAATGTTTGTTTGGAAAAAACTTTAATAATAACACTTGGAATTCATTATTTTTAAAAATTTTCGTAAAAAAAGTAAAAAAAATGAGATTTTTTTTTTTTAATTAAAAAACGTGCCCCCACACTAGTAATTACTCCTGTATCGTGGGTGCGTTCACATACATGTATACTCATATACACAAGACACCCAGACCCAGAGGAAGTATCTGTAGGTCATACAAATATTTGTTCCGTACGGAGATCGAACCCGCGACACGCAGCGCAGCAGCCGAACGCTCAACCACTGCGCCAACCGTGTCGTCAACTTTGACCTTCAATACCTCCAGAATCAGTGGATTCCCAGGTATGGTCTAGTGAAAAAAAATGATTTAAATAATGGGTAGAATATGTGTCTTTCAGCTTCGGAAACTGTCCTTTTACACCCGATATAATTCACAAAAATGTAGGAAATAAAGGAACTTTTTAGTTGTTTTCTAACAGTCGGGTTTTTTGATCATTTGCATTTAGTTACCTTGTTTATCAACACGCTTTAATAGTGAAACATACAACACATCAGTGTTTTATGGATTGCACCTAAGACACGGCGAATCAACCGTAGTTTCTCACGGCAAAAAAACGTGTATGTGCAGGCGGCCTAAGAATGATTGACCAACAATCACCAGCCAAAATAAACATCAACAAGGAAATGGATCTTTTTCTGACTTATGTACACACAGCTCCATTAGGAGGTTACCCCCCAAAAGACATGTGCGTTCAAATCTGTCATAGGCCCAAGTTGGTTTTTGTATTAACCTTTTATTGTAATTAACTAGCTGACCCCGCGAACGTCGTGCCGCCTGAGAATCAATAAATGTAGTGTACAATTTTAATAGTTGACTTAGTTACATTGAAATGAATGTAATTCACGTGCCAGAATCAAAATCTTTCGCGTAGTATTATAGCACTATTGTTTGTTAAATTATTTGCTTGATGGGATGCCCTCGGGTCAATATCGTTCATTGAAGGACGTTGTAATATACGAAATTTTTCGTTATGTGGCATATCAAAGTAGAGCAACTCGCTTTGGAAAATCAAAAAGAAAATGGTCAGTGTGGTCGCTGGGGGTGCTTTGACCATTCACCAGATGCATCGCCAAATGTACAACAGTGGGAGGACGTTCATAAATGGGGAATAAGTATATACGCCAAACCACATCATTGCAGCTCACATATCGACTAAATAGAAAGTGCGTGATTTCATCGTTAGTATTAGAAATCTGAACGCCAAAAACCGCTTTAAATATGCGGTGCCGCCATGAATACGTTTCGTGACATGTTTGCAAATGCATTTGATGGCTAAAGGAATAACAGCCGCACGGGTCGATTTATCTGGTTAAGGGGAATACATTGATAAAAAGGCTGTTTGTCTTTTTAGTGTATCTTGTCACGTACTTTTTTTTTTTGTGGTGTGGGAAATCATCCAATGACTTCTCCCGCTCTGGATGAAGCGGGAGGGCGTGTCAGACTCTTACAGACTAAAACCCACCCCTGTTCCTTCCTGCCCTGAGTGCCCAGGGGCGAGGTAACTCTGTTTCGAATTTATCCTCAACCCCCGGGCAGGCATCGGCCATGACGGGCCCCATCCTTAATGCTGACAACTCTTTGAGGCGCGCGTGGAACACTACGCGCCGTCGACTCTCGGCCCTGGTGCTGATCGGACGGCGAGCTACCCATTACTCGCCGTCCGCAGGCCCGGGCATCTTGTCAAGTACTTGGAATAGGGATATAGCATTTCGTTATTGGCTTTTGGACTTTAAGATCTTCAATTTGATTGAAGGAATACACGATACACAGAAATTTTCTCAATAGAAGAAAAATGCATAGTTTGATCCATATTTTTACACTTTTTAGCTACAAGGCGTAACGCTTCGGAGAAAAATTCCTTTAAAACATAGAAAATAAACTTATCAAACATTTGGTTGAACATATTTTGATTTAATAATACTTTTATGTTATGAAATACATATATTTATTTTGGTTATGTTATTTATTCCGAGCGGCACTCTTTGTATCGCCATCTCTTCTTTTGCCTATTAAAAGTATTTGCATCACGCTCTTCTGTCAGTAAGTCAGATTAGTCAGATGGCCGCTGGGCTTCATTGACGCAGGACCTATGCAACTTTTTTTCAGATTGAAGCTGTCAGATTTTCGTAACTTAAATTATTGTTTTACAGTAAACGTTCGTAATTTTGCAGCAAAAATATTATTTATTATAATTAGTATTTTACAAGTCTTTACAGTGTGTGAGTGGGTGTTCTTGTGACCTTGATCAATATATAAACTATTTTTTTTGTTTGTAACTACACATTCAATATAGTACAAAATTTCATTAAACAAGTATTAATCTGTCAGTGAATGCAGTAAGCCTAAGGAAGGAATGAAGTCGCCTTTGAATTGTGAAAAAAATAGTTTACTATGTATGATTATATACATATATATAGCTTCTGCTCGCGACTTCGTTCTCTGTAGATTTTAGAAAAAGGTATAATAGATAATTATGAAAAATGTATAATTCTACTAATATTATTAAAAGCGAAGTCATTAATAATTCGTTAAACTTCTTAAACTGGAAGTACAAGTATGCAGTTTGCGCTTGCGAGTTTAAGGAAGTCATTAATGGGTCCGTTCCGCTCGCGGTGGAAACCGGGCTTTAATGCTGACAACTCTTTGAGGCGCGCGTGGAACACTACGCGCCGTCGACTCTCGGGCCTGGTGCTGATCGGACGGCGAGCTACCCATTACTCGCCGTCCGCAGGCCCGGGTGAGGGAGCACCTTAATGCTCACATTTTGTTCATACAGAACAACTATTTTTGTTCTCCAATCAAAAATCATTTTAAAAATAATGTGTAGGTACCTAAATCATGGTCGTTTTACTCTTCGCTGTTTAATTGAACGTATACATCAAACATTGTAGTTATAACTTGAGGGTATGGATTAATTTTATAAATAAAACGTAAGTAAGTAAAATTAATGAATACCCTCAAATGATAACATCTATTGATTAGACAGTTTCTATATATTATAATGTACTCTGTGTTAGACAGAGACCTAAAGATAAGATGACTCAGACGATAGAACATAATAATTTCATTGCAATTCATATGGGCTCGCTGGCTAGTTTGTCAAACTGGCATATGAGTATGACTACATTCGGTGATGCGATGGTTCGAATCCAAGTCAAAACATTGAACTCTTTTTGAAGTAATCTTCAGATTATTCGTAACGAATTCAATGTTGTAGCAGAGTATCATTTTAAATCTTTAGGGGTTAGCACATACTGACGGCTGTGTGTGTACAGTACCAATAGAGTATAATTTTATTAGTAAAGTTATACACGGAAAAAGAAAAAAAAAATTTGAGTATAGAGAGAGTGGAAGTAATTCAAGAAATGACCGACCGAAATAAAAATATATTTCCAAGCTTGTAGGAAATTGTTGAGGTAACCGGTACTCTAAAATCTGATCAGAATGACTTGAAAAAAGAACAGGAAAAGCAAACCAGGGCTTTGCAATAACAGATAAATCTCCCCATTATCATCATCATCATCATCATTTCAGCCGAAAGACGTCCACTGCTGGACATTGGCCTTCCCCAAGTATCGCGAAAACGACCAGTCCTGTGCGTCATCCATCGGATTCCCACGATCCTCACCAGGTCAGCGGTCCACTTTGTTGGAGGCCTTCCAACGCCGTGTCTTCCGGTACGCAGTCGCCACTTCTGAACATTATCTCAAGAGACCTCCTCAAACCCGACTTACCTGGTGAAAATAAAAAAAAGTGCGACATTAATAAAAATCAGGTGCAGTCCGACAGTGAGAACTTATGTGGCTTTCAAAATCCAAGTAGGTACGAGCAAAGCGACTGTGAACTATGTGACAAAAAGAAGTAAACATACAAACACATGCATCAACATACGAGTACATACTCTCAAAAAACATAACCCATCTGGGGAAATCGGGTAAAATGGTGAGAATATGACAGAATTCAAGCACTTAATCTGCCCCAAATAATCTAAATACAAGGAATGTCCCTCTCATGACCTCATTGACAAAGAATGTCAAGATAGCCTTGAAGTATCTCTTATTATCTGAGTTATATTTACTCTAACATAAATAGATATCCTACTAACAAGAAACAGTTACAAATGTTTTGGCGTTGAAAAATTCGTTGGCATCGCATCGCTGGTGGCATTGCCACGTTGTGTGGCAATGCTTATTCTCTGTCCAAGGTAAAAGCCAGTCCTTGGGTCAAGCGAAATGTCAACAAGGCGTTTGGACATTCCAAAAATAATTTAAAAGAAAAATGTAGCAAAAAACTGCAACGTCCAGTATGAGGGTATAATGTTTTTCGAGAGTTTGTATTTTTCTTACTTATTTATTGTTGATAGGCACACGATTGACCACTCACCAGATGGTAAGCGATGATGTAGTCGAAGATGGAACACGCTTGCCTAGAAATAACCTATTCACTCTTGACTTAAAGACTCCCACGTTGTATCTATCAGGAAACACATGCATGTATATTTATGTGTGTTTGTTTGTCTATGCGAGTGACCGCGAGCCCGCCTTCACCTCCGCGTGAACAGTACAGTTGACATAATTGCTATCCTGCTCCTATCTGTGTGTCGTGACTTACCGGATTTTTTTTAATGCCACTAAAACATAACAATGCGTGTGCGTATATGAGAAAACCACCGTGTGTTTCTGTCAATACCATGTACCATCTCAGATATAAGATACTCATTAGCATCACAATACAACGTACACCTCCAACAATGAGAGCTAAGAACAATAGCTTGACGAGTTACTTATCAATGTCAGATTCGGTCATTTCAAAAACTGTATGCAGTGACGACAACGTAAGTAAACATCACATCACGTCATAAACGACCTCGTTGTGACTTCTCACTCAGTAAAGGTGCTTGTGGAACAAAATCTGGAGCTAAAAGCCATGCTAAATATCTGGAAGCAAGAACAAGAGGAGCATATGAAAAAACTGGTGGATCAACCAACTTCAGCGCTGAAAACACTTGTTGTTGAGATTGCGGTCCTGAAAACACAAAAGATCCGGGAGTCAGAGGAGTTCATAAATTCATGAAATCCACTGAATCCGTCCTCACCCTTGCCACTTTTTTTTGTGTGGTGGGAAATCATCCAATGACATCGCCCGCTCTAGGGTGGAGCGGGAGGTCGTGTCAGACTCTTACCGACTTAAACCCACCCCTGTTCCTTCCCTACCCTGAATGCCCAGGGGCAAGGTAACTCTTTTGAATTTATCCTCAACCCCTGGGCAGGCATCGGCCATGACGGGCCCCGTCATGAATGCTGACAACTCTTTGAGACGCTCGTGGAACACTACGCGTCGTTGACTCTCGGCCCAGCCCCCCTAGCCAAATAACTTTTATAATAGCGCTAACGCTAACGCTTCGTGCAAAATGTATGGCAAAGACATTCCCTGCGGAGAGAACTGTCACGTGACTCACGCCCAGTAATGTCATTGCCATACATTTTGCACGAAGCGTTAGCGTTAACGTTAACAGAAAAGTATTTTGTCTGAAGGCTCTGGTGCTGATCGGAAAGCGAGCTACCCATTACTCGCCGTCCGCAGGCCCTGCTAAGTTTGCCACCCTTTCCGTTACACCCTGTATAACAAAAACTTATTGCCTGCATATTGTGAGATGGCTAGGAAACATAATGTTATGTATATTTGGATTGGAAACGCTATTATTATACTTGTTAAGCTACCGATAGTTTTAAAACATTCGTAGTACGCAGTAATAACGGTGGCAACAATATTGCGCAATGTAATCATCAGAGTGAATAGCTGGCGAGCTACCCATTACTCGCCGTCCGCAGGCGAGGGTACCGTAGTCACGCGGCACTGGAAGTCCTAGGCGTCTCCTGAGGCGGCTGCTGCTGAGAGCGTGACGGCGACTCCGTTGTTGAGTCTCCCTTACGCGTCCCACCTCCGCCTCCGGGAGCATTACTGCTTCCCAGAAGAAGGAGACGGCTTTCCATTCCCTCTCGCTCCGTACCATGGCCTGAACCAGGGCAGGGCGCGAGAGGTTGCTGCCGCCTATCGCATCCACGAGGTTACGGCGGGGCTCCGCCCAAGCAGGGCAGATCTCCACCGTATGCTCCACCGTATCCTCGGGACGATCCACGCAGTGGAAACACCCAGGCGTTTCCTCCCGTCCTATCCGACACAGGAACCTCCCGAAACCACCGTGTCCAGTGAGGACCTGCGTCAAGCGGAAGGTTAAGACGCCGTGGGGCCTCTCCAGCCACTTCTCAAAGAGGGGCACTACCGCCGCAATGGTGGCGTGCCCAGCGCTGGGTTGCGACAATCGCTGTCTCCATGTTGCCATGAGATCTTGCCGGAGCTCTGTCCGCCGAGCCGCGAGTTGTCGCGGCAGCGGAGTTTCGCCTCCTCATAGAGGTTCGCGAGGATTTTTGTCTCCAGATCCCATGGCGACAATCCGGCAAGGAGGCTCGCCGCCTCGCAGGAGATCGTCCGGTATCCTCGGATCATTCGCCATGACCCTTTGGGACGCGTTCAGACGGCGAGTTGATCGCTGCCTTAAAGAACGCGCCCACACCGGTGCCCCGTGAAGGGCCATGGACCGCACGATCCCCGCGTAGAGCCTCCGGCAGGAGGCATTTGGCCCCCTCAGATTAGGGAGGAGTCGCCTCAAAGCAGCCCCGGCCCTGTCCAGTCTGGGAGCCAAACGTCGGAAATGCTCGAGGAAGTTCCACCGGCTGTCGAGGAAAAGTCCCAGGTACTTCATCGTCCCCTCGACGCCGATGTGAACCCTTCCTACCGTAATCTGGGAACCCGCCAGTGACGCATTCCGAGGACCAAGAAAACACATGGCCTCGGACTTATGCAATGCCACCTCGAGTCCCAGTTGCCGGATCCTGTCCACAATTATCGCAACCCCGCGTGTCATTATGTTGGCCGCCGCCTCGTGCGACCACCCCTGCGCCAGGACCAGCGTGTCGTCAGCGTAGCATACTACGCTGACGGCGCTAGGGAGGTCGGCGCGGTGTTCCACAGAGGCGGCCCCAGGACCGATCCCTGTGGAACACCGCACGACATCTCTCGCCAGTTCTATTCTCCCTGGTGACCGAGGTAGATGACGGCCCTGTCCATCAAATATGCCTCGACTACGCGACGGAGGTAGGGCGGCACCCGGTGATACCGGAGTGCCTCCACTATGCAACTCCAGGGCAGGGTGTTGAAGGCATTGGCGATGTCCAGAGACACCGCCAAGACGACCCTACCCCGGGCTACTGCATCCTCCGTCGTGAGGGCTCGTACGCGTATGATGGCGTCCACCGTAGAGCACCCCCTGCGGAAGCCATACTGGTTCTCCGCCAGATTCGGCCCCACCCGCGTCAGCTGCCCGACGAGGCGGTCTGCAATTACTCTTACAAAGAGCTTGCCCACCTCCTCGAGCAGCACGATGGGCCGGTAAGCGGACGGAGAGTCCGCGGGGCGCCCCGGCTTTTTGATGAGGACCAGCTTCCCCATCTTCCAACGGAGTAGAAACTGGCCCCTCTCCAAGCATGCGCTTAGAAGCCCTCTGAGTCGAGGCCCGAGAGCCTCCTGCAAGGCCAGGACCCAAGCTTTGCCATGCACGCCATCGGGTCCTGGGGCGGTGCTTTTGGCATTCAGCCTACGCACCACCGCTGAGTAATTAGCTTGGTTTTGACGTGACATCATCTGCCTAGCCTTTTCCCAATTATCTTGGGGTCGGCTTCCAGTATAACCGGATGCAGCTGAATAACAGTATTTTACCTGGAGCGACTGCCTATCTGACCTCCACAATCCAGTTACTGAGTAATACGATACCCCTTGGTAAGACTGGTTGTCAGACTTTCGAGCTTCTGACGATCCGTAACGACTGTCAATGATCCACGATTGACTGCCGGTACCAACGGCTTTCAGAGGCATGGAGGAGTCTCGATATGTAAAGATGGTCACCCATCCATGGACCAACCCCGGCAAGCGTAGCTTTACCTGTGGATCGATCCGTGCGGCTGTTATTACTTTAGCCACGAGCTCCTCTCTGGTTTTGACGTGACAACGTCTAATAAATCGATGAACGCCGGCTACATGCACGAAAAAGTGTCCCGTTACGCTCATTGTACGCATGCGCCGCGTCTATATTTCATCAATGTTTTGTTATGACGTTGTTACGTTAAACTATCGTCCGTAAACCAACTTTACAGACAACCATTTTTTTTTCAGTTTTGTTTACACATATATCGGTCTTAAACAAACGCTTGCACAGATTTGCTGTAATCAAAAAGACTCATATCGCATACCATAATGTGTCTTAGCTCTGATAGTCGTGGTAATATGTTTTTTATATCTCTATTTTATGTGTCTCGGCTTTGTGGTTCTTATCGTGCTATCATGTACGTAAACGGCACTGCCCTAAATTGTATACGTACATGTTCGAGTATATTAGTAATTAATTTACAGAGCTTGTTATTAAAAACTCACTCATTAGCAGGCTGTTGTACTCATAACTATTTATGTAACTCAACTACTATGTACCATTACCCACTATGAACAGCATCCAAGTTTACAAAAATACCCAAATCTAAAAATACTTGCTTTACCTACTTTTTTTCTTATTTACTCCTTTTTAGGGTTCCGTACGCGGTAACCAACGGGACCCTATTACTAAGCCTTCGGTGTCCGTCCGTCAGTCTGTCTGTCAGCGGGCTGTATCTCATGATCTGTATCAGCTAGACAGTGGAAATTTTCACAGAATGTGTATTTCTGTTGCCGCTGTATCAACAAATAATAAAAATAATTTAAAAATTAAAGGGGGCTCCCCTATTAGAAACGAGTCTTTTTTTGGCATTTTTTGCTCGATCTTAAAAATGGCAACAAGTCTAGACGCGTGTTATCTTGTACGATAGTACGGAACCCTTCATGCCCGAGTCTGTAGACTCGCACCTCGCCGGTTTTTACTTAATTACGCACAATGCTTAGTAACAATAAACTAATGTTGGTGTAAGGTGTCTGCACTAAATTGCACACACCTTACACCAACATTCTTTCCTTGTCATTTGACGTGATCATATTATCTGAAACATGGCTAACACCTAACACTACGGAAAAAGAATTCATTAATGACCGCTACTCAGTTTTTAGAGACGAGTGACCGCATTGGTACAAACAAGCACAAGGGCGGGGGGTGTTTTGTAGGTGTAGTCACTGACTCAGTTGACATCAATTTGATAGGCACTATGCATGCAGTACATTGCTACTTTGCTCAGTGGACATCAATAAATAATAGGCATTGCGTAGTGCATTTAACCGACTTCGAAAAAGGAGGAGGTTCTATATTCGACTGTATGTATTTCTTTTTTTTATGTACTTGTGTCCACCGATTTCTTTCGTCATTTGTGGACCAATTTTCAAAATTCTTTTTTCCGAAAAATATGTATACCTAGATGACGTTTTGGTTTTTTCCAATTACGAGTATGTTTAAATTCCACGTTCCATGTTATTGGGGTTTTGAGTTCTGGGATAATAACAACTAAAAAGTGAAAAAGAAACAACCGACTTCCAAAAAAGAAAATACACTAAAAATTAAAAAATAACTCTAATTTCGGAAGTCGGTGATTGTATTTTATTTCTTCGTTATTTGACGAATACACCTGCTAATAATTGTGCTGCACGGGCTTCGGCCTGTGAGGATATTAATGTGTTCCTCTCCCACTAGCATCAAGCACGTTATGGTCCGTGTGCCCACGTCGCGTTCCAACACTCACCACATCATTAGCGCTGCATAGATACCACTAAGCTCACAAGATGATGTTTACTTGTCACATCTGTCCACATAAGAAATTTTTCTTACAATGATTCATTTTCAACACTGGATCTCTTCAATATCACTCGGAACCGTCTTAAAAAAGAGATCATCCTTATCTTAGCCCAAACGTGAGACGCCCAGTTACGCCTGTAGGGCATGTTAGTCATACATACACACGTCATCACACACATCCACAGACACCCACACCGCACAAATACACACACGCACACACTATACATACTTCATGTCACTCTCTGCTTATTGTTTTATTTGTGTACTTTGTAATTGGCGTATTGTTTAGAATTATCCAATTTATGATTACTTATTGTCAGCTGTGAAGCTACCTTTTACAAGTAAATAAATTTTATATAGCCGGTTATTACAATCTGCCCGAAATTGAGTGGTCAGGCAGTACTTGTCATGTGAGTACTCAGTCACAAAATAATGTAGTTCGATCTTTATTGAATGGAATGGCAATTACGAATGCTTCGCAATACAACACAGTTAAAAGCTATTCAGAGCTCATTCACACGAAGATGATTCTTTTTTTTGACGTTTCGTCTTTTCCACTACCCGACGCAAGGGAGGGTAATGTGTTACTAATCAATGTATGTATGTATACAGGGTGTAACGAAAAGGTGTGGTCTTAGTTTAAGAACCGGTTCTGCCCATAGAAATGATAAACTTTCTCAAAGAAAAAAATTAAAATTAATAAAAAGAAATTGGACTTTCCATACGAAGTTGTCATCAGCTGATCAATATTTTTATAGGAAGTAACATTTTTTTTTTAATTTCGTCAGGGTTTCTTGAAGAAAGTTATTCATAACGATGAGCAGATGCAGTTCTTAAAATATGACCACACCTTTGCGTTACACCTCGTATATGTATGTTTGTTCCTTTGTTGCAGTATAGAGACCAAATGCGTAAGCCGATTTTAATAATTCTTACGTCAATTGATTCGTCTTAACCTTGCAAGTGAAAGTCATGACAGTAAATTTATTATGTTGTGAAAAGGAAAAAAATGAAAGTCGACGAACTACATATACGAGTATTAAGTGGGGTATCAAAATAAAGGGTTCGAGGAGACAATTTCAAAAAATAACTGACAAAAATAAAAAAAACTAATATTTTCGAAAAAACACGACTTTAAAAAAGAACTAAAAAAAATCCAAACAAGTCTCTTTTCAACCAGTCTGATGCAGTTGGTGGCATGAAATCATTTATTGAACTAAAATAACAGCCACCAACTGCATCACTGTTTTGGACGTATTCATTGACAATACTGAATGTCAAATACAGTCCGATATTTTACTGTTGCAGCCTGACAGTCACCACCCTCCAATTTTGGTGGAGACACCATTCACATCCATGAATCGTCATTCCGCAATAAAATACAATTTCTTTAAAACGAATTACCAAGAAATTAATGTACTATGTGAGTCAACTAAGAATAGGATGGCACTTGCTGCAAACTTCACACGATAACTGTCAAATTAGTACTGCCAGCAAAAAAAAACTGTTTCTTTTTAATTTTTTTTTTCATAGATGAATTCATTTTTATAAAATACGAGTATATTTCTAGAATTCCTTAAATAGATAATGTTATATAAATTAATAATAAACGGAAACAGTATTTAATAAAAATATAACCGTTATACAGTTAACTTGTATAATTAATTTGGCGTAAAATTGATTAGAAATACTCGTATATTACAAATATTTATTTATTATTATTATTATATTATATTATATATTTTTTGCACACCTTACGCTTTGGTAATGAAGTTCACGAGTATTGCGGAACAAAATGGCGTCTCGGCAGTACTATTCTTATTTGACTCGCCTAATAGATCTAAATAGGTTGATCTGGTACGAACTGTTTCTTAATCTGTCCCGTGAACTGGCAGTAGATGCCTTTTATGACTAATAAGGAATCGTCAGACTACATGTTCGACTGTCTCGTCAAAAATCAACTACCATTCCTGTTTGGTTTAGCACTTTCATATTTTAAATGTTCAAAAATAACGAACGAAAAATATGGAAAAAACATTACCCTCCTTCTGGGGCAGTTGGGTAGAAAACTGCGTAATTTATCTGATTATGAAAAGTTCTTTAATTCAAACTACTTTGTGAACAGTGTTACAATAAGTACAATAAAATTGTTGAAGAAATATACATGCATACCTATGTCAACCACTTCTGGACGTACATCTCTAACTGAATCCCAGCTAACATGCAGTACAAAAAAACTTTTTTACAAAAAAAAAAAAACATCCGACTTCCAAAAAAAAAAATACACTAAAAATTAAAATCATCTTCCTGCCCTTAACCCATGTTACTTGGGGTCGGCGCAACACGTTTTTTTTCTTCCATTCTGCCCTGTCAGCCGTCACACTATCACTAACTCCATTTTCTTTCATATCACTCCTCACATAATCCATCCATCCTTTCTTTGGCCTCCCTCTCCCTCTCCATCCATCCACATTTTTATTCATAACTCTTTTAGTTACATGTGTTTCATCCCTCCTCTCCACATGACCATACCAAGATAAGCGGTTCCCTTTCAACTTTTCTGTGACTGGCGCTTCTTTTAAACTACCTCTAATGTACTACTCATTTCTCACTTTATCCATTCTAGTTACTCCACACATCCATCTCAACATTCTCATCTCCACCACATGCAATCTTTTTTAACCGACTTTCGAAAAAGGAGGAGGTTCTTATGTTCGACTGTATGTATGTTTTTTTTTTTTTTTATGTATGTCCGGCGATTTCTCCGTCAGTTGTGGACCGATTTTCAAAATTCTTTTTTTATCCGAAAGAATATACTCCCGAGGTGGTCCCATATAAATTTTATCGAAATTGCTTAAGCGCTTTTTGAGAAACTAAACAAAAACGAAAAATACGTTTACCTCGATGACGTTTTGGTGTTACCTCTTCCTGATGATAATAGACGCTCTGACGTCGGACATCCAGGAAGAGGCTTCCTGGTGTATGCTGTTTGCTGATGACATTGTGCTGGTTGGCGAAACCAGCTTAGAGGTCCAGAGCAGATTGGAGACGTGGTGGCAATGACTGGAAAGTGTGGGCCTAAAATTGAGCAGAACCAAAACAGAATATCTGTTCTGCGGTTTCGGCGGTATTTCCAGTCCGACCGATAGACCGAGACGTAACGCACAGGATCAACTCAGGATGGATGAAATGGCGACAGGTCACTGGAACAACTTGCGACCGACGAATGCCCCTTAAATTTAAGGGGAAAATCTATAAGTCCGTGATTAGACCTGTCGTACTGTATGGGTCAGAAGGTTGGGCTGTGAAAAAGACGAATGAAAAATACACTAAAAATTAAAAAATAACTTTAATTTCGGAATTCGGTGTTTTTATTTTATTTCTTCGTTATTTGACACCGACTTCCAAAATTAAAGTTATTTTTTAATTTTTAGTGTATTTTCTTTATTGGAAGTCGGTTGTTTTTTTTGTAAAAAAGTGTTTTTATTTTTCACTTTTTATTTGTTATACCCCAGAACTAAAAACATGTTGCGCCGACCCCAAATAAATTGGGATAAGGGCAGGAGAATGATGACCCCAGAACTAAAAACCCCAATAAAATGGAACCTGGAATTTAAACATACTCGTAATTGGAGAAAACCAAAAAGTCATCGAAGTAAACGTATTTTTCGTTTTTTTTTTCAGTTATATTTGTGATATTGAGGTTTGCCTGAGGCCGAGTTTTACACTGGACACAGTTTCAAAAGAACTTCGGCTACAATGTTGGCTGATTCTGGGGCCGTTATGACGCAGTCAATAAATCACACATAACAAAGCGAAAATTAGTGACAAAATAACGCAAGCCATTAATTTGGAGCCATAGGCAAAAAAGTTTGGCCCCACAGTTTGGCCCCAAACCACAACCATGTACTACATCTCGTAGCATGAGTTATTTGGTGCCTACTGCATTCAGTAATTTCTATGATTTGCATTTGGCGCCGACATTTACACAAGAAGAAAACGAATAAAAAATAAAGAAGTACCTTCTAAAGAAGCGGCAAGCACTAATATAACAAAAACTGTGAACTTGCCATCCAAATCAATGCAATATTGCTTTGAAAATTGTTCGTTCACCAATTGTTTTAATAAATAAGCGTTCCATGCAATAAATGTTTGTTTTTTCCTCACAAATGTATTGAAAAACGTCGTATGAAACTCGTGAAGTTTGCTTATTTCACACTCGGCTGAACTACGCCCTCGCCTACGGCTTGAGCTGCAACCCACAGCCTCGTGTGTAATGAGCAACTAAGCTCACTTGTATCATAATATACTACTCGTATTACTAACTTTTAATATATGCTGTAATGTATGCACTCAAAAATGTTTTTTATCCCAAATAAATATAATAAAATTTCTTTGGCACGCCTTGTAGTCTAAACATCTGGATGGATTTTAACAAATGAGGTATCAGGAGATTGGTTTTGACAGCCGAAGTGACATAAATAAATAAAATAAATAAAAAACAAAAAAAGCCTTTTATTTCATGCAGAAGAATGCATATCATTTTTACATGAGTGTTTACATTATTTAAACATCGTAATAATTTTAAAAGAGTTGTTACATTTTTTTTTTTCAATTTTTATTATTGTTTTATATTTTTCTTAACATTTAAATTTTGATTTGTTGATTTCAATAAAAAAAAAATATAAATAATAACAATATTTTAAATATTAAAATTAGATTCCAATTTCAATTTGATTCCAATAAATAGTATAACAATTTGTATAATGAGATTCAAAATTAGATTTCAAAATCAATATTCATTTTGTAGATTCAATTATAATTAGAGATTTAAAATAAAATAAAAAATATTATGCATGCATGAACCCCTCAAGTAGTGAGGGTGAAGGCCTCCTCCAGAGAACCCCAGCGGTCGCGGTCTTTGGCTTCTGTCAGCCAATTTTTCCCTGCAACTTGTGTGATGTCATCTGTCCATCTAGTTACAGGTCTTCCTCTTTTCCGTGTGCCTGTCGGACCAGGCCATGTCGTCATTCTGACTGTCCATCGCTCGTCGCTCATTCTCGCTACGTGTCCTGCCCATCTCCACTTTAACTTTAGACTGTAGGTGAGAGCATCTATCACTCCTGTTTTTTGCCTGATGGTAGTGTGACGTATTTTCTGACAAGCTGAAGTGACATAAGCCATTTGAATTAAAAAAAAAAATATCCATTTTAGATATTTTTTTTCAAAATTCATATGGCGCCGGCATGAGGTAACTGTTCCCCTTTGTGTCTTTTCCGAATGCCGGGGGTTGTAGCAACATCATGGTTTCAAAAATATCTCCCTAAATATGTTCCTTCACTTCCTTCGAGTGATGCGGAGGAATTTTTGACGCCATATTTAAAGTTTTATTCAGTTATGAGTTTTTGTATAACTATAGTTAGTTAACAATAAAAATAAATAATGACAGAAATGGTGTGTCTGAAAATGGTGAGTCCGAAAATTGCTTGTCTGAAAATGGTGATAAAAATTAATATTATTTGTCACAGGCGACTTAGACATGAGCTGTAACTGAAATAAGTAGTATCAAGAATAAAATTTATAGGAGTGTGATCCTGTGTTAAAATCGTCAAACTTTACAAAGTAAAAAACACATACGTGGGTCACACTGAAAGTTCTTAGAATAGGCCAGTAAGGAAAGCAGCTGATGAAATATTTATTTAAATTTTGATTTAGCAACTGTTTGGAAACCTGTTGATGTGTAATGAATTCATATTTCATTTGTTTTAACAAATTAACGGCAGTTTATAACGTGTCTGTCGTGCCTCGAAATGGATTTGACTAGAGAAAATTTTCGACGAAATTTTTAGAAAGAAATCTAAGAAATAGATAACTCATTCTTTGGACGGACGGGCCATTTTGCTACAATTGTCCTAGAAGATAAAAAGACTGTTACTGCAGATTGGTATGTTATTGTTTACCAGTTGTCTTGAAAAATGTTAGACAGCAGCGCCCAAGAAGTAGGATCCTCCTCCACCACGACATTGCTCCAGCTCACTTCGCCAGACGGACTATCGAATGTGTGGAGTTAGTGAGTCATCCTCCATACACACCCGACCTGGCACCTTGTGACTTATATTTATTTACAAAAACAAAAGATAAACTTAGAGGAATTCGTTTTATGAAACCCGAAGGTGCCCGTAGCTGCGTTTGAAAAAAGCGTGGCAGAGATCCCTAAAGAAGAATGGGTCCACTGCTCCATTCAATGATTCCATCGCATGCGACAGTGTTTGAAAGGAACGGAGACTACTTCGAAAAGCAATAACAATATTAAAAGGTTCTCTCTTCTACCATCGAACTTCTAGACGCACGGCAAGGTCCATCCCTACCTTGTTGCTATTCCACCAATTCACACTAAGCGTTTCCACACGTCTTTCATAATGCGTACAGCAAAAGAGCGGAAATCTCTGCCTGCGTCTGTGTTTGAACGCATACAACCCTAATCTCTTCAAAGATAGAGTGAATAGGCTTCTTCTGGGTAAGCACGCTCCATCCTCGACTCTATCTCTGCCACCTCTGACCTGGACTAGAGTCAAGAGCAAACCCATCTCAAATAAAAAAATGGTTTCTACATCATTCCGTTCTTCATTTTCTAAAAACTTTTAGTTTGACCTCCGTACACGAATACAGTCCTTAGTACTACAATACCGTTCTACTGGTCGTCTAAATACTTTTCGTCTCCCATCGTGCGTAAATAAACAAAATCTGGACTCATCGGAAAACACACACATCTGACACATCGGGTATGTATTATGTTTATGTCTCACATATTTGTTTAGTTTATTTAAAGTAACATATTATATCTTTAAGTTTTCAAGTTTTTGAGGAACTCGTGGCTAAAGTAATAACAGCCGCACGGGTTCATCAGGTTAAGCTACACTTGCCGAGGTTGGTCCATGGATGGGTGACGATCTTTACATACCGAGAGTCCTCCATGCCTCGGAAAGCACGGTTAGCCGTTGGTCCCGGCTGTCAATCGTGGATCTTTGACAGTCGTTACGGATCGTCAGAAGCCCAAAATTCTGACAACCACTCTTACCAAGAGGTATCGTATTACCCAGTAACTGGGTTGTGGAGGTCAGATAGGCAGTCGCTCCATGTAAAGTACTGGTATTCAGCTGCATCCGGTTAGACTGGAAGCCGACCCCAAGATAGTTGGGAAAAAGGCTAGACAGATTACATTTTTAAGTTTTTGTTGTGCACTTAAGATGTACAGACTGTTGTCAGCATTACCTGACCCACCCTAAAATCAAACGACTTTGGACCCTCTGCATGTAACATTAAGCTTTATTTAATTTATATTAGCTTATCGGACAACGGCTCGAGGATTTGATGAACAAATACAATAATAATATAGACACGCAAATTTGATCTTTAAAACGTTAGCATTAGGTAATATTTTATAACTATTTGTTATAATATGACGAGTGTAATAGCTTATTTTAATGTGTCTCGTGGTCTGTGTGTAAGACTGAGAAAAACGAGGTTCGAGATCAAATCCTGCGACAAAGATATTGTTTTGCTTTCAATATAAAATTTATATTCCAAAACTATTTCTTGTATTATTGTAAAGAACTACAGACTAGGTATACATAAACTTTTTAAAATGGTAATATTTTCACATAACTTGTAATAAGTGGGTAGTTGAAAAATAAATATTCGTATTCATTATAAAGCTGGTATTCAAATGCTACTATGGAGTGATTATTTAAAATACAAAATAATTTGCACGAGGAGAAGATGGCTGCTCGTGCTGTGCAAGAATAAACTTTATGATAGTATACTATATGGTTCAAATTTTTTTGAATATTGCGTCTAGCATTACAACTAAGATCAAATTTCAATGCGGCTTATAAGAGTTGTGTTGGTCTTGTAGTCACTAAGGTAGTGCAATGTTCATCGTTGCCTACGTTCGAAACCAAGTTTAACCTAAATTTAGATATTTTATTACACTTTTTTACATTTCTTTAATAGACGACGTAGGGTATATTATCTTTGAAACGGGCAGTTTGTATAGAAATAAAACTAAAAAATTGCAAGTTTAAAATGTTTATTATTTCATTAAAACACTTAAGTAAGATAAAGTAAGTAAATGCTCATATATTTCCAAATTAATATACTTTTTATATTAGTATGCCATATAAACATTAAAAAAGGCATGCTTATGCTTAAAAGTTTGTTAACGAGAAAATGAATTCATCTGTGAAATGCTTTACAAATTTATAGCTGCCTATATGTAGTGAATAAACATGTTATTTGAACAGAAAAAAATCTGTTTATAACAATAACATCACCACATAATCTGCAACATTTTAATGGTTGAACAATCAATCCATTGACCATTTACTTACATGATGTGTTTAAATATACCTACTAGATGAACTAGTAGCGGAGTGGCGCACCGTCCCCTGCTATAACTTGTTGTAAGCGGCTACGCATATCGCGCACCATGTTCCAACACAAATCTTTGCCTCTCATGTGCTCCCAAGTCGATGTCACGACCTCAGCCAAGTTGTGTTTGTTTCGCACTTCCGTTGTGTCCCACTTTAAAACCATTTGACCTCATAGATTTTCTATAGGGTTTAAATCAGGACTTTTAGATGGCCAATTAATAACTGTCACACCTTCTTGAGCAGCTAACCATTCCCGCACAATGCCTGCACGATGGATGGAGCAGTTATCGTGCATGAAATAAATATGTGACGTTGGATAGGCAATTCGCACAGTCGGCAGCATGACGTCACGCAGAATCTCCAAATACAAACTGCTACTAAACCTACCACCAACTTCCACCAATTCACCAGGTCCCATGGACGACATCCAGCCCCAGTAGCACAGGGTTATTCTACCGCTGGTTCTACAAGGTAGCAAGCACTTCTCGTTGTAACGTTCTCCTTTCCTCCGCCATAAGATTTTACGTCCATCTTTGTCCGATTTAAATGATTTTTCATCAGTGAAGATCACAACATTTTCTTCCCAATTAAAATTTAAATATTCCCGGGCAAAACGGACCCTTTCTGCACGATGAGCAGGTGTCAATGCAATTTTCTGTGCCGGTTTATAATTCTTTATCCCTGCAACGTATAAATGCCTTCTCACTGTTTCCACTGAAATATTGTGGTTTATTGCGGTTGCACGAATGGGCAAAAATAGATTTTCAACGTGGCTTGAAACAATAGCCCGGTGGCGTTCGAATTCGGGACTAAACTCAATGGCTTTTGCTCCTGGACGAATCCGCTGAATATTTCCATTGTCTCCATAACGTCTTAGCCATAGCCTGACCGTATTTCTCTAAAACAAAAATAATCAGTTTTGGAACCGTGTATGTAACTTGTAAGGAGTGAATGTAATGGTAAAATAGCCAACTACGCGTTCATTAATCACAATCAATCAATAAAATAAAATAGGTATAAAAAAAACACTTACTGCTATATTAAGACGGTGACCAATCTCTCTAATTCCAACATTCTGCTCATGTAAAAATATTATTTTATGTTTGGTATAGTCGTCAAGTTGCGATTGCGACATGATGCTATATTACAGCAAGCATTGCTTAAAAATACTTAACGAGTTAAACGATTTACAAATGTGTGTGCAGTAAGTCACTGCTATTAGGCGTAGTATAAATTTTGTTACTTAGATGAATTTATGATCTACCTCACGAAGTAAATATGTTTTACTTCGTATTCAACCATTCTTGATAAATATAAATTTTGTGAACTTAGAGTTTTTTAAATTACCCACCCTTTTACAAGATAAGTTATTAGGCGAAAATCATATTGGTCGTTCTTTAATATTGCAAGCAATTTTGTAGAAATGAAAACAAATTAAAAAAGAAACTGATGTATAGGTGGACTGTGTTTTCGAACCCACATGCTGTTCGTCGTCAATCCAGCATCAAACCGCTAAGCCACAAGAACCTATTGGGAATACGCGAAATTAAAGATTGGGTTGTAATTATGTAGTGTGACTTAAAAGCTTATCAACTTTAATGTTAACGAGATAATGATCAAAATAGCTTAACAAAAACATATATAATGCCGGTGGCTCCGACTTTTTTGGGCGGGTTTACCTTAACGTTACGTGTTAAAGATCAAATTTGCGTGTCTGTGTTATTATTGTATTTTTGTTCATCGAGTGCTCGAGCACTTGTCTGATAAGCTCATATAAATTAAATAAACCTTAATGTTACATGCAGAGGGTCCAAAGTCGTTTGATTTTAGGGTGGGTCAGGTAATGCTGACAACAGTCTGTACTACCTACTTAGGCAAAGGTATTTTTCACCCTGAGGTTTGCTGTAAGAAAACCCAAATGCTATGTTAAGCTCGCCTTTGTAACTAACTGTTAATAAAATTTGTGATTTATTTTTATGTTATATGTGTACCATAAAGAAGAATAATAATAATAAAAAACATATTAATACTGCACCAATCTCCATCTGTCCATCGGTCGTGTTCTCGAGCAATTATTATTATTTATTTATTTATCAAGTAACAAGACTCATAGCATAGTGTTAGCTTAGTAATCCGTAACCTGACAAATCGATGTTCTGTGATCAGTTTGGGGCTATTTGCTAGCCTATAAAATTCTATATCATCTTCATGAATTCGTCGGAGGATTGTGTCAGAGCTCAAATTGTTGTTTCGGACCTGGATCTTCTGATGTTCAGTCTCCAGAAATCGATATAGATACTTCTGTTGTTCTAGCAGTACTACGCTGACTTCTTCTTTCTTGTACCATAGTAATAATTCGTGTACATTCATCACATATTAGCGACATGATGTTCCACAGAATACTGTGACCAATACAATAAATTGTTTACAGCTCGATTTGAAACCAAAGTTGAAAAGATATTCAGTTCCTAATTTTGATACCAATTTAGAATTTTGGTATTTTTCAAAATTCAGAAAATCTGTTTTTGGTTGCATCTTTTACAAATGAAACCATTTTTGAGATTTATAATAAGCATTATTAATCTGCTTCTAAGATATTATTTATACGAGCGATCTAAGTATGTTGGAAGATATCGCTGCTTTTCTATTGACCCCCTTTTTTTTTTGGGGTGTTTGACATTATCCAATGACATCTCCCGCTCTGCGTGGATCGGGAGGGCGTATCAGACTCTTACTGATTAAAAACCACCTCTATTCCTTCCCTGCCCTGAGTGCCCAGGGACGCGATAACTCTGTTTTGAATTTATCCACAACCCCTGGGCAGGCATTGGCCATGACAGGCCCCGTCATGGTTTGCTAACAATCTTTGAGGCGCGCGTGGAACACTACGCGCCGTCGACTCTCGAGCCTGGTGCTGATCGGACGGCGAGCTACCCACTATTCGCCGTCCGCAGGCCCGGGTTCTATTGAACCCTACGAATACGTAATTGACCCCTTATTTTTGTGGCTACTACGGTTTTAAAAATACACCGGTGTATTTTAAAAAATAATTTGGCAAAAATCCAATTCCGAATTCCAAAGCAGATATTTTTATAACAAAATATGGGACAGAAGTTTATCAAACTAAGTTGTTTTGAGATCGCTTCGTTAATTCTTTTTCTAATTGATGTTTTAGTGAACAATAGAATTAGGTCACGGCGAGATTTTACCGTTTTTTAACCGACTTCGAAAAAGGAGGAGGTTATCAATTCGGATGTTTGTATTTTTTTTTTTTTTTTTTTTATGTATGTTCGGGCATAACTCCGTCATATATTGACGGATTTGCAAATTTTTTTTTGTTCGAAAGGGGTTTATTCCGAAATGGTCCCATTTAAATTTCAAAAAGATCTGATGATGGGTTTCGGAGACAGACAACGGAACTCTTCAAAAATTGACAGCAAATCAACTGCGATTGCTGCTATCGTATGTCTATGAATTGTTAACACAGTTTAATGGGGAGCTACAACTAAAAAGTGAAAAATAAAAAACTTTTTTACAAAAAAATAGAACCGACTTCCAAAAAAAGTGCAAAATAACTTTAATTTCGGAAGTCGGTGTAAAAAAACAAAGACACAAAACAGGAACACCGACTTCCGAAATTAAAGTTATTTTGCACTTTTTTAGGAAGTCGGTTCTATTTTTTTGTAAAAAAGTTTTTTCCTGTTTTCTCTTTCGTAGTATTTTTTTTGTTGTGACTTGAGGAGACGACGGGATAAATAGAGATGTAAGAATAATAGGGTAGTCTATCTATGGTTTTTATAGGTTTGGCAATCACCAAATAACTCCTCTTGCTCTGGGTGGAGAGGACGTGTCAGACTATTACTGACTAAAACCCACCCGTGCTCCTTCAGTTGCCTGTGCCTGGACCATGGTGACTAATTCGATCACTCCCGCGACACTGGCAGGTATCGGCCTTAAGGCGCTATTAACTGACAATGACCTTGAACGGTTAGCTTGCGTATTCTGTGCTGAGCTCACGTAACGCCTCGTACGTCCACCCAGTAATAGGACTCACCCATCAAGGAGCGCTGTCCGAAATTAAACGCATTTTTAATTTATTACACATAAAAACAACAGGTATTAACCTAAAACATATACTAAATTATGAATAATTAAATTATCTTTAAACTGGTAGAGATTTCATAAAAATACATTATATAGCTTTTGCGTGATTCTCAATTTTGTATCCGCTTTAGACAAATATTTACAAATTAATTACACTATATTATAAAAATATAATTTCAAGCATTCTCAGATCAAATTACGACGGAAATTGTTTAGAGTAACATACATTTTTTTCAAAGAAATAAGCCTTGTCGGTTTAGACGTGATGTTCGATTAAAAACCATTAAAAGTCGTATATCTGCACCTTACCGGGCTCCGCCAATTATTGCTGACATCTCTTTGAGCCGCGCGTGGAACACTACACGCCGTCGACTCGGGCCTGGTTCTTATAGGACAGCAAGCTACCCATTACTTTACTTGCCGTCCGGTCTATCGATGACTGACTATGTCATTAACCTTTATTATCCAATTAGTCTTTTCCTTACTATATTTACAGTAAGGCAGACCTTCATATTCGCTGTGATACATAAAAAACATACAGAAATGAAATATGACTCTAATCTCAACAAAGATAAAAGAAGGAAGGGTCACGTCTGTCCTACTAATTTCTTTCGCACCATTCTCTCGCAAAGCTTTTACTGTTTTCTTGGAGGATATCTGTACAATAAAATCAATACAATACTCTCAATATACCCAATGCGTAGATCAGCTGGTAAACTATCCGTATGTAAATGGCTTAAAACTCACGATTATCAGTCCACTGAGAGTCTAATAATTCCTATCCGCTAGATTTCTCTCCTCCACATGTGTACAATATCTCACACACACATACACTCTCACACTACTCACACACACAACATAACATCACACACTCACACACACTTAGATCACATAATATGTCCAGTCTATATTATTTTTTATTTTTATTTGATTTTTTTTTTCTGTATATTTTATTATATTTGTAACTGTACCTAGAATGTAAGTAAATTTCATCACACACTTTGTTTTTTGTACATTAATTTGAATAATTTGTACATATGTAAGTATTGGGGGGCCTGGTGACCTGTAACACAGGTATTTTATGCCTTTTTCGGGCACCAGTCTCTCACAAATGTTAAGCCTATTTTGTAGATTAAGCCACTTACTGCCCACATCAACATTTGTGATGAGAAAATAAATGTATACATTATTATTATTATTATTATATTGACTTACAGTCCAACCGCATTCATCTCCATACATTTATGAAAAGATCAATTTCAAACTGAAAATTACCACCCTTATAAAGAAATCATGACATGTGAAGAATTTTCTTGCATGCATGCAAGAAAATTCTTGCATGAAACTACAAACCACAACAAACAATTCTCTCACTTGGCTTTAACATATCGAATGACAAACACGAGCTATATAACTTGTGTACCATGTTCGCATCTAATCTCTTCTTATTAATTCGCTGCAGTTTTCAGATCGTATTGTGCGTCTCTAAGGATAATCTAGCTTAAGTGGTGAAGGGTTTCCAGGCCGTAGCAATAAAATGCCTGTGTTTAAAAAGGTGTAGTTTGTATAATAAAATGAAAACAACACAATAGATTTTGTGTTATTTAATTTTACTGCAAGGTAAAAAATAACAGTTTTGGCAAATTGTATTCTTTATAATCAAAGATTTAAAACTTCAAATCTTATATTATTTATATCGAAATGTTAGACGAAACCAGGCTAAAACTTTGTTTCACCAAGACTTCTGGATCACATCCAAATTCCGTATTAGACTTCGAGAAGCCATCTCGAACGCAACGACTTCGAAATTGGAATGTTTAACAAGTTTCCAAGAAAAAAAAAATTTGATCGAACAGAGCACGACTGCCTTCTTTGAAATGTTCATGTTTTGAGCTTACGCTAAGACTTTTCTTTTTCGCGGGTGCTCAGAGGGGGACTCTGTTCGCCCACCGTGTGACCTCAGGAAAGACGGTGGCACAGTGGTCATATGCTGCCGTGCACAGCGAGGCTAAGGGGAGACCTCTTTACAATCTCCCCAGGGATGTGCCCTAACAGGCGTTGTACAGAGTTTTCGATTTTCGGGGTGGTCTTTTAACAGGTCAGGGGATCCTATTATAGTACTTTTTGGCTGCGGAGAAGATAATAATTAGAGATGCATGGAAGAAAAAGACAATGCTGCGTTGACTGTGATAAATTGGGATGACTGATGAAAATGTTGACATAAATTCATCGCCTAAAATGTCGCGTCGTAGTGCCTGTGCTGGGAACATTGGACCTTCAAGACTGGCATATACCTGTTAAACGGGGCAGTATCTAGCATTACTTTTAAGAAGTATACACATTACACAAGCCAGTTCCACGCTAAACGTGATACTGTTTCAATGAAAGCATTCGAAGTGAATTAAATTATTCATTTATTATTTTATTTATGTACAAGTAACTGAACAACATTACAGATGTACAATCCAATGCGTTGCACAGACAAGAACAAATTGTAAACAAAACATCTGTTTAACACATAATAAAAATATCCAAAAAAAAAAACCATACAAGTGACAAAACAAAAAAATGTGCGAAATTTTAAGGCGCTATTAGCTGCCAAAGACCTTGACCGTGGTTAGCTTGCGTGTTCTGCGCTGCGCTCACGTAACGCGTCGTATGTCTACCCAGTAATAGGACTCGCCCATCAAGGAGCGCTGTCCGAAATTAAACGCATTATTACACATAAAACAACAAGTACCAAACTAAAACACTGAGAATAAATTACAAATAATATATATTTTTTTATTTATCAGACTGTAACTACAATACATATTATACTAAACTAATAAATAACTTAATAAATAAAATATGTACAAGAGGCATAAAAAATCCGGTAGTAGTAAAGCTCATAAATAATTAAATGATCTTTAAAATGGTGAAGGTTTCATAAAAATACGCTTTATAGTTTTTGCGTGATTCTCAATTTATTATCCGCGTTAGACATAACTTCACAAATTAATTACACAATGTTATAAAAATATTATTTCAAATGTTCTCAGATTAAATTACGACGAAAATAATCAAGAGTAACATACATTTTTTCCAAAGAAATAAAACTAGTCATTTAGACGTGATGTTCAATTAAAAACCATTAAAAGTCGTATAACTGCGCCTTAATGAAAGAAGCAAATATCTGCACTCTACTTGCATATTAATGGATGCTACACCGGAAGACAATAAACGTATCTCTTTTTACTTATTTTTAGGGTTCTGTACCCGAAGGGTCCAAACGGAGCCCTATTGTTGTCAGTTGTCAGTCACGTGTCTGTCTGTCCATCTGTCCGTTTGTCTGTCTGATGTCTGTCACACAGGTTTTGCAGCCAAACGGTTGGGGCTACAGTTTTCAAATTTTCACAGTAGGTACCTCTAAGCATCTTGTTGACCCAAAGCCATACAAATTGTCAAACCCATACGGAACCCTAAATGTGCGAAGTCCGATAAGCATTTTTAGAGTTCCGTGCCCAAAGGGTCCAAACGGACCTATTGTCTGTCTGTCTGTCCGTCCGTCGTTTGTCACAAAATTTTGTTACGAAGAATTTTTTAACTTCCCATTGACCTATATAAACTTGAAATTTGGTGATAATATCTATAAGTATGTATACTTTTCTAGCAAATACCAATATTTGGTACGGAACCCTTAATGTGCGAAATCCGACTCGCACTTGACCAGTTTTTTTTATCGTTGAAGGTTTTCATTGTCTACGTCTCCTCACGCGTTCCGCTTTGTGTTTAATAGTCTAACTATTCGTAAACAAGATCGAAAATCAGCTGCGGATTTTTGCGTTTTTAAGAGATATTATTTTGTGAAAAAATGTGATAAATGTCAGAGAAGGTTTAATATCTTTTGCGGTTTACCACGGAGACTGTTCGCACGAACAATATCAACTTTTTGTATTTATTTTATTATATTTCGTGATAAGAAAGGGATCTTATCAGTTTTGCACCCATTTTTAACCGACTTTCGAAAAAGGAGGAGAAAAAAAAAAACATACATACAGTCGAATATAGAACATGTTCGACTGTATGTATGTTTTTTTTTTATGTATACCCACCGATTTTTCCGTCAGTTTTGGACCGATTTTCAAAATTATTTTTTTATCCGAAAGAATTTATTCCCGAGGTGGTCCCATATAAATTTTATTGAAATTGCTTCAGCCCTTTTTGAGAAACTGAACAAAAACAAAAATACGTGTACCTCGATGACGTTTTGGTGTTCTCCAAATGTTTAAATTCCACGTTCCATGTTATTGGGGTTTCAACTAAAAAGTGAAAAATAAAACTTTTTTACAAAAAAAAACAACCGACTTCCAAAAAAAAATACACTAAAAATTAAAAAAATAACTTTAATTTCGTAAGTCAGTGTCAAATAACGAAGAAGTAAAATACAAACACCGACTTCCGAAATTAAATTTTTAATTTTTAGTGTATTTTTTTTTTGGAAGTCGGTTGTTTTGTATAATAAAATAAGAGATAATAATTATGTAGGTACCGACACAATATTATCATCATCATTATCATCATCAGCCTTTTAATATCCCCACTGCTGGGGCACAGGCCTCCTCTCTGTGCGAGGGTGTGGGCCGTAATCCACCACGCGGGCCCAATGCGGGTAGGTGGATGTCACATGTCTTCGAGTTTTTGATTTTAAAACATGCTGGTTTCCTCACGATGTTTTCCTTCACCCTTTTGAGGACAGTGGTGATGAAATAATTTACAGTAAAGCGCCTGTCTGGGTCACGACCTACAACTTGTAAGTCGTGGCCGTTTAACAAGTGACATTCAAAGTCACATTGTTTTTACGTAAACGTAGGAACAATGTGACAAGCACTGGACTCAAGCATTTCGGAAAAAATTAACATTTTTACAGAAGTCCGGTAAATTCACAGAATACCCTGAATCCAACCATTCAGGGTATTCTGTGAATTTACCGGACTCCGATCAATATTCTACAACATCAATTTCTGGCCAACGAGGAAGACCATACGTGGCTAATGCATACTTCTCAGAATCTACCAAGAAGAGGAAAAATACTCCTCTACTCGAAGAATAGGGCTTTGAGCACATGAATAACTCCTACGTCCAGGGACTACGACTCATAGGTGAAAATACAGAAGCACATATTGTCGAATCACCGACAACCAAAATATATAGTACATCAAAAGGACCTAGAATGACTCAGACCAGATGAAAATGCTTTCCGACCCGGAAGCATTGAGTACTTTTATAGATTTGGATTTAATAAAACAAACAATATACTTACGAGTATGTACTTACGCAACTTTAAAAATGAACGAAAATGTTGTATATTCCCGCCATACTACAAAATAAATCTTGTTATCCACCATCACCCAACCAACACTGCTGCCCGGGGGTGGAGGCTGCCCGGGGGTGGAGGATAAATTCGAAAGAGTTACCTCGCCCCCGGGCACTCGAGGCAGGGAGGAACAGGGGTGGGTTTTAGTCAGTAAGAGTCTGACACACCCTTCCGCTCCACCCTAGAGCGGAAGAAGTCATAGGATGATTTCCCACCCCCCAAAAAAAAAAAAAAAACCAACACTTATGCTAAAGTTTACTAAGATTTATTGGACCACACTGTTGCCAAAATTTTAAAAATCGATTCAGTTTTCCAAAGAAGTTATTTAATAAACCCAAACACCTTGTATTATCTAAAACAACTCCTCAACTAAACAAGATAGCACTATAATGTTTGGGTTTATTGAATTTGTACTGACAAGTGTTATTACACTAGAAGTTGTTTAGGATGGTTATTTTTAAATGTCTTATTTGTTGTTGGCATTAACACAAAGGTTGACTAGTCCAGAGGACACGGTGGAGCATACGGTGGAGGTCTGCCCTGCTTGGGCGGAGCACCGCCGTGTCCTCGTGGATGCGATAGGTGGCGGTGACCTCTCGCGCCCGGCCCTGGTTCAGGCCATGGTACGGAGCGAGAGGGAATGGGAAGCAGTCTCCACCTTCTGCAAAGCAGTAATGCTCGCGAAGGCGGAGGCAGGGCGCGTGAGGGAAGCTCAACATAGTGGCCCTCACGGCCTCGGCTGCTACCACCGCAGAAGAGGCACTGGGCGTAAGACGTCGCGAGACGATCTCCGGCCACCGTAGACTCGGGCCTGCGGACGGCGAGCAGTAGATAGCTCGCGGTCCAATCAGCACCAGGCCCGTGAGTCGACGGCGCGTAGTGTTCCACGCGCGCCTCGAAGAGATGAGTGTCAGCCACCACTGACAGGGCCCATCGTGGCCGGTGCCTGCATGCCTAGGGGTAGCGGATAAATTCTGAAAATGAGTTACCGCACCCCTGGGCACTCAGGCAGGGAAGGAACAGGGGTGGGTTTTAGTCAGTAAGAGTCTGACACGCCCTCCCGCTCCACCCAGTGCGGGAGAAGTCCTTGGATGATTTCTCACCAAAAAAAAAAAAAAGTTTGGCTAGTAGAGAATACCTTGTTGCATTAAGTCCACCTAAGTATAATTACTAATGTACATGAAGTTTAAGGTGCAATTATACGACTTTTAATGATTTTTAATTGAAGATCACGTCTAGAGGACTAGTCTTACTTTTTTGAAAAAATATATGTTACTCTAAACAATTTTCTTCGTAATTGGAAAAAAAAAGTGTCATTAATTTGTAAAATTATATCTAACGTGGATTAAAAATTGAGGATCACGCAAAAAATATAAAGCGTATTTTTATGAAACCTCCACCATTTTAAAGAACATTAAATTTTTTATATTTTAGTATACGTGTTTTAGCATAATAAATTAATATGCATCTAATTTCAGACAGCGCTTCTTGATGGGTGAGTCCTATTACTGCGTACGACGCGTTACGTGAGCTCAGCACAGAACACGGAAGCTAAGCGCTCAAGGTCCTTGGCAGTTAAGGCGTATATAGCTGCCAAGTGGAGCCCTCATTGAATAAAAAATCGTAGTAAAGCGTAGAAAATAAAGATTAAAAAATTCTATGTTGCGTTTGTTACAAAGAGCTTAAGGTATTTTTAAGTAGTAAGCAAAAGTACCAAAAACGGCCGTTTTTGACACTTTTGCTTACTACTTTGGATACGAAACACTTTGAGTCTTGTTTTAACAACGTAAAAATATCTTATCCTATTTGTAACAAACGCAACATAGGATTCCTTAATCTTTATTTTCTATGCTAAGATACGAATTTGTATTCAATGAGGGCGCCACTTACGGGGGGGTAGGCCCTTAATAGCTCCTTAAATAAATAAAGTATGCGTACTCTATGGGCCTGCGGACGGCGAGTAATGGGTAGCTCGCCGTCCGATCAGCACCAGGCCCGAGAGTCGACGGCGCGTAGTATTCCACGCGCGCCTCAAAGAGTTGTCAACAGGAGATGGGGCCCGTCAGGGCCGATGCCTGCTCGGGGGTTGAGGATAAATTCGAAACAGAGTTACCTCGCCCCTGGGCACTCAAAGGCAGGAAGGAACAGGGGTGGGTTTTAGTCAGTAAGAGTCTGACAGGCCCTCCCGCTCCACCCAGAGCGGGAGAAGTCATAGGATGATTTCCCAAACCCCAAAAAAAAAAAAATGCGTACTCTATGTCTAGCACTGGTAGTAGCATAATATTGTCTTAAATCTATATTGCGCTAGTACACAATTCAGCTGGACTATTGCACAGCTTTGCATGCAAATTGGTTGTACTAAACATATTGACTGTCTACTTACTCGCAAGTGTTGGTGTGGCTAACAATGTTAGCATAACGCATAATTGTGTCAATCTGCGTTTATTAGGATAAATTGACTGACTGATGTCTACACATACAGTCATAAAATCAACAAAAGTAGCTTGTAATTTAACATTTAATAAATCACTACTATTATAAAGCAAAGCCCGCCGCCGCGTTTGTCTGTCTGTCCGCGATCAACTCAAAAACTACTCAACGGATTTTCATGCGGTTTTCATAAATAAATATAGTCATTTATGACGAGGGTTTAAGTGTATAATTTGCACCCGTACAAAGCTGGGGTAGTTCAAAATATAGGATGATACATACATAATTCAACATTTCAATTAAATTTATAATAAATAGAAGCTTTACAATGAAAATATCTATAGTCAAGTAGGTATCTGATGAATATTAGACTGTCTATTATTTTATTCTGAGTGTTGATTTAAATGAAATCATTTATTTTGATGTATTGAGTAAACACATGCCTACTAACAGTAAAATTACCAGCAACTCAAATATCGACGAAAGAAGTCCTGTGTATTTTCTGTTGATTTTTCAGTAACCATATAGAGTAAAAGGCCAAAAAAAAAAAAAAAAAAAAAATGGGTTGCAATAGAATTTAAACGTCGTCGTCGGTATGACAAAATTTTGACAAGTATCCCGTATTCTTAATTCAAATGTAGAATAGAATAATACTTTATTTTACAACAAAACTATTTACATAATTTGTTAAACACGGGCTTAAATTTATGGGTACAATGGCGGTCTTATCGCTGACAGCGATATCTACCAGACAACCTTGGGATGGATTGAAAGATCTTAAAATAAAAAGTAGTTTGCGGAGTACTGCTAATAAATTAAGACTTTCTTTTAAAAAGCACATCAAAAAACTTATCACCCGTCAAGTTATTTACATCAATTAAATATTATTTATATCAAAATAATTATTGTAAATCAAATTTACTGATTGCACATCAAATTAATCAGATAGTTTGCCATTGCAACGTACGTTGTCCAAGAGCGAGGGAACTTCGAGCACTCTGACTCGGACATGCGAGGTTCGAAGGGGATGACGGGGGCTACAGTGAGCGAGAAAAGCGAGCGAACGCAGTCCCTAGTCATCCCCTTCGTGTGAGGTTACATTAGGTTAGCAACCCAATTGTATTGTACCGCAGAATTAAAACTAATATTAAAATTTTGCCCGAAGTGATAACCCCAATAACATGAATTTAAACATAATTGTTGGAAACCAATACGTCATCTGTTTACACATATTTTTTGTTATTGTTGTTTTTTTAAAAAGCGCTGAATTTTCGATAAAAATTCTATGGGACCGATACTTATTCGAATAAAAAAGGAATTGTCCACAATTGACACACATAAAAAAAAAACATAAATACAATCGAACTTAGAACCTCCTCGTTTTTCCGAAGTCGAAAAAATAAAAAAATACAACCAGCCGAAATGAACAAAGTCAAACATTTGTTTAAAATGACTCAAGCCTTGAAAACTAGAACTATTCCAAACAGAGAAACTTGTTAGAGTTTGTAGATCCAATGCTGGATACCAGCCAGAATTCGAAGCAGATTGAAACTGGGGACATTTGATACATTCCTGACTGCACGGGGTAACTTAATTTTATGTTGCCTATTTGTTTCTGAATTCAATAAATGGGATTATGAAATACAGATCTCCAAATAGTATTAATTTCGTCTGTTTTTACGTTTATTTCTTCTAAAGTATGAAGTACATATTGATACGGTGTTCACTAATATAATGAGCGATAAACGAAGAAGGTATGTGTATATTTTATATTTTCTTTCTATCTTTCTATATAATTTGCATCCATGCAAAACCGGGGCGGGTCGCTACTTTGGTAAACACTCTTCAGTATCCAAAGTAGTAGGCTTTTGATTTTGCTGATACGAAACATTCTGAGACCTGTTTTAACTACGTAAAAATACTTTATCCTCTTTGTAACAGACGTGACGTTGAATTCTTTAATATTCATTATCTATGCTATGTTACGATTTTTTATTCAATGAGTGTGCCACTTGGCCAGTAGTAGACCCTTAATTTAGACAGCAAGTAAATTGTCATGAGATTTTCGAGAAGCTTAGTTTGCTAACCAACAATGAAACTTGCAAATCTATCTACTCGTAAGTAGGGACAAAGATTATAAAACTGGCCAAGTGCGAGTCGGACGCACACGAAAGGTTTCGTACAATCATAATTTTTATTCTATTTTCTGACAAAAGTATAAGTAAGTAGGATGACATAGGACGAAGAAGGACTGGCCAATGAAAATTTATTTATGTGATGAAACTACAAGTCAACGTATATCTGACTTTTTCCTTTACTTGTGCTGCTTTGGTTCTTGACAATTTTCATGATTCTAGGTCAACGGGACAAACTAGGTACATATAGGTACTCCTGAACTTGAATGCGTTATATCTTATTAGGGTATTTTACTCTATACGAGAAAAAAACTAAAAATATATTATTAAGATAGCTTAGGCAAAAACAGTCGGAAAATGTTAGTTTTAGTTCATAAAATAAATAAATAAATTTTAAAATTAAATTCAAAGTTTTCAGTTTCTTTAATCTGTTTTTGATGGCAGCTACTATTCCATGGTGTTACCATGGAATAGTAGCTGCAATGTTATACGTCATACGGCTATGTAAACTATAAAGTGTGGAGTTGCCCAAGCGTGTAAATAGCCGTGGGACTCTGCGGATGTAGAACAGTAAGTACGACCAAGCACTTGGAGGGAATGCTGGCCCAAAATTGCCTATATTTGTCTGTATAACTTCAAGTTAGGAGTGGTCGGCAGCAGTCGGCGAATGTGGCCCTACTCACAATTTGCAAAACAAGTGGTACCTTACTTTCCGGGCTGTTCTCGATGGTTGCACGTCGACTGGTCGAGTGGCCACTCGTTCTCTTCACACCAACACTCCTGATTATTCTTGTTCAGTAGTTAACGGACGCGGTAAATATGGGTTATTTATTATTCCCGGAGGATCCCCAACGTTTACGGGATTTACTCGGGATTTTAGCGTATTTGCGGGGACGATATTAATTTAAGACATTAATTTAGTCTGCGGTGAGATGCGCGCTGTGCCTCGCGGCGTTAGACACACACACACTGACGTCAAACTGACGTGACGTCGATTGTTGCATTTTAAATTGTCTATAGCTCGCGTAAAGCCGGCCACTCACGACTGTCTGACAAATTAAAGCGAGACACACACGCGACGTGATACCAACCCCACCCAACTTGCAGAGTGGCGGCAACTCGCCACACCATGCTCCCCGCCTTGAAAGGTCCAGGAGCTTTCAAAAGCTGCTAATCTATGCGGAGCGAGTGAGGTTCAAGAAGCGGTGATGATATGTAAGCATTAACTTGTTGAAGAGCTTTGAGGGAAATCCAAGCAGCAGTCCGAAACACCATCGCATTGATATAATGCTCGGGAAAAATAATTATCAGTGTCCTAAGAATGAATTGCGGTTCGACTTGACTATGGTAAGTCGAATAAACTAAATTACAACTATGTAATGGCGTACCATTGGAACGTATAATATGAACCCTAAACTAAATTAAACTAAATTACGTAGTAATAATAATCTATAGAGTTGGCAAAGGATACAACTTAGTGACATTATAATTATACATTATACATTATTATTACATTGGACGTTTATACGTGCCTGACGCGGTTTTAATTGAAGCGACTCGAATTACACCATCCGATCCCGGAAAAACTTCCTCTATGATACCTAATGGCCAAGTCAATGGAGGTACGTTATCTTGACCCAAGAGAACGACAGTACCTATCTCTATAGGGCGATCGGGAGTGCACCACTTCTGGCGAACTTGCAGCGTGTGCAAGTACTCAATTCGCCATTTATTCCAGTAGGATAACACAAGCTGATCCAAGAGCCTTTTGCGGTTGTTTAGGTTTATGTTTTCTTCTGCCAATTCAGAAGAAGGCAAATACGTGAGTGGACTGGACATTAAAAAATGCGCGGGCGTGAGTACCTCCGGATGTGGGTCTGACGAAATGACACTAAGTGGTCGAGAGTTCAAAAGGCACTCAATTTGCACCAATACGGTCGAGAGTTCCTCGTAAGTGAGAAGTTGTTTACCTACGACTCTAAACAAGTGAGTTTTAACACTCTTAATATTCGACTCCCAAATACCTCCGAAGTGTGGAGCTCGCGGCGGTATTCTTGTCCACTCGATGCGTGATTTTAGAAGCTCATTTTTAATATCCGTTTGAACAGTTGAATTTAATAAAAAAGAATAATTATCATCCAATTGCGCCTTAGCGCCAACAAAATTGGTACCATTGTCTGAGTACATAACAGACACTGGACCGCGGCGAGAAATGAATCTCTTAAATGCGGATAGGAAAGCCTCAGATGTGAGATCCGAAACAAGCTCGATATGTATGGCTTTAGTCACCATGCATACGAACAAACATAAGTAAAGTTTCTGCGAACGTTGACCTCTACGTCGAATAGGTATATAAGCAAGCGGCCCGGCGAAATCTACACCGGTGTGTACAAAGGCTTTAGCATCACGGACGCGGTATCCAGGAAGTTCAGCCATTTTGGGTACTGGATGCTTAGGATTTAGACGGAAACAAGTATTACATTTCCGACAACAAGAACGTATAACCGTTCGGCCATCCAATATCCAAAACCGCTGCCTTATAATGGACATCAATAACCCTGGGCCCGTATGGCAGTACGTATTGTGATAGTGATCGATAATTAGATCGACTACGCGGTCGCGTTTAGGTAAAAGCGCGGGATGTTTGGCTTCATACGGTAAGTCAGATTTAGACAATCTGCCCCCAATACGTAAGATTCCGAAGCTATCAATGAAGACAGATAAACAGCGCAACTTCTTAGCTGGAAGTTCACCTGCTTTAATTAAATTTAAATCGCTCGCAAAATGTAAACTTTGAACTAATCGAACAATGAAATTTTCGGCGGTTTGAATGTTTTCAACAGAACTATGACTATGTAGTCTGTTTGTAAATTTAAGAATGTACATAAATACACGTAACAATTTATTCCATGAGCAAACACGGTCAGCTATAGTATCTAAAATACGCGGTTCAGTATTCGAAGTTTCTACAAGAAAAACCTTTGATTTAAACTCCGGCAATGTTTCACATTGAGCAGGAGCGAACTTTAAAGGCCACTCGCTCATGGGCTGATGGAGCCATGTGGGGCCGTTCCACCACAACGAGTGTCTTATTAAATCCGACGGCAGCATGCCGCGAGACAGACAATCGCTAGGATTCTCTTTCCCGGACACGTGACGGAAACAAGCGGCAGGTAAGTTTTCCTGTATTTGAGCAATGCGGTTGCTGACAAAAATAGACCATCTATGGGGAGATGAGTGGATCCACGAGAGAGCTATGGTGGAGTCCGAGAAAGCGTGGACACCTGTAATAGGTACACGAGCGGAAAGTTTTTCCTTGACTACGCGAACAAGTTTAGATAGAAGTAAAGCGGCGACAAGTTCTAATCGCGCTAGCGTTGTTATTTTAGCGGGGGAGACTTTGGACTTTGCACATAAGAGTCGGACAGTGATATCACCAGTAGGGTTGGTAATGTGTAAATAAATACAACAGCCATAACCAGTAAAGCTGGCGTCGCAAAAGGCTACGATGTTCACTACAGCTTCTCTAAAGACTCCAATGTGGCGAGGAACCTTTAGAGAAGAGAGTGAAGGAAAATCGCGCGTAAAAGCGGCAAACCGATTTGTGATAGATTCCGGTGGAACCTCATCCCATCCTACTTTAGCTAACCAAAGTTCCTTGATTAATACCTTCGCGTACAGCACAACGGGTCCTACAAGGCCCAGTACGTCCAACAAGCGGGCAACTAGCGATAGAATCGCGCGCTTCGTGCATTTATCATCCACGGCGATTGTTGTCAAAGAAAAATAATCATCAGCGGGTTCCCAGGTTAATCCAAGGATTTTGAAATTATGGACATCATTATCCATGCCAGAAAAATTAACTGGTAAGCGGTGAGACTCTGGGAGAATCTCTAATAAAGCGGGTGAATTGGTAGCCCATTTGACTAAGTCAAAGGAACCTACCTTCATTAAATCAATTAAATCGCGGGATAGACGCATAGCTGTCTGTTCGTCCGAAACAGAGTAGACGTAGTCGTCCATGTAAAACTGAGTTTCTACCAATTTAGAAGCTTCAGGAAAGCGGCCGCTTTGCTCACACGCCAAGTTACGCAATGTGCGCATCGCTAAATAAGGACTAGGTTTTAGTCCGAAGGGAACGCGGTTAAAATGAAAGGTGCGAATAGGCTCACCTTTGCTAAAACGATACAAGATTCGTAAATATTTGCGGTGGTGCTCTCTTACACCGATACGTAAGAACATTTGTTTTATATCCGCTGTCATCGCGACAGGGAATGTACGAAAATCAAGCAATAACAAAAACAAGTCTGCTTGCAAATTAGGTCCGACATGCAAAATGTCATTGAGCGACAACCTCGAGTGAGTCATATAATCCGCGATAGTTTTATTATTATTCTCGCGTAGGGTCATTAACGCAAACTTACGCTCAAGCGCAAGTGAGCGCCCAGGGGCGTAACCGTGCGAGCTACCTAGCCCGCCGGGTGAGCGCGCAAAAGGCAGATCGACAAAGTATCTGCCGTCTTCAAATAAGACTGAAGAATTAAAATTATTTTCACACTCTAATTCGTGCGGACCAATAACGGAACGCGGCGCGGCGCGGCGCGGCGGTGGCGGCGGGTGGAATTTCCTCTAGCCCAAAAAACTTATGTAAATTTGACTCGACTTCAATGTCGGCCTGCGCGGTAAACGAAGATGCAATGTGTGTCACATCACTACTACAACAATCAATATCACCCATAAGTACATAACCGAAGCTAGTCAGTACAGCAGGGGGCGCGCGGGTACCTGTTTCGACCCTGTCTCCCAGGTAAATAAAGGGGAACAATTGTGCTCCAAGCACGACGTCTACCGCGCCCGGCACGTTCCAAAGCGGATCAGCGAGCTGCAAGTTACTTAAGTATGACATGTTATCATTGTTATGTAATCTAATTAATTTCGCGGGAAGTCTATCTGTAATACAATCAACAACTAACGCTTGTATCGAAAACTTCGTATGAGGGTCAAACCGAGATTCTATGTTGAGATGAATAAAACCGTGTATTGGTTTCGATGACATTCCAACACCTTGTAAAAATGAATTGCGTAATTTAATTATGGGTAAGTTCAAACGTTTACAACAGTCCACAGTAATTAAATTATTTTGCGATCCGTTATCTAGTAGGCACCGAACCACCTCCTTATCTCTGATGTCGCTATAGTATGCATATAACTGCGCGGTCGCTAGCAAAATGGTTGACCCAGTTTTAACAGCTGTAGTGAGCGAAACAGATGTATCCTTAGTAGGCGCTTGCGGCTCGGGCGATAATGACTCATGTTTTTCTCGGAAATGTAAGAGAGAATGGTGGTTCTTCTTACAAATTTTACAAACGTTACGTGACTTACATTTAACCAAAGAATGGGATAGACTTAAACAGTTTATACAGCCACGTTTTGCTTTTATAAATTCAAAACGTGCAAGCGGTGTACTAATATTTTTAAACAGCGGGCAATAGAACAGCTGATGTCGTACGTCATCCTTATCGCAAAGCGTACATTTGCCATTCGAAACCGGTTCATTACGCGATACGAATGACTTAGCGGTTTTATTTTTTGTTTGATGATTCGCTGAACTAGACTTAGCGCGCGGTTCCGTCTGTAAATTATTACCGTATGAGCGTTGTAGTACCTTAACATATTCTTGCATGAATGTTATAAACTCCGCATAGGAAGGTAATTCTTTTTCACTCACACGTGATTCAAACTGTAAGACAGTTTGCGCGTCAACCTTTCTTAAACCACAGTGTAATAAAACAAAATCCAGTAAGTCTGGAATGTCTAACTGCTTCAAGGCTGCGACGGACGCTGAATATCGTTCCACAAAAGTATTGAGGCTCGCGGCATTTCCGGCGCATTGTTTAATGTCCAGTATATTATTGAGATAATGAATCCCTAAACTACGCTTATCTTGATACCTTTTTACGAGACTGTTCCACATAACGTTGTATGTATCACCTGTAGGAACAATGCCCGCGGTCAGCTTCAAGGCATCATGAGTCAACTTACTGATCAAGTACTGGACACGCTGCGAGTCAACCAGATCGGTATTTAAATGAACATTGCTTCGAAACATTTCATAAAATATGGGCCAATTTTCCGCTTTACCATCAAACGTTGGCAAATCTATGGGCGGTAATTTTATCCGAGTACCCACTTTGTGTTCCGATGTTTCGTTTTTCGAAAGTATGAGATTACGTTTATATTTAATATTAGAATATAAGTCTTCAATAGAATATAGACTCGAATAGTCTGGTGCGGTTTGGTCAATCTCGAATTGCAATTCATTCATTTGTTCTACTATTTCCTCAAATTTGTTATATTGCTCAGTAATTGTTTCTGACTGCGCTAAGAATGTCTCATTTGAACGTGAATCATAGTTCGAGATGTTTCTGGAATCATTATATATGCGATTAACTCGCTCGAAAATCATTTGTTTTTTAGCGGTAAGCTGAGCCAATTTAGTTTCTTGCTTGCGGGACGCCATTTTGGGGCACTAATAAAGTTATGTGCCTACCGTAATTACTTGTACTTAATTTGTACTGAATTTTACTGATGCCTATCCAGGCTCGAAAGGACCATCAAATGGAGTTGCCCAAGCGTGTAAATAGCCGTGGGACTCTGCGGATGTAGAACAGTAAGTACGACCAAGCACTTGGAGGGAATGCTGGCCCAAAATTGCCTATATTTGTCTGTATAACTTCAAGTTAGGAGTGGTCGGCAGCAGTCGGCGAATGTGGCCCTACTCACAATTTGCAAAACAAGTGGTACCTTACTTTCCGGGCTGTTCTCGATGGTTGCACGTCGACTGGTCGAGTGGCCACTCGTTCTCTTCACACCAACACTCCTGATTATTCTTGTTCAGTAGTTAACGGACGCGGTAAATATGGGTTATTTATTATTCCCGGAGGATCCCCAACGTTTACGGGATTTACTCGGGATTTTAGCGTATTTGCGGGGACGATATTAATTTAAGACATTAATTTAGTCTGCGGTGAGATGCGCGCTGTGCCTCGCGGCGTTAGACACACACACACTGACGTCAAACTGACGTGACGTCGATTGTTGCATTTTAAATTGTCTATAGCTCGCGTAAAGCCGGCCACTCACGACTGTCTGACAAATTAAAGCGAGACACACACGCGACGTGATACCAACCCCACCCAACTTGCAGAGTGGCGGCAACTCGCCACACCAAAGTGTCAACTGTCAACTGATCAGTGTATCTATGCTTTGTACTTTTATTTACATAGCCAACTGACGTCATGACCATAGTGCAACATGGCGTCCACTGCGTCCAGCGTTTTCGTCACGCGCGTTTGAAAATGTAAAATTTAAATGCATTTATAAGGCACTTATTGATTAAATAAAAAAAAATGTGTTTTTTTATTGGTTTATTAACAAGAATCTAACTGAGACACTTTTCAAAAATGGGTATATTTTTTAATAATCTAAGGGACCAATTTTTTTTTTCAATCCAGTGCTAATCCTTATTCTGGAGGTTCAAATTTACCATGGGATAGGCAATGGTAGGGAAGCCATAGGAAAAGCTTGTTAGTCTATATCATAAGAAAGAATCTCAGGTACGAACATACGCAATGTAATCGATATCTATGTGCACTTTATAGCTGGTGGGGACACTAAACAATGTTTTATTACGACTACCCTCGCTTTATGTCCCGATTGTAAGTGGTTTAGCGAGGTATTGTTTGTCTTGTTGCGGACGTGATTGCGGCTTTATAGATGTACTAGTGCCTCACCCCGGCTTCACACACGAGCAAAGGATACTGGGAACCTTACCATAGAAAATTTACCCACGGCGGACAAAGATGAATCATACATTATTTTAAAGGTTTGAATATCTAGTTATGTTAGCACTAAGAGCAATGTTGTGCCTCATGGGAGTATCGAGATATAATAAGTTTAAGTTGAGTATATTTTGGTTTATAAAAGGGACTTAATTTAGGGTTTTTTTAAAAAGACATGTTACCCCGACCCCAAATAAATTGGGATAAGGGCAGGAGAATGATGATGAAAAAGAAAAAAAAAAGAAAATGACTTAATTCTGTCTTTTGTTTTGTTCTGCATTAGTGTAATATAAAATGCTTATCATTAATGTATTCATGCAACTATTGGACAATGTCATATACAGGTTGTCCCGTAAATAATGGATAACCTCTTAAGGGGTAATTTTACCCGGGCCTGCAGACAGCGAGTAATGGGTAGCTCGCGTCCGATCAGCACCAGGCCCGAGAGTCGACGGCGCGTAGTGTTCCACGCGCGCCTCAAAGAGTTGTCAGCAATTAGAATGGCGCCCGTCATGGCCGATGCCTGCCCGGGGGTTGAGGATAAATTCGAAACAGAGTTACCTCGCCCCCGGGCACTAAGGGCAGGAAGGAACAGGGGTGGGGTTTAGTCAGTAAGAGTCTGACACGCCCTGCTCCTCCCAGAACGGGAGAAGTCATTGGATGATTTCCCACCCCACAAAAAAAGGGGTCATTTTACTTATCATTATGAACAAATTTAATAATTTTCATATTTTATTACTTCGCGATTTCGAAAACCCAAAATCGCGAAAAAATATCAACTGTTCTCTACATTTATTTTCGCATAACTCGTCAATATATAGGAAATACAGTTTTTCTAGAACTAAACGTTGTTAAGACCATAGTCTGCTGTCAATAAAAAACAGAACGTCCTTTTTGGAAGTCGGTTAATAATATTTGTAATAAGTAATTAATTTGAACGTAACATTGTGACGTAAGGAGCCTTCGTGGGATAGAAAAAAGAACAACACGTAACTCGGTCAACATTAAATAAATATATTTTAAATAGAGAAAGGGTGTGGGTAGGTCTGCAGTCACGATTTTCAATATTCCCCGGGAGATAGCACGCTACTGCCCTGGCTCAGCCTTGGTGTCTCGAGGAAGCCACGTTGCGTTTGCCCCCGGAGGTGTAGGCCGGCAGGTGGCAGCGCCGGCTCGCAAGGTCGACAGGAGCCAGGATGGATCGGCCGGCAGGTGGTCTAGCCGGCTCGGAGACGGCCTGCTGAGGCCACGCGGGTAAATATGAACCCGGCGTGGAGCGAGCCGCCGTGATGAGTGGCCTAGTGGCCGCGCCACGAGGCACTGCGGCAGGATGGCCGCGATGGAGGACGATGCAGGTGCGTGCCCAGAGTGCAGGGCTCCAAGTCCTTTTCCTCCATATTCCGTCCGGGTCTGGAAATATGGATCTGGAAATCCGGAGCTGGTAATCCGGATCTAGGACCCCAATTACAGGGGTTGAAGAACACGTAATTAAATTGGCAAATATTTGCCAATGCAAACGTGCAACTGCTAGGATTTGGCGATCGCTTCACGGCTCAAGGGTGTTCGACAGAACAAGAGTGTGAGTCTCACGCCCGCAGCTGGATTAAGATTCGAAAAGGCCTCCACGTTGTACTCGAAGGGTTTTTATATCTACGCCGTCATTGACAGATGTCATAAAATCCAAAGACAACAGTGTTGTCAGTCAACTAAAATTGTCTATGCCTACCAAAGCCATCACAATGGCTTTTGGTATCTGGATTTATTTCGTACGTTTATGTTTTCATTGAGATTGTAACGCCACTACGTTACAGTACCCCCCAAAAAAGGTAGGATTTTTACCTGGGTAAAAATCCTTATGGTGTTGCACTAGCCACCATCTGAAATACGACCCTTTTATTCATCTTCATTCATTCATCATTAGCTCATTTCATCCTTTCATAAACCTATCATACCAGCAGACCACTTATTAAAGAAGTGAGTCCGCTTCCTAGCAAGTATGTAAGAGTAGATCGTCCTTATTTGACTAAATACTCGCGTAAATCAGACTTAGTCAGTGAATGTTTATTACTAAGAACCAATATATAATATATCAAAGTTACTAAAGAAATAAATAAAATATTGTTTTGGATTAAGGCTTGTTTAAGGAGTCTCCGCCCGCTCCTGCAGAGGCTTATTTTACTGAGTTGCAAACCGCTCAAATAGATATATAAAATCAAGAAGTAAAGTTTTTTCTAGTTTAGGTTTTGATTAAGGAGTAACTATACCGCCCCTGCAATGGCTTATTTATTGAGTTGCAAACCGCTCAGATAGCAAAATAAATAAAAACTATGGATAAAAAGGACCCATAGTTGTATATAGAAAAAAAAATAAACTTGGTTCAAAGTAAAAAGCATTATATAAAAGGTAGGGCCTTAATATAAACGGAATCACAAATCGAACCCACAACGAGTTACGAGACCAATTTCTAAACCACTAAAAATAAAACTATGTCGCTGATTATTGAGCAGACAAAAATTTCATTGGATTATTGATCAAACTGTAATGTGTTTAACATATGTAAACAAGTTTAATCAATTGTGATATTAGGTAATATTATGCAAAATGGTGAGTGTTGAAACAGCAATACAAAAGTAATGTGAAGTACTCCGTCTGTTACAAAAAATTCTAACTATTGAACGCTATGGTTGTTTTCCTAAAGTTATGTTTAGATTTAAAAGAAATAAAAGTAAAATAAGTCAAATGATTGTTAAGCAACTGGTGCAACTAGTGTGTACACAGGCTAAGTAATTTCTGAAAGTTAAATTCTCAAGTGAGAAACTGAGTGAAAAAAAAAAAATTTTCAAAAAATAAAATTTTGTTTAAAAAAAGTAACTGGTACATTTAGTGTGTACACTGGCAAAATAACTTTTATAAGTTTACGAGTAGTTCTCTAGTGAGAAACTGTTTAAAATAATTTTAAAAAAAAAATTGTTTTTTCAAAAAAAAAAAAAAAATCTTGTTTAAAACCTAAGTGTTCAAACTTGAATTTAATGTTAAAAGTTATTGAGAATATCAATTTAAAAAAAAAAACTAAGTTTAAAATTTTAATTTTGTTTGAACATTCAAGTGTTTCAAGCAAAATTTGTTGTTGGCTGTACTTTTGATGATAACCATACTAAGTTCTATACAAAATTATGTTGTTATGATCTTATAGTATTCTAGGTTATTGTACAGGATATATGAAACTGAATTATTAAAAGTTTGTTCTATTAAATTATTAAGAAGTTAAGAAAAGTTATGTTATTTATATTTTGATTTTAAATTTGAAGGTAACATTGAAAATTAAAAAAAATAATAAAAAGAAGGTAGGTTGACAATTTTTGAGCAAAGATTAAAGAAGTTGCTAGAATTTGTCTTCCAAGACTAGATGTTTAGTCTGGTTGTGCCTGTAATTTATACCCGGCACCCAATCTCTTCTACCGGCACACCGCTAGTTGCTAACCGATAGAAATAAGATTGGTGGTAGTACTTCCCCGGGGCGAGCCGTTCACTAATAGCTCTACTACTACGGTATTATGTTAATAGCCGTGAGTACACATCAGTTGCTGTCAACCATGAGAAAAAAAACGTTCTACACTTGGACAACACACACAATTATATAAAAAAAAAATACCCACCAGGGAACAATGAAAAAATGTGACTACAAAACCACGTTTTTGGGCGCCAGTGTGACGTAAGGAGCCTTCGTGGGATAGAAAAAAGAACAACACGTAACTCGGTCAACATTAAATAAATATATTTTAAATAGAGAAAGGGTGTGGGTAGGTCTGCAGTCACGATTTTCAATATTCCCCGGGAGATAGCACGCTACTGCCCTGGCTCAGCCTTGGTGTCTCGAGGAAGCCACGTTGCGTTTGCCCCCGGAGGTGTAGGCCGGCAGGTGGCAGCGCCGGCTCGCAAGGTCGACAGGAGCCAGGATGGATCGGCCGGCAGGTGGTCTAGCCGGCTCGGAGACGGCCTGCTGAGGCCACGCGGGTAAATATGAACCCGGCGTGGAGCGAGCCGCCGTGATGAGTGGCCTAGTGGCCGCGCCACGAGGCACTGCGGCAGGATGGCCGCGATGGAGGACGATGCAGGTGCGTGCCCAGAGTGCAGGGCTCCAAGTCCTTTTCCTCCATATTCCGTCCGGGTCTGGAAATATGGATCTGGAAATCCGGAGCTGGTAATCCGGATCTAGGACCCCAATTACAGGGGTTGAAGAACACGTAATTAAATTGGCAAATATTTGCCAATGCAAACGTGCAACTGCTAGGATTTGGCGATCGCTTCACGGCTCAAGGGTGTTCGACAGAACAAGAGTGTGAGTCTCACGCCCGCAGCTGGATTAAGATTCGAAAAGGCCTCCACGTTGTACTCGAAGGGTTTTTATATCTACGCCGTCATTGACAGATGTCATAAAATCCAAAGACAACAGTGTTGTCAGTCAACTAAAATTGTCTATGCCTACCAAAGCCATCACAATGGCTTTTGGTATCTGGATTTATTTCGTACGTTTATGTTTTCATTGAGATTGTAACGCCACTACGTTACAACATAAAACATTTTGTGAAGTCTAGCGAAAATAAACTAAAATACAATTACCTCAATTTCTCAGCATTCCCATATATGAGAGAAAAAAAGCTTCAGTGTTAAAACAGGTATAATATGTAAACAACTGGTATAGATTTCATAACCGTCCGCGACTTTTCGAAAAGCGGGTCAGAGAGTTCCCAATGTCCTATATTCAAAAGACACGTAGCGCCATCTAGCGTCCTAAAGCAATTGTAACCGTTGAAAGTTATTGTTTTTTCTCTCGGGAACAGTGCTATTTTTCTGGATGAAAGGTACACTGTGTTCTTTTCTATACCCCTAATAACGTGTACCCATTTTCGTGATCTGTTTTAAACTATGGGAAGCTCAACGGAGTGGCCCTCACGGCCCCGGCCGCTACCACCGCAGGAGACGCATGGGGCGTAGGACGTCGCGAGTCGATCTACGGCCACCGTAGACCCGGGCCTGCGGACGGCGAGCAGTGGGCCCGTGAGTTGACGGCGCGTAGTGTTCCACGCGCGCCTCAAAGAGATGATTGTCAGCCACCACTGACGGGGACCATCATGGCCGGTGACTGCATGCCTAGGGGTAGCGGATAAATTCGTAACAGAGTTACCGCTCCCCTGGGCACTCAGGCAGGGAAGGAACAGGGGTAGGTTTTAGTCAGTAAGAGTCTGACACGCCCTCTCGCTCCACCCAAAAGGGAGATGTCATTGGATGATTTGCCACCGCGCCAAAAAAAAAGGTGTCCTAACTTGTCGTCAATTATTAAAAGTAGAAGAAGTATTTTCGAGTTTCATTTCACTATGCAAAATGTAACGATAACCGGGTCAGTGGTTTAGGTGTGGAAATGTAACAAACAAACAAAATAACATTCGTATTTATAATATTAGTTAGGATAAGGATTAGAACTGTGTTTTTTTGGGTTCCGAAGGGACCAAACGGAGTCCTATTGCTCACTCACGTGTCCACCGTATTCGTCGTCTGCCACAAAATTTTGTTCCAACGAATCTTTTAACTTCTCATTAACCTTTGAACTTGAGTGATAATTTTTATTGTTACGTATATTTTACTAACAAATACCAAAATATTGATAAATCAGGTTTTTTCTTTGAAACCTCATTTGGTACGGAACCCCAAATGTAGAGCATATTACAAAACAACCAAAGCCACGGTGACTCTTCACACAACCGTGCCGCAACACACCCGTGCCACTACTTTTTTTTTGGGGATGGGAAATCATCCTATGACTTCTCCCGCTCTGGGTGGAGCGGGAGGGCGTGTCAGACCTTTACTGACAAAAACCCACCGCTGTTCTTTCCTTGTAACTCTGTTACAAATTTATTCGCGACCCCTTGGCATGCATGCATCGGCCATGACGAGGAGCATTACTGCTTCGTAGAATGAGGAGACTACTTCCCATTCCCTCTCGCTTCGTACCATGGCCTGGACCAGCGGCTTCAATCTCGGGCATTGAAAATTTACACAAGGGAAAATACTTCCAGTGTAGAAAAGTATAAAGAAAAGAAAAAAAGAAAAATTATTTATTTTGCACAGATTACAAAACGCACATTAATTTTCAAAAGCCCAGTATCCAAGCTAAAATAAAAAAATATATCCTTTTCCTATACCAAAACATGGTCTAATCATGCGCCAACTTTAATCCAAATCCATTCCGCCACTATGACGTGAAGAGGTAACAAACAGACAGATCGACAGAGTTACATTTGCATTTATAATATTAGTATGGAGTAGAGATGAGAGCTGTGTTAAAGTGGTCTGTGATTTTTTTTTTTGAGAGATTCTAAGTTTTATTTGAAAGTGGGGTTTTGTCGATGAATAGTTCGTTCAAAGGTTCAAAGTCAAGTTGCACTAGTTTAGAAAAGTGATCGTATCCGACGAATTTTATCGATAGAACCTTTAAATGTCGCACTTAGAAAAAACGCAACAATGAAACGCAACCCTAACGTACTCTCAAAAGCATTTTACCGCCTTTTACAACGAAAAAATCTCACCAGACCGCGTTAACCCCTCCCATTTACCATTTTCGACACAATACGCTCATACAGGTATATTTTCCATCAAAAATTGGCCTTTAACCCTGCGACTGCTACCAAAAATTTGTATTCATCACGTGTGAGCCGACCACCGGGCTGCCGCAGCAGATTGGGTCTATTATACCCCACACAATATCCTACGTTCTTCGGTGAAATTCAATGTTAGGAGGGTTAAAAAAGGGTTTTGTGAAAGGTATATACTTGAGGTCGTATTTCGGTTGAAACGCGGGTTTTACGTCCATATGTTTGATATCAGACGGTCGTGTGACCTTGCTACCTTATAGTTTTAAGATTGTCATTGATCGGAATTTAAATTAGGGTTTTATCTGACAGCGGCTTCGCCCGCATGGAATTAGTTCTTCCTACACTATAAATTATCGCCGATGTGCTATTTCAGACGATATCTATCTTAAAGCCAAATTTCATCTAGAGATCGTCCCTATCGCCTGTAGATGTGAGGATCTTAAGTTTAAGTCAGAATTAGTACTTCCCACACTATAAATTACGTCATAGAGCAGTGGTGGCCCAGTGGTATTGGCCGCGACTTACAAGTTGTTGGTCGTGAGTTCAAACCCAGGCAGGCGCTTTACTTTGTGTAAATTATTTCATCACCACTGCTCTCAAAACGGTGATAGAAAACATCGTGAGGAAACCGGCATGTCTTAGAAACAAAAATTCGAAGACATGTGACATCCACCAATCCGCATTGGGCCCGCGTGGTGGATTACGGCCCACACCCTCTCACAGAGAGGAGGCCTGTGCCCCAGCAGTGGGGGCATTAAAAAGGCTGAGATGATGACACTATAAATTATCGCTCGTGGCTAAAGTAATAACAGCTGCACGGGTCGATCCATCAGGTTAAGTTACGCTTGGCGGGGTTGGTCCATAGATGGGTGACCGTCTGTATATACCGAGACTCCTTCGTACCTCTGAGAGCATGATAAGCCGTTGGTCCCGGCTGTCAATCGTGGATCTTTGACAGTCGTTACGGGTCGTCAGAAGCCAGAAAGTCTGACAACCAGTCTTACCAAGGGTTAACCTATTACGCAGTAACAGGATTGTGGAGGTCAGATAGGCAGTCGCTCCATGTAAAATACTGGTATTCAGCTGCATCCGGTTAGACTAGAAGCTGACCCCAAGATAGTTGGGAAAAGGCTAGGCAGATGATGACACTATAAATTATCGCATATGTGCGATTTCAGACTATATCTATCTCTGTGCCAAATTTCATCCAGATCCGATTCTCTGTCGCCTGTACATGTGAGGATCATATGGTTGAGTCAGCGAATGCTGTTGGCGTTGCGGAATGCTGTGCCAATCATTATATTTAAATTTAAAGCCATCGACACGCTAAGAAGAAGAAGAAAAAGGGGGTTACCGACGACGAATTTTCGCATCAATTCAGTAGCGCCTCTCATTAACGCGCAATTGCATCGCTACTTTTGGGTTTTTGTAGAATATAGGTAAGTACCTACACGCCAAATACTTACAAGAACCTATTTTTAACCGACTTCGAAAAAGGAGGAGGTTATCAATTCGGATGTTTGTATTTTTTTATGTATGTTCGGGCATAACTCCGTCATATACTGACGGATTTGCAAAATTCTTTTTTTCTTCGAAAGGGGTTTATTCCGAAATGGTCCCATTTAAATTTCAAAAAGATCTGATAATGGGCTTCAGAGACAGACATTGGAACTCTTCAAAAATTGACAGCAAATCAACCGCGATTGCTGCTATCGTGTGTCTATGAATTGTTAACACAGTTTAATGAGGAACCACAACTAAAAAGTGAAAAATAAAAAACTTTTTTACAAAAAAATAGAACCGACTTCCAAAAAAAGTGCAAAATAACTTTAATTTCTTTTTAGTTGGTTAGTATTTTAGAGTAGGCGTGGTGTATTAAAATATTCTACGGATATTATGATGTGATGTAAAGTGCTTCTCAAGACGAATCAATTGAGCCCAAACTCGGTGGGCTTACGTTGTTTATTACAGAGAGGTCACCTTTCAGCTTCATCATCAGACCCTGGATATCATGTAAGCGTAAAATGCTCCTGTAGAGAAATCAATCGAGTCTAGACTCGATGGGTTTATCTTGTTTAGTTTAGAAGTAACTACGGCCATCTTCTGTCTCCATAATTAGACCAGCTTCATGGTATCATATAATTGTATTGTCACCGAAGATACATAAGTGTACCAAATTTGATTTCAATCGCACATCGGAAAGTGGGTATAATTTGGGTTGCAAGATTCCCGAACAAACATAGTTAGTTAAATACATACATACTCGTACATTTCAAGTTAAACAAAAGCTTGTAAAAACATTTTTACAAAAATATAGAACCGACTTCCAAAAAAGTGCAAAATAACTTTAATTTCGGAAGTCGGTGTTCCCGGTTTTGTGTCTTCGTTTTTTGACACCGACTTTTTTTGGAAGTCGGTTCTATTTTTTTGTAATTTTTTTATTTTATTTTTCTCTTTTTAGTTGTGGTTTGCCATTAAACTGTGTTAACAATTCATAGACATACGCTAGCAGCAAACGCGGTTGAATTGTTGTCAATTTTTGAAGAGTTCGATTTTCTGTCTCCGAAACCCATCATCAGATTTATATGAAATTTAAATAGGACCATTTCGGAACAAACCCCTTTCGAACAAAAAAAGAATTTTACAAAACCGTCAATGACGGAGTTATGCCCGAACATACATAAAAAAAAAAAATACAAACACCCGAATTGATAACCTCCTTCTTTTTTGAGGTCTGTTAAAAAGAGGGGTTACCGACGAAGAATTTTTGCATCAATTCAGCGCAACTGCATTGATGCAAACGCGTGACTTTGTTGATGGCTGCATCGATAATAACGCGCTCGCGTCGATATCAGCGTCGACAGGCATCAATTCATTAGGCGTTCCTATATGTAGTTACTTCCTGCCAGGGTCGTTGGAGTGTGTAAAAGAGTCAGCGGGAGAAGTTACTTGATGATTTTGCACCTCAAAAAAAATTAGGCTAAGTGCGTGTCAGACTTTGCACGTTTAGGAATTATCAAAGAAAAAATCTGATTTATCAATATATTGGTATTTGTTAGTAAAATATACGTAACAATAAACATTATCACCAAATTTCCAGATCATATGTCAATGGGAAGTGAAAAAATTCTTCGCAACAAAATTTTGTGACAGACGACGGACAGACGGACACGTAAGTGACAGCGGTAGGGCTCTGTTTGGACCCTTCGGGTACGGAACCCTAAAAAAGGTAGTCATTTCAGCACACGACTGTATCGATGCTGCATCGTGTATGTATCCTGATAAAGAACTACGAGTAGCTATGCAGAACCGTGCTTACATGAGCGACTCAGACTAACATAACTAGCCTCGCCATCAAACGTAAAAGTTTGGCGAGTTTAGAATTAACTACCACCTGTATATTATAATTTTATTGAATAAATAAGGAGATTTTTGGCGGGATTTTCTCGAGTGAATAATTAAATATTCGCTTATTTGTTTTAATTATCCGCTTATTGATTCCTAGTGGACACTGTGATGTAAAATTGGTGTAGTTTTCTGTCTCAAGTGTCTACGCAACTGGACAATATGTGGAATCATTGAAACAGGCGCGATCTAGGTATAATTGAGCTGAGAATTTTATTGGAGTAAAGACTACCTCAGCGAAGTTTGCCGAGAAGGCTGACTCGACACATTTTCTGCCAAATACTGCAAAATACATTAGAATGTGTTACATCTGCATTCTAATGGTGAACAAGAAAAAGTGATAGTGATCAAATTAAGACTTGGCTTAAAGGTCTTGTAACCAAGCCAGTGGCATACCCACAATTGTTAAAAAAAAAAAGAAAAGAAAAACATCGCGGTCGTTTTGCGATTGTTTTGTTATGTACTTTTCTATATATTATAATGTACTCTGTGTATGTACTGAATCGCTGCTAAAAGTCGCCTAGTGCGGCCGGTGTTATAGCCAAGTTTGTCCCAAGACTACACATTGTGCCAACGCCAAATAAATTAAGAGAAGAACAAGACAAAGAGAAATGATCTTTCCACTATACAGTTTCTTAACACGTGTGCAAGTTTAATTTTAATATAATAATCTGTAAACTGATCTTCACCAAACAATTTCTCATCCACCAACAGCTTTTAGCTAAGTGGATCGTTTTAGCGTTATTGTGAGCGTTGATATAATTAATCTTGTATTTTGAGAAGGGTCTAAACTTCATTGTCTTTGACACTAATTATTAAGATATCAATTCTTGACCATTTACTAACGATGGTCATAAATCATATAGAATGAAGGTGTCTCATGCAAACATTGCTAGCAAAATTAAGAGATTGAATGCACTATTTAAATTTAGATTATTTCGGATGAACCACACGCTCGTTCTTCTTTCATAGGTGTATTTCACTCTTTCATTTTACTAGTTGTTTTTGAATCTGTTATCTTTATCCACCCGGTAACAAATCCAAGCTTGTGACAATTTACGAAATGACTTAGTTGTTATGGGGCTTCCATTAATTACGTGAGGCGATTTTGTCGAATTTTCGACGCCCTCTCTCCGCTTGGTGAGATATTATGAGATTTTGCTCGACCATCCCCCTCTCCTAAAATCTAATTCGAAATTTTTGAAAATGCGTGTTTTTAATAAATGTAAATAAATAAATGTACTCGTAAATTAATCTATGCTTAATTGCATTGGATTGCAAAGAATGAATCGGTGAGCAGTGGCGGATCAGTGAACAATAGGCTTTTCGTCATGCTCTTCAGGGTCCGGGTTGGTCGGCTGTACAGTTGAGAGGCTACTGTGCTACTACCCTCCAACCCTATCATTAGAAGCCTCACATAATTAGTGGACGCTCCCTGGTTTTCTTACAGAAAGTTCCCATCACTCTTTCCAAACATCTCAACGTTAAAAATCTACTTAAATATTTCTCAAGTAGCTCTAACCATTGGCCTACAATTTTGCTAGCTACAGTACTTCAGGATTTTAATAATTCTCTGTACAAAATAGAGATGTGGTAGCCCGGTGTTAACCGCCACGACTTACGATTTTTATTTGGTGCGTTTGAACCTGGCTAAACGCTTTTCTTTGTGTAAAATATTTCATCAATTTATAGTACAAAATACAGGAAAAAACCCTTTAAAAAAATTGAAACGTTAGTTCTTCAAAATAAGATAAGAACCGCCAAATTATGGAAACATTTCCAACATTTTTGACACACGCGGGTGTTACACCGGCCATTTTGAGACCCCTTTTGCACCCTTACTGGGCAAAAATTCTAAACAACGGTCTCTAACGATGGGACGGTACAACAGAAAGAATGTAGGTACACGTTTTTGTACTAGGGTGTGGTCACGACTTGTAAACAAGACGTGAAGACTTTTAAAGTAACGTTAAAAATGTTTGTATAACTTTTTCTTTGGCACACCCTATAGTTTAGCCAGCTGGATGAATTTTAACAAATAAAGTATTATTAGATTGGTCTTAATGACATAGTTAAGCTTTATGAATTTTGAAATGACATAAAAAACTTTTTTACAAAAAAAAACACTAAAAATTAAAAAAAATAACTTTAATTTCGGAAGTCGGTGTTTATATTTTGCTTCTTCGTTATTTGACACCGACTTGCAAAATTAAAGTTATTTTTTAATTTTTTTGTTATACCCCAGAACTAAAAACCCCAATAACATGGAACGTGGAATTTCGTCGTGGAAAACGTCATCGAGGTATACGTATTTTTCGTTTTTGTTCAATTTCTCAAAAAGCGCTTAATCAATTTCGATAAAATTTCTATGGGACCACCTCTGATGTATGACCTACCAAACGAAAAAGAATCATCAAAATCTATTCACAAGTGGCGGAGATATCGCGTAACATACATACAAAACAAAAAAAAAACATACAGACGAATTGAGAACCTCCTCCTTTTGGAAGTCGGTTAAAAATGGCGAACGCCATTAAATATGTGTGATCGTTTTTTTTTTGTAAAATGTTCATGTGGGCAAATTATAGGGTTTAATGAAAATGTAGGAAATCAAAAAATCGATCAATTGCGTTAAATCTTATATTGAACGAAAACAAATACTGCATCAGACTGCTTGAAATGTAACTTTATTGTTGTTATTGACAGTTGAGTTTTTTGAAAATATTTATTTATTTTTAAATATTTCTTAAAATACATAAATAGATTTGCCTAATACTGAGCAGTAAATTGCAAAAAACGCTAAAAAATTTAATTTAGCGAGCTACATCGCTTCATCCCCCTTAATCGATGACTTTACTTATCATTCATTCATCAACAAGTTTTACTATGAGACATTTATCTTCCTTCGAAAACATCATGAAATTAATGAATTATTTCTGGTCGAACAGACAAATACGAAAAAATTGCAAGACACGCAGGCCAGTTCTGTGCGTCTTGCATCCATCGGATTAACACGATCCTCACCAGGGCATCGGTGCGAAGAGGGAGGCGGCACACGTTAGGGAGACTCAACAACGGCAGAGTCGCCCTAGCGCCCTCAGCCGCAGCCGCCGCAGGAGACGCCAGGGGCTGCGAGACGATCTCCGGCCACCGTAGACCCGGGCCTGCGGACGGCGAGTAGTGGGTTACTCGCCGCCCTGTTCCACGCGCGCCTCAAAGAGTTGTCAGCAAAGGACGGGGCCTGCCACGGCCAAGTCCTGCCCGGGGGTTGAGGATAAATTCGAAAGAGTTACCTCGCCCCTGGGCACGTAGGGCAGGGAGGAACAGGGGTGGGTTTTAGTCAGTAAGAGTCTGACACGCCCTTCCGCTCCACCCTATTAGAGCGGAAGAAGTCATAAGATTATTTCCCACACCCCCAAAAAAAAAAAAAAAAACCAGGTCAGTGGTCCTACCTTGTGGGAGGCCTTACCACGCTGCGTCTTCTTCAGTTAGTTATTAGCAATCTGGATTATTTTCAAAACTGATAGTGAAACCCTTTACTAGCAGTATTGTAAAAAAACTGGTTTTGGTTTGGTGAACTCATAAAAATCAACCTCTTATCTTGCTAGTATGTGACCCCAGCCTTACCTAGCAAGAATTCAGTATAATGATGTCCAAAGATACGATGATAAACAAAAAAATTACGAAAGGAATTTTAGTAAAATTTTCAAATTAGAGCGCAAATAACCTTATGAGAATCATTCGGGGAAAAAATGTGTTCTTTCAAACGAGGTTCCTTCTCTTCAATTTCTGTTTTGTACTAAAAATACACGACAATGAATACATGGGATGTAACTGTAAAGATTCTTTTGCATAATTTTCTACGTCATTTAATATCTAATACATTTAAACGAGCATCTTTACATACCGAGACTTCTCCGTGCCTCGGAAAGCACGTTAAGCCGTTGGTCCCGGCTGTCAATCGTGGATCTTTGACAGTCGTTACGGGTCGTCAGAAGCCCGAAAGTCTGACATCCAGCCTTACCAAGGGGTATCGTATTACCCAGTAACTGGGTTGTGGAGGTCAGATAGGCAGTCGCTCCATGTAAAATACTGGTATTCAGCTGCATCCGGTTAGACTGGAAGCCGACCCAAAGATAGTTGGGAAAAGGCTAGGCAGATGATGATTCTTGTATATATGTATATTTATCTATAAATTAAAATCTCGGAAACGGCTCCAACGATTTTCTTGTTTTTAGTTTAGTATGCAGGGGGTTTTGGGGGCGATACATCGATTTAGTTAGGTTTCATTGCCAAAAAACACGATTTACCGAAAAGAAAAAAACCGAGGAAAGCTCGGTCATCCAGGTACTAATACTTTATATAAATAAAAAACCGGCCAAGTGCGTGTCGGACTTCTCACATTTAGGGTTCCGCACTAAATGAGGAAATTTTAAAGAAAAAATGTGAAAGGTCATAGGGAAATTAAAAAATTCTTCGGAACAAAATTTTGTAACAGACAACGTACAGAAAGACAGACGGACACGTGAGTGACAGCAATAGGGTTTCGTTTGGACCCTTAGGGTACGGAATCCTAGAAAAATTTAATAAAAAAGATGTAATTCCGAGCAAATAATTTTACAACATTAATCAATTTCACGACAGCACTTGGCAAAAACAATAGCATTAGAAACTAGGACGTCTGAATTCGGAATAAAAATGGCGACGTTACCATAGCAATAAATCATTTGATATTCGTCTGGGAAGATTAAATTTCTGGACAATTTCTTTTTGGAGTGGATTACTGTTAGAATACGGTCAAAGTGTGTCAGTACCTTTTCCAGGGTTCCGTGCCCGAAGGGTCCAAACAAAGCCTGCCCATCGTCTGTCTCAAAATTTTGTTCCGCAGAATTTTTAACTTCCCATTAACCTATGAACTTGAAATTTGGTGATAATGTTTATTATTACGTATATTTTACTAAGAAATACCAATATTGGGTGTAAAAAGACAGTTTCCGAAGCCGAAAGCCACATATTCTACCCATTGTTTGGATCATTTTTTTCCACTAGACCATACCTGGGAATCTACTGTTCGTTGGGTTCTGGGTTCTGGAGAAATTAAACGTCAAAGTCGCAATATTTTTTTTTTACTTTTACGAAAATATTCCAAGTGTTATTACTAAACTTTTTTCCAAACAAACATTACCTGAATTTCCGTTTTTTTTTTCGAAATTTCGAATTTATGCATTTGCAGTTACAAAAACCCAATGAATATCAAATGTATCCGACAAGTACCTACGTGGCTTAGAGCGAAGAGGCGGGGTATAACTCCACTTGCCTTTTTTTTTCTGGGTGTGGGAAATCATCCAATGACTTCTCCCGCTCTGGGTGGAACGCATGTCAGACTCTTACTGACTAAAACCCACCCCTGTTCCTTCCCTGCCTGAGTGCCCAGGGGAGCGGTAACTCTGTTACGAATTTATCCGTTACCCCTAGGCATGCAGTCACCGGCCATGATGGTCCCCGTCAGTGGTGGCTGACAATCATCTCTTTGAGGCGCGCGTGGAACACTACGCGCCGTCGTTCTGGGTGTGGGAAATCATCCAATGACTTCTCCCGCTCTGGGTGGAACGCATGTCAGACTCTTACTGACTAAAACCCACCCCTGTTCCTTCCCTGCCTGAGTGCCCTGGGGTGTGATAACTCATTTAACTCCACGTGCCTGGGTTCGCGTTACATTGCGCGCAATAAAACATAGTTTTTTTTTCATACTTAAAAATAAAATTCGTTTCCCAGCAATAATTTTTGCGCAAAGCTACTTTGTTAGACGTACAGTATGCGTAGTTAACGGCTTTGTGATGTGTTTTTTTCCACCCTATTTTCCGGTACTATTTGTAATTTATGTCTGCAAATCAAAAAGTTAGTCTTCATCAAATTATTGTGCCTTAATTCAAACGAACTGTTGTGGCCTAGAGATATAATGTTATTCTTACATGCTTGGAATCATAGTCTATTCTTTTCAAAAAAGTATTTATTGCAACAAACGATTTTAGATTTAGTTAAGAGGTAATTATAAAAATTTTTAATAAAATTCGAGCTGCTCAGTCTACCCCATGTAACGTAGTGGCGTTACAATTCTAATAAAACATAAACATACGGAAAAATCCAGAGACCAAAAGCCACAAAGCAAGCATAGACAATTTTAGTTGACTGACAACACTATTGTCTTTGGTTTCTATGACATCTGTCAATGACGGCGTAGATATAAAAACCCGATACACGCCAGGTGGTTCCTTTTTGAATCTTAATCCAGCTGTTGGCGTTAGACTCACCCTCACTTTGTTCTGTCGAACACCCTTGAGCCGTGAAGCGATCGCCAAGTCCTAGCAGCTGTAGTTTGCATTGGAAAATATTTGCCAACTTTATTAAGTGATCTTCAACCCCTGTAATTGGGTGAGTGTTTGAACAGCATACAGGTAGCTTTGTGCATTCTGTGTTCCTAATCTTGTGTAATTCTTTCCAGAACATGTCTTTCCTAATTTCTTTTCTTAGCATTGTATAATCAAGGCTCATAACCTACAAAAGATCTGTCGCACATTGTAATCACGCCTTCCGCGTGATCAGCTTTACTATGCACATACATATAGCCTTAGCTATGTACATGCTGACTTGCGCGTGGCTGCTGCTGCTCTCGAATGTGAATGTTTTCATGCTTTTCCACCTCACCTTTGTAAACTCCGTCTGATTTTGACAACCACACTTGTTAGCGCACGTACAGCCACTTTGCTCATGCCAAGGTGTCAAAATCAGCGGAGAAGCTTATCTTCCACCTTTGACACGCTGGACATTGTTCCCAGGGTCCCAGATCCGGATTACCAGCTCCGGATTCCCGGATACAGATTTCCGGGCCCGGATTCCCCAATTAGGAAGATGGAGGGAGAGGACTTGGAGCCCTGCACTCTGGGCACGCACCTGCATCGTCCTCCATCGCGGCCATCCTGCCGCAGTGCCTCGTGGCGCGGCCACTAGGCCACTCACCACGGCGGCTCGCTCCACGCCGGGTTCATATTTACCCGCGTGGCCTCAGCAGGCCGTCTCCGAGCCGGCTAGACCACCTGCCGGCCGATCCATCCTGTCTCCTGTCGACCTTGCGAGCCGGCGCTGCCGCCTGCCGGGCAACACCTCCGGGGGCAAACGCAACGTGGTTTCCTCGAGACACCAAGGCTGAGTCAGGGCAGTAGCGTGCTATCTCCCGGGGAATATTAAAAGTCGTGACTACAAACTTACCTACACCCTTTCTCTATTCTTTTAAATATATAGTTTTAACGTTGACCGAGGTACGTGTTGTTCTTTTTCGTCCCACGTAGGCTCCTTACGTCACACTGGCGCCCAAAAACGTGGTTTTGTAGTCACATTTTTTTATTGTTCCCTGGTGGGTATTTTTTTTTTATTTAATTGTGTGTGTTGTCCATGTGTAGCACGTTTTTTTTTTTTTCTTGGTTGACAGCAACTGATGTGTACTCACGGCTATTAAGATAATATCGTAGTAGTAGAGCTATTAGTGAACGGCTCGCCCCGGGGAAGTACTACCACCAATCTTATTTCTACCGGTTAGCAACTAGCGGTGTGCCGGTAGAAGGGATTGGGTGCCGGGTATAAATTACAGGCACAACCAGACTAAACAACTAGTCTTGGAAGACAAATTCTAGCAAATTCTATAACCTTTGCTCATAAATTGTCAACCTACCTTCTTTTTATTTTTTTTTTCTTATTCCATGTTAACTTCAAATTTAAAATCATATTATACCTAAATAACTTAACTTTACATAACTATCTAATAAATAACTGTAACTATCATATTCATATAGAACAAACTTAGATAATTCAGTATCATAATATATCCTGTACAATAACCTAGAATACTATAAGATCATAACAAACATATTTTTGTATAGAACTTAGTAAGGTTATCATTTAAAGTACAGTCAACAACAAATTTTGCTTGTAACACTTGAATGTTCAAACAAAATTAAAATTTTAAACTTAGTTTTTTTTAAATTGATATTCTCAATAACTATTAACTTAATATTCAAGTTGAACACTTGGGTTTTGAAAAATTTTTTTATTTTTTTTAAAAAAAGAAAAAAAAAAAATTTTTTTACAACATTTTCTCACAAGAGAAAACAAACTTTTAGAAATTACTTAGCCAGTGTAAACATTAGTTGCACCAGTTACTTTTTGAACAATATTTTTTTTTTTTTTTGAAAGGATTTTTTTTATTTTTCCTTGGTTTCTCACTTGAGAATTTAACTTTCATAAATAACTTAGCCTGTGTACACACTAGTTGCACCAGTTGCTTAACAATCATTTGACTTATTTTACTTTTATTTATTTTAAAACAAATCATAACTATAGGAATTCAACCATAACGTTCAATAGTTAGAAAATTTTGTAACAGACGGAGTACTTCACATTACTTTTGTATTGCTGTTTCAACACTCACCATCTTGCATAATATTACCTAATATCACAATTGATTAAACTTGTTTACATATGTTAAACACATTACAGTTTGATCAATAATCCAATGAAATATTTGTCCGCTCAATAATCAGCGACATAATTTATTTTTCTCAGTGGTTCAGAAATTGGTCTCGTGACTCGTTGTGGGTTCGATTTGTGATTCAGTTAATGTTAAGGCCCTACCTTTTCTATAATGCTTTTTACTTTGAACCAAGTTTTTTTTTTTCTTATATACAACTATGGGTCCTTTTTATCCATAGTTTTTATTTATTTTACTATCTGAGCGGTTTGCAACTCATTAAATAAGCCATTGCAGGGGCGGTATAGTTACTCCTTAATCAAAACCTAAACTAGAATAAACTTTACTTCTTGATTTTATATATCTATTTGAGCGGTTTGCAACTCAGTAAAATAAGCCTCTGCAGGAGCGGGCGGAGACTCCTTAAACAAGCCTTAATCCAAAACAATATTTTATTTATTTCTTTATTTACTTTGATATATATATTGGTTCTTAGTAATAAACATTCACTAACTAAGTCTGATTTACGCAAGTATTTAGTCAAATAAGGACGATCTACTCTTACATACTTGCTAGGAAGCGGACTCACTTCTTTAATAAGTGGTCTGCTGGTATGATAGGTTTATGAAAGGATGATATGAGCTAATGATGAATGAATGAAGATGAATAAAAGGGTCGTATTTCAGATGGTGGCTAGTGCAACACCATAAGGATTTTTACCCAGGTAAAAATCCTACCTTTTTTGGGGGGTACTGTAACGTAGTGGCGTTACAATTCTAATAAAACATAAACATACGGAAAAATCCAGAGACCAAAAGCCACAAAGCAAGCATAGACAATTTTAGTTGACTGACAACACTATTGTCTTTGGTTTCTATGACATCTGTCAATGACGGCGTAGATATAAAAACCCGATACACGCCAGGTGGTTCCTTTTTGAATCTTAATCCAGCTGTTGGCGTTAGACTCACCCTCACTTTGTTCTGTCGAACACCCTTGAGCCGTGAAGCGATCGCCAAGTCCTAGCAGCTGTAGTTTGCATTGGCAAATATTTGCCAACTTTATTAAGTGATCTTCAACCCCTGTAATTGGGTGAGTGTTTGAACAGCATACAGGTAGCTTTGTGCATTCTGTGTTCCTAATCTTGTAAAATTCTTTCCAGAACATGTCTTTCCTAATTTCTTTTCTTAGCATTGTATAATCAAGGCTCATAACCTACAAAAGATCTGTCGCACATTGTAATCACGCCTTCCGCGTGATCAGCTTTACTATGCACATACATATAGCCTTAGCTATGTACATGCTGACTTGCACGTGGCTGCTGCTGCTCTCGAATGTGAATGTTTTCATGCTTTTCCACCTCACCTTTGTAAACTCCGTCTGATTTTGACAACCACACTTGTTAGCGCACGTACAGCCGCTTTGCTCATGCCAAGGTGTCAAAATCAGCGGAGAAGCTTATCTTCCACCTTTGACACGCTGGACATTGTTCCCAGGGTCCCAGATCCGGATTACCAGCTCCGGATTCCCGGATACAGATTTCCGGGCCCGGATTCCCCAATTAGGAAGATGGAGGGAGAGGACTTGGAGCCCTGCACTCTGGGCACGCACCTGCATCGTCCTCCATCGCGGCCATCCTGCCGCAGTGCCTCGTGGCGCGGCCACTAGGCCACTCACCACGGCGGCTCGCTCCACGCCGGGTTCATATTTACCCGCGTGGCCTCAGCAGGCCGTCTCCGAGCCGGCTAGACCACCTGCCGGCCGATCCATCCTGTCTCCTGTCGACCTTGCGAGCCGGCGCTGCCGCCTGCCGGCCAACACCTCCGGGGGCAAACGCAACGTGGTTTCCTCGAGACACCAAGGCTGAGTCAGGGCAGTAGCGTGCTATCTCCCGGGGAATATTGAAAATTGTGACTGCAGACCTACCCACACCCTTTCTCTATTTTTAATATATATTTTTAACGTTGACCGACCTACGTGTTGTTATTTATTATCCCACGTAGGCTCCCTACGTCACACCCATAGGGTAGTTTTAGCAACTCGAAAAAAGAAGGTGGTAAAGGTGTGGTAAGTTGAGCTTTGATAGAAATTAGTTCAATAGCTATGAGAGAATAAATAAATGGAAGTTTAATGATCAAATGTATTATTTGAAGCTACATTACCTACTAATTGTTTAACAAATTAAATGACAAACAAACAAAATGTGTTTCTTTTTTTTCATATTTCGCACTGTACTTGAAATTAATTACCTAACAGAAAAAGCAAATAACAAAAGATGTGGGTTGTAGAATTTCATATAGTATAGGGACGAAAATAACAGTAAAATTGTCCAATTATTCCAAACCCGACTTTTTTTATTGGGGAGGAAAACCATGGAATAACTTCTCCCGCTCTGGGTGGAGCTGGCGTATTAGACTCCTGCAAAAGCCAGGGCTGCGATGACTCTCAAACACAGAAATGACCCTGGGAGGCTTAAATTGATGTTTATGTGAAAATGGTGAGACTTGTAACTTTAACTTTATGGTTATTTTTAGCCGACTTCAAAAAGGAGGGAAATTGATAACCTAATTCGGATGTTTATATATATACAGGGTGTAACTGAAAGGTGTGGTCATATTTTAAGAACCGGACCGAAAAAAAATAAAAATTCCCAAAAAAAAAAATTGGACTTTCTGTACAAAGTTATTATCAGCTGATCAATATTTGTACGGGAGGCAAAAATTTTTTTTGAGAATTTCTTCAGATTTTCTTGATGAAAGTTGTTCATATCTATGGGCAGATGCAGTTCTTAAAATATGATGACACCTTTCCGTTACACCCTGTATATATATTTTTATTTATTTATTTAACAATTTATGTACACACAGAACAGACAGGAATGAAACAGAAAAAAAAATGTAATTATGTACAAAGGTAATACTTATTTCTAAAGAAATCGGCATAACTGCGTCATATGTACACGGTTTTCTAAATAATTTTTTTGTCCAAAAGGGGTTTATTCCATAATGGTCCCATTTAAATTTCATATAGATCTGATGATGAGTTTCGGAGACAGACAACGGAACTCTTCAAAAACTGATAGCTCATCAACCGCGATTGCTGCAATCGTATGTCTGTAAGAGGGAACAGGGCCTGCGAGGAATTTACAAAATAGGTATTTGAAGAAACTATTGCCATCGTGCTCCCTCAAGTCTGCCCCTGTAGAGTGCGATAGGGACAGCTGCAACTCAGACCAATTTTATCACAAAATTTTTGACGAGTTTGACGTTTCGTACCTACTCCCCTTTTTTCTCCTCGAAAACTGAGCTGATTTAATTATTTTTAGCACCAAATTTTTAAGAAAGAGTATTTCTAGGTCCCTATTAAATGTTTTTTGTTAAAAACTTTTCTATTGTCTGGTAGTCTTCTAAGAACAGCGGTAAAATAGGGCCATTTTTTGTCATTTTTGGAGGGTCATATTTTCTTTACTTATTAGTTGCTGAAAAAAAGGAAATGAGCGGCCTGAGACATATACAAAATGTATGGCAATGACATTACATGGACGTGAGTCACGATACAATTGTCTCCGCAGGTAATGTCATTGCCATACATTTTGTACTAATCGTTAGCGTGAACGCTAACAGATAAATATTTTGTCTTAGGCCCCAGTTCCATATAAATCTATTTGTTGGAATGCGCTGCTCTCGCACTAGTTTCTGTCTGCGGCTTCTCCCGCGTGGAATTGGAACTTCCCATGTTATAAACTTTCAACCCCCATTTCACCCTCTAAGGGGTGGAATTTCAAAAAACCCTTTCTTAGTGGATACCTACTCTTCACAAAGAACTCACCCTCGAAATTTCATGTCTCTAGGGCCGGTGGTTTAGGTTGTGCGTTAATAATTATATCAGTCAGTCAGGACTTTAAATTTTATATAATTTCGGTATACGGATTTAATCTAATAGAATGTGGCACTTCCAACAATACTAATACACCTTAGCTACTACTTACTATGTATTTGAATTCCCTATTTCAATTAATTAAATCCAAAACTTTACCCGCCATTTGATTAACATAGAAACACATATTCACAATATCACGGAAGTTAATATTTGCTGTTTCCACGCACCTGTGTCAACTAATAAATATGTAAGTACGTAAGTTTGTGAATGTGTGAATGTCAAACGAGCTCGACTTGATCAAAATAGTGTGTGTGTTTGTTACACAACGTTACGTTAACTGTATTTTGGAAAGTGTATACAATTCTGTATGATCGGCCGTATGCGATCGGACAGGGCGACGCGGCAGACCAATACCTAATCGAGGGAGCGTAACGATATGCGTAAGTAATCCAGCGCCCCGGTCATAAACTATCCAATAATAATATAAATCTTTTAAAATATCTATTACAATAACTAATATCTTTTTTTTTCTTTAAGTATAGAAAAAAAGTACAAAGTAACTTAAACTTCACAAGTCGGTGTTTCTGGTTTTGTGGCTTCGTTTTTTGACGCCGACTTCCGAAATTAAAGTTCTTTTGCACTCTTTTTGGTACTCGGTTAAATTTTTTTGTAATAAAGTCGTCACTTGCGATACGTGGGAGTTCATTTACTGAGGGTGTTGGCAACATTTTATTCACTATGTATAAGTCACTCGTAGTTGCCAGATAAGCTTATGAAAACTATAGTTATGCCAATAGTAAAGAACAGAACGGGCGATGTTACTGATCCCGCAAACTACAGAAATATTTCCTTGGCGACTGTTACAGCTAAGGTACTGGACTGTTTGCTTGATACACATATGGCGAGTCGTATAAATCTTAACGATGCCCAATTCGGGTTCAGACCCGGGCTATTGACGGAGACTGCCATCATGTGTCTTAAGCAGACGGTTCAGTATTATGCTGATAGGAAAACACCGCTCAATGCATGTTTTCTGGACTTATCGAGGGCATTTGACCTGGTGTCATACGATGTCTTGTGGGAAAAACCTGCGAAAGGAAAGCAGCGTTGACTGTACTGTGATTTCTTTAGTTTTGGTACGAGAATCAGACGAACTATGTCAGGTGGGGTGGAACTCTGTCTGATGTGTATGGGTTGAAGTGCGGGATGAGACAGTGTGGCATTACCTCACCTCGTCTCTTTAACCTTTACATTAATCGGCTCCGAAAAAGACCAAACTAACAACGAAGTCTGTTCGTCTGTTTTCGATTTTAGCTAGTTTTAAATAAAACTTCAATTAATAAAGTCAGAAAATGTAACTAATAACCAGTGATCGGAGTAGGTAGATTGATTTGGGGTCAATGAACTGGCACGTGTATATTGATATGGATATGCCTCCGGGATTACTATATGTCTAGTACCCATAACACAAGCTCTGCTTAGCTTGGGACTAGATGGCGTTGTGTGATAGTTGTGGTATTATTATTATTACGGGATTTTGTAATAATTAAGATTTTTTAATTGTGTGTTGATTTTGGTATAAACTGCTTTTTATTTCATTTTTACCTGTTTTCATATTCATAAAAAGTTATTGCACTGAATGCGAAAAAATATTAAGGAGTATAAAAAGTTATTTTTATTTATTTATTCAAGAATATAATATATAATAATTACAAGCAGCAGATAATAAAGTTGCAAGAAAAAACTACTAAATTAGTTGTAAGTTTCGAATGGACGCACAAAAGTAAGATTCACTTTATTACTTGATAAATTAGAAAAAAAACAATTTTAAATGTTTAACTATTGTGTGCTGTGTTTAATGTTTAACCATCGCATTCTTTATATAATGCGATAGTTATTAACTGTATAGAATGCGAAATTTATATTTCAAATGTAGTAGTTTAAAAATCTTTACATTCACAATATTTGATTCAATCCCGTGAGTACCAAAATTAAATCCCGTAAAAAAGGCTTATCCATGTTATGATTTCTATGACTATTCATGATGCAAGTACGTAAAATCAATCTACCTACTCCGATCACTGCTAATAACTTCGATATTAAATATCACAGCAAAGACCTGTCCCAACCGTTGCTATCTGAATACTACACAATCACAAATACTCATGAAAAGGAAACAAAAGCTGTTTCACCGATTTAAAAAAAACAACTGACTTCCAAAAAGGTACTTAAAGTACACTAAAAATTAAAAAAATAACTTTAATTTCGGAAGTCGGTATTTTTGTATTTTATTTCTTCGTTATTTGACACCGAATTCCGAAATCAAAGTAATTTTTAAATTTTTAGTGTACCTTTTTTGGAAGTCGGTTGTTTTTTTTTTGTAATTGTTTTTTATTTTTCACTTTTTAGTTGTAATACCCGAAACCTAAAAACCCCAATAACATGGAACGTGAAATTTAAACACTCGTAATTGGAGAAAACAAAAACTTCATCGAGGTATACGTATTTTTCGTTTTTGTTCAGTTTCTCAAAAAGCGCTGAAGCAATTTCGATAACATTTATATGGGACCACCTCGGGAGTATATTCTTAAGGAAAAAAAAAAAAAATTTAAAAATCAGTCCACAACTGACGGAGAAATAGGCGGACATACACAAAAAAAAAAACATACGTACACTCGAACATAGAACCTCCTCCTTTTTCGAAAGTCGGTTAAAAAGGAGGTTATGTTTCTAAATTCATAATTCATTCCCGTTTTGTAGACAAATTGAAAAATCTTCAGGCAACAGCCATTGGGCGAGTTATTAAAAATTCCCAAAATGAAAGGGTTGCGTCGAAATTCAACACTCGACTCTCGTTATGAAAACTCTTTGTTTTTGTAATTTTATATCCGAAATAAGTTTTCTCAGAAGCCTGGCAGTGAAATAATATTATCCTTTTTGTCTTAGGTACGGGTGATGTAGACGGGCGACCATATGCTGCGACTTTTGCGTTACAGATAGCAATTTTGGCATTGACGAAAACAAAAATTGCCAATCTACGTTTGGGCTGTGTGTGCGAGACGCATTGTAATGTAAAGGAAGCCAACCGTAACGCCGCCGGCCGTAGCGTAGGAGTCATAAATTCAAAATTATTTTCTAATACAAATTAATGCACTGATGGGCATTACTGTTTTTCTTTGTTTTTGAAGTTTGTCAATTGATCCACCTGTTCAATTTATTGTATATTTTATATTAGGCTGATCGCCGGTCACCCCACATGTAAACTAAGCGCGTTGTACAGAAAAAACCACGAGCCATTCTGTTACAAAATATTACGTTTATTGAACTTTATTTCCGTTTTCGAGCAAGTGTTTTGAAAAACGTCGTTTGATAAGCGTGAGCATTTGTCATTGCAATCTCTCGGCTCCATAGCAGCCTCGTCTTTGACTCGGGCGTTTATTCTACCTCGGCTGCATTACAAAGTTTGCCATCTTGCATCAAAATGTACTAGTAATATAACGTAAAAGAGACTTATCCACTCCGTTTTAAAGTATTGCAAGACAACTTTAAGTTCAATGTATGTCATAACAGGGTTTTTGGCGAGATTTTCTCGAGTGAAGTTCAGTGGCTGTTTTAATTATTCTCTTATTAATTCCTAGTGGATATTGTGATGTAAAATTGGTGTAGTTTTGTGTCTCTTGAAAAAAACATATATTTTTCCTCCTCAAGTCCTCACATTTACAATAATTAAAAAAAAATATTTTACAAAGTAAATATTCGTGTCAAACAAAATAGTAATCATAATATGTCAATCAAAAAATAAAAATATATAATAAAAAAAAATTCATCAGTACATATGAAAACAATGGCTTATGTATATCTTTGAAGCAGCTCAATCCCACGCCTTTTTGTCCTCAGGAAAGTCATTAATTGTGTAAAAAGCTTTCTGGCATAGCTTACGTTTAATAAATGATTTAAATTTATTTATGCTTAGTTCTTGAATTTGGCTATAGGATAGGCACTATGTAGTACATTGCTCGGTGGACATCGATTATAATAGGCACTACGGTTTTTCTATACGTCAAAACAGCAATGTACGGCGAAGTGCCTATAAAATTTATGTTAACTGAGTTAGCGAATACGCCTACAGGAAACATCAAAGAACTAAAAGTAACCTCATAATAAGTACCTATTACAAATCAAATACATCACCGCTACTGCGCTGAAAGCGCTTTCCAAATTTTCCAGCAATTAGTCAATTATTCAGTTCCGATATTTATATATGAAGCACTTCTTGAAGTTTTAATTGATTTCATTGAAGCGCTTAAGGATGCTTCAAGCGAACTAATGAGGTGTTCCAAATCTCTTTGAGCAATTATTAAGTGTATGTAGACTTTGTCAAAAGCCGGAGTGTTATAATTGGCTGAGTAAAGTGTTGCAAAATTGAAGAATAAAATAGAATAGAATAAAACTTTATTGTACACCAAAACAGCCACACAATTGTTCACACATTAGCACACACACATTACCACACACACACACACACACACACGCGCGCGCGCGCACACATTAGCTCTTATATTTGAAATATCACTACATACTATAAAACAAAGTCCCCAGCCGCGTTTGTCTGTCTGTTTGTTCGCGAAAAACTCAAAAACTTTTCAACGAATTTTCATTAAGTTTTCACCAATAGACAGAGTGATTCAAGAGAAAGGTGTAGGTTATAGTTTTTACCCGTGCAAAGCTGGTGTAAGTCGCTAGTAATAAATATATGAAATACGTAAATATTAATAACTAATGGATGTGATTTTTTAATGTTATAAATCAGTTAAGAATGGCATAATAAAGTGATGCAGCAAGCAGCAAAAAAAAGTATTAAATTAAGTCTATTGTTTACACCATTTTTAGATACCACAATAGCCATAAAAAATTACATTCAGATCATTCTAGAATTACATTTTACTCTAAGTCCGGCAAAAGTACTGTAGCGACATCTATGACGCCACATACGAACTAAACACAAAAATCTTGCATCTCGCAAGCAGTGTTCTCCGTCTGATTTAAACTTAAACAACAGTTCGAAAACAACCATCCGACCGTCCCTCTGGTCGGAGGATCCTCCCTTTTCAATGGAGATTTGCGGGACTTGACACCCTGTTCAGCATACCTATAAACTGGTGATCTCGACGTAATTAATGAGGTACGGTGACACCATCACTAAACTATGTGCCCATACCAGCCATCAACATCCTGTAGAGCTCGACCAAAATGTATCCGTAAGACCTTTATTGTCCCACAAAAAAAAGACCTTTATTGTAATACCGGATTTCACAAATAAAGATTGATTGATAGAAGTCCACTGCTGACTGCACACTGGATAAAGCCATCTCCAATAGTTTACTCGATCTTCGACCCCCTCACATCCAACTGCAACTAATCGAAGACTTCCAATCTCCTTTACCAGGGTCGCGGGAGTGTTGAAAGAGTCACCGCGGACCCTGGCACAGGAAACTGAAGAAACACGGGTGGGTTTTAGTCAGTAAGAGTCTGACACGCCCTCCCGATCCACTCGAGAGCACGAGAAGTTTTTTGATGATTTCCAACCCAAACAAACACTTAAATAAGAATTTCTGTACCCTAAATATCTTTATTGTGGAGAGAGTAAACGATACTTACATGAGTATCTTTTTTTTGGGTGGGAATAAAATCATCAAATTACTTCTGCCGCTCTGGATGGAGCGGGAGGGCGTGTCAGACTTTTACTGACTAAAACTCACCCGTGTTCCTTCAGTTGCCTATACCAAAAACATGTTTTGCTATGAAAAAACATGTTTTTTCTATTTCTTTTCCTTTCATTGTAAAATCAAGGTTTATAACCTACAATAGAACTGTCGCATTATTGTAATCATGCCTTCCGCGTGGTTAACTTTACGAGGCCTTTGCTATGCGCATCTTGACTTGTGCGTGGCCTGCTGCTGCGCTCGAATGTGCATGTCATCGTGCTTTTTCACCTCACCTTTGTAAACTCCGTCTGATTTTGACAACCACACTTATTAGCGCACGTACAGCCGCTTTGCTCATGCCTAAGTGTCAGAATCAGCGGAGAAGCTCATCAGCCATCATTATGACACGCTGAACATTATTTCCAGAGTCCTAGTTGCGGATTCCCAGATCCGGATTCCCAGATCCGGATTCCCAAATTCGGACCATTATGATAGAGGGGGAATACTTGGAGCCCTACGCTCTGAGCATGCACCTACATCGTCCTCCATCGCGGCCATCCTGCCGCAGTGCCTCGTGCTGTCACCACTAGACCACTTACCACGCCGGCTCGACCACCTGCCGGCCGATCATCCTGGCTCCTGTCGACCCTGCAAGCCGGCGCTACCACCTGCCGGCCAACACCTCCGGGGCGAACGCAACGTGGCTCCCCCGAGTCATCCGTCACAAGGCTGAGCCAGGATAGTACCGTGCCATCTCCCAGGGAATACGAAAACTGTGACTGCAAACCTTCCCACGCCTTTTCTCTATTTAATATATATTTTTAAAGTTGACCGAGGTACGTGTTGTCATTTTATTTCACTTCCCACGTACCCCCCTTACGTCACAACATATTGGAACAATATAAACACTTAATCCTTTTTAAATAAGTAATGAATTTGATGTTTAGTCAAAAACTAGAAAAGAAAATTTGAAAATTTAATCGCGACCTACTTATATATATATCCTGTTAAGATAAAACTCTCTATCAAACATACCTGTATACCTCACATACTCACTCCGAAAACTCGATTCACCATACTACCGGGCACAGTAGACTTAGTCCATAAATCATCGGATTTGTTCCATATAACTTTAATCCGTTCCAATTTAAAATAGAACTGAACAAAAAAGAACTGGCTACGCATAAAGGCGTGATGCGTAAAAAATCCATTTTCCAATTTAGTTTATTTCAAAATCACTATCTAAAATGCACTAGTTTAACGGCGAGGTCCGAACTATAACTGAGCGAGGAATGAGCGTAACTAACATAGAGAATTTTACAAGTTTTTTTATGCTTGTACTACATCTAATATTCAAAGAAGCAAGGTATGCAAGGGAGATTACGTTTATTACCCTATGTATGTATGTTTGTTCCTTTGTGGCGCTTTAGAGACTAAACGCGTGGGCCGATTTTGATAATTCTTACGTCAATTGATTCGTCTTAATCTTGCGAGTGCTACTATAGACTTGACAGTTATCAAAAAACAATATGTCGACCACCAGACAGCCAGAGAAAAAATTAAAGTCGACGAACTATTTTATTAAGTGGGGTATCAAAACAAAGGGTTCGTGGAGGCGATTCCAAAAATATAACTCAATAAAATGTTGTAAATTAAAATAAAAAATAACGACTGTAAAAAAGCAGTAAAAGTTCCAAACAAGTCACTTTTCAAGCAGTCTGATGCGGTTGGTGGCATAAAATCAATAATTAAACTAAAATAACTACATCAACTGCATCAGAAAGCTTGCAAACTTTTTAGTTAATTTTTACAGTCGGGTTTTTTGAATATTTTTTTTTTTTTGAGAATCTTCTGACAAAAAAGTCCAATAACACTTGACATATCTGTCACTGTCACTGACATTCTGCCGGCAATAATGATTGCCAAATGCGCTACCATTTCAATAAGTGATTCCCTAACATTTTGAGTCTAGATAGTTAGATAGATAGAATAAACATTATAATACACCAAAAATGTAACACTTTTTTATACACGAACATAAATCTATGGGCTTAATGGCAGTCTTATCACTGACAGCGATATCTACCAGTAAAGCAATAGCACACAGCAACAGTAGCAACAATAGCAACAGTAGACCAATGAGACAGTCAAAATCCAATTTAAAAAAAAACAGTATAAAAATGGTTGAGGATTTCAGGCTACTTTTGGAGGTTTTAGGTATAAAAAAGGGTAATGGAGCTAAGCGATAAATGACACATTTCACAGTATTACCTCGCAAAACCGCTTGTTTTTAACAGGAACGAATATAAATGGGTCGTTCAGGCCGCATCAAATTATCCGGGTATTGAGCGACACGTTACCCGGTTCTGTTGACCGGTTTTAAACGGATTTTGATAGGATGTACTCACGCTTTTTAACCGACTTCGAAAAAGGAGGAGGTTATCAATTCGGATGTTTGTATTTTTTATTTTTTTTTATTTTTTTTTTTATGTATGTTCGGGCATAACTCCGTCATATATTGACCGATTTGCAAAATTCTTTTTTTGATCGAAAGGGGTTTATTCCGAAATGGTCCCATTTAAATTTCAAAAAGATCTAATGATGGGCTTCGGAGACAGACAACGGAACTCTTCAAAAATTGACAGCAAATCAACCGCGATTGCTGCTATCGTATGTCTATGAATTATTAACACAATTTAATGGGGAGCCACAACTAAAATGTGAAAAATAAAAAACTTTTTTACAAAAAAATAGAACCGACTTCCAAAAAAAGTGCAAAATAACTTTAATTTCGGAAGTCGGTGTCAAAAAACGAAGACACAAAACAGGAACACCGACTTCCGAAATTAAAGTTATTTTGCACTTTTTTTGGAAGTCGGTTCTATTTTTTTGTAAAAAAGTTTTTTGATTTTAGAATAATTAAACGGCCAGTAACTTTTGCACGAACAACGGATTCATTTTACGAGCATTGACGATTCTTACGATGTTTTATTTTATCATCAGTCAGGTTACTGGCTAGGATAAAACCTCGGGACTTAATTATAAAAAAAATAGCCATGTGATTTGTTTACACAATATTTAGCAGGTTCTTAATTCAATTTTTTATATGGAGAATTTGAATTTAAGAGTCCGATAATCAGTATTAAAACTAAGCCTAAGGTAAGCGAGTTTTATAAATAGGGCTGCTTATGATGGAAGTTTTTTGATAAAAAAAAAAACATTTAATTTCGCTGGATGAGAGATGCACATGGAACGGTCGATGTGGTGTCGGTTAGGGAGGTGTATGTGCGCAGAGTGGACGACTTTAGGCTGAAATGATGATGATGAATAAAAATAAAAAAATGAACAATTTAGAGAAATGGATTGAAATAAATGATTTTTGAATTTGAATTTGAAAAGTCCATACCCCAAGTCGTGAACAATGTATTTGCAGAATTCGACCCGCCATCACGGGACGCGTGACATTATGGTTACGTAATCAGTGAGCAGGAACCACCACACATGATAGGTAAATAAAAAGGTAAGTACTTTATTTTTAAGACAAGCCCGCCACACTATTCCTAAACCACTGCAACCCCTAAAAGCCAGTACCAACAGTAGCGACCACCAGAAAACCCGAGGCAATGAAGCTCGAGAAATCCCAGAAAAATTACTTGGGTCCCGCAACGAAATTAACAGCGGAGGAGTAATAAAATGTTTACTTCCCTCCTCATCAAGCAGGAGATAAAACAAAGCTAATAACAGCGGAGAAGTACAAAAAAAAATCTAAACAGTATAATTCTTCATTCTCCTGCCCTTATCCCATGTTACTTGGGGTCGGCGCAACACGTTGTTATCTTCTATTCTGTCTTTGTCAGTCGTCACGCTATCACTGACTCTCTTTTGGCCTCCCTTTCCTGTCCATCCATCTACATTACTCTTTTAGTTACATGTGTTTCATCCCTCCTCTTCCCATGACCATACAAAGATAAGCGGTTCCCTTTCAACTTTTCTGTCACTGACGCCACCTCTTAGGCTCCGCGGATAAACCCGGGTTGTCGAATTGAAGCCCGACGACAACCCGGGTTGCCAACCGATTTTTTTTTTTTTGCGTAATCGAATTTTTTTTTGTCAAACTTACAGGTGAGTTTCAGTGCCTAAGAGGATTACCTCTAGTGTACTCATGTCTCACTTTATCCATTCTCGTTACTCCACACATCCATCCATCTCTAAACATTTTAGTTAATTAATTAAATTAATAAACACTAGGGCCATGGGCTCCTAGTGTCATCTCTCATCAACTCGTCGAGTTTTTCCTTACATCAGCAAGCAGTTAGTCTTCACGTAACAAAAGGACTGGCATTTTCGGTCAACATGGCAATGCTGTCAGTGTTCTGGACATTTCCCATTGACGATGTGGACGATTTTTTCAATGCGCAATGAGTTTTACACTTACTTTTTTGATACCGCTTGTACATATCATTTTATGTATTTTTATTAGCTTGTATACCTTTATAAAATTTTAAATACAAAACTATTATTTGTATATCTCACAGTCCAAATACAGCAATGAACTTTTATAAAGAACATACCTCATTGTTAATTCAAAAAGCTGCCATTGTTATACGTTCAAAACATTCAGTTTAATATTCATTGCACACTCAAATCTCTAACACACTCTTTGTGCATCTTCATAGTAAAACGACTTCACAATTGTGCAATCATGCCTTTGTTAGTCAGATAAAAAATAACTTCATATTCGCTTGTATGGAATAAAAAATATGCATAGTGCGTCCACAGTCGTTTGAGAAAAATAATAGGAGACTGCTTTGTTGTTTCAGAGGTAGTAAGTGCAATTGCTGAGCGATAACTTCAAAGTTTTAGGAGTTTAAGAAAATATCTGTAGCTCTACTGAGAATTTCCTAAATTCTGGATTTTTGTCCGGTTTCTGACAATCAGGTCGTCTTCTATTAGATACCTACCCAGTGTTCTTTCTGTGGCGAACACAGAAAAACAATTAAAACATTTTAAATTTTATTATTTTAACATGTTATCTCATTGTACTCGTATTAAAGCACCCAAAAGTAATTTTAGTTATTTAATCATCATCTTCCTGTCCTTATCCCATGTTACTTGGGGTCGCTGCAACACGTTTTTGTCTTCCATTCCTGTCAGCCGGCACACTATCACTAACTCCCTTTTCTTTCATATCACTCCTCACACAATCCATCCATCCTTTCTTTGGCCTTAACTCTTTTAGACAGTTTTAAACTACCTCTAATGTACTCATTTCTAACTTTATCCATTCTCGTTACTCCACACATCCATCTCAACATTCTCATCTTCGCCACATGCAATCTTTTTACATTCGTCTTTTTCACAGCCCAGTTATTTAATGTAAAATTATTATTTAAAATATTTTTTATTTTTAAATTTAAAACGAACTAAACTGCTTCCTCCCTTCTCAGCAACTATAAGTCCCACACTACTAACGTCTCCACTATAACTCATATAAAAAATATACAAATATTTAATGCCACCAGCTGCATCAGACTGCTTGAAAGTAACTTGTTTGGAACTTTGTAATTTTTTTGTTGTCAGGTTTTTTGAAAATTTTAAATTCTAAACGGCTTCCTCCCTTCTTATCAACTTCTTTTTCCTTTCATTTCAGCGGTACTTACTTTATTTAAATCATACTATATGGGCCCAGAGGAGCTCATGGCTAAAGTAATAACAGCCGCACGGGTCGATCCATCAGGTAAAGCTACGCTTGCCATAGCTGGTCCATGGATGGGTGACCATCTTTACATACCGAGACTCCTCAGTACCTAAGAAAGCACGATAAGCCGTTGATCCCGGCTGTCAATCGTGGATCTTTGACAGTCGTAACGGGTCGTCAGAAGCCCGAAAGTCTGACAAGCAGTCTTACCAAGGGGTTGGTTGGCTGGGTTGTGGATGTCAGGTAGGCAGTGGTTCCATGTAAAATACTGGTATTTAGCTGCATCCGGTTAGACTGGAACTAATGGAAGCCAACCCCAAGTTAGTTGGGAAAAGGCTAGGCAGATTGATTGATTGCCACTAGGCCCAAACAGTATGATGCCTCCAACGAAGCAGACAATGTAACCAAAGTTGATTCAGGTCTTCTGCAGCATCCGGAGGACACGGCGTGGCACACGCTGGCCGAGTATGTCACATAGGAGTCGTGTCGTGCCCTCGTTTCGGAAATCGGAGGCAACCTCTCGCTGCCAGCCGCAGTTTGTTCCATGGTCGGCAATGCAGACTTGGAATGCGGTGATCTCCGTCTGTGAAAATGTCATCTCGCAGAAGGAGGCTGCGGAAAGGGAGAGGGAGATGACTAGTGCACTACCTTCTCAAACCACGCGCACCGCGCGTCGGAGAAGGGCGGATAACGTCCTCTTCCAACCCCCCTAAAAAGGGTCTAGGGCCGATGGATTCGGGGACGTCCGTAGGCCCATCAATTGGGACCCGAGATGGCAGTGCGTAGTGTACCACGCGCGCCTCTCTTAGACGTTGTTGTGACCTACCTACATACACAATAATCATACGAGTACATCAACACGTCCGGCTGCCGTCACAGTGCGCAGAGCGCACTGGGCGACCGCCAAACAAAGCGTGAGGCGCACGCAATAAGCTGAGCCACCGCACTGTGCCACCGCTCTGAACGAATGCGTCACCACTGACGGCCGGCGGCACCTGCTCTGGCGACCGTACGAGGAGCGACGACATCCCTGCGTCGAAGACCATCGTGCACTGACTGATGAAGTGCCGCGCCGCCCATATTTACGTGTTGTGCCACGCACATGGCAGTGCGCAGTGTTACGTACGCGCGCCTCTTTTAAGGCTCAATTAAACCTTCCGATTTCAAGGGACCCAATTTAGGAACAAACTAACTAGGAAACAGGAAGCGAGCGATTACACTATCCTAAATTGAACTCCTAAATCGGGCTCCTAAGTCGGCAGTGTTGCCAACTCTTACAAATTCGAGTCCCTAGACAGAATATCAAAAGTCGCTCTAAAGCCTCTTATAAACTGATTCTACCAGGAGCAGACTAAAAAATTAAAAGAGCGTACTCAGATTTTTTTTTCTGGGAAAGGGACTTTGTGAAATTTAATTTAATTTAAACACAAACAAAAATACTACTAGCCCATTTATAGCGACAAAGTCGCTGAATTGTTAACACTTAGCTCTAAATCGGAGTGATGCGATTACACTATCCTAAATCGTACACTAACTGCTCTAACTGCTATTACACCTTCCTGTTTCCTAAATTGGGTCCCTTGAATTCGGCAGGTGTAATTGAGCCATTAGACGTTGTAGTGACCTACCTACATACACAATAATCATAAGAGTACATCAACACGTCCGGCTGCCGTCACAGCGCGCAGCGCACTGGGCGACCGCCAGCCAGAGCGCAAGGCACACGCCTCAAACACGCCTCGCAAAGCTGAGCCACCGCACTGTGCCACCGCTCTGAACGAATGCGTCACCACTGACGGCCGGCACCTGCTCTGGCGACCGTACGAGGAGCGACGACATCCCTGCGTCGAAGACCATCGTGCACTGACTGATGAACGTCGTGGGGTCGTCGCTGCGTTCCCGCAAGGGAACGCGGCGGGCGGCCTCAGGGCTGTGCCCTCTTGCCGCGGTTTCTGTGGGCGCCCGCAAAAACGGGCGCTTCACTGGGGCGCCTACTTGTAGGCTGAAGATTGTGGGCGACTGACTGATGAAGTGCCGCGCCGCCCATATTTACGTGTTGCGCCGCGCACGTGTCTCCTACGTCATCCTCGGCCGGCATGGGTAGGGCCGAGGATGACGTAGGAGACACACACCCAACTTGGATCGCGGCTATTAGTCTACTTACTCTTGGGTGGCTCCTCAGTCCACCACTATTGTATGATGCCCTGGTGTATACATATAATAACAATGTTTTATTCGTATTGTATTCTCCTTTCATTTACTAGAAACCTCTAAATTCCTCTAAAACGTGAAGGGGAGTTAACATGTCACTCCCCACCACGGGACTAGGCCCGCAGATAGCGGGCTGGTACTAGTCCGGGGCAGCGGAAGTCTCATTCGCACCCACAGCCCCCGAGTCAAGTATATGAGGGAACACCGGGGTGGTTTTTAGTCAGTAAGAGTCTGACAGATCGCCTGCCCCAGGCGAAAGACATTCATGAAGATTTTTCAACCCGGCAACAAAAAATAAAGGTCTTCCGCAGTACCAGCACCTGTACCCTACAGATAAACGGACATTTTGGGTACTCCAGCAAATGGGTCATAGTCAGGAGAACAGGAGCACCGCACTGAGTGCTTGAAGAATCATTATCCCCCATTTTGGCAAACTATACTTGCAACGGCCTACTTGGGTACGTAATCGATACAGTGCTTTCCATTTAGTCCACTTCTCATCAACTTCTTGCTCCACACTACTCACGTCTCCACAATAACTCATTACCTTTTTGGTAGGTCTTCGTCACAACTTCGGCTACGGTCAGTGAATGATTTACTACTACTCTTTTGCCTATTTTCGAAGAAATATATTTCACGAAGCAATACTCGTATATTAGTAGCTTTTACGTAATGGTGTTAGAAGTTTTGGGTAATTTATATTGTATGTGAATATATATTTTTATTATTCATAGGCTCGCGTTTGACCACTATTTCACCTGATGGTAAGTGATGATGTGGTCGAAGATGGAGCACGCTTGCCTAGAAGTAACTTTCTCCCAGATTGTAGTTATCAAGAAACTCAGACACTGGACATTTTCTCTTGATTAATTTATATAGGTTGAAAAATACATTTTCGTGTTTTAAATGCTGCTTGTGCTCATAAAAATGAACTACTTTTATCAAGAAAATAAATTTGGAAAAAAAAGTTTGGACCATACTAATTTGAATCAGCTGACGACAACTTTGTACGGAAAGTCCAAATTTGGGAATCGACTACGCCTTCCTTGAAGAAAGTTGCAGTTTCTAAAACATGATTACCCATTTCCGTTACGCCCTGTATTGTTAACCTGTGAAGCCCTGCGACTCACTGGTGAGTCGGACAAAAAAAAAAAATATTAAAGAGAAAAAAAAAAAAAAAAAAAATCGGCTGTCAGCCCGGGTTGTCGTCGGGGTTCAATTTGACAACCCGGATTTGGCCGCGGGGGTAACTAGATTTTGACTTTATATTTCTTGTCTTTAAGTTGTAATATTATGGTGGAATATTATTATACGTTCCATTATGTTTGTTATTGAATAGCCGCACGGGTCGATCCATCAGGTTAAGCTACGCTTGCCGGGGTTGGTCCATGGATGGGTGACCATCTTTACATACCGAGACTCCTCCGTGCCTCGGAAAGCACGTTAAGCATTGGTCCCAGCTGTCAACCGTGGATCTTTGACATTCGATACGGGTCGTCAGAAGCCCAAAAGTCTGGTTGTATACCGTATTACCCAGTAACTGGTTTATGGAGGTCAAATAGGCAGTTGCTCCATGTCATCATCATCAGCCTTTTAATGTCCCCACTGCTGGGGCACAGGCCTTCTCTCTGTGCGAGGGTGTGGGGCGTAATCCACCACGCGTGCCCAATCCGGGATGGTAAATACTCCATGTAAAATACTGGTATTCAGCTGCATCCAGTTACACTGGAAGCCGACCCCAAGATAGTTTAGAAAAGGCTAGGCAGATTGATTGTCGTGTGATCTCCTAATGTCATCTGTCATCGATGCGTCATAGACCTATTTTTGTCTATGGCGTGTATTGTCCTATGATTGTCATGCTCCGTTGTGACCATAAATGAGATCACTAGGCCATTTAGTTTAGTTTATTTTATTGTATTTTTGTAAATTTAGTTTTAATGTGCGTTTGTAGTCTGTGCAAAATAAATAATACTTCTTTCTTTCTTTTCTTTCTTTTGGTTGTTGTGTTCGACTGCGTGCAAGTCGGAAGTTTTCGGGATACAAAGAAAGACGAAGGCAAAAACGGAGTTACTTTTACAGTTTTTAAATTGATAAGTACAAGATTATGGATTATCCTGTTTATCCTATCAGCCTATAATGATCCCACTGCTGGGAAACATGCCTCCTCACTATTAGAGGGAGTGGAACGTAATCCACCACGTGAATTCAATGGTGGTGTTAGTTTGGTGTTTGGTTTGGTGAGCAGAGCAGTTCCAGTAGAAACAGGCTTACGAGCTGTAGTCGTGTATATTTCATGGGATCAAACCCAAGCAGGCACCTCAATCTGTGTAATTTATGTGGGATCAAAGGTCAAGTAAACAGCCAATTTGGGTGGTTTGACTGGGTTTTAATCACAAACACAAGAACATACACTTTTGCATATTCTTTGGAGCCTGTTATAACACACCACGCGCAGTATCTTCCATTCGTCGTTCTTCCACTGATTCGTCTATTGTTGTCATCTTTTATATGGTGTTACCATTCCATTCACCTTACATTCCCACATTTATTTCATCAACAACAACATTTTAACCTGGGCTTTAGTCTGAGTAATATAACCATGATAAATTAGATCTTTATTTTTACATCTTAGTGTAAAAAACTATAACCCTGCACAAGTTTCCGAATACAAAGGCAAGAACTGGTAACGTCCTTTATTTTTTTTTAATAATATTACCATTATGTATACTGTATCACTATAGCTATGTCTATTTCTTTTGCACACCCTGTAGCGTAAAAAGCTGGATGGATTTTAACAAATGAGGTTTCATTCGATTGGTATTGACAGAACAAGTGTACTAAAAATATAGAAAAAAAAAAACGAGCGATCCTGTATAGTCGCATTTGATTTTACATTTGACATCTCACCTTGGTAATAAGCAAAATTAACATTCTATACTGAAAAATAAAATTAAAACGTTTAGTTCTGATTTCGACCGCGCGCAAACTTATCGTGCGCGCGCTCTACCATCTGACGGCCAACTCTACCACTGCGCGCGCTCGGTCAAATCAAATAGCGCGCGCTTCTCCACGCTTCCTGATCCAAATTTCCGTCCCATTCCACGAAATCACTCCCACAGATTGCAGGAAAGCGAGAGGAAAGATGTTACACACAAAAAAACATAATTATGATGAATAGGTACTGTGATCCAGTGTATGCATCGCTGATTCTGTCTAAACTTTTAAGAAAATATGCAAGCGTAGTGATATCTTACGTTGTTCTAAATAACAACTTCACATTGCCGCTTCCACTATCGTTCAACCCTAAACCAAAATGTCTATCAATAAACGATACAAGCTTATTTTCCTCACCAACAAATCTATCTGTATTTCATCACTTCATCGTGAAGCGGGGAAAATAACTTGATACATTATTTTCAATACATCCGCTGATTTCGAGTTCACTCCATGTTTCAAACCAATGTCACGGAACACCAACTTATTTTACACTCCGATCATTTGAAACTGATCTCTATGGTCTTGTGATAACAGTGATATAGATAGTAAAGCTCTGTTTGTAATAGAATATCGTGACCTTGGTGTGTAAGTGCGTGGAAAATCGCCATCTTAGCTTCTTTATACATTTGGCATAGTTTTCGAGTGAATTTGCAAAAAAGGCTATCTTCGGAAGACTTAATATCTTGTGTATAGACTTGTTAGGGATCGCTGACTTGAGAAAACTCGCTTGTATCGAAATATGGTACTGTGTGCTAAAATGTTGATATTTTATTTTCCATTTGTTTTATCAAGGTAAAGCTATTGTCATGACTTAATAGATAATAATTAAATGAAGTTAAAAATAAATTGAAAACATAATTTTATTTATTAATCCGTTAAATAAGGGAGTCCACCAAATTAAATGAGTGATTTCATATTATTTTTCGTATTTTTTTTTCAGCAATCCAAAAATAATGATATTAGTTCAGGGTTAATTTTATAGATTTTTTAACTAAGCAAAAGACTTAAGTCGTTGAGTTTTGATAAAATATTTTTTTAACCAACGAAACAAAAAGGAGGAGGTTCTCAATTCGACCGTATATATATATCTATATTTTGTGTATGTTCAGCCCTCACTTCGTCATTTATGAAACGATCTTAATTATTCTTTTTTCCTTAGATAGGGTATACCTCAAGAGTGGTCCCATGTCAAGGACATCAAGATCTGATCATGGAATCCTGATAAAATTGAGAGAAAACCTCAAAAATTGGGCACAAATATTGTTTCTGTTTACTTTTCATTACTTAATCAGGTATTTGCATTTAGGAATCATCACATCATGAAACTGAGCTGATGATGGAAACCATACCTTTCCTAAACAATAGAAATTAGATTTATAAAACTGGTTTTAGTGACAGATACCACTTAATATGCTTTGAGAAAAGACGTCTTTAGAATATTGGAGGTAACCTCAACTGGTCAATATCCTGGGAACCTCAGTACCAAGAGGAATGATGAAGGATTAGAAATTAGCCTCAGAGTATTAAAAGATGATGCGAGTCACAAAAAATCATAAAATAAAAAACTTTTTGACAAAAAATTCAACCGACGAAAAAGAACTAAAAAGCAAAAAATAAATGAACCTTTTAAGTCTTGAGTATTGAGCTTATTTACCTTCATAAAATATAATTTTTTATGTAAACTAATTTTGAGTCGGCGCCATAATAAAATTATTAATTACCTACATCTAGCGTTCTTCATTTCTACGTACATATAAAATTTAGATATTTAATAATCAGATTGTTGTTTGGCGCCGACTCAAAATTAGTTTACATAAAATTTTATATTTTATGTAGGTAAATAAGCTCAATACTCAAGACTTAAAAGGTTTATTTATTTTTTGCTTTTTAGTTCTTTTTCGTCGGTTGAATTTTTTGTCAAAAAGTTTTTTATATAATTATTATTTGAGCTATTTAGATTTTTTCAATATCAAAAAAGTCTCTCTTTATGAAAAAAATATACATTGGAAATTGCCTGAGCAATTTGCTCGCGCGCGCCTGTCTGTGTTAAGTTTTAAGGCGCGCCTTCTCACGGGTTAACCTGTAGTAAGACAATATAGGCTAGTTAGATTAGATTAGTCACACACTGATGTAGTAGAGTAGTAGACTTTTATCCATTAAATGAAAAAACTCGAAACAAAATGAAAAAAACCGGCCAAGTGTATGTCAGACTTCGTACATTTAGGGTTCCGTACCAAAGAGGGAATTTCTAAGAAAAAATCAGATGTATAATAAATTATATTTGTTAGCAAAGTAAACGTTATAATAAATATTATTACCAAATTTCAAGTTCACAGGAAAATGGGAAGTTATAAAAATCTGCGGATCAAAGTTTTGTAAAAAAACTGAATTTTGTGGCTTCTTATTCCTTTGTTTTCCAATATTTTTCATAACAAAAAAACAGTATGGATCCCTTTGCGCGTCCAAATTAGCAGACAATAAATTTAAATTGTGTCTCGATAATGAGGTGACTACCGGACTGCTGAACTATCTACTCAACGAGCTCTGAACAACGATACCCTACTCGATGGGGTGGGTCAAACATTTTTTTTCGCTATCTCTTTAGATATTTTAGGTCCACCTAAAAACATTTAAAATTATTTTGTAACAATTTGTGGCTTTGGGGCACCAAGATGCTTATACTGTGAGAATTTGAAGACTGTAGCTCTAACCGTTTCCCTGTCAAACCTGTGTGACAGACGACGGACAGACAGACGGACACGTGCGTGACAGCAATAAGGCTCCATTTGAACCCTTCAGGTACGGAACCCTAAAAATGGGTGTGTGCTTACGACCACACGATAGAAGTGAAACATTCTAATTATACACGATTCAGTGTGTCAGCGACCCAGGCGCGCTTGATGCCGAGTGGAGCCGAGTAGACCCGATTCAGCGTCACCGACCCGAGCCTGATAGTTTACTTACGTTCACACTTTTTCACTCACAAGTTTTCACTTCAAAAATATGGCGCGTTTCACCATTGTACAGCGATGTCATGAATTGACTTGCCAACCATATAATGAAACACATTCCTATCATATTTCTCTGTTCAGTGGTTCTAACTTGTACGTTTGTTAGTAAGACATGGAATTGCTTTATACAGAAGGTGCCAATAAATTGTTCTATCTAAAGACCGAGACGTTCGTAGCTTTATTGAGTAAGACTCGCTCCATATATTGGAAGGTGCTTCATCTAGTCACTCAACCATGTCGTCAAAGGAAATAGACGGAGGTACTCCTGTAACTGCACAGAGTGGAGTGCGTTCAATTCCTTTAACTGTATAACTATATAAATAAGACAAGCAATAGCGTCATAACGCTGGTGCCTTTAGCTTCATATGCTTTTTTTTGTATAATATATGCATATTGTACTGGTCATGGTCATGGTCAGACCTGCTGTCTTGTATGGTTCAGAATGTTGGGCCACAAAAGGGATGAATGAAAAGCAATTGCATGAGCTGAGATGAGATGGTAAGAGCGACGTGTGGTGTTACGCGCATGGATAGAATTAAGAATGAGTATATAAGAGGAAGTCTGAAAGTTGCACCGCTGACTGAAAAGTTGTATGGAAATCGGTTGTCGTGGTATGGGCATGTGATGCGGAGGAATAAAGAAAATGTCGTGAGGAAAGTCTTGTGTATGGATCTGGATTACTATAAGAGTAGAGGAAGGCCAAAGAAACGATGGTTGGACTGTGTGAAAGAGGATATGGGTAAAAAGGGGGTGAATACACAGATGACGACTAATAGAGGAGTATGGAAAAAAAAGACATATTTCGCCGACCCCAAATAAATTAAATAATTTGGAATAAGGGCAAAACAGCTTTAAATTCATACGCAACACGGGATGATGCTGCGATACTGGATTCTTGACTCTGGGTTTTGACAGAGTCACTCAGCATAATATTTTTACTTCCATAAATCTGTGTATATAAAATTCAAGTCAAGTCGTGACTGACTGACTGGCTGACTGATATATTAACGCACAACCTAAACCGCTGGTCCTCTAGAGACATAATATTTAGAGAGTGTATTCTTTGTGAAGAGTAGGTACCCATTTAGAAAGGATTTTTCCAAATTCAACCCTTAAAGGATGAAAAAGGGGTTGAAAGTTTACAAAAGGGAAAGTACTAATACTACGCGGGCGAAGCCGTTGGCAAAAGCTAGTGTCGAATAAAACTATTGAGTAGTGAAAAACAGAGAGCAAATCTAACATAATAAAATAAATTATTTTTCTTTTCTGTCCTACAAACTGCACCATCTAACAAATTCATAAGACCATTATATTCAGCATCGGATATTGCGCAGACGTCGTTCGTTACACGCATCCGCTTGGTGCCAAACACATGACCTATGGCCGATTGCCAGATGTCACGGATCTCTGTGTGTACAATATATCCAAAACTGGCAAAAATATGCATATGGACCACATTCTAGAACTATCTAATGGTTTATTTATTATAAACTACATGCACAAAAAACTTTTTACAAAAAAAAATACAACCGACTTCCATAGATCAATACTAAAAAATGCAAAATAACTTTAATTTCGGCAATCGGTGTTTCTAGTTTGGTTGCTTCATTATTTGACACCGATTTCCGAATTAAAAGTTATTTTGCATTTTTTAGTATTGATCTATAGAAGTCGGTTGTATTTTTTTTGTAAAAAGTTTTTTTATTTTTCACTTTTTAGTTGTTGTTTCCCATTTTTAAATTAACAGTAAAATTATGCTCGAATTGATAGTCCCAAAAATAGGGAATTTGAACATAGTTGGTGAAATTAGGGTGTACCAGGGTGAACTGTACAAATGTATACTCCTTCAGAGCGTAGCAGCGTGATGTAATGTTGTGAAGTGGGGAAAACAATATACAGACATGCGATTGCAGCAATTCTGGAAAGTTTGCTATTATTTATTGAAGAGTTCCAATGTGTATCTCCGAAGTTCTTCATCTGATCTTCACCAAATTTAAATGGGACCACATGTGAGCCGCCAGCTTTGAAATAAAAGAAAATCATCAAAATCGTTTCACCTAGTAAAGTTATGTGGTAGCACACATAAAAAAAAATACAGTCGAATTGAGAATCTCCTCCTTTTTTTGAAGTCGGTTAAAAAGGACAACGGCATCTTAAGGTGCAGTTAAATGACTTCTAATGGTTTTTAATTGAACATCACGTCTAAATGACTAGTTTTATTTCTTAGAAAAAAATACTCGTATCTGTTACTTTAAACAATTTTCGTCGTAATTTGATATGTGAATATTTGAAATTATATTTTTATAACATAGTGTACCTAATTTGTAAAGTTATGTCTAACGCGGATAAAAAATTGAGAATCACGCAGAAACTATAACGCGTATTTTTATGAAATCTTCATTATTTTAGAGATCGTTTATTTATTTATATTTTAGTTGTGTTTTACATAATACCTGTGGTTTTATGTATAATTACTTAATAATGCGTCTAATTTCGACAGCGCTCCTTTAATGGGTGAGTCCTATTACTGGACGACGCGTTACGTGAGCTCAGCAGAGAACACGCAAGCTAACCACTCAAGGTCATTGGCATTTAATAGCGGCTTAAGGGCTTACACATTCTCTACCAGTCGCGGGATTGTTGAAAGAGTCACCGTGGTACTGGAACGGAAAGGGCAATAGAAGCAATATGGGTGGATCAGAAGGTAAGAATCTGACACTTGCTCCCACTCCATACAGAGCGAGAAAAAAGGCACCCTCTACCTGTCAACCCAAGGTAGTGAATAACATGGCAGGTGCATTGTTTAAGCGTGGAAGCAAAACAAAATAATAATAAAACACAATATCAATCTAAGCACTAAAGCTTTGGTCTTCTGATTGAAACGCAAAACGCTGCGGTATGCGGTGCCGGAAATATCATTATCGCAGAAACCGTCAAGTCTTCGTCAGCGGTGAGGAAGATTATGTGTCCCTTACAGCACATTGCAGTGTTGTGCGTTCCGACCAAAAGACCAAAGCTTAATACGTGTATCGTTATCCAGAACTGATAGATTTCATACAGAACTGAATGCACAAGGAAAGCGGCAGACGGAGGTGAACGCCGCGTAACTAAGCATCATCATCATCATCATTTCAGCCGAAAGACGTTCACTGCTGGACATAGGTCTCCCCCAAGTGTCGCCACAACGACCGGTCCTATGCGTCTCGCATCAAGCTGATTCCCGCGACTTTCATCAGGTCATTGGATCACCATGTGGAAGACCGTCAAACGCTGTGTCTTCACCCATTGACCATCTGTTCTGCGAGCAAAATGCCCTGCCCACTGCCACTTAAGTTTGGTGATTCTTCGACAAACTATCTATCTATTCTATCTTTATTCTTCTTCTTCTTCGTCGTTCCCTCACTGCTGAGGATCACGACCACATACGACGCGGCTGCAAGTTTTGCAGTCTTCTGCAATGTGGACCGCTCGGTATATGCTGCCTCCAACAGCCATCTTTATCCTGTCTGACCATCTTTCCGGTGTTCGGCCTTGAGCGCGTTTTCCTTCCACCTTGCCCAGTATTATGAGCCTTTCCAGACTATGCCTAGGTGAGCGCATAATAATATGTCCGAAAAAGCTGAGGGCACGTTTTTGGCATATTGTTGACAGCCGCTTTGTGATTTTGAGTTCCGTCAGTATGGACTCGTTCGTTCTCATGGCGATCCATGGTATTCTCTACATCTTGAAAGCATTGATCTGCCTACTTTCACAACTTTTAATCCACCACGTTTCTGTGCCATATAAAAAGATCGAAAATACCAACGCACGTACCAATCGTATTTTAGTACTTCTTCGGATACCACTATCTTTTATCAGACCATGCCATATCGAATACACAATTCGAAGGGGTACTGATCAAAAACCTAACATACCACAGTAAAGTTCTACACAATATCGAGCATTGGCGTATTTCCAGAGATGAGGAACTCCTGGACAATGCTCATACATAAATTACAGTTTCTGCGAATGCATGCCGGGAACGCTGCCATATCACATACCTAGTATAAAAATAATGGCGAGTTTTCATACATTTTTCTTTTTTGGTTCTATTAAAATTTTCGGATGGATTTATTATCTTTTTCGGGGTATTTCTGGGAAATAAATTAAGGGTAAAGTTTGTTTAAAATTCTGTATATGAAAATGTAATACTTGAAATGTGGGTCCTGCGTAGGTAACTAGTATATGTTATTTATTACTAGCGGTCGCTGAGTGATCAAAATTCGACCATAATTAATTTTGATTTAATGTTTTAACGTAAGTATTAGTGTCAAAGACCATCAACATGACATGACATGAATGTGGACCATAAACAAAAGAGTAAATACAAATACGTTTAATGCATGATAGTGTGTGTTATGTTTTTTTATTAATTTATTTTGTTTTAAATAAATATATTAGCTTTGTGCACTCCTTCTCCATATAAACTTTAACTGTGCCAAACATACTCCACCATCAGCGTAATTATAAAATATAGATTCCGTAACTCTTTTTGTTCAAATCTTTAACTAGATGCATCTAGAAGTCAGCAGTAACCAGCAAGGGGCATGAAAGATAGATTAAGTGCGCACTTTGTTTTTTTTTACGCTGCAAATGCGAGGTTTTTTAGGACTATCCTACCACAAACTCCAGAAAACCAGAATCAACAGTGACGACCACCAGCAAAAGGCAAGGCAGTGAAGCTCGACCACTCCTGGAGAAACGATTAGACTCTTCGGTCCCGCGACGAAATTCGTACAGTTAGAAAAAAAATGCGATGAAATTCATAGATAAAGGCATCGTAAAGGTAAATATGCTACAGTCCACACACTACGAAAACAAATGTCTTCGTAGTGTGTGGACTGTAGTATATTGAAAAGTAAATAAATAGTCAAAATGTAACAGCCTGCAATGGCAGGGTATCTGTTTTGTGCATTCTAGAAAATCTGTTAAACCGGAAGAAACCAAATCAGAAACAACCGCCTCGCCTGTTTAATAGAGTACCAATATAATTCAATATTCTGACACAAGAAAAAATATAATGAAGTTTGCGTGCGGGCAACGCTGAATCAAATGGCGGTTTGAATTAGTTTTACGTGGTGGCGCTATATTCGATTTTATTAACTTTTTGCGAGGAAGCTTGTGGGGAGCTTGCTACCGCAGTAGTGCGGGGATCTCGGTGCCTTTACCAAGGTGAGATATCAAATGTTGTTTTGAAGTTAGTTATTCATTTATTTCTTTCAGTTTTGTTTTTCACGTCTCATATTCCAAAAAAAACAGGAGTTTTCTTAAATTTTATGCTAAATAGGTGATAAATACAGAACATACGAGTATCAATACGTCGGCTATTTAAATACACATACATATAAATCGGGTTATTACTAAAATGGCAGCTTCATAGATACAAATTTAATATTAAAACTTCTTTATAAAAGCGTCACTTTCCTTTGAGGAATTTCTCAAGGAAATATTTAATTTTTTCGAGTTGACTAGAGAATCGCATGGCTGCAAGCTAAATCGAATGGAACGCCATTTATTTGTGTTTATAGGGGTTTAAAGCTATTATGGTGAAGTGAAATAGACGACGAGTTATTTTATAAGGAGGAAGTATGGTGCACGAATTTTTATTATGTTATTTTGTTTTCATAATACAAAAACACAAAACCTTAGAATGATAAAGAAGTAGGTACCTACTAAGTTTTCTACTTTTCCTATATTCACATAAATGTTTAAGAGCAGTGGTGGCCCAGTGGTAACGGCCCTGATTTACGAGTGTGTGGTCGTGGGTTTAAACCCAGGCAGGCGCTTTACTTTGTGTAATTTCTTTCATCACCACAAAGTAATAACAGACGCACGGGTCGATCCATCAGGTTAAGCTACACTTGCTCGGGTTGGTACATGGATGGGTGACCATCTTTACAGACACTCCTCCGTGCCTCGGAAAGCACGTTAAGCCGTTGGTCCCGGCACCAATCGTGAATCTTTGACAGTCGTTACGGGTCGACAGAAGCCCTAATGTCTGACAACCAGTCTTACCAAAGGGTGTCGTATTACCTAGCTGGGTTGTTTAGGTTAGATAGGCAGTCGCTCCATGTAAAATACTGATATTCAGCTGCATCCGGTTAGACTGGAACCCAACCCCAAGATAGTTGGGAAAAGGCTAGGCAGATTGAATTTGTTCTTAAAACGGTGAAGGAAAACATCGTGAGATCATTGTGATTCACCATCCCGCACTAAGCCCGCGTGGTTGATTACGCATTCCGTCTTCTAGAAAAGTGTCCTGGCCTGCAGTCTCGACATTGATACTGATCGCTACGTCCTAACGATCTGTCACTACGTCGGAAAAATAATTGATTTTCATGAAATATGTACAGAGACCAGCAGATCAATTGATCAGTATTCATGAAAAATAGTGCTTGCAAGTTAAAAATTACACCGTCTCTGTACATATTTCTAGAAAATCAATTATTTTTCCGACGTAGCGACCAATCGTTAGGACGTAGCGATCGCTATCAATGTCAAGACTGCAGGCCCTGAGTCCCAGCTGTTAAATGATAAATGATAAATGATAAATGATGTTTATTCAGTAAATAGGTTACAAGGAACACTTTTACACGTCAATGTTTTTTGTCAGTTTAAGCTAGATGAGGCCGGTGTTTCCTAGCTGACTACCCTGAGAAGAAACACCGAAACAAACTCAGAGGTCAAAGTCTCTTTTAGTGTTCAAATCCATACAATGTGGACTGGTTAGATCATATGAGAACCATGTACGTTTATGTCTGGGATGAGCTTTATGAAGAAAGCAACACACGAATTCGAGTGGACCTGTCCAGACAGTGCAAGCATTTGTCAGTCATCGCGAAGCTCAACTCAGAACTCTGAGGTGCTCAACGAACCGACGAACAATACCAAAGTAAGGACATTTGAGTAGGCCGCAAAAAATACTCAAACTGCCAGACAATCATAAAATCTACATGAATATAACGACATACATAGTTCTCGCATTCACATTATTCTATATGAGGACCATGCAGCTTAGTGTCTGTAGTGGTCTTTTGAAGAAAGAACCAAACATATTTGAGTGGACCTGTCCAGTCAGTGCAAGCATTTGTCAATAGTCGAATAGCTCAACTTAAAAACCACTAAGGAGCTCAATGACATGACGAACAATACCAAAGAAAAGACATTTGGGTAGGCCGCAAAAGTACTCAAACTGTCAGACAACGTTGAAAATTACTGTAAAAAGGAGGAGAAAATAATAATAATAACCCACATAGTCCTCACATTTACAATAATTAAGTAATCAAAAAAAAATAAAAATATAACATGTTACAATATGTTGGAACATTATAAGACTGTTCATGTATGTTATGTATGTAAATAAATGTGTGAAGAATAAAAATGGCGATTTCACACGTTTTGTGTGCAAAACCACAATTTTTACTCTTCAGATAAAAGTTATCTGACGATTGAAAATCGGCCCTTAATGTTTTCAAAATAATGTTTGTAACGATTTTATAATTATAATAGGCAATCTCGCATTGTTAGTTTATTTACCCAAGAAATTTGCCTAATTCTTTTATTGTCGTTGCTCCTATTAAAATCAAATCATTACATTATTAATGATTACTTTCATCCCAAGAACGACGACGACGACGACGCTGACGGCATGGTTGGCGCAGTGGTAGAGCGTTCGGCTGCTGCGCTGCGTGTCGCGGGTTCGATCCCCGCACGGAACAAATATTTGTAACGCCTACAGATAGTGGTTCCGGGTCTGGGTGTCTTGTGTATGTGAATATACATGTTTGTGAACGCACCCACGATACAGGAGTAATTCCTAGTGTGGGGCAACGCTTTATAAAAAAAAAAAAAAAAGTTAATGAGCTAAAAGTTACTCGTAATTAATTGGGATAATGTCTTGAATTACGAAATTTTCATTAAAAAAACGAGTGAGCCTTACAGTAGTTGCATATGATGTGTAACATTTGACATCTCACCTTGGTAATAAGCAACATAACATTATATCCTGATAGTGGTTCCGGGTCTGGGTGTCTTGTGTATGTGAATATACATGTTTGTGAACGCACCCACGATACAGGAGTAATTCCTAGTGTGGGGCAACGCTTTATAAAAAAAAAAGAAAAAAGTTAATGAGCTAAAAGTTACTCGTAATTAATTGGGATAATGTCTTGAATTACGAAATTTTCATTAAAAAAACGAGTGAGCCTTACAGTAGTTGCATATGATGTGTAACATTTGACATCTCACCTTGGTAATAAGCAACATAACATTATATCCTGAAAAACAGAATTAAAACCGTTTAGTTCCGATGTTGACCACGCGCGGACTTATAGTTTTTTTAATTTTTTTTTATTGTTGATAGGCACGCGTTTGACCACTATCTCACCATGGTAAGCGATGATGTGGTCGAAGATAGAGCACGCTTGCCTAGAAGTGACCTATTCACTCTTGACTTAAAGACTTCCAGGTTGTAGCTATCAGGAAACACAGACTCCGGTAGGGAATTCCACTCCCTTGCTGTACGCACAATGAATGTTTTCTCAAAACACTTTGTGCGTATGGATGATATCGTGCGCCCGCTCATTGGTCAAATCAAATAGCGAGCGCTTCCCCAGCTTCCTGTTACACACTTCAGTCCCATTTCACGAAATCGCAACCACAGATTGCCGGAAAGCGAGAGGAAAGATGTTACACATCAGAAATATTCCATACCTAGTAATAACACAAGCACTTTACACCTAGTTTTACAAAAATAACCTTAAAAAATGAGACTAGGTATTTTTATCAAGCACCTTTTCTAAAAATGAAATGAACCTTCATTCCTTTTGTGTCTTGCCCCCATTAGGGTGACAATTCCCGACGTTAAAATATGAGTACTCATTGGTATTCCAATATTCACCATCCTCCACTTTAATACCGTTTATCTCGTTACTATAATATTTCCGGACGTTAACCTCGCTTGGCGACGACTAAGGCTTGGCTCACGCTTGCGACTTTTCAACGACTTTTTTTTTTCTCTATTCTACAAAGTTAACCATTTCTTTTATTTTTTTTTGTGTGGTGGGAAATCATCCAATGGCTTGTCCCGCTCTGGGTGGAGCGGTAGGGTGTGTCAGACTCTTACTGACTAAATCCCACCTCTGTTCCTTCCCTGCCTGAGTGCCCAGGGGTGCGGTAACTCATTTTCAGAATTTATCCGCTAGTGACCCAGTAGCGTGAGTGTTAGTGATTGTCAAAAAACCGGTCAAGTGCGATTCGGACTCGCGCGCAAATTCCTGTAAACTATAAGTAAATAAATATGCAAAGTAATTTTATACTTTGTGTATTTATTTACAGTATATACTCAGTTTCAGTGATAAAGGGAATGGTAATTTTTCATCAATTCTCACAAATAATTTAAGAATAATTTGTTTGAAAAAAATTGGAACTAACCGTAAGCCTTAATTTGAAATGTTCTTTTGGAAGAAATGTATTTATTAAAGTTACCGGGCCGTGTTTGCGTTATAAAAAATGTTTGTGATAGACAGACAGACAGACATACGCACGAGTGATCCTTTAAGAGTTCCGTTTTTACCGGACTTCATTTTTTTTTTTTTGGGGGGTTGGCAATCATCCAATGACTTCGCCCGCTCTGGGTGGAGCGGGAGGGCGTGTCAGACTCTTATTGACTAAAACCCACCCCTGTTCCTTCCCTGCCCTGAATGCCCAGAACGATCATTAGTTACATCTGAAACCCCTACAATGCCTAGGGGTAGCGGATAAATTCTGAAAATGAGTTACCGCACCCCTGGGCACTCAGGTGTGACGTAAGGAGCCTACGTGGGGTAATAAATAACAACACGTACCTCGGTCAACGTTAAAAATATATATTTAAAATAGAGAAAGGGTGTGGGGAGGTTTGCAGTCACAATAATTCGTATTCCCTGGGAGATAGCACGCTACTGCCCTGACTCAGCCTTGGTGTCTCGGAGGCAGGATGGGTCGGCCGGCAGGTGGTCTAGCCGGCTCGGAGACGGCCTGCTGAGGCCACGCGGGTAACTGGATACCCGGCGTGGAGCGAGCCGCCGTGGTGAGTGGCCTAGTGGCCGCGCCACGAGGCACTGAGGCAGGATGGCCGCGATGGAGGTCTGAAAATCTGGATCTGGAAATCCGGAGCTGGGAATCCGGATCTGGGGCCCTGGAAATAATGTCCAGCGTGTCAATGATGGCTGAATGAGCTTCTCCGCTGATTTTGACACCTAAGCATGAGCAAAGCGGCTGTACGTGCGCTAATTTGTGTGGTTGTCAAAATCAGACGGAGTTTACAAAGGTGAGGTGGAAAAGCATGATGACATGAACATTCGAGAGCAGCAGCAGCCACGCGCAAGTCAGTATGTGCATAGCTAAGGCCACGTAAAGCTAGCCACGCGGAAGGCGTGATTACAATGTGCGACAGATCTTTTGTAGGTTATGAGCCTTGATTATACAATGCTAAGAAAAGAAATTAAGAAAGACATGTTCTGGAAAGAATTTATACACAAGATTAGGAACACAGAATGCACAAAGCTACCTGTGTGCTGTTCAAACACTCACCCAATTACAGGGGTTGAAATCGCGTAATTAAGTTGGCAAATATTTGCCAATGCAAACTACGACTGCTAGGATTTGGCGATCGCTTCACGGCTCAAGGGTATTCGACAGAACAAGGTGAGTGTGAGTCTCACGCCAGCAGCTGGATTAAGATTGGAAAAGGACCCACGTTGTCGTGTATGGGTTTTTATATCTACGCCGTCATTGACAGATGTCATAGAATCCAAAGACAAAAGTGTTGTCAGTTAACTAAAATTGTCTATGCTTACCAAAACCGTAATAGTGGCTTTTGGTCTCTGGATTTATTCCGTATGTTTATGTTTTAATTAAGATTGTAACGCCACTACGTTACACAGGCAGGGAAGGAACAGGGGTGGGTTTTAGTCAGTAAGAGTCTGACACGCCCTCCCGCTCCACACAGAGCGGGAGAAGTTATTGGATGATTACCCACACCCCCAAAAAAAAAATGCTACGTATGGCGTATTCACCCTTGACACTGACCCTTCTAAATACTGTGATTACAACTCCCCCCCAAATTTCATCTTAATCGTAATCCGGGCAGTGGGTTAAATTTTACTTCTAGGATTTGTTTACATAGTTACAAGTGAAGATACTATTCCTAAGTGTGATAAAAAGTCGTCGTCGTTCGTGTGAATACAGTCTAAAAGTAGTAGAGGAAAAAAATATCTGCATTTTATAAGTCGCTCTTTCAAACCTTACGTAGCTTTGATAAGGTTTTTAAACGATTTTGAATGGGATTTGCCTTGGCTTGGGAAACCGTATTTCTTTTAAGGAATATCTTTGTGTTTATTTGTATGTGTTGTGAACAGGGGTGTATAATCAAGCGTGTTGAAAATAATTGGAAGATTTTCTTCAACATTTTGTTTTGTGGAATTTTGTGCATTTATTTTTCAGGAAAAATAAATGCAGCTAGCAGCAGTTAAGCCATCTCAAGGTAAAAGTGTTCCACATAAAAAATATTTGAATCTTATTATTTTCTCTTTTAATTTATTAATGTTTTTCTTTTTCCTATGTTTAAGATTTTTCTCATATACCCACACCCACAATTATCTTTCAACACAGACACATTACGCTATACATTTCCATATATTAAGTTGTTACATACTTTACTTATACAAAACAAACACAAATCCACGCAAACATACTTCACACAAAACTAACACATTGACTCATATAAAATGTGGTAATTATCACACCTATAGCTTTCAAATGCCATTTACATTTAACACAAAAACATATTCCTATATCATCTTTGCAGTTAACACCCTAGTAACTCAGATAAACGTATTAGATCATATAAAATCATTAATATATTTTTATCAACTACCTACCAACCAGAATGTAAAACTAAACTATTATTACCCTACTACATTAATACTTACGAATATTTTAACTGTGACACTTATCGGAATAAACATAACCGCTAATGGATGACTCACTACAGACAGCTAATGATATAGATAACATTGAAATTGCCTCGTCTATTGAATGTGATTGTTCGAACCTCTCGGAACATATTTTTATTAAACAAAATGACTTAACTATGGTTTCGCAGAACATTAGGAGTGTTTATTGCAATTTTGATAACTTTATGTTAATGTTATCTACCTTTAAATTCGAATTAGACTTAATTATACTTACAGAGTGCAGATTGAATACTAGTAAACCTCTACCCCAAATACCTAACTACGACTGCCATAGTACTACAAGACAGTTGAACCAAAATGATGGAGTAGTTATTTATGTAAAAAATACGCTAAAACCTAAAATCTCAGAAATACAACTATCTCAAGCATCTTGTATTCAGGTGGATATATTGAATAATACAGTGTTGTGCATTTATCGGTCCCCGTCACATACAAATATTGATTCGTTTTTAGACTCACTTAGTTTACACTTAGACAGATTACCTTCACAAAAAAATATCGTAATAGCAGGTGACATTAACATTAATATCAGGATTAAAGAAACTGAAACGTCTCATGAATGTACGAACCGAAACAACTACCTCAGTATGTTATCTGCCTATGGTATACTAGCTGGTCATTCACTACCTACCAGAGATAGGAACTGCCTGGATCACTTCATGATACGACTTCATAAAAAAAAGACTTCCGCCTCAATTGCTATATTGCATACTACAATTACCGATCACTATACAACTTTTCTAGCACTTTCTAAAATAAAAAATAAAGTTGCTCCAAAAAAAACTACTACTAAATTAAACTTTGAACAAGCCCTAAAATATTTACAAGAAAAAAACCTTTCTGAATTAATGTTTTGTAATGACCCCGAACTTCTAACTGAATTACTCATACAAAAACTGTCTGACTGTATCATTAACAATACCATAACATCGAATATCCCCAACAGTAAACGTATAATCAAGCCGTGGATCACTCAAGGAATATTACGCTGTATTAAAAATAGAAACAAAATGCAAAAATCGTTACGTGCCGACCCATACAACACAGTTTTAAAAATTTCATTCTGTCGATACAGAAACTATTGTAATAATCTCATAAAAAAATTAAAAAGAAAATATGAACGGGAACTTATCACTAAATCTATTAAAAACACAAAGCTACTATGGAAAAATATAAAATCAATTACCTACACAAATAAATATAAAAACCAAAGCACTGAACTACTAAATGCTAAACCGTCTCCAACAGAATCTGTTAACTTTGTTAATGACTACTTTGTCAATATTGGAAAGGAATTAGCACAACAAATTCAAAGTAACAATACCCACTTTTATCAACCTTGCAATTCAAGTATGCGGAATAATTCTTTTGTGCTTTTAAACACTGACGCCAAGGAAGTAGAAAATACCCTTATGGGATTGAAATCTAATAGTGCCCCCGGATGGGATAATATCTCAACTAGCTTTTTAAAGTACTGTCACAAAGAAGTCGTTCCCATCATTACTCATCTGATTAATCTCTGTTTCAACTCTGGTATCTTTCCAACCCTACTGAAAAAATCTATAATTACTCCAGTTCACAAGGGGGGGAGCAGAGACGATGTCAATAATTATAGACCTATTTCAGTCTTACCGGCTATATCTAAAATTGTAGAAAAACTAACAAATACGAGACTTGTTAACTATTTGAACAAATTCAAAATTATATCATCTTCGCAATTTGGATTTAGGCAGGGTATATCTACTGAGGATGCAATTGATGCTCTTAGCTCCCTGGTAACTGAACATCTCGATGCAGGGAAGAAATGCATAACGGTATTCCTAGATATCAAAAAAGCTTTTGACACCGTTTCTGTTCCAACCCTTGTAGCAAAGCTGGAAGGAATTGGAATAAGGGGAATTCCACTAAATTTTTTCAAAAATTACTTAACAAACAGAAAGCAGAGGGTTAAGATGGGAACTTATACTAGTGATGATGCTGATGTACTATATGGCGTACCGCAGGGGAGTGTTTTAGGCCCTACGATGTTTCTTACGTATATAAATGACCTCTGTAACCTAAATGTAAAAAACGCAAATATTTTTTCGTATGCTGATGATACTGCTGTGGTTTTTTCCGGAGACAACTGGTATGATGTAAAACTCAAAGCTGAGTTAGGTATGATCCAAATCGCCAATTGGCTCAGAGATAATTTACTGTCACTAAATACAACAAAAACGAACTATATATGTTTTTCCATCTCTAATCATTCTCAAGATGAACCCTTTAACATTAAAATACACACATGTAATACAACCTCAGATAAAAATTGCAAGTGCCCTATAATTGAGAAAGTTTCGCAGACAAAATACTTAGGCATCATAATTGATCAAAAATTATCCTGGTATTCCCATATTGAACATATTACTGCAAGACTTAGGAAACTGGGATGGATTTTCAAATCACTAAGACATATACTTCCAAAAAATATAAAACATAAACGTGAATGTTCTAGAAATCTCCTAAATGAAATCTATATATCACTTGCGCAATCTGTTATAGTTTACTGTATACCTGTATGGGGTGGCGCGGCTAAAACAAAATTTATCGTTCTAGAAAGGGTACAGCGATCCTTAATAAAAATTATGTATTTTAAAAAGATCAGATATTCTACTGAAAAGTTATACGAGCTTAGTGGTCTACTTTCAGTTAGGAAATTGTATATCATATACACTGTTCTAAAAAAACATAAAACTCTTGCATATGATCCACAAATAATGTCAAAAAGGCGGAAAGACTTGATTGCACAAATTCCACCGACTAGAACGAAATTCGCGGCCATGCAATATCAACATCAATCTGCTCGACTTTATAACAGGGTAAACAAACAAATATTCATTTATCCTAACAAACTACATGAATGTAAACAGAAACTAGCAGACTGGATAAAACCATTTACATACACAGACACAGAGTCACTCCTTCAACACATGAACTAATGTCAGTCACTCTCACATCACCCACATCTTATTACATCACATCGCACCACATATCATCACATCACATCACATCACATCACATCACATCACATCACATCACATCACCTCACATCACATCACATCACATCACATCACACCATACCACACCACATCATACCACACACGCCACATCATACCACACCACACCACTTCTACACACACACCCCACCACACCTTTCCTACCTCACATGCCAACACATAATTATAGCATAACATAAATAAACCAAAATGTAAGTAATTAAGAGAGAGCGGCGTCTTCTAACACAAGCATTATCTGCTTAAAAGGAGGCGCCATTACAAACAAAATGTATCGATTTATGGTTATGAAATAAATTATTATTATTATTATTATTATTATTCCATTTATTTAATCTTATATACATACACTTTACATTTTCAAATATTTAGGTACTTACATATAAAAACATAAATAAATACAAAAACATTTAAAAATATAAAAAGTAGTAGCCCACCGGTATCGGGAATAGGGTCCAAGCTACCGGTGGTCAGGGCTCCTGAGAAAGGAATCTCCTAACAATACGAGCCGTGTCCAGGAGTACTGCTTTCTGGATCAAGCCCTTGATCCAACTGCCTAACGAGAGCCTCCTGAGATGTTGGTCGAGGCTCTTGGCAATTAAGCCATTGGCCGTCACGACTATCGGCACAATGACTGCTGTATCCACCTCCCACATGTCGACAACCTCGCGAGCCAGATCAAGATACTTTGTTTTTTTATCTCTCTCAGCCTTCACGAGGTTCTCGTCATGAGGGACAGCTATATCAACAATCATTGTGCGACGCTCTTGTCGATCTATCACCACTATGTCAGGCTTATTGGCAACAACAGTCCTGTCAGTGATGATAGATCGATCCCAATATAACGTGATATTGCCATTTTCGAGAACAGCCTTACAGCCTTTTGTCGGGCGGGAATAAGGTGCGCGCCTTCAACGGTTGGGTCATGCCGGTTTTGATGTACTCTTTCGGCATACTCAAATGGACTCAGACCGAACTCGACGCCCTGGATAGGAGGGTCCGTACGCTGCTGACCGCAAACCGGATGCATCACCCACGTTCATCGGTGATGAGACTGTACATCCCGCGGAAGTGTGGAGGTCGAGGCTTTTTAAACGCTAAGACTCTCCACAACCGCGAGGTGTGCAGTCTAAGAGAATATTTTCTAGAAACCGACGTGGGTATGCACCGAGATGTGGTCTCAGTGGACAAGGGACTCACCCCGTTGTCCATGGCAAAAGAGAACTGGCGCAAACCTGTAGTCCTCACTACTGATGACCGCAAGGAGATATGGAAAGGCAAGGAGCTTCACGGGCGCTTTTATCGGGCTCTTCATGGGCCTGATGTAGATTTCTTGGCGTCCGTGGCCTGGCTACGTTTCAGCGACCTCTTCGGGGAAACTGAAGGTTTTGTCTGTGCGATTATGGACGAAGTTATCTTGACTAATAACTACCGGAGACATATTATGAAGGATGGGACGGTTGACGTGTGTCGGGCATGCCATCGTCCGGGTGAGTCCATCAGACATATTATCTCTGGTTGTTCTCGTCTTGCTAACAGCGAGTATTTGCACAGGCATAACCAAGTGGCCAGGATTATTCACCAGCAACTTGCTTTGAAATACAAACTTGTGGATTCTGAGGTGCCGTATTACAAATATGTGCCCGACCCAGTTCTCGAAAATGACCATGTCACGTTGTACTGGGATCGGTCTATCATCACTGACAGGACTATTGTTGCAAATAAGCCTGATATAGTGGTGATAGACCGATTAGCGCGCCGCACAATGATAATCGATGTCACCATCCCACATGACGAGAACCTCGTGAAAGCTGAGAAAGAGAAACAAATGAAATATCTTGATTTAGCACACGAGGTTGTCGATATGTGGAATGTGGACTCGGCTGTCATTGTGCCGATAGTCGTTACCGCCAACGGCCTGATAGCCAAAAGCCTCGACGACCACCTGTCGAAGCTGTCGTTGCACGGTTGGATCAAGGGCCTGATACAGAAGGCAGTACTCCTCGATACGGCTCGCATTGTGAGGAGGTTCCTGTCTCTGGAGCCCTAACCACCGGTAGCTTGGACCCTGCTCCCGACACCGGCGGACTACTATTTTTTATAATTTTAAATGTTTTTTTTTCTTTTTTATATGATTTGTAAGAAATATTTAAAATTATAATTTATATAATTATTATTACGACTTACATGGTGTTCTAAATCGGAAAAAAAAGAAATAAATACATCCAACTCGGTGTTTCTAGTTTTGTTGCTTCGTTTTTTGACACCGACTTCCGAAATTAAAGTTATTTTGCATTTTTTTTGTGACTTTTTGGAAGTCGGTTGTATAATGTTGTAAAAAGAAATAAAAGTACTTAAATAGTAAAGTAATGCTTGAATTGATAGTCCCAAAACCATGGAATTTGAACATAATTGGTGGAATTAGAGTGTATCAAGGTGAATTATATAAATCCTTCAAAGAGTAGCAGCATTATGTTATGTTATGAAGTTGTGTAAAAAGACATGCTTTTGCAGCAATCGCGATTGATTTGCTGTAATTTTTTAAAGAGTGCCTTTATTTGTCTCTGAAAGTCATCATCAAAACAATTCAAGTGTGTGTCAATTTAAGTGGGACCATTTTGGAATAAACCCCTTTCGAGCAAAAAAATAATTTTGCAAATCCATCTATATATGACGGAGTTATGCCTGAATATACATTAAAAAAAATTAAAACATCCGAATTGATAACCTCCTTCTTTTTGAAGTCGGTTTGTAAATATTGAAAATATAATGATCAAACTGCGACCAGTAATGAAACACTCAAACAAGACTAAAATACATAATTACTCCCTCAAAAACATAACAGTAATTTAATAGACACACCCATTTCTTGCATCATAAACAACCCAAAACCGAACTGATCTCATAAGCAGGAAAACTAAAACAAACAGACACACACACACACTGACTCACATAATATCAACTTTAGTGGATAAGCACTTATGATGAAAAATTTCAAACCTGTTTACAAGTTTCACGATTGCTTTCAGCGAAGAAAGGGGGGATAAAAGTGGGGAAGGGAAGGGAAAACTTAGTCTGTTTATATTAACTGCATATTGTGCGACAAATCAAGTTGATACGACATTTTATATGGCATACTTATGGATACCAGCTTTCGTAGTAATTTCGTAGCAGTTTTGGTGTTGTTGAAAAATGATAGTTTTTGTACCAATGTGCATAATATGATAGACGATTTTGAGTTTATTTCAAAACCTTTTTACAAAAAAATTGAACCGACTTCCAAAAAATAACAAAAAAGTACAAAATAACTTTAATTTCGGAAGTCGGTGTCAAAAAAGAAGAAACAAAACCAGAAATACCGGTTTTCGATATTAAAGTTATTTTTTTTTGCAAGTTGGTTCTATTTTATGTAAAAAAGTTTTTTTTTATTCACTTTTTAGTTGTGGTTCCTCATTAGGGGCCTACCTCCCCATAAGTGGCGCCCTCACTGAACAAAAATTCGTATCTTAGCATAGAAAATAAAGATTAAAGAATCCTATGTTGCGTTCGTTATACAAAAGCAAGCAAAAGTGTCTTTAGCTTACTACTTTGGATACGAAACACTTTGAGTCATGCTTCCACAACGTTTTGCTAAGAAGTTTTATGCAATGAGGGCGCCACTTGGCAGCTATATACGCCATAAATTGTGTTAACAACACATAAATAAGCGATCGCAGTAATCACGAGTCATTTGCTGTTAGTTATTGAAGAGATCCACTGTATATCTTTGAAGAACTTTATCAGATCTATATTAAATTTAAATGGGACCATTTAAGAATAAACCCCTTAGGAAAAAAAAAAGATTTTTGCAAATCCGTCTTTACATGACGGAATTATGACCGACCATAAAAAAATGTAATTATAAACATCCGAATTGATAACTCCCTCCTTGTTGAAGTCGGTTCAAAATCTACCTGTGTTCCTTCAGTTGCCTTATGCGTTCCAGGGCCGCGGTGACTTTTTGAACACTCCCGCGACCCGTTTCATTGTAGCTTGGCAGAAGTGGCTATTTTGGTTATTGAAGGGATCTTTTATGTCCTAGCAATTTGATTGTAGCTTTGCAGAAGTAACTATTTTGGTTATTGAAGGTATCTTTTATGTCCTAGCAGTTTCATTTTAGCTTGGCAGTAGTGGCTATTTTGGTTATTGAAGGGATCTTTTATGTCCTAGCAGTTTGATTGTAGCTTTGCAGAAGTAACTATTTTGGTTATTGAAGGTATCTTTTATGTCCTAGCAGTTTCATTTTAGCTTGGCAGTAGTGGCTATTTTGGTTATTGAAGGGATATTTTATGTCCTAGCAGTTGCATGGTAGCTTGGCAGAAGTGGCTATTTTGGTTATTGAAAGGATCTTTTATGTCCTAGCAGTTTCATTGTAGCTTAGCAGTAGTGGCTATTTTGGTTATTGAAGGGATCTTTTATGTCCTAGCAGTTCCATTGTAGCTTGGCAGTAGTGGTTATTTTGGATATAGAAGGGATCTTTTGAGTTGCGTAAATCCCTAACATTTTTTTTGTAGGGATCCGTCCAAGCTATCGGAGAATCACGGTAGAGGTCGATCCAGGCCGCTGATCAGCTCTTTATGTCAGAAAGTGCAAGGTTTAAATGCCATTATAACCTTTTAAGGCTCTTTATACCCGGCTGCAAGGAAAGGGTTATGTTTTTCGCGCGTACTTGTTCACACAAATTGTCCCTTACACTTATATTAGTTGAGATAGTGGCGATAGATTGAAATTATCTCAAATTGTTCAATTCAAAGTACAGGTAGGTCAATGACTGATGATAAAAGAATATTAAATTATTATCTTATTCTACACGTCTTTTAGATATGCTCACTGCTCACAACCAAACTAGCTCACCGAGACCCATGTAGCTGACCAAAGCAGGGTGTGTAACACTAAAACAGTTAGCACATAATCCGACTCAGAACAGCCTCGTGACGTCATAGTACTAAATCTGACGTTAGAGGCTCTATCTCGAGCTGAAAGCCTCTTAACGTCGCTTCATAACGACTTTAATGTTTGTGAGTTTTGATGATAGTTTAGCGTAGGTAGAGCATTATTTTTAACTGAGTATTTGTTAAGATTCTAAACATTCACATGTTAAAACGGAACCCTTAAAGGATCACTCCTGTGTCTATCTGTCTGTCTGTCACAGCCCATTTGATTCCAATAGACTCGGACACCAAAAAACTAAATCGGTCCAATAGACTTCCGAGTCTATTGGACCGATTTAGTTTTTTGGTGCAAACATGAACTTCTTTCTGTCTGTGACCCAAACACGGACCTGTGACGGAAATAAATAAACATTTTCATTTTAAATAAGGGGTTACATTTGGGGGTCAAACTTGAAAAAAAAATAAGCTCTACCGTGTGACAATAACAAATGAAAGGTCTTACCGCGGATACCTCGTAGACTTATAACAATCGACTCTTCAAAGCTTCATAACGCTAGGTTTCGGGTGAATTTTAGAGTCTCAAATATATATTTTTACATAATTTTAAAATCAATCGTTTTACAAGTGACCAGCCCCAACCCTATTTCCGAACGTACTGACCTAAAATTTAAAAAAAAATGTAGTTAGTTGTCCTTTATTAATACATCACAGGAAAACCTATGAAAAGTTTATAGTTACATAAAACCTCCATAAAAGCTATAATTCGTTCGGAAACCAATGCACGTGACTCCGACTCGCACTTGGTTGGACATTCTGAATTGGGCTAAAGTGAATAGTTAAAAGTTCGGCTATCAATGAATAGTTCTTTAAGGCGAAAAAACCTGTTAGCAACTGAACAGGCCTCACACTGAAGCGGCGACGTAAAACGCACCCACAGTGGTACAGGGGGCTTAGACAAAGTAACAATTTAAAAACGATAACGAAGTTAGAAAAGACTAAAATGTATGAGATTGACATAAACCGCGCTAAGTCACGTGGTCAGTCGACTGTCGACATCGTTATCGCAAGTTGGTAGACAATGTTATAATTCGTAACGAAACCATAAAGAAACGAATTGCTATCGTGTTTATCCCATACAAATGCGTAGACAAGCAGCGCTTTCAGAGTTCGCCTTCGCCTCGATCGTGATCGCCAAAAAAGATAACGAAGGAACGCTAACGCTAGGAAATGTTTATCGATATCTCAGAGACGATGACGAATTTAGATATCGTTTCGCTACGAAGCGATGTTACTTTGTCTACAGGGCCTGGTATCGGAGTAAGCGAGTTGAAAAATTAGCGAGTTATGGTCTCGTCTCTTTTCCTCGAGATTGATCGGTGAAGATTGGTCACGGAAATTATTGCTCACTGCGCGGTTGAAAGTTCTAAACAATTTGCGCATAGCACTGTCACACTAGTAAACGCTATTGTGTTTGACAGTGTAACCGATTTTAGTGTCGGTTTTGCTTGTAGTTTATAAGTACAAAATTTGTGGGGGGCCGAGTCACCCGCGTCCGTAGGAGTATACATCATAGTGAGCGATGCGCGCTCGGAAAAGGACGCGTTTGCGCTACACAGCACGAATATGTTATTCGCGTTTTGCGCAGCGGTAACCGCTGCCCGATTTTGTGCGCAATGGCTACAAGGCAGCTCATTGCCAATGAACTTTTGGCATTCGTCAAGCATTCCATCGACTACATGGACAAGGTCAGTATCTTGCAGATCTGCAAGTCCTCCTTCAAAGAGGAAAAGGTATGCAGTGCCAAGTTGCTGTTATTCAAATCACTCGACCAAGTCGGACTGATGCCATCTCGCCGGAGGGATGGTGGCGAGAAGAGCCTGCAGGACATCACCGACCTGCTGAAGAGGACCGATCCGGATGACGTGCCAGATTTTGTGGCAAAGGAGCTGCACAAGCTGGCTCCTGTCACTTTCGACCACGTCGACGTCACCAGGCTGCTGAAGGACATCAAGTCTCTGAAGGCGAGCCTGGCTGAGATGAAGTCTAAGTTGGAGTCATGTTGAGTCAAGTTGGAGTCAGTTGGATGTCACCATTGGTGACGAGCCGAAGTAGCGTAGTTGCGTAACGCTATTCCGACAAGTGGTTCACCGGAAGGCTCCAATGTAAACACACGTCGCGGGGCACAAAATGCTTCTGTCTGCAGTTTTCAGTCGGCGAGTGCATCTACGTCATCGGCTGTCAAGAATGCAAGCATTGCATCATGTTCCGCTGATCGCATCGTACCTGCCGGGGACGCGACGCGCCTAATAGGTACATCGACCCCCAAACGTGCCTATTCTACAACTGTCGCCGAGACGAAACCTCCTGTGTCGCAAAAGAAACGACAAGCAGAGAAAGATAAAAGGGGAAAGCAGAGCCGCTCAGCATCGGGCTCTGGCGCTGTCATGGACCAAAAACAGCTCCACCGAAGAACACATGCGAGCCTACTTATCGCAACCAGTGTGGGACGGCGCCGGCAGGATCTAACATGCTGCTACGTCCTGCAGTACCGACGACGCAGCTGTACGTGTCCCTTTTGCATCACTCTACGAAGATTGAGGACATCGTAGAGTACATGCGGGTGAAGACCAACTGGACCTTAAGGGTGGAGAAGTTGGAGGCACGCCATAACACGAATTTCAAGTCGTTCGTGGTGCGCGTTGCGGCTCACCATTTGATGACCTTCCTCAATGACGAGTTTTGGCCGAAAGGTGTGCTGTATCGGCGTTTCCGCGGCCAGCTACGCGACACCTCGCAGCGTAACACGACGCCGACACTTCGTGTGCAGTAGTTTTTATGTTTTTCAATATGTATTAGTTTATTACTTTTAAGATTATTTTTTGTATTTTATTTACTTCCTTCTCCTCTCCCTCCTTCACTCTAAACATGAAAAAAGGAACAAAATAAGAAAAGCTGTACAGCGGCAGCACTCCCTCTCGCATAAAATGCACCTTTCGGACATACAAGGTCTGCACTCAAATTTCGCCGCAGTCCACCACCACCTGGAGACTGAGAAACCAGCTCTCTTGTTCCTTTCGGAGACGCAAATCGCATGTCCGTCAGACTTGGCGTACCTCACTTACCCAGGGTTTACCCTGAAGCATAATTTTAACCACACGCGGGTGTGTATGTACGCCCGGGACGACATCTGCTATTTGCGAGACGAGGTTGCGGAGACACCGGTCTCCGCAACCTCGAGGACTATGGGTTCTCAACATTTTGGGTTCTAGTGGACACAGGTCTGGATAAAATTATCAATGCCTGTGTCTACCGGTCGCACAGTGACCATCTGGAGACAACTGGGCTCACACAATAGCTCTGTGAGGCGGCGGATGCGGCTCAGCAGCGGTACCCTTACCCTGCTCAATTGGTGTTACTGGGGGATCAACGCCCACAATCAGGAGTGGCTCTTCCCAAACCAGTACACAGACCATGCTGGACAAGAGACACACAAGCTAGTGCTAGCGTTAAATCTCACCCAGCTGGTCCAGGGGGCAACGAGGGTTGGCACCCTCGATGACCGATCGACCCTCAACATCCGGCGATGTTGATTCGCACACAGCCAATTGCTTTGACCTTCTGCTGACAACACATCCAGACCATTACTCGGTGTCGATTTCTTCACCATTAGGTACTTCCGACCACTGTCTGGTAAAGTTGTACCCGTCTACTCCCCGCCTGATCCTAGCTTTTAACCAGGCGGGTTTGGCGATATAGGTCAGCAGATTGGGATGGAATGCGATCTTTCTTCGCATGTTATCCTTGGCAGCCCACTTGCTTTTCTTCGACTGATGATTCATCGTGCGCAGACGCCGTGATGAATGTGTTGCGGCGGGGAATGGAGTACTACATTCCATTCTCTGGCGTATTGTTACGTCTGGCGAAGCTCGACCATGGTTTGGTGCCGAGTGCAATCGCGCTGATGCGCCTAAACACGCGGCCTACCTGGCCTGGGTCGACGCTCGGATGCGCAAAGCAAATGACGTGGGTCAGAAGAAGAGAGCCTTCAACAAGGCTGCCAAATCCTGCAAGAAGGTGTTGCGGAGGGCTCGGTTTGACCACATTAACCGGATTGGGAACAAACTTGCTTCTTACCCAGATGGTAATAAGGCGTTGTGGTTCCTCGCTAAGTCAGTTGAATCGAACTTCTGCCGCCCCTCACTACCTCCACTGCTGAAACCCGACGTGTCACTGGCCCACTCCGCTGAGAATAAAGCAAACTTGTTTGCCTCTCTGTTTGCGGAATCTTCAAGTCTAGATCCTGGTGGCGCGAGGCCCTCTGGTACTCTTGGTGGATACGAGTTGATTATGTCGGACATTCGAATTCATCAGATGGATGTCCGAAGGGTACTGCGTAACCTAGACGTGAACAAGGCTAGTAGCCCCGACGGGACACCGGCTATTGTACTGAGGACTTGTGCGCCTGAGTTGTCTCCGATTTTGACACGCCTATTTCGCCTTTCGTTTGAGACTGGAAAAGTGCCGATGGCTTGGAAACAAACTAACGTGCAGCACGGGTTGTCGAGCTGACCCAGCAAATTATAAGCCCATCTCGGTACGAGTACGGATACTCTGTAAGAGTATGGAACGTATACTGAATGGTAAGCTCCTGGCATACCTAGCAGCTAACGATATCTAGGCTTCCACCGAAATCGGTCAACTAGCGATCTTCTAACGTATGCCATTCACATCTAGAGTGAGGCCATCGAGAAACAAGGGGAAGCCCTTTGGGGGGGTGGGAAATCATCTAATGACTTCTCCCACTCTGGGTGGAGCGAGAGGGCGTGTCAGACTCTTACTGACTAAAACCCACCCCTGTCCCTTCCCTGCCCTGGGCACTCAGGCGTGCGGTAACTCATTTGCAAGCACCGGCCACGATGGGCCCCGTCAGTGGTGGCTGACATTAATCTCTTTGAGGTGCGCGTGGAACACTACGCGCCGTCGACTCACGGGCCTGGTGCTGATCGGACGGCGAGCTACCCAGTGCTCGCCGTCCGCAAGCCCGGGTAAGGGGAAGCTCCTGCGGTCTCCCTTAATATCTCTAAGGCCTTCGACAGGGTCTGGCACGATAGCCTAATTGCCAAGCTTCCTTCTTTCGGTCTGCCCGCTGGATTGTGTGATTGGATTGCAGATTTCCTGTGACGGACCACAAGACGTACGGCGATGTGCCACCGGTACATGGTGAACATCCAATCCATACGCACAAAACGTTTTAGGAACACATTCATTGTGCGTACAGCTAGGGAGTGGAATTCCCTGCCGGAGTCTGTGTTTCCTGATAGCTACAACCTGGGAGTCTTAAAGTTAAGAGTGAATAGGTTACTTCTAGGCAAACGTGCTCCATCTTCGACCACATCATCGCTTACCATCAGGTGAGATAGTGGTCAAACGCGTGCCTACAAACAATAAAAAAATAGAAGTAAAGTGAGTTAAAGTATTGTTTCTACGTCTGTTCACCTCTTCAGCTGGACGCTGAAGAGTTTTTTTAACAGATACTTATCAACCAGTTGAGATCGCAGCAGGTGGAGATCTGTAGTTTCTGCCTATCCCTGTGAAAAAGGCGTGAGTCTTGTTGGATATGTGTGTCTAGCAGTGAACAAGGCCAAGAGTCAACGGTCGAGAAACCAATTTCGGTAGAAAGCCTCTTACAGGTAACGTGAAGAAAAATATGACTGGTTACTTGTGGTTATTTTTTATCATATTAGGTCACTTATAAAAAGGAAAATCTGTACCAAGAGAAGTAATAATGAAATATATCGTACAGTGGACCAGTCCGGAAACTGATCAATTTCTTCTTGTCGGTAAGGTACAAGAGCAGTTTGTGAACAGGTGGTGTCCCAACATTAAGTAATATTTTAGTCTTATAGACTACAATATTATAGTTGTGCACTTATTTATCTAAGTTTTAATTGGTAATATTAAGGTCATATAAAAGTTTGTCTTATAATGGATTTTTACTTTTTTTTTTAAGCCATTGAGAAGCTTTAAAGTATACTTTAAAGCTTGATAAATAGAAAGAGAAGTACGACGTAACATCTGACTTCAAAGGACATGACGCCTATACAGCTGCCATAGAAAACGGCGTTTTCGGTACCGGGACAGATATATTTGATTAAAATTGTTATAATACTCGTATCTCGCTTGTTTTTCTATCAATTTTGATTCTGATTTTACTGTTAGTACCCCATCTTTGTATCAACCAATCTGCCTAGCTTTTTCCCAACTATCTTGGGGTCAGTTTCCAGCCTAACCGGATGTAGCTGAATACCAGTTTTTTACATGGAGCGACTGCCTATGTGACCTCCACAACCCAGTTACTGGGTAATACAATACCCCTTGGTAAGACTGGATGTCAGAGTTTCAGTCTTCTGGCGACCCGCAACGACTGTCAAAGATCGACGATTGACAGCCAGGACCTACGGCTTAACGTGATTTTCGAGGCACGGAGGAGTCTCAGTATGTAAAGATCACCCATCCATGGACCAACCCCGGCAAGCGTAGCTTAACCTGATGGACTGACCCCTGCGGCTGTTATTACTTTAACTACGAGGTCCTCCATCTTTGTATATATATCGATAAACCAGTTAGATAAGATTTTTTTATATATATAATAACAACCAGCACCTTTGTGCTGTTCTATCTGTATTTGTTCGTTTTTCTCTGTAAGTGTTTTTGTGTGTGCTTAAATAAATAAATATTCTCAATTCGGTAAACATAGATTTCATTTTTAAACTGTATTCATTTTACTGGCACACATTTTTCTATAGAACATTATAATGAAATATACATGAATTAATCCCATATCATCTTCACCCACCCACTTCTTACATCGTGATCAAATATAAGCCTTTTTATCCTCAAATATAAAGAAGTACTTTTGGAGTATTTGTTGAGTGGCCGATTACGAACGTGAACGAGCCTTGACGTTGTAAGCTGTGCAAGTGTTTGTGATTTTTCTTATTTGCGATGTAAGAGCGAATTTTATTGTAAGTAGGAGAATAAAACTTGGATTTTTTTTTAATCGTAAAACTATAACATTATATAAGTACAAGGAGGATTTTTGTGATGAGGCAATAAATAATATGTTATAAAAGGACTACTGTTGCCAATAAACCTGACATAGTGGTGATAGATCGACTACTGCATCGCACAATGATAGTTATTGACGGCACGATTGGCGCAGTGGTTGAGCGTTCGGCTGCTGCGCTGCGTGTCGCGGGTTCGATTCCCGCACGGAACAAATATTTGTATGACCTACAGATAGTTGTTCCGGGTCTGGGTGTCTTGTGTATGTGAATTATACATGTTTGTGAACGCACCCACAACACAGGAGTAATTCCTAGTGTGGGGCAACGTTTCCATTAAAAAAAGAATAAAAAATAAATAAAAAAGAATATAGCCGTCCCTCATGACGAGAACCTCGTGAAAGCTGAGAAAGATAAGCAAACAAAGTATCTTGATCTAGCTCGCGAGGTTGTCGACATGTGGAAGGTAGACACAGCAGTCATTGTGCCGATAGTCGTGACGGCCAATAGCTTAATAGCCAAGAGCCTCTACCAAAATCTGAGGAGGCTCTCGATGGGATGATCCACAAAGCAGCACTCCTGGACACAGCGCGTATTGTTCGGAGATTCCTTGACCACCGGTAGCTTGGACCCTATTCCCCATACCAGTAGACTACTACTTTTCATATTTTTAAATGTTTTTTGTATTTTTATATGTGAATATTTAAAAATGTAAATTATATGTACATAAAAATAAAAAACTTTTTTACAAAAAAATAGAACCGACTTCCAAAAAAAGTGCAAAATAACTTTAATTTCGGAAGTCGGTGTTCCTGTTTTGTGTCTTCGTTTTTTGACACCGACTTCCGAAATTAAAGTTATTTTGCACTTTTTTTGGAAGTCGGTTCTATTTTTTTGTAAAAAAGTTTTTTATTTTTCCCTTTTTAGTTGTGGTTCCCCATTAAACTGTGTTAACAATATTCATAGACATACGATATTGCCTATTCACTCTTCAACTTACCCTCTTAAAAGACCATCCCATAACCCGCTGTGTACAACGCCAGTTAGGGCACATCCCTGGGGATACTGTCAAGGGGTTTCCCCTGAGCCTCGCTATGCACGGCAGCATGTGATCACTGTGGCGCCGTCTTTCCTGGAATCACTCAGTGGGGGGACAGAGTCTCCACTCTAAACGCAACCAGGACCCCGCAGTACCTACCTTAAATAGCACCTCACAGCCCCGTCTCGAAATTCCACCCTGTATACCCAGCTTTCTCCCTTCCGTTAAAGAATTATAATAAAAACTAAACCTTCTGCCCACATGCTACAGAACATACAAAAACTTAAATTTCACACAATATCATAAAGACTACTAAAGCTTCCCAGTCAACAAAACTTACAAGTATTGTACAAAACTTACTTGTGCAAGTGCATAGCATAAGTTGACGACGAACTTGCAGACGTAATACGCAAGTTAAGTTGTTCCAACAAGTTGCATTCGACTTGCTATTGGGGAGTTTACAAGTTTCTTAATAAGGCATTAATTGCTGACGGCTTTCTACTTGAGTGCAATAGTTTTGGAAAGTTCATTACAACTGCAATCGACCGAAAAATGCCTTTAATGGGTGCCTAGAACTACTTATTACATGCCACAGTGATATGTAATCTACGGTGGACGCCATCATGCGCGTGCGAGCCCTCACGACGGGGGATGCAGTGGCCCGGGGTAGGGTCGTCTTGGCGGTGTCTTTGGACATCGCCAATGCCTTCAACACCCTGCCCTGGAGTTGCATAGTGGAGGTCTCCTCCACTACTCTCCAGTATCACCGGGTGCCGCCCTACCTCCATCGCGTGGTAGAGGTGTATTTGACGAACAGGGCCGTCATCTACCGTCAACCGGCGAGAGATGTCGTGCGGTGTCCTGGCGCCTCTGTGAAACATCGGGTACGACAGGGTGCTGCGCGCTGTCCTCTATGGGATCTGGAGGCAAAGATCGTCGTGCACCTCTATGAGTGGCGCGAAGAGGTGAAACGCCGGGGCGAAACTCTGCTGCCGTGACATCTCGCGGCTCAGCGGACAGAGCTCCAGCAGGATCTCATGGCGACAGCGCTGGGCACGCCATTATTGCGGCGGTAGTGCCCCTCTTTGAGGAGTGGTTGGTGATTCGAAACAGAGTTACCTCGCCCCTGGGCACTCAGGGCAGGGAAGGGACAGGGGTGGGTTTTAGTCAGTAAGAGTCTGACACGCCCTCCTGCTCCACTCAGAGCGGGAGAAGTCACTGGATGTTTTCCCACCCCACAAACAAAAAAAAAACAGTGGTATGTAGGTGTTTCCAATATTCCAGATTGGGGCTGTCTCACCTATGTGCGACAAAAAAAAAACAAACATAAACATGCCATTAACTTACTTGTCAATAAGCCCAAGCTGGGAGTAGAACACAGAGCTGTGCTCCAGCTTCAACCACATCATCGCTTACCATCAGGTGAGACAGTGGTCAAACGCATATCCAAATTAAAAAAAAAAAAATCTTCTTCAGCGGTTGCGCTTGCGTGTACTGGACCAAAGGAGGAGTCAAAAGATCGGGATCGAAGGCGAAGAGGATCTAAATATCTCTCAGTATCCATTTATCTTCTTCCTATTTTATTTCACTCGACTTGATTTCTATCTCAATCTATATTTTAGAAACACTTCTTGCACAAACAATGGCTTAGCACGTGACGATGGGAAGAGGCCAGACGGAATGACCATAATGCCTTGGAAGTTGGGTAGGCCTTTGGTGTGGGATGCAACATGTGTCGACACCCTTGCGCCATCCCATCTTCTTAGCACGGCAGGCTGTGCTGGGGCGGCTGCTGCAGGTGCAGAAAACCTCAAACGGCGCAAATATAACAACCTTATAGGGAGTTACATGTTTGAGCCGTTTGGGGTTGAAACACTAGGGCCATGGGGTCCGAGTGCTCATCGAGTTTTCCGGCATATCAGCAAGCTGTTAGTCGACTCTTCACGTGACCAGAGGGCTGGGCTTTTCTTTGGCCAACGAATCAGCATTGCTATTCAACGTGGCAATGCTGCTAGCGTTCTGGGCACTTTTTCCATTGACAGCGATGTGGATGAATTTTTTGATGCCCAGTGAGTTGTTTTTTCATACGCATTTGTACATGTTAGGTATTATTGTTAGTTTGTATATATATCTTGCACAAACTTGTTGTTACGAACTTGTATGCAGTCAAATTCTTCAAATGAAATTCCATAACATCGCTTCAAACTCAATTGAGAGAAAACAAAAGAATCGTACTGTAGTATTGAGTGACAGAATCGCAGTAACCCGGTGCCGAGGGAAATCTGCATGCGAATGAATTGATGTATTGTTACCAAATTGAAGCTTCGTTACGTCTGTATACTATCGAATAGTTGCAGAGGATTTTAGTTGCCTTATTTTAAGTGTTCGGATTGTCACGTTTCTGTATGAATCATCATTATTCCAGCTGAAAGACGTCCACTACTGGATAAAATTCTGCCCCAAGTTGCACCACAATGACTGGTCCTGTGGGTCTCGCATCCATCGGATTCCCCAACCCTATCCAGGTCATCGATCGTGAGAGGCTTTCCAACGGTGCGTCGTCCGGTACGCAGTCGTCACTTCAGAACTTGTAGGTCCCATCGACCATCTGTTCTGCGAGCAATGTGCCCTGCCCTCTGGCACTAAAGTTTGGCGATTCTTCGGGCTACGTATGTATAAGTAGATAAATAATCGTATATCTGGGCTTGCTCAAGACAAGAGTAAGCCCAAGAGGTTTAGAGCAGCAGCTGGCTCATCACGAAATATTAAACGGCGGCGACCGACGCCAGTACTGGTGACATTCTGCCTCGCCTTTACCGACTATGATGGTTGGTTTCCAGTCTTCCCGGACGCAGCTGAATACCAGTTAGTCGGTATTTTACACCACGATGGGCCTCATTAGAAGGCTTAAAGTCACTCAAGGGGCAATGAAGAGGGTTATGCTCGGAGTTTGTTGCGTGATTTAATCAGAAATAAAGATATCTGCAGAAGAACCAAAGTTACCGACATAGCCCGAAGAATCGCCAAACTCAAGTGGCAGTGGGCAGGAGACAATACTCGCGGAGTAGATGGTCGATAGGGCCGAAAAGTTCAGGAGTGATGACCACGTACAAGAAGACGCAGCATTGGAAGGTCTCCAACAGGGTGGACCGGTGACCTGGTGGGGGTTCGGTAGCTGCACAGAACCGGCCGTTTTCGTGACACTTGGGAGAGGCCTATGTCCAGAAATGGACGTCTTTCGGCTGAAATGATGATGATTGCATGATTTGATTCCGCCAAGCCCGTTTCATCTAAGGACCACAAGACGTACGGCGAAGTGCCACCGGTTCATGGTGGACATCCCATCCATACGCACAAAGCGTTTTGAGAAAACATTCATTGCACGTACAGCTAGAGAGTGGAATTCTCTACCGGAGTCTGTGTTTCCTGTAAGATACAACCTGGGAGTCTTTAAGTCAAGAGTGAATAGGTTACTTCTAGGCAAGCGTGTTCCATCTTCGACCGCATCATCGCTTAACATCAGGTGAGATAGTGGTCAAACGCGAGCCTATCAAACATAAAAAAAAAAAAAGATGATGGTATTATATGTGTAGCAATATAATGCCTATCTGACCTCTAAAATCCTGCGCGGGTTTCTTATAAGGAAAATACTACGACTACAAGAGGAAGTACCTACCTATTTTTTTACAAAACAAAAAAGAAAATCTAGTAATTCACCGTTAACTTCACCTCAAGAACTCATTCACACCTTAATAATATGGTCAAAGGCACTAAAATTCTTAAGTAGTTTCAAAGACTTTCATTGCTAAGATTACGGGCACATAAAAAACCTTCTTTTTGTTTATTTAATCAGCCAATGGGCGGAGGTTTTGGGCACAAAATTAGAAAAGTTTCGTACTTCTTTTTACGGGAACAACCGTGTTTAGTGAGAAGTGTTTAAATATTAAGTTTGTTTAATAAACCAAGACCTCGGTCCGCTTCCGAAATGGGGAAAGATGGCGAATTTAGAATGTCATTACTGAATGTTATTTGAAGATTAATGTGGAACGAATTTTTGTCATTAACGCTATTTTTCTTTGGTTGTGTGCTTGGGTTTTTATGTCGTTGTTTTCATCAACTAATGTTCTGTCTATTTACATGTATCAGTATTTTTCTTGTGGTTCATGTTAGCGTACTATCATATAAACCGTTCTTGTTGCGTACCTTTCAAACCTATCTAGCAGCGGACATCTTCCAGCTGCTGTAAAGCATTATCGCAACAGTTATTTATATTTTCTTAATATTTATTAATTACTCTCGGTGTATGTTTCACTGTATCAATGTTATAAATTTTAATTATTCATACCGTGATATTTATTTGATCCAGAGGACACGGTGGAGCATACGCTGGAGGTCTGCCCCGCTTGGGCGGAGCACCGCCGTGTCCTCGTGGATGCGATAGGTGGCGGCGACCTCACATGCCCGGCCCTGGTTCAGGCCATGGTACGGAGCGAGAGGGAATGGGAAGCAGTGTCAGCCTTCTGCGAAGCAGTAATTCTCGCAAAGGCGGAGGCGGGACGCGTGAGGGAAGCTCAACGGAGTGCCCCTCACGGCCCAGGCCGCTACCACCGCAGCAGAGGTACTACGCGTAATGGGCGTAGGACGTCGCGAGACGATCTCCGGCCACTGTAGACCTGGGCCTGAGGACGGCGAGCAGTGGGTAGCTCGCCGTCCGATCAGCACCAGGCCCGTGAGTCGACGGCGCGTAGTGTTCCACGCGCGACTCAAAGAGATTAGTGTCAGCCACCACTGACGGGGCCCATCGTGGCCGGTGCCTGCATGCCTAGGAGTAGCGGATAAATTCTGAAAATGAGTTACCGCACCCCTGAGCACTCAGGCAGGGAAGGAACAGGGTGGGTTTTAGTCAGTAAAAGTCTGACACGCCCTCTTGCTCCACTTAGAGCGGGAGAAGTCATTGGATGATTTCCCACCCAAAAAAAAAAATATATTTATGTGATTACAATATACATAACTAAACTAATGAATAACTTAATAAGATAAACAGGCTAAAACAAAATAAATAAAATATGTACAAGCGGCATAAAAGAGGGAGGAGTAGATCTCATTGGGCATCAAAAAATTCGTCCACATCGCTGTCATTGGGCAATCCTGATGCCCAAAAATGCCAGCTCTCTGGTCACGTAAAGAGACGTGAATGAAATGAATGAAATAAAAAATGAAAACCATCCTAAATGCTTGCCGTATCTAGGTGGCCAACTAATTGAGAAGTTAGTCGATGATGGTGAGACAGCTGGTAAAGTTATGGTTAGGCTGCCTTTGTAAATATGAATAATTACATTTCATTTATTAATAAACATGACCAATAAATATATATACATGTTGTTCACATACACACCATCCTTATTTTGCAGGTTGACACTATTTAGGATGTGATGAGAGGCAGGTTCTGAAATACAGGCGTAGGCTTAATTCAGACTCCAGATCGGTCAATTACAATTGTTTTGCCAATCTATCTGTCAACTTAAAATAGCTTGCAAGTTTTTATTTTAGTTCTCGTACGTAGGTAATATTATGTGGAGATAAATAGAGTTTTTTTTATAAAAAGCGTTTCTTACTTTGAATACAATGCTCATATCATTTATTGTAAGATACGTTTAACAATTTTTTGTTGTAACCAATGAAAATCCCATTTCATGTCCAGGCAATCGCACTCTATTCCGGGTTGCGAGGAAGAGATTGTGGAATGCGAAAAGGCCGACCGCTGTGTGTTTAGATTCTTATTTCCCTTTTTGACGTGAATACGTCTTTAAATTTACTTCGATAGGGGGTATAATCTATATAGACAGGTTCTGCGATTAAGAAATCGGAGGTGGGGACCTCTCATTTATTTATCGCGGAGCAACGTTTACCGGGTCAGATAGGGTGGGTGAAAAATACTTTACGACCTATTCGCATACCTACCAATATACGAAAAAAAAACTTTAAAATCGGTCGAGCCGTTTCGGAGTAGTGCAACTACAAACACCGTGACACAAGATTTAACCTCTCAAACCCGAGACGCGTCACGTTTCAGCATCTGTCAGTCCCCGTTGACAGGCGGCCATCGTGTAACTACAGACATTGTCAGGTTCCGGGTATATGAACCTGGTCACAGTTCTAAAGACCTTGGCTAATAGTGATAATAGCGGTTTAAAACGCGTGAATCGGGTTTTTGGCAATTTTTTTGGCAAGGCATACTAGCGGAAAACTAGCGGCACACATGAGAGCCGCTCGGGGATTAATATATTAGTAGATAAATAATTCTTAAAATACAACAACGTCCAACAGGGATATATAGATTCATATCAAATATTAGACGGGTTTTTAATAGGTACTTAATGTTGAATCATTTCTCGCTGGTTTCAATACAATTCCCTTAACAAAACACATCCAAATCACATTTACCTTCCCAAAATGCTAATAACCCGTCCAATATTTCCCGCTCAATCAAGAGAAACTAACAATTTCTTTCATTCATAATAGACAGCCGACACACAACTTCTCATAATAATGTATTCAAAACTGGGGCCTTACTATGAAATACCAATTGTCATCTGCCTAGCCTTTTCTCAACTATCTTGGGGTCGGCTTACAGTCTAAACGGATGCAGCTGAATACCAGTATTTCACATGGAGCAACTGCCTATCTGACCTCCACAACCCAGTAACTGGGCAATACGATACCCCTTGGAATAGATACTGAATGTCAGACTTTCGGGCTTCTGACGACCCGTAACGACTGTCAAAGATCCACGATTGACAGCCGGGACCAACGGCTTAACGTGCTTTCCGAGGTACGGAGGAGTCTCGGTATGTAAAGATGGTCACCCATCCATGGACCAACCCCGGCAATCGTTGCTTAACCTGATGGATCGACCCGTGCGGCTGTTATTACTTTAGCCACGAGCTCCTCTCTGCTATGAAGTGCCAATCTATACTAATATTGTAAAGAAGTAAAGTTTGTGAGTTTGTCTGTAGAAAGTAATCTCTGGAACTACTGAACCGTTTTTAAGAATTCTTTCACCAGTTAAAAGTTACATCTATAGGCTATAAATTATATTTATTATGGGCTGTATTTTCGAAATCCACGCGGACGAAGTCACGATCGACGTGCTAGTGTCATCATAATTCCGTCCGACAAACGGATATTGCTATTCGTCCTGTATAGCTCCATCTCTCTTTCTTTCTTTACATATTCGTTCTCTTTATTGCTAGAGGTCGTCGTGTCGTATCGTGTCCTGGAAATCTTTGATGGATTCATTGACGACCTCCTTTCAGGCCGAGTGGCCACTACCCTGAGAAGAGCCGAAGACAGAGATGTCTTCGGCTCTTCTCAGGGCAATGATCACAGTGGGCCCATTATCTCCATTGTCTGGTCTGACCAGTGAGTAGGTAAACGCCCGTGCAGTCTCTTTCCTTCCACTTTCCCACTACAATCAGTTTTTCTTGGTTATCTGGTTGTCTCCGGGCCATATGACTAAAGTACTTCTTAAAGTGCATTTCGTTCCTCTACTTGGAGACTACATAGCCTTCAAAATCTGGCTAGTAGTAGTAGTTGAGTGATTGGCTGCTATGCTGCGTGTCGCGGGTTTGATTCCCTCACGGAATATTTGTATGACCTTCAGATGGTTGTTCCGAGTCTGGGTGTCTTGTGTATGTGAGTTTTCATGTTTGTGAACGCACCCACGATACACGAGTAATTCCTAGTGTAAGGCAAGTTTTTTTTTAATTAAAGAAATAAACTAAATAATATGACTAAAGTAACTTGAGATGCGTTAGTAGATCGTGGAGAATCTGGTTCTCTCTCTCTCACACCGCTATCATTATGGTTTTAAAATGTCATAGTAGGGGAACTATTCACGAACTTTACGAGACGTAGTAGGCTGATTCCCATACCATATGAATTGTCTTGTTCGATATGGTATTATAAACCGCACCTGCTGGTAGTGATAACTAAGCTAGTTTGTGCTTGTTATTTTAATAGTTTGTCTGTGTGTGTATTGTGTGGTTTTGTGTTTGTATATAAAGTTTTGCAAGTTTGCGGTAGACAGATGCCTGAAACTTTATTGCGTATAACACTTTCTATCATGGGAAGGAATTTGGCGGAAACGTCTAATCCATAGCTTCATATTATGTGTAATTCTGGTCAAGTACGAATCGGACCTGCGTGCAAAGGTTCCGAACAAATCGTATTTTTTAACTGACTTCAAAAAAGGAGGTCTGTATTCGACCCGTAGTATGTATGTATCTTGTTTGTTCGGGATTGTCCCAAAAATCATTGATTCTATTAGGAGGGGGTTTACGTCAAAAACAATTCAGTAAATTTGATTTTAAATTTCAACTTTTACCAAAAAAAAATGTGTACGGTACTTAACTTTTTTTTTGTTTATTATAATAAACAAATTGTTATTATAAGATACGTACCAAGGAGGTGGATGATGAGTTGTGAGTCTGTCTATAGAAACCATTCCCCTATTTCGAAGCTTTGCCAAGCGACTCCGTGGCGCAACGGTAGCGCGTCTGACTCCAGATCAGAAGGTTGCGTGTTCAAATCACGTCGGGGTCAAAAGGCTCTTTTTGTCAAATGTTATTTTTTTTTCAATTCTGAACCGAATAAAATTGTCAAAATAATAACAGAGAATCGAGTCGGAAGTAAAGATAGTAAATAAATATGAAACGTTTCCTTCAAGTCTGTTAGCAATCTTCTCGAAAAGTGACATTACAAATAAAAGGATTATTACTACAATTTTCGGTGTAATAATATTTAAGTATCACTCTTAAGTGTTAGTCAAGCTCATATAAACTTCCATACGAAAACGGTGATATTACCGAATATCCTTAAACAGGAGGGTTTTTTTTGGAGTGCTAGGTAAATATCTTGAGAAGTGTCTTATTTAGTTACTGTTCCAATATACTAGCGTGGAGGGGAAAACAAACAACTCTTGGACATAATAACAAGGGCTAATCATTGCAATCTTGATAGTTTTATTTATGAGAATATATCTAACTATATACTAAATTTCTTTTTTATGTACCAGCCATGTTATCTCTCCAACACTCTTGGTTGACTGGTCTCTTACCAATGCCTTTTTTTTAAAGGAAGAAAACTAGTTTATTTGGTAAAAATAGATACACACAATGTAGACATAAATAAAACTAAATCAACTTAATTTTAAAACAGTTATATTGTGTGTCCCCCGGCTGCGCCACATAGGTCCAGTTCAGAAAAATTCCGGCAAGTAGTACGAGTAGTTGCCTGACGCTGGTTTTCAACTGAACCTTACGTTTGGTATTAAGTCTGCCTTAATATATCTTTGTGTTTCATAAAGTTTTAATATATAAATAGAATAGAATAGAATAAACATTTGTTCGACACAGACACAACACAACAGCTACAAACAAATGGTAAAGAAAATGAGAGTAGGTACAAAAAGATACAATAAAATTGTGCTGAGCGTGCCCATACCGAAAGAGTTACCATCCCAGCATTTGCTGGGCGAGTGAATAAAAGAGTTCATTTAAAAGTTTTTTTCTTCATAATATATTCTTAAGGACCAGAAGCGGTTATTATATAAATGAAAATAAATGACTCATCAACCAAGAAAGTTTTATTGCTTAAAAACGTTTTACAATAACAAGTACGTTCCTACTTCTACAACATTATAAACACGACCTTTGAATAACATTATAACGACTCTAAAATACGTCAGTCGCGTCCGGAGCCAAACGAAGAAGAGCCCGTTGACAGCGCGCCATGCATTTTTATACACTTCCACTCGTTGCGGGTAGGTTGGAAGGGGAATATCTAACACGGCCGTTCCTGATAGCGTGACGTCCTCGACCGCAACTTCATTCCCATCAGATCCATCTGTCACAACCTGGCCATCATCATTATTTTGACCGTCATCATTATCTGAAAATACATAAGAGTAGATGAGTAATTAAATAACATGACCACTATGGTTTGAAGCTTATTCAGCCTGAAGTAGTTTCATAAGTAAGGATTCACGAATTTGTCCAGTGTTCCAGGCGCAAGCGTGCACTCAAGCGCCAGCAACAAGGACCATCAATAGTGATTTTTAAAGTTGAAACAGCTTCAAACCCAAGACATTCAGTGCATAGCTAATGATAGAATCCGGATTTCCATCACTCGCAATACATTGTTATCGACATAGGCCCAAACGTTCGCTTGTCGTTTTCACGAATAGATAGTAGAGGCCCAAAGGTTATGCTTACAATGAATTTGTGACACATTGCGTCATTGAGACAGAGGCCCAAAAGTTCTGCATGTCTCCACCATGACCGCAAAACAGAGCAGAGGCCCAAACGTTAGCATGCTCATCAATGTAACCACGACAGAGGCCCCACGAAGGCTCGTCGTCACTTACCAACCACGTCATAAAGACAGAGGCATAGAGTCCGCATGTCTCTCATATGCCCGCGGTACTGAGCAATGCGTCATGAAGACACAGGCATCAAGTCGTGCGCACCACGCAGCGCACGCCATGAAGCGCACACTCAGCGCATCATGCAGCGCAGCACAGCACACCATATAGTGCATTCCATGCGCACCATGAAGTGCCCAGCGCACAGCATAGCGCTTCACGCAGCGCACACCATAGCGCTTCACGCAGGGCGCCACCGCGCACCACGACGCGGGCCACTGCGCATGACACAGCGGATGCAGGCAAGCACCAGCACCTCACACGCAGCGACTGCACACCTAGTCTTCACTATCCTGAAACAGGTCCAATCCGAGGTACGGAAAAGTCTCGGTATGTAATAATTCAGTCACCCATCTACGGACCAACCCCTTCAAGGGTTGCTCAACCTTGAAAGTTGACCAATGCGGCTGAAGCAGCCTTGATATGCTTGCTGTCTTACGAGGCATAGCCTGCAATGTAACAGCGACAATAGCTTGCAAGCTCCAGAAACTACAGGACCGGTAACGTTAGTAGGTTCCGGTGATCGAACGAGAGTATTCACTTTCCCTGGGCTCGGCCGTACCTGACCATGTACAATCAATCGCCCCTGGTAACTACAGACTTACCCACCCGAAAAAGCAATGTCGAACCCGCCAGAGTAAAAACTTCAACAGGTAGGTAGTTTTCAATTTCTCAGATAGTCATTTAACTAAATCGAGACGTAGCAATAATTTAAGGCGTATTTCGCATGAACCTGCTTTTTATTTAAGCATATCCTCCCTCACACACTTTATACATAAAATGAATTTTATGAGGAAAAAGATCTAAACTCTTGCTTGAAATTACTCCAAGAACTATCATTTATCACCCAGTCATTTAACCACGACTTTGCATCGCCACGCAAGCAAGTATCTATACGCCCAAGGTATTTTCGATCATCCCGGTTATCCATGTGTTGGACACACTCCACTTTGGCATATATTTAAATCATGAACTCTTCGATCAAAGGCGGTGTATAGAAATTATATAGCTTCGACTAAAGAGTGTTGCCCCTTTAAAACTTAAACATTGTTTGCAATCAGGGGTTTGTTCAACCGTATTGTATGAAAATAACTGGCTTTCGTTATTTGAATGCAACAGACGTTCACCAATTGATAATCGGTAACTACGTTCAATAACTTGTTATCTCGTATGAATTCGATCAAAAGCACAGTCACACGAGTCACAGCGTTTTTCAATCTTTTTGAACACGCGACCAATAATTATTAATTTAAAAAAAATTGTGGCTACCCCCTAGGGCCGTAACAATGCGGTGAGCGGACGAGCGTAATGTACTCTTGTGATCTCTTTTTAAACCTAAACGTCTAAGTCGAATATGTTTCACATCACACTATTTGCGTGACAAAAATAGAACCAAGATTTTGAAAATATTGAAGAATTAACAGGCGTAGCCTTCTTCTAGTACAAGCAAGACTAGTAATCCTCGCTTTTCACTTTTACTTGGCTTGCGACCGTGACCCCCCGAGCAAATCTTTGGGACCCCCTGGGGTCGCGACCTACAGTTTGAATAACACTGATCTGCAAGAACGAGGACTGCACGAGGTCTACGCGATACACTCGATGATTAGAAAATCTGTCGCTATGGTCTATCAATCTATTTTGAGGGTAGTGCGTGATAAAAAGTGGCGTGTAGTTAAAACTATCGCGGCGCGATTCGTAAGAACTAAGACTAGCAAATTGTCTCTCCAACGAGTTCTTACGTCCTCTGAACCGAAACACGCTCTCGACACTTTATAAGGAAACAAAACTTACTTACGGTTGACAAGTCTGCACTTTACGATTAAAAGTACAACACTTCACTTTAACGTTCTCTTTGACAGGATAAAATAACCAAGCACTTAGGTATTTAGATGGCAAAAACGGCTTAGAACGCGTGGTTATCCCACTTCTGATCTTAAGGACCAGAAGCGGTTATTATTTAAATGAAAATAAATGACTCGTCAACCAAGAAAGTTTTATTGCTTAAAAACGTTTTACAATAACAAGTACGTTCCTACTTCTACAACATTATAAACACGACCTTTGAATAACATTATAACGACTCTAAAATACGTCAGTCGCGTCCGGAGCCAAACGAAGAAGAGCCCGTTGACAGCGCGCCATGCATTTTTATACACTTCCACTCGTTGCGGGTAGGTTGGAAGGGGAATATCTAACAATATATTTTAATATATTTACGCGGATAGATGAGAGTGCTTAAATTAAAAGTATTCGAAGGTTTAAGAAGCTTTATATTGTTTGTACTAAATCACAAAACTTACCATCCTTGTTCCAACTCATTGTTTTATGAGTACAAATTTTGTAGTTTCGTTTTTTTGTCATTTTTATGTTGACTGTACTTTAAAAGCAAGAACTACTCAGCTTTGATACTTCAAAGAGTAGTTTTCCACACAAGGATTCATCATAAATTGTAATGAAGACTTTCAAAGAAAACTGTCAAATGCTTTTATCCATTTTGTACACAAAACTGAAAAGAAGAATTGTTCTTGCGTAGCATTCACATTTTTCCAAGCAAAATTTTAACTTTCCATATCAAGATTGTAGACTTAAATTCAAATCATGCATTTACTAATGGGCCTCATCAGAAGGCTTCAAGTCACCCAAAGGGCAATGGAGAGGGCAATGCTCGGAGTTTCCTTGCGTGATAGAATCAGGAATGAAGATATCCGCAAGAGAACTAGTTGCCGACATAGCCCGAAGAACTGAAGTGGCAGTGGGCAGGGCACAGTGCTCGTAGAACAGATGGTCGATGGGGCCGAAAAGTTCTGAAGTGTCGACCGCGTACTGAAAGACGCAGTGTTGGAAGGCCTCCCACAAGGTGGTCCAATGACTTGGTGAGGGTTGCGGGTAGCTGATGGATGCGAGACGCACAGGACTGGCCTATGTCCAGCAGTGGACGTCTTTCGGCTGATATGATGAAGATGATGATGATTTACTAATGCGGTTTTCTGTAGACGCCATTGAGTTATTAGTATTAAGAAATTAACTAGACTACTTGAGGATAGCGAGCTCATGGTGGTCTGCAATCGCCATCTTGTTGCAAGTAAGTAAGTATGGTGATAAATGCTCGTTCTATCTTCTAATATATTATTATAAAAATCTCGTGTCACGGTTTTTTTTTTTTTGTTGCACTCCTCCGAACCGACTTGATCGATTTTAATGTTTTTTTTTTTTGTATATTTGGTAGACATGAGAGTAGGTCGTAAAGTATTTTTCACCTTCCTACCCCAACCTCCCATTTTATCACAGAACAACATTTGCTGGGTCAACTAGTATCTGAATAATATGAGGCCTTTTTTTGCTATAGGGAGAATTTTTCAACAGACGTCTGAACTTTTGGAGATAAGACAAGAAAGACAGCACATTTTTACCTTACTAAATCCAAACCGGTGATCACCATCAGTAGATGGAACGGGACCCGTGATCTCTTAAAAGTCCACCCCGGAGCCCTCTCTGTACAACGCCTGTTAGGACACATCCCTGGTGAGACTGTAAGCCAGAGCCTCGGCGTCCATGGCATCACGTGAACACTGTGTTACCGTCCTTCCTGGGATTACTGAATGAGGCCTTAGTTTATCCCGCTGTGTGAGACATAGAGAATGAATCATCATCATCATGATCATTTTCAGTAGAAAAATGTTTTTTGCTGGTCTTAAGACTACCCCAAGTCATCACATCCCGGGCCTGCGGATGGCGAGTAATGGGTAGCTCGCCGTCCGATCATCACCAGGCCCGAGAGTCGACGGCGCGTAATGTTCCACGCGTGCCTTAAAGAGTTGTCAGCAATAATGACGGGGCCCGTCATGGCCGATGCCTGCCCAGGGGTTGTGGATAAATTCGAAACAGAGTTACCGTGCTCCTGGGCACTCAGGGCAGGGAAGGAACAGGGGTGGCTTTTAGTCAGTAAGAGTCTGACACGCCCTCCCACTCCACCCTAGAGCGGGCGATGTCATTGGATGATTTCACACCCCACAAAAAAAAATAAGGATCGTCACATGAACCAGTTCTACGTGGTCCAGGATGATAATATTAGATACTGACTCAGATTTTCTATTTCCAAAATCCCTTCTAAAGAGACGACAATACTCTGAACCACACAATACGAAGTATAAATAAACAATGAAGCACATCACAGTCTCCGACTGACACAAACGCCGGCATAATATCCTAAGTACGCATAACCAATCTTAGACCGTAGTGAGGAACATGCGGGCCGCAATCCGAATACAAATAGGATGGACAGGGGACAAGGAGGTGCTTGTGGTGGATGAGGCAAGGAAAAAAGAAATAAATAAATAAGGAGATATATGTAGGTATGTCATGAAATCCCGACAGCAAAGAAACGACTAAATAGTTCGAAACAGTTTACTCTTCAAGCAGTCTGATGCAGTTGGAGATTTTTATTTTAGTTAAATCATAGATGCTACCAACTGGATGTTTTGATAAAAATATTTTTATTTTCTTACTTTTTAATGAATAAAATTGGCCTATAATTAAATACCCCATACAACAATGTCACGAATAAAACTTTTTTACAAAAAAAAAATAATCGACTTTCAAAAAAAAAAACATATTGTTTTTTTTTTGAAAAAATCTTTTTTATTTTTCACTTTTTAGTTGTTATACCCCAAAACTAAAAACCCCTATAAAATGGAACGTGGAATTTAAACATACTCGTAATTTTGGAGAAAACCAAAACGTCATCCATGTATACGTATTTTTCGTTTTTGTTCAGTTTTTCGAAAAGCGCTGCAACAATTTCGATACAATTTATATGGGACCACCTCAAGAGTATATAATAAAAAAAAGAATTTTGAAAATCGGTCCACAACTCACAGATAAATCGGTGGACATAAATAAAAAAAAAATACACACAGAACCTCCTCCTTTTTCGAAATCCGTTAATAGATGACTTCCTTTTCTTATCAAAGGTTGCCAACTTGTTTATTTTTTTCAAAATTAATATAAGTACCCTATGTCAACTCGGAACATAAGACAAATCTAATGAAAATACATTTGTTAAAATTTACTCAGATGTTTAGGCTATAGGGCGTGACAAAGGTATAAATATATATACTCTCGAAAAATATTAACCTCATTCCACAGTCGGGTAGAAAGAACATAAAATAATAAAAGAGGAATTTATAGTGAAGGAAGTGTTAATGTTGATAAGAGATTGGCCCTTTTTATGGACCTTAAAATGAAGGATGTACTTAAAAATATGTAGAATAGGATATTAATGGCTACAGGTACCTATACAGTTGCATAGACAATGACATACGTGAAACTAGATGAAAATAAAACAATTAACACGAGGACGTAAAAAATTGTGAGCGCACTCAAATCTCGTCCCATATTCCAAACTCTAGTATATCCAATTATCTCAGTGATATTCTTAAAATAATATTCTCAATACTCTTTCAAAATAAGTGTCAGGTATAGCCTCGTAAAAGATGACAAGCATAAAACACGATACCATCAAAAGTATTAGTAATATAGTCCATAAATAAATAATAAACCCATCGTCCACTAGAAAGAAAAAGCCTTGTCTTAGCCTTGACGACTCATCCAGAAATAGTCCATCCGCGTCATCGATACATGACTTATAGCCGCCTCCACGGTCCACTCAAATATTCATGACTTCCATTCTAACGGCGAGGAGGGAACATCTTTTTTATTTCACTATATTTTTTTTTACATATTCTCTCGAGGAAAGTGTAATTCGATACTAGGATAATCTTACTGATTTGTGTAGTCTTCAGATTTTCTATCGTCCACTAGAAAGAAAAACCCTTGTCCAAGTCTTGACGACTCATCCAGAAATAGTCCATCTGCGTCATCGATACATGACTTATGGCCGCCTCCGCGGTCCACTCAAATATTCATGACCTCCATTCTATCGGCGAATGAACATCTTTTTTATTTCACTATATGTTTTTTTACATATTCCCTCGAGGAAAGTGTAATTCTATAATAGGATAATCTTACTGTTTTGTGGAGTCTTCAGATTTTGTTTTGGGGATGATACGAAATGACCTTTAGACTAAGAGTTTAGGGGACTTTTACGTGTGTTATCTTTTTGAATAAGTACTCGTAACTTTATTTATAGGGTAGGAAATCATCAAATAACTTCTCCCGCTCTGGATGGAGCGAGAGGGCGTGTTAGACTCTTACTGACTAAAACCCAACGGTGTTCCTTGAGTTGCCTCTTCCAAGACCTTCTTGATGACTCTTTCAATCACTCCTCCTGGTAGGTGAATAAGTAACTTAACTGGCAGATACCCTTTTCAACCGACGAAGAAAAAAGGAGGAGGTTCTTAACTCGTTCAAACCGGCGTGTACCACCGGTGCACGCCGGTTTGAACGAGTTAACCGATGAAAAAAAAAGGAGGAGGTTCTCAATTCGACCGTATGTATATATATATATTTTTTTTGTGTCTGTTCAGCCCTCACTCCGTCATTTATGAACCGATCTTGATGATTATTTTCGAACAACAATCTGATTATTAAAAATCTAAATTTTATATGCACGTAGAAATAAAGAAGGCTAGATGTAGGTAATCAATCATTTTATCATAATTGGCGCCGACTCAAAATTAATTTATATAAAATTTGATATTTTATGTAGGTAAATAAGCTCAATACTCAAGACTTAAAAGGTTTATTTAATTTTTACTTTTTAGTTCTTTTTCGTCGGTTGAATTTTTAGTTAAAATTTTTTTTTTGATGTAAGCCGTAATAGATATCATTTAATTTGTTCAGGTTTTGAGAAACGTTGGGTCTTCTTCACAATCCAATATAATTTATGCTAGATGTGGGCACTGTCTTGGGTACTCGAACAAAAGATAACTTGGATTAAATCAAAATAACTTTACCAAAGTAACGGTCAGGAAGCAAACACGTGCGTTGGTACTGAGCGTTCCGCTTCCATTTCTGATTACGTCATTACTAGTTTTCGAAACAAATTGTTAGATGGCGCTGTTGTATCATAGCACCCTCAATCCACGACATATACTATATTATTGTACACTTGGTATGTTTAAAACATAATAGTTAAAAAAAACTAAAAAACACGCTTTTGAGTGACGTAATTTTTTTTCGTGTTTCTCTTAAGAAACCCTTTCATTTGATACCAATATGAAGGGATTGCATAAAAAGTAACTAGACCGCCATCTTTGGGAGTCCGCCATATTGAATTAAAAATGACGTCACTTAGCTTCTGAGTTTTTTTATTTACATAATTTACTTACAGGTAAAGGTAATTAAAGCTCGTTAGTAAACACATTATGTATCCTATGTCATAAAGTTTAACAATTGCAGATAGGCCAATAAATAAATAAAGTAACAACCTGTGGGCCAGTTTGAGCCTAGCAAAAGTCCAAGAAAACTGTACAAAAACCAGCCAAGTGTCCAAGTCCGCCTCGAGACTCGCGCATCAAGGATTCCGTACCATCGTAGAAGATTATACGCGTTTACTTGTTGCCATTAGTAAGATCGAGCAAAAAAATCCAAAAGAATAAACATGTTTCTAGTAGTAGCCTTTAATTTTTTATTTATTTTTATTATTATTATTCTTTATTGTACACATAAAACATATACAGAAAAAACACAATGGGACAGTTAATTTACAAAGGTGAGCTTAAACCCAGCGTTTGGGTTTTCTTACAGCAAACCACAAGGTGAAAAATACATAATTGCTTAAGATTATCATAAGTGCACAACAAAACTCAAAATCTAATATTGTTGCTTTAATAGAGTCATCATCATTCATTCTCCTGCCCTTATCCCAATTTATTTGGGGTCGGCGCAACATGTCTTTTTCTTCCATACTCCTCTATTAGTCGTCATCTCTGTAGTCACCCCTTTTTTACCCATATCCTCTTTCACACAGTCCAACCATCGTTTCTTTGGCCTTCCCCTACTCTTATAGCCATCCACATCCATACGCAAGACTTTCCTCACGACATTTTCATCATTCCTCCGCATCACATGCCCATACCACGACAATCGATTTCCACACAATTTTTCAGTCAGCGGTGCCACTTTCAGACTTCCTCTTATATACTCATTCCTAATTCTATCCATGCGCGTAACACCACACATCGCTCTTAGCATTCTCATCTCAGTTACATGCAATTGCTTTTCATTCATCCCTTTTGTGGCCCAACATTCTGAACCATACAAGACAGCAGGTCTGACCATTGTTTTATAAATCTTCCCCTTAAGTTTTAGGGGAATGCGGGAGTCACAGATAGTCCCGGTGACATGCCGCCATTTCATCCATCCAGTGTTAATTCTGTGCTTAACAGTCCGATCTATTTCGCCATAGCTTTGCACGAGTGAACCGAGATACCGAAAATCGAAGCAGACTGGGAGAAGCGCGCCATCTAGCACTACAGCTTCAGAACTGGAGAAACCGCCGAAATCGCAGAACATGTATTCAGTTTTGGTTCTGCTGATTTCCAAGCCATCTTTCTCCAGCTTCTGTTGCCACTTCTCCAATCTGCTCTGGATCTCAGGTCCATCTTCACCGACCAGAACGATGTCGTCGGCAAACAGCATGCACCAGGGTGCCTCTTCCTGTATTTCCGACGTAAGAGCGTCCATAATCAACAGGAAAAGGTAAGTACTTAAAGCCGACCCTTGATGCAAGCCTACATCCACACTGAACTCATCGGTGTTGCCAGCAGCCGACCGGACGTAGGTACTAGATTGTCTGTACATAGCACGAATCAACTCAACATACTTCCCAGGCAAACCTTTCTCTTTCAAGGCCCACCACAACACATCCCGAGGTACCCTATCATACGCTTTCTCAAGATCAATGAGCACCATGTGCAAGTTCTTGTGCACACGTCTGTATTTCTCGCACAATTGACGGAGATCGATGGTGGCGTCCATTGTCCCTCGACCTGGCATAAACCCAAACTGGTTCGGGGTAATCTCACTCTCCTCTCGCAATCTTTTCTCTATCACTTTCTCCCATACTTTCATAGTATGTGACATGAGCTTTATCCCTCGATAGTTGTTGCAGTCCTGTACATCCCCTTTATTCTTGAAGATGGGCACTAGCGAACTATTGCACCATTCTTGTGGGATCACTTCTTCATACAACAACTTATTGAAGAATAAAGTCAGCCACATACATCCATCCTCTTTTAAACACTTCCATACTTCTACTGGTATGTCATCAGGGCCCATGGCCTTTCCATTTTTCATACATTGAACTGCCTTTCTTACTTCATCCATGCTAATTTCTCTCATCAAATCCATATTTACTTGTACCTCTTTGAGCACACCATTCCATTCATTCTCTTCGTTCATCAACTTTTCAAAATAAACCTTCCATCGCTCTTTTATTTCGTCATCTTTCGACAAGACTTTACCGAGTTCATCTTTCATACATTTTATGTGCATTATATCCCTCGTTCTCCTTTCTCTTAATTTTGTAATCCGGTAGAGCTACTTCTGGCCTCTAGGGCTGTCCAGTAAATCATATAACTTTTCCTGCGCCTTAGCCCTGGAAACTGCAACCGCCTTTTTTGCCTTCCTCTTCCATTCTTTATAAATTTTCTTTTTCTCTTCTTTCAAATTATCATTTCCGGTTTCTATATTCTGCCATACTTTAAACGAAATTTTCTTTTCTTTTAGCATCTTTTGCACATCTTCATTCCACCACCATGTATCCTTTTCTATCATGCCTTTACCTGGCGATTCTCCAAACACATCTTTTGCTACTCGCCTTATACAATCCGCTATCTCTTTCCAACATTCATCCACAGATTTTCCTTCCATATCCTTCATGTCTATCATTTTATCTACCACTTTTTTTTATGTTTAATAGGCTCGCGTTTGACCACTATCTCACCTGATGTTAAGCGATGATGCGGTCGAAGATGGAGCACGCTTGCCGAGAAGTAACCTATTCACTCTTGACTTAAAGACTCCCAGGTTGTATCTTACAGGAAACACAGACTCCGGTAGAGAATTCCACTCTCTAGCTGTACGTGCAATGAATGTTTTCTCAAAACGCTTTGTGCGTATGGATGGGATGTCCACCATGAACCGGTGGCACTTCGCCGTACGTCTTGTGGTCCTTAGATGAAACGGGCTTGGCGGAATCAAATCATGCAATTCCGTCGCACACTCCCCAAAATGTAATCGATAGAAAACCGACAGGCTAGCAACTCGTCGTCTATGTTCAAGACTTTGGAGTTTTGACTCAACGAGTCTATCATTGCCGATGATCCTCTTGGCTCGTTTCTCAATTGACTCAAGGGCGTCAAGCTGGTATCTTGCAGATCCGTCCCAAAGATGAGAGCAGTACTCCATACACGATCGGATTTGCGCTTGATAGAGTTGGAGCAGCTGTTCCGGCGTGAAGTATCGTCTCACCTTTGCGAGGACCCCCAACTTTTTGGCAGCCACCTGAGCCTTAGCGTCTATGAAGGGACCAAAATTGAGGGTAGATGTTAAAGTAACACCAAGAAGATCAAGTCGGTCGGTTATCGGCACGGTTACACCTCGGAAAGATGGAGCCGGGTGAAATTGGCTCCTTTTAGCAGAAAAAAGACACGCCTGGGTCTTAGCAGCATTGAACTTAACCAGATTGGCATTGCCCCATTCTGAGACAGTCTGCAAGGACAAGTTCAATCGCCCAACCATAGCCTCTCGGAGAGACCGGACCTGAGACCGACTAACTCGTGCGTCTGGCACGTATCTCTCGGCAACAGTGCTGTCGTCTGCATACCCAAAGGTACCGGGTTTTAGCAGATCGTTAATATGCAGCAAAAACAATGTTGCCGAGAGCACCGACCCCTGAGGAACACCGGCATTGATAGCCAGCAGTCCGGACGAGCAGCCATCTATGACTACTCGGATAGACCGATCCCTCAGGAAATATGCTATCTAATCACACAATCCAGCGGGCAGACCAAAGGAAGGAAGCTTGCCAATTAAGCTGTCGTGCCAGACCCGGTCGAAGGCCTTCGAGATATCAAGGGAGACTGCAAGGGCTTCCCCTTGTTTGTCGATGGCCTCACTCCAGATGTGAATGGCATACGCTAGAAGATCTCCTGTTGACCGATTTCGGCGGAAGCAGTATTGTCGGTCACTTAGGATATCGTTAGCTTCTAGGTATGCTAGGAGCTTACCATTCAGTATACGTTCCATACTCTTACAGAGAACGGAAGTTACCGAGATGGGCCTATAATTTGCTGGGTCAGCTCGACTACCCTTCTTGGGTACGGGTTGCACGTTAGCTTGCTTCCAAGCCATCGGCACGTTTCCAGTCTCAAACGAAAGGCGATATAGGCGTGTCAAGATCGGAGACAACTCAGGCGCACAAGTCCTCAGTACAATTGCCGGTATCCCGTCGGGACCACTAGCCTTGTTCACGTCCAGGTTACGCAGTACCCTCCGGACATCCTTCTGATGAATGCGAATGTCTGACATAATCGACTCGCATCCACCAAGAGTACCAGGGGGCCTCGCGCCACCAGGATCTAGACGCGAAGATTCCGCAAACAGAGAGGCAAACAAGCTTGAGTGAAGAGGTGTTTGTGGGGGGTGATTTTTATGGGCATGTAGGAAGTCTGAAGTACGGTTATGAGAGAGTGCATGGTGGTTGGGGGTACGGAGACCGTAATACCGATGGCGAGACATTGCTGCAAGCTGCTTCCTTGACTCTTAAACATACTTGCACACTCCTCATTTTCTATCATCTGATTTTGGGTGGGCGCCGTTCTTTGTTCCTACTGGACGAGACACTGACTGTTACGTCTATCATTATGCGCCTGTGTTGAGAGACTAAGCCTTCGCCTGGCAACACTTTACAGTTTTTGACTGTTTTGAGACTATTTCCTTTCACCAAGAAAAAGTCAATTTGGGTTGCGTGCTGGCCACTTTTGTAAGTGATCAGGTGTTCGTCTTTCTTTTTGAAGCAGGTGTTAGTTATTGCCAGGTCAAAAGCCGAAGCAGCTTGCAGCAATGTCTCGCCATCGGTATTACGGTCTCCGTACCCCCAACCACCATGCACTCTCTCATAACCGTACTTCAGATTTCCTACATGCCCATTAAAATCACCCCCCACAAACACCTCTTCACTCTCCTGTACATTCATCATCACACAATCGAAGTCCTTCCAAAACTTCTCTTTTACACTATCCTCACATCCAGATTGGGGTGCATACGCACTAATAACATTTACTATCATACTCTCCACAACCACTTTAATAGCTATCACTCTATCACTTACTCTTTTAACATCCACCACACATTCTTTTAACTCACTATCCAAAACTATGCCCACACCATTCCGTTTGCCATCACTTCCACAGTAATAAAACTTATATCCTTCTCCTAATTCTCTTGCTTTTGCACCCTTCCATTTCGTTTCTTGCAAACACGCTATATTTATCCGTCGCCTTTTTAAAACATCTGCTAACTCTCTTCCTTTTCCAGTCATAGTACCTATATTCCAGATATAGGTATAATAGACTATAACTACAATACATATTATACTAAACTAATAAATAAAATATGTACAAGAGGCATAAAAATCCGGTAGGAGTAAAGCTCATTATCAAAAAATTCGTCCACATCGCTGTCAATGGGAAAAGTGCCCAGAACGCTGGCAGCATTGCCACGTTAAATGGCAATGCTGATTCGTTGGCCGAAAAAAAGGCTAGCCCTCTGGTCACGTGAAGAGTCGACTATGTTTGCCGATGTCACGGAAAATTCGATGAGCACTCGGACCCCATGGCCCTAGTGTTTCAACCCCAAACGGCTATATATTGTTGCTTAAATAAACTAAACAAATATGTGATACACAAACATAATATATACATGTAATAAAATATAATATATATATATACATATATATTTATTTATATTTTTATTATTTGTAATTACAGCGGCAACAGAAAAACATTCTGAAAAAATTTCAACTATGTAGCTATTACGAATCGTGAGATACAGTCCGCTAACAGACGGATGGACAGCGGAGGCATAGTAAGAGGGTCTCGTTGGTTACCCTTCGGGTACGGAACCCTAAAAAGTATTCGCTTTCAATCTAATCTGTTACATCTACCACCAATATCAGGCTATTCCATTGAAGTAAGTACCCCTGATTTATCCCCAGAGACAGGACGAATTTTCCAAAGTGCTCTATGATTGGGCAAAAAATATATGGAAATAGTCCCGTGAGTAATGTCTTGAATGGCAGCTTTAGACTATGATTATCTTTTATCGTTCACGGTTAGTAATTAGTTGAGGCATGGCAAGGGGTGGAGCTTATCCATTATGTAGAAGGGAACTGATTATGTGGACTGGATTAAGTTGTTCATGGCGCCGAACATAATTATGTTCGTTTTAAGAATTAGGGACAGTCAGAATTACAGGAATATTATTTTATTTGTTACTTGATAGTTAAAATGGCAATGGCCTAGACACTTTTTTTTTGAAGGGCCACCCCCTTCAAAAAAAAAGTCATCCTATGACTTTTCCCGCTCTGGGTGGAGCGGGAGGGCGTGTCAGACTTTTACTGACTAAAACCCACCCCTGTTCCTCACTTGCCTGAGTGCCCAGGGTCGCGGTAACTCTGTTTCGAATTTATCCGCGACCCCTTGGCATGCATGCATCGGCCATGACGGGCCTCATCCTGATATGCCGACCACTCTTTAAGGCGCGCGTGGAACACTACGCGCCGTTGACTCTCGGGCGTGCTGCTGATCGAACGGTGAGCTACTCATTACTCGCCGTCCGCAGGAAAATGCCTCCCTCAAGTGTCGCCACAGTGATCCCTGTCCTGTGCGTCTCGCATCCATCGGCTACCCGCGACTCTCACCAGTTCATCGGTCCACCTTTTTGGTGGCCTTCCAAAGCTGTGTCTTCCGGTACGTGGTCGTCACTCTAGAACTTTTCGGCTCCATCGACCGTCTGTTCTGGAAGCAATGTGCCCTGCCCACTGCCACTTCAGTTTGGCGCTTCTTCGGGCTATGTCGGTAACCTTGGTTCTCTTGCGGATTTCATCATTCCTTGATGATGGAAGGATGTCTTTTAGCCTTCTGATGAGGCCCATTGTGTGTGACCACGTTTCTGTTCCATATGTCATCACTGGCAACACGCACTGGTCAGCCGCTTCACTTTGTGTTATTTATTTCATCACCACTGCTTTCAAAACGGTGAAGGAAAACATCGTGAGGAAACCGGCATAAAATCGAAGACTTCTGATATCCACTAACCCGCACTGGGCCTTCTTGATGGATTACGCTTCATTCCTTCTCCTAGAGAGGTGGCCTTAGTCCGAACAGAGGGAACATTTTAAGGCTGATTTTACCAATCTATACTAATATTATAAAGAGGTAAAGTTTGCAAGGTTGTTGAGGGCAATCTCTGGATCTACTGAACTAAATAGGAAAATTCTTTTACCAATAGAAAACCACGTTATTTGTGAGTGTCATAGGGTATAATTTTTTTAAATCCACGCGGATGAAATCGCAGGTGAAGTGCTGGTGTAATATATTTTTAGGTTTCTTTTATTGTTGTCGCTGGTAGAATATATTATATTAATTTATCTAGGCCTCTCAGGTTTGCATAAATTTTATCAACCTACTAAGAACGATATTACTAATCGTTCTGAGTAGTTTGAATGCCGCCTACTACAATGCAATAAAAGCGTTTTAAAGGTCAAACTATAAAGGACCTTTTCCTGTCATGCGTATTTTTGCCCTATATAACCGTAACCGTAAAACCACATGACAGGAAAAGGGTCCTAATGGTTGACATGAAGAAAAAATCAAACGACAAACAAAATCCGACACGAAAACACCAAAACAGAAACAAAACACTAACATCTATTCCATCACAGAACACCCACAATTCCACATTAGCAAAGGAATTCTTTGAGCTAATTACCACATTGCATTTTCAATTTCACGTCCCACATTTTAGCATGCAAAAAATAATTTCATTTGCTTCGTATTTTCATGAGGACCGAAGACTCGTGGGATGTGTTTTAATAACACTTTAGAGTCGAGAGCTTTTGGTCTAATTGCTGAAAAGTTGTCGGTATCTCATAGAGCTGTATGGTATTTTTAATTTTGGATTTCCAGCTCTGGGAGATAATGGTCGCGTCCTTGGTTTTGTATGTGCGAATTTTAGAGTGTCTTATTGTAATTATTGAATTAAAAAGTTTTTGTAATTTCTTACGTAGATGTGATAATATTGAGAAATTTCAATCAAGTGATGTCCCTGTCTGGAGTAGTATTAGTGATAGTAATTACAATAAACTACAGGTTGTGCAGAATAAAGCACTTAAAATAGCATTTAACACACCTCCCTACACAAACCTTACAAAACTACATCATCATATCAAGTTTCCACCAATCAAAGAATGCATTCTGAAAATATCCCGTGAATTCTTCTTTTTCACCAATCCATGTCATCGTAATTATCTGGTCTCAGACATTAGTAAGGGTAGATCCACCAGGTTGCCCTATGCCAGGACTTACAAATGGTACAAACTGCCTCATCATCATTTTCTAGTTGCTCGACGCTAGCTCACTTACCACCTTTCAAGCATAATTGCTGTTACCTTTAATGTGTATATTGTTTAATATATTTCCAAAATAATTTGGTATTTAAATTTCAGTTACAAGACCTGCCAAATAATGTTATTTATTCGTTTTCTTTATAAAATATATTTTTTATTTTATTTTATTATAAAGAATAAGCGGTGGTGGGTGTAACTTTGATTTAAAAATGTGGGTCCACAAACCCTACATAATAATAAAAAAAAATTTTTTTTTTGTTAAATTTTTATTTATTAAAAGTTAATTGTTCATTATATTATAAATATATGTTAAAAGAGGTGATAAAGAATAAAATCTTTCTGTTAACTTTTTATACATTTTGGTTAATAAAGACCTTTAAAAATCAATCAATCAATCAAGTGATCGCATGAAGTGTTAATGCAAAAGAAGACTTTGAAAGTCAAGCTGTTTGTTTTAAAAAAGGCAATGGTGATTTCGTAGGTACAAGGCACATTTTTCGCAAACAAAAGCCATTGTCGGTAATATAAAATTAAGAAAAGTTTAGAGAAAAGTATTATTCTACCTGCGTCTGTGTTTCCGAATGCATACAACCCTAATCTCTTTAAAGTTATAGAGAACAGGCTTCTACTGGTGACAGAGATAAAGTCACTCCATCGTCGACTTTATCCCTGTCACCTCTGACCTCGACTAGTCGAGAGCAAACCCATAAAAAAAATAATTTAAAAAACATGCGTTTTCGTATTCTTCTCCCCTACATTAATTTGATACCTATCATAAGAATTCATTAAAAAAAAAATTCCACCATCTTTGGAAGTCCGCCATACTGCATATAGAATGCCAACACTAACTAACCATGCATTGTCATCCAAACTAAACATGTGTGAAAAATTTCAGCTCGATCAAAAACCGGAAAGTAGGTTAAGATTAACTGATTTTTTTTTATATAGTTAGTTGCAGGTGAACCAAATAAAATCGTGTTAAAAATCTGCCAGAAAGTTGACCTCTACTATATATCGATGACGATTTATCACAGTCTTGGAAGACCCGGGATACAAGGACACAACATGATAAGTTAACCCATTTCCTGCAACACAAGGCCATCGATACATCGATAACATTCAAAATTACGTCCATAAGAAAATATTTCTTGTCCGTTCGACTTAACATAACGAGTCATTAACTTGTAACAACCCGTCAAGTAATCCAAGGTCGGTAGTTAAGCCAGAAACGTTGACAGACTATAAATATTAAAGGCATTAGTTTTTCGCGTGACCCGTTTACTGGCAACACCCAAACAAACAATAAAATTGTTAGAACATAATAAAGTTTAAGTCTTGGTTTAGTGATGGGAATTTCCATGGGATAAACGGCACAACAATAAATTATTCTTGTATAGTGCTAAAAATTAATTCATATACCTCTCTCACCATAAAATGTTTGGTAATATATGATAATGTCAACACCCTCCTGGGAGGAGCTCGTGGCTAAAGTAATAACAGCCGCACGGGTCGATTCATCAGGTTAAGCTATGCTTCCCGGGGTTGGTCCATGGATGGGTGACCTATCTTTACATACCGAGACTCCGTGCCTCGGAAAGCATTTTTTTTTTGGGTGGGAAATCATCCAATGACATCTCCCGCTCTAGAGAGGAGCGGGAGGGCGTGTCAGACTCTTACTGACTAAAACCCACCCCTGTTCCTTCCCTGCCCTGAGTACCCAGGGGCGCGGTAACTCTGTTTCGAATTTATCTACAACCACTGGGCAGTCGGATAGCACGTTAAGGCATTGGTCCCGGCTGCCAATCGAGGATCTTTGACAGTCGTTACGGGTCATCAGAAGACCGAAAGTCTGACAACCAGTCTTACCAAGGAGTATCGTATTACCCAGTAACTGGGTTATGGAGGTCAGATAGGCAGTCGCTCCATGTAAAATACTGGTATTCAGCTGCATCCGGTTAGACTGGAAGCTGACCTCAAGATAGTTGGGAAAAGGTTAGGCAGATTGATTTGACTAATAAGGTCAACATACATCTTAACTGGATGCTGCTTAATACCAGTATTTAACATGGAACGATGTCTAAACTAAGAGCAATGGTGGCCTATTAAAGCAGTGGTGTTCGAGTAGAGCAGTGCTGGCCTAGTAGTAAGTTGTTGGTTCAAATCCAGGCGCTTTACTTTTTGTAAATTATTTTGTCACTATTGCTCTCAAAACGGTGAAGGAAAACATCGTGAAGAAACTAGCATGTCCTAGAACTAAAAATTCGAAGACATGTGACATCCACCAACCTACTATAGGTCCGCGTGCTGGATTACGCCCCACACCCTTTCACAGAGAGGAACATTATAAGGCTGATGATGATATCTAACCTCCGGGGTTACCAGTTACTGAGTAACACCATCAAGTGGTCCTAAAAATATACGTGCAATTTGCCATCAAAAGATCTTAACTTAAACTTAAAATTCAATAGATGTTTTGGTAACAGCTGTTGAGTATCATGCAGTCAACACCCAAGATTTAAGACTTGTATGCTACTGGCACATTACTGGCAGAACAGAAGCCTGATGGAGATGGAAATTTCTGAAGTAGCAACCGCGTACTAAAAGGTGCAACATCGGTTAGTGGCTGGATAAGGTAGCTAGCCCTCATCCCACACAACAATCTCTGGCCACCATAAGGAGGGCTCTGGTGAACTTGGGACTGAGTCGTCGCCTGACCAGTCAGACTTAAAGAGGCGGCGCGCAGTAACTACATGAGCGCCTTTATGGGAGTATGTGCGGTCGTTGGATCGGCTTCACTAGGTGATGGGGCCCGCAATAAATGGCGGGTTGATACCAGTCAGGTGTGCGCGTGAATTTAATTATAGCACCCGACTTATTGTAGCGGTAGCAACTATGGGGTTCTAGTGGGTAGGAGTCTAACATAACTTGCCGTTCTCCTCAGACGGTGAGTATCCATCAGGATTTCCCCACATAAAGGAGTAAGTCCTCCTCCTCCCTTAAGAGAATGAGCGAGGTCGGTACAAGTCGAGGTTTGGCTGTGTTTAGGGATGCTAATGCACAGCTGTGGACATCTTTTGATGGAATTATGATGATGATTATGACTGTTACAGTCCCGAGGATGACATACAAAACGGAATAGCAATACCCAGCAGTGAGATTATAGAGGCTGAAAAATATTTTAATGAAAAATATTTCAGAACTGCATTTTAAAAAGAAGGTTAAAATTTTAATTAAGTTCGACTGATGCATAAACATTGCAAAATGTCGTAATTTGAAAAGCCGTTGTGCCAGATGTTACGAGAATTTGCATTTTTCTTTTAATAATTTTACAGTTTGAAGTAGTTAAATTGCAATGTACTTGTCTTTCATAAAAAGCATGCAACTATCTTTAGAGAGGCTTTATGTACCTACTGTTTTAAAATTTAGACCTTATTTACAAAAAAAAAATACCATAAGTATGGATTCAATAAATGTTATTGTACACCAAAAAGGTTAGTTGATTAGCAAGTTCTCAATTCAAAATTTAATATTCTACTCGAAAAAAGGATAGATGGATGATAAAGTACTGTCTAATTATGATTTAAAGAAGGTTTTTGTCCAATAGACAACTGAATTAAATGGATGAGACGTAAATTCAAGATAGCTTATCTTGAATTTACAATCATCTAACTAACCAGTACCTAATTAAATTAAGCATAATTGTAGTTAGCGAATTATTTAAATAATTGATTAGCAAAAGTATTGTGTCATTATGATTAAAGCGACTTCTCGGCTGCCAGATCAATAAAAAAGAAATGAAAATACAGAAAACAAAATATTTTTAACTGACTTTTCAATAAATGTTTTATGGTCTTTGAAAACAAAGAAAGTCTTGCCAAAAATTTACACGGAATCATTTTAAATTCTATTAACTTAGAATCACCCCTCAAATCACAAAACCTGTCTTAACGGTGTATAAAATTTCAGATTACACGTAATGAAACAACGGTAGCGCCATGAATAATATTTGTAACAGACGGACTACTTGGAAGATATATTTCTCATTCTGAGAAGTCGATAAATGAATGAGGATGTATAATTTCATACTGTAATGTATAGCTCCGAAACATTTTACTAAATGTTTTCAAAATAAACCTATTAATTTCAAAATGATTCTGTAAAATGTTTACAAGTCAAGCGGTTTGTACCAATCATACCCACTGCTGAACATTGGCCTCCCCCAAGTGTCGCCACAATGACCGGTCCTGTGAGATCCAGTCCGGTGGCTATGGTCGCAGGATCCGATGGGTGCGAGACGAACAATGTTATACCTAGACAAATTTGATTAACAAAAAAAAGGTCTAAAAAATGTTGCCCGTCTGTTTTATATCAAAAGAAAGACACACTTAATTTATGCTATCATAAACAATTTATTCATGAGTATCTTTTGTCTTGTCTCTTGCCTTCTTTGGAAATTGTCGTAATAAAAGTATTATTACATTAATATGGGAATAGGGTTGCCAAAAAATATTGTGTAGGTGTGGCTAGTGTTTTTGCGTAGATTTATTAATTTTCTTGATAATCCCGTCAGTATGTCTGTGCTTTCGGACTATATTAATACTAGCTTATAGAGGATCGATCTGGTTTTGGTGGCATCTATAAATATTTTTGAAATTGCTGTTATATTATTACTAAACAAGTTTAAATGCGATAGTCTAACTAGACTGACTGCATACATGCTGCACTAGGAAAACAAGAACAATACGTTTTATTAAAACTTTGATGATCTGCCATCAAATCCGGCAGCCCTATCTTCACCATATTGTTAATAGCAAAAACAACGTAGTCATGTATCGTTGAAGGATTTCCAAAGTTATATATGGCTATTATCATTAATGTAATGACCATCTCGAAAGTACATCATATACGTCGCTTAACGGTAATTGCTTTGCCTGTCGCTTATTGCCAAGTTGATATTCAACCTTAAAATAAATGGGATAAGAGCGAGCTCGTTTCCAGATAAGTTTTAAGATTCATTATTATGGAGATGGGCAAAAATTAGTAGTGCAATCAAAAAGTTTTGCACTAGCCATTACTCGTCGTTATTTTTAATGAAATTTTTAATTTTCTGAAATCTTGATGATATAATAATATTCTCATCTAGCGTTTTGTTTTCATGTTGTCCCTAACGAGATAAAAATTTAAACTATGCGTTATCTAGTTATTAAGATACAAAATAATTTATCTAAAGTTAGTTAGTCAACTTATGACAAATTCTTTTGTATCATAATAGCTTTTATATTTTTATTCTGTTTTAAAAATTTTACGCTGTTGATAAGTGTGGCCTGTTTAAAGACAACTTATCTTTGAAATTGGTTCATAAATCCGAAATATGACATAAAGCAGGCGAGGATCTATGATATTATTACATAAAATTGGTGTTCTAGGTGAAACGAGCCTCAAACGTTGTTAAAACGGTTGAACCGACACGAGCGGAAGCAGCCAACTTGGATGAAATAAGAATAAGAGGAGGCATTAATAAAAAATGAATTGTGAATCTATGCATTCTTCAATTCGTGACTACTAAGATGGCAAATTTTAGAGAAGTGTAGAAGAAGAAGAAATGGTTCGCTGACCCAAATAAATTGGGACAACGGCAAGTGAACAATGAGTGAGTGATGAACCCGTGCAGTTGTCAGCATTGTGTTGTCGATATAATACTTTTTGTATTGGAACGATTTGACAAAGAAATAAAAAGGATAAATTTGTCTTAAGGGTCTACTAACGGTCCAGTGGCGCCCTCATTTAATAAAAAATCGTAGCATAGCACAGAAAATAAATATAAAAAAATCCAACGTCACGTTTGTTACAAAGAGGATAAAGCAGTTTTACGATGTTAAAACAGGTCTCAAAATGTTTCATATCCAAAGTAGTAGGCAAAAGTTGTAAAGAAATTATTCTGCCACCGGCTAGCGTCAAAGATAATTTATAGCATGAGACCCTAGTTACCAATCTTCAGGTTTATTGCATGAGGTATGTGTGTAGCAAATAAGATTCCTTTGATTTGGCCTTCACTTCTCACATTTATTGTTAACACTGCATCACACTAAATAATAATCAGTATACAGAAAATTGTATGTTGAACTTACAATTTATGATGAACCACTATTACCCTATCGTTCGAAGATCGAAGATTAAAGGTCCAGAGAGGAGATCTCACAAGCAGTATTTAAGCCGTGGTCATCTAATCCTGGTTATCTCTGGACACGTGGACGTTTGTGTTCCGAACCTTTTGCTAAGACCGCATTGTTCCTCCAAAAATAAAGTGAAGTTTATGATCCGACCATTTTATATTGTTTTTTCCATAAGAAACTAAATGTAAAGTAGGAACCAGCGTCCTAAATCCCAATGCTTAACACATTTGAACTTAACTCTGGTTCCAGCGGCCTTTCGAGACATCAGTTAAATATTTTCTTAGTTCTTTCCAACTCACAGAGATTTTGTCTCATCGACGTATCCAGGCCAAAAAGGACAAATCGCCATCTTCATAAGATAACGTTCCGTTATCGCTAGTCATGCGTCTCGTTTCACAGCATGACATATAAATTTTAATTAAGTATTATTTATTTCTGAATTAAATCTAATATACAGTAGGAACCATTGTGTTCATTTTAATACATTTTAATAACACAATTTCAATAGTTAAGATTTCAAGTTAGTGAGTCTAACGCCATCTAGTGTCTTCGTAGTATCTATCGAATCGACATTTGCAGTACTACACCCGTTCTCGGCCAGATGGCACCACAAACCCCGAACCAAGAGGTATAGCTATATTATTATATTTTAACCGTTACAAAGTGTCAAAACGGCTGTTTTTGGTACTTTTGCCTACTACTTAGGATAGGCAACATTCTTAGACCTGTTTTAACAACGTAAAAATCCGTTATCCCCTAAGTCCCTATGCCTTAAAAGACTTGCTTCGTGTTTTTATTAGCACGGATTTGAATGGAACGATTTGTAAGCAACGACTAGATTAAAAAAATATATATACAGAAAGGTGCCATCTCCACTTAAGCAACCTACACACATCCAGGCCAACAAAGCCTCCTAGCAGAGGTGTATGACGTCACATCCTGCTATTATTGCAGCGTATTACCTGCAATTTGCCTCTAATAAATAACGGACTGCCGGCAACGAACTACAGTCTACTGTTCATGGATCTTACATAATTAAGGCTATACGGAATAGAACGGGCTACCTGTGTTTTAGATTTGATTGGGTCTGACTGGACTGGACTAAGTTTAGCTATAATGTGTTCATTACTGAAATAGAGACTTGATTGAACAAACTGCAGCTGGGATCGATATTTATATCGCCATTTTGGAATCTGAATCATAATTCAACTGTATCTGTATTCCCTTTCAATCGTATTTTGCGAAAAGGCTTTATTTAAGCACAGCAAACCCTTTCGGTAACAAAAACGGGCAACTTACGGGTTACTTAACACTTCGTGTCTCATGTGGTTGGTGCCTGAAAGCCAAAAAAAACCTGGTTGCAAGAAACAAAAAAATAAAAATTCTACATTATTCACAAAACAAAATCAAAGTATTCTTCGTCATTACGTGCGATTTTTAGGGTTCCATAGTCCTAACAATGAACCCTTACAAATTCGTCTGTCCGTCTGTCCACCTGAGGCATAGCTTAAAGACTGTTAGTACTAGAAAGCTGCAATTTTGCATGGATGGTAGCTCCCGTAATATCTTGTAAAGTGGGTATGGTTTTTATTTTTCTCGTCTATCCTATAATGTGGGGTATCGTTGGATAGGTCTTTCAAAATCATTGCGGATTGTCAAGACTATTTTTCAATACAGTGGTTCGTTTGCGAAATATTAAACTTTAAAGTGATATTTTTAGTTCGAGTCGAGCGTCTCCCCCCACCCGGACTAAAAGCTTAACTGTGGGCTTGAAAAGTCGGAAAAAAATCTTAATGGTAGAATATGTAACGAACTTTAAAGTAAAACTATCATGCATAAGTTAGCTTTGTTAGTTTAAGAGTAATAGTCACCCAACTTATAAACTTGGAAATTTTCAAGCAAAATACAAAACCCGTTACTTATCACAATTCGTGTTGTAACGAGCGACTACGGAACCGACATGCACTTGGCCAGTTTTAGTGTTCCGTACCCAAATGGAACCCTATTGCTGTCACTCACGTGTCCGTCTGTCACTCACTTGTCCATCTGTCCGTCTGTCAGTCTGGCCGTCGGTCCGTCTGTCCATCTATCTGTCTGTCTGTCCGACGTCTGTCACACAGGTTTTACAGCCAAACGGTTTGAGCTACAGTCTTTAAATTTTCAAAGTAAACGCATCTTATTGATCCAAAGCCATACAAATAGTCAAAAACACATTTGGTACGGAACCCTAAATGTGTGAAGTCGAACATACACTTGGCCAGTTTTTTTACTATGCAACTTAGCTACTACGTCAATCATCTCACAAATTCCAATTTCATTAAAATTTCACTGTTTCAGGTATTTTTTTTTTTTTTTTTTTTTTTTTTTTTTTTTTTTATGTTTGATAGGCTCGCGTTTGACCACTATCTCACCTGATGGTAAGCGATGATGTGGTCGAAGATGGAGCACGCTTGCCTAGAAGTAACGTAACTAACTAGAACAATACTTAAATGCTATTGGAAACCGACTAATTAAGCTCGAGAGGTATCTGTAATTTGACCTGTATATTGAATGGAACTAGTCTAGTTTAGAATTGAAGTCGTAAAAATAAAGTACTCTCTGGGGAGAGAATACGTTCAATTTCAGTGGTTTTCGAGCTCATTACTTAGTTTAAGTTTAGTATTGAAATTAAATGGTTCAGTTAACTAACGAGTTAACTTATTTATATAATTACTCATTTGAAAACTGGTAAACCAATTAAATCATGGTCTTTTCGTTGTAAATATTGTTAAAAACTGGTTTAACCCCAGTATGTACAAAAAAAATAAAATAAAAATATTTACTTTTTAAGGATTTTCCGGGAGAAAACTGCATGCAATCCCCACCATAAGGTGGAGAGAGGTGGGGTAATAATATAATCTATTTAATTTGGTTTCATAAAAAAAACTTTTTTACAAAAAAACAACCGACTTCCAAAAAAGAAAAACAACACTAAAAATGAAAAAAATACTTTAAATTTGAAAGTCGGTGCTTGTATTTTATTTCTTCGTTATTTGACAGCGACTTCCGATATTTAAAGTTATTTTTTAATGATTAGTGTATTTTCTTTTCTGGCAGTCGGTTGTTTTTCTTTTGGATATTTTTTTTTTATTGTCACTTTTTAGTTGTTATACCCCAGAATTAAAAACCCCAATGATATGAAACGTGGAATTTAAACATACTCTTGATTGGAGAAACTCTTATTTTTTGTTTTTGTTCAGTTTTTCAAAAAGGCAAGAACCACGGGAAAAATAAATTATGATAGAATAAAAAAAGAATTTTGAAAATCGGTCCACAACTGACAGAGAAATCGGTGGACATACATAAAAAAATGAAAAAAATATATAAAAATACATACAGTCGAAAATAGAACCTCCTCCTTTTTCGAAGTCGGTTAAAAATGAAAGATTTCAGTTTCTGAAACAAAATCAATCTGCCTAGCCTTTTCCCAACTGTCTTGGGGTCGCCTTCCAGTCAGTCGGATGCAGCTGAATACCAGTATTTCACATGGAGCGACTGCCTATCTGACCTCCACAACCCAGTTACTGGGTCATAGAATACCCTTTGACGAACGACCCTAAGACGGTTGTCAGACTTTCGGGCTTCTGACGAGTCGTAACGACTGTCAAAGATCCACGATTGACAGCCGGTACCAACGGCTTAACGTACTTACCGAAGCACGGAGGAGTCTCGGTGTGTAAAGATGGTCACCCATCCATGGACCAACCCCGGCAAGCGTAACTTAACCTGATGGATCGACCCGTGCGGCTGTTATTACTTTAGCCACGAGTTCCTCTTATTTCAGTTTCAAAAACATCGAATTAAATTATCGTTATACAATTTATATATTTATTTAAAATTACATCTCTTCTTAAATATTATAAAACAAATTCGCTTTCCCCGTCTGTTTCTGCGCTATCTCCTTCTAAACTACGCATCGGATTTTGATGCAGTTTTCTCTAATATAAAGAATGATATACGAAGAAGGTTTTTGTACGAGTACATAATTTGAAACTGTGTGAAGCCGGATCGGCTCACTAGTCTTTAATATACCAATCTTCCATTTTAGCTTTCAAGGTATTATTATATTGAAGGAATCATCCGACTAGTATTTTCAAATGTTCCCTGGTTAAATATCTAACACAAAAATGCTTTTACTCGGTCGCAGAATACCTAGAATAAAATCTATACTAATATTATAAAGAGGTAAACTTTGAAAGTTTGTTTGTAGGGGGTAATCTCTGGAACTAATAAACTAATTTTAAAAATTCTTTCAGCAGTAGAAAGCTGCATTATTTGTGAGTGTTTATAGGCTATAAAGATTTTTGAAATTCACGCGGACGAAGTCGCGAGCGGGGTGCTATTATTCAGTTAAATAAATGCTCACATCCTAGTCATGTGTTAAAATTATTATTATGTTGCCGTGCCCTAATCGGGTTTCATTTTGGAACTTACTTATATTGTAACAACTAAATGTACACATGAAAGCAAGATATTTGAATTTGAACTTGATTCAATATTTGCAGTAGGTACTATCAACGTAAGTGAATGCAGGCAATATATGTTGTATCGATGCACTTACACCCCAGAGCTGTTAGCACGTGCCGGAAGACTGTAAGTACTTGAATACATTTTCGGGATACTGTTTTATGTCCGGAAATTGCTTCAAAGGATGTTCGGAAAAAAGGGAAGTTTAAACACAGCACGTTCTTCATTTTTCAGGATTATTCACGAATCAATTTGTCGAAGATGATGAAAACTGTTAGATTTGTTTGATTTTTTATATGTTAGAATCTCTAAATCTGTGGTAGATTTCTGTAAAAAAAACTAATTGGTTTATCAGTTACCTTACTAGAAAATACTGAACACATACTTTTTGTTTTGTTTAAGAAATGATAAAGACAATGAAGTACGTTAAAATTTTGAGTACCGTCACGCCTTGGCACACTTTTTACCTAGAAGTGACGTTACTAGCGTGTACAACCGAGGGTCGACTTGGAGGGATTTGTAAATAACACCACTGGATTACGTCAACTACCCGTATATTTAGATTCACTTATTTTAGTTTACACGTAACTCCGATAGGTGCGCTGCTCTGCTCACCAAACAAAAATTATTTATCGGACCTAACCAAACTCGCGTAACGAAACCATAGCGCGATCTATTTCGACGCCAACGCCATCTATCGACCAATGCGGTACTAATTGTCAGAAAAAATATTATTGAATAGATCGCGCTATGATTGCGCTTCCCGCTCAGACATACCGCCCACCAAGGACATACTGCCCAATGTCCTTCAACACCGCCCACCGTGCCAAAGTAAATTAGATGGGTTGAACACAGGGTGCGCTAATGTCATTGGTGAGGAGCTTAACCAAATTAGCGAATACAATCAGAACATCTATGCATTAACAATGCTAGCCATTAACAAAAAAATATAACATAAAATTTATTACATAAAAACACGTTACAGTTACAAGTTCAATCGGTTACAGGAAGCACACATAATTTTGACGTCGGTCTTTTTATGGTAGACGACTGTGTACGTAGCGTAACAACCCGTGTAACCCCATCCGATCCCGTATGTTTCGCTGTAATCCTACCTAGTAACCACTTGCCAGGGGGCAAATTATCCTCCTTAACTAAGACCACTTCACCAATGGATGGTTCCGGGGTTCTATAGGCCCACTTATGCCTCTGCAAGAATTGGTGAAGGTAGTCGTGCGACCATCTACGCCAGAAATCCTGCATCATTCTCTGGTGCAGTTGCCATCGCTTTAAACCACTTACGTTACACCCTTCATAATTCGAGTCCGGAGGTAAAACAAGTGGTTCCCCCACCAGAAAATGACCTGGAGTTAAAATTATCAACTTGTCTTGGTCCTCGACATAGGATAGCGGTCTCGAATTGAGGCATGCTTCTATTTGAGCCAAAACCGTAGCCATCTCTTCATAGGTTAGCGTGGAGTCTCCTACTACCCTTTTAAGGTGATATTTAGTGGACTTTATTCCTGCCTCCCAAAGGCCCCCAAAGTTTGGCGAGTGAGGAGGGATAAAGTGCCACTCAGTGCCATTGTTGGCAAGTTCCTCCGCTAATTCCAGGTTGAAAGTGGATTTTTCCTCAGTAAACAAATTCCGCAATTCTCGTGCTGCTCCTACGAAATTTGTGCCATTGTCGCTGTGTAGCTCAGCGCATCGACCACGTCTTGCCACAAACCTCTTGAACGCAGCCAGAAAGCCCTTTGTGCTCAGTTCACTGACCGCTTCTAAGTGCACCGCTCTAGTAGACATGCATATGAACAATGCTATGTATCCCTTGTAGGATTTGTTTCCTCGTCCCTTTGACACCCTTATGTTAATGGGGCCCGCGTAATCCACTCCACTACACAGAAATGGCTTGTTGGGTGTAACCCTTGCCGAAGGTAATTGTCCCATTAATTGTGTCCTAACTTTAGATGCATGTCTCATGCATTTGACACATTCCCTTACGTGCTTTTTAACTGAAAGCTTGGCTCCGATAATCCAATATTTGGACCGCAAATAGGTTATCATGAGTTGCGGCCCTCCATGCATGGTTTTCTGGTGTGCATCGGCAATTAAGAGACTTGTGAGAAAGGATTCTTTCGGTATCAGAATGGGATGAACCCGATCGTAATTTAATTGCGACATCTCAAGCCGCCCTCCCACTCTAATAACTCCTTTAGAGTCCAAAAATATATTTAATGAATTGAGACTTCCTTTTTTCTGAAATCTCTGATTTCTCCTCAATTCTTTCAATTCGTTTGCGAATCCTTCTTCCTGAACCTTTTTCACACATATCTCAGTTGCCTCTTCCAGTTCTTGTTTACCCAAATGTTTTGACCTAATCCCTTGCCCGTGTAGTCTTAAAAACCGACGACAATAAGCTATAACTCGGATCATTCTTGGCAGTGTCGAAAATCTGTTCCAAAAAGTTACATCCAACGTAGACGTGTGTGCCTTAATTTCTTCTACACGCGTTACAAGATGATTGGGCCTTTTGTACTCGATAACCGGCTCCTTTAGGAATCTCGGCCCTTCCCACCATATAGATATGTCTACCAGTTCTGAAGGAGAAACACCTCGCGACGCACAATCTGCTGGATTTTGCTTAGTGGGTACATGTGCCCAGTGATGCGTATCTAATGTGGTTAAAATATCAGAAACTCGATTGGCCACAAAGGTTTTCCAGCGGGATGGATGACAATTTAACCATGCCAATACTACTTCGCTGTCGGTCCATGCATGCCAATCCGATTTAGGTATGCCCATAACTGTACCTACTTCCGCTATTAATTTAGCAACCAGAACTGCTCCACAGAGTTCTAGTCTTGGGATGGACACTTGTTTAACAGGTGCCACCTTTGTTTTGGATGTTATTAGCGACGTATGAACATTACCCATGTTATCTACCACCCTAAGGTAGACGACTGCTGCATACGCTAACTTCGATGCGTCTGAAAACCCGTGTAACTCTGACTTCGTGTTATTAGAGCTAGTGTGTAACCATCGAGGAATTTTAATCTGAACCAGAGAAGCCAAGCTGTGATGGTAAGTACTCCATTCTTGTTCTAAATTGCTTGGGATTTCTTTATCCCAATCTAATCCTGCTAACCACAATTTCTGTATGAAGATTTTAGCCAATATGATGCTAGGTGCTAACCATCCCAGAGGATCAAACAAACGCGATATTTCGGATATAATTTTTCTTTTGGTTACAGGTGCAGTAATCATCGGGAGTTCCAGAGAGTATTGGAAGAAATCTTCGCTTGAATTCCATGTAAGTCCCAATATTTTTGTTATATCATCCATTTTTATTCTTAACTCTTCATGTGAAGATCCTTTCTCATTTCTTATATTATTTAATAATTCTTTACTATTACTCATCCACTTTTGCAATTTAAATCCGCCTTTACTCAACGTATCATTCATTTCTGTGAAGATTTGAATGCCGTCTTCTATGTTTTCAGCTCCAGTCATTAAGTCGTCCATGTAGAAATCATTTAAAATAATTTTCTTTATTTCAGGATTATTTTCACACTCATCATAAGCCACTTGGTGAAGGGCACGAACTGCCAAGTATGGTGCTGATGCAGTACCAAATGTCACTGTTATCAGTTCGTACTCTTCTATTTCCTCTTCAGGACTATCCCTCCAAAGTATGCGCTGAAATATCGTGTCTTTCCTGTTAACTAAAACTTGTCGATACATTTTGATTATATCGGCAACCAAGCATATCTCATATGATCTCCAACGCATAATGATATGTCGAAGTTCTGCCTGCAAGGTGGGTCCAATCAACAAATTGTCATTAAGTGACATCCCATTTGAACCCTTACAGGAAGCATCGAATACGACTCGCACCTTGGTCGTATCCTTATCCGCGCGGACGACGGCGTGGTGTGGTAAGTATATAGCTTCTTTATTTTTTCCTTTGTCTTTTGAAACCTTTTCCATATGTTGTAATTCCGAATATTCATGTACAACCTTTTTGTAATCTTGTTTTAATTGATTATTCCTTCCTAATTTTAATTCTAAACTTTTAAGTCTTTTTTCAGCTATACTTTTCGACTCGCCAAATTTGCCAACCAGCTTTTCATCACGCAATGGTAATCTGACGATATACCTTCCATCTTTATTACGCAATGTCGAAGTTGTAAACAATTGTTCACATTTGACTTCATCCTCCGTGAGCATCTTTTTTGCAGATGGTTCCGCCTCCAACTCCCAAAACTTTCTTAGCATATCATCAGGTTGGACACTGGAGTGCATCACCGTAATATGTGAGTGAAGGTTAGAACCATTGTCCACTTTGACTGTTCCCGACAATATCCATCCTAAAGCGGTGCCCTGCGCTAAGAGCGTTCCGCTTGTGTTCCTCTTTACCCCGTCCCGAATAACCTGGCTGTATATTTCAGCACCCAATAAAATATCTATTTTATTAGGCCTGAAATATTCCGGATCAGCCAACTCGGTATCAGGTAAGTCTACCCATTCTACCCTAGACACCTTAGTAGACGGGAGAAAAGCCGTCACCGATTTCAGAACGTAAGCGTTTATCTGCAGTTTGAAAGTTGGATCGAATCTCGAGCCAATAGTGACCACTACTTTGGCAGTCGACGTAGTGCTTTTATCTCCACCCACACCTACCACCGTGGTTTTAGAAGGTATTTTCTTCAAACCCAAATACTGGACCATGGATTCCGTTACAAAGGATCCTTGTGATCCCTGATCCAATAACGCCCTAACCACCCGGTAAGTCCCATGCTTTGACTCAGCCTTTAATAAGGCTGTGCTTAATAACACCGCTTGCTTGTTGTTTCCTGTCGAAAGACATGAGACAAGTGGTTTATCCTCCGCTTGTGCGGCAACATCTTTTTCCTCATTAGCGATTGATGAGGTTCCCTCGCGAGCAGCCGAACTACCCTCACCAACAACCGACCCAGACCCACTCGTGGGATGTAGCAAAGAATGGTGGCGGCGTTTACACACCTGGCACCTGTGAGTGTTTTTGCAGAACCTAGCAGAGTGGTTACTATTTAGGCAAATAAAGCATAAATTCTTTTCTTGTACAATATTTCGACGTCTATCAGCAGACTCTTTTGAAAACTTTGGGCAAGATGAAATTCGATGATCAGCTGAACAATATGCACAAGTAACATTTTTTTTATCTTTAATTACATGAAATGATTGTGTACTTTTAGGGTTTTTATCGCTTTTGCTATCCAGATTTTCCAAACCACGGAAGCGACTTATTAAAAAATCACTAAACTGTTTAAACGTAGGCAAATCATCTGTGGTCTCGGAAGCTACTTGCAACTCCCAGGCTTTTCTGGTATCTTTATCTAATTTTGTACTAGCTATGTAAATAATCAAGATGTCCCAGGATGCCACATCAATACCTAAATTTTTTAATGATCCCAAACAGTCAGATGTAGTACTGATTAACCTTTTAATATCCGTAGCTGATTCTACCGTTAAAACCCTTTGACCGAATAGACGTTTTAAAATACCATTTGCCAGAAATCTTTTGTTATTATACATCGATTCTAACTTTTCCCAGCTTGCCATATAATTATCAGAAGTAACATTTACATTTCTTAACAAGTGTTCTGCGTCTCCGGTTAAATACCCTTTGAGATAATACATTTTTTGTGCATCATCCAGCCTTTTATTGTTATGAATTAACCCGACAAATAAGTCCCGAAAGGTCTGCCACTCGAGGTATTTACCCGAAAACACAGGAATCTTGACTTCAGGTAATTTAAAATTAGAAACTTCCTGATTATTTCCTGAACTACTATGTGTGTTGCTATATTGTACAGTTTTACTTTCAGATAATAGTTCCTTTAGATCACTTTTGTATAGCACATACATTTCCTCTACCTCATCAAACACACAATCCTTATGATATTTTGAACTACACAAATCTGATCGTTTAATTTCGCTAATTATTTTTAAATGCGTAGTGTAAAACATATTCCAATGTTGTTCAAGGCTTTCCAAACGTGTTTCAATATATGAGACCGTAAGTCGATCTTTTGGACATTTCTTAAAATTAATTTTAGCCTTTGCAATTTTGGATCTAATGTCCTCCTGAATATCGTTATAGGCATCCATGTTCATAAAACAAGAACAACAAATACAATAGGAACTACAATTAAGTAACACTTTAAATTATTATAGCAGTAATTAAAATTAGAACTATTAAACTTAATGTCTCTATAGCACTTGGAACTTCTTCAACTTTAAGTTAGAACCACGATTTATAAAATTTTACAAGTGTTTGAGAACTCTGATGTTTTATTAATTTGGGCGTAGGTTCCCCGTTTCGACCACTTTTGACGAAATATTTTACAAGTCCGAAGTAAAATGAAAATTGCACTTTCTTAAAGATAATTTAAATGTACTCACGGTTTTCCTTCACAATTTTTATTCACTCACTCACTGATGACCGACACTTGCACCATACAAGTGGCGCCCTCTGCATAGCCGCTTACTAAGGTCCGCTTCACCTCCCTTGCGCTGTTCCTCCAGGGTGTCACAGCCAGTCCTGGCTGCCTTGGCTCCAACAAGGCTGCTCCTCCGGCTCTCGTTCCACCCGGCTCCACCTCCAACTCCTGGGCACCTTTCACCTGGTACCCGCTGAAGGGGCTGCTCTGGACAGCGATCCACTGCCCAGTAACGACGCGTAGGGTGGCAATCACTACCACCACCGATGACCACCAAAAACACTCACGACCGTATCCGACTCGACAAGGACCATGTACAACCGAGGGTCGACTTGGAGGGATTTGTAAATAACACCACTGGATTACGTCAACTACCCGTATATTTAGATTCACTTATTTTAGTTTACACGTAACTCCGATAGGTGCGCTGCTCTGCTCACCAAACAAAAATTATTTATCGGACCTAACCAAACTCGCGTAACGAAACCATAGCGCGATCTATTTCGACGCCAACGCCATCTATCGACCAATGCGGTACTAATTGTCAGAAAAAATATTATTGAATAGATCGCGCTATGATTGCGCTTCCCGCTCAGACAAGCGTCACTCCTGAACTTTGATATCCTTAATCTTCATTAATTCTTATTGAATAGATAAAGCAAAAAATAAGGGACCAATATTTATAACTAACTGACGTACCAAGTCCCTATTTTTGTATGAAGAAGCCATGGTCTATGATAATTTCAGACAAAAAATATAAAATGCTGGACATCATCTTTAAGTCAAGAGTGAATAGGTTACTTCTAGGCAAGCGTGCTCATCTTCGACCACATCATCGCTTACCATTAGGTGAGGTAGTGGTCAAATGTGTGCCTATCAACAATAAAAAAAATTAAAAAAAATTGGTGGTATAACATAATAAAATATCAATATGGACCCTGTCGGGCTCAGCAAAGTGGGAGAGAGGATGTAGATGATCCAGTGTTACACACTGATTAGTGCGTTTATTTACAAGCACCTGACTAAATACTATTTCCAGCAATGCAAGCTTCTAGAAAGATATAGATCACAAACTCAAGGGATCAATATTTTATATTAAAGTTTAAAATATCGCTGACGCGTTGCATGAGACCTGACATTACATAATCCGACGTGGAACAGGTGAACAGGTGTTTTAATATCGTCATACGGAGAGACCCGCTGACGTTGCGTCTGACAGATATTACAGAAGATGGATAGAAGGGTTTATTTATAGCGTGTACCTGAGGAGAAAGTTTGAACAGCTAGTGTGTGTATGCTTTTTGTTCTTAAAAGAGGCCATTACTACTTTTTTTTCTTTTTAAACGACTTCAAAAACGAGGAGGTTCTCAATTCGTCGAAACCTTTTTTTTATTTTTATTTTTTTAAGTATGTTCCCCGATTACTCGAAGATGGCTAGACCGATTGAGACTTTTTTATATTTATTTTCGAAATTGTTTAAGCGCTTTTTGAAAAACTGAACAAAAACGAAAAATATGTATACGTAGATGACGTTTTGGGTTCCTCCAATTACGAGTATGTTTAAACTCAACGTTCCTTGTTATTGGGGTTTTTAGTTCTGGGGTATAACAAATAAAAAGTGAAAAAATAACTTTTTTTTACAAAAAAAAACAAGCGATTTTCAAAATAGAAAATACACTAAAAATTTAAAAATAGTTTTAATTTCGGAAGTCAGTGTTAAATAACGAAGAAATAAAATACAAACACCGACTTCCGAAATTAAAGTTGTTTTTAAATTTTTTGCGTATTTTCGTTTTTGGAAGTTGGTTGTTTTTTTTTTTTTTTGTAAAAAAGTTTTTTAGTCGACTGTCCCAGAAGGACGGTAATTATTTTTCCTAAATTTTGTTGTGTTATTTTTTTTTTGAAGGTTGGATATCATCAGTGACTTCTCCCTCTCTGGGTGGAGCGGGAGGGTGTCAGACTTTTACTGGCTAAACCCCACCCGTGTTCCTTTAGGTGCCTGTACGTTCCAGGGTTCATTATATTCCATTCAGACCTGGTGTCCTGAGGCCATAGCAGACGTTTTTATACTCAATCGTGTTAGTATAAACGTTTACTTAAAATTAGGTTAACGCGATCGAGTAAATATAAAAACTTCGTGCTAAGGCTTCTGGTGAAGGTTTTGAAAATCCATTGTAAATTTGGACACAAAAAAAAACTAAAATTTTCAAAAAAAACGATAGATAAAAAACATTAACCTTCTTCTGAGGTAGTCTAGTAAAAACAATTAAAGAGTTCCAAACAGGTGACTTTTAAAGCAGTCTGATGCAGTTGGTGACATCAAATTGACGGCACGGTTGGCGCAGTCGTTGAGCGTTCGGCTGCTGCACTGCGTGTCGTGGGTTCGATCCCCGCACGGAACAAATATTTGTATGGCCTACAGATACTTGTTACGGGTCTGGGTGTCTTGTGTAAGTGACTTTACATGTTTGTGAACGCACCCACGATACAGGAATAATTCCTAGTGTCCTATCGTTTATTTCTCTAGGGCTCCGGACACGGACACCTAAAGACGGATACGTACTTACAATGTTTTAGTGTGCGGTGTTAGCGGCTCGTCCGCGATCTGTCCGTGGTGGTGTGGCCGATCCTTCGGAGAAGTGGTGCATGATTATTGTATATATTAAGCGCTTCTCGCCATCAAACTGGAAAGTTTGGCGAGTAAAATTGTGAAAAAAAAATATTGTGGTTGAACTACAATAAATTCCACCAACTGAATCAGTCTGCTTGAAAATTTAATTGTTAGTTGTTTAAAAAAACGGTTGGGAATCGATAACAATAATTATTAAAGACACCTTTTATAAATAACTACGAGTACTTTCTAACCGACTTCTTGAAAGTTCAAAAATTCCAAAGATTTAATTGAAATAAATGTATATTTAAATAAAATGATTATATTTCTAAAGGACTTTTATAGCAGGCCGTTGCTTAAAACAATTGTTCGACTATTTCAGCAGAATGTTCTTAATCTAGTTTGAAGGTGACCTAGAAATCTGCTCACTAATTAGTTACTAGTCTGGACTTTTAAATACTGTGTTCAAAGCAAGGTTTTCTTATTAACCTAAATTATGCTAGAATTTCCAAGTATCTCGTACGAAAATATTAGTAGTGAAACATCCTAAATAAATTTTGTAACTCACTCGATACTGGCGCCATTACTTTCACAATGTAATATGTAGTTAGGTTTACAATGTGGAGACCAGTATACAACAATAAGTGAAAATACTGGTAATACTCATCACTCTTAACAGTTTTTGTGATGGTACCAACCAAGAAATCGCAAAAAGAATCAGCTGTACAGTATTATATATATATATATTTTAAATTTAACTATTCACGTGCACAGTCGTTACGGGTCGTCAGAAGCCCGAATGTCTGACATCTAGTCTTACCAAGGGGTATCGTATTACCCAGTACCTGGGTTGTGGAGGTCAGATAGGCAGTCGCTCCATGTAAAATATTGGTATTTAATTAACTGCATCCGTTTAAAATGAAAGCCGACCCCAAGATAGTTGGGAAAAGGCTAGGCAGATGAATTCATGTGCACACATAAAGACAAAAAAGGAAACAGAAAAATAGGTACAAAGGTGATGCTTCTTTCTGAAGAAATCTCTTTTAGCATTCCTGCGAAAGTACAGTTGAAAAAAAAAGACAAGTAGACACTCTGTGTAAGAAAAATAGGAAAAAATGCACACAAAAAAAAACAACGTAAAGATATACTAGCTTCTATACAAACTATTCCTATAGGTCTATCAAACATCATAATAATACATTTATGTATGGCGCAGAAATAAAAAAAGCCTGCCTGCGGGTGTGTTCGGAAGAGTCACCTTGCCCTGGCACAAGCAACTGAAGGAACACGAGGGGCTTTTATGCACTAAGAGTCTGACAGGGCCTCCCGCCCGTGTGAGCAGTGGAGGCCTAGTGGAAACAACCGCGACTTACAAGTTGTAGGTCGTGAGTTCAGACCCAAACAGGAGCTTTACCTTGTGTAAAGTAAATTAAAAGTAAAGTAAAAATCGTTTATTTCATAGTTAAAATGTACATTGTAGAGGTATCGTTGGTCCCAAACTAGGCACAGCCTGTGTCTTGGGAACCATTAGATAGGTACAACATTTTATGCCAATTTTTGAAATAAAACTAATATAAAGTTCAAATTGGCTACTGTAAATGATTTCATCAACACTGCTCTCAAAACGATGAAGGAAACCACCGTGTGGAAACCAGCATGTCTTAGAACTAAAAATTCGAAGTCATGTGACATCCACTAACCCGCATTGGACACGCGTGGTGGATTACGGCCCACACCCTCTCACAGAGAGGAGGTCTGTTCCCCAGCAGTGGAGACATTAAAAGGCTGATGATGATGATGATGATGAGGGCCTCCCGCTCAATCCAGAGCAGGACAAGTTATTTGATGATTTACCAACCCAAAAAAATTATGTATGGGGCAGTTGATTTTTTTTATCTAGCAAAAGGTGTTTTTCTAACCAATATAACCATTATCATTCCCTATTTTGACCCGAATATCTTATGAATACAGAATACAGCGTAGTCACTACGACTTTAATATCGCACGGTTAGTTAGTACCTACAGAATGCATAGCTGATTCTTATTTCTTCTAAAATCTCGTTTAAATCCAGTAGGTACCAACACTATTAAACCAAACTACAACACGCTATACAGCATGTTCAATATTATATTCAAGCCAGCACAGAGTCGTTTCCCCTGTATTAAGCGCACAAGAAAATGAGGACTGTAAACGTGGAGAACATAAAATTTAAACAATAAACTCGAAACAACACGTAAAGGTACTTTTAAAATGCAAACAAAATACTTGTTAAAAGTTAAAAGAAAAATAAAGGAGTTATCACTTCGTAAATGTTGTACACTGACACGTGTTCGGTACTATGTATTTTATTTGGTTTCTCTAGTTTCAAGTTTTTTGAGTTATTATTTTCTAAAGTCAACTTTTCAAGGTTTATTTTACTTACTTACCTAATAATAAAAAAGTTGGCCGTCACGGGACGCCCGGCAGATGTAAAATATCTATTTTAATATTAGAATTCAAAATTGTTATTATTGTTGTTGTTGTTATTGGTTGTTGCTTACAACACACCAACAACAGCTTCTTGTAGTCGTGTGTGGTGTTACTTTTTTTGCATAGATGTTTCTAGGGAGAAAGTCCAGAGCAGCGGCGTGGTGGGGACATCGTGGCACGACGCTTGCCGTTTTCATCACAGCATTCGAGTCGTTTTACTGCCAAGCCTTGCTAATAGATGTTTCACATTAGAAGCCGTGTATGACATGGCATTGAAACATAACTACCAAGGTGGGGTCCATTTTTTTTTTTTTTTAAACTTTGCCCCACACTAGGAATTATTCCTGTAACGTGGTGCGTTCACAAACATATAAACTCACATACACAAGACTCCCAGACCAGGAACAACTATCTTTTTTTTATTGTTGATAGGCACGCGTTTGACCACTATCTCACGCAGCGCAGCAGCCAAACGCCAAACGTACCATCAAATAGGTGTCCGATGGATGCAAAATGCACAGGATCGGTCGTAATAGTGATACTTGGAAGGCCTATGTCCAGCTGTGGACGTCTTTCGACTGAAATGATGACGATGAATAGGTGTGTAAACTTTTGAGGAAAAACAGTTTTATATAATTTTCAGGGTTCCCTATCTGAAGGTGTAAACAGAGCCCTATTGCTGTCACTCACGTGTCCGACTGTCCGTCGTCTGTCACACAGGTTTTACAGCCAAACGGTTGGAGCTACAGTCTTCAAATTTTCACAGTAAAAGCATCTTGTTGACCTAAAGCCACACAAATAGTCAAAAATACATTTGGTACGGGACCCATAATGTGTGAAGTCCGACGCGCTTTTGGCCGGTTTTCAGGCAATATACAGTTTTAGCTAAAATAACATCAACCGATGATGACAAACGTTGAACGTTGATGTCTGATGTTTATTGTTACTGTGTCTCTGTGTGTACATTAATGACAAAGGAGCAGTTATACGAATTTTGATGCTATTTAATTGAACATCACGTTTAAACAATTAGTCTTATTTCTTTTAAAAAAATATATGTTACTCTAAACTATTTCCGCCGTAATTTGATTTCAGAATATTTGAAATTATATTTTTATAACATCGTGTAATTAATTTGTAAAGTTATGTCTAACGCGGACAAAAGATTGAGAATCACGCAAAAACTATAAAACGTATCTTTGTGTAACCTTCACCATTTTAAAGATCATTTAATTATTTATAATTTAGTCTCAGTGTTTTAGTGTAATAAATTTATAATGCGTCTAATTTCGGACAGCGCTCCTTGATGGGCGAGTTTTATTACTGGGTGGACATACGACGCGTTACGTGAGCTTAGCGCAGAACACGCAAGTTAACCACTCAAGGTCATTGGCAGCTAATAGCGCCTTAACCTGTCGTTCACCGGGCGCGAAAACACGTCAAACCCCTTCAAGCTTACCTGGGCCTGCGGACGGTGAGCAGAGGGTAGCTCGCCGTCCGATCAGCACCAGGCCCGTGAGTCGACGGCGCGTAGTGTTACACGTGCGCCTCAAAGAGATGAGTGTCAGCCACCACAGACGGAGCCCATCACGGCTGGTGCCTGCATGCCTAGGGGTAGCGGATAAATTCTGAAATGCCCTGGAGTGCGGCCCATGGGCACTTTTTTTTTTTACTGCACCCCTGGGCACTCAGGCAGGGAAGGAACAGGGGTGAGTTTTAGTCAGTAAGAGTCTGACACTTCCTCCCGCTCCACCCAGAGCGAGAGAAGTCATTGGATGATTTTCGAACCCATAAAAAAAACCTTTTCAAGTTTCGCGGGCGGTTCCCACATTTACATGTTTGCGACTCTGCTCACAAAAAATGGTTTGCTAACGTATCCATAGGCGCGAGGCACTTAAAGTTTTTTTTTTGGGTTGTTGAATAAACAGACCTTAGAATAAAATGTAAACAATACTTGTGTTATGAAATTTGAATTCTAATCAAATGCTGTTATTTATATATATGTTTGTAACAATTTACACGAACTTTTGCATGTTACACTAGGAATAGTCAAGTAATCTACTTTATGTACATAGACACAAAACACACCTTATCTCTAAACCTGCAGTTTTCCACTACATACAATTTACTACCACGACTCGTATACGTAAGTCGTAAGTCAGCGTGTAGATACGAGATACAAAAGTAATGGAGTCTTATCGAGTTCGATCTTGCAACGCCAACAAACATCCCTAATAAGCTCGACATGTTTCATTTTACGAAGGTTATCAAATTGGTGGGTTTTTTTTGGGAGGGTGGGAAATCATCCTATGACTTCTCCCGCTCTGGGTGCGGGATGTAACACTACGCGCCGCGCTCTTACTGTCTAAAACCCACCCCTGTTCCTTCCCTGCCCTGAGTGCCCAGGGGCGCGGTAACTCTGTTTCGAATTTATTCACAAACCCTGGGCAAGTATCGGCCATGACGGGCCCCGTCATTTATTGCTGGCAACTCTTTGAGGTGCGCGTGGAACACTACGCGCCGTCGACTCTCGAGCCTGGTGCTGATCGCCGTCCGCAGGTTCGAGTCTACGGTGGCCGGAGATTATCTATTCTGTAAATTGTAACAGACCAATAATTGTACTATAAAATTATATTAATTTGCTATAAAGATGTTAGGCAGAATAGAAATAGTAAGAAAAATGTATAGACGATCATTATGTAAGAAATAAGATAATTATGTATTATCACATCTTTAGTAATTTAATTTTTATTACAAGGAAAACTAAAGATTTATGGTGTGACTATTCTAAAGCATTTCTATACATTTTAGTATGACCAAGATCTCTACAACATTTACAAAATAATCTTTCACATTGGCAACCGTAACGCAATTCCAAAACAGCTACTGCAATTTCCTTTTATATGATAATACCAGCCATCAGATTTTTATTTTATCGTACAACAACACAGCTAAAGGGCCTCATCAATATATTTTTGAAACGAATAATGTTAATATTGCAGTTACCACACTGCTTATTTTCGATGTCTTTATGAGTTTTTTTAACGCTTCTAGGCCTTAGTTATGTGAGATCCGATTGGCGATTACGATTAGGAATATTAGACTAAAAAAAATAAAATAACTGGCACTTCTTTTTTTCTTGGGGTGGTGGGAAATCAATCAATGACTTCTCCCGCTCTGGGTGGAGCGGGAGGGTGTGTCAAACTTTTACTGACTAAAACCCACCCCTGTTCCTTCCCTGCTTGAGTGCCCAAGGGTACGGTAACTCATTTTCAGAATTTATCCGCTACCTCCTATCCCTCCTCCTAGTTTTTATATGCCTCAGGCATGCAGGCACCGGCCACGATGGGCCCCGTCAGTGGTGGCTGACAACATCTCTTTGAGGCGCGCGTGGAACACTACGCGCCGTCCACTGCCGACAACTGGCACTCATGGAGTACCGACAGAAGTGAAAACGTGAACAAAACCCGCTTCGCGATCCGCTACGACTAGTACTCGTAGCGGATCGCGTAGTGGTGTCTGTGTCGGTGTCGGTTTTCACTTCAAATAAAACAATCCACTACGAGTGCTACGACGGTCGGTGATGGTGTCGCGTGTGTTCAATAGTTTCTTCCCATCTCAAAAATGCCCAACGAGCTTAAAGAAGTTTTCACTTCAAAAGTCCAAATACCCGACTGCAAAAAACGACTAGTACCCTACATGACCATGTCCCATATGATACGACAACACTAACCTATTGGCAGCCGCTATTTTTGTTTTTATCTCATTTATTGAAATCCATACTGCCGTTCAGGATAAAGAATGTTCCAAAAAATAGACATACATACATCCAAAATCTCGAAAAACACTACCCTAATCGACTACAAGCCGCCCCAGCTTCGCATGGCTAAAAAATTTACATTTAAACTTTCATCATGAATTACTCTAGGCCTATCCTGTTCAAGGTTAGTAGTCTTGCTGTTCGGGATAAGATTTGGTTTTCGAAATCCAAACTACGGGCTTCAGGCATCACCATGTCCGAGTTCCTAACAAAGGGGCGGCATGACGTGTTCATGGCTGCGAGGGAGAGATGCGGCGTCTCCAAGAGCTGGACTAAGGCGGGCTGTGTGTATGTCCTTGGTCCCAACGACACGCGTAATCGAGTTGAGTCCCTCGCCGAATTGGACTAGAGCCCCCCGAGCCTAAATCGACAGTGCCAGACTCGGTTCGGACTCCTACTGCTGCGAAGACCGCCAGGTTAAAGCAAGTTGCCGCTTTGAAGAAGTGATTTCATCCCTTGCGATGTTTTACTGAAGGTCCGGGTAACATTATTTTTTGTTTTTAGTGTTTTTACCTTCACATTTTTATTAGTGATAATAGTTTTTTGACATATTTTGAATGAAACTTTATAACCTTTTAACCTGTCAGTGTCACTACTGTCATGAATGTCAATTTCTGTTCTAATATATGCGTTCCGTTTTAGGTAACGGACTAACGGTGCACTTGCAAGTTTATGATTTTTATGTTTTTTTTTTAAGTTTGGTTCTGTTAATTAACTATGTTACTCGGACTCCATTATTCACAGTTTTTTTATTTGTTTATTGTAATAACAACTTTATAACGCAACCGGCAGGTAAACTTGTTAGTGGATTTTAGGTATTTTGTTTTTATTTTTTTATAATATATTATATTAGGTGAATTTAATGTCCACTGATGAAAGCAGTGACAACAACAGTTTTTTTTCTGTAACGAGTAGCGATGACAGTTATGTAAGCATTTCTTCTCTTGCAGACCGTCTTACTGCGCAGTTTTCTGATGTTCCTAAGAATTTTAACGCTATACACATCAACGCCCAGAGTATTCCGGCTCATTTCCACGATATGCTGGCAAGCTTTGACTGTAAAAATATTCATGCTATTCTTATTTCCGAGTCGTGGCTAAAACCTTGTCTCCCTTCTACTAGTTACTCTCTTCCCGGCTTCGTGCTCATAAGAAACGACCGGACGAGTGGTGGTGGTGGCGGTGTTGCCATATATATTCGCGAATATATTCCTTGCTCTATTGTCAATGTGTCTGCGCAGCCACCGCCATCAAATGCCGGTGAGCATCTTTTTCTTGAGGTCGAACTAAACCATTCAAAATTACTTCTTGGCGTGTATTACTGTCACTCTTTACGCGTGAATTTCTTCTCATCTTTCGAAAAGCTCCTAGAAATGTTAATCCCGTCTTACAGTCACAGCATAATCATGGGTGATTTTAATACTTGTCTCCTTAAGAAAGACCAACGTTCTTCCTCTCTAACCAATATTACGGCTTCTAGTAATCTTTCCATTCTTCCACTAAGTGCCACTCATCATTTTCCAAACTCTTCTCCTTCACTTCTTGACTTGATTTTTGTCTCTTCTCCTGATCGCGTCGCTAAGCATGGTCAATGCTCAGCCGATGCCTTTTCCTATCATGATCTGATTTTTCTTTCTTATAAAATTCGCCCACCTAAGACTAAAGCCAAAATTCTAATGCAGCGCAATTTTGGTGGTATCAACGTCGACAGTCTTTGCGAGGATGCCAGCATGATAGATTGGTCTTCTGTATTTGCCTCTACTTCAGTCGATGAGCAAGTCAATTTTTTCACGACGAAACTTGTTGAGTTATATGATGTGCACGCTCCTGTTCGAGCAGTTAAGGTCAGACATTTACCAGCACCATGGCTGACGCAGGAAATTAAAACCCTTATGAACAAAAAAGCTTTGGCTAAGTCCAAATTTAAGCGTCGCCCTAATGATGCTAACAGGGAAAGATATGTCTCAATCCGTAAACACTGCAATAAGGTGTGTAGAAATGCTAATCGCCATCACATTCATGATTCTGTCCAAAATGTGGACACATCCAAAGTTTGGAAATTTCTAAGGTCATTGGGGGTCGGTAAAACCCGACAAGAAACTATCTCAAAAGATTTAGACATTGATGCAATGAATAATCATTTTACAGCTTCGTCCAATTTTGATAGGACAATTAAGTTAAACACGTTAAATCAACTTTCATCTCTTCCGACTCCCAGTTATTCTCCATTTGTTTTTGATCAATTTTCCGTATGTGACTATCGATTACGTCAAATGCAGTAGGAAGTGACTGTATCAGCCGCAAAATGTTACTCCCAGTGCTTGATTTAATCCTTCCCGTCATCTGTCACATCCTGAATTATTCTGTATCTAGCGGTGTCTTTCCATATTCATGGAAAGATGCTCAAATAATTCCTTTACCTAAAAAGTCCAATCCCACATCCTTCTCAGAATACCGTCCAATATCTGTCTTACCATTCCTATCCAAAGTCCTTGAACGGTTAATTCACAACCAAATCAGCGCTTTCCTTTCCAAAAATAATCTCCTCAACCCCTTACAGTCCGGTTTCCGTCCTGGTCATAGCACCACTACAGCGCTTCTGAATATCACGGACGATATAAGATCAGCCATGGAAACGGGAAATCTGACGGTTTTGGCTCTACTGGATTTCAGTAATGCCTTTAATACGGTAGATTTCGATATTTTGCTTGGCATTCTAAGCTCTCTTAATATATCTCCATCGGTAATTGACTGGTTTCGTAGTTATCTGTTTGGTCGCCGGCAACGTATTTGTAATGGGGAGACTGTGTCTTCCTGGTGTAGCACTTCTGCCGGGGTACCACAGGGTGGCGTCTTATCTCCTTTACTTTTCGCAGTGTTTATTAACTCAATCTCCAACGAATTGATTTCTTTCTACCACCTTTATGCAGATGATCTTCAAATTTACTCCAGAGCTCCTCTTGGAAATCTGTCTGAGGCTATCTTGACCATAAATCGTGATCTGGCTCGTATAAGTGACTGGAGCAAGAGACACGGACTTATGGTGAATCCCATAAAGACACAGGTTGTAGTGGTGGGCAGTTCTAGGACGGTCTCAAGGATCGACTGGACAACTCTTCCCCAAGTTTCTTTTGACAACTCCATTATTCCTTTTAGTGAGAAAGTTAAGAACTTGGGGATATTTATTGACAAAAACTTCTCTTGGACTGCCCAGCTGCAGGAAGTCAGCCGTAAGCTATTCGCATCTGCTGCATCTTTGAGAAGACTGCGTAATTTCCTGCCGACTGCTACCAAGATTGCGCTTGCACAATCTCTTCTTCTACCCATCCTTGATTATGCTGATGCCAGCTATCTCGACCTCACTGAAATGCAACTTGATAAACTTGAGCGACTTCAAAATTTTTGCATAAGGTTCATATTTGGTTTGCGAAAGTATGACCATGTTTCCGAATTCCGCCTGAAACTCAAGTGGTTGCCAATCCGCCTTCGCCGAAATGCTCGTATTCTTGCCCTTCTGTACAATGTGCTTTTTTCGCCTTTCACCCCTCTTTACCTCAAGAAACGTTTCCAGTTTCTTTGCGACTCCCACACGAAAGTTCTTAGGTCATCGGATAACTTGAGACTTAAAATGCCAATGCATTCCACTACTTTCCAAGATAAATCCTTTACAGTCCAAGCCGCTCGTCTGTGGAATGCATTGCCAGTTGCAGTAAAACGCGCGCAATCGCTACCAATATTTAAAAGACTAGTAAGGGAGCATTACTTGTCACTGTGACCATTTTTTTTTAAATTTGTTTTTATTAAATTGTTGTCACTTAGTTTCTTGCCTATATTTTTAGTATGTATGTATTTATGTATCTATAATTGTATTGTATTCTTTATATTTGCACCAAGTGCAGCCCCATTTTGTGTCCAGGCAATCTCTGTCCATTCCAGGTTGCCTGGAAGAGATCGCGGAATGCGATAAGGCCGCCAATTGTATGTTTTTTAGTATAAGTTTTCCTTAATGTGTGTATTTTTTTTTTTGGTGTACAATAAAGTATATAATCTACACTAATATTATAAAGAGGAAAACTTTGTTTGTTTGTTTGTTTGTTTGGTTGTAATGAATAGGCTCAAAAACTACTGGACCGATTTTAAAAATTCTTTCACCATTCGAAAGCTACATTATCCACGAGTAACATAGATTATATTTTATTTTGGAAAAAAATAGGGTTCCGTAAGATATTTGGATTTTTCGGACACAAACTGAAAAAAATCAACCAAAGAAGTTACTTATTTTGCGTACGCTGCCTAAACTACAAAAGATAGAACCATAAAATATTATAATTAATTGTAGACCTAATAAATATCTACGAAAAAGTCCGCGACACACTATACCTATCTATGTCGAGTGAGGCACAACAACCACATTTTTATTTAAAAATCTTGATTTTTTTTTGGACTACATTTAAACGCGTTTATTTTACTCATGCTATTAATCCTTATCAAAATAAATTATTTCATCAATAAGTACAGTTTATGTTGATAATATTTGGTCTTTGAATGATTAAAATTGGACGTTTGGTTTTGAAGTTGTGGTGAAATTAAAATATTACGATTTCTGCTGCACGGCCCGTTGCGAAGTGGGCGTCACCAAGGCCAGGGGTGCGCGTGCGGGAGAGGGGTGTTTAGATCTATGAGTAAGGTACCCGCGCGGCTCAGACGCGAGGTCGGCTCCCTACGCAGCGGTCGTGCGCGAAGTCTAATAATTTTCATGAGATTTTTTTTAGATTTTGTTCTCTAAACTACACCTACGCAAAAGTTCTTCTCAGAGCTAAACAACAGTCCTTCTCAGAGCTATACAATAGTTCTTTTCAGGGCTAACCAACAGTTATTTTCAGGGCTAACCAACAGTTCTTTTCAGGGCTAACCAACAATTCTTTTCAGGGCTAAACAACAGTTCTTTTCAGAGCTAGAATATTACACGCTATTAATATTTTCTTAAACATTTGAAAATGCCTAAGAGAGCCAGGTCTCAACTTTCTAAACATAGTTCAGCAGCAAAAATACGTCGTATAGGAGAATCTTCACCTGAACGTTCACAACGCCTTGCTGAACAAAATCAGAGAAACTCTCAGGTACGCGTACGAGAGTCGAGTGTCGAACGTTCGCAACGACTTGCGCAACAAAATCAGAGAACCTCTGAGTTACGTGCACGAGAGTCGAGGCTGGAGCGTTCCCAACGTCTTGCCGAACAAAGCTTGAGAACCTCTGAGCTACGTGCTCAAGAGTCGAGGCTGGAGCGTTCCCAACGTCTTCATGAACAAAATGTAAGGACCTCTGACTTACGCGAACGAGAGTCAAGTGTCGAGCGTTCGCAACGTCTTGCCGAACAAAGCTTGAGAACCTCTGAGCTCCGCGCTCAAGAGTCGAGGCTGGAGCGTTCCCAACGTCTTCATAAACAAAATATAAGGACCTCTCAGTTGCGCGAAAGAGAGTCGAGTGTCGAGCGTTTGCAGCGACTTAGAGCTCAAGCAGAGAGACAGCAGTTGTCCACAAATAGAGTGCAAATAATAAAATCACTAGAAGGAGGCGTGGTGAAGATGTAGTTGGACATCCGGGGATAAAAAAAGATGCCGCTTTAGGTAGAGTCTACGGGATACATCCATCCCAATCAGAGTGTTTTTATTTTAGGATTCTACTGCACCACGTGCGCGGTCCGACCTCATTTGCATACCTTAAAACTGTAAACGGTATTGTCAAAGAGACGTATCAAGCAGCATGCCGTGACCGAGGTTTACTTGAAAACGATGACCATTGGGGAAACACTTTAAGCGAAGCTTCGTTGTCAGTGTCCAAAAAAACTAAGGGAGTTGTTTGTAGTCATACTTTTATTTTGTCAACCATCGGAACCATTGAAGTTATGGGATACTTTCAAAGATCAGTTCTGTGAAGATATTAGACATCGGATCAGACAACAGAATCAGGATAACACTTTACCCTTCACTGAAGTCATTTATAATGAAGGATTAATTGAAATTGAAAACAAACTTCTAGAATTAAACGACAAAAATTTAAGTGATTTTGGATTAATACCTTCTCCCGTTCGTACCCAGAATAACACATTATTGACACAATGGTACAACAGTATAACAGAAATGATCTAACAACGTTTGTTAATGTCAATGTGCCCAAATTAGTACCGGATTAAAGACATGCTTATGAGACTATTGTGGACAGCGTGAACAATAACATGGGGAGATTATTTTTTTTGGACGCACCAGGAGGCACTGGAAAGACTTTTCTCGCAAATTTGATACTTTCTAAGATACGGCAATCAGGGAAGATAGCGATTGCAGTTGCTTCGTCAGGAATTGCTGCAACTCTCTTGAACGAAGGAAAAACTGCTCACTCTACGTTTAAACTCCCGCTATCCGTATCTTTAGATCAACGGTCTACATGCTCTATTCGGAAAAATGGGCCTCTTGGTAAGTTGCTGCAAGACGCGTCGTTGGTAATATGGGATGAATGCACCATGAGTCATAGAGCTCATGTGGAGGCCGTGGACCGTACTTTAAGAGACCTCCGAAGCTCTGCTGATGTCATGGGTGGTATCACTTTTGTATTTGCTGGAGATTTCCGACAAACGCTTCCAGTCGTCAACAGAGGTACGCGAGCAGATATTATGAAGGCATGTTTAAAATCATCTCACCTTTGGACATCTGTACAACATTTGAATTTGCGCACCAATATGAGAGCTCATCTACATGGAAATATGCATAGCAACTTTCCACAACAGCTGCTGAAACTTGGAGAAGGAATTTTTCCATCTTTAAATTTGGGCACCGATTATGCGGTTACTTTGGATGAGTCTCTAGGCCAAATAGTCCATAATTTAGATAGTCTGATAGATGCTATATATCCTGACATCGAAAACTTAGATCAAAATGATTTTCGTTGGCTGTGTGGTAGAGCAATAGTTTCTCCCAGGAATGAAACAGTCAACGAATTAAACAATTTAATTATGTAGAAAGTACCGGGTGAAGTTAAGTGCTATAAATCCATAGACACCGTCACTAACATCGAGGACGCAGTGCACTACCCCCAGGAATTTTTAAATTCCCTGAACCCCGCTGGGCTACCACCTCATGAACTATCGTTAAAAGTTGGCACACCGATAATGCTTCTCAGAAATTTGAGCCCCCCCAACATGTGCAATGGTACGAGACTTCTTATCAAGGAGCTAAAAGATAATTTAATAGTAGCGAAGATTATCACCGGCCCTGCAGCTGGTGAATTAGCTCATATACCAAGAATACCCATGATCCCTACTGATTTGCCAATACCTTTCAAAAGGCTCCAATTTCCAGTAAAAATTTCTTTCGCAATAACGATAAACAAATCACAAAGCCAAACATTCAAATTAGTAGGAATTGATTTACGATAAAAAACTTTTTACAAAAAAAATACAACCGACTTCCATAAATAATACAAAAAAATGCAAAATAACTTTATTTTCGGAAGTCGGTGTTTCTAGTTTGGTTTCTTCGTTATTTGACACCGACTTCCGAAATTAAAGTTATTTTGCATTTTTTTGTATTATTTATGGAAGTCGGTTGTATTTTTTTTGTAAAAAGTTTTTTATTTTTCACTTTTTAGTTGTTTTACCCCATTCTAAAACTAAATTAATAGTAAAGTTATGCCCGAATTGATAGCCCCAAAAATAGGGAATTTGAACGTAGTTGGTGAAATTAGGGTGTATCAGGGTGAACTGTACAAATCTGTATACCCCTTCAGAGCACATCAGCGTGATGTAATGTTGTGGAGTGGTGAAAACAATATACAGACATGCGATTGCAGCAATTCTGGAATGTTTGCTATCATTTATTAAAGAGTTCCATTGTGTATCTCCGAAGCCCTTCATCAGATCTTCACCAAATTAAAATGGGACCAAATGTGAAGCAACAGCTTTCAAATAAAAAAAAAATCTTCAAAATCGGTTCACGTAGTTAGAAGTTATGAGGTAACACACATAAAAAAAAAAAAAAAAAAAAAAAAAAAAAAAATACAGTTGAATTGAGAACCTCCTCCTTTTTTTGAAGTCGGTTAAAAAGAATGTTTTACGCATGGGCAACTTTACGTTGCCCTATCACGGGTCGGGGCTCCCGACCATCAGTATATTTTGTTAGCTGAAAATAATTTAACGTCAAATGTTGTTTATAGAGAAGCTCTACAATAATTTAGTTATGTATCCTAAAACAACAGGTTGCACTGCGGGACTGCAGGCAGAAGTGAACACTTTTGCCGGGAGCAAGACTTAGTTAGCGCTTTGCGGGCGGTCCTTTAGTTAGTTCTAATAGAGATATATTTAGTATCGGCTGTGCACCCGTGCGAAGCCGGGGCGGGTCGCTAGTAAATAAATAAATAAATACTCTGTATATTGGTAAAAACCGCATGAAAATCCGTTCAGTAGTTTTTGAGTTTATCGCTTATAGATACGGCGGGGGACTTTGTTTTTAACTGACTTTAAAAAGAAGGAGGTTATCAATTCGGATGTTTGTATTTTTTTTTATATCTTCGGACATAAGTCTGTCATAACGGATTTGCAAAACTCTTTTTGTGTTTGAAAGGGGTTTATTTCTAAATGGTCCCATTTCATTTTCATATCAATCTGATGTTGAGTTTCTGTGAAAGACAACGGAACTCTTCAAAAATTGACAACAAATCATCCACGATTGCTGCGATCGTATGTCTATGTATTGTTAACACAATTTAATGGGGAACCACAACCAAAAATTGAAAAACAAAAACTTTTTTACAAAAAAAATTGAACCGACTTCCAAAAAAAGTGCAAAATAACTTTAGTGCCGGAAGTCGGTGTTTCTGGTTTTGTTTCTTCGTTTTTTTTGACACCGTCCTCCGAAATTAAAGTTATTTTGCACATTTTTTGGAAGTCAGTTCTATTCTTTAGAATAAAAGTTTAAACCCTGTAAAGATAGATGTAAGGCGTAAATAAAAAAATAAATAAATATTATAGATAAAAAAAGTAAATCCAACTAATACTATACCCGGGCCTGCGGACGGCGAGCAGTGGGTAGCTCACCGTCCGATCAGCACCAGGCCCGTGAGTCGACAGCGCGTAGTGTTCCAGGCGCGCCTCAAAAAGATTAGTGTCAGCCACCACTTACGGGGCCCATCGTGGCCGGTGCCTGCATGCCTAGGGGTAGCGGATAAATTCTGAAAATGAGTTACCGCACCCCTGGGCACTCAGGCAGGGAAGGAACAGGGGTGGGTTTTAGTCAGTAAGAGTCTGACACGTCCTCCCGCTCCTACCAGAGCGGGAGAAGTCATTGGATGATTTCCCCCCCCCACAAAATAAAAAACAATAATAATACTATAAATGCGAAAGTTTGTATGTTTGTGTTTAAATAACGCAAAAACGACTAAAAGGATTCACATAGATAGATTATAACCTGGATTAAAACATAGGCTACATTTTACCATGCAGACGAAGCTACTGGCAGAAGCTTATATTTCAATAATATTTTAATACTAGGTGCTATACAATGCAACCATCTTACAACCGTTGCGATATTTCTGTTTTATTTACACAATACCTTTGCAGAGGTTCTCGACGGAACCCAAACAAGTATGGCGTCCGCTCGCAAACAGCGCTGAGTTCGGTGTTGTCTTTTTTACGGCGTGACGGAAATAAAGCCACGAATCACTTCCGTAGGAGGCTGTGTAAGGCAAGAGAGGTTAGAGGGAATAAGAAAGAGGATTATAAATAAATTTTCCTTCTATATTAAAAACAAACAAGTAATCGTAAATAACTAAATTTGTTTTAAAGATTTTTTTCTTAGATTTGCCCCTTTCAAATGGTATAATATTAATTGTAGATTACGCAACATTATCAGGAGCAACCGGGTAAATACCTAAAAGATGCTTTTTTCGTTTTGGAGTTCGTTTGATACCCGATTCAGAAAATGCAATTTTGCTAATTTTCGATTGTTTCCTTTGTAAATATTGGTAGTATCTATATTTACGGGAGTTCTCATTATTATTAATAATAATAGACACATACAAACCCCTGTTAAAAAAATATGATTTAGAAATAAAAAAAAATCGACCACATCATCGCTTACCATCAGGTGAGATGGTGGTCAAACGCGTGCCTATCAATAATAATTATAAAAAAAAATATTATTCCAATATTACATATTTCTTTAATCTTCATGTACGAGAGTGCTACATAGGTGGACTGAGTGCCACAAGACAAGCAAGCAAGCTGTTGCTCTCTGATAAATTAAAAACACAAGGCGCTTATGTCTTGGACCACGCACCAAACCGCATCACCATTGTCACAAGAATCACGAGAGATTTCCGCAGCCGTATTAGGAGATTGCGGGCGCGACCCAGTTATCTAGACCCGAAAATTATTACTAAACCTAGGTCAAAGAACGCGTTTGACACTTGAAGGTTATTTAAGACTTTCGTTGGATTCTTTTTGACCTTCAAACAACGGAGTTTTTTGTTACTTTGTTTCACAAAGGGAACAATTTGGAAGCGAGGAAACCATTGTTTCATTATGTCTATTACCTAAAAGTTTTTTCCTTACATAATACTAAGTTATAGGTAATCATCATCATCATTTTCAGCCGAAAGACGACCTATGCTGGACATAGGCCTCCCAAAACTGTCGCCACAAATACCGGTCCTGTGCGTTTCGCATCCATCAGATGCCCGCGACCCTCACTAGGTCAACGGCACACCTTGTGGGAGACGAAAAGATACCGCGCAGCTTCCCGAATGCTGCCCAGCCGAGTTGGATTCGACGGTTGAGCTCTATCTCAAAAATAGTCTTACCTAACTGGACCGTCTACGACTTCTAGTGTAGGGTCTCCAATATTTATAGGAGTGGATGCTACATGGATATTAACATTGTAGTGGACTGTATGATTGTTTATTTGACGATGTGGTAAAATAAAACTTCTTCGTGGTGTTGCTCCTGTTTTATTGTTACGTCTCGTAGGTGTTGCTTGCTGGAGAGCTGGAGGCCGAATGTGACGAAGCCGTTTTTTTTTTTTTTTTTTTTTTTTTTTTTTTTGTTTGAACTCTCGCAGTTCAACCCTAGCGGTTGTCGACTGCTTAAGCGGACGTGCCCGTGGTGGTTTTAATTATTATTAAAGCCTCCAGCCAGGACTTATACTTAAACTACTCGCGACTACGCTGAGGGCACCCCCTTTGGGGTACGGACCTCGAATCAGGGCGTCGCGGGGGGAGGGCCTCAAGGGACAGCTGAATCATGATGTGATTATTTAGGGACGAATTTTTTAAAACTACAGCTCAGCGGTGCGTGCTGGCTTGAGCAAAGGGACTGGGGGGATTTCTGTGTCTTAAGTCCCCTGCCGTGTCGTGTTCGGACATGCCGCGCACGACAGAGGGTGTCTGTACGTCAGGTTGCTTCGCGACGTGCCTATATTAACTTAGGACACGCCACGTCGCGGTGTGAGTCGGTGTCGTGTGAATATGTCATGCGGGCGGACTTGAAACTATCGGCACAGCGGCGCGGGCTGGCTCTGTCAAGGGACTGGTTGCCTGGCTCTGCGTGGGGACTCGCGACGGTCCTCGGCGGCGAGGACGGAAGGACGGTGGTCTGCGTCTTTTCAACGTGCTAGTTTCCCTACGGCTCTCTTGGAGCAGGGTTGTAGCGTCGTCGGGTGTGATTAAAGTGTGCCGGGGTCGGCGAATTTTACTGACTTGGGAGGGAACGTATCGGCCGGCCGATACGATTAGGGGGTTCCTATGTTTAGCAGCCTTCTCAAAGAAACGCTTGGTGAGGCGTTTCATGAACTGCTGGACGGTGGGGAGTCTGAGATCCACATGCAGCTCCTCATTCCGAACAAAGTAGGGGGCTCCCACTGCTCTGCGGATGAAGCGGTTCTGCAGGGTCTGCATCTTGTGGAGGAGATGTGACTTTGCGTGTGCGAAGACCGCACAGGCGTACGTCATGATGGGACGGATCACTGTGGTGAACAGCCGCAGCTTGCACTTGAGTGACAGTTTACTGCGGCTGGACACCAAATTATGGAGTCTCCCTTGCGCGAAGTAGGCCCGCGCGCGGACGCTACTTATGTGCTTGGCAAAGGTTAGATGTTCATCTAATATGACTCCCAAGTATTTGGCTTGCTTCTCCCAGGAGATCGGCTTGCCATACATGGTGATCGGGCGGGGGGCAGAGATAAAGTGATTCGGCCTCGAGTAGAGGACCGCCTGACTCTTGTCGGGGTTCACTTCAATCCTCCATTTCCTGAACCATTTCCCCAAATTGGTTACCGCGGATTGGAGGTATCGGGCTATTGCGACTGGACTTCTCCCGGTGGAGTAAATAGCCGTGTCGTCAGCAAACAGTGCCAACCCGGACTTTTTACTCTTTGGGATATCGCTCGTAAATAGTGTGAACAGCAGGGGTGATAGCGGGGAGCCCTGAGGGACTCCAGCCCGGATGGGGCGGGGGGGGAGAGTTCTCCTTCAATGCGATAGCGGAAAGTGCGATTTGACAAAAAGTCTCGTAGGATGAGCACGAGCCTATCTGGCACTCCGATTTGGTACAGCTTATAGATTAAGCCGTTGTGCCAGACTTTGTCAAACGCCTTCGCTATGTCAAAGAACAAGATGCCCGTTATGTATTTGTTCATGAAGCCGGCGCTTACATGCTCAACAATACGGTGGACTTGGTGGACGCACGAGTGTTCAGTTCTAAATCCAAACTGCTCGTTGGGTATCAGGCTTTTGGCTTCGGCATAATCCTTGAGCCGCTTATAAATAAGCCTTTCGTAGATTTTGCCGAGCGCATTAAGTAAGCTAATGGGACGGTAACTGGAGGGATTAGACTTGGGCTTGCCTACCTTGGGAATTCCAATTACCGTGGCCTGTTTCCATTTCTGGGGGAAGACGTTATTAGTTAATGCGCCATTGAAGATGGCGGTCATTAAAACAATAATTTGGGCGGGGAGGAGTTTGATTACTCTGTTGGTTATGCCATCAGAGCCTGGGGCTTTCCTGGGTTGAAGTCTTTTGATAACCTCCTCCACCTCATCCGGGGTGATGGGTGGAAGGGGGTTATCTGGGTCTTCAACAGGTGGGATAGAAGCTCTCCTTTCGACTTCGGCATCCACCTCTTCGAGGTGGGCCTGGTCTACTGGTTGAGAGCTGGGGGAGCACTGGGCTTCCAGGCAGTCAGCGAGACATTCCGCTCTCTCCTGGTTGTCGAACGCCACACTATTGTCGGGACGAATGAGAGGAGGCATGACTTCCTCCGTGGACCTAAGTTTCCTCTGGAGATGCCAGAAGGCTTGGTGGGTGGGCTCCAGTTCGCCTAGCATCTTCTCCCAGCTTGCCGAGCGCTGCTCCGCAATGCGTTTCCTCACAGCTCGCTGCAAGTAGCGCATGTGGGCTTTGTTCGCGTCACAGGGAAAGTTACTATACGCACGGATGGCCGCGTTCTTCTCGGTTATGAGATTCCGTACATCCTCCGGGAGTTTCCAGCGGTGGTCTTCCACTACTGGTGCCTCCCTTGAACAATCGTTCAGGATGGATTGTACGTGATCCGTAAGCGAGTCGATCGCTGCCCTCGTGTCAGCGACTGAGGCTATGTGGTCGGGGATGGAGTCCAAGTGGGTAGACGTGGTGGATTTCAGCCTGTCGCTTACTTTCCTCCAGTCGGTGACCACTCGGCTAGGGGGGGGCCGGCTGGGATCGTCCTGCCCCGAGCGGGAGCCTAGGTGCATGATCACCGGGCGGTGGTCTGAGTTAAGCTCATGAACTACTTCTATCAATTGTAACCTAAGGTTTACATTTTTTAGAAGCGCTATGTCCAGGACATTGGGCCTTTTTCGGGGGTCGTGTGGGAAGGAAGTTGGACTCATCGGGGCGATGATGTCAAAGTTGAGGGATGCGCCTAGGTTGAACAACAACCTGCCTCTAGCTTTGGTTGTGTTGCTGTTCCATGTGAGATGTTTGGCGTTGAGATCTCCCGCTATAATAACGGAGTCGCTCATGCCGAAGAGGGCTGTGATATCGCTGGTCAGGGCGATTGGGTCGTCAGGCTCGTCGCGCCCGCCTCTTGTCGGCGGCATATAGGCGGATATGATGGTTATCGGCTGATGACCAGTCATGCCCAGCCTACAGGCCGAATACTCCAGGTGAGTGCGCGGGGCGGGGGGGTCCAGAGGGACACAATACAGATCATTTCTGTAATAGATTAGTGTCCCTCCCTTGTGACAGCGAGTCCTATCGTTGCGAACTATGCGGTAGTTGGCAATTCTAGGGCTTCTGTGGTGGGGTTTTAAACATGTCTCCTGTATGAGGAAAACATCTAGCTGATGCTCTCGCAGGAACTTGGCGATCTCATCCCTCTGGTCTAAGATTTTACCGTCGATGTTGAAGAACCCTATTTTTAGGTTTCTTGGCTTAAGGCTTTTTGCATTTTTTTGCGTTAACATAATGAACCTAATCCAGTTGATCCAGTACCTTAGCGATACTGTCGAACCTCGTCCATATTTCATGGGCTGCCTCAGGGGTGTACTGCCCTGCCTTCTTAGTCTGCTTGATGATTGCAGCTAAGGCGCGGGCTTCGGGAGTTCTGAACATCTGGTAGGCCTCCAAAATGGTGAGGCCTACGCTTTTATCGCTGTCTCCAGCGGGGGAGTGGGTTGCTGGCATTGCTGCCGGGGCCGCAATGCGGCGCGCTCCAGTCGGGGGGACTACCGGGGCTACTGGCGCGGAAGCGGGGGCCGTCACTGGTGTAGCTTTGGCCACAGGCGCTGGGACGGGGGCGGGGCGGGGGGGCACCAGTGCGGGGAACGCTCGCTGGTGATTGAGCTTGCTCCAAGGCGAAGCTCTTTGAGGTGCGAGACGCTCGGGAATCAGGGCGGCGGGGGCGGGGGCCCTCACAGATGGGCTCTCCCTCAGCTGACGGGCATTGGCCCGCTTGATGACTTTAGGAGCCATCTTAGGAGCTTTGGGGCATCCGCGGTAGTTTGCCGGGTGTCCCGTTTGACCGCACAGCACGCAGCTCGGCGGTTCTGTGCATTCTTTGGGGTCTTTCGGGCGGGGGCAGTCCGCCGTCCCGTGTTCACCCAGGCACTTGACGCACCTGGGTGTCGCAAAGCAATTGCTCTGCGCGTGGCCGTACATCTGACAGCGGTGACACTGTCCTAGTACGGAGGGCTTGTTTGGCTTCTCTATTGAGATGCCCGACAAAGAGCAAACCGACTTGATCTTAAAGATCGGGTTGTGCTCTTCAGTAGGTTCGCAAACGACGAGTACCATGTCGTACTCGTCGCCACCTCTAGCCCTGCGAAGGCGGTGTACCGCCGTAACGGGGACATTTTGGGATAAGAGATCCTCTTTGATCTCGTTCGTCGGGATTTCCTTTGGGACACGTCTTATGACCACTCTGGTCGGCGTCTCCTCCGGAAGGGCATAGGTGTGGAAGCACACCTTTCGGTCTTTCAGTGTCTTAGTCAAGGCACGGTAGTCGTCGGACGACCTTAACGTGACCTTCACTCCCTGAGTAACGGACTTGGCATTTGTGTATTGGATCCTTCGATCCACACACATTTTGGACACCTCTGTCCATTTCCCCTTGTCCCGGATGATGACGGGGGGGATGCGCTGCCTCTTAGGGAGGTCAGCGGCTTGGGGGCGAGCAGACGACGTGCTCGGGGCGGATTGCCTGGGGGTCGGTGGGGCTGGGGTGACCGAATCGTCGGTGGTCTTTTTGGCCTTGGTGGCCTGGGCCGCCTTGGCGGGCGCGGACTTCTTCCGCTTACCACCGACGGTTTGGTACTCTTCTTCCTCCGAGGAAGAGGAGGAGGCGTCTGAGTCAGATGACTCTGACTCAGCGCTGGGGCTGGGGTTTTCGGCCGGGACTGTAGCGTCCATGGCCTCTTCGGCAGGGGGGTTCGGCCTCTCCGATGCGGATGGCTTCGGCTTGGGCGAGGGCGCGGCAACCGGGGTAACCTGGGGCTTTGAGCCGGCTTGGACTGCCGGCGAGGAAGGGCGCGGCGGGGCGCGGATGCTGGCGCGAGGGGGGGGGGGGTGATCCTCGATCATTCCCTACCGGGGAGCGGGGGGAGTCCTCCGATGGCTGGCCGGCCACCGGAGGGTTTAGGAAGTGATGGCCATATTTGGCCAGAAAATCTTGGTCCTTTAAAAGGACTTTCTTAAAGAACGCTACGATTGTAGCGTCCGTCATGGTGGGGGGGGGGACCGTGGTGCTAGCCACAGCTAGCACCCTTAGGTTAAATGACTAAAATCCTACCATACGACGAAGGAGGCTTGTTGCAACGCGTCGTCCTACGGCAACAAACGGAATATGGGAAGGAAAAAAGGTTATTAGGAATGGGATTTTCCTACTGCCAATCCCGCAGACTCACAGGACTGTCACTGGCTAAAGGAGTCTTGGCCGCAGTAGGAGGATTTGGTCCACTTCACTGCCTCGCCCTGAAGGGGGTCGGCGGGTGTATCGAGTCGACACCCCTTGACTCGTTGTCACCGTTAGGTATCCGTCAAGGACCACTAATGTGGTTACTTACACTGACTCTACTGGGGGCCGCGGCGCGACGCGAGAATTGTCCGTAGACGCAGACGCAGCTAACCGGGGCGGCGATGCGAGAGCGCACGATCGGGTCTGGCGGGCGTTGGCGGCTTGTGACGGGCAAGGCGACACGAAGCGTAGCGATGACGTCACGCTGCTGTAGTTGCTTGTAGTTGAAGTAGTTGAAGTTCACTGCGGGCACCAATCCTTGAGCGCACGATCACTGCAGACAGGAGCGCACGAACAGTGGAGCGGTGGCACAGTGGAGAACGGAGAGCACAGAACACGACCGTCGCTGGCGGCGGTACCTGTACACCTGACGAAGCCGGCTACCCAGCCCTCCTTTATGCCCGCGCACAACAGCGCAGGTAGTCCGGGACGCGATAGGGCCGACCGGCCAATGCGCGCCGCTGCGATCTGCCGCGTCATGCTCGCGCTTGACCGTCGGACGCCAGACACACACACTTACAAAATAATGTGGGGCCGCTGATTGGCCAGCGGTTATTGTGGGAGGTGGCTTAGTTTTAGAAAGTCCAACATCTGGCCTCCAGATGTGGACTATAGCATGGTATTTCCTGCCAACTAACCAAGTTTTAATACTAAATGAATTTATACAATGTTATAATATCTTATCCTACTTACTTATAACATGCATTTAACTAGTGTTGACATAGATCGGTCCCTACATTTGATCTACGTCCTTAACCTAGACTAAAATAGCACAAAAATACCATTCTAGCTGCTGTATAAATTACATTTATATTCCTACCTATGATGCTATATAATTTGTTACCCTGGCTGATGTACACAAAGCTACTGAAATTTCTTAATCTACGTTAAATTAACATGCAGCTATGTGGGAAATCTACTTTAATCTGTTTCCTAATACATGCACCTTATGTCATACGAAAATTGCCGTGAAGCTTGTCTAGTTTTGCGCGATCGGCGCCATGATTCCTAAACTACATGTGGCAAGATTCGTATGACATACACTCTGTTAACAAATGACAACACATACATAAGCCACCATATAGAGTCATTCTAAGTCTGCCATGAGACCTAATCCACATACAAGATACAGCGTTCCTGACGACTGTCTTACTTATAAATCACCATAGGGCTTAACCATGATTGAAGCCACTATGCGACCTATTTTACATACAGTTTACATGGAGTTTCCTATTTTAAACTACCACTGTATAATCCATATTACGTAACTACATAGCCTAATCAGTAAGTTACATTCTTCTTACTTCAATTACCACGCGGGACGCTATTTGCGCATGATTTCGCCCTACTTATTAATTCACCGCGTGGCTGAGATTCATAATCATACTTACTAATAATCTAGTCTACTATTTATTGACTATCATCATACAACAATTCATGAGACACACTTTAACGTGGAATCCCAAGATGCCCTAGTCTACACGAATTGTTCTTTGTCTGAGAATAGCCGCCGCGTCCCTCCAGAGGGCGCTGCGGTCGGCGTCCGGGTTCGGTGACGTCATAGGGCGCACGAAGCTATAGTATGTCGTTACCTTACCTTAACGTGGACCACTGGACTTTAAACTACTTTTTACACTTAAATAGCCCTATTTTACTATAAACTACACATATTCTGATAGTACAACCCTAGAGCTATCCTACAAAAATGAAAAAACCCTTATAAGTCCATAATTATTTCTAAACATTAACACGTATTTACCATAGTTCAGTGTCACTGTTCACACACATCACACATAGTTCGGGGCATGCTCTGCGTCGTTTACAGCTCTCCCCCCGGCGCAGCTTGCGTAGCCTCTTTCTTCATCACGACGACGAGCTTGCTAACTGGCCGGCGGAAGACGCCGGTCCTGGTCCGCACCTCGACGACCCTGATGCCGCCGTCCGGTCCTGGATGTGTGCGCTCGACGCGTCCCATCGGCCACGTGTTTCTGGGCAGCGTGCTGTCGACGATGAGGACCACGTCTCCCACTTGCAGCGGGCGCGTGTCGTTCTTCGGCTCGCCTCGGGGTACCAGGGTAGGGAGGTACTCCCGAAGCCAGCGCCTCCAGAAGTGGTCAGCGAGCGCCATGCTTGTTCGCCATACCCGTCGATCAGCCTCGTCGCATGGCCCAGTTGATGGCAGGCCAGTGGATGACCCCAACAGGAAGTGGTTGGGTGTGAGTGCCTCTGGGTCCGCAGGATTGACACTCACGTGTGTCAGTGGGCGTGCGTTCACAGAGAACTCCGCCTCGGTCAGCAGCGTCTGTAGAACCTCCTCTGCCGGCGCCCTCTCGCGTAGGGTAGCGCCGAGTGCCGCCTTGACAGAGCGCACCATACGCTCCCACGCGCCGCCTTGGTTTGGCGCGCCGGGTGGTATGAAGCGCCACTCCATTCGGTGTAGCAGCCCCTCGTCTTGCAGAGCTGGCAACCACTCCTCGTAGGCGGCGCGGAGCTCTTGATCTGCCCCGCGGAAGTTCGTCCCGTTGTCGGAGTACTTGAGCCGCGGCCACCCTCTGCGCGCGGCCATCCTTCTCAGCGCCATGATGGCTGAGTCTGTTGACAGCGACGCGGCAAGCTCCAGGTGTACGGCCCGGTAGGTGAGACACGTGAACAATGCGCCCCACCTCTTCTCTCGACGACGCCCCACCTTGACCATCATGGGCCCGAAATAGTCCACCCCGCAATTAGTGAACGGGCGATGGAACGGGTCAAGGCGAGCGTGTGGCAGGTCACCCGTCGCCGGCGTCTGCGACGCCACCCGCCGTCGCCGGCAGAGGGCGCAGCTCTTCTCCACAGCGCGTACCGTGGGTCGTAGGTGAATGACCCAGTGCCGCTGCCACAGGTCGTTGGTCACGCGCTCGCGATTTGCGTGGCCCGCAGCGCAGTGTTCCCGCATTACTAATAGTTTTGTAATGCGGTGGCGGCCGTCCAGTATAACTGGCCGCTTGGTTTCGATCGGCGCGGAGGCGGCCTCGATTCGGCCTCTCACGCGCAGGACGCCATCCTCCAGTACCGGGTCTAACCGGTATAGTCGGCTCGATCTCGGGAGCGGGCGCGCAGACTTTATCCGCGCCATCTCGTCGCGGAAGCTCTCCACCTGCGCCCGTCGGATCAGCTCGACCTCAGCGCGCTCGACGTGTCGGTGTTCCAGCCGCGTCGCTCGGCGTCGGCAAATGTCCGTGAAGGCCAGCACCCTCGCTGCACTCCTCACCAGGGTCTCGTGCTTGGAGAAGAGGGCTGGGTCAGGTAGCCAGCTGTCTCCCCCCGATTTTTGAGCGATGTGCAGGACCTTCTCGTCTGTCTTATTGACAATGTCGATGGCCCGTTGATCGGTCGCCTTGATTCTCGGCCTCTCCTGTGTGCCGAGCGCGTCGATCTCAACATGGGCCTTGACTACGTCGTGCAGTTTCTCGTTGTCTGTACCCGTCGTTCGTTCGGGCTCGTAAACATGCAGCACGCTTCCTTCTTCGGTGATGGCGCTGCGTGGTACGGTTCCGTGCACCACCCATCCCAGCTGTGTTTTTGATGCGGCCGGCTCGTTCGGACCACCGATTCTGAGCTCGCGGGACACAATGTACTCCCAGTGGTCCGTCCCCACTAGGAGCCCCGGGCGCGCTTGGTTATAGCACACCTCTTCTTGTGTCAGGTCCCGCAGGTGATCGTAGTCCAGCAGGCTGTCGGGAATGGACTGTCGGCGGAGTCGAAGCCCCTTCACGGTCCTTGCTTTGACCGTGTACGCCTCGTCACTCCTCCATCCTCTCACGGTCAGGGTCACCCGCTGGCTTCTCTGGGACTGCGTTGTATTTATCCCGCTCAAGTCGAGTAGTTCCGCAGGTCCCGTAGCCCCGACGCTTGCCGCCAGATCTTCGTCCACGAGGGTGATGGTTGCGCCCTCATCTAGGAACGCGTGGGTCTTCACCTCCCCCCGTGGTCCGGAAATGATGACAGGGCACACCTTAAGCAGTACTGTTTTTGGTCCGGTAGCAGGCCTTGTTGCTACCGACAGCACTGCTTCTTCCCTTGGTTGCTCCTCGGTCCCCGCGGCTTCGGGCTTGCTCGCCTCTGGCTTCACGTCCATGTGCAGGGACGAATGATGGGGGCGGTGACACTCGTTCACGCCGCACAGCTTCGCCTTGCACGTTGAGCGCCGATGCCGCCTCTGGGCGCACTTGTAACAAATGCCCTTTTCACGAACTAGACGCCATCGTTGTTCCACCGACAGCGCCTTATATTTGGGGCATGCGATCGGTAAGTGATCCTGATCGCATATGGGGCACATATCCTTGTTGGCTTCCGTGTCTTGTGCGGCAGCGTACACGGTTGCCTTCTTCTTCATGAGCACATTAGGTCGCATCTCCTTCTTTGTACTGGAGGCGCACGTAGTCGGGGCGTACGAATGACGTAACGCCCTGTCTGCTTCCCGCATCAGAAAGCGGGAAAGGACGACGATCTTGGGGTCAGTTGTCTGCTCGTGGTCACAGGCATAGTCACACTATCTTGATCTTAGGTGCGGGCTCAATTTGTCCAGCACCTCTCTTGCCAGCTGCGGGTTGCGCAGATATCCCTCCATGTCCATTGTTTGGAGCACGCAGATTATATTTTGAAGATCGATCGCGAAGATGTTCAACTCCGTAGCAGACGATCCTGGTTTTGGGAGCCGTTTCAAGTCATCAAGGGCCTTATCAATGATGGCTTCCGGCCTCCCAAAGCGCTGCTCCAGAGTTTTCAAAATAACCTCCGGGTCCGTGGCCGTGTGTAGTAGAGCAGCCACTGCATCTCGTGCTCCTCCCCTCAGGCAGCTCCTCAAACGCTGGATGTTTTCAGGTGCCGATATTCCATACATCTGCGTCGAGTCCCGCACTGCTGCATGGAATGAAAGCCACTCGTTGGTTGCGCCGGAGAAAATAGGCAGCTCGATATATCGCGGCCTTGGTCTTGTCATTTTATCCAAGGTAGCAGCCAGCTTTTCAAAGCTGCTCTTTGTAGGTTTCGGCGACCTCCCTCGAGCTGTGTAAGGCTGGAGCTGCTTCGCCTCATCCTGCTTAGGCCCTTCCTCCCCCCGTGAAGTGAGTGGGTTTTTGGTGAGCCAGTTGTCCACTCTATGCAGGGATTCTTCACGAGGGAGGGCGTCAGCTAGCTGCTCGTCGTACACGCTCTCTTCGTCGTTGATGGCCGACGTCTCCACTGCTAACCTCCTCTTCACTAAGTCCGCTTCTACTTCGAGCTCCTTTCGCTTTAAGTCCGCTTCCATTGCGAACTCCTTTCGCTTTAAGTCCGCTTCTATTGCGAACTCCTTCTTTTTTAATGCGGCCAACTTTTCAGCTGCTTCTAGTTCCACCATACGTAAACGCGTTGCGGCACTCGTGGTAGATCTGTTCGACCTCACAGACCTGGCAACTGACCTTGTTGACCTCGCAGGTGACCTCGTTCTCACGTGTTCACTGCCCATTGTCGTTAGCCCAGATGGGCCAGCCGTAATGGTGTCCGCTTCTCTTGAAAATGGCGACGCCGGCGGCTCTAATGACACCCTTTGTAGGCGCTCCCTTTCTACACGCGCTGCTTCTTGTAGCTGGGCGCGTCGCTGCTCTTCCACCTCGGCAGCATCACACTTGCTTCTAGTGATTACCATTTTGGGTTATATCACTAACACCAAAGACTTTCTTCTTGACTCGCCTTGACGTCGCAGATTCCCCCTTGTTGTGCTTCACTTCTTCTAGGGCAAGCACGGTTAGCTGAGCCCTCTTTTAAATGAAGCTGGTGAACCCGTGCGCGTTGTCCTCTTCTTGGCGAGATCTCAAAAGATCGTTTAGATGTTGTGCGTTGATAATCAAACACGTGCCCGAAATTAACACGTGCTCGAAGATAACACGTGCCCAAAAATAACACGTGCCCAAAATAACACGTGCCCAAAATAACACGTGCTAGTCAGGTCGTAACAGGCTTCAAACTGTACGACTCACTTCGTTGACAAGTCGGCTCCGCACGCTCGTTGCTTTGTTCCTTTTCTTTCTTGAATCCCGGACGACCAGGCTTGATACTGTTCTCGATTCCGTTTTTCTATCTTGATAGCGGACGAACAGGCTTGATACTGATCTTGATTCCGTTTCTCTTTGTTGATACCGGACGAACAGGCTTGATACTGATCTTGAATCCCGGCTCGAAGGACCAGCAGTTGTAGTGGACTGTATGATTGTTTATTTGACGATGTGGTAAAATAAAACTTCTTCGTGGTGTTGCTCCTGTTTTATTGTTACGTCTCGTAGGTGTTGCTTGCTGGAGAGCTGGAGGCCGAATGTGACGAAGCCGTTTTTTTTTTTTTTTTTTTTTGTGTCTGAAACTCGCAGTTCAACCATAGTGGTTGTCGACTGCTTAAGCGGACGTGCCCGTGGTGGTTTTAATTATTATTAAAGCCTCCAGCCAGGACTTATACTTAAACTACTCGCGACTACGCTGAGGGCACCCCCTTTGGGGTACGGACCTCGGCTCAGGGCGTCGCGGGGGGAGGGCCTCAAGGGACAGCTGAATCATGATGTGATTATTTAGGGACGAATTTTTTTAAAACTACAGCTCAGCGGTGCGTGCTGGCTTGAGCAAAGGGACTGGGGGGATTTCTTTGTCTGAAGTCCCCTGCTGTGTTCGGACATGCCGCGCACGACAGGGGGTGTCTGTACGTCAGGTTGCTTCACGACGAGCCTATATTAACTTAGGACACGCCGCGTCGCGGTGTGAGTCGGTGTCGTGTGAATATGTCATGCGGGCGGACTTGAAACTATCGGCACAGCGGCGCGGGCTGGCTCTGTCAAGGGACTGGTTGCATGGCTCTGCGTGGGGACTCGCGACGGTCCTCGGCGGCGAGGACGGAAGGACGGTGGTCTGCGTCTTTTCAACGTGCTAGTTTCCCTACGGCTCTCTTGGAGCAGGGTCGTAGCGTCGTCGGGTGTGATTAAAGTGTGCCGGGGTCGGCGAATTTTACTGACTTGGGAGGGAACGTATCGGCCGGCCGATACGATTAGGGGGTTCCTATGTTTAGCAGCCTTCTCGAAGAAACGCTTGGTGAGGCGTTTCATGAACTGCTGGACGGTGGGGAGTCTGAGATCCACATGCAGCTCCTCATTCCGAACAAAGTAGGGGGCTCCCACTGCTCTGCGGATGAAGCGGTTCTGCAGGGTCTGCATTTTGTGGAGGAGATGTGACTTTGCGTGCGCGAAGACCGCACAGGCGTACGTCATGATGGGACGGATCACTGTGGTGAACAGCCGCAGCTTGCACTTGAGTGACAGTTTACTGCGGCTGGACACCAAATTATGGAGTCTCCCTTGCGCGAAGTAGGCCCGCGTGCGGACGCTACTTATGTGCTTGGCAAAGGTTAGATGTTCATCTAATATGACTCCCAAGTATTTGGCTTGCTTCTCCCAGGAGATCGGCTTGCCATACATGGTGATCGGGCGGGGGGCAGAGATAAAGTGATTCGGCCTCGAGTAGAGGACCGCCTGACTCTTGTCGGGGTTCACTTCAATCCTCCATTTCCTGAACCATTTCCCCAAATTGGTTACCGCGGATTGGAGGTATCGGGCTATTGCGACTGGACTTCTCCCGGTGGAGTAAATAGCCGTGTCGTCAGCAAACAGTGCCAACCCGGTCTTTTTACTCTTTGGGATATCGCTCGTAAATAGTGTGAACAGCAGGGGTGATAGCGGGGAGCCCTGAGGGACTCCAGCCCGGATGGGGCGGGGGGAGGAGAGTTCTCCTTCTATGCGATAGCGGAAAGTGCGATTTGACAAAAAGTCTCGTAGGATGAGCACGAGCCTATCTGGCACTCCGATTTGGTACAGCTTATAGATTAAGCCGTTGTGCCAGACTTTGTCAAACGCCTTCGCTATGTCAAAGAACAAGATGCCCGTTATATATTTGTTCATGAAGCCGGCGCTTACATGCTCAACAATACGGTGGACTTGGTGGACGCACGAGTGTTCAGTTCTAAATCCAAACTGCTCGTTGGGTATCAGGCTTTTGGCTTCGGCATAATCCTTGAGCCGCTTATAAATAAGCCTTTCGTAGATTTTACCGAGCGCATTAAGTAAGCTAATGGGACGGTAACTGGAGGGATTAGACTTGGGCTTGCCTACCTTGGGAATTCCAATTACCGTGGCCTGTTTCCATTTCTGGGGGAAGACGTTATTAGTTAATGCGCCATTGAAGATGGCGGTCATTAAAACAATAATTTGGGCGGGGAGGAGTTTGATTACTCTGTTGGTTATGCCATCATAGCCTGGGGCTTTCCTGGGTTGAAGTCTTTTGATAACCTCCTCCACCTCATCTGGGGTGATGGGTGGAAGGGGGTTATCTGGGTCTTCAGCAGGTGGGATAGAAGCTCTCCTTTCGACTTCGGCATCCACCTCTTCGAGGTGGGCCTGGTCTACTGGTTGAGAGCTGGGGGAGCACTGGGCTTCCAGGCAGTCAGCGAGACATTCCGCTCTCTCCTGGTTGTCGAACGCCACACTATTGTCGGGACGAATGAGAGGAGGCATGACTTCCTCCGTGGACCTAAGTTTCCTCTGGAGATGCCAGAAGGCTTGGTGGGTGGGCTCCAGTTCGCCTAGCATCTTCTCCCAGCTTGCCGAGCGCTGCTCCGCAATGCGTTTCCTCACAGCTCGCTGCAAGTAGCGCATGTGGGCTTTGTTCGCGTCACAGGGAAAGTTACTATACGCACGGATGGCCGCGTTCTTCTCGGTTATGAGATTCCGTACATCCTCCGGGAGTTTCCAGCGGTGGTCTTCCACTACTGGTACCTCCCTTGAACAATCGTTCAGGATGGATTGTACGTGATCCGTAAGCGAGTCGATCGCTGCCCTCGTGTCAGCGACTGAGGTTATGTGGTCGGGGATGGAGTCCAAGTGGGTCGACGTGGTGGATTTCAGCCTGTCGCTTACTTTCCTCCAGTCGGTAACCACTCGGCTAGGGGGGGGCCGGCTGGGATCGTCCTGCCCCGAGCGGGAGCCTAGGTGCATGATCACCGGGCGGTGGTCTGAGTTAAGCTCATGAACTACTTCTATCAATTGTAACCTAAGGTTTACATTTTTTAGAAGCGCTATGTCCAGGACATTGGGCCTTTTTCGGGGGTCGTGTGGGAAGGAAGTTGGACTCATCGGGGCGATGATGTCAAAGTTGAGGGATGCGCCTAGGTTGAACAACAACCTCCCTCTAGCTTTGGTTGTGTTGCTGTTCCATGCGAGATGTTTGGCGTTGAGATCCCCCGCTATAATAACGGAGTCGCTCATGCCGAAGAGGGCTGTGATATCGCTGGTCAGGGCGATTGGGTCGTCAGGCTCGTCACGCCCGCCTCTTGTCGGCGGCATATAGGCGGATATGATGGTTATCGGCTGATGACCAGTCATGCCCAGCCTACAGGCCGAATACTCCAAGTGGGTGCGCGGGGCGGGGGGGTCCAGAGGGACACAATACAGATCATTCCTGTAATAGATTAGTGTCCCTCCCTTGTGACAGCGAGTCCTATCATTGCGAACTATGCGGTAGTTGGCAATTCTAGGGCTTCTGTGGTGGGGTTTTAAACATGTCTCCTGTATGAGGAAAACATCTAGCTGATGCTCTCGCAGGAACTTGGCGATCTCATCCCTCTGGTCTAAGATTTTACCGTCGATGTTGAAGAACCCTATTTTTAGGTTTCTTGGCTTAAGGCTTTTTGCATTTTTTTGCGTTAACATAATGAACCTAATCCAGTTGATCCAGTACCTTAGCGATACTGTCGAACCTCGCCCATATTTCATGGGCTGCCTCAGGGGTGTACTGCCCTGCCTTCTTAGTCTGCTTGATGATTGCAGCTAAGGCGCGGGCTTCAGGAGTTCTGAACATCTGGTAGGCCTCTAAAATGGTGAGGCCTACGCTTTTATCGCTGTCTCCAGCGGGGGAGTGGGTTGCTGGCATTGCTGCCGGGGCCGCAACGCGGCGCGCTCCAGTCGGGGGAACTACCGGGGCTACTGGCGCGGAAGTGGGGGCCGTCACTGGTGTAGCTATGGCCACAGGCGCTGGGACGGGGGCGGGGCGGGGGGGCACCAGTGCGGGGAACGCTCGCTGGTGATTGAGCTTGCTCCAAGGCGAAGCTCTCTGAGGTGCGAGACGCTCGGGAATCAGGGCGGCGGGGGCGGGGGCCCTCACAGATGGGCTCTCCCTCAGCTGACGGGCATTGGCCCGCTTGATGACTTTAGGAGCCATCTTAGGAGCTTTGGGGCATCCGCGGTAGTTTGCCGGGTGTCCCGTTTGACCGCACAGCACGCAGCTCGGCGGTTCCGTGCATTCTTTGGGGTCTTTCGGGCGGGGGCAGTCCGCCGTCCCGTGTTCACCCAGGCACTTGACGCACCTGGGTGTCGCAAAGCAATTGCTCTGCGCGTGGCCGTACATCTGACAGCGGTGACACTGTCCTAGTACGGAGGGCTTGTTCGGCTTCTCTATTGAGATGCCCGACAAGGAGCAAACCGACTTGATCTTAAAGATCGGGTTGTGCTCTTCAGTAGGTTCGCAAACGACGAGTACCATGTCGTACTCGTCGCCACCTCTAGCCCTGCGAAGGCGGTGTACCGCCGTAACGGGGACATTTTGGGATAAGAGATCCTCTTTGATCTCGTTCGTCGGGATTTCCTTTGGGACACGTCTTATGACCACTCTGGTCGGCGTCTCCTCCGGAAGGGCATAGGTGTGGAAGCACACCTTTCGGTCTTTCAGTGTCTTAGTCAAGGCACGGTAGTCGTCGGACGACCTTAACGTGACCTTCACTCCCTGAGCAATGGACTTGGCATTTGTGTATTGGATCCTTCGATCCACACACATCTTGGACACCTCTGTCCATTTCCCCTTGTCCCGGATGATGACGGGGGGGATGCGCTGCCTCTTAGGGAGGTCAGCGGCTTGGGGGCGAGCAGACGACGTGCTCGGGGCGGATTGCCTGGGGGTCGGTGGGGCTGGGGTGACCGAATCGTCGGTGGTCTTTTTGGCCTTGGTGGCCTGGGCCGCCTTGGCGGGCGCGGACTTCTTCCGCTTACCACCGACGGTTTGGTACTCTTCTTCCTCAGAGGAAGAGCAGGAGGCGTCTGAGTCAGATGACTCTGACTCAGCGCTGGGGCTGGGGTTTTCGGCCGGGACTGTAGTGTCCATGGCCTCTTCGGCAGGGGGGTTCGGCCTCTCCGATGCGGATGGCTTCGGCTTAGGCGAGGGCGCGGCTACCGGGGTAACCTGGGGCTTTGAGCCGGCTTGGACTGCCGGCGAGGATGGGCGCGGCGGGGCGCGGATGCTAGCGCGAGGGGGGGGGGGGTGATCCTCGATCATTCCCTACCGGGGAGCGGGGGGAGTCCTCCGATGGCTGGCCGGCCACCGGAGGGTTTAAGAAGTGATGGCCATATTTGGCCAGAAAATCTTGGTCCTTTAAAAGGACTTTCTTAAAGAACGCTACGATTGTAGCGTCCGTCATGGTGGGGGGGGACCGTGGTGCTAGCCACAGCTAGCACCCTTAGGTTAAATGACTAAAATCCTACCATACGACGAAGGAGGCTTGTTGCAACGCGTCGTCCTACGGCAACAAACGGAATATGGGAAGGAAAAAAGGTTATTAGGAATGGGATTTTCCTACTGCCAATCCCGCAGACTCACAGGACTGTCACTGGCTAAAGGAGTCTTGGCCGCAGTAGGAGGAATTGGTCCACTTCACTGCCTCGCCCTGAAGGGGGTCGGCGGGTGTATCGGGTCGACACCCCTTGACTCGTTGTCACCGTTAGGTATCCGTCAAGGACCACTAATGTGGTTACTTACACTGACTCTACTGGGGGCCGCGGCGCGACGCGAGATTTGTCCGTAGACGCAGACGCAGCTAACCGGGGCGGCGATGCGAGAGCGCACGATCGGGTCTGGCGGGCGTTGGCGGCTTGTGACGGGCAAGGCGACACGAAGCGTAGCGATGACGTCACGCTGCTGTAGCTGCTTGTAGTTGAAGTAGTTGAAGTTCACTGCGGGCACCAATCCTTGAGCGCACGATCACTGCAGACAGGAGCGCACGAACAGTGGAGCGGTGGCACAGTGGAGAACGGAGAGCACAGAACACGACCGTCGCTGGCGGCGGTACCTGTACACCTGACGAAGCCGGCTACCCAGCCCTCCTTTATGCCCGCGCACAACAGCGCAGGTAGTCCGGGACGCGATAGGGCCGACCGGCCAATGCGCGCCGCTGCGATCTGCCGCGTCATGCTCGCGCTTGACCGTCGGACGCCAGACACACACACTTACAAAATAATGTGGGGCCGCTGATTGGCCAGCGGTTATTGTGGGAGGTGGCTTAGTTTTAGAAAGTCCAACATCTGGCCTCCAGATGTGGACTATAGCATGGTATTTCCTGCCAACTAACCAAGTTTTAATACTAAATGAATTTATACAATGTTATAATATCTTATCCTACTTACTTATAACATGCATTTAACTAGTGTTGACATAGATCGGTCCCTACATTTGATCTACGTCCTTAACCTAGACTAAAATAGCACAAAAATACCATTCTAGCTGCTGTATAAATTACATTTATATTCCTACCTATGATGCTATATAATTTGTTACCCTGGCTGATGTACACAAAGCTACTGAAATTTCTTAATCTACGTTAAATTAACATGCAGCTATGTGGGAAATCTACTTTAATCTGTTTCCTAATACATGCACCTTATGTCATACGAAAATTGCCGAGAAGCTTGTCTAGTTTTGCGCGATCGGCGCCATGATTCCTAAACTACATGTGGCAAGATTCGTATGGCATACACTCTGTTAACAAATGACAACACATACATAAGCCACCATATAGAGTCATTCTAAGTCTGCCATGAGACCTAATCCACATACAAGATACAGCGTTCCTGACGACTGTCTTACTTATAAATCACCATAGGGCTTAACCATGATTGAAGCCACTATGCGACCTATTTTACATACAGTTTACATGGAGTTTCCTATTTTAAACTACCACTGTATAATCCATATTACGTAACTACATAGCCTAATTAGTAAGTTACATTCTTCTTACTTCAATTACCACGCGGGACGCTATTTGCGCATGATTTCGCCCTACTTATTAATTCACCGCGTGGCTGAGATTCATAATCATACTTACTAATAATCTAGTCTACTATTTATTGACTATCATCATACAACAATTCATGAGACACACTTTAACGTGGAATCCCAAGATGCCCTAGTCTACACGAATTGTTCTTTGTCTGAGAATAGCCGCCGCGTCCCTCCAGAGGGCGCTGCGGTCGGCGTCCGGGTTCGGTGACGTCATAGGGCGCACGAAGCTATAGTATGTCGTTACCTTACCTTAACGTGGACCACTGGACTTTAAACTACTTTTTACACTTAAATAGCCCTATTTTGTACTATAAACTACACATATTCTGATAGTACAACCCTAGAGCTATCCTACAAAAATGAAAAAACCCTTATAAGTCCATAATTATTTCTAAACATTAACACGTATTTACCATAGTTCAGTGTCACTGTTCACACACATCACACATAGTTCGGGGCATGCTCTGCGTCGTTTACAAACATATTATTCCGTTTATTTATTTTTCTATACATATTATTTACATTTTTAAATATTTAAATATAAAGGATAAAAAAAAACATTTAAAAATATAAAAAATAGTATCCCACATTATTAACATATTATTATTATTATTAACATTACATACATTAACATATTATTACATACATTACATATATTAACATATTATTATTATTATTGGGATAAGGGCAGGAGAATGATGATGCTACATGGATATTAACCATAACCTTGTAAATATAGGCACGGGGTCTCATCTCGAAAAAGAAAATTTAGTTCAAATAAATTGCAATATAAGGCGTAACATGCATCGATTTCTTATTGAAGTCTCAGTAATATTTATATTTTGCAAAAAAATATGGTAAAAACTGTATTTTCTTATTTAATAAACTGCTCTAAGCATACAATTTTGAAATAATTGACTCATTATTCAAATTTAGATGATTGTTGCAACGAATCCTTAGACATCTATATTTCTTGTAACAATAGATGGCGCTGTTTGAAGTTCTAAAGTTTATTCAATCGCCTCTTTAAAATTAGTACTGACACACTTTGATAGAGTAAAACTGAAAAGGAAGTGCCCAAAAAAACTATTATATAATTTATTTATTTATTTATACACAAAAACAATTACAAAAGAAAAATGAACAAATACAGACAGAAGAGCACAAAGGCATAATTTTTCAATGTGTGAGAAAATATTGATAAGACTTTAAGTAAATTCATTCAACTTGCAAGCCGTCGCTGCTAGCGAGGTGTAGAAGACGGGCCCTAACGAAGAACAAAAGTTGCTTGTGCCAGTTATTTATTTTACGAAACCCCGTAGTTACGGCGGTACCGTTTCCTTGTATGGGATGAGGCATCTGCACGCTAGTATTATATTATTAACTGTGGTATAGCTATATTAACCAAAATCGAATCACCTCAGTTCAGTGCAGTTCACTCCTGGACATGAGCCTCTCTTAAGCTGTGCCACAACACCCGGTCCTCACCCTTCGGCATCCTGTCGGTCCTGGCTACCTTCTAAAGGACGTCTGTTGGAAGGTTGAGCTGCGTCGTCCGCTATTTTTATCGATACACGGTCTCCACTCCAGCAGGCGTATTCGGTAACTCAGTTGACATCAATTTGATAGGCACTTTGCCGTACATTGCTGCTTTGACGTATAGGAAAACCGTAGTGCCTATTATAATCGATGTCCATTGAGCAATGTACTGCATAGTACCTAACAAAATGATGTCAACTGAGTTAGCGAATACACCTGCTGGACTTGTTTGCTCTCCCAGGGTCGCAGGTGTGTTTGAAAGAGTCTTTACGACCCTGGCACAGGCAACTGAAGGAACACGGATTTTTTTTTTGGGGTGTTAGGAAATCATCCAATGACTTCTCCCGCTCTGGGTAGAGCGGGAGGGCGTGTCAGACTCTTACTAATTAGAACCCACCCCTGTTCTTTCCCTGCCTGAATGGCCAGGGGTGCGGTAACTCATTTTCAGAATTTATCCGCTACCCCTAGGCATGCAGGCACCGGCCACGATGGGCACCGTCAGTGGTGGCTGACACTAATCTCTTTGAGGCGCGCGCCGTCGACTCACGGGCCTGGTGCTGATCGGACGGCGAGCTACTCACTGCTCGCCGTCCGCAGGCCCGGGTAAGGAATACGGGTGGGTTTTAGTCAGTAAGAGTTTGATAGGCCCTCCCTCTCCACCTAGCGCGGGAGAAGTTATTTGACGATAACGCATCCAAAAAAAAATAATACTGGATTGCTCACTCATTTGGTTGGTCATGGTTCTTTCGGCAAAGATTGCCAGCACACTGCCACTTCAGCTTGCTAACTCTGCCAGCTATATTGAAGAATATAAAACTTCTATAACTTGAATGACGCAAAATTATTGTAATAAATATTAAATATTATGAATCGTTGCTTCCTTATTCTGCCATCTGCCGTTATCTGACTTTTGGCGGGCTGAAGTATTTGATGCCAATAATCAGCCAAAAATTCTCTATCGATATGTCTAAGCAGTATTTTTCGTACTATATACAGGCTGTAACGGAAAGGTGTGGTCATATTTTAAGAACTGCATCTGCCCATCGATATGGACAACTTTATTCAAGAAAACCTGAGGAAATTCTCAAAAAACTATTTTTTACCTCTATACCAATATTCCTCAGCTGATGATAACTTTGTATGGAAAGTCTAATTTGTTTTGGAATTTTTTGTTTTTTTTTCTTAGAGAAAGTTGTTCATTGCCATGGGCAGAACGGGTTCTTCAAACATGATCAAACCTTTCCGTTACACCCTGTATAGATTCCGAGATAAATATAAAATCACCACAAGGCGCACGGCGATGCACCACCAGTACATGGTGGACATCCCACCCACACGTACATAACTTTTCAGGAACACAATCACTGTGCGTACAGCTAAGGAGTGAAATTCCTTGCCAGTGTCTGTGTTTCCTGATAGTTACAACCTGGGAGTCTTTAAATCAAGAGTGAATAGGTTACTTCTAGGCAAGCGTGCTACATCATCGACTACATAATCGCTTACCATCAGTTGAGATAGTTTTCAAACGCGTGCCTATGAATAGTAAAAAAAAAAGTTGGTCGATTTAAATGTAATTCAACATTACTTTTTTGCGCGTAAGTCAAAATGTGATTACAGATAGCGACATTACCTACAGCTTGTAGACGGCAGTATTATTGTCATTCTAACTTATAAATTTTTCTTTAGATGGTTTAAAAGAGTGTCCATGGAGTTTCTTGCACGTTCTTCTCCATAGAGATCTACGCCTTTGAATGAGCAATTAACTTCATCTTTCTGACTGACCGACTTATTGACAATTCAAAAGTGCCTGTAAATGGTTTATTTGAAATAAATGCTTTCAATTTGAATTTAAAAGATACAAAAGATCTTAGCAAGGAATAAAAATACTATTACCACCGTCTGTTTTCTCACTTAAGTAACATAAACTAGTTACACAAAGAATAACAGAATAAAGACAAGACTGCTGAAAGAAAGATCCTTTTATTTCTTTCAAAGAACAAACGATTTTGTTAATTAATGCCTTGAAGCTGATCCAGGCATTAAACACAAAAGACAAAACAATAAAATAAAATAATATAAAAGAAACTTGGAAAACAACGGGTATATAAAGAGTAAGTATTGCTATTGGTAACAACGTAATAATTATTATGCATACAACTAAGGAGTGGAATTCCCTGCTGGAGTCTGAGTTTCCTGATAGCCATAAACCTGGGAGTCTTTAAGTCAAGAGTAGATAGGTTACGTGCGTTCTAGGCAAGCGTGCTCCATCGTCGACGACATCATCGCTCAGGTGAGATAGTGGTCAAACGCGAGCATATATCAAAGATGAAAAAAACTTCCCGACCGAATTTCGACCATCCTCAACCGAGTGGGTACAGAATAAGGGTAGCCAATCTCAACGGAGATTATAATAAGAATAATAATCAATTTTTATTGCCAAACTTACCCACTCGAACGTGTTAGCGGCCTAGCTGGTTCAAAAAATTGTTCTCCGGAACGCCAAAGCTACTGAGCTGGTTCGCACGGTTTGTTCGCTTTAAACCATTTTTCTGTGGGGGCAATGCTAGTGTGTTCTTACTTTATTGTTTATGGTACTCGACTAAATTCCGCGTCTTTTTCAATCAAAAATCACAACGTTGTTAAACAAAACCAAGCCAAGATTAGCCAAGTACTCAGGAAATATGTATTATAGTGCACAAGAGCATGCGTAAAAACAGGTGCACTCTCCGTTCATTTACTCTCATAGTCCTATGGGACGGCAATCTGACAAGACTTGAGAGAGACCAGGCGCAGGAACAATGGCGCTACGTGCTTTCCGACGCACTGCGGACGGCGAGTAATGGGTGGCCCGAGAGTCGACGGCGCGTAGTGTTCCACGCCCGTATCAAAGATTTGTCAGCAATCATGACGGGGCCCATCATGACCAATGCCTGCCCAGGGGTTGTGGATAAATTCGAAACAGAGCTACCACGCCCCTGGGCACTCATGGCAGGGAAGGAACAGGGGTAGGTTTTAGTCAGTAAGAGTATGACACACAAAAAAAAAAAAAGAGTATGACACGCCTTCCCGCTCCACCCAGAGCGGGAGATGTCATTGGATGATTTCCCACCCCACAAAAAGTATCACATTTTCCCTGTCTCGGTAATCGAACCTTTCTTATTGCCAAGTTTCAACCATATTTTTTTCAGCCGTTTAGGCACGAAAGCGTAACAAACAAACATTGTTACGAGTACATTATAAATTATTAAGTTAGGATGTAGGTAATGGATCTATTGTGTATGTGGCTTTTTCCTATTACATCTGTCCACCTCTCTGTCACTTAGAACAGATTAGACCACAGAACATGGGAATCTATTCTCTTGTTATATCGATTGGACAGTGTTACGTCTGTGGTATGTTTAAGAGATACCTGACCCTTTAGTGAAGTTATTTAAATACTAACTTCTACCACTGAATTTACTCGCGTGAATGTCAAAAATTATTCCAAGCGTTAATTTTCTCGAGATAAAAGTGTCCTATGACCTATTCCAGGATATGGTCTACCCGTGTACCAAGTCTCATGCAAATGCATTTCGCCGTTAAGATGTGAAAAGGTAATAGACCGACAGAGTTACTTTCGCATTTATATATATATATATATATATTTTTTTTTAACTTTGTCCCACACTAGAAATTACTCATGTATCGTGGGTGCGTTCACAAACATGTATACTCACTTACACAAGACACCCAGACCCGGAATAACTATCTGTAGGTCATACAAATATTTTTTCCGTGCGGGAATCGAACCCGTGACACGCAGCGCAGCAGCCGAACGCTCAACCACTGCGCCAACCGTGTCGTCAAATATACTAGCTTATACCAGCGGATTTGCAGATATAGATATATTATATAAAAATAGGATTAGTACTTTCCCCACTATAAATAATAATTTTTATATAGATATGTAAAGATAAGATTAGTACTTTCCCCACTATAAATAATATTTTTTATGTAGATATATAAAGATGAGATTAGTACTTTCCCCACTATAAATAATAATTTTTATATAGATATATAAAGATAAGATTAGTACTTTCCCCACTATAAATAATAATTTTTATATAGATATATAAAGATAAGATTAGTACTTTCCCCACTATAAATAATAATTTTTATATAGATATATAAAGATAAGATTAGTACTTTCCCCACTATAAATAATTAATTTTAGTGTTCTTCTGAGCGAACCCTTTCATTTGATACTCTTATCACGCGAATGAATACAAAATAATTAGTCCGCCATCTTTGTGATTCAGCCATATTAGATTAAGAACGATGTCACTTAACTAACCATGCATTTTCATCTAAACTAAACATGTACGCAAACTTTCAGCTCGATCAGAAACCGGGAAGTGGGTCAAATGTTTCTTCTAAGATTTGTTTACGTATTTACAAGTGTAGCTAACAAAAGTGTATAAAAGAATAAAGGTTATACAAAAGAAAAGGGAGGAAGTGAAAGCGTAGCCGTTATTAGACTGAATGAAAGAAGAGAATGTGTTGCGCAGAATCAAATAAAAAAATAAACACAGAGTTAGAAAAAAAATATATATAATTAATTAAATTAGGCTGAGAGCCAGAACTTTTTGAACGTCAAAGTTCTACTTAAAGACAGTCCCCCAATAACGACCCCCCGTCACCATTTAGCTCAGTTGCCTAGTGTTTTAGCTGTGAAGAAGAAGTGGCGGAACAATCTCCCCAGCAACACATCTATCTGTTTAATTCGGACCTCAAGTAATATGGGATATAGGCAGATAGCCTTTGATGAATGAAGATTACTTTGATGGTAAATCAGTAATAAATCATTCAGCCGGAAGACGTCCACTGCTGGACAGAATCCTCCCCCAAGTGTCGCCCCTCACCAGGTCATCGGCCCACCTTGTGGGAGCCCTTCCAAGGCTGCGTCTTCCACTACGCGGTCGCCACTTCAGAACTTTTCGGCCCCATCGACTATCTGATCTGCGAGCAATGTGCCCAGCCGCTTAAGTTAAGCGATTCTTCAGGCTATACCGGTAACCTTGATTCTCTGGCGGATATCTTCATTCCTGATTCGATCACGCAAGGAAACGCCGAGCGTAGCCCTCTCCATTGCCCTTTGGGTTACAATCAATCAATCAACGATAGAAAAAAAACAGTTTTATATAATTTTGTCCAATTGCGCGTCATAGACCTTTTCCCAGCATAGTGAATATTTATTGTACCTAATACACACAGAGATATTGTGTTCAAACTTTCGAGCTCTTCATTTCAATAACGCAAATTAATTAGTAGCTAAGATAATCGAAATCCGAGTACATACATTAAAATAAAACTTTAACAGTGACATTCCCCTCCCCAAAATTAATATAATAACTTTCCAAGTGGAATTTGCATTTCAATTTAAATAAATTGTTGTAAAGCTCACATTAAAAAGAAGAAAGCTACACCCAAATTCTGTTTAAGAATTTATGCAAAAATCTCTCACATTGCCCAAAATTAAAACCCTTTCAAATGAAATTTATTAATAAAATTATAACTGCTCACTAAAAAAAATTTCGCTCGACAAAATGTCACCTCAGTTGCACTCTGTAATTGATTTGCAAGAAATTTCATACGTATTTCTGGGGGTACTCCATCGTCGATCACATCAACGCTTACCATCAGGTGAGATAGTAGCACGAGCAAAGAAAGGTAAAAAAAAAATTAAAATACGCAGGAAGTCTCAAAAATCATAACAAAAAATATGAAATCAGATATTTAAGTTCAATTCAACTTTACATTTTACGGAAAGAATAGTCGTAACTAAAGCCATGCCTTTGGGGCCGTAAATGAAGGAAGTGTTTTTGCGCTTGCCTTTTTTCAAATAAGATAGAAAATACACTAGTTTCCACAGCAGCATAACATATTTGGTGATTCAGCACGTGTTGGAGATGTTTGGAAAAGATAAATGTGTAAGAGTTTATTTTTGGAAATAGAACTACTCTCGTCTCTTGCAAATTTTGTTTCGAATAAAATAACGAGTGAATTCGATACATTCACCTCTCAGTTTCACGTATTTTTCTTGAAAATAGAATAAGATACCTTTTTAGATATTGTTTTTGTGAATGGCACACATACTTTGCTTGTATGTAAGATAGTATTTTTATTTTATTTTCTAGGTATATCATTGTATCACTCACGATTTTTTTGTAAATTATTTAAATATGAATACTACTCATTTTTGATTCGGAGAATAAACCTGATCTGATTAAACAAACCAAAAAATTTAGTATTTTGAAAAAACCCGACTGCCAAAAATGAATCGTTTCCTCGAGCCCGTCATTTTAATAACTAACATGATCGTGACACAAAAAATATACGGTAAATTCAATGGCGGGCGCCATTTTGTTAAAAACAAAAAACTTATTGCATAAGTCACTTCAGGTAAAAATAAAATCTTCAGTAAAATTTCAGGAATATTTTTAAAACACATAAAACGTATTTAGCTCTACATCTAAATCTAACCTAATACTATAAAGGTGTCATATATGTTTGTTTATGTTTGTCTCTTGAAGGAGATACAAGGTGACGTCATAAAATCACCATAAATCCGGAGAGAGGGGGAGACAGAGCTATACAGGACGAATAGCACTATCCCTTTCGCACACCATATAATTATCGTAACTCAGCGACAGTGTTGGCTTGTACGGATCAAGGGCTAGGTCTCCCAGATCTGCCAATGGCAATTTTTATCCCGGCAAAATTTACAGGTACCTGAGATATTGGTCACGAGAGCCAAGCCAAGGGAAAACGCTAGTAGGTATTTGATAGTTTATTTATTTATTTCTCTATGCATATACAAGGACAAAGCGGACTTAATGTCTTTTTTTTTTGGGGGATGGGAAATACATCCAATGACTTCTCCCGCTCTAGGGTGGAGCGGAAGGGCGTGTCAGACTCTTACTGACTAAAACCCATCCCTGCTCCTCCCTGCCATGAATACCCAGGGGCGAGGTAACTCTTTCGAATTTATCCTCAACCCCCAGGCAGGCATCGACCATGACAGGCCCCGTCCTGTTTGCTAACAACTCGTTGAGGCGCGCGTGGAACACTACGCGCCGTCGACTCTCGGGCCTGGTGTTGATCGGACGGCGAGTTACCCACTACTCACCGTCCGCAGGCCCGGGTGGATTTAATGCCTCAGGCATTTATTTTCTACCAGTCAACCTTGGGGGTGACGCAGAGACAAAAATAGTAGATGCGATATAGAAAATTATATAAACTTGATTAAAGTATAAAAGAGTTCCAAATCATAAATTTTCTGTAAAAATGAATTTCACAGAAAATCTTATGACTTACCAAGGTTAAATGCCGCAAAAATATTTCTAATACCCACAAAATACTTATTTAATTTAAACTCATTACATTTTCGTAACGTACTCACGCGTACTACTAAGTAATATTAAGAACGACAGTTGAATTTAATGTACTAGCAAAAAATATTGAGTAGGGACCGACGCCATTTTTTTTCTCAGTTAAGAGATATTTCACGCCAAGTTCTAAGCTGCCGACAGTGTCTATGTCACTTATCATTATTATTCTCGTTCTTACCTTAATTTTATACAGGTTTTTCTGTGTCATTGGAACATTATTTACAACCTTATTTCGTCTGGGGAAAGCTCGAGCATGTTCCCCGTCTGGAGTGAATGAAGGGGGTTTATCGGACTTCATCATCATCATCATCAGCCTATAGCAGTCCACTGCTGGACATTGGCCTCTCCAATTTCACGCCATTCAGCTCGGTTCTCGGCAACTCTCATCCAGCTGCTACCAGCCACCCTGCGAAGATCATGGCTCCACCTAGCCTGAGGGCGTCCTACCTTACGTTTGTCGATTCGCGGTCTCCACTCGAGAACACGTCTACCCAACGATCATCGGTTCTACGGCTAATATGGCCGGCCCATTGCCACTTTAGCTTGCTTATTCTGTGAGCTATGTCGACAACCTTGGTTCTCAGCCGGATCACCTCGTTCCATATTCGATCCCTCAATGAGACTCCAAGCATAGCCCGTTCCATAGCTCGCTGAGCGACCTTGAATTCATGGACCAGTCGTACCGTGAGTGTCCACGTTTCGGCTCCGGACTTCTGTGGGCTAAAAATCTAGACTTACATACTTTAATGCTACCGCTACCTGTAAGTATACATCTATGAGCTGTGAACTGTTTCGTTAGTCTCATGGTGAGTGTGAGGTCCTGATTTTAATTCCCGAGTTGCGCAATCAGTGCTATTGAGTTTTTCCATTAGGAATTACTCCGTAGAGGCCCGGCGTATGATAGTTGATGGTGTGACACCGGGCGTGTCCAAAACTCTGAAACCCGACCGCAAAAAAAAAACCGGCCAAGTGCGAGTCAGACTCCCGCACGAAGGGTTCCGTACCATCACACTAATATTATAAAGGCGAAAGTTTGTGAGTGTGTATGTTTGTTACTTCTTCACGCTCAAATCGCTGGACTGATTTAGATGAATTTTGGTATGTAAATAGCTTATACCATGCATTAACACATAGGCTGACTTTTTATCCTGGTCTACGAGGGTGAAACCGCGGGGCGCAGCTAGTTATCTATAAAAACGGCAAAAAAATCACGTTTTTTGTATGGGTTTCCCTTAAATATTCATTTTATTCTGTTTTATAGTATTTGTTGATAAAGCGGCAACAGAAATACATCATCTGTGAAAATTTCAACTGTCTAACTATCACGGTTCATGAGATACAGCCTGGTGACAGACGGACAGACAGACAGACGGACGGACAGTGGAGTCTTAATATTAGAGTCCCGTTTTACCCTTTGGGTACGGAACTCTAAAAACGAATCGCCTCCTCGAGCCCTTTATTGTAATAACTAACAAATGATCGGGTCACAAAAAATATAAACTCAATGGTGGCCGCCATTCTGTTTAAAACAAATTGAATTACTCCTTAGAAGTCCGTAGTTTGAAAGTTGAAAGATAACTATTCGTCCCGCACCCACACCATCGTATTGCGATCCCATCGGACTATGAGAGTGAAAGATAGAATGAAGAACATAGAGTCCAACTTTTTTTTTTTTTGTGTTTGCGCTCACACTTGTGCTCTAGAATATCTCCGGTGCACTAGAGCATAAGCAATCTCGGTTGAGATTGGTCACCGTAGTCGATATTCGATGGAGTCTTCTACTGGCTAAAAATCCTGTTACCACTACCTGTAAGACTGTGAGCTGTTGATAGTGTTAGAATTAACTCGAACATGCTCCAAGAATACGTATAGAATAGAAGAATAGAAATCATTTACTCGACACAGACACAACACAACGGCAACAAACAAAAGGAAAAGAGAAGTACACAAAGATACAATAAAATACAATAAAATTGTGCTGAGCGTGCCTATACCGAAAGGGTTACCATCTCAGCATTTGCTAGGCGTCAGACACCTAGCACTGGATTTCAGTTGGCACCCCGCAGTGACGCTCGGACGGGGGCAAACAACCACGTTGTATTTGAACTTCCAGATTTCCCCCTATATTTAATTTAGGATAAAATTATGACATAATTACGTATTTCATAATTCAAATTAAGCATAATCCAGTAATAGTTTTAACTATAATTATGTTTCTTCGTCTACTTGTAGACTTCAGATCAAAATCTGCCTAGTCTTTGATAAAGTCTTTGATAAATACGTACTTACTTATAATTAGATATAATTAACTACGAGTATATAGAAACAATAATCAAGACTTCGTAGTCGCGAGACATAAAATAATGAAACAAAGAGATAATTACGAGTATTACTTTTACATAATTCAAGATCGCACAATATCAATTTATACTTATTAAATAATATTCCAAATGAAATATAAATTAATTTAAGTGTATCATCTGGTTATGATTTCTTATGATAAATTAACTAATTAATTTCAGTTAATTACTTTCGCTGTCGTTAGAGGCAACTAAAGAATTATTGGGCACGTGTAACTATGTCTTATTTCAGTGAAAATAACACACTTGCCGTGGTTATTAGCAAAGGTCGGAATTAGGTAGTGTTATTTATGTACTTGCATCGAAATGTTGATATTAGTATGGATCTTCCCGGGATTTCTAATGGACAATCCCGTATGGCCAACAATATTACAAATAAATAATAATAAAAACCTCTATTGTTTTTTTTGTTCTCACAGGCTATGTTCTGTGAACTACAAATGTGGCAACATCGCGCGTGTGCGCATTGGTATTTTGCAACTTCGGACATCGGATGTCGTTGATTAAAATTTGGCAACGTCGAGCGTGCAGTGGTTTAAATTGTGTAAAAGTAAATAGCTTTTTTATTTAATAAATCACGGGTTTTTTCTGCTCTTTAAAATTAATCTCGGGATTTAAGGCATATCTACTTTATTCTTTCGCTGTATGAAATCAGTGTAAGTACATAAATAACGTTATTAGTTATTCTTGAAATTTGTTACGGCTATGTTATGCAGGATTTCTTTTTACCGAACTGTCCCAGAAGAAGAGTTATGTCTATCGAGAGTTTGTGTTTATGTACCTATGTTTGTTTGCATGTCTATTTCTTTGGCACGCCCTATAGCAAAAATGGCTGGACACATTTTAACAAAAATATTAATGAGGTACTTATCATTAGATTGCATCTTATTGACCAGAAGCCATACAAATTGTCAAAAATACTTTTGGTACGGAACCCTAAATGTGCGAAGCTTAACACGCAATGGCCCGGGTTTGTTTATTTTAAAACATGACCATGTAGAGTATCAAAATAAATGGCCCGAGGAGGCGATTTGGGATCTGAGGTCCCAAAACCCAGTCTTTATCAAAGGAACCTAGCTCATCCAGCCAACACCTCAGTACATTTTACGATAAAATATTACTACCAATCTTCTGTCCTTGACCCTCCAAATATAAGTAAGGGCAAACAAAATTTTTAATAACGTTTTCGCTCCTCGGATCCGGAAAATTCCCCGACACGTTTGCTTCAAATTGAGACAAGTCCTTTGGGGTCAGGGCCGGCCTTCTCGCTGCCAATAAGGTAGATACTATGGAGGTTGTTCGCTAAAGGGAACCTTACAGGATGCAGGCTGATAGAAATAAAAAAACTGGCTGATTTGAACACTGATTCGAATTTAGAATCAGTTTAAAATATTACTGCAGACTGTCATAGGTTGACAGATGGCTTGGCATGGTGTAAAAATTGGTCAATGTTAGACTGTTTCTTATTACTATAATGTTTTTTTTTTGCCCGCCTATATGTCGGAAATTTTACCAAGGGAACGTACTCCCGAGATGGAAAGTCTAAAAGATTCAACACATCTTTATACCAAACTTAGGCGCAGTTATACGACTTTTAATGATTTTAGTTGAAGATCACGTCTAAACAACTAGTTTTATTTCTTTGAAAAAAATATATTTTGATCGAGACAATTTCTTTCGTAGTTAAACATGTGAATATTTGAAATGATTTTTTTATAACATAGTGTAATTAATTTGTAAAGTTGTGTCAAATGCAGATAAAAAATATAAAATCACGCTAAAACTGTAAAGCATAATTTTATGAAAACTTCACCATTTTAAAGATAATTTAAATGTTTATATTTTAGTATACGTGTTTTAGTATAATACTTGTTGCTTTATGTCTATTAATTTAATTAATTATGCGTCTAATTTCGTACAGCGCTCCTTGATGGGAGAGTCCTATTTCTGAGTGGACGTACGACACGTTACGTAAACTCAGCACAGAACACGCAAGCTAACCACTCATGGTCGTAGGCAGTTAATAGCGCCCGTCAAGACCCTCATTAGCAGACACAATTAAAAACCTATTCTACCTTTGGCCGCAAGGGGCCTGACGGATTAATCAAAATTGGTTTAGTGGTTTTGGCGTGCAAGCGTAAACAGACAGACAGACAAACTTTGCACACATAATATTAGTATGATTTACGCCTATTGTTCTTGAACTGAACAATTCTTAATAAGTTACTACCTACTAATTTTACAGGCACAAACAAATCACTGAAGAAAAAAGGGTTATTTCTATCTAGACTTTTGTAGTTAAGCTAAAAGCTGTCATAAATTTTACCTAATTTTTACTGCTACTGCATAAATTATTGCCACGGTAAAAGGAGGTTACGTGGAAGGAAAATAAGGGCTTCTATAAATAATGGTTCGCGCAGTTTCACCATTAACTAACTATTAGGTACTTAAGGTTTGATATATTGGCACCACCACGATTAAATATATTCGATACAGAAGAATGTTTGAATTACTAAGAAGTGCCGCTGTCTTATTACATCATAAAGCTCTTATATCTAAAAAAAAACAAAGGAAAAAAAATACAGCATAGTGGAGATGGAATATAATAATAACCTATTGTACACTTTATGAATTGTGTTTTATGGGTCATAGTTGCCTGACATAAAGGATAAATAAATAACATTACTGCTAAAAAGGATATTTTTAGCACAGCTGTGGGGCACATACCTTAGACTATAGAAGGTTATAGACGGAGTGACAAAATCCAGCAATCTGAAGTACCAGAATGAGAAGCCGGCTTGTATCTACTACCCGCGAAATAAGCTCACATAGATAAAATGATAAGCCGATACGTCATCGTTGCGTTCGTCAAGGTCACTCATAAATTTTAACGATCCTGCTTCATGTAATGTCCATTGACGTTATTACTTTACGTGTGTTTATTAACGTGTTATTGACGATCTCGTACTATGTAAAGATTTTATTTAACAATTTTTGTACCATGTCTCTTAAACTGTTACTATTTCTTCTTATCTTCTCAGTATCTATATACACAGTTGACATAAAATTAACTACCCCGGTTCATCATCATCATTTCAGCTGATCCCTGTAAAAGATTCCGAGAGACTGTAGGTGTGTGAAAGAGTTACCTCGCCCCTGGGCAGTCAGGGCAGGGACGAACAGGAGTGGGTTTTAGTCAGTAAGAGTCTGACATGCCCTTCCGCTCCACCCTAGAGCGGGAGAAGTCATTGGATGATTTCCCACCCACCCAAAAAAAAAAAAAGTATTTTTCGCCCTCACTAAGTCACAAAAAATCCTACAACCCTCACTAAGTCATCGGTCCACTTTATGGGAGGCCTTCCAACGCTACGTATTCCGGTACTTGGTACTAACCCTGTTAGCCAAATATAAAAATAATAATCTTTCATTGACCGAGAGCCGTATTCATAGTCTGCCCAAAATGCTCTTGGCAAGCGTTACACCATGTACATCACTAATCATGTCAAATCTTTAACGTAAATACGTGGAAGTGCAACAAAATGAAGGCCAACAAGATAAGAAATAACAGAAATTTCTTGGCAAACCGAATAGCAAGTTGTTTGTTTTATTGAAACTTCAGTTGGAACAATGCCTGGCTTTATTAAAATTGTACTTTCTACTGTCCTTGTTGATAGTGGAATAAATATGGTTTATTTGATTTGGTTCTTGACTATGAATGCGTTGCTTAAAGATACATAAACTGGCTTCTGCCTGCGGCTTCGCCCGCTTCACTTCAAATTAGTACAGCCCCTGCTATAAACTTTCAACCCCTTTTTCACCACCTTAAAGGTTGAATTTCGAAAACCACTTTCTAAGTATCCACTTAGAAAGTAGGTATCCCCCTACTCTTCACATAGAACACGCTCTCAAAATTTCATGTTTCTTGGACCAGCGGTTTAGTAGTCAGTCAGTCAGGACTTTGAATTTTATATATACAGATATAAGATAGCATAAGCAAGTGAACAGTCTTGAAAACGTCTTGAAAACGAATAAGAAGAACATAATTAGAAGCTCTTAGCTTAACTCACATACTGAGAACATAATGAGAATCTTTGTGTTCTGAGAACATTATGTTCTTCTTATTTTGTTGTGTGACTCTTAGATCGTGTGTCCCTTTTAGTCGGGGATAAGCTGCTTTGATTTTCAGGTGGTCGATGGAGCCGAAAGGTTAAGGTTAAGGGAAGGAGAGGAAGACGCATCGTTTGAAGGTAAAAGATGGCTCGATGCAAGCAGCGGGAATAAATTGAATGCGAGAAATACAGGACTGGTTTACGTGGCGCCACTTGGGGGAAATTAATGTCCAATGGTGGACGTCTTTTGGTAGAAGTTGTGATGATGATGACCTTCAGTGTCCTTCTTTACCTATAGTAATAACTCCTTTCAGATTATTTCTTTTATTACATTTTTTTTTCGTCTTAAATATGGAAAATATGAATATCGTTTGTTTGATCACTCTCATTAATTAGTGCTCCATAGCCACACTTAGATGAAGAAGAATTATTTTTTGTTATAAAAACTATCTTTCATTCTTGCTTTCAGAGATTCTACAATTAATTCAGAAACATCTGACATCATTTCCAACTTTATTTACGAGAACATTTTGCTCCAAAAGAAAAACTCCATTCTCACTAACTGTTCTACTTATACCACAAGACAAAAGAGAATACAACGCGAAAAAAATTGGCAAAGTGTAAGTTGCCGTTTGTTTTATTGAAACTTAACTTGGAAACATGCCTAATTTTATTAGTTTGCAAGGCTCTGCCTTTTGATATACGACAACGTTTTTTACACAGAGAACGGACAAGCCTCTGCGGCCAGTACGAAAATAAAAAAATAAAAAACATCTGGCGACAGTCATCAGGATCACGCAAATGAAATTTAAAAAAAGTGACAATCATTAAAAAAAAGTAACATAGCGTGTACCTCACGGCTGTGCCAAAACGAGCAATTGCAGCAATTTTGCCAGACAGATACTGTCGGACACTGGTTTTTCAATGAACGTTGAGCTGGAGACGCGAAAAAAAAAAACAAAAGTCATCATCATCATTTTCCTGCCCTTATCCCAATTAATTTGGGTTCGGCGCAACATGTCTTTTTCTTCCATATTCCTCTATTAGTCGTCATCTCTGTAGTCACCCCCTTTTTAACCATATCCTCTTTCACACAGTCCAACCATCGTTTCCTTGGCCTTCCCCTACTCTTATAGCCATCCATATCCATACATAAGACTTTCCTCACGACAATTTCTTCATTACTCTGCATCACATGCCCATACCACGACAACCGATTTCCACACACGACTTACACTTTAAAAGAGACTTTGACCTCTGAGTTTGTTTCGGTGTTTCTTCTCAGGGTAGTCAGCTAGGAAACACCGGCCTCATCTAGCTTAAACTGACAAAAACCATTGACATGTAAAAGTGTTCCTTGTAACCTATTTACTGAATAAACATCATTTATCACACAGCTTTTCAGTCAGCGGTGCCACGTTCAGACTTCCTCTTATATACTCATTCCTAATTCTATCCATGCGCGTAACACCACACATCGCTCTTAGCATTCTCATCTCACCCGCATGCAATTGGTTTTCAAAGTCATTTATTAAAATTATGCTGAGAGTCAGCACTTTTTGAACGTCAAAGTTCTACATAAAGACAGAGCTCCCAAAAACGCCCGCCCGTCACTTCTTCCTAGTGTTTTAGCTGCGAAGAAGAAGTGGCCAACAAACTCCCCAGCAACTCAACTGTCTGTTAAGTTTGAAGAACTTGAATCCATATATAATGCGTGATCATTATCTCTCCTGATGGTAAGTGGACGCTTGCCTAGAAGTAACCTTTCACAATCTTTACATATTTGTATGTAACATTATGTAAAACAGAAAAAAATAAATTATCCGCTACTTGTTAACTAGCACACTCCATTATGCCATCAAAAACGGAAAAAAAACTAAAGCATAAACATTAAACCAAATTAAATAAGCCTCCATACACAAGTGATGTGCCCGCTTACACGTGCAACGGTAGAATCTATCGATAGGGCCGTGACTCGAAGCCACAATTGATAAACTAGGGATTATTATTATGTACCTTCAACCTAAAAAAAAAAATTAATACTAAGATTTTTTTAATTTGTTTTTTTACTTTTTTTTTAAGGCAACCGACCGCAAACCTGTACTAGACACAATCCTCTTCCGTTCAAGAATATTCATGCAATGGCGTCTCTAGTCTCTGTCACCTCAGCGTTCCTTGCTCTGTGGTTTTGTATAACTCCTTTAGTATTATCTCCTACATGATATATTTACGTAGATATTCCATTTAATGACTAGGTCAATGGGTATTGCTTTCCGGAAGCCGTATCTGTTGCCAGATTATAACGTTAGTCGCTTTTGTATCGGATGCGGCATTGCTATATATTTTGTATGCCATATTATTTTATGTGTGAAAGTGGAATAAATCTTGATGAAGATGTTTTGTTGTGAAAAAAACAATATTTTACTAGACTGCCTTAACAATTAAGTCTGTAGGGGCACACCAGTGTACCCGGCCCTGCGGACGGCGAGTAAGGGGTAGCTCGCCGTCCGATGAGCACCAGGCCCGTGAGTCGACGGCGCGTAGTGGTGTCCCCCTTTTTATTGCGTAAATTTGATGTTTACGGTTATAGTTATTTTCTAATGAGCTAATTATCATAAATCTATTAGCAGTACTATGTTTGACTATGGCAAATTGAGCTACGGATTTTAGCCGAATACGCAAGATATTATAATATACAGGTTTTGTTTTTTTATTTTGTGGGGTGGGAAGTCATCTAATGACTTCTCCCGCTCTAGGCTGGAGCAGAAGGGCGTGTCAGACTCTTACTGACTAAAACCCACCCCTGTTCCTTCCCTGCCCTGAATGCCCAGGGGCGAGGTAACTCTTTCGAATTTATCCTCAACCGCCGGGCAGGCATCGGCCATGACGGGCCCCGTCATGTTTGCTGACAACTCTTTGAGACGCGCGTGGTACACTACGCGCCGTCGACTCTCGGGCCTGGTGCTGATCGGACGGCGAGTTACCCACTACTCGCCGTCCGCAGGCCCATGTATTGTGCACTTACCTTAGGTTTGTAGATTTGAATGATTTTAATGGAAATTCGTTGGACCTCTTTTCTCTGTGGAAATTATAAAATAACTTGTGCGCAAAAATGTGTACGTGTATGCATATATATGTTATTTTGTTTCACTTTCATTTCCTTTATCATGTTATTCTGTGATGTGGCTAATCATGATGTAGTACGTGCCACGAACAATATAAAACAAAGTGATAAATTGTTCACACCGGATTCGTTTGACAGCCGCATTTCTGAAACTCATCATGCTTTTATTTTAACGAATGTCTTTTATTTAGAAGTAAACTAGATATTCAAAAGTTATAGGAAACTATAACCTGAGAATAATAAATAATATTTATTTTCAACAGACTATAACTACAATACATTTATACTAAACTAATAAATAACTTAATAAATAAAATATGTACAAGCGGCATAAAAGATCCGGTAGGAGTACAGCTTATTGGGCATTAAAAAATTCGTCCACATCGCTGTCAATGGGAAAAGTGCCCAGAACGCTGGCAGCATTGCCACGTTGAATGGCAATGCTGATTCGTTGGCCGAAAGAAAGGCCAGCTCTCTGGTCACGTGAAGAGTCGACTAAATGTTTGCTGATGTCACGGAAAACTCGATGAGCATTCGGACCCCATGACCCTAGTGTTTGAACCCCAAACGGCTCAAACATATAACCTGAGATAATGTAAATTTTAAGAGTGACTAAGATGATTCTAGGCAAGCGTGCTCTGTCGTTGTTCACGTCTTCGCTTACCATCAGGCGTACATTTAAAGATTGATTTATTTTAAACTAGCGACCCGCCCTGGCTTTGCTCGGATACAAATAATACACCTAAACCTTCCTCATGAATCACTCTGTCTATTGGTGAAACCGCATGAAATTCCGTTCTGTAGTTTTTGAGTTTATCGCGTACAAAAGCGACGGGGGACTTTGTTTTTTAATATGTAGTGATATTGATTACGACTTTATGGCGTTCCATGTCCGTTTGATGAACTTCCAGTCAACTCATTTGCCATGATATTGGAAAAAACCTTTGATTAATGTCAATAACAAGTTCAATAACAAGTCAATACTAAGGTTACTGACATAGCCCGAAGAATCGCCAAATTGAAGTGGCAGTGGGCAGGGCACATTGCTCGCAGAACAGATGGTCGATGGGGCCGAAAAGTTCTGGAATCGCGACCGCGTACTGGAAGACGCAGCGTTGGAAGGCCTCCCACAAGGTGGGCCGATGACCTGGTGAGGGTCGCGGGTAGCCGATGGATGCGAGACGCACAGGTCCGATAATTGTGGCGACACTTGGGGGAGGCCTATGTCCAGCAGTGGACGTCTTTCGGCTGAAATGATGATGATGATGAATGTCAATATTCAAATAGCCATTACTGTCACTCTGATGATTCGAGGTGGAGTTATGTTGAAGGACATAACTTGGAGTTCGTATGGGCTTAAGTACTGTAGAGCCGGCAGGGCTCCAGGGGTACTCTTGTAGCTTTGGGGAGTTGTCTTACTCACTGCGTGCGAGAGTGTCGTGAGAGGGTCCGGCACTCTTAATACTTATATTCTTGAATTAAAAATAGTACCTGGATGACAGAGCGTTGCTCGGTTTTACGTTTTCTAAAAATGAAACCTAGCTAGATCGATTTATCTCCCCCGAAACCCCCTGCATACTAAATTTCATAAAAATCGCTGGAGCCGTTTCCGGGGTTCAGATTATATAATTATATACATATATAAAAGAATTGCTCGTTTAAAGGTATTAGATAGATAGATAGATTATATTAGATACATGTGCCCACTTGTACAGGCCGAGCTAAACTGAAGACTTAAACAAAGTCATAGTTCTTAACAATCTATTCTACCATTCGATTAACTTTCAAATGTTACAACCTGCCAGCAGTGCACGGTTCATTTGTGTGGTCTGTGTGCTGAGTGCACACGCGCCACAGTACCTACAGCAGTTACTTTCCAAAAATCCTACTTCTTAATAATAATCGACGTGTAACTAAAACCCTGTCAGATCCTAAAGGGTACTATTTGGTATCGTACTGCGTACAGATATACGTAACCATATAATGGATATAATATTATTATTTTTCCCCAATGAAAATAATTAAAAAAAGAAAAACTTATTAATAGCAACACTGATCGCTCGACAAAGTTTTTTATCCTTTGTTATGCGCCCTTTGTCGCGTGTCGCCGAAGCGAAAAGTTGTGCCTACAGCCCATTTAGTGCAAGGTGGTATCCTTTGAAATGAAAATAAACAATTATAATTATAATGTATGTCTGTGCAATTTTGCACAGACAGATTATAATCTCGAATAACATATAGGCTATAATTTATAATGGGAGATGTACTAATTCTACACGGGCAAAGCCGCTAGCAGAATCTAGTCCTTCTATAAATTATACCTCCTTGCCTGGCCAAAATAATAAGTAGGTCACAGACGCCCCGTATGTCTTGCTTATGCAGTAATGGCTATAAGATCTTAATGAATCAGGAAATATTGACATGCTAGTTCCGCCTCCGTGGCTATTTATTATCTAATGCTCCTCCTTTTAGTTTGACTTTCAGATTTGTATTGCTTTCTTGGCGTCGAAATTTTTAATATTTTCTTTTAATACGATTATCCCATTTGATATTGTTCTAACTAAACAGTAGCCTTGACTTTTGTTCTGCACCAATTAATTGTAATAAAGCATCACTTTTCAATAAGTAATAAAATTCTGTCTGATATTTGTTTTACAAAATCTATATAATACTTTTCCATTACTACGAAAAAAACATGTCTCTTAATAAACAAAGCTGTAACCGATGGTAACTTCAAATAAAAAATGCTTTCTGTAGAACAAAAACTGTATCCACAAAAAACATTTTCAGATTTCTGTTGATCCAAATTGTTACCAATCAAAAGCCTGGATTCAGTTAAAACACTCCAACAATCCATTGTGTCGAACATGTACGAGCAAGTGATCCATCAAGAATTATTCTGTTTGTTTTTAAATACGGCCTCTATTGTGTTTGCCTGTATCATATCCATTGTTTTAATTAGTCTCTTTGTTGTTTTTTTATTCATTTTATAGATTTAAAAAACTTAAAAAACATTATAAAACTTTAACGTTGAAAGGGGACCAAAAATACAGCCTAGTGGTACTCCCATTGCAAACAAAATCTCAGGTGACAATGCCTTACATTCATTTACGTTGAATTTCTATGCAATACAGTACAGTAATATTTCAAAAATTTCAAGAAGTGATAACAGTCTTTTCAATGAATAACGACATAATATTCCTAATAATATTTCATGATGAACCGAATTGAAAGCTTTACCTATTATTTTTATTCTTACTGTCAATACATGTTACGAGTATTTGTGTCCTTCTGAGTTGTAATTTTATTTTGCAGTCTGTTTTCACGATTATTAGCCAAACATACAGAGAGACTGTATCTGCACAAAATGGACCAATTCAAATTATGTTTGCACGAATTCCTAGTTACAAAGCGTTACTATTCAATTCATGATTACTCAAATGAAAGATGACTGATTTTGTTTGAAATGGCACCACAAGTGTGTTTATTGAATTTTGATTTGACTTGTGTATAAACTTTTTTTATTTTTTTTATTTGACATGTTTTTAATTTGACATTTTTATTTTTTAATGTAACTCAATTTGAAATGTATTTGTATATTTAATGTTGCGATTAGTACCATTCTAGCTGCGCCCCGCGGTTTCACCCACGTAGACCAGGATAAAAGTAGCCTATGTGTCAATCCAGGGTATAAGCTATCTACATATCAAAATTCATCCAAATCAGTCCAGTCATTTGAGCGTGAAGAAGTAACAAACATACACACTCACAAACTTTCGCCTTTATAATATTAGTGTGATTAATTTGCACACCTGATTAGGTTACAATACAATGTACCTTTTATAACTGTAACACCTTTTTAACATTGTATTAAGCATATAAATTATTTGATTTGATCTGTTTTGATTTTGTCTTACCTATTGCTTGACAAAAACTGTGAGCAAACTGCGAACTCTTATTATATCCTAAGTCCCAAAGCTACGAGTACCTAACTTCAAATGTTGTGTACTGTTTTCGAAAGACTGGTCCTACACAAACAAATTATTTTAAGTTTATACATTTTTTGTCCTAAATAAATAATGCTGATTTTCATATGGCTGTAATAGAGTGGGTTGCAAAAGTATACCAGATTTGAGCGGATTAATACGCCTGTTCATATTTATGATACACGCCTGTCGAGGGACTATCTGTAAATGTGTAAAAATGGAAATTTATTGCTGGGCATAATATCAGGTGGACTCTAAAAATGAGCACTTTATAAATGTGGACACTTGCTGTGTTTTTAAATTAGTGCTATTATGGTAATAAAATTTAGTTTATCTGGTGTATTATGACAGGGGCTTTAATAAATACGTTTTTTTTTTGTCAACGATCTGGATTTACTTATATCGTCTTCGGAACGTAAAAAGAGTTATTATTTGCCTTTCCCCCTTCGTCGTGTATCGACAATACATCTATTAGGTAAAGCTGATCCAAGTTTGTTTACAAATCCTTGTGTCAGCCGTCAATGCCTCGAATTATGAAGAAAGGGAAGAGGAAAAATAAACAACATTCATCCTACTGGAATGGTTGTTGTCAGAAATTGCCCAAAATATCAATCGAACAATTTTATTGATGGTGTCATTGGATAATCTAAAACTTTTTGAATAGATTTTTTACCGACTTCCTAAAGGAAGAGGTTCTCAATTCGTCTGTATGTTTTTTTTTTTTGTATGTTTGTTACGCGATTTCTCCGCCACTTGTGAATAAATTTTGATGATTTTTTTTTATTTGGTAGGCCATACTTTATAGGTGCTCCTATATAAATTTTTTCGAAATTGATTCAGCACTTTTTTCAAAAATGAATATAAATAAAAAATAAATATATACAGATGACGTTTTGGTTTTCTCCAAATATGCTCAAATTCTATCGGGTTATCCATTTGGGCATAACTTTATTATTTAGGTTTAGTTCTGCGGTACAACAACGAAAAACTGAAAAATAAAAACTATTTTACAAAAAATACAACCGACTTCTAAAAATTGGAAAATAACTTTCATTTTGGAAGTCGGTATCAAATAACGAAGAAACAAAATACAAACACCGACTTCCGAAAATAAAGTAATTTTACAGTTTTTAGAAGTCGGTTGTATTTTTGAAAAAAAAGTTATTTTTTCTATTCTCATAATTATTTTTGTAGAAAAGAAATAATAAAAGAATGTGAGGTTTTTCCTTTAGAATACCGTTCATTTCAAATGTAAATAAAATAAATATAGATCATAGTAACAAATCGATTTTCTTGAGTTTAGTTACAAATAAAACCTACAGAACTTACTAATTACAAACAAAAACAAAAAAAAACTCCACTACAAAAAAACAACAAAAAAGTTTCAAACTAACTGCTTTTTAATCAGTTTGAAAGAAATAAGTATATATACACACTTCACTGCTTATGGGCAGTCGGGTAATAAGTTAAGCTTTTCATCCCATAATACTAGTCTTTCTCAAACCCAGCCAAAACTGCTAACTATCACAGTCCTACACGGGTTAAGCCCCTAGTTTGTCAACTAACCTTGAACCAACGACCCACCGACCCACCGCCTGAGCATAAACTATTGGATCCATAATTCATGGGACAAAGGGGAGCGCCCATATAAAAAGTATGATTTTTACGCGGTTGTGATTATGCGTAAATCGTCCAAGTTATGTGAGAATAGTTTGGTGCTTACCTACTAACCTCCTTACGATTGAAGGAATGATATCTTTTTTTTTTTGTGGGGTGGGGAAATCATCCTATGACTTCTCCCGCTCTGGGCGGAGCGGGAGGGCGTGTCAGACTCTTACTGACTAAAACCCACCCCTGTTCCTTCCTGCCTTTGAGTGCCCAGGGGCGAGGTAACTCTGTTTCGAATTTATCCTCAACCCCCGGGCAGAAGGAATGATATCTGTGGTTACGTTTTTATAATAGTACTAGTTTCTGCCAGCGGGTTCGCCTGCGTGAAATTAGTACTTTCCCCAATATACATTATAGCCTATGTGTTATTCTGGCGTATAAGTAATACTACTGTGAAGTTTCATAACTATCTGTTCAGTAGTTTTTGCGTGAAAGAGTAACAAACATCTTCACAAACTTTCACATTTATAATATTACTAGCTGTGTCCGCGGTTTCACCCGCGTTTATGTATGTTTCGTATTTTATTTTTCATAACAGGTATCCAATGTTACTTCTAATACCTCCAAGATTATGTGTACAAAGTTTTATGATGATCGGTTTGGTAGTTTTCACGTGAAAGCGTAACAAACAAACTTACCTTCACATTTATTATATTAGTATGATAATTATAATTTTTTCGTACAGGAGCTCGTGGATCGTGGATAAGTAAAAGTCACACGGTTCGATTCAAGGTTAAACTACGTTTGTCGAGGTTGAACCGTGGATGGGTGACTTTTCATTACACTCCGAGACTCCTTCGTTCCTCAGAAAGTACGTTAAGTTTGCGGTCTCAGCTGTCTCTCTTCACATTTATAATATTTTATTTAGGCTTATTTCTTACAGGAGCTCGTGGATAAGTAACAGTTGCACGGGTCAATATTCAAGGTTAAACTACATTTGTCGAGGTTGATCCGTGCATGAGTGACTATTCAATACACTCCGAGACTGAAGGAGTCTCGGAGTGTATTGAGCAATTGTTCCTCAGAAAGTACATTAAGTTTGCGGTCCCAGAAGTCTTTTGTAAATCTTTGACAGTCGTTACGGTAGTCAGAAGCCAGAAAATCTAACACCAGTCTTACTTAGGGTATAGAGGTACCCAGTTACTGGGTTGTGGAGGTCAGATAGGCAGTTTCCCCAAGTAAAATACTGATGGAAGTCAGAAGGTGACCTGTCGCTGCCGACCGTGGTTCGTTCCATGATAGGCAGCGCTGAGTCCTGGAATGCGGGGATGTTCTTCTGCGAGCATGTCATCTCGCAATGACTAAGTATAGCAAGAGAAAAATAAGTGTTTACATAGCACTGGTATTTTAAGGCCTTTTGAAGAAAAAACTTCTTTCCTATCTGGCTTATACAATTTTAATGAAAGTCATGGTTTGTTTATTCACAACATTTTCATCACTGACTCACTTTCGAAACTTCATGAAAGTGTAGCTTATGTATTATTTAATTCAGTACACTTTTCCATTAGCCTTGAGTCACAAAAAGGTGCTTTTAGTTTACTTGTAACTAAAAAGTGGAAGTATTTTTTTTAACAAATAACGTAACTTCACACCGAAATGCGTGATAATTTTTCAACACCATACTTTTGCAGATAAACTTTTGCTGTTTTTTTTCATAAATATCCGCGAGTTATGAGCTTTTAAATCGCTTTGCGTTATTATTATTTTTATTTTGTGAGATGGGTTTGCTCTTCACTCTAGTCTAGGTCAGAGATGGGAAGAGACAGAGTCAACGATGGAGCGAGCTTACACAGAAGAAGCCTGTTCACTATAACTTTGAAGAGATTAGGGTTGTATGCGTTCGGAAACACAAAAACAGGCAGAGAGTTCCACTCCTTTGCTGAGCGGATTATGAAAGACCTTTGGAAACGCTTAGTGCGAATTTTTGATTATCAACCAGTGAAAGGTGTGATTAAGTACAGGCTTTTAGGCGTGAAATGAAAGGTATCGAATATTTACAACCTCTAGTATCATATGGTCTTTTATTTATATATATAAGTACAGAGAAATAAAATAATTACAGAACAAAAGAAAAACCTTGGTTCTCCTGACAATGTTTTCATTTTTGATTCAAAGCTTCACAAAAGGCTCCCAGAACAGATGGTCGATGGGTGAAAAGTTCTGGAGTGCCGGAAGACGCAGCGTTGGAAGGCCTCCCACAAGGTGGACCGACGGCCTGCCAAGGGTTGCGGGAATCCGTAGGATGCGAGGCAGACTGGACCGGTCATTGTGGCGACACTTAGAGGAGGCCTACGTCCAGCAGTGGACGTCTTTCGGCTGAAATGATTGTGATGATGATAAAAAAAATACGCACAATATTCGATTTTTCTTGTGTCAATACAATGTTTCACACGAGATTATTCGTAAGCTGTATTGATATATCGCAATTTTAGAATTTTAGTGCAAAATAATTGTGTTTGTTTACTTCTAGTATAGTGGTAGTTACGTCGACCACAGCATCGCTTACCGTCAGGTGAGATAGTGGTCAAACACGATACTTAAAAAAAAAAAAATTGTGTCCGCACCACGCAATTGATTTGCATCTGAATTCGATTTACTATCTGTTACACAAAATCTATAAGTAAATATAATACAGTTTGTATAACCGACATAGATGGCTACAATTTGTTCCTCTATAAGTAACCAAGATTCTTTCCTCATTTATCTTTTGAAACGAGCTTATCTTTAATTAATTTCTAAGTAGATACTCTCGGAACACCCACATGGTGACTTAATATATATACGAAAAACAGTATACACATAAAACGCGTATTACAATTTATGGCTTTTTTTTAAATCATAATATTTGTTTTAAACGCCACACAACATCTAGTTTATATAAATACACGAAAACATGATTCCTGAAGCCATTTAGATGAGAGTTCTATTTAATTTTACTCCATTTTGGAGTAAAATTAATATAATAATATTAGTATAATACATTAAAGAGTATTTTACGCAGGGTCCCAGTGTATGGACTAAACGTGTAACATAACAAGCGTGGCTTGTTTGCTTAGGACCTCCTCGATCGTAATAATGGTAAACATCATAAGATGCCGCATCAAAATTCATCACACCACCTGACCTTAAAAATGTATTAAAGCTTTTTGCACCAAAATTAAACACCTCGAATATATCAATGAAACCAATGTTTCTAATAACTTCTTCTTCCTATTACGAATATTAACTTTTTGTTCACTCAGCCTAACTTCGGACTTGCGCCGTCGTAGCACTGCGTAGCCGTAGCTTCAGTCGAGCTACGCCGGCCGCCCCGAACGCTACGCCGTAGCACGTCATGCCGCGCGCTACGAATATCTAACGTGGTCAAACTTTTCCTAGGATACATTAAACTAGTTCAGTGAAAACTGTGTACATTATAGAAATATGTATAGTGTATTTTAGTGTTTAAAGTGTGTATTACGAGTGTGAGTGTACATTTGCGTATGATTATTATGATCGTTGCCCGCTGTCCAATTTGCAGAAACAACAAACGATGACCTTTTCATTTTGCAGGTTAGTTGTGTTTTTAATTAATATGAGATGAGAGGGAATTTTTCATTGCCAGTTTTAATTTTTTTTTTTGGTATATAAAAACTTATTACCTTTCGCGTCATTACGGTTATTTCGTGAAGTTTTATAGGCCTATAAAATTTTTCGGAATACATTAACCGGAATTGGTCGACTGTATGCGTAATAAAGTTGATTTTTTATATTTTTATGTGTTATAAATCTTACGAGATTGGCACAAAAGTCATGAACTTTGGTATAAGGAGAATTAGGACAAATGTTTGAGGTCTCTATTTATTTTACTTTGCTAATAAAAATTCTTAGATTTTGCGACTAAAATGAGAGTTTAGTTTTCCGTCTCGCAGCTGTTTTACTTTATGGAAATTGTTTTAATTTAATTTAGTACTCAAAGTTAACGGTTTTCGTCCATATTTTTTCATTAAGCGCTGTAGGCAGCCGGCTAGCCCTAGAGATTACTGGAAATTATGTACATTTTAATATTCTAAAGTAGATATTAATGTTACTGCGAGTTTAATTAAAATAAAATCTAGTTTTTTTAGGATAAGATTTTTGGTATTATCTCCAAGCTATATATATATCAATTATATTTTTATTTCAATGATTGACTTCGTTGTCTTAAGTATTTTAATTTTACAATTTACTTTGTAATATGCGAAAAAAACACGCAAATTAACATTAATAAACCTGTAAAAGTCACAAAAATTATTTCATGAAGATCGGCACAGATTTTAACGGGAAGAAGGCATGAAAAATATTTAATGCTGAAATGTGATTTATGTTCTATCTCATGAATATAAGACAATCTTTATGAGAAACAAAAAGTATGCGTAATTTTTAAGGATGGCATGAATTTCTTATGAGGATTTTTGTGAGGTCTTACTAATGCGTATATTCATTTTTAGGGTTCCGTACCCGAAGGGTCCAAACGGAGCCCTATTGCTGTCACTCACGTGTCCGTCTGTCAGTTTGTCCGCCTCTCCGTCTATCCGTCTATCCGTCTGTCCGTCTCTCCGTCTGTCCGTCTGTCCGTCGTCTGTCACAAAATTTTGTTCCGAAGAATTTTTTAACTTTCCCTTGACCTATGAACTTGAAATTTGGTAATAATGTTTATTATTACGTATATTGTACTAAAAAATACCAAAATAATGATTTCCCTCATATGGTACGGAACCCTAAATCTGCGAATTCTTACACGCACTTTGCCGGTTTTTCATAATGTGGTATCGTAAAGAGGCTGTTATTTATAGATCTTTGACAGTCGTTGCGGGTTGTGGGAATTATGTTTGTTCCTACTCTTCCGCGTTCTTTTCTGATTAATTTCGTTGCGAGATCCAAGACATAATCGTTTCTCCGGGACTCGTCGAGTTTTATTGCCTCAGTGTTTTCGGGTTGTTACCACTGTTGAATCTGGCTTTCAGGAGTTGCAGAGGTTGGGAAAAGTGTGGCGAGCTTGTCCAAAAAATGTCGTTACGAGTATTTTTGTTAACAACTCTGACACCAGTCTTGTTTAGGGGAATCATGTTAACCAGTTACTTACAGTTGGTATGGTCATGTGAAGAGGTGGGATGAAACACATGTAACTAAAAGAGTTATGAATATAAATGTGGATGGATGGAGAGGGAGAGGGAGGTTAAAGAAAAGATGGATGGATTGTGTGAGGAGTGATATGAAAAAAAGGGAGTTAGTGATAGCGTGACGGCTGACAGGACAGAATGGAAGAAAAAAAGTGTAGCGCCGACCCCAAGTAACATGGGATAAGGGCAGGAAGATGATGATGTTATCCAGTTACTGGGTTGTGGAGATCAGATAGGCAGGCACTCCTCGTAAAATCTGAATACCAGTATTTTAAGTGGAGTGCTTGCCTATCTGACTTAGCGGAAGCATCTGGTCAGGTAAGTCTAGAAGCTGAGGCCAACATAATTTGCCTACAGATAGTACAGTTCCGGGTCTGGGTGTCTTAACTAAAAGAGATGTTAGCAAAAACTGACGGGTCCGCTAGGACCGATGCCTGTCTGTGTCGCGGATAAATTCGACAGAGAGTTACCCCGGTCCTAGCACAAGCAACTGAAGGAACAGGGGTGGGTTTTAGCCATTAAAAGTCTGACATGCCCGCTTCACCCAGAGCGGGGGAAAGTCAGTGTATCAGAGTCATTGGATCCTAATTAAAAAAAAAAGTCTGGGTGTCTTGTGTATGTGAGTTTACATGTTTGTGAACGCCCCCACGATACAGGAGTAATTTCTAGGGAGTGGAAAAGTGTTTAATTGAAAAAAAATAAGAAAAAAACCTTGCGATACGGATAGGCCGACTGAATGATTGTTTAGTAAGGTTGCTAGTAATTGTTGCCAAGCATCATGATCAGTGAAATTAAATTGGAGAGGCGTATACCCAGTACTGGACTTCCATAGTCTGATAAAGATGAAAAAAGGACCGTCAATTTATTAAATGAACGAATACCGGTGCATAACTTGTTTTCTATAGTACTCAGCAAGTTTCTGAACAGCATAGAAACTGGGAAATAAATACTAATTAAATAAATGTTTATTTATTTGAACTTCATGTAGGTACAAAAGTGGTACATAGGCGGACTCAATGTAACAAGACATTCTCTACCAGTCAACCTTTGGGTTAAAAAAGAATACTCTAAATAATATTAAAAAATAACTTTAATTTCGGAAGTCGGTGTTTGTATTTTATTTCTTCGTTATTTGACACCGAATTCCGAAAGTATTATGTTTTAATATTAAATTTTTTTTTTTTTTGGAAGTCGGTTGTTTTTTTTTTTGTAAAAAAGTTTTTTATTTTTCACTTTCTAGTTGTTATACCCTAGAACTAAAACCCCAATAACATGGAACGTGGAATTTAAACATACTCGTACTTGGAGAAAACAAACACGTAATTTTCGTTTTTGTTCAGTTTAAAATCGCAGATGCAATTTCGATAAAATTTACATTGGACCACCTCGGGAGTAATTATTCTTTCGGATAAAAAATAATTTTGAAAATCGGTCCACAACTGACGTAGAAATCGGCGGACATACATAAAAAAAAACATATATACAGTTGAACATAGAATCTCCTTCCTTTTTCGAAAGTCGGTTAAAAAAACTACACTTTAGTAGGTACGACAATAAATAAATAGGTAGGTTATTTAATTGAAAACAGTATCATTAAGATTAGGTGCTTAAACTTATAAAATACATATTTATGTTAAAATAATAAACTACGAGTAATGATAAATATGAAACATTATTACTAGTACCTGGATGACCGAGCTAAGCTCGGTTTTTTACACGGGTAAAAAATTAAACCTAGCTAGATAGATTTATCGCCCCCGAAACCGCCTGTAGGTATACTAAATTTCATGAAAGTCGTTGGAGCCTCGCAGTTTCCGAAGCCGAAAGCCACATATTCTACCCATTGTTTGGATCATTTTTTTTTCACTAGACCATACCGGGGAAACCACTGTTTTTGGAGATATTAAAGGTCAAAGTCGCAATTTTTTTTTAACTTTTTACGAAAATAGTGTTGTTACTAAAGTTTTTTCCAAACCTTTTTTCGAAATTACGAATTTGCAGTTACGAAAACGCAATTAATATCAAACGTATTCGACAAGTACCTACGTGGCTTAGAGCGAAGGGGCGGGGTTTAACTCTACTTGCCTGTGTTCGCGTTAACATGCGCGGAATACAAAAAAAAATCTTTTTATAAAAATGAAAGTCGTTTCCCAGTAATAATTTTTACGTAAAACTACTTTGTTAGACGTAGTTAACGGCTCTGTGATGCGTCTTTTTACACCCTGTATATACATACCTATATACAAGAATTGCTCGTTTAAAGGTATTAGATTAGAATTCAAAATTTAATAATCATGACGAATACGAAATTAATTTTGAGAGGACTCTAGAATAGAATACTCTTTATTATATACACCATATAAATTACAATAAAAATATGAGGAAAACATTACATAGGGTAACACAATGGGCGGCCTTATCGCTAAAAGCGATCTTTTCAAGACAACCTTTGGATGGATTTTAAAGAAAAAAGGAAATACAGTACTGTAGGTAGTCTCAGGTGTACTATTTACAATAATATATACAATAAATACATTATAGATAAATATATACATTAATAATTATGAACCAGAGGACTCTACATAGTAGTACCAAATTTTACGCTTGAAAAAAATTAATCATCAGCATTTTTGACTTGAACAAAATAGAGAGAACCGGCCAAGTCCCTTGCCAACAGCTTTAATTTAATCAATATTCTAAATTCTTCTATTTTATTAAAATATCCTATTACCCTAATGAAAAAAGAAAAACATAAAATTTATGCGAAACAGTTTCCCCCGTAAGCGACTGAAATATCTTGTCCCAAGACGCAACTTATCAAAAGGTGAAAACGTTCCCTTATCAAGCAAAGTACTACGACCGCGAAACTCTGATGACGGTCAATTCATCTCCTGCTACCCATCCCTGAGGAGTTATAGTGATAACAACCTGAGTGAGGATGATAGCATACTCTAGGATATAAGAAATAATGGTGCTTAAAATGGTGAATGGGATAGAGTGAAAGGATGAATATTTGAAAAGGTGGGGCTGGATGTGGGAGGTGGAAGACAGGGTATTGACATTTTAATTTAATATAGGGACATTTTAAATCTAATGGATATTTTAAATAAATTCGACTTTTGACTTTTGACATTTAAAATTTAATTTTTTGACATTTTTAATTTAATTTATTGACATCTTTGAACTTGTTGGCATCTTTATTTTATTTTTATTGACGAATGTAATTTAAAGTTTTTAATGTAAAATGAACACTTTTATTATTTGATTACAAATACACAATACTATAAATAACGAAACTAATAAATAACTTAATAAATAAAATATGTGCAAGCTGCATAATTGATCCGGGAGGTACAGCTCATTAGGCATCGAAAAATTGTATTTTAATTTTATGGCTTTTATAGCCTCAAATAAATGAAATTATTATTATTGTTGTGACGCAACTTGATTGGTCTATTTACAGATAATATGTGTTTGACATGAAGACCAATACTCATATTTAATGTTAAAAAGGTTCAAATTCAAGTCACAATATCATCTCAGCAACAATCAATGTCAAACACAAAAATAAAAATTAAATAAAAATTCAAATTCAAGGCAAAATTTGGTAAAAACCCGTTTCACGGTTTGCTGTTCTGTTACTATTATTACTACAGATACATTACCTTTTCAATGACATTAATTTACAAGCTGCCCATTAAGATTTTATATTTTTTTACCGACCACTAGAAACAGCTCAATTCTTTTTTTTTTTGCTGACAAAATATATTTTGGAGCTGTACGAAATTTCTAGCTCATAATTTCATTATTCTCCTGACCTTATCCCAATTTATTTGGGATCGGCGCAACATGTCTTTTTCTTCCTTACTCCTATATTAGTCTTCATCTCTTTAGTCACCCCCTTTTTACCCATATTCTTCTAGCTCTATAGTTATCATTTAAACTATAGAGCTAGAAGAATATGGGTAAAAAGGCCAGTATTAACTATAGCTTATATGTATATTATGCGTGACGGCTTACATGTGTACCGCAATCTAATCGCTAAGTAATAACTTGTCTTTTAATATCCGTTGTCAAAGATACATCATAAGAGTGCAAATATCATTGAGTACCTATCTAAAATTGCTTATTCATGAGAAAATATAAAAAATTTAAAAGAGGAATGAACTCGACAGCACAAAGAGTAGGTATTCAAACAGCAAAAATCTCATACAATACGATTCATCACTTCCTTCGATCCCTGAGGACTGTATTGACGACAATCCCTTACATAAAAAACAACATACATCCAGTTGATCTTCTAAAAGGATATCTATTTTTCCAGCGACACTTTGTAGTATACGACACGCTTTCGTTATGAAATTTTCTGCACATATTAGTATTCTTTTGTCGTACTGTCAAGGGCAAGAATATAATAGTGTGACATATCTAGTTTTGCTTGTGAAAGGCTCGTGTTTGGTCTCAATTTGTCGTATTTTTAAGAGTGACAGATACGCTGATAAAAAATGAAACATTTTTTTGTACGTGTAGTGTATTTTTGACAAAGGGTTTATACTTGACGCTTTTATTTATTTCTTAGTTGCATATACCTACCTATATAATTTCCTTGTCTTTGTCTGTCAGCTGCGGCTGAAAATAGATACCAAATTTTTTATAGTAAGTGTGAGTAAATACATACACAGCTCATGTAAACTGCGTTCAAGAGTTGCAAGTGCCATTAGCTAGCATTATCAGGTTTTCCTACTGCTGGGACTCAGGACTCCTCTCACTTAAGCCGAAATCCACCACGCGGGCTCTGTGCGGATTGGTGGATGTCACATGTTTTCGATTTTGTGATTTAAGTACTCGTACATTCGTTTCCTCACGAGACTTTTCTTTGCCGTTTTGAGAGCAATGATATTAAAATAAGTGCCAATATTGAACAGCAAGGATGACACTGACAGTCCTAAGTTTTAAACGTGGTTTAGAATAGTACCAGTAACTGCAAAATAAAAATTAGGTAACTTTTCGAAATCAGTATTTTATTATTTTCTGCTTGACGTATAAAATATAGTCGCTGAAAACCAAACTTTTAGGAACAAAATATTAAGGTATGAATAATTTCTATTAATCATGATACCAGCTAAATGTGAATTGTGTTTGATTAATTACCTGAGTAGATAATAATTAAATAATTCTGAGAACAGTAATTTACTTCTAAGTTAGTAATTATGGTTTTATTTTTCAAAGTTTCAGAACAAGTGATTAAAACTTCGTTTTGTCTAACATTTGTAGATATTTTATTACCTAACTGCGAATTTTAAAAGTCTTTAAACCTACTTTTTTGTTCTGTATTCGACCCGTATGTGTGTATGCTTATTTGTACGCGATTTTTTCGAAAACTACTGATCGGATGGGGTTTTCATTATTCAAATGCATATTTTTCAAGAAAGGTTTTAGTATATAATACATTAGGATCTGATGAAAATCTTTGGATGTAAGCAGTGGTACTCTGCAATGACTAACAGCAAATAACTCACGATTGCTGCGATCGATTGTCTATGTATTGTTAACACAATTTAATGGGGAACCGCAATTAAAAAGTGAATAACTTCGCAAGTCGGTTTTTTTTTGGTTATTTCATTTCTAGACAAACCATTTCAGGATCCCGCATAGCCCCGCATTTCTCCAATACGTAGAACATTAAAGTGCTCCAGTGCCATCCATCACTTACCAAGCCGATTTGAATTCTGAATACTGATATAATCTTCCAATGGATCCCGCACCATAGCGTGGAATCCCGCAATCGGAAAATTGGTGGAATCCCATTGGATAACCTTTATTTGTTTTTTTAGGGTTCCGTGCTCGAAGGGTCCAAACGAAGCCCTATTGCGGTCACTCTAGTGTTCGTCTGTCCGTCGTCTATCATACAGGTTTTACAGCCAAAAGGTTGGAACTACAGTCTTCAAATTTTCACAGTATAAGCATCTTGTTGAGCCAAAAGTGAGAGTGTGAGTGTGTGTGACTGTGATGGTGTGTGTGTGTGTGTGTGTGTGTATGCATGTATTCAAATATATTTGGTACGGAACCCTAAATATGCGAAGTCCGACACGCATTTGGCTGGGTTTTAAATTTTATTTATTCTGGGTTTGAAATCATCATGGAGCGGGAGGGCGTGTCAGACTCTTACTGACTAAAACCCACCCCTTTTCCTTCCCTGTCTGAGTGCCCAGGGGCGCGGTAACTCTGTTTCGAATTTATCCGCGACCGGATTGTTTGAGCCTTGATTTATAAAATCCGGTTCAATAAATGAAATCATTCTATCATAGTTGGCTTGATTTTATTCGGTGAGTGAAAAAGTAACCACTTGAAAGAACAGTTGCGTACGTGTAATAAATGTAGACATATGACAAAATCTAAATTAATTGAGGTCGAATGAACCCTACGCGACGATAGGTTAAATAAAAACGAAAAACACTTAACAAAATTAAAAACAAACATTATTGTGTCATGACTTGAATGCGAGATGACTGGGATGCGAACCATAAAGGCTGGTTTGAGGTAGCGCAAGAAAACAGTGTCCGGAAGGATAAAGGGGAGGCCTTCGCCCAACAATAAAATTTATAAAAATGTTTGTTCCAAAAGTGTCAGATGGCAATGCTTAGTATTCTAAGCATTGCCTCTGATTGCCATCTAACCAACCAACCAACCATCGCCAACCAAGCAACCAACCAACAAACGCTTCAGCTGCAGCCCAAAGGTGCCATACGCTTAAACGTACAGTTACAGCACCAAAGTACAATCGACTGTTTTGCTGACTTGAACAATTCTATTTAAGCTTAGAAATAAGGAAAACTATAGTAAGATAGGTCGCAAAAAAAGATTCAGCAAAATAAAAGAAATAGTACGGATATGCAAAGTGAAACTTGTCATCCGAAAAGGTCAAAGATGACAAGTGAAGGAAAATAGATTTCGGAAATCTCGAACACAATAGGTTCTGCAGTTACTGTCCCTTTGTCGCCCTCTACGACCCTCGAGGGAACCAATCCGGTGATCCCATTCGTAACACGGAACCAAACGGCTTGTGATTGGGGTCTGTACGCCAAAAAATCGTAAGCAATCTTTGTTTATGCCTGTACGAACGAAATACGGAAAAAAATGAAAGGAAAATCTGGAAAATCTAGGCTGCCTGGAATCCGTTCTGTCATTTTTTGAGGTTTGAGAGTAGCGTCAAAAGTCAAGGAATTGGGTCGATCGATTGAATGTCTATCTAACCATCTAGTGGTCGTGTTTTTATTTAGAAACTAGGTTTAAAGACACAACAAAAGTTCTGCCTACAGTAATTTAAATATTTCCTCTTCAATGTAGCAAATAAAACTTGAGAACGCTTTTATAGTTATCTTGTAATACACTAATATGTGTAATATCAAACCCATAATTAACCAAAATTCCCAACTCCATATTTTACTCACAAAAATAATATTTATTTATTTATTTAAGCAAGGAAGACTTACAGCTAAAACAAACAGATTGGGCTCAGTAAATAAGACTGTCAGCCAATTACAAGTCTCCACTTATAAAATACAGAAATAAGAAGTAAGTTCTATGTAATTATATTCTGACAATTGAGTGCCTTCGAAACGCAGCATAGTATTATTATATTCCTAATCGGCAAAGCGCTTATAAGTCTGACATGTATAATATAATGTTGGGTGAAGTGCTAGTTAGAATAGAATAGAATAGAATAGAATAAAACTTTATTGTACACCAAAACAGTCACACAATTGTTTTACACGAGCTTAAATGTATGGGTACAACGGCGGTCTTATCGCTGAACAGCGATATCTACTAGACAACCTTGGGATGGACTGAAAGAACTTAAAATCTAAAAGGGGTAGTCTGTGGTGTACTACTAATAAAAATAGATGTCAAAATTTTACATTTAAAAATACATACATATATACATACATATCAAATGTTACATAATTTCGTAGGAGGTGAGAAAAAAGGAGAACAAAGAATAAAAGGAGGACTAGTTGCACTTTGCCCGCGACTTCATCCACATGGCTTTTTAAAATACAGCATATTAATATAATTTATAGCTTAAAGCACCCACAAATACTTTCCACCAGTTTAAAAATGTTTAGAATTAGATCATTAGTACCGGATATTCCTCCGTATATACAAACTTACAAACTTTTACCTCTTTATAATATTAGTACAGATTTCGAATATTAGTACAGATTAATAGGACACCATTCATTTCTATTTTTTAACCAACTTCGAAAAAGGAGGAGGTTCTATGTTCGACTGTGTGTTCTTTTTTTAATGTATGTCCACCGGTTTCTCTGTCGCTGTCGGTCTGTCGTGGTTGTGTTCGGTTCTTTTGACTTATCTACTTCATCATTTTCCTGCCCTCGTCACACGCACAGCATGTCTACTTCTTCTATTCGTCTATATTTGACGCCATCTCAATAGTCTTTCGGTTCTTCGTTTTTTTGGTCTTCCCTCCTTTCTTAGTCATCCACATTCTAACTAGAAACCTTCCTTTCACGACTTATATTTCAATCACCAGCATATTAAATACTTTTTAGCGATATTTTCCCACTCGCTTCTGCCAGTTGCTTCGTTTGCGTGAAATTATTACTTCCTCTATTATAAATTATAGCCTCTGTGCTATTCTAGCCATCCACATCCATACACAAGTCTTTCCTCGCGACACTTTCTTCAGTCCTCCGCATCAAATGCCCATACCACGACAACCGATTTCCACACAACTTTTCAGTCAGCGGTGCCACATTCAGACTTCCTCTTATATACTCATTCCCAATTCTATTCATGCGCGTAACACCACACATCGCTCTTAGCATTCTTATCTCAGCTGCATGCTGCTTTTTATTCATCCCTTTTGTGGCCCAACATTCTGAACCATGCAACACAGCAAGTCTGACCATTGTTTTAGAAATCTTCCCCTTAAGTATAAGCAATATTACTGATCTATGATCTGATGTATAAGCAATGTTACTGTACAATTTAATCACAATTCGTTTAGTAGTTTTTCGTGAAAGAGTAGGTAACAAACATACATCCTCACAAACTTTCACATTTATAATATTAGTAGGGTTAAGTAGGATGTGATTCCACTGCATCTTATGTTCATACTTTTACAAGACTAAGTCATTGATAGATAACTTTTCAGTCTTCCTCTATCCTGATAAAGACTTTAATGACTACCATTACAAGCATTGTTACTTTGTATAACATAGACTAGAACTTAGACAGTATCCTCTCAGTACCTTACAAGTACAATGAATTGTGATGTTTATCATCCGAATATGAACTCAATGGAATTAGTCTCATGTTTGATTTGATAGCCAGCATTATAATGATTGCTTTGCTTATTGGAGCGAAGTAAACTTCGGCGTGTTTCCGCTTCGCTTATGTACAAGTATATATTATGTGGAGCAGATACGCATATTAACAGATCGTAGGGCTGGGTTTTGAATTATATTGGATATTATTAATGTTAAGATGAGTCATGTGATTTTATCAATAACATAAGAATATTTATCAATCCTGTATTGCATTTTTTTCACGTTGTAGTCGTTGTACACCATAACTAAAATTAATAAATAGTAAATTTATGCCCGACTTGATAGCCCCAGGAACATGAAATTTGAATATAATTGGTGAAATTATGTGTATCAAGGAAAACTGTACAAATCTGGGTATCCCTTCAGAGTGTATCAGCGTGATGTTATGTTATGAAGTGGTGTAAACAATAGACAGATATGCGATTGCAGCAGTTCGGGAAGTTTACTATCATTTATTGAAGACTTCCATTGCCTATCTCCGAAGTTGTTCATCAGATCTTCACCAAATTTAAATGAAACTTTAATTACTAATAATAACTCTAATTAAAAAAAAAATAAATTGAAAAAAAAATAAAGTAATCGGGGAACATACATAAAAAATAAAATCTTCCGAACGAAAACTAATTGTTTACATCCTCCTTTTGAAGTTTGGTTAAAAAGGGTAGGCAAGGGTACCAAGTTTTTGGTAAAAAAACCTGACTGACAAGAAACTACTACATAATAAATTCCAAAAGTCACATAAAAAATCGACTACACTACACTACACTCCCGTTGACGACCGTTTTAATTTAATTTTTCAAAATGTATGTAGACTATTTCATACATGTTCTGCGATTTCGGCGGTCTCTCCAGTTCTGAAGCTGTAGTGCTAGATGGCGCGCTTCTCCCGGTCTGCTCCGATTTTCGGTATATCGGTTCACTCGTGCAAAGCGATGGCGAAATAGATCGGACTGTTAAGCACAGAATTAACACTGGATGGATGAAATGGCAGCAGGTCACCGGGACTATCTGTGACTCCCGCATTCCCCTAAAACTTAAGGGGAAGATTTATAAAACAATGGTCAGACCTGCTGTCTTGTATGGTTCAGAATGTTGGGCCACAAAAGGGATGAATGAAAAGCAATTGCATATAGCTGAGATGAGAATGCTAAGAGCGATGTGTGGTGTTACGCGCATGGATAGAATTAGGAATGAGTATATAAGAGGAAGTCTGAAAGTGGCACCGCTGACTGAAAAATTGTGTGGAAATCGGTTGTCGTGGTATGGGCATGTGATGCGGAGGAATGAAGAAAATGTCGTGAGGAAAGTCTTGTGTATGGATGTGGATGGCTATAAGAGTAGGGGAAGGCCAAAAAACGATGGTTGGACTGTGTGAAAGAGGATATGGGTAAAAAGGGGGTGACTACAGAGATGACGACTAATAGAGGAGTATGGAAGAAAAAGACATGTTGCGCCGACCCCAAATAAATTGGGATAAGGGCAGGAGAATGATGATGATGTAGACTATTTCATTTGGGCGGTCAAAACCAGTTCTAATAATACTTCATTTGGTTAAAATCCATCTAGTCGTTTGGGCTTCAAGGCGTGCCATAGAAGTCCAAGTCCTCCCCCAAGTGTCGCCACAATGACTGAACCTATGCGTCTCACATCCATCGAATTCCTACGACCTCATAAGGCCCTTTGTAAGCGACCACGTTTCAGTGCAATATACCATCATAGATCAGGTCATAGATTTTCATCTTGAGACACTATTGCCATCAACCAAAAACAAATCCAGACTCCGGATTGCTAGTGAGAAATTTGTGATCGAAGAACCCAATAACACTTTTTCTGATTTAAGAATTGATCCCAGTACCTCAAACTCAACAGTCGCGTTTGCGAACATCAACGTCACAGTTGACCTCCTGTACGAATTTAAATAATAAATTACCATACATTGTAACACAATACAAATACGGACGTAGGTAGGGAAGGTACAATACAAAGCGGAACCCTTCCTAAAAGGCAAGAAAACACAGAAATACGGAAGACCTTACTCAAAGCAGGGATCATGACATTACGTAACGTATGCGAGCTTAAGTATTCAACAAGTTATTTGGTGCACGAATTAAATAAATAATTCATAAGTACAAGACGGTTCTGGATGTACAGTCGGCCGCAAAACTAGTTTGCTTGTCATGGTTTTGACGGGCTAACCACTGACTAATTAAATGTTAAGAGTTGTGATTGACTCTGACAATACCAAAACAATCGATTAATATGAATTTTTCAGTCAGGCACAGAATTTTCACCTTCAGATATATTCATCATTCTCCTGCCCTTATCCCGATTTATTTGGGGTCAGCGCAACATGTATTTTTCTTCCATTCTCTTCTTTTAGTCGTCATCACCATAGTCACCCCCTTTTTACCCATATCCTCTTTCACACAGTCAAACCATCGTTTCTTTGACCTTCAGATATAGTATTGATATTAATGTTTGGTTATAGATAGACTATGAGATATAGAGAGACTCATGATGCCTTTATGATAAACTTTATTTAACCCTCGGCTTTGCTCTCGAAATGGAAATTTCGCCAAGAAACCGTGCAAATTACAAAAGTAACATAATATTATATTGCTTGCATGCATTATAAGTTAGTACGATTTTAGTGACGTTACACATCACTAGTTATTGCAGCTATACTTGCAATTACGCATTGAAATTAAATGTCTTGAAAATGAGTGTAAGATAAAGATTGATCTGCCCGGGGGTTGAGGATAAATTCGAAAGAGTTACCTCGCCCCTGGGCATTCAGGGCAGGGAGGAACAGGGGTAAGTTCTAGTCAGTAAGAGTCTGACACGTCCTTCCGCTCCACCCTAGAGCGGGAAAAGTCGTTGGATGATTTCCCACCCCTCAAAAAAAAAAGATGTAGATTGATTTTCGAAAATATGTTTTTGGGTGCATTTTCAGTCAACTTCAACAATATGTTCGTTTGTTCTGGTAGGCAATATAGTCAAGACAAAATAGACTTTTACGACGCTTTAGGCAAAATTACATTCATCAGCGATAGTGACTGTCAAAATGCCAAAATATGTGGGCTTCACGCGACGTTTAAGTAGCGTTTGTCAATCCCATACATTTTAGACTTCTTGACAATCGTTGTCACTATATATGACACTTTACCCTAAGCTATATTTTCATTACTTAAACCATCATAAAATCAGCGTTAAATGTTCCTACTGCTGGAACTGATACTTAAAATTAGGCCTACTCTCTAGGATAGGGATTGGTCTGAAATCCACCACGCAATCCCAGTGTGGTTTGGTATATTTTCATTGTCAGCTTTATAAATAGGCGGTGTTGTCAAAATTTCGAAACCACTTTCTTGGCCGACGGTACTTGTGATGTGGTTGGACTGTCCGATCAATACTGAAGAGTACATGTGTTAGATATAGGTACGTACTTGTCGTGGGTACAAGTCATTCTTGTCCCACATTGTTGACGTCTTAAGGTTGAATTTAGACGTCTCAGGGCGTTTTGATACTAAATGATACAATGTTACAGCCTTATTATAAAACTGGGTGACCATATGGTAAGCATATGCTTAGTTTAAACACTGATTAGGATTCTAAACTCAAAGGTCATAATTTATAAATAAATTAATCAGTTGATTAGTTTTAATACTGATTTGCAGGTTATGAATTTAAAAAAAATTAAATGTAAAATTATTAGAATTTATAATAGGCTACTCAGTATTTAAACTAAGCTTAGGCACTTTTCCCACCGCCATTAATGAGCGAGAAGCGAGTAGAGCTAGAAACTTAAGGACGCGTTCTCAATATGGATAGGCATTGAATCAAACTACTACGTGGATACGGGTCACACACACAAGCGTACGCACGGCTAACTGCGGGAATAATAGTCAAGTGAACTCATTTTGACACTTTTAATTTTTTTTTACGTATTTCTTTGTAATTATGGTACTTAACTACAAAAAATATTTATTACTGTTGTTTATGTGTTTACTAATCACCTCCGAACTTGACGAAGTGATGAGTTGGTGAGCAGCGAGTAGCGAGTGTGTAGTTCCGATAGTTTTGCCGCTGGACTATAAGCGTGTGCGAGTGTGACGGGCGATTACTCGACAAATACACACTAATGTTGATGATGTTTAATACAATATTATATTTCAAGGTTTTATTGTGCACTTAAGTTGTACCTACTTATGCAATTTATTTTTCAAACTGAGGTTTACTGTAACAACACCCAAATGCTGGGTTAAGGTCGGCTTTGAATTAACTTTCAATTTTTGTTTTTTATTTATATGTTGGAGCAGTGGTAGCCCGGCGGTATTGGCCGCGACTTACAAGTTGTAGGTCGTGAGTTCAAACCCGGGCAGGCGCTTTACTTTGTGTAAATTATTCCATCACCATTGCTCTCAAAACGGTGAAGGAAAACATCGTGAGGAAACCGGTATGTCCTAGAACCAAAAATTCGAAGCATGTCTTCGAATTTTTGACATCCACCAATCCGCATTGGGTCCGCGTGGTGGATTACGGCCCACACCCTTTCACAGAGAGGAGGCCTACACCCCAGCAGTGGGGACATTAAAAGGTTAATGATGATTTAAATGTTTTATGTGTACAATTGAGAATAATTATAACGATGGGCAGTGGTGGCTCAGTGGTAACGGCCCCGAAATACGAGTTGCACGTCGTGGGTTCAAAACCAGGCAGGTGCTTTACTTTGTGGAATTTATTTCATCACTACTCATCTCAAAACGGTGAAGGAAAAATCGTGAGGAAACCGGCATGTCCTAGAACCAAAAATTCGAAGACATGTGACCAACACACACTGGGCCCTCGTGGTGGTCCTAGAGTGGAGGCCTGAGCCCCAGTAGTGGGAATAATTATTTTAATGCAGTTTATGCATGTGTTATGCTTACACTTAAAAGAATATACGAGTAATACAAATGTCCACCTAATTATTTCTTCAAGAATAACCTTACGCTCACAATTTCATCATAAAGTTCCTACTTAAGATCTCACACCTACACACATTACTTTATGTAGTACTTACAAGACTACAGCTGGTATTCTATCTTCCTAAAACCATATCTCATTCTCTGTACCTCGCAGATATACAAAATACAGTGAACTAATTAGGTTTTTCGTGAAAAATGGCGTCATTCATTGCCGTCTTAGAAACTCTAGCTCAGGTTTAATATTTCATTCCGAGTTTTCTTAACGTACCATTGTAGGTTATTCTGAATAACTGCCGTGTTTTATGTTCTAGACATTTTTTTACTTATCTTTCTTTGCAGAAAGAAAAATCTTTGTTGAAATCACTCATCATTTTTAACCGACTTCGAAAAAGGAGGAGGTTCTATGTTCGATAATCAAAATTGTTTCAGCGTTTTTTGAAAAACGATTACGTTTTGGTTTTCTCCAATTACGAGTGTTTGAATTCCACGTTCCATTTTATTGGGGTTTTTGGTTCTGGGGTATAACAACTAAAAAGTGGAAAATAAAAAACCTTTTTACCAAAAAAAAAAACCGACTTCCAAAAAATTAAAAAATAACTTTAATTTCGGAAGTCGGTGTCCAAAAACGAAGAAATAAAATACAAACATCCACTTGAAATTAAAGTTATTTGTTTTAATATTTAGTGTATTTTTTTTTTGGAAGTCGGTTGTTTGTTTTTGTAAAAAAAAAATTGTTGTTTAATTTCCTTGTGCAGTGGAGATTACATTGTCCTCGATCTAGGTGCCTTGTGTATATGAGTTTACATGTTTGTTATCGCACCCAATCAACAAGAAAGAAAAAAAGTGGTGCCGGTGACAGAATAGTTGCATGGGAATCGTTTGGCTTGGTATGAACATGTGATGAGGAGGGATGAATGCATGAGACTCGAGATATGAGAAGAGAGATGGTGGCCAAAGAAAAGTGTGTGTGTGAAGAATAATATGAAAGAAAAGAGAGTAAAAAGTATTTTGTTTTTGTATATATTTATGTACATAGTATAGTAAGAATTTTTGGGTTTTAGTGTATACATAGTTACAATAGAAATCTACGGTCATCGCATAACCGTCTTCTTTTATGTCCCACTCGCCGTACTGACTTTCTTCACTGTTCTTTCTTCTTTCAATCTATCTCTCTGTGGAATGCGCTCCCCCAAGAAATCAGGATGGTAACTAACCGATTAACCTTCAAAATTGAAGTTCGCGAACACATTTGTAAAAAGTTGGCAGTAGTATCCTCACAGCGTTAATTCTTTTTCCAATCATCTATTTGTACCTATGTTGTTGGCTATGTATATTTGTGTATTAAGTTTATTCATATGAGTATATATTTTATTTGTAGTTTACATATGTATTTATGTACCTTTGCATTTAAATAAAGATGTCCTGTTTTTTTTTGTTTTTTTCCTTATGGCACCTACCACTATTTGTTTCTGCATCACCCTAAGGTTGACTGGTAGAAAATGCCTGAGGCATTAAGTCCGCCTCTGTACTTGTATGTGCGTAAAGTGTTAAAATAAAATAAATAAATAGTTACGAGAGTAAATAGATAAAATAAACTTTACTATACACCAAAAAAGTAACACAATTTTATAAACGAACTTAAAATAACTCTTTACTTTCCACTATCGAAAACGGACGTTATTATTTTTGCCAAGACTAACAAAAACGGTTGAAAGTTACTGAGATTTCCTTACAATCAGATATTCAAACAATCACATATTTAGGTCGACATAACCGTGTTGAAACATATTTTGATTATGATTACATTAGCGTAAATGTGATGTTTACGGTTCTATTTATTTTATAATGGCCTAATTATCATAAATCTATTAGCAGTATTAGGTTTGACTATGGCAAATTGAGCTACGGATTTTAGCCGAGTTCGCAAGAGATTATAATATACAGTTGTTTGTGCATTGCGCAAACTCTCTTTATCTTTACTGTCATATTCCAAAAAGGTGGTAATTTAACACAACCGAGGACAAAGCTTTTCCTTAATATATATATTTTTTATGTTAAATTTTTTAATAAATTAATAAATAAAATAATTAATTATCGCTTATCCAGAATTGAAAATTGAACCCAGTACCCCACGCTATGCAGACGAAAGAGCCAGTTACAACTATACATTATTGAAAAGAAGCATTTCTCTTATCAGTCTCAGGGCTAAGTACCCCTAGTAGACGTTACAAAACGTCGTAAGATTAACTGAGCCGAACAAAAATATAAAACAAAGTGTTCCCTCTAGATAAAGGCCTTCGGAAAATCCGTTTAAGATTCTGAGCTCACTGATTGAACGAAAGGATGTTCATAACCTAGGTCTGATATTACAAAGCTAGTCTGAACATCAAAGATTTTTCAATAAATATTTTTAGGTTTCAGTCAATAGACCGATTCTAGCAAAATTTTGTGACGTACTACGATAAAAGTAAAACTAAGGTCACTAATGCTCAATCTCTTCTCCTACCGCTAATAGACTATGCGGATGTCTGTTTTCTAGATGCAACGGAGGTACTTCTTAACAAACTCGAGCGACTGCAGAAATTGTGCATCTGTTTCATTTTTGGCCTCCGAAAATACGAACATCTGTCGGAGTTACGGACCAGATTGGGGTGGCTGCCGATTCGGCGTCGGCGAGATTCCCATATCCTATCTCTTCTCTATACTATCCTGCATAATCCAAATTCCTCTCAATATCTTCGTGAACGGTTTGAGTACTTCGTTCCGAGGGGAAAACCCTGTCGCACTGCCAATTCTCTTCTCCTTCGTACTCCGCGTCACACTTCTAACCGCTATAATGGCTCTATTTCTGTAACTGCAGTGCGTCTCTGGAACTCTCTTCCACACTGCCTACGCGCCAGCCCTTTACTGGAGGTCTTCAAGAAGAAAATTAAAGAGCACTTCCTTTCACATTGACATAATATTGATATATATTGGTATTTATTTAGTATATATATTCGGATAATTATACTTAGTTATGTAAGTTTATGTTGTACACTGGATCCTACCCTCGAATGTGATCTCTCTCTATCACTCAAAGGTTTGCTGGGAGAAAACTCAACATTGAGTTTAACTCGCCTTTGTACATTAACTATTTAATCACAAAAAACTATATACACTTAACCCAACAATTAAAAGTTTTACCCAACTTAAACTAAAAATAAAGTAAGCCGTTGCAATTTCTCCGCATTGCTGTCGACTTGGAAAATAGTTCAAAATAGTAAGGACACTAGTCAAAACCGTTGTATTTGTTGTTGACACAACTGTTTTGCCTTGCTACAACAAAAGTTCCTTGTTGTCAGTGTGCGCGCCATCATTGTTTTCACTGAGCGATAGTATGACTAGAGGCTATTGTAAATATATATTTAATCAAGTCTATGCACAGACTGGGGCTAATTTTGCAAGTTTTCGTTTTATTGTAAGATGGCTGCTATCAGTGGCTTTAGTCGCGTAAAAGTCGAAAATGATCCCAAGGGTTGCCTTGGGATCCTGTCACCATCATGCATGGCACTTTGATGCCAGGCCCTAACTTCGTGCATGGGTTCAAATCCAGACAGGTGCTTTCATCGTCGTCATTGTTTATAACAAAGACTTCTCTCATGTTGACATATTTAACTGTATTATGCAAACATTAAAAAAAATTAATTGCTAAAACTATAAGCGAAGGCGACATACAATTGATCTCCATTCATCTTTCATTTAACATCTACGAGTTTTATTCCAAATTTAACTTATAATAACACTGTATTGCACTGTGTAATTTTTTCTCTCTCTTAAATTTCACATTATCCGTTCGCATTATGTTTATCCCAGTTGTAAAGGGAAACCTATAATTAGCCATCAATACTGAGACAAACTTATTCTGTAACATATTTTATGTATCGCTGTTGGTTGCCTAAATATACAAAATAAAAAAATAAAAATCTATCCGAAAGACATCCAATGCTGGACAGAGACCTCCTTCAAGTGTCGCCACAATAACCGGTCCTGTGCGTCTTGCATCCATTGGCTACCCGCGACGCTCACAATGGTCATCGGTCCACCTTGTGGGAGGCCTTCCAACACTGCATCTTCCAGTACACAGTCGCCACTCTAGAACTTTTCGGCCCCATCGACCATCTGTTCTGTGTGCAATGTGTGCCCACTGCCACTTTAGTTAGGCGATTCTTCGGGCTATGTCGGTAAACTTAGTTCACTTGCGGATATCGTCCTTCCCGATTCGATTACGCAAGGAAACTCCAAACATTGCCCTCTCATTGGCTTTTTGGGTGACTTCAAGCCTTCTGATAAGGCCCATTGCGAGCGACTACGACACGACAGCATAAGGGTTACTTTTTACCATTTTAGTACGGAACCCTAAAAAGGTAACAGACAGAACCAGTTTTAATTTCGCTTTAATACTATGAGTATGGATAAAACGTTTTTTGATTTCATAATATTGGCGGTACCTATTAATGTTTAACTAATTTAACGTAAAGATAGAAATATCTGAAATGGTCTGATTTTTCACACTTGACTGTAGCAAGTAAATGAGCTATAACTATCTGAAATAACAGAGGTACTATTAAACAACTCTAGATTTGAAGAGCCCAAACACAGCATTTACTACATTCCATTTGTTTAATCAGTCATGCCGCACGCGTCTCCAATCGGAGACGCGACAATAGGTTTTTAATTGTGTCTGCTATTCCAGGGCCTGACGGTAATTAATAGATTAAAGGCAAAGAAATCGTAAAAAGGCTTGTTAACAGATGACACTTTCTTGTTTCAAATTAGGTTAAAACCAAACTAAATTTATTTAGTTAAATTTCTAATAGTAATATTTCACAATCTGTCTATTGTAAAGAGCCCAAAAAGACTGACAACTAATTAGACAAGGTTGCTAAATTGAAAAGTACAATTTTGCCGTGGTACGACAACTGAGGTAACAATCAGTTTTGTTGCCAGTGATCAAATGGAGTATAGAACCAAACACAGCAACTTGGAAAATCGTATAGCATGACGTCCAAAAACTTTCTATCTATTATGGAACCTTAAAAATAAAACGTTTTATCGTATCATAGCAGTTTATAGATGGTTGTTGAACATGAAACGCTGTACGGCACGACTTTCGGGACTAACATAATATATCCGAGATAGTACGACCAGCAGTCACGTATTGTCACAAGAGTAGGTCTTGTGTCATTTCAATGTAGGTTAAAAAATGGTTTTAAAACAATAGTGTCCCGTCAGGCCCCGGAATAGCAGACACAATTAAAAACCTTTTGTCGCGTCTCCGATCGAAGACGCGACCTGACGGTTTAACCAGCCACTTCATGTAAACGTTCGGTTTCCGAGTTAGGCAGGATCGGGTTCAGCTGCTTTCGATTCTGCCTAGCTTTTTCCAATCGTAAACTATGTTGGTAAAAGGCTAGGCAGGCAGACGAAACGTAGTGTAGTTATCTACTAGTGCAGCTGTAAGGCACTTTGGCTTTAAGCTAACTTCTTAGTTTCAGATGATAAAATAAAATAATCCCTTATTTAGGGGGTTACCATTCAATATGTCTCTAAAAACATACAACAAACTTTTTTACCAAAAAAATACAACTTACAAAACAATAAATTGTGATGTTTTTATTTTTCACTTTTTAGTGGTTGTAGCCCATAACTAAAACTAAATAGTAAAGTTATGCCCAAATTGATAGAATTTGAACATAATTGGTGAATTTAGCGTGTATCAAGGTGTACTGTACAAATCTGTGTACCCCTTCAGAGCGTATCAGCATGATGTTATGTTATGAAGTGGTGTAAACAATAAACAGGCATGCGATTGCAGCAATTCCAGGAGGTTTGCTATCATTTATTGAAGAGTTCCATTGTCTATCTCCGAAGTTCTGTTCTCTTAAGTCTGTTTTGTTAAGTTCTGGGTAGCATGCCCTTTAAAAAAAAAAAATTCTAACCGGTTTAGGCGTCTTCGAGTAATTGAAAGAATTTTCCAAACCGGTTTATGTGTCCTCGAGTAATCGGGGAACATACATAAAAAATAAAAAAAAGATTCCGACGAATTGAAAATCTCCTTCTTTTTTCGGAGTCGGTTTATAAATGTTGGATCATAAATTCTCTAAATTGGTACCCAAGTTATAGGTTTGAATTTTTTTTTTTGGGTATTTAATCATCCTATAACTTCTCCCGGTCTGGGTGGAGCGGGAGGGCGTGTCAGACTCTTACTGACTAAAACCCACCCCTGTTCCTTCCTTGCCTGAGTGCTCGGACGCGCGGTAACTCTGATACAAATTTATCCGCGAACCCTTGGCATGCATGCATCGGCCATGACGGGCCCCTCCAGTGATTGCTGACATCTCTTCGAGGCGCGCGTGGAGACACGCCGTCGACTCTCGGAAGATACCGGCTTGCCTAGTTAGGGGTCAATGTAAAAATTTTGAAATCCATTTGGTAAATCTATATTAGGTATTTAAATAGGAATTTCCTTATTTTCCTTTCTTCTTGCATATTATAACGGATTGTAATCACTTCTAAAATATAACTAACAAGACAACATAGCTGGTAACTTTTGAGCTTTGTCAAATCAATCTCGTTCAGTTTCAATATTCGTTTTCACTTGTGCTCTAAAACGCTTTCATAGAGCTAACAATTTTCATTGTATCATATGACAAAGTTCTAAGTACGGCCAAGGTTTCCAAAGCCCTACATTCAAATATGAACTTAAGAATTTGCTCCATTACTTCTGAAAATTGGCTGTCGTCCTGTACTCGGTACAAAATCATAGTTACCTATAAGAAATTCTAGACGCGTAGGTACGTTACCATCTACCTTTATTACAAATGTTCGGAGCAATAAAATTGTATTCGACATTTAGGTAACCTAAGTAGACTTTTGAAAAGGAACCTGTGGTCACGTTAATAAATTACAGAAGTTCCAAACTGAACACACTTTTCAGCAGTCTGATGTGGTTGGTGAAATTTTAGTTCAATCAAAGATTTAATGCCATCAACTACATCAGACTGCTGATATGTGACTTGTTTGATTTTTTTTTCCAACCCGAAATCCTATTGAACTTTTTGGTTGGGTTTTTGTAAGCTGGTTTTTTTTTAATTTACTGCGTTATAGTGAGTAATTTTACTGGAATTCTTTCTTTAAGCTCTTTACTTTAATACCTCACATGACCATGTGACAAAAAATAGACTACTACACTACACTTACGAGTACCGATTGGTGGTCGCCATTTTGCCGACACATTCATAAAATATAGCCTATATCACAAAGGCAGTCACGAGCAATCAAATGATACCTAGTTTGAAATAATAATTCATCATAATAAAATCCGCCCAGCCGTTTAGGCGACAGGGCATACCAAAGAAAGAGACATAAAAACATACAAAATATACATACCAATTCTCAAAAAAACCGTTCTGTACCCGATGGACAAGACTATACGCGTCTATGTTGCCAATATTAAGACCTAACAAAAGAAATGCCAAAAAAACACATTCCTAGTAGGGGAGCCCTCTTTAATTTTTGATTTATTGAAATTTTTATTCTTATATAGCGTATTTGCTGTTATAGCGCCTACAGAAATACACATTCTGTGAAAATTTCAGCTGTCTACCTATTACGGATACTGAGATACAGCCCGTTGATAGACAGACGGAGAGCGGAGTCTTAGTAATAGGGTCCTGTTGGTTACTCTTCGGGTACGGAATCCTAAATACATTTCCCTCCTTTTGGGGCAGTCGGAAAATATTGACTAACATACGTACAATCTCTCATTGCCTCATCATCATTTGCCTAGCCTTTTCCCAACAATTTTGGGGTCGGCTTCCAGTCTAACCGGATGCAGCTGAATACCAGTATTTTACATGGAGCGACTGCCTATCTGACCTCCACAACCCAGTTACTGGGTAATACGATACCCCTTGGTAAGACTGGTTGTCAGAGTTTCTGGCTTCTGACGACCCGTAACGACTGTCAAAGATCCACGATTGACAGCCGGGACCAACGGCTTAACGTGGTTTCCGAGGCACGGAGGAGTCTCGGTATGTAAAGATGATCACCCATCCATAGACCAACCCCGGCAAGCGTAGCTTAACTCGATGGATCGACCCGTGCGGCTGTTATTACTAAGCCACGAGTTCCTCTACACTACAATATTGTTAATAATGACTGTTTTGTCTAAAACCGTTAGAATAATCTCTCATTGCCTATTTAACCTCTTTAGAACGTTCAAAATCCTTTCCATATTGCTTTCTTTTATTAAATAAGGAGTCCTTTGCATGAATTTTATGTTTCTAAACCCATCGGTATCGACTATATCGTAAGCGATTTTGTCTGCCAGCGAATTAATTCAAGAAGAACTTTCAATAATTAATATATGTATTCATATATTTATAAGCAATGACATTCTAGGTCGTCCCTGCTAAAGTTAATAAACACTTGTAACAGTCTTTGGACTCAAAAGGCGTAAGCATTATTCAGAAAATAAGCATGAGCGTCCTGTTGTTTGATATCAACATCAAACAGCGCTACAATACACTTGCCGCTTTGACAATCACTGTCAGGCACCCCTAGCGTCATATAAGCATAATAGAAATATAATGCATAGAGTCATAACAGTTATTTTATGTCAAGAGACTTGAATTTAATGACGTATCATATACCTAGCTTAGGCTACGCTTGCCGGGGTTGGTCCATGGATGGGTGACCATCTTTACATACCAAGACTCCTCCGTGGCTCGGAAAGCACGTTGGTCCTGGCTGTCAATCGTGGATCTTTAACAGTCGTTACGGGTCGTCAGAAGCTTGAAAGTCTGACATCCAGTCTTACCAAGGGGTATCGTATTACCCAGTAACTGGGTTGTGGAGGTCACATAGGCAGTCACTCCATGTAAAATACTGGTATTCAGCTGCATCCGGTTGAACTGGAAGCCGACCCCAAGATAGTTTCAAAAAGGCTAGGCAGGCAGGCATCATGGCTAGGCCATTTTGGGTTCCAAAAGTCCAAATCAAAAAAAAAAACCGGAACCCTTGTAGGATCACTCAAGTGCCTGTCTGTCCGTCTGTCATAGCCAATTGTCTCCGAATCTACAAGACCGACTCCGTTGAATTAATATTTGTGACCCAAACATGGACAAAAATAAATCTGCCTAGCCTTCTCCCAACTATTTTGGTGTCGGCTTCCAGTCTAACCGGATGCAGCTATATATCAGTATTTTACACGGAGCGACTGCATATCTGATCTTCACTACCCAGTTACTGGGTAGTACTATCGTAGGGGTATCCCCCTCGGTAAGACTGGATGTCAGACTTTCGGGCTTCTGACGACCCGTAACGACTGTCAAAGATCCACGATTGACAGCAGGGACCAACGGCTTAACCTGGTTTCCGAGGCACGGAGGCGTTTCGGTACGTAAAGATGGTCACCCATCCATGGACCAACTCCGGCAAGATATTACTTTAGCCACGAGCTCCACCAGTTAAACATGGACATGTAACGTAAATTAATTAATTGATATGGGTATCACTTTTTAACACACATATATTAGCTTTTCTTATAACTATTTAAGTAATTAATCAACTAACTATGTAACTGCGTTTCTTGAAAGTCAAATTGGACCTACTTCCCGGTTTCTGATTAAGCTGAAATTTTGCGTACATGTTTAGTTTGGATGACAATGCATGGTTAGCATTTAACGTTATTCTTAATCCAATATGACGGACTCCCAAAGATGGCCGACGAGTTATTTTGGGTTTAGTCCACGTTCAACCCCCATTGTATGCATTCCCAGATAACAAATGAAAAGGTTTACTGAGGATAAAACGAAAAAAATAAAGCGAGTTTTTTAGATTTTTTTAAACAATAAAAAATTAGAGCCCACTGATTTCATTTAGTTGAGTCTCTAGATAATTTAGATAACAGCCCCCCTAGCCAAATTACTTTTCTATTATTGTTAACGTTAATGCTTAGTACAAAATGTATGGCAACGACATTACTAGCGATAAGTCGCGTGACGATATCAGACATTCGGGCCTCTGAAGACCGTAACGACTGTCAAAGAGCTACTAATTACATCCAGAAAAAACGACTACACGTACTTTTTGAAGCACGGAGAGGTGTTAATATGTGTTGGATAGCCATCAATCAACGGACCAACCTCAGCAAGCCTTGCTTAACACTAGTAATCGCCCCTACAATTGTTTTTAATAAGCAACGAGCCCCCCTAATTCAACAATCACTACATATTATAAAACAAACTCCCCCGCCACGTCTGTCTGTCTGTCTGTTTGTTCGCGATTAACTCAAAAATCACTAATTAGTACTTCATGCGGTTTCCCCCAATAGCCAGAGTGATTCATGAAGAAGGTTTAAGTATATAATTCGTACCTGTCTGAAGGTGGGCAGGTCGCTAGTACAATATAATTACAAATGTCTCTTAAGGCCCTACTACCGGCCAAGTGGCGCCCTCATTGAGTAAAAAATCGTAGCATAGCTTAGAAAAGTAGTAGGCAAAAGTACCAAAAACGGCCGTTTCTGACACTTTTGCCTACTACTTTGGATACGAAACATTTTGAGACCTGTTTTAACAACGTAAAAATACTATATCGTCTTTGTAACAAACGTGACGTTGGTTTCTTTAATATTTATTTTCTATGCTATACTACGAATTTTTATTCAATGAGAAATAGAGAGTGACCTTCAAAGGCTTTAAAACACCATTATTAACCCATTACACAAACCTTCGAAGAGATAGAAACCACGGTTTCGTTGAGCTACTCACAAAACGTTGATAAAACTAAAACTACTGCGTCCCAGATTTATCACTAAAACGATATAGCCAAAACGAATAGCTGGTAATCATTATGGCTTTTGTTTTGGCAATGTTCATATTAAAAAAATATTCAGAAGGTGTAACAATCATATTTTTTTAACTATTCAGAGGATGAACCTCTGAATAATTAAAAAAATATGATTGTTTTTTGCCACTATCTTAGCTGATGCTTAGCGTTGTTGTGGTTGATAATGGAACACGGTTGTCTTTTTTTTTGGGAGGAAGGGGGGGGAACTTTCAATGAGTTCTCCCGACCTAACTAAAACCCACCCCTGTTCCTTCCCTGCCTGAGTGCCCAGGGGTGCGGTAACTCATTTTCAGAATTTATCCGCTACCTCTAGGCATGCAGGCACCGGCCACGATGGGCCCCGCCAATGGTGGCTGACAACATCTCTTTGAGGCGTCCGTGGAACACTACGCGCCGTCGACTCACGGGCCTGGTGCTGATCGGACGGTGAGCTACCCACTGCTCGCCGTCCGCAGGCCCGGGGAACACGCTTGCCTAGAAGTAACCTATTCACTATTGATTCAAAGACCCTCAGGTTGTAGCTATCAGGAAACATATCCAGCAGAAAATTTCGCTCCTTAACTGTATGCATAATAAAAGTATTTCCAAAACATTTTGTAGGAAAAGGTTCTCTGTTTCTCCCTAGCCTTATGGTATGGCATTATAATGTGGGTTGGCTGTAAAATTATTATTAATAAATAAAACAATTAAAAGTAATATGGACACCGGTTTATTATAAGTGGTAATAGTGTTTCAGCATTTTCATAACCCTGTTTCTCCACAACGGATAGGTAGTCTAGTATTTTCAGACAAGACATTACACAGGACAGCAAAAAAGCCTACATGCTCACAAATCAAATTGGGACGAGTCTCACATTCTTTTCTGGAAAGAATATCGTCGCTTTAGTTCTAACACCACGTGTATCAAAATCGTAAATTTTCGGGAGACCTTTTAGTAGCACGTCCCTCAGTTTTTTTATAAGATGTACTTACGCGTTGTTGCTACAGCAAGACAACTGAGTTACGCGGGTTTGCCGTAGCTTTTCTGTATAACACTCACATACGTAGATATTGTTTTAGGTGTAAATTTATTTTAAGAAATTCATTATTCTTTCATGATAAAAGTTGTTAATTTTTGACTCCTAAGTAACAGGTATTCCTAGTATAGGGAGCGTGCAGGAACTATAGTTGGCGGCACATAAATGTCAATGTCTAGTATTTCTACAGTACAAGTTGCAGATTTCACTCACTAGATGGCAGTCCACGTTACGCGTGCTGCATATGTGCATGATACGTGTGTGTATACTTAAATGGTACGGAAATGTCAACGACAAGTTTTTAAAGGGTAAAAGTTTCGAATTTACTCCACTAGATGGCACAGACTACGCCCTGCACGTTCCCTATAGGAGTCAGGGTTTCAACTTTTGTGCGCCTTTAAGTATTGTGAACTTTAGCTAGATATTAACATATTGTAAGGACTTGTATCAATAAAGTATAATTATTATTATTAAATAAGTATATTATTATTATTTTTTCTATGAGCAAAAGCAGTATTTAAAAAATATAACCATGAATTCCGTTACACACTTAACAAAAAAAAATGGGTTTGTATGGGTGTTATTAAGGTTCAGTGTATTTATCAATGTGGACCTTCTTCCACCTTCCTTCTCAGTGGTTGTGGGCTATAAAACTGTAGTTACGGTATCAATCCCATGAAGGTAGCATGGATCGTTAGGTAACTTGAGTAATGGCGAAGTTATTATAGCCACGGTAATCGCTGCGAACGAAATATTCGGGGAATTTTTCTAAATAATATATGTTCGCTGTTTCTTGGTAATGTGAAAGGGAAAATGTAAGGGTGTTTGAGGTTTTGTGACGCGTGTTGAAGTGATGATTTATTTAATAATGGTTTCAGGTTAACGAGTTAAGTTATTTTAATGACTTTTTCGCCAATGTGCGGGTATCGCGCAATTAATTTTTTAGGAAAAAGAAAGATTTTTTTTTAATGTGCCGTTCATTTATTTTCAGACCAGGTCCATATTTTGTTAGTAACAATGTACTTAAGAGCTAATGTTAGTATTGCACAATAAAATCATTTTACGGTATGAAGCCGCACCCACCTTTGCAGCATGGGGGCTCCCATCTATCAGTAAAAACACCCAGTATAGTGTTGGTACACACAAACACACAAACGCGAGCAAGTAGGGAGGCGCATCTTTGCCTGAAATATATTATATATATAATTAATAACTCTCGGAGCTCACAGCCAAAAAAATCTTTTAACTTAGCTATTCGTATTTTTTTCGTAATATTTTCTCAACTTAAGGCGCAGTTATACGACTTTTAAAGGTTTTTAATTGAATATCACGTCTACACGACTTGTCTTATTTCTTTGAGAAAAATATATGTTATTTTAGACTATTTTCGTCGTAATTTGATCTCAGAATATTTAAAATAATATTTTTATAACATAGTGTAATTAATTTGTAAAGTTACGTCTAACGCGATTATAAGAGTAGGGGAAGGCCAAAGAAACGATGGTTGGACTGTGTGAAAGAGGATATGGGTAAAAAGGGGGTGACTACAGAGATGACGACTAATAGAGGAGTATGGAAGAAAAAGACATGTTGCACCGACCCCAAATAAATTGGGATAAGGGCAGGAGAATGATGATGTCTAACGCGGATAAAAAATTGAGAATCTCGCAAAAACTATTAGCGTATTGTTATACAACCTTCACCATTTTAAAGGTTATTTAATTATTTATAATTTAGTCTCAGTGTTACTTTTTGTTTTATGGGTAATAAATTAATCATCATCAGCCTTTTTAATGTTCCCACTGCTAGGGCACAGGCCTTCTCTCTGTGAGAGGGTGTGGGCCGTTATCAACCACGCGAGTCCAATGCAGTTTGGTAGATGTCACATGTCTTCGAATGTTTGCTTCTAGGACATGCCGGTTTCCTCACGATGTTTTCCTTCACCGCTGAGAGCAGTGGTGATGAATTAATTCACACAAAGTAAAGCCTGGGTTTGAACTCACGACCTACAACTTGTAAGTCGCGACTGTTACCACTGGGCCGCCACTGCTCTCAATAAAATAAAACGCAATAAATTAATAATGTGTCTAATTTCGGACAGCGCTCCTTGATGGGAGAGTCCTTTTACTGTGTGGACATACGACGCGATACATGAGCTCAGCGCAGAACACGCAAGCTAACCACTCAAGGTCGTTGGCAGCTAATAGCGCTTTAATCTGTGTATCTGCTTACTGTATTAACTGGAATTAGCGTATACTTTATTTTGTCAACCTAAATACTATTGGGTTGTAGGATTTGTAACTCTATGCCCTAAGCTAAGCGATGAAAAGCAAGAAACAACAAACAGTGTGTGCTTTTATTTATAACAAGCTTTTATTTAACTTATTATTATTATTTATCTATGTTTGTTCGGGTGGAATCTTGCAACTCAAATTAGACCCACTTCCCGACGTCAAATTGGACTCAGACTTGGTGTATATAATATATATATCTTTGGTGACAATACAATGATATGGTACCATGAAGCTAGCCTGATGATGAAGACGGAAGATGGCTTTAGGAACTTCTGAACCAAACAATATAAACCCGTTGAGTCTGTGCTCGATTGATTCGTCTTCAGGAGCATTTTACGCCTAGACGATATCCAGAGTCTGATGATGAAGCTGGAAGATTGCCACGGTATCTCTGTGATAAAACAATATAACCCCATAACAATATAAACATAAAAGCTTGTTTAAAAAAATGTTTTTTTAACTATAAACTTATTACAGTTAGTGAAAAGGGTCCTTCTCGTCTCTATTTAGTACCTACTCTAAATAACGTGAAATTATTTTATGAAAAGCAGAAGCCTCTTATCATACACAAATAAAAAGATGGTTGATTGCCACGCTGTTCCGAATGCGGCACATGCATATCTCGAAATCAAGTTTCAGAAATTGGACAAATAATTTATAATTGACACTTATATTCCTCCGGATGGCGGCATTACGTTTTAATTGATCTGCAACGTGATATGTAACAGATTGCAGCCGTGTTACCGATCACATTATGTTTCATATCACATTTCGTAACTAAAATCAATGAACAAATTAAAATAACAATGGAAAGAGTAAAAAGGTAAATGGAATTATCTGAATAAAGTTGTGTTTGAACAGTGTGTTTTTCCAAATGTAAAAGAAAATTTTGTTGAATGAACTTTGAACTTTACGCAAAGGGTTACAATAATAGAAGCTATTATGAAAACCGGCCAAGTACGTGTCAGACTTCGCACAATTAGGGTTCCGTACCAATCAAAACCGGTGCCTGCATGCCAAGGGGTAGTGGATAAATTAGAAACAGAGTTACCGCTCCCCTGGGGCCTCAGGCAAGGAAGGAACCGGGGTGAGTTTTAGACAGTAAGAGTCTGACAAGCCCTCCCAATCCACCCAGAGCGTGATTGGGGTGGGAAGTCATACGATGATTTCCCACCCCAAAATATCAAATGTATTTTGGATCATAGTATAGCTTTGGGTCAACAAGATGGTTATACTGTGAAAATTTGAAGACAAGTTCTAACCTTTTGGCTGTAAAGCCTGTGTGATAGACGAAGGACAAACAGAAACGTGAGTGACAGCAACAGGACTCCGTTTGGACCCTTCGGGTACGGATCGAACCCTAAAAATAAATATTATTTACAATAAGATTTTGTACCGCCGCTGCTTTTTACACTTGCATGTTAAATCTTCTTTATACTACACCTGCTTGGAAAGTACCTTGATACTTTATCAAATTTACGGTAGAAAGTACGTCATTGCATATCGAACAAATATGCGGGGAGAAAACACATCTGAGCGGGAGAGAAAAGGTTATGAAAATCCATTTCTTACGTGATTTTTCTTTTTTAATTTTGGGTAAGACTATGCGCCGGTAACCTAAATATCAAAAGCCAAAAAGTTTTTACAGTGAGTTTTTATCTCCAAGTTCGCAAAATGACACTGGCCACTAGCTGTGTGTTGGATGGTGTCGGGCTGGCAGTGCGACCCTGCGGCGGCAGGATAAACAATTTGAAAAAAGAACATGTGAAAATTGCAGACGCCATTGGCGCCATTTTCAATTTGTGTGTTGTTTGAGGATTTGATTTTTGATTTGATTTGATTTTCCTCGTAGGTGTAGTATAAAGCACTATGTATCACTCGAGAGAAAGTGCGATGCCCGATCTCGGGTGTTTTAAAGTGTGCTTTAAAGGGTGCTTCAAACGACACCCTCGACGGTAATCGGTCACTTTCTCCTCTCGGTGAACAATGTACTATTCTTCTTTCTTGTTTCTTCTTCTTAAGAGCAATAAAGTCCGTAGGACTAAAGTCTGGATATGCCACCCACAAGCACAAAACGTTTTCGAAACACAATCATTGGGCGTATAGCTAAGGATTGGAATTCCATGCCAGAGTCTGTGTTTCCTGATAGCTACTCGTACAACCTGGGGGTATTTAAGGCGCTATTAACTGCCAATGGCCTTGAGTGGTTAGCTTAAACATGTTCGGTGCTGATCTCACATAACGCGTCGAACGTCCATAGCTCAGTAATAGGACTCGCCCATCAAGGAGCGCTGTCCGAAATTAGACGCATTATTAATTTATTATTCATAAAAAAAACAGATGTTATACTCAAACACGTATACTAGAATATAAATAATTAAATGATCTTTACAATAGTGAAGGTTTCATAAAAATACGCTGTACAGTTTTTGCGTGATTTCCAATTTTTTATTCGCGTTAGACATAACTTTCCAAATTGATTAAACTATGTTATAAAAATATAATTATAAATTTTCACGTATTAAATTATGACGGATATTGTCTAGAATATTTTTTTTTTAAATACGACTAGTCGTTTAGACGTGATGTTCAATTAAAAACCATTAGAAGTCGTATAGCTGCGCCTTAAGGCGAGAGCGAATAGGTTACCTACTTCTAGGCAAGCGTGATCCAACGTCGACAACATCATCATTTACCATCAGGTGAGATTGTGGTCGGTGGCCTACCAATGCTAAAAAAGTCTCTCTCAAGGACAAATCGATCTTACAAGAATATTTTGTGTAACATTACACAAACTCTTTCAATGTTCCTGCAATTTTTTTCCAAAGCACCTACAACGCTTTTCACGACACAAAAATTCGTTCCTCTCAAAAATAACCTTACATTTTAGATATAGAGTTGTCACAACAATCCTAAAGCTGTATTCACACCGACTGTCATACCCAGCTGCAAGTGTGCACAGGTGCCTTGTTAAGCGAATATTAGCACATAGTAATGCATTTTTGACGAGTAAGCCGATTTGCGCAAATGTTTGTACAAAAGTACAGTCGTACCGTGTGTTGAACAAAATGGCAGTGGAATACGTGTGCAGAAAATAAAAATACAAAGCAAAGGTAGGAAAAAGGTAAGCAAGTCACGTGAAAAAGATAAAAGATCACTTAACGAAATTCAAAAGCGATTTTCTTTTGAATCTTTTGAAATTGTGAGTTATTTACTGGAAATAGAATTATTGTTTGGGCCTGCCTGATATGCATTATGTATTAAGTTAACAGAAAGTGGAAGAACTCAAATATAATGGTATATTTTTATTTTTGATGTGTTCGCTCTTGACTCTAGTCTAGGTCAGAGGTGACAGAGACAGAGTCGACGATGGAGCGAGCTTACCCAGAAGAAGCCTGTTCACTCTAACTTTGAAGAGATTAGGGTTGTATGCATTTGGAAATACAGACGCAGGTAGAGAGTTCCACTCCTTGGCTGTGCGCATTATGAAAGACCTTCAGATATGTTTAGTGCGAATTCGTGGAATAGCAACAAGGTAGGACTGGTAACTTGCAGTGCGTCTAGATGCCCGTTGGTAGAAGGGGGCCGGTGGGATGAGGTCGTGGAGTTCTTGGGCACACGCTCCGAAGTACATTCTGTAGAACACCGACAAGTAGGCAACTTGCCCCGATGTGCCAAGCTGTGAAGGTTGGCATCCACCAGTTTTACGTCGCCAATGAGCCTCTTAGCTCTGCGTTCCACTGAGTCAAGCGCAGCAAATGGGTATTTAGCTTTACCATCCCAGAGGTGGCTGCAATACTCCATGCAGGATCGGACTTGTGTTTTGTAAAGGATTAAAAGATGTCCAGGCGTGAATTACAGGACGGTATTTATGGAAATCGAATGGTTTTTAAAATAACATGTATTTTATTGGAGAAAACACTACTGAAACTTTGGTAATCGTCTTTTGATTGAAAAGGCGTAAAAAATCTTACAGCATGTCTTCTTAGGGAACGCACACATGAAGTTTCTTAAAGATATGTAACTCTTGTAGGAAAGGAAATGTAATAAAAGTCTATGAATCAAATAAGAAAACGGAACAAGCAAGAAATATAACGCTAATATGGTCCATACATCACACACCTGTTATTACTAGGTGATCCACTCAACCGTAAAAGTATTAGGAAAGCGATACAAACCAATAAATGGCGATGGATGGAGACCCTTCCATATATAGACTTGGTAATTTGTTACGTTGATACATGGTTCTGAGTTTTACTTTTACATCATACTTGGTTTCTACAGGTAACTTTCTGGGGACTATTAAAACCAACAGGCGAAAGGTGACCATCCGACAATTTCATAAAGCTACAGGCACACTTCCAACGTCCCACATATCCATAAACACACACACACACACACACATTCCATCACAAAACATAAACACAACACCTACACAGTTGGTTTCTCTTTGCATTAATTACTATGTTGTTGTTTTCTTATAATTTTTTTTCTTTATTTAATTTTTTCCCTAAACCCTTTGTTTTCATATGATGACTCATGTTTTCCCATTCCGCAAATTCAATCTTAGCTGGGTGTCAGAGGTGTATAATTATGTGTAACTTTTCAATTTTCAACATTCCTGTTTTGTTTAACAACGTAGTGATTACATAGTGTAAGTTTGGACACAAAAAAATATTAAATTATATTCGTCTATTAACTTTCTATACATATAAATTCAATAAAACATTTAACACCTCAAGGCCCTGCGTCGACGAGAGGCGACAGTGATCAGCACTGTCGTCGGGCCCCGCCGTCCCCTTATGGCGACGGCGGGGCCGGAGTTAAACCGTTCCTTATTAGTAATAATAGAGTTTTAAAGCGCGCGAAACTGCCGCCGCTTATGGCGACGGCGGGGCCTGACGACGGTGTTGATTGCTGTCGCCTCTCGTTGACACAGGGCCTTGAGGTGTTAAAATTATAAAACCAGTAGTTCGCCGGTGTCAAGAGCAATTATTATTATAATTACATAACTGTGTCGTGTCATGTCGTGGCGCGAGATACAGCAATCAAACGATCAAAAATCTGTTTAAGCCTACCTCATATCACAACAAGTTTTATAGCAAACTAGCACTCAGCCCGCGACTTCGTCAGCGTGGATTTCAAAAATTTATAGCCTGTGACACTCACAAATAACGCGGCTTTCTATTGGTAAAAGAATTTTCAAAATCGGTTCAGTAGATCCAGAGATTACCCCCTACAACTTCATAAACTCACAAACTTTATCTCTTTAAAATATTAGTATAGAATAACTGCGTCAGAAGGCGCCATGATACGTCACGACACGACACAATAGTATGAACATGGCTTAAGACTTCTTCTTCTTTCGAATATATGGTTTCCAAACTGTACATTAATTGCAGCGCCAGTATCATTTATCAGGCTCCATAGTGCAGGTATATGGGACTTGGGGCATTCCAGTATATGAGTCATGTTCTGGACAGGGCCACCGCACTCACATTGGGTATCAGATGAGTCTGTAAAATCCCATTTTAATAAGTTGTATTTCATAAGTTTCTTTCTTAGACCTTCTGCTTTATTTAACAGCAACTGTCGCAAAAACGGAATTATTATGTTTTAATTGACAGATACATAATTATGTCGCATTTTCAGTAACACTAAAGTGGACCCATCATAATTGAGCACTTATCTATAGCAGTAATTGTAGTGTAGTCTTCAAATTCACCGAAACTATAACTTCGTTCAGGAATGTTTATACAATTCAGTCTATCGCAGTCCACTGTCGGACATAGATAGACCTCTCCCAAGCTAAGTCACAATACCACGGGGCTACAGTTTTCTTTGTATTTGATTCAGCAGAATGTTTACACCAAACGCTGAAGTAATGCCAGTCTCAATGATTTTTATTGTTTGCTTTTCATCTGAATTGCCTTTATTAGTTTTGCTACCTTCCATGTGATTCAGATGACTAAGGGATCCGTTTAAGTTCAAAACTAGTCGGAAACTCCCGATTTGATGCTCGTAAAGAGTCGCAAATACAACCATAAAAGTAATCATTGTGATATTCTCGTATCTCACATTTCATGACCATTGCGGAAACCGACACTCTCACACTCACACTGGCCTTTATTTCTTACTAGTTTTTTTCCCCCTTTTTTAGCTATTTCCTACCTTTCAGAAACAGAGGATTTTTTCGGATAAAAGTAACCAATGGCACTCAACGATAGGATTTTAACAGGTCTACAATGTTAAAAAAAAACTTTTTTAACAAAAAAATTAACCGACGAAAAAGAACTAAAAAGCAAAAAATAAATAAACCTTTTAAGTCTTGAGTAATGAGCTTTATACCTACATAAAATATCTAATTTTATATAAACTAATTTTGAGTCGGCGCCAAACAACAATCTGATTATTAAATATCTAAATTTTATAAGTACTTACAAATGAAGAAGGCAGTAAGTAGATAATTAATCATTTATTAATCGGCGCCGACTCAAAATTAGTTTATATAAAATTAGATATTTTATGTAGGTAAATAAGCTCATTACTCAAGACTTAAAAGGTTTATTTATTTTTTGCTTTTTAGTTATTTTTCGTCGGTTAATTTTTTTGTTAAAAAAGTTTTTTATTTTATGATTTTTTTGTGGCTCGCATCATCTTTTAACACTCTGAGGCTAATTTCTAATTCTTCATCATTCCTCTTGCCACTGAGCTGATGATATAACCATCCTTCCATGAAGTTCCCAGGATATTGACCAGTTGAGGTTACCTCCAATATTGTAAAGACGTCTTTTCTTCAAAACATATTAAGTGGTATTTGTCACTAAAACCAGTTTATATATATAACTTTTATTGTTTAAGATAGGTATGGTTTCCATCATCAGCTCATTTTCATGATGTGATGGTTCCTAAATGCAAATACCTGATTAAGTTATGAAAAGTAAACAGAAACAATATTCGTGCCTAATTTTCGAGTTTCTCTCTCATATTTTTCAGGATCCCACGATCAGATCCTGATGTCCGTGACGTGGGACCACCCTTGAGGTATACCCTATATAATAAAAAAAGAATTGTCAAAATCGGTTTATAAATAACGGAGTGAGGGCCGATCATACATACAGAAACGCTAAACGTGCCCGCAGTTTTCGAGGTTTTCTCTCAATTTTATCATGATTCCATTATCAGATCCTGATTTCCTTGGTGTGGGACCACCCTTGAGGTGTACCCTATCTAACAGATAAAGAATAATCAAAATCGGTTCATAAATGACGGAGTGAAGGCTGAACATACACAAAAATATATATATATATATATATATACGGTCGAATTGAGAACCTCCTCCTTTTTTTTCGTCGGTTAAAAATTAGATTATTTTGACAGATCGAGACTTCAACTCAACTCAGCCTATCGCAGTCCACTGTTACACATAGGCTCTCTCAGACTGCGCCACAACACCCTGTCCTCCGCATTCCGCATCCAGTCTATCCCAGCTACCTTCATAAGGTCGTCGGTCCATCTAGCTTGGGGACGTCCCACACTACGCTTGCCGATACGCGGTATCCACTCCAGGACTCGTTTGCTCCACCGGCCACCGGTCTTTCTTCAGTTTGCTTATTCTGCAAGCTATGTCGGTTACTCCGGTTCTTTTCCAGACAACTTCATTCCTGAATTTATCCTCAAACTCTTAACATAGATTGAGACTAGAGTTTATAATAAAAGCGAACATAGATAAAATTACGGAAATGCTCCCTCTGAGTTCAGTTACTTTGAGAACCTTTGCCAAGCATTGGCTTCGAAAGATTACTCAGTGAATAGAGCTAGTCTTTAAGACAATGACACATTAGCTACCACTTGTCAACCAAATTATTATACTGGCTCTTATGATACACGATCTTCCTAGTTTAGCAGTCAGGGCTCAAATTTTGTATTGACGGTACCTACTTTCTTCATCTTGAGCACACTATTTTTTCTCGATTAATTTTCTAAATAACAGTCGACAATTATGTGTACTTTAACATGTTGCATCAAATTTGTATTTTATGCTTATAAATTCATATAATTATTACTATTACTTTGCTTTACCAATCCCCACCAACTGCTGATAATTGATCTGACTAACAAACCATTTTGCCTCTTGTTTTCCGAATTGATCACTATCTCACCTGATGGTAAGCGACATTGTGACTTTGGAGCACGCTTCTTTAGAAGTAACCTATTCACTCTTGACTTAAAGATCCCCAGGTTGTAGCTATCAGGAAACACAGACACCGGCATGAAATTCCACTCCTTACTTCTACGCACAATGAATTTCTTCCCAAATTGCTTAGTGCGTGTGGGCGGGATGTCCACCATGTACCGGTGGCGCATCGCCGTACGTCTAGTGGCTCGATGATGAAACAGGCTTGGCGGAATTAAACTATGCAATTCCGACGCACATTCCCCAAAATAACATCATTTCAGTCGAAAAACGTCAATTGCTGGAAATAGGCCTACCCCAAGTGTCGCCACAATGACCGATCCTGTGGCATGTGACCCGCGACCCTCACCAGGTCATTCGGTTCCTAAAATGTAACTAATCGATAGAAAACAAATTGGCTAGCAACTCGGCGTCGATGCTCAAGACTATGACTCGACGAGTTCATCATTGCCGATGATCCACTTTATAATATTAGTTGAGATTATAAGTAGGTACAATCATATGATATTTGCATATAAAGGCTGTTTCTTTTAGAGGTATAGAACTTTAAATTGAAATAAAGCACATGAAAATGTTTTAAATAAGATTTCGAATAAATGGTCACCGCGACTAGCGGATACAAGGCATAATTTAGAGGTCCAATTTTCACACACTCTTCGCAGTAAATCAGGCTAAATTTCGGCAGTAACGCAACGAATGTTGGCGTCCAAGTGTTCAATGGTTTCTGGTTTATTGTTGTAGATTTGCGACTTTACATATCCCCAAAGAAGAGAACCTAATGGCGTCAAATCGCACGAAGGAGGAGGCCGAAAAACGAAAAACGCACGAAAAAGTTAGAACTTGTGTCTCGGACATTCGCATTGAATATCCGGATAATGTCATATACGTGCAAGTCGCGGTGTCCATTTGCCCGAAATCATATTTAAACATAAATGCCATGAACTTATCCCTTAAATAAACAAATTTCATTGATATTAAAAACATTTACCTGTAATTATGTAACACCTGATATAAAGAACTGAGCACTGCCCGTCATCCCTCATGCTACTCGTATCAACATCGCGTTGAGCTATACGTACTCGTAACTTCGTAACCCCAACATAGTTGAGAAGTTTAACTTTGGAACTCGCTGTCGCCTTAACTGTAAAAGGTTTAGCTGTAGCACTATCTTGTGTAGTTGTGTAACTGAATAGTTTAATGCCAGTTTTCATTTTCATATTTAAGTTTTGGTGTCAATTTTTGCTTTCGTTTGGATTTTTTTTGCCACTTCATTTATTTTATGGAATTTTTGTACAGAGGTGCTTTTTTTTTGGGATTGTGAAATCATCCTATGACTTCTCCCGCTCTGGGTGGAGCTCAGGGCGTGTCAGACTCTTACTGACTAAAACCCACCTCTATTCCTTCCATGCACTGAGTGTCCAAGGGCGCGGTAACTCTGTTTCGAATTTATCTACGACCCCTGGGCAGGGATCGGCAATGACGGGCCCCGTCATGCATTGCTGACAACTCTTTGAGGCGCACGTGGAACACTACGCGCGGTTGACTCTCGGGGCTAATCCTGATCGGACGGCGAGCTACCCACTACTCGCCGTCCGCAGGCCCGCCTCTACGGTGGCCTGAGATCGTCTCGCGACCTCCGACGCCCAGGACGTCTCCTATGGCGGCTGCTGCTGGGGGCGTGAGGGCGACTCTGTTGAGCCTCTCTTACCCGTTCTGTCTCCTCCTTCGCGAGCATTACTGCTTCCCATTCCTTCTCGCTCCATACCATGGCCTGGACCAGGGCTCGGAGCGAGAAGTAGCTTTTTAATATTATGTGGCAATTTTATTGGGCTGTATTGTTGATAGGCTCGGATTTGACCTCTATCTCACCTGATGGTAGGCCTTCACCTATCCATATCTTCATATGGTTAACGATGGAGCACGCTTGCCTAAGGAGTACCTATCTACCTAATCTATATTCACTCACGAAATTACAAGAAGATGAACTGCAATAATAATTGTATGTATGTCACGATCCTATCCTGCCTTGTGAGAAGTCATATGGTCGGAACTCAGTTTATTCCTAAAGCAACGAGTAATAACAATTATCATAATGCTGCGGAGAGTACTTAGAAAACCTTACTCAGCACGCGTTTACCTACATTTTTATTACCGGGGCTTTTTGAAAGCTGATATTGTAGCAAACATTTTTATTTGCAAGAGATAATCCACTTATGAAACTCTTCCCAATGAGCTCTTAGTTTTTAAAAACAGTATAAAATATTGTAGTAGCGCGTCGCCGCAAAAAATTCTGTTAAAACTTGTGAAAGATAACTTAGCGGCAGAATTTTCTTTTGTCTCTGAATCATCGTAGAAACAAAGTGAGTAAACTGTGTTCGTAACGGTTTGCGACAAGTTTTTATATTAAAATTCCTTTTTGCGATATTGTGAGAGTAAAATTTCGAGAATGGTCTAAAAGATATAATGCAATAAAGCTGGAAATACACGTCTTTTGAGAAACTTTTGTGAGTTGAATTTATAGATACGAGTTGTTTAGCTATTTCAATCATCAGTTATCACTATCATCACTTCACTATCACTGTGATTATCACTATACAGGGTGTAAAAAGACACACCACAGAGCTTTTAACTACGAATACGTAGTTTGATATTCATTGCGTTTTCGTAACTGCAAAGTCGTAATTTCGAAAAAGAATCGAAAATTCAGGTAATGATTGCTTGGAAAAAAGTCTAGTAATAACACATACTCTTAGAATTCATTTTCGTAAAAAAGTAAAAAAAAATTGCGACTTTGACCTTCAATATCTCCGAACCAGTGGTTTCCCCGGTATGGTCTAGTGGAAAAAATGATCCAAATAATGGGTAGAATATGTCTATGGTAACAATGTAGAAGAAGACATTTACAAAATCGCAATTTTACAGGAGAGCATATTTAGTAAAAACTTGTGACTATTTTGAGAGTTGTGGACTGATCATGAAATTTTCTATGATGCATTAAAATAACCTTCTTCATTGATTTTATGAAAGAATTAATCACTATATCGTTGTTTTACTGAAATAATGTAAATGTACTTTTTTACTTTGAAAAGTCTTCTACGTAGAAGAAGACATGTGCCTGATATCCGTTTCTACGTTATCTAAAATATCGAATACACTAAGATAACAATCTCCAGTAATACATAACCGGATATTTAAAGAAAATCTAAACAACATGCAATCAATATTTCGTTTTTTTTTAAACAAATTTTGTAGATGTCTTTATTTACTTTAAATTTATCAATTTACACATTTCACTAAATGAGTTATCTACCACCAAACTTCAGTTATATTTATGTCAGTTTAATCATTTGTTTAGTTTTCAAACCACGCGAAATATGTATATAATTTGAAAAAAAACGGATTAATATTAGGAGAAAATAAAAATTCACGATTGACAGGTGACAAATGACTTTTTTTTACGTTTCAATCATCTGTCAAAGCTCCGAAGTAAAGGCGGACAAATTCAAATGTCCGTTTTTACTGCGATGTCTTTTTAAAATCGAGTGTAGATGTCCTTATTTACGTGTTAGATTTTCTTAATTATTTTGAAATTTGAAATAACTTTAATACAAACTTGTAGATAAGGTTGAAATATTTTTGTAAAAAAAGCATTTTGCAAAAATGTAGATATCCGTTTCTACTTTGCTGCCATTGATGTGGTTTTTAGCTTCGGAAACTGTCTTTTTACACCCGATATAGTTTAAATTAAAGTCGCTTTCAACGTTTGTCTTTTTCTCTGCTAACTCCTCCCAAACCACGCAACGAATTTTAATGCGGTTTTTAACCGACTTCCAAAAAGAGGAGGTTCTCAATTCGTCTGTATGTTTTTTTTTTTTTTTTTTTTGTATGTATGTTACCCGATTTCTCCGTCAGTTGTGAACGAATTTTCAAAATTCTTTTTTCATCTGAAAGAATATACTCCCGAGGTGGTCCCATATAAATTTTATCGAAATTGCTTCAGCGCTTTTTGAGAAACTGAACAAAAACGGAAAATACGTGTACCTCGATGACGTTTTGGTGTTCTCCAAATGTTTAAATTCCACGTTCCATTATATTGGGGTTTTTAGTTCTGGGGTATAACAACTAAAAAGTGAAAAATAAAAAACTTTTTTACAAAAAAAAAACAACCGACTTCCAAAAAAAAAAATACACTAAAAATTTATAAATAACTTTAATTTCGGAAGTCGGTGTCAAATAACGAAGAAGTAAAAATACAAGCACCGACTTCTTCTTTTACTTTGTTTTTATCCGTCAGTTAAATAACCAAAAAATATTGAACACGTGTTTCTTCTTTTGTCACGTAAACAAAAAATGAGGGCGATACAGTGTACAATGTCGCGTGACGTCACGCGGCGCAACACTTTTTACCACCAAAGTGACATAACGAGCCCACACTCCTGCAGGTGTATTCGCTAACTCAGTTGACATCAATTTGTTAGGCACTTTGCAGTACATTGCTTGGCGGACATCGATTATAATAGGCACTACGTAGTACATTTTTTTTTTCATAGAATAGATAAATGATTTTATTTTTGTAAGTAGGTTTTAACAACACGTTACACGTCAACATTTTTTTTACTACTACCTTGACTACCCTGAGAAAAAACACCGAAACAAGCTCAGAGGTCAAAGACTCTTTTAAAGTGTTCAAATCCATACAATATGTACTGGTCAAATCATATGAGAACCATGTTCGTTTATGTCTGGGATGAGCTTTTGAGGAAAGCAACACACAAATTCGAGTGGACCTGTCCAAACAGTGCAAGCATTTGTCAGTCATCGTGAAGCTCAACTCAGAACTTTGAGGAGCTCAACGAACCGACGAACAATACCAAAGTAAAGACATTTGAGTAGGCCGCAAAAATACTCAAACTGCCAGACAATCATAAAATCTACATAAATATAACAACATACATAGTTCTCACATTCACATTATGCTATATAATATACGTATATACGTCAAAGTAGTAATGAGGTGCATAGTGCCTATCAAATTGATGTCAACTGAGTTATTGAATACACCTGCTGAACTTTGATGCGATTTATCTTTGTCATTTTTTATTGGTTTGGTAAAGCAAAAAATACGTGAACTAAAAATAATAACCAATATTTTTTGGTTATGAGATTTTTTTAGTAAAATACTCCATTTGTACCTGTGTGGAGCCGGGCTGGGTCGCTAGTGATGAATAATGTTGCTGTGGCTGTAGCGCTTGCCGAGGTCCTGCCTAGGGGTCCGGGGATGTTCCTTGCGTTACAAACGGAGATTGAGGGTCTGTGCCTCGGAATGGGCATGACAAACCGTTGGTCCCGGCAGCCGCCTTGGCTGCTTACCTAAGTAAGACGCTGCAAATACAATATGGCGAAGTAGTCATCGATCCATCGCATACATAGTGCAAGTGCGGTGCTCCTGAGCAAACTAAAGGCCGTGCGCGCGTCTAATGTCAACATCTGTCAAGCCGCGTTGACAGTCGGCCATCGTGTAACTGCAGACTTTGTCAGGTTCCGGGCGTTTAAACCTTGTCACAGGCCTAAAGACCTTGAGTAATAGTAATAATAGCGGTTTAAACCGCGTGACTCGGGTTTTTGGCAAGGCAAACGGAATTTCCTCGGTGGCGCACATTTGTGCCGCTAGACACTAAAATGTATACCTATCTCATCTTCTGAAGTGTCACAAATGTGCTTTCACCTGTACCCTCAATGATCTGAACAAAGCTTCTGACGCCGCTACAAACGTGTCCACGTACGGGGCTCAAACAGTATAACTATGTAAATGTACCACGACATGAAAAGAAGAGTGGACCGATGATCTGATGTTATGGGCCTCGGGAGTCTGCTGGATGCGAGAAGCAATTACCCCGTCGACTAGGCGACGCTTGGAGGAGACGTATGAGCAGCAGTAGATGTTAATCGATCGAAATGATGACGATCTTCTTTGCGAATGAGTGGTTAATTCTTACATAGTTTTAGCATATAAAGAGGCCGACCTGAAAAACTCTATATAGATTCCGTACTCAGATCAGTCGCTGTAATGACTACCTCTATAGGTGGGGATTCTTGAATGGCTCCGATCTTCGGTATCTATGCGGCTTCTGTCCGCAGACCATGCATGGCCCACCTCTCATCTTGCGTCGCATGTTCTGTCTCCAGTATATGTCAGAACCTTATGGCTGCGTCAGCAAATGCTGTTGCCATGGCTGAATACTGGGCCAAACAAAAAGAAGAAGAAGCATTTATGTATATATGCGGCATCAGTAGCATTCATAATGATGGCAAGAAAATGGCTGTTAACACAGTTTAAGTAAAAAAAAAGTTGATGAAGAAACTAACTGCTCCGGGGCATTAAAGGTACTTCAGCACTTAACATAATTCTCAAGCTCAAGTTATCGTAAGAACAAACAAGGAAGAAAAGTAAGATAATACTCTCTCCTTCATCATTATTATATTCTTCAAAATTTCGACACATTTCCTCACGTTCAAGTTAAAACCAGGTTCGTTACAAAACAACTAAGTTATACGTGTTTCCCGAAACGGCTTCCATTAAAAGTTATATCTGAAACAAGTATTCAATGTTTTATGAAGTTCTTTTTAATGCAATGTTACTTTAACTTTATTTTGTGAAATGTGTTTTGAAGTCGTTGTTTTAAACAAATCGTGTAACGTGATATTTTAATTGTGAATCTTGTTACAAATGGTCTCATACGTAGGCTCTACTATTCGAAATCAAAATTAGAAATATTTGTCACATGCCGTGCCAAGCTAGTAATTCTATTTAGTCCGTAAGTTAAATTAAAAAAAATAAAAAACATTTTACAAAAAAAGTCGGTTCTATTTTTTTAAATATTATTATTAATGTTTAGGTACCCACATAAACATTTATTTAATATCAACAAAAAAAATCTGCCTAGCCTTTTCCCAACTATCTTGGAGTCGGCTTCCAGTCTAACTGCAGCTGAATACCAGTATTTTACATGGACCGACTGCCTATCTGACCTCCACAACCCAGTTACTGGGTATTAATTACGATACCACTTGGTAAGACTGGTTGTCAGACTTTCGGGCTTCTGACGACCCGTAACAACTGAAAAAAATTATTTTATTTATCACATCAAATATAAGATTTTTATTACAAATAATTGTTTTATATTTTGTCATGTAGGTCCTACTATTAAATAGAATTTATTTCACTTCAAGTGGTCGATGGGAAAAAATGCCCTCTTATCGACTTTAGCCTCCTTCTGGGGCAAATGTATATTATAGCTATACTAGCTTCCGCCCGCGGCTTCGCCCGCGTAAAAAGTGTAATTATAAGTTTGAGTGGTATTTCCAGAGAGTAGCACGTTAAATAAACTCTGTAGAAATCAAAATCAAAAGTTATTTAAATTAGGCTGAAAGCCTAATTAACGTTTTTTGAACGTAAAAGTTCAAAGTCAAAGATAAAGACAGTAGGGGCACATGCAATCGCTCAGTGTGTCGGGGTACCTATCTTGTCACTCTTACCGTGGTAAATATAATTGTTTACCATATCGAGACTGTTTCATTTATTGGGTCCCGAACATATCCTAAATTGGTGCTTAGCTTCTTGCCCGTGGCTCCGTCCGCGTAGGCATTTATATTAAATTAACTTTTTTACGATTTTGGCACCCTGGTAGTTTACCTTTGGCTTCATCCGCGTGCAGGTCTGAAATTTCTCTTCTTCATGATTCTGTTTTCCTGGTAGTTTAAGAATCTATACCGCTCAGGATTCCAGCCCGGAAAATACTTATTCAAGATGTTACCTCTCATGTACTCAGCCTCGGAATACTTATTGTGAATCTGTTCGCCTGGTAATTTGTGAATCTTTCTCTACCTCTTGCGTTTTCTGCCCCGGAATACTTTTTGTGTTTCTGGTCTCCTGGTAGTTTGTGAGTCTTTATCGCTCATGATTTCAGTCCTCGAAATACTTCTCCTCATGTTTCTGGTCTCCTGGTAATTTGTAAGTCTCTACCTCTCCTAATACCAATCTCGGAATTTGTTTTGTGATTCTGATCTCTAAGTAGGTTGTGAATCTATACCGCTCAGGATTCAAGCCCCGGAAACACTTCTTCTTGATTCTAGGCTCCTGGTGGGGTGTGTGAAGCTATACAGCTTAGGATTGTAGCCCCGAAAATACGTATTCATGATTCTGGTATCCTGGTACTTTGTGAGTCTTTACCGGTCATGATTTCAGCACTGGAAATAATTCTCATGTTTCTGGTGTCCTAGTACTTTTTGAGCGTGTGCGCTCGTTCAGCCTGACTTTGGATTTCTACTTCCACCTCAGCCTTCGCTAAAATAGCCCCGAAAATACGTATTCATGATTCTGGTCTCCTGGTACTTTGTGAGTCTTTACCGGTCATGATTTCAGCACTGGAAATACTTCTCATCTTTCTGGTCTCCTAGTAATTTGTAAATCTCTACCTCTCCTAATACCAGCTTCGGAATATGTTTTGAGATTCTGATCTCCTGGTAGTTTGTGAATCTACACCGTTTAGAATTATAGCCCCGGAAACACTTCTTGTTGATTCTAGTATCCTGGTGGTTTGTGAATCTACACCGTTTAGGATTACAGCCCCGGAAACACTTCTTCTTGATCTAGTATCCTGGTGGTTTGTGAAGCTATACAGCTTAGGATTGTATCCCCAAAAACACCTATTCATGATTCTGGTCTCCTGGTACTTTGTGAGTCTTTATCTCTCATGATTTCAGCCCTGGAAATAATTCTCATGTTTCTGGTGTCCTAGTACATTTTGAGCGTGTGCGCGCTCGTTCAGCCTGACTTTGGATTTCTACTTCCACCTCAGCCTTCGCTAAGTCTTGTCATTTACCGGGATAAAAAGTAGCCTATGTGTTAATCCAGGTTATGACCTACGTGTGTGCAAAATTTCATTGTAATCCCTTCAGCCGTTTTTGCGATACCTTCAGCCAAACATACAAACATACAAACTTTCGCATTTATAATATTAGTAGGATACATTCGTGCTTCTTCAAAACCAATTAAGTCACCAAACATCGCTGAAACCTAGCCTGAAACAACGTACATCATGAATACTAATTCAGGCCATCAAATACTCAAATCAAATACTGCTCTGAAGTTATTAAGTAACTCATTACAACCAGAAAAGTTGAAAAGTTACGACGAAAAGTGAAATATTCACGAGTATAAATATTTAAAGACCCATCCGCGGGGTGAGCTTTTTCAAATTAATTATTTAAAATCATTTTTTCGACTCAGTTTCGTGTTGTTTGTTAATTAAGTAGAAAGGGCCAGGTGCTGAAAGCAAAGGAACGGTGTCAATACATTAAGAGATTAAAAACCGGCCAAGTGCGTGTTGGACTTCACACATTTAGGGTTCCGTACAAAATTTATTTTTTTGACTATTTTTATGGCTTTGGGTCAACAAGATACTGGGTCACAACTATGATAATTTGAAGACGTGGCTCCAACCGGTTGGCTGTAAAACCTGTGTGACAGACGACGGACCGACAGACTGACGGACCACGTGAGTGACAGCAATAGGATTCCGTTTGGACCTTTCCGCTACAGAACCAAAAAGGTAAAATATTTAATGATTAGGAAGTTGACTGTGAGTTTAATTGTTAAAAGTTTGAATTTTTTTAACAAAACATGGCTGTTACAACATTACACGACCTTTGTGCTAAATTTCATCCAGATCAATTCAACAGTTCTGGCGTAATGGAGTAACAAATATCCATCCATCAGAACTTTCACATTTATTATATAGGGTGACTGGTAATTAGTGACCGATACTTAAACACGTGATTGTACTCATGATTACAAACAACTTTCCCAAACAAACATATAGTGAGACAGGACGGCATCACGCGGCTAACAGCTGATAGGTCACAGGACTAACAAATTTCAAACGGCTGTTGTGTTATTGTGATATAAGTGAATGAGTATTAGAAAACATCTTTGGGAAAGTTGTTTGTTATTTTATAGTACAATTACGTGTTTAAGTTTCGGTCACTAATTACCAGTCACCCTATAATAATAGGATTGGTGGTAAAGGTTGGCAGATGACTAGTTCCTATTAAAATACCAACTTAGATTCTAGCTTGAGCCAGAGTTTGGGAAGTGGGAAGAATAATTTTCATCCAGAATTCACGCCACCAGCCACGAAAACAGCGTTTGAATTGACCTTGAAAAGTCTTTACTAGTGAGCTAGAATTACAATGAAACAAAAATCGTCCAAGAGCGAGTTGGAATCGCGCGCAAAGGGTTCTGAACAAATCATATTTTTTCAGGTTTAAGCTACATTACTTTTTTTAATTTTGGTGGTTTCGGAGATAAGGGGGGGAATGGTTATTTTTCATCTATTTTCTCAAATAACTTAAATCATTTTGGAATTATGAAAAACATATATTTCAAAACCTTACAATAAGCCCTTTCATTTGATATGTAGCACTATACAGTTTAAAAAACTTTTTTTAATTTTCTGATTTTCACCCCCTAAGTGACCCCATATTCCAATAATATTCCACAAATAATATTAATAAGGGCTGCGACAGACAGACAGACGCACGAGTGATACAATAAGGGTTTTTACATTCGGATGTTCGGAACCATAAAAATTAACGTGAGAAACTAATGTCACAAAAAACATGCGTGAAAAGACAAAAGCAGAAACCTGTCAGATCTTTCTTTCTGTCAGACATTCAATACTTGAATGCAAGACTGAATTTTGTTTATGTCCCATTCGCTTGGTTAAAGTCTTTCGCTATACGTCGTAAAACTTATGAAGGCGCCGTCCGTATGTCAAGTTTCAAACATAAACCGTTCGGCCGTAAAAAATCTTGTATTGACATACAAGGCTAGACTGTATTGACTTTAGGTTCAACTTTGAAGTTCTATTTATTATAGTTCAAGGTTTATTTATGTGTTTCTTTCGGTATTCCATGAACTTGTTTCAGATTATCAGTCGGTTTTTTTTATTGAATCTTGAAATAAAATAAAAAATTGCGCCCCATATTAGTTGGTTAACAAAGCTTTGACTTTTAAATCAATCTGCCTAGCCCTTTCTTAACTACCTATCTATTTATTAATTGCTGGGTACACCAACGAAAATATTTACAATATATTTTTCATTTAATTGTAATACATTGCTTTAGATCTGTGCAAATATGTCACTGACGCAGATGTACACAGCCTATATAATTTAACCTAAAAGAGTAATAGCTAAGTCGGTAGCGTTCATCCTCCATAGTACAGGTGCCCATGCTCTTGGGGCATTCCAGTATGTAAGTCATGTTCTGGACAGGGGCGTAGTGTTCCGTACCCCTTGGCATGCCTGCATGCCAAGGGGTAGCGGATAAACTCTGAAAATGAGTTACCGCACCCCTGGGCACTCAGGCAGGGAAGGAACAGGGGTGGGTTTTAGTCAGTAAGAGTCTAACACGCCCTCCCGCTCCACCCAGAGCGTGAGAAGTCATTGGATGATTTCCCGCCCCACAAAAAAAAAAATGTTCTGGACAAGGGCGCCGGACTCACACTGAGTTAGTTGTATTTGCAGCGCCAAGTCTAGCTGACTAAGTCTTTAACTATGATGGTAAATGCAAATGGCTTTCTTCAGAGCCATGACAATCGGCCTTCTTAGGCCCATCTAAAAAATTAAGTTAGTAGCAACGGTCTAGTAAGTAAACCTATTCGTGTTGATTCTAATTAACCTGGTGTGAATAGTGCTCCCATTAATTTAATTTACACCTATCAAATACCAGCTTAAAGTACCTGCTGGACATTTCAAACATACAAACACAGAGATAAACATTTAGTTTAGCATCGTATTTCTAGTACATATTTACTTTAACTTTCAAGTGCTAAAGTTTGCAGACATCCAAGTTATAAACTGCTGTGATAGTATTTAACTTATTTTACATAAATTAATGCGTTGTTTGCTTGCTTAGAATTTTAAACATATGGGTCTCTAACGATGTAAATAATGTGCCTATTTTGCTAGTACAATAAACTCGCGTATGCCGCAAGGTATTATAAAAAGGAATTATTAATTTCTGTTATTAAGTCGTTTATTCTAATAAAACTCTTTACACAGGTGTATTAGTGCAAAAACAGCTACAATTATATCTTCTGTAAAATATAAAATATGGTCATTCATCATTCTCCTGCCCTTATCCCAATTTATTTGGGGTCGGCGCAACATGTCTTTTTCTTCCATACTCCTCTATTAGTCGTCATCTCTGTAGTCACCCCCTTTTTACCCATATCCTCTTTCACACAGTCCAACCATCGTTTCTTTGGCCTTCCCCTACTCTTATAGCCATCCACATCCATACACAAGACTTTCCTGACGACATTTTCTTCATTCCTCCGCATCACATGCCCATACCACGACAACCGATTTCCACAGAATTTTTCAGTCGGCGGTGCCGTAAAATATAATATATGGTATCACTACATAAATATTATAAAAAAGTCCCCCGCCACGTCTATGTGTCTGTATTTTCGCGATAAACTACTGAACTGATTTCATCCGGTTTTCACCAATAGACAGAGTAATTCATGAGGAAGGTTTCGGTGTATAATTTGGACCCGTGCAAAGCTGGGGCGGGTCACTAGTTCATAATAAATAATATTCTGTCTATCAAATTGTAACAGGGTTTTCTATATGTACTTCGGTTAGTCATGAGCAGCTAATACACTCTAGTGACAAGTTAAATAGCGTTTTGTTTTGTTTATATAAAAATAGGTTATTTTTTTTTAATACAAATAATTTTATAGCTAAAAAAAAACGAAATATACGCTTATTTTTTTATTTTTCGAATTCTTCTCAGAAAACCCTTTCATTTGAGACCCATATCATGGAAATCCATAAAAATAACTAGTAATTCCGCTAACCATGCATTGTCATCGGTCCTTGATAAGTGTGCGAAGTTTCAATTAAATCCGACGTTTCGAAGTGAATGGAAATCCCCTTAAAGATTCCAGCTAATAAAAGACAAGCATATTAAAAAAAAAAAATTAAAAAGCCGCGCTAAAAATATTGCATAGTTTTTTATTGCATCGACCATCTGGCGTTTTAGAATAGCCAGGAAAAGCCGATTGCTACGTGCTCTAGCTAGATTATTTCGTTGTGCTCTAACAAAATAGTTCTGCAAAAAATCCAGCCGTTAGAACAATATTATTGTGACACAGAAAAATAAGTTTTTTTTTAGTTAAAAGGCTAGAAAACATGTTTTACCAATACCTACAAAGAAACCGCCGTCGGCATTGTTACTCGTGTTTCGTAACTGAAAAGTTATACCAATTATTTTACAGGAAAAAAATGAACTGGATTAAATCCTACATTTGAAAAATTAACAGTAAGGAGGAGCTCGTGGCTGTAATTATAATACTCTTTGCTTTAGGAAGAAAGTAATAACAGCCACACAGGTCGATCCATCAGGTTAAGCAACGCTTGCCATGGTTGGTCCATGAATGGGTGACCATCTTAACATACCGAGACTTCTCCGTGCCTCGGAAAGCACGTTAAGCCGTTCGTCCCGGCTGTCAATCGTGGATCTTTGACAGTCGTTACGGGTCGTCAGAAACCCGAAAGTCTTACAACCAGTCTTACCGAGGGGGATACCCCTTACCACACTCCAGTTACTGGGTAATACTACAGTATTACCCAATAACTGGGTTAGTTAGGTTATAAGTGTTTTGCTTTTTGTAGTGCGAGATATAGAGTGATTTCAAAAAGTGTGGCAACTGGCAGGCTTCTACTCTATTTTAGGAAAAATATTAAGTTTTAATTGCGATAAAGCTCAACGTGTAGTCTTAATAACAAAATATTCTACAATAAACAGATACCTATACTAAAACTTTGCATCTTAGGCACGCTATACACGAACGATCTTAGATTCTCTCACAAGTTAGTTAGGCCAACATTTTCGTAATAAGAGTAGATGCAAACTCTAAGCTTGTATGTTGATTCTATAAGTTGTGCTAACGAAGAACCCTTGTTGCTAGCAAAATGTGGCAAGTGTGCACTCATGTTTATCTTTTCTATCTGCAGTTTGAGATGAAAATTATAGTTTAGAATTAACAATGTGATCAGTGTTTCATGTTTAAGTTTAGTAAAGATCCACAGAGAACACTAAGGGTCTACTACCAGCCAAGTGGCGCCCTCATTGAATAAAAAATCGTAGCATAGCATAGAAAATAAATGTTAAAGAATCCAACGTCATGTTTGTTACAAAGAGGATAAAGTATTTTTATGTTGTTAAAACAGGTCTCTGAATGTTTCGTATCCAAACTAGTAGGCAAATGTGTCAGAAACGGCCATTTTTGGTACTTTTACTTACTACTTTGGATATGAAACATTCTGAGACCTGTTTTAATAACGTAAAAATACTTTATCCTCTTTGTAACAAACGTGACGTTGGATTCTTTAATATTTAGTTTGTATACTATGCTACGAGGCAAACTCAAAACATTTATTTCAATATGATATTTTTTCTTGTGTTTTTTTTTTGTATGATATTTTAATTTTGTATGAAACAACAAATAACACTAAAAATAATTCTTTTTCTGGAAAGATCATTTAAATTAGTTAATAAATGAAGCAAAAATCATGGTATGAGGAAGACTGGGGGAGTAGTGGGGATGACTCTGTTGTACGCGCGTAATCTAGTGGCGGTGTCTACATACAATAGTGTGTGCATCCTCTTCCTGTTACTAAACAGTGTGTCCTTCTCTAAAACTGGAGGTACCATCAAAAAATCTTTTTAAAAATTTAATTATTTCGTTTTCGTAGTTAATTTATACACCCATTCAAAACTGCAGCTTCTAGTACTAACACTCTCTACGCTATGCCTCGGACGGACAGACCGAAATTATAAGGGTTCCTTTTCCTTGTTAGGGCTACGGAATCCTAAAAAAATACGATCCGTAGGTACTCTCACAAACTTAGTAGTTAGTTTCAAATGCCTGTACTTGTTTTTGGTACCTATGAATAATAAAATTGATGTTGAGAATTTGACACGTGTACTTTTGAATTTTGCATAGATACGAGTATGACATAGAATGAGCTTTCATCGCAAAAATAATGTTGTTGTTGCTGCGTAGTGTGCTTGACAAAACAGGAGATACAATTTAAATTTTGTCTAGCCTAGACAAATAATCCTTAACTAGGATTTCCTTACCTTACCACATCTCTAAAAATAGCCTGAGTTAAATCCCAAGCTTCTCAGACATTTAACTAAATACAGAAAGAAAATCTTCTTCAAACCCCGAGACACGAATTAGCCCAGTCCGTGTTAAACATTTAGATTGTAAACATTTGCCGACTCAGTGTGCCATTATACTAACGAGCTGAGGCTTCAATTTACTGACTGAGTGATAGTCAGGCTGCTGCCGTTGAAGCGGAGACGAGCGGAGAAATGCACGAAACCATTAACCGATGAAATTCTGGCAAATACACGTTTCCGTTTCACATGGTAGGTGAAGGGTAGGATGGTGCAAGATTGCGCAATTTTGAATCATTCGATCATAATCTTATATCATCCAAATTATTTCAGGTTTATTTATTATTATTCAACCTAAATACATATTGTTATATCAAGCAACAATTTCTGATACCCATTATTAAGAAAGTATAATCAGCTTTTAATTAATTGACAAAAAACAAAGATTGGGAATTGCACAATTTTACACATCCCGGTGTTTAAAATTACGCAAAAGATTGCGCAGTATTTATATAGGCGAATTACTTATGCACTGAAGTTGTGATGTACAGAAGTGAAGTTAGCAGCGTGTTGCATAACGGTGTCGAATAGGTAATTTCGTTTGCGCAATCTTATCGTCCACGCAATCTTGCACCACCTTACCCAACCTATATTGCGATTATTAGACGTCGGCAATTGGATATCTCAAGGATCATCTCAAAAATAATCTGCGATTTCGATGGTCTCTCCAGTCCTGTGGCTCTTGCCGGAACGCCAATACTGATCTGCTCTCACTTTCGGTACGTCGCGTCGGGTCACTTATCTTAAGGGGATGACGAAGTAGACGAAGACGTTACGCACCGAATCAACCCAGGATGGATTAAGGCGTTATCCAAATTTTACGAGGTTCATCCCAAAAAAATTGGCGTTATAAAAATCGCAAATAGGTTTGACCCAATACACGCTCAGGTCTAATTGCGCACACACCTGCACAGGCAGACCTCTCCGGTAAACCGTGGCGTGTATAATAATAATAATAGTATAAGTTTATTCGTTATTAGAAGTACATAATTCTTAAAACTAGTGATTATAGCCTCCTTTTAGGCAAAAGAAAGCCTGTGTTAGGAGACCCCGGTCTTCCAAATCATAAATAATAAAGCTTATCTAAGTTAGGTGATGTTCGTGTGGTGTTATGTGTGTTGCTTGAATGTGTGTTCTGTGTATGTGTGATGTGTGTGTGTTGTGATTCGTGTTAAAATGAGGGCATTTTGTGTGATGGTTTTGACTTTTTTTATTTTATTTTATTACAACAGCGCCTCGGTGTCGTCATAGGTCAGTGGTTTTATCCAGTTTGTAATGATTGTGTTACACTCTTTATGTTTCTTATTATAAACGTATACTTCTTTGTTTACTCTGTTGTATAGTTGAGCTGAACGTTTATTGTACTGTATCCGGGTGAACTTACGAGTAGTTTTAGTGCGAGGAATTTCCGTTATTATATCTTTTCGTCTTTTCAAGGTTAGGCTAGGGTCATAAGGAAGAGTTTTGTATTTTTTTAGGTAGGTAGGCATAATGTCCATTAGGTCACTTTGTTAAGCCTCTGTTCTTTTTCATCGTACCTTTGCTCCGCTCCGCTACAATGCGTCCTCCGCTTACTTTCGCTTCAATTGATGGGCAGCCTTATTTAGGTTACATCCTGATGAAGTAAGATTGAGGACTGTAAATGGTTTGTAGATAACTTTAACGGGTAACGAGGGGTAGATAGGGATTGGATTTGTAATAAGTGGTTAAGAATTAGATTTAGATTGAAAAATGTTAAGGTTTTTAACTTTTAATTTAATTAATTTACTACATAAGTTAAGAACGTGAACATTGTTACATTTTTTTTTGTGAAAAATATATTTGATCGAGTGATGTCCAAAATGTTTGATGGAACGGCTCGATGTGAAACGTTTGAAAGCAATTGCACGTGGCATTGCAACGCCGTCATCTGCGTCCGGGCACAAAACGTCGTAATAACCAACCACCAAATATTTCAAAAATAGTTTTACACTGTGGAACACGGAATACAGCCTGGCACATTTTTGTGAATTATTTCAACAACACTCGAAATGTGCCAAGATTGATCTATCCCGGCACTATTTCAAAATGTATAGTGCTTGACCGTTTCTAGGGTTCCGTAGCCAAAAGGTTATCAACGGAAACCTATTACTAAACCTTCGCTGTCAATCCGTTTGTTTCTCAGCGGGCTGTGTCTCGTAAACCGTAACAGGTAAACAGTTGAAATTTTTATAAAGTGTATATTTTTATTACCGATACAGCAACAAATACAAATACAATATAAGGATTTTCTCCCAACTATTTTTCTTCTTTTTATTGCCGCATTGGTAGGTAATAGTTAAAAATAACACAAGACACATAAATATATAATCGGTCTCTAATGTTTCCACTGCTGCAGCAGAGACTCCCTCTATATGCCCATAGGCATATATTTATTATATTATTATTATATTATTATTATTCCCCTATATGTGAATGTATTTCTTAGATAATCATTCATATTCTAGCTAGTGCTCCAGCTTGACACGGGTACACACCTAAACCGTCCTCATGAATCACTTAATCTATTGGTGAACCCGCATAAAAATCTATTCAGTAGTTTTTGAGTTCTCGCGAACAGACAGACAGACGCAGTGGGAGATTTATGAGTAGTTTTATAATACGTAGTGTTGTATAGAATTCGTCAAACTTAATGGCGTGAGGGAATACCACCAACTTCCAAACTGGCAAATAAGTAAGTACCATACACCCCTAAAATATATTCACGCAGCTTCCACACAGTTATAAAATTATTAAATTCCCTAAATGATTGTCGACTTGACGCAGTAGCACTCGCAGCTAACTTCGCACACGCCATTATGTTTGACGAATACTATAAAAGGAAATGGACCGTAATCTACGACGCGGGTCCAGTGCATGTTGACAGTAGTAATAGCCGTGACTTACGAGTGGTAGGCACGGGTTCAAACCAAAGAAAAACATCGTGAGGAAACCGGCATGTCCTAGAACCAAAAAATCGAGGAGTTCCAATCAGCACTGTGCCCGCATGGTGGATTACAGCCTACTCCGTCTCGCAGATCAGTGGCAACATAAAAAGGATGATCATGCTTGAAGAGCATCGGAACATAAACCGATAATCACAATTTGACTTTTTTTAATGACGCCAATTGGTTGTTTTCCTATATATCTTTGTAATGTGGTAGAAAACTGATAAATCCGCTCCAAATCCATCCGCGAAAGACCCGGATCTGAACATAAGCCGATAATTACGTCAATCGTACTATACGATCGGGCGATCGGAACAGAGACCGATAAATCCTTAACATTATTCATCATTGACCTTTTGATTTTGTCAAAAACCGACAATTTCAAGTTTCTCATGGCCAAACCCATCGACAAATTGTAGGATATTATTATTGTAAAGCAGCCATATATATCCTAAAGTCTTTTATAAGCCAATATATCCACTAGGTTTGGTCAATAACACATATATCCATTTTATTTTATTTTATAACTCGACAGGTACCAAATTCACGAATGAAAAATTATAGTTTCCAAACAGTGATTCCAACACCAATAAATTGATACATTTCATTCAATTCTAAATTAAAAATCCATAAAGCTGGCCATATTTTTACAACTTTCCACAAAAAACACGAAAGTGATTTATCGGTTATGTTCCGACACTCCTCACTTATGCTCCAGTGTTCTTGTATAGACAAAACACCAAACGTAAATTACTCACAAAATATATCACTCAAAAAAGCCTAGATTCTACTGCCATAGAAACAGCCCATCCCAGCGCTTAATATCCTTATATCCCCAGAACAGTATAAAAAAACATGCTGGTTTTACATGACCCAAGTACTTGGGCGTAAGGTTAGACCCATTATGATACGTACTCTGAAGGGTCAATGTTAATATCAGTCCGCACTCAGCTCTATGAAAGGGATTGAACCCTCCATGATATACTTACGTTTACAGGGTGTGCCGATTCGAGTAGTTTCTCTGTATCTTGTGTTACTTGGTGTGTGATAGGCTAAGGATGCCGTGCAATAGGGATGACAACAGGGTAAAAAAAATGAAAAATATTTAGTCCATGAGTTAGATTATCAAAACTTAATTTTTGCTTTATCAAATTAATGAAAAATTACAAAGATACAACGCATCAAAGTTCAGGTCACTTTTCAGTAAAAAGTGGTACAATTTGTAACATTTAAATAAAAAAGATTAGACTGGTGTAATGGAGCGTTATTTTTGGCAAGATGACAGATAGTGGTCTATGAAGTTTCTTTTTTTAATCTAAGCTAAAACGGAGCACACCGTAAATAATATATTGACATATAATCTACAGCACTTTATCATGTCTCGAGGAGTTAAAGGGACCAGAGTCAAGTTCAAATGCTTTAAGCATAAGAATGAAGACGCTCGTTTTCTAGGTCCCACTTAAAATCTTATAGATAAATCTTTTAGAAAATGGTCTGATCATGACCACGCTATTTATGGAGTTATTGGAAGAACAATGCGATCTGGTCAGCAAAGGGTTCTGAACACAGACGTCCACGTGTCCAAGGATAATCAGGATTATATGACCACAGCTGCGATATTGCTTGTGGAATTTTCTCTCTGGATCGGTATCGTTCATCATCAATTGTAAGTGTTACATACAATTTTCTCTAGGACTATCATGAAACCTAATCTAATGTCACAGTGTTCTCAATAAATGTGAGAAGTGAAGACCAAATCTATGGACTATTATTAGCTACAAACATTCCTCATGCAATAAACCTGAAGATCGGTAAGAAGGGTCATGTGCGGCAAACTATCTTTGACGCTAGCCGGTGAGAAAAAAAATTACTTTACAAATTTTAACTTAAGTGTGACGTCATCCGAAATTTCAACCCACTGTATCGTCTTAATTTTTTATTAAAGTGACAAGTGAAAAAATACGTGTCCCATATTTTTTGGTCTCTATCTATCTAACTGACGGATTCATTCGATTTTTTTAGTAGTCAACCCTATTCTTCTTAGTGACGATGGTACAACTTTGGTTGTAGGTTTTTCGGCACAGGGGGTAGAAAACCTGCCAGGGTCGTGGATGTGTTTGAAATAGTCATCACGGCCTTGGCACAGGAAACTGAAGGAACACAGGTGGGCCAGTAAAAGTGTGACACGTCCTGCCGCTCCACCCACAGCGGGAGAGGTTATTTCATGATTTCCCACCAAGAAAAAAAAGAATACAAATAAGGTGTTTTTAAGGTTCCGTACCCAAGGGTCGAAACGGAGCCCTATTGGTGTCACTCACGTGTCCGTCTGTCTGTCTGTCCGTCGTCTGTTACGAAATCTTGTTACGAAGAATTTTTTAACTTCTCATCTCAAAACAAAGATCACGGGCTCGTTAGTCAAAACAAATAGCGCGCTTCCCCAGCTTTCTATTACACACTTCCATCCCATTTCAAGGAATCACTCCCACAGATTGCAGGAAAACGAGAGGAAAGATGTTACACATCAAAAGTGCGTTTCTTTGGCTTCCATGTAACCTAAATGGCTGGTTTTAACAAGGTACCATTAGATTGGCCTTGACTGTTGGAGTGACATAGGCTATTATGAATTAAAAAAAAAAACAAAAAAAATGGCGATTGGCGTTAGGTAAGAATAGTCGTAATTTTTGTGACAGGGTCAAATAGGGTATCAAAATAAAGGGCTTAAGGAGACGATTCCAAGAACATAACTAAATATAAAAAAAACGAACACACACGATCAACGTGCCAATGTGACACCGTTTTTTTTTTTTTTTTTTTGGGGGGTGGGAAATCATCTAATGACTCTTTCCGCTCTGGGGTGGAGCGGAAGGGCGTGTCAGACTCTTACTGACTAAAACCCACCCCTGTTCCTCCCTGCCCTACGCGCAGCGACGCCATTATTTATAGAAATTGAACTAAGGCAAAATCTTTTTCTTGATCAATCCATCAAAAAATAATCAATCCATAGAAATAGGAATATAAAATATGAGGATAGGTTTGGGATAGAGTAGTCTCTTAAACCAAAAGGTTGAATGACAGAGAATGCCTCATTGCATTAATAGGATTGTGAAGCTGTCCTTATATTAAACTAAACTGAATTACTAATAAAAAACTTTTTTACAAAAAAAACAACCGACTTCCAAAAAAAAAATACACTTAAAATTAAAAAATAACTTTAATTTCGGAAGTCGGTGTTTGTATTTTACTTCTTCGTTATTTGACACCGACTTCCGAAATTAAAGTTATTTTTTAATTTTAAGTGTATTTTTTTTTGGAAGTCGGTTGTTTTTTTTGTAAAAAAGTTTTTTATTTTTCACTTTTTAGTTGTTATACCCCAGAACTAAAAACCCCAATACCATGGAACGTGGAATTTAAACATTTGGAGAACACCAATACGTCATCGAGGTATACATATTTTTCGTTTTTGTTCAGTTTCTCAAAAAGCGCTGAAGCAATTTCGATAAAATTTAAATGGGACCAACTTGGGAGTATATTCTTTCGGATAAAAAAAGAATTTTGAAAATCGGTCCACAACTGACGGAGAAATCGGCGGACATACATAAAACATACATACAGTCGAACATAGAACCTCCTCCTTTTTCGAAAGTCGATTAAAAAAGAAACGTACAGACCTAGAATAAGGTACACTGAATCTAATAATACCAAAATTTTCTCATTTTGTAAAGGTTTAGGGGTGGAGACGTTATCGCCCGAAACAATATTGCAAAAAGGAAATGTAGATAATTGCCTCCAAGAATTGCAACTATCTCTCGCCGTATCTGCGCTGCACAATACTCTTAAGTCCACCTCTGTACCACATTTGAACGTGAAGTTTAAATAAATAAATAGATTACGTGGAACTTCCAACATTTATTTATTCAAAATCACGTAAATAACACCTTAACAGCTCTCCAAAGAAATGTAACTACCACAAAAAAAAAAAAAAATACCAATCGAAAATACAATTAAAATATAGGTAATTAAAAATGCCACTTAAAAACAGTTAAATTGCTTCTCAACATTTCCAAAGCACTTCAGTGCTACTCCTATGTACTTCATCAGGCTGCAGTGAAATATATCCACCTCATTTGAGATAATATTTAACAATCTTAAGGCGTAACAGGAATTGGAAACACCCCGTAGATACAATTATGATCCCAAATAAGGTCAAAGTCAAGGCGAAGATCTTAGGGAGCTTATCTAAAATGTATGCAGTGGATTAACGGGTTTGGAGCATCATCCCGATTTAGGCCTGAAAGGCTGTCTGTGGATATTGCCTAAGTCAATATGCTGGCTATTGGATACCCTCTTTTCTGAGGAATTTTAATGTGTGGGTTTCCTAACAATAAGTGCCGTAGGACTACGAATTTCGATACCTATTGAGACTTACTTTGCGGAGAAAGGCAGAATTTTGAAAACGATTTTGTACAGTGTGTGTGTTTTCAAAATTCATTTTTAGGGTGCCGTACCCAAAGGGTCCAAACGTAGCCCTATTACTGTCACTCACGTGTCCGTCTCTCCAAATGTCCGTCCGTCTGTCCGTCTTTCTGCCTGTCCGTCGTCTGTCATACAGGTTTTACAGTCAAACGGTTAGAGCTACAGTCTTCAAATTTTCACAGTATAAGCATCTTGTTGGCTCAAAGCCATACAAATAGTCAAAATTACATTTGGTACGGATCCCTAAATGTGCGAAGGTCGACACGTACTTGGCCGGTTTTATTTTTTAACCGACTTCAAAAAAGGAGGAGGTTCTCAATTCAGCTGTATTTTTTTTTTTATGTGTGTTACCCCATAACTTCTTACTCAAAATCTATCTATCTCAAAATCGGTTCACGTAGAACCGATTTTGAAGATTTTTTTTTAAATTTGAAAGCTGTTGCTTCACATTTGGTCTCATTTTAATTTGGTGAAGATCTGATAAAGAACTTCGGCGATACACAATGGAACTCTTCAATAAATGATAGCAAACCTTCCAGAATTGCTGCAATCGCATGTCTGTATATGGTTTTCACCACTTCACAACATTACGTCACGCTAATGCGCTCTGAAGGGGTATACAGATTTGTACAGTTCACCCTGATACACCCTAATTTCACCAACTACGTTCAAATTCCCTATTTTTGGGGCTATCAATTCGGGCATAACTTTACTATTAATTTAGTTTTAGAATGGGGTAAAACAACTAAAAAGTAAAAAATAAAAAACTTTTTACAAAAAAAATACAACCGACTTCCATAAATAAAACTAAAAAATGCAAAATAACTTTAATTTCGGAAGTCTGTGTCAAATAACGAAGAAACCAAACTAGAAACACTGACTTCCGAAATTAAAGTTATTTTGCATTTTTTAGTATTATTTATGGAAGTCGGTTGTATTTTTTTTGTAAAAAGTTTTTTATTATTTGTGACACATAATTATTTATGTTACATAGTGTTATCCTACCACAAATGCAAAGTTTTTTTTTGTGGGTTTGGGAAATCATCCAATGACTTCTCCTCCAACCCTTGTTCCTTCAGTTGCTTGAGTGCCAAGGGCCGCGGTAACTCTATTTCGAATTTATCTACGACCCCAGGCTGATTCCTCAACGTTTAGAACATGCCTACACCATGAAAACCGACCATTTTGGTATGTGAACACCGAAACATTAAGATTGATGCTTTTTGAGTTTCAATTTATTATTTTTTATTTTTATTTTTCATTGTTGTAACAAACCAAAATATAAACAGAAACATCACAAAAACCTCAAAAGGTTTGTCCGGATGTTGAAACACTTAAGCAAATATCAATGATTATCGTTAAAACATAGTTTATAAAAGGTGCCGATAACCGACCAACTTGATCTTCTTGGTGTTACTTTGACATCTACCCTCAATTTTGGTCCCTTCATTGAGGCAAAGGTTCAAGTGGCTGCCAAAAAGTTAGGGATCCTCGCAAAGGTGAGACGGTACTTTTTTTTTTTTTTTTTGGGGGTGGGAAATCATCCTATGACTTCTTCCGCTCTAGGGTGGAGCGGAAGGGCGTGTCAGACTCTTACTGACTAAAACCCACCCCTGTTCCTCCCTGCCTTGAGTGCCCAGGGGCGAGGTAACTCTTTCGAATTTATCCTCCACCCCCGGGCAGGCATCGGCCGTAGCAGGCCCCGTCCTTATGCTGACAACTCTTTGAGGCGCGCGTGGAACACTACGCACCGTCGACTCTCGGGCCTGGTGCTGATCGGACGGCGAGTTACCCACTACTCGCCGTCCGCAGGCCCGGGTCTACGGTGGCCGGAGATCGTCTCGCGGCGTCTCCTGCGGCGGCTGCGGCTGGGGGCGCTAGAGCGACTCGGCTGTGGTTGAGTCTCCCTAACGTATGCCGCCTCCCTCTTCGCGAGCATTACTGCTTCGCAGAAGGAGGAGACGGCTTCCCATTCCCTCTCGCTCCGTACCATGGCCTGAACCAGGGCACGGCGCGAGAGGTCGCTGCCGCCTATCGCATCCACGAGGACACGGCGGTGCTCTGCCCAAGCGGGACAAACCTCCACCGTATGCTCCACCGTGTCCTCTTGGCGATCCTCGCAGGTGAGACGGTACTTTACGCCGGAACAGCTGCTCCAACTGTATCAAGCACAAGTTCGATCGTGTATGGAGTACTGTTCTCATCTTTGGGACGGATCTGCCAGATACCAGCTTGATGCCCTTAAGTCAATTGAGAAAAGAGCCAAGAGGATGATTGGCAATGATAGGCTCGTTGAGTCGAAACTCCAAAGTCTAGAACATAGACGCCGAGTTGCTAGCCTGTCGGTTTTCTATCGGTTACATTTTGGGGAATGTGCAACGGAATTGCATAATTTTGATTCCGACAAGCCCGTTTCATCAACGGACCACAAGATGTACGGCGAAGTGCCACCGGTTCATGGTGGACATCCCATCCATACGCACAAAGCGTTTTGAGAAAACATTCATTGCGCGTACAGCTAGGGAGTGGAATTCTCTACCGGAGTCTGTGTTTCCTGTAAGCTACAACCTGGGAGTCTTTAAGTCAAGAGTGAATAGGTTACTTCTAGACAATCGTGTTCCATCTTCGACCACATCATCGCTTACCATCTGGTGAGATGGTGGTAAAACGCGTGTCTATCAATAATAAAAAAATAAAAAAACAATATGAGGTAATTAGTAAATAATAGCTAAGATATTACAAAACGACGCCAGCGCGGGTCAGGCGGCCCGTCGATGCAAATTACAAATTGGATGAAATTTAAATAGGATGAAGAGAATTAAAGAATTTTTTGTATTTAATTTTATAATTATTATTTGTTATTTCTGATTGAATTTGTGTTTTGTCTACAGTCTTATTTATAAAACTCGCTAGCCTTATGCTTAGTTTAAACATTGATAACATACGTCACATTCAGCTGTCTATAGGAAAAAACCTCCTTCAAAGAATTAATCAGTACTCTACTACCCACATGATATAACCTTCATCCCGCCAGGCCCGTGAGTCGACGGCGCGTAGTGTTCCACGCGCGCCTTAAAGAGATGTTGCCAGCTACCACTGACGGAGCCCATCGTGGCCTGTGACTGCATGCCTAGGGGTAGCGGATAAATTCTGAAAATGAGTTACCGCACCCCTGGGCACTCAGGCAGGGAAGGAACCGGGGTGGGTTTTAGTCAGTAAGAGTCTGACACGCCCTCCTGCTCTACCCAGAGCGGGAGAAGTCATTGGATGATTTCCCACCACCCCAAAAAAAAAAACCCGGTAAAATTGTTTAAGTCCGATCTTGCATAGAGTATTGCAGCCACCTTTGGGATGGTTTAGCTAAATACACACTTGCTGCGCTTGACTCGGTGGAACGCAGAGCTAAGAGGCTCATTGGTGACGTAAAACTGGTGGATGCAAAGCTTCACAGTTTCGCTCATCGTCGCAAGGTTGCCTGCTTGTCGGTCTTCTACAGAATGTACTTCGATGAGTTTGTTCAAGAACTCCACGACCTCATACTACCGGCCCCCTTCTACCATCGGATTACTAGACGCACAGCAAGTAACATTCCTACCTTGTTGCTATTTTATCAATTCGCACTAAGCGTTTCAAAACGTCTTTCATAATGCGTACAGCAAAGGAGTAGAACTTTCTACCTGCATCTGTGTTTCCGAACGCATACAACCCTAATCTCTTCAAAGTTACAGTGAACAGGCTTCTTCTGGGTAAGCTCGCTCCATCGTCGACTGTGTCTCTGTTACCTCTGATCTAGACTAGAGTCAAGAGCGAACACATCTCTAATAAAATAAAATAAACTAAAACCTGCTATCAGTGTTTAAACCAGGGCTCGGATACCGGTATATTTTTTTAAACGGTTACGTTTTTTTTACCTAAGGAACGATTTGTTTCGATTACGTTCGAACGGAACGTTATAAAAAACGTTTTTGAAGAAGAACAAAATTTAAGTAGTTTAAGATTAACTATATATTTTTACCGTTTTTTTTCCAGCGCGGCTGCACCCTGCGGAATAAACCAGTTTGTGTTCTCATTTCGTTTTCGTTCCGAACAAAATATTGAAAATGTTGTACTAAGAACTGTTCTAACCGTTTTAAAAACGTTATTTTAAATAACAGTTCCGAGAGCTTGTTTAAACTAATCACATGGTATTTTTTTATAAGGCCCATACCTTATTTTGAGCAAAAGTGACAATCCATAGGAAAATCGAATAACGAAACTAGGAAGAAGAATTTGTAACTTTGCATATCGCGTCATTTGTCGCTATATATTCCCTATCCAGTTCTCATATTTCTTTTCGTAAACAAGTCGATCTTTGTTTACAAAACCGGCTTAGATGAGTATTTGTCTTGGAGAGAGTAAAATCATTCTGGATTTTACTTCACGTAAGTAGGTATTTTAAGGCAGATGTACTTTTCCAGGATGGAACTTAATAATAAAAAAAGGTGTGTGTGCGATTAACACACGATAGAAGTGAAACTTCTATGCAAGTATTTTTCCTTTCAACAAGACTTGGGACTTCAAAGAATTTTACTCTTCTGGCGACCTTACTCCGTCGACCCTTCACGCAATTCTGCTCTTTATTTATATTAAGTTACAGATCAATGTTCTATGCAAGTATTTTTCTTTAAAGGTTTGGTTGGAAGTATTTTTTTGTACACGCCATTCTGCTCCTTATTTTTATTAGGTTACAGATCAATGTTCTATGCAAGTATTTTTATTTAAAGGTTTTGTTGGAAGTATTTTTTGTACACGCCATTCTGCTCCTTATTTTTATTAGGTTACAGATCAATGTTCTATGCAAGTATTTTTCTTTAAAGGTTTTGTTGGAAGTATTTTTTGTACACGCCATTCTGCTCCTTATTGTTATTAGGTTACGGATCAATGTTCTATTTGGTGTCTCTTACCTGTCGTTTGTTCCGTTGCATCCGGTTTGAAATCACAACGATTCTAAAGAAGTTTCACTTTAATAATAAGCCTTTTTATTTCCAGATACACAAAAAAGAATTAAATTGATTTGCTACAAGAAAACAATTTTTAAAACAAAAAGTCTCTGTCATGGCCCCCTTACGCGTATACTCGTAGATAGGCCTCCTCCAATTGCCTCCATTTTATTCTGGTGTTCGTCGCTTCCAACCAGTCACTTCCTGATATTCTTAAGGCGCAGTTATACGACTTTTAATGGTTTTTAATTGAACATCACGTCTAAACCACTTGTCTTATTTCTTTGAAAAAAAAAAATATGTTACTCTAGACAATTTTCGTCGTAATTTAATTTCAGAATATTTGTAATTATATTTTTATAACATAGTGTAATTAATTTGTAAAGTTATATCTAACTCAGATAAAAAAGTGAAAATCACGCAAAAACTATAAAGCGTATTTTTATGAAACCTTCACCATTATAAAGATCATTTAATTATTTATAATTTAATCTCAGTGTTTTAGTTTAGTACTTGTTGTTTTATGTGTAATAAATTAATGATTCGTCTAATTTCGGACAGCGCTCCTTGATGGGCGAGTCCTATTACTGGGTGGACATACGACGCGTTACGTGAGCTCAACGCGCCCTGGAGTTGTATAGTGGAGGCACTCCGGTATCACCGGGTGCCGCCCTACCTCCGTCGCGTAGTCGAGGCGTATCTGACGGACAGAGCCGTCATCTACCCCGGTCATCAGGGAGTATGGAACCGGCGAGAGATGTCGTGCGGTGTTCCACAGGGATCGGTCCTGGGGCCGCCCTTGTGGAACATCGGATACGACTGGGTGCTGCGCGCCGACCTCCCCGCTGGCGTCAGCGTAGTGTGCTACGCTGACGACACGCTGGTCTTAGCGCAGGGGAGGTCGCACGAGGCGGCGGCCGAACTTATGACACGCGGGGTTGCGACAGTCATAGAGAGGATCCGGCAACTGGGACTCGAGGTGGCATTGCACAAGTCCGAGGCCATGTGTTTTCATGGTCGTCGGAACGCGCCACCGTCGGGTTCCCAGATCACGGTAGGAGGGGTTCGCATCGGCGTCGAGGGTACGATGAAGTACCTGGGACTCGTCCTCGACAGCCGGTGGAACTTCGTCGAACATTTTCGACGTTTGGCTCCCAGATTGGACAGGGCCGGGGCCGCCCTGAAGCGGCTCCTACCCAATCTGAGGGGGCCAAACGCCTCCTGCCGGAGGCTCTACGCGGGGATCGTGCGGTCCATGGCCCTCTACGGGGCACCGGTGTGGGCGCGTTCGTTGAGGCAGCGATCAGCTCGCCTGATGAACGCGTCCCAGAGGGTCATGGCGATCCGCATCATCCGCGGATACCGCACGATCTCCCGTGAGGCGGCGAGCCTCCTTGCCGGACTGTCACCGTGGGATCTGGAGGCAAAAATCCTCGCGCACCTGTACGAGTGGCGCGAGGAGGCCAAACGCCGGGGCGAAACTCCGCTGCCGCGACAACTCGCGGCTCGGCGGACCGAGCTCCGGCAGGATCTCATGGTGACATGGAGAGAGCGACTGTCGCAACCCAGCGCTGGGCACGCCACCATCGAGGCGGTAGTGCCCCTCTTTGAGGAGTGGCTGGAGAGGCGTCACGGCGCCCTCACCTTCCGCCTGACGCAGGTGCTCACCGGACATGGCTGTTTCGGGAAGTACCTGTGTCGGATCAAGGCGGAGGTGACCCCTGCGTGTTTCCACTGCGAGGATCGCCCAGTGGACACGGTGGAGCATATGGTGGAGGTTTGCCCCGCCTGGGCAGAACACCGCCGTGTCCTCGTGGATGCGATAGGCGGCAGCGACCTCTCGCGCCGTGCCCTGGTTCAGGCCATGGTACGGAGCGAGAGGGAATGGGGGGCCGTCTCCTCCTTCTGCGAAGCAGTAATGCTCGCGAAGAGGGAGGCGGCACACGTTAGGGAGACTCAACAGAGACCGAGTCGCCCTAGCGCCCCCAGCAGCAGCCGTCGCAGGAGACGCCAGGGGCTGCGAGACGATCTCCGGCCACCGTAGACCCGGGCCTGCGGACGGCGAGTAGCGGGTAACTCGCCGTCCGATCAGCACCAGGCCCGAGAGTCGACGGCGCGTAGTGTTCCACGCGCGCCTCAAAGAGTTGTCAGCAAAGGACGGGGCCAGCCACGGCCAGTGCCTGCCCGGGGGGTGGAGGATAAATTCGAAAGAGTTACCTCGCCCCCGGGCACTCGAGGCAGGGAGGAACAGGGGTGGGTTTTAGTCAGTAAGAGTCTGACACACCCTTCCGCTCCACCCTAGAGCGGAAGAAGTCATAGGATGATTTCCCACCCCCCAAAAAAAAAAAAAAAAAAACGTGAGCTCAGCGCAGAACACGCAAGCTAACCACTCAAGGTCGTTGGCAGCTAATGGCGCCCAGGGAGCTTGTGGTCTGCCTTTTGCTCTTTTACTTTCTTCAGGATTGAACTTAGTACATAATAATAAGAATATGAATGTAGGTATGTCTATAGAGAATAGGAATGTTTCCTGAGTACATAAATAATAATTATATTTAGTCTGTAAAATCGATTATAAAAAAATATTGGTCACGTATTGTTTGCTATACTAAATCAATAAAAATTGCAAAATAACTTTAAGTTCGGAAGTCGGTGTTTGTATTTTTTTGTTTCTTCGTTATTTGACACCGACTTCCGAAATTAAAGTTATTTTGCAATTTTTAGAAGTCGGTTGTATTTTTTGTAATTTTTTTTTTTTCACTTTTTAGTTGTTGTAGTTACCCCAGTACTGAAACTAAATAATAAAGATCTGCCCGAATAGATAACCCCAATAACAGGAGGAATTATAAAATAATTGGAGATAACCAAAAAGTCATCTATGTATACCTACATATTTTTTGTTTATGTTGATTTTTTCAAAAAGTGCTTAATAAATTTCGATAAAATTTATATGGGACCACCTCTGAAGTATGACCTACCGAACAAAGGAAGAATTATTAAAATCTATTCACAAATGGCGGAGATACCGCGTAACAAAAAAAAAATCAATAGTCGAATTGAGAACCTCCTCTTTTTAAAGTCGTTAAAAAATTACAAAGATGAAACGCATCAAAGTTCAGGATTTGGGGCTTGTTACGTTTGTAGGTTTAAAGGAGTACATTTTCTTCGTAGGTGCGAATTTTCAACGCACTGTATCGCCTTCATTCTTTGTTTACGTGAAAAAAGAAAACAACTTGTCTTATAGATTTTAGTAATTTATCTGACGGAGCCAATAGATTTTCTTAAGTCATCTACCATATTACTTTTATACTCTATAAATTCTACTCTAAAAATAATATAATAATTGTAAAAATGTGTGGTGAAGCAGGTATGCAGCAACTTCACAAAGGCATTCAATTCAATAAGGTCGACTGGCCATCTCTCCAGCTCCTATACTTACAATTTGAACTTAAAACTACTAGAATAAAAAATACAAAAATAAAAATTATGTATCTTTGCAAAAACACTGTTAGGTTATAAAACTTGCGAGAGTGTAAAATCTCGATACATTATGAATAGATTATTTCAAATACAGTAAATCTTATTCAAATTTGATAATTCACAATATATCCGAGGCTTACTGAAAGTAAAGAGTTTACAATTTTACGGATTTTTTCACAAACTAGCAGTTTTTACAATAAATCCGTTGACATAATCTACTTAGTAGTTATAAATCTTATCTTCAGCTCTATTTTTATACAATAGAACCTCGAAATGAATTGTTTGAGGTCAAAAACGAGACACTTTATCGACCAACGTTTAAAGTACCGTCTACCTCTTGTTCAAATAAAGTACAACACAGTTACACAAAAGTACATAGACTCAGTAATGTCTCCTAGAACCTTTTCTGGTGTTCTAAGAAACTTAAATTGACTTACAGATAATTTAGAAGAAAAGGAACAATGTTCCAAAGTTGAGTCTAAGCTAAGCTAAAGTAAGGGACGAAATTAGATAACATACAATGAGTTCAAGACTTCAAGTTGTGGCTTCGGAGTTCTTGTTTGACATACTAGTGAAAGTTAGTTGAACTAGGTATGTGTAACTCGCGACTTTGCTCGCTTAGTTTTTAGATTTCTCTCCAGGATCGCTCATTGTAAGTCTCAAAATTTCAAATGTTTATTATCGTCCAATATAATACGGATTTAATCTAGCTATTCTAGACTCTAAGGCGTGGGCAACGAGTGTGTGCTTCTGCTATGTAGTTCTAGGCTCTGGTGTGTATGAAACGAAACCCTGGATTACAACCACTTGATTATTTATATTGTAACAATTAATCCATTTCCATCGTACAACGTATATTCAACCGGTCAACCTCTCGGTCTGCTCACAATGTTCGTCTTTCATTGATATTCTTAGATATCACACTATTTTACTGCTGACTGTTAACTGCTTCGGAGAAAAGAACCAACCTTTGGTCGCAAACACTCTTTCTGCACATGAGGTCCGATTTCCGGGGCTGTTCTATCTGAAATATATCAGTAGCAGCCCGGAGTGGACTTTTTCTCGGTGGAAATAGGCTCGCCATCTATTTTATGCGACTTAACTAATTTATTATTTATTATATACTTTAACGTACACCAAAAAATACACACACATTAAGGAAAACTTATACTAAAAAACATACCTAATAATAATAATAACTTATACTAATTACGTTTAAATATTTTAAGGTGGTTATTTACAAATGACTCATAATGGATGGGTAATTCCAACAAAAAATGACCCATGTTAATTATAGAACGTCACTTCATTCAGACGTCTCCGTAAAACAGCGTATAATGTTCACTACGGATACCCCGCTCTTCCACCATAAAACGTTAGGACGTTTGAGGAGGACGTTAGGAGGTTAGGAGGTGTTGATATGAAACTCGCTATCTAAAATATACACTACATAATATATTTAACTATAACAACGATTTGATTTGATTTGAACTATAACAAAAAAACAAAATGTCAAGTCTCACCGTTTAAGAATTACAGAAGTGAACAACTTCTCTAACCTCTACTCAAAACTATCAACCCTACAAATCGGACTTTATTCTACTGATGTCTTATTTTTCGAAATAATCATCATCAAGTTCAAAACGCTCCTCCCATCCACAAAGCATTCAGACCGTTTAAAAACATGATGATTCTTCCTTTAGAGTTTGATAAATTTCAATGCTCAATTTGCTCTATAAGCAGCAAATCGCATCAGATTTTTAGCCAAATAAATGTATATAATCACAATCTTATTTTAACGCACACGATATAAACCCGACATTTTTAGGGTTCCGTATCTAAAGGGTCCGAACGGAGCCTTGCGGTCACTCCCATGTCCGTCTGTCCGCCTGTCCATCTGTCCGTCTGTCTCTCTGTCCATCGTTTTGTTATACAATTTTGTTCCGAAGAATTTTTTAACTTCCAATTGACCTATCAACTTGAAATTTGATGATGATTTGACCAATATATTGAGAAATCAGATTTTTTCTTTAATTATTTCCTCATTTGGCACGGAACCCTAAATTTGCGAAGTCCGACACGCACTTGGCTGGTTTTTTAATAATGAGGAACTGAATTAAATAATGTGAGTAATTTTAATTTTAAGAATTGACTGGCTCTGTGTCAGGCCGAGCACTTTTCAATATACTTATGTGTTAGGTCCACCTCCACTTGAGTTTTCAAATGATATAGGCGCAAAGTAAATGTGTCACCGGAAAATTGCAAAATCCGTAAGTTTACAATAAATCTCGTAAAACTGTAAACTCTTTTCTCTCGGTAAGGCACTATAATATTACAAAGCATCAAATTTTGTTGGCTTTTATTGTATTCGAAATTATATATCCACAAAATGTTAAAAATTCTATATATTGCAACGTGTATTGCAATCTGACGGAGTTTACAATAATACGGTGATCTATCTTACTTTATTATTTATTTATTTGAGATGGGTTTGCTCTTGACTCTAGCCTAGGTCAGAGGTGACAGAGACAGAGTCGACCATGGAGCGAGCTTACCCAGAAAAGCCTGTTCACTCTAACTGTATAGGAATAGTGGCTAAAATTGAACCATTCAGCAAGGTAGGACTTACTACTTAGGGTGCGCCAGACGTGCATAAGTATGGCCACTTGTGGGGGCTAGTTAGGTTATAAGCATACCACTAGTGGTGCAAAGTATTTTGTGGAGTTCACTTTGAACCTGCGCCAAGTGACTACCTTGGTATAATTTAAATTTTGAAAGGAAATTCAATTGTTTCTAAAAGTAATTCATCATTTACATCGCAATAATGTTCCAATTATGTATTAACTAGTTTCTGCCGGCGGCTTCACCTGCGTGGTATTAGTATTAAACTAAAAAAAATTGCCTCTAAGTTATTCTGATGTATAAGCAATATTACTACAAAGTTTCATCAAAATTTGTTCAGTAGTTTTTGCGTGACAGAGTAACAAACATACATCCTTACAAACTTTCAAATTTATAATGTTAAAATCTGCCCGCGCCTTTTTCCAACTATCTTGGTGTCGACTTCTAGTCTAACCGGACGCAGCTGAATACCAATATTTTACATGGAGCGACTGCATATCTGACCTCCACAACCCAGTAACTGGGTAATACGATACCCCTTGGTAAGACTGGTTGTCCGACTTTCGGGCTTCTGACGACCCGTAACGACTGTCAAAGATCCATGATTGACTTCCGGGACCAACGGCTTAACGTGCTTTCCTTTTTCTTGCACAAAGGAGTCTCGGTATGTAAAGAGGGTCACCCATCCGTGGACCAAGACCCCGCCAAGAGGAGCTTAACCTGTTGCTGTTATTACTTTAGCTAGGAGCTCCTCCATTCCTTCATTTATATTATTTGTAGGATGTTTAAAGATTTGCAGCCTTATTTATAAACTGATTAACAGATTTTAAATTTAAATTATGCAATGAAAGTTTTTTTTAACGTTGCCCCACACTAGGAACTTCTCTTCGGTGGGTTTAAAAACAGAATCTCACAACCGAGAACGGGCTTACTAATTGAGAACGGGCTTACATTGTGCTAAAACTAATCGAATGGATATTTTTATACACAAGATTTGGTTGATGTTTAATAAGTGTGATTTACCCCTTCGAATGACTAAAACCTATATCTTTTCCCTTATAGGTTCACTTTCACCAATTTCTTTCTTAGTGGAGCCTTGATGTAGTTGGGTATCGTGTTTTCTGTCTCTCACAAATGTATTGAGATGCTAGTAAAATATAGGTTCTAAGTACGGGTATCTGTATAAGTATCGATCCAGGCAAGTCTGATTCGGGTTCAGAGAGAAAAATATCTTGAGATGGAAAAAATAAGTAACGCTAGCCGATTTACTTCAGTCGATAATTTTAGGATGAGTTCTGGACCTGTTTATAATTCACTATTGACATCTCATAGTTTTTAAATGCATTTCCGTCACTATTTTATTATAATAAACATTGGGGATTGAGAACACAACCTTTTGTCTATTGTTCTTGAATAGTGTGTTTTTTCCTATGTGTTCCGAGGTTTTTTGGCGGGATTTTCTCGAGTGCAGTTCAGTGGCTGTTTTAATTATTTGTTTATTGGTTCCTAGTGGATATTGTGATGTAAAATTGGTGTAGTTTTGTATCTCAAGTGTCTTCGCAACTGGACAATATGTGGAATCATTGAAAAGTTGTTGCCAATTACTGCAAAAAACATTGGAATGAGTTACATCTAATGAAAAAAAAAGTAAAAATACACCTCTGTGGTCCGCGCTCTCTGATTTTCGTACGCCCGTAACCATTGTAACGAGTATACACATTATTGAATGTTTCCCGAAGATCTCGTTTTATTTAAATCAATCATTATCAGGCTTTAAATGTCCCCACTGCTGGGGCACAGGCCTCCTCTCTGTGAGAGGGTGTGGGCCGTAATCCACCACGCGGGCCCAATGTGGGTTGGCATATTTATATAATTTTCTTAAAATATCCAACTTCAGTAAAATATCAAAAATGTCTAATAGTATTGTTGTTTGTCGTTTGTTTAGTTTTGTTGTTGTTGTATTGTTGTTGTTAGTATTGTTGTTGTAGTAGTGTTGTTGTTGTTGTTGTTTGTTTAGTATTGTAAATCCTTTTTAATTGAGTCTAGCTCATCCCGCCGTCTCTTTCTGGGCCCACCTCGTGCTGTTGTTTGGGACCCAAAGTGTGATTTTCTTAGCTCCTCCTGGCTTGCGACAGATTATGTTCAAAAATTACTTGGAATGGGTATTATACGCGAGAAAGGGTTTTCTCGCGTTTCAATAACCGAGCAAATGCCACCTGTCTCGTTTTAATCGATGACATGCTGATTGACGTTACAAAGCCCAGACAGACTTTCGAGTTTCGAATTTCTACAAATGGCCGTCAGGCTTCAAACATCAGTCAGCCATATTCCTTTTTATGTGGACAGTGAGTGATATGGAATGGATGGTTCGTAGTTCTGTGTCTGTTTTGATTTTAATTTGTATGTTTGATTTTTATATGGGGAATCTGATTAGTAACAACATAACTCGCTGGTAGGAGTTTTACATAATTTTTAGGTACAGTTCAGAGATTTCTATATTTATTATAGTAAGTACCTAGGCCTTTTCTTTGGGGTGGGAAATCATCTAATAACTTATATATAAAAAAAGCTCGTTGCTAAAGGAATAACAGCAGCTCAAGGGTCGATCCATGGGTAGCGGATAAATTCGTAACAGAATTACCGCTCCCACGGGCACACAGGCAGGGACGGAACAGGGGGTTTTAGTCAGTAAGAGTCTGACACGCCCTCCCGCTCCACCCAGAGCGGGAGATGTCATTGGATGATTTCTCGCCCCACAAAAAACAAAAAAAAAGTGCATCAGGTTAAGATGGATGGCGGGATTGGTCCATGGGTGGGTGACCATCTTTGCTTACCGAGACTCCTACGTGCCTCGGAAAGCATGTTAAGCTGTTGGTCCCGGCTGTCTATCGTGGATCTTTGGCAGTGGTTACGGGTCGTCAGAAGCCCGAAATTCTGACTGGGTGTCATATTATCCAGTTACTGGCTTGTGGAGGTAAGATAGGCAGTCGCTCCATGTAAAATACTGCTTTTCAGCTGCATCCGGTTAGACTGGAAGCCGACCCCAAGATAGTTGGGAAAAGGCTAGGCAGATTGAAATGATCTAATAACTTCTCGCGTGTGTCAGACTCTTACTGACTAAAATCCACCTGTGTTCCTTCAGTTGTCCAGAGCCGCGGTGACTCGTTCAAACACTTTGGCAGGAGGTAGGCCTACTGTCTTATTCATAGAAATGTCTGAACTTGTTAACAACTGATTAACAAAATTCTGTACAACAATTTTGAATTTAAATCTGCTTAATAGCTCCTAAACAGTTCAGAATTTTTTAAATTAATAATAAAGCCCTTCATTTTCGAATTTTGGATAAGTACATTTCAGTATTCGGGAATGCTTACGAACTAAATGATGTCCCGAAATTCGACGTGCATTTTGGCATAGGCCTCCTCCAACTTTCTCCATTGTGGTCTGTCCTCTGCAACTCTATTCCAGTAAGGGCCCAAAGTCATGCGCATATCGTCCAGCCATTTTGTTTTTGGTCGTCCCAGTTTTCTAACCCTTTCTTCTAATGGGTTCTAAACAGCTCTGAATTGTTTATAAAAAAGCCACTTATTGACTGAGAAATTTGTATTTTGTAAATTATGACGCATTTGACTATAGTGCTAGAGCATTATTTATCTAAAATAATTCAGAATGCTAATTTACCCAACCACACGCACAAAACGTTTTGGGAGCACGTTAATTATGAGAACAGCTAAGGAGTTGAATTCCCTGGTAGAGTCGGTCAACCTAGGGGTTTTTAGGTTAAGAGTGAATAAGTTACTTCGAACAAATCGCCTGGGCCGCGTAGGTCATCGTGGCGTTCCTGAGGATTTTTTTTTGGATCACCTATGTGTCCGGGACGTGAGAGTGGCAAGCGTGCTCCATCGTCGACCACATCATAGCTTATAATTAGATAAGATAGTGGTCAAGCGCGAGCCTATAATAAAATAAGCAAACAGGTAACTTTTACTACCTACTTTAAACTAGATCTTATCTAGCCTTTACCCAGACTTCAATATCTACATATCCAGCTAAACGAATCCACACTGATCTGATTCAGGATAAGTTCCAGACTAAAACGATAGTGAACTAGAACAATTCCCATTACGCCCGGGGTCAAATTGACCCTGAACGTGGGGAATAGCTCTAATTGCCTGATTTGTACTGGGGAAGTAAGAATATAGTTTGTAATGACATTTTGATAGGCTTATAGTAGGTTTAGGTGTTCATAGAGACGTTTTGGGACGGTAAAAGGCTTGTTATTGGTTTTGTTATGGGATATTTGGGTTATTATCTTTTCTGTATGCTATACAGAAGCTTGTTTTTGCAGGAAATGAAAAGATTGGCCTGAATAACTTGGATCATTAAGATTAAGGTAAAGAATGTCATCCTAAGTACTCGTCTATCTGCATTTCTAATTTTTCAACCACTGTTAGGAGTCATAGAAATCGGCTAGATGGCATCTTCATACATACTCGTAGATAGACCTTGATTAGAATACTCTATAGAGCACTTTTATTACGGTCTATTACTGAATCTGGGAACAGAAAAACAATTGATAAATAAAATCTACTGGATGTAACAGAAAGGTTCTCCAAATCATAACACAAAATGTTCTGCAACATATTAATTTTGAAAGACAACCCAGCTTGCCATAATCGAATTCTGTATCTAATACAGACTTTAATACACTATTTAAAGATTTATCCAAATGCTTATTTGATGCTTCGCGTGACCCAAGATTGGCTTTTACCTCGGCCAGAGGTTCTGCATTGCCATACAACGTGGCAACGCCACCATTCTTTTGGCATCAGTTCCAGTCGAAAGCAATGCGGAGGAATTTCAGTAACGCCATATTTTAAGATTTATTTAGTTAGGAGATTTTGTTTTAATAAAATTGTAGTTAATAAAGTGTTTTATGAAGATGTTAAAAGTATTTAGTAATAAGACTTCAGTATAAACTTTTGTTATGAAAGCTTAGTTACCATCGAAACGACTTCCAAACACAGTCTCTCCTATTAATTTAACCGAAACCTCTTCACAAAATTTTAGAACTTCGCTTTTGAACAGTCTTCAAAGCTCGATGGCTCTTAAAACCACAAATAGCAATATCTTTTATGGTTAAGGATACGCTTCGATATTATGATTATATTAGAGGTAGTTTTGCGGCCCATCACCCTCGGGTATACCATTCGTTATACTCAATTGAGAAATCAACTTCAGTGTCGAAGTGACTTGAAACTGGATTGCGTGTTTTCAGAGAGGGTTGGGATGAGTCAAGGGCGTTGAGTTTTTCTAAGATATGATTTATTTATTAGATTATATTTTTATGAATAAAGTTTTTTTTAAGATACTTGAAGTGTCTGATAGTGTTATAACGAGGGTTTTTATCACCGGTAGGCTCGCGTTTGACCACAATCTCATCTGATGGTAAGCGATGATGTGGTTGAAGATGGAGCACGCTTGCCTAGAAGTATTGACTTAAATATTCCCAGGTTGTAGCTATCAGGAAACACAAACTGGCAGGAAATTCCACTCCTTAGCTGTTCGCAAAATTAATGTGTTCCCAAAACGTTTTGTGCGTGTGGGTGGGATGTCCACCATGTACCGATGGTTTTTTTTTTTTGTAGGGTGGGAAATCATCCAATGACTTCACCCGCTCTGGGTGGAGCGGGAGGGCGTGTCAGACTCTTACTGACTAAAACCCAGCCTAGGCATGCAGGCACCGGCCACGATGGGCCCCGTCAGTGGTGGCTGACTACATCTCTTTGAGGCGCGCGTAGAACACTACGCGCCGTCGACTCACGGGCCTGGTGCTGATCGGACGGCGAGCTACCCACTGCTCGCCGTCCGCAGGCCCGGGTCTACGGTGCCCGGAAATCGTCTCGCGACGCCCTACGCCCAGTACGCCCAGTACCTCTCCTGCGGTGGTAGCGGCCGGGGCCGCGCGGGCCACTCCGTTGAGCTTCCCTCACGCGTCCCGCCTCCGCCTTCACGAGCATTACTGCTTCGCAGAAGGCGGAGACTGCCTCCCATTCCCTCTCGCTCCGTACCATGGCCTGAACCAGGGCCGGGCGCGAGAGGTCGCCGCCACCTATCACATCCACGAGGACACGGCGGTGCTCCGCCCAAGTGGGGCAGACCTCCACCGTATGCTCCACCGTGTCCACTGGGCGATCCGCGCAGTGGTAACACCCGCGCGTTTCCCCTCCCGCCCAATCTGATGCAGGAACCTCACAAAACAACCGTGTCCGGTGAGGACCTGCGTCAGGCGGAAGGTAAGGACGCCGTGACGCCTCTCCAGCCACTCCTCAAAGAGGGGTACTACCGCCGCAGTTGTGGCGTGCCCAGCGCTGGGTTGCGACTATCGCTGTCTCCATGTCGTCAAGAGATCCTGCCTGAGCTCCGTCCGCCGAGCCGCGAAGTAACTTCGCGGCAGTAGAGTTTCGCCCCGGCGTTTGGCCTCCTCGCTCCACTCCCAGAGCAGCGCGAGGACCCTGGCCTCCAGATCCCATGGCGACAGTCCGGCAAGGAGGCTCGCCGCCTCACAGGAGACCGTGCCCTCCATGACCCTTTGGGATGCGTTCAACCGGCGAGCTGGTCGCCGCCTTACTGAACACGCCTACACCGGTGCTCCGTAAAGGGCCACGGACCGCACGATCCCCGCGTAGAGCCTCCGGCAGGAGGCGTTTGGACCCCCCAGATTGGGCAGGTGCCGCTTCAAAGCAGCACTGGCCCGCTCCAATCTGGGAGCTAAACGTCGGAATTGCTCGACGTAGTTCCACCGGCTGTCATGGACGAGTCCCAGGTACTTCATTGTCCCCTAGACGCCGATGTGAACCCCTCCTACCGTTATCTGGGAACCCACCGGTGGCGCATTCCGAGGACCATGAAAACACATGGCCTCGGACTTGTGCAATGCCACCTCGAGTCCCAGTTGCCGGATTCTCTCAACATGCACCGATGGTGCATGTACAATTACTAAATAAAATTTGCCTATCTGGGCTGTCTATCGCGCTCTAGGTCGAACAAATTCACGGTAGAATCACAGACAAAGATTTGATACGTTCGAAATTCAGCTGAAACGCACATTTCGTGTGACGTTAATAGTTTCATTAATCCCAACACAATCACAGTTTTTCTTAGCAAATAAGAATTATATACCCACAAGTCACTTTTTTTTCGTCGTATCCATTTCAAAATTTATTTTTTTAATGACCAAAATTTTACCACACTACATAATAGGTACCTGGTCAACTTAAGTGGCAGTGGACAGGATACGTTGCTCGCAGAAGAAATGGTCGATAGAGCCAAGAATTTCTTGAGTGGCGACTGCGAACCGGAAAACGCAGTGCTGGAAGGCCTCCCACAAAGTAGATCGTTGACCTGGTGAGGATCGTGGGAATCCGATGGATACGAGAAATACAGAAGGGGTCGTTGTGGCGTCACTTGGGGGAGGCCTATGTCCAGCAGTGATGTCTTTCGGCTGACATGATGATGATGATGAGTCACTAAGTTCAACAGCATTATGACTTACATATTGACTGACTTCTTTACAGTCTGTAGCTATATGTTTTCGGAGTGCCTCTACAGCCGGTGCTGTGTCCCGAAATTGGAGCCGGCGCTGACTTTGCAAAAAAATAGGGCGCTTCGTTCGCCTGCTTTGCTCGCTCAATCTTTATACCCTTTGAACCTAACCTGTCCGTGTTAGGGTGCCCTACTGAGGGTAGGGCGCGATACAGAGCTCGTTACACTCGCTCTTGGACTAAATACAAAAAAAAAGAAAAAAACGTACTGCTGGTTCTCAACGGCGATATTTTTGGGTGCCGCCACCGGCTACAGAGGAATGTTTTAATTAAAATAAGTTTCTAGGTACTTGTCACATGAAGTATTTTAGCACAAAATCTCGAGACACACTTCTCTTAAAGGACTGTCTCTAGACAAACCGCAGCTATCTAACTAGTTTGGGAGTAGATTACAACTTGGTGCTGAAAATTTCCCGTCTGGGACTGATTTGTCTTAAACACTGGGATAATGAGACAGATACCTACTTACACGTGGGTACAAAAAGATTTGGATGATGTTTTTCTCAAATATGGTCAGGTTTTTTTTTGTAAGTATCTTTTTTTGCAGTACTAAGAGTGATCATCGCGAACGGGCTGGCAACGTCGCATTTCTAGAGGTTTTTAGTGATTATTTTATTAAATATGAAAGTACAATTTTTCTCACCCAATTAACAAGATCGTTATATTTTATCATTATTTTTGACATTTACTGTAAAATATTTAATCGAAATACGTAGTAATACTGCAAAAAGTACCACCGAAACGAAAATAAGAAAAAGACTGCGAAAAGATAATAATTGACTGTAATATAATTTTTCATGCTTATAAATACCAAAAATCTAGTTAATTAGGTGAGAAAAATTGTACTTTGATTCATATTTAATAAAATAATCACAAATGAACCTCTAGAAATGCGACGTTGACAGCCCGCACGTGATGAATGCTCTTAATAAATTAACATAATATAGCATTCGGTGATAGCTTTCTGTCCATAAAATAATTTTTGTCATTTAATTATGATTTCTGGAGATGACTAACTACAAAATATACAAGCAATTTTATTAACCGACTTCAAAAAAAGAGGTTCTTTGTTCGACATATAGTTTGTATGAGTGTATGTTTATCCGATATATATCGAACAAATACTGACCGGATTTGAATGGGTTTTCATTATTCAAATGCATATTTTTCAAGGAAGATTTTGGTATACAGGGTGTAACGGAAAGGTGTGGTCATATTGTAAGAACCGGTTCTGTCAATGGAAATAAATAACTTGCTTTAAGAAAAAATAAAAATTTCCAAAAAAAAAATTGGACTTTCTCTTTATGTAAAGTTATCATCAGCTGTTCAATATTTGTATGTTAGGTAAAACTTTTTTAGAATTTCCTCAGGTTTTCTTGTAGAAACTTGTTCACGTTGATGGGGAGATGCAGTTCTTAAAATATGACCACACCCTTCCGTTACACCATGTATAAAACACTAGGATCTGATAAAGAACTTCGGAGATAGAAAGTGGAACTCTTCAATAACTAACAGCAAATAACTCGCGATTACTGCAATCGTTTGTGTATGTATTGTGTACACAGCTTAATGGGGAACCGCAACTGAAAACTGTGAAATAAAAAAACGTTTTACAAAATATAGAACCGACTTCCAAAAGAAAAACAAAAAATGTGGAAAATAACCGGTGTTGAAAAACGCAGAAACAAAACCAGAGACACCGACTTCTCAAATTAAAGTTAATTTCCCCATTTTTTTGTTTTTTAATAGATAGACTTATAAAAATAAGAGAGATAATTACGATCCATAGCCACTAATTCAAATCTCGACTAGCGTTGTGTAATTTAAGTGACGAGTTGTATTAAAATGGCAATGAAAATCTTTAGTTTGACATTGAGTATACTGTTCCCAAAAATTTGAAAATTATCTCAAATTCAAATTCAAGTAGTTAACGCTTAGATCAAATTCATTTTCACGTGGTCTGAAGCAAGAAACAGCTTTTTTATTTTCACATGTTTTCAAGGTCAATTTCATAGTAAAAGTTGTTTGTTTTCATAAGAACGTTCACCCCAAGAGTAATGTACTCGACGTGACACATTTTTAGTAGTACTAAGGTCAAAGACACTTATGTCCTAAAAGACAAATACGTAGACTTAATTGGTATTAAGTGTGCGTATTTGTCAACGAGGTAGGTGGCATTTTCTCGACTATTGAAACGCGAGATAGGGTATTTGGTGTATAAGTACATGCGGCTTTCGAAGGACCATAGGCGGGTATGTAATTTTATGCGGAGTGAAATATTGGCGACACACAGTAATGAGCTGACCAGGGTAGGAAAAAGGTAATGATAGATTTACTTGGGAATCTTCTTGATGGAGCACGCTGATACAAGGACAGCCTGAGAAGATGTATCACGTATTTGCGGATATTCTTCATTGACTGCACACTTCACTTGATCTTTGTATGTCACACTTGTGTCGGTCAACACGGACTATAGAAAGTTTTTAGGGTAGCGGTTTGTATTTGCGGCGAGGCGCGGAGTGGTGCGGTATGCGGTCTAGTTATAACAGCAAATCGTAATGGCGGCAATCAGTGTTGCCAACTTGCGGGCGCGCCTTTGGTTGGCGCGTGCGGTAAGCATCTTTTCTCCCTTCTGTTGTATGGGAATGAGATAGAAGAAAAAGGGATGCATGGTTTGCTCAATCTGTGGTCAAATAAGAAATGGGATGCGTCCGGAAATATGACAGTAAAATTCATATGATAAATTCATTCATTAACTTTAGCGAGCAGTTTTCCAAGTGAGTTTTCGCAGAAGTTGTGGCCCAGTTATCCTGTGCTCAAACCAAGATATTATACCATCACCAATGATCTCAAAACGATGAAGGAAAACATCGTGAGAAAACCAGCATGACTAGAATATAAATTTGAAGACATGTGACATCTACCAACCCGCACTGGGCCCACGTGGTGGATTACGGCCATTACCCTCTCCTAGAGGCCTGAGTCCCAGCAATGGGATTTTTTTTAAAGTTCATTATGTCAACATAAAATCATGAGAGTAAAGTACAATGCTGAAATAGAACTTAACTAGCCACATCTGTCACATACTGGCAGAGCTAAATTAATCACACAGTGGGATTATGTCAATGTGATCCAACAGTACATGACAACGCGGTGGGCCCTGAAAGAGAAGGCGGGAGATCAGGAGACTCATTTTAAAAGGATTGGATTACCTCGTAAAAAAAATTAGGTATATTATAATAATAATATTATGGGAGCGCATTAATAAACTGTGAGATATTAATTTTCTGTAGTTAAAAAAAAAACACCCATTCTTTTTTATTTTTCATGTTCTTCTTAGCAAACCCTTGCATTTCGTTTGTTGCCCGTGGTACTACCAGTGTTACTACCAGTAGTACCACGGGAAGTTTTTTTTTTACCTATTTTACACTACTATTCGACATTTTATAGTTTTACACCATACCCATAACATGAGAATGCATACAAAGTAACTAGTTCGTTATCTGTGGCAGTCTGCCATATTGGATTTAGAATGATGTCACTTAAATAACCAAGCATTGTCACCCAAACTAAACATGTATGAAAAATTTCAGCTTAATCAGAAACCGAGAAGTGGGTCAAATTTAACTTTAAAGATTTGTTTACATAATTAGTTACAAGTGATGCTAATAATTATTATAAGTATGTTAAAAATAGTGAATTACAAACAGTTGTAGAACTCATTTGGAATTATCGTCTTAAGCAAATCTACTTGCGTTACTTATTTTTTCCATCTCAAGATATTTTTCTCCCTAAACCCGAATCAGACTTGCCTGGATCGATATTTACGAGTATTTAATACTCAATACTTTATTGCTTTCCATATGTGTTAAATATTATTATATTTATTATATTATTTATTTATTATGATCTTTAGAATCTACTAGCGACCGACCTTGGCTCCGCACAGGTACAATGACATTGTCGTTTGACGTTCTTTCTATCAATGAAAACCGCATTAGAATTCGTTGCGTTAGCGGATAAACAGACAGACGCGAAAAGTGACTATTGTAAAGTAGTTTTCTTCTCAGGGTTGTTGAATGGGCTATTTAATAAGTTCGCACGTTATGAGGTGTATTAAATGTATATTAAAATGTAAAACAAAACAGTAACTGGCACAAACAGGTAAATTTTTACCTTATTTTTTGTGTTTTTTTTTGTTGTGTTGTTGTTTTTTTTTTATTATTGTTATTTTTGCCTGTTATTTTTTATTTTTGCTGCTTTTTTTGCCTTTTTTTTGGTAAAAACAAAAAAAAAATTAGGAGCGTGTCGCGACTGTTGTTTTTGTGTTCGCGCTCTTTCGTCCACTGCTCTTGGCGGGAACGTGGCGGGTGTCGACGAGTCGTAGGCGACGGTGGATATTCCCGTCGCCGCGATTATGAGCACGTCCACAGATAACATCATTTGGCTATGCATGTTACACTATGATTTATACTTAGTAGTGATAGTGATATTTTTACTTGCTTCTGAGACAAAATAACCTATATTGAACAGTATTCAATCCATCCTAATTTGCATAAAATTAATCAACAGACCCCAGTAACTAGTCACACAAACAGATTTAAGACATTTGTTTACGCAGAATCCGAAATCACTTACATTGATCACAAATAACGCAATCCGATTTGATTTGAATGTAAATTGCTTGGAATATCAAAAGTAAATTAAGTTAGGATTATTTAGAGGAAGATGTACGATTATTATTATATCAATATTATTTAATCTTGATATAATCTGGTACAACCCACATAAATATGATATCTGTTACGGTTGGATAACCGAAATATACAATTCGTCATCAGCCTTTTATTGTCCCAACTGCTGAGGCACAGATCTCCTCTCTGTGAGAAGGTGTGGGCCGTAATTCACCACGCGAGCCCAGTGCGGGTTGGTGGATGTCTTAGAACTTTTGGTTCTAGGACATGCAGGTTTCCTCACGATGTGGTCCTTCACCGTTTTGAGAGCAGTGGTGATGTACATATACAATTACACACAGTTAATAAGTCAATTGGTGCTGTTTGAACTTAAAATTTTCCATAATCATTGACCTCAATTAAATTGATTTTGATTTTGACTGTTATGAAATGCAAAAAAAATCTATAAAACTATTTGAGGCGCGCGTGGAACACAACACGCCGTCGACTCTCGGGCTTGGTGCTGATCGGAATACGAGCTACCCATTACTCGCCATCCGCAGGCCCGCGTCTACGGTGGCCGGAGATCGTCTCGCGATCCCCGACGCCCAGGGCGTCTTCTGCGGCGGCTGTGGCTGGGGGCGTGAAGGAGACTCCGTTGAGTCTCCCTCACCCGTTCCACCTCCTCCTTCGCGAGCAAACGCGGGAAAAAGTTGCCTGCTGCCTACCAACAATTCCTAGTTATGACGGTCACGTTTCTTAGTGTACGAGTATGACATAAGACATCTGTACGCTAGTATTATACAGCATGTAACAAAACCCTGTTCGATCCAATAAAGGTGTATTCCTGGTTTAACATAGGTACTAGAAAAAGTTGTAAAAAAAAGTGTAACTCATAAAAACCAAAAGTTATATATTTTTTATTTTTATAAAATATGCGTAATTTAACACTAAATAATGGCAAATTATCATGAGTTGACAACACTCCACCGGCCGGCGAAATCTTTTCATTTTTACCTATTTTTATTTCAAACGATACCGCCCTGCACTAGCCGCGCTGTAGGCACTCTGTCTCGCTGAGGTGACATCTTTGAAACGAAACAGTAGGTGAACTTTGTCGAGCGCTCAGTGTTGCCCTTGATAAGATTTTCTTTTTTTTAAATTAATTATTTTCATCGGGGAAAAATAATAATCTCATATCCATGAAATGGTTACGTATATGTGTACCCTTCAGGTTCGGACAGGGTTTTTGTTACATGCTGTATTATCTGTGGTCCAGTGATAACTTTTCTGCAACCAATCACATTGCTATGTTCCAATTTGAACAACCAACTTTGGCTCAATATAATACTTGGGTGCCATTCCTTGACACGTAGGGTTTCTTTTCTAGAACGTGACTTTTGAAGCATTGCAGGTATAATAGAAAGATGTTTACGTTTTGAAAGATGATTCTTCGGATCTTTTAAAGTTTTTTTTTTTATTAAATTGATTTCGGCAATATTATCACTTAATTCACTCTACCCTTAGGTATATCATAATCCTTCTGTTTATTAGTTACTGGGTTATGGAGGTCGGATAGTCATTTCCCACATGATTGGACAGGCTTTTTTTTTTGGTGTGGGTGGGAAATCACTTCACAACACACCAATGACTTCTCCCGCTCGGTGGAGTGCCCTCCCGGGGCGTGTCAGACTCTTACTGACTAAAACCCACCCCTGTTCCTTCCCTGCCTGAGTGACCAGGAGTGCGGTAACACATTTTCAGAATTTATCCGCTACCCCTAGGCATGCAGGCACCGGCCACGATGGGCCCCGTCAGTGGTGGCTGACACTAATCTCTTTGAGGCGCGCATGGAACACTACGCGCCGTCGACTCACGGGCCTGGTGCTGATCGGACGGCGAGCTACCCACTGCTCGCTGTCCGCAGGCCCAGGTATGATTGAACAGGCTAGGCTAATAATAATGTCACTTATTTTATGGATCTCCTATCCTAACAAACAATACCCTGTTCTTAAAATACTCGTAATATAAATAAACTAGCTTTTGGTGGTGAGTGTCCGACTCGCACCTGGCCGGTTTTTTAAAAACATGTAAGGAATGTTTTAGCACTTAGATAAATGGATTAGTTAAAAAAAAATTAAGCTGTAAGTGCAGAACGTTATTGTAAAAAAAAAAAAATATTAATGGCTTTCGTTTGATTTAAAGAATAAAGAGTTATTTTTACCTACCCTCACATTTTTTTTTGTATGTTTCGTAAAACATCTTTCATCATCGACTTTAAAGATTTTAAAAGTACCTACCTAAAAAGTTGCTTTGAGAAAAAAAAAAGATTTTCAGTAAGACATGAAATGAAATAATTTATTTCTTTCACAGTTTCTAGGAATTAAAAAAATAATGAATAATGATTTATGTCTTATTGTAAAAATCAAAAGGATCTCCTTTTTATGTTTTTGATTAAGATGAAAGTAGATTTAATGTGGGTTTTTCTCGGAATTCCGTTTTGGTCCCTCCTGCCTTGGACTTTGCTACCTAGAATCATTGTTTGTTTTTTTTTGTAATGAAAAGAAGAAAATATAAGTACCTAACTAGGTTTTTTCTTAAACAAAAAAAAACGTTGTCCGTTACTAGAATACTCCTGAATTCTAAGTGCGTTCACAAGCATTTCAACTCACATGATCTGAACTCACACTCATCCAAAATACATCCAGACCCGGAACTATCTGCAGGCCATACAAATATTTGTTCCGTGTGGGAATAAAAACCCGCGACACGCAGCGTTGCAGCCAATCACTCAACCACTGCGCCGACCGTGCCATGCTTTTGCTTTTGGCTTCGCCCGTGAGAAAATTAACCTATGGATACGTTATAAAAAGTATCCTAATCCAATTCATAGTCTGTCAGTGTGCCATTTAATTACCAAAACCGTTCAGGTAAAGTCCGGTGGAAATCTGCTGCCAGCAACACCATTATATTTTTACTATTTCATATGTCATACAACCTCCTGTTCAAAACTTCGACTCCTCTTTTGCGCCATCGTTATTTCGTAAGTCCCATACTATTAGTGTAGTATTTTAAGCACTTTGGCAAGATTGCTTTGCTTTGGTATGTTGTATACAGGTGTCTCTACATTTGTAAGGTTTAGAGGTTGTTTTAAGGCAGCATGTGCAGTTCTACCTCCTTCTAATAATGTACCAGCAATTTCGGACGATGCTACAGCTAAAGTTATGTCTCAAGTGCTTCTTATTTTTGCTAAGAGTAAGTTAGGGGTTTTGGGGGGGGGGGTTAGGGTTGTTGGGTTAGTTAGAGGGAGTTAGTTGGTAGTTATAAGTCTTACCTGTGCCATCAGGGTTGTCGAGGAAGAAAAGTTTTCCTTCACTTACTTCTACACTTTTCATGACTTGGTCATATGCACACTTTTGCTCGGCGTTCAATGATTGCGTATTATTATTTACAAAACTTACAAAAGCTGCTGTATCAAAATTAGTTTCTCTTATGTACTCTCTATTACCGGCAACTTGTGGCTTGGTTGCTTTTGGCATACCGTACATATCTATCGATTGTCCACCTATCGTAATCACTGCTTCTTCAATGTCAGATTGAATGAATGACTGCGATCTCTTTTGCAGCCTGTGCATAAAATCTTCAGACAAATGGTCTTAAAAGTCTTCCCAAAGAGCTGGGTCTGCTATTTGAAAAAATGCAAACATAATTTTATTGTAAACAGTTCTCGCATTTTGGCTGGTGACTGACAAAGCGCTGCCTCCTCCAATGTCGCATGGCATTGTAGGTCATCTTCATGCAAACCTAACACCTCACAAGCAGCTTGAAAAGTAGGCTGCAAAACACTATTCACAGTTTTAGTGCTTTAAGTGAAGTGGGGTACCGCAATTCATGTAGCAGTAAACGCAGATTATAGCACTCCGTATTGTTCGAGTGAACAGTATAGACTCTACCTAAGGCGTGTTTCTTCATCAAACCAGGCCAAACATCAACTGTGAGTCCTTTTTTGATCTTACGAAATTACTTTTATTCCCGTAATCTTTCTCTTATTACCTCAGAATTATAGCAAAGTTATCTGATTGACATAGTTCGAAAAAAGCTAAAAGCGTCGTTTTTGGTGGATAAGCTACTATGTTAGCAAGGATATGAATTGAAGTAAACTCTCTGACCGTTTTCCAAATGAATTGCTAAATGAACAACTGTAGGGAAACGCTCATGTATGGAAAACCCAAGTTTCGCCACACTACTTTTGAGCTACTTATGTACCTTCCGCTCTCATATGTCTTCAACTCATCTTTTTCGTTTTCCAGTGCAAATATAGCCTGGTCCAATACTTTATTAAAATACTTGCATACACATTTTATTGATTTCACAGAGTTGTATTACTCAACGTTTATAATTAAGTGCATTAATAGTTTTTAATAGTACAGGTTTAAAAGAAAGTACCCAACGGTTATCTAGATCCACACCATGAACATTAACGGTAAAACTGCCTTCGCTAGGGGATCGTCTCCGATACTGTGGATAGCTATCATCACCTGTTTGTGTTTCCTTCAATAGAGGTCGGGGATATCTTTTAGTGCAGCTGTTGTACTAGTTGTTGTCAAGGTGATTTATGATAAAAGCTTCCACAAGGGCCATGCATCATGTTCGACTTTACTATCTGGTGAAGTTTTGGGTCAAGTTTAGGGTCAGGTATTTCAGCGCAGATTACTTTCTCGATAAAATCTGGCGTTATGCTACTTTTCAACTATAGAACAATGTGGACATGTGGAAGACCAGGTTTTTGCCACTCAACCGAATACATATAGCAACGAATTTCTCTGAATACTTGTTTTTTAATCAATATACTAATCAGATTTTTTTTACTTTCATACTAAATACTCGAGCAACTATACCGTGATGATCACAAGAGCATGTCCAGAAAGTTAAACGTTGGTGATAAAAGAAAATAAAGTAAAGAATATATACTAAAAAAAAATTCAAAAATAATAATAATAAGCAAAGACCACCATGACTTTTTTTATTTTATTTTTTGGGGTGGGATATCAACCTATGACTTCTCCCCCTCTTGGTGGAGCGGGAGAGCGTGTTAGACTCTTACTGACTGAAACCCACCCCTGTTCCTTCCCTGCCCTTACTGCCCAGGGCCGCGGTAAATCTTTTTCGAATTTATCCACGACTAGGTCAGAACAAAAGACAATTTAAGCCAGAGCAGTATCCCCAAAACAACGGTATAGTTTCAACTTAAACGCAGGCGGAGATTTGTGCGATGGTTCATTAAGAAATCTGTTAGATCTTTGAATAGTTGCTATATTCAAGCCGAATTCGAGTTAAATAACTTTGCTAGATTATAGTAACATACTACATAATGTACATATTAGAGTTTCTAGAAATGTCTCGCTAATGAGCAGTTACCTAATTGACGTCTGAGGTTTATTTGATGATTCACTACGTTCTAAGACTTTGTAAGTTCAATAAGCAAAACTGTACAACAAGATGATTCTATTTAATACCAGAACTCCACCCGCGACTTTGTCCGCGGGATTTTCAAAAATATTTATAGCCTTATAGCACTCAGAAATAATGTAGCATTCCACAAGTGAAAGAAATTTCAAAATGTGTTCAGTATTTCTCGAGATTACCCACTACAAACAAAATTTATTTCACTAGCATACTTTATGAGCAAAACAGATGCAGTAAAAAGCATGTCCAAGAGGTTCTGGAGTGATGAAGATGCAGCATTGGAAAGGTCTAGGCACTAGGTGAACCAAAGACCTAGTGAAGGCCAATGGAAGTCAGTATCTAGTTGACTTCCGTGGCCTTCGGCCGGCAAGAAGCACAAGACTCGCCAAAGTGGTGACGTTAGGGAAGCTAATGTCTAGCAGTGAACATCTTTCGACTGAGATGACAATAAAAGATCATGAGCATGATAAAATGGAATGCAATGGGTCTCATCAAAAATTCACCCAAAAGATGATGAAGAGGGCTATGGTCAGAGTTTCCTTGCGTGATCGAATCAGGAATGATGAAATCCGCAAGAGAACCAAGGTTACCAACATAGCCCGAAGAACCGCCAAACTTAAGTGGCAGTGGCCTGGGGACATTTCTCGCAGAAAAGTCCGTCGATGGGGCCGAAGAGTTCTGGAGTGGCGACCGTGTCCGGAAGACGCAGCACTGGACGGCCTCCAACAAGGTGGACCGATGATCTGGTGAGGGTCGCGGGTAGCCGATGGATGTGAGACACACAGGACCCATCATTATGCCGACACTTTTGGCTGAAATGATGATAATAAAATGTAACAAGGAGTAACAAAGCTTAACTGTTTGTTAAATTACACAATAATTAATTGTGACAAATGAAACCATTTAAAAATAAATTGTTATTAGCCCTATCATACACGCTCCACAACACACAGCGATTACATCACACTACACTGAACATGAAAACCACAATTCAAATGGAGACCTCACTCAAATTCACACGCCAATAAAAACATTCCCATTAACACCTAAAAATGTCCTCAAATACAAATAAAACTGCGGAAACCCGTTAATCATTCCCCCCTCCCTATCGCTTATATATTTACATTTAACGAGGTTACAGCACTATTAATCCAATTGACAGTCACTAAAAGCCCGAAGGCGGTTACAATAGCCCCCCTGATGGCTCCTGATGGCTATAACGATTTCCGTTATCGTTAACACCCGTCAAAAACACGCTAACGTTAACGATCTCCGTTAAATTCCGTTATTGCTAGAGGGTGTTGGAAATCTTTTGTTGAAGTCTGCGGAACACGCGATTGTTTTATAAAGGGTGTGATGTAATTGTCTAGGTGATAAAGGCGCTCATTGGAGATATAAAAATATTTGTTTAGTTTTGATGAGTAAAACTGAGCAAAGAGAACTGGAGGATGTGTCTTTATATGAGGTAGAACATAAAAATAAAGATGAGTGGTAGTTTCACAGGATTAACTCTCACGAATTACAGTAACTTAAATCTTGATGGCTGAACTACAAAAAATAATAGAAACACGTGTCAAAGAGAGGGTTTCTTTCACCCTGCGGAACTCCAATTGCAATTATAATTAATTTTCAGGAGAAACTTCTTCTTTCCCTGGTCCCGTGGTTTGGGGTCGCATCTCATAAGTTTGACTTGCTTGAGGTCTTTTTCTGCATGCGTTGGACCATCAAGAACTGCCTCTAACTCTTTATTTTGTCCGGGTAGATGCAAAATTATTTGTACCACTCGGTCCTCACAACGTTTCAGATCTCAAGAAGGCTTTAAAAAATGCCTGTCTACGATTTGTTCCATTTAGAATTTTGTAGAACTTGAGTCTTTAAAATTTTCACAACCTGTATGTATATTCTCCCAATAAAAGTAAATAGCTGCCTACTGTATCACCCTCTCCATGCATGAGTTCGAGGGTGTCATCCCCACCCCTTGTTGTTGACAGTATTTCATTGTCCCAATAAAGATTTTTGTTTATGCTCCTCCAGGCGTGAATTTTCGCAAATTATCTTCAAATTTATTGTATTTTGTGGCACTTTTACACCACTTTTGGGGCGTTAATTTTAACTTCTAGCAAGAAGGTGGTAGATAGTTGATTTCAGGGTCGAAATACTTGTTGGTTGGTTCTAAGGTGAGGTGATATGAAATATTTAAGAAAAACGCAATGATTTTGAGTACCGTTAATTTTTTTTAAGGCTTTTTTATTATTTATAGGCTGGATTTTGACCACTATCTCACCTGATGGTTAGCGATGATGTGGTCGACAATGGAGCACGCTTGCCTAGTATGTAGTAATTGGACTTAAAAAACCGTTTGCGTCTTTTTTTAGTTTTGGGAAATATGAAAACAAGCCGGTTGATATGATTTTCCATTGGTAAAAATGTCGAACTTCTTGGGGAAGAATTTAAAGAAATCCTTTTTCACCTTAGTATAAAAAAAATAAAACCGACTTCCCAAAAAAGTGCAAAATAACTTCAATTTCGGCAGTCGGTGTTCCTGGTTTTGCGTCTTCGTTATTTGACACCGACTTTGAAGTTATTTTGCACTTTTTTTGGACGTCGGTTTTATTTTTTTGTTAAAAAGTTTTTTATTTTTCACTTTTTAGTTGTGGTTCTTCATAAAACTGTGTTACAATTCATAGACATACGATCGCAGCAACCGCGGTTGATTTGCTGTCAATTTTTGACGGAGTTATGCCAGAACATTCATAAAAAAAAATACAATCATCCGAATTGATAACCTCCTTCTTTTTTAAGTCGGTTAAAAAAAACTCTTGTTCATTTGCTATACTATACTAGGTCTAGTCCTAGCAGTACATATTAGCAGTGCGTTGTCTGTCAGAGAATTAATGAATTTAGGATTTTTCCTAAGCAGAATTTTAAAAAGAAACAGAGCTTTTTTTGGTATTATCCTGTTTCTCTACTATGACATCTAAAATCATATGTTTGTGACGCATGAAGTTGTATGGCATACGAAGCATTGCAAAGTTTTTAAAGAGTCGTGCTATACAATAGGATTTGAAAAGTAGCAATCTTTTAAGAAATTGGTATGACGGTTGTCAAGCTGGTAGGTGTGTGTGTTTTTTATAATAATGTAAAAAGAAATTTCATTGGATTAAATCCTACTCATACACGCAACCACCTCGACCTCAGATCTTACAGAACAAAGCTGTTCTAAAATGCCTATTGTCAACCCGATATTTCAATACACAGTATTCGATTTCACCAATTACCACTTCTCTTAATCCTAAATACCATTCCTAAACTGATCCGCGTTTACCAACTTACGTGTAAACTATCAGAATGCGGTCAGATTCCAATTATATCGGTTAACTAACCACGGATTAACGTGCAGTTAATTTGCTAACCCGTGTCTCGGGGGCGCTGTTAACGTCAAAATAATAGTGTAAACCACCGCTTTGTTTGTATTTAGGAAGTTGAGGTGATGTTGGGGTTTCAGGTAGGTAATTACTTAAACGTGCAATGTAGATACATGGTCCACCCACACCACTTGTTTTACACTTTTGTTACTACCTCGTACCAGTAAAATGTGGAATGGCCTCCCATCTAAGGTCTCTCCGCAGAGCTACGACATGTACAAACAAAGATTGAAGTGAGACCACAAAACGGTCGGAAACACACTCTTAGAATCCCGTTTCTTTTTTGGTTATGGGAAATCATCCTATGACTTCTCCAGCTCCGAGCGGGAGGGCGTGTCAAACTCTTACTGACGAAAACCCACCCCTGTTCCTTCCCTGCCCTGATGGGCACGGTAACTCTGTTTCGAATTTACCCACGACCCCTGGGACCCCGACGCGACGGTCCATGACGGACCCCGTCATTTATTGCTGATATCTCTTTGAGGCTCTACGCGCCGTCGACTCTCGTGCTTGATCCTGATCAGACGGCGAGCTGCCCACTAGTCGCCGTCCGCAGGCCCGCGTATACGGTGGCCGGAGATCGTCTCGCGACCCCCAACGCACAGGGCGTCTCCTGCGGTGACTGCTGCTGGGGGCATGAGGGGGACTCTGTTAAGTATCCCTCACTCGTTCCGCCTCCTCCTTCGCGAGCATTACTGCTTCGCAAAAGGAGGCGACTGCTTCTCATTCCCACTCGCTCCGTACCATGGCCTGGACCAGGGCTAGGCGCGAGAGGTCGCTGCCGCTGATCGCCTCTACGAGGACACGGCAGGACTTCACCCAAGCAGGGCACAACTTCACCGTATGCGGCACCGTGTCCTCTGGGCGATCCTCACAGTGGTGACACCCAAGCGTTTTCTTCCACCTTATCCTACACAGGATCCTCACGAAACTTCCGTGTCCGGTGAGGACTTGCGTCAGGCGGAAGGTGAGGACGCTGAGGCGCCTCTCCAGCCACTCCTCGAAGAGGCCTTACCGCTGCAATTGCGGCATGCCCACTCTTGTTATCCCTGGTATTGCAAATTTTACCGGCAGGTGTAATGGCATCTGCCAGGGTTGTTGGAGAGTTAGAAAGAGTCACTGCCGCCCAGGCACAGGCAACTGAAGGAACTGGTTCTCGGGTGTCTCTTCAATACGCTTACTTCAATTATGATACTGTGACTTCGCTTATAATATTCGCGGGACTTAGATTCCCTTTTTAGATTCTGTATTAAGTCGCAGTTATACGACATCTAATGATTTTTAATTCAACATCATACGGCTAGTGTTATTTCTTTGAATAAAATATATGTTACTCTATACATTTTTTCTACGTGAACATTTGAAATAAAATTTTAGAACCTATTGTAATTAATTTGTAAAATTATGTCTTATGCGGATAAAAAATTGAAAATAACGCATAAGCTATAAAGCGTATTCTTATGAAACCTTCACCATTTTAAAGATCATTCCATTATTTCCATCCATCAGAGGTGGTCTCATATAAATTTTATCGAAATTGCTTCAGCGCTTTTTGAGAAACTGAACAAAAACGAAAAATACGCATACCTCGATGACGTTTTGGTGTTCTCCAAATGTTAAAATTCCACGTTCCATGTTATTGGGGTTTTTAGTTCTGGGGTATAACAACTAAAAAGTGAAAAATAAAAACCTTTTTTACAAAAAAAAAAAACCGATTTCCAAAAAAAAAAAAAAAACTAAAAATAAAAAAATAACTTTAATTTCGGAAGTCGGTGTCAAAAAACGAAGAAGTAAAATACAAACACCGACTTCCGAAATTAAAGTTATTTTTTTAATTTTTAGTGTGTTTTTTTTTTGGAAGTCAGTTGTTTTTTTTTAGGATACGTGTTTTAGTATAATACTTGTTGTTTTATGTATTTTAAATTAATAATGCGTCGAATTTCGGACAGCGCTCCTTGATGGGCGAGTCCTATTACTGGGTGGACGTACGACGCGTTACGTGAGCACAGCACAGACCATGCATGCTAACCACTCAAGGTCGTTGGCAGTTAATAGCACCTTAAGGGTTTTTTTTTTGGGTGGGTGGGAAATCATACAATGACTTTTCCCGCTCTGGGTGGAGCGGAAGGGCGTGTCCGACTCTTACTGACTAAAACCCACCCCGGGTTTTAGTCAGTAAGAGTCGGACACGCCCTCTCGCTCCACCCAGAGTGGGAGAAATTATTCGGTGATAGGGTCTCATTGGACAACTATCTCACCTGATGGTAAGCGATGATATGGCCAAAAATGGAGCTGCCTAGAAGTAACCTTTGTGTTTATAACATCATGCATGGCTTAACATTAAACAGTCCGGTAGAAACATGTATATGTACAATATTTTGTGGTAAGATTCAAACTCAAAGTGAAAGCATTTATTTCAAATAAACCATTTACAGGCACTATTGATTTGTCAAGAAGCCAGTCAGTCAGAAAGACAAAGATACACATTCCATGTATGTCCGCGCATTTCTCCGTCAGTTGTGGACCGATTTTCAAAATTCTTCTTTTATCCGAAAGAATATACTCCCGAGGTGGTCCCATTTATATTTTATCGAAATCGCTTTAGTGCTTTTTGAGAAACTGAACAAAAACGAAAAATACGCATATCTTGATGATGTTTTTGTGTTCTCCAAATGTTTAAATTCCACGTTCCATGTTATTGGGGTTTTAGTTCTGGGCTAAAACAACTAAAAAGCGAAAAATAAAAAACTTTTTTACAAAAAAAAAACAACAGACTTCCAAAAAAAAAAATAAACTAAAAATTTAAAAATAACTTTAATTTCGGAAGTCGGTGTCAAATATCGAAGAAATAAAATACAAACACAAGTTTTCTAACCATGTTATGTGCTACAAAATTCCTGGTTACAATCATATTTCTTGTTGCTTCTATTATGCGAGAACAATGTAAAACAAAATAAAAGTACTAAAACGAGCAATTCAGAAAATCAAGTTTAAAAAAAGCCAGAGGCAGTTAAGAGATCAACTGACTGCGCCCGTTCACGAACATGAGGCGTGGATCAGCACCACTCAGCTCAACCATTTTGAATGAACCAAATGATCCAACACACGGGCTACCACCAGCGAGACATTTGAGTGACTATGACAAACTCTTGGTAAAGTAAAGTTAATATCAAACAAGCAGTTACCTAATATCATAAGTTACTCCATGGTACTCACATTTACAAAATTAAAAAAATGGTCTGCCAAGTGTACCTTTGGGTTTAAAAGAAACGAATAATATCATTGCTCTGACTCGTATTTTCCTTTGTAAGTTCAAAGTGAACTTTACACAATCAAGATCTAATATTAGCTACAATTCTGTTGATTAGTTTGAAACCTTTCAAAGTAGAATGTAATTAGTACTCATGAAAGGACTTTGGAATGGCTAAAATAGCTTATTGTGTACCCGAAGAAGCCTAACACAGGCTTTTTATAGCGATACAATAGCCAAGGTGACTTAACCAAGAAGTAAATAAGAAATGGAAGAGGCTGAGGGCTTGTCTAGAGAGAACTACGGGGGGGGTTGACTACGGGGGGAGTGGTCGCGGTGGCGGGATCGATTAGGTGGACACGGTGCATCAATATCAAGAGCCATTTATTCAAACTAAGCCGAGAGCCTGAGCACGCCACCATCGCGGTGGTAGTGCCTCTCTTTGAGGAGTGGCTGGAGAGGAGTCACGGCGTCCTCACCTTCCGCCTGACACAAGTTCTCACCGGACACGGTTGTTTCAGGGGGTTCCTGTTTCGTATAAGGCAGGAGGAAACGCCCGGGTGTTACCACTGCGCGGATCGCCCAGAGGACACGGTGGAGCATACGGTGGAGGTCTGCCCCGCTTGGGCGGTACACCGCCGTGTCCTCGTGGATGCGATAGGCGGTAGCGACTTCTCGCACCCCGCCCTGGTTCAGGCCATGGTTCGGGGCGAGAGGGAATGGGATGCCGTCTCCTCCTTCTGCGAAGCAGTAATGCTCGCGAAGGCGAAGGCGGGACGGGTGAGGGAAGCTCAACGGAGTGGCCCTCACACCTGTGGCCGCGCCGCTACCGCTGCAGGAGAAGCACTGGGCGTAGGACGTTGAGAGACAATCTGCGGCCACCGTAGACTCCCGCCTGTGGACGGCGAGTAGTGGGTAGCTCGCCGTCCGACCAGCACCAGGCCATGGAGTCGACAGCGCGCAGTGTTCCACGCGCGCCTCAAAGAGATGATTGTCAGCCACCACTGACGGGGCCCATCGTGGCCGGTGCCTGCATGCCTAGGGGTAGCGGGTAAATTCGTAACAGAGTTATCGCTCCCCTGGACACTCAGGCAAGGAAGGAACAGGGGTGGGTTTTAGTCAGTAAGAGTCTGACAGGCCCTAACGCTCCACCCAGAGTGGAAGATATCATTGGATGATTTCCCACCCCAAAAGAAAAAGGTGTATATGTATGTGTTTGTTAGAGTGGGGGTGTGTATGTTAAAATAAAGGTGTGTATCTAGACGTGGGTACCTACTAGTGTTTAGAATTTGCGTGAAGAGTAGATATATTTATACGCCTACTGCTGGTGGTGTAGTAGTTCTTCTGTTCGAGCGTAGTACTGATCCAATAGCCAATTTTTACTTTAATCTTAACTTCATGTGAAATAAGGCTGTATGTTTGAATTTAAAAAGAAGGCTGTAAAGTAAGCTTATGGTAATATTCTTAATTGAGTCAAAAATTACCCATGTACGTTATTATGTCCATTGAGACAGAACCATTAGAGTCTATTTCCCCATAAAGACGGTTTCAGGTTATGCCTCGGAGAATCAACTGATTAACGTAACGTGCGCGGTTACGTTCACTTCAGAACGACGTTGACACACATTAAATTAATGTAATACACTTGTTATAAATATGTTTTCGTTGGAGTTGATATTAATATGTATGAACGGAAGTAAGAAGTTTGTAAGGCAAGCATTTCATTGAAAACACTAATGAGTCGTCTTCCCTTTTAGTTTGTACGACGAAATTTTAATGAATTGAGAAGATCTAATATGTAGATAACTAGCTGCTTCAAGCAGCTTTGCCGCGTGGTATAAGTATTTCCTTCTATCATAATATAAATAGTCTATGTTCTGTTCCTGACTATAATCTATTTCTGTGCCAAATTTCATTTAGATCCGTTATTTCGCTTTTAAAATATAGTTGTATAGGCATCTTCATTGGTCGTCTTTTAAATGTCGGCTAAAATAAAAGTTTCATACCAGAAAAAATCCAAAGAAAGTACTTTTATTTCTAACAAATTTATAACCAAATCCTTCAACAGCTGTATATTTCTTCTAAAAAACTTCAGACTCAATTCAAGGACGCATCTCCAAGTATTGGCGGCCAGCCAAAAGTAAATTCGATTTAGTATTTGCTAGAGTTTTAGATGCCTGGTCGTATCACCTGAGACTTTATATATTCCAGTCAGGAAAAGTATGAAACTTGTTTAAACATTACACGTATAATCCCAAAAGAGGTGAGTAGTGATATAGGTACTGTAAATAACCAGTCTGTGGCAATGATAGAGGGTTCGGGGCTACATACAACCGGGGTTATATTATTTAGCCATATTTATATAATCACCTACCATTATGCTTTTATAGGGTTTCGTAAACTAAAAACCATATAGAATAGAATAAACATTTATTCGACACAGACACAACACAACAGCAACAAACGCAAGGTAAAGAAAATAATAGTAGGTACACAAAGACACAATAAAATTGTGCTGAGCGTGCCCATACCGAAAGGGTTACCATCTCAGCATTGGCCGGGCATTGGACACCCAGCGCTGGTTTTCAGTTGGCACCCCGCAGTGGCGCACGGACGAGCGTAAATAAAATATTAACTGAATTAAATATCAATGTTTATGTAATAGGTAATATTGTAATTAAAATACGTAAATAAATTATGTAAAGTAATAAGAAAATTTTAATTATAGAATATATAATATGTGCCACGCTGGTTACAAATTATAATTTCCTACTATACCCACAATAATAAAATAAAATAATGCGAAAACTTTGCATATGGTTACATGCCACAACCTACAAAGTCAAAGTCAAAACGTTTATTGCGAACTAAGTGTAAAATGTTGGTGTTATACTTTTTTTTTTGGTACTTATGACTTAGCAGCCTTTTGTAAGCATTGCAATTTTTATTCACCTAGATTAGCATGCATTAAACATTATGACACACACCACAACACACACACACACACATTACATCACATGTCCGTCTGTCTGTTCGTCGTCTGCCACTCAAGTTTAACAGCCAAACCGTTGGAGCTATAGTCTTCAAAATTTCACAGTATAAGCATCTTATTGACCCAAAGCCATGAAAGTTGTCAAAAATACATTTGGTACGGAACCCTAAATGTGTGAAGCCCGACACGGACATGGCTGGTTTTTTTTTGTTTTTTTTGGGTGAGAAATCATCGAAAAACTGCTCCTGCTCTGGGTGGAGGGCATATCAGACTGACTCTGACTAAATCCCACCCGTGTTCCTTCAGTTGCCTGAGTGCCCAGGGGCGCGGTAACTCTGTTTCGAATTTATTGACCCTGGCAGTTGGAACAAACCTTGCAAGCTAAATTTGAACCACTCGCTCTTATCCTACTGAGTTTAATTTTAACATGACATGTGTGTGTATTTTTGCATGATCTGAATCAACATCCAGAATTGGCTCCAAATAATAGAACTCTTCCACGGTCAAAAGAACAGATACGAAATTTGGTGTACCTGCGCATTCAAAGCTTGTTTTAATTTATTCTTTTCCGTTATATAGTATTTAATTGGTGTGTATGTGTGTTCTGCTATCAATATTTATTCAATTTTTTTCTTTCGTTTCAGGTACTGATACTACTGGCTTGATCTCTACAAGTAACTTCCGTAATTAATACACTTGGTAAACTGTTTTTTTCTGGATATGGAATGTTATTTATTTATTTAACAATCACTATATACTGTTTACACACTTATTAAATATGTAACTAAATGTAGTTAAAACAAAAATTCCTAACTAAATAGGTACATAAATCTTCAAACACGTCGTCAAAAAAAATCTCTAAATCGCTGTCGACTGAAAATGCAAACTTATTGATGATTTTTGTATTATATTCTGAATCGAGAATGTCAGTAAAGAACAGCAGGTAGGTATTTGGTAAAAAAACTAGCTTAGGTATATTTTATTCACCGTAATATTATCTGTGATTCTATTAAGATAAGGTTAACTTTGAGGCAAGGTACCCTAAAAAAACGAGCAAGTCTTACAGTAGTTGGATATGATGTGTAACATTTTTGACACAACATTAACATTCTATCCTGATAAATAAAATTAAGTCGTTTAATTCCGCTCCACCATCTGACGGTCAACTCATTGGTCAAATAAAATAGCGCGCGCTTCCCCGGCTTCCTGTTACACACTTCCATCCCATTTCACGAAATCACTTCCACAGATTGCAGGAAAGCGAGAGGAAAGACACCAAAAATATAAGTCTACTCGTATTTATTCCAAAGTCATTTCAGTTAGCTGTTTGAGTTAGAAAGTCTTTATCAACTTCCTAACATAATTAACCAAAGGAAAGAAGCCATTTTCGTACATTGCACGTTATTTCTTTATGTCTTAATACGTTTACAATAACGGATTGTAGTAGGACTTTTTAAATTAGGTACGGCACGGTTTTTACTGGAGTGTATTCAGGGGTTCGCGTTGAATCTCGAGTACGGTAGCTACCTTTTGTCGGAAATATGTTAAAAGGAATATATTAATTTTGGTATAATTAGGTTCCTTACCTTAACTTTTATCATTTTAACTTTTTGATTTAAATATTATGGAAAGAAAAATATGTTAAAAATCCAGGAGCGTAAGAAGGTATGTCCGGAATATTTACACGAAGCTTGTTTTTAACAAGTAATATTTTGGCACTGAACTACTATTATACAGGGTGTAACGACAAAGCGTGGTCATATTTTTAATACTGCTTATGCCCATAATTTTTTTTACTATTTATAGGCACGCGTTTGACCACTACCTCACCTGATTGTAAGCGAAGATTGACACGCTTGCCAAATGAACAACGTTCTTCAAGATACTCGTAGTCACTGTCAAATTAAAAAAAAAATGGAAATGCTAAACTAATTTAGATGTTCTTTGTATGAAACATCAGATTATTTTTACGGGAATTTATTATGACCTCCTCGATTTAATTTGTCTTTTCCATAGGCAGACCCAGTATTTAAATATGACCGCGCGACAGGTTAGATTGCTAGCTTACTAGCAAAATAATGCTTTCCTTGCTTGAAAAACTAGTATCAATTATTAGTGATTATTTTAAAATACGATAAAATTTTCAATTACGGTGCAAACCCTGGTTGCATTTAGCTTATTTGCTAGGTACTGGTAGCACTAGTTTAAATTCATTACCAGGCCCAGCAGTCTCGACATTGATAGCGATCGCTACGTCCTAACGATCTCTCGCTACTTCGGAAAAATAATTGTTTTTCTTGAAATATGTACAGAGACCAACAGATCAGTAGATTAATTTTCATGAAAAATAGTGCTTGCAAGTTAAAATTTACGGCGTCTCTGTACATAATTCAAGAAACGTAGCGACCGATCATTAGGACGTAGCGATCGCTATCAATGTCGAGACTGCAGGGCCAGGTTTTATTACACACTAGCTCACCCAGCGAACTTCGTACCGCCTCAATATCAATATACAAAAAAGTCGTTCTATACAAAATGTATACGTATTATATTATTATAATTTTCTTAATTTTATTATTCATAATTTTCAAATCTAAGATCATTAAAATCGGTCCGTTTTTGAGTTATAAATGATGTAACTAACCCGACTTAGTTATAGGTATAAATACTGACTTCACAAGGAGTCTGACTATGTCACATAGCAATTCAGGCTACAATGTACCCACTGCTAAGACACAGATCTCTTCTCTAGGAGAGGGATTGGGCCGTAATCCACCAGGCGGGTTCAATGCGGGTTGGTGGATGTCACATGTCTTCGAAGCTTTAGTTCTAGAACATGCCGATTTCCTAACAATATTTCCTTCACCGTTTTGAGAGTAGTGGTGATGAAATAATTTACATAAATTGCTTGCCTGGGTTTGAACCAATGACCTACAACTTGTAAGTCACGGCTGTTACCAGTGAGCCTACAACTGCTCAAAGTCACATTAGAACTAACTTATGGATAGAACCCTCATCAACAAGCTTTCAAAACAGAACCTAACAACAAAACAATGTAATTACTTTAACGAAACAAAATTTAACGAACCAAGGCAAAAACAAAAAGTAAAACCAAGTGTGTATACCGGTACTTGTAAATTCGTTGTCTCAACATAAGCAAGATAACATTACCAATACATGTAACCTTTAACCTTTGCCCTGAAATTCAATTTTAACACGAACAAGAACATGGAATAAGAACATATTTTCTAAGGCGCAAAAATTTAACGGTATTAGTATAGATATAGAGATAGCTAAAACCGGAGAGTTTTAAGTAAAGAGTGAATAGGTTAGTTCCAGGCAAACGTGCTCCATCTTCGACCACATCATCACTAAACATCAGGTGAAATTAGTTGTCAAGCGAGAGCCTCATCATCATCAGCTTTTTTTTTAATGTCTCCACTGCTGGGGCACAGGCCTCCTCTCTGGGAGAGGGTGTGGGACGTAATCCACCACGCGGGCCCAATGCGGGTTGGTGGATGTCACACGTCTTCGAATTTTTGGTTCTAGGACATGCCGGTTTCCTCAAAATATTTTCCTTCACCGTATCCTTCAGCGCGAGCCTATTAATATTCAAAGAAATCGCTCTACGCCTCACCAGTGAGGCCGTGCACAAAAAAATATTATTAAAAATAATTATTATTAAAAACCTATTTGCGCGTTACCGGTCGGTAACGCCGCGGTACCTGAGGGGTAAACAATTTTTATTATATCAAAATAGAGAAAAAAAATCTACATTTTGCTAAATTATGCTTTATGCTAAATTGTACTGAATAGAGTTGATCACTTAAAAAAATATTGTTCATTATCATGAGAACCTTTACCCCCGGAAATATTGCCAATGAATTTAAAATCACCCTGTAATACTAAAGTCGTATTATTTTTTAGTTAATTAAAAACGCTGTAAAAGAACCTCGCCTAAAATTTTCAAGCTTATCTTTTTTTAACTAGGACAAGACTAACTAATCGAAAACAAGGTCTTTTTGACCTGAAGGGAGATAAAATATACCACAAAAAAATGTCTTAAAACTTAAATAAAAACTTACGTACCTAATTTATTATATTACTCGTATCTTAAAGTCTATACTTTAATATTATAAAGAGGAAAGATTTTTTTGTTTGTTGGTTTGATTGTACCGGATAAGCTCCGAAACTACTGGACCGAATTTAACCATTTTTTCACCAAGCTAAAATAACAGTTCCCGGGGTATAGGTCACGGGAGCGAACTCGCGGGTAAAGTGCTAGTTCTAAATAAACAGAAAAACCGAACCCCACCCGGATGTTCTTACAATATTGGCCTCGAACCGGCCTCTTTAAAAATACCCGTTGTCTACCCGCGACCCGGCCAAACCCGACCTTACCTAAGGTCTTAAAATTCAATTTTCTACGGGCATTTTTCCGACGCACTGGGTAAGTGCTCCGCGATAACTTCTCTAAATAAAATATTAAATGAATCCGGCCTGCTATATCGATCGTCGCAGTTGCGTGGAAGTACACTGCATGTAATATGTATGGTGTTTATTTTTGAAGCTGTCTTGCTACTTCGGTTTGAAAATCATGAAATGGGTTTAGATTCTGGAAAGGAGGAGATGAGGTGCTCGTGGCTAAAGTAATAACATCCGCACGGGTCGATCCACTGACGGGGCCCATCGTGGCCGGTGCCTGCATGCCTAGGGGTAGCGGATAAATTGTGAAAATGAGATACCGCACCCCTGAGCATTCAGGCAGGGAAGGAACAGGTGTGGGTTTTAGTCAGTAAGAGTCACACGCCCTTCCGATCCACTCAGAGCAGGAGAAGTCATTGGATGATTTCCCAAACCCCAAAAAAAAAAACGCGTCGATCCATCAGGTTAAGCTACGCTTGCCGGGGTTGATCCGTGGATGGGTGAACATATTTACGTACCGAGACTCATCCGTGCCTCGGCAAACACGTTAAGCCGTTGGTTCCGGCTGTCAATCGTGGATCTTTGACAATCGTCAGAAGCCCGAAAGTCTGACAACCAGTCTTACCAAGGGGTATCGTATTACTCAGTTACTGGGTTGTGGAGGTCAGATAGGCAGTCGCATCATGTAAATACTGGTATTCAGCTGCATCCGGTTGGACTGGAAGCCGATCCCAAGATAGTTGGAAAAAGGCTAGGCAGATTGACTGAAATTACATTGAAATAAATAAACAGGGTCTGATTCGTATAAACGATTTGATATGGGCTTAGTGTGTTTGCAAAAGCACGCTTTACTAAAAGAAAAATATTAGTAATAATAATGTTTTACTGAGTCACAATATGAACAAGTAATCAGATTACAAAAATCTTACATAAGCACATTCATATTTGATTTGCCATAGAACGTATCGCAACTGTCATCTTAGCTAGGTTACACAGTAACCTGTGTTAAAGATACCAGTTCCATTCCCCACTGGGTTACCATTTCACATAATAATCTACTTAAATATAAAATAAAATGATGTTTACCAAATGAAAATGTTATCCATCACCATTGCTATTAAAATGGAGAAGGTTAAACATCACGAGGAAACTGCCATGTCCTAAAACCAATTCGACGAAATATGTGACATCTACCAACTTGCACTCTAGACCCTCGTAGTGGATTATCTACCTGCTCCCTTTCGCAGAGAGGAAGCATTCTCCCCAGCAGTGGAAAGCTGGTAGGTAAGACTTACAAGCTTACATTTAAGCTTGTAAGTGTTACTGAAAAATAAAATTGGTTGACATAAATCGTAAACACTCCGTGACATCCCGGCGGCAAAGGGAATTAAAGAGTTAAATTAATCCTTCCTGCTACATCGCTCGTCGGAAGTACACTGCATGTAATATTTTATGTATGGGGTTTCTTTGAAGTTGTCTTGCTACTTCGGTTTGAAAATCGTGCTATGGGTTTAGATTCTGATGTAAAAGATCTACTTCTTGGGGTTAACCTTAGGAACTTGACTATTAGGGCGTTTGCATTCAATAGGCTCTTGTCCTAAAAAAATCTAATTTGTCCGTCTGTTAGATTACCAAAAATATTACACGTATTTTTTTTTGCTCTCATGTGTGCCGCTAGTTTTCCGCTAGTTTGCCTTGCCAAAATAATTTTACTAAAAACCCGATTCACGCGTTTTAAACCGCTTCTATCACTATTAGCCAAGGTCTTTAGACCTGTGACAAGGTTCATACACCCGGAACCTGACAAAGTCTGTAGTTACACGATGGCCGCCTGTCAACGGGGACTGACAGATGTTGAAACATGACGCGTCTTTGGTTCCAGAGGTTAAACCAAAAACGAGGACGATACAGTCCGTTGAAATTTTGCGTTACCTCATAATGTAATTACACTTTGTAATTATAAGTGACGTAACAAGCCCTCACTCCTGAACTTTGATGCGTTTTATCTTTGTATATTTTATTGGTTTGGTAAAGCAAAAACTACGTGTACAATTTTTTTTTTTCATATATACAATTTTTATTCCATACGACACAGTAGATATATAACTCCGCAAATTGAAATTATGGTTCTTAAATGTTTCTGAAATTTATTCGCTGCTCAAAAGAAAACATCTTGACCAAAACCAAAATACCAAACCAAACCAAAATATAATAATAAATAATAATAATATTCCACAACTATCACACAACGCCATCTAGTCCCAAGCTAAGCAGAGCTTGTGTTATGGGACAACTGATAAACATACTTATATATTTCTAAATACATAAATATTATAGATAAATTACACCCAGACACAGAACAAATGATCGTGCTCATTACACAAACATTTGTCCTGGGTGGGAATCGAACCCACGACCAACAGGCCTGACATTAAAGACATGTGACATCAACCAACTTGCATTGGGCCCTCGTGGTAAATTCTGGCCCCTCCCTCCAATAGAGAGAAGGCATGTGTCTCCACAATGAAAAATTAATACGTAATAGGCTGATAATGCCACGGTGTTTGAAAAAATAAAAATGTTTGCTGTCATCAAAACCACTCCGTGACATTCCAGCGGCAAAGGGAATTAAAGAGTTAAATGAATCCGGCCTACTATACCAATCGTCGCAGTTGCGTGGAAGTACACTGTAAAAATATGTTTGGGGTTATCTTTGAAGCTGTCAAGTTACTTTGGATTGATGCTTCTCTCTATCACGGGCTAGAGTTGTATGTAAGTTATCGGTATTTGCAAAGATTTGTGTGTTTACTGTATGTATGCGATGCAAAAGTAGGTAGTATTAGTTGGTGGTTTTAACAATTTTAGGTTATATTGTTTCTTTTCCTTGACTCCTTTTTAAAAAATAAACACATCTTCAATGAAAATATCTTAGTAGGTTCGTCCAGTGGGACAAACAGACTGTAGATAAAAGTACAATCAAGCTTTTCCGCGCCACAAAGATAAGGACTTCCTTCACACGCAATCAGTACGAAAATAAAACAAAACACACTCGAGCACAAACACACGGTCCTTTCATCCATTAGTTCCTCACACGAAATTAGAAAAAGCTACATAGCCAAATCAATACGATGAATTAGCAAATTGTAGGAAGGACGTCTTCCACAGGTTTTTACCAAAATTAATCTACCGGGACATTGGCAGCACAGTGAATTGAACCGTGTTGCCAGTGCGAAGTTATTGGGGTTGCCGAGAAAAAAATAAATGAAAATAAGGCGCATGAAAATGAGGTTGGCTTGCGTTTTTGTGTTTGCTTAGGGAATTACTTGTCTTCGGTCTTTTTCAATTATGGCGGGACAAAATTCGAGGGCCAGAGGTAAGTGGATTTGCGATTATAGCCACAAGTATACAGTTCCTTTTTTGTGTGGTATGTGTAAGTATTGAGGTGCTCGTGGTTTAATAATAATAGCCACACAGGTTGATCCTCGATGGTAAGGAATGTTTGCCAAGGTCAGTCTGCAGATGGGTGCACATGGATTACATACATACTGAAACTCCTCCGTGCCTCAGAAAGTACGTTGAGCTATTGGTTCCGACTATCATTTGTAGATCTTTAACAGTCGTTACTGGTAGACAGAAGCCAAATTAATTAGACATTAGTCTTGCCATGAGGTATCTTGTTACACAGTTACTGAGTTGTTGAGTCGCTAATAATAAAATATTGGTATCCAGATGCATCCGGTTAGACTGGAAGCCACCTAAAAGAGACGCGGGTGTATATGGAAGAGTCACTGTGGCCCCTGGGACAGGACAGGTAACTGATAGAACAGGAATTCGGGTGGCTTATAGTCAGTAAGAGTCTGACACGCCCTCCCGCTCCATCCAGACCGAGAGAAGTTATTTGATGATTTCACACCCAAAAAACAGGTCAAGAGCGAGTCAGACTCGTGCACCGAGGGTTCCGTATCATCATATTATATAACACCGCGGTGTAGAATATTGCAGTGTTAAGTCAGCGCCATCTCCTGACCGATAGTGGAAGTAATGTAATTTTTGTTGATGATTGACACTGAAAAGGTGTGCTATTTAGAGACATCGTTTTATTTTTCCTGTAATCTATACATAAACTTCTATCACATAGAATAATTTCAGTTTTTAAGAGATAAGGTATTTTTTGTAATTTTTGATCAAAAGTCGAAAACTATGCGGCCTAAAAAAACAGAAAAAATGTTTGTGAATGTGAAAATAGCGCTCTTTCATATGATACCCCACATGCCCTAGTAGACCCACTTCAAATTTTTAAGACCCTCTATCAGTCCGTGTTGCAAAAAAATTTATATATTTGTATTTCATTCTTATTTGCAAAATAGTTAGGCAAATGTCATCTAAAACTATTCCAAACTTCAAGTTGATAGTATTAGTAGTTCTTGAGATATCCAGCTGTAACAGATGGACAGACAGACAGACAGACTGAGTCGCACCATAGGGTACCCTAAGAAGATTGAAGCCAACTCCAACAAAATTGGAAAAAGGCTAGACAGATTGATTGGTTGATATGTAATTAGAAATATGAACTAAGTAGACCAGGTAATAAATTCGTTGCTAAGGACTTACGAGATCAAACTAATATCAATTCCTCTTTGCTGAATAAATCTAAGCTATGAACAAAGACATATTGCTTTATGTCTCATATTTGATTTGATAGTGTTATTAAGTGGTTTCGTTTTTAGGGTTCCGTACCAGAAGGATCACAACGGAGCCCTATTATTGTCACTCACGTGTCCGTCTGTCACAACATTACGAAGAATTTTTTAACTTTCCATTGACCAATGAACTTAAAATTTGGTGATAATGTTTATTTTTGTATATACTTTACTAACAAATACCAATATTTAGTACGGAACCCTTAATGTGCGAAATTCGACACACGCTTGGGCAGTTTTTATTACTGTGCACGTCTTATAAATAGTATCTGTACCATAGTTTCCAAAACTTGTACAAGTTCTGATCTGGTTTCAGCAAGTTATCACTAAGTTACAATTATTGAAGAAAGCACTGAGAACATCTGGAAATAAATCTTTAAACAATCCACGCACTGATCAAGCGTTATGATCAGTGGTGTATGTGTTAGTGATCAGTTTTGGGCAAATCTTCACCATCCACACACATAAAAAAAAGTTCAGGACAGAAAAAAAATCGACCAAAAAAATAAAATAAAATTAAAATTAAAAAAAATTAAAAAAACAAAAAAAAAAAACAAAATAATAAATGTTTTATCTATCTACCAAGAGCGAGACGGATTCGCGTGCAAAGGGTTCCGAACAAATCATATATTTTTCAGGTTTTTTTTATAAACTAAGTACTTCCTCCTTATAGGTTTACCTGTAATCTACTGGGTGTAACGAAAAGGTGTGGTCATATTTAAACCGGTTTTGACCATAGAAATAAACAATTTTCTCTAAGTAAAACTAGAAAATTCCCAAAAAAAATTGGACTTTCCAAAGTTATCATCAGCTGATCAATATTTGTACGAGAGATATTTTTTTTTTTTAATTTCCTCTGGTTTTCTTGAAGAAAGTTGACCAATGACCACACCTTTCCGTTACACCCTGTATAAGTGAAGAACCACTGTGTATTTTTTTCAAATTGTTAGGCTCAGTTATTTCGGAGATAAGGAGGGGGGGGGGAATGTTAAACTTTTATCAGTTATCTTAAACTAGCTTTTGCCAGCGGCTTCGCTCGCGTGGAATTAGTACTACATACAAACTTTCAACCTTAATTTTAGCCTATTAGGGGATGAATTTCCAAAATCCTTTCTTATAGTGCTCCTTTACAATATAAAAGAAAGCCGTGTGCAAAATTTCACGTTCCTAGTCCCAGTAGTTTCAGCTGTGCGTTGATATGTCAGTCATTCAGTCAGTTTCTTTATTTATATAGATAATTTTAAAACTATATGTTGTAAAATTATGAAAAAATTACATTCGAGACCCTTACTATGTGCCTTTTCATTTAATATGTCACACGGCACAGTTTGAAAAACTTTGTTTTTCATTTTTCCGATTTTTTTTGGGTTGGGTTCGTGTTTGGGTCACATATATTCCTATGTGTACCAAATTTCAACTCTTTCGGTCCAGTAAATTCGGAGCAAATTGGTTGTGACAGACGGACAGACAGACAAACACACGAGTGCTCATATAATAAATAAATAATAAAAAGCCTTTACTGTTGATCTTAGTTATAACAAAAGTTTTGTAAATATGCCTAAGATATTTACTACTATGTTGCTAATAACAAAATTTGCTATCTATACTTCGGCTAACGGTATTTACTCCTCAACTTGTCTTCCGACAAAGGCCTCCTCTAAAGATCGCCATTCAAATCTATCCCTTGCCTTTCGAGTCCATGTTGGACCCGCTATTTTCCTGATATCATCTTCCCATCTCTTAGTTTGTCTTCCTCTGTTCCTTTTGCAGTCTAGCGGGTACCATTCTGTTAAAAGTCTTGTCCATTTTTCCTTTTTCTCTCTTGTCATATGTCCTGTCCATCGCCACTTTAGTTGTTTGTATGTTATATATGCATTCTTGAATTTAGTTTTACTTTTAATGTTTTTAATTTTTCTCGGTCTTTTCTTTTAGTGAGTGCTCATGTAAGAGTTCCATTTTTCATTCGGACTTTGAGAACCCTAAAAATCAGTGACCTGAAACCACAAAACTAAGAAAACAAAATATTCAGTGGTGTCTATTTTGTCACACAAGTAATGAAACAAGTTACATGGATTTCTGGTATTGTTATATGTCAATGGGTTTTAATAAAATCACATTTCCACGCTGAAAAAATAAAGAAAAAAGCAGGCATATCGGATGCTTACTTTTGCGTAAAAATAGACGGAGCAACTCACCTCGTGGCGGAAAAAAGTGTGGAAAATAAAAAATAAAGCTTTAGTTCTCGTCACTGGAGCTTCAAGTGTTTTATATTTTTTTCTGCTTTTTTACTGTGTCGGTCAACACTTCAGTATTTGTTGTTTAGTTTTTAAGGGTTCGTGTGAAAAAACTTTTTTACAAAAAAAACAACCGACTTCCAAAAAAAAATACACTAAAAATTAAAAAATAACTTTAATTTCGGAAGTCGGTGTTTGTGTTTTACTTCTTCGTTATTTGACACCGACTTCCGAAATTAAAGTTATTTTTTCATTTTTAGTGTATTTTTTTTTGGGAAGTCGGTTGGAGAAATCGTCGGACATATATATAAAAAAAACATACATACAGCCGAACATAGAACCTCCTTCTTTTTCGAAAGTCGGTTAAAAATTGTTCCGACAAACCCTCCTGGTAATATAGCATTCGTCACATATTATTTTTTTGTGATTTTTTTTTTTTATATATTCTGTTATTCGTTGGTTTCTGTTGCGGTTTCTTGTCTGCAAGATTTTTTTAGTAAATAGTGATAATTAAATTATTAAAAAGTTACGCGTTAAAAAATAAATCGATATTTCTTTGTTACATTGTACTCGTACCTACTCGTATACTTTTCAAAGTACAGTCAAGCCGTAGTGTATAGCCTTTTTATTTGAAAATGAAAGTTTTTCGGGCGAATTGACTTGGGTAATATATTCAACACAGCCCTTTAATCCTGAATAGGCATATTAACCTACTAAAGTAGTCTAAGATCATTTACATATATCCCATTTCCAATTTAAAGTTCGATCGCAATGTCGCCTATTCACGACTCAAATGAGCCTTGTAACTTTTTCGGTACAAAGGCTGTTGAAGGTTCAATTCTACTCTAAGAAGTGGTTTCGCGTCTGTCTGTCGAGGGCCTTATAGTTGTGGGCATAAATTAATGTGTTTAGAAGAAAAGTTAATAGTAAAAAAAACCTGTTTTTTATAACCTTAAACACAATTTCTTGTCTGTGTGTGAAGATTTCCTCTATCTGGAGCTAATCCTAAATGTCGATTCAGTTCAGGCCTTTTATAAAAGTCATCGGAACTGAACCAATATGTAATAAAAACTTTTCTACAAAAAAATAGAACCAACTTCCAAAAAAAGTGAAAAGTAACTTTAATTTCGGAAGTCGGTGTTTCTGGTTTCGTTTCTTCGTTAAAATTAAGCATTGGCTAGTCGAGCGGTCAAAATCAAATAACTATTAAAATCGACACATTCAAAAAAATGTTTAGATTATCTGATTTTACAAGTACATATTTATTTCGTTTAATGGCCTCCGGGTTTCGCAATCCTTTATTTATCAGAGGTAATAAATTAGTTAGACATTTATTTTGTTTTAATAATTTTTTTACAGTTTTTCATAAATGATTGGCTTTATTACGTTTGTATACCGATTCTTAAAACGTGGGTAGAAGGAACAACAGGGTTTTTGTTAAATACTGGAAATAAAAAAAAATAAAAAAATACAAACATCCGAATTGCTAACCTTCTCCTTTTTGAAGTCGGTTAAAAAATAAATTCCGTTGGATAAGAGGAAGTGGTGCTAATTCAGCTTTTTTTCTTATCTGGTATTCTATTCTATTCTATATGATAAATTAACATAGTGGGTACGATTGTATTGTTTCACAAAAATACTGGTTAATTACAAGTTTAACATGCACACGAAGGTAGCCGTACAATTTTTATTATTTGTTGTATAACGGCAACAGAAATACACATTCAGTGAAAATTTCAACTGTATATCTACTACGGATCATGAGATACACCCCGCTGACAGACTGACGTACGGACAGCGGAGGCTTAGTAATAGAGTCCCGTTAGTTACTCTTCGGGTACAAAATGCTAAAAATATGACTGTCATAGCAGTCGGCTAAAATAAGGCTCTTGTTTACTGAAATCTAGGTAATAATTTCCCTAGGTGTTGATTTCAAAATTTATTTTCCTCTTAGTTTCCTAGGAAATTAATCAGAGAGGTTTTTTCAAAGTAGGTAGCAGCTATAATTAGGAACATTTAAGACCCCTTGATTTAAAACCTCTTGTGATTTTATCACTTTCTACGAAACGAAAGAAACCGACCATGTGCGCGTCGGACTTTGTACATTTAGAGTTCCGTAGGTACCAAGTGAGGCAATTAATTATCAAAGAAAAAATCTGTTTACTTTTTTTACACATTCATTGTGCGTACAGCTAGGGAGTGGAATTCCCTGCCGGAGTCTATGTTTCCTGATAGCTACAACCTGGGAGTATTTAAGTCAAGAGTGAATAGGTTACTTCTAGGCAAGCGTGCTTCATGTTCGACCTCATCATCGCTTACCATCAGGTGAGATAGTGGTCAAACGCGTGCAAATCACCATAAAAATAAAAAAAACACCTTATTTCAAGTTCCTAAGTCAATGAGAAGTTAAAAAATTGTGATATTGTTGAAAAATGACGACGGACAGACGGACACGTGAGTGACAGCAATAGGGCTCCGTTTGGACCCTATGGCTACGGAACCCTAAAAACACAAAATTCTCTAGTTTCTTCTGCACCCACAAAATCCACAAAAAACGCTTCCCTTTCAATTAAGATTTCCACGAACGACCGACAATTTGTTTTAGTGTTTTTATTTCATTTTGGAAAGCCGAGAGCTCTACCTCTAATTACTTTAGCTATCTCTTCTACAACGTTTTATATCAACGAGTGCTTCTTCTAGAAAGTCCTACGAAAATTTAGTTACACTAATCAAAAACCATCTTGAAATTATCTAGACCAATTTTTATTGGATTACGACGGTTTTACCTTACCGAAGTGAAAAATCTATTTTTTTTTATTTTATAAATGAAAGGCTCCCGTTTGACCAATATCTCACCTGATGGTAAGCGATGATGTGGTCGACGATGGAGCACGCTTGCCTAGAAGACGTAACCTACGGGGGGGAGTTTCGCCCTGGCGTTTCGCCTCCTCGCGCCACTCATACAGGTTCGCGAGGACCTTTGCCTCTAGATCCCATGGTGACAGTCCGGCAAGGAGGCTCGCAGCCTTACGGGAGACCGTGCGGTATCCTCGGATCATACGGATCGCCATGGCCTTGTGGGACGCGTTCATATGGCGAGCTGATCGCTGCTTCAATGAACGCACCCACACCGGTGCCCCGTAAAGGGCCATGGACTTCCCAACTATCTTGGGGTCGGCTTCCAGTCTAACCAGATACAGCTAAATACCAGTATTTTACATGGAGCGACTGCCTATCTGAACTGCACAACCCAGTTACTGGGTAATACGATACTCCTTGGTGAGACTGGTTGTCAGACTTTCAGGCTTCTGGGGACCCGTAACGACTGTCAAAGATACACGATTGACAGCCGGGACCAACGGCTTAACGTACTTTCCGAGCCATGGAGGAGTCTCGGTTTGTAAAGATGGTTACCCATCCATAGACCAACCCCGGCAAGCGTAGCTTAACCTAATGGATCGACCCGTGTGGCTGTTATTACTATAGCTACGAGCTCCTCATTAAAATTTCAGTCCTGACAAATAAACGGTATCCGGAATAATATCAGCTCCATATTCATACTTACCTCTTTAATACGAGTACGTTTACACCCCAAAAATAACCGGATGAAAAAGGATCGGAATATTTAAAAATCCGTAAGCCTTTTTAACGGTTGACTTTTCACATTTTGCTTCATGTCAACGACCCAAATTCAGTAACTTAATAAACAAAAAAAAACGAAATTTCCTTCTCGAAATCTCATAAGGGAATGCCTATTAATTTTAAACAAAATAAAAGCCTTCTCATGTTTTGCCGATTTGTCGCGAAATCTCTTAAGAAATTGTAATATTTTCGTGGTACTGAATATTCTGTTGGACTAAATGCTGAGGGACTCGGTATATACGGGAAATGGTACCTACTAAAGAAAAATACATCCAAAGGTGATGCAATTGATTAGTGTCATGAAGCTAAAATTGATAAAAAGGGAAGGTCTCAATGTAGAGAAGAGTTACTGAGCCAATTTAGTATAATTGGATTTTTCTGTTAGGAAAATTTTCAGTTGGAAACCAGGATCCGAATCGGTCCCGATGGAGCGATAGGCTCGTCTCTTATCTTTAGGGGTTTTAAACTGTGATTATTGAAGACTGAAAAGATTTAAGACTTACCTTTCTTTAGCGAAATGATATCGATTGGTTTAAAATACAGGCTAAACCAACCATAGTAAATACTACTAGCTTCTGCTAGCGGTTTCACTCGCGTGGAATTAGTACTTCCTCCATTATAGCATCTGTGCTAATCAAAACTATAATCTATCTCAAAAAAAAAAAGAAATACAAAAAAGTCAAAAAAATAATATAACATCTCAGGAGGCTCTCGTTGGGTAGTTGGATCAAGAGCTTGATCCAGAAAGCAGTACTCCTGGACACGGCGCGTATTGTTAGCAGATTCCTTTCTCAGGAGCCCTGACCACCGGCTTGGACCCTATTCCCGATTTTTTCTTTTTTTTTTTTTTCGATACCGGTGGGCTACTACTTGTTATATTTTTAAATGTTTTTGTACTTATTTATTCTTAATTTTTGTTATAAAAATTTTATTTCAAATATTCACATAACTAAAACAATGTCTAGATTATCATATATTTCTTACAAAGAAATAAGTCTAGTCGTTTAGACGTGATGTTAAATGATAATTTTAGATGATATATATATATATATATATATTATGCAAAAAGTTTACAAATAATACTTTTACACGTCAATGTTTTTTGTTAGTTTAAGCTAGATGAGGCCGGCTTTCTATGGAATAAAAGTTCACTGACAAGACGAAAATTCAGAAATATTTCGTCGTCGCCTCGTCCGAACTTTGCTATCTGTCCTAAATATAAATCTTGTACCTACGTTATTTGAAACTCGTCTGAAATAGTTGGAAACTGAAATATTACTGGCCCACCCTTGGCCTATGTTTGCTCAAATGTTGGCCTGTATATACAGGCCAACATTTGAGCCATATGGCCGTGACATATAACATTTCGTGTGTACGGATCCAAAATTTTTTTACCAAAAATTGGAAGCGAATGAGGTCGTATCTACTACAGATTTTGTCTAAGTTGATCCCAAAATAAATGCCTAAGATTTTAGAAGTTTTAAAATACGAATATCTTCTAGTTGTGTATTGAGGTCGATGTGATACGAGTACGTTAACACTGGCAGCCATTTGCCGACCAATAAATCTGTCATTCTTGAGTGACTTGGAACTTGTAGGAGATAAATTGTCGATCTTAGAAAGTCTAAGCACACGCGGTTTTATAGATATTGAGGATCTTTTAGGTCAACTTGGATGATGGATGAGGCAAATCTTAGGTTACGGAAGACGTTATAAGGCTATAATTTTGTTTTGGGATTCAAATAAGGTTATGGATTATAGAAACAAAGTCAAAGATAGATATGAGAGATAGCAGAAGCTGATTGATTGACGAAAATATTTTGGACTAGCCTAGTGGTTTCACCCGCGTAGACCGGAATAAAAGTAGCTTATATGTTAATCCAAGGTTTAGGCTATCTACATACCAAATTTCAAGCTGTTTGAGAGTGAAGAAGTTACTAACAAACATACAAACAGACACACTCACAAACTTTCGCCTTTATAATATTATTAGTGTGATAAATTCCCAAATTAATGAATAATCTTCCCGAATTAATTTCGATTACGATTGCCAATCTCAACGGAGCCAAGAACGCAGGAGATAATATAATAGTGCACAACTGGAGAGGGTGCAAAAAAGGTACACCCTCCTTTAAACTCATTTTTGTCCGATGGGATGGTAATCCGACATGACCGGGGAAAGATCAAGCGCAGTAACGACGGATTTACGTGCTTTCTGAGGCACTGGGGTGACAAACCACCAACTTCCAAACTCCGGGTTGCTACAGTCTAATTTCTTATGAAAAAACCCAATAACACTTTTTACCCGACCTGGAAATTAAATATAGGACTCCACGCTCAATAGTCGCGCTTGCGACCATGAGATCAAGGAGAGAGTCCAATTAATGAATACAGAGAGACAATTAATAATTGAGCCTACCTATCTTTGTCACGCGGGGTTGCGACAGTCGATGAGAGGACGGCAACTGAGACTTGAGGTAGCATTGCACAAGTCCGAAGCCCGAAGTTTTTATGGGCCTCGGAACGCACAACCACCAGCAATAATGCTCGCGAAGGCGGAAGCGGGACGGGTGAGGGAAGCTCACAGGAGTGGCACTCACGGCCCCGGCCGTTACCACCGCAAGAGAGGCACTGGCCGTAGGACGTCGCATGACGATCTCCGGCCACCGTAGACCCGGGCCTGCGGACGCCAAGCAGTGGGTAGCTCGCCGTCCGATCAGCACCAGGCTCGTGAGTCGACGGCGTGTAGTGTTCCACACGCGCCTCAAAGAGTTGAGTGTCAGCCACCACTGACGGGGCCCATCGTGGCCGGTGCCTGCATGCCTAGGGGTAGCGGATAAATTCATAACATGAGTTACCGCACCCCTGGGCACTCAGGCAGGGAAGGAATAGGGGTGGGTTTTAGTCAGTAAGAGTCTGACACGCCCTCCCGCTCCACCCAGAGCGGGAGATGTCATTGGATGATTTCCCAACCCTAAGCGGGGCAGACCTCCACCGTACGCTGATCACCTAAATAGCTAAAATTTGTACCAGTCGGTCAATAGTTCAAATTGACAAACGGTCAAAAAAAAAATATCACTGAAAACAAGATTAAACAAATAATTTAGTCTAGTCCTGGTCCTGGAGTTTAAGGTGCACTGCCGTACACCCGTCAGCCAGTTGCCCATGGTATATTCAGAAGACCACTCGCATCCCGCGGGCGGCGTTCATTCGTGGCCTTCAAAGCCCGCTAGGTTAGAGCTTGGAAGGTGGTGGCTGAGGCCAGAAGTCTGGCTTGGTATTTTACTAAACAAAAAAGGAAGATAAAATACCAAGTAACACCCAGAAGCCTACAATGCATATAAGAATTGGAAGAAGAATACATACCAAAATGAGAAAAATTCAATTCAATTCAAGCACTCTCAGGATAACACAATCAATTAATTCAGCTTGGGCTGAACCCCTTGACTATTCCATTGGAATCTATTGCACTTGAAATCTGAATATGGACAGAACTGCCAAAAGAAAGAAATATAAATACGAAACACGATTACCAATCGAATATTCAGAGCACAATAATATTAAGCCTTGGATACCTTTCAATAAGTTATCACATTTCAGTGGAAAAAAATTACACCATAGTCTTATGAGGACAAAATTTAAATTCTGAATTTTAAAACAAAAAATAAACAAAAATAAAGGTTACACTAACCAACAAAGGATATTGCAGAAGAATGAAAGAGTCTTTAGTTCCGGAATATAAAAAACATAGTATGAAATACCACTACTAACTGTTTTGTGGAGATTAGATAGGCTACTGCCTATCTAATCTCATTATTATAGCAATTTAAACGCATTTTTAAACCAATTTACTAATTGGTGAAATATTTATGAAACTTTAAATAATGCGGAAAAACTAAATACATGGTCCTTTTAATGCTAAACCATTTAATTCAATAGAAAAGCTCTTAAAAATAAAACATGTAAAGTCCAGTGGTTCTTAGATTACAAAATAAGCGTCTCATTACACCCCAAGGTAATATTACATCAGGGATGATAATTAAACATTTTCTTTTAATTACTTCCTCGAGTTTTCCTCGAAAAGACGAGCGTCTCGGAAATAATAATAATTAGTATTTTGATCTTAAGATATGGGATTACGGTTTTATAAAAAAATGTTTTGAATGAAGAATAATATTTACCTTCTGATGTTTTTTTAATGACTGGTTCGGTGGCTATTTTTCATTCCCCTTAAACTTAAGGAGAAGATTTATAAAACAATGGTCAGCCTGCTGTCTTGTATGGTTCACAATGTTGGGCCACAAAAGGGATGAATGAAAAGCAATTGCATGCAGCTGAGATGAGAATGCTAAGAGCAATGTATGGTATTACGCGCATGGATATAATTAGGAATCAGTATATAAGAGGAAGTCTGAAAGTGGCACCGCTGACTGAAAAGTTGTGTGGAAATCGGTTGTCGTGATGCGCAGGAATGAAGAAAATGGCGTGACGAAAGTCTTGTGTATGGATGTGGATGGCTATAAGAGTAGGGGAAGGCCAAAGAAACGATGGTTGGACTGTGTAAAAGAGGATATGGATAAAAAGGGATGAATACAGAGATGACGACTAATAGAGGAGTATGGAAGAAAAAGACATGTTGCGTTGACCCCAAAAAAATTGGGTTAAGGGCAAGAGAATGATGATTCGGTGGATTTTAGAAATCCTAAAACGAAATTGGGTTCGGTCTTTGTGTATACCTATCGGATAATTAATTATTTAGGATTTTTTTTCTCTTTAGCTAAATGCTAAAGACCATCTTTAGTCGAATGTACAGTTTTTATCTTGCAAAAAAGCCATATTGGAACCTTTTCACTATCTAAACGTCGATTTACAACTATAAAACATGAAGCAGAAGTTTACAACTCATAAATTTTGTATTCAGTAAATTATTATTTTTATTATAACTCGCTTAACTGTGTAGATCAGCGGTCGATATGTTTTGTCTTTTCTTCTTTAGCGTCGGTTTTAGGGCCCATCTCATATTATTCGCTCACGACTCACCAGTAGGTCGCAACCCACAGTTTAGGCAATACTGGTAGTCACATCCTACACTAGGAATAACGTAACCTTCAAGCTGCAAGCAACAATTATGGATAAAGACAGGATTCCTGATAATCACAATCAAAACTATGATAAAAGTTGAATAAACTAAAACAGGTAACTACAAAATCAAAATTTTGACCTTTTAATTGAACGGCTTCATAGTCGATATTCTCAGTATTTATAGCTTTATTCATTGAAATAAACGACCAATTATGCATGCGACGTTATTCCAAATGTTTCTGAATCATTTGGAATATTTTTGAACCATTCCGAATAAATAAATAAAATTCGTTATTGCACGAATAAAATCCGTTTACTGCTTTTTAACGTCACGTTTTGCAATATTTACTTCAAAGAGAATTCATCTACTGGCTTATATGTGCATTAAGTGATTAATTGCGTTTGTTGGTAGGTACTTAAATTGGAAATACGAGTGATTTAAGAGAAAATATTGTTATTTATTTATTACATACGGGGCTTCACGTGTTCTTTGTTATTAATGGAGTGGTAATTATTCATTTAATGGGTTATTTGATGTATGCGCTGTATAAAATTAAAGACTTACTGTCTCGAGTTGAATTTAATTTTTCGAATATTTAGTTAAAACTTGCATAATGCTTAATAATTGCTTAATAGCGGCATTAATTCCTTAGGCATTCCCTATCAGTAAAACATGGATGATGAAGAGAAAACATCAGATTTAATGTGATATTTTTGACTTTCACGCGGATGTAACCGCTGGCAGAAGCTTGTCCTTCATAAAAATGGCTCATATCATCTTCACCAGCATCTTCCACCAAGTAAAAACTAAGACCCAAGTATTTTCAAGCCCAAGTCAGAAATTCTACCAGCTAATCTCACTCACTATTACACGACAGATTACCTAACGAGTCGTGTCTTGCACATCGTGCAAGTAATACATAGATGGGCGTCCGAGGTCGCGAGACAATCTCCGGCCACTGTAGGCGCGGGTCTGCGGACGGCGAGCAGTGGGTAGCTCGCTGTCCGATCAGGATCAGGCCCGAAAGTCGACGGTGCGTAGTTTATCACACGCGCCTCAAAGAGATGTCAGCAGCACCTGACGGGGTCCGTCATGGCCAATTATCCGCGGCTCCTGGGTACCGCGGATAAATTCGAAACAGAATTACCGCGCCTTCCCTGGGCACCCAGGCAATTGAAGGAACAGGAGTGGGTTATAGTCAGTAAAAGTCTGACACGCCTTTCCGCTCCACGGAGTAGGAGCGGAGCGGGAGAAGTCATTGGATGATTTCCCACCCCCACAAAAAAAAGTTTAACATAGATTGTGACATAACTATACTCATTAAGTTAAGGTCCATTAAAAATCAGCTTCCACCCAGCAAAAACTAAGACCCAAGTATTTTCATGCCTTAGCTGGTAATCCTACCAGCTAATCTATTAACCGTTATACGTTAAATTAATTTACGAAGCGGTACTGCAACTGTTAGATAAGAGTAAGCAAAGAAAGGTAGGCAGAAAAATAGTTTATTTGGCACACACAGATACACACAATGTCGGTACAAAATAATAAAAATAACCTTGATTTTAAAACAATTATTGGAGTTGCCCAAGCGTGTAAATAGCTGTGGTTCTCTGCAGGATGCAGGACATTGTTACGGCCAAACACTTGGATTGAATGCTGGCCCAAAATTGCCTATATTTGTCTGTATAACTTCAAGTTAGGGGTGGTTGGCAGTAGACGGCGTATGTTGGCCTAACTCTAAGCGAGTAAAACAAAGCGGTACCCGACTCTTCCTTCGGCAGCCTCGCAGGATCCCGACGAGTGGCCACTCGATTCTCTTCACACCAACACTCCTGATTATTCTTGTTCACTAGTTACACGGACGCGGTAAATATGGGTTATTTATTATTCCCGGAAAATCCCCAACGTTTACGGGATATTACTCGGGATTTTAGTGTATTTGCGGGGACGATGTTAATAAGACATTAATTTAGTCTGCGGTGAGATGCGTACTGCCTCGCGGCGTAAGGCGCACTAACGTCGACTGCTGCACTTTAGATTGCCTATGGCTCCTGTAAGGCCGGCTACACACTTTGCATCACATGCTAAAGCAGGACACACACACGTCGTGATACCACACCCCACCCAACTTGCAGAGTGGCGGCAACTCGCCACACCAATTATATTGTGTGCCTCGCGGCTGCGCCAAATAGGTCCATTTCAGCAAAATGCCAGACAACTAGTAGTTGCCTGACGCTAGTTTTCAACTGAACCTTAGACTAGGCTACTGCGTCAAAATTATATAATAAAGCAATAACTTTCGGCGGTCACACTTGCATTAGGACGCTAGATGGCGCTACGTATCTTTCGAATCATTTTTCTCCAGTCCAAGCCGCTGGTACTTTCTACCAGCTAATCTTACTAACCTTTCCGTTACATATCAGAATTATATTCACTAATCATCTTCCTACCCTTAACCCATGTTACTTTCTATTTTTTTTTGTGCGGTCGGAAATCATCCAATGACATCTCCAGCTCTGGGTGGAGCGGCAGGGCATGTCAGACTCTTACTGACTAAAACTCACCCCTGTTTCTTCCCTGCCTGAGTGCCCAGGGGAGCGGTAACTCTGTTACGAATTTATCCGCTACCTATTCATCGTGGATGCGATAGGTGGCGGCGACCTCTCGCGCCCGGCCCTGGTTCAGGCCATGGTACGAAGCGAGAGGGAATGGGAAGCACTCTCCGCCTTCTGCGAAGCACCAGGTCACCAGTCCGATCAGCACCAGGCCCGTGAGTCGACGGCACGTAGTGTTCGGGCGCCTCAAAGAGATTAGTGTCAGCCACCACTGACGTGGCCCATCGTGGATGGTGCCTACATGCCTTGGGGTAGTGGATTAATTCTCAACATGAGTTACCACACCCCTGGGCACTCAGGTAGGGAAAGAACATTTAGTCAGTAAGAGTCTGATACGCCCTCCCGCTCCACCCAGAGCGGGAGAAGTCATTGGACGATTTCACACCGCCCCAAAAAAAAAAAATCCGCTACCCATCCCATGTTACTTGGGGTAATACGTTTTTTTCTTCCATTCTGTCCTGTCAGCCGTCACGCTATCACTAACTCACTTTTCTTTCAAATCACTCCTCACACAATCCGTCCATTTTTTCGTTGGGCTTCCTCACACTCTCCATCCATCCACATTTATACCCATAACTCTTTTAGTTACATGAGTTTCATCCCTTCTCTTCACATAACCTACCAAGAGAAGCGGTTCCCTTTCAACTTTTCTGTCACTGGCACCACTTTTAAACTACCTCTAATGTACCTACTCATTTCAGCCAAGGGAAGGGGCCTGCCACGGCCGATGCCTGCCCGGGGGTGGAGGATAAATTCGAAAGAGTTACCTCGCCCCCGGGCACTCGAGGCAGGGAGGAACAGGGGTGGGTTTTAGTCAGTAAGAGTCTGACACACCCTTCCGCTCCACCCTAGAGCGGAAGAAGTCATAAGATGATTTCCCACCCCCCAAAAAAAAAAAAAAAAAACTTCCAAGAGAAGCGGTTCCCTTTCAACTTTTCTGTCACTGGCACCACTTTTAAACTACCTCTAATGTACCTACTCATTTATATTATATTCATTAAGTTTAGATCAATAAAAATCCTTCATGAAAATGCCTCCTAACACGTCCACCAGGAACTACACCCAGCAAAAACTAAGCCCCAAGTATTCTGAAGCCAAGCTGGCAATCCTACTAACCGTTATACGTCAGATTAACTAACGAGACGTAACTGCAACTGTAAGATAGGCTAATGCGATTGCCTCATTACCTTTCTAGTCTTTTAGTTTAACTGGAGCGAGTAAGCGATTTGCGTGAATGGCTACCTAGTATTTTCAACCAGCTTCGAAAAAAGGAGGAGGTTTTCAATTCACTGTATTTTTTTATGTGTATTACCTCAGAAATATTTTCTAGGTGAACCAATTTTGGTGATTATTTTTTATTTGAAAGCTGGCGCTTTTAGGCGGTCCCATTTTAATTTGATCAAAATCAGACCAGTAATTTTTGAGTTATCCTTAATAATGCGTATTTAATTGATTTCGTCTACATTGACGAAGTTCTCTTTTAATTTTTCTTTTTATTTAACAATTAATGTACATACATAAAAAAAAACATACAAATAGGTACAACGGTTATGCTTATTTCTAAAGAAATCTCTGCCAGCATACCTGCGAATGGAGAGATGGAAAAAAATAGACACCGTGTGTCCTAGGAAACATACAATGTAAAGATATACTTCCTAATAATAGATACTAATACATTTATACTTAATAATACATACATACTTTAACGAAATGGAAACATAGTGTTCTTTCACTCTCCTTTTAAAAACTGCAAGAGTTTGGTAGTCCCTAATGTCAGATGGCAGAGAGGTGCACAACCGTACTGCGTGCACAGTGAAGGAGTAGAAGTCGGTTGTGTGGGGAGGGGATTTTAGGAGATTCCCAAGATGCGACCTACAAGGCGCATCAAAAGGGTGGGAGTAAGAAAAGCGTTCCCGCAGGTAGGAGGGCGTTTTAGGGTTGTGAGGGATATTAAACAGGAGACACAAAATGGGAAAGTTCCGGTGAAGACGGATATGGAGCCACTTGAGTACCTTGCAAAATCCGGAAACATAAACATACTTTTTAAGGTTGAAAACAAAACGAATACAAATATTTTACAATCGCTCAAGTTTATTTAAAAGCTACTCGGTGGCATCAATATAACACGCATCCGCGTAGCCAATGATAGGTTTAGCACCTACCTTAGCCGACAAGAGTTTTATTTGTGTCTTGAAGTGAGATAGAGATTTACAAACAAAGGATTTGAAGTCGGTGAAATCTCTAGATAGTGAAGCGAGATCTGAGTATGTGGTGTCAGTTCCAGCTGTAGTTCTCTGCAGCTTATCTTTATATTTACGCATGCGGGAGTTAAACAGCTTTTCAAGTTCCTCCATACTATGTACAAGTTTGCTGTCTATGTTGAGAAGTAAGTTGTTCCAGGTGTTGTGGTAGAGATAGAGAGAAAGTAAAAGGAAAAATCCAATCAAAGGTGGGTCTAAAGTTAATTAGCACATATATATTGTCGAGACTAATAAATAACTAATTAAATTTAAATATTAAAACAGAGAGCATTGTCAAGCCAACCCACGCAGGAAAAAAAAAAGTTTTTTTTAGTTGTATTTATTGAGACTGTCGATTCGGGCATGGCTTTAATATTTAGTTTTAGTTACATTAGCTATTCACTTTTTAGTTGTTGTACCCCACAACAGCTAAAAAGTGAACAATAAATACTTTTGTATAAAAAATCCAATCGACTATCATAAAAACACACAAAAATTGCAAAATAACTTTAATTTCGGAAGTTGGTGTCAAATAACGAAGAAACAAAACTAGACACACCGTCTTTACCGTATCGTCTTTACTTGATTTTTGCAAGGCACTAGATGACACAGTAATAACTTTTTTAATGAAGGATTTTGAGGAATGACACAAAGCTGAATTACGAGTAGATTCTTTTGTACCAACTTATAGTCCAAAATCCTAGCCGCCAGCCCTTTACACTCCCACTTATTTTCAAATTAACAAAATTTATGGGGTTAAGTAGTTTTAGTATGTACCTACTTTGAGCATACGCATACCTGGGGCCCAATTCTGTAAAATAACTAACTTGTCAATAGTGTGTCGGTAGTATGTCAGTGGTGTCTCAATAGAATAGTCAATGACTACATTTGGTATTCTATAAATTATTTACGGTCATTGACTTGCCACTGTAGTGCCATTGAAACGGCATAATAAGACTACTGTAATAATTGGTAGTCTGGTCTACTATAATATGTCAATAGCATTTGGAAGTTTTTACAGAATACCAAATTTGCAACAGTGGCAAAATAATGTCTGTTGTGTGTCGATGGCGTGTTGCTTAACTCAAACTTACAGAATTGGTCCCCTGCTAGCATGGGCCGACGGCCAATTTACCGGTATCGGGTGCTAAAGTTTCGTTATAAACGTAATATAATATGTCGCAGGGAAATGAATATACCAGGCATTTCACAAAATCCCTAGGGATACCACGAAGTCACGGTTTATGTCGATTTTTCTTTGTTTATTTCGTCTTTTTACTAAAAATGTTAAGTCATATGACAAAATACTAATGTAATATCAGTGATATGTCGTTTCACTAATCTAAATGTAGTAATATTTCTCATTTCTCTACGACATATACATATTGTACACCATGACACATAAAAACCTAAAACGGAACACATGAAAGTGGCGGCCTTATCGCATTCCGTGATCTCTTCCAGGCAACCTAAAATACCTATATGCAAACTTGTGCAAATATGGACAATGTAAAATATCTGAAATAAAGATTTATTATATTCTATTCTATTCTAAATCAACTCTCATGAAGCCTTTCATCACTCAACACAAGAATATTTCTATAATTTCTTCAGCTTAAAATATATTGCAATAATTGTCTTACCAAAAGTAAAATTATAAAAGTTTAGACACTTTAAACAAAAGACATTTTGCACATATCTAAAACAAAGTACCTATCAAAAATTAAATTGCTTTGACAACTGAAAAACTTAATCACCAATTAGTTGATGAAAGAAAACTTCATCTAAATACGTTGACAATCCAAATATTGAGTAAGTTAGAACTTCTTCAGTTTCTTTATCTGAAAAAGAAAATACTAAATTTGTTTTTTTTTCTTCATTGTAATTAAATATTAAGTGTGATAGAATTTTCATTGCAAAGATATCGTTAAAAATCTTGATAGAACTGTTGTTCTTGGCAAGGTTGGACTAAAGATTATAATAAAATAATAATAATTTCTTTACTTTTTATTTCTCCTCGAAGTAAAAATGGAACTTTTGCAATGCTTTGTTACATCTGTAGCGTTTTAATATGATTGTATCAGTCTATTGGTAATAATAAAACTCTCAAATAAAATCACTTTACAAATGAGAAGTACCTTGTCGAGTGTGTAAAGAAGAAGAAGTGTCTTGTCTTGTTGTAGTAATGAGTAGTAACTTTTCGATACAAACGAGCTGCGTACCAATAGATTCCTTATAACTTAAAGAATAACTTTGTAGTTTGCAACCTCCAAATCATTAAGAGATTAGAGCTATAGAGTGACCCAATTTTATTGACCCGTTGAAGCTTCGTTTTCGGTCATAAACCAGATGAAACTCCGGTCAAGCCGAAAACCAGAATTGAATTGTCGTCCGTAATTTGGACTAATTCCGTAGCAGTAAGTTTTCAGTAAGTTCCGTAGCATACGGTTGGACTGGAATCCGGTTGGACTGGAATCCGATCCCAAAATAGTTGTGAAAAAGCTGCGCAAATCGATTGGTTGAAAAGAACTAACCATTGAACTAACCCGTTCTTTGCCATGAGAATCCACGCTATGGTACGGGCAACATATTCAGCAACCCAACATATTCAAGATTATACAGATATACTCGCCTCGCTGTTGCCCTACGTCTAGGCGTTCCCTATTGTTTTCCTCATCGCTGCCACTGTGGCGAAGTTGTCAAAAGACTCGGACAAAACGGCCTGTCATGCAGCCGAAGCGTGGGTCGCATAGCGCGGCACGCGAATATCAACGACTTCATCTGACGAGCTCTTGTCACCGCCGACGTTCCAGTTATATTAGAACCACATGGTCTGGCTTGCGACGATGCCGAGGCCGGACGGTATGTGATTATTTCCGTGGAAGTTGGGTAGAAATTTTAAATATTTAAAGGACGCTACATGTGTCGATACTCTTGCGCCATCTCATCTTCTAAGTTCGTAGTGTTATACCGGTGCTGCCGCTTCGGCTGCGAAGAACCTCAAGCGGCGGAAATATAACAACCTCACCGGTAGTTACATTTTCGAGTCGTTTGGGTTTGAAACCCTTGGGCCGTGGGGTCCAAGTGCTCATATATTATGTAAAGATCTATCTAAACGCCTTGCTGACAATTCGCGTGATCCAAGGGCTGGCCTTTACCTCGGCCAGAGGTTAAGCATTAACATACAACGTGGTAATGCCGCCAGTCTTTTGGGCACACTTTCAGTCGACAGCGATGCGGAGGAATTTTTGACGCCATATTTTAAGTTTTATTTAGTTATGAGTTTTTGTTTTAATTACAGTTGGAGTATTTTAGAAGTTTGTAAATTATGATGAAAAAAAAAGTAGGTTTACTTGTATTGAGTAAAAAATAAACCATTTTCTTCAATCTCGGAAATAACAATTTTGTATGTACTATGGATTAGTTCATGTTATGTTTTGAAGCCCCTAGGTGTGTCACGGCATAACGAATAATATTATGAGCCTGTTATTATTTCTCAATCACGTGTTCGAGATCAAATTTTAACCTTTAATACGGACGCATAATATTAATTATTATCGGTAATCCATGTATCTGATGGGTATTACATATTGATACCTAGAAATGAAATATTTATAACCTGGGATATGTACCGACTTATGGGGTCAAAGACTTCTTTTCATCGAGCGCTGTAAATTACCGACTACTTTGGCTTGAAAAAGTGATAATCTATGAACGAAAACGATGAAAACGATGTCAAACGTCCAAAATGTTGTTGCCAGTTACCGCTCATCTGTGTTATAAGAAAGCTAACTTACGTACACTTTGACCGCTGAACCCTTGTATCGAACTAATACTTGTCCATATTAATTTTTCACCTACCCTCAAAACATTTATAATCGATGCCTACTTTTTGTAAAACGTCCAACATTTAGTTTTTTTTTTTTTGTTAAATAAAAATAAAATATGTTTATTTCATGTAATCATGACGCAAAGACCAAACATCAAAAAAAGGAAAAGCGGGGGGAAAGCATGCGTCACATCGACTCGAAACGGCCATCGCTCAGTATAATGCTGCGGCCCTATGCGAGACAGAGCCCCAGCGCTGGTTTTCAGCCACAGCCGGTGCTCACGTAATGACATCGACCGGTGTAACAAACAATGAGTAAAATAAATAAAAATACTTAATTCTAATATAATATTTAAAGTGGCAACATTCCGTTCCAACTGCAACATGACGCACTGCCTGCCTGCCTTTATTAATCTGTGGCACTTAGCTGTCAGGAAACTATTTTTGACAATGACATACATACTATAAGTCTAGTCTGTAGGTCAAGCAATAACTTAAGTGAGCAGGCATTACGTAATGACAATAATGATTATTTTGTTCATTGATATGTCTAGTTTTTAATATTCTTATATAAGTGATTATTGTAATTCCTATGAGAATAATTCATGATCTGAAACCTTAAAATGTTCGAATGTCCACCAGTCTTGCCAAGCGGTATCATGTTATAGTTACAGGGGTATGGAGGTCAGACAGGCAGTCACTCCATGTTTAATACCAGTATTACTTTAGGTTAGACCGGAAGTCTACCCAACATAGCAGGGAAAATTCTATGCAGATCAAATGAATAGAATAGAAAACATTTATACGACAAATACACAACACAACAGCAACAACCACAAGGCAATAGAAAAGAGTGCACAATGATACAATAAAATTACTCTGAGCGTGTCCATACTGAAAGTGTTACCATCTCGGAATTAGCTGGACGTCGCAAGGATTGATACATAAAAAAGTTTTTTCGAAAAATACAACCGACTTCTAAAAATTGCAAAATACTCGTAACTTTAATTTCGGAAGTCGGTGTATATATATTCTTTTTTGTTTCTTCGTTATTTGACACCGACTTCCGAGATTAAAGTTATTTTGCAAATTTTAGAAGTCGGTTGTACTTTTTGAAAACAGTTTTTTATTTTTTACTTTATTTTTATTGTTGTACACCATAAGTAAAACTAATTATTAAAGTTATTCCCGAATGGATAACACCAATAACATGGAATTTAAACATTTGTAGATAACCAAAACGTTATCTGTGTATACATATTTTTTATTTATGTTGATTATTCAAAAAGTGCTGAATCAATTTCGATAAATAGATTTAAATGGGACCACCTCTGAAGTATGACCTACCAAACAAAAAAAGAATCATCAAAATCTATTCACAAATGGTGGAGATATCGCGTAACAAACATACAAAAAAAACAGACGAATTGAGAACCTCCTCTTTTGTTTTGAAGTCGGTTAAAAAGAACTAACCAACCAACTTATTCATTCTTCACCATGAGAATCCACGCTTTGGTACGAGCAACTGGTTTCAACTTTTTGACAAACTCCTTTACAATTCAGAAATATCTGTAAATGCTTTAAGTTTTAATGACTTCTAGCTTGAACAACTTTAGAATTTTAAACGTAAAATTAACAAAGGCTTTTACACGTATTCAGCCTTCTATTTAATCATCTTACCAACCTGTTACACTATTAATCTTTTTAATAAGATTGTTAATTCTAAAACTTTAGTACTTAGACTTAAGTTTGAAATTAAGTTTGAAATTAGAGGACCGTCTAGAGTCGAGGATTGTTAGTTTACGTTTTGCATTAAGTGATTAGATTATTTATTCATCTGTTGAAGTCATTTTCGTTTGATTTATCTTTATTTTGTACTTGAAATATACTATTTATGTCCTTATAAAATACTGAAGTAACTGTATTAAAATATAAACTTTTAACTAAATAATTATCATAAAATACGGCGTCAAAAAGTGGAAGTGTGCCTTTTGGGCAGCCGGCATTAACCACGTTATATGACAACGCTAAAACTCTCGAGAGGGAATGGGAAGCCGTCTCCTCCTTCTGCGAAGCAGTAATGCTCGCGAAGAGGGAGGCGGCAAACGTTAGGGAGACTCAACAACAACAGATTCGCCCTGGCGCCCTCAGCCGCAGCCGCCGCAGGAGACGCCAGGGGCCGCGAGACGATCTCCGGCCACCGTAGACCCGGGCCTGCGGACGGCGAGTAGTGGGTAACTCGCCGCCCGATCAGCACCAGGCCCGAGAGTCGACGGCGCGTAGTGTTCCACGCGCGCCTCAAAGAGTTGTCAGCAAAGGAAGGGGCCTGCCACGGCCAATGCCTGCCCGGGGGTTGAGGATAAATTCGAAAGAGTTACCTCGTCCCTGGGCATGTAGGGCAGGGAGGAACAGGGGTGGGTTTTAGTCAGTAAGAGTCTGACACGCCCTTCCGCTCCACCCTAGAGCGGAAGAAGTCATAAGATGATTTCCCGCCCCCCAAAAAAAAAAAAAAAACGCTATAACTCTGGCCAAGGTGCTTTGATTTTATTCTTTGTAGTTGCTTATAAATGATGAGTTTTAATAAAAAATGTCATGATAACTCTGTGGATTTATGTCCATTTATTTCAATTAGTATTTACAGGTAATTTTGAGTATTGCCAAGAGTCGGTCAGTTTCAGAAAAGTTTAAGCTATTTGTAAAAATAACTTCAATTATGACGCTCTTCACCTAGTCTTAATGTAAAAATAGTTTCATCTCTGGTGAGAGAAAAGCACACAATTATAAATTGTTTACCTACTATTCTCAAAATAGAAGGTAAGTCCTCATATTTAAAGGACGTTCAAATTCAATTCACAATATCATCTCAGCGGCCATCAATGTCAAAAACTTGTCAAAATATAGAGAAATTAGACGTGTTTTTGATAGTTTGCTACTGCTTAGCAAATGCGAACGCTCGAATTCACATTTTATTCATTGGTAGAGCAGCTACTATCAATCTTGATCTTTATACGCCCGAAAATTTCAGCACAAATTCCATACTAAGATAACATTACCAAAATATTTCCACACGTTAAGTTCTCTCACCAAAATCACCTGCGAAATTCCGTCGCTATCACACAAAATTAAATGACTTAACATTTAACATACCTCACCTTTACATAACGAACACATTAACAAAATACAATTTACGACACCAATTGCCGCTTGCCTCGCGATAACACAAATAATCGTACGACACGTCACATAATGACGTCACACAAAATTTTACATTCACCGTGACGCACAGGTAATGTCTGTACAACGATGACGTATGAAGCTCAAACTGTATTCAGACCCATTCGCCGAGTCATAGCAGATAAGCGAATGGGAACGTTTAGGTGGCGCAAGTCTAAAGCGTAAGCGATTAAAGATTTGGTCCTGTAATGGCCAGATACGCTGGTCCTTTGAACCGCGTTGATTGATGAAAGGGTTAGCATTGATATGGTAAGTTCTGAATTTTTGAAGAAGTTGGGTTTGAAATTTGAATAGATTTAGGTTTTGTATTTATTCAATAAGGTAAATTAATGTACAGGGTAGCCTGCGAAATTAAAATTTTATCACATTTTTTGCAATTTGCAGATCAGTGTCAGGTTGTATGTTGGTTAAAATGTGATTCGCGGCCGTAGCAAGTATGTATTTATAGAATTATAATTATTAAAATCATCAATACAACTCTCTCAGTTACAATTGATGTCAAATGTCATGATTTCATGAAATAGTCATTCTATACAACAATATTCTGAGAGAGTTGTATTGATGATTTAATGATTACAGTTCTGTACATACGTACTTGTTACGGCCGCGAATCATATTTTGATCAACATACAACCTGATACTGACCTGTAGATTGCAAAAAATATAAGATAATTTTAATTTCGCGGGTTACCCTCACGCTACCGCCACACACGTAATGTAAAATCCTGCATCACACAAGCAGAGTTCTCCGCGAACATAATATACAACAGTGCGAAATCAACCATCGAGTCGAAGAATTCTCACTTTTCAATGGAGGTTTGTGGGGCTTTACTCCTTGTTCCGCATACCTCCAAAAAATCGGAGTTCACTGAATGCGAGACACACAGGACCCGTTGATGTGACGACGCTTGGGTCTATGTCCATAAGTAGAAGTCTTGTCGCTGAAATGACGTTGATGATGATGTAAATATTGTAGTCCCAATACAATATTTACATCGTCATCGTACCGGAAGACGCAGCATTGGAAGGCCTCTCACAAGGTGGACCGATGACCTGGTTTTTTTAGGTCCGCTAAAACAGTCGCTGTTCGCTTATAACCTGTCCACGAAAGTAACATTACAAAGTAAAACGGAGCTGTGAATGCAAACGAGTATAGAAACCGTGTAATTGCGTCCGCCATTGTATGTTCAACGTTTTTTCCCGTTCTGCTATGAGTTTCAATGAAAGATAACGTATATTTATCGACGAATCGATGAGTTTCGGATCACAAGGGCTGAGTTCGAAAGAAACTTTTTTACGAGAGCTCTGCGGGTATTCGGATCAGAAAATATGGCTTCGGTTTGAATTTGAAATTCGAAACTTTTGTCGGCTTTTCCATGGGTATTAAGTTTCGTTAGACGTATAATATTTTATTATCTGGGTGACTTTTACCATCGAATATAAAAGCAATTAGAGAGCCTCATGTTAATTTTAATACCTACTCGATTTTTTGTTTTGTTTCTGGCGTGGGAAATCATGCAATGACTTCTCCCGCTCTGGGTGGAGCTGGAGGGCGTGTCAGACTCTTACTGACTAAAACCCACCCCTGTTCCTCCCCTGCCTGAGTGCCCAGGGGTGCGGTAACTCATTTTCAGAATTTATCCGCTAGCCCTAGGCATGCAGGTACCAGCCACGATGGGCCACGTCAGTGGTGGCTGACACTCATCTCTTTGAGGCGCGCTTCGATTTTTTGTTTTGTTTCTGGCGTGGGAAATCATGCAATGACTTCTCCCGCTCTGGGTGAAGCGGGAGGGTGTGTCAGACTCTTACTGACTAAAACCTACCCCTGTTCCTTCCCTGCCTGAGTGCCCAGGGGTGTGGTGGGGCCTGCGTGGCCGGTGCCCGCATGCCTAGGGGTAGCGGATCGTGAGTCGACGGCGCGTAGTGTTCCACGCGCGCCTCAAAGAGATAAGTGTCAGCCACCACTGAAGGGGCCCATCGTGGCCGGTGCCTGCATGCCTAGGGGTAGCGGATAAATTCTTAACAGAGTTACCGCACCCCTGGGCACTCAGGCAGGGAAGGAACAGGGGTGGGTTTTAGTTAGTAAGAGTCTGACACGCCCTCCCTCTTCACCCAGAGTGCGAGATGTCATTGGATGATTTCCCAATCCCGCCAAAAAAAAACGTAAATGTTTGCTTATGTCAAATCGTATGGGATTATTATTGTGTACAGTATTGTCACTAAACGGCGCTACTTCACTCTTTAGTACAAATTAGCTTCTGCCAGTAGCAGCTTCGCCAGGGTGGAATCAGTACTTCCCCCATCATTACTTACAGGTACCTTACATAGTTTTTCAGAAGGGTGAACTTCATAGTAGGTACTTGATTACATAATTGTAAACCTTCACTTTGGAACAGCTGATCATTAATTATAATTTCTACCTATCTCGTTTGACATTGTCATGGCTTAATGTGCAACGTTAATTTTATCTTCATCAATTTTCGGGAGAGTCATCATGCTGAGCCTTCTTGATACAGTCATGACATATATATCTATCTGCGACTATTTTTTGTAGTTTAAGTTTTATCTTGACCGTAAATCATTTATATGCATGTCTCTGTGATAAAGAAATAGTGGTTCTTTAAAAAAACTCAGCCTTCTTCTGAACTTAGGCCCGACGCAAGCTGTGACGGTTGACTTATATATCATAACTGCTGGGCATTGGCCTCCCCCAAGTGTCGTAACAACGACCGATCCTGTGCGTCTCACATCCATCGGCCCGCGACTCTCACCAGCAGGTGTATTCGCTAACACAGTTGACATCAATTTGTTAGGCACTATGCAGTACTCGTACATTGTTCGGTGGACATCGATTATAATAGGCACTACGGTTTTCCTATACGTCAAAGGTGGAATGTACGCCAAAGTGCCTATCAAATTGATGTCAACTGAGTTAGCGAATACGCCTGCAGGTCATCGGTCCACCTTATGGGAAGCCAACGTTGCGTCTTTCGGTACACGGTCGTCACTCCAGAACTATTCAGCCCCATCGACCATCTGTTTTGCGAGCAATGTACTACTGCCACTTAAGTTTGGCAATTCTTATATTATGCATAATATTTTGTCAATGAATATCAAATGACCAGAAATATCTCTTGCTTTCGATACTAACCAATTAGGAGGTTATTTTCCCCGAAATTCCTGCCTTAATACATTATAAGCCTATTCCCACAGCTATTCAAGAGTTCAGAGCTCAAACTAAGGTCATAAGCGAGTTTCAGAACTCAGTTCTCGTTTCATAGTGTGACGTTTATTTCCTAACTTATACTGAAAACCGTGTTTGAACAAAGTTATTCTGTGTTTTGAATTAAATTTTGTTCATTTTTGCTGTTTTTGTTTTTAACATTGAATTAATCTTTGATATTGAGAGATTTGAATTCAATGTTGGGGTTTTGTGTTTTTCTTTTGAGTGGGAAATATATTTTTGTAATAAGGATAAGGATTTTTTTTTCAATTTCACTCACACGTGAATGTTTTTTTGCTATCAACAGATGAAAGGTTTTTCTCAAAATATCAGTATATAACATTTAGTAGGAGCGCTTTATATATACGCCTTTATTTTGTGGAGTGGGAAATCATCCAATGACTTCTCCCGCTTTGGGTGGAGCGGGAGGGCGTGTCAGACTCTTACTTACTAAAACCCACCCCTGTTCCTTCCTGCCCTTAGTGCCAGGGGGCGAGGTAACTCTGTTTCGAATTTATCTTCAACCCCCGGGCAGGCATCGGCCATGACAGGCCCCGTCCTAATTGCTGACAACTCTTTGAGGCGCGCGTGGAACACTACGCGCCGTCAACTCTCGGGCCCGGTGCTGATCGGACGGCGAGCTACCCATTACTCGCCGTCCGCAGGCCCGGGTCTACGGTGGCCGGAGATCGTCTCGCGGCGCCGGAAGTCCCAGGCGTCTCCTGAAGCAGCTGCTGCTGAGGGCGTGAGGGTGACTCCGTTGTTGAGTCTCCCTCATGCATTCCGCCTCCGCCTTCGCGAGCATTACTGCTTCGGAGAAGGAGGAGACGGCTTCGGTCGCGAGAGGTCGCTGCCGCCTATCGCATCCACGAGGACACAGCGGGGCTCCACCCAAGCGGGGCAGACCTCCACCGTATGCTCCACCGTGTCCTCGGGTTATATACACGAATAGTTCTCAGAATGCGACTTCTAAGAAATCAGTATAAAATAAAAGTGAAGAACGAGTAAATAGAATTCGGATAAAGGCAATACGCATGTAATTTTATTTTCACTTAAAGCAGTAGAATACAGTACTATAAACTCAAGAAAATTATTAAAAAAACGAAATTGAACTGCTGCAATTTTCTACTACACTTTAAACATTCGTGACTGTCGAACCTGTACTGTGACGTCACTTACCTTGATACGCCTTGTTAACATCTTAATTTTTGTCCTTAAATACATATTTTTACTAATTTGTATGTGCTTTAGTCAAGCAGAAATTGCAATTTCAATATTATAATAAATTTTTAGTGAAAAAAGTACTTTTTACGAATTAAGTGTTACTTTGACACATACATTTTTCCATCACTACCGGCATTATTGAGAACGATACATTTTGAGTTTACGTTTAGTTTTATAAAGAACATGCAAAATAAAATAATGAATTGTAAAATATCATCATCATTTCAGCCGAAAGACGTCCACTGCTGGATATAGGCCTCCCCCAAGTGTCGCCACAATGATCGGTCCTGGGCTTCTTCCATCCATCATCTACCCGCGACCCTCACCAGATCATCGGTCCACCTTGTGAGAGGCCTTCCAACGCTGTGTCTTCCGGTACGCGATCGCCACTTCAGAACTCTTCGGCCCAATCGACCATCTGTTCTGCACGGAATGTGCCCTGCCCACTGCCACTTTAGGTTGGCTATTCTTCGGGCTGCCTTCTGATGGGCCTCCCATTGTAAAATATGTGATCATTTAAAAAAATCATACAAAATATGCACCACATTGTGTCTATGGTCCAATGCATTGTATATTTAAAAATAAAAAAGTTTTGAATTACTTGCATATTCCCTATTGCCCCGCAACGACTTTGATCAGATAAGAACTGCGGAGGAGTAGGAAAAAAATCTCTCTGCAAACCTTACGTTCATGCAATCCGATACCAACAAATCATTTTAACTTACCTATCAATAAACCTGGTATATGTATATTTAGTCTACTAGAGGAATCGGACCGTTAACTTAACGATGAGAGAAATGAGAGCCTCCTCCATTCATCAGCTTAGCGTTCCATTCGTTAGATCCTCAAGCTAATCACTTAGCTCTGACATTAGTAGATTGAAAACTATTGTCGTGATTTTCTCTTTGAACTTTGAACATCGGAGGTTGAATGGCCAGTATTGTTTTAGTGTGTTGACTGAACTCAGAATCAACTGTGGTTTTTAGTGGTATTTTTTCGAGTGAAGTTCAGCGGCTGTTTTATTTTGTCGTAAATTGATTGCAAGTGGATATTGTGATATAAATTTTGTGTAGTTTTGTGTCTTGAAGTGTCTACGCAATATGACATCTTGTGGAGTCATTGAAACAGGCGCGATATCGGTAAAAGTAAACATCTGAGAATTTAATTTTGTACTGGGGGCTTACTATGAACTCTTAAAGCAGGTCAATTTTAGACGAAAAATAAACTGTCGTGCTAGTTCGTACCATGAGCGCGCTAATTAGCAGGCGAGCCAGCGATCACGTGGCCTAAGCCGGTGAGTGACTACGTCACAGCATTTCAGCACTGACCTGCGACTTATCCTACCATCAAGTATTTTTTGACATTTAAACATCCAACAATTGAACTGCCCTGCTGTCATAATTTGCAGCCTTGGGGCCTACTATGAACTCTTAAAGCAGGTCAATTTTAGACGAAAAATAAACTGTCGTGCTAGTTCGTACCATGAGCGCACCAATTAGCAGGCGAGCCAGCGATCACGTGACCTAAGCCGGTGAGTGATTACGTCACAGCATTTCAGCAGACTGACCTGCGACTTATCCTACCATTAAGTATTTTTGACATTTAAACATCCAACAATTGAACTGCCCCGCCGTCATAATTTGCAGCCTTGTGAAACTAACTTAAATTGACCTGTTTCAATTAAAAAATACAACAAAAACGTAAGTAATTGTAAAAATGTGCATAAAATATATTTCGGACGTTATTTCAAAGTATTGTTAAACATAGAAAATCCTCTATAAGCAGCTGTGTTATCCTTTATTTTAGATGTGTGATGAAGATGAAATTTTTGAGTTTCTCGAGGTAGATAATTGTTTCAATATTGTTAAACAAAACGCTAAAATTCAAAGAAATCTTATAGGAAACTCGATAAAACCATTTGCATGTCCTTTTGTTAAACGATATAGGCTCACTAAAGAGCTTGCACTTGAGCTCTGTAACGAGCTACGAGCTTTCATGCCACGCCCTACGAAATCAACAGATTTGTCGATTGAAGTCAAGGTTGGTACATACTAATTTATTCTATTTATCCGGCTAATCATCGTAATCATATGTACCTAATTGATTCTGTTGCTATGTTTCAGGTTTTATTAGCATTATCTTTTTACGCGAATGGTTCATATCAAAGACCAACAGGTGATATCGCTGCACATTCTGTTGCACAGCAAACAGTATCAACTGCAATCGCACAAATAACAGAATGCCTGAATCTACCACATTTTCGCCGAAAATATATAAAATTCCCAGCTAGTCCTAGTGAACGGCGAGTAAATGTGGGTAAATCCTGTAAAATTCTTTAACTTTGTTTTACTTATTTCAGATTTTTAAACAAGTTTGGTATGCCTGGAGTTTTAGGTTGCATTGATGGATGTAGCAATAAAACAGCCAACACACCATGAAGAACGTTTTTACTGTAGAAAACAATATCATTCTTTAAATGTGCATGTGGTAGGTATCTTTATTAAGTAATTAGAATAATGTACATTGCAATCATTTTTTAATGTAACACACAGAGTAGACCAAAAACAAAATAGATTAAAAAAGCATGACAATATATTACAGCCAATTTACACAACAATGATTTATATTTTATACTTTAAAGGTCTACTAACGGTCCAGTGGCGCCCTCATTGAATAAAGAATCGTAGCATAACACAGAAAATAAATATTAAAGAATCCAACGTCACGTTTGTTACAAATAGGATAAGTATTTTTACGTTGTTAAAACAGGTCTCAGAATGTTTCGTATCCAAAGTAGTAGGCAAAAGTGCCAGAAACGGCTGTTTTTGGTCACTGGATCGTTAGCAGGGCCTTAACACTAAATACTTGATTCTCAACAAAACCAGTTCAAAATGATTGTCTTGAATTTCTATTTAAAATTGTATAAACATATTATTATATGTCAATATAAAAACAATCATCCTATTTGACTATAAGACTACTGCTAAGTAATAATAATATACATATTATATGTAGGTACACAAATGAAATGATATCAAACAGTTTTTCTTGTTTGATATAAATATATAAGATAGATTATTATAAGATAAAGTTATTATCCTAGTTAGTGATATTGTGTACTTAAATTAAAAAAATGACTACAATTCTAGATTTGCAACTCAGACATGGAAATTATTAGCGTAGATGCCAGCAATGGAGGAGCAACCCGATCATTCATATGGACCATCCATCCATTAAAAGTACATATGGAGGAGTTTATGTGGCTTTTAGGTATGTAAAAACAAAAAAATACAAAGATTGTCTGAAAACATCTGAGTCTATAATAAAATAAAGTAATGTTTAGATCACCAATTTGTTTATTTTTTCTAGGTGATTCTGGATATCCGTTAAGGAAGACCATGATGACTCCTATTATAGATGCTTCTCTAGATTCACCTGAGGCTTACTACAATGGATTGCATGTGAGAACTCGTAATGTGATAGAACGAACAATTGGACTTCTTAAATCACGCTTTAGATGCCTACTAGTACATAGGGTTCTACATTATGAACCTCAAGTAGCGGCATCTATTGTAAATGCATGTGTTGTACTGCACAACATTTGCAATAGAGCCAATGTTCCTGTGCAGGAGTTCGATTCTGAAGAAGTTTTAGAAGCACAATTGCAACCTTCTACTCAAAATATGACAAACAGCACTTCAGAGACGTTCAGACATTCTTCCAGGAGGGCCCAAAATCTTGAACTGCAATATGGCCTCTCTACTAGAAGAGAGCTTATTGCACATTTGTGGGAGCGCCGACATGTAACCTAGAATGTTAAAATAATTTAAGTACATACATAGCTAACACCTGTAAACAAGCAATTCTTGTTTAAATACATATAATGTGAATCTCAGACAAGGCTCCAACGATTTAATGAAATTTAGTATGCTAAAGTTTCGATCTAGCTAGGTTTCATTTTTATAAAACGTCGTTTTATCCATGTAAAAACCGAGCAAAGCTCGGTCATGCAGGTACTATATTTTTAAATCAGTTATATAATTATTATTAGGAGATTACTAAGTTAATATAATATTTGTCGTCATTAGTAAATTTATGTTCTAAAGTGTATTGTAAGTCAGGAACTAATTACCTATTGTTTATGCTGTCTAATGTAGCTGCTATATGAGAAAGTACATTGCAAATATTTCTTAGGCCTGTGCTTATTTTTTGTGTTGCCTCTTCTCGCACTTGGCTTGATTGGACGAGAGCTCTTCTTGCCATCTCTTGACACATAGGTGCTGACCGACACCGCCGTCTCCGGGACTGAGTAGACGTCATAGCTTCTGCTGGCTGAGTGAGTTGGGTTGACGTGTTGCCTTGTTGATGCACAAGATCTTCTTGAGACGACTGTTGGACGTGTGGTTCTTGGAAGGACGGTCCAACAGAAATGTTTTCCCCCACAACTTCATCAGGCATTAACAAAATAGATGGGGAGGGTACATTTTGAGAAGCACTTAATGTTGATGCCTGAAATTAATTAATACAAAACTTAGTGACTCTATTATATAACAAGACTAAGAAGTTAGTACCTATGTCATTCTAAATAATAGATAATTAAGTTGATAGACTGAAAATGAAGTCTCAAAAAATTCATTCTTTACCTTTAGGTTTTGCAAATAAATATTTGATTTGATAAAGAGTGAATTTTAATTATATTTAGTATGCTTTTAACTGTATGTCTAATAAGGATATTATAGTTAATTCTCTTACATATTGAGTGTCAAAACAAAAGTTCATGGCTACAAATTTTGAGGACTTTTAATTCTAATTTCTTCAACAAATTGGAGTACCTAATTACACCATTGCTATTTTAATAAAGTTGGAAATGTAAATCTATTTTTATTTACAAAAATTCTACTTACATGAGTGCTTTCTGTGTGAAATGGGTCCACTTGGATTCCTGGAAGACCCGCATCATAATCCTCACCAAGAATTGACAGATATTTTTTTTCTATATCTGTAAAAGCTGCCGGTTGATTCTGTTATCAGCTCACCGTGAAAACTTAGGTGGAGTGAGCGTTAAGTGAACTGTCATTCCACCTTGATTGTATGGACTGACAGCCCACTTCACATTTACTTCACCTAAGTTTGCACGGTGAGATTTTACAGAATAGCACTGCAGGTATATAACATGGTCCCCCACCAGTGTGTTATTGGGACGTTCGGATAGTGGCACATTTTCTTTTTAATTTTCCCTTGTAATCTATCCAATACTGCAAAAACAAAATAGTACATGTAAAACCTATCTATTTAAGTAGTAAGTCAAAGGTTGATTAATAATTAACATAATTTTATTCATGTAATTAATAATTTAAATAATTGTAAAACTTACAGCCCAAGTTTTCCAATCCTTGTTAGCACCACCAACAACCGAATTTAGCTTTTCTGCCACCTCAGTCCACATTCTTCGGGACATTTCCCGAGCTTGAGCACATATTGTAGCCCATAGCGATCAATAGCGATGTCTTTGTGAGCATTCAAAAAATCCCACAAAGTTTCTAATTGTTCGTAAGAAACTCTTCTTGAAGGCATGATCACAAACACTTGCCTGCCACTTACAGACACGGCCGCAAAACTAATTTCTATTCTACTTTCAGTTAATAATCTAAAGTTAAACTTGAAACAACAAAAACTAACTTACACCTAAATGCTCGTATTTTTTTTTTATTTACCCTGAAGGGAAGGCTCAAGTCTTATGATCATATTGCCTAGTCTTACGTAGTGTATTTTTACTTTTTTTCCATGATAATGTAGATGTAACACATTCTAATGTTTTTTGCAGTCTTTGGCAACAAATGTGTTGAGTCAGCCTTCTCGGCAAACTTCGCTGAGGTAGTCGATACTACAATAAAATTCTCAGCTCCAATTTACCGACATCGCGCCTGTTTCAATGATTCCACATATTGTCCGATTGCGTATACACTTGAGACACAAAACTACACCAATTCGCTCTCACAAATAATGTCAAATTCCTTTTTTTGCCACGAAACAATGTTTCCTTCATCACTCTTTTTAACTGTTATCTTAGACACCTAATTAATTTGTATTAAAACCGTAAAACCGCTTATGTATTTTAGAACGTTTAATTTTTATTAATCTTACTTAATCTGTGCTGCCAGCTTACTGAGCCGTATGTAGCAGGCCAACAGTTGACCTGCTGCAGGTCAAATATTGGCCTGCTGCAGGTCAGTGGGAAATGCTCATGGTACAAACACAAAACCTGTCAGGTTAACATGCTGTGTTGAACTGCCCTGCACTTGGCAAATATTTTTAAAGTTTATGGTAGGCCCCCTGGACTACCTCAGCGATGCTTACGAGAAGGCTGACTTGACACATGTGCTGCCAACTACTGCAAAAACATTAAATGTGTTAAGTACATCTAATGTCTAATGGAAAACAAAGTGACTGTATTCTTAGACTAAATACTTTCTACACATGACACTAGTGTCGATTTTGTTTTGCACAAACTAAACTTAATTTAGGCTATTGCTATCTTTTTCTATCTAATGAAACAGGAAAGAAACGGATGTAAATTAGAGCTGTCAAATTTAGTTGACCTAATATTTCCATACAAATTAAGGGTACACGTAAAAACATATCGACTAAAAACACGGTAAAGCGCAAGGCGTAAACTAGTTTGACATCTCTAACTTAGATCATAGCTATAGTTGTCCTTTTCTCGCACTGCCTTTTAGTAAAAGATAGCGATTCCCTTATTTTAGTTTAGTTATTGAATAATAGAATCAGCACCACTGGCTAAATGCACCAACTGTGCGAAGCCAAAAGTAAAAAAAAACACCCATATTGTTTCTGTAGTCGATGAATGTGAAAAGTAGTTACAGTTCAACGATTTCCTAGTAGTACGAAGTTGTTTTACATTATTACTATCCGTGGAACAAGTCCTATGAAAAACGGTTGCATCAACAGTGTTGCATTGTCGCGCCCGTCTGTTGAGCTTTTAATAAAAATGAGAAACAGTTGGCCTGGTTAAAACAGTCTAAATTTTCTGTTTTGTGAATACGTGCTTAAAATGACTACATTTTTTACAGCTTAGGTTGTCCTACTGCTGAATATACGTTATAATATAAAATCACCTAGCAAACAATAAACAGTGCTTGTAACACTTCAGTAAACCAAATTCACCCCAGGCGCTTTATCTTTCCTTTTCATTTTTTATTTCTACGAACTTAGGCATCAAACAATTTCAATACAATTAAAGTATAAAGGAAGTGATCCGTAATACCTTCCTGGAATCCCGACTTTTAATCCCATGCAAGAGTGAGTTAAGAAAGATCCAACTTAATCACGCATCCAGTGCTCTCCACTTGATTAGACCTTAGATCCGCTTCCCGAGATTAATAGAAGCTGTAATGTACCTTTTTAAATGTATTACTATTTAAGTTAACGACGCACATAAGTCTCGTTGATAGGACCTATTTATTTGCAATTAGGTTCTGGAGTAGTTATGGTCCTATTACAGACCCTTACGGTACCCCTGATTATTTGTAACACGCGAGCTTTTTTGATGGGTTGGAGGTTGAACATGATGGGGTCATCAATTTGTGTCATTATAGTGTGTGGAGGATGATTTTTCTTTAGTAATGGAGAAGTGAAATTGGAGTGCTCGGTAATGGATTCGCATTTGTTTCTGGACACACCTCAAAGTATTAGCTATTCAATCGCTTTAGGCCTAGTTTTTTAGGAAAATATTTCTTAAAAACTATATTAGTAACACGCAAAAATGATTCTTATGAACGTGTAGCTGGAAAGCTAAACTGAATACAAATAATTTGGTACTAAAAGTATGAAAGTGAGAGTCAAAATAAAAATATGTGTATTTTACAAAATGCGGTATACTAAAATTAGAGTAGCTACTAGCGTAGAGTTTCACTTTACTTGAGAGCTATTTACAAGTTGAGAGTTGAGCAGTTGGATACTGGAGCAAAATTAAAGCCTTAGCTGTGCTACACTCTCTGAGGCAGCGACCAACTCGCTGGCTGAACGCGTCCCAAAGGGTCATGGCGATCCGATTGATCCGAAGATACCGTACGATCTCCTGCGAGGCGGCGAGCCTCCTTGCCGGATGGTCGCCATAGGATCTGGAGGCAAAAATCCTCGCAAACCTCTATGAGGAGCGCGAGGAGGCGAAACTCCGCTGCCTCAACAACTCGCGGCTCGGCGGACAGAGCTCCGGCAAGATCTCATGGCGACATGGAGACAGCGATTGTCGCAACCCAGCGCTGGGCACGCCACTATTGCGGCGTTAGTGCCCCTCTTTGAAGAGTGGCTGGAGAGGCCCCACGGCGCCCTCACCTTCCGAATGACGCAGGTCCTCACCGGACACGGTTGTTTCGGGAGGTTCCTGTGTCGGATAGGACGGCAGGAAACGCCCGGGTGTTTCCACTGCGCGGATCGTCCCGAGGACACGGTGGAGCATACGGTGGAGGTCTGCCCCGCTTGGGCGGAGCCACGCCGTGTCCTCGTGGATGCGATAGGCGGCAGCGACCTCTCGCGCCCTGCCCTGGTTCAGGCCAGGGTACAGAGCGAGAGGGAATGGGAAGCCGTCTCCTGCTTCTGCGAAGCAGTAATGCTCGCGAAGGCGGAGGCGGGACGCGTAAGGGAGACTCAACAACGGAGTCGCCCTCACGCCCTCAGCAGCAGTCGCCTCAGGAGACGCCAGGAACTTCCGGCGGCTCGAGACGATCTTCGGCCACCGTAGAACCGGGCCTGAGGACGGCGAGTAATGGGCAGCTCGCCGTCCGATCAGCACCATGTCCGAGAGTCGACGGCGCGTAGTGTTCCACGTGCGCCTCAAAGAGCAATAAAGACGGAGCCCGTCATGGCCGATGCCTGCCCGGGGGTTGAGGATAAATTCGAAACAGAGTTACCTCGCTCCTGGGCACTCAGGGCAGGAAGGAACAGGGGTGGGTTTTAGTCAGTAAGAGTCTGACACGCCCTCCCACTCCACCCAGAGCGGGAGAAGTCATTGGATGATTTCCCAACCCCACAAAAAAAAGAAAAAGAAAGGGCGTTGGCGGTCCGAGGTTAACATGTTGGCCCGAAGGTCCGCTCGGGGTAGCACTCTAGTAAATATAATACTTTTTAAGGCGTATTACCAGAGCTTTTACACGGGGAATCTTTCGGTCAAATATACCAAAAGAACGCTGGATGACCTACCTGTACAATATAATAATATTTTTAGGATGTTGTTGGGACTGCCACGATGGTGCAGCGCTTCTACTATATTTGTACAAAACCGAATTGACGACTTCCACGCTGTCATTTGCAAGAAAACCGCGTCGCAGTTGTCAATATGATGCAGGCGAGTAGCAACAGCATTTTAAAAACTATGGCGGAGAGTATCGACTCTCCGATTATTAAAAGTTTTGTGAGAAAGATAGGCACTGAACATTAAATTGAGGATGTCCTTTTCACTATACTATTTATTCTGTCTTCTGTTTTGTATTTTTAACCGACTTTCGAAAAAGGAGGAGGTTTTATGTTCGACTGTATATATGTTTTTTTTATTTTTTATGTATGTCCGCTGATTTCTCCGTCAGTTGTGGACCGATTTTCAAAATTATTTTTCTATCCGAAAGAATATACTCCTGAGGTGGTCTCATGTAAATTTTATCGAAATTGCTTTAGCGCTTTCTGAGAAACTGAACAAAAACGAAAAATACGTACACCTCGATGACGTTTTGGTGTTCTCCAAATGTTTTAATTCCACGTTCCATGTTATGGAGGTTTTTAGTTCTGGGGTATAACAACTAAAAAGTGAAAAATCAAAAAAAAAAATTACAAAAAAAAAACAACAGACTTCCAAAAAAAAATACACTAAGAATTTAAAAATAACTAATTTCGGAAGTCGGTGTCAAATAACGAAGAAGTAAAATACAAACACCGACTTCCGAAATTAAAGTTATTTTTTAATTTTTTGTGTATCTTTTTTTAGAAGTCGGTTGTTTTTATATCTACTAACACTAATAATAAGTTATAAGATGTAGCTCGTGCAGTCCGTCCGTTAGCTAACTGGAAATCTCCAGGGCCGGACGGGCTGCACAACTTCTGGATAAAATGGTTAACAAGGTCGCATACCCGCTTGGCATCTCAGATCCAGTCTGCCTTAGAGTCAGGGTCGCTACCCCAATTTCTAACTACAGGAATAACCCACCTGCTCCATAAATCAGGTAGTACTGCGGAACCTAAAAATTATAGACCGATCACGTGCTTACCGACGGTCTATAAGGTTCTTACATCCATTTTGAGAGCTAAGATTAATACACATATAAATAGTAACTGTATCATGTCTGCCTCTCAAAATGGATGTAGGAATGGGTCCCGCGGTACTAAGGAGCTTCTCCTCATAGATATGACCATTAGCCAATAGGTTCGGCGCTTCCGAAAGGATCTGTCGACATGTTGGATAGACTATAAGAAGGCCTATGACTCAGTTCCTCATACATGGCTCATGAGGGTGCTAGAATTGTATAAAGTTGATGCAACGATACGCACCTTCCTGATGTCATGTATGGGGCAATGGAGGACGGTCCTTCGCTATCCAGGATGTCGACAAATCCAGAGGAATAGTGAACCGATAAGGATCGAGCGGGGTATATTCCAGGGTGATAGTTTGAGTCCGCTTTGGTTTTGCCTAGCTTTGAATCCTCTAAGCACACTGCTGGAGAATTCAGGGCTAGGCTATCGGTTGAAGAGAGGTGGTCAGGTTATATCTCACCTCCTTTACATGGATGACTTGAAACTCTTTGCCCCCAACAATCTGCAACTGATGGAGCTACTGAAGGTAACTGAAACCTTCAGTAGTGCCATCAGGATGGAGTTTGGTGTAGACAAATGTGCGGTCATGCATGTAAAGCGAGGGGAGATTGTGGAATCCGTGGGAACTCAACTCTCGGATTTCATAAACCTGAGATCCCTCTCTCCAACCGAAACCTATAAGTATTTGGGTATGTCGGAAGCGTTAGGTATCAATGTTGCTGACATGAAGCAATCGTTGAAGGAGCGCTTCTTTGGCCGCCTGAAGAAGGTATTTAATAGCCTTCTATCAGGCGGAAACAAGGTGCGCGCCTTCAACGGTTGGGTCATGCCGGTATTGATGTACTCTTTCGGCGTACTCAAATGGACTCAAACAGAACTTGACGCCCTGGATAGGCGTGTTTGTACACTGCTGACTACATTTCGAATGCATCACCCACATTCGTCGGTGATGAGACTGTATATCCCGCGGAAGTGTGGAGGCCGAGGCTTTTTAAATGCTAAGACCCTCCACAACCGCGAGGTATGCAGTCTAAGGGAATATTTCCTAGCTGCTGACGTGGGTATGCATCGAGATGTAGTGGCAGTAGACAGGGGCCTTACTCCACTCTCCTTGGCTAACGAGAACTGGCGCAAACCTCTAGTGCTTGACACTAACGATCGCAGAGAAGTATGGCAGAGTAAGGAACTGCACGGACGCTTTTTCCGGGCCCTACATGGGCCCGATGTAGACCAACTAGCGTCCGTAGCCTGGCTGCGTGTCGGTGACCTCTTTGGGGAAACCGAAGGTTTTGTCTGTGCAATTATGGACGAAGTTATCATGACGAAAAACTACCGGCGATTTATTGTGAAGGACGGCACGGTTGACATATGTCGGGCATGTCATCGTCCGGGAGAATCAATCCGCCACATAATCTCTGGTTGTTCTCGTCTAGCTAACGGTGAATACTTGCATAGGCACAACCTTGTAGCCAGGATTATCCATCAGCAAGTTGCTCTGAAGTACTCTCTTGTGGAATCGGAAGTGCCGTACTACAGATATGCGCCCGACCCAGTTCTTGATAATGGTCATATCTCATTGTACTGGGATCGGTCCATCATCACTGACAGGACTATTGTAGCCAATAAGCCTGATATAGTGGTGGTGGACCGAATCGAGAGGCGTGCAATGATTGTTGACATTACCGTCCCACATGACGAGAACCTCGTGAAAGCCGAGAAAGATAAACAAATCAAGTATATTGACTTGGCTCGCGAGGTTGTCGACATGTGGGATGTGGACTCAGCGATCATTGTACCGATAGTCGTGTCAGCCAATGGCTTAATAGCCACGAGCCTCGATCAACACCTCAGGAGGCTCTCGTTAGGCGGCTGGATCAAGGGCTTGATTCAGAAAGCAGTACTTCTGGACACGGCTCGCATTGTCAGGCGGTTCCTCTCTCTGGAGCCCTGACCGCCGGTAGCTTGGACCCTGTTCCCGATACCGGTGGGCTACTATTTTTTATATTTTTAAATGTTTTTTATATATTCTTTTTTAAGAAATATTTAAAAATGTATTTAATATGTTTAAAAAATTAATAAACGAAGTTATAATATGATTTACTAACACGCTGGATCATTGTTGTCCGAAAAATAATGAATATTACACTACTGACTTACTACTTTTATTTCACTATTGTACATGAAGTTTATATAAATAAATAAATAGGATTTAATGCCATTAATTGAACTACAAGAGACAACGTCTCAGTAAGTCTGGTATGTAAGTATGTAGGTAGGTGATGGGAAATACCGTAGTGCGTCGCTTTGATTATTACAACGTTTAAAGTCTTGCGAATAAATAAATAAATAATATTTTATATATCATCACTGACAGGACTGTTGTTGCCAATAAGCCTGACATAGTGGTGATAGATCGATTAGAGCGTCGCACAATGATTGTTGATTTAGCTGTCCCTCATGACGGGAACCTCGTGAAAGCTGAAAAAGATAAACAAACAAAATATCTTGATCTGGCTCGCGAGGTTGTCGACATGTGGGAGGTAGATACAGCAGTCATTGTGCTGATTGTCGTGACGGCCAATGGTTTAATAGCCAAGGGCCTCGACGAACACCTAAGGAGGCTCTCGTTAGGCGGCTGGATCAAGGGCTTGATACAGAAAGCGGTACTCCTGGACACGGCGCGTATTGTTAGGAGATTCCTTTCTCAGGAGCCCTGACCACCGGTAGCTTGGACTCTATCCCGATGCCGGTGGGCTACTATTTTTAAATGTTTTTATATTTTTTTATATTTGAATATTTAAAAATGTATATAGTAAGTACATGAAGTTCAATAAATGGAATAATATTTTTTATTATTACTATAATCATCCACTTTCATGATGAAGACTGAGACTTAGATCACGACATGCTACTCGTTCCTCTCAAACCACTAACTACCCTGTAATGTTAAAATAACTGCGTCACGTAGACCGCATTCAGCTCATCCAAGCCGTTATCAACGTACTCAAGAATAATAATAATGATAGTAGCTGTTAGGTGTTCAGAATCTTATCTTTATTGTATAGTTTTGAGATTATGGCAGGTGTAACTAAATCATTGAACAGTCAGGTATAGACTTGTTATGTAGCAATATTAGGGTAACTCCCTCCTTATAGAATGAGTTCTCGTACTTGTAAGTAACACTTATTTGTTCTCCGTATTCTTGAATTCGATTGTCAGGCTCGCAGCCACATAATTAACAACAAATGCACCGGTTGATGTGTAAGGCAAAAAACCTGGCCAAGTGCGTATCGGATTTCGCACATTAAGGGTTCCGTACCAAATATTGTTTTTTTTTTATTGTTGATAGGCACGCGTTTGACCACTATCTCACCTGATGGTAAGCGATGATTTGGTTGAAGATGGAGCACGCTTGTCTAGAAGTAACCTATTCACTCTTAACTTAATTCCCAGATTGTAACTACCAGGAAACACAGACTCCGGGAATTCCACTCCCTAGCTGTACGCACAATGAATGTGTTCTCAAAACGTTTTGTGCGTATGGATGGGATGTTCACCATGTACCGGTGGCACATCGCCGTACATCTTGTGGTCCGTTGACGGAACGGGCTTGGCGGAATCAAATTATGCAATTCCGTCGCACACTCCCCAAAATGTAACCGACAGAAAACCGACAGGCTAGCAACTCGGCGTCTATGCTCAAGACTTTGGAGCTTCGACTCAACGAGCCTATCATTGACGATGATCCTCTTGGCTTGTTTCTCAATTGAATCAAGGGCATCAAGCTGGTATCTGGCAGATCCATCCCAATGATGAGAGCAGTACTCCATACACGATCGAAATTGCGCTTGATAGAGTTGGAGCAGCTGTTCCGGCGTGAAGTACCGTCTCACCTTTGCGAGGATCCCCAACTTTTTGGCAGCCACTTGACCCTTTGCCTCTATGAAGGGACCAAAATTGAAGGTAGATGTTAAAGTAACACCAAGAAAATCAAGTTGGTCGGTTATCGGCACGATTACACCTCGGAAAGATGGAGCCGGGTGAAATTGGCTCCTCTTAGCGGAAAAAAGACACGCCTTGGTCTTAGCAGCATTAAACTTGACCAGATTGGCATCACCCCATTCAGAGACAGCCTGTATGGACCAGTTCAAGCGCCCAACCATAGCCTCTCGGAAAGACCGGGTATTTGTTATTAAAGTATAATCATCATCATCAGCCTTTTAACCCCCCCACTGCTGAGAAACAGGCCTCGCAGGCCCAATGCGGGTTGGTGGATGTCACATGTCTTCGAATTTTTGTTCTAGGACCTGCCGGTTTCCTCACGATGTTTTCCTTCACCGTTTTTGAGAGCAGTAGTGATGAAATAATTTACACAAAGTAAAGCGCCTCACTGAGTTTGAACTCACGACCTACCACTTGTAAGTCGCGGCCGTTACCACTGGGCCAGCACTGCCAAAGTATATGTTATAATAAACATTATCACCAAAATTCCAAGTTCTTAAGTCAATGGAAAGTTAAAAAATTCTTCGTAACAAAATTTTGTGATAGACTACGGACGGACAGACAGACAGATACGTGAGTGATAATAATAGGGCTCCGTTTGGAACCTTACGGGTACGGAACCCTAAAAAACGCTTGCCGAGGTCAGTCCGTAAAAGAACCGATCATCCATAAAGAATCACCTAGGAAGTAAGTTAGGCCGTTGGTCCCAGCTATTATTTGGAGGTCTTACCTTAGGTTAATCACCTCCGTATACAATACGTTCTCGTATTTGTAAGTATCACATAATTATTCTTTATTTTGACTGTCAGTCCTCCACTCCGGTTGATGTGTAAGGCAAAGAAATGCTTGCCGAGGTCGATCCGTAAAAGATTGATCATCCTTTAGGAACCACCTAGAAAGTAAATAAGGTGGTTGGCCCCAGCTATAATTTGTAGGTTTTTGACAGTACAGGTAGTCAGAAACGCGAAAATGACAACCAATCTTACCAAGGTGTACCGTCTTACACCACACAACCCACACGTGGGTGAGAGTAGTCGTTTCTGTAATACTGGTAAGCAGCTGAATCCGTTTACACTTGAAGATTGATCGATGCGACATATTAAAAAAATCAACCGACTTCCAAAAAATAAACAACACTAAAAATTAAAAAAATAACTTTAATTTCGGAAGCCGGTGTTTGTATTTTATTTCTTCGTTAATTAACATCGACTTCCGAAATTTACAAGCTTTTATTTAGCTTGTTTAATTTTTAGTGTAGTTTTTTTTTTTTGTAAAAAGTTTTTTATTTTTTACTTTTTAATTGCTATACCCCAGAACTAAAAACCCCAATAACATGGAACGTAGAATTTAAACAAACTCGTAATTGGAGGAAACCAAAACGTCATCTATGTAAATGTCCTATATTTCATGAAATCATGACATTTGGCATCAATAATTCTAACTGAGAGAGTTGTATTGATGATTTTAATGATTACAGTTCTGTAAATACGTACTTACTACAGTCGCGAATCAAATTTTGACTAAGATACAACCTGATATTGACCTGCAAATTGCAATAAACGTAAGAAAATTTGAATTTCGCGGGCTACCCTGGCGCTTCCACCTTAAGTCACTTTGATTGCCAAACCCAATTTAATGATTTTTGTTGAAATTTATGCAGCAGTTTAAGTTACAGGGCGTGCCAAAAAAATAGACGTACGAATAAACATACATAGGTACATAAATATACAAACACTCGCCAATATCATAACCACGGATATCTACTCCACTTTCCAGTCACCGGTAACACATTCAGGCTCTTGTATTAACTTTCATAGTCTATCCATAACTCCACCACAAATCCCTTTTAGTTTTCTTAGTTTATCCAGTTATTACGTAACCATGAAAAAACTCTGTAACCTGAACCCTGTCTTTATCTCGTCAAGAAAAGCACGAGAAAATGCCAAGGCTTTGCGACTGAAAGAGACAATTCAGCTGTTTCTCATCCCACGCAGGACATAAATAGTTCACTACTCAATAAACGATATAAATAAATCTTAAATGACCGCTAACAATACGCTCCGTATTTTATTTTTCATACTATCCTTTCATCTGCAGTCTGCGAGTGGTTGCGTAAAGGATCCCGCAACAATACTACAACGCGTTTTCATGTGCTATCCGTAGGAAAATTTCTATGGAAACGCCTGCCATCTTTATTAGGCTCCAGACTAAAATTCCCAGCAATAAAGAGTGTAAAAAATAAAAACTAGCCAAGTGCGGTTCGGATTTCGCACATTAAGGGTTCCGTACCATATATTGATATTTGTTAGTAAAGTATACATTAATAAACAAGTTCATAGGTCAATGGGTAAATAAAAAAATCTTCGTAACAAAATGTTGTGACAGACGACGGACGGACACGTAAGTGATAACAATAGGGCTCTGTTTGGAACCTTCAGGTACGGAACCCTAAAAATAAAAATAAATATGCGGTTGTCAAACACTTCCAAAATATCGTATGGTGAATTCCCTTACATTTTGAATTTTCGACAATGATCGCTGTCAGTATGTCAAAAGGCTTTTGGAGCATCGGAACGCTGTAAAAGTCATACAGTTGGGTTCCCATAAAAATCGAACACCAACTGTGTTGTGCTCTTTGAGTTTGCATGAGAAATATTTAAAAAAAAAATGGCAGATGATATTTAATATTTTGAAACGTGTTTTCATTTTATTTGGTATGGATTTATAATAATTCACTAGTAAACACCTATTTTGTGTATGGTCATGTGAAGAGGAGGGATGAAACACATGTAACTAAAAGAGTTATAAAAATAAATGTGGATGGATGGAGCGGGAGGAATAGGCCAAATAAAAGATGGATGGATTGTTTGAGGAGTGATATTAAAGAAAAGGGAGTTAGTGATACCGTGACGGCTGGCAGGACAGAATGGAAGAAAATAATGTATTGCGCCGACCCCAAGTAACATGGGATAAGAGCAGGGATATAATCTAATAGCAGGATGATAATCTGGCCCTGCAGTCTCGACATAGTTAACAATCGCGTAACGACCTAATTCGTTCGCTAAGAAATTAATGTTGCAAGGAGGCAAACTTTTATGTCCTTTAATATTTTGCCAAGTTAATTTAATTATTACAAGCGGTAAAAGTTATTCATTAAAATTTAAATAAATTATAAGTTTTCATGAAACATAGTGCTTGAAAGTTAAAATTTACGTCGTCACTGTACATATTTCAAGAAAATCAATTATTTTTTCAGGCCATGATCTAAAACTTTTCCTCACAAATGAGGGAGTTTTTTTAAAGACTAACGGTAATATAGCGATCGGTAGTTAACGAAAGTTTCACTATCAATGCCCTGACCGGATTACCTCGATGAAACACCTATTTTTGATGATTCAATTGTTTCAGCAACAGTCACACTGTCCAAAAACTTATAGTATTACAGTAATCTCTGACTCATTCATTATCTTATTTTGCCCAAGATCAATAACGTATAGTATTTTAACAAAACAGAATTAAATCACCTATGAAATAAGGTCCAAATTAGAAGAGACAAAGTTAGAGGACATACTTTATCAGAAATTGATAAATTAGTTATCAAATAGTATCGATGAAAGATAGGAACGATTTTGAAGTATTCGTCGCAACAGAACGGATAGTGTAACTTGTGTGAAACGAAGCAAGGACAGAAATAAAAAATGGGAAGTTGCAAGTATTATACGGAGGTGACTCTGGGGTGGATGTTGAACAACAAGATTATAGTTTTCTTGTCACTTTTGTCATTTTGTTTGTTCGTGTCTACACTGGCTTTGGCGGGTCAGAAAAACAGATTATATTGGGAGCTCGAAGACTGTAAAAGCAGCCATACAACTGTCACTCCTACAGATACTTCAGTAACGGTTCCAACAGCTGCACCTACAAATCCTGTTCAATTTGCTGCTCAAGTGGATGATACCAACCAACAAGAAACCCAGAATAAACTATTCAAATTGCTAACCGGTTCCTCGTAATCGTTACCTTTAGTGAAAGTGCTTTGTGATTATCGGAGTGAAATTAAGGTTCTTTGTTATCATAAAACTGTCGAAGAAATGTATAGAACGTATATCATTATATACTTGCCATAGTTTTTCCATTGACATAATTTAACTTAAATATTTAAATTTTCATCGTGAGTTTTTGTAAAAGCTGGTAATATATGTTTCTTTTTATATTTTTTATCTGTAATTCTATGTGACTATTTTATTGTACAAAGATAGATGTACAGTGTGGTGTGTTGTGACGTGGCTTTATGATATGACGTCATCTGCTACGCATTTTCTATTGGCTCACACACTTCACTTTTGTCGCTAAATATTTAGATTTTACGCAAAAAGACAGCCCTCACCACAATAGTGTGTCCGGGGTTTAGTTATTAAAATGCCCAGATAAAATGACGATTGTCAAAAGGCGAAATGTATGATTGACAAACAAAAAAAAAAAACTAACTACTATAAACTAACTATTGAGTTACCTGACCACAACACACACTTAAACTTTGCATTCGTATTGCTTATATAATTTATTTTTCTAGAGCCCAAGCTTATATACTTTTTTTCTTTTCATTTTTTAGTTGCAATCCATGTAAGCAAATCTTCAAAGCACGAAGCAAATGTTCAGTAAAATAATTATGGGTATTATAATAAATTTAGTTAATTAAGATAGGGTCAAACACATTTATGAGGTTTTGGTATTCTTCTATGTATATTTTGCAAGAGGCATCCCTCTTATAAAAAACATACATGAGTTTGGAATTAGTAAATAAGAATATAGGATAATCTTACACTATGTTTAGTTTCACAAGGCATAGGAATAACTACTGTATTATGAAGTTTAAACTTCTTTTAGCAGTTAACACCACCATGATTCCAATGTGAGAGAGAGAGAGTTATTATGTCCACCTATAGCTCTGTCTCTCTCACAAGTGCCATGGCCGATAGCACCTGCACCTTTCTTTTTTTAGACTTAACGCATTTTACTTATAGATTAAGTGGAAATTTATTTATTTTATACCATAAAAAGCTGTTTTAGGATATTGCTTGGCACTTTAACATAAAAACAGCCTTTGAACTGTATCATAAAATTGTTTTATTTGAAACTGTAAGAATGTGGTCTTCTACAAAAATAACATTTTTTTTTGTACATATTTGATTTGACAGCCATTTTGTTAATGTATTCGATCAGCTTTGAAAGGTATACATGATATGATTAAAAAATATCTTTTATTTGTGTTCTACTAATATCTGATATTTGTTATCGGATTACGCACGTTTTGCTAGTTGTCCTGTCTTATTTTTATGATAAAGCATCTAGTTTAACTTGCTGACTAGTTCCTATTTTCGTTTATATTAAATAGCACATAAATGAAACTATACTATACATATAGTATAGGTATATTATGTTTATGTAATTTTTATATCAAATATATAAAAATCTCGTGTCACGGTGTTTGTGGTTGCACTCCTCCAAAACGGCTCGGCCGATTTTAACTAACAATGCTTGTATATTTTGTAGGTATGAGAATAGGTCGCAAATTATTTTTCACGCTCCTGTCCCCACCCCCCATTATTTAATCACAGAAAAACGTTTGCTGGGTCAGCTAGTATACTATGTTTATTATATTATAATTATATATAATATATATTATAATTATATATAATATAATAAATCTGTAGAGTTTGTTGGTTTGTTTTAACGCGCTAATCTCTGGAACTACTAGTCGGATTTGAAAAATTGTAGTTGTAGGTATATGATAGCCATATTCATGAGAAAGGCGTACAGTTGAATTTTTTAATTGTCTTAGCACTTGGGTTGAACGATCAATAGTGCAATAATAGATACATAGTTGGCGTTCATTGCAGTGTTTCCTAGAATAACTGAAAGATTTCCTAGACTCACTGCCCGACATATTTCGGTACTTACCTTATAAATCGAAGTAGAACATTTTAAATTATTATAATTAAAATCCATAATAATAAACCGGCCAAGTGCGAGTCGGACTCGCGCACAAAGCGTTCCGAACAAATAAAATAAAAAATATATATAATTTTTTTTTTACACTAATTTGGGTCTGTGATGCATTGCGCGCGGAGAAGGGAGAACCTCCGCCATTTTGAGGTAATTTTGCCGCGTTTAGAGATTTCTATTTAGTATAACTTTTGACTCGGTGCAACTGTGACGTTCGTTTTAGTTTCAATCGACACCTCCCAACAAGATTAATCGATTGTTTAATAAAAAAATCTTAAATAGTAATTGTAATTAGATTAAGTGTTTAAAAAAAAAAATTGATTAAATTCTGTAATGACAGCCTATACTTGTCAAAAAGCCAAATCAAAACAAAAGAAAAGAATATGAGTTAAAAGTGCTTCTCAAGAGCAATCTAATGATACCCATAGGGCCCCTTAAAAAAAGAGTGAAAAGGTCGTGAGAACGCGAAAAGTTGAAGGCTCAGACGCCATCAACTTTTTGCGTTTTCGGCACCGTTTCATTCTTTCATATGGGGTGTTACGGATATCATTAGATAGCCCTTGAAGAGCACTTTCCAAACGTAAACGTTGCTTACATTTTGATATGGCTTTTGGACGAGTATAGGCCAACATTTTAAAATATATTTTATTGTTTTTACTTAATCACTGTATACCCTACTGTATACCCTATAATTATTTAAAAACGAACATCGTAGCTTCTCCGAGTGTAAAGTTATACTAAATGGAAATCTTTAGATACAGCAAAGTGACCTCAAAATGTCGGCGCTTCTCCATTCACCACGCGCGATGCGTCACAGACCTCACTTAACGTAAAAAATTATTTGATCTTGTAGCTATCTAGTGGTATAATTAAATATTGGATGGAGATGGTAGTTATGTAGCCGCAGCAACAAACTCTATCCCCCGAAGCTTAAATTTTGCATGGGTATATACAGGCTGTAAGGTACAAGATCCTACCACAAACATCGCGAAAAGGTTACATCTAATGGCACTAACAAAATTATGATAGTCATTAATCTCGGTAATGATCGGTTACAGAAATTGACATTTTTGAGCGTAAACAATGTGATGTCAACGCTTCGCACTGACTACATACGCGCCACTGAGCTCGCCACTCGCCGTAGGTATGTAGGGATTACGCCGGCGACGCGACCTTACAAATGAACTCTGGCGAAACAGGTGTGAGTAGAATTTTATTTACATTGCTTTTTTAGTATAAGGTTAGCGATTTAATTACTTTTTAATTAAAATTCTCATTGGGTTGGATACGAATAACGATTTTGAACAGTCTATTGTAAAAAAAACTGCAGAAAAAATTAGGAAAATGCCGACAAAAATTCCAACGCTGAGGAGTCCAAAATCATGTACTGAGTCACTGGTACACGTATGTGCGTTTATATGCCTTACACGGTGTAATTAATCACGCCTAGAAAAGAAACAAAAAAAAATTGAAAAAGAAATTATATTAGCTCTCGTAGGTACTTTGTTTCTATATTGGAAGTCGGTTGTATTTTTTGTAACAAGTTTTTTCTGTATAAATAATGTAATGCAAGAAGATTGCATATTGACAACATTCACCATAGGTACTGGCACCATAAAAGGGAATGATAGATAAGGGATACTTAAACGCATCACCACAAGGCGCCCAAAACTCCATAATATCCATATTATTATGTCCGTAAGGTAAGGGTCGTCAATCAAAGGACTACCCGCTACCGGGTCATCATTGAACCCAAATTATGATGGCCCACAGTTAAACGACCAGTCATTGACTGACAGTGCGACTTGACCCATTTAAACATTGGGTTTGAGACACACTGAGGTCATAAGATTTTTTTTAGTAAATTTGACCCATACTAGGAATTTCTCCTCACACACATGTGAACTCACATAGACAAGACATCGAGATCCGGGACAACTATCTGTAGGCCAAATAGTAGTAGTTAAATTGTTACAAAAATCGTGAAGATTATGGTTATGATAGTACCTTTTTTTTTGTACTACTATTTTGGTTATATTGAGAGGAATAATTGGTAAGGATAGTAATAAAAGTCATTTACAAGGCAGATGTAAGAGGTGCTGGAAGAGGACGTCCTAGAAGGACATACACTGAATTTATTGCTGATGTTCTTTATAAACATCAGATGCGTAGAACTGTGACAACAATGGAGTTTGCTTGAACTTACCTTAACAGCAAACAGGCTGGTTGAATAAATATACTTATAAAAGGTGATCCAAATTCCGAATAGGTTTTTGAATTTAGTAAATATTGTTTAAGGCATTCCATTGGGAGCCATCGAAGTACTCAGGCACTTTGATTAATACACCACTCTACACAAAAGACCACTCTCAAGAAGTACAAGTAGAAGATACTGCAGTACTCACGAACGGCGTGCGTGTATGACGAAATGTATGAGCGAAAGTAGTAGCCCTCTTCACTGTATCCGGTGACAGCGACCCAGACTACTTTTCCTTCCTTTCGTGAGCTCTCTGATGACTGGCAAAACCAAATATGGTCTTGAAAACCCGGTCACACTGTGAACTGAAGAGCTGATCAGCATCGTTGTATGTGTAGTTGTTTGAAGGCTTTGGGCAATTTTTACGTATTTGGCGCTTCTTGTCTAGGTCTTCACGACGATTAGCGCCACCTTTCTCGGTTTCGAGCAAGCTCCTGCCATTCATCAACGGGTATGCCACAAGTCGTCAGGCGACGTCCAACCAATCCTAACTTAAAAAGAATACCACGAGAAGCTCTGTAGTGGGAGCACGGAATGTAAGTCTCGAGATATGAACGAAATCGAAGCATGGGAAGGAACGTTTAAGGACACATAATCAGCCTCATACTGTTCCCACTGCTGGGACTCAGGCCTCCTCTCTAGGAAAGGGAATGGGCGGTAATCCACCACGCGGGCCTAGTGCGGGTTGGTGGATGTCAGATGTCTTCGAAATTTTTGTTCAAAGACGTGCCAGTTTTCCTCATGATGTTTTGAGAGCAGTGGTGATGAAATAAATTACATAAAGAAAGGCGCTTGCCTGGGTTTATGCCTAAACCCATGTTAAAAAAGCCTTTTGAAATACCTGTTTCCTATAAAATATTTAAGTTCATATTTAACAAACTGGAATGAAATAGTCGTGCTTTGATTTAAGTTTCGTTGGAGTCTCATTACCTTACATCTCTGAGTTGAAGTTATCGTTTCAAACTGGTTGAGTATTGCAATGAGATGAGAGTTAATTTTTCTGCATAGGAAGTAAATTTTAGTTTTAATTGTAATCACATCGTACAAAACGCGGAACTAAATACAGTACAGTGGTGCCGATTCTCTTGTTTAATAACTAAACTAAAATTAGAGAATCACTGTCTTTTACTAAAAGGCAGTGCGAGAAAAAGATGGGAATATCTATGAACTAAGTTAGAGATGTCAAACTTGTTTTAAGTCGACATGTTTTTATGTGTACCCTTAATTTGTATGGAAATATAAGTTTAACTAAATTTGATAGCTCTTATTTACGTCCGTCTCTTTCTTGTTTTTAAAAAGAATCAGATAGCAATAGCCGAAAGACGTCCGCTGCTGGAGTGCGCATCCAGTAGTTTTCGCGATCCTCACCAAGTCATCGGTCCACCTTCTTAAAGGTCTTCCAATGCTGCGCCTTCCGGTACAAGGTCATCACTCCAGAACCTTTCGACCTCATTGACTATTCGTTCTGCGATGAATTTTACAATGTCAAACCATTTATTTTTAATTCAGAAAACTCATAGGGATTCAAAACTTGCATAGACAATAGAAGCTCCCGGGTTTATTACTACCATTCATTATCATCATCAGCCTTTTTAATGTCCCCACTGCTGGGGCACAGGCCTCCTTTCTGTGAGAGGCCCAATGCGGATTGGTGGATGTCACATGTCTTCGAATTTTTGGTTATGGGACATGCCGGTTTCCTCACGATGTTTTTCTTCTCCGTTTTGAGAGCAGTGGTGATGAAAAAATTTACACAAAGTAAAACGCCTACCTGGGTTTGAACTCACGACCTGCAACTTGTAAGTCGCGGCCAATACCGCTACTAAGAGGATAAAGTATTTTTACGTTGTTAAAACAGGTCTCGGAATGTTTCGTATCCAAAGTAGTAGGCAAAAGTATCAGAAACGGCCGTTTTTATTTTTTATTCAATGAGGGCGCCACTTGGCCGTTAGTAGACCCTTAATACACAACTGTAATAATTGTTTCTAGTTTATAAGACAACTTGTGTAAATCTATCTTTTTGTGAAATAAATATATATCATTATTATAGGTATAATATTTATTAATTGAATAGGAGACAAACATACCGTAGTCAATTTAATTAAAGCGAGAGGCATGTTAGTAGCATGTCACATACAATAAATTCTCTTTTGCTAAAAGCTCAAAATCTTTTTTCTTTTTTTTAATCCGATTGGCGTTCCGAAACGCCGTTGTTTTATTAGCTTTATCTATACTTCAAAGGATATAATTATTTTATGAAAATATTAAATGAAGAAATACTTTAATATTAATACTTTTTTCTCTTGCTGGATCTTACGATCGGCTTAGAGCCAGTAGCAGATGGGCTGTGTGCATGAATGTTGAGCGAAGTTCGTTCAGCTAGGAAAGAAACAACCTCTTTATTATTTGTTTTTTTTATTGACAAGGTCTCATCGGTACATGAGGTGGACATACGACTTCAAAAAAGGAGGTTTTGTGTTCAACCCGTATGCATATGTATATCTTGTTTATCCACGATTTTCTCAAAAATTACTGATCCGATTTGGATGGGGTTTTATATTTCACATTTTGAAATAGAAAAATATAACCCTTTTTTAAACCGTACCTCAACTTATTACAATCAGGCCCAGAAATCTCCGACTCCTTTATCCTACTAATATTATAATTATTATCTGCAAAAGTTTGGATTGATCGATGGATGTTTGTCAATCACGCCAGAACGACAGAACAGATCTGGATGAAATTAGGCACATAAGTGAGAGTTGAGTCAATTGAGAAACGAGCCAAGAGGATCATCGGCAATGATAGGCTCGTTGAGTCGAAACTCCAGAGTCTTGAACATAGACGCCGAGTTGCTAACCTGTCGGTTTTCTATCGGTTACATTTTGGGGAGTGTGCGACGGAATTGCATAATTTGATGCCGCCAAGCCCGTTTCATCAACGGACCACAAGACGTACGGCGAAGTGCCACCGGTTCATGGTGAACATCCCATCCATACTCACAAAGCGTTTTGAGAAAACATTCATTGTGCGTACAGCTAGGGAGTGGAATTCCCTACCGGAGTCTGTGTTTCCTGATAGCTACAACCTCGGAGTCTTTAAGTCAAGAGTGAATAGGTTACTTCTAGGCAAGCGTGCTCCATCTTCGACCACATCATCGCTTACCAACAGGTGAGATAGTGGTCAAACGCGTGCCTATCAACAATAAAAAAAATAAAAAAAATAGATTATAGTCTGGAATAGCACATAGGCCATAATTGCGTGCGGGCAAAGCCGTTGATAGAAGTTAGTTATTTATAATAATAAGACTGACTACTCTGCCCGGGGGTGGAGGAAAAATTCGAAAGAGTTACCTCGCCCCTGGGCACTCCAGGCAGGGAGGAACAGGGGTGGGTTTTAGTCAGTAAGAGTCTGACACACCCTTCCGCTCCACCCTAGAGCGGAAGAAGTCATAGGATGATTTCCCACCCCCAAAAAAAAAAAAAAAGACTGACTACTGAGCTACTGAGTAGGGCAATATCATGATATGTTTAATTGGAATATTACCCATAGGATTGTTACAAGGCATTTTATTTGTCTCGTTATCATTTCGATCGATAGTTACTTCTGAAAATAACTGTTAGCTGTGTATATTGGGGCTTGACGTCACTATCTAAGTTTGGATAAATTACAGGCCATTCTATTGATTGGTGTATTTAAAAACAGGACTGTATCTACGTTTTAGTATTGAGTATTATAAACTAAAGAGGTCAACCGTCGAATCCGACTCGGCTGGTCGGCGTTCGGGAAGTTGCGTGGTATCTTCTCGTCTCATACACATACCACAGTGTCTCAAGACGAAACCGAAAGACCAGTGCGTGTTGCCAGTGATGACTTATGGAACCGAAACGTGGTCGCTCACAATGGGCCTCATTAGAAGGCTTACAGTCACCCAAAGGGCAATGGAGAGGGCAATGCTCGGAGTTTCCTTGCGTTATAGAATCAGAAATGATGATATCTGCAAGAGAACTAAGGTTACTGACATAGCCCGAAGAATCGCCAAACTGAAGTTGCAGTGGGCATGGCACATTGCTCGCAGAACAGATGGTCGATGGGGCCGAAAAGTTCTGGAATGGCGACCGCGTACTGGAAGACGTAGCGTTGGAAGGCCTCCCACAAGGTGGACCGATGACCTGGTGAGGGTCGCGGGTAGCCGTTGGATGCGAGACGCACAGGACCGATCACTGTGGCGACACGTGGGGGAGGCCTATGTCCAGCAGTGGACGTCTTTCGGCTGAAATGATGATGATGATTATAAACTGACTTATACGAACTATTTTGGCTTATACGTGAGTTTTTGAAGACGTCGAAACTTCTTTAGCTGCGTTTAGCGACTTTTGGTAGGAGCAAAACTAATGGGTTCGCGTAACCGACAATGATAGTGACTATAATTATAAAAATTATATATAATTATGCTCGGATTGCCAGTAGATGTGAAAACCAGACTAATGTTAATAATTTGGATTTACAATTATGATATTTTAATTATTCATACCATAATTAATTAAAATTAAAAAAGGACAGTTATTTCAAAACCATATTTTCACTTCTGTTGGCAGTCCTCATGACTGCTTTTTTTTAAATTGTTTTCGGCTTTACTCGTGTTTACTTGAACATGAATTGTATGATAACTACCCACTCTGTATAATTTAAACACATAACGCATATTCTATAACAACAAACAATAATAAACATGAATGTACACGCGAAAGTTATGACATTAAACTTCAACCCTCAAATTTTGCTAATGTTAAATTCAGAGCAACAAAACAGACTCCGAAATCACATCTAACCCAAAAACAAAATGGCCAGTTCTCAGATCCATCAATAACGAATATGTACAAACCTTCAGTTAACTGTGAACTCCTAACAGATGTCCCTTTCATCTGAAACAGCATAAATATTTCAAAAAATATCTCAATAGTGTTCGGCCAAAAAATATGGTTTCGGTTGTAGTTGCGGTTTCGCCCAAATATTGGCCGAATGTTCGGCTCCACCGAAACTAGCGTCGTTCGTCTGTGTGCGGCGTTGATGAAACATGTGGATCCGGCGCCACTGGCCGTCTAGACTGTTTGATATTTGAAGAGTAATTCGAACGATTAATTAGATTGGTTAGTAAAGTATATGTAATAATAAACATTATCACCAAAATTTCAAGTTCATAGTTCAATGGTAAGTTAAAATATTCTTCGTAACAAAATTTTGTGACAGACGACGGACGGACAGACAGACGGACACGTGAGTGACAACAATAGGGCTCCGTTTGGACCCTTTGGGTACGGAACCCTTAAAGTGGTTGTTTTTGTTTTGAATCAGGAGTGGTTCCAGAAAGGTCCTCTGCAGAGTACAGTTGTTTGTGTTAGCTTAATATATAAACAACACAGTGCTATGCCAGAGCTTTCTTTACCACATTACTCAAGATCAGTATAATAGCACTTGCAACACGACCCTCGTTGCCAGCGAGTGAGACAGCTCTCCAAGCGTTGGTACAAGAACTCTCGAAGCCCCGAAGGCTTCACAGTAATCAATGTTTCACTAATTAACTTGGTGTTTTATGAAAGTAAGGGCTGACTTCTCTATGGTCTTATAACTTTTAACGACATATTTTTTAAAATTTTGGGCCTTTTTTCTGCTTCCAAGTTGAGTTTCGCTTTTGGTTTCGGCCGAAACTGAAGAGCGACGGAACAAAACCGGTTAATGACCAGGGTATGTTTTTTGAAGTGAAGTGAGATGGGAAAAAACAATTGAACTCGCCACCGACACCGACACTGACACCGACACCGACACCGACACTGACACCGTCACTGACACCGAAACCGACAACGACACCGGCACCAACACCGACACCTACGGTTCAAGTTTACACTTCTGTCGACACTCCCGGATTGCCACTTTTTTCCGTTCTAAAAGTGGAAATACACATCCAAATACTAACAAACCACTTCAAAAACCAGTAATTCTTACTGGAAAATATATTGAAAATTGGTTTATCAAAATCCTACTATAAGTTAGGAAGGTTTTCATCATTTTCTGAAAAAAAAAATACAAAATAGATTTAACTGTTTTTGATTATTTACTCCTTACTGGGAGGAAAGCCATACATTCGGTTACGGTTTCGGTTAAAAATCGCATTTCGGTTGGACTCTATTCTCAACACTTACCAAATTTCAAATCGTACTACACACTCCCGTTCGTATCTCGGTGTGCCACCTACATTACTGGGTCACGTCGAAATGGAGCGGGCACTTTACGTAGATAGCGGTCATTAGAACCAACAGTGGTTTAGGATAGTGTAACACCCGCTGTGGTACTAATCAGAAAATTGCCTTCAATTATTCAACAGCGTGTTCTGAATTGAGGGTCGGTTTATATTAATATTAGGACATTATTTCTGGCTAGGTAGACTGGAATAAAAATGAGCTGGAGTGTGGAAGAAAAATGTTTCAGGTGCGTCATGGCAGGTAATTTAGAATGGAAGATTAAAGCGACTTTTCGTGATCAATCAAAATGTTTTCAAAAGCAGATTGATGTTTTAACCTACGTATGTAGATTATGTTAGGTTTGGTATCACCTTTACTAATTTTCTGCGATACTTACCTTCGACTCATGTCTTTTTTTAAAGACTAGCTCTTCGCCCGCGACTTTGTCTGCGTGGGTTTCGAAAATACACCCCATAAGTATTACTTTTATAGCCTACTAGCTGTGCTCCGCGGTTTGACCCGCCTAGACCGGAATAAATATAATAATAGGTAGTCTATACGCTAATCCAGGCTACAAGATATCTACATATCAAATTTCACCCAAATATCGGTCCAGCCGTTTGAGCGTGAAGAAGTAACAAACATACACACTCACAAACTTTCACATTTATAATATTAGTAGGATAGCACCCACAAATAATGTAGCATCTACCAGGAAAAAATCTTTTTGATTTGGATCTTTAATAGAAATAGTCACTTAAAATTGACTTAAAATACATTACGATTAAGTTAACACTTGAGTTGGTGGCGATAGATTGAAATTATCTCGAATTACTATTTATTGAAGTGCCTCTGTGCCTCGGAAAGCACGTTAAGCCGTAGGTCCCGGCTGTCAGTCGTGGATCTTTGATAGTCGTTACGGATCGTCAGGGGTTTCGTATTACCCAGCAACTGGGTTGTGGAGGTCATATAGGCATTGGTTCCATGTAAAATACTGGTATTCAGCTGCATCCGGTTAGACTGGAAGCCGACCCCAAGATAGTTGGGAAAAGGCTAGGCAGATTTCTTTTTGAAGTATAACTAATTGATTAATTTATACGAAAAAGGAATTATATATATATTAGAAGATTTATCTCAAATTCTAATTTAAAATTAATCAGTTTAAGCATTCCATCATCATCATCACCAGCATCTTGCTTTATATAGGGGACGCCTTTTTCTTCAATTCGTCTCTATTGCTATGATGTGAAAGTGCACTTACTGTACTAGGTTTAGCCAATTCAGCATATATCGGTACCTACCTTTTTTAGGGTTCCGTACCCAAAGGGTTTAAACGGAGCCCTTTTGCTGTCACTCACGTGTTCGTCTGTCCGTCGTCTGTCACAAAATTTGGTTACGAACAATTTTCTTACTTCCCATTGACCTATGAACTTGAAATTCGGTGATAATGTTTGTTATTACCAGAGGTCGGAGTTAGGTAGAGTTATATAAGTACTTGCATCAAAATGTTGATATTATTATGGATCTTCCCGGGATTTCTAATGGACAATCACGTGTGGCCAAAAATATTACAAATAAATAATAGTAAAAACCTCTATTGTTTTCTTTTGTTCTCACAAGCTATGTTGTGTGAACTACAAATGTGGCAAAATTGCGCGTGTGCGCATTGGAATTTTGCAACTTCGGACATCTGATGTCTTTGATGTAAATTTGGCAACGTCGCGCGTGCAGTGGTTTAAATTGTGTAAAAGTAAATGTGTAAAAGCTTTTTTATTTAATAAATCACGGGCTTTTCCTGCTCTTTAAAATTAATCTCGGAATTTGAGGCATATCCACTTTATTCTTTCGCTGTATGAAATCAATGTAAGTACATGAATAACTCTACCTAATTCCGACCTCTGGTACTTACGCGTATTTTAATAACAAATAATTATATTGATAAATCAGATTTTTTTTGATAATTCTCTCATTTGGTACGGAACCCTAAATGCGAAGTACGTCACGCAGTTACCCGGTTTTTTTATTGGATGGGAAATCATAAAATAACTTCTCCCGCTCTGGGAAGGGAGGGCGTGTCAGACTCTTACTGACTAAAACCCAAACGTGTTCCTTCAGTTGCGTGTGCCAGGGGCCGCGGTAACTCTTTCAATCACTCCCACAACACAGGCAGTTACATAAGTACCTAAGAGTAGGGACCTATTGTAAAACAAGCAAAAAAAAAATACAAAAAATAAATAAATGTGCCACACAAGAGACAAATGTAGTGTGTCTACACATCTGCGATCCCTAAAAACATTACGACATTACGTGTGACTCCGCCCGCTATTTTTCCTCGAATCCTGTGGGAAAGGAAAATGGACGTAGAAATAAATAAGTCAAAGCACATACGAATGGATAGATTACTTGGCCATCACCTGCGCCACAAAACCGTTGCCATTGTGGTTCAGCTAAGATAAATAGAGGAGGCTTTATTTTTTCTGTACAGGGTGTAACTAAAATGGGTGTAAAATATACGTATTAATAAACATTTTCACCAAATTTAAATGGGAAGTTAAAAAATTCTTCGGAATAAAATTTTGTGACAGATGACGGACGGACAGATAGACGGACACGTTGCAGCAATAGGGCTCCGTTTAGACCCTTCGGGTACGGAACACTAAAATTGTACTTTCCGTACGAAGTTATCATTAGCTGATCAAAATAAAAGTCCGTATTAGGTACGGTTTTGTGTGTGTGAAATAATGAATAGAAAATTACTATTCTAAAATGAAAAAATGTATGTGCCTTCGGAAAATACAGGATTAATTTTATATTGGACTAGCGACCAACCCCGGCTTATTTGAAAGGATACAAAATAAATTCGCGAGGTATTTATATTTGAAGCAATATGGGGTTTACCCATTCTACCCGTTAATGTATCCGAGTCTGTTTGTGTTGGGCATGGTCGGGTATACTAGGCTGGCGGTCAGAAGGGACATCGCTTTAGTAAAGTACGTAGCGAGGGTGCTGCACGGGCTGGTGCACCACCCAGATGTGCTGGAAGCGCTGCGGCTGAGTTTCCCGGACGGGTGTGTGGGGTCGCCACCCCACACACCCGTCCGAATTTCCTTAAGTTTGCCCCATTGTCAATTTTTTATATTCTAAACTTTTCTTTCCTACAACCCATTTGTTTTTTTTTGGTGGGTGGGAAATCATTCTATGACTTCTTCCGCTCTAGGGTGGAGCGGAAGGGTGTGTCAGACTATTACTGACTAAAACCCACCCCTATTCCTCCCTGAATGCCCAGGGGCGAGGTAACTCTTTCAAATTTATCCTCCACCCCCGGGCAGGCATTGGCCGTGACAGGCCCCGTCCTTTTTGCTGACAACTCTTTGAGGCGCGCGTGGAACACTACGCGCCGTCGACTCTCGGGCTTGGTGCTGATCGGACGGCGAGTTACCCACTACTCGCCGTCCGCAGGCCCGGGTCTACGGTGGCCGGAGATCGTCTCGCGGCGCCCGAAGCCACTGGCGTCTCCTGCGGCGGCTGCTGCTGAGGGCGTGAGGGCGACTCTGCTGTTGTTGAGCCTCCCTCACGTATGCCGCCTCCCTCTTCGCGAGCATTACTGCTTCGAAGAAGGAGGAGACGGCTTCCCATTCCCTCTCGCTCCGTACCATGGCCTGAACCAGGGCACGGCGCGAGAGGTCGCTGCCGCCTATCATATAGAATATAGAATAATGTGAATGCGAGAACTATATATGTCGTTATATTCATGTAGATTTTATGATTGTCTGGCAGTTTGAGTATTTTTTGCGGCCTACTCAAATGTCCTTACTTTGGTATTGTTCGTCGGTTCGTTGAGCACCTCAGAGTTCTGAGTTGAGCTTCGCGATGACTGACAAATGCTTGCACTGTCTGGACAGGTCCACTCGAATTCGTGTGTTGCTTTCTTCATAAAGCTCATCCCAGACATAAACGTACATGGTTCTCATAGGATCTAACCAGTCCACATTGTATGGATTTGAACACTAAAAGAGACTTTGACCTCTGAGTTTGTTTCGGTGTTTCTTCTCAGGGTAGTCAGCTAGGAAACACCGGCCTCATCTAGCTTTAACTGACAAAAAGACATTGACGTGTAAAAGTGTTCCTTGTAACCTATTTACTGAATAAACATCATTTATCATTTATCATTATCATTTATCGCATCCACGAGGACACGGCGGTGCTCTGCCCAAGCGTGGCAAACCTCCACCGTATGCTCCACCGTGTCCTCTGGGCGACCCACGCAGTGGAAACACCCGGGGGTCACCTCCCGCTTGATCCGAAACAGGAATCTCTTGAAACAACCGTGTCCGGTGAGGACCTGCGTCAGGCGGAAGGTGAAGACGCCGTGGCGCCTCTCCAGCCATCCTATAACCCACGTACTTTTTTTTTACTATCTGACAGTCAGTCCTTGAAGACAGTCCTTGGCCTTGTCTTGGCAGCTGTTCTGAAGTGATGCGATTGCATACATCTGGAAATTTATGTTTATTTATGTACTAGCTGTGCTCCGCGGCATCACCCTCGTATATTTTGTTAACTATTCTCTTAATATGAACCTCCTGATACTTCAACCAATATTAAAAAAAAAAATATCCAAATTGTCCAGCCGTTCATTCATTTTTAGGGTTCCGTACCCAAAGTCCCTATTGTTGTCACTCACGTGTACGTCTGTCGGTCTGTCCGTCCGTCGTCTGTCACAAAATTTTGTTAGGAAGAATGTTTTGACTTCTCATTGACCTATGAACTTGAAATGTGGTGATAATATTTATTGTTACGTATACTTTACTAACAAATACCAATATTTGGTACGGATCCCTTTCTATTTTTTTTTGTGGGGTGGGAAATCATCCAATGACTTCTCCCGCTCTGGTGGAGCGGGAGGGCGTATCTCTTACTGACTAAAACCCATTCCTGTTCCTTCCCTGCCTGAGTGCACAGGGGTGCGGTAACTCATTTTCAGAATTTATCCGCTACCCCTAGGCTTGCAGGCACCGGCCACGATGGGCTCGATCAGTGGTGGCTGACACTCATCTCTTTGAGGCGCGCGTGGAACACTACGTACCGTCGACTCACGGGCCTGGTGCTGATCGGACGGCGAGCTACCCAATGCTCGCCGTCCGTAATGTGTGAAATCCGACACGCATTTGGCCAGTTATATATTTATATAGATACATAGATTGAATAAATATATTTGGTAATCTCCTTAAAACCAACATATACAAACATCCCTCAACTGAAGTGAACTGAAAACTCAATTCCAAGCCGTTAATTACTTGAATATGTTAATTAACAGTTAATACGATCACTGGTATTCACCGCGCGTTTAACTCGCCTGAAATATATGTTTGTGCCTAACGTGAGGGAATTATTGAATTTGTATTTTCTGTAAATAGCCTAGTTTTGCTATAATACGTCTTTGTAAGGTTTTTATATAAAATCTTTTGGTGATGGTTGTGTTAGAGTGGTTTGAAAAAACCTTATTAAGCTTTGTACCATATGGTGCCACGGAAAGCACGTTAAGCCGTTGGTCCCGGCTGTCAATCGTGGATCTTTGACAGTCGTTACGGGTCATCAGAAGCCCGAAAGTCTGACAAACAGTCTTACCAAGGGATATAGTATTACTCAGTAACTGGGTTGTGGAGGTCAGATAGGCAGTCGCTCCATGTAAAATACTGGTTTTCAGCTACATCCGGTTAGACTGGAAGCCGACCCTAAGATAGTTGATAAAAGACTAGGCAGACTGATTGAGACTATAACTGAAGGGTCTGGTCAGTGGTTGTTGAAATAAGCGGTAAATTATTCACGGATTGAAATCGGGCGATCTATGGGATGTGGGTAGAGATGTGGTGCTAAAGGCGAATGTTCCGAATACTGTGGACAGCACGCCGTACCAACGTTTCCATTTTAAAAAAGCTCAATTGTCCAAATACGAATACTTAAATTTTTCGGACACGTCATCCGCAATGAAGACTCCATGGAGCGCCTCATCGTCCAAGTCCATGGGAGATCACCTACATGCTGGACCAATCAATCTGCCTAGCCTTTTCCTAACTATCTTGGGGTCGGCTTCCAGTCTAACCTGATGCAACTGAATACCAGTATTTTACATGGAGTCTGCCTATATAACCTCCACAACCCAGTAACTGGGTAATATGATACCCCTTGGTAAGACTGGATGTCAGACTTTTGGGCTTCTGATGACCCGAAACGACTGCCAAAGATCCACGATTGACAGCCGGTACCAACGGCTTAACGTGCTTTCCGAGGCACGGAGAAGTCTCGGTATGTAAAGATGGTCATCTATCCATGGACCAACCCCGGCAAGCGTAGCTTAACCTGATGGACCTACATACTGGACCGACCTTAGTAAAAGCACCGTAAAAGGCTCCATTGTGCAATGCTCTTGCGACACCTACAACAAAAGCCGTTGGAAACGCATTGCGAGGGCTGCCGTACTCGCAAAGGATAACCGTAACAGTCCAACATCATCATAAGCCACGACCACTCTCTCAAGATTACACGACTTAAGAGAGAGAGATTGTATGGGAATGACCTGATGATCGAAGCTCGTCCACCTGGCGCGAACCTGGTAATGTGGTGATTATTCAGTCTCAAAATGGCGGCGGGAGACTTTCTGTTAATTCACGTTCACTGCAAACAACACTGCCACAACTGCTTTATATCCGCGAAGCGGTTATAGAGCTTATAAAGTTCTATGCAATCCAGGTTGAATTGAAAAAATCTCAATTGAGAGTAAGTTGGTACGGTAATATCTAATGAGATCGGATGAAAATCGAACTTTGTCAGCAGATCGGCCGGTCTGTCGAATATACTTTTAAAGGATTGCGCAAATCTAAATATTTAAAACCGGCCAAGTGCGAGTTGGACTCGCGCACGAAGGGTTCCGTACCATTATTTATAAAAACGGCAAAAAAATCACATTTGTTGTATGGCAGCCCCCTTAAATATATATTTTATTGCTTGTTAGTATTTGTTGTCATAGCGACTACAAACACATCATCTGTGACAATTTCAACTATCTAACTATCACGGTTCATGAGATACAGCCTGGTGACAGACAGACAGACGGACAGCGGAGTCTTAGTAATAGGAACCCGTTTTACCGTTTGGGTACGGAACCCTAAAAAGGAGAAACTGACTGACTGACTGACATATTAGCATCGCACAGCCAAAACTGTGGGACTAGGAACTGCTTTCTTTTATAATGTAGGGGAGCACTAAGAAGAGGTTTTTGGATTTTTTTTGTGAGAGTTGAAAGTTTATGAGAAACTTCGTCATTTTTTCTTCGTTATTAAACGCGAGCAAAGCCGCTAGCAGGAGCTTGTCTAAATATATAAAACACAAAAATTGTTTCTACTTATGTCCGATAGATTTTGAAACCAGCATTGGTCAGATTGTGATGAGACTTTGGTAGTGACTTCTGAGGACGCCCGCGAAGGTTTCTGGCCCAAAAATCTCAAATTATTAATACTTTAAATAATATTTAAATTAATTATTTAATAATTGTTATTATTTAATTTAATAGTATTTAAATTTAATTAAGCCTTTCAAAGTAAGAGCTAATTTAAACCTTAGAGAGATTTGATGTCGAAATGAGAACAGTTAAATGAACAAAGGCATAATACAAATAAATATCAGTGAGGTCTTCATTTGTAAGTCTAGACAAGCAATTAACTGTAAAAACAAAGTTTTACAACTGCTACTAAAACACTGAAAGTTAACTATACATTTCATATAGCGTTGTAACGTGTAGTCAGGAACTCAAGTCTTCTGTTTGGGACAAGCTCGCCACACTATTCCCAAACCACTGTGTCACGTTGCGGAGGGACGTAAGAGTGACACGATGATAAGGGACGTACGAGTGACACGTAGAGGACGACCGTACAGAAGTTGAATTAAGATAAAAACACGACGAGTGAAGATGTATATTTTAATAATCACAGAAGGCTAGATTATATGTAGCACTCATTAATCGTACGTACACCATACATAATAGAGCAGCGGTGGCCCAGTGGTATTGGCTGCGACTTACAAGTTGTAGGTCGTGAGTTCAAACCCAGGCAGGCGCTTTACTTTGTGTAAATCATTTCATCACCACTGCTCTCAAAACGGTGATGGAAAACATCGAGAGGAAAATAGGAGGCATGTTCTAGAACCAAAAATTCGAAGACATGTGCCATCCACTAACCCGCACTGGGCCCGCGTGGTGGATTACGGCTCACACCCTCTTACAAAGAGGAGGCCTGTGGCCCAGCACAGGCTGGGGACTATAAAAAGCTGATGATGATGATGATGAGGACACCATACAGTGTGACAAGCTACATATTTAAATTCTATTATTGCCAGGACATGTCTGAATCTGTCTAGTTATAAAAAACTGCATTTCACTGTTCTAGAAAACTCTTGGGAACTGGTAATTGTCATTTATTAAAGAGTAGGAAAATGACAATCATAGAGAGCTTATTCTAGCTCTGCAGCTGAATTTAAAATGATTTTTTAAATAAAAAAAGAGGCTAGACAGAGAAGGCAAGTAATATTTGAATTTTGAAATTAAAAACGATGTACGAAAGAACGTAATTAGGAATTGAGGTCAGAAAACCAATAAGGCTTAAGCTGCCTTGTTACAACTGTAACTTCTGTAAGCCAGAATCAACAGCGGCGACCGCCAGAAAAAACGCCGAGGCAATGAAGCTCGACGAGTCCCAGAGAAACGAATAAACTGTCTTGTGCCCGTAACGAAATTAATCAGAAAAGACAGCGGAGGAGTAGGAGGAACTCAAAAGTCTGAAAACCAGTCTTATCAAGGCGTATCGTGTTCCTGTCAAGGTCGCGGGAGAGTTTGAACGAGTCACCGCGGCTTTGCCACGGGCAACTGAAGAAACACGGGTGGGGTTTAGTCAGTAATAGTCTGACAAGCCCCACTCAGAGCGGGAGAAGTTATTTGATGATTTCCCACCCCAAAAGAATAAAAACCGGCAAAGTGCGAGTCGGACTCGCAGGGTTCGAAGGGTTCCGTACCATAAACTTAAAAAAAAAACTTTTTTTTTTGAATTTTTTTATGGGCTATGGTGAATTTTCTCATGATCCTTAATAGTTAGTTGAAATTTTCACTGAATGTGTATTTCTGTTGCTGCTAGAACATCAAATAATGAAATTAAAATAAATTAAAATTAAAGGGGGCTCCCCTACTAGTACGGTACTTTTTTTTTTATTATTTATAATACTACTATATATGGCAGACGGACAGCGGAGGCTTAGTAATAGGGTTACTAGGTAGTTGCTTCTTGGTTACGTCTGGAGTTGTCTACTAAATGGACTTTGTAGAATTTAGAACAAAATTTCAGGCGGTCAAGTGTTTTTATCAAACCTATTATTGAAATCAAATCCAACAACTCAGAATTTAAGATTAGTTATCCCTTCTAGTCCCGATGACAACCCGGGTTGTCATCGGGCTTCTTCGACAACCCGGGTTTGTCCGCGGATCTTAAGCGGTAGGAGGCTGGTTTTTTTTTGTTTTCAAACTCAATTGAGTTTCGGATCCTAAGAGGTTAAATTTTTTTCCAAGCAAACGTTAACCTTGGGTTGTCGAAGAAGCCCGGTGACAGCCCGGGTTGTCATCGGGACTATAAAGGATATTTATGTTTGAATCCGTGATGCCTAGCAACTTACCTTACCCAAGTTGCAAATGTCTCTACGTGCCTATTGGCCTAACTTTGTTTTGTCTCCTGCTTGATAAGGAGGGAAGTGGAAATTATGTTTTTTTTCTTACTCCTCTGCCGTCCTTTTCAGATCAAAACAGATTAATTTTTCGGGATATTTCCCCAAAACTCGTCGAGTTTCATTGCCTTTGCGTTTTACTAGTAGTCGCCTCGTTGATTCTGGCACTCAAGCGTGTTCCATCTTTGACCACATCATCGCTGACCATCAGGTGAGATGGTGGTCAAACGCGTGCCTATCAATAATAAAAAAATTAAAAAAAAATATGGCACTCAGCCCAGGAGTTGCAGTGGGTCAGAATATTGGCAGGTTTGTCCCAAAAAAGGCTATCCATCACTTCCGTGGTCCCTTATAGCCATCAAAATTCATACTGAAAATTTTCGTCACAATATTTTCCTGAAACCTAAATCAAAATTAAAGACGTGATCCCAAAATAAAGAAGGCACGACAGCCGGAAATAACAATTTCCTGTTTAAAAACGGTATAAAAATAACATGAAAAGAGTAACACATTACCTCGTAACATTTACCGAAGGATTACGTGGAATTTGTGAATAATCTTCTATGCTAAATCTTTTGAGAGAACGTAAGACCGTAGATTACCATTTTGTGAAGAAAAATGTATGGCTCCCGCGGGCGAGAGAAAATCTGTTTCGTACGAGCGAAGCCACAGGAATTAAGTAGCTACATATGTAGCTGATATTTATATTAATAGCTGAGCTATTTTCATTTAAAGAGCTTCTGTTTAAATTTAATTAGTTGTTATAAATCAAGCGATGTACACAAACATTGTAAATACGTGGAATTGTATGTTTGTTTGTAGAAGATAATCTCAATTAGTACTGATTCGATTGCTTTTTTAGGGTTTCGTACCCGAAGGGTCCAGACGGAGCCCTATTGATGTCACTCACGTGTCCGTCTGTCCGTCTGTTCATCTGTCTGTCCGTCGTCTGACAAAAAAATTTGTTCCGAAGAATTTTTTAACTTTCCATTGAACTACGAACTTGTGGTGATAACGTTTATTATTACGTATATTTTACAAAAAAAATACCGATGTATTGATAAATCAGATTAAATAATAATTGCCTCATTTGGTACAGAACCCTAAATGTGTGAAGTCCGACACGCAGCTCAATATACATACATGAAAATGTAAGGCAGGAAATTTGGAACTTCTTATCCCGGATTTTTTTTTTTATAATCTGTCCATTGTAATGATCCCAAAAATACAAACTACGAATATTATAAAGTTGCTAAATTGAAGAGTACAGGTTTGACGTAGTACGTCAACAGTTACTGGAGTAACCGGTATTACGTTTAGTCGGTTAATCAGACGCCATTGACAGTTTTGAGACCAGTGACATTTTTTAGGGTTCCGTACTCGAAGGATAACGGGACCCTACTAAGACGCCGCTGTCCGTCCGTCCGTCCGTCTGTCTGCCAGCGGGCTGTATGTCATGATACATAATAGGTAGACAGTTGAATTTTTCACAGAATATGTATTTCTGTTGCTGCTATCAAAACGATAATTATTTAATTAAAAAAAATGTTAAAAATAGAAACGATTTTTCTTTGCCGTTTATGCTCGATCTATATAATGGCAACATGTAGAATTTTAACGCGTTTAATCTTAACGAGCGAGTCCAACTCGCACTTGACCGGTTTTTTTTATTCATTTAGGTACTACTCAGTAAATTCGGTCAACGGTGTCTGATTTGTGAACATTTCAAATAAATTACTTTGTGAAAATTTTAATTAAACCAACGATATCGCGACTTTTAAATTTTCAACGATATCCAAAATTGCTGCACTGGTTTTATATTAAAAAATATAGGTTTATTTCGAAGTTTTTTTTTTTTTGGTGTGGGATGTCATCCTATGACTTCTCCCGCTTTGTGTGGAGCGAAGGACAGGTTTGCATGATATTATATTATAATTTGACGTTTTCAAGCAGATGGTGTGAAAATATTTGTATACTATGTAGCCACAGAAATGAAGACCGACCAAATGCGTGTCGGACTGTGTACATTTAGGGTTCCGTACCAAATGAGGGAAATATCAAAGAAAAAATCAAATTTATCAATATATTGGTATTTGTTAGTAAAGTATTCGTAACAATCAACATTATTACCAAATTTCAAGTTCATAGGTCAATGGAAAGTTAAAAAATTCTTCGGAACTAAATTATCCTTAGCCTTCGGGTACGGATCCCTAAAAATGGAAGAAGAAAAAATATAACCCCAAATAAATTTGAATAAGGAAAATGTAGTTATGATAAAAGTATTTGGCTCCAATGGGTTAATGGTTGAGATGTTCATAAAAAAAATTAGAAGAAAAATCATTTAAACTTAAGAAAAATAAAATGGCTTTTCTAAGAAGTTTAAAATCATAATAATAATAAGTTCATGTAGTGATTGAACATTTTTATAAAGTTGTATTACAACTTTCTATAAATGTTCAATCACTAACAATGTAAAACACTATTTGAAAATCTCAAATCAGAACAAAATATTTTGCTATAATATTTTTAAGAAACTTTAAAGGCAATCATTCTGGAAACTCGATTCATTGTAACGTCTAGCCAACTGACATTGTCTGCGATGGATGGCTCTAAGCTACGGATGAACCATCCTTACGAGCAGATTGCAAGAAAATCTCACTTATTTTCATCCTCATTTGTTTTACGAGCAAGTCGGAAAGACTTCAAAGTTAACGCGGGGATCATAGCTGTGTCTGTGAGTCTAACAAAGCAAAGAAAATTGCATACAACTTCATGGGTAGGAAAAACAAAAGATCATCATCTGCCTAGCCTTTTTCAAACTATCTTGGGGTTGATTTCTAGTCTAACTGGATGCAGCTGAATACCAGTATTTTACATGGAGCGACTGCCTATCTGACCTCCACAACCCAGTTACTGGATAATATGATACCCCTTGGTAAGACTGGTTGTCAGACCTTCGTGTTTCTGACGACCCGTAACGACTGTTAAAGATCCACGATTGACAGCCAGGACCAACGTGCTTTCCGAGCCACGGAGGAGTCTTGGTATGTAAAGATGGTCACCCATCCATGGACCAACCCCGGCAAGCGTAGCCTAAGCTGTCAAAAGATGAACCCAGATTTATAAGAAAATAAAAAAAAAACCGTCTGATCCCTGACTCGATTTGTCCCCCAAAAGTGACTCTATATTTAAAATTGATATAGTTCGTTCCACGTCCGTGTTTGGGTTATAGAAAGTCATGTGTGGGTCAACAAATGGGCTATGACAAACGGACAGACAGACAGACTTACTAGTGATCTTACAAGGGATCCATTTTTACATTCGATTGTTCAGAACCCTAAAACAACTAACAAGTTGCAAACAAGTCACTTTTCAAGCAGTCCAGTTGGTGATCAAATCTGTGTCTGAACTAAAATAAATTCTGATTACCCGTAAAGCCAAAGACAGCAAAGGCATTTGCAAATTGAATACAAAATATTATGAGACTGATAAAAAATATATATTTATAGCAAGTATGCTTTATCATTTTAAAATGCGTGTTGAGGTAGAAAACATGATAACACCATCAAATACCTATCTCAATACATTCTTACAACGTACAGCAGGAGTTTTTGAACGATTATCCCACTATCATCAGGTTATCTTATCTAACCTAAATAGCTGAATGTGATAACATTATTTTTGTAATGTTAATCTGTTTTTTCTTTTGTTTGGTCTTCAATAAGGATTATTGTGTAGACATCTTTATTGTCTGTGACTTTTTTTGTTATAGATTTTATGTTCTGTATTTTTTTTATTTGTAGGTAATATGTGTCATTATAACCATTTCAGCTGAAATACGGCCACTGTTGGACAAAGACTTCCACCAAGTGTTGTCACAACGACCGGTCCTGTGCGTCTCGCATCCATCGGATGCCAGAGATCCTCACCAGGCCATCTGTCCACCTTGTGCGAGGCCTTCCAACGCTCCCTATTGGAAGTCGCAGGGGAGGACACTTCACTCTCCCCGCGGACCAGAGGTGGCCCCGCATAGGCGGGACTAGCCGGGGATCATGGAAGTCGTATTAGCTCTCACGATCCCCGGTCCAAGTGTGGGAAGGAATGCCCAGGGGTTGAGGATAAATTCGAATTAGAGTTACCTCGCCCCTGGGCACTCAAGGCAGGGAAGGAACAGGAGTATGTTTTAGTCAGTAAGAGTCTGACACGCCCTCCCGCTCCACCCAGAGCGGGAGATGTCATTGGATGATTTCCCAACCCACAAAAAAAATGTGTGGGAAGGAACACCGGGGTGGTTTTTAGTCAGTAAGAGTCTGACAGACCCCTTCGCCTGGAGCAGGCGAAGGGGACATCCATGGAGTTTTTCACACCAGCAACCAAAAAAAAAGCCCTTCCAACGCTGCGTCTTCCGGTACGCGGTCGCCACTCCAGAACTTTTCAACCCCATCGACCATTTGTTCTGCGAGCAATATGCTGCGGACTGCCACATAATAAGTTTATCGCGTCAATATTCTTGTGAGTGGAGCAGCATCCAAAAATCAGCTCTCATTTAATTTGGTTGCAGATGATTCATTCGGCAGTTGTATAGTATTTAGTTTTAAAAAACTCAATCTGCCTAGTGTTTTCCCAACCATCTCGGGGTCAGCTTCCAGTCTAATCGGATGCAGCTGAATACCAGTATTTACATGGAGCGACTGCCTATTGGACCTACCAACCCAGTTACAGGGTAATACGATACCCCTTTATAAGACTGTTTGTCAGACTTTCGGACTTCTGACGACCCGTAACGACTGTCAAAGATCCACGATTGACAGCCGCGACCAACGGTTTGACGTGCTTTCCGAGGCACGGAGGAGTCTCGGTATGTGAAGATGGTCACCCATCCATGGACGAACCAACATCTTTTAGAACACTATTATTTGAAATTCAACCTTATTGGTATTTTTTACAGCCACGTTGTTGTCTCCTACATATGGTATTTGACCAATGATCATTAATTTATATTACCCCCGCATTTTAACGCGAACATTCTGTTTGAACTCACATTTATGTCAAATGCCGATGCGTAGCAATTAAAATCTGATATTGTAATGGCAAGCCATTTAATGGCAAACGATATTGTAGAATCCAAAATAAAAAAGTTTTTTCAATTATCTCTGAAATCGTTTGTCGGGCCAGCCATTTGGTATTTTAAATAAATTTGGATTTCACATGATTTTCATTCAAGATCATAAGACCATGAAAGCGCTGTGTTAGGTAATAGTCAGTTACAATTGGACGTCGGATTGTCGAAATGTTGGAATTAATTTTAATGTTTTGTCAGCGGGCTTTACTTCTTGAACCGTTGTAGGTACACATTAAAATTTTTCACCGCTGCAGAACACCGTGTGGTTCCCAAGCCCATGAGGATTTCCCCATGACTATAATAAAAACCCGGCCAGGTGCGTGACGGACCTCGCACATTTAAGGTTTCATACCAAATGTATTTTGACCATTTTTATGGCTTTGGGCCAACAAGATGCTTGTACTGTGAAAATTTGAAGACTGTAGCTCCAACTGTTTGGCTGTTAAACCTGTGTGACTGATGACGGACCGACAGACAGGAGGGCAGATGGACAGGTGAGTGACAGTAATTAGGCCTCCTTTTGGACCCTTCCAGTACGGAAACCTAAAAAGGCTTGGTCTGTCTATGAAAGTTTACGTGGCATGTAGGTACAGTCACGAGCAAAAATATGTACACAAGCAAACTTTACTTGAAAGCTCGAGTATCTTAAAACCGTCCATTTAAGATACATATTTTTGCTCGTGACTGTACATGCCACATGAATCTACATGGGCAATATGATACCCTAGAAGGCACGTGTACGGGTCTAGTTTGATAGGTTAAATAAATTCGTATTTCATGAAATGACGATTTTATTACAATTTCATGAGGCCATGAAAGCCGAAAGCGTCATGTAAGCTATTTGGAAATAGTCGGAGACCTTCACGATTGGATGTCGAATAGCCAATGTTATTAATATTTTTATTGCTCAAAGAGAATTCAGCGAATAACGAAATTATTTTCAGCACTTTTTTCCAGTTAGCTTTGATTGGCTGATAACAATCTGAATGTACAAAAGTATTTTCCATTTGCCATTTGATTTTAGTTGAGTACCGCCAATATTTAGATTACTAGGTACCTTTTCTGGGATGAATTTTCAATCACAGATTTTTATTAACATTGATAGCCTCGGGTTTGAGCACTATCTCACCTAATGGTGAGCGATGAAGTGGTCCACTCACTTCCAAATTTAGTTTTAATAATAATAATAATAAAATCATTTATTTCAGGCGACACAGGCCCATAGAAAAAATACATTAACCTAAACATACATATTTTAATACAAACAAAACTTGTGTTAATAAATAAGGCCTAAGACTATGTTAGCTGCTGTATGTTGCTGTTTTGTGTTACGTACCCAAAGGATAACTAACGGGACCCTATTACTGAGTTACTCCGCTGTCGGTGTGTCTGTCAGCGGGCTGTATCTCAAGATCCGTAATAGATAGCCAGTTGAGATATTCACAGAATATGTAAATTAAAATTAAAGGGGGCTCACCTACTAGAAATGTGTTAACTCCGCTGTCCGTCTGTCTGTTAGCGGGATGTATCTCATGATACGAAATAGGTAAACAGTTGAAATTTTCACAGAATATGTATTTCTATTGCCGCTATAACAAAATATAATAAAAATAAAAGGGGTTCCCATACTAGAAACGTCTTGTTTTGGCTTTTTTTGCTCGATCCTAATAATGGCGTAGACAGTGAAATTTTTACAGAATGTGTATTTCTATTGCCGCTATAACAACAAATTTGAATAAATAATAAAAATAATAATAAACCGTCAAGCCCCTCATTAGCAGACACAATTAAAAACCTATTGTCGCGTCTCCTTAGGAGGAGGGGCCTGACGGATTAAAGGGGGCCCCCTATCAGAAACTTTTTTTTTTGGTTTTTTTGCTCCATCTTACTAATGGCAAAATAGTAAGATACACGTTTTTAGCGCTATTAACTACTAAGTGTATCTAAAGGTAGAGTATAAATCAAATATACTTCAGTCAATCGTAGTGCACTCATATAAAACAGCTGTTGAAAGAAATACATTACGTATAAGGGACATCTCACAGCAAAATTCATAGAAATCTTGTAAAAATAAATGTGGAAAACAATGGTGCGGATTCTCTTGTTCTAAACTAAACTAAAATTAGAGAATTGCTATCTTTTACTCAAAGGCAGTGCGAGAAAAGGACGGCTATATCTATGCACTAAGTTAGAGATGTCAAACTAGTTTACGCCTTGCGCTTCGCCGTGTTTTTAGGCGTTATGTTTTTACGTGTACTCTTAATTTGTATGGAAATATTAGTTAAAACTAAATTTGACAGCTCTAATTTACGTCTGTCTCTTTCTTGTTTTATTAGAGAGAAAAAGATAGCAATAGCCTAAATTAAGTTTAGTTTGTGCACAACGGAATCAACACCAATGTCTTATCTACAAGAAGAGGCAAGAAAATGAAATAAAAGACAGTCACTGAATTTGAAGTTGTCGTAACTTCCATATTAGCGCTGCCTTACTTTACGATCAGAAATAAAAAGTATAGAAGGAAATACTAAACTTGACATCTACAAACACTTTTTAGGTAATATCTGTTGTTTTCATTTTCATTTCATTTTAATGAGAAAGTATAATAATGTGGGTACATAATATTTTATTTTTTAAGACACCTGTGATCTAGCACCGGAAATAATAAGCAAAACTGGGCAAATTTTTCATGAAATATGTCGTGCTAATCAATCTGCCTAGCCTTTTCCCAACAATCTTGGGGTCGGCTTCCAGTCTAACCGGATGCAGCTGAATACCAGTATTTTACATGGAGTGACTGCCTATCTGATCTCCACAACCCAGTAACTGGATAATACGATACCCCTTGGTAAGGCTGGTTGTCAGACTTTCGGGCTTCTAACGACCCGTAACGACTGTCAAAGATCCACGATTGACAGCCGTGCCAATGGCTTAACGTGCTTTCTCAAAGATGGTCACCCATTCGTGGACCAATCCCGGCAAGCGTAGCTTTACCTGATGGACGACCCGTGTGGCTGTTATTATTTTAGGCACGAGCTCTTCAAATATGTAACATGTGTTACATACAAATAAAAAAAAATAAGGTATTATTAGTAGGGTCGCGGAAAAATTCGAAACAGAGTTATCGCCCCCTGGGCACTCAGGCAAGGAAAGAACAGGGGTAGGTTTTAGTCAGTAAAAATCTGACACGCCCTCCCGCTCCACCCAGTGCGGGATAAGTCATTGGATGATTTCCACCACCACAAAAAAAAATTGTGTTTTTAGTAAAAGTAAATTATTATAAGCTAAGCCTTTTGGTGTGGGCACGCTCAGCACAATTTTATTATATTACTAGCGACCCGCCCCGGCTTTGCACGGGTGCAAACTATATACAAACACCTTCCTCGTTTATCGTTCTTTATATTTGTGAAAACCGCATCAAAATCCGTTGTTTGGTTTAGGAGGAGTTAGCGGAGAAACAGGCAGACGCGTAATGTGAATTTGATTTATAAGAGACTAGCTGACCAGACAGACGTTGTCCTGTCTTAGCCATGAACTGTCAAATGCGCAAAGTTCGAATAGTCGTTAAGTTTAACTAGCTGACCCGACAGACGTTGTCCTGTCTTGGCTATGAACTGTCAAATGCGCAAAGTTCAAATAGTCGTTAAGTTTTACTAGCTGACCCGATAGACGTTGTCCTGTCTTAGCTATGAACTGTCAAACGTGCAAAGTTCAAATAGTCGTAAAGTTTTACTAGCTGATACGACAGACGTTGTCCTGTCTTAGCTATGAACTGTCAAACGCGCAAAGTTCAAATAGTCGTTAAGTTTTACTAGCTGACCAGACAGACGTTGTCCTGTCTTAGCCATGAACTGTCAAATGCGCAAAGTTCAAATAGTCGTTAAGTTTAATTAGCTGACCCGACAGACGTTGTCCTGTCTTGGCTATGAACTGTCAAATGCGCAAAATTCAAATAGTCTTTAAGTTTAACTAGCTGACCCGATAGACGTTGTCCTGTCTTAGCTATGAACTGTCAAACGTGCAAAGTTCAAATAGTCGTAAAGTTTTACTAGCTGATCCGACAGACGTTGTCCTGTCTTAGCTATGAACTGTCAAACGCGCAAAGTTCAAATAGTCGTTAAGTTTTACTAGCTGACCAGACAGACGTTGTCCTGTCTTAGCCATGAACTGTCAAATGCGCAAAGTTCAAATAGTCGTTAAGTTTAACTATCTGACCCGATAGACGTTGTCCTGTCTTGGCTATGAACTGTCAAATGCGCAAAATTCAAATAGTCTTTAAGTTTTACTAGCTGAGCCGACAGACGTTGTCCTGTATTAGCTATGAACTGTCGAACGCGCAAAGTTCAAATAGTCGTTAAGTTTTACTAGCTGACCCGACAGACGTTGTCCTGTCTTAGCTATGAACTGTCAAATGCGCAAAGTTCAAATAGTCGTTAATTTTACTAGCTGACCCGACAGACGTTGTCCTGTCTTAGCTATGAACTGTCAAACGCGCAAAGTTCAAATAGTCGTTACGTTTTACTAGCTGACCCGACAGACGATGTCCTGTCTTAGCTATGAACTGTCAAATGCGCAAAGTTTATATAGTCGTTAAGTTTTCCTAGCTGACCTGGCAGACGTTGTCTTGTCTTAACTATGAACTGTCAAACGCGTAAAGTTCAAATAGTCGTTAAGTTTTACTAGCTCACCCGACAGATGTTGTCCTGTCTTTGCTATGAACTGTCAAATGCGCAAAGTTCAAATGGACGTTAAGTTTTACTAGCTGACCCGACAGACGTTGTCCTGTCTTAGCTATGAACTGTCAAACGCGCAAAGTTCAAATAGTCGTTAAGTTTTCCTGTATTTTTTTAATTTTCCGCGCAACTTTCTTAATTTTTTCTATAATTAAAACCTTCTCCTGACAATAACAAATACAACAATAAAGAATTAGCGAAATCGGTCCAGCCGTTCACGCATGATGCCGTGACCAAAGGAAATAGGGATTAATTTTTATATATATAGATAGATTGTGTACTATTAATTTCTTCTCTTTTACTTTATGTTTGTTGCTTTTGTGTTGTGTCTGTGTTGCATAAATATTTTCTATTCTATTATATTCTATTCAAATTATTTAGGCTGCCAAAAATAACCCCTACAGACTGAACTCACATACCGTGAAGAAAATCCTTCTAAGAATTTCCACTATGAAAATGTGAGAAATGTTAGACTAATAACATCATTTCGTATTTTAATAACGAGTAGATTCTTCTTTAGTTAAAAATAAACAAGATACTCGTAGCTACAATTTCATATCTCAAAGAAATACCATTTTTTTTAAAAGTACATTTTTAGGGTTGCGTACAAACTGAGCTATATTGCTGTCACTCATGTGTCCGTCTGTTCATCTGTCTGTCCGTCGTCTGTCACACAGGTTTTACAGCCAAACGGTTGGAGCTTCAAATTTTCACAGTGCATCTTGTAGACCCAAAGCGATACAAATACTCAAAAATACATTTGGTACGGAACCCTAAATTTGCGAAGTCCGACACACACTTGGCCGGTTTTTTAATCAACTTTTAATAAAATAATTTTCTGTATTACTATACCGCTTCTTGGAACTTACATGAACCACACAGAAAACTGTAATTGAAAAAAATAATCACTAAATATACTTTCTGATAATCCTCTTTGGAATGAGTACGTAATGTTTACGACAAACCTAATATGGCCTTTTAAGATGTGCTTGTGCATGTCGGATCGCACATTTAAGGTCCCGTACCAAATATATTTTTGACTATTTGTATGGCTGTGGGTCTTGTGTATGGATATGGATGGCTATAAGAGTAGAGGAAGGCCATAGAAATGATGTTTGGAACTTTGGACTGTGTGAAAGATGATATGGGTAAAGAGGGAGTGACTACAGAGATGACGACTGATAGAGGAGTATGGAAGAAAAAAACATGTTGCGCCGACCCCAAATAAATTGAGATAAGGGCAGGAGGATGATGATGATGTATGGCTTTGGGTTAACAAGATGCTTATATCGTGAAAATTTGAAGACTGTAGCTCCAACTGTTTGTCTGTAAAACTTGCGTGACAGACGATGGACAGACGGACACACGGACACGTGAGTAACAGCAATAGGGCTTCGTTTGGATCCTTCGGGTACGGCACCCTGAATACGACCACACGTATCTAATGGTGGCCGCAATTTTGTTTTCTATCAAAATTCATATAGCCCTTATCACTTTGGCTATCAAGACCAATCAATGATACCTCATTTTTACAAGCATACATACATAGTCTCGAAAAACATTACCTTCCTTCTAGGACAGTCGGGTAAAAAGAAGTTATAATAGACCGTCAGTCTATTTATATCAGCTCCCTTAGCCATAATTATTATTATTTTTTTGTTCGTTGCCCCACACTAGGAATTACTCCTGTATCGTGGGTGCGTTCACATACATGTATACTGACATAGACACCCAGACCCGGAACAAATATTTGTACGTCATACTAATATTTGTTACGTGCGGGAATCGAAACCGCGACACGCAGCGCAGCAGCCGAACGCTCAACCACTGAGCCAACCGTGTCGTCAAATATTACTTTTCTATTATTGTTTACGCTAACGCTTAGTACAAAATGTATGGCGATGACATTTACCTGCGATAGTTACATGATACTTCTCTACGCAGGTAATAATAATGTCATAATTTTTGTACTAAGCGTTAGCGAAGTGTTAGCGAAGCGTTAACGAAGCGTTAGCAAAGCGTTAACGAAGCGTTAGCGAAGCGTAAGTGAAGCGTAAGCGAAGCGTTAGCGAAGTGTTAGCGTTAACGATATTAGAAAAGTAATATGGCTAGATGGGCAGGACGGAATGGAAGAGGAAAACGGAACTCAAGGATCATCAGGCTAGGTTCATCTTCTGGATTGATCGAAGGAGTGATCGAAGGAGTCACTTCAGCCCTGGCATAGGTAACTGAAGGAACAGGGGTGGGTTTTAGTCAGTATGAGTCTGACACGTCAGCTCCACCCACAGCGGGAGAAGTTATTTGAAGATTTCTCACACTTAAAAAAAAATGGGTAAATCTACATCTAGGTTTAGCGTCACATTGTGTTACGTTCATATAAGGAATAACCAGTGACAATAATAGTAAATCAAGTCGGCATAAACCGTGTCGCGAACAGACCTATCCTAAAAATAACTCAGCCAATACGCCTATAATTTTCAATACTTCGCCCAAACAGTTTTACGGCCACGTACCCAAATCTCTAGATATCATAACCTTAGGTTTTTTGCGTCAATAAACGCAGAAATAGTTGGAAACTATATGATTTACGAGTGTCGTAAAGAAGGGGACGTGCCAACCGGGGATGTTACCGGTTATAGATACGAGCAGCGATGCGACGATCGGCGGATTCGATTCCGGCTGTGCACTTTATGATCTACTGAAAAATTAAATCTGGAATATTAACAAAATATAAATTAGAACGAATTTGTAAGACTTGGGTAGTGTAGAAAATGCTATTTCTTTTAACCATAAACAGTTTTTTTTTTTGGGAAGACTCTTACTGACTAAAATCCACCCCTGTTTCTTCCCTGCCCTAAATGCCCAGGGGCGCGGTAACTCTGTTTCGAATTTATCAACAACCCCAGGGACAGGCGTCGGCCATGACAGGCCCCTTCATGATTGCTGACAACTCTTTGAGGCGCGCGTGGAACACTACGCGACGTCAACTCTCGGGCCTGGTGCTAATCCAACGGCGAGCTACCCACTACTCGTCGTCCGCAGGCCTGGGTCTATGAGCGGAAACTAGTTTGACATCTCTAACTTAGTTCATAGCTATAGCCGTCCTGTTCTCGCACTGCCTTTTAGTAAAAGATAGCGATTCTCTAATTTTAGTTAAGTTATTGAACAAGAGAATCGGCACCAATGTCTGGGTATTCTGGGATCTGGTTCTATGTACAAAAGAAGTCTAACTGCCATCTAAAGTCAAATCATAAAGCATCGCAATAGCCAAGCCGCATCAAAGAACTTGTATCACAAAACAAATGCTTTGTTATAAAACTAGTCGAGCAAAATCAGTTATTAGTTGTTTTGTAGAGCTTATATAAGAGCTGCTACTCCTCACGGTATTTCATACAAACTGTCGAGTCCTTATACTTGGAAATTAATAAACTGATTGTAATTAAACTTGTTACGTAGACGCAAGGTAACTAGGTCTAAAAAGCTAAAATCAAATCAAAACGTGGAAGTTGGGTAGGCCTTTAGTGTGGGACGCTACATGTGTCGATACTCTTGCGGCATCTCATCTTCCTAGTTTGTTGTGCTGTGCCGGTGCTGCCGCTGTGGCTGCGGAGAACCTCAAGCGGTGGAAATATGACAACCTTGTCGGTACTACATTTTCGAGCCGTTTGGTTGAAACCCATGGGCCGTGGGGTCCAAGTGCTCATTTAGTATTCAAAGATCTATGTAAACGTCTTGTTGACGCTTCGCGTGACCCAAGGGCTGGCTTTTTCTTCGGCCAGAGGTTAAGCATTGCCATACAACGTAGCAATGCCGCCAGTCTTTTGGACAGCGATGCGGAGGAATTTTTTCACACCAGATTGTAAGTTTTATTTAGTTAGGAATTTTTGTTTTAGTTAAGTATTTTAAAAGTTTGTAAATAAATAATTAAATAAAGAAATCAAAACCAAAAGTCATTTATCCACGGTCATGCAAATGCTGGTTTCAGTAGATATCCTACTTAATGTAATCCTATATAAAAATTTTGGTGGCACGGTGTTTGTGGTTGCACATCTCCGAAACGGCTCGACCGATTCTAATGTTTATTTTTTGTATATTTAGTAGGTATGAGAAGAGGTGGTTAAGTATTTTTCACCCTCCTACCCCCACTCCCCATTTTTTAATCACAGAACAACGTTTGCCGGGTCAGCTAGTAATATTATAAATGGGAAAGTTTGAATATATGTATGTTTGTTACTCAATTGGTACATTACACTGGTTAGCCAGAACGGCTGAATGGATCAGGATGAAATTTGGCACTAGATAGATTATAGTCTGGAATAGCACATGGGCTATAATTTATAGTGGGAGAAGTACCAATTCCATGCGGCCGAAGCCGCTGGCAGAAGCCAGTTATCTACAAAAAAAAATCAATTACCAAATGTATAATTATATCGGTTTCTAGAATTTACTTCTCTAAAAGAATTCTCCAAGATTCATTTACAAGAGAAAAAAAAGAAATCTTACTAGTTATAGGTACAACATCGAGAAGATTATTTATATCCAATGTCACTAACAATTGGGTTGATGACTAAAACAACACGAAGGGTTCCGTACGTTCCGTTTTTTTTGGGCTGTAACTCATGATCCGTAAGAGGTAGACAATTGAAATTTTCACAACGCGTGTATTTCTATAGCCGCTTTATCAACAAAATAAATAAAAATAAATAACAAGAAAAATACACATTCTGTGAAAATTTCAACTATGTGTAGCTATTACGGATCGTGACATACAGCCTGCTGACAGATGGACGGACAGGGGAATCATAGAAAAAGGGTCCCGTTGGTTATCCTATGGGTACGGAACCCTAAACACCTAATTAGTCCAGTCAGTCAGTCACCAAAAAATAATATATACGCATCACTTCAGAATACCAGCGGCGGCGGATCGATAGTTTGAAATACAAGTTGATTATGTAGTACTATAACTATTAATTTGTTAGAGAAACAAAATGAACGAAATGAAACAAAGTGGTCTTGACTTTGAAGTATCTTCAGACGAGGTTTGATTTACTGTCTGGGCTATTGTTTTTGAAGTGATAAACTAGTAAAAGTAAATTATATTAGTGCTAACTTTGACTTGCGGTTTCGCCCGCATGAAATAGTATATTTTGATGCCAGTAGACAAAGTTTGTTATTGCAGTTTCTTGGCTCCAAACAACCTCGCTTTCGGCTCGGGCGTGTTTCCACCTCGGGCGCAATGACAATTTGGTTAGTGACTACAAAAATCAAATTAGTCCGTCAGATAAATTACCAAAACATATTGGTCATTTTTTCGTTTGTCACTTATACAAAAAACAACCGACTTCCAAAAAAAAAATACTTACACTAAAAATTTATAAATAACTTTAATTTCGGAAGTCGGTGTTTGTATTTTTACGTCTTCGTTATTTGACACCGACTTCCGAAATTAAAGTTATTTATGAATTTTTAGTGTAGGTATTTTTTTTTTGGAAGTCGGTTGTTTTTTTTGTAAAAAAGTTTTTTATTTTTACTTTTTAGTTGTTATACCCCAGAACTAAAAACCCCAATATAATGGAACGTGGAATTTAAACATTTGGAGAACACCAAAACGTCATCGAGGTACACGTATTTTCCGTTTTTGTTCAGTTTCTCAAAAAGCGCTGAAGCAATTTCGATAAAATTTATATGGGACCACCTCGGGAGTATATTCTTTTAGCTGAAAAAAGAATTTTGAAAATTGGTTCACAACTGACGGAGAAATCGGGTAACATACATATCTACAAAAAAAAAAAAACAAAACAAAACATACAGACGAATTGAGAACCTCCTCTTTTTGGAAGTCGGTTAAAAATGAAGACGATAAACTGCGTTGAAATTTCGGATGACGTCACACCTTTTTTTTTTTGTGGTGTGGGAAATCATCCAATGAAGAAGTCAGCCCGCTCTGGGTGGAGTGGGAAAGCGTGTCAGACTCTTACTAACTAAAACCTACCCCTGTTCCTTCCCTGTCTTAGTGCCCAGGGGTGCGGTAACTCATTTTCAGAATTTATCCGCTACCCCTAGGCATGCAGCCACCGGCCACGATGGGCCCCGTCAGTGGTGGCTGACACTAATCTCTTTAAGGCGCGCGTGGAGCACTACGCGCCGTCGACTCACGGGCCTGGTGCTGATCGGACGGCGAGCTACCCATTACTCGCCGTCCGCAGGCCCGGGTCTACGGTCGCCGGAGATCGTCTCGCGGCGCCGGAAGCCCCAGGCGTCTCCTGAGGCGGCCGCTGCTGAGGGAGTGAGGGCGACTCTGTTGTTGAGTCTCCCTCACCCATGCCGCCTTCCTCTTCGCGAGCATTAATGCTTCGCAGAAGAAGGAGACTGCTTCCCATTCCTTCTCGCCCCGTACCATGGCCTGAACCAGGGCAGGGCATGAGAGGTCGCAGCCGCCTATCGCATCCACGAGGACACGGCGGGGCCCGCCTAAGCGGGACAGACCTTCACCGTATGCTCCACCGTGTCCCCTGGGCGATCCGTGCATTGGAAACACCCGGGCGTCTCCTCTCGCTCGATCCGAAACAGGAACCTTCCAACTATCTACACTCTTGTTTTTCATTTTTAAAATCAGTTTGAAATCAGCTGCTGAGCTGGTAGCTCCCCTATATCATTGTCATTTTCTTCAGCAACTGAAAGTTACCAGTTTGCTAGAGTTTTCCAGAAAAGTGAAGTGTAGTTTTTATAACTATGCAGATTCAGGCACATTGCTCTGGCAATAATACAATTTATTCTTTACCTGCAGTGTGTGGTGTACGTATGATTAATGAGTGCTTCTTATAAACTAGCCTACTGTAAATATTGAAATATACGTCTTAATTCGCCGTGGGTTTATCTTCATCCAACTCTTCTTTTACCTCCTCATCGTGACTCCTCTACTTGTATCAGGCTTGTCGCACGACAGCACCCACTGGTCGCGCAACCGCCCCCACCAAGGTGCATGAAAGAAAATCCGCGGGCCTCACAATAATTTTAGTTACTAAATATTATGTTTATAAAGTATTACTTAATATTTCTGAGTTGAAAAACGTCGTTATCACGTGTCGTGTCGTCATACACGTGGGCAATTGTTTTTGCAGTTTCTCAGCTCCAAAAGGTCCTCGCCATTAGCTCGGACGTGTACTCCAGCTCGGCTGCAGTAAAAAATTGCATCAAAATGTGCTATATTATTTCAAGATATCTTATTTGTCATGCCCCAAAATCCTTCAGGATAGAATTAACAAGTCACTTTTCCATTCTTAGTTAAATAGTTCAACATAATCATACACGTCAAATAAATGCTTTACATTTAATAAGACATCCGACTTGATGGCTAGAACACGAATAGCTGTCCTTAGATCGAGTCTAATAAGTTATATCATGAACATGATTCTGCCAGCGGCTTCACCCGTGTGGAATTAGTACTTCTCCCGTTATAAACTTTCAACCCCCATTTCACCCCCTCAGAAGTGGAATTTCGAAAAATCCTTTCTTAGTAGATACCTACTCTTTACAAAGAACATACCCTCCAAATTTCATGTCTCTAGGACCAGCGGTGTAGGCTGTGCGTTGATATATCAGTCAGTCAGTCAGTTAGAAGTTTGAATTTCATATATACAGGGTGTAACGGAAAGGTGTGGTCATATTTCAAGAATTGCATCTGCCCATCGATATGAACAACTTTATTCAAGAAAAGATGACGAAATTCCCAAAAAAAATAAAAAAAATTACCCCCCATATAAATATTGAGTAGCTGATGATAACTTTGTTTGGAAAGTCCAATTTTTTTTTTGGATATTTTTTATTTTTTCTAAGACAAAGTTTTTCATTTCCATGGGCAGAACCGGTTTTTAAAATATGACCACACCTTTCCGTTACATCCTGTATAGAAGATGTCAGTCAATTGATCGACTATAACCATGACAAAAATGCTAGCAAAGATCCGTTAGCTGCCTGTTGTTAGGTTAATTTATCTGTGGTTTAAAATCGACTAAATTGACGATGACAGTTGTCAAGGGGAAAAGAAGTTTCGGCAATCGATTCGGGCACTTGGTTTTAGGGCGGGCTACAGGTCAGACTAACGGTAGTTACCTGGTTGATATTTATGAATAATTATTTAACTTCAATATTGTTGTAGATTGAATAGCATTGTGATAGATAGTCGGCAGAAGCACAGGAAATCTGGCGACGTGTGCTATGGGGTCACGCGGGTGCTAAGGGACGTGAACCTTTCCCCATAAGGGAATCCGATCCTTTAAGTAACTAGATATTTCTATTTAATACAAGTGAGGGATTTAGGAGGTTTGTTACTTTCGGATTTAGTGGTAAGTTTATACTGTGTTTAAACTAGCAATTTTTCTTTGATTAAAACGTGATTAAATATAGTAATTAAATAAGTTTGTTTACACTTGCGGGTTAAAAAGTACCTATCTTATGTCCCTTTCTAGGATATGAACCTGGCAAACGGATAGACTGTGGTCTACCTGATTCTGTGTGTGAAGTTTCATCGAAATCAATATAGGTTCAGACTGAAACCGTAACGAATCGACAGACAAACAAACTATAATAAAGATTGGATTTCAGAACGAGCAATTCTATTTGAGATTTTGTAGCTAAAATATTAAATGAAGGTTTGCGAGACATGACATATCTTTTGATAAAGATAGGTACATTTACACGTCGGTTGAAAATAAATAGATAGGTACATGAAGAAATTTGTTTCTAACTAAAGCCATGTCTGATACGTAGCCAATTAGTTCTATTTTTAGACCTACGAATTTCGTAATCAGGCTTAACTATTTTTATTAGATTTCAACGGATCACTAAGTTTTTCCTCGAGTGGTTAATAAGATTAGCAAAAGGACGTCGCCGTATTTGATGGAAAATAGTTACACTATCTACTTTTTCTTCGTTGATTTACTCTTGACGAATGAATGGATGAAATGGCGACAGGTCACTGGAACAACTTGCGACCGACGGATGCCCTTTAAGTTAAAAGCGAAAATCTATAAGACCTGTCGTACTGTATGGATCATAATGTGGGGCTGTGAAAAAGACGGATGAAAAAAGATTGCATGTGGCGAAGGTGAGAATGTTGAGATGGATGTATGGAGTAACAAGAATGGATAAAGTGAGAAATGAGTACATTAGAGGAAGTTTAAAAGTGTCGCCAGTCACAGAAAAGTTGAAAGAGAACCGCTTATCTTGGTATAGTCATGTAAAGAGGAGGGCTAAAACACATTTAACCAAAAGAGTTATGATATAAATGTGGATAGATGTAGAGGGAGAGGAAGGCCAAAGAAAAAATGGATGGATTGTGTGAGGAGTGATATGAAAGAAAATCAAGTTAGTGATAGCGTGACGGCTGACAGGACAGAATGGAAGAAAAAAACAAGTAACATGGGATAAGGGCAGGAAGATGATGATGATTTACTCTTGACGAAGGGGTGGTCTTCGATAGGAGGTATCATTTTTCTCTGATTGCTGCTGCACTTGGGCATTCGTGCAAAGGCTTGCAGTTTTGAATTGTTCATTTTACGTCCATTGAGACGGGCCACGTGATCAGAATCATGCTGTAAAACCAAAATGTTGACTGTTGCATCATTATCCTTGAAAACACAGCCAAATACCGTGCAGTCATAAAAACACAGAAATCTACTAGCAGGATATTTTAAATTCGTTCAAATTGAGTAAGTTGCAATCCTTTCAAATCCTTTGTAGGGTTCTGTAATCCTTACAAGGACAAAGAACCTTAACAAAATTTGTGTAGTAACGGGCGTCTGCGCAACCCTATACTGTGCGTGGCCCGACATACACTTGGCCGGTTTGTCTGTTAGTTGACGGATGTATTAAAAATCAATGCAGATACTGACATGTGACGTCACTATAATTAGGTTACGCGCATACAATAGACATAGCGAGATGTCCCCACTCTTCCTTATACCAATATTTGAAATGTTAATTGTTACATAACTAATTTCGATGCTGTTTTCAGAAAAAGATTTCTTTAAGTGTTATTTGTTTTATTATTTATTAAATATTATACAAAAATAAACAGGCATATACCCTATCCTCCATCCCCATAACTTAACTATAATACTCCCACAAAGCCACCTGTAATCACAGCGGCTATAAAACACAGTTTATCTTCCTTACGTTACCTGGTTTACGTCGTAAATTCTGGTTACCTCACATGTGACAACGTTATGAAACTATCGCTGCCATATTTGCAGTTACGTATAACTTATAACGTTTTCATGAGTTCTAAATAGCGGTTATTCTTCATCAATGTGGAAGAAAGTGACAGTTTAAAGTACAAGAGATTTTACTACTGGAGTACGAGGTTTTCTAGTTAACGGGATTGGCTTATTTGAGGGATATCTAATTGAATGACGTTTCCACACGTATTTCCATCACATAAACCATCGTTTCTTTGGCCTTCCCCTACTCTTATAGCCATCCACATCCATACACAAGACTTTCCTCACGACATTTTCTTCATTCCTCCGCATCACATGCCCATACCACGACAACCGATTTTCACATAACTTTTCAGTCAGCGGTGCCACTTTCAGACTTCCTATTATACACATTAGTTTTTTTTCGTCATTGACAGGCTTGCGTTTATTCACTATCACACCTGATGATAAGCGACGATGTGGTCGACGATGAAGCACGCTTGTCAAGAGGTAACCTATTCACTCTTATCTTAAACACCCCCAGGTTGTAGCCATCAGGAAACACAGACTCCGGCAGGCAATTCCAATCCTTAGCTGTACGCTCAATGAATGTGTTCCCAAAACGTTTTGTGCGTGCGTATGGGTGGGATGTCCACCATGTAACGGTGGGACATCGCCGTACGTCTTGTGGTCCGATGATGTAATGGGCTTAGCGGAATTAAACTTTGCAATTTTGACGCACACTCCTCAAAATGTAACCGATAGAAAACCTACAGGCTAGCAACTCGGCGTCGATGCTTTAGACTTTGAAGTCAAACCTTTTTTAAGCAAAAATTAAAGAACGCCGAATTTACTACGATCCACACATACTCGTATTGCTTTGTTTATGTTCATAGATATTTAGACGTTTCCATTTACAAAATTGTGGTGTGTTGCCTAAATTGACACACTTGTCGAAATGAGTCCCTAGCCAAGAAAATAAAACCAGGGTCACGATGACTCCTTTGATCAATCCTGCGACTCTGGCAGGCACCGGCCCTAGCGGTCTCCGTCACTGTTTGCTGACATCTCTTTGAGGCGCGCGTGGATTGTGGTGAACACTACGCCCCATCGACTCGGGCCTGGGGGCTTAGACAAAGTAACAATTTAAAAACGATAACGAAGTTAGAAAAGACTAAAATGTATGAGATTGACATAAACCGCGCTAAGTCACGTGGTCAGTCGACATCGTTATCGCAAGTTGGTAGACAATGTTATAATTCGTAACGAAACCATAAAGAAACGAATTGCTATCGTGTTTATCCCATACAAATGCGTAGACAAGCAGCGCTTTCAGAGTTCGCCTTCGCCTCGATCGTGATCGCCAAAAAAGATAACGAAAGAACGTTTACGCTAGGAAATGTTTATCGATATCTCAGAGACGATGACGAATTTAGATATCGTTTCGCTACGAAGCGATGTTACTTTGTCTACAGGCCCTGGTTCTTATCGGTCGGCGAGGTACCCATTACTCGGCGTCCGTAAGCCCGTGCCTACGGTGGCCGAGAATCCGCTTGTGACTCCCGACGCCCAGGGCGTCTCCTGCGGTAATTAAGGCCGTGAAGGCGCGAGTATTGCCTCTCCCTCACGCGTCCTTTGGGAGCATCAGCAGTAATCTGCTTAGCAGAAAGAAGTGACAGCTTACCAGACCCTCTCTGTTCGTACCATAGGCTGGACTTTAGAGATCGCCACCGCCGATCGCCTCAACGAGGACACGGCGGTGCTCCACCCAAGCGTGGCAGATCTCCATCGTATGCTCCACTGTGTCCTTCAGGTGATCTATTAAATGGTGACACCCAGGCGTTTCCTCATACTTTATCCAGAACTGGAACCTCCCGAAGCTACCGTTAGCCTATCAAAGTTAAAAAAAAAATGTAGTGTGTTGCTTAAATTGACTCCCGTGGAAATAAGAACATCTTCTTATTGATAACTTTGCAGCATTCCCTTACAAGGTTAAGCAAGTCTGATGGCTTTAGTTTTCTTACTAAGAGTATTGAGGAGAAGAAGCACTCATGTTAGAAAACTCTTTTAAATTATAAAAAATAAATAAAATTAAAAGTTGTCTGTAAAAACCCAAAATCGTTCTTTTTTATTTGTTTTTTATCAATTACAGGCTCGCGTTTGACCACAATCTCACCTGATGGTAAACGATGATGTGGTTGAAGATGAAGCACGCTTGCCTAGGAATTAAATATTAAACAATGTCTCGACATTGTATAATATTATAGGTACTAAAATAAACTTATAAAAGATAAATTGAGGTACATCCATCCCTATTACAGTGTAACAATAAACTGGAGCCCTAGACATGACTCTTAAGGATTACGACGTACCTTATAAAGATGGATAACGGCGCGTGTAAAATCTTAGAACATGAATATACCGGCGGATACTAAGCCTAGCTCAAGGTCATGCACGGATTTAGTTTGTAGTTTACTATGCATTGTAGACTTAGGCGTCTATTATGTGTTGTACCTGAGCAAATATAGATTACTTAGTTTCAATATTGAGTGATATTTTGAAATGAATGTTTGAAGATTATCGCAGAATAATAAGAATTATATTTCTTTGAACGGTAACAATAATTTTGTTACCGTTCAGAGAAATATTAAAATTATTGGTCGGGTTGGGTTAGGCGTCAAATGTTTATTTTATTTAATTATTTCGTCACCGGGTTCTCGGGGTCGCTAATCACGAAAATGGGTTCGAAAGTCCATGTTGGCTTGAACGTAAATTTCCTTTTTATTCGATATGGGTGTCATTTTCATAGTTTTCGATATAATATTCATCTTATGTAGATTGATAGTAACGCGTATAAATCTAAGGCCATAAATGTACCGGCGAATACAAAACTTAGCTCAAGGTCATGCACGGAATTATTTTCTAATATTTTAGTATGCAGTGAAGACTTGCTTATATTATGTGTTTTACCTGAGCAAAACTAGATTACTTAATATGAATATTGAGTGATATTCTGAAATAAATGTTTGAAGATTAAAGCAGAATAATTATTAAGAATTTAATTAGAAACTAGCTGCGCCCTGCGGTTTCACCCGCGTAGACCGGAATAAGAGTTAGCTTATATGTTAATCCAGGCTTTATGCTATCTACATACCAGTCTAGCCGTTTGAGCGTGAAGAAGTAACAAACATACACACTCACAAACTTTCACATTTATAATATTAGTAGGATTCGGTCGGGCTGGGTGTCAAATGTTTATTTTATTTCATTTTTCCGTCATGTGTGTAAACTTCAGAGTTTTCGGGGTCGCTAATGACAAAAACGGGTTTGAAAGTCCATGCTGTTGGCTTTAACGTCCATCATCAGTCCACAAGTAATAAAATAAAATAAATAAAAATTCGTTTATTTTCCACCACAAATATAGGAACAATTTAGACAGTATGTTGACAATTCAAGGGTGGACTGGAGCCTAAACTAGGGAGACCCTGTATTTCAGGACTCCAGGTCACTCGCCTACGGAAAAGGATTTGGACTACTGGATAAGCACAGAATCATGGGGTGGACAGGGATTGTATTTGTGAGAATAAGTATGAATGTGTGTGTGTATGTGTGTGTATGTGTGTGTGTGTATGTGTGTGTATGTGTGTGTGTGTGTGTGTGTGTGTGTGTGTGTGTGTGTGTGTGTGTGTGAGAGTGTAAGTGTGTGTACAAGTCGTACGGTGATAATTCATTCAATGTATACACAAAACGTTTTGAGAATACATTGAATGTGCGTACAGCTAGCGAGTGGAGTTCCCTGCCGGAGTCTGTGTTTCCTGATAGCTGCAACCTGGTAGTTTTTTTCAAGAGTGAATAGGTTACTTCTAGGCAAGCGTGCTCCATCTTCAACCACATAATCGCTTACCATCAGGTGAGATAGTGGTCAAACGCGTGCCTATCAACAGTAAAAAAAAACTGTTTATTCGATATGCGTGTCATTTTAAAAGTATTTGAGATAAGTTTTATCATATATGATAGCGGCGCATGTAAAACTTAGAACATGAATATACCTGCAAACACTGATAGAAGTCTCGTCATGCTGGTCCACCATGTAGCAGGAGGTCGTCGTCCACCTGTCTTACATTCAGAAAGTTGCAACGCTTTTTTCACTACATGATCCTCGTCTCTTCGCATCAAATGTCCATACCAGCTGTGCTTGCTCTCGGTTAATTACAGCACCACTACTGAAGACAGCACAGTTAAAACTTTCCACACAAACCAAGCGTGTCAGAGGTGTCACAGTTTACTACGGGAAACTGACGACCCGTGACAAGAGTGTGCTTTTGACAGTTCAAGCGCTTACTGCGCGGGCATAAATGAATACAAGGTATAGACATTCTATTTCACGAAGGCGGGTTGGTCTTGGATATGTCTGTAGATTCACGTGCGTATTTTATTTTGTTTTATTTAGATCTCCAACAAAGAATACACCTTACATGCTATATTGTAAAGGACAAGAACAAAAATCAAAATATAGGAATCCACATCATGCAATAGAAAACAAACGAACTATTGTTTCTATATTCGTAAACAATTCGTTAAAGTCTGACGTAATTAAAAGGATGTTGGAGGCAGCATCTACTGAACGGTCCACATTGCAGAAGGCCGCAAAACTTGGAGCTGTGTCGTATGTGGTTGCAATCCTCAGCAGTTAAGGAACAACGTAGAAGAAGAAGAGAAGCTATTTTGCTATGATACTGAGAGCTCGGAGCTTACACACAGATAAAAAGTGTACTTGATCTTACACATACTCGTACATCCAAAACCAACCCGCCTTGGTGAGATAAAACAACTATAATATTAGTAATAGTGACTGACATACCGGCGCGACATTTCTGCGCTCTGTACATATTTAGATATCGAAACAAGAATAGTAAGATAATGGTACATTTATAGTATGAATCAGTCATCTCACTACATTAATCATAATATATATCACCCGCATCTAACGCCACGGACTACATTAGTCATAATATAATATCACCCATTTCTAACGCCTGACTACATTTCAGAGCTACATCGTCACGTCAGTACAAATGGGGGAAACTTACGAACAAGATAAAAGTCCGGAAAACTCGGAAACATCGCCGATCGCGTGTGTACCCCACTTTATAACCTTGAGCGATGTGTAGCGTATTTAGATTAGGGCACGCACGCACTGAACATGTTGCGAGATAAAGTTAGAGTCTGTTTGAGATGGGAAGCACTCCCAATATTGCCGGAACTGATAATTGTTCTGATTTCACTGAGAGGATTTGTTGTACCTATTGAACGTTTTTGTGTACGAGTAAGGTCTCAGATTGTAGGACAAACGAAAATATATCCGAGCATTGATAACTGAAATAATAATACCTATTAATGGATTAGTGAGACTATTGTATTTATATATAATACAAATAAAATAGTCGTATTCTAATTCCCCGACTTTATACGAAGAAATTCACAGTAAAATCAAAATATCTGAAACTAAATCTGTTCCATGCGAGGTGATGTGTAACCTATTTAGATTAGAACACGTACGTACTGACCGACTCTCTGCTAGATAAACTTTAGGGTCTATCGGTCTGTCGGTTTGAAATGGGTATGGTACTGTATTGCGTAACTTGATAAAATTGTAGTGTCTTAATAGAGTATAGGATTTTGTACCTTTCTGTGATTTTTTTTTTTGTTATGCCTATGAATTCTTAAAAACGTATTAAAAAAATGACTTATCAGTCAAACACATATTGTGTTTTTGTTCATCATGTTTTTTTTTTAGCTTCTTTTAGTTTGTGCATTTGTCAATGTCAAATTTTGAAAGTTTATAGTTTTTTGATACAGAAAACAGTCACTTTGTTTTCCATTTGAATCAGGAGGTAACACATTCTAATGACTTTGCAGTATTTGGCAGTAAATGTATCGAGCCAGCCTTCTCAGCAAGCTGCGCTGTGGTAGTCGTTATTACAATAAAATGTAGATCTTTGACTATCGTTACAGGTAGTCAGAACCTCGTAGGTCTTTTTTTTTTGGTACAATTCCGCCACTCTATTCCCAATCCACTGTAATTTCTGTAAGCCGGAATCAACAGTGGCGACCACCAGAAAAAAACGTCGAGGCAATGAAACTCGACGAGTCCCAGAGAAACGATTAAACTGTCTTGGGTCCCGCAACGAAATTAATCAGAAAAGACAGCGGAGGAGTAAGAAAAACATAATTTCCACTTCCCTCCTAATCAAGCGGGAGACAGAACAAAGCTAGGCCATTAGGCACAAAGAGGTATTTACAACGGGTAAGCCCAGTTGCCAAGCACCACTGGTTAAAAACACTAATATTAATGGGTCCTAAAATTGTGAGCTGTGGATTCCAATACTAGGTATTGAGCTGTTACATTTAATTCCAATAATAGGTATGGCAAAAACGCTTGAACGTACGGATATTCGTTCGCTTGAACCCCGAAGGTCTGACATCGGTCTTACCAAAGGGCCCATCAGTATTACCCATCAACTGCCACATCGGCAGTCATTTCATATTCGGTTAGATTAGAAGCCGACCATAGCAAAGTTGGGAAAAGCTCGGCTAATGATGATGTATAATAAAATGTTATAGCTAATTAAAAAAACTAAAAAAGAAGAAAATTTGACACCGACTTTCGAAATTAAAGTTATTTTTAAATTTTTAGTGTATTTTCTTTTTTGGGAGTCAGTTGTTTTTTTTGTAAAAAAGTTTTTTATATTTCAATTTTTAGTTTTTATACCCTAGAACTAGAAACTCCAATAACATGGAACGTGGAATTTAAACTTACTTTGTAATTTGAGAAAACAAAAACATCATCTAGGTATACGTATTTGCTCGTTTTTGTTCAGTTTCTCAAAAAACGCTGAAGCAATTTCGATAAAATTTATGTGGGTGGTCCCACATAAATTCGGGAGTAGGTATATGCTTTCGGATAAAAAAAGATTTTTGAAAATCGATCCACAACTGACAGAAAAATTGGCATATATATATACAGCAGAACATAGAACCTCCTCCTTTTTCAAAAGTCGGTTAAAAAACACATTTTTTCGTATTTTTCTACCAATCCCTTTCATTTGATAACCATAAATCGTGGGAATGCATAAAATATAACTAGTACGCCATCTTTGGGGTCCGCCATCTTGAATTCAAAATGACGTCACTTAGCTAACCATGCATTGTCATCCAAACTAAACATGTTTGCAAAGGTTCAGCTCAATCGGAAACCGTGAAGTGGGCCAAATTCAACATCTAAGATTTTACATAGTTCTAATTACTGGTGGAGCCACGGTCGAGCTAATAAAAGTGTTTTAAATACTAAAATGAACCATGTCGAAACTTGACGTGTAGTGTGGTAATGTATTTAGATTAGAACTTATTCAAGATAAAGTTTGGGGTCTGATTGTTTGAGATGGGTGTAGCGCTTTCAAAATTATGTTACTACATAATTCAGGGTGTAATAATTGAAGTGACTTACCCAGTATTACCCAGTCCAGGGTTGTAGAGTTCAGATAGGCAATTGCTCCATGTAAAGTACTGGTATTCAGCTGCATCCGTTTAGACTGGAAGCCGACCCTAAGATAGTTGGTAAAAGGCTAGGCAGATTGACTTCAGTACTGCAGAACATCCATTAGTCCCTTCTCCCGGGCCTACTCCCACCGCTTCCTAGTCATCATTCACCTGTCCTTCCTTATCCCAATTTATTTGGGGTCGGCGCAACATGTCTTTTTCTTCCATATTCCTCTATTAGTCGTCATCTCTGTAGTCACCCCCTTTTTACCCATAACCGTTTCCTAGTATGGTACGAGTACCTTATTAAATTAGGACATTCTGAAATTCTTTATTTTAATTATTATGCTTCTTTTACAATCCAGTAATCCGAATATTCCAATCTTACTGGTTTTGCTGTCTCGTCTTTTGTCAAGTAGTTCAATATCATGTCACAGAATTAATTCATCTTTTTTTTCAATCTACTTTGTATACTATTATTATATCGGTTTTCACCTAGTTATACCTATGTGCATGCTGTGGTCTCCTGTAACTGAAGTCGCACACGTTAAAGATCCTGTTGTATTATTGTGATTTGTTTTATACATAATTATTTGTGTTTCTTTTGTTGGTGACCCAATTTCGGAATGATAACATTCAATCTGCAATCTGCCTAGCCTTTTCCTAACTATCGTGGGGTCAGTTTCCAGTCTAACTGGATGCAGCTGAATACCAATATTTTACATGGAACGACTGCCTATCTGACTTCCATAACCCAGTTACTGGGTAATGCGATACCCCTTGGTAAGACTGGTTGTCAGACTTTCGGGCTTCTGACGACCCGCAACGACTGTCAAAGATCCACGATTGACAGCCGGGACCAATGGCTTAACGGGCTTTCCGAGGCACGGGGAGTCTCAATATATAAAGATGGACCAACCCCGGCAAGCGTAGCTTAACCTGGCGGACCGACCCGTGCGGCTGTTATTATTTTAGCCGTGAGCTCCTCCATAATATAGTATTTCTTTTAAATTTTTCATATTAATTGGACATTAAACTTCTTACCTCGACAAAGACCTGGTTAATGATAATAATGACATCACAAGGCTGAAACGATGGCAAATGGTGCAATTAGATTGGCGACACTAACTTGAGGGTAACTTTTCTGAGGATAGGAGAGTATCTGCTAAAATACCCCTTGAAACATAAAAATTAAGACAGAAAATCTGGTTATGGCTATTAGTCAATAGTAGATATGAAATGTGTAAAAAAAAACTTCTTACCAAAATAAATATGGTAACAAATACAATTTTCGTAGTAATAAAATAGTAATATGAACTGGCAAATTCTTAAAATGAGGTCAAGTGGTAACTTAAGTGTCTGAACCCCTAGCGGATAAATTGTGAACATGAGTTACCGCACCCCTGGGCATTCAGGCAGGGAAGGAACAGAGGTGGGTTTTAGTCAGTAAGAGCCCACACGCCCTGCCACTCCACCCAGAGCGGGAGAAGTCATTGGATGGTTTCCCAACCCACAAAAAAAAAAGTGTCTGAAGTGTCTGAAGCCTGTGTGCACGAAAGCAAAATAAACACTATAATTAATTAACGGCAAACATAATTAAATTAAACATAGTTTCTGTAAGCGTTTATAGTAAACTATTTAGGTAAGTCTATCAACTAAATCTCTAAAACAATCTCATACTTTGAGCTATGCTTTTTCATCATAAAAGTTGTAATAAAATTTTCATTGAGTAATCTTTATCATTTCCATTTTCTTTTTTCGTCTGATACGCGATGTTAGGCGTCCGTTATACGTTCATGCAAGCATCACTCAGTTCCAAAAGTCATGACTGAGGCAAAAATCAAACTATCGAGATTTCTTCATGCAACCGTCAGCCACTGAATTAAACGTTAGGTTATCTGTCAGTACAACCTTGACTGTGGTTAAACTGACAACAAAACCTACAGTGTAATGGACGCCATAGTGCGACTCCCCAAGTCTAGAACATAACCCACATGCAGGAGAGACCCCACCTACATTTTTGAGGACTTAATGAACACCACTGGCGCTGCTATTAACGTGGCCAATTTTTCTAGATAGTAAATTAACCATTGACTTGATAAAAAGAAGATCGTTATCATTATCAACTCATAGCAGTTGACACTAGACATAGGCCTCTCTATTCCTGAGAGTTGAATCGGTTTGCCGCAGCACTTTCCTTGTGATGTTACTGATGATTTTGGCTTTCAGGAGTTGAAGTGGCCTAGTTCGCTTTAGCCCTAGTGTAAAAGACCTTAGTTTGCATCTTGTCTCAACACTTGGTTGGCAAGGTCAGGTCTCTAGGGTCAGACAAAGAGCCAACGGCAGTTTGCGATCCTTGTACTCTCTGAGAAACTTTCTGCCTAAAAGCTATGCTTGTACAGATTTCAATTGGCCCTATAATCGACTATGGTGACGTGTGCTACTTTGACTTGAACGCGGTCTTACTGGATAAGCTAGAGGGGGTCTTGGAAAACTGTATTCTGTTCATATTTAACCTCAGAAAATATGACCATATGTCGCGCTATAAGTCTGAGCACACAAAATGTTGCCCATTCGCCAGAAAAGAAGTTTTCACGCTTTGACAACGCTTTGCAACAAATCTCAATAATTCGATGTCATTGCTAACTCAAACTGTAGGCCATTTTGAGAGTTACCACTATTTTGGGGCGATACGTAACCTATTTAGATAAGGGTGTTGACTAACTGAGCAGTGAGCATCTGTGTATAGGTAAAGTTAAAGGGTCAGGATGTTTGAGTTGGCAACACATCCGACTATATTGCGTAAGGAGATGTTTAGAACGGACTGTAGTGTTAGTAAATAATCGTAGATATATTGGGTATGAAATATGTATGTAAATGCTGAAACTGATGCGTTTGTTTCTGTTATTTTTTTTTTTTAATTAACAGGAACAAACGCATCAGTTTAAGGAATAATAATTTTCTGTAGTAATAAAACTAAAAAATACATTTTTATTTTTCGATTTCTTCTCACTGAATCCATTTATTTGATACCTATAGGTTATAAAGATATTTATTCTCAAAAAAGACACAAAGTCATGAGAACAAGGCTTAAAATAAATAACTACATAATATTATAAAGCAAAGTCCGGGCGCTACGTTTGTACGCGATAAACTCAAAAAGTACTCAACGGATTTCCAGGTTTTCATCAATATATAGAGTGATTCATGAGGAAGGTTTAAATATATAATTAGTACCCGTGTGACGCTGTTGCGGGTCGCTAATTATATAAAAATAAAGTTCGTCACGGACGCCACGGTAGCAATTATAATACACCCATCCACAATACATCAGCTAATTGAGTTTTGAATGCATTGAACGAGCGCATTATTAGTGCTAAAATGGGAATACCATGGGTGCTCAATGCATAGGTGCTCAAACGGGAATACTTCAATCTTTATGGGTATTTTGTTGTATAAATGTGCTCCTTCAAATGATATAATTTTTTTGCCAAACTTAATTCTTATCTGCGGTAAAATCAGAAAACAAGTTATTTTGTATGCATATTCGTATCCATATCATGGGAATGCATACAAAATAACCAGTCCGCCATCTCTGGAAGTCTGTGATATTGCATTTAGAATGACATCATTTAGCTAATCATTCATTGTTATTTAAACTAAATATGTACGCAAAATTTCAGCTTAATCGAAAACCGGGCAGTGGGTCAAATTTAACTTCTAAGATTTGTTTACGTAGTTACATGTGAAGTTAATATAAGTGTGCTAAAAGATGTTCAGAATGAAAAAGGACGTTTTTTGCATAAATCATGAATTGATTCTTTTAAAGGTTCGGAAAGGAGCCTTCAATTCCTATTTCTGGCCATTCGTTTCTTAAAACTAATCATCATCGTACCAGTTTCTATGATTACTTCCAAGTTTGTTTCGGCGTTTCTCCTCAGAGTTAGTAGTCGTATATAAAACACTGATCTCATCTCATTTTTTTTCATTAAATATTATTATTAATTTACAAGGATAAAACTACATACAATGTAAAAACAATGATATTTATATTTACTATAACTGTATGTACATAGTGATATTTATTATAGGTATGTATTTTATTTTTTATTACATATTTATTTTATTTCCTTTTATTGTATTTTTATGTCTGAATTAGTTAGGTTTATAGTCTTTATTTATTTATACACACTGTGTCTACGTCTCATATCCAACTTTCCAGTCGCAGGTCTGCTGGAAGAAATTTCTTTTGAAATAAGCAGCACCTTTGTACTATTGTTTCTGTAATTGTTATTTTTTTTCTCTTGTGTTTTGTGTACATAAATAAATAAAAAAATAAATATGTACTGTATCTTCCGGTACCGAAAGACACAGCATTGGAAGGCCACCCACAAGGTCGATCGATAACTTGGTGAGGATCGTGGGAATCCGATGGATGCGAGACACACAGGGCAGGTCAGTCGTTGTGGCGACACTTGGGGAAAGCCTATGTCCAACAGTGGACGTCTAACGGCTGAAATGATGATGATAACAAGGTATATACTCGTATCTATACTAATACTATAAACAGGTAAAGTTTGTGAGTTGTAGGAGGTAATCTCTGGATCTATTGAACCGATTTTAAAAATTCTTTTCCAATAGAAAGCCACGTTATTTGTGAGTGGTATAGGCTATTATTTTTATACGAACTATATATTTATTATTTGGTTACAATTTAGGTTAATATTATACTATACTAATAAATAAAATATGTACAAGCTGCATAAAAGATCCGGGAGGAGTACAGCTCATTGGGCATTATTTTTTATGAAATCCACGCGAACGAAGTCGCAGGTGAAGTTCTAGTTTTCAATAAAGCCTAAGAATCTCAGAAAACTCTTCATCACTGGGCCCAAAAGACTGGCGGTATTCCCACATTGTGTGGCAATGCTTATCCTCTGACCAAATTAAAAGCCGTTCCTTGGGTCAAGTGAATTGTGTTTTTTTAACTTTTTGATCAAGACACTTCTTTTTATCCTTGTCACGATATGCATTATAAAGTCAATCAAAACCAATCTTCTCAACAGAAAATAAAATCGTATTTTGTTCTTGAACAGCATCAATAAAACAAATAGTACTACAACAGTGCGATCGGTGATAAATATATTTCCCAGTAGATGTTCCCGTGGAATTAATGATTCGCGACCTGGGAAATCAACGCGGATAATATTATAGTGACACCGTGCCTTCGAGGTTTGGCAGAATTTAAGGCTGAATAGTAGCAGTTTTGCAGGTACACAATGAGTTATTTGCTTTTAAAATCTAAATAGGTTTTTATAAGCATGTAAGGCATGTTTTAGCACCTTAGGAAATTGATTAACTCAAATTAATTTTTTATTTAATATTTTTTCAGTGGTCATAGTCTTATGTGAACCAAATATTTGATAACAATATTCATATACATAACTAAATTAATAAATAACTTAACAGGATGAAAAGCCTAAAAGAAAATTAATAAAACATTATCAATTTAATTCCGTTTTAATTTAATTTGTTAATGGTGGTACTTAAATTATTTGTGTCTGTTTTTTGTGGCTTTTTAATTTAAATTTATTATGTTTTATTTAATTTAATTGATTTTTTCTGCATTAATTAATTAATTTTGTAATTGTTGACTCTTTGCTCGTGTTTGTGTTAACTGTAAATGCAGAGAATAATTTAATAAAAATAAAATACAATAGTAAATAAATGAGTTCTGTTTGGTGTGTGAATGGAAAAGCTTGAAATGGGTGAAAAGTTATTAGAAATCCTTGCAAGAATGATAAAATTAATTCAAAAGTTATTTACTCAAATTAGGCTTTTAGCCAGCACTTTTTCTACGTTAAAGTTCTACATGTAGACAGTCCCCCAAAAATGCCCGTCCGTCACCACTTCCTAGTATATTAGCTGGGGAGAAAAAGTGACGCAACAAATTCCCCAGCAACACATCTGTCGGTTGATTTATAAAATTGTAAATTTTAAATAACACAGAAAAATAACGGATATGACTAGCATACTCCATTATGCCATCAAAAAAACTTTTTTACAAAAAATAGAACCTACTTCCAAAAAAAAACAAAAAGTGAAAAATTACTTTAATATCGGCAGTCGGTGATTCTGGTTTTGTTTCTTCGGTTTTTGACAGCGACTTCCGATATTAAAGTTATTTTGCACTTTTTGATTTTTTTTGGAAGTCGGTTCTATTTTTTTGTAAAAAAGTTTTTATTTTTCACTTTTTAGTTTGTTTCTCCATTAAATTATGTTAACAGTGGATATCTAGGCAATAGCAGCAATCGCGGTTGATTTGCTGTCATTTTTTGAAGAGTTCCGTTGTCTGTCTCCGAAACGCATCATCAGATCTATATGAAATTTAAATGGGACTATCTTTCGAACAAAAAAAGAATTTTGATAATCCGTTCATAAATGACGGAGGTATGCCCGAACATACATAAAAAAAATACAAACATACGAATTGATAACCTCCTCCTTTTGGAAGTCGTTTAAAAACAGAAAAACTCAAGCATAAACATTAAACCAAATTAAATAAGCCTTCAGGCATAACTGGTATGCCCGATGGCCGATAAAGAGGTTCCCAGAATAAAACTGTTAAAGTATCTGACAACACTTAAAAGCAGAGGTTTAAATCGCATATAATATATCAGACTTCTCATCTCAAATGAGTTAAACGAAACATCCTCATGCCGTGGTGAAAAACAAGCTCATGCCGTGGTTAAAATATTCAGCCAGCAAGAAGCTTCTTCTTCTTGATCGTATACATAATAAAGGTGTTTCGTTTTAGCAAAGCAATAGAGTCATAATTGCCCTTTCTTCAGAATCAGAATCAGAATCATTTATTTGTGAACAAGGTATGTTATTGTGTAACAAGGTACATTTACACGTTGTGTGAGATGTTAAATTTTTACAGGCTCTCTATGTTTTGCCATTAGGCGTACAAATATTATCATTAATTTAATTATTCATTACATATTATCAGTTAAAATCATAGGAAGAACTAGATTATAATAAACAAAATATTTCCATGTCGATTAGTTCAATTTCAAATAAAAATAGGTACTAGACAACCCAAATGTAAACAATTCAATTTGTGATATAACAGATGATGTCAAAATTAAAATATGAAAATGTCAATTAATTAAATTTCAAATTAATACAAGAATTTCAAAGCAAGTAATCAATAAAATAATTTCAAAATGTTAACAATAAAATTTAAAAAGTACATAGCTGTCAAAATTAAAAAAATATAGGATTATGTCAAGTAGTTTTTCAAATTAATACAAAAATAACAAAACAAGTACCTAAAAAGTCAACAAATTATTTCTAGAATGTCAACAGTAACAACTTCAAATGTGAAGTCAATTATGTAAATATCAAAAAATAAAAAATACAAGAATGTCAAAACAGGTATGTGTCATCAAAATATTCCCTCAGCGAGTAATAGCATTTATTGGTTAGAATTTTCATGAGTACACTTTTGAATTTGTCCAGATTTAGTAATTTTAATGCCTCAGGCAGCTTGTTATATATTTTTGTGGCTATACAGAAAGTGCTTTTATTCATTAAAGCTGTTTTGCCACGTGTAATTTCGAGTTCTAATTTATTTTTGTCACGTAGCTTTCTATAGTAACTTTTGAACGCTAATTTGTATTGCGAGATATGTGTTTTAACAAATATAAGAGTTTCATAAATATATAATGATGGTAAGGTTAGGATTTTTAGACTTTTAAAAAACGGTTGACAACTGTCGGTGCTATTTAGGCCACACATAGCTCGGATACATTTTTTTTGAGCTCTCAATACTAGTTCTCTATCGACTTATGCCATACCTGAGTGTTGATGCAACATAACCATGATAAGCCGTTAGTACTGATTCTAGGCTTACAGTCTTCGATAATTTGTAAAGAACATATGCAAATTTATTAATTTTTTTACAAATTTCGTTTGTCTGGGATCTCCAGGTCAAATTGTTATCTATTATGATACCAAGGAATTTGGTGACAGTAGTTGACTCTATTTGAGTGCCTAAATAATAAATGTCTCTTCTTACTCGGAATTCTTTGGTAAAAATGCATAATTTTAGTCTTTTCCAAGTTTATAATAAGATTATTGTTGTTAAACCACGATATAATTGAATTTAATGTCATTTTTATTTCTTTTTCATAAGTCATAGGATCGTCGCATTTAACTAGTACTGTGCTGTCGTCAGCAAATAGTACCATAGGATGGTTTATGTGTCCGGGAAGGTCATTAATGTACAGCAAGAAGAGGGGTGCTCCCAACACGCTGCCCTGAGGTACACCGTACTTTATGGTCCTACATTTGGATCGATATTTCTTCTCGTAACCATTATTTGTGCAAATTTGTGTAATTTCTTTAACACTAGAAAGACAGAAAAATTTTCTAACCGAGAAAGACGGAAAAGGGTCAAATGACCTCTCGTCGTAAGAGCATTTAATTTAATTTATGAAAATAAAAAATAAATAAATTTTAATTTAATTTATGAAACGATAATTTTATTTAATAAAAAATAATGGAAATTTATAGAAAAGGAGGGATGTCCATTCAAACATTAATTTGATTTGTAATAACATCAATAATAATGATACTGAACTCTTGTTATACTACATTTACAATAATGTAATTTTTTTTAAATAGATTGCGTTGTTCACATAATGTTTTTTTTTTTTTAATATCGCACATTCTATTCGATCGACAGCAGTGGTGGCTCAGTGGTATTCGCCACGACTTACAAGTTGTAGGTCGTGAGTTCAAACCCAGTCAGGCGCTTTACTTTGTGTAAATTATTTCATCACCACTGCTCTCAAAACGGTGAAAGAAAACATCGTGAGGCAACTGGCATGTCCCAGAACCAAAAATTCGAAGACATGTGACATTCACCAATCCGCATTGGGCCCGCGTGGTGGATTACGGGCCACAACCTCTCACAGAGAGGAGGCCTGTGCCCCAGCAGTGGGGATAATAAAAGGCTGATGATAATTCTATTGGATTTATTCTTAAAATCAGAAGTAGAATAATGGCGTATTTTTCTTGTAGCTACTGCTGACTGTCTTGGTGTTGGTGGTTGTAATAAACTTACGATTGAAGGTTCATAGGACATGTTGCTGAGTTCTAAAGCTAACTTTAGTATGAAATCTCTTCTACTCACTTTGCTGTTTGTCTTCCTCAATATAAATTCATGCATTTGTAACAGCAAGGCCTACCCTATTTTATAAAAAAAAACTTGTCCTGGCCATCTTCTCGATGCTGCTTTAACGCAGTACTTTCAGGTCATTTGTTCATCCTCATAGATGTTTTTATGGTATTTTCATCTACTTGAATACTTATTAATATGTAATGTGCTGAGTAACAATATCATCACATTTGTCATCCTCGATGACATTGATCATCATTTGTTTTCAAAGCTTTTATTTATTTTCTTCACAATCACATTAACTCACCACATCTTCACCGTCACCGTCGTATTGATCTTCAGGCAAAGATTATTATATTTTATGATCACCAAGCCTAGTTAGTCATTATAAAATAAATAAATAATACTGATAACACCACGAAAGTAGGCGTTGATACGAAGTTCTCAAATTAGTATTACACTAACAACTTCGTAGCTCATAATATTTATAAAAAAAAAGCTGTACAAAAATAATGTAAATATTATGACCTACCTTTAATTCGATATTGTTTTTCTCAATAAATGACGCGTGAGTCAAACGACCCTTTTTTTGACCCGAAGCCGTCTTTGAAGATAAATCATAATTATGTCTATTTATTATAAAATGAAGATATGACAATAACGTCAATGGTTTATTGAAATATAAACTATTTTGTTAAAAGTAACGAGAAAAAATAGCACAATATAAATAGTTTCGAAATTATCACATAATAATCTTGAAAATGGGTCAAATGACCCTACCCGTCTAGTGTTCCGATAGATTTCGATTCAGCACGGTTTTACATTTTTAAATTCCGTTATAGAAACTGAGGGTGTCAATAAATGTAAGTGGGTTAGTAAAAAATATTGCCCTGTTTAAAACGCATGAACTACTATACCTACCTACTATGTGGGACAAACTTTTAGATTTGTAGCAACCCCTGTGTTGAAAAGCCATCTCTCTCTCTTGGTCAGACTGGAGCGGGCCAGTGCTGCGTTGAAGCGGCTCCTGCCCAATCTGGGAGATCCAAACGCCTCCTCCCGGAGGCTCTACGCGGGGATCGTGCGGTCCATGGTCCTTTACGGGGCACCAGTGTGGGCGTGTTCCCTGAGGCGCCGACCAGCTCGCCGGTTGAACGCGTCCCAAAGGGTCATGGCTATTCGGCTCATCCGAGGACACCGCACGGTCTCCTGTGAGACGGCGAGCGTCCTTGCCAGACTGTCGCCATGGGATCTGGAGGCCAAGGTCCTCGCACTGCTCTGGGAGTGGCGCGAGGAGGCCAAACGCCGGGGCGAAACTCTGCTGCAACAAAACCTCGCGGCTCAGTGGATGGAGCTCCGGCAGGATCTCATGGCGACATGGAGACAGCGACTGCCCCAACCCAGCGCTGGGCACGCCACCATTGTGGCAGTAGTGCCCCTCTTCGAGGAGTGGCTGGAGAGGCATCACGGCGTCCTCACCTTCCGCCTGACGCAGGTCCTCACCGGACACAGTTGTTTCGGGAGGTTCCTGCATTAGATCAGGCGGGAGGAGACCACCGTGTCCTCGTGGATGCAATAGATGGCGGCGACCTCTCGCGCCCGGCCCTGGTTCAGGCCATGGTACGGAGCGAGAGGGAATGGGAAGCAGTTACCGCTATCTGCGAAGCAGTAATGCTCGTGAAGGCCGAGGCGGGACGCGTGAGGGAAGCTCAACGGAGTGGCCCTCACGGCCCCGGCCGCTACCACCGCAGGAGAGGTACTGGGCGTAGGACGTCGCGAGACGATCTCTGGCCACCGTAGACCCGGGCCTGCGGATGGCGAGCAGTGGGTAGCTCGCCGTCCGATCAGCACCAGCCCCGTGAGTCGACAGCGCGTAGTGTTCCACGCGCGCCTCAAAGAGATGATTGTCCCATCGTGGCCGGTGCCTGCATGCCTAGAGGTAGCGGATAAATTATGAAAATGAGTTACCGCACCCCTGGGAACTCAGGCAGGGAAGGAACAGGAGTGGGTTTTAGTCAGTAAGAGTCTGACACGCCCTCCCGCTCCACCCAGAGCGGGAGAAGTCATTGGATGATTTCCCCCCAAAAGCTCTCTCCACTGGTCATAAAAAACTAACGAAAAATAAAAAAAAAAAACGGCCAACTCGCTCACGAAGGGTTCCGTACCAAAAACTGAAAAATAACCCAAAAAGGTTTTTTTGGGCTGTATCTCATGATCCGTAATAGGTAGACAGTTGAAATTTTCAGACAGCGTGTATTTTTATACACGCTACAACAAAATATAATAAAAATAAATTAGGAAATCAGACTAACTTACCCTAAGTGACGTCTGATGGTAATTTTATGAACGGCTCATCCTGAAAACAATTATCTTACATGGTAGTATTCGCCTCCAACGAACTCGGGTCGCGTAGTTTTTTAGAGTTCTAAAACACAAAAAACAAAAATAAAACGCAGCTAGCAATGTCTAGCTGTCACCAGTGACGTTTAGCAAATGTCAAATCACTTTCTTTAGAGTACAAATAAGGGTTGCCATTACTTGATGGGTGGGTGATACCTTGTAAGTATGAGACAGGGTGGGAAGCTAATTGTTTTCAGGATGAGCCGTTCATAAAATTACCATCAGACGTCACTTAGGGTAAGTTAGTCTGATTTCCTAATTTTATTACACGGCTCATCCTGAAAACAATTATCTTACATGGTAGATGTTCAGAGTTATGTAATGGCAACATCTATACATGTGTGTGTGTGTATGTAAAAGGATCATAAAAATTCAATCCGATAATACTTTACAAAATTTTGTAATAGAATAAGATACAATCAAAATATATCAAGTTTTAAAACATCAATAACCAGATAATCTAGTTGTTACTAACTTAACAAAGGTACTTAACAAACTGTAATAAGCTTATTTACATATTAATAATTATGAACAAATATCATATTTTGATGATAATTAATATCAAATAACATAGAAATCAACTAATAGCAATCTATCACTATTGTGTTTTAATTATTCAAACTTAACCATAGGTAATCATTACTAAAATCTACAAACAAGTTCAGTCTTAATTGAAATTCTTTGAGAAATGTAATAAATTAAGAAGGTTATTTTAAAATAGTATTGGCAAATGTAAGGTCAGTTCTACCGCTAACTATTGGTAAGTTGTAATGTTTGTCAAAGATAGCTGACCTGTCTGACCAGCCAGCAGTCTTTTTGATAATTTCAATTGACACCCCTGCTGTTTTTGCCTTAGATGTGGATGCATGTCTAGTACTATGCTAAGAAAAAATGCTAGTGTCAATTCCACTATCTGTAAGGACTTCCTTAATCCAACGGCTTAGGGTTTGCGGTGTAGCTTTTTTATAAGGTTTTTTAGTGGTAATTAATAGGTAGGGCATATCTCCTCGAGCTTCCTTAGTGTTTTCTATATACAATTCTAAGGTCTTAGCTGGGCACACTGACTGGTTTTGGACAAAATAAGGTAAGCTCAAGGTAGTACTATTTTTAGTTCTAATAGATGTTTTTAGAACATCTGAGATATTAATGATGACACAATCAGCAAAGTAGTAAAGTAAAGTTAATATCTTTCACCTTAATTGACGCCAGAGTTTGAACTCTGTGGGCAGTAGTAAAGGCCAATAAAGTAACTAATTTTTTTTGATAGTTCTTTTAAATCTAGAACAACTGGCATTTTATTAATGAAATCTAATACCACTGTAGGGTCCCAAGTGTTTGTGTACCTAGGAAGAGATGGCCTCTGTCTGAAGGCTCCCTTCAGCAACCGCTTCACATTCTCATCCCTCCCAACTTCAGAGCTTATTAGCAGGGATAATGCTGAGCGGTGAGTATTCAATGTAGAATAGTTACAGCCGTTATTAAATGATTCGGACAAGAAGCCTATTATTTGTGGTATTGAAGCTTTATAAACATCAATACTGTTATTATGGCAGTATGCCCTCCATTTTTTATAACAGCAATCATACTGGTTTTGGGTACTTGGCGCTAAGGACCCAAGCATTACTTCCAAGGAAGCTTGAGGGAGTAATCTCAGCTGAAGTGCCGTCCGGAGAAGTGTCCTGCAGCCAGGGTAAGATGGGAGCTAAGGCGATGTTGTTTGCTAAAAGGAGATGAAAGCAATTCAGTGTTAGCATCAAATATTATTGGTTTCGATATCATCAATAATTTTGCTAGGGGAAACCATGGCTGTGCTGGCCACCAGGGAAAGACAAGAATACCTTCAGCTTGGTCATTTCTAATTTTTTCCAAACATTTGGTTATTACTGAAAATGGGGGAAATGCATAAAAGAAAAATTTACTCCAATTTAATGTGAATGCATCTATATCAAAGGCCATTGGGTCTCTTTTCCAAGAAACATACTTTACACACTTGGTGTTTATTCGAGTAGCAAATAAATCTATCTCTGGTGTTCCAAAGTGTTGGGTAATTTCTAGATAAGCATAGTCTGCTAAGGACCATTCTGTATCATGATTTAAATTCCTAGATTATCTGTCAGCCTCCGTGTTTTCTTTAGATTTTATATAGGAAGCTGTCACCCATATGTTCCTATCCTCACACCATTGCCATAATTCTTGAGTAATAGTATTTAAATGTTTAAATTGGACACTACCTATTTTATTAATACAAGATATGGCTATTGTATTGTCTATTCATAGTAATACATGACAGTTTGACAAGTTCTTAGTGAATGATCTTAAGCCAAAATAAGCAGCTACTATTTCTAAATAGTTAATATGTTGCTCTTTCTCAACTGAATTCCAAAGTCCCCCAATTGATTCACCTAGGCAATGAGCCCCCCAACCTGTAAGTGAAGAGTCTGTGAAAATTTCTAAACAAATTTTTTGTGTAGCAAATGATTTTTTAGCTTTAGGTATGTTACACAGCCACCATTTTAGTTCAGGAATTAATTCTGAAGAAATATTCATATAGTTTTCAAAGTTTTCATTATATGACTGTAGGGCTAAAAACTTTTCCTTTTCCAAAAGTTTGGTATGTCGTCGACCATAAGTAACTGCTAGACAGGCTGCAGACAATGTTCCAAGTAGTTGAGCAAGTTTCCTAATTTTACATTTTTCAGTGACATAAACTGCTTAATCAAATTAATATTTTTTATTTTTTCAGATGGCAATTTTATTGTTAAATTTTGAGAGTTAATAATAAATCCTAAGAATTTACAATGTCTACTTGGATTTAAGCTACTTTTTTCATGGTTTAGTATAAAACCTAAACATTCTAAGATCTGTATGATATGATGAGTTTGAGTTAGGCATTCTTCATATGTCCTTGCTATACATTGAATATCATCTAAATAAATAACTGTTACATAGCCCAAACTCCTAATGTATGACATCACAGGTTTTAATATTTTTGTGAACACACTAGGTGCTGTACATAGGCCATATGGCAGTGCTGTAAACTCATACAACTGTTTGAAGTTAAATCTAAGATATTTCCTATCTTCTATAGCAATTGGAACTAAAAGGTAAGATTCTTTTAAATCAATAGTTGCCATAAACCAATCTTTATGTATCAACCTAGTAGAGGTACGTAAATCTTCCATCTTAAAATGAGATGTGGAGACAAAATTATTTAAAGGTTTTAAGTTTAAAATGAATCTAAATTTGCCATTGGGTTTTGGTACCAAAAATATGTTTGAAATGTATTGTTCTCATTCTGGTTGGCAGGGTGTAATAGCACTCAGTTTCAATAAATCATTAATGGATTTATTAATATTAAGTTCCTCAGATAGTGAGAAATTATTAGATGGAATTCTAGTTTGGAACGGAGCAGATGTGAAAAGTTTATGATAGCCTTGAACCCAATCTAGTATAACCACATCATTTGTAATAATCTGCCGACAACTTAAGTATCTAGCCAGATTACCTGCATGTTGTACCTGTTGTGAAATTAGCGTCATGGGCGAGCACGCTGGTAGTCCCTCTCGGGGCGGTTCACAGGTGCCCGTTTCATTGGCTTCTTGGTTGGTTGGTAGGGTTTCCTTGTCTGTGACTGTACTGCTGGACGCTTGTGCCCTCCACACATTGTTTGTGTCTTCTGTTGTGTTTGTCGTGAAGGGCCTCTCCCGTTTCCCGAACGGTTGATTGTAGGCTTAGGTTTTCTCAACTCAAACCCTGATTTTTCTATCTCTTTGTTATTTTTAATTTTTTCAAATAGGTTTTCACCAAATAGGTATTTATTTCTTGGTATTGATTCAGCCATTTTTGTAAATGATTTGTCCAGGAGAGGTGCTAGTAACTGCTTCCTTGTATTGGTCTCTCCGTGATGGAGAGATGTTAAAATTTTAGTGCCATCACTGAGCAATTTCAGGGCTCCTGACACCTCATCCCCAGCTAAAATCTTGGTCATTGCATGACCCAAACAAGAGCAATGCCCAAATGTTGTTGTTTGGTTTTCAGCACCTGATCCCGATTACAGGCTGCTTCGTTAATAGCGGCCTTAACCTCTAGGTTTAGTTCCGGTGCTTCTAAGAGTGGACAGTTATTGGGAATTTTATATGTTTTCAAAATATCTTTACCTCTTCACAATCATCATTTAATATGATGTTTTCCCACCTTGAGCCAATAAGGTTGTTGATATTTGGCCCGTACTTTTCCTCTAAGGGTTTATCATTACCCAAGGCAACTAGCAAGACCTCTGGAATTACAGGCTCGTCCACATTCTCCACATTGATAATAACAGGATCTGAAATAGCAGATTAACCTCCTGTAACTCTAAAACAATACACTAGTAGTGTTTGCTAGGACCGTACGACTACCGCTTTGTGTCACGCACAATACAGTAGGGTAGGTATTTATCAGAGTTGATATCTCGTATCAAAATCTGATCTTCGTGCGGAAGTATCTCGTACTGGCACGGTTGGCGGTCAAGGTCGGCTTATTCACACCTCAATTCGTATGTACGAATGGCGTAAATATTTAAGAATCTCGTTCTATAGATTTTCTCGATGCGAGTCCAAGCTAGTTCTGTTCTGATTCCTAGAAACAAGACGTAGGTACTTACCAACATTTTCCTTTCCTAGTTGTTCCGGGGCCGTGGGCGGCGACGGATGATGTGACATCAAGTGATTATCACGATAGGGTGACTGCGGTGGACTCGTCGACTGTGATCTGGATCTGATCCTAGTCTTAGATCGAGATCGATTCCTGGAGGTAGACGAAACATGGCGGCGATGGCGTCGGCGGCGCCGATGACTTAATTTTTTTAGTTTCTTCTTAATTCTGTACAGTTCTTCCATAATAGGGTCTTGTTCTGAGCTAGACATGGTATTATTATTTATAGAAAAGTTATAATTTCGTGAGATATATAATTTAGCACACACAATTATATCACACACAATATTTTACGCGGAAACGCGAGCGCGCGAAGTTGAAAAGTGATTTGACATTTGCTAAACGTCACTGGTGACAGCTAGACATTGCTAGCTGCGTTTTATTTTTGTTTTTTGTGTTTTAGAACTCTAAAAAACTACGCGACCCGAGTTCGTTGGAGGCGAATACTACCATGTAAGATAATTGTTTTCAGGATGAGCCGTGTAATAAAATTTAAAATTAAAGGGAGTTCCCTAGGAACCAGACGGACGGACAGCGAAGGCATAGTAATAGGGTCCCGTTGGTTGCCTTTCGGGTACGGAACCCTAAAAAAGAACAATTTAAATCTAAAAATAAAGAACAAATGACAAAAAAATATAAAATAGAGATATCCAACCTATCTTTTAAAGGTCGACCTGTGATTTAAAAAACCTGACATATTTTTTTCTATTTTGGTTGTTCTTTTTATACACTAGCTGTGTTAAACCAACATCGGTTATTTGAGTTCGGACAAATGTAAACTACAAAGGATTAGCTTTGAACTACACCGTTTGATTTGTAGCGCACACTTTATTGTTGAAAACATTTGAATTCAAACACAGGGCTTGATATTTTTTTTCTGTTTTTGTTCCAGTTTTTTTTTCTCTTTAACCCAGTTTCACTTTCCTTGATTTATATCTTTTGTTTCGTTGGAAACTGTCGTAAAAAATAATTTGGGTTTTAATGTTGATTCTGTTTTCCGATTAAATGAAAGTCTTCTATGATTTCGTTTGGTTTCAGGTTCTATTTTTAACATGGATCTTTTGAAATAAATATACAATCATCATCATCAGCCTTTTAATGTTGCCACACGATGTTTCCCTTCACCGTTTTGAGAGCAGTGGTGATGAAATAATTAAGGCGCGGTATTACCTCAATAGTCAAAAAAAATGGTTTCGTGGATAGTCGAGTATGACGTAATGCAATGAAAACAACCTTTGCAAAAAATACAGTGGACAAAAAAAAGGATTTAAAAAAAAAATAACCGAATAGAATAGTAAAAAATAGTTTGATATTCCCATTAAAAAATTTGGAAATTGCTCCACTAAAATAAACTTTGGCGTCGAACATCTCTGTATTTTCAGCGATAAGAACATATTTTTTTTTAAGAATTTAATAGAATTAGCATTTTATTGAAACTTTGACCGGACAATTATTTAATATATTGTGTATATTCTGGATAATCTAAAGAAAACCCGTAAAATAAATGCCTATTCGCATCGTCAACACAACTATTATGTTCAATTCTCAACCTTATTTGAAGCTATCTCAAATCGTAGTCAGTCCGCACTAACACAAAGTAAAGCTTTTTTTTTTACTAACGACCTACCACTTGTAAGTCACGGCCAATACCACTGGGCCACCACTGCTCAATACCCAATACACAATACCCAGATTTTATCGTGTTGTGTAATTTTTAAAGTCCTCATGATCTTGCCTTTTCTGAGCCCACTCTGCCCCACAGCTGGGCAAAGGTCTCCTCCATGTATATCCAGCTCGCTTTATGTCTTCTCCTCTTCCACGAACCGGTCAGGAACGAGTCAAGATCATCATGACGTTTTTAGGGTTCCGTACCCGAAGGATCCAAAAGAAGAGAAGAAAAAGCCCTGTTGTTGTCACTCACGTGCCCGTCTGTCCGTCTATCTGTATGTCCGCTGTCGGTCACACAGGTTTTGCAGCCAGACGTTTGGAGCTACAGTCTTCAAATTTTCACAGTATAATCATCTTGTTGGCCCAAAGCCATACAAATGGTTAAAAATTCATTTGGTGCGGAACCCTAAATCTGCGAAGTCCAACACGCACTTGGCCGGGTTTTTAAACCTGTCTCGGTGACGACGCCCGTCTTCAAACTCCCACTGTGTGACGGTTCTGGCCCATCTGCTCTCATAAATCCTGTAGGAGTGACTTGCCTTCATCTCAATTTATTTGAGGACGCTGCAGCAATTTTTCTTCTTCCATACATCTCTACTTGCTATCGTCATTGGATATGCAAGTCACATGAGGGCACATAACAGAGCAGCAAATCTGAGCTCGCAACCAGCATGAGGAGCCAAGAAATGCGGTCGCTCTTAAGGAATCGGCTAGATGGCATCACCATCATCATCATCGTCATCGTCATCATCATCATTATCCATGATCACAATAGTCACTCCCTTTAAAAACTACCTCACGACACATTCATAACGTTAAAAAAATAATCTGGTACCTACCTATTTATTACATTGTATTATTCAATGTAATAAAATATACAAAATGTTATTTCTAAAACACACATAAAACAAAAAATAAAGCAAAAAATAAACGAAATAAAGCGAAAAACCCCTCATTGCTGTCTACTGGTAATATTTCCAAACTGGCAGCATTGCCACTTAGTATGGCAATGCTTATCCTCTGACGAAGATAAAAGCCAGTCCTTGGGTTAAGAAAATCTGAAAAATCTTTCCTCATTTTCCACCCTCAGGGAAAATAACAAATTATATCAAATGCAAAATCTATCTGAATAAAATTATTTAGCCATTCTTATCATGTTTAATGACGTCACCCGGATGTTTTTATATCACCCGCTTCAGCAAAGCGTCGGATGAGACTGGCTGAGGTGAATTTAAAATACCAGTTGTATGAGAGGAATTTTTAATGTTAGGTACTGACAATATTTTATGACTACAAAATGAATATTTTGGCAAAATAATTTGAAAGTGAATTTCGTAACATTACTTAATATCTGTATTTAAATCCTGAATCGGGCATAATGATATTCGCAGGAAAACATAGCCCGAAGAATTGCCAAACTGAAGTAGCAGTGCGCAGGGCACATTGCTCATAGAACAGATCTTTGATGGAGCCAAAAGGTTCTGGAATGGTGACCGCGTACCGGATGACGCAGTATTGAAAGGCCTCCCACAAGGTAGCCCGATGACCTAGTGAATGAGGTCCCGGGAATCCAAAGGATGTGAGACGCATAGGACACTTGATGGGGGCCTATGTCTAACAGTGGACGTCTTTTGGCTGAAATTAAGATGATAATGCTAAGGCCGCACTGTTTATAAACTTGCACGTTATTTTCATAAAGGAATATATTAATTAGTCAATCAATTGGTAGGCAGAGGTGTAGCTATAGTGCACACGCATTTTGACAGTAATGTGTAAGTCCCATGTAAGATGCGGTGAGCCTCTGCCCACCACCTTTTTTTTTTGGGGGTGGGCAATCTTCCAGCACCTGAAAATAAATCTAGACTGTAGGCTGCTAGTGAGAAATTTCCTGATAGAAAACCTAGAAACACTTAGCCCTGTCTGGAAATCAATCCCAAGACATGTACAAGTGGGCAGGAAAAGGCAGCAGTGACTAACCAAGGTACGAAGGAAAATTTAACAACAGTAAAAATCAAGTCATCTGCCTTGCCTTTTCTCGACTATCTTGGGGTCGGCTTCCAGTCTAACCGGATGCAGCTGAATACCAGCATTTTACATGGAACGACTGCTTATCTGACCTTCACAACCCAGTTACTGGGTAATACGTTACGTTAACCCTTGATAAGACTGGTTGTCAGAAATTCGGGTTTCTGACGACCCGTAACGACTGTCAAAGATCCACGATTGACAGCCGGGACTAACGGCTTAACGTGCTTTCCGAGGCACGAAGGAGTGTATGTAAATATGGTCACCCATCCATGGACCAATCCCGGCAAGCCTAGCTTAACCTGATGGATCGAACCCGTGCGGCTGTTATTACTATAGCCACGAGCTCCACCACAGTAAAAGTATGATTTCGAAAATATATCTTGGAAAAGAGTAAAAGAAAATACTTTTATAGAAACATTAATCTTGAAGAACAGGAAATGGGTACTTTCAGAGGAACCCGCTGATTGATTACTTTCTACGCACCCCAATATTTAATCAATCAGGAATCACCTTGATTTATTATCAAAAATATTGTCAATCTTTACCATTTCTATGAAGCATCTTCACTCAAATTCTTAATGGATTTCTATAATTAGTGTGAGACGAAAAACAGCTGCGCATAGTGATATTTACCCAAAGAGAACGAAAGATAAATAAGTTGGTGAAAACTATGTTGACAATTTTCTTTACAAGAAGTAGGTAAGTATTTTCATTGTGACTTAGATATGGGACTATTTAAACACTGTCCATTGGGAAAAACCACATGATTCAATAATTGTTTTCTGAAGTGGGACTTACCTACATTATTAATTGTAGAATATTGTGGAACTGTATTTTATTAATAGTTTCATAAGAAAAGCACATCATTACTATCATGAAATACGTTTGAAAAAATTACTCACTCGCTCTTGGCAGAGATTTTTACCTCTCAAAAGAAGATTATCTAACGAAAACGTCCAGGGCTGGATTCCAATAATTTTCTAAAATAAAAAAAAAACTAAAAACACTCTTTATTTTTTATTTCTCGTATTCTTCTCGGCAAATCCTTTTATTTTATACCCATATGATAAATGATAAATAATTTTATTTAAGTAAGTAAGTTTTAACAACATTTTTTATTACACGTTAACTTTTTTTGTCAATTTTAGCTAGATGAGGCCGGTGTTTCCTAGCTGACTACCCTGAGAAAAAGCACCGAAACAAATTCAGAGGTCAAAGTCTATATGTCTGTCTGTCAAAGTCAATCTGCCTAGCCTTTTCCCAAATATTTTGGGGTCGGCTTCCAGTCTAACCGGATGCAGCTGAATACCAGTATTTTACATGAAGCGACTGCCTATCTGACCTTCACAACCCAGTTACTGGGTAATACGATACCCCTTGGTAAGATTGGTTGTCAGAATTTCGGGCTTCTGACGATCCGTAACGACCGTCAAAGATCCACGATTGACAGCCGGGACCAGCGGCTTAACGTTTGTCTGTCAAAGTCATATCATGGAAATGCATAAAAATAACTTGTCCGCCATCTTTGGGAGTCCGTCATATTTGATTTAGAATGACGTCACTTAGTTAACCGTGCATTGTTGTCGGTCCTTGATAAGTGTGTGAAGTTTCGATTCAATTCAACGTTTTGAAGTGGGTGAAAATTACGTTCAATTATTTCGTTACATATATGCATACCAAGCTAATAAAAGCGTGTTATAAAGTAACGTACGCCCAAATTATTAAGTCTAAATGTGATTGATTAAGAAACATAAATAAAGATAATTTTGAGATCGATCCTCAACTCATCACACAGCGTGTAACGGAAAAGTGTGGCCATATTTTAAAAACTCCTACTGCTTATCGAAGTAAACAACTTTCTTCAAGGAAGTCAAAGTCAATTTTTAACCGACTTCAAAAAAAGGAGGAGGTTCTCAATTCGACTGTATTTTTTTTTTTTGTCGTTTGTTTTTTTTTATGTGTGTTACCTCATAACTTCTTACTACGTGAACTGATTTTGAAGACTTTTTTTTGTTTGAAAGCTGTTGCTTCACTTGTGATCCCATTTTAATTTGGTGATCTGATGAAGAACTTCGGAGATACACAATGGAACTCTTCAATAAATGATAGCAAACCTTCCAGAATTGCTGCAATCGCATGTCTGTATATTGTTTTCACCACTTCACAACATTACATCACGCTGATACGCTCTGAAGGGGTATACAGATTTGTACAGTTCACCCTGATATGTTCAAATTCCCTATTTTTGGTGCTATCAATTCGGGCATAACTTTACTATTAATTCAGTTTTAGAATGGGGTACAACAACTAAAAAGTGAAAAATAAAAAACTTTTTACAAATAAAATCCACTATATAGCATTCGTCAAACTTAATGTCATGTGGGACTACCAGCAACTTCCAAACTGACAACTAAGTAGGTACCATATACACCCCTAAAAATATTCAAACAGCTTCCACACAGTTATAAAAATCATTAAATAGCCTAAATTACTGTCGACTTGACTGTACCTGCGCGCAGTTTCACTCGCAGCTAACTTCGCACACGCCATTAAATTTGACGAATACTATACTAATTTTGATCAGCTGATAATAACTTTGTACGGAAAGTCAAATTATTTAGGAATAGACTATGACTTTCTTAAATAAAGTTTATCATGAGCAGAAACAGTATTTAATATATGACTAAAAATTGACGTTACACCCTGCATATTACTTAAATAAATATGACACTGCATAATATGATGAGACTTGAGTTTTTGGCGGAATGTTTTCCGAATTAATTTCAGTAGCTGTTTTAAGTAATCGCTAATTGATTTCTAGTGGATATTGAAATATGAAATTGGTGTAGTTTTGTGTCTGAAGTGTCTACGCAACTGTACAATATGTAGAATCATTAAAACAGGCGCAATCTCGGTTAAATAAAGCTGAGAATTTTGTCGTAGTATTGACTACCTCAGCGAAGCTTGGCGAGAAGGCGGACTCGACACATTTGCTGCCAGATACTGCAAAAACATTAGAATGAGTTACATCTGCATTCTAATAGGAAATAAATGAAAGTGTTCTTTAATTTTTTTATGTTTGTTCTGTAAAACTAAATACTATCTTAACTTGACACTAGCTAAATGCACAAACCGTGCAAAGCCAAAATTTAAAAAAAATGATAAGGTTTACTTATTCTAATCTATTCAGATACAAGTAAAACTTATCCAACCTGCCTCAAATCCAGTTATATGGCATACACAAACCAAAACATTTTCACTTTCCAATCAATCCACAACTCAGCACATTTTGACCGCTCCGTTGTACCCAGCTTCTTGCGGGTCGAACTCGTCCCAAATGAACACAAAACACTATGCGGTGACGTCAGAGATTGATGACGTGGACGATTGAAATCTTGAACAGAGGAATTGTTATGGAGGGGCATTTTGAGAGGGGTGGGGTAAGATTGTGGTTCGTAGTGACGAATGCATAGAACAGGTTATGATTGTTTTGATATTTACGTAGAGCATATTTAATAAACAGGGTGTAATGGTAATAATTACCGTAATTAAAATGTGACCACCAATTATAGAATGGATGTTATCCTTCACTGTTTTGAGAGCAGTGATTATGAAATAATTTACATAAAGTAAAGTCTGCCTACCTGGGTTTGAACCCACAACTTACGACATGTAAATCGGAGCCTTTACTAGACCAGCACTGCTCTGATAAGAAAGAAGAGTACTTTCAGAGGGGTTAGACGAAATACTTTTCTGTTAACGTTAACGCTTCGTGCAAAATGTATGCAACGACATTACTGGGCGTGAGTCACGTGACAGTTCTCTCCGCAGGTAATGTCGTTGCCATACCTATTGCACGAAGCATTGGTGTTAGCGCTATTATAAAAGTTATTTGGCTCCGGGGCAGGTACCGCGCGCGTCAAACGTCTACATCCGTCAAGCCTCGTTGACAGGCGGCCATCGTGCAAAATACGTCTAGTAAAACTTGTTTTAAAAATACCTCCAATGTATATTTTTGCTAAAAAATCTATGGTACCTACAGACTATATCATGTTCCGAGTGTGAGAACCTTGCCACAGGATAAAAGACCTTGCGTAAGAGAATAATAGAGGTTTAAAACGCATGGATCGTGTGACAACCCGGGTTGTCGCGGTACTCAACGGGAGTTTCGTATTGACAACCCTGGTTGTCAGCAGGTAACTAAGCGGGTACAGTTTGGCAAAAAAGAGTCTGACGCGGTGACAGTTGAAACTAAAAATGAAACTGGACGTTGAAGCCTTCCATGGTGTTTGCGTAGCATCCGAGGGACTGAACCACCCACTTGGGATTGAAATCATATCCCCAAAAGTAACAAGTATCAACAACTGTTGAGTCGTAGGGTTGAAGGTTACCACAGATGCGATACTAGCGACCTCATTTATTCCAAACTCTTTTTTGCCAAGCTGTAATTTCAGTTAGATATTTATTCGTATTGAGAGTGTTATACAAGGCAATACAAAATCTGTATCATTAGTTTCTGAATTTCAAACCAATTAAAAAATATAATAAATTACTTTATTTAAGATCTTATTAGTCCATAAGTTATTAGTTAATTACAGACTGTGCATATAATATAATGCTATGTTAGTCAGCTTGTGTCACAATCAGGCATAAAGGGTCGGAGCATTGTTCAAAAGAGTTACAGTGGCCCTAGAACGCAAAGGGCAACGGAAACACGGGTGGGTCTTAGTCAGTAATAGTCTCAAACAGCCTAACGCTCCACTCAAAGCAGGAGAAATCATTTGATGATTTCCAACCCTCAAAAAAAGGCATGAAGGTCATGTACTGTGGTCTAACGCGTATATCAAAAAAACATTTTTACAAAAAAAAACAACCGACTTCCAAAAAAAAATAAACTAAAAATTAAAAATATAAAATAACTTTAATTTCGGAAGTCGGTGTCTGTATTTTACTTCTTCGTTATTTGACACCGACTTCCGAAATTAAAGTTATTTTTTAATTTTTAGTGTATTTTTTTTTTGGAAGTCGGTTGTTTTTTTTTTGTAAAAATGTTTTTTATTTTTCACTTTTTAGTTGTTATACCCCAGAACTAAAAACCCCAATAACATGGAACGTGGAATTTAAACATTTGGAGAACACCAAAACGTCATCGAGGTATACGTATCTTTCGTTTTTGTTCAGTTTCTCAATAAGCGCTGATGCAATTTCGATAAAATTTATATAAGACCAACTTGGGAGTATATTGAATCGGATACAAAAAGAATTTTGAAAATCGGTCCACAACTGACGTAGAAATCGGCGGACATACATAAAAAAAAAAACATACATACAATCGAACATAGAACCTCCTCCTTTTTCGAATGTCGGTTAAAAATGGATAATCTTAGCGTGCTTTGTAAAACAGTCCTTGTCAAACCAAGTACGCAACGTCTTTTTTTTTCTGAAATGTTTTTATTTTTGTTTTACATTGTTCTCGCATAATAGAAGCAACAATAATAATGTAACCAAAATGTTCGTTACACATAACATGGTTAAAAAGAGTGTCCATGGAGTTTCTTGCACGTTCTTCTCAATAGAGATCTACGCGTTGGAATGTGCAATAGCTTCATCTTTTTGATTCACCGACTGCGACGTGACAATTCAAAAGTGCCTGTAAATGTTTTTTTTTTAATAAATGCTTTGACGTTGACGTCAAATATTTACAGCTCGCCTGTAACAATTAATGGCTCCTTACTGAAGAAGACGATTTATTCATAAAGGTCAAGACACTCAAGACATACATAATTAAAATAAATTCGTCCGGCACGCGTCAAGTGAATATTATACTAAACAGGATACATTCACCTCAATCACAGCTCATTTTCCTATCGACTTACCGGAAATTTCATAAAATCACAATACAATAAATATTCAAATCAAAAGAATAACCGTCTAAATCCATGTTAACTTCAATAATATATACCTTTAGTAAAAGGAAAACCCCATTCACTAAAGCTTCGACCACACATTCAAAGAAAAAACCCCTAACTTTTGGCTCCTGTAGGTAAAAACTGACAAGGTCAGCTTCCACGGATTTACCGCAACTTTTTCCGTCAGGCCTAAGCGATTTTTGTGGAAAAATCCGAGAAAATAAATAATACCGAATTGCTGGGTCGTTAAAAAGTACTTAGGTTTGCTGATTTTCATTTTTTTTCTACTTACGGACTGGGCAGATCTCCAAGGCACGTCACAAACACGTATGAACGTTTTCTGGGCTAAGTGAGACTTGAGTACTGATTTCCTATTTTTTTCACATTTGGCGTTGGCCTACTTATTTTACCTACTAAGTTATAGTCCTCAGTTTCAGGTAGGTAGGCACACCACACGTGGCTGGAGAGGCAATATAGTGTCCTCAGTTTCCGGCTGACGCTGGTGCTAACTGGACATGGCTGGTGGAGAGCCCAGGGGACACGGCACATCATACGCTGTAGGAGTGCTCAGCTTGGGTGCAGCAGCGCTATGTCCTCTTTGCGACACTTCGCTTATGTGATCTGTTGCTTTCGACCGTGGTTCAGTCCATGGTCGGAAGTGAGAACAGTGGGTGGAGCGGGAGATGTCGTGTTAGACTTTTAATGACTAAAACCCACCCCTGTTCCGGCCGCGGCAACTCTGTTGAGATTTATCCGCGACCCAAGGCAGAGCGGGGTGGGGGGGGGCATTGACTCTAACATAGATTAACTATTTAAAGCTTAATTTTACGCAAACGGAACCCTAAATCAAAAAATAGTCTTCACAGACCCGTAATATTTTTGAATGGCCTATTCAATGATACCCCACACCGTGGGATAGACGAGAGAAAAAAAACCATCCCCACTTATTAAAAAGCATTATTTTTCATGATTTTCGGCTGGATTAATATTCATTCATGCCAAATTATAGATTTCTAGTACTAAGAGTCTCTGAGCTAAGCTGCGGACGGACAAACGGACATGGCAAAACTATAAGGGTTCCTTGTTGACTACGAAACCCTAAAAAGGTATAATAATTATTTACGTCTCATAAGAAATGGCTACGTTATCATAACGCTTGACATATTACAACTACCTTGTTGAGCCTTTATTCTGTCATCTTACAATATCAAAAAGTTAATATGTTTTAACATTTTATTTGAGGTCTCACGGGAACCTCGAGTTAACCGTAAGATAAAAGAAACCTAAAGGCGACTTCTAATCATTCATCATTCTCCTGCCCTTATCCCAATTTATTTGGGGGCAGCGCAACATGTCTTTTTCTTCCATATTCCTCTATTAGTCGTCATCTCTGTAGTCACCCCCTTTTTACCCACATCCTCTTTCACACAGTCTAACCATCGTTTCTTTGGCCTTCCTCTACTCTTATAGCCATCCACATTCATACACTAGACTTTCCTCACGACATTTTCTTCATTCCTCCGCATCACATGCCCATACCACGACAACCGATTTCCACACAGCTTTTCAGTCAGCGGTGCCACTTTCAAACTTCCTCTACTACTATAGTCATTCCTAATTCTATACATGCGCGTAACACCACACATCGCTCTTAGCATTCTCATCTCAGCTGCATGCAAAAGCTTTTCTTTCATCCCTTTTGTGGCCCAACATTCTGAACCATACAAGACAGCAAAGGCGACTTCTAATATAATGTTTAATAGTTTATCAGCTTTTTCCCGTCATTTCGCTTGTGTGATCTATCTTGCTAAATAAGAAGTAGCCTCTCCTAGGACTCAATAATATTGTAGTTTCTTACCAGTTATAGAACTTTTCTAAACGGATCAGTACTGTAGAGACTCTTTCACTGGGACTCGTTTGGTGATTTAGAACTCATGATACATTATAAATAAATAAATAAACACTAATTCGAATTTTAACATAAATAATGCTGTCATATAGATCTTAGCAGTGATTGCAGCAGTGCGAGCAGTGGTGGCCCAGTGGTACTGGCCGCGACTTACAAGTTGTAGGTCGTGAGTTCAAACCCAGGCAGGCGCTTTACTTTGTGTAAATTATTTCATCACCGCTGCTCTCAAAACGGTGAAGGAAAACATCGTGAGGAAACCGGCATGTCCTAGAACCAAAAATTCGAAGACATGTGACATCCGCCAATCCGCATTGCGCCCGTGTGGTTGATTACGGCCCACACCCTCTCACAGAGAGGAGGCCTGTGCCAGACCAGTGAGGACATTAAAAAAAAAAGGCTTAAATGATGATGATATAGATTTTAGGACGTCTAAAGGATGATTCACGTTACACCGTGTTGCCACCGGGGCACGATCAAAGATATATTTTGTATGAAGTTATTCATGCTAGACCGTGCCCCGGCCGTGCCCCGGCCGGGGCACGGCGTTGAAATGTCGGTGTCTATTGTTGCCCGGCCGGGGCTCAGCCCGGCCCCGACACGTTGTAACATGAACGTGTGCACCGGGCCCGAGCGTGCTCCGGCCGTGCCCCAGCCGGGACACAGTCAAACATCTATAGTATACATTTTGTATGAAGTGATCCATGCTTGGTCGTGGCCCGGCCGTGCCGATCCGCTGGCGACACAGTAACAGCCCGGTGTAGAATGGATGACTAGCCCGGTGGCAACACGGTGTAACGTGAATCATCCTATCAGCCGAAAGGTGCGAGTGTTTTTTTTTTATAATAATGTAAAAGAGTAATTTCATAGGAATAAATCCTACATTTAAACGCGTATAAGCCGTTTTGATTACCATTCCCCACAGTAGGTACTTCCAGAAATTGCCTTTTGCAAAACAACTTAATATACGATTTGATATCTTTATAATATCACTAGCGAACCGCCCCGGTTTTGCACGTATACAAATTATACATGCAAACCTAAATCGTTTATCGTTCGTTCTATTGTTGAAAACCGCATTAAAATCCACTGCGTAGTTTAGGACGAGGTAGCGGAGAAATAGACAGACGCGTAAAGCGACTTTGATTTATTTATCTACACTAATATTACAAAGAGGTAAAGTTTGTGAGGTTTTAAGGAGTATCCTCTCCACCCAGAGAGGGAGATGTCATTGGATGAATTCCCAACACCAAAAAAAAAGAAGGGGAATTCTCTAGATCTACTGAACCGATTTTGAAAATTCTTTTACCAATAGAAAGTTACATTATTTGTGAGTGTCATCATCATTTTCCTGCCTTTATCCCATATTACTTGTTTTTTTCTTGTATTCTGTCCTGTCAGCCGTCACGCTATCACTAACTCCCTTTTCTTTAATATCACTCCTCACATAATCCATCCATACTTTCTTTGGCCTTCCTCTCCCTCTCCATCCATCCACATATATATTCATCACTCTTTTAGTTACAAATATGTTTCATCCCTCCTCTTCACATGACCATACAAAGATAAGCGGTTCCCTTCTAACTTTTCGGTGAACAAAACTACCTCTAGTGTACGTTATTTGTGAGTATCCTAAGCTATAAATTTTTGAAATCCACGCGGATGAAGTCGCGGCCGAAGTGCTAGTACTGTGTAAAGATAGAGGAGATGCTTAAATATCATTTTTTGAAATACCAAAATTAGATTATAAAATCCGTACCACTTGTATCACTCTCTATAAGGTCTGTAACCCTAAAATAACTGCGATTTAGAGCCGCCAACCCACGGTTAACGCTACCCTGCCTACCGACCTATAAAATTCGTGTCGTATCTCCCATCGCGACAGCATTGTCCCAACCCGTCAACTTTTTAGGGTTCTGCTTGTCAGATAAAAGGAATGACCTTGTTGGATGTCAGTTAGAGTTACACCGAGTGGAATGAAGTCAATTCTTTGAGACGATTGTGATGTCACATTAAATGGAGGTTGTAAGATTTTATGTTTAGTCAAGCGATTTCTCTTGGCAGTTACAGTTATTATATCACTACTCGTTGTGTTCGGCTCAGTCTATTTATATTTTAAGGTATGTTCACTACTACTCACTCACTCAGCAGAGCAGTGAAGGAACAGGGGTGGGTTTTAGTCAGTAAGAGTCTGACTCGCCTTCCTACTCCACCCAGAGCAGAATTCATAGGATGATTTCCCACACACCAAAAAAAGATAAAAGGGATGTTCAATGCCTGATACTAAAAATCAGCTCAAATCTAAGTTACAGGAATATCTTCTAAAACTAACTTATCGCAATACGGAGGATCTTCTGATGGGAAATTTTAGGAATATAAATAAATAGTTTTTTTTTTTTATAATGGTAATTTACGATGATTATTATACTCTTGCATACGCTCGCACACACACTCATACTTGCACTCACAGTCACACACTCTCTTTCACAACTAAACATACACCATCAGACATCTACACACACATACAAACACATTAGAGACATACGTTGTTGTAATTGTAGTTTGTTCTTATATTCTGTTTTATATTTCTTTCATTATTTTATTTTATTTTTTACTTCTCTTGGTCTTGTCCTAATGGATTTTTGTGTATAATGTGTGTCCTATTTTCTATTTGCACTGTCCTATTTTCTATATGCACATCACTTTGAAGGGACACTGACTTCTAAGATACAGGTACACAAAACTAGTTGAGAAGTCAGGGATTTTCACTCTGGAACACTAGTTTAAGACATTCTTCGATCAAAAATATGTAAACGCATTTTTGGAGAAATAAAAGATTTTACTATTATTATTATACTTAAATTATATTATATAATGTACAAATGTGTATCAATGCGGCTGTTTTGGAAAATCCCAAGCGCTGCAAAAATGTTCTTAAACACCCGTAAGTAACTTAAGATGTGAACGTACCCAGAAAGTAACCGTCCCTTTCAACTAAACAAAACGTCACTGAAAGCCGCGTGAAAGAAATATTACACCAGAAAAAAAATCATACACCCGCTAAACTTTTACCCAGCCATTGTGCGAAGTCATCTCAAAGAGGCGTGAAAATAACTAACTCAATCCATATCAACGTCAGAAAAATTAGGCACGGAACTCATTTACCGAAAGTTTCGAGTCGGACGTCGACCTTTTTAAGGTCATTTCAGACGTAACACCGCGTGAACGTGCCTGTTACACTAGATACGGGTATGATATATACATGAATGTGATGTTGTAATTTTGTTTTTTCATAGCTCGGCTAAGCCGCGGAATATTTCGCTTGTAATCGGAATAAGCGTTATGTAATGTGGGAATAGATTTTTTTGCTATGTCTTTATTGTAGCTTGTAAGAGCCAGATGTTTTTGGGGTGGGTATGAGACATTGCGCAGAATCGTAGCGTTTTGGAAAATTATTTATCTCGCAGATCGTTTTGGTGTATAAAAAAATATAAAAAGGTTACGCACCTTTTTCCAATTTTGTTCAGATCGTTAGCCGGATGCAACTGAATGCCAATATTTTATATGGAGCCACTATTTCGTTTTCCTACATAGCAGTCCCCCATCGACAGAGTGAGGTTTTTGATGTGTAACATCTTTCCTCTCGCTTTGCTGCAATCTGTGGGAGTAATTTTGTGAAATGGGACGGAAGTGTGTGACAGGAAGCCGGTGAAGTGCGCGCTATTTGCTTTGACCAGTGAGCGCTCGGTGTCGGCCGTCAGATAGTAAAGCGCGCGCACGATAAGTTTGCGCGCGGTCAAAATCTGAACTAAAATCTAAAACTATTCCAAATTTCAAGTTGATGGCATTAGTAGTTCTTGAGATATCCAGCTGTGATAAATAGACAGACAGATTGAGTCGCACCATAAGGGTTCCTTTTTATCATTTTGTTACGAAACTCCAAAAAACATCGAACCGTGTGAGTATTATTATTATTTATCAACGAGCCACTCAAAGAAACCTAGTACCTACCTATCACGAAAAAGTATTCGAAAAACACCTTTCGCCAGTGTTGACATTATAATTACAATTTTTTGTCCTCCATTCCCCATCGTGTCGTCATCCACTTAGCTAGATTATTTGTCTGTAGCTCTCAAAGCGAGGCGAGCATGGATAAAAAGGTCTTTTGCTTTGCTGCTCTGAAACTCCTTTATTTTGAGTTGCAATTACAGGTCTGCGTTATGAATGAAATTTATTATGACAAGGATGTTGCAAGCTTTGAGACCGTTGATGAGAAAATAAGTCATATTGTTACTTTTCTGTGGATTACCAAAAAGGGTTAAAAAAGGAAATTAAAGTGAAAGGCTTTCTCGGTCTCCCTAGAGTCGAGATTTTGATTTTATTCATCTAGTTAGATTGCATTATGAGTATTTTGTAATAATTACGTCGCAGTCTCACAAATCCGGCAGTACTCATAGCATTCGGAATGAAATGGAATGTTCGGGTTATGTTATGTAAAACATGGTTAAAAAGAGTGTCCATGGAGTTTCTTGCACGTTCATCTCAATAGAGAGATACGCTTTGGAATGTGCAATTAACTTCAGCTTTCTGACTGACCGACTTCTTGACAGTTCAAAAGTGTCTGTAAAGGGTTTATTGGAAACTAGCTTCGATTTCTGCTGGCGGCTTCGCTTGCGTGGAATTTTATTAGTTTAATTTACTCTTTAAATAGTCCTACATACCTGCCTTTAAAATCTTATCAGAATCGGACCGGCCGTTGCGAAGATTACCCGGAACAAAAAAACAAGAAACACAGACAAAAATAAAATAAAAAAACTGATTAAAATTATAAAAACCGATTTTCAGACATACGTATCGTGCAAATAACTGCATGAGTTAAAAAAAAACTATTACTTTGACATTACAAACAAACACTTCAATTTTATTTATTTTTTTAATAGGGGACCATGTAGAAAGCGATAGGTAGACCCGGATGGAGAGACTTATGGATGTGCCGGAGTACTGATGTGCCGGAATGTGAGACTCTACTGTATGGATATGTGTAACAATCTTTTCCTTTCAATCTTTTTTAGGGGTCCGTATTGCTGTCACTCGCGTGTCCGTCTGTCCATCTGCCTGTCTGTCCGTCGTTTGTCACAAAATTATGTTCCGAAGATTGTTTTAACTTCCTATTGACCTATGAACTTGAAATTTGTTGATAAATTTTATTATTACGTATATTTTACTACGAATAGCGACGACAAAAAATTATAAAAGAAAGGAAACGAAGGGAGTCGTGTTTTGTGGAAAAGAGCCAAAGATTTCTTTTAGAAGTGTGGTTATAATTATTTAGATATTTTAAAATATGTAAAAGTAGTGTAATAAAGGGCATTTTTTACTTATTTTATTTATATTTTACTAACAAGTACCAATATATTGATTAATCAGATTTTTTCTTTGATATTTTGAAAGAAACCCTAAATGTGTGAAGTCCGACATGCACTTGGCCAGTTTTTTGAGTTTAATCCTTTATCAGTTCACCACTGACATTACACCAAAATCCCAATTCGCGGTACAAATATCACGCTTCGTATTAAACCGAGCTATTTCCCGTGTCAAACACGGCCGCTTGGTCCGGCCGAAGTCCGGTAACGATAAGGGGACGGGCCGGGATTTTTATCGGACCAGCACCCCTCCGGCGACTGCCAACGTTCCTGTCTGACTTGTTTCACAGAATGTCGATAAATTCAAAAAAAGAACAATGCCTCCAGCTTGCTAGTTAACTGTGACTTTGCGGAAAATGTATAAATGGACTAGTACTAATATCTTTTTGTCAATAAGTATTTCATTCATGTGTTTTTGTTTGTTTCAGGTAAACTGATCCTTGAGTTACAACGTTATTGGCAACATTTTGAGGTCGTTATTAGGTTTGTTTTATTTATATTTATTTTGGTAAATTAAACAGCCTAAGGTGGTCTACAGATTGTGAGCGGAGTAGAATAAGTTGCTTCCTGTATCATTAATAATAGCATACATACTAAAAGGTTCCTGTGAGTTTTTATTATTCTTGGAAAGTACAATCTCTACACCTATCTCAATCTATGAGCAGCTTTTTCGTATGCCGGTTTGAAGTACCGACCAGATTACAGACACATGACACTCTTTATTCTTAGAACGAAAATACATCAGGTAATCCTTCTAGCTGTCTAGAAGATCTATCGAGCCTTTAGCCAAAATCGAAGATTCTCTGAAATATATAACATTCTCTGGAATGTATAAGTTCCAAAAAACTGCAAGAACACTTCATTTCTACAAGAATTCACAATCAAATTCATACATGAATTCATTACAACATCGCTCAATGTCACCAAAAGAGAGTAGGTCGGCGGAATTTTAAAATGCCATGCATTTATAAGATTTGTTAAGGAACCAGTGTATAATAGACTTGGTTGGCACGCTACATCGGTTGGCTTGCCAACCGGGCTGCCTTTGAAATGTCTACGTGTGAATTTGCAATTTTTGAAATTCCGTGCCACTTTGCTTGGCATATCTATGAGGTATTAAAGTATAGTTTCGTGAATTGAATGATTTGTTTGGGTTTTTATGCAGTTTAATTAAGGCATTCACGGTTTCATTTTATATTGGTTACGTATGGTTTTTTTTAAGAAAAGGGATCTGGTTGTGAATGGTTAGCCTGAAAACGCAGGGTGAAAAGATGGTTTGAAAGATTTACTTCTTCAGAACACAACATTTAGCATTGAAAAAAATATTTACTAAGTTATTCCAACTTTAGTTACTTGACACGTGTTGAGATCTTTCACATTGTTTTGCTTTTTGGAAAAAGATCATCTTAGAAAATGTTTTCTGTTTGACAAAACTGTCGTACACAAGCTATGATACTTTGTAATTTGTTATCGTGTGCAATAAAGAGTATATCTATCTATCGATAATGCCGCCATTTGACAAAATCACATTTTGAGTTTCACACAACACAGCGTTGAATTACATAGAAATCAAGGGAACTTAGCGATAATTTTATTTATTTATCTCGGAATCTATTGATAGTAGAATAATACTGCTCAGAAAAGACAGATAGAAATATTGTATTTTCTCTGTAAGTGATTGTGTAAATCTTTTGAGAAAATAAATGTCTAAAACCGTAAAACCGTAGATCGATAGAGATTTTTGGCTGATTATCGTGGCATCAAAATACGATAACCAGCCAAATATCAGAACGGCACTTCAGCTTAAGGTGAAAGCGCCAGGGTAGCCCGCGAAAATCAAATTTTCTTACGTTTTTTGCAATTTGCAGGTCATGGTATCAGGTTGAATGTTGGTTAAAATATAATTCGCGGCCGTAGCAAGTACGTATTTACTGAACTGTAATCATTAAAATCATCAATACAACTCTCTCAGATAGAATTGATGCAAAATGTCATGATTTCATGAAACTACATTTTGACATCAATTCTAACCGAAAGAGTTGTATTGACGGCAGAATAAAACAGTCTATTCATACTAACGTCGTTTGGAACAAGAAGAACCATACGTAAAAGGATTAATTGAAAAATAATAGCAATTTCATACGTATTATACGATTGATTCATAACTATACGGTTGAATGAACCACTGAACTTGAAATTTGATTTAAAAATACATTTGATTTTGGCTATAGAAAATTTTCATCTTCTCGCCAAAATATTGCTGATTGATTTTTCCAGAATTTTCATTGCCAAAGAGTTATATTTTTATTACACTAAAAGAGAAAAAAATCGGAGCAAAAGTTTTGGCAGGTTTTTATAAAAACTCAAGCTTACCTAGGTTCACTGCGCGGATCGCCAAGAGGACACGGTGGAGCATACGGTGGAGGTCTGCCCCGCGCGGGCGGAGCACTGCCGTGTCCTCGTGGATGTGATAGGTGGCGGCGACCTCGCGCGCCCGGTCCTGGTTCAGGCCATGGTACGGAGTGAGAGGGAATGGGAAGCAGTCTCCACCTTCTGCGCTGCAGTAATGCTCGCGACGGCGGAGGCGGTATGCGTGAGGGAAACTCAACGGAGTGACCTCACCGTCCCGGCCGCTACCACCGCAGGAGAGGTACTGGGCGTACTGGGCAAGGGGATGTCGCGAGACGATCTCCGGCCACCGTAGACCGGGGCCAGCGGACGGCGAGCTACCTACTGCTCGCCGTCCGATCACGTAACGCGTCGTATGACTTTTACGTCCACCCAGTAATAGGACTCGCCCATCAAGGAGCGCTGTCCGAAATTATTCGCATTATTAATTTATTACACGTCAAACAACAGGTATTAAAATAAAACATTTAGACTAAATTATAAATAATTAAATGATCTTTAAAATGTTGAAGGTTTTATACAAATACGCTTTATAGTTTATGCGTTATTCTCAATTGTTTATCTGCGTTAGACATAACTTTACAAATTAATTACACTACGTTTTAAATATATAACTTCAAATATTCTGAGATCAAATTACGACGCAAATTGTCTAGAGTAACATATTATATTTTTTTCAAAGATATAAGACTAGTAGTTTAGACGTGATGTTCAATTAAAAACCATTAAAAGTCGTATAGCTGCGCAGTAACAGTAATGCGCAGCTATACGACTTTTATATGACTTTTATATTTGTATGTGAGACCTTCGCTGCTGCACATGGACTGGTTTATTATGCCAAAAAGTATGAATACATGGTCTTTGGGGTCGCTGGCAAGAGCCGGGAAAGTACACTCGAACTTGCCATAAACGGTACGACAATACGTAGAGTGAGAAAATTTGAATATCTTGAGCATTTTCTTACGGACGACCTCAGTGACCATGTTGACATTGAACGGGAACGTAGGACTTTGGCGGTCAGGGGTAATATGTTGGCACGAAGATTTACTCGGTGTACTGGCCAAGCAAAGATAACGCTTTTTAAAGCTTATTGTAAGAGTTCTTACACCTTATCTTTGGGTCAACTACTCAAAAATATCGCTGGATGCTCTGTGCGTCCAATTTAATTTTGTTTTTCGGATGCTGTTGAAACGAGGCAACCGGCCTCGTTTTTGCAGTGCCTCAGAAATGTTCGCAGTAACCCATACCGATGTGTTTTATGCCATCATCTGCAAGAAAACGGCCTCGCTCCTGAGTAGAATAAGAGGCAATCACAATAGCATCCTGAAGGCTGTGGCGGCCGATACTTCCTCCACTATAGTAAGGCAATTTGTGAGAAGACCTTAGTATTATACCCTAGTATTTCGTTGCTCTATTTGATGGGTGGTCTTCTCATTAATTCGTCTTTAATTAAGTTACTAACAATAATGTTTATGTTCAAACCTGTTACTAACAATTTGTGGATCTCTAAGTTGTCCGAAATAAAATGATTTTATTATTATTTATCAATGAAAAAAAAACCTTCGTATTTTATAATATAAATAGGAAATAAAACAAAATAATCCAAATTTTTCCCAAGAAAGGTTATTCCTCCTCAGTCAGAACCGAGGTGCCTTCCGCACGATCACTCCATTTATATCTCGTTCTATGACGACTCGCCTCACGTACCGGGACTAAGTTCGACGTCTTTTAGTTCTTAATACGATTTCTATCTGTTCAAACTGTTGTTGATGGGATAAAGATGCGCACTTTGTCTAGAAAATATAGTATCAAAATGCAAGTAGAGTGTTAAGTGATTCATTGCAGAAGTCTTCGGTGAACTGCAATTTTGCACCGTTTTACTAGACTGCCCTAGAAGGAGATTAATGTAGTGTTTTTAGAGATTCAATCAATTAATCAATCTGTCTAGCCTTTGTCAACTATCTTAGGGTCGGCTTCCAGTCTAACCGTATGCAGCTAAATACCTGTATTTTACATGGACCAACTGCTTATCTGACCTCCACAACCCAGTCTTGGTAAGACTAGCTGTCTGACTTTCGGGCTTCTTTCAAAGCACGATTGAGCCAGCCGAGACCAACGGCTTAACGTGCTTTCTCAAAAATGATCACCCATCCTTGGACCAACTCCGGCAAGCGTAGCTTAACCTGATGGATCGACCCGTGTGGCTGTTATTACTTTAGCCAAAAGCTCCTCAAATATATAACATGTAGGTATTACATAAAAATATGGCTCAGATAGATTTTTTTATTTTTCTCGTAATGTTTTTCGAGAATATGTATGTCTATTTCTTTGGCACGCCCTGTAGTCTAAACATGATTAGGTGATATATTTTAACAAACGAGGTATCTTTTGATTGGTATTGATAGGCAAAGTGATACTGACACGTAACAGTTCCAATTTGAACCCAAGTAGACGCTTTACTTTGTATAAATTATTTCATCACCACTACTCTCAAAAACAGTAAAATAAAATCTCATGGTTATCTGCATATTCTAGAAGTAAAAATTTCGAAGACATGTGGTACGCACCAACCCGCATTGGGCCCGCATGGTGGATCAGCATCATCATAACACCTTCTCACAGAGAGGATGCCTGTGTTCCAGCAGTGAGAACAAGAGGAACAAGAGGCTGATAATGCTGTATTATTAATTTTCGATTTGGCTCTTACCAAAGAGTTAGTTCACTACCATTAATTTGTCATTACCTACAAGATATAGATATTAATGTAGATCTGAGTTTCCCAACCTGTGGTTCACGAACCCCTGGGGATCCACGAGCATGTCCCAAGGGGTTCACGAAAGAGCAGCTTTACATACAGGATGAAAGGAAAACGCTTCCGAAAACGGAGACAGGTGATAAGGCTAGTGATTTTTGATACGATACCATCAAAAAATCTGGAAAAAAAAATTACCTAATTTATTTAGCATTTTGCGTACACTATGCTGTGAGAACAGTTAAATGAAACCATTATTTGCGGTTAAAGACACTCTTTTTCTTTACAATTTTAGTATGCAATGTAATATTCATAAAATATCAGCTGACGCTCGCGCATTCCTTGAGTTAATAGTGCGTGTGCGCTCGCTGACAGCCGCGCCGCCAACGATCCCACATCCACACGACACCAAAGTAAAGCGAAAGATTACTGGTATCCGTTTGCATTTAGGTTGTATTATAATCTACGTTCTGGCTTCGGAAGCGTTCCCCTTACACCCTGTATAAAAAATGTTTTGTCTTACAACTACGAGTACCTACATGTCTTGTTGTTTCTATAAAAATCATAATATTTCTGGATTATTTTTCAAGGGGTCCTACCTAAAGGCCGTCGTTTAAAAAAGTTGGGAAAAGCTGAAATAGACCATTACACTTTATAAAACTTCCAATAACAACATACCCAGAACAAAAAACGAGAACAATAAGTTTACGCATTACAAACAACGTGATTATTTCTATGATTTAAACTAATAAATCACAACAAGAAAATCCTTAACCCTATTATAAGTTTCAAAACAACCAACCTATAAAGTATTCATCTTTTCACAGAAAAAGCCTTTAAACCTAAGAAGAAACTACATTCTCATATCTTATACCTTGTCCGACACTAAGTGAAGTTTTTTATCGGATATTTTAAATCAGCCTCCAACCCCAGCCAGGATTTGTTATTCATAGAGGTAGCTCGAAGTAAGGAACACTTTAACTTAGATATTGACGTAGATAACAAGGAAAGGAATTAAGAATTTAAAGAGTTTTTGAGTTGAGTTTATTTGATTAGGTTTTTGGTTTTAATGAAGAGATGAAACGTTGATAAACAAAGGTTTGGTACTTGACTTTTTAGGTTCATTGTCAAAATCGATTAGGAATTTAAGATGTTGCAATTTGCAAACACTCAAAAATTGCTGGTTTAAAAAAAAATAGTTTTTAAGCTGCAAAAAAAAATATAATTATGTTAATTTTGACTATATTTCGAAAACTTGGTTGTTTCCAAAACACATTTAAAACTAAAATCCTTGATAGTAATGATCGTCAAACTTACCTCTAACTTTAACCTTTAAAATTTACGTACGTCGGTAAAATTAATAAAAAATAATAATGTAAATAAAAATTAATAATAATTGTTTTAATTATAATCAAGAACCGACAAAAATTAATTATGAAAAACTACCACCTCTACACCGAAAAACTAAAAATTATAGAAATGACAGCTAAGCTGTCATAAACAAGGAACAAAAAATGAACAAATAATCGAAAAATTGGACAACACGTCCTAAATGTTGACGAGATCAGCAGCTCGCCGTGCACGCCTACCACCTCCGGCCTCGTCGCTCAGCTCCGCCTCGCCGCCGCCGGAACCCAGCCCCATCGTGAGTGCTGTGACACCGGCCGTGGCAGTTGCGTCGAGCTCCAGCGACGAGTTCTTCTCGCCGCCGACGACACCACCACCTGCGCGTCGACGGGGAGGACGCCGGCCGCCGAGCGGCTTAGGACCTCGAGGCCCACCGGCCTCTGATAGGGTCCCAGCTCCCAGCGGAAGTGTGCAGCGCATGAGATGGACGGAATCCATCAATGAAAACGTCATGCGCTCATACTATGGGGCTACAGAGGGAGGTAACAACCTGACCGCGTACCGTGTTCGGATGCTCTCTTTGTTCCAGGTGCTTGAGCCAGCCGTCAACGTTTCGGCCCAACGACTGTCGGATCAGGTGCGGGTCATCCTGCGTAATCATATGTTGGATGATACTGTACTTGATCGCCTCCGAGCTGAAATGAGTAGCCATGTTATTGCCCCTCCGTCGCAGACTGTGTTACCAGTTGTGGTACCACCGTCCAACTATGCTCCCAGCCACGCTGACGAGGAGTGTAATGACATGGTTACAAACGTAAGTACCCACTACAATGATGAATTGAGGAGTGCTTTGGAGTGTGCTATTCGGGAATATCGCAGCATGCCGCTCGAGCTTAGGCCACGCTTACCTCGTTTGCCCATGCATAACAAGAATAAGGCGCTGGTGGCTGCTCTGGATTCGCAGTTGTCCAATTATTTTGATGACTGCGAAGACCTCACCGATACACACTCGATGCTGTACTGCGCGGCTGTAGCGGCATGTCGTGTAGCTCACGTCAAATTTCCTAATGACAGAGCTACACGACCGAAGCCAGCCGTACCGGCTTGGCAGTGCAGGATCGAGCGTCGTATTGGTGGGGCCAGAGCACTCATAGGCAAACTAATCTGCTTCAGGGAGGGCAACACTCGCCCAAGAGTGATGCGCTTTGTGAGACGGGCGTTTTCGGGGACTGATGTCAGCTCCCGAGACTATATGTCCCGTGTCACAGAGCGCATCGACTTCCTGAAGCAGAAAGTATATGCATGGGCAAACCGTATTCGCAGGTATAAGCGGCGAGTGGAACGATACACCCAGAATCGCACATTCCGAAGTAATGAAAGGTGGGTGTATAGGGATTGGGAGCGACCGGACCAAGGTGTGACTAATACGCACCTACCGGATGATGACGCCATATACTCGTTCTGGCGCAGCATCTGGTCGGTGCCTGTCTGTCATACCGAGGGCGATTGGATTCGGGATGTTGAGCGCGCGTGCGATCCAATACCAGAAATGGGGGCAATTATCATCAGCCCCCAAGATATAGCTCGTGCAGTCCGTCCGTTAGCTAACTGGAAATCTCCAGGTCCGGACGGGCTGCACAACTTCTGGATAAAATGGTTTACGAGGTCGCATGCCCGCTTGGCATCTCAGATCCAGTCTGCCTTAGAGTCAGGGTCGCTGCCCCAATTTCTAACTACAGGAATAACCTACCTGCTCCATAAATCAGGTAGTACTGCGGAACCTAAAAATTATAGACCGATCACGTGTTTACCGACGGTCTATAAGGTTCTTACATCCATTTTGAGAGCTAAGATTAACACACATATAGATAGTAACTGTATCATGTCGGCCTCTCAAAATGGATGTAGGAATGGGTCCCGCGGTACTAAGGAGCTTCTCCTCATAGATATGACCATTAGCCAACAGGTTCGACGTTTCCGAAAGGATCTGTCGACATGTTGGATAGACTATAAGAAGGCCTATGACTCAGTTCCTCATACATGGCTCATGAGGGTGCTAGAAGTGTATAAAGTTGATGCAACGCTACGCACCTTCATGATGTCATGTATGGGGCAATGGAGGACGGTCCTTCGCTATCCAGGATGTCGACAAATCCAGAGGAATAGCGAACCGATAAGGATCGAGCGGGGTATATTCCAGGGTGACAGTTTGAGTCCGCTTTGGTTTTGCCTAACTTTGAATCCTCTAAGCACACTGCTGGAGAATTCAGGGCTAGGCTATCGGTTGAAGAGAGGTGGTCAGGTTATATCTCACCTCCTTTACATGGATGACTTGAAACTTTTTGCCCCCAGCAACCTGCAACTGATGGAGCTACTGAAGGTAACTAAAACCTTTAGTAGTGCCATCAGGATGGAGTTTGGTGTAGACAAATGTGCGGTCATGCATGTAAAGCGAGGGGAGATTGTGGAATCCGTGGGTACTCAACTCTCGGATTCCATAAACTTGAAATCCCTCTCTCCAACCGAAACCTATAAGTATTTGGGTATGTCGGAAGCGTTAGGTATCAATGTTACTGACATGAAGCAATCGTTGAAGGAGCGCTTCTTTGGCCGCCTGAAGAAGGTATTTAATAGCCTTCTATCGGGCGGAAACAAGGTGCGCGCCTTCAACGGTTGGGTCATGCCGGTATTGATGTACTCTTTCGGCGTACTCAAATGGACTCAAACAGAACTTGACGCCCTGGATAGGCGTGTCCGTACACTGCTGACTGCATTTCGAATGCATCACCCACGTTCGTCGGTGATGAGACTGTATATCCCGCGGAAGTGTGGAGGCCGAGGCTTTTTAAATGCTAAGACCCTCCACAACCGCGAGGTATGCAGTCTAAGGGAATATTTCCTAGCTGCTGACGTGGGTATGCAACGAGATGTAGTGGCAGTGGACAAGGGCCTTACTCCACTCTCCTTAGCTAACGAGAACTGGCGCAAACCTCTAGTGCTTGACACTAACGATCGCAGAGAAGTATGGCAGAGTAAGGAACTTCACGGACGCTTTTTCCGGGCACTACATGGGCCCGATGTAGACCAGTTAGCGTCCGTAGCCTGGCTGGGTGTCGGTGACCTCTTTGGGGAAACCGAAGGTTTTGTCTGTGCAATTATGGACGAAGTTATCATGACGAAAAATTACCGGAGATTTATTGTGAAGGACGGCACGGTTGACATATGTCGGGCATGTCATCGTCCGGGAGAATCAATCCGCCACATAATCTCTGGTTGTTCTCGTCTAGCTAACGGTGAGTACTTGCATAGGCACAACCTTGTAGCCAGGATTATCCATCAGCAACTTGCTCTGAAGTACTCTCTTGTGGAATCGGAAGTGCCGTACTACAGATATGCACCCGACCCAGTTCTCGATAATGGTCATATCTCATTGTACTGGGATCGGTCCATCATCACTGACAGGACTATTTTAGCCAATAAGCCTGATATAGTGGTGGTGGACCGAATCGAGAGGCGTGCAATGATTGTTGACATTACCGTCCCACATGACGAGAACCTCGTGAAAGCCGAGAAAGATAAACAAATCAAGTATATTGACTTGGCTCGCGAGGTTGTCGACATGTGGGATGTGGACTCAGCGATCATTGTACCGATAGTCGTGTCAGCCAATGGCTTAATAGCCACGAGCCTCGATCAACACCTCAGGAGGCTCTCGTTAGGCGGCTGGATCAAGGGCTTGATTCAGAAAGCAGTACTTCTGGACACGGCTCGCATTGTCAGGCGGTTCCTCTCTCTGGAGCCCTGATCGCCGGTAGCTTGGACCCTGTTCCCGATACCGGTGGGATACTATTTTTTATATTTTTAAATGTTTTTTTATTTTTTTATTTTTTCATTGAAATATTTAAAAATATAATTTATATGTATTTACAAATGAATAAACGATATAATAATAATAATGTTTTTTTTATATGTTTTCGTTTAAAAATATTTAAAAATGTAAATAATATGTGTAAAAATAAATATACGAAATAATAATAACAATAATTGTGGACTCAGCGATCATTGTACCGATAGTCGTGTCAGCCAATGGCTTAATAGCCACGAGCCTCGACCAACACCTCAGGAGGCTCTCGTTAGGCGGCTGGATCAAGGGCTTGATTCAGAAAGCAGTACTTCTGGACACGGCTCGCATTGTCAGGCGGTTCCTCTCTCTGGAGCCCTGACCGCCCGTAGCTTGGACCCTGTTCCCGATATCGGTGGGATACTATTTTTTATATTTTTAAATGTGTTTTTTTATCCTTTATATTTAAATATGAAGGGGCAGGATGGCCTGGAGGCCCTTCATCAGAACTCATCTTCTAATTATGTGGGTAGGTAGGCGCGGTAGTTGAAATGAAATACAGCTTCAGATCACAATTCACGTATTTTAATCACTTCTCACAGGAATCACAATATAATTAGGTAATTAGCAATGACTACTACACGTAACAAAATATAAAGAGTCTTGAAATAACGTGATGGCGAAGATTCAGAGCGATTCGTCACAAGCGTGGTGCGCGGGCGCCGTCTCAGCCAAAGAGTGTCTTCTAAGATGGCCGCCCGCACTACCATCGACAATGACGCTTCGCTAGGTTGACATTGACAGTGCTGTCAACCTGACGTTAGACGTAAACGCCGTCAAATGTTTAAAAATGTAAATAATATGTCTATAAAAGTAAATAAACGGAATAATAAGTTTATTGACATAAAAGTTATAGGTACATGAGTGTGAATCCCCTGGTCCCTAAACTAGTGCTAACTGTATTATAGGGACCAGTGTCTTCACCTGTTACAGTTAATAAAGTATGTCAACAATAAATTTAAAAAAAAAAAAATAATAAAAATAAGGTTGTAAGAAATATTTAGTTCTACGAATACAATTGGACATTTGGTTAATCATGTGTGTTTGTGTTTTATGTGTTTGTGTTTGTGTAGTGTGTGGATGTTTCGTGTGAATGTGCATTATACTTACTTAAGTATTTTATAAGTTTGTAAATGGTATAAATTAATTGTTCATAATAAAATACTTCCTCATATTTTATTTATAAAAAATAAAAATAATTAATCGAATCGAATGCAAACTTGGTCGTTTTATATTTTAAACTGTTTTGAGTAAATCGATAAAATGCTTCATATTTTGCGATAAATTGTAACCATTGTGTCGTCGCGCCACTCTTTCTTTTCCATGCTGTCTGAGAGACCACATTTTAGGTCATATCACGACCTTATGTGTAGCTGAAAATTGGTTATAGTTAAATGAAGTTTCAGTTGATGACAGTAACGATATTCAAGAGACAGACATGGATTTCATTATTTGTAGTTTAAAAAACTAAAAACCACACTTTTTATATTTTCAGCAAACATTTTTCATTTGATACTTATCATGGCAATACAGACTAGATAACTAGTCCGCCATATTGGATTAGAATGACGTCACTTAGCTAACCATGTATTGTCATCCAAACTAAACATGTACGCAAAATTTCAGCTTAATCGGAAGGTGGGTCAAATTTAACTTCTAAGATTTATTTATGTAGTTACAGAAAGCGTTTAAAAAATTATACCGAGTTAGTGGAAGACAATAATGACCATACGTAATAAAATTCTGTGGAGCTAATGATAATAATAATAATTTTAAGGCAATCAACTGGGTTTACAAGTATTATGTAGAGGCCTTCTTTTAAGCATTGAGATACCTGTAACAGAAGACCTCACTCTTCAATAACTATATAAATGTTTAAAGAGCCTGTTAAAATATAATTAAAAATAAATCACAAATATAGATTAAACTAAAGTTCTAAATTAAAATTAGATAAATGAATGATTGTAAACATTATGACTTATGAGCAATATTTCAGGGACCAAAGCACAAATAAATGTAAACAACTTTTATAACGGGACTAACCCTGAAATTGAGAAAACTTAAGTCAGCTTGTAAGCTACATTTTGCCAGGTTACGTATGCGAAGATACAGCGAATTTATTTCTCAAATTTCAGAGTAAATCACTAAAAGATATTTATATATATGAGTAAATTCAATCCCTGAAAGATGACCAAAGGATATAAAGTCACCCTGTATGATTTGAAAGTCAGTAATGGTATTGTAATCGACTAAAAAAAAAGAAAAATCCGAAAGTATCTCATACAAAATATTTTGAAAAACACTTTTTTACAAAAAAATAGAACCGACTTCCAAAAAAAAGTGCGAAATCACTTTAAATTCGGAAGTCAGTGTCTGGTTTTGTGTCTTCGTTTTTTGACACCGACTTCCGAAATAAAAGTTATTTCGCACTTTTTTTGGAAGTCGGTTTTATTTTTTTGTAAAAATGATTTTATTTTGCACTTTTTAGTTGTAGTTCCCCATTAAACTGTGTTAACAATACATAGACATTAGATCGCAGCAATCGCGGTTGATTTGCTGTCAATTTTTGAAGAGTTCCGTTGTCTGTCTCCGAAACTCATCATCAGATCTAAATGAAATCTAAATGGGACCATTTCGGAAAAACCCCTTTTGAATAAATAAAGAATTTTGCAAATCCGTCAATAAATGACGGAGTTATGCCCGAACATACATAAAAAAAAAATAATAATAATACAAACATCCGAATTGATAACCTCCTTCTTTTTGAAGTCGGTTAAAAACACAAAGTAACGCTCTAACAGAACACTTATGACGTAACTATTCTCACCTTATAAAAGTCTAGTGTAAGTACCTCAATGAAATATAACTATTTCGATGTCTGCCGAAATGAAACTTTACTATTGATATTTTATTTCTCGAAGGCAGGTTGGCCTTGGACGTGTGTAGATACACCCGTGAATTCATTTCCTTTGAAACCGAGTGTTCCAAGTTTCTTCTTCCTCGTCACACTATTGGCAGAGTAGTCATGATCGTCACATCAGGGGTGGTGGCTGGCACAGGCAACTGAAGGAACATAGATGGGCTTTGGTTAGCAGGAGTCTGACACGCCGTCCCGCTTCACCCAGAGCGATGATGAGGGGTGGTGGCAAGCTTCGCCATTCCTCCCGTACTGTAGTTTTTCTTGTACATTCGTGGAGTTGACCATTGAGTGCAGTTTTGACTTGGTTGGTTCCACGCATTGGTGATCCGCCGCGCGCTCTTGTATCTTCAACTTTTCCCTGCAGTACTGCAACTTTTCACTGTTCCCAGCTTACTCACACAAAAAAAAAGTGTACTTTAACCTACACACGCATTCAAGACCACCTGAAAACCGTGAAATAGAATATCTAAAACTCTTTTTTTATAAAAAATAGAACCGACTGCCAAAAAAAAAGCAAAATAACTTAAAAAAAAAAAAATAACTTTTCATTTTTTATTTTTCACTTTGTATTTGTGGTTACCCATTAAATTGTGTTAACAATACATAGACATACCATCGCAGCAGTCGCGAGTCATTTGCTGTCAGTTATTGAAGAGTTCCACTGTCATCTCCGAAGATCTTCCTCAGATCCTAATGTTTTATATGTATAAGTACTAAAACCTTCCTTGAAAAATATGCATTTGAATAACGAAAACCCTGAAAAAAAATCGGATCAGTAGTTTTCGAGAAATTGGAAAACAAGATACATAAAACATATCTAAGGGTCGAATATAGAATCTCCTTTTTTGAAGTTGGTTAATAATAACAATCTGATAGCAGTTTAGGCCCGCAACTTCTGTTAGGTACGACCAACTTCGCAAAGGCAAGAGTTTTAGGAAATCGTTATATCTTTTAGTCTTCAGAAAATTATAATAGGTAAAGGTCAAAGAAGTTATACACGTGTTACTGTAATCTCGTTTGCGATTTGAAGTTTATAACTTCAAACGACCCTTATGAATATTTATTTAGGTTACCTATCTGCCTACATACTTAGCTTGGTTATCGTAGCAATATTTTATACAGTGAACTAGTTTTAATAATGAAATCGTGCGTGTGGGTTATTATAAGCATATTATTTCAACCAAAAGATGTCCACTGCTGGACCTAGCTCTCCTCAAGTGTCACCACAAATACTAGTTCCTTAAGGCATTGTATTTTTTTTAAACACTATGAAATCATCAAATAACTTCTCCCGCTCTGGATGGAGCGGGAGGGCGTGTCAGACTCTTACTGGCTAAAACTCACACGTGTTCCGGCAGTTACTTGTGCCAGGGCTGCATGCGGTAGTTCTTTTGATTACTCTTGTGGCCAAGGCAGGCATCAGCCCTCCTGACGCCGGTCCTCACCGGACACGGTTGTTTCGGGAGGTTCCTGCATCAGATTGGGTGGGAGGAAACGCCCGGGTGTTACCACTGCGCGGATCGCCCAGAAGACACAAGCACAAGCTGCACAAGGAGTAGAGTCGTCTCAAAAACCTTATTTATTACTTTATATATATATATATATATATATATTTATTGGTTTATTATATTAAATATATATGTATGTTTATTATTAATATATATTTTTCGTTCACGTTTTTTTTTTAATATTTCTACTTGATGTTGCTTTGTTTGTTTTTTTTTTTTATGCACCTGCCATATTATCTCTCCACCACCCTTGGTTGACTGGTAGAGAATGCCTAAGGCATTAAGTCCGCCTTTGTACTTTAGTTGCATGAAGTGTAAATAAATAAATAAGACACGGTGGAGCATAAGGTGGAGGTCTGCCCCGCTTGGGCGGAACACCGCCGTATTCTCGTGGATGCAATAGGTGGCGGCGACCTCTCGCGCCCGACCCTGGTTCAGGCCATGGTACGGAGCGAGAGGGAATGGGAGGCAGTCTCCGCCTTCTGCGAAACAGTAATGCTCGCTAAGGTGGTGGCGGGACGCGTGAGGGAAGCTCAACGAAGTGGCCTTCACGGCCCCGGCCGCTACCACCGCAGGAGAGGTACTTAGCGTACTGGGCGTAGGACGTCGCGAGACGATCTCCGGTCACCGTAGACCCAGGCCTGAGGACGGGGAGCAGTGGGTAGCTCGCCGTCCGATCAGCATCAGGCCCGTGAGTCATCGGCGCGTAGTGTTCCACGCGCGACTCAAAGAGATGATTGTCAGCCACCACTGACGGGGCCCATCGTGGCCGGTGTCTGCATGCCTATGGGTAGCGGATAAATTCGTAACAGAGTTACAGCTCCCCTGGACACTCAGGCAAGGAACGAACAGGGGTGGGTTTACACGCCCTGACGCTCCACCCAGAGTGGGAGATGTCATTCTATGATTTCCCACCCGCCCAAAAAAAAAAAAACCATCGGCCCTAATAGGCACCGTCAGTTCTTGCTGACATCTCTTTGAGGCGTGCGTGGAATACTAATGCATTGCACTTAGCTTCATATTGTTGTTCTCTCGATTCATTTCCTTGTTCTTTTTATTTACATTACATATATATCTTATTACTAGCTGACCCGACAGACGTTGTGCTGTCTTAGCTATGAACTGTCAAACACGCGCAGTTTAAATAGTCATTAAGTTTTCTGAAATTTTATAATTTTCCGCGCAAGTTTCTTCATATTGTCATTCATGAAATCCTTCTCCTGACAATATCAAACACAAAAAAAAAAAATTAGCGAAATCGGTCCAACCGTGCTCGCGTCATGCCGTGACCAAGGAAATAGGGATTCATTTTCATATAGGTATAGAGACAAGGTCCAGTCACGTTTTAATTGAATTCCGCAAGACGCGTCGCGATCAAATACATAAAAGCGAACTGTTGCAAACCCCTCAAAGCAGGGGTCGTAAATCTAAACCCTTCAGAGTCGCTTGATTCGATTTGATTGAATCAATCGCTTTGCATTCGTCATATCAGTCGGAAAACACCCATGACTGATCGTAATGCGAACATGATTGGCCCTCTATCGATTGAGATGGTAAGCAATAGGGTAACATTCGTGAATAAGTAACACTCAATTGATTACGTCAATGCCTTATATGAGTAACGGAGAAACGTGAGAAATGAATGTGTTGTCATTGATTTAATTTTGACGTGTGGATGTTCTCTATCCTGGGGTTATTATAAGCCTATTATTTCAACCATGTCCACTGATGGACCTAGCCCTCCTCAAGTGTCGCCACAAATACCAATTGCCCACCTCGAGTCGACGGCGCGTAGTGTTCCACGCGCGCCTCAAAGAGTTGTCAGCCAAGGGAAGGGGCCTGCCACGGCCGATGCCTGCCCGGGGGTGGAGGATAAATTCGAAAGAGTTACCTCGCCCCCGGGCACTCGAGGCAGGGAGGAACAGGGGTGGGTTTTAGTCAGTAAGAGTCTGACACACCCTTCCGCTCCACCCTAGAGCGGAAGAAGTCATAGGATGATTTCCCACCCCACAAAAAAAAAAAAAAAAAAAACACACGGCTGCGCTTAGGCATTGTATTTTTTTTTATACGCTATGAAATCATTTTTCCCGCTCTGGGTGGAGCGATAGGGCGTGTCAGACTTTTACTGACTAAAATCACATGGTGTTCTGCTGCTACCTTAGGCCAGGGTGCTGGAGTGCTTGTGCAATTCATCACGCTCCCCGGGTTAGGTGTTGGCTCGTATGAATCCATGCGGACCCCGTCACTGTCTGCGGCCACATACGGAAGCAATTCCTCTAGAAGAAGGCGCGCGTATGCTCGGGCCTTTCACTGTTCAGGCAATAAACTCGCCTAGTCTGTTGCCTGCAGCCCTCACCCTAAGGCGGCCGGAGATCGTCACGCGCCCTTCGACGCCTGGTGCGTCTGTTACGGATTGGAAGGGAGGTTGTATCCTCCCTCTCCCTTCTCGCCGCCTCCTTCACGACCATCACGTCCTCACAGAAGGAGGCGACGGCGTCCCACGCGCTCGCACTTCCGACCATAGATTGGACCATATCCGGAAGCGAGAGTTTTTCCGCATCACCAACCGTCACGACGAGGTCATGTAGAATGGGTAAGATCATGGGAGGTATTTATTTATATGGCCTACAGATAGTTGTTCCGGGTCTGGGTGTTTTGTGTATGTGAGTTCATATGTTTGTGCTCGCACCCACGATACAGGAGTAATTCCTAGTTGAGGGCAAAGTTTTAAAAAAACCGGTCTAGTGCAAGTCGGACTCACACACGAAGGGTTCCGTATCTTAGACTGAAAAAAAACACGTTTCTAAATACGTGTTTTTTTTTGGGTTTTTGGGGCTGTAATTCATGATCCGTAAGAGGTAGATAGTTGAAATTCTCACACAGGATGTATTTCTGTAGACGCTATAATAAAAATAAAAATAAATTACAACAGAAATACACATTCTCTGAAAATTTCAACTGTGTAGCTATTACGGATCGTGAGAAACAGCCCGATGCCAGACGGACGGACAGCGGAGGCATAGTAATAGGGTCCCGTTGGTTACCCTTCGGGTACGGAATCCTAAAAAAAAAGTATTTATTGCTTTCTATTTCTGTAATTTGTGGTCTGTTTTCCGACTGGCACTGATTAACATGTCCAACGGGGTAATTTAGGAAATGAGGAACCTAATATTATTTATTCTGTAAATAGGATTTTAGAATCACATCTACACATCATGATAAAAATTTTATTAAAAAAAAAAAACGTAGTATTTTTTATTTTCCGTATTTTTCTCAGCAAACCCTTTCATCTGATACCCATATCATGGAAATGCATAAAAATAACCAGTCCGCCATATTTGATTTAGAATGACGTCACTTAGCTAACCATGCATTGTCATCGGTCCTTGATAAGTGTGCGAAGTTTCAATTCAATCCGACGTTTTGAAGTGGATAAAAACTACGTTCAAAGAATCCGTCACATAGATACATACATACCAAGATACTCGTAATAAAAGCGTGAATGAGAATAGAGTCAAATTTATGGCAGCTTAAACTTTACACTCGAATTAGAAGTATACTTTTATACTTCATTTACAAGGTCATTCACTCTAACAAATTAATTCTCTACGAACCGTTATTCTATTAAGCTCTCAAATTTTACAAAATTGGAAACCAAAATCCAATAAACACCCCAAATTAATTACTACGCATCGACAAATCCTTTTAATCATTGAGGAATCTGAACTTTTAATTGAACGAAAAAATTTCGTTCCGAAAAACGTAAAACAGATTTAAAAATTTAAAAACGTCCCCAAAATAAAAGAATGTACAATAAAGTGTCGTGATTCGTGAAATTGTTTGAAAAACAAACTCGTTTCGAGATTCAGGATGCGGTCGGAATCACCCTGTATAACCGGTAGGGTGACCATCAGTAATGTACAGATTTTTTTTTGACGGTTCCGTTGGCGCAGTGGTTGAGCGTTCGGCTGCTGCACGGAACAAATATTTGTATGGCCTACAGATAGTTGTTCCGGGTCCTGGGTGTCTTGTGTATGTGAGTTCAAATGTTTGTGAACGCACCCATGATACAGGAGTAATTCCTAGTGTGGGGCAAGGTTAATAATAAAAAAATACCTCATTTGTCACGACATGATTGTGTTGTAGTATGAAAGTGAGCAGTGGTAGCCTAGTGGTAGTGGCTCCAACACGTGTCGTAAGTCGTGGGTCGCACGCCGATCTCCGGCTACCGTAGGCACGGGCTTGCGGACGGCGAGTAATAATGGGCAGCTCGCCGTACGATAAAGACCAAGCCCGAGAATCGACAGCGCGTAGTGTTCCACGCGTGTGTCAAAGATATGTCAGCAGTACCTTACGGGGCCCGTTAGGGCAAATACCTGCCTGGGGTTGCGAATAAATTCGAAAGAGAGAGTTACAACGGCCCTTCATTGGCACAGGCAACTGAAGCAACAAGGGTTTGTTTTAGTCAGTAAAAGTCTCACACGCCCTCCCACTCCACCCAGATCGGGAGAATTTACTGGATAATATCCCAACCTCCAAAAAAAAAGACATCCACTTTACTTTGTGTTAATTATTTCAACACCACTGCTAACAAAACAGATATGTCCTAGAACCAATATTTCGAAGACTTGTGACATCCACCAACCCGCACTAAGCCCGCGTGGTGTATTAGGATCCTTCCCCTCTTTTTTATTTTTATTGTTGATAGGCACACGTTTGACCACTATCTCACCTGATGGTAAGCGATGATGTGGTCGAAGATGGAGCACGCTTGCCTAAAAGTAACCTCTTACAGAGAGAAGGCCTGTGTCCCAACAGTGGGAAAAATAAAAGGCTGATTATTACGGTAGGTATCCAGATAACGTACATGACCAAGAAGTAACCTGTTCACTCTTGACTTAAAGACACCCAGGTTGTAACTCTCGGTAGCGGATAAATTCGTAACAGAGTTACCGCTCCCCTGGGCACTCAGCCAGGGAAGGAACAGGGGTGGGTTTTAGTCAGTAAGAGTCTGACACGCCCTCCCGCTCCACCCAGAGTAGAGAGATGTCATTGGATGACTTCCCACCCCACAAAAAAAGGTATCCAGAAAAGGTGACATTTCTCAAATCTACTTGATTTTTAAATTTTTGCCTTGTGGCATACAATCTCAGATTGATAAATAACTATTCGTTTAGTTGTATAGTTGCTACCGACTTCAAAAAAGGAGGTTTTGTATTCGACCCTTATATGTTTAAATGTATCTGGAAGTCGGGGTCAAAAAACGAAGACACAAAACTAGAGACACCGACTTCCGAAATTAAAGTTGTTTTGTACTTTTTGTGTTTGGAAGCTATTTTTGTACAAAAGTTTTTTTTCATTAAACAATTACTCTTCTGCCTGAGCTCAAACTACTCTTCCCATCCGTATGGGAGGTCTCGGCGTCCGCAAAATTACTAGTATTAGTTTACCGGCTTTCATATCCTTGGTTCACGGCACTGAGAAATTAATCAGGAATATCTTAGCTTCCTCACTGATTGGTTTTGATGTGCCGTGCTTCACCGAGGCTATGGATGCCTGGAGACTCGCTTGCCCGAATACAAATCCGCCCGACTACCCATGTTCCCAGAGACGGTGGAATGAACCGCTCTGCAGTTCAGGAAAACCTAATTGCTACATCTGCTACTACTGCGGAGCGTGCGCGCCTGCTGGCTGTGGGAGAGTGTTAGGTCTCCAGAAAGATCTTTCTAAACGCCTTGTTGACACTTCGCGTGACCCACGGGCTGGCTTTCATCTCGGCCAGAGGTTAAGCATTGCCATACAACGTGGCGATGCCACCAGTCTTTTGGGCACATTTCCAGTAGACAGCGATGTGGAGGAATTTTTTGACGCCAGATTGTATGTTTTATTTAGTTAGGAGTTTTTGTTTTTATTACAGCAAGTAAAGTATTTTATAAGTTTATTACTTCTTTCACGTGAAATACTGCTTTCAAAACTCTACAACCAATAGCAAACTACATAGTACCTACCTAAGCATAGTTTTCTTAGTACGTAGAAACAACAGAAAGGAGTAAGATGCTGCCCAGCTAACTGATTAAACTCATTTGTCACCTTTAACGACACCCCCAAGCGAGGAGGCGGCAGTGGCCTCCTTAGCTTGAAGAATGGTTTTACGAAATCAATTGCCTACAAGTATTTATGAGAAAGCTATAAAAATGCAAAAGATTTATGACACAGTAGGTGTAGGAATATACACTTTAGAAGCCTTTTTTAGGATTCCGTACTCGAAGGGTAACTAACGGGCCCCTATTACTATGCCTGCGCTGTCCATCCTTCTGTCAGCGGGCTGTATCTCACGATCCGCAATAGCTACAGAGTTGAAATTTTCACAGAATGTGTATTTCTGTTGTAATTTATTTTTATTATTTGTTGTTATAGCGTCTATAGAAATACATAACATTACATTCTTAAAATGATGTCAAGCGGTAACTTAAGTGTCTGAAGCCCTAGCGGATAAATTCTGAATATGAGTTACCGCACCCCTGGGCACTCAGGCAGGGAAGGAACAGTGGTGGGTTTTAATCAGAAAGAGTCTGACACGCCCTCCCGCTCCACCCAGAGCAGGAGAAGTCATTGGATGATTTCTCACCCCACAAAAAAAAAAAACGTCTCTTACGTGTCCGTCTGTCCGTTTGTCCTTCTATTTGTCTATCCGTCTCCTGTCATACAGGGTTTGCTAAACGGTCTTCAAATTTTCACAGTATCAAATCCTAAACGGTTAAAATACTTTATTTTATTAAAACATTAAATCTTTGTTATAATAAAAGTAGTAACTTAAACATCGTCATAAAATACCGCACGAGTTAACCCTTTGTTTTTCGCTCACCAAAAATAAATCCAACGAAAATTTCCGCGAATCACGGCCACAATACCCGGTGAATATACCAGGGACTTTATTCAGCGTGTCATCCGTAGAATAATGACGTCACCACTTCGGTGAGGCGGCGACAGTAATAAAGTTTGTATTCTCTGCGACACGCGTTAAGCGCGTCCAAAGCGGTAAGTTTTCACTGTTTTGAGAAAGTGCTGTACGAAATTAGAGTGGTGGTATTGGGATTGTTTAGAAGACAATGTTTATGGTTGTTTATAGTGAGTAGATAAGGTATTCTTCTGTGTTTATTTTTGTACGAAACACAAAGATTTTTTTTACTGTAAACAGCATCAAAATTGGTTTTTAAATGTAAGAGCAGTTACCATTTGATATGAAGAAGAGTGGGAGCGTAGTGGAGTGATCCCGCAATCTCTGCGGTTACGCGCATACAGCAGAGATTGAATTTTGAATATGGGTAATTCTTGAGCAACTTTATACCTACCATTGTTCTAGAATTCAGGTCCAAGGTATTTAAACCCAAATCAAAGGCAGCCAAATTTTTATGTCATTAATCTAAAACAAAAAGGTTTTCAGACCAAACTTTCCTCTTCGTTAGGAAATAACTTTGCTCTATTGTATAAAATTATTAGTTTTTAGACAAAGCTTTTTCCAATAAAGGGCCAGAATACACATTTTTAACGGGCACTTTTCCACATGAACTGTCTTTAAAGTATGACTTTAATGTGAACCTAATATTATAAAAACGAGACCCGAAGATTATCCTGCTTGATGGACATGTGGATAAAATGTTGATGACCGTTTTTCCCTCAAAAGTTTTTACAACTAAAGTGGACCGTTCTTGCTAATAATGACCAAAAAAGGCCCTATTTCAGTGTCATGACGACGATCTTTTATCAGGTTTAGAGCTAGAGGGAAAAGTTTAGAGGTGCTTAAGGACATTAGGTAATGAGTATAATGACAAAAAAAAACTTTTTTACACAAAAATAGAACCGACTTCCAAAAAAAGGACAAAATAACTTTAATTTCGGAAGACGCTGATTCTGGTTTTGTGTCTTCGTTTTTTGACACCGACTTCCGAAATTAAAGTTATTTTGCACTTTTATTGGAAGTCGGTTTTATTTTTTTGTAAAAAAGTTATTTATTTTTCACTTTTTAGTTGTGGTTTCCCATAAAATTGTGTTAACAATACATATACATTAGATCGCAGCTATCGCGGTTGATTTGCTGACGATTTTTTAAGAGTTCCGTTGTCTGTCTCCAACACTTATCATCAGATCTATACCTATGAAATTTAAATGGGACCATTTTGCAATAAGCCCCTTTCGAACAAAAAGAATTTTGAAAATCCGTCAAATTAAAAACCGTTTTCTTTTGGTTCAATTCAAACATTTTTTTCAGTCTAGGTCTATAGTTCCCTGCCTGGGTTGCGGGAGTGTCCGAAAGAGTCCCCGCGAGTGTCTGGCACATGCAACTGAAGGAACACGTGTGGATTTTAGTCAGTGAGAGTGTGAACGCCCTCCCGCTCCACTTAGAGCGGGAGAAGTAATTTTATGATTTCCCACCCTAAAAAGTGGTCTAATGTTTAGATGTCTGTGCTTATTGCGGCTTCAGCACGAGTTTTATACTTACTAGATTGTGTTAATGTAAACGTTTGATTATGTCAAATCGTATAGAATAATTGTGTTTCACAGCATTTGGAGTTGTTCAGAGTTTCCTTGTGTGATCGAATCAGGAATGAAGATATTCGCAGGAGGACAAAGATTACAGAGTTAGCTCGAAGAATCACCAAACTGAAGTAACAGTGGGCAGGGCACTTTGCATGCACAAGCAGATGGTCAATGGAGCTGAAAGTTTCGGGAATGACGACCGCGTACCGGTGAGAGATCGATGACCTGGTGAGGGTCGCGAAGATCCGACGGATGCGAGACGCACAGGATCTATAGTATAGGGAGGCCTACATCCAGCAGTGGACGTCTCTTGCGGCTGAAATGTAGATGTTGATAAAAAAAATAAAAACCTTTATTTTGGACCAAACACTTTTGGACATTTAGTTATACCCACCAAACTGCGTAACAGTTTGTCGGCGGGATTAGCGCTCGTATTTAATTTTAGTACTTAATTATAAAATTATGATTATGATTTAACTGTATTGTCACCAGACGACGCTTACCCATTTTCAATACTAATTGACGTTTACGTTTACGCGATCGAATAAAAAAAGATTTTTACACTAATTCGAACCGACTTCCAAAAAAAAAAGTGCAAAATAATTTTAATTTAGGTAATCAGTGTTTCTGGTTTTATTTCTTCGTTTTTTGACACAGACTTTCGATTTAAAGTTAATTTGCACTTTTTTTGTTTTTTTTTTGGAAGTCGTCGAGTCTATTTTTTTGTAATAAAAGTTTTTATTTATCACTTTTTAGTTGTGATTTCTCATTAAATTGTGTTAACAATGCATATTTATGCGATAGCAGCAATCGCGGTAGATTTGCTGTAATTTTATTAAGAGTTCCGTTGTCTATCTCTAAAACTCATCATTAGATCTACAGCTAATAAAATTAAATGGGACCTTTTCGGGATAAACCGCTTTCGAATAAAATTTTGCAAATCAGTCTATATATGACGAAGTTATACCCGAACATACAAAAAAAAACATTCGAATTGATAACCTTCTCCTTTTACAAAGTCGGTTAAAAATATCTATAACTTGGTAGTTTTTAAATTTTGAGGAAATTGGTCACTCCAAGGCAAAAGTATACAGTAGTCAATCACAAATCATAGCTATCAATCAATCTTCCTAGCCTTTGCCCAACTATCTTGAAGTCGGCTTCCAGTATAACCGGATGCAGCTCGATAAGTACCAGTATTTTACATGGAGTGACTGCCTATCTGACCTCCACAACCCAGTTACTGGGTAATACGATAATCAATAACACAAATCATAGCTATCAAACAGAAAAAATAAATAAAGTTCAAACGCGAACACTCTAAAACAAAAGATCCATTTCCTACTAGAATATATTTTTACGTTGTTCGTTCAAATAAATATTAGTTCTGCTAACTCAAACGAGCAGGTACAATTTCTGGTACCAAGTAACATTGCTGTGTTCCATTTTAACAGTAATAAGTCTGGGTGAAATTACTGGCACGTGAAACTTTGCTGAACTTTTGAGCTTTGCTGGACTTTTCTCTAAGGTTAGCAAACTATCGAAAGTTACCTAGGTGTTAGATTTTTAGCTAGGCGAGCGAATCGGATCGGCGGCGGTTTGAATTTGTGACAGAAAAAATCTTCTGAGTCACATTTTCCGTCAAACCAAAAAACAATTTAACATAAGAAAAACAACCGACTTCCATTAATAACACAAAAAAGTGCAAAATGACTTTAATTCTTTAATTTCGGAAGTCTTTGTCAAATAACGAAGAATCAAATCTAGAAACACCGACTTCCGAAATTAAAGTTACTTTGCATTTTTTATTTAGGGAAGTCGGTTGTATTTTTTTTGTAATTTTTTTTTTTCATTTATTTTTCCACATCTGAGAAAACCTTCACTAAACCCTTTTAATTAGTATTTATTGATGGAAGCATTTTGATGACTGAACGAGAATGGATAAAGTGAGAAATGAGTACATTAGAGGTAGATTAAAAGTGGTGCCAGTGTCAGAAAAGTTGAAAGGGAACCGATACACGAGATACACGTATCTTGGTAGGGTCATGTGAAGATAAGAGATAGAAGTATTCTCTAGCAAAGCTATAGTATAAATTAAATGGGCGTATTTGTGGTTACAGCTAATCCAAAACTAAATTCTAAAATAACTTTACCCATGCATCCTCCCAAAAAAAATCTAAAAATATACTTTCTAACAAAACATTTTTCATTATTCCGCATATCAAAGTTTCATAAAGCGACCGACAACGGTAAGTAGCAGGCACCAAGAGCCGGGCTCTTAACTTAAAAGCTTTCCAGAGCTGTTCTGAACACCTGCGCCTCTTAACAGCTACTTACAATGTCGTATGCGTGTTAGTTACTGTGTCTTTTTGCGCAGATATTAAGTGTTGTCATGTGTTTTTGTGGCTGTTCTTACTGGTGAAAGAATGGGTTGGTTTTGGCTTATTGTTTCCGGGTCGGGATGTGGCGCAAAGATTTTTACCTGACTGTCCTAGAAAAAGGGTATTTTTTTTTGGGATGGGAAATCATTCAATGACATCTCCCACTCTGGGTGGAGTGGGAGAGCGTGTCAGACTCTTACTGACTAAAACCCACCCCTGTTCCTTCCCTGCCTGAGTGCTCAGGGGAGCAGTAACTCTGTTACATGATGGGCCCCGTCAGTGGTGACTGACAAATTCTCTTTGAGGCGCGCGTGGAACACTACGCGTCTTTGACTCACAGGCCTGGTGCTGATCAAACGGCGAGCTGCCCATTACTTGCCGTCCGCAGGTCCGGGTCTACGGTGGCCGGAGATCGTCTTGCGATGTCCGAAGCCCCAGGCGTCTCTTGCGGCGGCTGCTGCTGAGGGCGTGAGGACGACTCTGTTGTTGAGCCTCCCTCACTCATTCCGCCTCTTCTTTCGCGAGCATTACTGCTTCGCAGAAGGAGAAGACTGCTTCCCATTCCCTCTCGATCCGTACCATGGCTTGTACCAGGGCCGGGCGCGAGAGGTCGCTGCCGCCGATCACCTTCACGAGGACACGGCGGGGCTCCGCCCAGAAAGAGGGTATGGATTTGTGATTTTGTAAGTCTCTTTCTTTGGCACGCACATTGGATTTGACTGCTGAAGTGACATTATGCTATAAGATAATTTGGAACAAATTTGCGGCCGCCATTAAGTTTGTGAGATCATTTCTTTGTGACATGAGCTTGTGGGGTATCAAAATAACGGGCTCCAGAAGGCATTTCCAAAAATATAACTCACTAAAATGTCGAAAATAAAAATTATAATTGAATTTTTTTGTTTGGGTTGTTAAAATGATGGACATTAAGATTAAGATACAGAGAAAAGTAGCAAATAATGTATAGATATATGTGTCTAAGGAGATACAAAGGTGATTTTATTGTTTTCGATAATATAAATCTTTGTATGGACTGAAAACACGTATCAATGCTTTTTTGGAACGAAGTTCCTTATCACGCGTTGCGAAAGGGGGCTAGACGGAAAAAATTAAGACCAAAATTTGTAACGAAACTTTTTGCTACAGTTGATATGCATATATATATAGATATATATGTGTACATATATAATCGATAGGAACTTCGTTCCATCCGGGTGTCCCTTGACACCTCTCAATTTTTTTTTTAAACTATTTATTTATTTAATTCGAGTACTATTGATCTGTACCTGTACCTATATTTATCTAACTAAATAAAGCACCCAGTTCCTACTTTGTTCTAATCAGTTCACTTAGTGCAAATCTAAGCAAATTATCAATACAAATAAATAAAATTGAAGTGTCTGTTTGTAATGTCAAAAAAATAGATTTTATTAAGCTCATACTCATTGCACGGTACCTAGCTCTAAAAATCTGTCTTTCATTTTTTTTTGTCTATCCGTTTGTTCCGGCTGTATCTTCGAAACGGCTGAACTGATTCCTATAAGATTCTACTGGCAGGTAGATGGCTATATAAGGAGTAACTTAGGCTAATAAAATTCCACGCAGACGAAGCCGCTGGGAGAAGCTAATTTAAAAATAAATCGCTATCGTAAAAATGCCTACAAAGAGAGTAAAAACGCTGTTCTCTAAAGACCGGTGTTCATAAGACCTCCGTTCCCCTTGGTGTACTACATTCTAAGGTGGACATGTCCAGGTATCTTTATCGCTAGAAAATATATTTGAACTTGCACGCCTGCACGGCCATCTAACTTTTATGCAGTAACGTGTATTCTTGAGAGTTTAGCTCAGGTAAACTTTTCTGTTTTCCCAGATGCATAACAAGGCGAAAAGTTTTGGAGGGTCAAACCTGGTTTAGCATATCCGTATTTCATATAAATTACACCGTGTCTCTATTCCCAAAAGGAATAAGACGTATTTAAGTGAACCTATAGTTGGTACGGTTACCTGACGTAAACTTCAACCATTTTTAGAACCTAGGCAATTTTTTTTCTGCCTTATGATTCGCACGGTTTTTGTATTTAGCCAATGTCAAGTAATGGAATTATTTAGTTATTTAATACAGAAAACAGTCAATATTTTTCCATTAGAATGTGGATGTAACACATTCGTCATCAAAGTATAGTATTTGGCATCAAATGTATCGAGTCACCCTTCTCGGCAAGCTTTACTGAGGTAGTCAATAACTACAATAACACTTTAAGCTTCATTTTACTGAGATCGTACCTGTTTCAATGATCCCACGTGTTGTGAAGTTACGTAGACACTTGAGATACAAAACTACACCAGTTTTACATCACACAATATCCACTAGCAATCAATTTGCGAATAATTAAAACGGCTACTGAACTTCACTCGAAAAAATCCCGCCAAAAAACCCCCTAGTCATGTTATGCAATGCACTCACAAACGTCGAAGGCTCTCGTAGATACGCACGACGCGATACAAGTTATTAGTAAGGTACAATTTGTAATATGCGGCCTATATGTTTTGTCACTAACCGAGCACAGATCTATACTTGTAAAATAATTCGAGATAATTTCAATCCATCGCCACCAACTTAAATATAGACTTTACGTTGTGTAATTTGAGTTTATTTTTAAGTGAAGGTTTGTATAAAAAAGGTCCTATAAAAAGTCTGGAGTCTAACGGAATCCGAACTTAGAATATTATAGAATGAAAAGAATATAATAATACTAAATACTAAATTGTGCACCAAAACAGTTAGGTACATAGTACTTATACACGAACTTAAATCATGCTCTTGTTTATGTCTCAGTCATGTTTGACATTGAGTTTGTTGTAAATTATCTCGAATTTATAAATTAAAGTATAGATAAGGCAGCAACGGAGAACCTTATACTCTGTGATAGATGAAAATTCTGCATTTATTTAGACATCTCTTGTCTCTGTAAATTCTAGATTTTCTTCTAGTGTGATTAGCGTGAAATGAATACGGGTAGAAGCAACAGACTTTGTCGCAATTTATTTTTTATCCTAGTCTGAATGTGACTTTATAATTCTAGACTCTCCAGTATCATTTATATTAGAATGCAGAATTCGATATAGTTATCAAAGTTTGGAACAACAAACTCTCTGTTTTATAGCACAAAGTTCAAATTTCATTGCAACTCATACTTTTCTTAGGACCTTTTTTGGGTTTCATAGTTCTAACAAGGACAAGGAACCCTCATAGTTTCGGTCTGTTTGCTTGTCCGTCCGAGGCATAGCTTAGGGACTGTTAGTGCTAGAAAGCTGCACTGCTTGCATGTGTATAAAGTATATTAATCACGCCAGGAAAACTCTTCCTTTTTTATGGTACCTACGAGTAGACGGTACGGTAAAGAATTTATTTTCTCGTCCTTGTGTTTGTGACTATTGGCCTGAGCACAGCGATGGGTAACATTAATCACCATTTTTACCTCCACCCCAATTAGAGAACTCATAAACTCGCATATCCTTTCCCGATCGAAATGAATTCCAGACCCACTGCTTACCCGGGCCTGCGGACGGCGAGTAGTGGGTAACTCGCCGTCCGATCAGCACCAGGCCCGAGAGTCGACGGCGCGTAGTGTTCCACGCGCGCCTCAAAGAGTTGTCAGCAAGAGACGGGGCCCGTCATGGCCGATGCCTGCCCGGGGGTTGAGGATAAATTCGAAACAGAGTTACCTCGCCCCTGGGCACTCAAAGGCAGGAAGGAACAGGGGTGGGTTTTAGTCAGTAAGAGTCTGACACGCCCTCCCACTCCGCCCAGAGCGGGAGAAGTCATAGGATGACTTCCCACCCCAAAAAAAAAAAAAAAAAAAAAAAAAGACCCACTGCTTCACATGTTTAAAAATTCATCAGCAAAATAAAAGAATATGTCGCCATGTTTTAACCGGTGACTACGGAACCCTACTCTGAGCGTAGCCGATTTTAATACAAGTGGTCAGCAATGCTAAAATCGATACTGGAGAAATTGGGGTTGATGGATTCAAATTATTTAGGAATATATACTCAAGTATCCAGAACTTTTCCCGCGAACTTTGACCGCGTACCGGAAGACACAGCGTTGGAAAGCCTTCCACAAGGAGGACCGATGACCTCCGGTGAGGGTTCTGGGTAGCCGATGGATGCGAGACGCCTGTGCGTCTCGCACCGATCATTGTAGCGACACTTGGGGGAGTCCTATGTCCAGCAGTGGATGTCTTTCGGCTGAAATGATGACTCAAGTTTGCTATTTGGTAATTTCACCAATTTTTCTTCTAAATTCCGGTGGATGGATGGATGGATAGGAGCTACTTAATTTACTACTATTGATTATTTCCCCGTGGATGATAATAAATTACTGCTTTGCTGTCCTATTCATGGATAATTAGACATGTTGTCGCCTTGCTTCATTGGAAGTCTAGAGGTTAATCGATTTCTTTTAAGGCGCAGTTATACGACTTTTAATGGTTTTTAATTGAACATCACGTCTAAACGACTAATTTATTTCTATGAAAAAAAAAATGTTGTGCTAATCAATTTCCGTCGTAATTTGATCTGTGAATATTTGAAATTATATGTTTATAACATAGTGTAGTTAATTTGTAAAGTTATGTCTTTAAAAAATCGAGAATCACGCAAAAACTATAAAGCGTATTTTTATGAAATAAACATTTTTAAGAACGTAATTGTAATAATTTATAATTTAGTCAGAGTTTTTTTTTATTGTTGATAGGCACGCGTTTGACCACTATCTCACCTGATGGTAAGCGATGATGTGGTCGAATATGGAGCTCGCTTGCCTAGAAGTAATCTATTCACTCTAATACATGTTGTTTATGTGTAATAAATTAATATTGCGTCTAATTTCGGACAGCGCTCCTTGATGGGTGAGTCCTTTTACTGGGTTGACGTACGATGCGTTACATGAGCTCAGCACAGATCACGAAAGATAACCACTGAAGGTCAGGCAGTTAATAGCGCCTTAAGGTTGAACTACATTATGTACTCGTAGGTTTTCATAAAATCAATCAAGGTGTCTGTAACCCGAGGTAGATCTAATACTGCTCTTTCGCTAAATGTGGATGCTTGGAAATAGGTAAATAGCTTGTCGTGCTCTAAGTTGATACTATCTTTTATTTTGTTAGCTGTAAGCCAACCCGTTTCTATTCTTCTTTTAATATAATTGTTTGTTACTGATTAATTTATAATAGGGTATTCAATCAACTCAGCCTATCGCAGTCCACTGCTGGACATAGGCCTCTCTCAGGCTGCGCCACAACACCCTGTCCTCCACCTTCCGCATCCAGTCTATCCCAGCCACCTTCTTAAGGTCGTCGGTCCATCTAGCTGGTGGGCGTCCCACACTACGTTTGCCGATACACGGTCTCCATTCCAGGTATCGTCTGCTCCATCGGCCATCGGTCCTTCGACAAACATGACCAGCCCACTGCCACTTCAGTTTGCTTATTCTGCAAGCTACGTCGCTTATTTCGGGTCTTTTCCGGACAACTTCATTCCTGATTTTATGCTTCAAAGAAACTCCTAACATAGCCCGCTTCTAATAGGTAATAGGGTATTACCTTGTTTGTATTTTGGTACAATACTTTTATATGAAACAACCTGTGAGTTATGAATATAAATGTGAATGGATGGAGAGGGAGAAGGCCAAAGAAAGGATGGATGGATTGTGTGATGAGTGATTTGAAAGAAAAGGGAGTTAGTGATAGCGTGACGGCTGACAGGACAGAATGAAAGAAAAAAACGTATTGCGCCGACCCCAAGTAACATGGGATAAGGGCAGGAAGATGATGACTTTTAAATGAAACAACAAATAACACTGAAAAGAAAAGAGCATCAAAATATCGGGAAGAGTGGGGGTGTGGTGGGGAAATCTTGCATATCAGTAAGTGCATCTTTTTTCTGTGACTTCACAGTTTCCCCTTCCACCAGATTTGAAAGGATTCTAACTTACTTAATTTTGAACGAATTTGAAAAATTCTTTTTATTTTGGATTAAGTTAATTTTTGGAACAAACAATAAAAAACTTTCCTAGTGCGTGTCGGATTTCGCACATTAAGGATTCCGTACCAAATATTGGTATTTGTTAGTAAAGTATACGAAAAAATAAACTTTATCATCAAATTTCAAGTTCATAGGTCAATGGGAAGTTAAAAAATTCTTCGAAACAAAATTTTGTTACAAACGACGGACGGACAGACCGACAGACAGACGGACACGTAAGTGACAACAATAGGAACCCTAAAAATGAGTCAAATACCGTATTCTTTACCAAAAATTTGATTTCTAAAATAGCTTCTTTAGTCTAACTGTACCAACAAAAATCAATCGTGCCAGCACGACACTCAAATTAATCTGAAATTGCTAGCTATTTCCATTTTCCTAATTAGCCACATTGAATGTGACCTTCAAGTGGAAGCTGACCTAGAAACAGAAGAAATACTTTTCTTCTGCAAGAAGGAATTGTTTTATACGAACCCAATGGAGTGGGTCAAATACGTGATCCTAATACTAAACGTAAGGTCGTTTTATCGAGCAATAGACCTCTATTTTCTAATAATAAATTGGTTGTATCAGTACTAGATCTCAGTTTAAGTTACCATAATGTGGATGGGACGGGTCTAAGTGGATGTGGGCTTACATTTTTAAATATATTGCTTTTATTTGTCCCTTGGGCAGTATTTGCGGTGACAAATGGAGTGTTGTACGTAGGCAGTTGTTTTAAACTGTCTGTTAATATTAAAAGTATTACATACTTAATTTTTACTGCCTTGGTTGGTTAGTTTTCAAAAATGTCGCAGAGCTTGGGGTCCTCGATTCGATGGTGATGTCTGTCAAAGACTTATTGGATTTTTCAAATGGCTTTATCAGTAGCAATGTAGAATCTGGATTTTCGTTTAGTTTACTCAAAAAGAATTTATCTTAATACATCGGACTTAACACCACCTCTTACCTAATACAAGCGTGATTGTATCATTTCTGAGTCCTACTCAGTTGAATAGGACTCAGAAATCCTAATATGAATACATTGAATGACTATACGGTTGAAATACAGGTTTCGAACCTAGATTGGCAATTGTTGCGGTTTTCAAATAATTGCCTTAAAATTCTGGCACCATTTATCAGTGTAAATAAACATACTGTAAAACTGTTTTTGGAAAATAAAATTATTATTATCTTCATATACAACATAAATTTAACATCAGTACCAATTTAATGTGCAAATGAACTGAATGTTAATCCTGCATACTACCTATTTAAAACCACTAATGCTTTTGTTTAGAGCTTCATTAATGTTACTGTTTAATGAACTGCCTTAATTAGCTCACATTTTGTATCTGTTCAATAAAACCTACCGCTTCATTTCGACATTTTGTTGTAATGTATTTACATTAGATTATGATTTATCATTTCATTCAGTATGAACGCATGAATTTAGCAAAACTATTAATATTAATCACATTTAGTAGCGTACCATGTTTTCTCAATGTAAATTCCAGTTCAGCATCTATCGTAACCTTAATGAGAAAACTACTTATTCGTAACGAGTAAAGACATTAGCACCAAGGTGAAAATTAGTTGCCATACGGTGCTATCATTAATCTGTCTGTCAAGCGCGACCTGAACCGAAGATGCTGCCCTGCGGGACTCCATGAGAACGTTCATTAATTACTCAACATTGGACAATAACTAGTGAATAATTGGACGTTGTTTTTAAAACTAGATTGAACATCGCCAACCCGTAGCACTGTTTTTACCGGACAGTCCTAGGTAGGTAAGATTTTTGGTAAACTCTAGCAACTGTAGCACTTTCAATTAACGTGTGTTATTCTTTCATCAAGCGTGGCTATTCCCAACCGCTCAACAAATTTTTCCATTTTCAGCAGGAAATTGAAACCAAATGTTTTCTGAACTGTACCTCCCACTGATACTACGTTGAGGATAGGGCAATTAATCCAAATTCCTTCTCCCATCTATCATCTGACCTCATAAACCAAGAACCTAAAGAGCCTATAAAAGAATCGCCCTCTCAATAAAATGTTAATAGAGTCCCCTTTGATTAAGGTTCACGCACTCTTGATATTACCGATATAAACTGGTATTTACTAGTTCCGAACGGTATTTTCCAGGTGATTGGAAGCGCTGTCTCTTTTAAATAGAGTGTGAAGGAGAGAGACAATGATATGGGGAAAAGGCACTCGACCGATAAGTGTCGTATTAATTGCGGGCGATATGAAATTACTGATATTCCGAAAGGGTCGTGCCAGTTATTTATTCACAGGTTTCGTTTTGAGGTTGGTGATAAAGTGGGGCCATATATTAATTCAGTAGAATATATTATGGTATTTGTACAAAGCTGATATTTATTGCTCCACTGTTGCGTATATGAATCATTTGTTTTGGCTGATGTTACAGGTGATTTTGGAATATTAGTTGTAGCAGTAAGGTATACATCTAAACTAAATATATCATAATTCGTCATGAATATTCTACCTGTTACAGCTTGCTCATACATCATTAAATAATAATATATTGTGTCCGAAGGGGCAGTGGTATTATCTTGTACAGAGCAAGTACACTGCGGTAATATTCCCGTAAGACTAATTTGTAGCTATTTCAGGAAAATGCCAACGCAAATAGAGACAAAATTAATAGATTTTTTAAATAAGAGCAGCAAATTCATTCATTCGCACTCCGGTTATGAACTTGATTTCGATAAAATCTAAAGTTAAGAAGTTACAGACCAAAATTCTCTAACAACTTTTATTTCGTAAAATCAAAGTCCATTTTGTGTATCACTGAAAAACTTTGTTGAAAACCATTTCAGTGAAATTCAGTACTACAGTATGCTGTTGTACTGAAGATTGTTTTAGTCCAATAACATTTGAATTCAAAGTTTGTCAGCTTCGTGATCGTGGCCTCGTTTTCAATGAAACATTAATTTTGTTTCTGTGTTATTCGAAATGGCATAGAATCTTCGCTAAATTGTTTGTAAGTGATATTTGTTATTTGTCAGTGAGATTTTCCATTAATTTTAATTGTGTAGCTCGGTTTTGCTCGTATCTCTTTTTATTAATATTAGTATTTCTCATTCTTCTGTTAATTCTATTTGTTGTATCACTGAAATGATTAGACTTTTTAATAGCTTTTCTTACTGTTTGAAATTTTAAAATATTTTAGAGTATCAAGAAATTCTGTTTAAAAGTAGTAACTTACAAAGATTTTCTTAAAAATGCCAAGTGGTTAATTATTTTCGCTATATATTTTCTAGGCTTCAATATCCCAACACCAAACTGTCAGAAAATATATATAATATAAATTAAAGTACAAACTTTTCAACTAAAAATTAAGAATCCTTCTGTTCTAATAAACAAACCAAAACCGAGTTAAAAAGTTGACATTATTAAGAGTAATGGATCGAGTTTAGAAAGAAATTACAGTGTATGTCAGAAAAAGGGATCGATCTCAATTAATATGATGTGGAAGATCGATGGTGTTACTCGTGGGAAATAAACTAGGAAAAAAAATTGCGACGTGAACCACTAGATTTTCAACCCCTTTTGATTATGTCAATAAAAACCACACATTAACAGCTTTATTTATAAAAAAAATAATCAGTGATTAATTTAAACAATAATTAACACTTCCTAAATTCAAATTTTCCAGTTTTTTTGGAGGTTTTTATCCACTGATCAGTATATTTAAACTAAGTTTACGGTTAGCGACAGTGGCGTAGCGTAGTGGGTTGCGTAGGAAGAGTAAATTTTTATCTGACAATGAAAACTTTTTTACAAAAAAAACAACCGACTTCCATAAAAGAAAATATCTACACTAAAAATTAAAAAAAATACTTTAATTTCGGAAGTCTGTGTTTGTATTTTATTTCATCGTTATTTGACACCGACTTCCGAAGTTAAAGTTATTTTTAAATTTTTAGTGTAGGTATTCTCTGTTTTGGAAGTCCATTGTATTTTCTTGTAAAAAAAGTTCTAGAAACCAAGTTTTGTGAGCACCAGTATGTCCAGTGCTAAAGACTTCTGTAAAACGACCGCTCTGGAGAGAATGATCGCTGGTGTATCTCTATCTCTGCATAGTATAAAACAAAGTCACTTTCCGCGTCTGTCTATTTGTCCGTTAACTCCTCCTAAACCACGCAACGCATTTTGATGCGGTTTTCACTAATATAAGGAGAGATTAACGACAAATGTTTTTGTACAAAATTTGCACCCGCGGGAAGCAAATGCAAGTCGCTAGTTTACAATAAACGTAGTATTTGATGATAAATAGGTAAACGTATCTCATTTTTTTTTCTTTCTTTCTGTTCCTTTCTGAGTGCCCAGGGGCGCGGTAACTCTTTTTCGAATTTATCGTACGTTTACGTGGTTCTCTGTCATTAATAAGACGACGATGCCCTTCAGCTAGAACTTGTTACCAATTAACATGAAGTTGTACTACGTTATGGCAGTATTTACTAAACATACATTTATGAATGAGTATTCTTCCGTGAATTTATCCGCTTACACAGAGTTTTTTCACGCAGCCAGAAAAAACGTAAACTAGTGGTGTGCCTGGTAAATATTAGCTTTGTACATGTAAATGTTCGACTGTGGAAATATTCCCCTCTCCAAATTCAAGGGTTGTTCGTTCGTTGTTGATTTTAGAATGTTGGTGGATTTTTTTGAAGTAGAATAGTTCAAACCTCACTTGCTGGCGGTACAACGCAGTTCTTTTCACGAAGTGAATATGAAAAATATTGGAGCGGATTTTTTTATTGACCTTTCAAGTAGTATAACTTTGATTTTAGAAAACATGGGCAGATACAACATTTTGTCATGGAGTAACAAAATTAATAACTGCCTTTGGACTACGATTACAGGAATTTAATGAAGTATACACGCTAAGTAAAATGGACGAAAACTGAGATTGTAAACGTCAAACGTGACTGATGCAAAACGCGCGACAGCATAACAGACTAAGTTTTTTTTAAATATTTCTTTCTTGGAGTCTACCAACTCGCTACGGAAAGAAATATACTGAGTGTCAAACTCACAGACTGCATTAGACACCGAGGCTAAAGTGGAACTGGGCTGTTCACATCTGTCGCATGTTGGAGAAGCAATGGGTGGAGATTACCACACAGTGGATCCTAGAAAGAGATGGCGCGAATCGCGGTATGCCTAGAAAGAGATGGCGAGATGAGTTGTATTCCTTTTCAAAGGCCTGGCTCAAAACTGCAGAAGACAAGGTGAAGTGGAAGTAGGGGAGGGAGGTATTTGCCCTGCCGTGGGACAGCAGAAGCTCACAGTCACGGAATTGAAAAAACAAGTGGAAGTGCCCACGCAGCTATCCAGCGCGTGTCACAATTATGCGGAGAAAATGTAAAATAATAACAACCTTCGTCAGTTGTAATAAGTCTTAATTTTGTATGAACAACATAAGCTTCTTCAAAATTTAATTTATTGCTCATACAAAATTAAGACTTATTACAACGGTCTGTACGTGTGTGTGTACGGTAAAAGTTTTTATTATTTTACATATTTTTCCGCATAATTGTGACAAACGCCGAATAGCTGCGTGGGCACTTACACTTGTTATTTTCTATTCCGTGCTCACAATAATTATAATTTAAAAACATAAAGGAGCTTCAAACCAAAAACCGAAACATCCTTAAAGTCAAACCACAACCACCAATCATAAACCATTTACACTAAATAAAGAAAATACATACTCCTGAAAAATTACCGTCGTTCCCGAGTAATAAACTTTAAACTATGTCACAAGAACACAATTCTTTGTAAAATCCCCTTTTTACTATTGTAACAATGTTCCAAGAAAAACTCAAAGTCAGCTGTTAATTCCCACTGTCGTTTTTGTTTCCAGCCAAAGGAACTAGGTTACTGGCGTCGACCTGACAACGTCTAATGCGCTTAAGGAAAGTCATCCAACCAATGACTGCACAAGTGTTACAGTCTTTAGCTTTATTGCACTTGAGTGGAAAAGTGGTGTTTTATTTGATAGGTCTTCAATGATATTGGAAATGAGAGTGCTGATTTTAGGGTCATCATCATCAGTCTTAATTTAATCACTTCAAAACCAAGTGTTATTAGAATCTCTGTAACCAGTCTCGATATGCAGACTTTTTGTCTTAGTGCCGCCATAGACGATCGCCTTAAACGGACCGCTCAAGCAGTTCGTTTGTTTTTGCAGCTTAAGGCGCTATTAACTGCCAATGATCTTGAGTGGTTAGCTTGCGTGTTCTGTGCTGAGCTCACGTAACGCGTCGTACGTCTACCAAGTAATAGGACTCGCCCATCAAGGAGCGCTGTCCGAAATTAGACGCATTATTAATTTATGACACATAAAACAACAGGTATTAAAGTAAAACACTGAGACTAAATTATGAATAATTAAATGATCTTTAAAATGGTGAAGGTTTCATAAAAATACGCTTTAAAGTTTTTGCGTGATTCTCAATTTTAAGTCTGCGTTAGACATAACTTTACAAATTAATTACACTATGTTGTAAAAATATGATACCAAATATTCTCAGATCAAATTACGACAAAAATTGTCTAAAGTAACATATTTTTTTTTCAAAGAAATAAAACTAGTCGTTTAGACGTGATGTTCAATTGATAACCATTAAAAGTCATATAACTGTGCTTTTAACTGTACGCAACACGACTGCTCTCGTGCAGTTGATCTTGACTGCTCTAAGCGGTTGGTCTATGGACGGCCTTAGTACGTATAAGGAGACGTGAGCTCAGGATACTACTTGTTGTGTCTAGTTCTAGGTTCTGTTCTAGGTGAAAAGAAACATTTGACCGCAATATTTTTTATCTTGTATTGTTAATTATCTTTTACATAACTATAAAATTCACTCGCGCCTATCTGCCTGACAGCTGCCCTCAATATAACTGACAGTCTAATTTATTTTAAAACTCGAATCCCTCTAAAGAGATTCTGATAAAAGAGTAACTATAGCACCATTACAACTATCATAAGCTTTGACGAACGATAAGACGTCTTATTAATAAGGGTCACTCAAGCAAGGAGTTACTCGTTGTTAGTAAACTAAACATAATGCCAGTAATGGGGATCAGTAGTCCATTTATCAACGTTATGGAAAATTAATAGGTTTATGTGGCACGGGGTAAGATCCTATCATCAACGTTGTTATTACAAAATTCACCTTGATTAAAATTTTGGGGTCTCACCCCAAAATTTTAATCCCAACATCTTAATTAATTAATTTTAATCTCTTCTGACATGGTTGCTTACGACACCCAAGGGATTTGGACAATCTTCTCCATGGGAAACAGCGTTCCCCAAACAAGCAACGCAGCTTAAAATATTTAAAGCGTCTTATTTTCATAGCATATTTCTCGTGCCACAATATAAAGTTTTTTAACTATGAGAGCTGCAGTAAGACTAAAAGCTTCCTTGCTTTTAAATTTATTATCAAGAATAAATTCAGTTGCAAGTTCCCGAGTGCATATGACATCATAAACATTTAACTTGACGTGCACTCTCCGGGAATGACGAATGTACTGCTTGAAACGCTTTAGCAGAGGCTTTGACAACAGCGATTCTCAGAACTGAAGCAGTAGGTAGCTTATTATTAAGATTAATAATTATGACTCAAGAAGTCATTATAATATCTTGAGCGATTGGCTGCTGCACTGCGTATCGTGGGTTCAATTTCTGCACGGAACAAATATAATGCCCTACAGATAGTTGTAGGCGTTTCTGGGTGTCTTGTGTATATGAGATTATATGTTACTGAACGCACCTACGATACAAGAATAATTCCCAGAGCTGGGCAACTTTTTTTTTTTAAATAATCTTATTTATTCTTCAGTTACCCTAATAGTTCATGAGTGTAAAAATATACGGAAAAGTGATTGATGTTTATTAAAAAAAACACCTCAAAACTTTGGAGTTTTTCGCTTGATTGATGTTTAACAACATTTTCATTTATATAGCCATTCGTTTGTCTTCCTCACCAACATTTGTATCGCCAAGTCCACATCACAAAATACATAGCGCAGTATATGACATCATAAACATCTTATTTGAAGAGCACTCGCTTGGAATGACAGAAACATACCCTGGGGAGGTATGTGACGCTTTTGACGATGTACAAGATAGCTATTTCTGTAGAGCTATCAAATTCAGAGAAAGGTAAATAGACGTTCAAGCTTATATAAACATAGACGTGAATGTAAAGGAATACCAGAAGACAACCACTAACAAAATCAATAGGAAGGCCCTTACAAAATACACGTAATTTAAACCAATCAACACTTAGAAAGACGGTACAATTCAATTCAATTCCCAAAGAAAAAATCACTCTCCTTCAATAAAAGTCGAAATAAATTAATCCAAGGTAATGCAAACAACAATGGAAGTAACCAAAATGTCTAGAATGGTTCCAGGGTAGTAATTGATGGCATTTGTTTGTGGGGACCCTTAAAACGTCTATTCAACTCCGATACGCAACGATTACTGCTATTGTATCGGTTGGGGAAAGAAAAATGGTGGAAGTGCGAACTGAATTGTACCACCAATCCGTCTGAGCGTAAATAGTTGAGAAAGAATAAACAGAGTGTGTATTTTTTCTTTGCAGAAGAGGCGGTTGAAATTTGTATTCGAAAACTACGATTTTTGACCTATAAGGTCATGAAAGGTCTGATTTGAATTGATTTGTTGGGTCGTGAGAAAATAAATAAATCTTAACACTCACTTATTCATAAAGGTCCAGTTTATTTCAGAACGTGATGTCGGCTTAGCTACAGAAAAAGTATGTTGACCAAAATATACAAGTGTACTGTTTGTGTTCGGGAGACCAATGAAAGATGGGTCTTGCTTGAAGTACTAACGTTTAATGCTCCAACTTACACGCTAAGTACAATTATATAGGAAGGATATGTTACACACACCAAACTTCCCCCGTTATTTAAAAAAAAAACCTTGTTTTTAGCCACATGATGTAAGTGCTACTTTTATTAGTCTAAAAATAAAATGTTCTATAATTTCGAGCTTAATTGGCTAGACATAGCCATTACTATAGTGTTCCTATTTAATTAACTTACAGCTATTAAATACTTATTTTGGCTTATGGTATAATTTTGTACGGTTTTTGTATAAAAGTCAGAAGTCTTTCTGCCAAATGTAAAAATACTTTTACATTTGGCAATTATTAGTATTTTTACATTTGGCAAGCGTGGTCCATTGTCAACAATCAAATTAAAAAAATACTAATGGCCGCATTGAAAAGACAAAACTTGAAAAAATTTGATCAGAGTGCCGCAACTGGATTCAATGCAGCTTTAGACTAAGTGTGCCTATTGGAATTGAATCTGCCTGCTGGAGCCGTTAGATTTTATTCGCTACTTTCACTTATTTCGAATGTCTCCGAATAAAATCCTTTCCAAAATCTACCGAGACTGGAACGGGAAAATCTCAAGCATTACACTTAACACAATTTATTGAAATGCCATTGTTTATCTCCAAATCTAAGGTCTTAACAATATTCAGTTAAGTTAATAAATTACTAGCTTTGTTGCCAAGGGTAATCAGAGATGAACATGAATATCTCTTTCTCACAATTTATTCAATAATGTCCTGTAAGGCTAAGGAAACTAAGTTGATTGTTAAACGATACAAAGCTTTTGGAAATATCATAAAACTATTTTAAGTGGCAATGAAAATGAAACTGTGTTACATGAAGTTAAGGTTTCTAATCCCAAAGCAGGATGATTTTAAATTTAAATTAGCTGATGTTTGAGGTCTAGCTTTGCAGTATTATTTGAGTATCATTATTTTCGAGGAAATCTCCTTTATCTGTTGATGAGTAAGCAACAGGTTTATCTGCTAAATCCTTTGTTATTGTTATATAAGCATACTAAATAATTAGTACTGTGGCCATTTTGAATTTAAGCTAATTATTTTTCTCAAGTTGTCTTCCGTCTTTCTAAATTAAAACCTCTGTAAGTCGTCTTATCGTGGGAAACAAAATTACTTGCAGTTAGCCCTGTGGCTCGTAATTGGTCCAATTACATTCTTTCGCCTTTCTTTTGTTTATTTCCCTCACACTTTTGTTAACAATCCAGCATCTTTCATTAATTTCTACTTCTTTGTTCTTTCATCTGCCTAGTCTTTTTATGGTTCCATATGCAAAGGGTCCAAAAGGGTTCAAACATAGCCCTATTGTTGTCACGTCTGACTAGACGTGACGGGGTTCCATTGGACGGACGACAGACAGACGGACGTCGGTCCGTCATCTGTCACACAGGTTTTAGAGCCAAACGGTTGGAGCTACAGTCTTCTTTTCACAGTATAAGTATCTTGTTGACCAAAGCCAAAGCCATACAAATAGTCAAAAATACACTTGGTACGGAACCCTAAATGTGCGAGGTCCGACACGCACTTAGCTAGGTTTTTCCAACTATCTTGGAGACTGCTTCTATTCTAATCAAGTATCAGTAGCTGTATACCAGTATTTTATTTTACCAGTATTTTTGTAAATCTCACTGCAACCCATTTTTTGGGCACTTAAAAACGTCAACATCTGTCAAGCCCCGTTGACAGTCGGCCATCGTGTAACTACAGACTATGTCAAGTATTGAGTGTGTGAACCTTGCCACAGGTTTATAGACCTTAACGTAATAAAAGAGGTTTAAAACACGTTAATCGGGTTTTTGGCAATTTTTTTGGCAAGGCAAGCGGCATTTTCGCACTGGCGCTTTTGTGTGCCATGGAGACTTAAGTGTTCAACTTGAAAGCATCAGTGACTTCTCCCGCTCTGGGTGGAGCGGGAGGGCGTGTCAGGCTCTTACTGATTAAAAACCCACTCGTGTTATTTCACTTATTTGTGCTAGGACCGCGGTAACTATTTCAATTACTCCTGCGACCCTGGCAGGGAACGTCGATACTTGAGTTGGGGCGTGGTGCGACGGATTGAATTTATCTTGAATTATAAATTCAAACACCTATAGAATTACTTACTGTCAGACTTTCGAGTTCGACTGAGCACGCTTACTTCTACTTCTTCGTCGTTCCCTCACTGCTGAGGATCGCGACCACATACGACGCGGCTCCAAGTTTTGCGGTCTTCTGCAATGTGTACCGCTCGGTATATGCTGCCTCCAACAGCCTGCTTTATCCTGTCAGACCATATTTCCAGAGCTCGGCCTTGAGCGCGTTTTCCTTCCACCTTGCCCAGTATTATGAGCCTTTTCAGACTATGCCTAGGTGAGCGCATAATATGTCCAAAAAAGCTGAGGGCACGCTCTTGGCACATTATTGACAGCCGCTTGGTGATTTTTCCTTCAGTATGGACTCGTTCGTTCTCATGGCGGTCCATGATATTCGAAGGAGTCTCCGCCAATACTACATCTCGATAGCATCAATCTTCCTACTTTCGCGACTTTTAATGCACAATGTTTCTGCGCCATGTAAAAAGATCGAAAACACCAATGCAAGGACCAATCGTATTACGTACGCTTGCACAGAAGTAACTTATTCACTGTTGACTAAAAGACCCCAGGTTGTAGCTATCAGGAAACAAATACTGCGGCAAGGAATTCCACTCTTTAGCAGTACACATAATGAAAGGGTTCCCAAAACGTTTCTGACTGATAAAAAAATAATGGTAATGGTAGAAATGTCTTTGTGAAAAGTCCCTACAAAGTGTATGTAGTGGCAAGTGGATGCCAGTACAACAAAACATTAACCTACTTGCATGTGCAAGTAGGCACTGCATTTGCCATGCGGTGCCAGATCAACATAGAAAGTGCTTACCCTAGCGTTTGTTTACTCCGTGTATTGCGTGCCCAGCGTTTCCCAACATTATATTAAATCGCCCCTCTTGTGGCCCGGGTTTAAACTTAGACTCACGTGCGCCGGAATGGACTTTCGTGCATGTTGCTATTAGATAGTGATGTTGTGGTTTAAAAATGTCGGTTTTAAAAGCTATAGTGAAAGCTAGCTGAATATTTTGTTCTTTTCTTGTAATTTTGGAAATATGCTGCGGAATATAAGTAAGTGGTTGTTTTTCGTGAGTTGTAATAACATGTAACGTGTCTAATTTTATAATCAGTTAAGGTACTCGTATTTTTTGGTTAAGGTATTTATAGTTTTATGTCTCGTAGTTGATAAGTCAGCTTACTAAACTCATGAGAAAAGGGGTAGCTTGTAAACCAGCGTTGACTTGTGCTGTGGCTATGGTGGACACTACTAAATAGTTGCTCAGCCCGCTGTTTTTTTTTTTGTTTGTTTCTATGATATGTTTATACAGTGTTTGCAATGAAGTGTTGCATTCTTTCAAAATGTTTAAGACTGACAAATGAGATGTACTTAATACAGATAAAAATGTCACACACGTTTAGTTTCTAAGGTCGTACACTAATAACAGTTCTCTACAAGCCGAATGGCATTTTTTACAGTGCTTTGCCGACTTCCAATCCCTTTCCTTCCAAAGTGAACTGTCACACCAGAAGAAGCTTTTACAATTGTCGATACAAAATAGAGTTTGAATGTACACTGTACATAAGTCCAGTGTATGTCAAAGTTATGAATCGCCTTTCTAGCGTCCTCGGTTAAGGACGTTCGTTCTGGCATGAGGGTACCGGAATGGACTTCCGTCCGTGTCCCGCAGTAATGGAGATTGGTTTGCCTTTTAAAACGTCAACCCGTTCGAATAGCCAGCATAAAAGTAGAGGTTTGTTATTTTTGTTTTGTATTTTAGGGTTAGATTTCCCTGTTATTTGGGAAATTTTAGGAAATGCGGTATAGAAATAATATGGTTGTTCTAAATTTATCGTTTTTAGGGTTCTGAAAGTTCAAATGAAAAACGGAACCTTTCTACTATCACTCGTGTGTCTGTCTGTCCGTCTATCTGTCTGTCCGTCTATCTGTCTGTCCGTCTGTCACTGACTAAGTTGAAATTTGGTACACTCATTAATATTTGTGACCCAAACACGGAAGTGTAACGTAAATAAAATGGATTGGGAATAATTATGGGGGTCACTTTTAGGGTGTAAATCGTAAAATTAAAAAAACTTTTCTAACTGTACTATGCTGCATATCAAATGAAAGGGCTTATTGTAAGAGTTAATTTTATTTTTAAATATTTTTTAAATTATTCAAGAATCATCATCATCATCTTCCTGCCCTTATCCCATGTTACTTGGGGTAGGCGCAACACGTTTTTTTCTTCCATTCAGTCCTGTCAGTTGTCACGCTATCACCAACTCCCTTTTCTTTCATATCACTCCTCACACAATCCATCCATCTTTTCAAGAATTAAATTATTCAAGAATATAGATGAAAATAACCTTTCCCCCCTTATCTCCGAAACCACTGGTCCTAAAATTTTGAAAAAAAAAACATACAGTAGGTACCTAGTTCTTTACTTGTAGATTACCTACAGGAAAACGTTTATGAAGTATATAGTTTAAAAATACCTGAATAACGTAAGATTTGTTTGAAACCCTTGACGTGCGAGTCCAACTCGCTCTTGGCCAGTTTTTTTTTCAATCGCTAAACTTGGTTTATAGTCATCGATTGGAATGTGCATAAATTTAACACGGTTTCAAAAAAAATAAAAAATTGTTTCATGTATAATTTGTTATGTGAGTAGGAATCCCAACTAGTAGTCCTAACTAACATTGTTAATGCAAAAGTAAGTTTGTTTGTTACCTTTACAAGCTAATGCCACAGAACCAATAATCATTATATTTTGCCTAAACGTTCTTAGGGGTACAGAAAATCTGCCCAGGGGTCGCGAATAAATTCGAAACAGAGTTACTGTGTCCCTGGGCACTCAGGCAACTGAAGGAACAGGGTTGAGTTTAAGTCAGTAAAAGTCTGACACGCCCTCCCGCACCATCCAGAGCGGCAGAAGTCATTGGATGACTTCCCATCCCACAAAAAAAAATAACGAGTGGTTCGCCGGGAGTGCCGACAGCAGTGAAAACTTGAACAAAAAAGCCTAAAGAAGTTTTCACTTCAATCCGGTACGCGAACCGTGACTGTAGAACCGTGAAACTTGTAGCGGATCGCGTAGAGGTGTCAGTGTCGGCGTCGGTGTCGGTGTCGGTGTCGGTGTCGGTGTCGGTGTTGGTGTCGATGTCGGTGTCGGTGTCGGTGTCGGTGTCGGTGTCGGTGTCGGTGTCGGTGTCGGTGTCGGTGTCGGTGTCGGTGTCGGTGTCGGTGTCGGTGGCGAGTTCAATTGTTTTTTCCCATCCCAAAAATGCCCAACGCGGCGAAAGAAGTTTTTTGTTAAAAAAAAGGGGTACAGAAAATGACATAGTTTTACTTGCATCCAGAAATAAGTACTCTTCTCAACGGAAAGATCAATAACTTTCGACGGTGCGAATTGCTTTAGGACGCTAGATGGTGCTACATGTCTTTCGAATCATTTTGCTCCTGTACGAAGCCGGGGCGAATTGCTAGTTAAATTATATACTTCTCTTTTGTTTTGAGTTTCTTTCTTAAATAAAAGAACCCAGTAGGTAGTTAATAAAAGTGAAATTAAAATAAGTTCTGTTCCCAACGGAAAGATCAATAACTTTCGACGGTGCGAATTGCTTTAGGACGCTAGATGGTGCTACATGTCTTTCGAATCATTTTGCTCCTGTACGAAGCCGGGGCGAATTGCTAGTTAAATTATATACTTCTCTTTTGTTTTGAGTTTCTTTCTCAAATGAAAGAACCCAGTAGGTAGTTAATAAAAGTGAAATTAAAATAAGTTCTGTTCCCAACGAAAAGATCAATAACTTTCGACGGTCCGAATTTCTTTAGGACGCTAGATGGTGCTACATGTCTTTCGAATCATTTTGCTCCTGTACGATGCCGGGGCGAATTGCTAGTTAAATTATATACTTCTCTTTTGTTTTGAGTTTCTTTCTCAAATGAAAGAACCCAGTAGGTAGTTAATAAAAGTGAAATTAAAATAAGTTCTGTTCCCAACGGAAATATCAATAACTTTCGACGGTCCGAATTTCTTTAGGACGCTAGATGGTGCTACATGTCTATCGAATCATTTTGCTCCTGTACGAAGCCGGGGCGAATTGCTAGTTAAATTATATACTTCTCTTTTGTTTTGAGTTTCTTTCTTAAATAAAAGAACCCAGTAGGTAGTTAATAAAAGTGAAATTAAAATCAAAACCATACTCGTGTGTACTTACAACACATCGGTTTGCTTTTACGCTGCATTGCTTGACGCGATTTCCCCTGTGAGAAACAGAACAAAAAGTAATAGAAATTGTGGTAGAAAGCCACTGTTCCACAACGTAATAATATTTTATATTGTACAGTTCGCTCTCTTGTGAGATTGTAACCTTACAGTTGAGATATAAAAATTAAATTTAAATGACACCTAAGGGTTTGAGTACCCAGGGGTTTTTTTTTTTTTTTTTGGGGGTGGGAAATCATCTTATGACTCTTTCCGCTCTGGGGTGGAGCGGAAGGGCGTGTCAGACTCTTACTGACTAAAACCCACCCCTGTTCCTCCCTGCCCTACGCGCCCGGGGGCGAGGTAACTCTTTCGAATTTATCCTCCACCCCCGGGCAGGCACTGGCCGTGGCAGGCCCCGTCCTTTGCTGACAACTCTTTGAGGCGCGCGTGGAACACTACGCGCCGTCGACTCTCGGGCCTGGTGCTGATCGGACGGCGAGTTACCCGCTACTCGCCGTCCGCAGGCCCGGGTCTACGGTGGCCGGAGATCGTCTCGCAGCCCCCGGCGTCTCCTGCGACGGCTGCTGCTGGGGGCGCTAGGGCGACTCGGTCTCTGTTGAGTCTCCCTAACGTGTGCCGCCTCCCTCTTCGCGAGCATTACTGCTTCGCAGAAGGAGGAGACGGCCCCCCATTCCCTCTCACTCCGTACCATGGCCTGAACCAGGGCACGGCGCGAGAGGTCGCTGCTGCCTATCGCATCCACGAGGACACGGCAGTGTTCTGCCCAGGCGGGGCAAACCTCCACCGTATGCTCCACCGTGTCCACGGGGCGATCCTCGCAGTGGAAACACGCAGGGGTCACCTCCGCCTTGATCCAACACAGGTACCTCCCGAAACAGCCATGTCCGGTGAGCACCTGCGTCAGGCGGAAGGTGAGGGCGCCATGGCGCCTCTCCAGCCACTCCTCAAAGAGGGGCACTACCGCCTCGATGGTGGCGTGCCCAGCGCTGGGTTGCGACAGTCGCTCTCTCCATGTCACCATGAGATCCTGCCGGAGCTCTGTCCGCCGAGCCGCGAGTTGTCGCGGCAGCGGAGTTTCGCCCCGGCGTTTAGCCTCCTCGCGCCTCTCGTACAGGTGCGCGAGGATTTTTGCCTCCAGATCCTATGGTGACAGTCGGGCAAGGAGGCTCGCCGCCTCACGGGAGACCGTGCAGTATCCGCGGATGATGCGGATCGCCATGACCCTCTGGGCCGCGTTCATCTGGCGCGTTGACCGCTGCGTCAACGAACGCGCCCACACCAGTGCCCCGTAGAGGGCCATGGACCGCACGATCCCCGCGTAGAGCCTCCGGCAGGAGGCGTTTGTGGTAGAAAGCCACTGTTCCACAACGTAATAATATTTTATATTGTACAGTTCGCTCTCTTGTGAGATTGTAACCTTACAGTTGAGATATAAAAATTAAATTTAAATGACACCTAAGGGTTTGAGTACCCAGGGGTAGCGGATATTTTCTCAACATGAGTTACCGCACCCCTGGGCATTCAGGCAGGGAAGGAACAGGGGTGGGTTTTAGTCAGTAAGAGTCTGACACGCCCTCCCGCTCCATCCAGAGCGGGAGAAGTCATTGAATGATTTCCCAGGCCCTCCCCCCCCAAAAAAAAAAGGTTTTGAGTAGAAGCAGTGGTGGCCCAGTGGTATTGGCCGCGACTTACAAGCGCTTAACTTTGTGTAAATTATTTCATCACCACTGCTCTCAAAACGGTGAAGGAAAACATCGTGAGGAAACCGGCATGTCCTAGAACCAAAAATTCGAAGACATGTGACATCCACCAGTCCATATTGGGCCCGCGTGGTGGATTACGGCCCACATCCACACAGAGAGGAGGCCTGTGCCCCAGCAGTGGGGACATTAAAAGGCTGATGAAGGGTTTTGAGTTTAATAACTGTTCTGATTAAATCAATCTTTAAAATTGAGTTATGCTGGATAATACTGCAAAACCCAGAAGTCGGACAAGTGTTCGGCCAATCTTACTAAAAAAAAAAAAATGCGAAAGTTTGGATGGACGAATGTTTGTTACTCTATCACGCCAGAACAGCTAAATGGATTTGTATTACACCCAAATCCTGCATCGCGCAATCAAATTTCTCCGCGTGATTTGAACAAGGTACCTAATTTACTAAAAAAATGTGCGCAAGTTAAATAACCAAAAAATAATGGACACATATATTTTCTTTTGTCACGTAAACAAAAATTGAGGGCGATACAGTGCGTTGAAATTTCGCGTGACGTCACGCTACGCGTCACTTTTTACCACCACACCACAATTAGATTTTTTTAGTAATCTATTATACAACAGTCCAATATCAGCCATCGGGTATTGTCCCGGATCAGACACTAATCTGGTCGGAAGATCCTCTCTGTTCGATGAAGGTTTTCAGAATTTTACACCCTGTTCCGCATACCTTTATACACAGAACAAACCGATATAAAAATCTAAAGCAAACATCTTACCGAATGCAATGCTGATTGTCCTACTCCATCAAACGAAAATCTCTCTTCCGCAGAACCGCTTTAAATGCAAAGACTTCTATTGTACCCCGCAGTGATAAAACAGTGCCATTACCTAGAGTTCTAACTGTCGTCAAACCACTTTTTAACAAGTTTAAAGGTGGGCACTCATGAATAGCACTCGCGTTTAATGTAACTGCTCAGATTTGAGCATTATCTTTATCATTAGTTTCTGCCAGCGGCTTCGTCCGCGTGGATTTAGTACATCCCCCATTATAAACTTTCAACCCCCCATTTCACCCTCTCAGGGGTGGAATTTCAAAAAACCCTTTCTTAATGGATACCTACTCTTCACAAAGAACTCATTGCCCAAATTTCAGGTCTCTTTTTTTTTTGGGGCTGGGAATCATCCAATGACATCTCCCGCTCTGGGTGGAGCGCGACGGCGTGTCGAACTCTTACAGACTAAAACCCACCCCTTCCCTGTCCTGAATGCCCAGTGCCGCGGTAACTCTGTTTTGAATTTATGGACAACCCCTGGGCAGGCATCGGCCATGACGGGCCCCGTCATGTTTTGCTGACAACTCTTTGAGGCGCGCGTGGAACGTCGACTCTCGGGCCTGGTGCTGATCGGACGGCGAGCTAGCCACTACTCGCCGTCCGCAGGCCCGGGTAAATTCCATGTCTCTTTCTCTTGGACGAGCGGTTTAGACTGTGCGTTAATATATCAGTCAGTCAGTCAATCACACAGTCAGTTAAGACTTTGTATTTTATATATACAGATATTCTACTAATATTATAAATGCGAAAGTTTGGATGGATGTTTGTTATTCAATCACGCCACAATTGCTTAATGGATCTGGATAAATTTGGCATAGAGATAGATTATAGTTTGGAAAAGCACAAAGACTATAATTTATAGTGGAGGACGCCAGTAAAGCCACTGGCAGAAGCTTGTCAGTAAATACGTCCTTTAGCACATCACGGAATTACACAATTTGTAACATATAAGGAGCTGGTGGCTTAGTAATAAATATCGCATGGATTGATTTTAAAGGTTTAGGAGAATCTTACACACCGAAACTTCTCCGTGCCTCGCCGTTGGCACAATCTGTCAGTCGTTACGGGTAGTGAGATGCCAGAAAATCTGGCAACAATCATGCCTAGGGGTATAGTGATGCCCAGCTATAGGGTTGTAAAGCTCAGATGTGCAATTACTCTATGTGAAATATTTATGTTCATTTTATTCGGTTAGACCAGAAGCTGACCCCAACATAGTAAGTAAAAGACTAGGCAGATTATTGAGTATATAATTTTATTTGTGTTTTATATAAGTAATATAACAAGGATATTTAGATTTGTTAGTTTAATTGATAGGGGAGCAGCACTTATGTTATCTGTGTAATTCTGTATCTGTGGCAATCTGGCACTACTGTACTGAATAAAGGAAAGTTTTTTTTGTGCAACTAGAAAATCTCAGTTTCATTAAATATAATCCTAAACCTTAACACGGATTGTAACATTGCAACAATGAGAGCGGATAATGTGCACTACTTGTAACGCGAACGTCACCACGCTTTGTTTCAAGACCGTGTTACAGTTCACAGTTCGAAGTTCCAAAAGCGAATGTTCGTAGCCAGTGTGTCGAGTGTGTCGAGGAGTCGTAATATTGTAACATAATAATCTAATTCAAACTTTGCATTGTTAAATTGCTTATAAGCTAGGCGAGCCGTGCACGAGCGCAGATCAAATTCATGCAGTGTAAACGGACTTATAGCCTCGAACGCGTACGCCATAACGTACTAATTCTCGCTCTCCTTGTATTGCGTTTGTGCTTGGTTCGCGCAGTTTTTAACCGACTTCGAAAAAGGAAGAGGTTCTATGTTTGACTGTATGTATTTTTTTTTATGTATGTCCACCGACTTCTCCGTCAGTTGTGGACCGATTTTCAAAAGTCTTCTTTAATCCGAAAGAATATAGGTACTCCTGAGGTGGTCCCATATAGATTTTATAGAAATTGCTTCAGCGCTTTTTGAAAAACTGTACAAAAAAGAAAAATATGTATACCTTGATGACGTTTTGGTTTTCTCCAATTACGAGTATGTTTAAATTACACGTTCCAGTTTATTGGGGTTTTAGTTCTGGGATATTACAACTAAAAAGTGAAAAATAAAAAACTTTTTTTACATAATAAAAAACAACCGACTTCCAAAGAAGAAAATACACTATAAATTAAATAATAACTTTAATTTCGGAAGTCTGTGTCAAAAAACGAAGAAATAAAATGCAAACACTGTATTACACTTACCAGGGTCGCGGGGGTGTCCAAAAGAGTCACCGCGACCCTGGCACAGGCAACTGGCGGACCACGGGTGGGTTTTAGTCAGTAAGAGTCTAACAAGCCCTTCCGCTCCTCTCCTCCCGTTCAAAGCGGGAGAATTTACTTAATGATTCGCATTTCATCTTAAAAAAAAGCTTTCATTACACGCGAATGCTCCCAGTGAATGACCACCTTAAAATATCCACAGTTGGAATAATCTTCAGTTTCACATCAGGAGAGTTCGGAAACCGATTTATATTTTTTAACGTGTGACGTCCATAAAAGAGCCTGGTTTTATTGTCACCCTCTTTAGGTCCAATTTACGAACTCGATCGAATGGAGCCGACATTTCTAAGTGGACTTTTTGAGGTCGAATGTCAATCTTTTGGTACCGGGAGCGTTTCTACTGTTTCTAAAGTGGCTGAACGAAATGTTTTATACATGTAACTAGATTGTTGCAAACACCGCGAGATTATAATTAATCTTGCGAGAGTGAAAACTCTCGATATATTAAGAAAATATCATTTGAAATACAATAAATGTCATCCATATTTCATCGATTCTTCTTGAAAATAAAGAGTTTACAATTTTACGTGTTTTATTATAAACTAACGACGTTTACAACTATGCGGTGACATACATTAATGACAAATATCATATTTGATATCAGTGAGTACCTACGAGTATTTGGCAGTGCGCGAGACACATTGCACGTACAGCTAGAGAGTGGAATTCTCTACCGGAGTCTGTGTTTCCTGTAAGATACAACCTGGGAGTCTTTAAGTCAAAAGTGAATAGGTTACTTCTAGGCAAGCGTGCTCCATCTTCGACCACATCATCGCTTACCATCAGGTGAGATAGTGGTCAAACGCGAGCCTATCAAACATAAAAAAAAAAAAAAAAAAATTGCTCGCCGACAACTGGCCGATGTAGTATAGTCTGGTGGCAATCAAGTACTAGAAACATGCAGTGTAGTGTTGGAAAGCCTCCCACAAGGTGGAACGACCTACGGAATCCAGCGGATACCCGCGACCGGGTCAGGGTCGGAGGCTGGATTCCGTAGGCACAAGACCGATGATCGGCGGCAGCGACCTCTCGCGCCCGGCCCTGGTCCAGGCCATGGTATGGAGCGAGACGGAATGGAAAGCAGTCTCCTCCTTCTGCGAAGCAGTAATGCTCGCGAAGGAGGAGGTGTAACGGGTGAGGGTTCTCCCTCACGCCCCTAGCCGCAGCCGCCGCTGGAGACGCCCTGGGCGTCGGGGGTCACGAGTCGATCTCCGGCCATCGTAGACGTGGGCCTTAGTAATGGGTAGCTCGCCATCCGATCAGCACCAGGCCCGAGAGTCGACGGCGCGTAGTGTCCCACGCGCGCCTCAAAGAGATGTCAGCCACCACTGACGGGGCCCGTCATGGCCGATGCATGCATGCCAAGCGGAAGCGAAGCCATAAGATGATTCCCCCCCCCCCCCAAAAAAGGCACAAGACCGATCGATGTACGATATACGCCTTTGTCCAACAGTGGACTCCTTTTGACTGAAATGAGAATAATGAGTATAATTATCTTAACAGGCAGAAGAATGTGTATTTGTTAATCTAAGAAAAATCTTGAATAATCCCTTAGACTATGAAAGGTTATAGACAAATTGTCGAAAGCCAGCAATCTGAAGTATCAGAATGAGAAGTCGGCTTGTATCTGTACTCGCGAAATAAGCTCACACAGATAAAATGAGAAGCCGAAACGTCATCGTTATGTCCGTCGAGGTCACTCATACATTTTAACGATCCTGCTGCATTTAATGTTTAATGTCGTTGCGTATATATCCTTTCATAGTCTAAGAATAATCCCTGAAAATTCCCAGAGTTATACCATATTTACTGTTAGTACTAAATGACGTTGGTAGTAACCCTATGTCATCTTCACCCGTATAATTTTAATGTCCCCGTATAAAACCACACCTTTACTCCAGACTTCACGTTGAGTATCCTTCACACCCTAATGTTAAAAGCACAGAATGCGTAAAATTCCAGCATACTTCCATACTGCCCCAGTGAAACCATTACTGAGTTTGCCTTAATAGCGTTTGTCCAATAAAAATATATCTCTATGTATTAGTGCACTGTCATATGCGACCTCATAAGACCTCGTAAATAAAGAGCTGTAAATAAACAAGAGTTATATGCAATATCTTTCATCGTTTTATGTGCGTGTGTATGGCCAGCCCATAAGGAAATGAGGAATATTTATGAATGATAAATATAAGAGATTTAGGATGAATCTGTTTTGTGTTTTAGGTTTTCCTTAAGGAAAATGAAAATGTACTGTTGACAAATGAAATGTGTGCGGGCTTATTTCAAATCCCTTTTAATCCATGTCGTGTCAAGTCAAGTTTTCATTTTCAGCATCATCATTTCACCCCGGAAACATACACTGTTGGGTGTATGCCTCTTTTTTTTGAAGTTATACTTCTTTTGGTGCGTTAGGGAAAAATGATGAGAGTAAATTTTTACGATTCGCGCGCACACCGTCATAAAAAGCCGACACCCTGAAGTTAGCTATAGTATGTGGTTCATCAAGAATGATTGCTTTCCTTTTGTAAACTTTGTGACAGTTTGGTTTTTTATCTTGTTACGCCAAGGAAGTATAACTTCTTACGTGCGTACATAAGTACACACACACTTTTTTTGGTGGTAAATCATATCCGTTCTTCTGCCATACTTCCCGATCCTGTACGACCTTCATCCAGGTATTAGGTTGAGTGACATGGGGCATCCTCATACTGGAAAATGGGATACGCCTACATTGGCTGTGGCGTATTAATAAATAGAAAAAAAGAAAATTGGTAGTTTTTATCCGACTTCAAAAAGAAGGAGGTTATCATTTCGGATGTTTATATAACATTTTTTTTATGTATGTTCGGGCAAATTTTCATATAGATCTGATGATGGGTTTTTCAGTCTTGCGCGCGCATCCCCACCGTGCGGGCGTGTTTCTAACGAACGTTTAAAGTTTAAAAATGTCGAAAGCAGTGAAATGTGTCTCCTGCAACATAGTTATTGACGAAATGTTATCGTATGTTCAAAACAAGTTATCGGTGATTGATGAAGATACACTAGTGAGAATATGTTCTTTTGCGTTCACCAGCGAAGAGATTGAGAAATCGAAGGAATTGTTGTTCGAATCGGTACCGGTGGAAAAGGCCAAAATAAAGCGGAAAAATAAGGGTAAGGAGCGAAGAGATATTGTGGACATAGTGAATGTGTTCAAAACTGTGGAACCAGATTTATTTCCTATTTTCGTAGCGAAAAATCTGGAACGGTTACCGCCGATTCTTTTTGATCACCTCGATTGCACGAAGCTACTCAAAGATCTCCTTCGAATGCAGACTGATCTTAAGGAAGTGACGGAAACGTATGTCACGCAGGCACAGTTGGACGAAGTTAAAGCGGATATCTTAAAAATGCAGAATGACTCACTAATACCGGCGTCTGCGTGTAAAATTAATACTATGAAGCGAGGCGGATGGTTAATGGATAGTGGACCTATTGGATTATCACACGTCCAAAATTCGTCATTGGATGAGTGCATAAACACAGTTGATGAATCATCGCTATGTGGGCCTGACAACAACATAGCGCGATTTAGAAATATAAGGGAGGTAGACGGAGAAATTTCTTTTAAAAATATAACGGCTACGACAAGGCAGCGAGCGCGAGGTGCGAGCGAGAGCCCCCCCCCCCCGGCGTCGCGGCCGTCGCCAGCCCGAACGAAACCGATCGGTCGGCCGCCGACGCTGTGACGTCACCGCGGCGATCCTATAGCACTGCTACAGCTGTGTCCGCGCCGCCGCCGATATTACAGCAATCTAGATCTGACATTACGAATAATACTAACTGCAAAAACAAACAGATGACTACGGAGCGCACGAGTACAATTATGACAGCCTACCAACACGTCTCGGCTGGCAGGGATGACGCTGAAGGATGGCAAAGTGTTTCATATCGTAGGAAACATAATAATATGAATTACCGTTATCACGGCTCGGCTGGCAGTGCCAGAGACAATGCAGGGAAGTTCAAGGCCGCAGTGAAAAATGTACCTATATTTATTACGAAGGTGCACAAAGATACGACAGAGCAAGATATAGCCGACTACGTCTATCAAAAAACTGAAGAGGTTATAACTCTTGAACGAATAGTGTTAAAATATCCGAAACCCTATAACGCATTTAAATTATCTTTATTTCTGAATAGTGGATTATGGCCTGAAGGAGTTATTTTCAGACGATTTGTGAATTTCAAATTAAGAAATTCGAACTCGAACGGTGTAAACATAGGCACCGTGACCGGCTCATTGTAACTAGCTCAATGGATATAAAGTCAAATTACAAACTTATTAGTTACAACTGCAAAAGCGTGAAGCGCTCCGTGGAGAGTGTAAGGCAGTTATGTCGCACATCGGACATAATAGCCTTACAGGAGACATGGTTGCTGCCGGGAGATATTACGTTCCTGAACGAGATAGACGCGGATTACGGCTGCACCGGGACGTCGGCGGTGGACGCTGGCGCCGGCATGCTGCGCGGCCGCCCCTACGGCGGCGTCGCGCTGCTGTGGCGAAAGAGTGTGTTTACCAACGTATCGGTTGTGTAGTGCGATAACCCGCGAGTGTGTGCCGTGAAGGTAAACGCGGGTCAAAGGTCATTCTTGGTGTTCAGTGTGTACATGCCGACGGATAATGATGTGAATTTGACGGAGTTTACGGAGTGCCTCGGTCTGGTGAGTGCTGTCATAAACAATAGTAATTTAGAATCGGTATACATACTCGGGGATTTTAACGCTCACCCGCATGAACGATTTTATTTCGAGTTACAGAGTTTTTGTGTAGAATCATAGTGGTTATGTGCGGACATCGAACTACTAGGGTTGGATTCTGGAACTTGTACGTTTATAAGCGAGGCGAACGGATCGAAGCGCTGGCTAGATCATTGTATAGTCACTAAATCAGCTCGGGAGACTATTGTAGGTCTACAGGTTAAAGAGGACGTCCTGTGGTCCGATCATTTTCCTCTCGAGATTGAAATATTGTTAGATAAAATCAAACCTAAATTTCTTAATAATTGTATGCAATATAACGATGTGCGCTGGGGTGATAGAAACTCAGAACAATGTGACATGTATAGTAATTTATGTAATAATAATTTAAAATTAATTGACTTTCCAATTGAAATGACCGAATGTTGTGATTATGTATGTAATAATGTGGATCATAGACTTGTTATAGACAATATGTACAATAAAATAATTCAAATATTATGCCGGGCAGCTTCCGATAGTCGTTCGTCTAATGTTCTCAGATACAAGAAGCCGGTTCTCGGTTGGAACAAGCACGTAGGTGATGCTCACAGGGCGGCCAGGGAAAAGTTTGAGTTGTGGGTGTTGTACGGTAAGCCGGCTGAAGGTCGCGTGTGGAATGACATGCAGACGACTCGTAAGATTTTTAAATCGCGTTTACGCTGGTGTCAGAATCATACTGACCAAATAAAAATGGATATCCTTGCGTCGCATCATTCCAGGAGCGACTTCCGCAGTTTTTGGAAGTCTACAAACAAACTTAATAGTAAACCAGGTCTACCAGTGAGTGTCAGTGGTGCTTGTAACCTGTCGGCAATAGCAGACTTATTTAGGGACCATTTTATCGTTAAGTCACCTTTGGCGGCGACTCAGTCCACGAGCGATGAAGGTTGTAGTGGTCGAGAAGTCAGCGTCCGGTTTACGGCCAAAGACGTACGGCAGGCAATTAAATCTATGTCACGGGGCAAGTCTCCGGGCCATGACGACCTGAGCATTGAACACCTAAGGTACGCGGGATATCATATGCCCAGAGTGCTGGCGATGTTTTACAATTTTTGTGTGGGACATTCATACTTACCTGCGCCAATGATGAAGACTGTGGTGGTGCCAATTGTCAAAAACAAAACCGGTGATATTGGTGACAAATGTAATTATCGACCGATTTCCTTAGCCACTATAGTCGCAAAGGTGCTTGACAGTTTGCTGAACACTCAGCTTGATCAACATCTACAGATACACGACAACCAATTTGGTTTCAAGTCAGGTCTCTCTACTGAAACGGCGATACTGTGTCTGAAGCAAACTGTCAAGACACGGATAAAAATACGCCCATTTTTGCGTGTTTTCTTGATTTATCGAAGGCGTTTGATCTGGTTTCTTACGATATTCTGTGGCAAAAATTACACCAAACAACAATGCCCGAGGAACTAATCCGTACTTTTAAATATTGGTATGGGAACCAGATCAACGTTGTTCGGTGGTCAGGGGCGTATTCGACGCCATACAGGTTGGAGTGCGGCGTGAGGCGGGGGGGGCTGACATCGCCGAAACTTTTTAACCTGTATGTGAACGCGCTTGTGGAGGAGCTCAGCTGCACACATGTCGGCTGCCATATCGATGGAGTCTGCCTTAATAATATTAGTTACGCGGACGACATGGTGTTGCTGAGTGCTTCTGTAGGTGGACTGTCGCAGCTGCTCGACATTTGCGCAAAATATGCTGGGCAACACGGGTTGATGTACAACAGCAACAAAAGTGAGTGGATGGTCTTTCAGGCTCGGGGAAGGTCCTTAAGCCAAACACCTAAAGTTAGACTGAATGGCTACCCCCTTAGTAGGGTAGAACAGTTTAAATACCTTAGGCACTTGCTAACCCCGGATCTGAAAGACGATAATGACATAGAAAGGGAGCGTAGAGCGCTGTCTGTTCGTGCGAATATGATAGCACGCAGATTTGCTCGTTGTTCAAGAGACGTCAAGATCACCCTATTCAGGGCATTTTGCACGTCCTTCTACACGAGCAGTCTGTGGGTGAATTATACGCAAAAGCAGTACAGCGCTCTACGCGTCCAATACAATAATGCATTCAGGGTGTTGTTGGGGCTGCCTCGCTACTGTAGCGCTTCGGGGATGTTTGCCGAAGCGCGCGTGGATTGTTTTTATACAACCATGCGCAAGCGGTGCACATCCCTGGTGCGCAGGGTGCGGGTCAGCCCGAACAGTATCCTGAGCATGTTCGCCCAGCGATTCGACTGCCAGTACATGTATCACTGTGACATGGTACATGTGCGGGCTAATGTGGAAATATTGTTTTAATTGTATTGACTTGTATTTGTATTGTAGTGTATTTTATTTGACATTGTATTTGTATTAGTTTATTTTTATAATTGGTCCGTGTTGGCCTTTAACTCAATAAATAATAATTTGGAGACAGACAACGGAACTCGTCAAAAATTGACAGCAAATCAACCGCGATTGCTGCGATCGTATGTATATGTAGTGTGAACACAATATAATGGGGAACCACAATTAAAAAGTGAAAAATAACTTTAATTTCGGAAGTCGGTGTCAAAAAACGAAGACGAAAATCCAGAAACACCCACTTCCGAAATTAAAGTTAAACTTTTTTTGGAAGTAGGTTTTATTTTTTTTGGAAAACAGTTTTTATATCCTAGGTACCTACTAACTCTAGTTTTCAAGTTGTGTGTATGCGAACAAACTATGTACTTTGTCTGAAATATAAGCTTTTTTTATTATGATTCCGTTGTGAGAGAGAGCCGGAGCTATACAGGACGAATAGCAGTATCCCTTTATCCCACAAAAAAAAAAGTATCCCTTTATCACAATTGAATCATGATGGCAATGGCACGTCATAGTTGGGCCTCAGGTCTTACACATCGTTAACTTAAGTGTGACAAAGTTAATACTAATTCATATTGCGCGAAAATGTTTGTTTACCCTACGTATTTATCTCTTTCGTCTACTGTAGTACTTACACGTGCAGGTTTTAGCTTATTTGTTTTAGTGCTTAAGTGTACATTAAGTTGTAGGTCGCAGTGACTTGTGTGCTCGGCTGTACAAATAAAACATGTGCCGTTGTAAATACTAGAAGTGCAAACAAGGCTGTGTTTCTTAAAGTTTTTGGAACGAAGTTCCTTATCGCGCGTTGTGAAAGGGGGCTAGACGGAAAAAATTCTTACGAAAAGTTGTCACGACACTAATGAGGCTGTCCATCCAAAAAGATTGTGTTGGAAAAACAATCTAATAAAAACTTCTTGTATTTTTGGTGGGTAGGTACAAAGTTTACAAGCAGATCAAGCATTATCTAACCAAATATTTGTTAATAATAAAAAAATATTGTTATAACTTAAAAAAAATAAAATTTTATTACAATTACTTCACTAATTAATCGAAAGGAACTTCGTTCCACCCGGGTGTCCCTTGACACCTCTCAAGTTTTTTTGTTTTGCTATGTAGTAATTTTTTCTTATCATTGGTAGGCTGAAACGCGAGTTTGATCGATATTGAGATATTGGTCCTAATGGTAAGCGATGATGTGTTCGTTTACTGGTTTTAATTGCGGAATGAATACATGCAGCTGAGATGAGACTGCTAAGAGCGATGTGTGGTGTTACGCGCATGGATAGAATTAGGAATGAGTAGATAAGATTGTGATTGAGAGTCGACTGTACTGATCTAGTGAACAGTTTGTGCTACCTGATCCCTCCACCAAGGTAAGGGCACCCCTCCACTTTTCGACCATGACACTTGACAGACACTTGTTAGCAACTACTTTTTGTAGAACCAACTCAGGCGTACCCTTACCGCTACATCGTTAGTTGACACCTACAATAGGAAGTTTGGCTCAAGTGATATTATATTTCTCAGCAAGACTATATTTAGAAAAGAAATTGTTACTATTTTAAGTGATCATAACCCTAATAATTAAGTAGGTAATGTTTACTTCTACCCGAAACCCGTGGGTCGACGGCGCGTAGCTAACGGGGCCCATCGTGGCCGGTGCCTGCATGCCTAGGGGTAGCGGATAAATTACGTACCCCTGGGCACTCAGGCAGGGAAGGAATAGGGGTGGGTTTTAGTCAGTAAGAGTCTGACACGCCCTCCCGCTCCACCCAGAGCGGGAGAAGTCATTGGATGATTTCCCACCCCACAAAAAAAAATGTTTACTTTTATTCTATTTATTTTTATATCGTTCCTTCTTACAACTAGTATATCTGTTTAGTAATATGTGGATAACGTTGTGAGTAGTGTATTTATTACCTCTATTATTAAGTTCTAACCTATGTCTACTTATTATTACACTGCTGTTTGTTGTCCATAAATAAATAAATAAGAGGAAGTCTGAAAGTGGCCCCGACTGACTGAAAAGTTGCGTGGAAATTGGTTGTCGTGGTATGGGCATGTGATGCGGAGGAATGAAGAAAATGTCGTGAGGAAAGTCTTGTGTATGGATTTGGATGGCTATAAGAGTAGCGGAAGGCATAAGAAACGATCGATGGACTGTGTGAAAGAGGATATGGGTAAAAAGGGGATGACTATAGAGATGACGACTAATAGTGGAATATGGAAGAAAAAGACATGTTGCGCCGACCCCAAATAAATTGGGATAAGGGCAGGAGAATGATGATAATTGAATTGTGGAATGAATACATACATACATAAACTCATATTTTTTTCTCATGGGGGTGGTAGAAACTACAGAACGCCAGCTACTGGGATGTTTACATACTACATCTGCTACGTTGACGTTCACACATCTGGTCATAACACACTCCTTTTGTTTAAGTTAAATTTCATTCAATTTTGGTCATATTCGCACGCCGGTTGTTAAGTACTACGATCTGCTTTTCGTGAAGAATATTTTTAATCAATTATTTCGCATAATAATCTACTCATAATATTAATATGTACAAATAATAAGTTCCAGTTCCTAATTTGTCGTAAATTAAACGTAGTTCAAGTGACTGACGGCTGAATATTCATTCATACAACAATCACAACAGCGTAGGCGCGTTCACATATTTAATTTCACGGTAATTGTCCTAATAACCGGGCCATAAATACTATATATACTCGTAAGTAGTAGTATAGGGACTCCATTGTCCGCACTTAGACTCCCAGTTGGTCCGTTGTGCGTGGGATTTCCTGGCTAACATAGCCAGCCTATCTCCGCCCAGAAGCACAAAAGCTTCCTGGGAGCTTCGCAGGCTTCGCGGAGCGACCTCACTGTACCGAGGATTTGTGCACGCTGGGTAGCCACGGACTCGTATTCCAAGATGACGTGGGAGGCTGATTCCTCAGCGTCAAAGCAGCCTCTGCAGAGAGGGCTGTCTGTGGCGCCTAGGTTGAAAAGATGTTTGTTCAAGAGGCAATAACCCGTAATTGTCCCTATTTTTATTCTGATGTTGGTTCTGCTCAGACTGAGGAGTTTTTTGGTGAGTCGTGGATGTAGGCTCGGCATGGCCATTCTTGACTGCCTGCAGTCTGTTGCCCTTGACCATCTGTTATTATGGAGTTCAGTCGATCTCTGGCAGATCCATGTACGAATTTAAGAGAAAAGTAGGGGAAAGAGTGGATACGGGCCTGGCACTGCCATCTCGGATCCTATCCTTGCAGACTCGTCCGCGGCGTTATTGTCTAGAGATCCACTGTGCCCCTTGATCCACTTGAGGATGATTCGGATTGATAACGAAATACTCTCCATGGCGAGGTGACATTCATAAATTAATTTGCTGTTGGTTTTTATGTTTTCCCAGGCTCTGAACAAAGCTAGACTGTCCGACAGGAATCTGATTCCATAATTATGTATCCCCAAACATCTTACAGCTATTGCCACTTGTGTCAGGGCGACACATTCACATTAGAAGATCGAGCTGTGCTCGTGAGTTAGTTATAATAATAACCTTAAATGCATTGACTTATTATGGCAAGGACAGGGCGGACGCCACTATTAAGTCACTGAATACCGAAACGAACTTGCCACGCGACCGGCGGTCTTCGGGAGCGGTCGTATTTGCTAGACATTAGAATTGCCGTGTTCCTTATACTTTGTATGTAAACAAACATGAACCAAACATAGGGTCATGGTAAATACCCTTCTAGCACCCACTCTTATCAAGAACGGAGCTCTAAACTCAAAGTTCTACAACTTTGAGTGTAGAGCTCCTGGACTCCGACTGGACTGGACCATTTGTCCCAGGTAAACGTATTCTTTTTTTTTTTTTTTTTTTTTTTATGTTTGATAGGCTCGCGTTTGACCACTATCTCACCTGATGGTAAGCGATGATGTGGTCGAAGATGGAGCACGCTTGCCTAGAAGTAACCTATTCACTCTTGACTTATAGACTCCCAGGTTGTATCTTACAGGAAACACAGACTCCGGTAGAGAATTTCACTCTCTAGCTGTACGTGCAATGAATGTTTTCTCAAAACGCTTTATGCGTATGGATGGGATGTCCACCATGAACCGGTGGCACTTCGCCGTACGTCTTGTGGTCCTTAGATGAAACGGGCTTGGCGGAATCAAATCATGCAATTCCGTCGCACACTCCCCAAAATGTAATCGATAGAAAACCGACAGGCTAGCAACTCGGCGTCTATGTTCAAGACTTTGGAGTTTTGACTCAACGAGTCTATCATTGCCGATGATCCTCTTGGCTCGTTTCTCAATTGACTCAAGGGCATCAAGCTGGTATCTTGCAGATCCGTCCCAAAGATGAGAGCAGTACTCCATACATGATCGGACTTGCGCTTGGTCTCGTTTGCGATTCGTCTACACGAATACGTTTCATCATCATCATCATCATATCAGCCGAAAGACGTCCACTGCTGGACATAGGCCTCTCCCAAGTGTCGCCACAATAATCGGTCCTGTGCGTCTCGCATCCATCCGCTGCCCGCGACTTTCACCAGGTCATCGGTCCACCTTGTTGGAAGCCTTCCAACGCTGCGTCTTCCGGTACGCGATCGCCACTCAAGAACATTTCGGCCCCATCGAACGTCTGTTCTGCGAGCAAAGTGCCCTGCCCACTGCCACTTCAGTTTGGCGATTCTTTGGGCTATGTCGGTAACCTTGGTTCTCTTGCGGATTTCATCATTCCTGATTCGATCACGCAAGCAAAATCCAAGCATAACCCTCTCAATTTGAATACGTTTACCTGGGACAAATGGTCCAATTAGATAGGTCCAACTTCAAGAAAGAGGTCAACCGTCGAATCCAACTCGGCTTGGCAGCGTCCAAGCCGAGTTGGATTCGACGCTGGCTGCGTGGTATCTTCTCGTTCCAGATACTACGGTTTCTTTAAAGTATTCTTTGCTGTAATCAGTGGTTTTTCAACTTTTGAATTTGCTCTAGCTTGTTGCAATTTTCAAACAGCGAATTTTCCACTCACGTAAATAAACGTAACTAGATTAAGCAAATCCCTTCACGACTTATTTTTGCTTTTTTATTTTTCCGTTCATTTGCGAAGCACCGAGCATTTTCAAGTCCCCACGAGCTGCACTGAGCACAAACTCAAAGTAAGTTAATTTAACCATGAAACTAGTTTCAATCCGATGCAAAAAGTTTAATATAAAGCCCTTTAGGTCGGTTTACTTTGTATTCAAGAGAAATTCCATGGAATAAGTTGTGACGGAAAAGTGTAGTTTATTCGGTTATTTCTTTCTTTGAAATCTGTGTGGTTGTTTTTTAGGGTTTCGTACCTGAAGGGTCTTCTATTGCTGTCACTCACGTGTCCGTCTGTCCGTCTGTCTGTCACAAAATCTTGTTTCCAAGATTTTTTTAACTTCCCATGAACCTATAAACTTGAGGTGATAATTTTTATTATTACGTATATTTTAACAACAAATACCAAAATATTAATTTCCCTCACATGGTACGGAGCACTTTTTTTTTTTGGGATATCTTCCAATGACATCTCCCGCTCTGGGTGGAGCGGGAGGGCGTGTCAGACTCTTACTGGCTAAAACCCACCCCTGTTACTTCCCTGCCTGAGTGCCCAGGGGAGCGGTAACGCGGGAGTTAGACATAGTAAGGTACCCTATAATTATGTGCGAAGTCCGACACGCACTTGGCAGGTTTTTTTTTGTCGGGTAATTTTTCAATGTGACTCTGAGGCACCAAACAAAGTAACATTTGTTGGCGATTAACATTGTCAAATAGTAATGTGGATTTTGGTATTGATATATGCAACCAAAATGTCACGAGGTCAATCCAATTTTACTTTTCGATCGTCGTTATTACAGGCTTTTTTTTTTTTTTTGGGGGGTGGGAAATCATCTAATGACTCTTTCCGCTCTGGGGTGGAGCGGAAGGGCGTGTCAGACTCTTACTGACTAAAACCCACCCCTGTTCCTCCCTGCCCTACGCGCCCGGGGGCGAGGTAACTCTTTCGAATTTATCCTCCACCCCCGGGCAGACAGGCTTTTATTTAACCTGCAATGTTCGTATGTAAGTCAATTTGCCTAGCCTTTTCCAGTCTAACCGAGTGCAGCTGAATACCAGTATTTTACATAGAGCGACTGCCTATCTGACCTACACAACCCAGTTACTGGGTAATACGATACCCCTTGGTAAGACTGGTTGTCCGACTTTCGGGCTTCTGACAATCCGTAACGACTGTCAAAGATCCACGATTGACAGCCGGGACTAACGGCTTAACGTGTGTTCCGAGGCAGGGAGGAGTCTCGGTATGTTAAGATGGTCACCCATCCATGGACCAACCCCAGAAAGCGTAGCTTAACCTGACAAATCGACCCGTGCGGCTGTTAATACTTTAGCCACGAGTTCCTTCCAGTTCATATATAAGTCCGATTCAACATTTCCGCTAATAGGCATATTTATACAAGTCTGGTGACAATGCAATATTATGATACCATCGAGCTGATCGCCCGGTGATGGCGCCGGGATGTAGGGACTAGAATTTCCTGATTGCAAATGGTAGGACTGTTGAATTTGGGCTTCTGTGTTTTGTTATTCGAGTACTTTCCGGCTACACTGGTCGGACAAAATTTGAAATGAAGAAGAAAGAGTATTTTCCATTACACAAGATGACGAAAGTCTACACCATGTTTTAAAAAAACTTTTAATCTTTTCAACTGTATCGTTTGTGTCTTTAACCTTTTTATTATTGCTTATAGATTAACACTTTGCTTAGAATGTTAAAAAGCATTTTTCTCCCTGGAAATAATCAGCATTGGCATACGACATATTCAGGCCTAAGCCTAAAAGACAAAATGGTCGGTGTCAATAAGAAAGCTTAGAAATTGCGACCAACCATGTTGTCACCTTAGACTATGAAAGGTTATAGAAAAAGTGTCAAAAGCCAGCAATCTGAAGTATCAGAATGAGAAGCCGGTTTGTATCTGTACACGTGAAACAAGCTCACACAGATAAAATGAGAAGCCGAAATGTCATCGTTATGTTCGTCGAGGTCACTCACACATTTTAACGATCCTGCTTCATTTAATGTTCAATGAAGTTGCGTCTGTATCCTTTCATAGTCTAAGGTTGTCACTTATATTGAATGGTTATGTGGATTTTATTTTTTAAATATACGTTTATCCTTTCAATTCGTTCTTTGTTTTTTGCATGATGCGTTAATAAGATATTCATCAGCCCGGTTTTGTATTGAAAGATCGGATTTTTGGGCCAAGGTATATTATTAAAGAGTTAAGATATAATCCACAGCCTTATTTGATATTTTGTCTATTGTTTTACAAGAAAGGAAGCACACTTTGATATCGATTTTATAATACAACACGGTCTTTTGAAGGCTTACGCGGGACATGGGTCCATCAGACCCTTTTACTGGCCAAAGTAGCTTCTTTGTAGATACTTTTATAATATTATAAATCGTAACATCAAACAATATGGTTCAGCTTTGAATGCCGAATTTGTTTCTACTTTTTTAATGTCCGAAAAAACAGTTCGAAGTTAAGAAGTTAGAATATGGATTCTTCTTCTTTTTCTTCGTGTCGCTGGTACGACAGTATTTTATATTTTTAACCTACTTCAAAAAGAAGGAGGTTATCGATTCCGATGTTTCGGGCATAACTCCGACATATATTGACGGATTTGCAAAATTCTTTTTTTATTCGAAAGGGGTTTGTTCCAAATGGTCCCATTAAAATTTCAAATAGATCTGATGATAGGTTTCGGAGACAGACAACAGAACTCTTCAAAAATTGACAGCTAATCAACTGCGATTGCTGCGATCGTATTTCTATGAATTGTTAACATAGTTTAATGGGGAACCACAACTGAAAAGTGAAAGACGGTGTCAAATAACAGAGACAAAAAAACCAGGAACACCGACTTCCGAAATTGAAATTATTTTAACTTTATTAGGAAGTCGGTTCTATTTTTTTGTAAAAAAAGTTTTTTGCCTTAAAATGCAGTTATATGCCAACGGTCAAGAGTAATTAGCTGGCGTGTTCTGTGCTGAGCTCACGCAACGCGTCTTACGTCCACCCAATAACAGGACTCGCCCATCAAGGAGCCCTGTCTCAAATTGGTATTAAACTAAAGCACGTATTATAAAAGATAAATAATTAAATTCTCTTTCGAATAGTGAAGTTGTCATAAAAATTATCAAATTAATGATGATGAACATCTGTTCACTAACCGTCAGGTGGCCTTCTGCCAGTTTGGTACTCTCGATTCCTTCTTTATAAGAGACGGTTCCTTTACCCAAGAGTTACACAGGATATAACAACACTATCCCGAAGGGTCGATATACCTAGCTCAATCAGCCTTGTTCCCACTGCTAGGAGAGGGTGAAAACTGTACGTATCCACTACGCAGGCCCAAGGCAGTTTGATGAATATCACATGTCCAAAGTTTTGGATTCTAAGACATGCCGGTTTCCTCACGATGTTTTCCTTCACCGTTTTGAGAGCAGTGGTGATGAAATAATTTACACAAAGTAAAGCGCCTGCCGGGGTTCAAACCCACGACAACTATTAAGTCGCTGTAGGTGCCACTACTGCACCCGGTACCTAGATAAAAAAAAACTGGCCAACTGCGAGTTGGACTCGCACATAAAGGGTTCCGTACCATAAACTGAAAACACCCCAAAAAAAAACAAGTTTTTAGAAATGTGGTTTTTTTTTGGATTTATTTGGACTGTATCTCATGATCCGTAATAGGTAGGCAGTTGACATTTTCACACAGCGTGTATTTCTATAGCTGCTATAACAATAAATAATAGAAATAAATTAAAAATAAAGGGGCTCCCTGGGGAGCCCTCTTTAATTTTAATTTACTTTAATTTTTATTATAGCGACAACAGAAAAACACATTATGTGAATTTCAACTGTGTAGCTATTACGGATCGTGAGATATAGTCCGCTCACAGACAGTAATAGGGTCCCGTTGGTTACCCTTCGGGTACGGAACCCTAACAAAAGACAATCACAACTAACCATAATAAAGCCAAAAGGTTATTTTGCGGCCAAGACATTCTATGGGACAGCCCACAATTAATTTCATCCTTTACCCGCGGCTGGCTCTAAGTGCACCCTTTTCCCCTTAGCCACACCATAACGACCATCTGTCACTGAAGGCCATTCTGGTCAGATATCCTTAGATAACCGGTTACGAGCTGGTTGTATGGTAACTGCCTCGTTATTGCTTTATTAAGATTGGCAGTGGGATATGAGAAAAAAAACCGGCGGTTGGACTTAGCACATTTAGGGTTGTGTAATGGCGCCCAACGTGGGGCATGAGGTTTGTTTGAGGTAATAAGGTTAAGCTTAATTAGTAGTCCTATGATGAATTGCGTGTATCAGTGAGTGGATAAAAAAATGTTTTGACTAACCTAACCTAACATTTTTTCCGCGTGGTTTTCCACGCGCGCCTCAAAGAGATGACTCGTTGCAGATCAAGTTGGGACAATCTACTATTAACGCACCGAAAAGTCAACGAAATGAACTAAATAGCATAGAAAAAGTTAATGTTATACTGAAACATGTAGTTTAAAATATAAATAATTAAATGATTTTTTAAATGGTTAAGGTTTCAAAAAATACGTTTCACAGTTTTTACGTGATTCTCAATTTTTTATCCACGTTAGGCATAACTTTACAAATTAATTACGGTTAAAAAAATATAACTTCAAATATTCACATATTTACGGAGGAAATTGTCTAGACTCTAGAGTAACATATATTTTTGTCAAAGATATAAGACTAGTCGTTTAGACGTGATGTTCAATTAGAATTTATTAGAAGTCGTGTATCTGCGCCGTAAGTGGTAAAGTACTGACTCACCATCTGGAACAGGTTTTGTCCAGTAGATATCTAAATGTGATGGACGAGCCGTATGTTATCTTGAATTGAGAATCCGCTTATCAGTATAATTTCATCATCATCATTATCAGCCTTTTAATGGCCCTGCTGTGGCACAGGTCTGTTCTCCGTGAGAAGGTGTGGGCCATGGGTGTATCCACCACGCGGGCTCAATACGGGTTGGTGGATGTCACATGTCTGCGATTTTTTGGTTCTAGGACATGTCGGTTTCCTAACGATGTTTTCCTTTACACAAAGTAAAGCGTCTGCCTTTTCTTTTTTTTTTGTGGCGTGGGAAATCATCTAATGACATCTCCCGCTCTAGGTTGGAGCGAGAGGGCGCGTCAGACTCTTACTGACTAAAACCCACCCCTGTTCCTTTCCCTGCCCTAAATGCCCAGGGGCGAGGTAACTTTATTTCGAATTTATCCTCAACCCCTGGGCAGAAAAGCGTCGGCCTGGGTTTGAACTCATGAACTACAACTTGAAAGCCACCATTGGTCTCAGTATTTAAACGAAACATAATTATGTTTAGTTTTATAAACAAGGCTGTTTATACAGGGCCCTTAGTCACGACCACTAGGTACATATTATAAAACAAAGTCTCCCACCGCATTTGTCTGTCTGTCCGTTCGCGACAAACTCAAAAAATACTGAACGGATTTTCATGCAGTTTTCACCAACAGATTCATGAAGAAGGTTTTGTATAAATTGTACCCGTGCGAAGTTGGGGCGGGTCGCTAGTATTATAATAATTGTAATCGAAATCAACGAGGCAAGGCGTCACAAAGTTGACGCCAAACTAATAATCAACTTGGCTATTATTCGACCCGAAACTATCTAGTGATCCCCAAGTAAACAGTGAACGCTGATTGATTAACCGATTTAAGTTTATCAAAATCTTAGTACAATTAATCTTTGTTTAGCATTTAAGACCGACGTTTATTATGATACTAGCTTCCCTAATAGCATTTATTGTTGGGCCAGCAATAAAATGATGAATTAAGTTGTCCGGAAAAGAACCGGAGTAACCGACGTAGCTTGCAGAATAAGCAAACTGAAGTGGCAGTGGGCTGGTCATGTTTGTCGAAGGACCGATGGCCGATGGAGCAGACCAGTCCTGGAGTGGAGACCGCGTATCGGCAAGCGTAGTGTGGGACGCCCCGCAGCTAGATGGACCGACGACCTTAGTAAGGTGGCTGGGATAGACTGGATGCGGAAGGCGGCGGACAGGGTGTTGTGGCGCAGCCTGGGAGAGGCCTATGTCCAGCAGTGGACTGCGATAGGCTGAGTTGAGTTGAATACAATGATTGCATTTATTGTTGACCCAATCAAATGCAAACACTAAATGCTATTAGGGTCCTGCCTGCCGCTTCCCTCGCGTGAATGTTGTAAATTAACCCAAGACAACGTATTCCGAGACAAAAAGTATCTTGTGTCATAAATCCATTACATGATCTCACAGAGGAGCTCGTGGCTTAAGTAATAACATCCGCACAGGTCGATCCATCAGGTTAAGCTACGCTTGCCGGGGTTGGTCCATGGATGGGTGTCCATCTTTACATACCGAGACTTTTTCGTCCCTCGGCAAGAACGATAAGCCGTTGGTTCTGGCTGTCAGAAGCCCGAAAGTCTGACAACCAGTCTTACCAAGGGGTATCGTATTACCCAGTAGCTGGATTGTGGAGGTCAGATAGGCAGTCGCTCCATTTAAAATACTGGTATTCAGCTGAATCCGGTTAGAATGGTAGCCGACCCCAAGAAGGTTGGGAAAAGACTTGGCAGATTGATTGATCTCACAGTTTCACGATCTTCATTCGTGCGCCAAGTTGCGTCTAAATTCATTCAGCCGTTGAAGCATAATTGATTAGCAAACATTTAAGTTCCTCAACCAATAAACAGACATTCATCATCATCATTATTTCAGCTGAAAAACGTCCACTGCTGGACGTAGGCCTCTCCCAGGTTTCATCACAACGACCGGTCCTGTGCGTCTCGCTACCCGCGACCCTCACCAGGTCATCGGTCCACTTTGTGGGCGGCCTGCCAACGCTGTGTCTTCCGGACATTCAGACATTCATATTCATAAAATTAGAAGGAGGATAACATTTCGTGAAACAATCAATCTGCCTAGCCTTTTCCCAACTATCTTGTGGTCGACTTCCAGTCTAACCAGATGCAGCTGAATACCAGGAGCGACTGCCTATCTGACTGCCACAACCCAGTCACTGGGTAATACGATACCCCTTGTCAAGACTGGATGTTAGACTTTCGGGCTTCTGACGACCCGTAACGACTGTCAAAGATCCACGATTGACAGCCGGGACCAACGGCTTAACGTGCTTGCCGAGGCACGGAGGAGTCTCGGTATATAAAGATGGTCACCCATCCATGGACCAACCCGGCAAACATAGCTTAACCTGATGGATCAACCCGTCCGGCTGTTATTACTTTAGACGCGAGCTCCTTGGGAAGATTTCGTGAAACAATCTAGTATTTAATGAATGCCGCGCAAGTAGTAAATGGGAATTGGTTTCCGAGAAACAATGCTTAGTTACGTTGTTGTCTGGTAACGATATTAGTTAATTTTATGAAATTGAAATAATGAATTTCTCTGAAGATAACTTAATCCTAGATTGTTTATGTATTTAAGTTGTGTTCGACATTAATTTAGAGACAATAAGCGCCTTTTCCTCTCGTTAAAATATTATTTGATGCGTGGTAATTTTTTTTATTGCAGCCGAGGCGTAATACTTACTTTTTTATTTTATTTGTTTGAGATGGGTTTGCTTTTGACTCTCGTCTAGATCACAGAGACACAGTCGACGATGGAGCGAGCTTACCCAGAAGCAGCCTGTTCACTCTAACTTCGAAGAGATTTCGAGGGATGTATGCATTCGGAAACACAGACGCAGGCAGACAGTTCCACTCCTTTCAGACTGGCTATATGAATTTGAAAAAAAAGCAAGATGGCAGCCGCAGTTATGTGAGTGACGTTTTAGTTTATCGCGATCTCGTAGTAATGTGGGGTAAAAAAATTAAGGGCTTCAAGAGATGATTCCAAAAATGTAAATCACTAAAATGTAGGACATATAAATTATTTTCAAGTTTTGTGATACAAAAATGTTTTTTTAAATCTAAGTCATTAATAATGCTATTTATGAGAATTAGGGCCGATTTCACGATTCGCTAAAAAACTAATATTACTGAACTAAACTTAGCGTCATCTTATTTTACCATAAAATTAACATAAAAAAGATTATAGTGTGTTAACCTTAAAAGATATACATACGCTGTCCCGGATTTTTTTTTAGACTTTTAAAAGGAAAACAATTCCAGCGCACACAACTGAAGCTCGTAAAAGGATTTTTTTCCCGTTTTTGCCACATTTTTGATTGATGCTCCGCTCCTGTTGGTCGCAGCATGATGTTATATAGCCTATAGCCTTCCTCGATAAATGGACTATTTAACACATAAATATTTTTTAAATTAGATTATGTAGTGCCTGAGATTAGCGCGATCAACCAAACAAACAGACTCTTCAGCTTTATGACAGCGACTAAACGCGTTTAAGCGAGCTTAAGCGTCGAAAACTGGGCGTTTAGAATTGGTGATATCGGCCCTAAGTATTATTTATTTCAGTTACTAAGAGTTTATCATCACTTTAATAGCTATCTCAGAAACATGTGCCGTTGCCATTTTACAGTTCCAACATTTTAGGTTCAGAAATGCTGATCTAGCCTCAACATAACTGTTTGCGGCTACCTCAAAACTTTGTGAACCATTGCCCACTCTCAACGGCTACATTTGTAACGTACACTGCGCCTGAATTATTCAAACAACCTTCGCATTTTGCACGGCGCAGGTTAAAATTTAGGCTCCCAAGGATTTTCATTTATTAAAGAAGTAATTTTAGTATAATTGGGCAACGTGATACCGGGAACGAACCGCACTGTAGTTATACTTTCATACTTTATACTTTGTGTTAAGATTTTCAGGAGTTGGCTGATTTATTTGGACAATTTCTGTGTATGATAAAATAAATAAGAAATGTTTTGTTATGAGGAATTGGGTTGGTTGCCAATACTCACTACTGTCTAAATATTATTCAGTAGTGGTAAAACTGTTAGTTGGATTTTAAAAGTTACTGAACCGAATACAAAAAAAACATTTTCATTAAAATAAATATGCAAAATAACTTTTATTAAGAATTTACTAAATCGGTCCAGCAGCCCTACCATGACGTCTTAAAACCATTAACTTTTCGGTGAGAGAGAGAGACGTCGTTATACAGGACCCCTTTCCCACTACACTACACTATCCCTTTCTCTCACCGAAAAGATTATGGTTTTTAAGAAGTCATGGTAGGGCTGCAGGTGTTATCGAGTAATTGGTGCTATAATCATCAAAAATAAAATAAAATGTACGTGACGAATTTAGTAATCTCCCTTTTTAATTGTTAATGAATCTATCACTGTTAGAAAGCCAGACTATTATTCCATTTATTAAACTTTATGTACATACTATTTACATTTTTAAATATTCAAATATAAAAACATTTAAAAATATAAAAAAGAGTAGCCCACCGGCATCGGGATAGGGTCCAAGCTACCGGTGGTCAGGGCTCCTGAGAAAGGAATCTCCTAACAATACGCGCCGTGTCCAGGAGTACCGCTTTCTGTATCAAGCCCTTGATCCAGCCGCCTAACGAGAGCCTCCTTAGGTGTTCGTCGAGGCTCTTGGCTATTAAACCATTGGCCGTCACTACTATTGGCACAATGACTGCTGTATCTACTGCCCACATGTCGACAACCTCGCGAGCCAGATCAAGATACTTTGTTTGTTTATCTTTTTCAGCTTTCACGAGGTTCTCGTCATAAGGGACAGCTATATCAACAATCATTGTGCGACGCTCTAATCGATCTATCACCACTATGTCAGGCTTATTGAAAGCCAGACTATTATTATTATTAATTTCTTTATTTCTAGTAATAATGGGACTCTTAAGATTAGTAACAATAATACACTTACAACTATGTATATTAGTGACACAACAACATAAAATAAAAACAACATGATTTACACATAAACAAATCAAATCTAATCATTGCTCTAGTATTCCAGTAAATCCACGAATCCTGTGAGATAGATAATAATAATAATAATCTTTATTGAACAAAAATACCTTACAATTAGCTTAATATCTAGCACGTGTTACACAATTTGTGAAAGGCGTACAAATTTAAACCCTGCTTCCTAAACTAGGATCCTGTGTCTTAGGAGTCAGTGTTCTACTCTCGCTTGGACTTATATCATGAACCTTATCAAATAAACAGTACTAACGCTAAATCAGCAGACTATACACGGTAAATACACATACAAAATTATATCGCTCATCGCCGGCGGTGGGACAAGTGCCAAAACAGGTACTATGTTATGCTAAGAGGTTTAAGTTACGTTCATTTGCAGAACGACATTTCATTTGTAGATAGCGGTAATTGTATTCTGAAGTTTCATTTGAATCTTTTTTGAAAATCTCTTTTTGACATTTGTGAGGAGACCAAATTAGATGCATCTATTCAAGAAAACTAACAGCTTAAGTGGAATGTGTAAAGTACTTATGTAAACACTAGATACCTACCTATAACAGGGCAGTGGGAGCTTTGCACAGACCGCTGGCCAATGTCGGAGGACCAAGGAAAGAAGTTCACTGCCTCTACGCAGGCGTCGCGCCACCGAGGGCATATGTTGTTCAAATAGACTGTCAGGCATCCGACGCTGCAGGGCTAAAATCAAGATGCTGCAGCGGAAAATGGCTATTCGTATCTCGCCCGTGGATACCGAACGGTATATTTTGTGGTGATAACACTCGTGACACGCTTTTCACCGCTATACATCCTGGTGGATATGGAAGCGAGGGTTTATAACCGAATTCGCGCCATGCGTCAAAGTGGTGATAGTGTGCCAGAAATAGTAAGGTTCAGGCGGCTGGAACGGCGACACGCGTTCGAGGGATGGTTCGAGCGGGTACAGCAGTCGCGTATTCGTGTAAGTGCGTTCTTGGAATCTTCCTGCCGTGCAGCTTACGACCCACAGTCAGATTTTCAGATTGGTCACGAACACGAAATTTAGTTCGTGTTCAGGATACGGATGTAGAGTTAGGTTGTGTGTTCTTTCACTGTTCGTATCTCTCATTATCGGACAGTACTTAAACTTTTTACCTGACTTCAAAAAGAAGGAGGTTATCAACTCAGATGTTTATATATATATTTTTTTATGTATGTTCGGGCATAACTTCGTCATATATAGACGGATTTGCAAAATTCTTCTTTTGTTAGAAAGGGGTTTATTTCGAAATGGTTCAATTTAAATTTCCTATATCTAACTCTTAAAAAATTTACAGCAAATCAACCGCTACTGCTGCTATCGCATAAATATGCATTGTTAACACAATTAAATAGGGAATTACAACTAAAAAGCGAAAAATAAAAACTATTTGTACAAAAAATAGAACCGACTTTCAGAAACAAAACCAGAAACACCGACTTCCGAAATTAAAGTTAATTTGCTTTTTTTGGTTTTTTTGAAAGTCGGTTTTATTTTTTTGTAAAAAAGTTTTTTTTTTGAGGTTAGGCCCTTCTCACGGTCCAGTGGCGCCCTCATTGAATAAAAAGAGGATAAAGAATTTTTACGTTGTTAAAACAGATCTCAAAATGTTTCGAATCCAAAGTAGTAGGCAGAAGTACCAAAAACGGCCGTTTCTGACACTTTTGCCTACTACTTTGGATACGAAACATTTTTTCTTTATCCTCTTTGTAACAAACGTGAAGTTGAATTTTTTAATATTTATTTTCTGTGGTATGCTACGATTTTTTATTAAATGAGGGCGCCACTGGACCGTGAGTGTGCCTTAAATGGGTGAAGCGGGAGGGCGTTTCACTCTTACTGAATAAAACCCACCCTGTTCCTTTAGTTGCCTGTGCCAGGGTTGCAATGATTCTTTCAAACACTCCCACAACCGATATCAACGCTGTTAGTTAACAAATCATTCTAATTAACTAACTGACCGCTTAGTCAATATTAGGTTTCATCATCATCATCATCAGCCTTTTAATGTCGCCTCTGCTGGGGCACAGGCCTCCTCTCTGTGAGAGGGCGTGGGCTGCAATCCACCACGCAGGCCCAATGCGGGTATGTGGATGTCGCATGTCTTCGAATTTAAAAATTCGAAGACACCGCGTGCGGAAACCGGCATGTCCCAAAACCAAAATTGGTTTTGGGACATGCCGGTTTCCGCACGATGTTTTCCTTCACCGTTTTGAGAGCAGTGGTGATGAAATAATTTATACAAAGTAAAGCGCCTGTCTGGGTTTGAACTCACAACCTACAACTTGAAAGTCGCGGCCGTTACCACTGGGCCAAAACTGTTCCTGGTTATATTAGGTTTAACTGAATTAAACTGAATAATGTCTTCATCGTAATTGCTCAGCTAGATTAACACGTAATGTTAGTATGTTAGTAAAGCCACAGAAACTATAATCGTTAAGCGAGAGTCGGCTTTACTAACAATAAATTAGGTCAAGTTACTAACTTCGTTTAATCCTTAGGTTTCACTTATTCAATCTAGGTTAGGACGGCTGCACAGTGGGTTCTGAATCGGAGGGGAAACGCAGAATAAAACAAAATTAGAATAAGATTTTACAAACAATTTATTAAAAGAAAATGTGAGGTTTTCTACTTCCTACACTAGGCTAGGCCTGTCTCGCAGGAAGCTTATTCAAGCAAGGGTTATTGCTGAAAATTAAGCACCAGAGATTTTTTTATAATTTTGCCAGGATTCGATACTAAAACAATATTTTTTCTTTGAATTTTGAATATTTGGATTAACTCTAAACACATGGGTTTTCCACAAAGGCTTCCTCGGGTGCTTAATTGTTAAAAATAGGTCGAAATACGTCGTAATTAAAAAAAGTTACCAATGATAAATAATTTTATTTTTTTTAGATAGGTTTTACACGTCAACATTTTTTTTTGTCAGTTTAAGCTAGATGAGGCCGGTGTTTCCTAGCTGACTACCCTGAGAAGAAACACCGAAACAAACTCAGAGGTCAAAGTCTCTTTTAAAGTGTTCTAATCCATACAATATGTACTGGTCAAAAGAGAACCATGTACGTAGATATACTTTGTGTACTTCTTTTTTCCTTTTGTTTGTTGCTGTTGTGTTGTGTCTGTGTCGAATAAATGATTTCTATTCTATTCTATTCTTACGTTAATGCCTGAAATGAGCTTTTGAGGAAAGCACCACGCAGGTTTAGGTTTCTTTTTTTTCTTGTAGGAGGATGGGAAATCATCCAATGACTTCTCCCGCTCTGGGTGGAGTGGGAGGGCGTGTCAGACTCTTACTGACTAAAACCCACCCCTGTTCCTTCCCTGCCTGAGTGCCCAGGGGTGCGGTAACTCATTTTCAGAATTTATCCGCTACCCCTAGGCATGCAAGCACCGGCCACGATGGGCCCCGTCAGTGGTGGCTGACAACATATCTTTGAGGCGCGCGTGGAACAATACGTGCCGTCGACTCACGGGCCTAATGCTGATCGGACGGCGAGCTACCCACTGCTCGCCGTCCGCAGGCCCGGGTCTACGGTGGCCGGAGCTCGTCTCGCGACGTCCTACGCCCAGTACCTCTCCTGCGGTGGTAGCGGCCGGGGCCGTGAGGGCCTCTCCGTTGAGCTTCCCTCACGCGTCCCGCCTCCATCTTCGCGAGCATTACTGCTTCACAGAAGGCGGAGACTGCCTCCCATTCCCTCTCGCTCCGTACCATGGCCTGAACCAGGGCCGGGCGCGAGAGGTCGCCGCCAAGTTTAAGCTAGATGAGGCCGGTGTTTCCTAGCTAACTACCCTGAGAAAAAGCACCGAAACAAACTCACGAGGTCAAAGTCTCTTTTAAAGTGTTCTATTTTATACAATATAATGCCCCACTTATATGTCACTTTAGAAATAAGGCTAGCAATTAAGAGTAATAATGTGGACAAAAGAGAACCACGCACTTTAATGTCTGAGATGAGCTTTTGAGGAAAACACCACGCAGGTTTGAGTGGACCTGTGAATAAAACTATATACCTACTAATCCGTTATGAAATTAATTTTTAGTTGACGCACTTTAAGTATGCACCTCCCTAAATCACCCTTTGTCTAGATAGAACACACCACGTCCACAGTCTTTGTTCTACCAATTTCAGGCGAAACTTTTTAAAATTCCGCTGAACTAAATTCTATTAGTTTGGACAAATACAGGGCATGTTAGTAGTTTATTGGAAAAGTTTTCGTTACATAAATAAGAACTGTCCAACATTGATGAAGTTTCAAAACATTAGTTAACTTTAATAGTTCGGCTTAGGTCTTGTGGCTGTCAGAAACAAGTTTGTGTGTGGCTATTTTGGCATATATGTAGTAACTAGCTGCGCCCCGCGATTTCACCCGCGTAGACCGAGGTAAAAAGTAACCTTTGTGTTAATCCAGGGTATAAGCTATCTACATACCAAATTTCATCCAAATCGGTCTAGCCGTTTGAGCGTGAAGAAGTAGCAAACATACAAACACTCACAAACTTTCGCCTTAATAATATTACTAGCTGCGCCCCGCGGTTTTACCAGCCTAGACCGGAATAAAAGGTAGCCTATATGTTAATCTAGGTTATTAGCTATCTACATACTGAATTTCATTCGGATCAGTTCGGCCATTTGAGCGTGAAGAAGTAACAAACATACACACTCACAAACTTTCACATTTATAATATTAGTAGGATTAGTGTGATAACTTTCTGTAGTTTAAAAAAACTAAAAAGCACTGTTTGTCGTTTTTTTTTAGCAAACCCTTTAATTTGATACAAAATAACAACAAAAAATGCAAAACAAAACAACAAGACAAAAAACAAAACAACTACAATGGCAATGCATACAAAATAACTAGTCCATCATATTGGATTCAGATTAACGTAATTTAGCTAACCACGTACTGTCATCCAAACTAAACATGTACGTAAAATTTCAGCCTAAACGGAAACCGGGCAGTGGGTCAAATTTAACTTTAAAGATTTGTTTACGTAGTTACAAGTGATGCAGAATTTTGCGTTCTACCAAACTCAATTTACTACTTCTTATTTTCGTGTCGTAAAATTAATTATACTATTTGGGCCCCGTAAGTGGCCACTTTTATAGCGGCGTCGAAGGCCTTGTTCAGATCATCGAGAGTGTACGAAAGGCACCAACCCAAGTGGCGTTAACACAATTCGCACTGCGATCCCAAACACTCGCCGATCCCTGGACAGCTAGCACTCGGTAACGCAGAGTCTAGCTGACTAGTCCTTTCAGCACGATGGTATATCCAATTTACTAGTAAGCAACCCATTATTGAAGCAGAAATCAAAAAAACTTTTTTACAAAAAAAAACAAACGACTTCCAAAAAAAATACACTAAAAATGAAAAAATAACTTTAATTTCGGAAGTCAGTGTTTGTATTTTACTTCTTCGTTATTTGACACCGACTTCCGAAATTAAAGTTATTTTATCATTTTTAGTGTATTTTTTTTGGAAGTCGGTTGTTTTTTTTTGTAAAAAAGTTTTTATTTTTCACTTTTTAGTTGTTGTACCACAGAACTAAAAACCCCAATAACATGGAACGTGGAGTTTAAACATTTGGAGAACACCAAAACGTCATCGAGGTAAACGTATTTTTCGTTTTTGTTCAGTTTCTCAAAAAGCGCTAAAGCAATTTCGATAAAAGTTACATGGGACCACCTCGGGAGTATATTCTTTCGGATAAAAAAAGAATTTAGAAAATCGCTCCACAACTGACGGAGAAATCGGCGGACATACATAAAAAAAAAACATACATACAGCCGAACATAGAACCTCCTCCTTTTTCGAAAGTCCGTTAATAAAAATAAGAAATTACTGGGTTTACACCTCGAGAGCAGTAGTGGCCGTTACTACTGTAGTTGTAGTCGTGGGTTCAAACTCGCTTTCATCATCATCATCAGTCTTTTAATGTCCCCACTGCCTCTGTTTATTAGGTAATTATTTTAATCACCACTGTTCTCAGAACGGTCAAAGAAAACATCGTGAGGAAACCGTCCTAAAAAGAAAATTGCAAAGACATGTGACAACCACCAACCCCCCATGGGGTATTAAGAATAAAAAAAAATAAAAAAACCACCAACCCACATTGGGCCTGTGTGGTGGTTAACGGCCTTCACCTTGTCACAGAGAGGAGGCCTGTATCTCAGCAGTGAGAAAATTATAGGCTTATTATGCTATGTTACATCTGAACTCTAGCAACCATGGGTTCTAAACTAAGTGACAATCCATTAGTGATAAAGATTGCCAAAAATGCAAGAGACATTTCGCTAGCGATTGTTAATCTTAGACATTTTGGAATTTTGGCTATCATCGCTATCTGTGATAAACTGTTACCTTGTCTAGGCCTTCTTGTTAGTTTGATACCATACCTTGGCAAACGGATAGTTTAAAAGTAAACGACATCGGGAAAAACTTCTGGAGTGGCGACCGCGTACTGGAAGACGCAGCTATGGAAGGCCCCCCACAAGGTGGACCGATGACCTGGTGAGGATCGCGGGCATCAGATGAAAGTGACACGCATAGAACCGGTCATTGTGTCGACACTTGGAAGAAGCTTATGTCCAGCAGTGGACGTTTTTCAGCTTAAATGATGATGACGATGATGAAGCGATCTGTGTCCTCCGAAATTGTGTACATAGAAAAAAATGTGCTCGTGAACGTACACATTCAAGACCAAACTGCTTTAGAGAGATAGAACAACAGCTGTATTAGTACTTACCACATCAATAATAATATTTTTCTTATCTAATATTTTTGATGTGATTGTTTGTGTGTGTGTGTATGTGTGTGTGTGTGTGTGTGTGTGTGTGTGTGTGAAAAGATACAGATTGGGAAAAACTGAATTTTCATTCATCGCGAGTTTTTCCCAGTCTGTATCTTTTATATGACCATTAACGCAAATTGAGATACAAAGTAGGTTATGATGAAAAAGAAAATTTAGGAAAGGCTTGACCGCACGCACTTGGCTTCAAAATGTAAATCAGAAACCCTTGTAACCGAGAAAAAGCTACCCTCAAAAATGTCCCACTGATTTACATAATTATACTTTAATATACCTAAATCACGATTCATTTTCCTTTTTTCTTTTGGCAGAGAAGAGGTAATTAGCTAAACGAAAAGTACTCTGTGATACTTTTTATTTTTCCTTGAAAATTAACGTAGTATTCTTTAAGAAAACTCCTTTCAGACCGATTCCTTTCTTTTTTATTTTCCGTCGAATGATTAAGCTCATAAGTTTTTTTAAAAATATAATATAAGTTTCGTTTATTTTAGAAAAAAATATCATCAGCCTTTTATTGTCCCCACTGCTGGGGCCAGACCTCCTCTCTGTGAGAGGGTGTGGGTCGTAATCCACCACGCAAGCCCAGTGCGGTTTGGTGGATGTCACATGTCTTTGAATTTTTGGTTCTAGGACATGCCGGTTTCCTCACGATGTTTTCATTCACCGTGTTGAGAGCAGTGGTGATGAAATAATTTACACAAAGTAAAGCGCCTGCCTGGGTTTGAACTCACGACCTACAACTTGTAAGTCGCAGCGAATACCACTGGGCCACCGCTGCTCTAAGCATTTTAGAAAAAATGCTTTATACTATTTACATCCTTTATAATTAATACTTAGCTAACAATAATTATTAATTAGACAAATAAATACTAGCTTCTGCCAGCGGCTTCGCCCGCGAGTAATTAATACTTCCTCCAATATAAATTATTGACTTTATGTTATTCTAATGTCCAAGCTATATTATCGTAAAGTTTCAACCAAATCCGATCAGTCGTTTTTGCGTGAAAGAGTAACAAACATACATCCTCACAAACTTTCACATTTACATATTAGTAGGATGACGTCAAAAATACCTTCGCATCGCTGTCGACTGAAAGTTAGTAGTTAGCTCAGAAGGTAACAGACAAAAGCTTACAGTAATTGAACAGTGGACTGGTTTACTCAAATTAAATGTTTCTTTCCTCAAAACATAGTCTCAGAAACTAATCTGTATGGTCGCCGTCGATATTTGATGTGACCAAAATAATTGCTGGACTTTTAAAGAGACAGACGATTGAGTTCGTTTCGAGGCATCTTCTCAGAGTTATCAAATGTGGAAACCTTGTCCTTTTAAAAACAGTTTTTGGTGTTTTTTTTTTTTTATTTTGTGTGGTGGTAAATCAGCTTTTTTTATTTATTTTTTATTGTTGATAGGCACGCGTTTGACCACTATCTCACCTGATGGTAAGCGATGATGTGGTCGAAGATGGAGCACGCTTGCCTAGAAGTAACCTATTCACTCTTGACTTAAAGACTCCCAGGTAGTAGCTATCAGGAAACACAAGAGAATTCCACTCCCTAGCCAATGACATCTAATGACATCTCCCGCTCTGGGTAAAGCGGGAGGGCGTGTCAGACTCTTACTGACTAAAACCCACCCATGTTCCTTCCCTGCCCTGAGTGCTCAGGGGCGCGGTAACTCTGTTACGAATTTACCCACAACCCCTGGGCAGGCATCAGCCATGACGGGCCCCGTCATGAATGCTGACAACTCTATCAGGCGCGCGTGGGACACTACGCGCCTTCGACTCTCGGGCCTGGTGCTGATCGGACGGCGAGCTACCCATTACTCGCCGTCCGTAGGCCCGGGTCTACGGTGGCCGGAGATCGTCTCGCGGCGCCTGCAGCCCTAGGCGTCTCCTGTGGCGGCTGCTGCTGAGGGCGTGAGGGCGACTCCGTTGTTGAGTCTCCCTCACCCGTGCCGCCTCCCTCTTTGCAAGCATTACTGCTTCGCAGAAGGAGGAGACTGCTTTCCATTCCCTTTCGCTCCGTACCATGGCATGAACCAGGGCCAGGCGCGAGAGGTCGCAGCCCCCTATCGCATCCATGAGGACACGGCGGTGTTCCGCCCAAGCGGGGCAGACCTCCACCGTGTCCTCTGTGCGATCTGCGCAGTGGAAACACTCGGGCGTTTATTGAGCCTTATGCGAAACAGGAGCCTCCCGAATCAACCGTGTCCGGTGAGGACCTGCATCAACGGAGCCACGGTGAGTCGCTAATATCAAATAACATTGATAGACAATTAGAGAAGGATCTCAGTTAAAAAGTACTATTGCTAATACTAACCTTACCCAGGACATACGAACTAAGCTGTTATCATTATATTGCGACTCTCTTACACTATAAAATGTCAAAAACCTCCTTTTTCTTTTAAAATAATGGCCACGCTCCCCTGTACCTACCAGCAACTTTACTGGACCATTTTATTATACTTCCCAACCAGCCCGTATTGTACCGTTCCTTCCTAGGAAATTCCGACAGTGTTGAACAGCGTTGAAAGTTTTCAAAGATTTACGAGTTATCTTTTCTATGGGGGCATGTGCTCCTTTTAAACTTTGGCGCCTTTTAAACGAAGCCGTGGGAAATATTCATTATGTAGTCCTTTGTTTTTGGGTGATGGTTTAAAATTTTAATTTTGGAATGTTGTTATATGTAGCTATGGCGAGGAACTCGTGGCTAAAATAATAACAGCCGCACGGGTCGATCCATCAGGTATTAAGCTACTGTCTGTACATACCGAGACTCCTCCGTGCCTCGGAAAGCACGTTAAGCCGTTAGTCCCGGCTGTCAATTGTGGATCTTTGACCGTCGTTACGGGTCGTCAGAAGCCCGAAAGTCTGACGACCAGTCTTACCAAGGGGTATAGTTTTACCCAGTAACTGGGTTGTGGAGGTCAGATAGGCAGTCGCTCCATGTAAATTACTGGTATTCAGCTGCATCCGGTTAGACTGGAAGCCAATCCCAAGATAGTTGGGAAAAGGCGCGGGCAGATTGATTGTTATATGTAGCTATGTTGTTATGAGGCCGAAAGGTTCTTAGCGACCACGTACCGGAAGATTAGAATTGCTGGAAGGCTTCCGACAAGGCGGACTCTAGATTTTTTGGAGGGATTTATTCGAGTGAAGTTAAGTGGCTGTTTTTATTATTCCCAAATTGGTTTCTGCTGGATATTGCGATGTAAAATTGGTGTAGTTTTGTGTCTCAAGTGTCTACGCAACTGGGCAATATGTGGAATCATTAATACAGACGCGATCTCAGTAAATTAAAGCTGAGAGTTTTATTGTATTGACCACCTCAGTGAAGCTTGCCGAGAACACTGAGTCGATTACATTTTCTGCAAAATACTGCAAAAACATTAGAATTTGTTACATCTGCATTCTAATGGAAAACATAGTGACTGTATTATCTAAAACAAAAACTTTCTAAACTTGACACTGGCTAAATGCACAAAGTGTGCGAAGCCCAAATAAAAAAATAAATAAAATAAATAATTCAATTTGATGTACTAACACTATTTTTAAGATGTTTATTATCAAAATGGATTTTAGTATCTGATATAAAATAAAATTAAAACTGCTAGACGCATAGGACCGGTGGCGCACATGTTGCGCCAACCCCAAATACATTGGGATAAGGGCAGGAGAATGATGATGATGATGAACAGGACCGGTGGCGACACTTGGAGAGCCTCATAACTCCAAAAGTAGATGTCTTCCAGCTGAAATGATTATGATGGTGCTGCTATAGAGGTCATTGAATTTTTTCTTTAAGAAAAAAGAACCTTTTTTGCGCTATAGTTAATTGGATAGTCTGACTACCAAAATGTTTATGTAGTACAGCAAAGGTGTGGATTTCCCTGCCACAGCCAGTGTTTCCTGATAGCTACAACCTTTAAGTCAAGAGTGAATAGGTTACTTCTAGGCAAGCGTGCTCCATCGTCGACCACATCATCACTATCAGGTGAGATGGTGGTTAATCGCGAACCTATCTGTGATTATAAATAAACAGGCCAAGTGCGAATCAGACTCGCGCATGAAGGGTTCCGTATCATCGCTCGTACGAGGTTATACGCGTCTACTTGTTGCCATTAAGAGAAAAAAAGCCAAAAATTATGTTTCTGTAGGGGAACCCTTTAAGGTTTTAATTTGTTGTTATAGCGGTAACAGAAATACATATTTTGAATATACAGCCCGCTGACAGACAGACGGACGCACGGACAGCGGCGGCTTAATAGAGTCCCGTTGGTTGCACTTTGGGTACGGAACCCTAAATAAGGAAAAGAAACGTTCGATTATTTGTTTGTCGCCTCAACAGCTGAACGGTTTTGGTAATAAAATGACATACGGATAGACTATGAACTGGATTAGTATACTTTTTATAACGCTCCGTTAATATTCTCACGGGCGAAGCCAAAACCAAAAGCATGGCACGTTTTGCGCAGTGGTTGGCTGCTGCGCTGTGTGTCGCGGGTTTGATTCCCGCACGTAACAAATATTTGTATGGTCTAAAGATAGTTTTTCCAGGTCTGGATGTCTTTTACATATGAGTTTACATGCTTGAGGAGCAACGTTATTTTTTGTATGAAAAAAGCCTGTTAGGTATTTATATTTTCTTCCCTTCATTACCTTCTATTTAAATCAAACAATGATTCTAAGTAGCACAGCCCAAGGCAGAAGGGACCAAAACGGAATTCCCGGAAAACCCACATTAAATCTACTTTCATCTTAATCAAAAACATAAAAAGGAGATCCTTTTGATTTTTACAATAAGACGTAAATCATTTTTCATTATTTTGCCAATTCCTAGAAACTGTGAAAGAAATATTATTTCATTTCTTGTCTTACTGAGAAATCTTTTTTGTTTTTCTCAAAATGTCTTTTCACGTTACTTGTGAAACCTTTTACGTCGATGATAAAAGAACGTTTTTCTAAACATACAAGGAATAAAAATAAAGGATAGATATTAAGAAAAACCCTTCATTCTTAAAATAAAACGAAAGTGAATGGTGCCGATTCTCATGTTCAATAACTAAATTAAAATTAGAGAATCGCTGGTTAAGCTAGATGGACCGACAAGAAGGTGGCTGGGATAGACTGGATGCGGAAGGTGGAGGACAGGGTGTTGTGGCGCAGCCTGGGAGAGGCCTATGTCCAGCAGTAGACTGCGAAATGCTTAGTTGATTGTTGATATCTTTTATTAAAGTCAGTGCGAGAAAAAGACGGCTATAGCTATGAACTAAGTTAGAGATGTCATACCAGTTCACGCCTTGCCACCGGTATTTTAATCGACATGTTTTACGTGTACGTCTGTCTCTTTCTTGTTTTATTAGTTGGAAAGAGATAGGAATAGCCTGAATTAAGTGTAGTTTGTGCACAACAGAATCCGCACCATTATTTATTAATTTTATTACGATAACTTTCTGCATTATCAGCTTAAACCAACACGTGCAGAGAGTCAACATTTACAAATTTTTTCCTCATTTTACTAAGGGTCTTTTAAAAACGCAAACGCATTGCGTTAACAAAAGTCCATCATACCCTAAAGAATCAACAATTATGTTATTATTAAATAGCAATTAACACATAACAATTAAACAAAACCTCAAAAGATATTATTATTTAATCCGTTCGTTCATCTAACTGTCTGTCACCTTTATACAGGCTGGCCAACTGTGATGTACAAACTTTAAATTAAGATATTTTGTTTTCTGGATTTGCCATTTTGTATGGAGAATAATATCTACCAAATCGTTGCCTGTTTGCTGGCTGAAAATGCGCTAGCTTTTTGTCTGTTTTCATCAAATTTTCAGTCTTCATTAGGTATCCCACTGTCAAAGTAACATATATTCGGCTTTTAATGTTCAAGATAAACCATAAAACAAATAAACCTTTGGACAACCCCAAAAATTTGTAATTACTGAAGTTAATACAGTGGTTATGATTTTAAATAAAAAACTTTTTTACAAAAAAAAAACAAACGACTTCCAAAAAAGATAATACACTAAAAATTTAAAAATTACTTTAATTTCGGAAGTCGGTGTTTTTATTTTATTTCTTAGTTATTTGACACCGACTTCCGAAAAGTTATTTTTTAATTTTTAGTGTATTTTCTTTTTTGGAAGTAGGTTGTTTTTTTTTGTAAAAAAGTTTTTTATTTTTCTATTCTTAGTTGTTATTCCCCAGAACTAAAAACTACATTAACATGAAACATGGAATTTAAACATACTCGTAATTCGAAAAAAACAAAAACGTCATCTAGGTATACGTATTTTTCGTTTTTGTTCAGTTTCTCAAAAAGCGCTGAAACAATCTTGATAAAATTTATATGGAACCACCTCGGGAGTATATGCTTTCGGATAAAAGAGACTTTTGAAAATCGGTCTACAACTGACGGAGAAATCAGCGGACACACAATACAAAAAAAAACATACCTAGATACAACCTCCTCCTTTTTCGAAAGTCGGTTAAAAAATATCCGAAACCAAATTGTAAAACTTTGACTTAATATTATACAGCATGTATTTTTTACATGCTGTATAATATTAAGTCAAAGTTGTCCATCCACAGACCCTGTCCATCCTAAAGGGTATTATTTGGTATCGTACTGCGTGCACATATACGTAACCATTTCATGGATATTAAATTATTATTTTTCCCCAATGAAAATAATGAATTTAAAAAAAAGAAAAACTTATCAAAGGCAACACTAATCACTCGAGAAAGTTCACTATGCGCCTTTTGTCGCGTGCCGCCAAAGCGAGAAGTTGTGCCGACAGCCCGGCCTAATGCAGGGCGATGCATGCTTTGAACTAATGATACGTAAAAATAAAGTTATTTCGCTGGCCGGTGGAGTGTTGTCAACTTATGAAAATTTAGCCGTGTTAAATTTATATAAAATTTTTTATAAAAATAAAATAACTTTTGGTTTAAGAGATTTTTTTCAAATTTTTTTTTAGTACGTATGTTAAACCAAGAATGCACCTTTATTGGATCGGACAGGGTTTTTGTTACATGCTGTAGGTATATCGAACAACAGCAAAAATTTACCTCAAATGAAAATAGTGGCAAAAACTTGTTTACATCGGATTTGGCCACCCTAATAATCTTATTATAGTAAATATTTATGTAAAATATCTCGTGGTGCGGCTAGGCAGTAAAATCGACACAACTGCCGTGACGGCAAACGGCATGACGCTGTCGTGCCACGATGCCCCCACTACGCCGCCGCTCTTGACTCCCTTCTCCCTAGAAACATCTATGCGAAAAAAAGTAACACAACTACAACAACAACAACCAACAACACCAACAACAACACAACACCACCACCAAAATCAACAAACCCAACAACAACTGACAACAATTTTGAATTCTAGTATTAAAATAGATGTTTTACATCTGCCGGGCGTCCCGTGACGGCCAACTTTTTTTTTACGTACGTAAACTTCTAATGCCAAAAAGAGCCTCGCCAGTGTTTGCGGAATTTCACATTCAGATTTGGTCCACGAGCGTTTCCTCAAACATTCGCAGAATTAAACTTTTGGCTTCCTGAAGAAATTAAATGCTAACATAATTAGCACTCTGTCACAAGTTTTGAGAGATTTGAGGATGAACCTGATGATTTATTATATGACATTTGACATTTTAATCTGGTACATTTTAAGTGATTTATTAGGTACTTAAAAGAAAATCTAGGAAGTCTTCAAAGGATACTACTTCTTAAATAAACGCTCGCTTGGACCACAAATAAGGTTTTTTAGTATTATGTGGTTCATTGAATCTAATAACCAAATCTGCCTAGCCTTTTTCCCAACTATCTTGGGGTCGGCTTCCAGTCTAACCTGATGCAGCAGAATACCAGTATTTTACATGGAGCGACTGCCTATCTGACCTCCACAACCCAGTTAGTAATACGCTAACCCTTAGTTTTTTTTAAATTGTTTATATGCACGCGTTTGACCACTATCTCACCTAATGGTAAGCGATGATGTGGTCGAAGATGGAGCACACTTGCCTAGAAGTAACCTATTCACGCTTGACTTAAAGACTCCCAGGTTGTAGCTATCAGGAAACAGACTCCGGCAGGGAATTTGTTGTAATGGTAAAACTGGTTGTCAGACTTTCGGACTTCTGACGACCCGTAACGACTGATAAAGATCCACGGTTGACAACCGGGACTAACAGCTTAACGTGCTTTCCGAGGCACGGAAGAGTCTCGGTATGTTAAGATGGTCACCCTTCCATGGACCAACCCCGGCAAGCGTAGCTTAACTTGGTAGATCACCAGGTTAAGCTACGCAGGTAGGCTTATTAGATTCAATGATGAGGAGCTCGTGCTCGTGCATCATTGGATCTAATAATCATACTAATGTTATAAATTCGTAAGTTTGAATGGATGTTTGTTACTCAATCACGCCGGAATCTGGATGAAATTTGGCAAAGAGATAGATTATGGTCTGGAATAGCACTTACGCTACAATTTGTACCAGCACCAGGCCCGAGAGTCGACGGCGCGTAGTGTTCCACGCGCGCCTCAAAGAGTTGTCAGCAAAGGACGGGGCCTGCCACGGCCAGTGCCTGCCCGGGGGTGGAGGATAAATTCGAAAGAGTTACCTCGCCCCCGGGCGCGTAGGGCAGGGAGGAACAGGGGTGGGTTTTAGTCAGTAAGAGTCTGACACGCCCTTCCGCTCCACCCCAGAGCGGAAAGAGTCATTAGATGATTTCCCACCCCCCAAAAAAAAAAAAAAAAAAAAGGCGCTTTGTTCAAACTTTCCATACATATCAAACGTACCAGTAAGTATCACTCGGTGTGCTGATGAGCTGCTTAACAGAGTTACTGTGGTTTTCTCTATTAATCAGGGAATAAAATGGATACTTAGACAATTTTCTCACCATCAGCAACTGTTATTCTGGGATATATAAGTTGGAGACTACAACAAATGAAAACATTAGCTACTCATCATTATGAACAACTTTTACTATGGAACCAACAATTTTTTTTTTGGAGGATTGGAAATCATCCAATGACTTCTCCCGCTCTGGGTGGAGCGGTGTTAGACTTTTATTGACTAAAACCCACACTTGTTGAGGCGTCGGCCCTAATGGGCCCCGTCAGGTACTACATACATCTCTTTGAGGCACGTATGGAACACTACACAGGTCTGGTCTTTATCGTACGGGCTACCCATTACTACCCATTACTCGCCGTCCGCAAGCCCGCGCCTCCGGTGACCGGAGATCGGCTTGCAACCTCCGACGCCCAGGGCGTCTCCTGTGGCGGCTGCTAGGGGCGTGAGGGCGTCTCCGTTGAAATCGTGAAAAAGAAATAGCTGTTCAGAACTTTGTCGAGTTATGCAAACATTGTATGGGGCAACTGATTTTATTTCGCCATTTTAGAGTTGGTCCTATAGTAAAAGTTGTATATACTAATGAGTATCGCTAGTGTTTTTATATTGTCATGTCCATCTTGTACTCGTATATTTAAACCTATCAAGCCAAATCAAACATCTTTATGAATCGCTACCTCTCATCACTTACCCCACAAACCTAGCGGGCTGTAAAGAGTTAGAACAAAGGACGACTAGGGGTTAACGACCAGAACGAGCCACAATTACAAATGAAACCTTGTACGGTTGTATTACTGTTGATAATACGCGCCTCACTCTTGATGAGAACTTGCAAATTCACGTACATTTTTTTGCAGGTCAGATTTTGAGCTAAGCTTCTCCGCAGTTTAGAGGATTGACCAACTTTAATTAAAGTTGGTCCTACATTGGAGTTGGTGGCGAAGTTTGTGCAAATATCTTCATTACTAGTGGAACGTAACGTATATTTGCATACCTTGGTGCATCCTTGGTATCTTATTCTGAATCTAATCAAGTTTTGAAACGAACTGAGTTCGCGTTTTTATGTAGGTGCCACACCGGGATGATACTCGTGTTTGGAAAATAAATATAATAAAACGAACTAGATGGCGGGTTAAACTGGATGTCTAGGAAACAATATTCATCATCATCATTTCAGCCGAAAGACGTCCACTGCTGGTCATAAACCCGAGTGTCACCACAACGAGCGGTCCTTTGCGTCTCACATCCATCGGCTACCCGCGACCCTCACCATGTCATCGGTCCACCTTGTGGTAGGCCTTCCAACGCTGCGTCTTCCGGAACGAAGTCGCCACTTCAGAATCTTTCGGCCCCGTTGACCATCTGTTCTGCAAGCAGTGTCCCTGCCCACTGCCACTTAAATTTGACGATTCTTAGAGCTATGACGGTATCCTTGGTTCTACTGGAAACTACAGATATTATTTTTTTTTTTTTAAATGGAGGAAGGCCTTTGTCCAGCAGTGCTGTCTCTCAAGATTTTTTTTATTTTTTATTGTTTGTTATTACTATAGTTCGGGTTATAGTACGGGCCGCTTATCTTGGTATGGTCATGTGAAGAGAAGTGATGATACACATGTAACTAAAAGAGTAATCAATATAAATGTCGATAGATGGAGTGGGAGAGGGAGGCCAAAGAAAAGATGCATGGATTGTGTGAGGAGTGATATGAAAGAAAAGGGAGTTAGTGATAGCGTGACGGCTAACAGGACAGTATGGAAGAAAAAAAGTGTTGCGCCGACCCCAAGTAACATGGGATAAGGGCAGGATATTGATGATTATAGTTCGTTCTAAAATAAAAAGTAAAATAAAAAACCCATTTGTTCCGTATTTAAATATTACAAAGTAAGTAATTAGTTACTTATCGTATATTGTTAGTATGGTCAGTCTTCTTTCAATGAAATATGGACCACTGTGTGGGTAATGACCTCCTCCAGCTTTTTCCATAAATCCCTGGATAATGTCATCAGCCCACCGTCTAATAGATCTACCAGCATTCCTTCTTCCCTGAGTACCTTTCCATCGTGTGGTTTCTATGGTCCACCATTTATCTGTGTAACGTGTGATGTGTCCAGCCTATCTCCATTTCAGTCCGAGTGCATGTGTGAGAGCATCAGTTATTTTCGTTATTTGTCTGATATGTTTATTATTATTTTACTTTGACTATTTTCCTGAGCTTCAACATGCTCCTTTCCATAGCCGTACCTATAGGTACATTACATTTTTTGTTCGACCTTATTGGTATAAACCCAAGTCTGGGAGCCTTTTAAACTTTCCTTCAATGACCAGAATTTTTTCTACGTTTTGTTTATTCTTCGTGTTACTTCTTCTTCATTGCTAGACTTATTGAATGATAGCTGGTTGCCCAAATATATATAATTGTTGACATATTCTATATAGTTCGGGCTAGTAGTAATTAAAATAACGTGTTTTTCCAGTTAGGTAAATAAGTCGTTAGCATGTGTATATTAAATTTTAACATATATCTGTAATGAACGTTCTCTGAAGAGCATATTACTTAGCGGTTCACTCAGTTCCCCGAACCAGACATTATATAAAATACAAGTTCGTCATTAAAGTCATAGTTGTTGATGCCCAACCCACTAACTTCAAGCTAAATCTAGAATTTAACTTATATTGCTTTAAACTTATATTATTTATTTATGCACACACAAAACACTTCAATTCATCAACTCAGCTTACGCAGTCCACTGCTGGACATAGGCCTCTCCCAGGCTGCGACACAACACCCGCCTGCCGCATCCTGTATAGAAGAGAAAAATAACAAATTCAGACAGAAGAGCACAAAGGTTCTGCTTATTTTAAAAGAAATTTCTTCCAAAATACTTTTTGTTGCCACTGGATAGTTGTATGAGAAACGTAGACACAGTGTGTATAAAACATTGATATGGAAACTTAAAATAGAATATAATACATAAGTTATTAATAAATAAAATATACCTAATTTTACAATATACACATGTACGTAATTGAATACCAAATAAATATCTATAATAAATATAATTACGGGATGGTTGAAAGGAAAGATAAGCGATAATGATTGTGGTCGAAGATGGAGCACGCTTGCCGAGAAGTAACCTATTCACTCTTGACTTAAAGACTCCCAGGTTGTAGAAAACAGTTTAGACCCCGCAAAATATTATTATACGCCAAAAGTAATGGTCTTTGTCACCTGTGACTTTAATAATTTAAGCAAATAACTAAAAAACTCGTCTGAATTTTAACAACAGTTTTTCACCGCCTGTGCTCAATTTGTACCCAAACTTAATTATAAGAGAGTGCTAAAATAACTTAGTTACTAGGCCAACATCAATCATTCCAGAGAAATAGACCTCTCGTAAAAATTAACGAGTATTTTTTTCTGAAAGGAACTTTTTACTGTCTTTGGACACGGCTTAAGCAATTAAAAGTTTGAAAAAGTCGCCGTGTTTTTGTTTCGACTTTTTTTTCTCTTTTTACTGTTGGTTAGCAAAGTCAGGTGGATAAAGTGTGGTACAATAAAACAGTAGTGAACTACGCTTTATCCACCTGACCACATTATCGCTTACCATCAGGCGAGATAGTGGTCAAGCGTGAGCATATCAATGATAAAAAAGCATGTATGGCTTTTTTTCGTGGGGTGGGAAATCATATAATGACATCTCCCGCTCTGGATGGAGCGGGAGGGCGTGTCAGACTCTTACTGACTAAAACCCACCCCTGTGCCATCCCTGCTCTGAGTGCCCTGGGGCGCGGTAACTCTGTTTCGAATTTATCCACAACCCCGTCATGATTGCTGACAACTCTTTGAGGCGCGCGACATCGACTCTCGGGCCTGGCACTGATTGGACGGCGAGCTACCCATTACTCGCCATCCGCAGGCCCCGGTAAGCATGGATGGCTTGTGTGATGACGGCAGGAATCGAGGTGACTATTGAAATAATGGTGTAGCGACATCTATGACGCCGCACACGAACTAAAAATAGCAAGAATTCTACATCGCGCAAGCAGAGTTCTCCGCGCGATTTGAACATATACAACAGTCCGAAATCAACTATCGGGCAGTTGCCCGGACCAGACACAACACCCGTCTGGTCGGAGGATCCTCCCTTTTCAATGGAGGTTGTGGAACTTTACACCCTGTTCCGCATACCTCCAAACTGGTGACCCTCGACCATGAACGTCAGCGCAGCCTTCGTGCAGCTACTTCAGCGTGACGTCATCATCATCGCTTCCTTCAAGCTCTTGAGCAACGAGTCATACAGCCAGCCAGTACCAACGGCTTCTACGGGTATCCTGACCACCAGCATGCAGCGGATGCGCATTCCTGGTCAGCATCCTCAGCCTCTTTCATCACCATCAACCTCATCAGCGATCTTGGCGCAGCGAACAGCACCTTCGGCCGGTCGAAGAACCTCTCCTGGTCGACGCCAGCAGTCAAGCCACTACGTCGCACAGCACCGCTCCGACCCACTGGAGCCTGCAACATCATCACCCCGACTCACTGGGACATCATCACCCCGACTCACTGGGGCATCATCCCGACTCACTGGGACATCATCACCCCGACTCACTGGGGCATCATCCCGACTCACTGGGATAGCAACACCCTGACTCACTGGGGCATCACCGCAGACAGTTCCGACTCACCTTGAACTATGCGGCTCTTCCGGTTCCGACTCACTGGAACCAACCTTCCACTGGCCCGGCAAGCATCACAAGATGTATGGACGACTCATCAAGAACCATCGATCTCCGATCTCCGGAGGGGAGTGATGTAGCGACATCTATGACGCCGCACACGAACTAAAAATAGCAAGAATTCTACATCGCGCAAGCAGAGTTCTCCGCGCGATTTGAACATATACAACAGTCCGAAATCAACCATGGGCAGTTGCCCGGACCAGACACAACACCCGTCTGGTCGGAGGATCCTCCCTTTTCAACGGAGGTTTGCGGGACTTTATACCCTGTTCCGCATACCTCTAAAATGGCAAACAGATAAGATTTTTAAAAAACCCATGTGGCGCCAACCTGCCTGCAACATGATGATGTTTAAATTAAAACCAAACTAAATGTAAAAGATAAATAAGTTAACAGTAAAAAAACATGTTTTCAACAAGCTTTTATACCGGCTATTATAATTTAAGGTGGAAGCTCCAGGGTAGCCCGCGAAATTCAAATTTTCTTACGTTTTTTCGCAATTTGCAGGTCAGTGTCAGGTTGTATATTGGTCAACATTTGATTCGCGGCCGTAGCAAGTATATATTTATAGAATTACAATCACTCAAATCATCAATACGTCTCTCTCAGTTAGAATTGATGCCAAATATTATGATTTCATGAAATACTTACATTTGGAATCAACTCTATCATGCTTATCATAGAAATGCATTGTGATCGGAATTAAGCCCACATGTAAAAATTCAACTTTGCAGGACAAGAGGAAGAAGTGATCCTAATTCAGCTTGTATATACATACTTACAAACAATGCAAGATAAATAAAAGCTTGTGAAAAAAAAATACACTAAACGCTTCGAACTTACGCACACATACAAAAAATTGTATGAGAACCTACATATACATTCAAGATCAACTCGCCTTGGTGAGATCAAATAACTTTAAATACCATAGCGCTCAAACTTGTGTAGTGTGTAGTGCTGCGCAGGACCTTTTATTGTAGGCAGTAGTATTTATTATATTTATAAAAAATGAAGTAACTAGCGAAGAAATACAAAATAAAATATAACACAAACAAGCCAAAATAAATACACAACATTTGTTAACCGAAACATTATAATATCTTCAGCGTCTCAGGATACTTGTAAAGAAAATATTCAACGTGAACTTTAAGGGGGCGGTTACAAGAAAGATAAGGCAATTAAGCTAATTGGCGATGTTTTGTGCCAGGGTACACCTCCAATGTTAATCTCAAAGTAAAATACAAGAACAAAGGTTTGCTTGCTTATCATAGCTTGTAAGCCGTTAACTCGATTGGGGATAAAGAGGCCCTTTTTTGTTGTATTTAGAAAATGAGAGAAAATTATTTTAATGCTGGTGTAAAATTTACGCCTAATAATAAGGAAAGAAAAAATAAAGATTTGGGAAAATGTACGTTACATTGTTACCAATACGGCATCGCTAGGAAAACGTAGTTTTTTCATAGAAGAATAAGCCTTGTTAACAGACTTCAAAAAAGGAGGAGGTTCTATGTTCGAATATTCGTATGTATGTTTTTTTATGTATGTCCACCGATTTCTCTGTCAGTTGTGGACCGATTTTCAAAATTCTTTGTTTATCCGAAAGAATATACTCCCGAAGTGGTCCCATATAAATTTTATCGAAATTGCTTAAGCGCTTATTGAAAAACTGAACAAAAACGAAAAATACGTATATATAGTTTTTTTTTTTGACGTTTTTGTTTTCTCCAATTACGAGTATGTTTAAATTCTACGTTCTATGTTATTGGGGTTTTTAGTTCTGGAGTATAATATAACAACTAAAAAGTCAAAAATAAAAACTTATTTTACAAAAAAACAACCGACATCCAAAAAAGAAATTGTAGTGTATTTTATTTTTTGGAAGTCGGTTGTTATTTTGTAAAAATGTTTTTAACGTTCCCACTGCTAGAACATATAGTCCTCTCTGTGAGAGGGAATGGGCCTTAACCCAACACACGGGCCAAGTACGGGTTGGTGGATGTCACAACCATGTTGTCTTCGTAATGTTGGTTCAAGGACATGCCAGTTTTCCTTCACCTTTTTGAGAGTAGTGATCGCGAAATAATTGACAAAAAAAGTGCCTGCCTGGGTTCAAACCCATGATCTACGGCACGTTAGTCGTAGCCGTTACCACTGGGCCACCACTAATCTCTGATTTTCCATATGTAATTAAAACTATGATCCCGAGCTCTTTTCGTTCTGTTCTGTATCTTACGTTCTCTTAGTTCCCTGCTGGTATCCAAATGTGTTGCTGGTACCATCAGCCATATCAGTGGTTATAACCAACTCAAGTGACCATTTATTAGAGGTATGAAGATATAAATTGTGTCTCACTATTTAATTACTTTCTCTGTAATTTGTGGTAAGAAATTAATAAATTATTATTATAATATTATTATTATTTTTATTTAATGAAAAAAATCATTTCATGTAGTCAAGTTTTACTATGGGATCAATCGACCTCAGTTTAGTCCTACATTTTGTCAAGTTAAGCAAACATAAATATATGACTGAACATTTAATTTTTTCGCGATTTCAGTTTATAATGATGATCATTTTCAATGTTTCATTCAGGTATTATTGTCGTTTCCACATTATATACTAATCGTGTCGATACACTTGCTTGTGCCATGCAAGATTCTGTTAGGTATAATTTTTCTATTTTCTTTTGCGGTGGTTTAAATGTCATCATTATCATCAGCCTTTAATTTCCCCACTTTTTTAATGTCCCCACTTTTTTTTGTGGCCTCACTGCTAGGTTACAGGCCGCCTCTGTGTGAGAGGGGGCCGTAATCTACCACGCGGGCTCAATGCGGGTTGCATTTAGATGTATCCACATCCAAATCTCCTTATCAGCGAAGGCACTCCATTTCGTTATATGTGGATTTTGATCTACTGTTTTTATTTGTTTCAGATTATGAAGCCCTGCGGGGGGCACAGCCTCGTCCAGGCGCTATGTGGAGTGTGGGCGTGTTCTTCCTCACACAGATAGTCGTTTGTCAATTTACTACAGGTATGTTCTGCAATTTTTTATTTTGTTTGATAGACGGATGGACCGGACGTCGTAGCTCAGGTGGGCTTAAGGAATGCTGGCGTGATGACTTGGACTCAAGTCGTTCCTGATAGATAGGAGAGAAAAGGCAAAATGCAAAGAATTTTGGAACGCAATGGGGAGACCTTTACCCAGCAGTGGGAAGGTATAGGTTTACTTTTTCTTCATTGTATCGATGATTATAAAATTAAATCTCTTTTCACCAAAATTCAGTCAAGTCGACAGCGTTAGCATTTGCCTCGTAAAGGTACGCACTAAAAAATAAAATACCTATTTTAAAATGTGCTTAACAGACAATGTAACCTTGAACTACAAGGCTAGGTTACACGTGCCAAACGTGTTAGTTAAATGAGAATTTTAAGAGCCCCGCAATGAGTGATACACGTTCTCATCCCAGAAACACAGGCATACAAACCTCATGTAGATCTGTGATAGTCGTCAGGGGTAGACTCGCGCCTACGTGGCTTGCAGACGGCGAGCAATGGGTAGCTGGACGTCCGATAAAGACCAGACCCGGGTCGACGGCGGCGCGTTCTGTTCCACGCGCGCCTCAAAGAGATATCAGCAGTAATTGACGGGCTCCGCTAGGGTCGACGCCTGCCAGGGTAGCGGGTGTCTGCCTGGGGTTGTAGAACAGGGATGGATTTTAGTCAGTAAAAGTCTGACACGCCCTACCGCTCCAGCCAGAGCGGGAGAAGTCATTGGAAGATTACCCACCCCCATAAAAAAAAATTGGTCGCGGGTCTTTTTGAAAGAGTCACCGCGGCTTCTGGCACAGGCATCTGAAGAAGTACGGGTGGGTTTTAGTCAGTAAGAGTCTGACAAACCCTTCCTTCCACCTAGAGCACGTCAAGTTTTTTTGATGATATCCCGTCCAATAAAAAAGGGGTAGGCCCGCGCGAAATAATATAATAGACTTACTAATAAGTATCTTGACACCCTATTGCTAGTAGGTAGTAGAGGCTAGATAGACAGTCCTGCTATCTACAAGCTATAAGCCGTTAATTAACAAATTCGCACTTGAGTTACGCACAGAAAAGCAGCGTTGAATTACATAGAAATCAAGCAAACTTAACGGTTATTTTATTTATTTATCTCAGAATCAATATTGATAGTAGTTAAATTTTGCTTAGATAGATCGATAGGGAATTTTTGGTTGATTACCATGGCATCAAAAAACGAAAACCTGCCAAAAACGTTTAAGGTCGATAGAATCACTGTATATAAAATACTCTTATTAACGGCATTCATTTAAAATGGAAGCCAATCTCAACACACTCGGAAAACCCTTAACTGGTAATGACTGCTAATATCTTACAGATCATTTCACTACATTTATCGATTACAGATCATTTCACTACATTTTTATCACTTTCGAAAACAAAAAATAATGAAATTATACATAAAAACGTTACCACCTTGAACTATGAACAGGCATTAAATTACTTACAAGAAAAAAATATAAACGAATTGTTGTTCTGCAATGATCCTAATGCACTAACAGATATACTTATAGAAAAACTTACAGAAACTATAAAGATAAATACTACAACAAGAAATATTCCCAACAACAAACGTATCATCAAACCATGGGTAACCCCTGGAATACTCCGCTGTATAAAGAATCGAAATAAACTACAAAAAAACTCACGTGCTGACCCACATAATGAAATTATAAAAATCACATATAGCCGATACAGAAACTATTGTAATAACCTCATTAAAAAAATGAAAAGAAAATATGAAAGAGAATTACTAGCAAACTCAGTCGCCAATACTAAATTATTATGGAAAAATATAAAATCAATTACTTATACCAATAAAACAAAAAAATCAAAGTGCAGAATTACTAAATATCAAGCCTGCTCCGACTGAGTCAGTAAACTACGTAAATAACTATTTCGCGAATATCGGAAAAGAATTAGCCCAACAAATACAGCCTAGAATTTATAACAGTCCTAATAACCAAAAAAACAATTTACATACACAAATAAATTCATTCGTGTTCTTAGATACTGACACAGATGAAGTAGAAGGAGTCATAAAGAACTTGAAGTCGGATAGTGCCCCTGGCTGGGATGGTATTTCAACAAAATTCCTAAAATACTGTAATAAAGAACTCGCCCCTGTTATTGCCCATCTAGTTAACCTCTGTTTCAAAAAAGGAGTGTTCCCAGCCCCCCTGAAACAAGCTGTTATTACTCCAGTCCACAAGGGAGGGAACGGAAGCGATGTCAATAATTATAGACCTATCTCGGTGTTGCCAGCCCTGTCTAAAGTTATAGAAAAATTAACCAACACTAGATTAGTAAATTATTTAAATAAGTTTGAAATTATATCATCAACACAATTTGGCTTCAGACAGGGAATTTCCACCGAGGATGCAGTTGGTGCCCTCACCTCGCTAGTAACTGATCATGTGGATAGAGGAAAAAAATGTCTAACGGTATTTCTAGACCTCAAAAAAGCTTTTGACACCGTTTCCGTTCCCACCTTGGTGACCAAACTAGAAAAACTTAGAATAAGGGGTGCCCCTCTCAATTTTTTTATCGACTATCTCACAAACAGGAAACAGAGGGTAAAGATTGGAGGGTACATTAGTGATGACGCTGATGTGTCGTTCGGTGTACCGCAGGGTAGTGTTCTGGGTCCCACACTATTTCTGGCCTACATTAACGATCTCTGTAACCTAAAAGTTGAAAACGCAAATATATTTTCCTACGCAGACGACACTGCTGTTGTCTTCCACGGGCACAGTTGCTCTGATGTTAAAATTAAGACAGAAACAGTGGTCCAAATTGCGACTTGGCTTGATAACAACCTCCTCACGTTAAATACTGCGAAAACTAATTACGTATGCTTCTCCATCTATAAAAGTTCACAACCAGATGAAGTGTTCAACATTAAGGTACACTCATGTGATAAACCAAAAAATAATTGCGCTTGTCCTTTAATTAATAAAGTTTTGGAAACAAAATATTTAGGTATAATTATTGACCACAGATTGACATGGTACTCTCATATTGAACATGTTACTGGAAGGATAAGGAAATTGGGGTGGATTTTTAAAACATTAAGACATATTGCCCCTATAAACATAAAAAAGATATCAGGCTCTCACAGAAATTTATGAAATGAAATATATATCTCTCTTGCACAATCTGTTATAGCCTACTGTATAACAATATGGGGCGGCGCAGCAAAATCAAAGTTTATACATATTGAACGAGGACAACGTGCTGTTATAAAAATAATGTATTTCAAAAGGATTACATACCCTACCGAAAGTCTCTATCAGGATAGTGGACTGCTTTCTGTTAGAAAGTTATACATTTTAAATACCGTTCTAAAAAAACATAAGAATTTACCATACGATCAAAATACAATAACAAGAAGAAGGAAAGATCTCATAGCATAGGTACCACCAACTAAAACAAAATTTGCTGCCATCCAGTACACTAAACTATCATGTGAACTTTATAATAGGATAAATAAAAAGATATATATACACAACAAACAATTACACGAAAGTAAAAAAATTATAACAAATTGGATAAAGACACTAAATTACGCAGCCACTGAGGCACTATTATAACACGCTAAATAAAATACGCATATGTACACACACAAACACACACACACCATTACACACATATGCACACACACACACACAAACATACATATTATTTCTAAGGTACTAAATAAATTGTATATTGCTGTGGAAGAGCGGAGTCTCATAACACAGGCATTACTTGCTTAAAAGGAGGCTCCAATCACCAACTAATGTCAAAAAATTTGGTTCAGAAATAAAGATTTTGTATTTTGTATTTTTTGTATTTGTATCTTATTTACAATTACACTTCACAGTAATTACATCATAATTAGGCTATAATGTTCTCCAAGCGGGGACACGGCCCTCTCTCTGTGAGAGGGAGTGGGCTGCAATGCAACTCGCTGGCCCAGTGCGTATTAGTGGATGTTATATGCCTGCCTACTAGAGCAGTGGTGGGCCGGTGGTAACAGGAGCTTTACTTTATGTAAAAATTTATTTCATCACTACTGCCAAAAGGGTGAAGGAAAACACTGTGAGGAAACCCGGCATGTCCTAGAACCAAAAATTCGAAGATATGTGACATCCGCTAACCTCATTGGCCCCACGTGGTGGATTATGGCCCACACCCTCTCACAGAGAGGAGGCCTGTGTGCCTCAGCAATGATGATGACATGCCTGCGAAGTTTTGGTTCTAAGACATGGCGGTTACCTCACGATATTTTCTTTTACCTTCATAACTTAACTATACTTCTTAGTAATCACCATAATTATTTCCAGAAAATCCTCAAACAACAACGACCACAGAAGAAACCCAAACAGTGACAACATTCTACGCGCTCAGCACCGGCATTGTCCCTGCGCCAGTGATGCTTAGACTTGGCAACTCGACCATCGACAGCACCAAGTCTTTCAAAGTACCACAGCCTTCCCAAGACCCTGCGACCTCTAAACCTATGAAGGTAGACATGGTACCACATGTGGTGTTAAAGAACACATACTTTGACCATGATAGGAAGTATGGGCCCAGTTTTGAAGATGCCCCTGATGGGAATATCACTAAGATTACTGTGCAGTTGGGCGAAGATGCGCATTTGAACTGCAGGATCAGTTTGCTGCAGGATAAAACGGTGAGTGTGCGTTTTGTATCTTATTATGTTCTGGTGTTGTGTCTAATAGTTGATCATTATATTTGTGTTTACATTAATATAGACACGGTAGGTTTATTCAACAAACCCTCTCATTGAGAGCCTATTTTTCAATGTCCATGTGATGTCTCCTAAGCATGCTCACTCCTTCACTGTCCGTCTGTCTTTAATCTCATGAACCGTAATAGGTAGACAGAAGAAATTTTCACAGAGTATGTATTTCTACTGCCTGGACGGAACTTCTACTCGCACTTGACCGAGATTTGGAATAAAATAAAACAATCTGCTGTAAATTATAAAACATTTAGATAGCTCCTAATTTTTTTAATGTTCTTTGGCGGGTATTTGTGTAGGAAGATGTTGCCAGCAGCTTGCTTTCTATTCTATTTACAAACTTAATTCTAAATACATGACCCTTTTTTTGTGGGTTGGGATATCATCCAATGTATTCTCCCGCTCTGGGTGGAGCGGAAGGGCGTGTCAGACTTTTACTGACTAAAACCCAACATAGTTCCTTCCTTGCCTGGGCCTGCAATCTTGACATTGATAACGATCGCTATGTCCTAACGATCGGTCGCTAAAAAAATAATGTTGCAAGGAGGCAAACTTTTATGTCCTTTTATATTTTGACAAGTTAATTTAAATGTTACAAGCGGTAAATGTATTCATTAAAATTTAAATAACTTATAAGTTTTCATGTAAAATAGTGCTTGCAACTTAGAATTTACGCCGTCTCTGCACATATTTCAAGAAAATCAAATATTTTTTTCAGGCTAAGATCTAAAACTTTTCCTCACGAATGAGGAAGTTTTATTAACGGCTGGTAATTTAGCGAGCGTTAGCTAAAGTAGCGATCGCTATCAATGTCGAGACTGCAGGCCCTGAGTGCCCAGGGGCGCGATAACTCTGTTACGAATTTATCCCCTTAGCATGCTTGAATTAGCCATGACGGGCCCCGTCAGTGGTAGCTGACATCTCTTTGAGGCACTCGTGGAACACTACGCGCCGTCGACTCTCGGGCCTGGTGCTGATCGGACGGCGAGCTACTCATTACTCGCCGTCCGGTGGTTATGATTTTATCATTTTATAAATATCTTCCGGGTTTAAAATACTGAAAGAAGCAACGAGCGAATTGCGTGGAACAGCACTGTTTCACCCCCTTTGGTTAGCGTGTGTTTCCTAACCCAAGATAAAGCCAGCTACTTCTTTTAAACGGACACCATTTAGATTGTGGAACACTATAATTTTGGAAGGAGCAAATCTACTTAATACAGTTAGCGTGTTAACAGACGTTTTGTAAACCAAGCACCTATTATCCATTTTCGTAAAAACCACTTGATTCACTTAGGTTTGATGAAAATTAAATGTTTTGGTTTTCTTGTTTTTTGTTACAGTGTTTAGTTCTAGATCTTGGATAAGCTAAATTAAGACTTGTGGCTAACAATTTTATTTACGCCTATTAGCGTATTTTGTTTATTTAGAAAGAGCCTCCACGAGAATGGCACCTTTTTTAACGTTTTTCATTCAAACTGATATTACTACGCATATATTAGTTTCATCTGTAGGAGGACCTCGTGGATAAAATAATAACAGCCGCACGGGTCGATCCATCAGGTTAAGCTACGCGGACCAACCCCGTGGACCATGGATGGATGACCGTCTTTACATACCGAGACTCCTCCGTGCCTCGGAAAGCACGTTAAGCCGTTGGTCTCGGTTGTCAATCGTGGATCTTTGACAGTCGTTACGTCAGAAGCCCGACAACCAGCTTACCAAGGGGTATCGTATTACCCTGTAACTGGGTTGTGGAGGTCAGATAGGCAGTCGCTCCATGTAAAATACTGGTATTCGGCTGCAACCGGTTAGACTGGCAGCCGACCCCAAGATAGTTGGGAAAAGGCTAGGCAGAAGATGATATTAGTTTCATCTGTAACCTTAGACTATGAAAGGTTGTTGACGGAATGTTAAAATCCAGAAATCTGAAGTACCAGAATGAGAAGCCGGCTTGTATCTGTACACGCGAAATAAGCTCACATAGACAAAATGACATGCCGATACGTCATCGTTACGTTCGTCAAATTCACTCACACATTTTAATTATCCTGCTTCATTTAATGACCAATGACGTTCCGTCTATAACCTTTCATAGTCTAAGTCTGTAACTATGTAAAAAATCTTAGAAGTTAAATTTGACCCACTGCCCGGTTTCTGATTGAGCTGAAATTTTGCATACATATTTAGTTTGGATGACAATGCATGGTTAGCTAAGTGACGTCATTCTAAATTCAATATGGCGGACTCCCTATAATACAAGTATAATACAATAACAAGATGGTGGACTAGTTATCTTGTATGCATTCCTGTGATACGGATATCAAATGAATGGATTTGCTGAGGAAAATACGAAGAAGCGTGTTTTAATTTTTTTAAACAATAATTTTATTTACGTTTAGGTAAGGTTCTACCCACACCCTCTCACAGAGAGGAGGCCTGTGCCCCAGCAGTGGGGACATTAAAATGCTGATGATGAATGATGATGACGAGGTTCTTAGGCTAGATTGCCCTACACGTCACTCAAGCATAGCTTTAGATGACTGACAGAAATAGATCAACGATTGAAATTCATTTAGCACTAAATGGGGGCCTAAAATATGTCAGAAGCCTTAGAATACGTTGCTAGAAATGAGTTCAATAACTCACCTACCTTCTTATACAGTGATGAACAAAAATATACCTCTTTTTTCAGAGCATGTTTCAAATAATCGTTATATTATAATCATATTAGGAAGAAAAGATATAACCACGCTCGTGAATTTTTATCACAACATAAACTTAAATACGATTATATTATGAGCAGTTAGGTAAAAATGTTATCTCCAAAAATAACTCAGAGCTATTTTGTTGTTGAAGAGTTTACGAGTTATGAGATTTTGTTCTACGTATACAGGTTGTTGCTGAATTTGTGTTGGTAACTATTTGGTAACATGTCATAAGTTGGTATTATGTAGATAATAAAAACAACCGAAGTCGGTGTCAAATAACGTAGAAATAAAAATACAAACACCGACTTCCGAAATTAAAGTTATTTATAAATTTTTAGTGTATTTTTTTTTGAAGTAAGTTGTTTTTTTTGTAAAAAAGTTTTTTATTTTTCACTTTTTTGTTGTTATACCCCAGAACTAAAAACCCCAATATAATGGAACGTGGAATTTAAACATTTGGAGAACACCAAAACGTCATCGAGGTACACGTATTTTCCGTTTTTGTTCAGTTTCTCAAAAAGCGCTGAAGCAATTTCGATAAAATTTATACGGGACCACCTCGGGAGTATATTCTTTCAGATGAAAAAAGAATTTTGAAAATTGGTTCACAACTGACGGAGAAATCGGGTAACATACATACAAAAAAAAAAAAAACATACAGACGAATTGAGAACCTCCTCTTTTTGGAAGTAGGTTAAAAAATAAAAAGATCGTTAGGGTTCTTTACCTGAATGGTAACCTACGGGATCCTATTACTAATTCTACCCGTGCGCCTGTCCGTCAGTCGGTCTGTCTGTCAGTGGGATGTATCTTATGAACGGTAGACAGTTGAAAATTTCACAGACAATGTAGGTAGGTATCTTTATGGCTCCTATAACAAAAAAAAACATTAAATTAAAAAATGAAAGGGGCTTCATAAAAGTAACGTGTTTTTTTTTCGGTTTATGGTACGAAACCTTCGTGTGAGTCCAAACCCGCGTTTTGGTGTTTTTTTTTATCACGCTTAAATGCTTATGCTTCCACGTTTTATAAAATATTTAACTTGTTAAAGTACGTGTTAACGTAATCGCTCTACGCCTCACCAGTGAGGCTGTGCAAAATAAATATACTAAAAACTATAATTCCGTTTATTTATTAGTACATACATAATTTATATATTTTTAAATATTGATTCTTAAACAAGATATAAAAGAACATTTAAAAATATAAAACCTAGTATCCCACCGGTATCGGGAACGCCCTTACCGCCGGTAGCTTGGACCCTGGTCCAAGCTACCCGGCGGTCAGGGCTCCAGGGAGAGTAACCGCCTGACAATGCGAGCCGTGTCCAGAAGTACTGCTTTCTGAATCAAGCCTTTGATCCAGCCGCCTAACGAGAGCCTCCTGAGGTGTTGGTCGAGGCTCGTGGCTATTAAGCCATTGGCTGATACGACTATCGGTACAATGATCGCTGAGTCCACATTCCACATGTCGACAACCTCGCGAGCCAAGTCAATATACTTGATTTGTTTATCTTTCACGAGGTTCTCGTCATGTGGGACGGTAATGTTAACAATCATTGCACACCTCTCGATTCGGTCCACCACCACTATATCAGGCTTATTGGCTACAATAGTCCTGTCAGTGATGATGGACCGATCCCAGTACAATGAGATATGACCATTATCGAGAACTGGGTCGGGCGCATATCTGTAGTACGGCACTTCCGATTCCACAAGAGAGTATTTCAGAGGAAGTTGCTGATGGATAAATAAATTTAAATTATTGTTATTAATATTAATTATTAAAACCTATTGTCACGTTACCGATTGGTAACGCCACGGTACCTGAGCTTGAATATTATTTAAAGTCTACCATAAGTACCATTGTCGCTTTTCAATCAACCACTAATATTATGTCGGAATAATCTAACAGCCTTGTTAATAAAATTCTAACCATTATATGGTTAGAGTTTTATTACATGTATGCTTAATTTAAAAATATTTATTATCGGATTCCAAATTCAAGTTATCCGTAATTGATATTATATTTTCCTGTATATTTTTTTTTTTATAAATAAGGCCTTAAATCACTAGCCGTCATTGATGATTGTATTTTTTTTTATGATTATCAAATAAATTATTAAAATAAAAACAGCCTGTATTAATATTCCTCATGTTGTGTTCTGAGAAATTTACCTTTACAGTTTTTGATGAAGCTTGTAGACGGAAATAAGAGCCTCAATTATCAAGGTTTCTGTTTTGTTATCCTAAAATTGTTCGAGGTTTGTGTGCTTTGATATCATAATAGCGCAAACATTCTATTGTTCTTTTCGTGTATAAAAATAATTGGTTTTGCCTTGGTATTATTTTTGGTAAGCCAATATTGGTTGTTGATGTATTTTTTTTGGTGAAGTCTTCATGAAAGTTAGCAGCCCAGTTTCTAGAACGAAAATGACAGCAAAAATGAATTGAAAATAATCGAACTTGCAATAGCTGCTGAGATTGGTTGAATTTATAATCAACAGCCAATCACGTCACTTGACTTGCGTTAAACTTGTGAGGCGTCGTTAAATTCTTTCCTGAACCCGGCTAACTACGTAAATCGATTTTTTATTTGAAGGCGAGATGATACGAAATACTTAGCTATAAATACCACAGCAGCAGAGGGAAGCTCAACAGAGTGGCCCTCACGGCCCCAGCCGCTACCACTGCAGGAGAGGCACTGGGCGTAGGACGTCGCGAGACGATCTCCGGCCACCGTAGACACGGGCCTGCGGACGGCGAGCAGTGGGTAGCCCGCCGTCCGATCAGCACCATGCCGGTGAGTCGACGGCGCGTAGTGTTCCACGCGCGCCTCAAAGAGATAAGTGTCAGCTACCACTGGGGTAGCGGATAAATACTGAAAATGAGTTACCGCACCCCTGGGCACTCAGGTAGGGAAGGAACAGGGTGGGTTTTAGTCAGTAAGAGTCTGACACGCCCTCCCGCTCCACCCAGAGCGAGAGAAGTCATTGGATGATTTCCCACACCACTAAAAAAAAAAAGTGTATGTACCACACCTGCGACTCAGACGGGAACTGCAGTAACATATATGGAAAGCACCCAATCAATTGCGTACCCACGGGATCCACCAGGACCAGTTCACGTCTAGGTCGTGGATAAATTCGAAAGAGAGTTACCGAGGCCCTGGCACAAGTAACTGAAGGAACACGGGTGGATTTTAGTCAGTAAAAGTCTGATACGCCCTCCCGCTCCACCCAGAGCGGGAGAAGTCATTGGATGATTTCCCAAACTCAAAAAAAGAAAAAAAACTGGCCAAGTGCATGTCGGATGTCGTACATTAAGGTTTCCATACCAAATATTGGTATTTGTTTCAAGTTCATAGGTCAAGGTAAGTTTAAAAAATGACAGACGACGGACGGACAGACAGACGGACACGTAAGTGACAACAATAGGGCACCGTTTGGACCCTTCGGGTACGGAACCATAAAAAAGTAGGCAGCTGCCAATACAACTTGACAATATCCTCAAACGTCAAACACCTGCTGCACTAGACACTCCTTCCCCTACCTTTCTCGCAATTTCGTACATGGATCCGCCAAAGAACTATGGAACTCCACAATAACAGATGGTCACGGGCAACAGATTGCAGGCAGTCGAGAATGGCCACGCCAAGCTTACACCCACGACTAACCAAAAAACTGCTCAGTCTCAGTAGAGCCAACCTTAGAATAATAATAGGAACAATCACGGGCCATTGCCTCTTGAATAAACATCTCTTCAACCTAGGCGCCACGGACAGCCCTCTCTGTAGAGGCTGCTTTGACGCTGAAGAATCAGTCGCCCATGTCATCCTGGAATGCGTGGCCGTGGCTACCCGACGTGCACAAATCCTCGGAACAGTGAGGTCGCTCCGCGAAGCCTGTGAAGTTCCCAGGATGATTCTGTGCTTCTGGGCGGAGTTAGGCTGGCTGAATTAGCCAGGATCCAGCACGCACAACGTACCAAATAAGAGTCTAAGTGCGGACAACGGAGTCCCTATACTACTACTATTACACCTGCACTAGAAAATACTTGATGAACACTACTTACGCTGCAAATAATGTAGCCAGCGTCTTGGCCCAAAGAAGAATACCACAGTTTAATATCTTGCAACAATATTGACATAACAATGTAACAAGTCTGCTAATTATGTTATATCCATAAGCCAAGATTAACCAATAGCGCTCGGTAACATACTGAAATTGGACATTATCGAAGATAGGACCCGCACAACAGGATAGTCGAGCGCCATGTTCTTTTTCTTTCGCTCCGAAATCAGCTTGAACGAAATGTAATTAATTATGTACGAGAATACAGCCATTATTTATTTAGATACCAGCTTTTATGTGAAAGAACAGAAGGTTGACTCTACAGTACAGGTAGGCGCACGCAGACATAGACTCGTACGTACGGCGATTCCAAACAAAAGGCGGTCGCTAGTGCACTTGCACTCACTGTGCGTGAAGCGTGTCTATGTGTGAGTGCGTTTTTACTCGTCACATGTAGTCGACCTTCTGTTGTTCAGCTTTTCTGAACTTTATGCGGAGATAGCCGAGGAGATACGGAGTTAGCCGAACGCTTCAGACTATTACTTTTACACACTTCGTTAGTCGCGTCCATTAAACAACATGACATTTTACGGAATCTCATTTCAAGGCTTTTCGTTTACGACACTTCTAAACTTGCAAACTAAGTAGTTGAGAGAATTTTCACTATAAATTAAAGTGCTTACTTAATTTTGTGATTATGTTTCAGAATTTTTGGTAATATTTTACATGCTCGTCATTTGGCCAACATAAATTCGTTTTGTCTAAAGGTGCTCCCTCACCGGAAGCATTCGTTTGTAATGTAATGTTACAGAGTCGAGCATTACATCAGTGAGATCATCAGTCACAATATATAATGATACAATCTGTAACATGTTGATACAACTTGTAACATCAAACAAATAATTCAGCTAGAAGCAAATTCTCAAAATGTTTTTGAATATTGTTACATTACAAGCGAATGCTCGTCAGTCAGTGAGGCAGTATTGCAATGTAATGCTCAAAATCGAATCTAGTGAGGGAGCACCTTTAGGTATTTTGTGATTAATAATATAAGTCTTTATTTTTCAGATAACTAAGATCCAATGTGTTAGTAATTACAATAATGACTTACAGCTATTGTTAGTAAAGTGCCACGATATTCACCAAATATAATCTAATAGTCACAATAAACCACCATTTATTGTGACTATCAAATTATCACCTTCCTCACCATCTTTTTTAAAATTGGAGATGTAACATCCTCCCCTATTACTTTGAGGATGCTGTTGCTACTTTCTCGTTTAATTTTATTAAACATACGTATAAAACAGCATTTTTCTCTCAAGCTAGTCAAGTTTACAACTGGCCAGAAATTTGCCTAATTTCGTTGTGGGCTTCAAACAGATGATAAGTGGCTCCGGGACTCATCGAGCTTCATTTTCTCGACATTTAGGCTTTCAGGACTTGCAGTGGTTGGAAACAGTGTTGGCCCAAAAAATTCAAATTCATGTCAAGATTTTGTTTGAATATTCTGGCGCCACGAAAGGCAAATCGAAGACAGATAAAACGGTAAAATCAACTAAAACTGACCATTACTCAAGCCGCTACTCCCCCACAAATACTCACTCAATCAACACACAGAAGTTTCCATTCATCTACACATAATGGAGCGATCAGGACAAGTAAGACTTACAATTCGTTAATGGCGCCAACAGCGCCCATTGTGTAGACAGTGGCGCCATCTACACTCATTATTGGAATTGTTACAGCCATTGTCTACAAAGTGGTCGTCCAGAGAGCTATTAGAAAGGATTATTAATCATCTGCTAAAATTTATACAAGAAAATTATCCGCACTTTAAATATTGGCTGGATTAAGTCCCGAAGGGTTGTGTGTATTAATATTTTAGAGTTAATCTCTGAGAGGATCAGATGAATATCGGTTGTTGTGGATTAGATGGTAAAGTTAAGTGGTAAAATAATATTTTGGTCAGGCGATTAGATACGGGACATGACTTATACCAGCGTTTCAATATAGAAAGAAAGAAAGAAAACTAGTTTATTTGGCTCAAATAAAAATGAAAATCAACTTAATTTTAAAACAATTATATTGTGTGCCCGCGGCTGCGCCAAATAGGTCCAGTTCAGCAAAATGCCAGATAACTACTAGTTGCCTGACGCTGGTTTTCAACTGAACCTTACATTGAAGTGTACGGATGAGAATCAGTTTTTTAAGGTGTTATATACACCGTTATATAGATAAATGTTAATGTGTAGAAAACAAAAATTATACATATATATATATGTATAACAATTTGGCATCCAGTGATAAATAAGTTTGTATTAACAACTAAAAAAAAAACAATTTAATAATGTTGTATAAAATTAAAACAATAATTTTTGTGTGTTTTAAACAAAAACAATATCAGAAATCAAAATAATATTAAATATCTCCAAGCTATATGAAACACACGCATCAGCTTGTAGCTGCTAGTGTGTCTTACCAAATAATAAAAAATCATAGAAAAACACATTTATTCAAACTAGGCTGAGAGCCAGTACTTTATCACTCGTCACCACTTCCTAGTGTTTTAGCTGGAACGAAGTGACGCAACAAATTCTCCAGCAACACATCTGTCTGTTAAGTTTGTAGAATTTGAATTTATACAATAGTATGCAAAATATATATTTTTAATGTGAGTAATGAGAATTGAGATAATGCGTTGCAATTTCATTGCTAATACCCATTATTATAAGAACTGATTTCCACCTGTGACACACAATAAATAAATTTGAAGTGAATTGAATTAACTGCCATATAAAAGAGTCTTAAATCTAGAAATAAAGCGCCTTAAACATTAACAAACTAAATTAAACCAAAATACTTGCTCACACAACTCAAAAAAACTCGTAAATGCAAGCACAATTAATTACTACACAAATTTTCCTTCAAACATTCAAGTATTGTTTGTCCCGGAATACAAGAATACAAAATACTTGGTGATAGTAACAATGCACCGATTAGCAAGATTCTGTACACTCTTAGTATTATATCTTGCCGTAAACTTACCGCTATGTTTTGTTGTACCGAGTATCTCGCAAGACTTTAATTTATATCACATACAATTTGGAGAATACCTACGTGACCAAGATAGTAAAAGCGAGTTGTGAATTTGAGAATACATATTAGTACTAATTTCTGTAAACTTATTATCATATATATTTTGAACTTTCTGTTGCCTTATATGTTTACCCAGACTCCAAAATACCTTTATTATAATTACCATAGCATTACTTGAGAAAAAAGAATCACACGAGAAAAAAATAAATTATACAGGTTGTAACGGAAAGGTGTGGTCGTATTTTAAGAACTCAAAAAAATCCTAGGATATTAAAAAACAAAATTATATGGGTGGGGCCCATATAAATATCGATCAGCTGATGATAACTTTGTATGGAAAGTCCAATTTTTTTTTCGGAATTTTTTAATTCTTTTAGAGAAAGTTGTTAATTTCCATGAGCAGAACCGGCTCTTAAAATAAGACCGTATATTTCCGTTACACCCTGTATGTAGAGCCAGAAATAGGCTTATCTTGGTCAAACAGCAACAGTTGCAGCGATGTGATTTTTATGGCATACGAAGTTAAAAAAGGATACAAGGGATAAAAAAATAGGTTTTATAAAAGATGTTCTGAGGAAAACTACACTCAGAAAAGAATGATATCTCAGCGACTGCTCGTGCCTTATTTTTCTTCTGATTTCTCATGTTGAGATGAATTATACGACAATAGGTCAGTAGGTACATCGCAATCGAGATCGGCTAGTCAGCAAGAATTGTGTTGAAACTTAAGGGCCTACCTCCGCTTTAGTGGCGCCCTCATTGAATAAAAAATCGTATCATTGCATCTATGCAATGATACGATTTTTTAAACATAAAGATTAAACAATCCTATGTTGCGTTTGTATTAGGTATTTTTACGTTTTTAAAACAGGACTCAAAATGTTTCGTATCCAAAGTAGTAAGCAAAAGTGTCAAAAACGGCCGTTTTTGGTTTATATTTTCTATTCAATGATACGATTTTTTACTCAATGATGGCGACTATATGGGCCTTAACAAGGTGTCCTGAATATTCTTAAGTAGTGCTTTTTGAATAGGAATTAAACTGCGGCATAAATAATAATATTATTATAATAATAATGAGTTACTAGGTACTTAGTTCCACAACCGAAGGCCCAAATGTTTTTAACAGCGCAATTTATTACTCAATTTAGTCCCAGATTCGAACTATGCCGCAGACCGGCTGATAAAGACGAACGGGTACTAATCGCTAAACTTTTCCCGGAGTAAGTATTTCATTTGAGAAATTCCGAAATGTCATGGTACGCCATTAAGAGGAGATTTAACGAGTGAACAACAATTGATGCCTCGTTTGGCTGATGGGTTAATCACCTGGGGATTAACGCCATAACGTAGTGATTTTCATATAAATGTTAATGGGCGAATCGTTTTACTGGTAAAAGCATTATTCGGATTTATTTTGTGGTTTTAAAAGGTTTAAATTAATGATTGTTGACTGTTGCGTATTTGCTTGATGTACCTGCTTGATTTAAACAGTATCTGCACTACTTAATCCGGTCATATTTTGAAATAAACAAAGGCCCATTATCTAGAGATACATTAATAAAGTATTAGTAACATACCCTTGTTACTTAGAACTAGAATAAAATGATTCAATCATTTATGCTCTCCCATATTACCTATCAGGTAGCGTTATCATACACTCGATCAATCAATTTCATCAATAAACCGTATCAAATGATTATTACTGTAGAAACTTGAATAATTTTTTCGAAGAAGGCTGGTTCGATTACGCGCAAGAAAAAGTGTCTAGAAAGTATGGGGGAAGCGATTGCCCAGCAGTGGGACACTACAGGCTATAAAAACAAAACATTTTTTCGAATTTCGTACAAGTTGTTTTTTTTTCTAGTGATTTTTTTTTTCAAGATTTTGACATAACTAGGAAGGGAACTTTTTTTTTTTTAAATCCCAGCAAAGAAGCGTAACCCATTTGAAGCCGTATAGTTTTGTGAATATTTAAACTGGGCTTGCAAATAGAACACCTTTCATAAATATAATAGAAACTCCTTATACACTCTTTTAAATCAGTAAATAGATAGAAAATAATACAATTTTTTCTAATGATATTCTCTTTCCTCAGGTCTCTTGGGTCCGTCGCAGAGGCAAGGATGAGATGCCTGAGCTCCTCACAGTGGGAGCCGTGACCTACGCAGCCGACAACCGGGTTACGGTCGCCCGAAGATACCCTGGGAACTGGAGGCTGCTTATCAGGGAAGTCAAGCCGGATGACGAAGGAGTTTACGAGTGCCAGATATCGACGCACCCGCCAAGAGTTAGCAAGACTTATTTGCATGTTAATAGTAAGTGGAGTTTTGATATTCTCATTTTTCTTCCTCTCCTAGGCCGTGTGTCTCTACTTGTGGTTGGCCTTGTTGATATTAGTGGTTTGCTGATTCCGAAATCATTGATCAATATCAGATGGTAAATTAACCGCGGGCAGAAGCGATCAACGACCCATGATTAAAGCAGTTTAAACTTCAGAAACTTCTGTGGCTATTAACGCTCTCAGACATGAGCAACTAACATAAGGAATGATAACTTTGTCAAACACTTATATACTACTAAATAATTACTCAAATATAACAATAAATAAACAAATATGTATATAGTTGGGCACACCGCAATTGCGGCGTTATGGCCCCTCTTTGAGGAGTGGCTGGAGAGGCGCCACGACGTCCTCACCTTCCACCTGACGCAGGTCCTCACCAAGCACGGCTGTTTCGGGAGATTCCTGTGCCATATAAAGCGGGAGGAAACGCCCTGGTGTTACCACTGTGTGGATCGCCTAGAGGACACGAGGGAGTATACGTTGGAGGTCTGCCCCGCTTGGGCGGAGTATCACGGTGTCCTCGTAGAGGCGATCGGCGGCAGTGATCTCTCGCACCCGGCCCTGGTCCGTGGCGAGAGGGAATGGAAAGCTATCGACACCTTCTGCGAAGCAGTAATACTCGCAAAGGAGGAGCGCGGAGGGAAACTCAACGGAGTCTCACGCCTCTACCAGCCATCGCAGGAGAAGCCCTGGGCGTCGGAGGTCGCAAGCCGATCTCCGGCCACCGAAGGCGCGGGATTAGCGGGGTAGCTTGCCGTCCGATAAAAACCAGGCCAGAGTCGACGGCGCTTAGTGTTTCACGCGTGCCTCAAAGAGATATCAGCAGTAGGCACCTGACGGGGCCTGCCTGGGGTCGCGGAAAAAATCGAAAGAGAGTTACCGCGGCCCTTGGCACAGGCAACTGAAGGAACCAAGGTGGGTTTTCGTCAGTAAAAGTCTGACGCTCTCCCGCTCCACCCAAAGCGAGAAAAATCATTGGATGATGTCCCAATCCCCAATAAAAAAGGATGTTCAGAGTTACACTTAGATACACCCGTTTCCACACAAAAATGTAATACTTAAATATTTGTGTGCTGTTGCGTAGTGATTAACATTTTATCCTCATGTTCTGTTAGTTAAAACGGGTGTTAAAAACCAGCCCAGTGCGAGTCGGACTCACGCGCAAAGTTCCGATTTTTTTTTTTTTAATGTATTTTATAAAATTCAAATAGTTATTCGAGGTTTGTTTGTAAAGTAAATAAATATTTTATGTGATTATATACAATAAAAATATTTATTTATCACATGGAAAATCAACATCTTTACATAAATGCAATAAGTAAACTAGAATAAGACACATTGAGCCAATTATAGGTTTTCACGGCTAGCTATACAGTAATACAACAATAGATCCTATACACGACAAGATACTCGTATCAAGAAAAGAAGAGTATCAATCGCCAAATCGGCACCGCCAAACATAAGAAATAAACTACAATAAAATTAATTTAAATAAGAACTAACATTAACACTAAGAATTAATTTTTAATTTTGAAGAATTCTAGGTTTAGCCTATTATTATTCTTATTTATTTTTCGGAGATAAGGTCAATTTTAACTTTTTTTCTTAAATTACATTTAAATAATTTTCTTAAAATGTTTGAAAAAAGCTACACACCATCGCAATTAGCCCTTTTATTTAGATATGTCACACATTACAATTTGAAAAACATTATTTTTTAAATAGCCGATTTGCACCCCAACATTAACCCTCGAATTCCAATGAATTTATTTACGTTACACGTCTGAGTTTGGGGCACAGATATTCATGTGTGTACCCCATTTCAACCCAATCGGTGCAGAAGAATCAGAGCAAAATGGCTGTGACAGACGGACAGACAGATAGACACAAGATTGGACCGTTGAGTTGATAAGTGAACCGTTTTTTTATTCCTAAAAAACGAAACTCTTTTGTCGTAAAGAATCGTCCATTGTCTCGAACAATTTTCCAAGCCCCAATTTCAGTTCTCAACTAGAATTTCGTCGCTAATAGTTCCGAACAAAACCCACCGCCCTTCTCTGCCTTTGTATTGCAGATAGTAATACAGTTTCTTTTTAGGCTAAGTGGAACTCAGCAATAGCGTACGAAAATTGCTAAAGCTTATGTCTGGTCCTATTTCGGCAGTACCCTCAAATAAAACGAAATGAATCATTTGTTTACCCTTTCTAGACGAAAGCCGATTAACTAAGTGGGTAAAGTTACTGTTATTGTTATGGCTTAGGAGTGTGTTATGTGATGCATGTTAATAGAGTTGAGTATTGCCTATAATAATAGTAAAATGTTAGTGAAACATCTGAGGAGAATTTAAACGCCAAAAAAATTAATATTTTAATCGATGACACGTCATCGGAACAGGGATGATTCCAGGGTAATACCCAGTGGTAACAGCCGCGACTTACAAGTTGTAGGTCGTGAGTTCAAACCCAGCCAGGTGCTTTACTTTGAGTGAATAATTTCTTCACCACTGCTCTCATAACGGTAAAGAAATACATCGTGAGGAAACTGGCATGTCCTAGAATCAAAAATTCGAAGACATATGACATCCACCAACCCGCATTAGGCCCAGGTGGTGGATTATGGCCCACACCCTCTCATAGAGCGGAGGCCTGTGCCCTAGTAGTGGGACATTACAAGGCTGGGTAAAGAAATACATCGTGAGGAAACTGGCATGCCCTAGAACCAAAAATTCGAAGACATATGACATCCACCAACCCGCATTAGGCCCGCGTGGTGGATTACGGCCCACACCCTCTCACAGAGCGGAGGTCTGTGCCCTAGTAGTGGAGACATTACAAGGCTGGGTAAAGAAATACATCGTGAGGAAACTGGCATGCCCTAGAACCAAAAATTCGAAGACATATGACATCCACCAACCCGCATTAGGCCCGCGTGGTGGATTACGGCCCACACCCTCTCACAGAGCGGAGGTCTGTGCCCTAGTAGTGGCGACATTAAAAAGCTGTAATGAAATTATCAAAAAACTTTTGTTTTGTTTCTTCGTTTTATGACACCGACTTCCGAATTTAAAGTTATTTTGCACTTTTTTTTTTCTTAGGAATTCGGTGCTAATTTTTTGTAAAAAAGATTTCATTTTTGACTTTTTAGTAGTGATTCTCCATTATATTGTGTTATCAATGCAAATTTATGCGATACTAGCTATCGCGGTGATGACAAAGATAAAACGCATCAAAGTTCAGGAGTCCCCGGTTTGTTGCGTCATTTTTGAGTAAGAAGTGGTACAATTTGAACTCAGATCTGACGTCATTAGAAATTTCAACGTATCGTCTTAATTTTTTGTGTACGACTGACCAATATTAGTTTTGTTTAGTCATGCAACCCAATTTATGCTAAGCTCCTAGTACGGGTGTACTATGCCAAATCGAATGCCAAATAATCGAATATCAATTGATCGACCACTATACATCGAACGTCTAAATACTCGAACGTTCATAATATCGAATGGTTAATAAATCGAACATTCAATATATCGTACACTCAATACATCGAGTGTTCAAAATATCGAATGTTTGTTTGATCGAGCGTTCAACCCATCGCGTATTCTTCTATCGAAATATCAATACTGTGTAGGTACTTTTCTATAGAATACAAGAAAAACACAAAATTGAATAATAAATCACATTTTAATCTTTAATTATTATCTTTTTTCACTGTGGTCTGTGTTTCAATATTATATACTGGGTTTTTCTAGAACTCGAACAATATTGAAGGATGGAACAGAAGATGGAACACGTTGCTATATAAGCACAAACGGGGTATTTATGCTACCATAGAATTTTTAGCTAGAACAAACAAGAAAATTGAAAAGGCAAACGCGGAATTGGGGAGAACTCCAAAAAAAAAGTGACAAAAGGGATGACAATGCGATTAAAGAAATATGAAATAATAAAATCAACATGGATTTATTAGAGTTTCTCCATGCAATTGCAATTCACACAAAATTTTGAGATGTTATAAGATAATAATTAAAGATTAAAATGTGATTTATTAGTAAATTTTGTGTTTTTCTTGTATTCTATAAAAACGTACCTTTACAGTATATTGATATATTTCAATAAAATGAATACGCGATGCGTTGAACACTCGATCAAACAAACATTCGATATTTTGAACACTCGATGTATTGAGTGTACGATGTATTGAATGTTCGATTTATTAACCATTCGATATTATGAACGTTCGAGTATTTAGACGTTCGATGTATAGTGGTCGATCAATTGATATTCGATTATTTGGCATTCGATTTGTCATAGTACACCCCCTAGTACAGCTACGAACGTCAATATCTGAATGAAGGGTAGTTTAAAAGTCGTACGATTTAAACCTACATTTTGGCGTCCATTACGTGCTCAAGTAAGCGTCACTCAGTTCCAAAAGTGATGACTGATGGTTGCATGATGCAATAATTAGTGTCTGGATTTTTTCGTTCAATTTTTTATTATTATTTCTACTTGGTATTGCTTTGTTTGTTTTTTTTTTAATGCACCTGCCATATTATCTCTCCACCACCCGTGGTTGACTGGTAGAGAATGCCTAAGGCATTAAGTCCGCCTATGTACTTTTGTTGCATGAAGTGTAAATAAATAAATAAATCGGTCACTGCATTAGACGATTGGTTATCCTTCAGTCATAACCTTAACTGTGGTTAAATTAACAGCAGCAAAGCCTACCGGGTAATGGACTGGATCTTTAACATTCTAATTACTCGTGATTGGAATTCACTTTTTTTTTGGGTTGGGAAATCATCCAATGTCTTCTCCCACTCTAGGTGGAGCGGGAGGGCGTGTAAGACTTTTACTGACTAAAACCCACCCCTGTTCCTTCCTTGCCTGAGTGCCCAGGGGTGCGGTAACTCTGTTTCGAATTTATCAGTGACCCCCATTTTTTTATTTTATTTTGTGGTCTGGGAAATCATCCAATGACTTCTCCCGCTCTGGGTGGAGCGGGAGGGCGTGATCAGCGACCCCTTGGCATGCATGCATCGGCCATGACGGGCCCCGTCAATTGTCGCTGACATCTCTTTGAGGCGCCGTCGACTCTCGGGCCTGGTGCTAATCGGACGGCGAGCTACCCGTTACGCGCCGTCCGCAGGCCCGCGCCTACGGTGGCTGGAGATTGTCTCGCAACCCCCGAGGCCCAGGACGTCTCCTGCGGTGGTGATTGGAATTTACCTAATACTTGATTATTGTCGTAAGTCGTGCAAATTGTGATGGCCTTATATGCTTCATGCTAGGTACTGCTAAAGTCTGAAATCTTCGCTAATTTAGGTTATTCAAAATAAAATTGGCAATCCATTCTTCATTATTACTTAGACAAGGCAAGACAAGAGTGAATAGGTTACTTCTCGTAGTGAAGCGCCTATGAAAAGTAAAAAAAAGAGTTACTAAGATCTGTGCCTAATTCCTTTGTTCTAAGTTGAGAAAATGAAACATTCCCTTTCTAGGCTCAGTTTCATTAATCCCGTACAAACAAAAATATTCCACTCACGATCCAAATATGACGATATAATATGAGAATAGACGATTTAAAATTCAGCTCAGCTTTAATCCCAAGGGCATAAATATTACATAGAAAAGCAATTATAAAGGCTAATCACGTACCTATTCCCGCCTCCATCATCTGTAGGATATACTCATAAATAATGTACGTAGTACGGTCCCCAGGCGGTCTTTTTACCGGAGTACGGCCGTATCCGACGTAAAGGTCAACTATGAACCTTTTTAGAGGTCGTTTGGGAAATGCAAAATCTCGTGAAAACTACAAGATCGAGGGAAGTTTGGACGGGCGTTTATTGAGATTGTGTTAACTTCGAATCGACGAAAAGTAATATTGATTGGTGGAAACGGAACCAGTAAATGGGTGACTGCCAAGGAACAGAAAATAGTACATTTTGATGTAAGTTGGCAAACTTAGTCGTTACAGTGGAGGCGGAATACACGCTCGAACCGAAAATGAGATCGTTTTGAAGACGAGAAACTACAATGCTATTGACCACGGTGTATCAAAAAACGTTATTCATCTATACTAATATAATAAAGCTGAAGAGTTTGTTTGTTTGAACGCGTTCATCTCAGAAACTACTAGATCGAATTGAAAAATTATTTTTGTGTTAAATAGTCCATTTATAAAGGAAGGCTATAGGCTATATAACATCACGCTGTGACCAATAGGAGCGGAGCATCAATGAAAAATGTGGTAAAAACGGGGGGAAAAAATATTCCTTTTTAACCGACGAAAAAAAGGAGGAGGTTCTCAATTTGACCGTATATATATATATATATATTTGTGTATGTTCAGCCCTCAATCCGTCATTTATGAACCGATCTTATTTATTATTTTTTTATTAAATAGGGTATACCTCAAGGGTGGTCCCATGTCAAGGAAATCAGGATTTGATAATGGAATTGAAAATTGAGAGAAAACCTCGAAAATTGTGGGCACGTTTAGCGTTTCTGTACGTATGTTCGGCCCTCACTCCGTTGTTTATGAACCGATTTTGCTGATTTTTTTTATTAGATAGGGTATACCTCAAGGGTGGTCCCATGTCAAGGACATCAGGATCTGATCATGTAATCTTTATAAAATTGAGAGAAAACTTCGAATATTGGGCACAAATATTGTTACTGTTTACTTTTCATAACTTAATCAGGTATTTGCATTTAGGAATCATCACATCATGAAACTGAGCTGATGATGGAAACCATATCTTTCCTAAACAATAGAAGTTAGATATAAAAAACTGGTTTTAGTGACAGATACCACTTAATATGCTTTGAGAAAAGACGTCTTTAGAATGCTGAAGGTAACCTCAACTGGTCAATATCCTGGGAACCTCAGTGCCAAGAGGAATTATGAAGGATTAGAAATTAGCCTCAGAGTATTAAAAGATGATGCGAGTCACAAAAAATCATAAAATAAAAAACTTTTTAACAAAAAATTCAACCGACGAAAACGAACTAAAAAGCAAGAAATAAATAAACCTTTTAGGTCTTGAGTATTGAGCTTATTTACATAAATAAAATATCAATTTTTATGTAAACTAATTTTGAGTCGGCGCCATAATAAAATAATTAATTACCTACATCTAGCCTTCTTCATTTCTACGTACATATAAAATTTAGATATTTAATAATCAGATTGTTGTTTGGCTTCGTCGGTTGAATTTTTTGTTAAAAAGTTTTTTGAGAGCTTCCATTGCGTGCGCTACGTAAACGGTTAAAGTTACGCATAAATTATGTAATTGTTCCCCTTTAAAAGTTCTAAAAAAAGTCTGCGACAGCATATGTCCATCTTTTAAGGTTAACTCACTATAATCTTTTTTATGGTAATCAAATTCGTTCTAAAATAATGCATTATTTACGAAGGTGTTTTTATGAACATGACATTAATCTTTATCCAAATAAATACGTTATTCATCATAAGTATTTAATTTTGAACAAAATTGTCCTTGGCATCATTTGATTTCAACGAATATCTTAGGAGATATCATAGTGTTAATCAAGTACCACGCGCACATTCATGATGTGCAAGGCGGGCGATTATGAGAGATGTGGAGTACGAGGTTCCATTTTGCACTGTATAGCCTATTTATTGATGAAGGTAGACTTTATGTATAATCACGCTACGACACAGTAACCATAACCGCGGGTGAAACCACGGGCACATCTAGTATAGTATATCATTATTTTAAAAATATCGTTTTGTTTATTCTGCGGTTACTTTTACCATGTATCACCGACCTTCATCACAATCCAGTACTGGGTGTAAGCCTCTGTTCTTAGCTGCTAATTCTTTGCCGTTAGGGTCTCTCGTCTAAATGTTTCAGGCGTCATTGATAGAAAATGTCAGTTCATTTCTGAGTCATAAAACTGCTTTTGTACATTTCCCATCACCTGATAATCATTGAAAACTAAATGTCTTTTTCCACCTAGAATAGGGTAGTTTACTAAAAAATACTAATTAATCTGTCAGTTAAATAACTAAAAAATATTAGACACGTATTAATTTCTTTTGTTACATAAACCAAAAATGAGGGCGATACAGTGCTTTGAAATTTCGCTGGACATCTTGCTGCGTGACACTTTTTACCACCAAAGTGACGTAATGAGCCCCCACTCCTGGGGGCAATATACGTTTTATATTTGTCATTTTTTATTGGTTAACCACCACAAGTAAATTGCTACAAGTGCAAGTGTGTGTTGGTTTGTATGTGTGTGTGTGTGTGTGTGTGTGTGTGTGGTGTGTGTTGCAAGTGTATTGCATTGTAATTGCTGTTGTTATTGTGTAATTGTTTACTTGTGACACCTCGGTAGTCCGCAAGTAATGCAACTTGCATGCAATAGGGAAGTTTCTTGGGTACAAAAATAATAATTAAAATAATAAACCCTTCGGTAGGAGTCGAGCTCGTCCCGCCGTCTTCGCCTTGATCTGCCACGATGTCGTCTGGTATTTAACGGGACCCATTTTTTTATTTATTTTTTTTATTGGTGGGAAATCATTCAATGACTTCTTCCGCTCTAGTGCGGAGCGGAAGGGCGTGTCAGACTCTTCCTGATTAAAACCCACCCCTATTCCTCCGTGCCCTGAATGCCCAGGGGCGAGGTAACTCTTTCGAATTTATCCTCAACCTCCGGGCAGAACGGGACCCATTAAGTGGTTTTTTTCGCCAATTTCTCGTTTGACATGCGGCCGACATGTTATTTTGTGACTGCCTCGTTAGTCTAGTGGTCACAAGCGCGACTGTTAAGCGTGAGGTCCTGGGTACGATTCCCGAGTCGAGCAAAATGTGTTATTGGGTTTTTCCTATAGGAATTACTCTGTAGCAGCCCGGTGTTTGGAATTTGGTGGTGGAACACCCCCGTTGTGCGGTACGAGGGCTTCGAATGTTGGAAAGTTTGTTAAATGAAAATCAATGTTGCGAGATAAACTAAAGGTCTATTTAACTGTTACCAAGATGTTCTTAAAGTAAAGATATACTAAATCTAATGTTCTGTTAAAATCTATTAAATGTTAATGTTAAAATGTTTGGAATGTTATGAATGCAAGATGGTCGCAATGTGTCCGTGTAATGCACTAATTGATGTTAGGTAAGTTCATCGCTTAGGTAGAGTTATTTATGTACTTACACTGATTTCATACAGCGAAAGATTAAAGTGGATATGCCTCAAATCCCGAGATTAATTTTAAAGAGCAGAAAAATCCCGTGATTTATTAAAAAAAAAGCAATTTACTTTTACAGAATTTAAACCGCTGCACGCGTGACGTTGCCAAATTTACATCAACGACATCGGATGTCCGAAGATGCAAAATTTGTAGATCACACAACATAGCTTGTGAGAAAAAAGAAACAATAGAGGTTTTCATTATTATTTATTTGTAATATTGCTGTCCACACGGGATTGTCCATTAGAAATCCCGGGAAGATCCATATTAATATCAACATTTCGGTGCATGTACATAAATAAATAAAATAAAAAGCCTTTATTGTTGATCTTAGTTATAACAAAAGTTTTGTAAATATGCCAAAGATCTTTACTATTAAGTTAATAATAACAAAATTTACTAATTATAATACTAACTATACTTCAGCAAACGGCATTTACTCCTCAACTTGTCTTCCGACAAAGGCCTCCTCTAAAGATCGCCATTCAATTCCATCCCTTGCCGTTCGAGTCCATGTTGGACCCGCTCTTTTCCTGATATCATCTTCCCATCTCATGGTTTCTCCTTTCCTCTGTTCCTTTTGCAGTCTAGCGGGTACCATTCTGTTATAAGTCTTGTCCATTTTTCCTTTTTCTCTCTTGTCATATGTCCTGTCCATCGCCACTTTAGTTGTTTGTATGTTATGTATGCATTCTTGAATTTAGTTTTACTTTTAATGTTTTTTTAATTTTTCTCGGTCTTTTCTTTTAACACCTATTGTACTTCTCTCAATTCCGTTTTGACAAATTTACCAGTTGTTCTGTCAATACCCAGGTTTGACACCCGTATAGCAAGCATGGCAAAATACACATGTTAAATACCTTTCCTTAGTCTTTCATCGGCATTTCTTTGTTCTTCATAGCTTCGCTAAGTGACCAATATCGTTTCCAGGTGTTAGCTATTCTTCTTTCTATTTTCTTTTTCATGCAGTCTTCGGTAGATATTAATTGTCCTAAGTAAACGTATTCATGTACATAATCTATTTGCTCTTTATTCACTAATATGGTATCTTTTTGTGTAGAGTTTGACATAATTTTTGTTTTACTTAGATTCATTGCTAGACCTGCCTTGTCACTTTCGTCAGCTAATTGTTGTAGCATTAATTCCAATGCTTTTCATAAATAACTTTACCTAATTCCGACCTCTGGACATATCACGTGAGGTGTTTGGTGGCTACCGAACACCCATAATTCGGCAAGCACGTAAAGTCGTTAGTCCTGCGCCTGACCTCTCCCCGGTCGTGTCGGATTGCCGTCCCATCGTACTATGAGAGTGAAGGAACAGAGAGTGTACCTGTATTTGCGCACACGTCTGTGCACTAAAATGTCTCCTGCGTACTTGGCTAGCATCCGTTATGATTGTACACCGTGATTGAAATTCGGTCGGGAGGATTATTTCTATTTTGTAAAAAAATCGTTTGCCTATGCCATTTGGTGGATAAGTACATGCGGCTTTCGAAGGACCAATGCGGGAATGTAGTTTTATGCGGAGTGAAATATTGGCGACACACAGTAATGAGCTGACTGGGGTAGAAAAAAGGTAATGATGGAATTACTTCGGAATTTTATGGATGGAGTACGTTGATACAAGGACAGCCTGAGAAGATGTAGCACGTGTTTCCTGATTTTCTTTTTCCACTGCTGTGCCACTTCATTTGGTGTTTATATGTCACACGTGTGTCGGCTTACACGTGTAATAGAAAGTTTTTAGAGTTTTGGATATATGTAGTAGCGGTTTGTTTTATTTATCGGCGTGGCGTGGATGCGGTGCGGTAGGCGGTCTCGTTACAACAGGAACAATCATAATGGCGGTGATTCCTCAGGCCAGTCTGCGGATGCGCCTCTGATTGGGACGTGCGGTTAGCAATTCTTCTCCCTCTGTTTTATGGGAATGAGATAGGAGGGAAAGGGATGCATGGTTAGCTCAAACTGTGGTCAAATAAGAAATGAGATGAATTCGGAAATATTATGATAGTAAAAATTTATATTACTAAACCTTGCGCAAGCAACATTAAAAAAAAAAAAACAACTTCAATAACTACCAAGATGTCTGTTCCATGCCAATTTCAATGAAGTGTAATATCCGCACGTGTAAGTATAGCAACCGTTAAATTGCCTTAAGTGCTACCTTTGATGTTACAGACAAACTGGATCACGTATTAACATGAGCATCCTAAAACAAATTAACTTTCAGGCTCTTAGGGAGGTTAAACCAGTAATGTTGTGCCAAATAATGTTCATGCTTTTGTGTAATCTACCAATTTATTGCAATCTTGGTATATTACAAAAGTTTCATAAATATATAGTTTTCTTTACGGCTCCTTTACGGATTCTATAAATAGATCATCATCATCATCAGCCTTTTAATGTCTCCAATGCTGGGGCACAGGCCTCCTCTCTGTGAGAGAGTGTGGGCCGTAATGGATAATGGCCCATACCACGGATTGGTGGATGTCACATGTCTTCGAATTTTTGATCCTAGGACATGCCGGTTTCCTCACTATGTTTTCCTTCACCGTTCTGAGAGCAGTGGTGATTACACAAAGTAAAGCGCCTGCATAGGTTTGAACTCACGACCTGCAACTTGTAAGCGGCCAATACTACTGGGCCAATATGGTCTATTGGATAAATAGATATTGGTATAGGATACTAGCTTCTACGAGCGGCTTCACTCGCGTAAAAATTAGTACTTCGCCCACTATGTATATGTAAGTCGTAGGATGATCGAATTCTCGTGAAAACCCTTGGATGTACTGGTTGACTGGACTGATGCAACTATATTAATCGTCAGATGGTTTTGTTTTATTTTATTTTAGATGGGTTTGCTCTTGACTCTAGTCTAGAGCAGGTGGTTTTAAAGAAATCTGTGTGAACCCTTAATAGTACACTTATGCTAAATACAAAAAATCATTATCGATATTCAGACGAAATCCGTCCATTTCTGGACATAAGACCCGGTAGTCCTATGTCCAGAAATGCACGGATGACCGGTTCTTCCTTTCTCCAGCGGATTTGCGACCTACAACACCTTATCGGAGAATGATAAAGTGTAAACGGGCCAGATTTTCTTCAAAACAAGCTTGAGAACTTCCGTTCCGTTCGTTCCCGGGCATCTGTGCGGTCGCAGAAACTTGCGCAAAGTGCGCAACACACGGCGGTAACCGGGCAGCCATGTCGACTTTGTGCGGCAAAGCGGGTTTATAAGCCGCCAGATGCATCGCTTGGCCGGCGGCAAGGCCAGCATAGCGGGCCAACACTGTGGCCTAGTAGCAATGAGAGCAGTGGTGGCCCAGTGGTAATGAAAGCAGTGGTGTCACAGTAGTAATTTCTCTGACTTACGTGTCATAGGCTGACTGGCCTGTTGGTCTAGTGGTTAGTGACCCTGACTGCTATGCCGGAGGTCGTGGGTTCGATTCCCACCCAGGACAAATGTTTGTGTATTGAGCACGATCATTCGTTCTGTATCTGGGTGTAATTTATCTATAATATTTATGTATTTAGAAATATATAAGTATGTTTATCAGTTGTATAGTACCCATAACACAAGCTCTGCTTAGCTTGGGACTAGATGGCGTTGTGTGATAGTTGTGGAATATTATTATTATTATTTCGTTTATTTATCTTTTTAACATATTAAATACATTTTTAAATATTTCTTAAAAAATAATATATAAAAAACATTTAAAAATATAAAAAATAGTAGCCCATCGGTATCGGGAACAGGGTCCAAGCTATCGGCGGTCAGGGCTCCAGAGAGAGGAACCGCCTGACAATGCGAGCCGTGTCCAGAAGTACTGCTTTCTGAATCAAGCCCTTGATCCAGCCGCCTAACGAGAGCCTCCTGAGGTGTTGGTCGAGGCTCGTGGTTATTAAGCCATTGGCTGACACGACTATCGGTACAATGATCGCTGAGTCCACATCCCACATGTCGACAACCTCGCGAGCCAAGTCAATATACTTGATTTGTTTATCTTTCTCGGCTTTCACGAGGTTCTCGTCATGTGGGACGGTAATGTCAACAATCATTGCACGCCTCTCGATTCGGTCCACTACCACTATATCAGGCTTATTGGCTACAATAGTCCTGTCAGTGATGATGGACCGATCCCAGTACAATGAGATATGACCATTATCGAGAACTGGGTCGGGCGCATAAAATATCTGTAGTACGGCACTTCCGATTCCACAAGAGAGTACTTCAGAGCAAGTTGCTGATGGATAATCCTGGCTACAAGGTTGTGCCTATGCAAGTACTCACCGTTAGCTAGACGAGAACAACCAGAGATTATGTGGCGGATTGATTCTCCCGGACCATGACATGCCCGACATAGATAGATAGATAGATAGATAGATAAAACATTTATTCAGTGCACACAAAAGACACACAAAATCACAATAAAATCATTTCATTGACATATGTCAACCGTGCCGTCCTTCACAATAAATCTCCGGTAATTTTTCGTCATGATAACTTCGTCCATAATTGCACCGACAAAACCTTCGGTTTCCCCAAAGAGGTCACCGACACGCAGCCAGGCTACGGACGCTAACTCGTCTACATCGGGCCCATGTAGTGCCCGGAAAAAGCGTCCGTGAAGTTCCTTACTCTGCCATACTTCTCTGCGATCGTTAGTGTCAAGCACTAGAGGTTTGCGCCAGTTCTCGTTAGACAAGGAAAGTTGAGTAAGGCCCTTGTCCACTTCCACTACATCTCGATGCATACCCACGTCAGCAGCTAGGAAATATTCCCTTAGACTGCATACCTCGCGGTTGTGAAGGGTCTTAGCATTTAAAAAGCCTCGGCCTCCACACTTCCGCGGGATATACAGTCTCATCACCGACGAACGTGGGTGATGCATTCGAAATGCAGTCAGCAGTGTACGGACACGCCTATCCAGGGCGTCAAGTTCTGTTTGAGTCCATTTGAGTACGCCGAAAGAGTACATCAATACCGGCATGACCCAACCGTTGAAGGCGCGCACCTTGTTTCCGCCCGATAGAAGACTATTAAATACCTTCTTCAGGCGGCCAAAGAAGCGCTCCTTCAACGATTGCTTCATGTCAGTAACATTGATACCTAACGCTTCCGACATACCCAAATACTTATAGGTTTCGGTTGGAGAGAGGGATCTCAGGTTTATGGAATCCGAGAGTTGAGTACCCACGGATTCCACAATCTCCCCTCGCTTTACATGCATGACCGCACATTTGTCTACACCAAACTCCATCCTGATGGCACTACTAAAGGTTTTAGTTACGAGTACCTTCAGTAGCTCCATCAGTTGCAGATTGCTGGGGGCAAAAAGTTTCAAGTCATCCATGTAAAGGAGGTGAGATATAACCTGACCACCTCTCTTCAACCGATAGCCTAGCCCTGAATTCTACAGCAGTGTGCTTAGAGGATTCAAAGCTAGGCAATTATTATTATAGGCCGTGGGTTCGAACAAAGGCCGACACTTAACTTTTGCGAACGGTGAGTGATGGGATAGTTCGCCGTCCGATAAGCACCAGCCCCCCCAGCCATATTACTTTTCTACTGTCGTTTACACTAACGGTCAGTACAAAAAATATGGCAGTGATATTACCTGAGAGAAGTCACGTGACACTTACCTACGCAGGTAATTTCATTGCCAAACATTTTGTACTAAGCGTTAGCGTAAACGATAATAGAAAAGTAATATGGCTAGAGGTGCTGGCCCGACGCTCGATGGCGCGTAGTGTTTCACGCTCGCCTCAAAGACATGCCAGCAGTAACTGACGGGGCCCACTAGGACCGATGCCAGCCTGGAGTCGCGGATAAATTCGAAAGAGAGTTACCGCGGCCCTTGGCACAGGCAACTGAAGGAACAAGGGTGGGTCAGTAAAAGTCTGACACGCCCTCTCACTCCAAAGCGGGAGAAGTTATTGGATGATTTCCTATCCTCCAAAAAAAATGCAGACACTTATTATAGTGTAAATTATTTCATCATTTCTGCTCTCAAAACGGAGATGGAAAACATCGTGAGGTAACCGTATGTCATACAGAACCATCAAAGAATACATGTGACATCCATCACCGCGCATTGCACCTACATTGTGGGCATCTGTATGTGCGTGTGTGCTAAATAAACTAGTTTTCTTTCTTTCTTTTTTTCATTGGGCCCACGTGGTGGATTAAGGCTTATTCTCCCTCATAGGGAGGAGGCCTATGTCCCAGCAGTCGGAACGTGGAAAGGCTGATGATGCTTATAACAATGCAACATCTATTTCAGGGTGGCCAGGTCTCTTTCTAGCAATAACTTGAATTGAAAGTGAACTTCAATAACTCCTAACCATATTGAAATAATGTATTGAAATATTCCAAATATGATTAGTGAAACCGTTTATCATCTCTGTGAGATCGGTCTCGGAAAGGATTTAGATTCGGTCTAGTGGCCTTATTTGCATAAAAATGTATTAAAATTTTCAGTTAAAACCATACTTTTTGGACAGTTATAAATGGTTTAGTTGATGTAGGAAAACTTGGGTTTAATGGCTATCGTGAGTTATTCGTTTGAGTGTTTGAATTACGATAAAAATAATGTATATGAACCTTTTTTAGGGTTCCTTACCCGAAAAGTCCAAACGGAACCCTATTGCTGTCACTCACGTGTCCGTCTATGCGTCGTCCGTCACACAGGTTTTACAGCCAAACGAAACGATTGGAGCTTGTTTTCTTTTCACATCTTTTGACCCAAAGCCATACAGATAGTCAAAAATACCAATGTATTTTTGACTACTTCTGTAGTAGTTACGGAACCCTAAATTTGCGAAGTCCGACACGCACTTGGCCGGTATTTTTTTGTAAATTACACATAGATGAAACTCACAACATAGTATTCAGGATTGAAACGTTTAGGATCTATAATAAAACCTAAGTATTTCTGAAAAAATAATGTGTTGGAATACAGTTGGATGAGTGGATCCAATATTTTAGAAAACCCAGACAATGGAAAACAGTCATCACAAAATAACACAATATTTTAAAATCATCCCGCATTTTCCTACCCACATTCAAGTAGATAAAGGATACCAAAGCCTATTTATCTCCGTATCTTCGCGAGAAATAAAGGCGTACCGCCGAAGTATACACTCGATTGATCGCCTTTATCTATCCTGACTAGGCCGAAATCTAGGCACCCTTTTCATCGAAATTGTCCCTTCCACATTTTGGTCTAACATTGGTCCTATCATCCCTAGATAATATCTCGTATCTAGGGAGGGGAAATTTCAGAAGGTCGCCACCATACAACAGGCAAAGTAAGCAGTCTGACGGTGGTATTTCTTATATTTCAAACGCAGTTTGAATGGAATTTTTTAATTGTTTCTTGCAGTCGATTTTTTCTTAACATAGAAATATGTTTTTATTTCTTACATTTTAGTGAGTTATATTTTTGAAATCCCCTCTATCAACCTTTATTTTAATATCCCACGTGAACTATGTCACAAAATAAAAAAATAAAAACTAGCGAGAGTGTAACATTTGACACCTCACCTTGGTAATAAGCAACATTAACATTCCATCCTAAAGAATAAAAATTAAAACGTTTAGTTCCGATTTCAACCGCGCGCAGACTTATAGTGCGCGCGCTCTACCATCTGACAGCCAACTCTATTACTGCGCGCGGGGAGCGCGCAGTAATAGAGTTGGCTGTTGGTTTTCTGTTACACACTTCCGTCCCATCTCAAGAAAACACTCCCACAGATTGCAGGAAAGCGAGAGAAAAGATATTACACATAAAAAAACGACAACACTTACCTAATGGTGGCCATCACAATTTTTTTTTTATGGTTCTTATAGCATAAGTCACTTCGACTATCAAGACTAATCTAATTACACCTGTTATGTTAAAATCCATCCAGCCGTTTTAGGCTACATGGCGTGCCAAAGAAAAAACATACATAGGTACATATAATTATACATACATATCCTTGAAAAACACTACCCTCCTTATGGGGCAGTCGGGTAGAAACCGGCGCACGCACACACGTTATATACGATCTCAAACAAATGAAAGTCGCGAGTGCGCTTGCACACGCTGTTCGTGAAGCATGTCTATGTGTGCGTGCATTTCCGCTCACTCTATGGAACTAAACTTCTGCATCTTCTCTTCTATCTACTAGACTTTCAGCTAGAAACGAAGGTTCCCGAAAGATTGTCGGCTATAATCGATATTTCGGCATTATTAATGCTTAGGATTTTACGGTATTTCGTACCGGATATTCAGTGGAAGTATCGGCTATGTTGGAAGGTAGTAATGAGAATATTCTGTGCAATATTAACTAGGAATTTGACGTCATTTTGGTATTAGTATGGTCCCAATTTAAGGCAGTAATGATTTTATTTCAGCCAAAGAACATCTCCTAATCCTACTAACAATCTAAATGTGAAAGTTTGGACGGATGTTTCTTACTCTATCACGACAGAATGGCTGCACGGATCTGGATGAAATTTAACATACAGATAGATTCAATCCGCCTCTGCCTAGCCTTTTCCCAACTATCTTTGGGGTCGGTTTCCAGTCTAAACAGATGCAGCTGAACACCAGTATTTTACATGGAGCGACTGCCTATCTGAGCTCCACAACCCAGTTACTGGGTAGTACGATACCCCTTGGTAAGACTGGTTGTCAGACTTTGGGGCTTCTTACGACCCGTAACAACTGTCAAAGATCCACGGCTGATAGCCGGGACCAACGGCTTAACGTACTTTCTGAGGAACGTAGGAGTCTCGGTATGTAAAGAATTTCACCCACCCATGGACCAACACCGGCAAGCGTAGCTTAACCTGATGGATTGACACGTGCGGCTATTATTACTTTAGCCACGAGCTCCTCGTACTAATAAGAATAATTAATAATAATTACACGCGGGTGAAGCCGCTAGCAGAAGTTAGTTATCTGGGGACACGAAAATGCCCCCGCCAAGTCGAGCAAAACTAAGGCACGGCTGTACCTTCCTTTTCTTGAAGCCGTTCAAGCCCTTTTCGACCCCCCGTGTAACTTCGTTGTGGTAAAAACTAGGAGCCTAAATTTGCAGTGACTAAGAAGGCTTTACATCTATAGATATAATTTACAAATTACTTATTTGGAGGCGAGCGGAACAGAGTGTAAAGTCTCACAACCTCCATTGAAAAGGGAGGATCCACCGACCAGACGGGTGTTGTGTCTGGTCCGGGCAACTGCCCAATGGTTGATTTCGGACTGTTGTATATGTTCAAATCGCGCGGAGAATTCTGCTTGCGCGATGTAGAATTATGTCATTTTAGTTCGTGTGCGGCGTCATAGATGTCACTACATCACTCCCCTCCGGAGATCGGAGATCGATGGTTCTTGATGAGTCGTCCATACATCTTGTGATGCTTGCCGGGCCAGTGGAAGGTTGGTTCCAGTGAGTTGGAAACGGAAGAGCCGCATAGTTCACGGTGAGTCGGAACTGTCTGCGGTGATGCCCCAGTGAGTTGGGGTGGTGCTGTCCCAGTGAGTCGGGATGATGCCCCAGTGAGTCGGGGTGATGATGTCCCAGTGAGTCGGGATGATGCCCCAGTGAGTCGGGGTGATGCCCCAGTGGGTCGGAGCGGTACTGTGCGACGTAGTGACTTGACTGCTGGCATCGACCAGGAGAGGTTCTTCGACCGGCCGAAGGTGCTGTTCGCTGCGCCAAGATCGCTGATGAGGTTGAAGTTGATGAAAGAGGCTGAGGATGCCGACCAGGAATGCGCGTCCGCTGCATGCCGGTGGTCAGGATACCCGTAGAAGCCGTTGGTACTGGCTGGCTGTATGACTCGTTGCTCAAGAGCTTGAAGGAAGTGATGATGATGACCTCACGCTGAAGTAGCTGCACGAAAGCTGCGCTGACGTTCATGCTCGAGGGTCACCAGTTTGGGGGAGCGCGGAACAGAGTGTAAAGTCCCACAACCTCCATTGAAAAGGGAGGATCCACCGACCAGACGGGTGTTGTGTCTGGTCCGGGCAACTGCCTAATGATTGATTTCGAACTGTTGTATATGTTCAAATCGCGCGGAGAACTCTGCTAGCGCGATGTAGGATTTTGTTATTTTAGTTCGTGTGCGGCGTCATAGATGTCACTACACTTACATAAAATTTGAACTAGTAGTTTAAAAATTATTGCAAGTCAAAGTTCCTTAATTTTGTCACTGACTCACCGATCATCAAAATTCTAAGGCTCCAAATTTTGAACACAGTTATTGTTTAGCAAGGAAAAACTCCGACGTTTTTCTAGATATACAATCTGAACAAGTAACTGTTATCCTATATAAATACCATTAAATCGTATGTAATTATAAAGTTACTTTTGCAGTTCTCAATTAGGCTTCATTGAAATTAAATGAAATAGGTAATAAGCATTTTTAAAAACTTCCACATGATACAAATCCATATCTACCTACGTTTAATTACACTTTTAAGACTTGTCAAAAATCAATACATCACAGCGTATGAGAAAAGCCGCCAGAAACAGGGAGTGTACTTTGAGAAAGCCCGCAGCTGAGGTACAAGATAAAATAATACCCGAAAAAAAAAATAGGAAGAAAAAAATGAGATCTCATCAAAAACACAACATGTTCAAAAATGCACAAGTATCGCAACGCAGTTTTTCTGCCGCAAAAAGTTGTGAAATCGAATTTAAACCAAGTCGGTTAATTTAGTACCTACCTATCTATAAGAGCTATCCAACCACTTTGTCGTAATCAATCAATCAATCAACTCAGTCTATCGCAGTCCACTGCTGGACATAGGCCTCTCCCAGGCTGCGCCACAACACCCTGTCCTCCGCCTTCCGCATCCAGTCTATCCCAGCCACCTTCTTAAGGTCAGTTTTTTTTTTTCGTAAATTGATACCATATTAGTTAGTGGCTAACAACTATATTACTTTTCTTTAATTCTGTAGTAAATAAAGTGACTTGGCAATTGCACACAGTAACTTAATCTACTAGGTAATTTAAATAGTCCTCCATCTATGTACTTTCAAACGAATAAAAGCACAAAGCGTTAATATTAGATAGATATTGTTTTGTGTAGAATATTTGTTGCCGTGTGCAATTGCCAAGTCACTGTATTTATTAAAGAAATAAAGAAATGTAATATTGAAATAGTGCATTACTCAAAATAGAAGAAAGAAGAATCTACAATAAAAATAAAAAACTTAAGAACGGCTTCTTTAAAAAAACTTTTTTACAAAAGAAAACAACCGACTTCCAAAAAAGAAAATACACTAAAAATTTAAAAATAACTTTTCGGGAGTCGGTGTTTGTATTTTATTTCTTCGTTATTTGACACCAACTTCCGAAATTCAAGTTATTTTTAAATTTTTAGTGTAGGAATTTTCTTTTTTGGAAGTCGGTTGTTTTTTTTTGTAAAGAAGTTTATTATTTTTCACTTTTTATTTGTTACTAGCGACCCGCCCCGGCTTCGCACGGGTGCACAGCCGATACTAAATATATATCTATTAGAACTAACTAAAGGACCGCCCGCAAAGCGCTAACTAAGTCTTGCTCCCGGCAAAAGTGTTCACTTCTGCCTGCAGTCCCGCAGTGCAACCTGTTGTTTTAGGATACATAACTAAATTATTGTAGAGCTTCTCTATAAACAACATTTGACGTTAAATTATTTTCAGCTAACAAAATATACTGATAGTCGGGAGCCCCGACCCGTGATAGGGCAACGTAAAGTTGCCCATGCGTAAAACATTCTTTTCGTAAATCAATTCCTACTAATTTGAATGTTTGGCCTTGTGATTTGTTTATCGTTATTGCGAAAGAAATTTTTACTGGAAATTGGAGCCTTTTGAAAGGTATTGGCAAATCAGTAGGGATCATGGGTATTCTTGGTATATGAGCTAATTCACCAGCTGCAGGGCATAGTCAAATAATAACCGTCTTCACCTGTCACAAACATTACAGGATACTGTAGTGGATCATAGGACCGATGTAGCTCAGAAACTCTTTTGAGCTGTCCGTCTCTACCGTGTAAGACTATATCCCTGGGACCTATGTCTTCATCGACCAAGAGAACGGCTACCTCGTTTACAGTAGGAGCATTGTATCTGCCTCTGTGTGCTGTCTGTGGAGTGCGATCAGAATGAATAATTAGCTTTAAATTATGTGATGAGTTAAGTTCTAAGTTTTGTTTAAAACTTCGTATATACACGTTATGATTATTCAAAGTGGTCTGTAATTCGCGAATTAAATCCATTTTTAAGGTTGGTGCGATGCTTGATCGCAATGATAACTGGTCTGCATCCGAAATAAAATATATTTGCAGGAACTGTGGGTTTTGGCCTGATGATGGTAAAAGGCTACCAATGAGATGATACACCTGTCCTTCAATTTTAAAAGTGGGCATAAAATTTCCTTCCCTGATTTCTTTTGCGCCAAACGAAGTCATTTGAAAAATACTATTGTATTTACGTATGTTTGTTAAAAAATGACCAGATAATGGATGGTTATTAGTCAAAAGATTTTTTATTGGTTGTCGCGGCTCCTGAAGGTTAGGAAGACACACTTTACCTGAAGCACAACACATACCATTAGGTTCGTCCTCCCATTTCTTGGCAGAGCAGTTAGAGCAGATCTTATTCATGACTCCGATTTGGACGGACGCTTGTTGTGCATAATCAAGCTGCGGATCATATCTGAAAGCCAGTCTGTTCCTATTAGCTAAAATTCGATTGCGCACTCTATTTGTGGACAACTGCTGTCTCTCTGCTTGAGCTCTAAGTCGCTGCAAACGCTCGACACTCGACTCTCTTTCGCGCAACTGAGAGGTCCTTATATTTTGTTCATGAAGACGTTGGGAACGCCCCAGCCTCGACTCTTGAGCGCGTAGCTCAGAGGTTCTCAAGCTTTGTTCGGCAAGACGTTGCGAACGCTCGACACTTGACTCTCGTTCGCGTAATTCAGAGGTCCTTACATTTTGTTCATGAAGACGTTGGGAACGCTCCAGCCTCGACTCTTGAGCACGTAGCTCAGAGGTTCTCAAGCTTTGTTCGGCAAGACGTTGGGAACGCTCCAGCCTCGACTCTCGTGCACGTAACTCAGAGGTTCTCTGATTTTGTTGCGCAAGTCGTTGCGAACGTTCGACACTCGACTCTCGTACTCGTACCTGAGAGTTTCTCTGATTTTGTTCAGCAAGGCGTTGTGAACGTTCAGTGAAGGTGAAGATTCTCCTATACGACGTATTTTTGCTGCTCGTGCTTGAGAACTATGTTTAGAAAGTTGAGACCTGGCTCTCTTAGGCATTTTCAAATGTTTAAGAAAATGTTAATGGCGTGTAATATTCTAGCTCTGAAAGGAACTGTTGTTTAGCCCTAAAAAGAATTGTTGGTTAGCCCTGAAAAGAACTGTTGGTTAGCCCTGAAAATAACTGTTGGTTAGCCCTGAAAAGAACTATTGTATAGCTCTGAGAAGGACTGTTGTTTAGCTCTGAGAAGAACTTTTGCGTAGGTGTAGTTTAGAGAACAAAATCTAAAAAAAATCTCATGATAATTATTAGACTTCGCGCACGACCGCTGCGTAGGGAGCCGACCTCGCGGCTGAGCCGCGCGGGTACCATACTCATAGATCTAAACACCCCTCTCCCGCACGCGCACCCCTGGCCTTGGTGACGCCCACTTCGCAACGGGCCGTGCAGCAGAAATCGTAATATTTTAATTTCACCACAACTTCAAAACCAAACGTCCAATTTTAATCATTCAAAGACCAAATATTATCAACATAAACTGTACTTATTGATGAAATAATTTATTTTGATAAGGATTAATAGCATGAGTAAAATAAACGCGTTTAAATGTAGTCCAAAAAAAATCCAAGATTTTTAAATAAAAATGTGGTTGTTGTGCCTCACTCGAGATAGATAGGTATAGTGTGTCGCGGACTTTTGTGTAGATATTTATTAGATCTACAATTAATTATAACATTTTATGGTTCTATCTTTTGTAGTTTAGGCAGCGTACGCAAAATAAGTAACTTCTTTGGTTGATTTTTTTCAGTTTGTGTCCGAAAAATCCAAATATCTTACGGAACCCTATTTTTTTCCAAAATAAAATATAGTCTATGTTACTCGTGGATAATGTAGCTTTCGAATGGTGAAAGAATTTTTAAAATCGGTCCAGTAGTTTTTGAGCCTATTCATTACAACCAAACAAACAAACAAACAAACAAAGTTTTCCTCTTTATAATATTATTAGTGTAGATAAGTACCCCAGAACTCAAACCTCCAATAACATGGAACGTGGAATTTAAACATACTAGTAATTGAAAGAAACCAAAACGTCATCTATGTATAAATATGTTTCGTTTTTCTTCAGTTTTTCAAAAAGCACAGAAGCAATTTCGATAAAATTTATATGGGACCACCTCGGGAGTATATTCTTTCGGATAAAAAAGAATTTTGAAAATCGGTCCACAAGTTACGTAGAAATCGGTGGACATACTTACATAAAAAAAAACATACAGGCGAACATAGAACCTCTTGCTTTTTCGAAGTTGATTAAAAAGTAAAACCGCCAACAAAATATTTGGTGTTGTTTTACCTTCATTTATTTTAGAACTAGCCACCACAATCCTTCCTCATTTATCGTTCTTCTCATTAGTGAAAACTGCATTGAAATAAGTTGCGTGGTTTATGAGGAGTTTACGGAGAAACAGGCAGACGAGGAAAGCCACTTCGATTAAAATTTATATTAGATAGATATTTAGAAATGTTCGCAATACTGTTATAATACTTATAACGTTTTCTTTGGATAAAGTTTTTAATAAATCATTTACGAAATAATTATGTCAGAGGCTGTCTTAATTACATCCAACAGAAGCCTTCGAAACCTCTCAAATAACACAGACTCGATTATAATCTCCTCGCATCGTTATTAATTGGAGCCCTTTCCTCAAAGCGCAAGTAATCTATACATAATGGAATACTCGCAGTTTCTACTAGGGTTGTAGCGGAACTCCACCTCTGCCTCCGCAAGTGAATCCACATTCGTATCGGCAAATTTTAAGTTAAGCTGTGACGGACTCTCATCATCATTATTTTAGCCAAAAGACTTCCACTGCTGGACACTTCCCCAAGTGTCGCCACAGCGATGGGTCCTGTGCATTTTGGAGAAGTTCTATTAAAGAAAATCTGCTCGAGCGAAGGCCGAAACATTAAAGGATTTTCACTAATTCGGAATTATTTCCAAAAAAATACAATAAAAATAATTGTAAAATAACTTGAATTTCGGCAGTCGGTGTTTGTTTTTTGTTTCTTCGTTATTTGACAACGACTCCTCCTTTTTTTGAAGTCGGTCAACTACGCTCTGACAGGTGGCTTGCTTTACGCCCATAGCCTAGCTAGTCACACACATGGCGTGTAGAGAAGTGAAACGAACGTTCTAAAATGTTCGAAACCAAAAAAATGGAAAACTGACATTAATTAGACTTGTTAGTTCGTAAAATTCATTGTCTCAATTGTGTCTATAATTAATTTCAATCAAAAATCAATTCAAGTATGTTTTAAATTATAAGTGTATTTTAATGTAATTTTATCTAATTTTAATTTTGAACTTTAATATAATTTGTGTTTTGTTTTTAATTATATTTTAACAGGCCCTGTAAACATTTATATAGTTATCGAAGAGTGAGATCTTCTGCAGGTGTATTCGCTAACTCAGTTGACATCAATTTGATAGGCACTATGCAGTACAATTCTCGGTGGACATTGATTATAATAGGCACTACGGTTTTCCTATACGTAAAAGCAGTAATGTACGGCAAAGTGCCTATCAAATTGACGTCAACTGAGTTAGCGAATACGCCTGCAGTTGAAGGTATCTCAATACTTAAAAGAAGGCCTCTATAGCGGTGTCTTGTTCCTTACAGCCTGCTGTAAGGAACAAGATACCGCAAACTTCGCGAAAAGTTTACACCTAATGCCAGTAACAAAATTATGATAGTCATTAATCTCGGTAATGATCGGTTACAGAAATTGACATAATCAAGCACGCAATTTATTGTGAACAATGTGATTTCAACGCTTCGCAATTAATGTAGGCGCGCGCGAGCCCGTAGTACGTGATAGTAAGTTACCTACCACGTCTTATACACACAGACACAGGTGGTCGCGCCGCTTCGCGCTTGTACCTAAACTCACTCTCTACTTTATAATAAAAATACATTAACGTCGATGTTTCCGACCAATATGATCAATAACTAGATCAGATACGTAATACACATAAGCGCATACCTGCGTAAAACGTATAAAACGACAAATACTGCGAATGCTGCACATCGAAACGTATAATGTTCCGTGGCACCTTTAACTGTTTATTCTAATGACGACAACATTGAGATCACATACATTTTTAATCCCTAAAGGATACTGAAGATAAGGTTAGATAAAGATTAGGATAGATAATAATAAAGAAGCTTGTAAGTACAACATTGCGCTCCAGGAATGTAAGTACAAAGCGCCTGCTACCCGGTCGCCATTCGCGTCCCTACAGAATTGACGTTGGTGGTTTACAACCGTGTAGATGATGGTAAAATGACCAAATTTCGTAGATACAGCTCTGCGGGCCGCCAACCAAGAACAACTCTGTCGGGGACGTGGTTGGCAACCGTGTACTTAACTAATGAACCAAGTCACCTTTAAGTTCGTTCATTTCTTACGAGGGGGGCACCTACGTGCTTCATGCATGAGCATTTTCCTGGGTACTGAGGTATTGTTTCAAAACCACTCAACAAGCAAAACAAAAAACACACATACACTAACAAACACAGAAAATAACTTATGTTTTTGATAACTTTACGATAACAACCTGAATTCATGACCAACTGCACATCCGTTTGCAATGAACGAAAATACAGAACTGACAAAAATTCAACGTCGGCGAAATGCTAAAGAAATAAAATTTTATTTAATAGCGTAGGTACGCTTTTGAATGTACCGACATGCTCATAGACCGCATAGATCAATAAAATTGATAGACTGTACTGTTGTTAAAATAAGTAAGTAACTTTGTTGTATTGTATTACTTACCTTAACTTAGTTGATAACAAAATTTTTTCTAAGAATTATGTCGTTATTAGTAAACGGTAACAATTTTTTTTTAGATCTTCTGTACTTGTTTCGATGACGGTTTATAAAAATAACCTTCCCTCAAAATAAGTTCAAATAAAAGTAGTCAATGGGATATCAATTTTTGTAGACACTTAAAATGCCTAATGGGTCACGTCTGTTAGATTCATAGGTCTGTATGAGCATTTGCCGACAAAGGAACGTCGGCGGTCTTTGGCTGGTGTCTGTGTGCGTGCGTACCTACTGGGCCCGCGATGTCCTCCGGTGAACTTAGGAAATCAGCTGAGCAGGGAGCTTCTTGTAGTTTTATTTACATTGCGTTATTTTTTTGCGAAAAAAAAGCGAACTAATTATTTTTTTATTAAAAATGTCATTGAGGTAGATAGGTATAACGATTTTATACAGTTTAATGTAAAAAAAAAACGCAGATTTCTATTTCAAAAATTAGGAAAAAGCCAACGAAACATTCTAACGCTAGGGGGTCCAGAATCATGTACTGAATCACTGGTACACGTATGTGCGTTCATGTACCTTACATCCTGTATAATACTTGTAAACCCTGTTGATTACGTTACTAAATAATTAGTATTATTGACCAGCTGCACTGCGTGGTTTGTGCCTTGATATGGGGTATACAGAGTGTAACAGGAATGCGTCATCATATTTTAAATACTTCTCCTGCTCAAAGAAATAAACGACTTTCTTCAAGAAACATTAATAGTCAATTCCGAATAAAAATTCTTGGACCTCCCATACTAATTTTGGACCTCCCTTACTAATTCGTTCGGCTGATGATAATTTTGTACGGTCCAATTTTTTTTTTTTTGGAATTTGCTTTGACTTCCTTGATGAAAATTTAATCTGTAAGTAAAGAACTCTATTTTCTAGAACATATTTTTCAAAACTTTGGGCTTACATTTTGACGGCACGGTTAGCGCAGTGGTTGAGCGTTCGGCTGCTGCGCTGCGTGTCGCGGGTTCGATTCCCGCACGGAACAAATATTTCTACGACCTGCAGATAGTTGTTCCGGGTCTGGGTGTCTTGTGTATGTGAGTATACATGTTTGTGAACGCACCCACGATTCAGGAGTAATTTCTAGTGTGGGGCAAAGTTTTTTAAAAAAAGAAAAAAAAAATTGTAGATAAGGGGGAATAGTAATTTTTCATCTATTTTTTCAAATAACAAAACTACCTATGTATTTTAAAATTATGAAAAAAATATATGTGTAATTCTTACAATAAGCACCTTCATTTGATATATATCATAGTACAGTTTGATTTATTTATTAATTTTCTGGCTTGCAGCCCAAAAGAGACCCCATATTCCAAAATCATTTATTTACACTACATGTCCGCGGTTGGATCACAGATATTCATGTGTGTACCAAATTTCAACCCAATCGGTCACGTAGATTAGGAAAAAATTGGCAGACGGACAGACAGACAGACAGACACACGAGCAATCCTACAAGGGTTCCGTTTTTCATTCGGAGTTTCGGAACCCTAAAAAGCATTTGGTTTTCAACCTCTGCACCTCTGCCTCCGCATGCACTAACAGGCCTCCGTGACGTCCCTAGTTTCTATCAATAGGTAACATGGAAGTTTTAATGAGTTCCTTCAACGAAGTGTTACTGCGTTATGAGTGTTGCCCGAATGAGGACTCACTGGAAGGTGTCGTTGTGAAGTTGAATGTCGTTATTTTGTTTTCCTATAAAGCTGAGTTGAGCTTGAGTTTCTGGAGCGTTGAGTAAAGTTCTACGTTGGAGAGTTTTACTTTACCCTTGGGTATGTGTGTGGAATATTGAGTGTTCACAAATGTTAATAAGTGCATGGTTAGTACCTTCAAGTGTGTTCTAGTAAGATTCTGATTTTGCGTGGTCTATCGACTGGACTTTTTATAACCGACGTCGAAATAAGGAGGTTATCAATTCGGTTGTTTACATGTTTTTTTTTTAAATATATGGTTGGACTTATCTTTGTCATTAATGGACGGATTTGCAAAATTATTTTTGTTCGAAAGGGGTTTGTTCCGAAATGGTCCCATTTAAATTTCATATAGATTTTATGAAGAGTTTTGGAGACAGTCAACGGAACTCTTCAAAAAATGACAGCAAATCAACCGCGATTGCTGCTATCGCTTAGATATGAATTGTTAACACAATTTAATGGGGAACCACAACTGAAAAATAAAAAAATTAAAACTCTTCTACAAAAAAATTGAACCGACTTCCAAAAAAAAAACAACAAAAGTGCAAAATAACTTAACTTTAAGGTTCTATTTTTTAGTAAAAAAAATTTTAACTTTGATACTCTCGTGCTTGATAGTAAGCGATGATCTGGTCGACTTTGGAGCAGCTTGTCTAGAAGTAACTTATTCATTCTTGTCTTAAAGATCCCAGGCTGTAGCTATCAAGAAACACAGACTCTAGCAGGGAATTTTACTCCTTAGCTGTATGTTGACAGTGAATGTGTTCGCAATACGTGTGGGTTACTTCTTCTTGCATGGATTCAGTTTGGGTTAATTGTTGCTAGACTGAAGCTGTGAGTTGTTGGTGTAGAATCGATCAAAGTTACTAAGCCATCCACAAGATCTGAATCTTAAGAGACAATTTACAGAACATAAATATGATTATAAATAGTTTTTTAACCAAAAAAATTGTGCGCATAATTCAATTATATTAAAAAAAAAAATTGTTTTTCCCAGCGCCACAAGTCTGGGTAGTCGACGAGGCCGGCGCCCCTCTCCTGGAAAAGTACTACGAAGCCGAATCTACGCTAGCCCTGGTCTGCAGAGCGCGGCACGTCGAGACTCCTGCGCTGCTGACGTGGCTGCACGAAGGCAGGGCGCTGAATGCCGATACCACTCGCGGAGGGATTAGGTGAGATATCTTCTAGATGTACTACGACAGCGCTGCTGTGTAGAGTGCGGTACGTCGAGACTCCTGCGTTGCTGACTAGGCTACCCGAAGACAAGATGCTGAGTGCTGACACCACTCGCGGGGGGATCAGGTGAGATATCTTCTAGAAGTACTACAATAGCGCTGTTGTGCAGAGTGTGACAAGTCGTGACTCCTACGTTGACAAGGCTACACGAATGCTGGGAGCTTAATGCCAACACCACTCGTGGTGAGATATCTTCTAGAGAAGTACCATTCCAGTCTATATTGATCTGCCGTTCAAAATCTATTTCGAAGCGCTGGTGGTTTTTTTTTACGGTTGGCGCCGCCGTGGTTGAGCGTTCGGCTGCTGCGCTGCGTGTTGCGGGTTCGATTCCCGCACGGAACAAATATTTGTAAGACCTACAGATAGTTGTTCCGGGTCTGGGTGCCTTGTGTATGTGAGTGAACGCACCCACGATACAGGAGTAATTTCTAGTGTGGGACAAAGTTTTTTTTTTTAAATAATAAAAATAATATGCCCAGGGGTAGCGGATACCCGGGCCTGCGGACGGCAAGTAATGGGTAGCTCGCTGTCCGATCAGCACCAGGCCCGAGAGTCGACGGCGCGTAGTGTTCCACACGCGCCTCAAAGAGTTGTCAGCAATAAAGATGGGGCCCGTCATGGCCGATGCCTGCCCGGCGGTTGAGGATAAACTCGAAACAGAGTTACCTCGCCCCTGTGCACTCAGGGCAGGAAGGAACAGGGGTGCGTTTTAGTCAGTAAGAGTCTGACACGTCCTCCCGCTCCACCCTAGAACGGTAGAAGTCATTGGATGATTTCCCACCCCACAAAAAAAAAAGGGGTAGCGGATCCTTCCGCCTGACGCAGGTCCTCACCGGACACGGTTGTTTCGGAAGGTTCCTGTTTCAGATAAGGCGGCAGGAAACTCCCGGGTGTTACCACTGCGCGGATCGCCCAGAGGACAAGATGGAGCTTACAGTTGAGGTCTGCCCTGCTTAGGCGGTGCACCGCCGTGTCCTCGTGGATGCGATAGGCGGCGGCGACCTCTCGCGCCCGACCCTGGTACAGGCCATGGTACAGAGCGAGAGGGAATGGGAAGCAGTCTCCTCCTTCTTCGAAGCAGTAATGCTCGCGAAGGCGAAGCCGGGACGCGTGAGGGAAGCTCAACGGAGTGGCCCTCACGGCCCGGGCCACTACCACCGCAGACCGCACCGTAGACCCGGGCCTGCGGACGGCGAGCAGTGGGTAGCTCGCCGTCCAATCAACACCAGGCCCTTGAGTCGACGTCGCGTAGTGTTCCCCGCGCGCCTCATGGACATGATTGTCAGCCACCACTGACGGGGCCCATCGTGGCCGGTGCTTGCATACCTAGGGATAGCGGATAAATTCTTAACATGAGTTACCGCACCCCTGTGCTGAGTGCACAGGTAGGCAGGGAAGGAACAGGGATGGGTTTTAGTCAGTAAGCGTCTGGCACGCCCTCCCGCTCCACCCAGAGCGGGAGAAGTAATTTAAAGATTTCTCACCCTTTAAAAAAAGCTTCACATTACTGCGCAAAATATCGTCACAACTGCATCAAGGATTTTTAAAATACACACTCGACTAAAATATGAAATCATAGTTTTGTCAAAAGCATAAATCCTCACATGATTTTCTCTTATACGCCCCAAAATAGTTTGCAGTTAAGTTGTACGCTCAAGCATTTTCTGATCGTGTTCATCAAGGCACACTTTTGTCAGCGTATTTTCAAGTTCTTTAGCCCGCATACACTGTTATAATGAACACTCCGCTATTTCAATTTCAATTTTGGTGATGTATTTTAGAAGACAAATTCTAGTTTAGATTTGTGTGGATTATTAATTTTGTTAAGACACGCTTGCTTGTGAGTAAGTTAAATTAAACTTACTTGTCTTACTATGATAATTTGGTTAATATTAAACTGTTTTATAAAATGCCATAAATGTAGATTTCTTAGATACTTATTCCGAAAAATCGACCTTTAGTTTCGTGTTGCTATCATGAGACTATTAAAATTAACACCCACCTATGGTCAGATATTTAAAACAATTTTCTATATTCTTCAAAATAAAAACAAATAAACTAAAACACAAAACAAATTTCTCATAAGACTGTTTCATGAAAAGATCCCTAGTGTCCACTTTCTTGTCTACCAAAAAGAATTTTCCAACCAATCTAGTTTATACAATATTTTGATGACAGACAAAGGGTCACATAAACAAGAGAAAACTTTCTAAGTAGGTATAGCTACGAGAAGTCTTAAAGTTGGGTGGAATAAGACACCAAATTATATGAATTTGTTTAACAGAGGTAGCTCCGTTGTTTTACATAATTTCTTTGATGACTTTGTTCTCAATTGTAAGTGACATTAGGAGTGCGTGCCGAGTCATACAATATTGGTCTTATCGACCATAGTGCCAAAAGGCGTTCCGATTCGGTTTTTGTGTTCATGTCGTTGATAGCGATATATCACTCGGCACAGTTTTGACGTACCTTAGAACGTCAAACGAAGTCAAACCGACGTTTTGGTAATACATTCATTGTGCGTACAGCTCATCCTAGATCTATGTCCAATGTGAGTTTGATCAAAGAAGTAGGACGACTTCGTCAAATGTGTCATCAACACCGATATTTGTTCAAAGAATATTGAAATTTAAATTAAAATGGCTGCAACTTAGATTTTATCTTTCTTTAATAGACGGTGATACTTTCTTATCAATGTAATTGAATTTTGAGTCATTTATACGTAAAAAAAGCTTTTAGGAATGTTTGTCTTCGACTTGTAATTATTTAATTTATCTTAAATGCTTTTTTCTCTTCGGCTTTCGATCCATGGCTTCACCCAAAGCTTTTTCTTGTTTGATTTTTTCTTTTTTAATAATAATAGCAGCATATTATAAAGTTGCGCCACGTTCCTCCATTTTCTCAGACTACGTAAAATCTTGGACAAAGATATTGGACAACTGTAATGGGCATCCGTCAAAGAAGTTTTGATCAAATATAGGAGATAGATATTGGACAAAGATATAGGATAAATGTAATACCACCCTAAGGAATGGAATTACCTGCCGGAGTCTGTGTTTCCTGATAGCTACAACTTGAGGGTTTTTAATTCAAGAGCAATTAGGTTACTTCTTGGCAATCGTGCTTCATCATCGATCGCATCGTTGCTTACCATCAGGTGAGAAAGTGATCAAGCGCGAGCCTATCAGAGTTAAAAAAAACCGAATAACCACCGGTCATTTATTTATGAAAGTTGACAACAACTATTCTTTTATCTGACATTTCTATCAACATCATCTTCCTGCCCTTATCCCATGTTACTTCAGGTCAGCGCATCATGTATTTTTCTTCCATTCAGTCCTGTCAGCCGTCACGCTATCACTGAACTAAATTTTAATTCTGAAATAAAAAAGTCAAACAATTAAATTTCGACACAAAAAAACCAAAAAAACGTGTCACTGTCGCTTTTGACAGCTCGCTAACAGAAATAACGTTTTGGGGCGTGAGTACTGTTCACACACACTGTACAAGATTGGACAGAGTTTTTGTTGCGATGATGTGCTCGAAGATGGAGCACGCTTGCCTAGAAGTAACCTATTCACTCTCGACCTAAAGACTCCCAGGTTGTAGCTAACAGGAAACACGGGTTGAGGATAAGTTCGAAGGAGTTACCTCAGCCCTGGGCATTCAGGGCAGGGAGGAACAGGGCTGGGTTTTAGTCAGTAAGAGTCTGACACGCCCTCCCGCTCCACCCAGAGCAGGAGAAGTCATTGGATGATTTCCCACAACACAAAAAAATAAAGACACCGGCAGAGAATTCCAGTCTTTAGCAGCACGCACAATGAATGTGTTCCCGAAACGTTTTATGCGTGTGGGTGGGATGTTTAACATGTATCTGTGGCGCATCGCCGTACGTCTTGTGGTCCGATGATAGAGCGGGCTTGGCGGAATTAGACTATGCAATTCCGACGCACACTCCCCAAAATGAAACCGATAGAAAACCGACAGGCTAGCAACTCGGCGTCGATGCTCAAGACTTTGGAACTTTGACTCGACGAGCTTATCATTGCCGATGATCCGAGTATCTGGCAGATCTGGCCAGATACTCTCTTATCTGCTTGATGCACTAGAGGCAATTTAGTGACGCGCCCAGAGGATCATCGGCAATGATAAGCTCATCGAGTCAAAGTTCCAAAGTCTTGAGCATCGACGCCGAGTTGCTAGCCTGTCGGTTTTCTATCGGTTACATTTTGGGGAGTGTGCGTCGGAATTGCATAGTCTAATGCCGCCAAGCCCGCTCTATCATCGGACCACAAGACGTACGGCGATGTGTCCCAAAGATGAGAAGTTTGAGCAGCTGTTTCGGCGTGAAGTACCGTCTCACCTTTGCTGGGATTCGCAACTTTCTGGCAGCCATGAGTCTTTGCCTCGATATACCTATATTCATGGTGTTATGGACATCTTAAAAAGGACATGAAATGATTCAAATAGTAGGAACTTGACCAGCAACTCAAATATAGACGATCAAATTAAACAAATCAGCCCAAAACTAAAACACGAATACTTAACCACTTTAAATTATAACTTTTTCCCATAAAGAATGCAAATCACCATCCGAACAAGGCAATAATGGTTTATTTTACGTTCTATCGGTACATTATAGTGAACAGAAAAAAGGAAGTAAACCGGATTGCTTATAAATATACAATGTTAGCGGGGCGGCTCACGCAAACGTGAAACTTGAAGCAGGGCCAGACATTTATGAAATTTTAAATAGATCCCGCTCAGAACGGGCCCGTTGACAACAACCTAATAGAACGTTGATGTTGTGAATATTGTTATGTTTACTTTCTTGGGAACTGTGCGGAAATATTGTGTTGTACATAATTTGTTTATTTTGTGACATAACATGTAACAGGTTTTGGAAACGTCGTAAAACGCAACATGAAACGTTACAAAGATTTTGGAAATGCCTTTAAAAGCAACTTACAACGTAAAATGTTTAGATCAGAGTTACGATTAATTCTAGATACAACGATATTGTGTGTATTTTTTAAATTACCTACCGGTTATGGCCCGTGCATGTGCTACGGCAATATGCTGAGCAACTGCCGGTTTCCGCGGAACTAACGCATAAAATATTCTTCCAAAATCTTTTTCATTTATTCTATTTTCTCAAACCTTAAATTAACAAAAAATCCTAAATATTATGAATGCGAAAGTTTGAATGGATGTTTATTATTCAATCACGCCAGAACGGCTAAAGTGATTAAGATAAAATTTGGTACAGAGATAGATTATAGTCTGACACATAGGCTATAATTTACAGCCGGAAGTACGAAGTCCTCGCTGGCGAAGCCACTGGCAGATTTTTCAGAATGTTTTTGTTTTTTTTTATTATTATTGATAGGCACGCGTTTGACCACCATCTCACCTGATGGTAAGCGATGATGCGGTCGAAGATGGAACATGCTTGCCTAGAAGTAACCTATTCACTGTTGACTTAAAGACTCGGAAGGGAATTCCACTCCCTAGCTGTACGCACAATGAATGTTTTCTCAAAACGCATTGTGCGTATGGATGGGATGTCCTCCATGAACCGGTGGCACTTCGCCGTACGTCTTGTGGTCCGTTGATGAAACGGGCTTGGCGGAATCAAATTATGCAATTCCGTCGCACACTCCTCAAAATGTAACCGATAGGAAACCGACAGGCTAGCGACTCAGCGTCTATGTTCTAGACTTTGGAGTTTCGACTCAACGAGCCTATCATTGCCGATGATCCTCTTGGCTCTTTTCTCAAATGTAAATACTTTTTTTCTGATTTGGTGCATTATATTTATCAGAAATCTTTTTTTTTTTTGACTGTTCAAAACAAAAGCTAACTCAACCTTTTCTTTCACAGCGTGAAGACAGAGCAAGTGCCAGGAGGTGCTGACAGTCAATTGCGTTTGGCACGTGTCAACAGCAGCGACGCTGGCAATTACACATGTGCGGTGCGAGGCGCCAGGTCTCACACTGTGTCGGTACACGTGCTTAACGGTACGTATGGAGGATGTTATAATAATAATAACTACTGGTCGCCCATAGGTCGAAATTCGACCTCATTTAAATTTTAAGTTTGAACGTTTCTAAGGTTCTATGGTCAAAGACTATACCCATGAACATATATCATGACTTGACATGACAGTGAACCATGAACAAAAGAGTATAATATACGTGTCCAAGGCATGGTAGTGTGTGTAATGGTTTTTTAAATTTATTTTATTTTATTTCTTATGCATATTTTATAAAACTATTCGCTTTCTGCACATCTTCTCCATATTATAAACTTTAACTGTGCCAAATTTCATTCTCCTCCGTCCGCGTAAAAAAGGGATTTAAAGGTTTTCCTTCACGTAATAATATATGGATAATTCATTTATTTGATCAGGTAATTACAAACCCATAGCATAAAATCAATAAAATATCAAATAAATAATCAAAATAGCAGAATAAATTTATATCAAACGGTAAAAGACAATAAAATAAAATCATGAGAATCACGACTTTAGCACAAGTCTAAAGCTGCGTTCGGCACGTGTCAACATCAGCGACGCTGGCACGTGCGCAGTCCGTGGTGCAAGAACCTACACCGTGTCGGTGAAAGTGCTTGACGGTACGTATGGCCCCGGTCAACCGTTTACCTCCATACTGAAGTGACCATAGCGGATGCAATGTGACGAAGCGGTCTCACTCGCAAGCAATCGTCTTTTGTTTTTACCCTGAGAAAACACGTCTAGCCTATAATGACTACTTTATCAGTCGCAATGAACTGTGGCCACCGTAGTTACCACGTGGTAACTCTAGACCGGGTTTATAATTATTATATGATTATATCTAGCCCGTACTGTCCCAATGCTAGGTAAAGGCCTCCCTCCATTCATTCCACTGCTCTCGGTTCTGTGTTACCTACTTCCAAATCTCAAGGAAGACGTCTAAGTCATCCTGTCTTCTCCTTCGTGGTTTAAAAAGAAGAAAATATGCAAGGTCAAAGGCGCCAGGTTTACACCATGTCGGTACGTGCTTAAAACGCTGGTCAAGCCTGGCGTCGGGAGCCGCAAACCGATTCCCGGCTACCGTAGGCGAGAGCTTGCGAATGGCGATTAATGGGTAGCTCCCAGTCCGAAAAGGACCAGGCTCGAGTCGATGGTGCTCCAACCAGAGCGGGAGAAGATATTTGATGATTCCAAACAAAACAGTGGTCAAGCCTAACAGTTTTATCAAATCTACTACATAAAAATAATGTAATATTATTCATGAATTCTAAATACAAAAATATGGGGTCGAAAAGTATAGAAGATACAGGTAACATTGGTTACACGTGCGCATACATTTCTTAAAGGTCACACTATTAAAACACACGTGCTTTTCAGTCTAGTTTCATAAATAAATGGATGTTATTGGTACCTGTGTATCTTCGTCATGTTTTATTGAATCCGAAAGAGTGGGTTGAGCACGTGTATAAATGAACCGTATACTTAATCTTTTTTTCATACATTTTATATAACTCTCAATCCTTTGTTCGTGAGAAATTCTGTATGATGAGAAATAGTTAGACCTATATTAAAAGTCATTTTTAAGGAAAGTTCTTTTACTCCTCTCGAGTCAGTCGACTTGACATCGGCAAACTAATAGACTCGGAGCACTCGGACTGTGACATACAGTTCTTCATTCGGACGTACGGAGCCAAAAAACTCTTGATTAACGTCAGTAAATGAAAAAAGGCAGATTGATTGAGTTGTGGTTCCTAATTAAATAATGTTAACAATACATACAAACGATCTCAATAACCGCGAGTCATTTGCTGTTGTTTTTTTTTTATTGTTGATAGGCACGCGTTTGACCACTATCTCACCTGATGGTAAGCGATAATGTGGTCGAAGATGGAGCACGCTTGCCTAGAAGTAATCTATTGACTCTTGACTTAAAGACTCCCAGGTTGTAGCTATCAGGAAACACAGACTCCAGTAGGGAATTCCACTGTGACAATGTGTTCTCAAAACGCTTTGTGCGTATGGATGGGATGTCCACTATGAACCAGTGGCACTTCGCCATACGTCTTGTGGTCTGTTGATTAAACGGGCTTGGCGGAATCAAATTATGCAATTCCGTCGCATAAACACAAAATGTTACCGATAGAAAACCGACAGGCTAGCAACTCGGTGTCTATGTTCTAGACTTTGGAGTTTCGACTTAACGAGCCTATCATTGCCGATGATCCTCTTGGCTCGTTTCTCAATTGACTCAAGGGCATCAAGCTGGTATCTGGCAGATTCGTCCCAAAGATGAGAGCAGTACTCCATACACGATCGAACTTGTGCTTGAGGAGTAGGAGCAGCTGTTCCGGCGTGAAGTACCGTCTCACCTTTGTGGGGATCCCCAACTTTTTGGCAGCCACTTGAGCCTTTGTGTCTATGAAGGGACCAAAATTGAGGGTAGATGTTAAAGTAACACCAAGTAGATCAAGTTGGTCGGTTATCGGCACGGTCACACCTCGGAAAGATAGAGCCGGGTGAAATTGGTTCCTCTTAGCGGAAAAAAGACACGCCTGGGTCTTAGCAGCATTGAACTTGACCAGATTGGCATCGCCCCATTCTGAGACAGCCTGTAAGGAAAAGTCTGACACGCCCTCCCGCTCCACCCAGAGCGGGAGAAGTCATTGGGTGATTTCCCAACCCACAAAAAAAAATAGCACGAACATGTGATTAACACGGATTACAGAGAGACACGAGCGGTCGTCTCAAGCAGTTTTTTAATGGCGGTGCGATAGGTGAAGCCAGCGTGTTAGCTTCCTGTGATGGTAATGGGACGAAACATGGAGGTTAAAATGACAGATCGACAGTCACTGGCGGTGAGAGTGAAGCTAACGGAGCGGCTCGACGTAATTTCAACGAATCAGCCGGCTCCTTCATATCTCTCATTCATATGATTCCGACCAATCAGGTGCGAGGTGCCATTTATACCTCATTCTCCGACCAGAGCGCCACTTTCGGCGCGAATAGTACAAATAAATTCACCAAATTGCAGTAGTGGTGGTGAAGTAGGTACTAGAAAAGTACAACCTTATAAAGCATAATCAAATTCAATTTCCAAGAAAATAAATCAATCAAATCTGATCACCAAACGTTCTGAATCAAATAAATGTAACCAAAGATCGAACATCAAATATCAAAATTCAATCTTTGATATTGAGTTTTGAGCCACAAAATGTTTTCCAAGTTCGATCTCAACTCACAAATGATATTATTATGCAAATAAAGAAACACCAAACTTTTATACGAGTATCACAAAATTTATTTAAGTAGTAAAAGAAAACTTCAAAGTTAGAGTCGCGCCTAAAATAATAATGGTCCCCTTTCTAGCAGTAGGAGCACTGAAATATAAATATGGTAATGAAATATAATCATAATCAATTATGAGAGAAAAATAAAAACAAACAACTTTATTTAATCCTTAGAGTGTTTTTTTTTGGAGGTTGGAAAAAACATCAAATGACTTCTCCCGCTCTGGGTGGAGCAGGAGGGCGTGTCAGACTCTCTGATCAAAACCCATCTTGTTCCTTTAGTTGCCTGTGCCAAGGGCCGCGGTATCTCTCTTTCGAATTTTATCTGTGACCCCAGGCAGGCATCGGCCATGACAGACCCCGTCAGGTATTGCTGATATCTCTGTGAGGCACGCGTGGAACACTACGCGCTGTTGATTCTCGGGCGACCACTTCTCGCCGTCTGCAGGCCCGCGCCTAGGGTGGCCGGAGATCGTCTCGCGACCCCCGACGCCCAGGGTGTCTTCTGCGGTTGTTACTGCTGGGGGCGTGAGGGCGACTCTGTTGAGTTTCCCTCACCCGTTCCACTTCCACCTTCGCAAGCATTACTGCTTCGCAGAAGGAGGCGACTGCTTCCCATTCCCTCTCACTCCGTACCATGGCCTGGATCAGGGCCAGGCGCGAGAGGTCGCTACCGCCGATCGCCTCCACGAAGATACGGCGGTGTTCCGCCCAAGTGGGGCAGAACTCCAACGTGTCCTCTGTGCGATCGCACAGTGGTGACACCTGGGCGTTTCCTCTCGCCTTATCTAACACAGGAACCTCCCGAAACAACCGTGTCCGGTGAGGACCTGCATCAGGCGGAAGGTAAGGACGCCAGATCTTGCCCCACCTGCACCAGATGCCCGACGAGGCGGTCTGAAACGACTCGTTCAAAGAGCTTGCCCATCTTGTTTGGCAGCACGATGGGCCGGTAAGCGGACGGAGAGTCCGCACGATGCCCCGGCTTCTTGATGAGGACCAGCTTCCCCGTCTTCCAACGAGGTGGAAACTGGCACCTCGATTCATTCACTCCTGCGTTCTTATTTATCACGTTTATATAGTGTTATAATATGTTCCTCTTCCATATTAATTTCTAAATCTATATCCGTTACAGTATCCTTTTTCAGATTCTACCCTTTATAGCAGATCTTTTTATGTCATAATATTATTTTACACAACAGTGAAAAACAAAACAAAAACTTCATAAACATAAACGTCATAAACTTCATTTCGCAGAAAATCGTTTGGCAAACACTCATTTATCATACATTCAACACTCATAATTCCAATAGACCGTGCGTTCCTTTTTACACCGTTTGACACCTTGCCTTCAACCGGGCATAAATCCAGACTGCTGTCTGAGTCAAAATGATACCGGTAACCTCTAAATTAGTTGCGTAAATATCGGTTGTATGTATAATTATGTCACGAATGAATGGTGAAAATAATCAGTATATATGTGGATCCTCAAAAATCTCCGTCGTATCCATTTCAATACTCTATTATCCTTCCACTAACCCATACCATTTGTTCCAGAAGAAAGCCTAGCTGAGCTTCACGCCGGGACCCAGTCACTGCACCCACCATCAGTGACATCGCTCATCCTACTCCTAACTTTACTCTACCTAGCAGATGCAACACTCTCACCCAAACCTGCGACCTCGTTCGCAGTTCTAGCTCGTACTGAACTGGCCCGAGGCCAACCGAATGAACTTTATATATTGTTACCGACGTGATACGAAGCGTCTAGAAACATGTAAATATACGTTTGATTATGAAGATAAATTATGAATAGTTATTGGGAAATAAAATTTCATTGTATATTTTGGGTGTTTTATTTTTGAACCTTTCAATAAACAATCAGTCGATGTAGCAGTCAGTGAAAAATTTTCTACAGGCAAAACTGAAATGACGTCGAAAGCTTAAGAGGGATTTTTGCCTCTTAAGGGTTTGGATTTTTTTTTTAACGAATTGGCGTAAAGAAGCACAGCTCAGAGAAAAGAGGAAGGAATGGGGAAGCCTTTTCCCATTAATGAGACAGTTCAGGTTAACTCAATTGAAGGTTTTGAAGTAATTTCATAATGAGCACAAATTTCAAGCTCCTGAAAATCTACCTACACTCAATAATTAAATTTTCCTTCCAGCAGCATTTGGTTTCCGTTAACATCAAAACGGTAACGAAAACGAGAGGAGGTAACAATATCTGTCGAAACAGAATCTCAATAGGAGACAAAATTTTGCTAAGATACATTCAGCAGATACTGCAGTGCCGTATATAACAAACATAAAAAAGACAGTAATAGAAGATGACTATGTTGTATATATGTTTTCCTAATTTTTGCCATATATCGGGTGAAAAAAGACAGTTTCCGAAGCCGAAAGCCACATATTCTACCCAGTATTTGGATATGTTTTTTCACTTGACCATACCTTGGGAATCCTCTGGTTCTGGAGATATTAGGTAAAGGTCAAAGTTGTTTCTGAACTAAAATTACCTGAATTTTCGCATTTTTTTTTTCTTATTATCCAAATTACGCATTTGAAGTTGCAAAAACGCAATGAATATCAAACGTATCCGACAAGTACCTACGTGGCTTAGAGCGAAGGGGCAGGGTTTAACTCAGCTTGCCTGGGTTCGCGTTACAGTGCGCGAAATAAAAAATATCTTTTTTATAATACCTAAAAATAAAAGTCGTTTCACAGCAATCATTTTTGCGCCAAGTTACTTTGTTAGATGTACAGTTTGCTTAGTTGACGGCTATGTGATGTGTCTTTTTACACCCTGTATATTTTGGTATTTTCCTTTGTTTATTTAAAAATAACAATAAAAATAGAACCGACTTCCAAAAAAAAAAAAAGTGCAAAATAACTTTAATTTCGGAAGTCGGTGTTTCTGGTTTTGTTTCTTCGTTTTTTGACACCAACTTCCGAAATTAAAGTTATTTTGCATTTTTATTTTTTTTTGGAAGTCGGTTCTATTTTTTGTAAAAAAGTTTTTATTTTTCACTTTTTATTTGTGTTTCCTCATTAAATTGTGTTAACAATGCATATTTATGCTACAGCAGCAAACGCGGTTGATTTGCTATAATTTTTTGAACAGTTCCATTGTTCTCCGAAAATCATAATCAGATCTACATGAAATTTAAATGGGACCATTTCGGAACAAACCCCTTTCGAACAAAAAAAGAATTTTGGAAATCCGTCTATAAATGACGAAATTATGCCCGAACATACATAAAAAAAAAAAAAAAATACAAACATCCGAATTGATAACCTCCTCCTTTTTGAAGTCGGTTAAAAAGAAATATTTCTCTGAAAACAGCATCAAAATTGGTTATTATAAGAAACAGTAAGTATCATTTCAAATAATCCTCCCGATCGAATTTCGAAAATGGTAGCCAACCTCAACAGAGCTTAGCCAAGTGCGCAGGAGATATTGTAGTGCATAAGCGTATGCACAGACACAGGTGCACTCTCTTTTCCTTCCCTCTCATAGTCCGATGGGATGGCAATCCGACACGACCGGGGAGAGATCAGGCGCAGTACCAACGGCTTTACGTGCCTCCCGAGGCAAAGGGGTTTCACACCACCAACTTCCAAACTCCGGGCTGCTACAAAGTAATTCCTAATGGAAAAACCCAATAAAATCTTTGGTCCGACCCGGGAGTGAACCCAGGACCTCACGCTCAGAAGATCAAACAAAAAATGTTAAGTAAAATATTGATATGAGGAAGAGGGTGGGGACATCTCACTATCTCTTTTAGGCTTGCTTAACCTAATGGCCGTGACATCACATGTCAGTTTGTGCATTGTTGCTTGACAGTTTCACAGTACTGCCACCAGATTTGAACGGTTTCTAACTTACTTAGTTATAAACGGATTGGATAAAAACTTATATTTTCGATTTTGGATTAAGATACTTTTTGATACAATTCCTAAAAGAAGTTAGTGACCTTGTCATCAGCCTACAGCTTTTATTTTTCGTTTTTATATCGATTAGGCAACTATCCTCTCAGTTTTACTAATAAATTATTTTTCTTTATGTAGAGATAGATATAGAGTGATTTCAAAAAGTGTGGCAACTATCCAACTTTTTAAGGCTCAATTACACCATCCGATTTCAAGGTAGACAATTTAGGAACAATCTAACTAGTAAGTTGGAAGCTAGCAATGAAACTACACTAGATTGGACTTCTAAATCGGAATCCTAAATCAGCAGTATTGTCAACAATCGGAATCTTAAATCGGCAGTGTTGCCAACTCCTACAAATTCGAATCGCTAGACAGAATATCAAAAGTCGCTAGAAAGTCGTTAAAACTAATTCTACAAGGAGCGGACCAAAAAAAAAAGCGGACTCAGATTTTTATTTCTGGGAAAGGGACCTTGGGAAATTAAATTATAATTTAAACACATAAAAATACTAATAGCCCATTTCTAGCGACAAAGTCGCTAAATTGACAACACTTATCTCTAAATCGTAGTGACGCGATTACACTATCCTAAATCGTACACAATATAGGAAGTGTAATCGGGACCTTCCAATCTCACTAAATCGGACTCTAACTGTTCTAACTGCTTTTACACCTTCCAATTTCCTAAATTGGCTCCCTTGAAATCGGATGGTGTACTTCAGCCTTTACCTGTTTTTTTGTGGCGTGGGAAATCATCCAATGACTTCTACCGCTCTGGGTGGAGCGGGAGGGTGTGTCAGACTCTTACTGACTAAAACCCACCCCTGTTTCTTCCCTGCCTGAGTGCCCAGGGGTGTGGTAACTCATTAGGCATAGGCATGCAGGCACGGGCCACGATGGGCCCCGTCAGTGGTGGCGGACACTCATCTCTTTGAGGCGCGCGTTGAACACTACGCGCCGTCGACTCACGGGCCTGGTGCTGATCGGACGGCGAGCTACCCACTGCTCGCCATCCGCAGGCCCGGGTAGCCTTTGCCCTACACCCTGTTTATAGCCTCTTCTATCAGCCACGTACCACCAAGTATGACTAGTTTTAAGTAAATTGGGATATTCTGCCATTGGGCTTTTCCTATCGAGGACAGTAAAATGATCATAGAACCAAAACTTTCGAGAGATGCAGTTTTTACAGATCATTCCTTACTTTGCAGTTAGGTACCTTTAACGAAGTTTTCAAAACCACAGATTCTTTAGTTATTCCCAATTTTTACGAGTTAACTTCTTGAATAACTCTTGACCTGAATTTGGTATCAACAAAACCTTTTAAAACTTTGGTAATAAAGTTGGAGCAGTGGTTGAGTACTCAGAAAATAAATAAGCAAAACTCTATTTTTAAGTACCGTACCTGGTTGAAATTCAGATGTAGGAAAATCGGTTTAAAATCGCTTTTGTCATTGTTTTAGAAGTAAAAGTTTTACCGACACACCTAGCCTTTCTAACAGGAAGAAGAAGATGCTGTTTGGATTTGGTATTTCTTTTTGATGAATGTGCAGAACTGTGATTTTATTCCTCATAGCATACTGGGTTTTATCTCTCGCTCTAGGGTGGAGCGGAAGGGCGTGTCAGACTCTTACTGACTAAAACCCACCCCTGTTCCTTCCCTGCCCTGAATGCCCAGGGGCGAGGTAACTCTTTCGAATTTATCCTCAACCCCCGGGCAGGCATCGGCCATGACGAGCCCCGTCGTGTTTGCTGACAACTCTTTGAGGCGCGCGTGGAACACTGCGCGCCGATTACTCTCGGGCCTGGTGCTGATCGGACGGCGAGTTACCCACTACTCGCCGTCCGCAGGCCCGGGTATAGCATACTGATTTGAAATAGTTGTGGGTTCAAACCAAGGCAGGCACTGCTCTCAAAACGGTGAAGGAAAACATCGTGAGGAAACCGGCATAGTACCACAAATTCGAAGACATGTGACATTCACCTACTCGCACTGAACCAGCGTGGTGGATTAAGGCCCAGTCTCTCATAGAGAGGAGGCCTGTGTCCCAGCAGTGGGGACATTAAAACGCTGAAAATGATTATTATTTATTGTAACTTAAGAAGTATTTGTACGATTGTTAGATTACAGTAATTGTATGTCACTGAAACTTTGGGGAACATTGGCTTCTAAGACACAGGTGTATTGCCTAGTTTAGAAGTCAGATGTTCGACTTTAAATTGTGTCACTGTTGTACAACCTATTCATAAGACACTGTAATGTACTTTTTCGTCTATGTCTTTGTACAAAATAAATAAATAATTATTATCTTAGGCATAACGTTTCCACTGTTGAGAGACAACCTCCTATATAATAATATGGTACGGAGTGGGGCAAAATTCACCATGCGTGCCTAGTAAGAATTGCGATGTCACATAATCTGTCTGACTGTCAGTTTTTAACCGTCTTAGAAAAAGGAGGAGGTTCTATGTTCGACTGTTTGTTTTTTTTTTTATGTATGTCCGCCAATTTCTCGGTCAGTTGTGGACCAATTTTCATTTTTTTTTATCAAAAAATAAACGTTACTTCCCCCATATAAATTTTATCTAAATTGCTTCAATTGTTCACTATTTGAAAAACTGAACAAAAACGAAAAATACGTATAATGACGTTCTGGTTTTCTCCAATTACGAGTATGTTTAAATTCCACGTTCCATGTTATTGGAGTTCCAAAAAAGAAAATACACTAAAAATTAAAAAAATAACTTTAATGTCGGAAGTCGGTGTCAAATAACGAAGAAATAAAATACAAACACCGACTTCCGAAATTAAAGTAAATTTTAGTGTATTTTCTGGAAGTCGGTTGTTTTTTTTGTGAAAAAGTATTTTCATTTACCGTGTTGAGAGTAATGGCGATGAAATAAATTACAAAAAATAGGTGCTGGTCTGGATTCTAAACCCTAACTAAACACGTGTGTACCACTGTGCAAACACTCTCCAAGATCAAAATTTAAAAGTAATTAATTGAAACTAGGCTGAGAGCCAGCACTTTTTTAACGTCAAAGTTCTATACATACCCGGACCTGCGGATGGCGAGCAGTGGGTAGCTCGCCGTTCGATCAGCACCAGGCCCGTGAGTCGACGGCGCGTGGTGTTCCACGCGCGCCTCAATGAGATGAGTGTCAGCCACCACTGACGGGGCCCATCGTGGCCGGTGCCTGCATGCCTAGGGGTAGCGGATAAATTCTAAAAATAAGTTACCGCACCCTGGCAACTCAGGCAAGGAAGGAACAGGGGTGGGTTTTAGTCAGTAACAGTCTGACACGCCCTCCCGCTCCACCCAGAGCGGGAGAAGTCATCAAGAGTTCTACACATAAAGACAGCCCCTTAAAAAGCCCGCCCGTCACCATTTCCTAGTGATTTACCTGTGAAGAAGAAGTGGCGCAACAAACTCCAAAGCAACACATCTCTCTGTGAAGTTTGAAGAACTTGAATCTATATAATTATATGCAACGATCTTAACATATTTGTATACAGCTTAAGTAAAACAGAAATATAAAGAACTTGCGACCCGCCCCAGCTTCGCTCGGGTACAAATTATACATATAAATCTTCCTCTTCAATCACTCTATCTATTTGTGGCAACGATGCAGCGGACGAACTCGCCAGAAGGGGGTCGAGTATGGCAGCGATAGGACCTGAACCCATTGTGCCTCTCCCCTTTGGATACCTACGCAATCTGGTAAGGAAACGCACCAGAGATCAACACAACAAGCTATGGGCTGAACATAGCGAGTGTAGGCAGGCCAAGGAGGCGCTCCCCTCCATTAATGACCGCTTCACAAAGCAAGCCCTACGACTGACCAAACTTCAGTTGCGGAAAGTCACGGCCGTTGTAACTGGCCATGGGTCTTTTAATAAGCATCTCTCTGTCATAGGAGTCACAGACAGTCCACTCTGCAGAGCCTGCATGGAGGAGGACGAGACAGCGGCCCATCTGCTGCTAAGCTGCCCAGTAGTTGCTGCATACAGGGCAAAATACTTCGGACATCCAAGTAACCTAAGCGGGACGGTCAGTAACACCAGGGTGCTGCTGGCCTTCCTCGAGGAGCTGGGGTGGATCGAATGACAATGCAGTCCCACCTGTACGCAAAATACGCGCCTTGGGCGTGGAGTTGCGGAAACCAGCCCGACATACATACATACATACATACATACACTCTATCTATTAAAAAAAACCGCATCAAAATCCGTTGCGTAGTTTTAAAGATTTAAGCATACATAGGGATATAGGGACAAAGAAAACGACTTTGTTTTATACTATGCAGTGATATCGTCCTAAATATAATCATAAATTTAGGACGATTAAATTATCCGCCACTTTTCAGCTATTACATTACATTATGACATCAAAAAAGGGAAAAAATCAAGCTTATACATTAAACCAAATTAAATCTTATACATAAGTGGTGTGCCCGCTTACACGTGCAACGGTAGAATCTATCGATAGGGCTGTGATCTCTATAATTTTATTCCTTAGTTAACAATTTTCAATACAACACTTTGAATATCTAGGTCTTCTAAAGATCTTAAAAGTACCCAAGATTCTTACAAAAGAATACCTTTACCTTCAGTAAAAGCGAAAAAAGATATCACAAAAGCCGAAGAGCTACTTGCCTAGATAATATGAAAAATATTTATAAAATACCTCAGCTTCTGAAAGATAGGCATAATTTCTACTGACTTCAAAGGATCGGCTTCGATATTTCTATTTTTATATTGAATATTTTTCAAGTAATCTTGGTTGATGCTTTTACATAGTAATGTGGCCTTTGAATACAAATCAATATCAATCGATGTCAATTTGAAAGAGTTATCGTGGTTAGTCGTCTATCTTTTAATGAATCAAAAGATAATAGTCGAGTCAAAGTCACATCTCTTTTTTGCAATTAGGGTTCTGTACACAAAGGGTCCAAGCGGAGCTCTATTGCTGTAACGCACGTGACCGTCTGTCAGTCGTCCGTCACAAAATGTTGTACCGAAGAATTTTTTAACTTCCCTTTGGCATAAGAAATTGAAATTAGGCGATAATGTTTATTATTACGTATATTACAAATACCAACTTAATGATAAATCAGATTTCGTTTTTGAAATTCCCGCATTTGGTACGGAACCCTAAATGTGCGAAGTCTAACACGCATTTCGCCGGATTTTATTAAATATATTTTTACAAATTGAAAAGCAAACTAATATAAACTTTGCCATAGTAAGTTCTGATTACGTTGTATTCAGGCACTATTAACTGCCAACAACCTTGAGTGGTTAGCTTCACCCAGTAATAAGACACATCGATAAAGGAGCGCAGTCCGAAATTAAACGCAATATTAATTTATTATACATAAAACAGCAAGTATTTTACTATAACACGTATACTAAAATATAAATAATTAAATGATCTTTAAAATGGCGAAGATTTATAAAAATACAATTTATAGTTTTTGCGTGATTTTCAATTTTTTATCCGCGTTAGACATAACTTTACAAATTAATTACAGTATGTTATAAAAATATAATTTAAAATATTCACATATCAAATTATGTAACAAATTGTTTAAAGTGACATATTTTTTTTTATTGAAATAAAACTATTCGTTTAGACGTGAACTTCAATTAAAAATCATTAAAAGTCGTATATCTGCGCTTTAAATTGAATGTAGAGTCGGCATGGAATCAATAAATACTGTTCACTGTGAAAAAAAGCAATTCTAGGGTTTTTGCATACATCGAGTAGTGTCAGTAGTGTCGTCATGTCCTTTAGCTCCTATTTTCCTACGCCCTGTCTAAATGGATTCATCGCACTAAAATATACTAAACACACTTTAACCAACACCCAATACCAAACTCCTATGAAGCAGCTTGTCTCGTTTCAGACTCCTAAGTTACATATATCGTTTTGGAAATACATCCGAGTAAACGCCGCACGTAATTGAATTTCGTGCGTTATCTTATAAATATGTCTCGCATTCATATTCAAAGCATAGCGCCATATGCTCGCACACGTACCTATAGCCTTAGAATTTTATGATTATCAAGGATAAGTATATTTTTTAGGGTTTTCTGTTTTATGGGTTGAGCTAGGTAAAGGTATTTTAGTAAAAAAAGAAGATACTTGATGTGAACCTTCGATATAAAATATGGTTATGATGATTACAAAACTTCAATTCCATAATATATCGGGTGTAAAAAGACAGTTTCCGAAGCCGAAAGCCACATATTCTACCCATTATTTGGATCATTTATTTCCGCTAGACCATACCTGGGAAGCCACTGGTTCTGGATATATTGAAGGTCAAAGTCGAATTTTTGTTTTTACTTTTTTACGAAAATGAATTCTAAGTGTTATTACAATTTTTTTTTCCTAACAAACATTACCTGAATTTTCGATTTTTTTTTTTTTGAAATTTCGAAATTACGAATTTGCAGTTACGAAAACGCAATGATTAGCAAACGTATCCGACAAGTACCTACGTGGCTTAGAACGAAGGGCAGGGGTTTGTTTAACTCCACTTGCCTGTGCTCGCGTTACATTGCGCGGAATAAAGAATAGTTTTTTTTTCACACCTAAAAATAAAAGTCGTTTCCCAGCAATAATTTTTGCGCAAAACTACTTTGTTGGACGTACAGTATGCGTAGTTAACGGCTCTGTGATGTGTCTTTTAACACCCTGTATTGCTTCAATATATTCAATGATACGAATTATAGACTCTAATGTAGGATGACACAAGGTCTGAAATAAAATATTTTTAAGCTTTACCGACATTCTTTCAACAAATGATTATTGTAAAAAACTTAAAAAAGGTTTTATGGTGACGTCATTTTATTTTTCGTTACATTTGATGCCCTTAACATGGTAATACATAAAAAAGAATAAAACCGGTCAAGAGCGAGTTGGACTCGCACGCATAGGGTTCCGAGCAAATCATGTTTTTTTTCCAAGTTTTTATTAAAAAATATACGTCCTATAGGTTTTCCTGTAATCTTTAAGTAAAAAACTACGTTTTGTATTCTTTTTTATAATTTTAGGCCTTGTGGTTTCGGAGATAAGGGAGGGAAATGGTAATTTCTCAACTATTTTCTTAAACAACTTAAAATATATATATTTTAAAATAATGAAAAAAAAAATTTGAGACTCTTACAATAAGCTCTTTCATTAAATTTGTAGCACAGTACATTATGAAAACCTTTTATTTTTTTATTTTCCGATTTGCACCCCAAAAGTGACCTATATATTCCAAATCCTTTTATCTACGTTACAACTTCGTGTTTGGGTGACAGATATTCATGTATGTTCCAAATTTCAACTTAATCAGTCCAGTAGATTCGGATAATAATTGACTGTGACAGACGGACAGACACACGAGTGATCCTATATGGATTCTGTTTTACATTCGGACTTTCAAAACCCTAAAGAATCCTAAATATAATAACAACACAATAGAGAGAAACATGAAGAGAAAATTGCAGAGATTGGTGAATTTATACTTAGTAAGCTGATACTACATACCAACATAGCCCGAAAAATCGCCAAACTTTAGTGGCAGTGGGTAGGCACATTGCTCGCAGAACAGCCGGTCAATGAGGCCGAAAATTGTGGAGTGGTGACCGCGTACCGTAAATTGCAGCGTTGAAAGGCTTTCAAGGTGTACAGAAGACCTGGTGAGGGTCACGAGAATCCGATAGTTTCGAGATGCCTAAGATCGGCCGTTGGGGGAGGCCTATGTCCAGCTGTGGACTTTCGGCTGAATTGATGATAAAGCTGAAAAAGATTATTCGACAGTAAAGAACATGATTAGCACGAATGAAGACCATATCTGGTCAATGATATAAAAGAAAAATTTTTTTTTTTTATAATGTTAGATACGCTTTAATACTTTAACCTTATCTCAGACCTGTAAACGGGTTTTCTACAACTATGACTTCAAAAGTTTTAAATAGTTTTCCTTTACATTGGACATGAAAAGACCAAGGGGACGTCTCTACCAAGCTCAGGGGCATAAAGGACAAGATTAAATCAGATTCCGTGTTCGTACAAATAGAGAGACGATGTCGCGTTCAAAGCGAGAAGTACTTACTTTGTTCCGAGGACACGGAGGAACTGCAAAGCGGGTTTTGAGTCAACATGTTGAATGTTAACTTTCAGCTGCTTATGAAATAGAAGATACATCTTGATACAAGTGTCATTGCAGCCGAGGCTGAATACACGCCTGAGCCGAAGGCGAGGTTATATTGGATCCGATAAACTGCAATGTTATGCCCACGTATATCAAACTACGTTTTTCAACACACTTCCTCAAAAACCATCATTTTCTTGCCCTTATCCCAATTTATTTGTGGTTAGCGCAAAATGTCTTTTTCTTCCAGTATGGAATCCTCTATTAGTCGTCATCTCTGTAGTCCCCTCCTTTTTACTCATATCCTCTTTCATACAGTCCATCCATCGTTTCTTTGGCCTTCCCCTACTCTTATAGCCATCCACATCCATACACAAGACTTTCCTCACGACATTTTCTTCATTCCTCCGCATCACATGCCCATACCACGATAACCGATTTCCTCAGAACTTTTCAGTCAGCGGTGCCACTTTCAGACTTCCTCTTATATACTCATTCCTAATTCTATACATGCGCGTAACACCACACATCGCTCTTAGCGTTATCATTTCAGCTGCATGCAATGATTTTCATTCATCCCTTTTGTGACCCAACATTTTGAACCGTACAAGGACCAAACACTTCCTCAAAAATAATTACATTAGTAAAATTTTATAAACATAATATTTAGGAACAAATGTAAGAAATGGCTCGCGGTTTTTTTTTTTCAAGCACCTTGGAGAGAGCTGCCGCGCAACCAGTGGGGGCTGGCGGGTGACCAGCCTGTTACAATAAATATAATATAAATTGTAGGGGAGCTGGCCGTCGCAGTTTTCAGCACCGGTGCAAAATACGCTACATTACGAGCCTAAATAGGAGCGGGTTTTCGAGTATGTGTGTTGAAAAATAAATACCAATTAGATTTGGAAGAATAATCGGAATGCCTTTGCCCAGAAATTGAACACATCATAAACTAACGTAGAAAATAGTAACCATGCAATGAGTGTACGAGACGACCTCTCTCAGAACGAAACGCTCTCAAATCATCGATCTGCCAGTAAAAATGAAAGGTTTCTAAAATATTGAAGTTATAAATTAAATGAAAACGTTTATCCCGAAAACATAAAACATCTCAGAGGAATAATATATCATGCCAATATCGCCAAATTCTATAAAATTCGAAGTTCGTCTTAGCTGTATAAAAAGTCTTCATTCCTACCCACGCCTTATATTTTTTAAACTAACTTCGTAAAGTATTCCCCGTTGTTACCAGGAGATCAGAAATTCGAAAGAGTTTATAGCACCTAGTACGGCTGTTAAGTTGCTATTACGAAACAACTTATCCTCGTCTAGTGGTTTGGAAGCTTATAACCACTTTTCTTGAATGTTTTGGTAAGATCTTGATAAGTCATGTTTGCCTAGTACTTTTTAAGCGAACGCAGTTTATGCTCGCTTACTTTTTCATGAGTTTTTTTTATTATGCTACCATGTAGTGTCTGAAAGGAACAGAATATCAAATAATAATACGTTTAGCTTCAGTTATCAACTTATCAATCACAAGAAAGTGTACCATAATTTCTTTAGCCCACACTTCAAATAGAATTTCATTAAAAAAATGGACAATAATAGAACTCTGTTTGACGTCAACTCCTCAAGTTAAATTAAATGTCTATTTCTATTTACAGCATCGAAACCAATTGCCAGTCGATTCTGAACTTTAGAGCACATTCAAAGAAGCTGTATCTTTTGATTAGAATGGCAAACATAAGTTTGTTGTTGGTTCATCCATTTGAAATAAGGTTGAAAGTATCTAAAAGACTTTAATAATTAAATTGAAGAACAGGTGTTAATTTATTATTAACGGACCAGAGTGTTTGATATAGACGACTCAATTCATAAATGCTTCTAAATTATTTTATTTTGTTATAATCAGTGTATCATTCTACTACAGAGTTTTTTTTTTCACTCTGCTTGACAGGGTGAGAAACGAACGTATCCGTGGAAGTTTTAAGATTCGCACAATCCAACAAAAGCTCTCCGAAACTCGTCTAAAATGGCACAGTAATGCGATGAGAAGACCCGAAAAAGACATGACCAGACAAGTCCTGAGCATCCACAATTGTCCGAAAAGGCTTGTGCTTGATCGTAAACAACGACCTGAAGGCAGGCAATTAGGATGTCTCGACGACCCAGCATAAACACGTGTGGCGAAGAAAGTGAGGAGAGTCGACCCCAAATAATGGGATAAGGCTAGGCAGAGCGAGAGAGTGATTTTTTTTTTGTTTTAATAGAGAAGGTACTATAGAGGAATAAAACTAATGCCACATAGTATGAAAGCAAGGGAAAACGTTATTGAAAAGCGGCTGAGAGAAGAGAGTGAAATCTCACAAAACCAGTTCGGTTTTATGCCTGGTCGGGGTACCGTTGTCGTATGCCGTTTTCGCTATCCGCCAGCTGTGCAAAAAATACAGAGCTGTGGATAAAAAATTGCACATGGTGTTCGTTGACCTCGAAAAGGCATATGACCGGGTGCCTCGAGAGGTTTTGTGGTGTGCCTGGGAAGTATGTACAGTTGATCCGAGTGATGTGCAGTCGATGCAGTACCCAATTCCGGTCTGCAGTGGGCACCACTGACAGCTTCAGTGTGGCAGTCGGTTTGCACCAGGGATCGGCCTCAGCCCTTACCTCTTCCTGATGATAATGGACGCCCTGACGTCGGACATCCAGAAAGAGGCTCCCTGGTGTATGCTGTTTGCTGATGACATTGTGCTGGTTGCCGAAAGCGGCTTAGAGGTCCAGAGCATAGTGGAGACGTGGTGGCAAAGACTGTTCCGCGATTTCGGCGGTCTCTCCTGTACTATGCCTGTAGCTCTCAACGGAACGCCTATACCGATCTGTTCTGACTTTCGGTACCTCGGGTCGCCTCGGATGGCGATATAGACCGAGACTTAACGCACAGGATCAACTCAGGATGGATAAAATGGCGACAAGTCAGTGGAACACCTTGCGACCGACGGCCCCTCAGTTAAAAGGGAAAATCTGTAACCTGTCGTAGGTACTGTATGGATCAGAATGTTGGGCTGTGAAAAAGACGGATGAAAGTAGATTGCATGTGGCGGAGATGAGAATGTTTAGATGGATGTGTGGAGTAACGAGAATGGATAAAGTGAGAAATGAGTACATTACAGGTAGTTTAAAAGTGGCGCCAGTCACAGAAAAGTTGAAAGGGAACCGCTAATCTTGGTTTGTTGTGAGGAGGAGGGATGAAACACATGTAACTAGTTATGAACATAAATGTGGATGGATGGAGAGGGAGAGGGAGGCTAAAGAAAAGATGGATGGATTGTGTGAGGAGTGATATGAAACAAAAGGGAGTTAGTGATAGCGTGACGATTGACAGGACTGAATGGAAGAAAAAACGTGTTGCGCCGACCCCAAGTAACATGGGATAAGGGCAGCAAGATGATGACAGAGAAGGAAAGAGCGATGATAAATATGCTCGCTTTCATCGTGTTAAAATCAATCTGCCTAGCTTCTTCCGAATTATGTTGGTAATGGTTTTCAGTCTAACTTTTTTTTTTTGGAGGGTAGGAAATCATCTAATGACTTCTTCCGCCCTGGGTGGAACGGGAGGCCGTGTCAGACTTCTACTGACTAAAACCTACCCTTGTTCCTTCAGTTGCCTGTGCCAAGGGCCGCGGTAACTCTATTTCGCATTTGTCCACGACACATGCAGCAGATATTTGGATCGATTTTCTGTCTGATCTCCACAATCCAGTACCAGGGTAACACGAAACCTCTTTAGCAAGACTAGTTTTCAGAAGACTGACAAAGATCTAAATATGGTGGTGGGTGGTAGTGGTGGTTGGATCATAAATGGTGGTGGCTGGTGGTGGTCGTTGGATTATAAATAGTGGTGGGTGGTGGTGGTTGGATTATAAATAGTGGTGGGTGGTGGTGGTTGGATTATAAATAGTTGTGGGTGGTGGTAATAGTTGGATTATAAATTGTGGTAGGTGGTAGTGGTGGTTAGATTATAAATGGTGGTGGGTGGTTGTTGGATTATAAATGGTGGTGTGTGTTGGTGGTGGTTGGATTATAAATACGAAAGTTTGGATGGATGAATGGATGTTTGTTACTCAATCATGCACTGGCATGATTGAGTAACAAACATGAGTCGTCAGTACGACTGAACGGATCTAGATGAAATTAGGCAAAGAGACAGATTATGGTTAGTGCTATTCCAGATTATAATTATATCTCTATAGGCAATAATTTATTGTGGGGGAAGTACTAATTTTACGCGGACGAAACCGCTGGTAGTAGCCTAGACACTAAATTTTTTTGCTGCCATAAAACTGTCAATGTAATCTTACCAGGTAAACTAGATTTAGCCGGATTTAGATTTAACATTCTTTTCCGGTTATAATTTAAAGAAGTTTAAGTTGTATCATTATCATTCTCCTGCCCTTATTCCAATTTATTTGAGGTCGGCGCAACATGTCGTTTTCTTCCATACTCTTCTATTAGTCGTCATCTCTGTAGTCACTTTTTTAACCGAATTTCGAAAAAGGAGGAGGTTCCATGTTCGACTGTATGTATATTTTTTTTTGTATGTCCGCGCATTTCTCCGTCAGTTGTGGACCTATTTTCAAAATTCTATCTATATATATTTATTAATTTATCTGAAAGAATATAGGTACTCCCGAGATGGTCCCATATAAATTTTATCGAAATTGCTTTAGCGCTTTTTGAGAAACTGAACAAAAACGAAAAATACGCATATCTCGATGATGTTTTGGTGTTCTCCAAATGTTTAAATTCCACGTTCCATGTTATTGGGGTTTTTAGTTCTGGGGTATTATAACAACTAAAAAGCGAAAGATAAAAAAACTTTTTTACAAAAAAAACAACCGACTTCCAAAAAAAATACACTAAAAATTTAAAAATAACTTTAATTTCGGAAGTCGGTGTCAAATATCGAAGAAATAAAATACAAACACCGACTTCCGAAATTAAAGTTATTTTTAAATTTTTAGTGTATTTTCTTTTTGGAAGTCGGTTGTTTTTTTTTGTAAAAAAGTTTTTTACTCATATCCTCTTTCAAACAGTCTAACCATCGTTTCTTTGGCCTTTGTCTACTCATACAGCCATCCACATCTATACACAAGACTTCCCTCATGACATTTTCTTAATTCCTCCGCATCACATGCCCATACCACGACAACCGATTTCCACACAACTTTTCAGTCAGCGTCAACTTTCAGACTTCCTCTTATATACTCATTCTTAATTCTATCCATGCGCGTAACACCACACATCGCTCTTAGCATTCTCATCTTAGCTGCATGCAATTGCTTTTCATTCATCAAGTTTAAGTTGATGAATGAAAATTAAATGAAATTGCCCATACAACCATCCACATCTATACACAAGACATTTTCTTAATTCCTCCGCATCACATGCCCATACCACGTCAACCGATTTCCACACAACTTTTCAGTCAGCGTCAACTTTCAGACTTTCTCTTATATACATGCGCGTAACACCACACATCGCTCTTAGCATTCTCATCTTAGCTGCATGCCATTGCTTTTCATTCATCAAGTATAAGTTGTAATATAAAATTAAAATAAATTGTTGAGGAAGTCGTTATTTTGAACTTACGTTTATGAGGACATAAACTGTTTTACAAAGATGTTTCAATTACAGGACATCTTTTCAAATACAAATACAAAGTTAGCAAACCGTGTACATGTCGTAGGATGATTTGAGCCTAACCTAACCTAGCCATTTTTTTTTAATAATGAACCTAATCTAACTAGTTCGGTTACGAGTAGCCTACAAAAGATAAAATCTAGTCGTTTCTGGCGTACGGGGTCACACGCCGTAAACCTAACCTATCCTAATCTAATTGAGAAATGTTTTCACAATTATCTAATTATCCATGTTTTAGCAATATCCCTAGGGTTTTCGCGAAAATTTGAATTATCAAATCATCCTACAACAGACATAACACTAGTATATGAAATGAAGTGGGGGTACCTAGATCATTCCCTCTCGCGATAAGCTTCGTCTAGTCTAGACTTATTGAACAAGTAACAGATGCGAATTCGCAGCGGCTTAACCAGAATAATAAAGGGATTGCCCTGCTCTTGTCTAGGTCAGTTGTGAAATCAATATTTTTACATAATACTGGGTCAAATAGATGAATGAAAATCAATTGCATGCAGCTGAGATGAGACTGCTAAAAGCGATGTGTGGTGTTAAGCGCTTGGATAGAATTAGGAATGAGTATATAAAAGGAAGTCTGAAAGTGGCACCGCTGACTGAAAAGTTCTTTGGAAGTCGGTTATCGTGGTATGGGCATGTGATGCGGAGGAATGAAGAAAATGTCGTGAGGAAATTGTTGTGTATTGATGTGGATGGCTATAAGAGTAGAGGAAGGCCAAACAAACGATGGAAGGTCTGTGTGAAAGAGGATATGGGTAAAAAGGGGGTGACTACAGAGATCACGACTAATAGAGAAGTATGGAAGAAAAAGACATGTTGCGCCGACCCCAAATAAATTGGGATAAGGGCAGGAAAATGGTGATGGCTGGGTCAAATAAAATTAACTTACATTACTCAGCGAATTGTCGACGTAGCTCAAAAAGCTGCAAGACTGTAGTGGTACTGGGCAGGTCATGTCTGTATGATGCCGTCAAAGCTGTGGGCCCGTAGATCGATGGGTTCGCGGCAGACCGAGGAGAAGATGGCCGGATGCTTTGATGAAAAGGCGTAAAGAAGTATAGCTAAGAGAAAAGTGGGAGGAATGGAGTGGGCCTCTGCCCAAGAGAGGGACCGTCCAGGCTAATAAAAAAAAAATACTCTGCAGGTGTGATGCGTTATCTAATGAGCAATGAGCGTGAAACACAACTTTTCGGATGATCATAACCAGTACCTACTTACTCATATCAAACTCATTGGGTACTTTTTAGGGTTCCGTACCCAAAAGGTCATAACAGAGCCCTATTGCTGTCACTTACCTACGTATCCGTCTGTCGGTCGGTCTGTCTGTCTCTCTGTCCATCGTCTGTCACAAAATTTTGTTTCGAAGAATTTTTTAACTATCCATTGACCTAGGAACTTGAAAGGACATGGCCGGAATTTGTAAGGAGCTGTGCCCTAACAAAAAATATTCATGTGCATTGAAACAGTATGTCGTTATTATAGTTTACATCTATGTATTAACAATAGTTTAAGTTTTATGATCATAGAAGAAGCGAGAGACAATAGAAATTGGGAAAAAAATACGTCTAAACATTTTGAATAGCAATGCTGAAAAATAACGAGTTTAAATGTTTTAAATGTAGATAAATAATCGAGAAATCAGTTAATGTAAGAGCCGTATCTAATTGTGTTGTGTTGTTCTGTTGTGTTGTGTGTCTAATTTTGTTATTGATTGTATTAATGTGTAATATTTTAATTTTTGATTTTAATTTTGTTTTAAATTTTGATTTTAATTTTGATTTTAATTTTGATTTTAATTTTGACATCGTAATTTTAATGTGTATTTTTAATTTCTGATTGTACGTGTGTATCTTTGGTATCTGATTGTAATGTTTTTAATTATGGACTCTGGTCTGAAATAAATTTATTTATTATTATTATTTAACTAGCCGACACAACATTGAATTAATGTCTAACTCCCGAATTCTCAAACGACACTAAACTTTAAGACGGAGCTCGTGACTCGTGACTAAGTTATAACAGGCTATTTACAATGGCAATGGCAACGGCATGGTCGTGGCACGGCAATGGCAAGGCAATGGCACGCCAATGGCACGGCAATGGCACGGAAATGGCACGGCAATGGCACGGCAATAGCACGGCAATGGCACGGCAATGGCACGGCAATGGCACAGCAATGGCACGGCAATGGCACGGCAATGGCACGGCAATGGCACGGAAATGGCATGGATTGTTTGACAGGGCAGGGGACAGGGGGGCGTACACTGAGTAACGCTTCCCCCCATAACAGAGCATCCACAACCAATACACACCATTGGGTAACCAAGTACTCTGCCTTAATGGTGTGTACCTTCTTCCAAGTATTGGTCATTTGAAGGAAACTGAAAAACTTGAAATACTGTACTCATCACTACTCATCACGAGATTCATAAATTGTGCTGGTTTCGGATTTCGGTTTATGGAACTCAACTTTTATTATTTATATAACCATTCAGCAAACAGACTGCAGGCAATCGAGAATGGCCATGCCGAGCCTCAACCAAACGATTGCTTAGCCTCAATAAAAATAACCTCAAAATAATGATAGGGACAAATTACGGGCCACTATCTCTTAAATAAACATCTTTTCAATCTAGGCATCACGGACAGCCCTCTTTGCAGAGGATGTTTTGACGCCGAAGAATCAGACGCCCACGTCATCCTGGAATGCGAGGCCGTGGCCACCCAAGTAGGATATTATTGGGCATTCTACCCCACCTTCCGTTCCATCGCCTCACTCCGTTCGCCTCGTCACTCTCGGTGGAGTAGAATGCCCAATAATATAAATGAAAATACTGGTTCGGCGCCTATTCCACCATTTCAGTTCTAAAACTCAATGGAGTAGAATGTTCAATAATTTATAGACAAATACTGGTTCAGCGCCTATTCCACCATTTCAGTTCTAAAACTCAATGGAGTAGAATGCTCAATAATATAAATGAAAATACTGGTTACCGCTATTTGATAGATGGCGTTGACATCGAGTTAGATCTCGCTATGGTTTCGTTACCACCGTTAGTATAAGTAGTCTAAGATATCGTTTCATAGAATCAACTTTCAGAGGGTTCACAAAAGTTATAACGATGTATAAATGTCGATGTAATTGTTTAATAGATTTATTATTGATATAACCGTTTCAATGAATCATCATGAAATTTGTAAAACAACCACAATCGTTACATGTAAACAAAGTCTGCGTTCAGTCTCAGGAAACTGGTTTTCGTCATGGAGAATTATTACCTAAATCCATACGATGCATCATTTGCGGGCTGTCAAATTGTGGAAAAACCAATTTATTAGTTGGACTACTTATACATGAGAATGGATTAAGATTTCAAAACGTTTATATTTACTCGAAAACCTTGCAACAACCAAAGTACGTTTTTTTAGAAAAAGTCTTGCAACGAGTACCAGACATTTCATTTCAGAAATATCATGAAAATGAGCAAGTACTGAGTGTTCAGACCGCAAAACCGAATTCTGTAATTGTGTTTGATGATTGTTGCTTGTGAAAATCAAAGTAATATGCGTGATTATTTTGCTATGGGGAGACACAAATTCATCGATTGCTTTTATCTAAATCAGACGTATAGTAAAATCCCTAAGCAATTGGTAAGAGACAACGCAAACCTAATCGTACTTTTTAAACAAGATGAAAGAAATATGAGACATGTTTATGAAGAACACATGAACACTGACATGACTTGGATTGAATTTCGTGAAATGTGTTCAAAAATATGGAATGTACCTTTCAATTATGTTGAAATTAATAAAGATTGTTCCAAAAACAAAGGATGTTATAGAAGTAAATTTGACACATTTGTAGTCTTTGACTAGTATCACGAATACATATATAAGGTTATTACCTGCCTGACATTATTATTCACCTTACAACGCTAAATCAATTACGACCTATTTTACCAATATGGAAAAATCATTGAAACAACAAATTGTTGATGCGGCAGAAGCTGTGAAGATAAAAGTACGAAAAATGAGAGATGCTGATGCTGTTAGTGATGAAATTGCTGATGGTTCGTTTATTAACGAAACTGGTACCGAAGGAAGTAATAATAATGACGATGTAGACAAATATGAATCCGATATCAACAGTGACTCTTCTTATGAATCAGTAGTTGAAAGGAATCAAGAGGGTGATACATCATCCTGGTCAGTATCTTCAGAAGCGTTGGTAGATATTCAGTTTGGGGTTAGAGCAGACCGCGGGAAACTGATGTTAGGACTGCTTCTCAAAGTATGTCTGGGCTGAACCGTTAAAATCGAAAAATAAATTTGAGGTTACTCGTGCATTCGAACATATACTGCATAGTAGTCATAATAATCCTGTTAACTTACAAACTGATATGGGGACAGAATTTTATAACATCACATTTCAAACGCTTATGAAAAAGCACAACATTAACCATTACTCATCGTTTTCTACTAAAAAAGCATCAATTGTAGAGAGACTGATTAGAACTGTAAAAAATAAATTATACAAATATTTTAGTCTCAATGGAAACTATAAGTGGTTAGGTCTACCATCGGGGGTGGAGGATAAATGCCCGGGGGTGGAGGATAAATGCCCGGGGGTGGAGGATAAATTCGAAAGAGTTACCTCGCCCCCGGGCACTCGAGGCAGGGAGGAACAGGGGTGGGTTTTAGTCAGTAGAAGTCTGACACACCCTTCCGCTCCACCCCAGAGCGGAAGAAGTCATTGGATGATTTCCCACCCCCCAAAAAAAAAAAAAAAAAAAAAAAAACCATTGGAAGATATATTGAAGAGATATAACAACACAAAACATCGCACTATTCAATTTAAACCAGTTAATGTAAATAAAAGTAATGAACAAGTAATCAAAGAAAAAATAAAAAACTTTTTTACAAAAAAATAGAACCGACTTCCAAAAAAAGTGCAAAATAAATTTAATTTCGGAAGTCGGTGTCAAAAAACGAAGACACAAAACAGGAACACCGACTTCCGAAATTAAAGTTATTTTGCACTTTTTTTGGAAGTCGGTTCTATTTTAATATTTATATTTGGAATAATAATATATTAATAATAATAATATATATTAATAATATATTAATAATAATAATATAAAATAATGTATCTCAAACAGTACCGTGTGACATATCAAACGAAAAGGCTTATTTTAAGAGTCTCAATTTTTTTGTTAATAATTTTAAATTTAATAGTTTCTAAATTATTTAAGAAAATAGATGAAAAATATCCATTTAATATTTTAGTATTCTCAGTAATTTGCGCTCAGCCTAAAATTTTGAAACAAATACAGAAAGTAGTTCTTTACTAATAGATTACAGGTCTTAAAACAATATTTGTTTGGAACCCTTTGCGCACGAGTCCGACTCGCACTTGGCCGTTTTTTTTCCTTAATCTGTTAATGTTTTGACATCAGTTTAAATAATGTTTTTCGGTTATAAGTATACCTAGCACTTTCTGCTTAGGGATGTCCCGGTACCCAAAATATATCGACAACTACATTTGTAAGCAGTACTCAAATAATTTTTCGATACTACTCTTAAGAGAACGCCATTTTTATAAGGTGGGAAATCATCAAATAAGTTCTCCCGCTCTGGGTGAACCGGGGAGGGCATGTCAGACTCTTACTGACTAAATTCCATCTCGTGTTCCTTCAGTTGTCTGCGCCAGGGCTGCGAAGACTCTTTCGGTCTCTCTCGCGGCCCTGACATGGATATGAGAACCCCTACCGTATATCGATACTTTATGGGTATATAGGGGAGGGATATTAAAGGGTTTATGGGTAATACTTACTCATATCGATACTTGGATTTTTCTGGACTAAAATATTATGCTTAGTAAAATAACAGTCACAAATTTAATAATTGTTATATAATTTAAACAAAGAACTCTTTTCCTTCCAGATTGCCAAATAACAGTAACTGCTCCAGGTATTTCGGACACAAGCTGTTTATTTCCTGCAGCATCGTTGGTCCGGCTGTGGCTTTGGTTTTCGCTTGTAACCGACGTCGTGACAACAACATCAACAATATTGTAGGGTAAATACCCTACAATAAATAGGAAAAAACGTCGTGACAACAACATCAACAATATTGTAGGGTAAATACCCTACAATAAATAGGAAAAAACCCCCACCTACCCACCGCGCTCGCAGATAGTTGCGTGAATCAGTGAGCCGTGAGTTCCAACCTCACGCAGTACTATTATAGACTTTTTGTAAGTTTTTACTCGATTGGAAGTAATGAGACAGAAATATAATATTCTTTATCTTGTTCGCTTTGTTCATACATTCCGTAAAGTTAGAAAGGTAGATCATAAACTAAATAAAGAATTTAGATTTCTGTGAGGTAGACATTAGTTTTATGAATATTTAACTTGATCGAAATTAAATAAAAAATTGTAGTTGTTGGTTAGTGACGTGTGGTTTAATAGTTAGTGGTATTACATATTTTATTCTCAAAATGCAAGCAAATATTAAGGCGAGGGCGACTATTATTGCGCTGCATAAAAGTGGTCTTAATAAAACACAAATAGCTGATAAAACCAGACTGAATGTGAGTACCTATTATATTGATGAATTGTAACTTAATTTTTTATTTGAAATCTATACACATTATTTGGTGACTTACGGGTTAATAAAATTGTTTTTATTGTTTTTTAAATCCATCATGAGGCCTAAAAGATAAATAATTACTTACTGTTTAGTATTGGATTTATAAATGCAGAGTTTTAATATTATATATTAAAAAAATAGTTTTATGGGATGATATTTGACAAATTTGTAATTTAATTGTTTTTCTTTGACTATTGTAATTTTTTTAGGTAGACAATTTTTGATTTGGTTCTTTTTTATATTATATTGTCATTTGATTTTGTTTTGTTAAAATTGAATCATTATTATTGTCACAAAATTTGCATGCCGAATTTAGTAGGCGGAATATGAAGAACTATTGTGTGAGTGTTATAAAATCTGTAAAATACCATATTTCAAGCAAATAAATGAAATCTAATCTAAATCTAATCTGATGTAAATCGAATCTAAATCAAATCAAAATCGAATCAAAATCGAATCAAAATCGAATCAAAATCGAATCAAAATCGAATCAAAATCGAATCAAAATCGAATCAAAATCGAATCTAAATCGAATCTAAATCGAATCTGAATCGAATCAAAATCGAATATGAATCGAACATAAATCGAATATAAATCGAATCTAAATCTAATCTAAATCGAATCTAAATCTAATCTGAATCGAATCTGAATCGAATATAAATCGAATCTAAATCGAATCTGAATCGAATCAAAATCGAATATGAATCGAACATAAATCGAATCTGAATCGAATATAAATCGAATCTAAATCGAATCTGAATCGAATATAAATCGAATCTAAATCGAATATAAATCGAATCAAAATCGAATCAAAATCGAATCAAAATCGAATCAAAATCGAATCAAAATCGAATCAAAATCGAATCAAAATCGAATCTAAATCGAATCTAAATCGAATCTAAATCGAATCTAAATCGAATCTAAATCGAATCTAAATCGAATCTAAACTGAATCTAAATCGAATCTAAATCGAATCTAAATCGAATCTAAATCGAATCTAAATCGAATATAAATCGAATCTAAATCGAATATAAATCGAATCTAAATCGAATCTAAATCGAACCTAAATCGAATCTAAATCGAATCTAAATCGAATATAAATCCAATCTAAATCGAATATAAATCGAATCTAAATCGAATATAAATCGAATCTAAATCGAATCTAAATCGAATATAAATCTAATCTAAATCGAATCTAAATCTAATCTAAATCTAATCTAAATCGAACATAAATCGAATCTGAATCGAATATAAATCGAATCAAAATCGAATCAAAATCGAATCAAAATCGAATCAAAATCGAATCAAAATCGAATCAAAATCGAATCAAAATCGAATCAAAATCGAATCAAAATCGAATCAAAATCGAATCAAAATCGAATCAAAATCGAATCAAAATCGAATATAAATCGAATCTAAATCGAATATAAATCGAATATAAATCGAATCTAAATTGAATATAAATCGAATCTAAATCGAATCAAAATCGAATCTAAATCGAATCAAAATCGAATCTAAATCGAATCTAAATCGAATATAAATCTAATCTAAATCTAATCTAAATCTAATCTAAATCTAATCTAAATCTAATCTCAATCTAATCTCAATCTAATCTAAATCTAATCTAAATCTAATCTAAATCTAATCTAAATCTAATCTAAATCTAATCTAAATCTAATCTAAATCTAATCTAAATCTAATCTAAATCTAATCTAAATCTAATCTAAATCTAATCTAAATCTAATCTAAATCTAATCTAAATCTAATCTAAATCTAATCTAAATCTAATCTAAATCTAATCTAAATCTAATCTAAATCTAATCTAAATCTAATCTAAATCTAATCTAAATCTAATCTAAATCTAATCTAAATCTAATCTAAATCTAATCTAAATCTAATCTAAATCTAATCTAAATCTAATCTAAATCTAATCTAAATCTAATCTAAATCTAATCTAAATCTAATCTAAATCTAATCTAAATCTAATCTAAATCTAATCTAAATCTAATCTAAATCTAATCTAAATCTAATCTAAATCTAATCTAAATCTAATCTAAATCTAATCTAAATCTAATCTAAATCTAATCTAAATCTAATCTAAATCTAATCTAAATCTAATCTAAATCTAATCTAAATCTAATCTAAATCTAATCTAAATCTAATCTAAATCTAATCTAAATCTAATCTAAATCTAATCTAAATCTAATCTAAATCTAATCTAAATCTAATCTAAATCTAATCTAAATCTAATCTAAATCTAATCTAAATCTAATCTAAATCTAATCTAAATCTAATCTAAATCTAATCTAAATCTAATAAAAAAAAAAACATACCTTTATTCGCAAAATAAAGCAACCTTGCACAATTCTGTTACACTTCAAACTGCATTTATGGTATACTTAACCTTGAGAAGGTTGCCTGCACGGACCTGATTCACTCCGTTCCCCGTACTAGTATCAACTGTATTACGGTGGAACAGTTTTCCCCAAAAACTCCGCACAGGTCTATAAGTATTACACTTGTGACAATATAATTATTTAGGATAAATAGTAATGCGAGTACAACGTGCTTAACCAAACAAAGCACAGCAGAAACATACTTAGTGTAGGTAAGATATAAAATAGTACAATTCATTATCTGTATTTGTAGGTAGTTCTAAAAACTGACATAGTATACTTTAAATAATTTGATGCTTACTTTGCTTAAGGTATGGTTGGTTGAACTTTCAAAAAAACAAAGCTGGATAGCGATTATTCTGAATTTTCAAAGTACAGAGCTCGTATAAAAAAATCAATAGAAATTGCACACAAAGAACACAAGTTTAAAATACAAAATCAATTTTCAAAAGATCCAAAATCATTCTGGCAGTATATTAGGTCTAAACGAAGTAGGTTAAACCGGCAAATTATCATAAAGGATGGTCAACATCTTTCGGATGAGGAGTGTGCTCGACAATTTGCATCATTTTTTGAGTCGGTGTATAATAAAGAACGGCCGCGGCTGGATGCGCGGGCGGCGGGGGCGGAGGCGGAAGCGAACAGTGCGCGAGTGCATATTGAGACCCTCAGTCTTCAAGACGTAAGGGAAGCGCTCATAAAGCTTAAACCAAAGCGCTCATCTGGCCCCGATGGCATTCCAGCCTTTCTATTCCGAGACTGTGGCAGGGTGCTGGCTGAGCCCCTGAATGATATCTTCAATACTTGTTTAAAACAAGCAAAGTTTCCGCCTAGGTGGAAAATCACGCGGGTGATTCCGGTTCCCAAAGGTAAGTCAGGTCCGGATGTCAGTGGCTACAGACCAGTAGCAGTGTTGTCGACAGCTGCAAAAGTGTTCGAGTCTGCCATCCAACGCTGCGTGCAGGCTCAAGTGAGCGCACAGCTATCGGACGCGCAGCATGGGTTCCGGCCGGAGCGCAGCACTGCAACTAATTTGCTTAACTTCATGGCGCGGGTGGCGCCAGCCGTCGATGCTGGTGAGCAGGTAGACGCGGCATATTTTGATTTTAAAAAGGCGTTTGATACCGTCGACAACGATGTACTGCTAATGAAGCTGGCAAAAATTGGCTGCACACCGCACCTATTACAGTTCTTCGCCAGCTACTTGAAAGACCGACAGCAGTACGTTGACTACAACGGTTTCAAATCCGAGCCATACTACACCATGTCAGGCGTGAGCCAGGGCAGCAATTTGGGTCCTCTCGAATTTATTTTAATGATAAATGACTTACCAGACGTAGTCAAACATAGTTTATGTTTATTGTTTGCAGATGACCTCAAATTGCTGCTCGAGGTCAAGGGTGAGTCAGACTGTGAGAGATTGCAGGAAGACATAGATAGAGTGGTAGAGTGGAGCCATAAAAATAAACTCTATTTCAACGCAGCGAAATGCTCAGTGATGACATTTACGCGCGCGAAGACTGCTTTAGCCAACGAATACAAAGTAGAGGAAGCGCCGATGCAGCGAGTGTCTCAGGTACGAGATCTAGGAGTACTGCTTACACCGGATCTGACTTTCCGGGATCATATAGTTAAGATTTGCAAGAAGGCGTACAGAAACCTGGGTTTCGTACTGAGACAGTCGCAGGGATTCACAAACATTACCACGCTCAGGGTACTGTATGACGCTTTGGTAAGGAGTCACTTGGAACACAGTGCGGTGATTTGGGCTCCTCATGAAGCGAAATACAAGGTCATGCTGGAGCGAGTACAGAATAAATTTACAAGACACTTGTATTTCAAACTTTATGGGGTTTACCCATTTTACCCGCTGATGTATCCTACACTGTTTGTACTGGGTATGGTGGGGTACAACCAACTCCGAGTGCGCCGGGAATTTGCACTCGCAGCGTATGCACTAAAGCTCCTGCGTGGAGTAGCACATAACCCGGGTGTGCTGCGTCACCTGAAGCTATGCGTGCCAGACAAGTACGTGTGGAGGCGGCGGAAACCGCCACTGCTGGCCGTGCCTGATTCCAGGACCAAACTGATGTCTAGAACACCCCTCTCCCGCACAATATGTGTACTAAATGAAGTGCATGAGAGGATTGACTTATTTTCATGCAATATGAGTGAATTTGCAAGAGTTTTGTTGAATTTTGTTAGTTATATTTAAATATTCTTAAGGACCAGAAGCGGTTATTATTTAAATGAAAATAAATGACTCATCAACCAAGAAAGTTTTATTGCTTAAAAACGTTTTACAATAACAAGTACGTTCCTACTTCTACAACATTATAAAAACGACCTTTGAATAACATTATAACGACTCTAAAATACGTCAGTCGCGTCCGGAGCCAAACGAAGAAGAGCCCGTTGACAGCGCGCCATGCATTTTTATACACTTCTACTCGTTGCGGGTAGGTTGGAAGGGGAATATCTAACACGGCCGTTCCTGATAGCGTGACGTCCTCGACCGCAACTTCATTCCCATCAGATCCATCTGTCACAACCTGGCCATCATCATTATTTTGACCGTCATCATTATCTAAAAATACAGAGTACATGAGTAATTAAATAACATGACCACTATGGTTTGAAGCTTATTCAGCCTGAAGTAGTTTCATAAGTAAGGATTCACGAATTTGTCCAGTGTTCCAGGCGCAAGCGTGCACTCAAGCGCCAGCAACAAGGACCATCAATAGTGATTTTTAAAGTTGAAACAGCTTCAAACCCAAGACATTCAGTGCATAGCTAATGATAGAATCCGGATTTCCATCACTCGCAATACATTGTTATCGACAGAGGCCCAAACGTTCGCTTGTCGTTTTCACGAATAGATAGTAGAGGCCCAAAGGTTATGCTTACTATGAATTTGTGACACATTGCGTCATTGAGACAGAGGCCCAAAAGTTCTGCATGTCTCCACCATGACCGCAAAACAGAGCAGAGGCCCAAACGTTAGCATGCTCATCAATGTAACCACGACAGAGGCTCCACGTTTGCTTGTCGTCACTTACCAACCACGTCATAAAGACAGAGGCATAGAGTCCGCATGTCTCTCATATGCCCGCGGTACTGAGCAATGCGTCATGAAGACACAGGCATCAAGTCAGCATCTCTCCACGGAGCGCAAACCATGCGCACCACGCAGCGCACGCCATTAAGCGCACACTCAGCGCACCATGCAGTGCAGCACACCATATAGTGCATTCCATGCGCACCATGAAGCGCCTCACTGCGCACCACGGAGCGCACTCCCAGCGCCTCACTGCGCACCACGGAGCGCACACTCAGCGCACCATGAAGTGGCCAGCGCGCACCACGGAGCGCACACCATGTGCATAACGTGGCGCACGCCATACGCATCACACAGCGCACAGCATAGCGCTTCACGCAGCGCACACCATAGCGCTTCACGCAGCGCACACCATAGCGCTTCACGCAGCGCACACCATAGCGCTTCACGCAGGGCGCCACCGCGCACCACGACACCGGCCACTGCGCATGACACAGCGGATGCAGGCAAGCACCAGCACCTCACACGCAGCGACTGCACATCTAGTCTGCATTATCCTGAAACAGGTCCAATCCGAGGCACGGAGAAGTCTCGGTATGTAATAATTCAGTCACCCATCCACGGACCAACCCCTTCAAGGGTTGCTCAACCTTGAAAGTTGACCAGTGCGGCTGAAGTCACCCAACTCACACAACTCCAATAGCACTGGCATATGCTTGAAGTTCCATGGGACACTGGTAACAAGTATTGCTAAAACCGGTTCGTTAGTCAAGCAGTTTATGTATGTGGGTAGTCGCGAGCATACTGCTCAGCGGCACGCAAAATAGGTTTACCCTTCCTCAGCAGGCTTGATATGCTTACTGTCTTAAGAGGCATGGCCTGCAATTTAACAGCGAAAATAGCTTGCAAGCCCCAGAAACTACAGGACCGGTAACGTTAGTAGGTTCCGATGATCGAAAGAGAGTATTCACTTTCCCTGGGCTCGGCCGTACCTGACCATGTACAATCAGTCGCCCCTGGTAACTACTGACTTACCTTCCCGAAAAAGGAATATCAAACCCGCCAGAGTTAAAATTTCAACAGGTTGGTAGTTTTCAACTTCTTAGATAGTCATTTAACTAAATCGACACGTAGCAATAATTTAAGGCGTATGTCGCATAAGCCTGGTTTTTATTTAAGGTGGAAGCGCCAGTACGCATAACCTCACACAATACAGACACAGAATCAATTATACGGGAACAAAGATCTTTTCTGCTTGAAACTACCCCAGGAACTATCATTCGTCATCCAGTCATTTAACCACGACTTTGCATCGCTACACAAGCAAATACCTATATGCCCTAGGCCTTCACTATTTTACCGGTTATCCATGTATTAGGCACACTCCACTTTGGCATATATTTAAATCATGAACTCTTCGATCAAAGGCGGTGTATAGAAATTATGTAGCTTCGACTAAAAGAGTGTTGCCGCTTTAAAACTTAAACATTGTTTGCAATCAGGGGTTTGTTCAACCGTATTGTTTGAAAATAACTGGCTTTCGTTATTTGAATGCAACAGACGTTCACCAATTGATAATCGGTAACTACGTTCAATAACTTGTTATCTCGTATGAATTCGATCTAAAGCACAGTCACACGTCGAGTCACAGCGTTTTTCAATCTTTTTGAACACGCGACCAATAATTATTAATTTTAAAAAAATTGCGGCTACCCCCTAGGACCGTAACAATGCGGTGAGCGGACGGGCGTAATGTACTCTTGTGATCTATTTTTAAACCTAAACGTCTAAGTCGAATATGTTTCACATCACACTATTTGCGTGACAAAAATAGAACCAAGATTTTGAAAATATTGAAGAATTAACAGGCGTAGCCTTCTTCTAGTACAAGCAAGACTAGTAATCCTCGCTTTTCACTTTTACTTGGCTTGCGACCATGACCCCCGAGCAAATCTTTGGGACCCCCTGGGGTCGCGACCTACAGTTTGAAAAACACTGATCTACAAGAACGGGAACTGCCACGAGTTCTACGCAAAACACTGATGCTTATAAAATCTGTCGCTATGGTCTATCAATCTATTTTGAGGGTAGTGCGTGATAAAAAGTGGCGTGTAGTTAAAACTATCACGGCGCGATTCGTAAGAACTAAGACTAGCAAATTGTCGCTCCAACGAGTTCTTACGTCCTCTGAACCGAAACACGCTCTCGACACTTTATAAGGAAACAAAACTTACATACGGTTGACAAGTCAGCACTATACAAGTAAATTTTCACTTTAACGTTCTGTTTGACAGGATAAAATAACCAAGCACTTAGATATTTAGATGGCAAAAAACGGCTTAGAACGCGTGGTTATCCCACTTCTGATCTTAAGGACCAGAAGCGGTTATTATTTAAATGAAAATAAATGACTCATCAACCAAGAAAGTTTTATTGCTTAAAAACGTTTTACAATAACAAGTACGTTCCTACTTCTACAACATTATAAAAACGACCTTTGAATAACATTATAACGACTCTAAAATACGTCAGTCGCGTCCGGAGCCAAACGAAGAAGAGCCCGTTGACAGCGCGCCATGCATTTTTATACACTTCTACTCGTTGCGGGTAGGTTGTTAGGTCGTTGGAAGGGGAATATCTAACAATATTAATATCCTGTGTTAGGTCTGATTTTTTATATGTAATATTTTAGGTTAAGATTTTAAAACATTAAAAAGGTTTAGTTTGATATTTATTTTATAATTATAAAGTATTTGTGCAGATTCAGATGATTAGTTGTTTTATAAATTTTTAAGTATTAGTCTTAAGTTGATTTTTCTGTTTATTGGTTGGGTGTTTGGAAACCACTATTGTATTGGGGTCATCCTGTAAAGATAGTGTTTTAAGTTTAATAATAAATAAATAAATAAATAAATAAAATAAATAAACTTTATACATAATTTGCAATTTAAAAGTAATGTAATGTTAAAGTAAAAGTAAAAGGGGGTTTAGGTCATAATTATAACGCCTATCAGAGCATTTAAACTGAAATTGTGTGTGTGTGACTGTGTTGGTGTGTATGTGTGTGTGATTGTGTTGGTGTGTGTGTGTGTGATTGTGTTTGTGTGTGAATTTACTTAAAATAAGTGAAGTGCTTACATTTTACGTCTTTTTAGGTAATTTAATTAAGTATTTACTTTTAAAATTAATTCAGTTCAATCATAATTCAGTGAGTTAAGAAGTTTAAAAGATTTTGGTTTTACAATCATGACCAGTAAGGTGGCGTATCCGGATTTTTTTTGATATTTGTTGTACATGTACGGTCCTAGGAATTTTATAAATCCTTTCGCAAAAGAAGTTTTACAGCGAGGAACGAGGTAAACAATATCTTGCCTTCTACTTGTAGTGGAGTCTGGTTTATTTAAATGCTGAATTAATATTGCGTTTTTAATATATAGTTGCCTCACTGTAAGAACTGACAATTCTGAGTATAGTAAATGGGTGGGATGTCTAAATCTTTTGAAACTCATTACCTTAAGCACTGCACGTTGTGCTCGTTCCAAGCCAATAAGAACAGTCTTGGAAGCACCCCCCCCCCCCCCATGCCGTAATTGCATAAGTAGTAATGGACTGGCATAACGAAATATAAATTAACATGGTTAAGTTCTTTGGACAAAAGCTACGTATATTTTTAAAAATATATATAAGTTTCCTGACTCTGGAGGTAAGTGTTGAAATGTGGTCTTTCCAGTTCAAATGCTGGTCAATGATCACGCCTAGGTATTTAATTGAAGAGGCTTTCGAGAGTTCGTCACAAGAGCAGCTACCTGTGATATTACATACGAGTATGTGAGCCTTTATTTGAATACTGTTTGGTGGTGGTTGACTTCTCTTTATTATGCTAAATGGTATGTATTTCGTTTTCAGTATATTTAGTGTCAGAAGATTTGACTGTAGCCAGTCCGAGACTATTCTAAAACCCTCACTAGCCATATCATTAGCCTCTTTCCATGTTTCACCACTAAATAAAAGAGCCGTATCATCTGCATACGTTATAATCTTTCCGTGCTTCAGCTGCAGGTCACATAAGTCATTGACATATATAAGGAAAAGCGTGGGTCCCATAACACTTCCTTGGGGCACACCGAAGCTCACACTTTCCAGATCACTTATGTAGCCGTCAATCCCAACACATTGCGTTCTGTTAGACAAATAACTTTATGCGGTGCGAAGGTAAGACGACGGTTTGCTTGAAGTTCTTTGTGTGGGAGTAAGCAGGCTACATTGCAAGAATGCACCCGGACACTCATAGGACGCCAGATGGTGGACGTCCTAGCCTGGAGCCGTGGATAAATTCGAAACAGAGGTACCGTGCCCTTGGGCATTCAGGGCAGGGAAGGAACAGGGGTGGGTTTTGGTCAGTAAGAGTCTGATATCCCTTCATGGTGAAGTTATAGGATGATTTCCCACACACACAAAAAAAAAGAGGGTGTACGTGGTATTACAATTTGATCATGTTTGCGGGGTAAATTTGACCAGAAATCGCTCAAGAAAGAGATGTCTTACCCAGCAGTGCTTGCAGTGCTGTGCAACAGTGGTTTTGACCTCAAAACCACTGTTTGGAATATAAAGTTCACTATTTCGTCCTTTCTTGTTTTACTTTCTAGATGTGGAAATGGTTATTTAAAGGTGAAATTAGTATAAAGCGTTTTAAAAACTGTCCCAAGCGTTGAAATATGATATTCTAAAAACTCTTTAGTATAAAGTTAGAATAAGCACCAATTGTTAAAATTTTATATTGTACTTTATTGGTTAGAAGTTTTGAATAAATATTTTTGAACATTGGTATTTAAAAATGAGTTACTTATGCTTATTTTAATAGCCTTGTTTTTGAAACAAAAACCTTTTTTTCGCTTTCTTTAATAATTTAAGTCGCTTAGTATTGTAGGTTAAACTTTTTTCCAAAACTAACACATGAGCCCTCATCCAGAAGTAGACAAGATATTTTAGTGACAAATTATATAAATTGAACACTGCTTCAAGACTTAAACGTAAACGTTTAAACCAAGGTATTGTAGGCTTGCTTAAGTATTTCTGACTGATGGTTTAAGGCATAAAAGAAAGCGGAATTCTTAATTTAATTCTGCGTAATTCCTGATAGGAATCGGTGAGTAATTTCAATTCATGTTAAAATTCGTAATAGTCTCCAACATACGTGTAAGCAGGTTGAATACTAATATTTACTGTATATAAAAATTATTATTATTTTTAGTCCGTAAGTAAGATTATCAAAAAATACTAGACACGTATTTTTTGCTTTACCAAACCAATAAAAAATAACAAAGATAAAACGCATCAAAGTTCAGAAGTGGGGGCTTGTTACGTCACTAAACGGTACAAAGTGTATCGAGGTGTGACGTCTCGCGTTTCAACGCACTATATCGTCCTCATTTTTGGTTTACGTGACAAATGAAAAAAATACGTATCCAAAATTTTTTGGTAGTCTAACTGATGAACTACTTAGATTTTTTGAGTAAACTAGTTAATTGAAAATGGTCTGGCAATGTCTGTCAAAGGACTGATAGCTCAACAGCTATCACTCCAACGAGCATGAAAAGTGTCATTGAGTTAAAAACGCGCATTGGATTAAGATATAAATACGCCTCAGAAAAACAAAAGGTTTTTTTTACTATTAATAGAAAGGCCTACCTCTATCTATAGACTGATGTAAGCTGATTATTTAAATATAGTATTAATGGTGAGTAATGTAATAATAATTATTATTAAAATTTTAAATTCAGTCTAAGTCTATAGGGTTAGTAACAAATTACTTGAAAAACTGGTGTTAATAGGAACAGACATAATAAAGCTAAAATATACAGCTACACATCAGCGTGGAGCTGCATTCACCTCTGCATCAACGGAGAATTCCACCGATCTGCGAACACACTGAGAATAGGTGTTGGTACCGCCGCGAACACGCGTCATCAGAGAGGCACATTTTTTTCTAATAATGGCTACGAAACCATCAATGTTTGTGTTCGCAAACATCCCTGATACACTGCAACGACACGGCAGCCCCAACAGTACTAACCTATACACCTTTATTACCCTTCAAACTAGAACACAGAAATACAATCGACTATAAAAAAAAAACACAAAAAATTGCAAAATACCAATTTTAATTTCGGAAGTCGGTGTTTCTACATAGTTTTGTTTCTTCGTTATTGGAATTTCTACTAGTTGTTTCCCATTAAAAATAATGCCCGAATTGACAACCCCAATAACATGGAATTTTAACATAATATAATTGGAGAAAATCAAAGCGACATCTGTGTAGAGGAGAGTAACTACATATGGGCTACCGTTTTTTTTTTCGAATCAAAAATTAAAACTCTTTAGAAATACATTTTTAAATGTAATTAATCAAACATTTATTTTTAAAGAGCAAAGTCAGACAGTCAATTTTTATTAATAAACCACATTATCAAAATTGAGCATGAAATTAAATTCAAATATGGAGCTGATACTCAAATATTTAGCCTATTTACAGATATATATACAAACTTAATTATCTTTTAAGAAAATAACAATAATGACTGTTTATCTAACAAGACATCAAATTACTTTGGTGAGTGTAAGGAAAAAAAGAAAGAAATGTATGACCGATAATACTTAGGTTAGTACCTAAATATGGGCTAGCCATATTTAGGGCCAGAGTCATAGCCCATATCCGAAGTTATTGACCGAAATAAACTTGACTTCGTATTTTACAAGTAAAAAAACACAAACCATATTAATCGATCAAAAAACATAAAATTAAATAATCTGCAAATCAAAAGTATAGTTACAGTCATCATCATCATTTCAGCAGAAAGACGTCCACTGCTGGACATAGGCCCCCCGTGTCGCCACAACAACCAGTCCTGTGCGTCTCGCATCCATCGGCTACCCGCGACCCTCACCAGGTCATCGGTCCACCTTGAGGGAGGCCTTCCAACCTTGCGTCTTTCGGTACGCGGGCGCCATTCCAGAACTTTTCGGCCCCGTCGACCATCTGTTCTGCGAGCAATGTGCCCTGCCCACTGCCACTTCAGTTTGGCGATTCTTCGGGATATGTCGGTAATCTTAGTTGTCTTGCGGATATCATCATTCCTGTTTCTATCACGCAAGGAAACGCCGAGCATTCCCTCTCCATTGCCCTTTGGGTGACTTTGCCTTCTGATGAGGCCCATTGTGAGCGACCACATGTTAGTTGCAGTCATCACTGGCAACACGCACTGGTCATAGACTTTCGTCTTAAATCAGGTGGATGTACTCGTCTACAACTTCGAGTCTCCAATCTTGATAACAGTGGATGCCACATGGGTATTTCTTAAAATGAACAAAACCAAGGTCATGGCCTTGGTTTTGTCCATGTTAGTTGTAAGACCCACTCTTTCGGAAGCTCTACTGAGGTCATCGAGCATTTTACTGAGGTCCACCATAGTCTCAGCCAGGACGACTATATCGTCAACAAATCGAAGATGAGTGATGTACTCGCCATTGACATTAATGCCTAGCCCTCTCCAGTCCAGAACCTTGAAGAAATCTTCTATTGCGGCCGATCGATAAAAAAATTATATGAGACCACCTCTCTGAAGTATGACCTACCAAACAAAAAAAAATATCGAAATCAATTCATAATTGGCGGAATAATTGCATAACAAACATACAAAAAAAAAACAACATACTGACGAATTGAGAACCTCCTCCTTTTTAAAGTCGTTTAAAAATTCACACACTGCGGCCATTCCCTCAGATAAAACATTACACAAGGAGCTTAACGTTTGCTGGTCTTTTCCTCAAAAGTCCAGAAGCCTTTTGAGGTTTTCCACCAATAAAAATTATTATGTTACGCTAATAACGCTATTGATGCCGCCTTACATTATGACCAAAAAAACTGAATATTTTAAAAAAAACCATTCCCTCAAATAAAACATTACACAAGGAGCTTAACGTGGCAAAAACTATATACAACAATGTCTTATAGAAAACTGCGCTATAATATCAGTTTTGCAGCCATTTATTCAACAAGATAAGACTAGTACTTCGCCGGCGTCTCCATTTCGTGCCAACCGAACTGTTTCACTATGTTTAATATCCACTAAATTTGAGGCTTACCACAGATCTGGGAAGACGGTAGAACAGCTTTTAGAGTAAATTGAGAAATTACTGTCTTTGGTACTGATTTCGGTAAGTCGTTTTTGTCTGGCTGATGAAAGGATCGATTTAGAGAACTAAATCTTTGCCACCTGCCGGCTTAGCGGCGGCGCCGGCTTAGCGGCGGCGGCAAGGAAACCGACTCCGTTGCGACCATGTACCGGAAGATACAGCATTGGAACCAAACACTTGGTTAGGGCTGCGGGAGTACGCTGTATGCGAGAAGCATAAGACCGGTTGGTTGGAGCAGTAGATGGCTCATTTAGTTAGGATTTATAAACATTTTGGTGAAGGAAAACATCGTGAGGAAACCGATATGTCCTAGAACCAAAAAATCAAAGACATGTGACATCCACCAACCCGCATTGGGCCCGCGTGGTGGACAACGGCCCGCACCCTCTAACAAGGAGGCCTGTGCCCAAGCAGTGGGGACATTAAAAGGCTGATGATGATATCACACCCAGATCCAGAAGATCTATAATACGAGTATATGCAGTTAGCAATAGGTAACTTTCGTGCTAAAATGGAACATATTATGACCTAAGGTACATATAGGATATAGGTAAGGCTCAGAAGCGAATCTCTCACCCACTGCGCCATCATGCTAGCAAAATACCACCCTAGCGAACAAGTTAAATTGTCTATATAAAGCACAAAATATACTGTTTTATGTTTATTTCGACTCGTTACAAATATGGGATGTGACCTTGAAGAAACGTATTCCGTAAACGAATGTCATTGTTTATATGTTCCTTATGGTAATCGTTTATTTGTATCAGCGTTTTATTTGGCAAGCAACCCGGATAGAAATGAGAATGAGCATGTAATTTAAAATTCAGATAAACTTCGCTTTCTGTGGATCTGAAAGTTACATATGAACCTTTTTAGGGTTCCGTAACAGAAGGATACAAACGGAGCCCTATTGCTATCACTCACGTGTGCGTCTGTCTGTCAGTCATGTCACAAAATTATGTGCCGAAGAATTTTTAAACTTCCCATTGACTTAAGAACTTGAAATTTGGTGATAATGTTTGTTATTACGTATATTTTACTAACAGTTCTGCCTAGCTAACTAACTTTTCCCAACTATCTTGGGTTCGACTCCCAGTCTCACCGGCTGCAGCTGAATATCAGTATTTTACATGGAGCGACTGCCTATCTGACCGCCACAACCCAGTTACTGGGTAATACGATACCCCTTGTCAAGACTGGATGTCAGACTTTCGGGCTTCTGACGACCCGTAACGACTGTCAAAGATCCACGATTGACAGCCGGGACCAACGGCTTAACGTGCTTTCTGAGGCACGGAGGAGTCTCGGTATGTAAAGATGGTCACCCATCCATGGACCAACTCCGGCAAGCGTAGCTTAACCTAATGGATCAACCCGTGCGGCTGTTATTACTTTAGCCACGCGCTCTTCGAGTTATTTTACTAACAAAGAGCAATATAATCAGATTTTATCTTTAATAATTCCCTTATTTGGTACGGAACCCTAAATGTGTGAAGTCCGACACGCACTTGGCCGGTTTTTGCTTTTATGCTTATTTATTTATTTACACTTCATGCAACTAAAGTACAAAGGCGGACTTAATGCCTTCGGCATTCTCTACCAGTCAACCAAGGAAAAATCAAAACCAATCAATTATCCAATGACTTCTCCTGCTCTAGGTGGAGCGGAAGGGCGTGTCAGACTCTTACTGACTAAAACCCACCCCTGTTCCTTCCCTGCCCTGAGTGCCCAGGGGCGCGGTAACTCTGTTTTGAATTTATCCACAACCCTTATCATCTAGCATCGTTTTAAATTAGTGTTGATTTCACTAGGTTAACAGGAAAGATGACAGCACAGTGACCACGTGCTGCCATGTACAGCGAGACTCCGGGGTAACCATTTTACAGTCTCCCTAGGGATATGCCCGAATAGCCGCCGTTGCACAGAGGGCGTTCCGGGGTGGTCTTTTAGAGGCCACGGAACCCCTTCCATATGCGGATGATGATCATGGGCGTAGTTTTAGTAAGGTAAAATCCTACACTGATCTTATGTCTTCCTCAAAAGCCCAGTCGCCTTCTGAAGGTTTCCCCTCCAAAAAAAAATTAATTATCTAACGCTAATAACGCCTTTAACGCCTTACATCATGAACATAAAAAAATATTATTTTCAAAAAACCCGACTGTCAAAAACAACTAAAAAGTTCCAAATAAGTCACTTGTAGCAGTCTACTTATTTATTTTATGCTACCAACTGCATCAAACTGCTTGAAAAGTGATTTGTTTGGAACTTTTTAGTTGTTTTTTACGGTCGGTTTTTTGTTTTATTTTTTTTATTTTCTACATTTTAGTGAGTTATATTTTTGGAATCGCCTCGTTGAATCCTTTACTTTGGTACCCCACTTAAGATCTTTTACTTTAATCGAAATACTTTTATATCTAACGATCTGACGAATTTTAGTAGATACTTTCTGAAACAAAACTAAGAAATAAATAAAGATAATAATAAATAATAATAATATTCCACAACTATCACACAACGCCATCTAGTCCCAAGCTAAGCAGAGCTTGTGTTATGGGTACTAGACAACTGATAAATATACTTATATATTTCTAAATACATACATATTATAGATAAATTACACCCAGACACAGAACAAATGATCGTACTCATTACACAAACATTTGTCCTGGGTGGGAATCGAACCCACGACCTCCGGCATAGCAGTCAGGGTCACTAACCACTAGACCAACAGGCCTGACAAAAGAAAAAAAAAAAACAAGATGAAAAAAGAAAGATGAATGTAGAGATGGTAAAAACTGATAAAACATCAGTCTATCTTTTTTTACGGTGGAACAATAGCAGTAACTGTTAGGTAACTTCTAGAAGGTTGTGTGAAACTAGTGCCAAATATAATATCCAGTGTAATTTGGCGACATTGCTCACGCATACACTGGCACGCTCACAAAAGCGTACAACTTGAGTTTACTTTGCTAAATTCCTTTCACATGCACGCGTGATGGCACATACGGGGAAGCATTTGGAGCAGAGCGAAAATGTGTCATTTTATCAGCGATAACAATAGTGCGGAAGGATGTCGCATAAGCTATCATACGATGTCGCCTAAGGATGTCGCATATCATGAGATAAAAAACTGGCCAAGTGTGTGTCGGATTTCGCACATTCAGGGTTCAGTAAAGTATTCGTCGAACTTAATGGCGTGTCCTAAGTTAGCTGCGAGTGCAACTGCGCGCAGGTAGTCAATTCGACAACAGTTTAAGCCATTTAATGATTTTTATAACTGTTTGGAAACTGTGTGAATATTATTTAGGGTGTATGGTACCTACTTATTTGTCAACTTTAAAGTTGGTGGTATTCCCACACGTCATTAAATTTGATGAATACTAAACCAAATGTATTTTTGACTATTTGTACGGCTTTGGGTCAACAACATGTTTATGCTGTAAAAATTTGAAGACTGTAGCTTCAACCGTTTGTCTGTAAGACCTGTGTGACAGACGACGGACAGACAGACAAACGGACAGAGGCACAGACGGACAGACGGACACTTGAGTGACAGCAATAGGCCCTAACAGAATACCCGCGCTGCGTTATTTATTTCTTTATTGCATAAATATGGCAGCATAACGCTGAGTTAGGTTAGGTTAGATATATTATTAGGATGGTGAACCTTTATTGAAAAACATGCCATTTTTTACAAAAATGAATAATAATTTGGCCATAGCGTGCCATAAAAAAATCTTGAAATAGTGATTTAATGGTCAAATAAGTAAAATAATGTAAAAAGCAAAAATGTGTCTTATCTGCTTTTTAATATTAGATGCTTAATCTTTACTAATATTATAAAGAGGCAAAGTTTGTGAGTTCGTGAGGTTGTAGGGGGTAATCTCCCCCCCCACACACAACCCCTGGGCAGAGGTCCAGGGGCTGTGGATAAATTCAAAACAGAGTTACCGCTCCCCTGGGCACTCAGGGCTGTGAAGGAACAGGGGTGGGTTTTAGTCAGTAAGAGTCTGACACGCTCTTCCACTCCACCCTGGAGCAGGAGATGTTATTGCATGATTGCCTAAAAAAAGGGGGTAACCTCTGAATCAACTGAACTAATTTTGAAAATTCTTTTACCAATAGAAAGCCACGTTATTTGTGAGTGGTTATAAATATTTGAAATTCACGCGGACGAAGTCGCGGGCGGAGTGTTAGTATTTCATAAACTATAAACTCACACTTTGCAGCAAAACTACAACTGCACTGAAGTCATCTGACAATTGCTTTTATTTGCATACCCGAGTTATTTTGTAGCGTGCTAACACTGGCACGCGTGTGTATGTTTGCCATCCCTGGTATATATATATCCCTCTTCAGCGTGCCCATACAAATTTAAGTTCCGTATATCCCCCGCAACATGAAACGTTTAGCGTGCCTCACGCGAATTCCCAGCTCTATTGAAGTGGCATAATGTCGTAGTCGGATCGTTTACCACTAATGTAACATATAAGGCAACGATGATCTAGGTATGTGCTTTTTGTTCAGCGCCACACAGCAATCGATCTCCAAGTTTATTGTGAGGCAATAGAATTGAAAATTGATTGATTGTTCTGCTCCAATTTTGAAGTAATGAGTTTTGCTCTATTTTGGGTTGTAACATGTGGTTGATGGATGGTGGGAGATAATGAAGAAATTCTATTTAAATGTTTAATTTTGACTCTTAACGGTTTCCCTCGATGAGTAACTTGAAAAAAAACTTTTTTTTAAAGTTTTTTTTAAACAAAAAATTTAAAAATAACTTTAATTTCGGAGGTCAGTGTCAAATATCGAAGAAATAAAATACAAACACTGACTTCCGAAATTAAAGTTATTTTTAAATTTTTAGTGTATTTTTTTTTTTGGAAGTCGGTTGTTTTTTTTTGTAAAAAAGTTTTTTATTTTTCGCTTTTTAGTTGTTATACCCCAGAACTAAAAACCCCAATAACAAGGAACGTGGAATTTAAACATTTGGAGAACACAAAAACGTCATCAAGATATGCGTATTTTTCGTTTTTGTTCAGTTTCTCAAAAAGCGCTAAAGCAATTTCGATAAAATTTATAAAAAAAGAATTTTGAAAATCGGTCCACAACTGACGGAGAAATGCGCGGACATACATAAAAAAAAAAAACATACGTACAGTCGAACATAGAACCTCCTCCTTTTTCGAAAGTCGGTTAAAAAAGGATAAGGAAGCTTTTTCCCAATAGTTAATAGTTCAGCGTGATATCATCTGAAACAGGTAGTGTAGTCTTTGTATATATGCAATAGATATAATACATTATCTCATGTACACCAGTAGAGGAGTTAGCTGTCAATCTGACAACTAGCGTTAGATGCGGTGCGAGTTGGTCGTACACTTGCACTTGGAGATGTCTAAAGTAGTGAACCAGTGAGACACTTATACATTACAATTAGTTACCTTTGTTGTGATAGTGACCACTACATGTAGGTGCTGTAGTGACTGGGGCTTGGGCTCCGGGTGTGTAAAGATATATTCTGGACAGAAATATTTGATATTAATATTTTTAATCACTCCTTTCACATTGACAACTCAAAACTGACTTAGAATTGAGTTATTTTCATATCTATTCTAAATTTAAATAGGTGTATTCGACCGACCAGCCTGTCTGTTTACAAGGTTTGTTTTTCATGCGATCTTCTTAGATACTTACAGTACTTTCACACTTTTTTTTTGCAGGGTGGGAACTCATCAAAAAAGAATTTTCCGCTTGAGGTGGAGAGGTAGGGTGTGTCAAACTCTTACTGACTAAAACCCATGCTGGTTCCTTTGGTTCCCTGTGTGTTCCAGGACCACACTGTTTCTTTCAAACACTCCCGAGAAGTACTTACACATCTGAACAGAGGACTTAGGTTGTCCTTACCTCTTCTCAACTAATCCTCCCACAATCAAATTGACAGTTACAGCTTTTTATTTAAAGTCATTAACGTCCTCGACTTAAGAGTTTTTTACCATTGTAATGGCAACTGAGTGGAGTGGATTAAAGGTTCCAAAACGACGACGAAGAATATGGATGTTTCATAGATTCTAAGATAGTTATGATTATTTCCGTGCGTGATCAAATCAAAGCCAAGAGTTGGTAGGGCTTTGATTTGATCGCGATTTGATTTGCTGTTGGTACCTACATAGCCCAAATGACCAAACTGAAATGGCAGTGGACAGAGCACATTGCTCGCAGAACAGATGGTCGATGGGGCCGGAAGGTTCTGGAGTGGCGACCCAGTACCGGAAAACGCAGCGTCGGAAGGCCTCCTGCAAGTGGACCGGTGACCTGCTGAGGGTCGCGGGAATCCGATAGATGCGAGACGCACAAGGCCGGTCGTTGCGACGACACTTGGGGAAGGCCTATCTCCAGCAGTAGACGTGTTTTCGGCTGAAAAGATGATGATGCTAATAATTGTTACAATGTACCTAATTACGAGTCTCAAAATCTGCACTCGAAATACCTCTTTGCTAACATGTTGATTACCTTTTTAACCGACTTTCGAAAAAGGAGGAGGTTCTATGTTCGACTGAACGTATGTTTTTTTTTTATGTATTTCCACCGATTTCTCAGTCAATTGAGGATCGGCAAAATACTTTTTTTATCCGAAAGAATACACTCCCGAGGTGGTCCCATATAAATTTTATCGAAATTGCTTTAGCGCTTTTTGAGAAACTGAACAAAAACGAAAAATACGCATATCTTGATGACGTTTTTGTGTTCTCCAAATGTTTAAATTCCACGTACCATGTTATTGGGGTTTTTAGTTCTGCGGTATAACAACTAAAAAGCGAAAAATAAAAAACTTTTTTACAAAAAAAAAAACAACCGACTTCCAAAAAAAATACACTAAACATTTAAAAATAACTTTAATTTCGGAAGTCGGTGTCAAATATCGAAGAAATAAAATACAAACACCGACTTCCGAAATTAAAGTTATTTTTAAATTTTTAGTGTATTTTTTTTTTGGAAGTCGGTTGTTTTTTTTGTAAAAAAGTTTTTATCTACACTACCCACAGTCGAGTTTTATTACTATACATAAAAAGTAATGTCTAGAACCTTTTTTATATTTAAATCCAGCTATCACTCTCAATTGATAAACGAAAAACATTTAAATTCTGGTTTTCCAAAAATAAAACGGAGGTTTTCAATTAAAATGTCATTAAATGGCTCCACATTTAAATCGCCACGAATTTTACTGCTAAGCGAAAACCGGTTCATGTCGCTTTACCCACAAAAAAGCAAGAGCAGAAAATCTTTTAATATTGTCTTTTAAACACTGTGTATTTTCTTCTTTTTTCGCAAAGTTGGTTTCCTAACTTTTTAAATACTTTGGGCCCAAAACCTGGCCACATTAATTGCAGCGTCTGTGGCTTTCATCAGGTCCTCCATAGTGCAGTTGTATGGGCAACTGTGGCACTCCAATAAGTGAATCATGTTTTGAACAGGGGCACCGCACCCACATTGGGTATCAGACTCTGCATCTAAAAAAAAATATTCTCGGTATACAGCATGGAACAAAACCCTGTTGTTCCTTCTACCCACATTTTAAGAATCGGCATACAAACTTAATAAAGCAAGTCATTTATAAACAATTGTTCTAAAATAATAAAAATAAATATTTAATTATTATTATTTGTAATGTTTAACTGATAACTTACCTCTGCAATTCTGCATGAAGCGATTGCCAAACCCGTAGGCTGTTTAGCAAAATAAAGATATACTTGTAAAATCAGATAATCTAAACATATTTTTAAATGTGTCGATTTTAATAGTTATTTGATTTTGACCTCTCGACTAGCCAATGCTTAATTTTTTTAAATTATCTTTTCATCTATGTTGTGCTTGTAGGTAAACATAGGTACACATCCTTAAAAGGGCCAACAGGGTTTTTGTTACATATTGTTAGCCGACTTTGAAAAAGGAGGAGGTTCTATGTTCGACTGTACGTATGTTTTTTTTTTATGTATTTCCACCGATTTCTCAGTCAATTGAGGATCGACAAAATTCTTTTTTTATCCGAAAGAATATACTCTTGAGGTGGTCCCATATAAATTTTATCGAAATTGCTTCAGCGCTTTTTGATAAACTGAACAAAAACGAAAATACTCATACCTTGATGACGTTTTGGTGTTCTCCAATTACGAGTATCTTTAAATTCCACGTTCCATGTTATTGGGGTTTTAGTTCTGGGGTATAACAACTAAAAAGTGAAAAATAAAAAACTTTTTTTGAAAAAAAATACAACCGAATTCCAAAAAAAATATACTAAAAATTAAAAAATAACTTCAGTTAAAAATAACTAAATGTCGGTGTTTGTATTTAATTTCTTCGTTATTTGACACCGACTTCCAAAATTAAAATATTTTTTTAATTTCTAGTGTATTTTTTTTTTTTTTTGGAAGTCTGTTGTTTTTTTTAATACCGAGAATAAATGAATAAATACTCTACTTTAGTAGGGTATTTTACTAAAACAATCTAATTAGTCCGTCAGTTATAAAACCAACAAATATTGGACACGTGTTTGACCAAATTGTTAACCTATGTGCCGATAGATGGCGTTGTTCATTTGTAGGCGTTTTCTGAATCTCGCTGTTAAGATTCTCCGTGAGTTGACTGGGTCGAAAATGTTGTCAGGCAAAAGTGATCTCAATACACGGTTGTAAATCAATTGAGTTGTTTTATTATAACTATCTTCATCCCTGCTAAGTAAAAGAGTGCTGCAGAAGTGTCTTTTGGTGAAAGTTTGTGACGCCTAGTAAACGGGTTGTTCAACACGTATTTTTTGCTTAACCAAACCAATAAAAAATGACAAAGATAAAACGCATCAAAGTTCAGGAGTGTGGGCTCGTTACGTCACTTTGGTGGTAAAATATGTAGCGCCGCGTGACGTCACGCGACATTTTAACGCACTGTATCACCCTCATTTTTTTTTTACGTGACAAAAGAAAACATAAGTGTTCAATATTTAGTTAATTATTTATTTTAGTTAGTTTTTTCTGTTAAATACCCCATTATATTTCCTACGCTATTTTTACTGACTACGGTGAAGCCAAAATGACGGTATGATTTTAACCCATATCACACTGATGTTTTATTATAGCTTTACCATAGCAAAATCCGCCATTTTGCATTCCCACTGGTGGTTCTCTGTGAACGGGATCCACCACACGGGCCCAGTGCGGGTTAGTGGATATCACATGGCTTCGAATTTTTGATGGACATGCCGGTTTCCTCACCGATGTTTTCCTTTCACCATTTTGAGAGCAGTCATGGTAAAATAATTATTTTTACTAAAATTACCATTAGCCTGCCTACGTTCGAACCTACGACCTACAAAACGTAAGTTGGTGTCATTATGCATACAGAAAAAAAAATACACGTGAATACATACACACATCCTAGACTAACCCGCCTTGGTGACATAGAACAATTAAACTACAAATCTTATAGACTTATTTCAAAGCAACAGAAACGTACCTAGAAACAAAGTATGAATAGTTCTTCTGTATAACTTTGTTTAGTGGTTTGACGCAAACCGGCTCGCGAGCTGAATTCAATTGTAAGACAATTTACCGACAATACCCCGGGTTTCACACTCCGATGGTGTCGCTCTCACATCAAACAGAACTCGCTTTTCATATATTTATAAAAATATTATCTACGTATAATGCCAGTTAGGGAGATCGAGCTTCTGTGTTTAAGTTATGTAAGGTTTCAGATAAGTACGAAGCTTTTATCGTATAACATTAGGATGTTTGAAACATAACCAGGAAATAAAAATCAGACACCTTTGCTACGTACTTATGGCGTGCAAATATTATGAATACATAATTAAACCGACCATGAATTGAAACAGAATAATACAATTGTTATTAATGTCAACAGTAAAAAAAATAAAGGCCCGTGTTGTGGATTTTGTTTATTCCCTCTCATAGAGAGGAGACTTGAGTCCCAGCAGTGGGAACCCCTGTTCCTTCCCTGCCTGAGTGCCCAGGGGTGCGGTAACTCATTTTCAGAATTTATCCTCAACGCCTGGGCAGGCATCGGCCATGACGGGCCCCGTCATTATTGCTGACAACTCTTTGAGGCGCGCGTGAAATACTACGCGCCGTCGACTCTCGGGCCTGGTGCTGATCGGACGGCGAGCTACCCACTACTCGCCGTCCGCAGGCTCGGGTAACATTATAGGACTGATTATGCTATTTATTATACAAAATGTTGGGAATTGACCTCGTGGCATTTTGATAGCGCTTATAATACAATCAATCTGCCTAGCCTTTTCCCAACTATCTTGGGGTCGGCTTCCAGTCTAACTGCATGCAGCTGAATACCAGTAATTTACGTGGAACGACTGCCAATCTGACCTCCACAACCCATTTACTGGGTAAAATATGATACCCCTTGTTAAGACTGGATATCAGACTTTTGGGCTTCTGGCGACCCGTAACGACTGTCAAAGATCCACGATTGGCAGCCGGGACCAACGGTTTAACGTGCTTTCCGAGGCTCGGTATGTTAAGACGGACCATGGACCAACCCAAGGCAAGCGTAGCGGATCGACCCAAACAGCTGTTATTACTTTAGCCATTAGCTCCACACATTAGCTACATTTTGGACAATTGTTTTCGCTGCTAGAATGCCACTTTGTCCATATTTAAAGATTTACGTTTGCCATAAAGGCTATGTATAGAAATAGATTGATATAACAATTTCTTTTGGGTCAAAGACTTCAAGTGCTTTTCGATTTAACAATGTTCTCGACTTCTAAAGAACTGTATTTTATTCAAATCACGATTCTGGATCGATTTATCTGCGTAGGAGTTATAGAGTCAAGAACTCGTTCGAGGAGCGCTGGGATTACTGCATTATATTTTTTTGTTTATGTAAGTAGGTTAAATGTGCTTTGGAAATACATTATATTGAAACATATACAAAAAACAAAACCTTATAAGTCACTAAAAATAACTTAAAATAGGGCATCGAAAAACTGTTCCGCATCGGTGTCGACTGGCAATGTGCCCAAAAAATTGGTGGCCACGTTGTATGGCAATGCTTATCCTCTGTCCAAAGTAAAAGCCAGCCCTTAGGTCTCAAAGAGATGAGTGTCAGCCGCCACTGACGGGGCCCATCGTGGCCGGTGCCTGCATACCTAGGGGTAGCGAATACATTCTAAAAATGAGTTACCGCACCCTTGGGCACTCAGGGGTGGGTTTTAGTCAGTAAGAGTCTGACATGCCCTCCCGCTCCACCCTGAGCGAGAGAAGTCATGGAATGACTTCCCAACCCCCAAAAAAAAAAACTTGGGTCTCGCGAAGTGTCAACAAGTTTCTTGGATTGTCAATCCCTAGTTACACAGACGGGATGCCATGAGTGTTCACTCATGGCATCCCGTCTGTGTAACTAGATTACTTACCCTTAGTTCAACAGTACATTCATACTGTAAAAATCTCACCATGAGAACTTAGGTAACATGAACTTCAAGCGAATTGTCATTCTGCTTCATGCTAGAACACTACTTACGAAAACAAGAATAGGTAAGAGCCATAAAATATCATATTAAAAAAAAACTAAAACACGCTTTAATTTTTTTAATTTTAATTTTCATATTCTTCTCTGGAATCCCTTGGATTTAATAACAATGTTACGAGAATGCATAAAATATAACTAGTCTGCCATCTTTGGAAGTCCGCCGTTTTAGATTTAGAATGACGTCACTTAACCTCTTGCATCATCATCATGAGCCGTTAAAAATCTATTGTGTCTGCTAACTAGACGCGCGACTGGTTAACTAACCATTTCAGCTCCATCGGAAACCGTAAAATGGGTTAAAATGTTACTTCTAAGATTGTTTTTACTTAGTTTTTATTTACAAATGAAGTTAATAAAAGTGTGTTATAAAATTTTTGAAGAAAGTTTGAATCCAAAATGAACATGGATACCCATAATAGAAGTATACTTCATCCAAGGTCGCGTGCAACTGGCATCTAACAAATTACTTCCAAACCGATATTCACAGCCATTTATCTTTTGTTCAGCCTCCTTTATACGTGCTTACCCACCTGAAGACAAAGCGCGAACTTATAATTGACTTGTATTGCTTATTAGTTCAGTTATCTATTCTGTTTACGGAACAAGAACAAAGTTTTTGTGATGGTTTACTTAGGAATAGGTAATCTCATACTATGTCAACATTGTGGAGGCCGATTTTGTCCATAACTGAACGTCGTATTTCGGGTGAAGTAATGATGAACTAAAAAATAATAATTATAAATTAAAAAGAATTCATTCACAACAGAATATAGGTACTTAAAACAACTAAAATATTAATTAACTTAATAGGAATACAATATTCATACTTACTGATAATAATACGTATTAATGCTGAAAAATAAATGATTGGACATCAAAAAATCTGTCTACATTGTTGTCAAAGGGAAAAGTGCCCTGAACGCTGGCAGCATTGCTAAGTTGAATAGCAACTCTGATTCGTTGGCCAAAGAAAAATGAGCCCTCTCGTCGCGTGAAGAGTCGACAAACTACTAAAAGGAATTGATAAGGTTTTACCTGTTATATAATATTTTATAAAATAAAACAGTAAAACAAATCGCCGTTAGGTTGACCTGTCATTAACACGTCGCGCGTCTAATTAGCAGACACAATAGTTATAATTGTTAACGACCCATGCGCTGTCCGCCAGACACGCAAGAGGTTAAACATATATACTGTATATACATTAAAAAGTATATACATTAAAACTGTGACAGGTTATGCAAAATATACAATTTATAACCTTAACTCGAATAAAACATGTTTAATTCGTTCAAACTCGGTACAAACAAATTAACTTTTTGTAAATAAACACACAGAAGCTCTCAGTGAAAAACGAACGCGTGTTAGTGATGGCAAACGGCGAACAAATAAATAGAAAAAGTGAAACACAATAAAAAAAAAACGTTCTAGTCGCCCACAAATACGCAAAATTACTAACGAACGTAAACTTTTTTCAAATATTTTCAGCTGGAAAAAAGAAACTGTTGACGGCCGATTGGCCACCACTTTGAATGTGTTCAACTGAACACAGTTTGAAAAAAATGTTACTGGTCCAAAATATTAATATTTTGTACCAGTAATTTTTTTTCGTTGAATTTTATGGAACTTTTGGAGCCCGACTTATTCTAAAGAATAATTGAATAGGTTCCTGGAAAAAGTTGACGATCGGTTCTTCGTTGGATTTTGTTGAATCCAATTGAATGGGGATTTGAACTTACGCTCCTTGCTCGGTAATATGATACACTACATAAATGGCTCTGTAGTCATAGTCGCTTTTTACCAAAAGTCCATCAATTAATCTGCTTAGCCTTTCCACAACCATGTTAGAGTTGGCTTCCAGTCTAACCTAATCTGGTTCGATCCAGGATTTGACATGGAGTGACTGCCTATCTAACCTCCACTACCCAATTTTCAATCGGTAAGATAACTTACTAAACCATTGGCCTACTTAATATCGGTAAAGAAAGTCACGGCCGTTACAACTGGCCATGGGCCTTTTAATAAGCACCTCTCTGTCATAGGAGGTACTGACAGTCCCAGACCCACTCTGCAGAGCTTACATGGAGGAAGATGAGACAGCAGCTCATCTGCTACTAAGCAACCCAGTGGTCGCTAGATACAGGGCAAAATCTTCGACAACTCAAGCAACCTCCGTAAGATAGTCGGCGCTACTGGAGGAGCTGGGGTGGATCGAATGATAAACCTGTCCCACCTGTACGCAAAATACGCGCCTAGAGCGTGGAGTTGCAGAACCCAGTCCGACATACTACACGCCTAGAGCGTGAAGTTACAATCCAATAACATCTACCAAAGATGGAAAGGACAACCGGGACCAACGGCTTAATACGCTTTGCGGTGAAGAGGTGTTCATATGTACATATTTGATGGTCACCCATCTTCGTTCCGACATCCGCAAGCTTAATCTCGAAGATCGACCCGTGCGGCTGTTATTACAGAGCCACAAGACCCTCCACATCCGAAAATCATAATAAAAATTTTAAACTCACGTTTAAAAATACGAAAGAACCAAATGGCTGCCACAAAACCGTTTCGCGTCGCCATTTGCATACAACCATACATTGTCATATATCGTCCTCTTTCATGCGTTTCCATGATTTATGTAGATATAAAATAAATATATATTTGGTACACATTGCTAACGGTCCCCGTTGAATGTTATGGCTTCAGCCCATGAGACGTATAAAACATGGGTACGTATAAAACATATAAAACATGGGTTAAGTGTGAATCTTACTGAGATGTATGGTTCCAAAGAAATTGGTGATATTGTAAACGTTAACACTTTCGTTCTCTAGTGCTCTTTTCTTTTTGGGGCTGGGTTTTGATCCTATGACTTCTCCCGCTCTGGATGTCAGACTTTTACTGACTAAAACCCAACCCTGTTCCATAGTGCCGAGGGGCGATATGTACACCATAATTATGTCATAAGGTGAAAAACAATGGGCGGTCTAATCGCTAGAAGGGATTTTACAAGAAAACTTTTGGATGAATTTAAAAGGCTGAAGGAGCAGTAGTCTATGTAGATTGCTTATATGTATACATCAATATATATGTGAGCAGTGGTGGCCCAGTGGTATTGGCCGCGACTTACAAGTTGTAGGTCGTGAGTTCAAACCCAGCCAGGCACTTTACATTGTGTAATTTATTTCATCACCACTGCTCTCAAAACGGTGAAGAAAAACATCGTGAGGAAACCGGCATGTCCTAGAACCTAAAATTCGAAGACATGTGACATCCATAAACCCGTGGGCCCACTTGGTGCATTACGGCCCACACCTTCTCACAGAGAGGAGGTCTGTGCCCCAGTAAAGAATATCTATGAAAGAAAGAAAGAAAAAGAAATGAAGGAAAGATAAAATTACTAAAAAAAAAAACAAAAAAGAACTTGTGTCTGAGTGTATCAAATGTTTTCATGGACAGTGAACGTAACGTAATTTGTATTCAAAAGATGAACCCAAATGAATTTGAAAGGCATTGTCAAGCAGAAGATTTAAACTATCGTTTTGCTCTTTTATTGCTAAAAAAATAGATCTTGTTGACAATCATAAGTGCTCCGAATGGCCATTTATCTATGCTATATATAATATTATAAAGCTGAAGAGTTTGTTTGTTTAAACGCGCTAATCTCAGGAACTACTGGATTGAATTGAAAAATTATTTTTGTGTTGAATAGTCCATTTATCGGGGCTATATAAAATCACGCTGTGACTAATGAAAAATGTGGTAAAAACGGGGGGAAAAAAATTCCTTTTGAGAGCATCCGTTGCGTGCGCTACGTAAACGGTTAAAGTTACGCAAAAATTATGTATGACGTAATTGTTCCCCTTTGAAAGTTCTAATAAAAAGTCCGCGACAGCATATGTCCATCTTTTAAGGTTAACTCACTATAATTTTTTTTATGGTAATCAAACTCGTTCTAAAATAATACATTATTTGCGAAGGTGTTTTTATAAACATGACATTAATCCTTATCCAAATAAATACGTTATTCATAACAAGTATTTAATTTTGAACGAAATTGCCCCTGAACATCATTAGATTTCAACGAATATCTTAGGAGATATCATAGTGTTAATCAAGTACTACGCGCACATTCATGATGTGCTAGGCGGGCGATTATGACGGATGTGGAGAGCGAGGTACCATTTTGCACTGTATAGCCTATTTATTTAGGAAGGTTATAGACTTTATATATAATCACGTGTAGCGACATACACACACGACAACAGCCGGCTGGCGGCTGGCGGCTGGCTGTGTCGGCTACGACACAGTAACCATAACCGCGGGCACAGCTAGTCATAAATAAAGATATCCGTAGGAGAACCAAGGTTACCGACGTAGCCCAAAGAATTGCCAAACTTAAGTGGTAGTGAGCAGAGCATATAGCTCGCAGAACAGACGATAGATGGGGCCGAAAAGTTTTGGAGTAGCAACCTAGTACATGAAGACGTAACATTGGAAGGCCTCACACAAGGTGAACATTTCATGATTGTCTGGCAATTTGAGTACCTTTGCGGCCTACCCAAATGTCCTTACTTTGGTATTGTTCGTCAGTTCATTGAGCTCCTTAATGTTCTGAGTTGAGCTACAAGATAACTGATAAATGTATGCACTGTCTGGACAGGCCCACTCAAACCTCCGTGGTGCTTTCCTTAAAAGCTCATCTCAGATATTAACGTACATGGTTCTCATCTGATTTGAACAGTACATATGTATGAAATAAAACACTTTAAAGAGACATTGACCTCTGAGTTGGTTTCGGTGTTTCTTCTCAGTGTAGTCAGCTGGGAAACACCGGCCTCATCTAGCTTAAACTGACAAAAAACATAGACGTGTGAAGTGATAATTGTAACCTGTTTGCAAAATAAATATCATTTATCATGAACCGATGACCTGTTGAGGGTCTCGCATCCAATGGATGCAAGACGCATATGACCGGTCGTTGTAGCGACACTTGGTAGAGGCCTATGCCCAGCAGTGAACGTCATTCCATTGAAATAATGATGACGATGATGATCTGTTTTTTGTGAGACTTGAACGAAACGCTTGACGTACGACGACCTTTCATAATAAATTGAAAATTACGAAAACCAACAATTTTCCAACATTATCCAATAACCCAAATATTCATTACACATCTTACTTTGACACCAAACTCACGCACACTACCCTCAACACCAAACATCATACTATACACAAAAATAACACACATAGTTTCACACTCTTAACCACAGAACCCTAAACCTACTTCACGTTACTCGAATACCTCAATTTATAGGTCACTAAAAATTTATGTGGGTGATTCCTTTTCAGCTGACTTTGATGTGTCAAGACCCTAATATCCTATGTAATGACGACGTAATCGTCTTTTGGATACTTCTAGACGAGAGAAAAACCACAATGGTCATTTTAGCGCAGTGGCTCCCAACCTTTTACTGACCGGGGACCACTTTGGTTTTTTGGCTGTTAGCAGGGACCAGAGCTCCAGAAGACAATTTAATAATGTTTATTTAAAAAAAATAGTATTCAATTCAAAACTTATAACTTATCTATTCTTTAAATTGAAAAGTCATAGAAAACACAACATTTCTGATAGAAACTTTGAAATATATAGACTTTTTGCGGACCATATTTTAACTCTTGCGGATTATGAGTGGTCCACGAATCACAGGTTGGGAACCACTGTTTTAGCGGATACATACATTTGTATATGTTTTTGGGTACGTTTTGTTGACCCACACTGTCTTACGACATTTATTTCAGGGTTCTCTTTTTCTGTGACTTCATAGTTTTCTGTAGTACTGATAGATTCTACATAAAAGTGTCTAATCTCAAACCATGCTTACGAGCGCAATAAAATTATTATCGAGTTTGAAAATTCTGTCCCAGAAAGAAGTATTTTCGGAAAAGATGGTGCTATTTCAAGGTCTTGGTTACAAATATACGAAAACTACTACGTGACTCCTGAGTATGCAGAAATCATTGGTGTTTTCCAAAGCAATAGAAAAATTACAATTTAACAATGCATAAAAGAAGCTTCTAATGGGTCATCATCTTGATCTGGCGGAGAGCCAGTACGGCTTCCGCAGGGGGCACTCTATGGTGGACGCCATCATGCGCATACGAGCCCTCACGATGGGGTATGCAGTAGCCCGGGGTAGGGTATTCTTGGCGGTGCCTCTGGACATCGCCAATACCTTCAAATCGCTGCCCTGGAGTTGCATAGTGGAGGCACTCCGGTATAAACGGGTGCCGCCCTATCTCCGTAACGTAGTCGAGGCGTATTTGACGGACAGGACCGTCATCAACCCCGGTCACCAGGGAGAATGGAACCGGCAAGAGATGTCGTGCAGTGTTCCACAGGGATCGGTTCTGGAGCCGCCTCTGTGGAACATCAGGTACGGCTGGGTGCTGCGCGCAGACCTCCCTAGCGCCGTCAGCATAGTATGCTACGCTGACGACACGCTGGTCCTGGCGCAAGGGTGGCCGCACGAGGCGGCGGCCAACATCATGACACGCGGGGTTGCGAGAATCGTGGACAGGATCCGGCAACTGGGACTCGAGGTGGCATTGTACAAGTCCGAAGCCTTATGTTTTCATGGTCCTCGGATTGTGCCACCAGCGGGTTCCCAGATAACGGTAGGAGGGGTTCACATTGGCGTCGAGGGGACGATGAAGTACCTGGGACTCGTCCTCGACAGCCGGTGGAACTTCGTAGAGCATTTCCGACGTTTGGCTCCTAGACTGGACAGGGCCGGGGCTGCTTTGAAGCGGCTCCTGCCCAATCTGGGGGGGCCAAACGCCTCCTGCCGGAGGCTCTACGCGGGGATCGTGCGGTTCATGGCCCTTTACGGGGCACCGTTGTGGGCGCGATCTCTGAGGCTGCGACCAACTCGCCGGCTGAACGCGTCCCAAAGGGTCATGGCGATCCGATTGATCCGAGTATACCGTACGATCTCTTGCGAGGCGGCGAGCCTCCTTGCCGGATTCTCGCCATGGGATCTGGAGGCAAAAATCCTCGCGAACCTCTATGAGGAGCGCGAGGAGACGAAACGCCGGGGCGAAACTCCACTGCCGCGACAACTCGCGGCTCGGCGGACAGAGCTCCGGCAAGATCTCATGGCAACATGGAGACAGCGATTGTCACAACCCAGCGCTGAGCACGCCACCATTGCGGGCGGTAGTGCCCCTCCTTGAGGAGTGGCTCGTACTTCCTACTGATATCCTATTATTCCTACTAATATTATAAATGCGAAAGACTGGAAGGATGTCTGTTACTCCATGACCATCCACTGATGATTTATTTATTTATTTAAACTTCATGTACAGTAGTGGTACATAGGTGGACTTAATGAAACAAGGCATTCTCTACCAGTCAACCTTTGGGTTAAATAAACAGTTGTTTATTTAACCCAAATTTTTTTTTCTGTGGTAGGTATACAACCACAAATAGAACAAAATTTAAAATATAAAAATACTAGACCCGCCGCCGCCGTAATATCAATATGCCGAGACCGTTATAAACTATACTAATAACGGTACTCCACCATTCAATATGTCAAAGTTGTCGAAATCTTTCAGTTTATCTGAATATGAACACCAAAGTGCCCTACGAAAGCGTAGACCGTTCGTAGCACAGTGCTACGCCGTAGCACTACGTAGCAAATTTTTCGTAGCAGTAATCATCCATTCATTTTTATATAGGCTCAAATGTTATGACGCTGCGTATACTTCCTCATACACCTAAAGGGCTATCGGTTTGAATTTCCCAATCCATTTAAAAGGGTACAGCCATTTTTGTGCTGTTTCCGGTTATCTTTTGCTTTTATCTTTTACGGAGTATGCAAGTTCGGTGGAACCAATGTATGCGCATATGTATGCATGTTTATTGGGAACTTTGACTTAACGATTTGTTTATCTTTCAAGTGTTTCGTTCTCCTTGAAAGAGTGGTTGAGCTTGAGTTTTTTCGATCTATCAAAGTACCACATATTATGACAAGTTACTGATTGATCCTCCACAAGCGAAAGTAAGTTCTCTGTATGAAATTGTTTTCTTATAGATTAAGTTTTTGTTAGAATTTTGTATCAATATGTCGTCCAATAAGTAGTGAACGTAAAAAATAGCAAAAAGGAAAATTTGGCTAATAATCAAAACTGTTTAGGATATACTTTCAACAAATATCTTACTTGTACAATCGATCGCCTGTTAGTGATATCAAAACCAGTGTAAATTGACCTTGAATATATTTGATTTCATTGAAACTCGGTACTACTTTAGGCCAGTTCAAAGCCGAAATGCTACCACGTGAGTTCAACTATACCAATTGACAGTTTTAAATGACAAAAACCCTTATAAATTCTATTTTCTCCTAACTTTCCTTTAAAATTTTTTGGGTTTAAAATTTTTTTTTAGTTACTACAACAATGCTACAATACACGTTACCTATAGCAAAGTTGTCGCTACCGTCTTTGGAGTCCAGTGATAACTTATTTATCACTGGACGCCAAATTATTATACACATTATACACACGTTTTCTACACATTAACATTTATTTATTTTTTTGTATATTTAACAGCCCTTTTTTTAAGTATGATTCACATCCGTACACGTCAACGTCAGGTTCAGTTGAAAACCAGCGTCAGGCAACTACTAGTTGTCTGGCATTTTGCTGAACTGGACCTATTTGACGCAGCCGCGGGGCACACAATGTAGTTGTTTTAAAATCAAGTTGAATTTTATTATTTTTATTTGTACCACATTGTGTGTATCTGTGTGTGCCAATTAAACTTGTTTTCTTTCTTTCTTTCAAGTTCACAAATTGGATTTTAGAATAAAAATCCTAACAGTATCCTGGAGTTACACTTTTCCCGCGAATCGGATTCGCACTGGCCGGTTATTTTTTTTGAACTGGTTAAATTTTTTTTGGACAATCTCCCTGGCCATAAAGGATAACTCACGTCTAACGCATACGTACTAAATTAAAGCTAGTACGGTGTCCCGTTTGTACTGCATACTGCAGTAGATACTGCTCCTCTATGGCACTGCACTGCGACGAGATATGAATATTTTGGGAGCTAAATCACTATCTAACTTCGTGTCGTATGATGTGATTTTAATAGGTAAATACTACTATCATTATAAATGCAAAAGTTTTTATATTTGTGTTTAAATCACGCAATAACGGCTGACGGGATTTGGATGAAATTTTGCACACAGACAGATTATAACCTGGGAGGAGCTCGTGGCTAAAGTAATAACAGCCGCACGGGTTTATGCATCAGGTTAAGCTACGCTTGCCGGGGTTGGTCCATCGATGGGTGACCATCTTCACATTCCGAGACTTCTCAGTGCCTCGGCAAGCACGTTAAGCCGTTGGTCCCGGCAATCGTGGATCTTTGACAGTCGTTACGGGTCGTCAGAAGTCTGACATCCAGTCGTACCAAGGGGTATCGTATTACCCAGTAACTGGGTTGTGGAGCTCAGATAGGCAGTCGCTCCATGTAAAATACTGGTATTCAGCTGCATCCGGTTAAAATGGAAGACGACCCTAAAATAGTTGGGAAAAGGCTAGGCAGATTGATAGATTATAACCTGGACTAAAACACATTACTTTTTACTATGCGGGCGAAGCCGCTGGCAAAAGCTAGTCCTATTAATATTATAAATGCGAAAGTATGCATGGATGGATGTCTGTTCCTCAATCACGCCAGAACGGCTAAACGGTTCTAGATGAAAATTGGCACAGAGATAGATTATAGTCTGGAATAGCACATAGGCTATAACTTATAATGAGAGGGAGTAGGCACTAATTTCACGCGGGCGAAGTCGCGTACAGAAGCTAGAATTAGTAAATTAAATATTTGATTTTTATGTCTTTCTTTAATTCTTTATTGTACACCAAACAACTAACATAGTACGCAGTGATTAAATAGTTAATGTACAAAGGCAAGCTTAACTCAATGTAATAATAATGTAAATGTGTAATGTGTTGTGTATGTATGTGTTTGTGTGTGTGTGTGTAATGTGTGTGATTTAATTTTATATTTGAAATCAAGTTTTCTAAAGTAAATCTTAAAAAAAAACCTTGTCAAATACACGTGAATAGGACTTACCCCTACATTCATATAGTCATGACTTTAAACTCTACTCCACTAAGATACATCGAATTGAAAGTTATAACTTGTTATTGTTACCTCGATCATATTACGAGATCATTCGAGAATGTGGTCGAAGTTTCCAGACGAGTCCACTACGTTCGAGAACATTGCATTATGGTACTACGTAAAAGTTCAAAGACGTTTCTAGAACATTCCACTATAGGCTAGTTCGACAATGTTCTGAAAACTTCAATGACTAAAATAAGGCCGGGCGGGTCGCAAGTGAGTCAGTCTGTCTACGACTACAGATGCGAATGGAAGTGATTACCAAGAGAATAGTGATCATTAGAGAATTAGTGTTAATAAAGGATATTTGGCTAATCAATCGGTGTAAAATAATTTATCATATATGTACCCGGCTGGTAACATTATTTAATTTATTGACATTAATCGAGGGTATTTTCTGTTAAATGGTGACTGAGTCTAGTGGAGGTCCATCAAACTGACTTGGAATATGAGCCTTAAACTTAGGTCATAAATGGCACTCAATTTTAGAACACTAAATTTCCTTTCTTTAAAAAAAAAACGTTGGACCTCACTAGGACTCATATATCTTGGGTCCGTTCACAAATATGTGAACTCACATAAACAAGACACCCAGACCCGGAACAACTGTCTGTAGGGTATACAAAATTTCGTGCTATAAGTAGAATATGCTGAAAATATGGCTATTTAACACATTGCTCATATTTTCATGCTAATGCTCATAATGGTAGATTATTTTATAAATATAAGCGCATTTTAGAAAATAATCTATCACGATTTTATTCAGAACATAAGAAACCACTGGGTACGTATACGCTCAGTTTTAATGCAAGGTAGGATGCCAATACCCAGCAGTGGATGAAGTCTGCTGTGAATGATAATGAACTAATCAAATCTGGAATCGATTCGAGACCTCACAACCAGTGTCTGCACTTATAACCAACTAGAGAAACAGTACAATATAATTTATACTAGCTTCCACGAGCGGGTTTGATCGCGTGAATGTCAAAAACATCCCTAAGGAACCTACTCCCGGGATAAAAAAATATTCTATTTTCTGTGCTTTTCTGTGCAGTAAGAGTCTGACACGCTCTCCCGCTCTGGGTGGAGCGGGAGGGCGTGTCAGACTCTTACTGACTAAAACCCACCCCTGTTCTTTTCCTGCCTGAGTGCCCAGGGGTGCGGTAACTCATTTAATCCAATTCAATTTATCCGCTACCCCTAGGCATATTCATCCATCCTAACTTTGGCATTTATAATATTACTAGCTGCGCCCCGCGGTTTCACCATCGTAGACCGAGACAAAAACCTAAGTGATTAGCCTATGTGTTAATCCAGGGTATAAGCTATCAACATACCAAATTTCATGCAAATCGGTCCAACCGTTTCAGCGTGAAGACGTAACAAACATACAAACACACACTCACAAACTTTCGCTTTTATAATAGGTATTATGTGTAATAGTAGGAAGTAAGGTTCCTCTTTTCACCCAACATTAAGCCAAAATGAATAGGGAAGCCACCACCCAAACCGTCCATACTAAAAAATACAGACAAACACGTTCAGTCGATATGTACACAACACTGTTTACTGAGCCCAGGTGTTTGTCACGATGACATATAGTAATTCCAGTGGGTACAGACACGCACAATATTAATCGTATTAATGTATGATCGACTGTGGTGTACGACTGTACATGTTTTTTGTGACGTTGTGTTTGTAGGTATGAATTATTCTCGCAAGATGAGAGGAAATGGGTAGTTTACTTCTTGATAAGCGTGCTCCATCGTCGTCCACATCATTAGGAGCGAAGTAGACAGCTATCAAACGTTAGTCTTTCTATTGAAAGACTAACGTTATAGAACAAATGCTCTCAGAACAGATGGTCGATGGGGCCGAAAAGTTCTAGAGTGGCAACTGCATATCGGAAGACGCAGCGTTGGAAGGCCTCCCACAAGGTAGACCTGGATGACATGAAAGGGGTTGTAGGTGGCCGATGGATGCAAGACGCACAGGACCTTTCATTGTGGTGACACTTGGGGGAGGCCTATGTTCAGCAGTGGACATCTTTAGGCTGAAATGATGTTGATGTTCTATTCTAATATGGCGATTATGTTTCACCATCAGCCATTACGAATGTTGACCGCTCCAATAGCAAGGACATTGCAGATAAATCGATTCTCGGCTACTCTCACACTATGGAGCGAAATATGCTTGAGTTTGATTAAATCAGAAATTTATTTATTCAAAAAAAAAAAAAACTGGAATTACAACTTGCAAAATTACCAAACTTAAGGACCGCCCATGTCCTCATGGATGCGAGAGGTGGCGGCGACCTCTCGCACCCGGCCCTGGTTCAGGCCATGGTACGGAGTGAGAGGGAATGGGAAGCAGTCTCCGCCTTCTGCGAAGCAGTAATGCTCGCGAAGGCGGAGGCGGGACGCGTGAGGGAAGCTCAATGGAGTGGCCCTCACGGCCCCAGCCGCTACCACCGCAGGAGAGGCATTGGGCTTAGGACGTCGCGAGACGATCTCTGGCCACCGTAGACCCGGGCCTGCGGACGGCGAGCAGTGGGTAGCTCACCATCCGATCAGCACCAGGCTCGTGAGTCGACGGCGCGTAGTGTTCCACGCGTGCCTCAAAGAGATGTTGTCAGCCACCACTGACGGGGCCCATCGTGGCCGATGCCTGCATGCCTAAGGGTAGCGGATAAATTCTTAACATGAGTTACCGCACCCCTGGGCACTCAGGCAGGGAAGAGTATGACACGCCCTCCCGCTCCACCCAGAGCGGGAGAAGTCATTGGAAGATTTCCCACCTCCCAAAAAAAAAAAAAGTAGCACTGGTCATGACTATAGAAATACCAGCTGAACTGGAGACCACCGCAAAACGCCCGAAGCTAGGTTAACCGAGTAAACGACAACACTAAAAGGTAGCTGAGGCAAATAGGATGCGGAAAGCGGAGGACCGCGTGATGTGGCGTAGTTTCGCATAAGCTTATGCCCAAGAGTGGAGTACAATAGGCTTAGGACTGGCATCTGCTGCCAGCCATACTGCATTAATGTTTCACCTACCTCCAAGGCTTCCTTTCAAGACATCGATTTTACAGGTAATAGGAATAATTCATGGTCAAAAAAAATCTATGTAGTCCACCAGTAATTGTTGACTATCAAACAATGTTGGACATATATTTGTTGCTTTATCAAAGCAGTAAAAAATAACAAAGATAAAACGCATCAAAGTGCGGGAGTAAGGGCTCGCTACTAGGTAATAAGTAGTACATTTTATACGTAGGTGTAACGTCACACGAAATTTCAACGCATTATGTCGACTTCATTTTTAGGTTTCCGGTACTCCAAATAAAAAACGGAAATTTTATAGGATCACTCGTGTGTCTGTCTGTCCGTCTATCTGTCTGTCCATCTGTCCGTCTGTCACAGTCAATTTACTCTGAATCCACGGGCCATTAAGCTATCAAGCAATATATTTAATGAAGGGATTATTCTAAGGGTCTCAAATATATTTTTTTCATAATTTTAAATAGATTTTTAAGTTCTATGAAAATAGATGTAAAATTACCATCCAAAACCACCGGACCTAAAATTTTGAAAAAAAATCGGATGGCAGTTTTTTTAACCGACTTCAAAAAAAGGAGGAGGTTCTCAATTCAACTGTATTTTTTTTTTATGTGTGCTACCTCATAACTTTTTACTAGGTAAACCGATTTTGATAATTTTTTTTTGTATGAAAGATAGTGCTTCACATGTGGTCCCATTTTAATTTGGTGAAGATCTGATGAAGAAGTTCGGAGATACACAATGGAACACTTCAATAAATAATAGCTAACCTTCCAGAATTACTCGTCTGTATTTTGTTTTCACCACTTCACAACATTACATCACGCTGATATGCTTTAAAGGGGTATACAGATTCGTACAGTTCACGCTGATACACCCTAATTTCACCAACTATGTTCAAATTCCCTATTTTTGGGATTATCAATTCGGGCATAACTTTACTATTAATTTAGTTTTAGAATGGGGTACAACAACTAAAATGTGAAAAATAAAAAACTTTTTACAAACAAATCATATATTTTTTTCAGGTTTTTGTTTAAACCATTTGCTTCTTATAGGTTTTCATATAATCTGTAAGTAAAAAAACTTTTTACAAAAAAATTCAACCGACTTCATCTAGTACTAAAAAATGCAAAATAAATTTTAGTTTCGGCAGTCGAACCAAACTAGAAACACCGACTTCCGAAACTAAAATTTATTTTGCATTTTTTAGTATTATATGATATATTATACTAAAAAATGCATATATATAGTCGGTTGAATTTTTTTTGTAAAAACTTTTGATTATTATAAAAAAATATGATTTGTTCGGAACCCTTTGCTTGCGAGTCTGACTCGCTCTTGGCCGCTGTTTTGGTTACGTTACAAAAGAAAAACTACGTTTCCAATATTTTTTTTTTAATCTAACCAATGGACCAAACGGATTTTTTAGCCATACACCCTATTAAGAGCATGATACGCTCTCCTTAAAAAAACACTTATCCAAATTCAGTTAATGTACTGAAAATTTACTAATGGAAAACCCGAGCAAAAGTTCGTGGCGATTTTTGTCACTCAGTAAGTTAACATGCATAACCCGTTTGGGTTTAATGGGATCGTGGATTAACACATACGAAACTTTTCATTCAGTGGATACGTAAAAAAGTTTATTTGAGTGATACCGGTGGAAAATTCTGGCCAAATAAAAATATTTTAGCTGGATTTTCGTAGATAAGTAATTCTATTTTAAGTCAAGATTCTCAGAGAGATTAAACTATCACAACTTTCCTTAAGGTAAGTGACCTCCAAAATAATCTAGAATTATAAATATTCCTACTTATCTTTATCTCGACCGAACGCAGAAATTATTCCAAATATTTAGATTTTCATACTTAGCTTTCTCAGAAAATACAGAAAATCTCCGTATCTGTAAGATCTGCGTTGCTAAATAGACTTAAGTTACTCGCAAAGAGAATGTTTAGTATTTTCTTTGATTCTATAATTTTGTTAGTTTGAAATGCTTCTGATAAACTTTAATTAACTACACTTAGCGGTAAAATGATGACGTCAACTTGGCTTTTAATTGCTAAATTCAAATTCAAATTCAAATGTTTATTGCTCAACACAGTACATAATCATACATTTCCAGATGTCATGTGAATGCGCAGTTCACTGTGTTGCTAATTACAGTTCGATATAAATATTTGACTACGTATCATAATATTATAACTGAAGTTAAAAAATACAGCCAAGTGCGAGTCGGTCTCACGATCAAAAGGTTAGGTTTTCTTGTAATCTATATTTGCATATAATTATATAGATTCAAGTTCTTAAAACTTAACAGACAGATGTGTTGCTGGGGAGTTTGTTGGCCACTTCTTCTTCACAGCTAAAACACTAGGAAGTGGTGACGGGCGGGCGTTTTTTGGGGGACTGTCTGTATGTAGAACTTTGACGTTCAAAAAGTGCTGGTTCTCAGCCTAGTTTGAATAAATGACTTTTGATTTTGATTTTGATTTTGATTTTGAAGAACTATTTTCCGTATTTTTTTTTAAATTTTAGACGTAGTAGTTTCGCAGATAATGTTCAATTTTCATTTTTTTATTAAATAAATTTAAAACTTATAATTTTAAAATTATGAAAAAATACATTTGAGACTCTATCAATAATTCCTTTCATTTGATGTATCGCAGGGCACAGATTGAAAAGAAATCGATTTGCTCCCTAAAAGTGACGACCATATACCAAATTCATTTAAATTCGTTACACGTCCGTGTTTGGGTCTCGGATATTCATGTGTGTACTAAATACTCAATCGGTCCAGTAGAGCAAATTGGCTGTGACAGACGGACGGACAGACAGACAGACACACGAGTGATCCTATAAGGGTTCCTTTTCATTCGAACGTTCGGACGTCTCCATACTCCAAGAATTCAGCATCAAACAGAGTCTATCAGCATTAGTACAGAAATTCTTTGCTCATGTCTCGAGGCGGAATAACGAAGCTATAGAACGATTTTTTTGTTTTGGAGGATGGGAAATTTTCCAATGACTTCTATCGCTCTGGGTGGAGTGGGAGGGCATGTCATACTCTTACTGACTAAAACCACCCATGTTCCTTCAGGTGCTGCCTGTGCCAGGGCCGTGAACCTGGCAGGCATCAATTCTGTGCTCTGTGACGGAAGGTTTGGTTAACCTTTAAGGAAACAAATTGATTGAATTTACAAAAATTTTTTAGACGTTATATACGAGTATGTATTTTATTTCACCATGTTATTTTTCCGTTCCGAAAGATCAGGCAATCCACTCAAGCAAATCAACATAATATTATTATTTTAAATAAACCAATTTTCATACGTATTTTCAGATGAGAAAACCGTCCATGTCAAAACGGCCTCAAGCTACTAAAAATCACTGGAATTTAAAATAAACACGAAACACATTTTATTAAAAAATAACACGAACGGATTCCTGAAAAAATAACCGGAAAAAATTTAATCCCAATTTTTCGCCTCTTATTATAATAAACTGTCATGGTTGTCAACTATCAGTCGGTTGCTATCCTGTTCACTTATAGTATTTTTTTTCTACATAATACAGGGTGAGGGTTTTCACTGGCAATATTTCAGGGGATGGTTGTAAATGGTTATAGGATAATAAGCATAATCAGCCATATAATATCCCCTCTGCTGGGACTCAGGCCTCCTCTCTAGAAGAGGAAATGGGCCGTAATCCATAACGCAGGCCCACTGCGGGTTGGTGGATGTCACATGTCTTCGAATTTTTGGTTCTAAGTTATGCCAATTTCTTTAAGATGTTTTCTTACAAAGTTTTGAAAGTAGTGATGGTGAAATAAATTACACATAGTAAACCCAACTAGTGGTCCATTTTATCTAAATATGTGTGAAACCAGGCAACATTTCAAATCTAAGTTAAAATGGTGTCAGGATCACGCGGAACAGATTAAGATGGATATATTAGCGTTGAAACACGAAAAGAAGGATTTTAGTAGTTTTTGGAAAAAAACGAAGCAGCTTAAGCCAAGCCTTCCCATTCGTGTTGATAATCTTTCAGGAGACAGAAATTTCAAATATGTTTAAAAATCACTTTACTGTTGAGCCTATGACTTATAATACTAGTAATTTAAGTGTGCCAGACACCGTACCTGGTGAATTGTACATGAAAGTTTCGGTAACTGATGTGAAAGACATGATACGGAGAATGAAACGTGGCAAATCACCAGGTCACGATGGCCTGACTATTGAGCACTTGAGATATACTGGTGTACACCTGCCCAGAGTTCTGAGCATGTTTTCTGTCTGATCTCCACAACCCAGTAACTGGGCAACACGATACCCCATAAAATCACCTGTTTAATTTCTATTCTTTATTTTTTTTTAATTTTTTTTTTTAAGAAACGTTGCCCCGCACTAGGAATTATTCCTGTATCGTGGGTGCGTTCACAAACATGTAAGAGACAGCAGACCCGGAACAACTATCTGCAGGTCATACAAATATTTGTTCCGTGCGGGGATCGAACCCGCAACACGCAGCGCAGCAGTCGAACGCTCAACCACTGCGCCAACCGTGTCGTCAAACACTTAACGTTTACTATTAACACACCTCAACAAAAAATATAAAAGGACTAGATGATTTTTTCACGCTTTTAGGGTTGGTCTGTTAGTAAAACTTGTTCATGTTAAATAATATTTTCATCCCCTAAAATAATAGTAGTGGATTGAAAATCAGCCTGTATATTGTAAATATAAATATGTAAATCGATGTTAATGTTATGCACTGCAAACATTATGCTTCTGTAACTTGCGTATACTATGTTGTTATTGAATTATTCATACAGTATTATTCAATGTTGATAAGCGGTTTTTTGAACTGTAATATTGATTGTGGGTTTAAAGCAGTGGTTCTCAACCAGTGGTCCAGAAGAGCTTAAAATATGGTCCACGAAAGTTTAATATTGATCAAACTTTTAAGAGGCCGTACACGAAATTTTGCCGATTTCGCTGATTTACGTGATTTTACAGACGTGATTTTACCGTTAAAATAATGTATTTCTAAAAGTTGTAATGCACAACATGAAAGATCATTTCAATTATGATCTAATGTACGAGCTGTTTTTTTTTTATATTTTTATTACAATTACGATTAATCGACCACAAACCGACGACGGTTTTGTGATTTTTTGCTGTAAGGGGTTTAGAATGTCACATAATTACGAATCGTTTTGACGTCTAAACGGTATGAAAAAATTAAAGTTGCGAAAATTGTTTATATAATGTATAAATCACTTTATAACACTTTTATATAACATTTTTGAGTAAAAATACATATAATTTTTAGAGAAACCATTTTCTCTAAAATTTTACCAAATTTTTACTTTAGATTTTGGCTATTTAGAACTCTAGTTTATAAAATTAAAACAGCAAAAAATAAACTTAAGTTCACCACAAAACCATTTCTTGAGAAAAAAATGTAAAAATTACAAAAATTTGGCAATTAAAAATCTTTTAAAACAACCCAAATCTTGACTTATAATACGCAACGCAAGCTTTGAATCTAGCTCATTCATTAGATCATAATTGAAATGATCTTTCATGTTGTACATTAAAACTTATAGAAATGCATTATTTTAACTAAAATATCACATCTGTAAAATCACGAAAATTAGTTAAATCGGCCAAAATTTCGTGTACTTCCTCTTAAACTCAATAACGACGCAAACTGATTTTCAGTTTGTGGCAGAAATGATTTGGTTTTTTTTTTGTGGCTAAGACCGTTACTTTTGATTTTATGGAATAGTTATTTTATAAGTTTTGAATTGGTTCTTTAGGTTTATTTTTTAACACACTTAAATTTTCTTTTGGACTTCTGGCCCTTGGTAACAATAAAGAAATCATAGTGGTCCCTGGCTAAAAGGTTGGGAGCCACTGGTTTAAAGATAAGTGGATAGTTCGAATTCAGTGGGTGTATATGGGATTATCTGAACATTTATTGCAGTTGTTTTAAAAAGTATTTATGCTAGACGCACTAGCTATTTTAAATAGCAAAGTAGACAGGGGATCCATTTAATTTGTTCAACAAAATACGAAGAGAAACTGAATTCAAGTGAAACTCACTGAAGTGAAATGATACACGTAAAAGTATAATTTTCTATCTCCCGAGTCGATGACAATTTGAAACAGCTGCCTAATTTCCCTGAAGAAATTTCAGAGCGATGAGAAAATGACTGCCGCTTTGTCGACTGAAAATTGCTTTTCACACACCTCGATAAGAAAAGAAATTGGTAAGAATCACTTTCACCTCAAAGTAAAATTCAAACAAGTCACGTTTTTATTAAAATGAAACGTCACATAAAATATGAATTTCAAAATATCTTTTCTATTTTCATACAGCTTTATTTTTTATATAGAATGAAAAAGCATCTTCTTTATATTTTGATCCGAAAATATCACGTTTCGCCCCACCGGGGATCACCTATATCTGTCAAAGATAAAAATTCCCATCGTAATGGTGGCTATCATTTGTCATATTCACCCCATCCACGTGAACGTGTAGCGGCCACGAAATTAGCTGGTTTTAAGAGAGGCTAGAAACATCAAAGTTATTTATTAAAGGATTAGATTTATGGGTTTAGTTAGCTTAAAGTGTTAAGATTTAAGCCAATATTATGTCGTTTAAATATGACATTCGGAAGATAAAACGTGAAGCAACTGATATATTCAAATGCAACATAAAATAGAAACTAGACAGAATAATACAAAATTAACTCCTAAAGGGTATTTCAGTCGTGACTAATGAGAAGAAAAGGTCTTGTCAACTATGTTAGTTGATCTTACGGCATGTCTCCCTCTTCCTCCTTGTAATTTCCCCGACGGACGTGAAGTCACTTTCTTTATAATGCTTAGCGATTTGTGTCTATCTTTGGCATTGTGAAGCGCCTCGAATTTTGTGTATAGTCCAGAGCGAAATTTTATTGGTCCGACCATCTAATTGGACTGCGACCCTTCGGACGCTTGCCATCAGCGTTGCCAGTAACCATTAGATGTTCTAGGTTATGTACATCTTTTCTCGAAATGTGACCGAAAAACTTGCCGTGAAAGACATGCCGCAATATAAGAAATTATAATTTCTGACATAAGCGTTAAAAGAAAAAGTTATTATGTAATAACTTCCTCTAACGAAGAAAAAAAAAATGTAATAGAAATCGCTTACTTAAACCCCCCACTGAGAAAGATACACCGATGTTTTGTAGATCATATCGGGCTTTTTTGTCTCGCGTAGAAAATTTATTAAGTGCCCCTGTGGGTGACAGATTGCCCTTTCTGATCCTACTTGGACAACCGCACGTCAGTGATACTTGGACTAGGAAAATCGTCCTTATAGCTACGGAATAAAGGTGCAGTTAATGTTCACAATTTTACTTCGGACGTGAGGTTTAATTTGAATGGACAGTGAAACGAATGAATTTTATACCTGCTGAATTTATGAGTGAATGTGTGATGTATTCTTTAGGGATTTTCCTTGATCTATTTAGTTTTTCTCTAGGCTTGGGGTTTCATGTTTACGGTCGAGCTCAGAGGACTATACTAACCGACTGATGGCAAAGGCTTAGGTACTTATGTTAAACTTTGAACTTAATGTCATTGAAAAGTAGTGAAATTCTAGTGACAATACTCGTAGCTCTAACTTGTCGTATTTTTTGGGTTAAATACCAGGCTGGTGCTTTAACTTTGTCATTTATTTCACATCATCATCGCGGAAATCAGCGCGCCACCGTTTCAGGTTTTTGTCTGTTCAGGTAACAGTTTCCCCAAGACTCTTACGTGCAGGTCACATTCTAAGGCGGTCGAAGGTCGTCTCACGCCCTCCTGCGTGCGTGTACTACGGATAGAGAGGAAGGTTGTATTCTTCCTTTCCCTTTTCACCGCCTTCGAGACCATCACATCCTCGTCATCCTCCCTACTTGCTCTCTTTTCCGAGAGGCTATCCACAGCATCGACCGCCGCGACGAGGTCATGGCGCTGCACTGCCCAAGCTGGGCATTCCTCAACAATATCAGTATCTGTGTCAGTTGCAGAGTGTGTGGCATCTATTCTCATTAAAAACATTCATATAATGAATAACTTTAGTTTGATCACACGATCGAGTTTAGGGCTTGGACATTATTTATTGCCGCTGAGTGTATAATTGGCGGAATATGAGTGTAGTATACGCCTCGGCTACCCTGTAAGGAAATATATAATTAAAATTGAAAGGTCTACAGGTTAGTATAGTCACACAAAGTAGTGAGAAACTGCGGCAGGAATTGGCAGGAAAATGAGAAGTTTATGCCAAACAGTGTTTCAAGGTTTTGGCAGCGCTAACGGTGTTCAAACACGATGTTACAAGTATGTGTAGGTCACATTGCGTTTAACATGAAAGGAATAATGTAAGAGACCGTGAGGCAGCCGCTGCGGCCGTATGAAATACGAATAAATCAATCGGGAGAGTGAAGACTGAAGATCTACAATACCAGCAATCTTTTATCTGGAATGTTCCCCTGTGTGGAAAACATACATACATGGTTATTAAATTAAATACATTATTACATTATCGTTACAAATGATTATTAAAATTTCATATAAAATATAATAGAGAGAATAACATAACAGAAGGAATTTAGATAGGTACACATCAGTGGGCCACCGAACGCATCATGGCTGAGGGAAACTGTATTGGAGCAGTGTTTTGTCTAATAGAAAGTCTTATATAGAGTAGTAGCACTTATTTACTAAAAGGTCATGGAGATTCTTTTTAAACTCCACAGCACGAAAATGAAGATGTTGAGGAGATCCTGATCTGTCACAAGACAAGACTAGACAAAGTACGAAACGAGAATATCCGTAGTAGTTTCAAAGTCGCCCCTATATCAGAAAATCTTAGATGCTATGGTCACGTAATGCGAAAAGACAACAAAAAATTAAGTCGAAAAAAGCATTGTAACTGCCTGAGCAGAAGAGAGGTTGAGGACTGCCTCATGGTACGTGGTGGACCAGCATGACGAAACTCCTATCGGAGGAAGAACTGCCCGGCCCAACCATCCAGGACAGATGGTCCTGCTACTGCAATATTAAGAGAGCCGATCTCATATAAAGTGAGAAAGAGCGAGGAACAGGAAGAATAAGGAGGTCACTGTTAGTGAATTAATGTAGAATATTTATTGATTAGAAAATGTTGATAGATTGAAACCATATATTAATCTTCAATTGCCAGTTCATATTGAGTCACTTTAACAAACAAAGAGGCTCTTTGTTAAGTTTGTTAAAGTGACTGAGTGAGTGATTTTCGTTTTGTGTACGATGCTTACTTAGCCATAACGTACACAAAACGAAAAATGCTCATTCAGAAACAGATCAGTTTCTCCCAGACTTATCACCAGATGCCCACGACGTAATCAGTTGGTTTTACCCGGCCCTTATTCTTAGATCAGCGGCAAAATTAATTAACCGATAAGACCAATCCGGCCAAGCCTTCCAAAAACTCGCAGATTTTTTGCTCTCCCTAATCAATCAGCTTTTGTCTTACTAATCCCCTTCTAGGGTCTAATCACTATAATTAGCAGTTAATCTTGCATTCTGGTGACAAATCTTCAAAGTAATGAAGGTACTTGAAAAATTGGACTTAGTTTTCTTAGAGATTGCTTTTTACAGAATTTTTAAGTTGTTTATTACGATTTCAATGTGACCTATACCTCCATTAACTTTTCATCGAGATCATGTAACCTGGCACCGCTTGACAATTTCTGTGTCGCGACGTGAAATTTCTAGCTTGTCTATTCCGATAAACCATAGACGATTGCCGCCCTAAATGCCACATAACCCGTGTTTTTCAAGAAATTTTGACCATTTTTGCGCGAAGATGTCATCGCAAAAATTGATTCATTAGGATGCGCGATTATAGCGGAGCCGCGGCGGCGTTTTGCCCGAAATTAGGTATTGCACACAAAATGTCAGAAAATCACTACATATTATAAAACAAAGTCAAACTCAAAAACTGCTGAACAGATTATCATGCGGTTATCACCGATAGACAGAGTGATTCATGAAGAACGTTTAGATAATTTGTACTTAAACGAAGCTGGGCCGGGTCGTTATTGCATAATAAATATAAAAAATATGCATTTGAATAATAAAAACCCCATCCAAATCTGATCAGTAGTTTTCGAGAAAATCGCGAACAAACAAACATACATACATACGGGTTGAATACAGAATCTCCTATGAAGTCGGTTAATGAAGTCGGTTAAAAGAGCAATTGTTGCAATATTACTTTTTTAGCTTGGCTTGGCCACCGTCATTCTCATCTTATGGTGATCTTTTTTTACTTCTCCGCTGTTCTTTTTTAATAATTTCGTTACGGGACCCAAGACAGTTAAATCGTTACTCTGGGACTCGTCGAACTTCATTGTCTCAGCGTTTTTTTTGTGGTCGCCACTGTTGATTCTGGCTTACAGGAGTGAGGACCGATTTCACCATTCGCTCTATAAACTAAGTTTTACGGAACTAAGCTTAGCGTAAAAATAAAAACCATAAAAAAGATTATTGTGATTTAACCTTAAAAGATAGACATATACTGTCGTAAACTTTGTTTAGAACTTTAAAAGGAGAACAATTCTGTCATACATAATTTTTGCGTAACTTTAACCGTTTACGCAGCGCTCACAACTGAAGCTCTCAAAAGGAAAGGATTTTTTTCTCCGTTTTTGCCACATTTTTCATTGATGCTTCGCTCCTGTTGGTCGCAGCGTAATGTTATATAGCCTTCCTCGATAAATGGACTATTCAACACAAAAATAATTTTTCAATTCGATCCAGTAGTTCCTGAGATTAGCACGTTCAACCAAACAAACAAAAAAACTCTTCAGCTTTATGACAGCGGCTAAACGCGTTAAAGCGAGCTTAAACGTCGAAAACTCATCATCATCATCATCATCAGCCTTTTTAATGTCCTCACTGCTGGGGCACAGGCCTCTTTGTGAGAGGGTGTGGGCCGTAATTCACCACGCGGGCCCAATGCGGGTTGGTGGATGTCACAAGTCTTCGAATTTTTGGTTCTAGGACATGCCGGTTTCCCCACGATGTTTTCCTTCACCGTTTTGAGAGCAGTGGTGATGAAATAATTTACACAAAGTAAAGCGCCTGCCCGGGTTTGAACTCACGACCTACAACTTGTAAGTCGCAGCCAATACCACTGGGCCACCACTGCTCTTCGAACGTCGAAAACTGGGCGTTTAGAATTGGTAAAATCAGCCCTAACAGTGGATAAGGAATAGTATGGCGGCCTTGTCCCCAAATCTCACCTGATGGTAAACTATGATGCGGTCGACGTTAAAGCACGCTTGCCTAGAAGTAAACTATTCACTCTTTACTTAAAGGTCTCCTGCCATCAGAAAACACAGACTCCGGCAGGGAATTTCACTGTAAGCAAAATTAATGAAATATCCACTACCATCTTTTACTCACTACCCCTATATCCGGGTTACCTTTTTACCTGACCACCTTAATCCTATTGATGTCCAAAGCCTCAACAGAGTGCTGTAAACCAGTTTACCCGTATGGGGACAACCCGGATATAAATGAGAGATTTTCCGGATGTAACATCCAATCTGTAGGTGAGTTTCCGGTGATAATCCGGGTACGATTTTGATGGTTTGTTGTTAAAAAGTACCTACGTAACCCGGATAACCGGATCGTATTTTGTTTCGACTGTTTTTATTTCAATATATATATATTTTTAAATTGTATCAACTTAGATTAGTGTAGAATTGAGCTTAGTTTGCTTAAAAATATAAAAGCCTGACATTTAACTTAATCAATACAAAGTTGAATGATTGTTGTTGTTGATTTTTGAATTTTACCATTTCATTAGAATCTGCTGAGGGACTTTGATCCTCATGAATAAAATTAAGGCGCAGTTATACGACTTTTATTGATTTTTAATTGAAGATCACGTCTAAACGACTACTTTTATTTCTTTGAAAAAAAAATATGTTACCTAGTCTAGACAATTATTTCGTAATATGACATGTGGATATTTTAAAATATATTTTTAAAACATAGTGTAATTAATTTGTAAAGTTATGTCTATCTCGGATAAAAAGTGAGAATCACGTTAAAACTATAAAGCGTATTTTTATGAAACTTACACTGTTTTAAAGATCATTTAATTATTTATATTTTAGTATACGTGTTTTAGTATAATACTTGTTGTTTTATGTATAATAAATTAATAATGAGTCTAATTTCGGACAGCGCTCCTTGTTGGGCGAGTCCTATTACTGGGTGGACGTACGACCCGTTACGTGAGCTCAGCATAGAATACGTAAGCTAACCACTCAAGGTCGTTGGCAGTTAATAGTGCCTTAAAGTAAATTCAGATTAGCTTAAAGTAATAATAAAGCATAATTTAAGTTTCAATTTATCACAGCATTCAAAAGCAGTATATTTATATCTTTAATTTATATTTAAATCATGACTATTATTCTTTTACGATCCGTAAAGCATACAAAATAACTAAACATTTTAATATTTTCAATTATCATTTCGAACCTATTTAAAATTCAATTCTTCTCAAAATTCTCTCCAGATTGCCAGCATCACCATAAATAGTAAAAAGAAAAAACAATTTAAAGAAAAAACTGCCTAAGTGCGTGTCGGACTTCGTACATTAAGGGGTTTGCACCAAATAAGGGAATTTCAAAGAAAAATCTGATTTATTCAATAATAAACATTATCACCAAATTTCAAGTTTTTATGTCGATGGGAAGTTAAAAAATTCTTGGAAAAAAAAAATTGTGACAGACGACGGACAGACGGACACGTGAGTCACAGCAATAGGGCTCCGTTTGGACCCTTCTTATACAGAACCCTAAAAACTATAAACCGCCATGTTTAATCAAGCAGGTACTTAATTTAAATTGATGTCTCCCAATAGCTATTGGCGATTGTTTATAGGTACTTTAAGGGCTTAAACTGGTTGTTAGACCTTGACTCTCCAGCCAGACCTAATCAATCAGGTCTTGATTGCTTCTACTATACAAACTTGAACAGGCATTCTATTATTATTCAGGTTTAGCTGGTGGGATAGATAGTCCTCCTAAGTATTTCTGAGGCCTAAGTACGAGTTTTTAACCGCCTTCAAAAAAATTTTTTTGTTTGGTTGTTACGCGATTATTCCCGCCAATTTTGAATTGATTCTGATAATTTTCTTTTTGTTTGGTAGTTCACACGTCAGTTGTTCTATATAAATTTTATCGAAATTGATTCAGTGTTTTTTTAAAAATCAACAAAAACAAAAAATATACATACATGGGTGACGTTTCGGGCATAATTTTACTATTTAGTTTTAGTTATGGGGTACAACAACTAAAAAGTGAAACTTAAAAAACTTTTGAAAAAAAACACAACCGACTTCCAAAATAAAAACACTAAAATTTGCAAAATAACTTTAATTTCGGAAGTCGGTGTCAAATAACAAAGAAACAAAACTAGAAACGGTGACTATGGTTTTTCATTAAGAGCGCTCAAACTTTGGAATTATATAAAACAATCAGTTTGAGTGAATTGCTAGCCAGTTTTCTATCGGTTGCATTTCGGAGAATATGCGTCGGAATTGCTTAGTTTTTTCCGCCAAGTCTATTTCATCATCGGACCACTCGACGTACGGCAATGAGTCACCGGTACATGATGGACATCCCTTAAAAATACCTTACCTATACCGCTAGTATTATATTATTTGTGCCTATATCAAATGTCACATTAAAAATATTTGTTTCCGATTACAAACTTACATTTTTGCAGTTAAAGAATTGCCCGTGTCGTATTTTGATATACGGGAAAACATTCTTTCAACTACAAAATTAAGTTTTTTATCAAACTTACTCATATTATCGTCAATAATAAAATAAAAAATAACGATAGTACAGAACCTTTCACGTCGTCCGACTCACACTTGGCCGGTTTTATTTCTCACGTAAGTGATTTTGCCTACTTGCCTTTTAAAATTCGCAGTTCGCCCGAATAAAAAGTTAGTACGAAAGTCGTTTTCTTGTAACCTGTCTGCCAAATTTTACCAATATCGGTAGTAGCGTATTTTATCCGTGAAAATGTTTCTAAGAAACGGGCAGACAGTGTCGCATTCTATCTAAGTTGGAAAGATATTGAATTTTATCTTAGTAAAACTGGGAAGAAGCAGGTACCTACTCGTAGGTGTAGGAAAATTAAAAGTCTAGAAAAGCTAAACTCTTCTTTTGAGAGCGTGATTAAATTAGTTTTAGTCACTACTTTTTGTTTATTATCCTCTTGAAATATCATCCCGGACCGGAATAAACTGCAGACGACAAAATACATAGATACGTTTTCTGGGACTGCGTCTTGTTTACATCTTTTGAGTATTTTTTTTTAATGTTCTACGTTTTTATTAAACAAAGTCCCAACGTTCCTTAACGCGGTTTGTGGTAAGTGTGGTTCAAGTGAAAATATAAAGTCACGTAAGATTTTTGCGTTATATCACCTCCTTGCCTTCCTCTCTTTCTCTTAGTGTATCTTTCTATGAGCAGGCATATACACGTATGTGAGAACTTCGTTCATGACCGCTGCCTTTTTTTTCCTACATAATCTTGTATTTATAATTTTATTTGCTTGATATGCAGTCGGGTTCTGTCAACTCGCAGAGCTGTGATTCTTAATTACATTTTGGAGAGTTGGATTAAATAAATTACATTTTGGTTCTATTTTTAGTATACAACTAATTAAGTAGAAAACTTTTCAAATATTTTTAGTAACACACCTATTTCTAATCTTCCCTACTCAATCTATTAGAAAGTACACCAGTTTTTCTAAATACCAGGTCCTGTTAGATTAAACTGAACTCAGCGTGGGACGAATCCCAGCTGTTCCATTGGCATGTAGTTTTGTCCCAAACTGTGGTACGAGTGAACTGTGGTACAAATGAACTGTGGTACAAGTGAACTGGTCCAAGTGAGCTAGGAGGAACGTACTTTGTAATTTGCGTGGAGTACTGAAGTTTGGGCCGAAGGGAAACATAGTAGTGGTGTAGACTTAAAACCTAACCGAAATGAAAACCTACAAAATTTACAAGTTTTGTCGAGATAGAACTTTTTGTGTTCAGTGGGGCTGACTTCGTAAGACAATATTAATCTCGTTATTTTTATGTTAGTTATTTTGCAGGTATTACATATGTGTGATTTTGGTAAATAGCGAGGTTCTGGGGATCTACTCCGAAGTGTTTTTACGAAGTATCGGCCGAATGTTCGGACATATTTGTGTGAAGTGTTAAAGTGAATGTGCCATACCTAAAATTTTAGCTCATCTCTGAGAGCTTCTTCCACCAAAAACATTCGTAATTGCCATTTCGCTATAATTTTAGGTATGGCACATTCACTTTAACACTTCACACAAATATGTCCGAACATTCGGCCGATACTTCGTAAAAACACTACGGAGTAGACCCCCTGTTTCTTTTGTGATAACAATCTAATTGGTACGTATACGCCATAATTAAACGAGTATGAAAACTATTATTATTATGAAGTTACTTCGTTTGATTTTCTGTAGCAGATAATCTCTGAAAGTAGTAGTCTGATTTGTTAAGTCTACTTTTTTATCAAAAAAAAATGCGCCAAGGAAACGGGAAAAACTATTTGTTAATAAATATAACTAAACAAACTACAGTCTGAAAATACCATACAAAAAAAATATGAATATTTTCAAAACACAACAGACTAAAAAGTTCCAAACGTCACTTTTTAGCAGCAGCAGTCTGATGCAGTTATTTTAGTTGAATCATAGATTCATACCACCAGTCAAACCCAATCTACCTCATTTTTAACCGACGAAAAAAAAAGGAGGAGGTTCTCAATTCGACCGTATATATATATATATATTTAAATCCATTCAGTCGTTTAGTCACTCAAACACCCGAACTACAGGGCGTGTCAAAGAAATAGATATTTCGAAAACATTACCCTACTTCTGAGGCAGTCGGGTAAAATAAACTTATCAAAACGATAACAAAAAAAAAACTTATTTACACAAAATACAACCAACTTCCAAAAAAGAAAAAACCTAAAACATTTAAAAATAACTTTAATTTTGGAAGACGGTGCTTGTACGAGTATTTTATTTCTTCGTTATTTGACACCGACTCCCAAAAGTATAGTTATTTTTAAATTTTTAGGTACTTTCTTTTTTTGAAGTCTTTGGTATTTTTTGTAAAAAAGATTTTTATTTTTCACTTTTTAGTTGTTATACCCCAAAACTAAAACTAAATATTGAAGATACGCCCGAATTGATAACACCAATAACATGGAACATGGAATTTGAATATAGACTTGTAATTGGAGGCAACCAAAACGTCATCTATGTTTACATATTTTTTTGTTTCCGTTGATTATTTCAAAAAGCGCTGTAGTAGTTTCGATACAATTTATATGGGACCACGTCTGGAGTATACTCTTTCCGATAAAATAATAATTTTGTAATTCGGTCCACAACTGACACAGAAATCGGTGGATATACATAAAAAAATACAAAAAAAAACATACATACAGTCGAACATAGAACTACCTCATTTTTGCGAAGTCGTTTAAAAAATAAACAACCAATCTGACACCTTTAACTCAACTCACTTCACCCTCAATTAAAACAACCTCGATTTCTGACCTTTACACCAGCCAAAATGTTCCACAGAACAAATAGATCAAAAGTTAATAGAGTGGCTCGCTATACTCGAGAGAGCGGGGTTAATTGGACCACTCGTTCGGACCACTAATTGAACCGTCTTCTTTACGCCCCACGCCGTCTATGTCAGCCTTAATTCCAGTATCAGTTTCTGTAATTATTATTCTGCGGTTTCAATGACGTGATTGGCTTTTTGAGTTGGAATGGTTGAGTGTAAACGTAAAGGGTTGTAATTTTGTTTGAGTTTATGAAAAGTTAAATGAATGAAATAATATTTGTGTAGAAACTTATATTGGAGATCAATTTTGAAAAGGGTTACGTATGACACAGTTACATCATTATTTTGGAATTTTATCAACTGGTATTAAACCGGCAAAATAAGAGGACATAAGGCACTGTAGCTGTGAACCGATTTGAATGCGGTTTTTATTTTATTTGAAAGCTGGTTTTCTAGCGATGGTTCTAAGACATGTTTTATCAATATCGGTTCAGCCGTTTCAAGGTCAGCTCTGTGTTTTATAAATGTTCATGCGTTGTGGGTTTTTTAAATTTTAATTGGTATCTTGTCAAAAATAGTTTGTTTTAGCATTTGCATCATTTTGATCTGCAAATCTACAACAAGCATACATATCATATTCAGACTTATAATGTTCCCACAACTACGAATACCAGGTCTCCTCTCTAGGTGAGGGAATGGGCTGGAATCCACCACGCTGCACCACGCCCAGTGCGGGCAGGTGGATAGAATAGAATAAAACATTATTGTACACCAAAACAGTCACACAATTGTTTAACACAAGCTTAAATCTATGGGCACAACGGCGGTCTTATTGCTGAACAGCCATATCTACTAGACAACCTTGGGATGGACTAAAAGAACTTAAAATCTAAAAGAGGGTAGTCTGCGGTATACTGCCAATAAAAAAAAAGGAATGTCAAAATTTTACATTTAAAAATACATACATTTATATATACATAATTTTCAAATGTTACATAATTTCGTAGTGTGTGGAAATCGGTTGTCTTGGTATGGGCATGTGATGCGGAGGAATGAGGAAAATGTCGTGAGGAAAGTCTTGTGTATGGATGTGGATGGCTATAAGAGTAGGGGAAGGCCAAAGAAACGATGGTTGGACTGTGTGAAAGAGGATATGGGTAAAAAAGGGGTGACTACAGAGATGGCGACTAATAGAGGAGTATGGAAGAAACAGACATGTTGCGCCGACCCGAAATAAATTGGGATAAGGGCAGGAGAATGATGATGACATAATTTCGTAGGAGGTGAGCAAAAAAATACTAAGAGGGCTAATTATGGAAGAAATGAGAATATATTGAAACAGAAAGGCATTAGAGAGAAAGGAAATGGTTTTTTAATATATTTTTTAAAAGAAGAGAGTGACCAGGCTGGTCTAACTGGCATCGGCAACGCATTCCACAATCGCACAGCTTGAACTGCAAATGATTTGTCATAAAATTTGGTGGAATGCCACATCAAAAGTATCAAGTTCTCCGATGATCTCAAGTGTCTAGAATGTGTGTCATGAACGAACCTAAAATGATATTTGAGATAAGATAGGGTTGTAGGAATAAACAAGAACACAGAAACATACACACAACACACACACACATACAGACACATGTGACAGAGACAGAGATGTCATATATGTCTTCGAATTTTGGGTTTTGGAACATGCCGGTTTCCTCGCGATGTTATCTTCACGGTTATGAGAGCAATGGTAATGGAATAGAAAGAAAGAAAGAAAAGCAAGAAAAAGTATATATTTGCCACAAAGTGACGACAATCACAACAATATCATAAAAATCTTTACTTTTACACAAAGTAAAGTGCTTGCCTTGGTTTGAACTTAGACACGTAAGTCGAAGCCGTTACCACAGCGCCACCAATTAATAAAACCAACAATGCAAGATAGAAGAGTTCCGGTCTAATTAGGCATAGAAAGAGAAGGTAATCTGAAAAGTCGCCGTCTAGAAACGTTAGTGTTTTTTTTTTATTTTTCTCGAAGCTGAGGCTAACTTTTCTTTGCTAGTTCTTTTGCAATTGAGACTAAACGGAATTAAATGAGTTGGCAAAATGTTAGACGGTAAGCTTTTGTGAGTCAGCGTCTAATTTGTGGGTAGGTTGAACTGTGTAACTCATACAGTTTGGATGACAGTAATTTGTTCCTACAAAATGAGACTGACCCTTGGTTTTTGAAAGTAAAATTTAATTAAATCCCTTTTTAGTGATTTCTTTAGGCATGATTGTTTTTTCAACGAATCACGTAAAGGGAAAAAAATGTAAATAGTCGAAAATGTGACAAAAAACTAGACCTGATCAAAACAAAATGAATAATTATGGTTTTAACATGAGGGTCGATAAGTATTTCAAAATTGGTACGCCTCGTATGTTACAAAATTTTGTTGACCAGTTTTATTACAGTCGATCCAAACACTGGTTCAATTAATTTCTACTAAACTTTTTTTATTTAAATTCTTCTCTTGCTATTGCTAAGACGACGAATAATACGTCTTCCGCGGTTTATATCTAGTCAAAAACTGCAAGTGAACACGTTTAATCCGGCTGCCGTGAGCCGGCACGGCGGCGCACCGTACCGCGTTATGACATCGTGCCGTTTCACGGTGGTGGCATCGCGCCGTGGTGATGTGTCACGGCACCGCATTGCGGCACGACATCGTGCCGTTACACGGTGGCGGCATCGCGCCGTGGTGATGTGTCACGGCACCGCACCGCGGAACGACATCGTGCCGTTTCACGGTGGCGGCATCGCGCCGTGGTGGTGTGACACGGCACCGCACCACGGCACGACGTCGTGCCGTTACACGGTGGCGGCGTCGCGCCATAGTAATGTGTGTGTTTTTACTTTTATCTTTTTCATATCAAACAAGCCCATTCAATTTTCTGATTATTTGAAAACCTTTAATAAAGTTTACATAACTGTATGTATCATTTGCATTTCTATTATTTTTTCGCTTACTGTATTATGTTCCGTGGCCATTTTGAATACAATTGGTTTCATTACCATTCTTGTATTGAGTTGGGACGAAAACAATTGAATTTTTTGCTGTACGCAGATTTCCACCGTAAATCTAGTAGTTTATAAGGTTCTTTATAGTGATAGTTAATACGTAGAAACCAATTTATAGTATAAGAGTAGGTACAATTTAATTTTCTTAGAAGGTGAAAGTCTTTGTAAAAAGGTAATAGATTTTTTCCATTTATTTGAAAATAGATTGAAAGAAATTGTTAATTTGAAAAGCAATTTTCTATTGAACTTAGCCAGGCTAATAAAAACGATCGTGAGAAATGGATTTATGTATATGGATAGAACTATGGCGATCTAGCTTCTGCCATCGGCTTCATCCGCGTGAAATTAGTATTGTTACGAGCTGGGTATGGGATCCTTTAATAACTTGAAAAATGTATTTACACAAACACTAATTCGCTAATAATCACTATTCTCTTCCTAATCGCTTGTATTCGCATACGTTCGCCTCCGTAGTCGAAAACAGACTGACCCACTCGCCGCCCGTCCGGCCTATTTATACAATCATAGAAATTTCCAGAACATTGTCGAACTATCCTATAGTGAAATATTCTAGAAACGTCTATGAACTTCTACACAGTACCACAATGGAATTTTCTCGAACGTTGTGGAGACTTCTGGAAACTTCGACAACATTTTCGATCGTTCTAGTGTAATACGGTCGACAGTACTTTTCCCATTATAAGATATAGCCTACTAGCGACCCGCCCCAGCTTTGCTCGGGCATAAATTATATATTTAAATCTTCCTAATGAATCACTCTGCCTATTGATGAAAACCGCATGAAAATCCGTCCAGTAGTTTTTGAGTTTATCGCGAACAGACGCGACAGGAGACTTTGTTTTATAATATGTAGTGAAGTGATAGGCTACTAGCGACCCGCCCCAGCTTCGCTCGGCTACAAATTATACATTTAAACCTTTCTAATACACTTCTGGACACATCTATTGGCCCACCTTGTATTTTCAGTTTCGTTTGGTCCTAGCTAAAATTTTATATTAGGTCGAGCAAAAAGTTTTTATGCAGTTTTGAATCTGGCACATTCACAATTTCATTCAATAGTCTTTTTTTGAATTTCGAACACAGAACTTAAAGAAACAAAAGACAATTTGGAGCCTGTTTGTTGATATCAAACAATCGAATACTAAGAAAACTTGGTTTTATTGGTTTACTTGGATTTAATTCTTGAAAAAGTGATTGATATCTTTGGTTTTGCAACAAACATTACTTATTCTTAACATTAAGGTGAGGTTCTATCAATAATCTATGGATACTTCACCTGAAGTCGCCGCCCAAGCTGTGGCACTTATTCAGGCCGGACACAGCCAAAGAAACGTGAGTGCTCAACTTAATTTAAGTCGATCTGCGGTCCGAAATGTTTATCGGAGGTACCTAGAGACTGGCGGCTTTGTTCGTCGCCAAGGAAGGCCACGATCTCGGGTCACAACTGAAAGGCAGGATCGATTCATCGTGACGACCAGCTTGAGAAATCGTCACCTTACCTCCATTGAGATACAAAACCAACTTCGCGACTTCCACGGAGTATCTGTGAGCGCTCGAACTGTTCGGAGAAGGTTAAAAGAACGCGATATGGTACCACACAAACCAGCTAATGGGCCCAAACTAACGCGAGCCCACCGAACAGCGCGCCTTCATTTCGCACGCAGTCATTTAAATTGGACACAGCAAGATTGGAGCCGTGTACTCTTTTCTGATGAGTCTAAAATTGTGTTACATGGCAATGATGGAAGGAAGAAGGTCTACCGACGTAAGGGAGAGCGTTTCGCACAATGCTGCTTTGAAGAGAGGGTTGCTTATGGCGGTGGCTCATGGACTGTCTGGGGCGGTATATCCGCGAGCGGCAAAACTCAACTTGAGGTTGTTACAGGACCACGGCTGCCAACATTAAATGCTGAAAGGTACATTCGTGAGTGCATAGAACCTCACGTGATACCATACGTGGACTATGTGGGCCCAAATTTCCTTTTTATGCATGATAATGCAAGAGCGGGCCATGCGGCCGGCATCGTCAGGGAATATCTTCGGGATGTGAACATCACAGTTATGGACTGGCCAGCCAGAAGCCCAGACATGAACCCCATAGAGCACATGTGGGACGAGCTAAAAAGACGTGTTAGGGCTCGTCAGCCAGTTGCCCAGACGATGCAGGAGTTGAAAACTGCCATAGAAGAGGAATGGGAGATGATCCCTCAAAATTTCATAGAGCGGTTGATAAACTCTATGCCTAATCGTATGAGAGCTGTGGTAGATGCCCATGGAGGCAACACGCGTTATTAAATTAAACCTTTATTTGATAAAACATGTTTTTTATTCAAAAATCAATTGCCTTTAACAAGGCGCATATCCGACTTGTTAGGCGTAGCTCCATGTCGTATGGTATTCTGAATTCAAATTTAAAACAATACGATCGAAAAAGATGGTAAAATGTACCAGGTTTAAAACTGCATCAACAGTTTTTGTTCAATCTAGCAATCATATTTCGGTAGGGGCCATCGAAACCTAAACTCTAAGGTGGGCCAATAGATGTGTCCAGAAGTGTATATCACTCTGCCTATTGGTGAAAACTGCATGAAAAACCGTCCAGCAATATCTATCGATCCCAACTTTTGCATTCGCAAGTTACTTCAATACTCAAACAGTTCAAATTTTATATTTTAAAAGAGGAAAATTCAAGGAAACGTGAACTGGATCGATTTTCCTGCACGCTAGTTGATATCTGTCGAACAAAAATTCCGATTTGAAAGCGGGACAAAGGCAAAGCGGGGCCGGTATTAGCACTACAGTGTAAATTGACACCTACGACGCTCCATTCACTAAAGAATCGCTTAGAGCGAAGCCAATGCACTCTATTGTCACCGCATAGATTTCTGATGAAAGGGAAAGAGCTTAAGATAAGAATGGTCGGTAGGTACCTTTAAATTTTCTTTAAAATTGCATAATTAGGTATTTTCATGAAAGAAATTGTCTAGGGAAGCCACTGTGCTTCTTTATAGGATTCCGTACCCGAAGGGTCCAAACGGAGCCTTTATTATTATCACTCACGTGTCCGTCTGTCAATCTGTCTGTCTTTCCGTTTGTCGTCTGTCACAAAATTTTGTTACGAAGAATTTTTTTATTTTCCCATTGACCCATAAACTTGAAATTAGGTGATAATGTTTATTATTACGTGGGTAACAAATACCAATATATGGTAAACTTAATGTGCGAAATCCTATACGAACTTGCTCAGTTTTTTAGTGTATCGATGATTCCAAAATCATAACATATCTCTTTTCAACAAAATTCAGCCACGTCGACAGCGTTAGCATTTGCCTCGAAAATTTCGGCAAACTCGGTGGGGTTATGTTCTTTTATCACAGGTATGACCACATTCCAGCTTCATCATCAGACCCTGGATATCGTCGTCTAGGTGTAAAGTGCTCCTCGAGACGAATCAACCGAGCCCAAGTTCGATGGTGTTCTGTTGTTTATCACAAAGATCCCGTGGTCACCTTTCAGCTTCATTATCAGACCCTAGATATCGTCTAGGTGTAAAGTGCTCCTCAAGACGAATCAATCGACCCAAAACTCAGTGAGGTAACGTTATTTTATCACAGAGATGCCGTGGCCACCTTACAGCTTCATTATCAGACCCCAGATGTCGTCTAGGTGTTAAGTGCTCCTGAAGACGAATCAATCAACCCGAAACTTGGTGGGGTTATGTTGTTTTATTACAAATATGCCGTGGCCACCTTCCAGCTTCATTATCAGACCCTAGATTTCATCTAGGGGTAAAGTGCTTCTCAAGACGAATAAATCGAGCGCAAACTCGGTGGGGTTCTGTTGTTTTATAACAGAGATGCCGTAGCCAACTTCCAGCTTCATCATCAGACCCTGTATATCGTCTAGGTGTAAAGTACTCCTCAATACAAACCAATCAAGCCCAGACTAGATGGGTTTGTCTTGTTTAGTTCAGAAGTTCCTATGGCCATCTGCCGTCTCCATCATCGGACCAGTTCCATGGTACCTTATCATTGTATTATCACCGAAGATACATAAGTACATCAAATTGGCATTCTTAGTTTTTTTATTTAAAAAAAAAAACGTTGCCCCACTCTAGGAGTTATTCCTGTATCGTGGATGCGTTGACAAAAATGTAAACTCACATACACAAGACACCCAGACCCGGAACAACCATCTGTAGGCCATACAAATATTTGTTCCGTGCGGGGATCGAAAACGCGACACGCAGCGCAGCAGCCGAATGCTCAACCACTGAGCCAACCGTGCCGTCATATGCTTTAAGCTATTTGATTTGCAAAATTCCACCCGAACAAACATAGACAGTTACATACATGCATAGGTACATACATTGCATGTTAAATAAAAGCTTGTAAAAACAGAATAAAATAAATATTTAAGGGGGCTCCCATACAACGACATGATTTTTTTGCCGTTTTTATAGATAACGGTACGGAACCCTTCGTGCGCGAGTCCGACTCGCACTTGGCTGGATTTTTCATTCGGCCTTTCGAAACCCTAAAAACCGATCATTACATCAGAAAGTAAACAAATCAAAACAAAAGAATACTGCTTAGATATAGGAGTATGAAAAGTATTTTTTTAATCTTGATTTTATATTTCATGAGTGATTGTAAATTTTTTCTAAGTACAGAGATAAATTATGAATGGATTCTAAAACAACAAAGAAAAACATTTGATTGAAAATAATCCTAGATAATATTAATACTTTGGCAGCTGAACAAATGCGTCTTTCTTTAAAAAGTCAACGACTCCTTATTCTGTTTGTTTATTTTGACGATTTTTACTTCGCTATGCTTCGTAAAAGCTCTTCATAAATTTAAATAAATATAGTCATGGTTATTGTTTATACAAATAACATACGGCAGAGTACATGAACTTTCTTTACATATTATATTCTTGCAGACTCTCTGTCTCTCTTTTATTGAGATATTATTCGTAAGATTTACGTAGTGTGGAGTTCCTTTTAATATAAATAATAGAGACAAAGGATAATGTATAAGCTGAGCATGAAGAGCTTAATGGAAACTAGTATTTTTTTTTCGTAATCAAATATTTGACATATCAAGAAAAAATCTTACAACTACATCTGATAGCTACTATGTCAATCCACGGCTTCATCAGTGACAGTGCAGAGGTCACTTTGACTGCATAATTGTGAACAAAAAAGGCAAGATAATGAGGTGAAGCATTGTCTTAAATACATTTGCTGTCCTTAAGGAAGTGGCAAAATTGAAGACAGTCAAAATATGAAAATATACATAGCCACTATTATGCCAGCAACAAGACAAATCAGCAACTTTTTAGTATCATGGCATTAAGGTGGTCTACTGCCTGCGATAGAAAATATTGTGTCGTCTATATAAACAGAAAATCTAAACAAATCCAAAATATTCCTCCGAAAAATTCACAGCCAGAACCACAAACAAAATCTCTACCACCATAATAATATATTCGAAGCAAAGGCAGCAAAGATGAGAAAACATAAACTAGAGATGGCCTGTCGCGATGGATATTTGCTTAACAATATGTGTTCCCAATATGCAGTATACAGCGAACGGTCTGACGGCACCGTAAAACGGAATATAGCTGGATATATAGTGGAATATAGCTGGATATATCCGCCGTACCTTGAATATCCGAAGGGGTTTATCCGCGCAACGGTTAAATCCGCGCCCTGCTTATGTTAGACAATGTGGCGACGATTGTGGTTATGTGCTTGGTGATGAGTGACAGCGACATGTGGAAGCGGATTTGATTGTATAAGGATGTGTGTTAGGGTCGGTACTGGAAGAGATGTTACAGGCAAGTAAATGTTTTATATAGCAGATGGAAAAGTCTAGCAAATGTTATCTAACAGCTGCAAACTAGCAAAATATTTTTTTCTCAAAGTCTCCTAAAACATAAAACATAAGTGCCGTGGGTCAAAACAAACTAGTCGATAATAACCACTTACCGTATGTACCTAAAGACGAGATTTTTTTTAGTTAGCGTTTACTGTTCTACTTCTGAGCGAAAATAAAAGGAACAAGGGGTGGTTCCCTTCGTTCCCTCCATTTCGTTTCGGTGTTGTACTTTATCTCGCCTATTCTCGAGGAAGTAAACAAAAACAAGGTTATATTAACTTTCATTGATAGGTACCAGATTTTGCATAAGTCTCATGCTTTTAGGTTCTACTAAACAGTTTCCGCTGTCTTCTGTACACTGTATCCTTACCTTTGCGTTCCCAGTCTAGCTAACAGTCATGATATAAGGTCTAGAAGCAATGCATATAGTTGATGCGTCTGCTCCACCGCGTCTTCAGTTTCTATACCAAAACTATTCTCTTTAACAAATAGTATACTATATAAATTCGCTAGTTTTGTCTGTACGTGTGCTTCTTTCTTCTTAAACAATAAACCGATTCCGATAAGGTTTTCAGTCTATTTTATAGAATTTCTTCTGGAAGGTGTTAATTTATAAGTATTTAAATAACTTCAATTAAAATAAAAACTCATAACTAAATATAATCTAAAATATGGCGTCAAAAATTCATCCGCATCGCTGTCGACTGGAAGTGTGCCCAAAAGACTAAAAGTAAGAAATAAAATGAAAACCTGTCAAATAAATTTATAAATATATAGGTGCCTATTTGAAAACGAAGTCATGGCAAGCAAGTCAAAAGCAAGTGTTCACTATAATAGAACACATCAGATATCCCGATGAATAAACATAACATAGAATTGTTTCTACTGTCATGAATTTTTATCGGTCCCAATATATCTGTATAGATACAAACACACAGACCAATCTCAGAGATTATGAAGATAATGTTAGATATTGACAATACATAGACAGATTGGACCGAAAATATTCGATACTCGCAAGGCCTCCATTATCTGTGAAAGGCTGAATTATTTGTACTGAAATATTTATGGACTGCTTACAAATAAAATATACAATACTTTGTTATTTATTCATGAAAGAAAGACGATGAATTTATCAGCTGCTATTCTCGAAGAGTTATTTTGAAAGAGTTCGTAAAAGCAATGCTACAATTTAGGTATAAGTAACTATACTTGAAAATATTCTTCAAAATAATTTTCATCCATCGCCAAAGTAGCGACTTTAGCGTTACGTATTTTAAGTCGATTAGTAAGTGACAACTTGTATTAAAATACCGCTAAAATTTAATAGGTTGTAATGGAATTTGAACTTTGTCATGTATGACACAGAGTTTGTTGTTCTAAAATTTGTTAATTATTTCGAATACTAAATTAATATGTAATTAAACCTCTAAAAAATTAGGCAGATATCATACTACAACAATCCAACGCCTGATACTTCATTAAAAAATAAACATAAAACGGCCAATAAGGTGACAAAGCAAACTTCACCTCATCATCATACATCTTTGAACTGAAAACACTGGCTGGTAGTCATGCAGTTCGCAAATCGACAGTTTGAATTTCGAAAGCGGTTCAAAATTCATGGCCGTCTCCACAACGGATCAAATCAACTGCCAGTATTGGTGCAGCCGTTTGGCCGGAGTGCCGGACATTTTGAAGAGTTGTGAAAGTTTTCCATATTTAAATCTGGGAAAACGAATTTGGTTTGAGCGGGTTTGCTTAGCGCAGAGTGATTATGAGATAAAGGGAAAATTTTACGGTTTATGTTGGTATTATTTTAGACCTGACAATTTTAAGAAAGTACCCACCTAGTGCTACGCAAAAATTAGGATTCTTTTTATTAAATAGATTTTTAATAATATCTTGTGAATTTTTGGTAATTATTACGGTACTAAACCAAAATATCTCTCACGACAGGCAACCAATGAAAATAATTCATAATAGATGCAGAAAATTATGCTAAATAAAAATACACTTCGAGTTTTATTATAGCAATCAAAGACTATAACAATAACTTAAATCAAGCAGTAATATAAGATATATAAATTAACTAGCGACCCGCCCCGGCTTCGCACGGGTGCAATGCTGATACTAAATTAAATACACTATTTATAGGCATGGCACTGCCCCGTCCGACCGGTACCGCCCGCCGCAAACGCAAATTTTAAATTTGTAATATCTCCGAAAGTATTTGTTTAATTTACATGCTGTAAGGAACCATATTGATCTATATTAATTGCACACTGTATTTAAGGTACTTAATTCGATAAGGATTAATGCCGTATTGCTTAAAATAGCTTCGTAAATAAGCCATTTTTTCACGTAAAAAGTAAACAATAAAAATGGTTAATGTGGGTTATCCCTAAAATATAAACATATACCATCGCGGACTTTTTTGTAGACCTTTTTATGGTGTACAATACTGTAGTACATTAATTTGATCTAACTCGTAGGGTTTAGGCAGCGTTTTTGCTAAATTGCTAAATAAGCCCAAAAAAATAGGTTAATTTACGACATCACGTTAGAAACCTCTAAAATTAGCAATGTTGCCTTAGTATATGATGCATGTATTATACATATAAACCTGCCTCTTGAATCACTCTATCTATTGGAAAAAACCGCATCAAAATCCGTTGCGTAGTTTTAAAGATTTAAGCGCACATAGGGATATAGGGACAGAAAAGGCGACTTTGTTTTATACTATGTAGTGATGATACGTGAAGCAAAAACTTGTTCCACTTTTTACGAAAATTACGCGGACTGAGGAGTATGAAATTGGGCACAGTTAAGGCGCTATTAACTGCCAATGACCTTGAGTGGTTAGTTTGCGTGTTCTGTGCTGAGCTCACGTAACGCGTCCTACGTCCACCCAGTAATTGGACTCGCCCATCAAGGAGCACTGTTCGAAATTAGACGCATTATTAATTTATTACATATAAAATAACAGGTATTAAACTAAAACACTAAAACTAAATTATAAATAATGAAATAATCTTTACAATAGTGAAGGTTTCATAAAAATACACTTAACAGTTTTTGCGTGATTCTCACTTTTTTATCGGCATTAGAAAAATACCTTTATAAATTAATTACACTGTGTTATAAAAATATAATTTCAAATATTCTCAGATCAAATTACGACGGAAATAGTCTAGAGTAACATATTTCAAAGAAATAAGACCAGACGTGATGTTCAATTAAAAACCATTAAAAGTCGTATAACTGGGCCTTAAAGTTTATGTGGAGAAGAAGTGCGGTAAGCTAATATTTTTTTATATAATATGCATTAGAAATAAATTAAATTAGTATAATAAACAATACAAACACTAACATTTGTTAGACATACACATAATATAGAACCTCTATAGCGTTCAAACTTAAAATTTAAATGAATTATGGCTGAATTTCGTCCACTGGGTGATTATAGTCTTTATAAAAAATCAACTGATTGAAAACATAAAACTCATTGAAAGTATAGTACCAAAAGTAGGCAAAATAAGGGTCAGTTATTTCAACAATAGACGAAGATTTAGTTAAAGAACTTACTTAAAATCAGGCTTTGGTCTACTAAAGCCAACCGATTGACTACATAAAGCTAGTGAAAATAGTACCTAAGCTAGGTGGTTTCGGTCTAAAAATAGTCGACCCTTTCCCTAGTAATGAATACTTTAGCGATTGGAAAGCAATGACGCATACGTGTACGGGCTATGGGCAATATGCCTGCTACAGTACGTAGTTTTATTGATGGTAACATAGTAAATTTATCTAATATTTAAAGGGGCAGCATGTTTTGTGAATATTTTTGAATATGATTTTTAATTGTTCAAAAAACTTTAAATAGAACCAACTTCCGAAAAAAAAACAAAAAATGTGCAAAATAACTTTAATTTCGGAAGTCGGTGTCAAAAATCAAAGACACAGAACCAGAAACACTGACTTCCGAAATTTAAGTTATTTTGCACTTTTTTTGTTTTCTTTTTTTGGAAGTCGGCTTAAAAGAAAACGAAAATTTAAAAAACAAAAGAGCAGATGACCTTGAAATGGCCGAACCGATTGATAAAACATTATGACTAAGAACCATCGCTAGAAAACCTGCTTTCAAATAATAAAAACGCATTCAAATCGGTTCACCCGTTAAAGAGCTATGGTGCCTTAGATAGACACACACACATATCGCCCAAACGTATAACATCCCTCTTTTTGCGTTTTGGGTTTAAAAATACACTTAGAAAGTCAAACCCAAAGTATTCCTCTACATTGCTGTCATCTGAGCAAACCAAAAACGTGCCCAAAAAACTGGCAGCATTGCCACGTTGAATAGCAATGAAAATTATTTGGGCGAAGAACAAGTCAGCTCTATGGTCACGCAATGTGACAATTTAATGTTCGTGGACGGTTCTAATTTCGACATATTTTTGGTATTACTCATCATCATCATTTCAGGTGAACGTCCACTGCTGGACATAGGTCTCCCCCAAGTGTTGTCATAACGACCGGTATTGTGCGTATCGCATCCATCGACTACTCGCGACCCTCACCAGGTCATCAGTCCATATTGTGGGAGGACTTCCAACGCTGCGTCTACCGGTACACAGTCACCACTCCAGAGCTTTTCGGGCCCATCGATCATCTGTTCTGCGAGCAATCTGGCCTGCCCACTACTATTTCAGTTTGGTGATTCTTCGGGCTATGTTGGTAACCTTGGTTCTCTTGTGGATATCATAATTTGTGATTCGGTCACACAAGGAAACACTGGGCATAGCACTCTCCATAGCCCTTGAGGTAACTTAAAGCCTTCTGATGATGCCCATAAGTGAGCGACCTAGTTTCAGTGCCATATGTCATCACTGGCAACACATCCTGACGTACCTTTCTGTAAATCACACTTTTCAAAATATAAGACACCGAGGTCAGATCTTATTTTCAAGTAGATCCTGAAACTGACCATATTCTATAGGTTCTAACATTTCACAAATACAGAAAATAACACGAACAAAACATAAATCATTCTATATTCCCGGCAGGATTGCGCCCCACGTGAGCATTTGTGCGACATAGCTCGCCCAGCCCGATGCGGATATCTCATGAATATGAATGCTCTATACAGGCCATTGAGACAGTCTACACGAGCGAATACTAGACAAATAGGACTTTAAATACCAATTCTAAGCTTGGGGCTATGTAGTTGTAAAAGGTACATGGTTTGAAATCGCTGCGACAGAGGAAGAAACTAAGCTAGGTTGCTTTCAGATTTGATGACGTCATTGTATAAGTTGAGCAGTGTTGCCTAGTAGTAACGCCTTGAGTTACATCCCGTAGTTCGTAAGTTAGTACCCAGGGAAGCACTTTACTTTGTTTTATTTATTTTTCACACATTTCCTTGAAAACCCGCTTCCACCCGTACCACTTACCACACCACCTGTTTACCACACACCTATACAGGTTGCAACGGAAAGATGTGGTCATATTTTAAGAACCATCTGCCCATAGATATGAACAACTTTCTTCAAGAAAACCTGAGGAAATTCTAAAAAAAAATTTTAACTTCCCATACAAATATTTATCAGCTAATGATAACTTTGTATGGAAAGTCCAATTTTTTTTTGGAATTTTCTGTTTTTTTCATAGAGAAAGTTGTTCATTTCCTTGGGCAGAACCGGTTCTTAAAATATGACCACACCTTTCTGTTACACGCTGTATATCTTGAATATTGACATAATTGATATAATTAATTTTCAACATTGACATGCATTAGATAGTATTTTTTTTGATTGTTTGTATTTTATTTTATCATCTATTTAAATTTTTAATTCCTTTTACGTAATTAATTTATTGTATTATTCGGGCATTCGTTTTTTTTTGGTGTTATTTTGTTGTATTGATATTTTTTTTTTAATTTTTATATTTCCGAAGCATGTATACTCAATAACATATAATTGAGTATGCATCACACGATAATATGTGCTGTCTAGTTTATTAGTTGAAGAAATTGTAATGTGTACTCGTCGGTAATCCTTACATAAATAAATATTCACTCATCATACGCGTGTACCAGCAGAGGCGGGAGACGTGCGAGAGGAGGGGTTACACAGCTGATCAAGCCAATGGCTGCGCTCCCACTACTCTCCTACAAATACGGTCATCGGCGGACGTACCGCGAAAACTATTTTAAATTATAATTGTAACTGGAATTATCTGTATTAATGCAACTATGTCCAAGCGAGTTATATTTTAATCCTTATCTTCAACAATTATCTTTATTGCCCCACTGGTCACCGGGCAGCTCCCACCAAGTAATTTTTCACAACTATTTGATATTAAATATTATGTTTATTAAGTTTTACTCATTTTTTTCAAGTCAGTGGTGTTGATTCTCTTGTTCAATAACTAAACTAAAATTAGAGAATCGCTATCTTTAACTAAAAAACAGTGCAAGAAAAGGACGGCTATAACTGTGATATAAGTTAGAGATATCAAACTAGTTTACGCCTTGCGCTTTACCGTGTTTTTAGTCGACATGTTTTTACGTAAACCCTTAATGTGTATGGAAATAATAGGTCAACTAAATTTGACAGCTCTAATCTACGTCCGTCTCTTTTTTGTTTTATAAGAGAGAAAAAGATAGCAATAGCCTAAATTAAGTTTAGTTTGTGCACAACAGAATCGGCACCAGTGTGTTGAAAAACGGTCTTAGATACAGGTTTCTCAGCTTCAAATCGACTTCGACTTCGGCTCGGGTGTACATATATGCCACCTTGGCTGCAGCAACAAAGTTTGCCAACTTTCATCAAAATGTACCCACTATAATCACTGGTGCTCTCGATCTCGACACGATAAAAACAATCTTCGTGAGGAGACTATTATATCCTTAAATCTTAAAATTGTAGATATGTGAAATCTATGTACTAACCCGCGTGGAGGATTGTAATTATTTTCTTGATGCAATAATACTTATTTATCATTTGTCTAAAAAATCTTTTTTACAAAATAAACAACCGCCTTCTAAAAACAAAATACACTAAAAATTAAAAAAATACTTTAATTTCGGAAGCCGGTGTTTGTATTTTATTTCTTCGTTATTTGACAAGAAGTCGGTCGTAATTGGAGAAAACCAAAACGTCATTTAAGTATACGTATTTTTCGTTTTTGTTCAGGTTTTCACAAAGCGCTGAAGCAATTTCGATAAAATATATGTGGAGCCACCTCGAGAGTATATTCTTTCGGATTAAAAAAGAATTTTGATAATCGGTCCACAACTGACACAGAAATCGGTGGACATACACAAAAAAAAACATACATACAGTCAAACATACATACATACACTGCTCCTTTTTCGAAGTCGGTTAAAAATAGTCATCTAGCCATCGACGTGGTGAAATACAGTGCATAAACTGCATTCGTTGGGAGAAGATAGAAGAGAGAGAGAGAGAAGGGAGAGTGAGCCTATCACTCTCTCTTCTCTCCAATTATGTCCAATTCATAGGTAGCCACAGTATTTTATTTAACTGAAAAAGAAATTTTCCTAATTAAAAATTTGAAGTAAAGCAACTCTTCAAATTGACTGACAAAATTAATTAATTCAATTAATCAAGTTCTAAGTTAATTGATATTCAAGTGATCTACATAATTGCATCGCGCCTTTTCCTGTTACAATGTCTGGTGGAATTTCTTAATTGAAATTCGCTCAATGTAATTTGATAATGTGTTTCACAAAAGTTTTGCATATTAGTTTATGATTTTAAAACCAACCATGCTTACAGGACTAGCTGATATGAAGACAACCGTTCAGTAACTACAGCAGTGGACAATTATCGGCTGAAATGATGATGATGCTTTTATAAAACTCTATTAATTATGGTGAGGTGTAGTGCCCTTTGCAAGTATCACCTCCTCGAAGAAGGAGGTGAAGACGCCCCACGCAATTATAAGAGATTGGTGCCAATTCTGCTATTTAAATAACTAAACTAAAATTAGAGAATCGCTGTCTTTTACTAAAAGGCAGTGCGAGAAAAGGACGGCTATAGCTATGAACTAAGTTAGAGATGTCAAACTAGTTTACGCCTTGCGCTTCACCGTGTTTTTAATCGACATGTTTTTAGGTGTACCCTTAATTTGTATGGAAATATTGTTTCAACTAAATTTGAAAACTCTAAGTTACGACCATCTCTTTCTTGTTTTATTAGATAGAAAAAAGATAGGAATATATTAAGTTCAGCACCATTGGCCGAATAAGGCAGCACACCGGGAAGAGTAGAACGCTGTAGGGCCTTTGCTCTTTGACCAGCAGTGGAATATAAAAACTGGCTTGAAGATAAAGTGCTTGTCAGATTTTGCACATTAAGGATTCCGTACCAAATATTGGTATTTGTTAGTAATGTATACGTAATAATTAACATTACCACCAAACAAGTTCATAATAGATTAATGGGAAGTTAAAAAATTCTTCGGAACAAAATTTTGTGACAGACGACAGACAGACAGACGGACACGTGAGTGACAACAATAGGGCTCTGTTTTGACCCTTTGGGCACGGAACCCTAAAAAGTACAATACCTAGTCATGAAATAAAGAAATTATATTTTTATCTACTCAAACAATTAAATACCTGGGGCTAATTACGACGACATTAAATAAGACACAATCTAATTGAATTCAAGTGCTCGCTTAGATTTATACAACAAGTAGCTTAACTACAATTTGTTAGAAAGATGTTCTCTAGGCAAGACGGGTGGTAATCCCATTATTGTTCTCAGGTTATTTTCACAGTATTCTATTACAACATTAATATTTTGGTAAATTTAGATTGAATTGTCATTCTGAGGAGAAGGGTTTCGAGAAATCTTTCTTGGTCTATAATGTATATCTATCAATAAATCAATCAGCAAAGCCTTTTCTCGACAGGGATGTATCCTTTTTTTTTTTTGGGGTAGGAAATCATGCAATGACTTCTCCCGCTCTGGGTAGAGCGGGGGTGCGGTAACTCGTTTTCAGAATACCGCTAGGCATGGGGATGTATCCTGGGTATAAAAGTTATAATTCTATGTAATTCGTTAGTTAGATTATCAAAAAATATTGGATACGTATTTTTTGCTTTACCTTTCCTTTTTTCAAGTGGCTGCCAAAAAGTTGGGGATCCTCGCAAAGGTGAGACGATACTTCACGCCAGAACAGCTGCTCCAACTCTATCAAGTGCAAGTCCGATCGTGTATGGAGTACTGCTCTCATCTTTGGGACGGATCTGCCAGATACCAGCTTGATGCCCTTGAGTCAATTGAGAAACGAGCCAAGAGGATCATCGGCAATGATAGGCTCGTTGAGTCGAAACTCCAAAGTCTTGAACATAGACGCCGAGTTGCTAGCCTGTCGGTTTTCTATCGATTACATTTTGGGGAGTGTGCGACGGAATTGCATGATTTGATTCCGCCAAGCCCGTTTCATCAAAGGACCACAAGACGTACGGCGAAGTGCCACCGGTTCATGGTGGACATCCCATCCATACGCACAAAGCGTTTTGAGAAAACTTTCATTGCGCGTACAGCTAGGGAGTGGAATTCTCTACCGGAGTCTGTGTTTCCTGTAAGCTATAACCTGGGAGTCTTTAAGTCAAGAGTGAATAGGTTACTTCTAGGCAAGCGTGCTCCATCTTTGACCACATCATCGCTTACCATCAGGTGAGATAGTGGTCAAGCGCGAGCCTATCAAACATAAAAAAAAACCAAACACATAAAAAATTACTAAGATAAAACGCATCAAAGTTCAGGAGTGGGGGCTTGTTACGTCACTAAACAGTACAAAGTGAATCGAGGTGTGACGTCACGCAAAATTTCAACACATTTCGTTGAAATTACGCGTGACGTCACAACTCGTCCTCATTTTTTGTTTAGGTACGTGACAAAAGAAAAATATACGTGTCCAATATTTTTTGGTAGTCTAACTCAGGGACTAATTAGATTTTTTTAGTAAACTAGTTTATTGCAGCTGGACACTAATTAATTTATCTTCATGCAACTAAAGTACAAAGGCGGACTTAATGCCTTAAGCATTCTCTACCAGTCAACCAAGGGTGGTGGAGAGATAATATGGCAGGTGCATAAAAAAAAAAAAAACAAAGCAACACCAAGTAGAAATATTAAAAAAAAACATGAACGAAAATATATATATTAATAATAAACATACATATATATTTAATATAATAACTACCAATATATATATATATATAAAGTAATAAATAAGGTTTTTGAGACGACTCTACTCCTTGTGTAGAAAATAATTCCGCAACTTCCGCTTAAATGCATACTGACTGGTGGCCGTCCTGATATCGAGAGGAAGCGCATTCCACAAAAGGATGGACTGAATATGAAAGGAAGAATGAACAAAATCAGAAGTATGAGCAGGGCAAAGCAGTAGAAGATTATTAGAAGAACGCAGATTCCTGGCGTGTGAAGAACATAGATATTGAAAGTGAGATACAAGATAAGAAGGAGGAGTGGGAGAGTTCAGTAGAGAGAAAAGTGTAGTCAGAGCCCGCAAACTTCTTCTCTGGCGAATGGGCATCCATTTGAGCTCGGACCTGTGGTTCGAGACATGGTCATATTTCCTCAAATTAAATACGAACCGGATGCAGTTGTTGAGGAGCCTATCCAGCTTATCCAGTAACACCGCGTCCAGGTCAAAGTAGCACACGTCACCATAGTCGATTATAGGGATGATTAAAGTCTGCACAAGCATAGTCTTCGTCTTCGCGGGCAAAAAGTCCCTCAGACGGTACAGACACCGCAAAGTTCCGTTGACTCTTTGACTGACACTTGAAACCTGACTTTGCCAGCCAAGCGTCGAGTCAAGATGCAAACCGAGATCTTTTACGCTAGGGCTGATGGGGATAACGGCACCATTGAAAATAATAGGAGGAAGAGAGCTAACCACCACTCTACCCATCATGCGCGAGCTTTCAATAACTATGGCCTGACATTTTGAGGGGTTTACAGACACCCCAAATCTACCAGACCAATCACGAATTGCATCCAAATCCCGGTTTATATCCTCCACAGCGTCTGACAAACCTTCCACCCGCGCAGCTGTGTACAATTGAAGATCATCGGCGTAAAGATGATACGAACACCGAAGACAGTGAGTTATAAAATTTATGAAGATGGAGAATAATAACGGAGAAAGAATACCGCCTTGAGGAACGCCAGCATCCAGGTCACGCCAACTCGACGAATTCTCGTCAATGCGCACCGACTGCCGACGTCCCCGAAGATAAGAAGAGAACCATTCCAGGGCCTCGGAAGAAACCATAAGATGTGAAAGGATTGATAGGAGAATATCGTGACTGACGGCATCAAAGGCATTGGAGAAATCAATTGACACCAATACAGTAACCTTGGTATCCTCCATAGCCTTTCTAATGTCCCCAGTCACTTTCAGGAGAGCAGAGGTAGTACTGTGGCCAGGTCTGAATCCAGATTGGCACGAGCTTATTAGATTATTACGGTGAACAAATCCTGAAAGCTGCTTGTGGACGCAGGCCTCAAGTACTTTGGACAGAAAACGAAGAATGGAAATTGGTCGAAAATGATTCGGTAGGGAAGGATTATTGATTTTAGGAAGTGGACGAACGTAAGCCATACGCCACAGGGATGGGAATTGTCCGGAATCAAGGGAAACATTGATAATGTGGGTAATCGGCGGAAGAAGAAAGTCGAGGAATAAGGTGACCATGTAACGACTGATGTCGTCACAGCCCACAGCCTTGGACTTAATGGACAGGATGATCTTTTTGATTTCATCCAAGGTAGCCGGAACAAAGTGGAATGGTTCTATGATAGGACCTGGTAGGCCAGCAATGAACTCAACCGTCTGAGACAGCACATGAGAATCCAAGTGACAGGTGGTTGTGAAATGACGGTTGATATCATCCAGGACGATTGTTTTAGGAAAGTCCACATGACGTGGTCTAACGATACCTAGAGTTCCGAGGAATTTCCAGGTATCAGCAGGAGAAGAAGAAGATATGTTTTCGAGAATATAACGGCGTTTAGCGTTGCGTATCACCTGATTACACACACCGATTTCTTGCAGATTTAAAGAGGTATACTACCTATACTCATTACTGCGATTCTTTTTATATTTTATTAATGTTCTACATGAATATTTTTTTTACTAATGTTTTACATGAAGCGACTACCTATCTACCTACCATCGAAGGCTTCTGTGGTTTGTAGCATATATATGTAATACTTTGTTACAAATATTTTGATCACTAATAAAAAAAATAAAAAATCTGACCTGTGATACCCAGTAACTGAGTAACATGGTACCTGGCAAAACTTGTGTCAGATTTTTGACTCCTGACTATCCAGAACGACTGTCAAAGATCTAAAAATGACAGCCGGGACCAACGGCTTAACGTGCTTTTCAAGGTACGGAGGAATCTCGGTATGTCATGAGTGGTCAACCATCAACGAACCGACCTCGGTAAGCGTTGCTTAACTTTGGAGTTAGAACTGTTCGGCTTTTATTATTTAGCCACAAGCCCCTTTATATTTATCAATTAGTATCAAATACAGAGCAGCGGTAGCCCAGTGGTAACGCGACTTACAAGTTGTACGAGTAGATCATGGGTTCGAAGGCAGGCGCTTTACTTTGTGTAAATTATTTCATCACCACTGCTCTCAAAACGGTGAAGAAAACATCGTGAGGAAACCGGCATGTCCTAGAATAGAATCAAAACTTAGAAAACTTGTGGCATCCACCAACCCGCACTGGGCTCGCGTGGTGGTTTACGGCCCACACCCTCTCACACAGAGAAGGCCTTTGTTTTTTTTGTATTTTGAAATGAAAACTTCATTATGCGCGTTGGACATTTTTGAGATAGGCAAAAACTATAGAACTCGCGCGACACCGACAACGATACAGACACCGACACAGACACCAACACTGACACCGACACTGACACTGACACTGACACCGCCACCGTCACCGACACCTTCACCGACACCGACACCGACACCGATACCGACACCGACGCTGACGCTGACACCGACACCGACTCCGTCACCGACGCCGACACCGACACCGCGATCCGCTACGAGTGCTACGACGCGTAGTACTCGTAGCGGATCTCGTAACGGATCTCTTAGCGAATTGAAGTGAAATTTCGTCGGTACTCCTGGAGTGGCAATGTTTTTTTTTTTTTGTTAGAACATTATTGTCTGACTAAGCTAGAGTAGTAAAGTATTGTAGCTACAAACTTCATTATGCGCGTTGGACATTTTTGAGATAGGCAAAAACTATAGAACTCGCGCGACACCGCAACGATACAGACACCGACACAGACACCAACACCGACACTGACACCGACACTGACACCGACACCGTCAGCGACACCTTCACCGACACCGACACCGACACCGATACCGACACCGACGCTGACGCTGACACCGACACCGACGCCGACACCGACACCGCGATCCGCTACGAGTGCTACGACGCGTAGTACTCGTAGCGGATTTCGTAACGGATCTCTTAGCGAATTTAAGTGAAATTTCGTCGGTACTCCTGGACTGCCAATGTTTTTTTTTTTTTGTTAGAACATTATTGTCTGACAAAGCTAGAGTAGTAAAGTATTGTAGCTATAAACGGCGTAAACTGTGTTAGATTACCGCATGATGAATGATGAAAATTATTGTGTGCGACTGCTAAGTTATTTCAAACTACATAATGAGGATATGTTACTTGTAGGCAAGCGTGCTCCATCTTCGACTACATCATTGCTTACCATCAGGTGAGATAGAGGTCAAACGCGTGCCTGTCAAAAAAAAAGTAAATATATTTTAATGCGTTTTTCACCATAATCACTACATATTATAAAACATTACCCTTCTTCTAAGGAAGGCGGGTAAAAACAAGTACCCCCGCCGCATTTGTCGGTCTGTTTGATTGCGCTAAACTCAAAAACTACTGAATGGATTTTCATGTGGTTTTCACCAATAAACAGAGTGATTCATAAGGCAGGTTGAGGTGTATAATTTTTACCCGTGCGAAGATGGGGCGGGTCGCTAATTTAAAAAAAAATATTCCGATTAGTTTGATAATAGTATTCTTGTGACGTTAAAAAACTTTTAATTCGTCCGAAGGTAAGTTCATAAATAGATTCATACGGTTGGTGTAATATTTGAAATTCATTGTGCACTGGAAATAGCTAGAGCTATGAAATTCGGGACAGAAATTCGGGTCGTGCTATATGCATTCGTTGCTCAGGACATAGAAATGGAACGCCTTTGTCCACTTTTACGTCATACGCGACTAATAGGTTTATGTTTAATACTAAATTGTTATTAGCTGAACGTGGGTTTTTCGGTATCATTTGGTTCCACGAATCTTATCAAAATTAAATTCTGTTGAATTTGTACAGCATGATTGGGAATACGTATTGAAGCGACATCGAATCATCAAATCATTATTCGTAGACAGGTGACATTCACCAACCCGCACTGGGCCCGCGTGATGGATTACGGCCCACACCCTCTCACAGAGAGGAGGCCTGTGCCCCAACAGTGGGGACATTATAAGGCTGATGATAATGATGATTGTACCGACATCTATGACGCCACATGCGAACAAAACACAAATCCTGCATCGCGAAAGCAGAGTTCTCCGCGCGATTTGAACACATACCACAGTCCGAAATAAACCATCGGGTGCTTGCCCAGACCAGACAGAACACCCGTGTGGACGGGGGATCCTCCCTTTTCAATGGAGGTTTGGGGAACTTTACACACTATTCCGCACGCCTCTAAAGTATTACTGTATTACTGCATGATAGTTGTGCAATTATTAGTGATTGCAATTTTTTGCAGCCCGGTGGTCACAATAAATTGTTGTTGCCTTTATTTCGTGAAAATTACATATTTGGAGTCGGCGCAAGATGTCATCTATTCCATACTTCTTTGTTAGTCACCATCTCAAACTTTGGCAATGCCATTTTATTTTTAATTCTTCCGTCGTTTTTTTGGCTTTCCGAATTCTTTAAACCATCAAAATCATACTCAAAACTTTTCTCACAACCCAACCAGAAAAAAAAAACCAGTCTTTGCTTGAAGAATCTAGAGATAATTATAACTATTACACTAGATTGTTACATTCATACTAGAGTATGTGTTTCCAGAATGATAGCTATCGCGAAACACAGACTCTGGTGAGAATGGAACATTTACCTCTTTTTGACAACATTAGCTTTTTATATATTTGATAGGGTTGCTTTTGACCACTATCTCACCTAATGACAAGCGATGATGTGGTCGACGATGGAGCACGCTTGCCCAGAAGTAAACTATTCATACTCGACTTTAAAACTCCTAGGTTGTAGTTATCAGGAAACACAGACTCCGGCAGGGAATTCCACTCCTTAGCTCTAGCTTAAGTAAATCATTTCCAAGTCGCCATGTTGATTGTTGTTAAGAAACTACGGTCACCTCTAACTTAGTTCAAACTTAAGACAAAACCTCTCAGTATCCCTATGGTCCAATTATAACTTATTCTCTAAGTTAGCAGACTTCTAAGCGATGCAATGCATAAGCAATGTAGTATCTAAGCTCACCACTATGCATAACTTGGGAGGAAACTTCCCTTTAAAGTATATTCCAGTTTGATGCTTAGATTCCGTCTGCGAGGGGAAAATGTTTCTCCAGTGCTTGTTTGAGTAAGTTTTGCACCGGGTGTTGTGGCGCAAACTGGGACTGGCCTATGCAAAATTGCAGTAGGCAAAGTTGATAAAAGGACTTGAATGTTTTTAACCAATTAAAAAAAAGAGGTTCTGTATTCGACCTGTATGTATTAGTTCAGCAGTCACCTCGTGATTGAGACACAATTAAAATCTATTGTATTTGCTAATTTGGACGCGCAAAAGGATATATATCTTGTTTGTCTGCGATTTTCTCGAATTCTGCTAATCCGATTTGCATGGAGTTTTCGTTATTCAAATGCATATTTTTCAAGGAAAGTTTTAGTGTATAATCTATTAGAATCTGATGAAGATCTTCGGTGATAGACAGTGGAAAACTTCATTATTTGAAAGCAAATGACTCGTGATTTCTGCGATCGTATACCTATTTATTGTCAACACAATTTAATGGGGAACCACAACTAAAAACAAAACAAAAAAAGTGCAAGTTACATTAATTACGGAAGTAAGTGTCAAAAAATGAAGAAAGAAAACCACGACTTCCGAAATTAAAGTTATTTTGCACTTTTTTTGTGATTTTTTTTTTTTTGGAAGTCTGTTCAATTTTTTGTAAAAAAGTTTTAAGCGAAATACTTGGGGTGTTTGTAGGGGCCACTCACTAAATGCAATATGGAAAAACTTTTTGCTTATCTTTTTTACTTTATCAATCATCATAATTGCAGGCAACAACATCCTGTTCCTAACTAATATTATACAAAAAAAACAACCGACTTCCAAAAAAGAAAATACACTAAAAATTTAAAAATAACTTTTCAACTTTTCAACCGACTTCCGAAATTAAAGTTATTTTTTAATTTTTAGTGTATTTTCTTTTTTGGAAGTCGGTTGTTTTTCTTTGTAAAAAAAAAATATTTTTCACTTTTTAGTTGTTATACCCCAGAACTAAAAACCCCAATAACATGGAACGTGGAATTAAAACACTCGTAATTGGAGGAAACCAAAACGTCATCTATGTGTACATACGAGTATCTTTCGTTTTTCTTCAGTTTTTCAAAAAGCGCTGAAGCCATTTCGATAAAATGTATATGGGACCACCTCGGATGACGGTGAAAAAAAAATACATAGTCGAATATAGAACCTCCTCCTTTTGATTTCGGTTGAAAAAAAAAAAACAAACCACTATCGTCAACTAAATAAAATAAAATAAAAATAAAAAAGCCTTATATTTCTTGCCAATTACATGCATACAGTATTGAAAGAGTAAAAACATTTATAATTAAATATTGAGAAATTAAAATAAATTTAGATTGAATTATTTTGTTAATTAGAAATAGCAAAATAATTTGAAAATTTGTAATTTAAAATAAATTATATAAATCAATAATAATAATAAATTAATATAATAGATTGTAAATATTATTCATTACACTTCCATTCGATTATGTCATTAATTAAAACATTTTATATGTGCAAGAACCCCTCTTAGGTGAAGGCCTCCTCCAGAGATTGCCATGCGTCCCTATTGCTTGCTACCCTTGCCCAGTCCTTGCCCGCTATGTGTGTTATATCATCTACCCATCGTGTTTGCGGTCTACCTCTCTTTCTGTAGCCTGCTGGTCCTGGCCACACCGTGGTTCGTATGGTCCATCGGTCGTCAGTCATTCTGGCTACGTGACCTGCCCATCTCCATTTTAGTTTCTGTGAGTAACTAAGGGCATCAATAATATCAGTCTTTTTACGGATTATACTATGAGGTATTTTCTGCAATTTGCTTATCTTCATCATGCTCCTCTCCATACTTCTTTGACTTGTCTTTATTTTGCTTTTTACTTTATGCGAAAATTTCCACGTTTGACATGCATATGTCAATGAGGGCAAGAGGCATGAGTTCATTATTTTTCTCTTTAGTTTTAAATGAAAATTACCTTTCAGCACTTCCTTATAACTCCAAAACTTGTTCCAGGTCTTTTGGACTCTTCTGTCTACTTCTTGTTGGTTGTTTAATGCGCTGAATGAAATTTGTTTTCCTAAATATATATAGTTACTCACATACTCTAGTTGGACATCTTCAAGTTTCATGGTTTCGGGTCTATTGTTTGTCATTGTTTTTGTTTTACTTAAATTTATTTCCAAGCCGACTTTCTTGCTAGCTCTATGCAAGGTGGATATCATATATTGTAGGTCATTATGGTTATCACTTAAAAGTACAATATCATCGGCAAACCTTAGATGTGAAAGATAATTTCCTTTGATATTAATGCCCAAATTGCTCCAGTCTAGATTGCTTATGACCGACTCTAGCACTGTTATGAAAAGTCGTGGTGAGAGGGGGTCACCCTGCCTGACCCCTCTTTCTAACTTTATTGGTGGTCCTACTTTGTCCAATTGTATTCTACTTTGGCTCTTCTCATAAAGATCTTTCAGGATGTTTATATATCTTTAGTTAACATTTTGAGTGAGTAGAGTTTGCCAAATTGCTGAGTGTGATATTGTATCGAACGCTTTTTGATAATCGATGAAAGCTATGTAGAGCGGTCTCTGGAATTCTTGATACTTTTCAATAACCTGTTCCAACGTGTGTATATGGTCTGTAGTGCTGTAACCTTTTCTAAAGCCTGCTTGTTCTATGGGTTGTTTACTGTCCAGTATTTGGCCTATTCTCTTTTCTATGATTGAAGAGAATAGTTTGTATATAGTTGGTAACAGGCTTATAGGTCGGTAGTTAGAAATATCTTTTGAATTTCCTTTTTTATATAATAGTATTATGTTTGCTTCCGACCATTGCTTGGGGGTGGAACAACTCTCAATAATCATATTAAAAAGTTTAGTTAGTGGTTTTGCCAGTAGAGGGTGACCTATTTTTATGACTTCATTTGTTATTTTGTCTGGGCCTGGGCTCTTTTCTATTTTCATCTTCTTTATCTGTTCGATTATTTCAATTTCTTCTATAGGATTTATCTCACCAGTGTAGTCCGTTTGGGGAGCAACCACGTGAAACGATTGAGTCTGCGTAGAGCAGCTGTATAGGTTTTTGTAGTATTTCGTTGCAATTTTTAAAATTTCCTCTCTGTTATTGTGTATCTTTTCTTCTCCTTGTAATCCTTCTATCCAGTGTTTGTGTGTCTTTAATTCTTTAAATGCTCGTTTCAAGATTCCAGTTGTGTTTACATGTCTCTCTATTGTACGTGTCCTGTAAGCGATATAATCCTGCTTTATATATCTGCTTGTTAATTTGTAAAGAGCTTTTAATTCATTTTTCATACTCCGGGTTTTAGGTTTAGTGTTCTGTAGCTTGTGTCTTCGTTATATTAACTGCCTGGTATGGTCAGTAATTACAGACTGTTTTTTGGTTTTTATATTATGATTATTGGCACTTGATAAGCTGGTTTCTATGATATTTATCAATTTGTCGTAGTATTCTTGTGATGTGTAGTTTGCTTCAACCTCTAATAGACTTTTCATATTTTCATGTAAGGATTCAGAGTAGAGAGAAATCTGTTCCTCGGTTTTGAGTTGGGTATTATAATATATCTATCGTCAACTGCCCGGCTTAAATGATTCTATACCATGGAATTAAAGCCATGCATAATACGAGTAATTATTTAAAACAATAATATTCTAAGCACTACAATCTTGCTTACAATCTTGCAGAAGCAGTTAAATTGTTATTTAACTAAGTTGAAGAGGTGCTTAGTTAAGACGTAACTAACTCTTGTTTTAACTTTGTTGCATAACCTTCTTTATATAACTCTTTACACATTTTTCTTAGTCACGTTTTTTTTTTGTTTACCCAAAAAAATAAAACAATACATTAAATACTGACAAAACACAAATTCCACAACAAATGTGTCAGTTAAATAAATGTACATTTTCAACAACAATATTTCGTTACCGAGCACGACTAGACGTCCGCCATAATTGTTTTCTTAACGATTTGACAGCTGTCAAATGCTTTCGGGTACAATAATTGTCTCAAACTGCCAACATTTTGAGGTTTGTGCTTCCTTATTATTGTTTAACCGTTTTAAATGATTGAAAATGATTTTAAGCGGTCTTGTGAATTATTGTTTTATTGAGCTTCTGCGATTGAAAATTGTCTTGTTCATTTGTTACGACAGGGGTTGACGATAAATGACGGTTATTTATTTTTGGGTGGGACATTAATATCCCTGCGCGCGTCTGAATTAGTAGACGTAATAGATTTTAATTGTGTCTCGATCGAGGTGACTGCTAAACTAATAAACAGTGTTCTGATCGATTTATCTCACGATCGATTTATTCAATTTGTTTACTGTGTTTGTCGTTAAAATGACCAAATATATATATATATATATATGTATGTATATATATATTATATACTATCTTAAGGTCGAATGTTTTGACTTTATTTTTTTTTTGATAAGTGTACCTTTAAAGTACTTGTAATTTGGGACGAAGCACAACAGTAACTTCAATAGCGATATGGGAAAAACTAAGATTCTTTTTGGAATGTGTGACAAAACTTCAAAACGAACGAAGAATAAATCTGTTTGGATATTAATAGGTCTAGTGGTTAGTGACCCTGACTGCTATGCCGGAGGTCGTGGGTTCGATTCCCACCCAGGACAAATATTTGTGTAATGAGCACGATCATTTGTTCTGTATCTGGGTGTAATTTATCTATAATATGTATGTATATAGAAATATATAAGTATGTTTATCAGTTGTCTAGTACCCATAACACAAGCTCTGCTTAGCTTGGGACTAGATGGCGTTGTGTGATAGTGGTGGAATATTATTATTATTAATAATCATCATCAGCATTGATGTATTGTTTAAATACATATTATTTTTACAACTACCGTAGTACTGAGTTACTGACTGTCATGGAGTTGTCTTTTATTTGTTAGATTATCCGACCTTAATCATCTACACTTTTGTAACAGTTAGGAAGATAGGCTACAAATTCTGATTGGGATTTAAAATCTGACTGTTTTGTCGGTATATGTGTGTAATCATACTTTCACTAAAATTTTCTTAGTATTGTATGAAAGTTAGAGCTGGTTTTTCAATAATCTAACAACTTTCTAAGTTTTTAGAGCGCCGTGTTCGCCGAAAATCGACTATTTCAGGCAAAAGTCAGTTCATGAAAACCACACCAGCTTTTTCGTCATCTTTTTTTCTCAAAAAGTGGTTACCCTTCGGACACAGAACCCTAAAAAGAACTCTATTACTAAGTCTCCACTATCCGTCCGTCTGTGTGTCAGCGGGCTTTACGTCATGATCCGTAATAGGTCGACAGTTAAAATTTTCACATAATGTGTATTTCTGTTGCCGCAATAACAACAGAATAATAAAAATAAATTAAAAATTGAAGGGAGCTTCTCTACTAGAAACGTGTTTTTTTTTTCGGCTTCTTTATCGATCTTAATAATATCAACAAGTAGACACGTATAATCTTGTACGATCGTACGAAACCCTTCTTACGCGAGTGCGACTCGCACTTGGCTATTTTTTTTTATCTTGTGAGGTAAACTAGAAGCTTAACATCATGTTTTGATCGGACAGTATAAACAAGTCTAAATTATCTTATTTCCATACCAATCCTATTTTTAAAACAAACTAACTCAAACGGTCTTCCTCTCAACACCCAAAAAGCTAAGCAGAAATAGTTCTTCAGATTTCAAACGTATTTTAAATTCAGAACCCCGACAGGGACCGAAGTTTTGCACGACATCGAGAATGTTCGGCTAATCCTCCCGAGGGATGCCGACGATAGGTGTCACCGCGTCTTGTTTGAACTTGCTTTGAACCGAGGACACAATATAGGATTGTATAGCTTTGTTTTATTGTTTGCTTAGTCTACAGAGAGTTCCGCAAACGTGTTTGCGTCTTTTCGTTTTAAAGAAACTAGGTATGTGATATGGTGAAAGAAGGCTTTTTTCCATTAGTTCCGTATTGATTAGCACCGCCATTGAGTTATTATTTATCCTACTTCGCACTGTATGTATAACATTAGACCCGAATGTCCTTACTTTGGTCATTGAGGTAATATGTATACGGACGTAGTACATATTACCTATCTCAAAGATTTTGGCCACGGGAACAGGAGACGCGACCGGCGCGCGGCGGTGCGTCTGGCGGCGCGTTAATTCGCGCGTCACAGTTTGTAGGCCACGGGCAGTAGCGTTCGCCGCCGCGACCAGAATAGACCGAGAGCGAAATGTCATTATCAAAGTTTATCTCGCTATTGCTTGGAAAGTAGTAGTTTTTTGGTTCAAGATATTATATTTGGAAGAGATTGTGGAGTTCATGATTTGAATAAGGATCAGGGTAAGGCGTTTGTGGTGCGCATACCGACATGCTACCTGCATCAGGTGATAGAAGAAAGCTTTTGGCCACAGGATGTGGTATTCCGCCGCTTTCGCGGACAAGTGCCACCGGAACGCACAAAGACTTAGTGCAGCTGAGTGATACTAACATAGTTTTAAGATTTATTTACTAACACAATTATTATAATTGTTATTATAATATGTATACTTAGTTTAAGATATTTATCTATTGGTCCTGTAACCTGAAAATAAATGTTTTATTATTATTATCAACAGTGGCGACCAGAAGCCGAGCCGCCGAATCAATGAAGCTCATAGAGTCTCAGATAAGCGATTCAAATCTCTTGAATTTCGTAACAAAATTAATAAGAAAAGAACAACGAAGGAGTAAGAAAAACATTATTGCCACTTCCCACCTTGTCTTCTGTCGCATTTCAAAACTGGATAAGGGACATAGGCCTCTCTCAAGTTATACTACAAAATAATTATGATAGTCGCCTGGGCCCCTCATTTTCGTGTTTTGAAATACAAGCTCAAGCTAGCTCATTTGAACAACTGGTTAAAAAGTACATAATATATATGAAAATGCACATTCTACAGGGTGTAACGGAAAGGTGTGGTCATATTTTATGAACCATTCTGCCCATGGTAACAAACAACTTTCTCTAAGAAAAAACAGTAAATTCCCAATGGACTTTCCATACCAAGTTATCATCAGCTGATAAATACGGAGGGTAAAACAAAAATCGAGAATTTTCTCAGGTTTTCTTGAATAAAGTTGTTAATATCGATGCGCAGATGCAGTTCTTAAAATATCACCACATAAAGATGTGGGTGTAATGGAAAGCCGTTACGCCCTGTATATAAATATAAACTTCTGTTTTTAGGGTTCCGTACCCGAAGGGTACAAATTGCTGTCACTCACGTGTCCGTCTGTCTGTCCGTCGTCTGTCTGTCCGTCGTCTGTCACACAGGTTTTACAGCCAATCGGTAGGAGCCACAGTCTTCAAATTTTCACAGTATAAGCATCTTGTTGACCCAAAGCCATACAAATAGTCAGAATTACATTCAGTAATTCGCTTAGCCGGTTTTTCTGAAACTGTAAGCTTTGAACTGAACCCCAAAGAAACAAAATATGAATCACTTATTTCGAACAAAGAATAAAGTACCTTTTCAACACATTTGCTCGAAAAATGCACTTACGAAGCTTGTATGTTCGAAAGTTCAAAATTACGCACCATACAATGGAACGTGCGGTAAACTAGATACTCTCCCCTAAGAACCTATTTTACCGCACGCTCTGTTGTATAGCGGCGTGCGTATCCTTTACGGTCGTTTTTATTTCCTTATAAAATATATGTATAAGAATTCCACCAAGGAGTTTCGCATTACGAGAAAAAAAATATTGGCCGTCACGGGATGCCCGGCTCTCCAATAACTCTCCAACAATCTTACCAGCCAGTTAAAGGCCGGTGCAGACCCGCTAAGATTAGGCTGTGACTACAATCGTCACAGTATTTACAAACTCGTGACTATGGTAAGCCCTCGACTACGTCTCGAGCTTACATTCGTCTACTCGTTTGTAAAAACCAACTTACCGCACTAGTATCATAAATAACATTTTTTTTTTATATAGAATTTATTTCAACTTTGAAGCATGTAGCATGAAAGTTTTCTAAATATCTATAATAAAAAAAAAATACAAGTTAATGCGAAGTTATCACAACGTATAGTTAACTAAATACAAATACATATCATGAATCTCATGATCAATGTCTGACCAGCTTATCGAGATTTCTTGAGCAATCAAAACGTGACAAGGACAAACAATCCCACTTTGGAATTTACAATGTTAAGAAATCTTCAGTAATGTACCCTATCCTGAATAAAAAAGCTATCCTTAGGGGATATTTTTCGTCTAGACGAAGCATATCCAATTTGTTTTTTTAAGCACAATGTTGACGGGTCTGTTTGTCCACACGTTTTCTTTGCTTTGGTTCTTAGTAGGGTTTGCTTTTGAGATTCAGCTTTAGCGCGTTGAAAAACATTCCAGATTATTTTTGACTATTGTCTATTTCATTTATTTTTAAGGGTTCCGTACCTCAAACGAGTAAAAGAACCCTTATAGTATCACTTCTTTGTCTGTGTCTGTCAAGACACTTTTTCTCAGGAACACATGGAGGTATCAAATTGAAATGAATATCAAATATATCAGCAATCCCTAGGAGCAATAAAAAAATAAAATGTCTACGCAAACAAAAGATACGGCCGTTTATGTCGCATATTTTGACACACGCAAGGGAATCAAAGCCCTTACTTGGTCGTTACTTCCCGTTGACCTAGAATGATGAAATTTGGCAAAGAAGCATTATGTTAAAGCCCAACATTAGTTTTATTTGCGATTGTATTAGATTTACTCTGACTGGTAAACTGACTGCGACTTACATTATGTCGATGTAGGGGACAACATTTTTACAAAGGCAAAGTTAAAGTAATATTACTCGTACATGATTCATTATTAAGTCCTTAAACTTACTTTAAAGAGTTAACTCATAAGTACATGACTTGTTGTCTAATCAATCGAATGGCGTTTTATTACAGTCATGTCAAAACAGACAATCAAATAACATTATAAAACAATCAAAATGAATGTTAAAGTCAAGATGAAAGTCGAAATCAAAGTCAAAATGACTCAAAATCAAAATTACAGTTGAAATCAAAATTAAAAAATCAAAATAAAAGAACGATATGATTTTTAATCAAAAATAAATGGAAACAAACCCACTTAAACCCTTTCTAACTTATTATATTTCTAAGTCTTTAAAAAAAATGAATTAACTCAAAGGGGTGTCAAAATAAAAGTCAAAATTCAATAACATTATAATGCAATTTTAATTTTAACACAATCCAAAATTAAAATCAACATCACAGTCATTTCTAAGCAGGTCACCAACCGCTAACAAGCAAAACGTCATCGCCATCCAGTGACGTCACAAGCTCACCACAAACCAGGTGTAGACGTATATTGAGACAAATGACGTCCTGATCTACAACTTGACACTTAGCACGGCTTTTGTCAGTTTGAGCTGTGAACGGTTCTGGGTTCTTTTGAATATTTTACACGCTTTACGGTGTTAAAGTTGAGTGGAGCTTTTAAGGGTTCTGAAATTTAGAATGCAAAAACAGTTAGATGACTCGCGTGTGTCAATTAGTTCCGAATCTACTTGAAAAGATTAAGTTTAAAAAAAACACATGACTGTATCGTCCGACAGAGCAACTGAAAAGGCAATGTCTCTCCACACAATTCCCATACGTACTTTCTCATAATAAATAGTTTTAAAGTTATTCAAGAAAATATTTGAAAATTTACCATATAATATACCTATCATATCAATGGCAGCAAAGTAGAAGAAGACATCTACAATATCGCAATTTTACAGGAGAGCATATTTAGTAAAAAATTGTGACTATTTTGAGAGTTGTGGACTGATTAACATAACATTTACTATGATGCATTAAAATAACCTTCTTTATTGATTTTATAAAAGAATTAATCACTATATAGTTGTTTTACTGAAATAATGTAAATGTACTTTTTTACTTTGAAAAGTCATCTACGTAGAAGAAGACTTGTGCCTGATATCCGTTTCTACGTTATTTAAAATAGCGAATAATTAAGATAACAATCTCCAGTAATACATATCTGGATATTTGAAGAAAATCTAAGCAACATGCAATCAATATTTCGCAATTTTCAACAAAATTTTGTAGATGTACCTACTTTAAATTTATCAATTTGAAGTTTGGTGGTAGATAACTCATTTAGTGAAAAAATGAGTTATCTACCACCAAACTTCAGCTATTTATGTCAGTTAAATCATTTATTTAGTTCTCAAACCACCAAAATAAAAGGATTATTATTACGAGAAAATAAAAATTCACGATTGACAGGTGACAGATGACTTTTTTTACGTTTCAATCCACTTCGGAGCTTTGATAGCTCCGAAGTAAAGGCGGACAAATTCAAATGTCCGTTTCTACTGCGATATCTTTTTAAAATCGAGTGTAGAATTAGATGTCCTTATTTACGTGCCAGATTTTCTTAATTATTTTGAAATTTGAAATAATTTTAATACAGACTTGTAGATAGGGTTGAAATAAGCGCATTTTTGTAAAAAAAGCATTTTCGCAAAAATGTAGATGTCCGTTTCTACTTTGCTGCCATCGTTAAGGAGATAAGGGGGTCACAAAATTCCTAATGCTGAATTTCATTGTGCGTGCTGAATTACTCTGCTTATGAGACCGTTAGAATTAGCTGTATAAAATCAACAGTGATACTGAAAATGAAACGTAATTCTAAGACTAATACTTGATATTGGAGTTACAAAAACAATTCATCAAGAAAACCGATATCGACCAACTATGCTAAGAACACAAAGACCAACAAAAAAACTCGAGAGTCCTCTAAATGACAAAAATATACTACAAATATTTTATTTAGTTCCAAAATTTAAGCACATACTCCAGTATTTTTCTAGTTTTAGACCAAAATCTAGGCACTGTTTTCTTAGTATCTAGTGCTCAAATAAATCTAAGTACTCGGATATTGCTCGGCAAGTCAGCAAATATTGGAAGGAGCCAAATATTTCCGTATTGAAGACAAATCTGGGATATAATTGAGTGGTTGTTGTCGAAACTAAAATAGATATGTTTGATTTGAAATGCTAGCTGTATGTTATATAGTCTTTGATAGAAGAAATTATGTTTTTTTGTATAGCTCTCAAAATCTTCAGGAAAAAAAATCGTGAGAATACTGCGCCTAAAAATAAGCGAATACAATTAGACGTGATTATGCCTAGAATACTATTAAATTAAATTACCTTACGTCATAAATGCTGGTAGCAAAACAAAACTAAGTACGTAAATGGCATTGTAACTTATGGAAAGAAGTCACCTGCGCCACACTTAAGTTGGGTAGATGACAAAAAAAAAAATATAATTGATCCGCCAGTTAGATAAGCACGATACAATGCGTTGAAATTTCACGAAACGTCATATTTACGAGTATGTCAAAAATGTACCACTTTTTAACATAGAAGTGACGTATCAAGTCCCCACTCGTGAACTTAGATCCGTTTTATCTGTTGTATATATGTATATATTAAACCAAAAAACTTTTTTACAAAAAAAAAACCGACTTCCAAAAAAAAATAGACTAAAAATTAAAAAATAACTTTAATTTCGGAAGTCGGTGTTTGTATTTTACTTCTTCGTTATTTGGCACCGACTTCCGAAATTAAAGTTATTTTTTAATTTTTAGTGTACCTATTTTTTTTTTGGAAGTCGGTTGTTTTTTTCGTAAAAAAGTTTTTTATTTTTCACTTTTTTGTTGTTATACCCCAGAACTAAAAATCCCAATAACATGGAACGTGGAATTTAATATTTGGAGAACACCAAAACGTCATCGAGGTATACGTATTTTTCGTTTTTGTTCAGTTTCTCAAAAAGCGCTGAAACAATTTCAATAAAATGTATATGGGACCACCTCGGGAGTACATTCTTTCGGATAAAAAAAGAATTTTGAAAATCGGTCCACAACTGACGGAGAAATTGGCGTACATACATAAAAAAAAACATACAGCCGAACATAGAACCTCCTCCTTTTTCGAAAGTCGGTTAAAAAAGACAGACCCCAGAGGTCTTAAGCGAAGAAGCTTAAGTGAAGAATTGTATTGATAAAATAAATAACTCACGGGCTAAATAGAATTTTTATTTTACCCCTAAGCGTTTCTTTCTGGAGGAGCTCGTGGCTCGTAAAAACAGCCACACGGGTCGATCCATCTGATTAAGCTACGCTTGCCGGGGTTAGTCCATGGATATGTGACCATCTTAACATACCGAGACTACTCCGGGCCTCGGAAAGCACGTTAAGCCGTTGGTCCCGTCTGTCAATCGCGGCTCTTTGACAGTCGTTACGGGTCGTCAGAAAGTCTGACAACTAGTGTAACTAAGGGATATCGTATTATCCAGTAACTGGGTTGTGGAAGTCAGATAGGCAGTCGCTCCATGTAAAATACTGATATTCAGCTGCTTTCGGTTAGACTGGAAGCCGACCCCAAGATAATTCGGAAAAGGCTAGGCAGATTTAGTCGACGCGTTTCTTTGCCCTGACAGAATTGAAACCTCGTTTACCACATTTTACACATGTAGCCTGTACTCATAATTTTTACCCATACCGTTCAAAATGGTACACAGTGTGACATAAGGAGGCTACGTGGGAAGTGAAAAAAATGACAACACGTACCTCGGTCAACATAAAAAAAAATATTGAATAGAGAAAAGGGCGTGGGAAGGTTTGCAGTCACAGATTTTGGCACTCCCTTGGAGGTGGTACGGTATTTCCCTGGCTCTGCCTGGTGAAGGATGACTCGGGGGAGCCACGTTGCGTTCGCCCCGGAGATGTTGGCCAGCAGGTGGTAGCGCCGGCTCGTTGGGTCGACAGGAGCCACGAAGAATCGACCGGCAGGTGGTCGGCCGGCAGGTGGTCGGGCCGGTAGGTGGTCGGGCCGGCAGGTGGTCGGGCCGGCTCGGAGACGGCTAGCAGAAGCCACGCGGGTAAATAAGTACCCGGCGTGGAGCGAGCCGCTGTGGTAAGTGGCCTAGTGGTGACAACACGAGGCACTGCGGCAGGATGGCCGCGATGGAGGACGATGCAGGTGCGTGCTCGGAGCGTAGGGTTCCAAATCTTCCCTATCCATTTCGGGTTTTCTGATCTGATCAGTATTTGCGACTCCGAATCTGGGACCCTGGAAAATATGTCCAGCGTGTCTTAAGGATGATGATTCTCCGCTAATTCTGACACTCAGGCGTGAGCAAAGCAGCTGTACGTGCGCTAATAAGTTGGTTGTCAAAATCAGACGGAGTTTACAAAGGTGAGGTGAAAAAGCACGATGACATGCACATTTGAGTGTAGCAGCAGGGCACACACAAGTCGAGATGTGTATAGCAAAGGCCTTGTTAAGTAAACCACGCGGAAGGCGTGATTACAACAATACAATAGTTTTGTTGTAGGTTATAAACCTTGTTTTTACAATGCAAAGAAAAGAAATAGAAAAAACATGTTCTGGAAAAAATTAATATTGTTACGAGCTGGGTATGGGATAAATTATTTTACACCAATTAATTCACCAAATATCCTTTATTAACTCAACAACTTATTTAAACAAACACTAATTCACTAATAATCACTGTTCTCTTGGTAATCGCTTGTATTCGCATCCTTTCGCATCCGTAGTCGAAAACAGACTGACTCACTCGCCCGCCGTCCGGCCTATTTATACGGTCATGGAAGTTTCCAGAACATTGTCGAACTATCCTGTAGTGGAATATTCTAGAAACATCTATGAACTTCTACACAGTACCACAATGGAATGTTCTCGAACCTAGTGGAAACTTCTGGAAACTTCGACGACATTCTCGAACGTTCCAGTGATACGGTCGACGTAACACTGCCCCCTCCTTAGACATGCTCGTCCCGAGCATCATTAGTCCCGTAGTATCGCGCCAAACGGTCTACATGGACAATCTTAGGCGCACCTCGTGGACCCTTCTGTATTCGGTAGGTGACGTCGTTGATCCTGGTCACGATTCGGTATGGTCCATCCCATTTTGCTTGCAATTTGGGAGACTTCCCTTTGCTGCGCACTGGGTTATGCAACCACACCAGTGAACCCTCGTCAAAACCTCTATGGTTTGCCTTCCGGTCGTATCGGGTCTTCATCTTATCAGACATTTGTTGGCCGGATTGTCTGATATTCTCATATACATCGTTCAACTTGTTACGCAAGTCATTCGCATAATCGGTTACACTGCGTGGGGCATCAGGGGGGGTTCCGGTGATTAAATCTGCAGGCAACCGTAATTCCCTTCCAAAGTTCGCGAAGGCTGGTGTCACAGTCGTACTTTCGTGAACTGCACTACGGTAGGACAGAAGAAATGGCTGTATGTGCTTGTCCCAATCCCTTTGCCTGCTTTCCACAACTTTTGCTAGATATCTCTCCAACGTTTGGTTGAAACGTTCTACCATTCCATCAGATTGCGGATGGTAAGAAGTGGTTCTGGTCTTGTGAGTACCCATCAGTCGACAAGTCTCCTGGAAAACTAGTGATTCAAAATTCCTCCCTTGGTCGCTGTGAATTTCCAAGGGTACTCCAAAACGACAGAACACTTCCTGAACCAATTTATCTGCGACTGTTATTGCTTCCTGGTTGGGAATGGCGAAGACTTCTGGCCACTTTGTGAAGTAATCCATGACAACCATGAAGTACCTGTTTCCATTTTCACTTTCCGGAAATGGTCCTGCAACGTCTAGTGCTATCCGTTCCCAGGGGGCTCCCACGTTGTATAATTGTAAAGCACCTCTGCTGCGTGTCTGGGGTCCTTTCACAGCCGCACAACTGGTACATTTGCGGCACCAGTCCTCAACATCCTCTCGACAGTGAATCCAGTAAAACCGCTCTCGTATCTTCAGTAGAGTTCTTTTTACCCCCATATGTCCTCCTGAACATCCATCATGGTAGAGCCGTAAAACATCAGGTACTTTGGCTTTGCGGACAACAATTTGTAGATGACAGTTGTCTCCTCGAGCGTTTTCCCATTTACGGCACAAGACTTCATCCTAGATAACCAAGCTGTTCCATTGTGCCCAATAACTTTTTGTGATTGAACTCAACGCCGCAACATCACTCCACTTAGGTTTAGGAGCACCAGCTTTAATCCAGTCGAAGATCGGTTTAAGGTCCGGGTCATTTTGCTGAGCAAGCTGTAGGATTTCCTTCCATTCATTGTTGACATCCATTCTTAGCATCCTCACTCTGCTCATTCCCGGGTCGGACCTATCGTCCACATCGCGCGCGCACACTATCACACAGTTGTCCTTCTTGGAGGCCACGGCGCTGGCAACACCATTCGCACCTGCACTCACTTTACTCTTCACTTGCTTCTGTTTTATGCACTTGTCGGGTGCCGTACCGACCTTGACGACATCACTTGAACTAATGCTTTCAGGGGCCTCCACCACGGTCGTGCGCCATGTCGCGCCACTCGTGCTCCTCCACCGAACTGGCTGAGCCGCCCTTCCTTGCTGGGATTGATCTTCTCTCAGTATGCCTCGCTTTGGACAGCTTAACCGAAGATGACCCCTTTCTCCACAAGTGTAACATCTAGGGCTATATCCTTGCGGATGATCGCGTACAGGTGATGCCACAACCTCCCTGATACGGTGTGTTCGATGGTCTTGCCTCACTGCCTCTACTTCCAAGGCATGGGCCAAGGCGTCCTTCAGTGTCTCATGATGCCCAAGTCTTACAGCGGCTCTAACTTCCAAGTCGCGTATTCCGTCGATGAACGCTTGTACCAGATTGCCATTGATGAGTGCAGGGGCGGACTGGTATGCTTTCCGAACCAACTTTTCAACTTCCAAGGCCCACTGCTGTAGGTTCTCGGCACTACGTTGAACGCGATCCCTTAACTTAGTGCGAAATACGTGCTCCAAGTGAGCGTCGCCGTATCTGGACTCTAACGCTTCCAGCAGTTGTTCGTAGGTCACATCTTTGCCAAGAGCCTCAAGTATGGTTAGGGCCTGGTCTCGGAGTCCTAAGGTGAGCGCGGTCATAGCTTGTTCTTTGGTCCACCCATTCGCTTTCATAACGGCCTCAAATTGAATTTTGTAGGCCGACCATGAAGATGTTCCGTCGAATGGCGGCATTTTAAATCCACGTACTGAAGGTGCAGCAACCACTGAAGGCACAACCCCGTCTCCAGCCCTAAGTTCACCTAAAGCCTTCTTCACCCCGGCAATCTGAACTTCAGCTTCTGAGATGCGATTCTCATGCTGGTGAACCTGCTCCTTCATCACCTTAAACTCTTTGCCAAGTGTTGAGTGAAGGTCTTTAATGAGGAGCATCTGCTCTTCTTGGCGGCGTGCCTGTAACTCTTCCTGGCGGCGGGCCTGCTCTTCTTGGCGGCGGGCCTGCTCTTCTTGGCGGCGGGCCTGTTCTTCTTGGCGGCGGGCCTGCTCCTCTTTATCTTGATGAAGCTTCTCCTCCAACCGACGGACCTGCTCTTCTTGACGGCGAGCCTGTTCCTGCAACAGTGCCATTAGCGCAGACAAGTCTGGCACCGCTGGTGCTGAAGAAACTCCACATGGGTCAGAGACTGGCTCTGTCGTAGGCTGAACACCACCCAACGTCTGTATCGGAGAATTTCCAAACCGCCTCTGATCCATGTCTTGCTGCCGTTGACTCCTTGTACGAATACCGTCCGTGTCGTCCTTTGGTAAAATTGGATAATTTATCCCACTTCTGACACCAATTTTTTACGAGCTGGGTATGGGATAAATTATTTTACACCAATTAATTCACCAAATATCCTTTATTAACTCAACAACTTATTTAAACAAACACTAATTCACTAATAATCACTGTTCTCTTGGTAATCGCTTGTATTCGCATCCTTTCGCATCCGTAGTCGAAAACAGACTGACTCACTCGCCCGCCGTCCGGCCTATTTTTTTTTTTTTTTTTTTTTATGTTTGATAGGCTCGCGTGACCACTATCTCACCTGATGTTAAGCGATGATGTGGTCGAAGATGGAGCACGCTTGCCTAGAAGTAACCTATTCACTCTTGACTTAAAGACTCCCAGGTTGTATCTTACAGGAAACACAGACTCCGGTAGAGAATTCCACTCTCTAGCTGTACGTGCAATGAATGTTTTCTCAAAACGCTTTGTGCGTATGGATGGGATGTCCACCATGAACCGATGGCACTTCGCCGTACGTCTTGTGGTCCTTAGATGAAACGGGCTTGGCGGAATCAGATCATGCAATTCCGTCGCACACTCCCCAAAATGTAATCGATAGAAAACCGACAGGCTAGCAACTCGGCGTCTATGTTCAAGACTTTGGAGTTTTGACTCAACGAGTCTATCATTGCCGATGATCCGCTTGGCTCGTTTCTCAATTGACTCAAGGGCATCAAGCTGGTATCTTGCAGAACCGTCCCAAAGATGAGAGCAGTACTCCATACACGATCGGACTTGCGCTTGATAGAGTTGGAGCAGCTGTTCCGGCGTGAAGTATCGTCTCACCTTTGCGAGGACCCCCAACTTTTTGGCAGCCACTTGAGCCTTAGCCTCTACGAAGGGACCAAAATTGAGGGTAGATGTTAAAGTAACACCAAGAAGATCAAGTCGGTCGGTTATCGGCACGGTTACACCTCGGAAAGATGGAGCCGGGTGAAATTGGCTCCTTTTAGCAGAAAAAAGACACGCCTGGGTCTTAGCAGCATTGAACTTAACCAGATTGGCATCGCCCCATTCTGAGACAGCCTGCAAGGACAAGTTCAAGCGCCCAACCATATCCTCTCGGAGAGACCGGACTTGAGACCCACTAACTCGTGCGTCTGGCACGTATCTCTCGGCAACAGTGCTGTCGTCTGCATACCCAAAGGTACCGGGTTTTAGCAGATCGTTAATATGCAGCAAAAACAATGTTGCCGAGAGCACCGACCCCTGAGGAACACCGGCATTAATAGCCAGCAGTCCGGACGAGCAGCCATCTATGACTACTCGGATAGACCGATCCCTCAGGAAATCTGCTATCCAATCACACAATCCAGCGGGCAGACCGAAGGAAGGAAGCTTGCCAATTAAGCTGTCGTGCCAGACCCGGTCGAAGGCCTTCGAGATATCAAGGGAGACCGCAAGGGCTTCCCCTTGTTTGTCGATGGCCTCACTCCAGATGTGAATGGCATACGCTAGAAGATCTCCTGTTGACCGATTTCGGCGGAAGCCGTATTGTCGGTCACTTAGGATATCGTTAGCTTCTAGGTATGCTAGGAGCTTACCATTCAGCATACGTTCCATACTCTTACAGAGAACGGAAGTTACCGAGATGGGCCTATAATTTGCTGGGTCAGCTCGACTACCCTTCTTGGGTACGGGTTGCACGTTAGCTTGCTTCCAAGCCATCGGCACTTTTCCAGTCTCAAACGAAAGGCGATATAGGCGTGTCAAGATCGGAGACAACTCAGGCGCACAAGTCCTCAGTACAATTGCCGGTATCCCGTCGGGACCACTAGCCTTGTTCACGTCCAGGTTACGCAGTACCCTCCGGACATCCTTCTGATGAATGCGAATGTCTGACATAATCGACTCGCATCCACCAAGAGTACCAGGGGGCCTCGCGCTACCAGGATCTAGACGCGAAGATTCCGCAAACAGAGAGGCAAACAAGCTTGCTTTCTCCTCAGCGGAGTGGGCCAGCGACCCGTCGGGTTTCAGCAGTGGAGGTAGTGAGGGGCGGCAGAAGTTCGATTCAACCGACTTAGCCAGGGACCAAAACGCCTTACTACCAGCTGGGTAAGAAGCAAGTTTGTTCACAATTCGGCCAATGTGGTCAAACCGAGCCTTCCGCAACACCTTCTTGCAGAACTTGGCAGCCCTGTTGAAGGCTCTCTTCTTCTGACTCACGTCACTCGCTTTACGCGTCCGAGCGTCGACCCATGCTAGGTAGGCCGCGTGTTTAAGCGCATCAGCGCGATTGCACTCGGCACCAAACCATGGTCGAGCCCCGCCAGACATTGTTACGTCAGAGAATGGAATGTAGTACTCCATTCCCCGCCGCAACACATCCGTCACGGCGTCCGCGCACGACGAAACATCAGTCGAAGAAAAGCAAGTGGGCCCCCAAGGATAACATGCGAAGAAAGATCGCATGCCATCCCAATCTGCTGACCTGTATCGCCAAACCCGCCTGGTGCCTCTAGGGCTAGGATCGGGCGGGGAGTAGACGGATACAGATTTCACCAGACAGTGGTCGGAAGTACCTAATGGTGAAGAAATCGACACTGAGTAACGGTCTGGATCTGTTGTCAGCAGAAGGTCCAAGCAATTGGCTGTGTGCGAATCAACATCCGGCACCCTCGTTGCCCCCTGGACCAGCTGGGTAAGATTTAACGCCAGCGCTAGCTTATACGTCTCTTGTCCAGCATGGTCTGTGTACTGGTATGGGAAGAGCCACTCCTGATGGTGGGCGTTGAAGTCCCCCAGTAACACCAATTGGGCAGAAGGGTACCGTTGCTGAGCCACATCCGCCGCTTTACTCAGGTGTTGTGTGAGCCCAGTTGTCTCCAGATCACCGCTGTGCGAACGGTAGACACAGGCGTAGACAATTTTATCTAGGCCTGTGTCCACTAGGACCCAAAGAGTTGAGAACCTGGAGTCCTCAAGGTTACGGAGACGCCGATAGCAGATGTCGTCCCGGGCGTACATGCATATACCAGCGCGTGGCTTAAAATTGTGCTCCAGGGTAAACCCTGGGTAAGATAGGTACGCCACGTCAGACGGACATCCGATCTGCGTCTCCGAAAGGAATAAGAGAGCTGGTTTCTCAGTCTCTAGGTGGTGGTGGACTGCGGCGAGATTTGAGTGCAGACCTCGAATGTTAGAGAGGTGCACTTTATGTGAGAGGGAGTGCTGCCGCTGTACAGCTTTTTTCTTTTTAGTTCCTTTTTTCATTAATAAAAGAGTGAAGGAAGGAGAGGAGAAGGAAGTGAAATGAGGTTCCATGCTGGCTACCTTCAGGCACGCACTGACAGGACGGTATCCGAGCCCCCCCGGGAATGTCCATCGGGCCCTCTCATCTGGTCGCCAACCAGCACGATGGTGCATTCCGGGATTTTTCGTCAGTTGGCGGGGCAGCCTTTCGTGTGTGGCTAGTACACTACTTGGGCCCCCAACTAACTGCGGTCGGCCAGCGGCGCACCGTGCCTCGGATCCCGCTACCCTCCGCGACTAGTCTCCCGATACATTCATATCATCGCGAGCCCGGTTGGTCTGCCTGCAATGGAACAACTATTTCGACCCAACTCCTCTGGATTGGCTACACTGAGCATCGTACCGGAACACGGCCAGGCCGCTTGGCGGTACGTCTTTGCCCAGTGGGTGGTCGCAAGCCATCGGTCGAAACCTACCACCAGTTTGTCACCTGATTAGCACCACCCGGGGACCACGTGTAGGGACTCAATGGGTATACTCCTACGGACGCGGGTGACTCGGCCCCCAAAAATAATATATAATATAATATAATATATATAATATTTATACGGTCATGGAAGTTTCCAGAACATTGTCGAACTATCCTGTAGTGGAATATTCTAGAAACATCTATGAACTTCTACACAGTACCACAATGGAATGTTCTCGAACCTAGTGGAAACTTCTGGAAACTTCGACGACATTCTCGAACGTTCCAGTGATACGGTCGACGTAACAATATAAAATTATGAACACAGAATGCACAAAGCTATTTTTATGCTGATTCAACACTTACCCAAGATAAGATTGGGGTAGTTTTCACGTAATTTATTAAGGTTGGCAAATATTTGCCAATGTAAACTGCAACTGCTAGAATTTGGCGGGAGGTTCACGAGTGAAGTCTCAGAAGTGTTCGACAGAACAAGAGAACGTGAATCCACCGCCAGCTGTTGGAATAAAGAAGAAAAAGGACTCCACGCTGCCCTAGCGGCCTTATACATCTACGCCGTCATTGACAGATGTCAACGAATCCAAAGACAATAGTGTTGTCAGCAAACTAATATTGTTTATGATTTTTCAAAATTGAGTTAGTGGCTTTTGGTCTCTGTGGTTTTTTCCTTATGTTTAATTTTAATTGACATTGTAACGCCACTACGTTACAACAGTACTGCTGCTTTGCGAAACAAGAAATGTACATAACATAGAATGCTACTTAATATGCCTGACAAATTCTCCCTTAACAGTTCTTTATCTGGAACATCAAAAACATCTATACAACTATTGCTATAGTTTGCAGCTCTCCTACTCATCGAGCACGAGCGAAATGACACGCGATTAAGCCAACTGTGGCGGCACATGGTGTAATGCAACCAAATTCGCCAACTTCGACTATTTGCCGATATTATAATGGTATGCACGTTTTGCAGTTTCAGAGCAGTATTGGCCCAGTTTTAACGGCCGCCATTACAACTAAGTAGGTCTTACAGGTCGTAGGTTCAAACCCAGGGTGACCCATTACTTTGTTTTTAACCGAATTCAAAGGAGGAGGTTTTATTTTTTTAATTTTGTTCGGCTATGACTCCGTCATATATAGACGGATTTGCAAAATACTTTTTTTGTTCGAAAGGGATTTATTCCGAAATAGTCCCTTTTAAATTTCATAAAGATCTGATTGTGAGTTTCGGCGACAGGCAACGGAACTCTTCAGAAATGACAGCAAATCAACTGCGATTGCTGAGATCGTATGTCTGTATAGTGTTACCACAATTTAATGAGGAACCACAACTAAAAAGTGAAAAATAAAAACTTTTTTACAAAAAAAAATAGTTAAAATAGTAAAAACTTTAATTTCGGAAGTTGGTGTCAAAAAAAAAGAAGAAACAAAACCAGCTACACCAACTTCCGAAATTAAAGTTAATTTGCACTTTTTTTGGCAGTCAGTTCGATTTTTTTGTAAAAAAGTTTTGGTAAATTATTTCATCACCACTGCTCTAGGATCTTCGAGGATAAGCAATGCTTGCCGAGGTTGGCCCGTGGATGGATGACCACCCATTACATACCGAGACTACTCCATAACTCAGAAAGCCGTTGATTCCGTTGAAGCGAGAAAATCTGACCTCAGCCTTGACAAAGGGTATCGTGTAACACAGTTACTGGGTTGTAGGTGGAGGTCAGATAGGCAGTTGGTCCATGTAAAATAATGATATTCAGCTGCATCCGGATAGACTGCAGCCGACTCCAACATAATTGGGAAAAGGCTAAGGCAAATTGATTGTATTGGTGGCTCAGTGTTAATGGTCGCAACTTACTTATGAGATTTTGGTTCAAACCCAGATGGACATTTTATTTGGGAGTAAATTATTTCTTTACAACTGCTCTCAAAACGACCAAGAAAAGCATCGTGGGGTAACTGGTGTCCTAGGACCAAATATTCAAAGTCATGTGACATCCAACAATACGCACTGGGCCCGCGTGGTGGATAGAGCCCGTATGCACGGGACTATTATGCACGTTCGAGATCCAATTTCATTTTCAAGGCTCACGTACTAAGAATTCTATAATAAAAAAAAGACGTGTGGCACTCGGAGACTGCCGCGGTAAAGCTATTGCATAGCATTTTTTATCAACATAGGCAATTATAATTATTTATGCAGTATTTTTTTCCTTTGTTTTTTTTTCTTTGATATTAATTCAAGTTACACTTTTTACACGCTCTTACGTGCGTGTATAAAGTGTGAGTTACACTTCTTTGGCGTAACAAGATAAATATCATCATCATCATCATCATCATCACCATCATCATCATCATCATCATCATCGTCATCGTCATCATCATCATCATCATCAGCATCATCATCATCATCATCATCATCATCATCATCATCATCATCATCATCGTCATCATCATCATCATCATCATCATCATCATCATCATCATCGTCACCATCATTATCATCATCATCGTCATTTCCATCTTCACCATCATCATCATCATCATCATCATCATCATCATCATCATCATCACCATCATTATCATCATCATCGTCATCGTCATCATCACCATCATCATCATCATCATCGTCATCGTCATCGTCATCGTCATCATCATCGTCATCATCATCATCGTCATCGTCATCGTCATCGTCATCGTCATCGTCATCATCATCATCACCACCATCATCATCATCATCATCATCATCATCATCATCATCATCATCATCATCATCATCACTATTCATCGATAGATGGCAAAACTAAAAAGTATCACCGCTGTGCCGCTCGGAGTGGGGGGTGTTAGGTTATTTTCGTTACGGAATTTCTGGATTCGGTCTCCACGCTCAAGGCCCGCGATAGAAGCTATGCAATAGCTTAATACGTACAATATTAGAGTTTATTAATTAAAAACTACACTCATGAATTACAAAAAGAAGCGACGGCGACGATTAGAGAAAACAAAATTTAAAATATTTAACCGACTTCAAAAAGGAGTTTATCAATTCGGATGTTTCTATTTTTTTTTATGTATGTTCGGGCATAACTTCGTCTTATGTAGACGGATTTGCAAAATTCTTTGATCGGAAAGGGTTTATTCCGAAATGTCATTTAAATTTCATATAGATCTGATAAAGATTTTTGGAGACAACGGAACTTTTCAAAAAATAATAGCAAATCAACCGCGATTGCTGCTATCGCATAAATATGCATTGATAACACAATTTAATGGGGAATCACAACTATAAAATAAAAAATAAAAACTTTTTTACAAAAACATAGAAATGACTTCCAGAAAAAAAAGTACAAAATAACTTTATTTTCGGAAGTCAAACCGACTTCCGAAATTAAAGTTATTTTGCACGTTTTTTGTTTTTTTTTTTTGGAAGTCGGTACCATTTTTTTGTAAAAATTTAACACAATTTAATGTGGAATAACAACTAAAAAGTGAAAAATATTATTTTTTTAGAAGTCGGTTCTATTTTATTGTATAAAAGTTTTTATAACACTAGCGACACACACTGAACACTCTGTCTATTGATGAAAACTGGATGTAAATCCAATCAGCAGTTTTTGAGTTTATCGCTAACAAACAGACAGACCCACGACTTTAATTACGTTATATGTTTGCAAAAGAATGCATGACTCATATTTCCAAATTTTCCTCAAAGGTCATTCATAAATCCGTATAAAATACAAACACCGGACTAGGAAACATTCCGAAACATACACGCCAATTAACTAATGTATTACTAAGCTCAACATGCCACATTCCATTGCGAATAACTGCAACTTGCAACTGAGACTCATTTAGCTCGCTCGTCCATTTCCTTCGCTCAGTTCACGCATCGCCGCTTCGCTCCGTTTAGACACGGATTACTTTGTTACTCGCTCTCTTATTGGTTGTTTAGAAACCTCGAAAGCTTTTAGTAAATGGAGACATGTTTCGGGACATTCCTAGTCTTTCAACGTTTTTCACATATAAAGACGTCAAAATATTCACTGATATTTTAAAACACAACTTTTAAGAGAAAATGTGATTTCATAATTTTATTACGAGTATTTGCATTCAGTCCTTCAGATTAAACTGAAAGTAACTACGACGGTCTTTATCAAAGTTCTTTTCAAGAATACCGTAAAATTAAGGATGGTCACGCTAATTAGTTTTATTAAAATTTGCCTTATTCACCATCTTTTACTGTCTCTCTACTGGCTATAAGGATTATTTTCATGATGAAGCAAGAGCATTTGATCAACATACTTATCCGCTTATAGACCCCATTATATCACGTGGCCCATTCCATTTGCAGTAGAGTGACAACAATAGCGTCCAAACGGAGCGCTTTTGACATATTATTATTACTATTTTGTTTGACATGAATATTTACTTTGTAAAGTATTATATTTTTATTTTTTTTTGATTACTTAATTATTGTAAATGTGAGGTTTATTATTGAGGATTATTATTATTATTTTCTCCTCCTTTTTACAGTAATTTTTAACGTTGTCTGACAGTTTGAGTACTTTTGCGGCCTACCCAAATGTCCTTAATTTAGTATTGTTCGTCAAGTCATTGAGCTCCTTAGTGGTTTTTAAGTTGAGCTATTCGACTATTGACAAATGCTTGCACTGACTGGACAGGTGCACTCAAATATGTGTGGTTCTTTCTTCAAAAGACCATTACAGACACTAAGCTGCATGGTCCTCATATAGAATAATGTGAATGCGAGAACTATGTATGTCGTTATGTTCATGTAGATTTTATGATTGTCTGGCAGTTTGAGTATTTTTGCGGCCTACTCAAACTTATTGCGCCGATCTCAAGTAAAATGGGGTAAGGGCAGGAAGATGATGAGCATCATAATATTTTTTTTTTTATTTAATTTTTTTTTGTTAAATAAAGGTTGCCCCACACTAGGAATATTCCTGTGTCGTGGGTGCGTTCACAAACATGTAAATTCACATACACAAGACACCCAGACCAGGAACAACTATCTGCAGGTCACACAAATATTTGTTCCGTGCGGGGATCGAACCCGCGACACGCAGCGCAGCAGCCGAACGCTCAACCACTGCGCCAACCGTGCCGTCCTTTTATTCATGTCATCATCATAATAAGCTACGCTTGCCGGGGTTGGTCCATGGATGGGTGACCATCTTTACATACCGAGACTCCTCCGTGCCTCGGAAAGCACGTTAAGGCGTTGGCCCCGGCTGTCAATCGTGGATCTTTGACAGTCGTTACATGTCGTCAGAAGCCCGAAAGCCTGACAACCAGTCTTACCAAGAGGTATCGTATTACCCAGTAACTGGGTTGTGGAAGTCAGATAGGCAGTCGCTCCATGTAAAATACTGGCATTGAGCTGCATCCGGTTAGACTGGAAGCCGACCCCAAGATAGTTGGGAAAAGGCTAGGTAGATTCATTGATGGATTGTATCATCATCATCATGATTTTAGCCAAAAAACGTCAACTGCTGGACACAGGCAGGACTCCACCAAGCGACTCCTTAAATTTTCTTTTAAACTGGTAATAAACAAATAAGCACTTCACTTTTCCTCTAACGACAAAAGCCGTTCACTCCAAGGGAGAAGAACAAACCATTTATCTTAAAAACCTCGATCACAACTAATCAGCTAAAATGTCTCGCATAATTTCACTCAGACACGTTGCTGACAGTAATAGCGAGTGAATTTCTAAGATAAATGGCCGCCATCTTGGATAACTTGACGGCCCTCTGAATTAAACTGAATGTAACTCGATCTATTGGAGCTGCAGTGAAGACCATTACGTTGATTGGTTCACATTTAACTGTGTTTTGGGTGCTAGGAATTATTCCAACGCTACTACATAAATCGACTTAACCTTTAATTAGTCGCGTGGGGTCCATCGGACCCCAAACCACTTAGATTTCGTTTTAATTCAGCAAGTAGTACAGGTACGCGATTGTGCGTCCTAGTAGCTTCCTAGCTCAGGCGCCACTCCCTCCTGAGTGCTTTGTTAGCCGCGGCGACAACCTCACGAGCTATACCAGAGTTATCTGGGGTCCAACGGACCCCGTGCGACTAATAGCATAGTAGAATTTTAACTAAATAACGTGGTACTCTCATGGCGTCTTCTGGAAGCAATTCTAGTAGTTCCAAAGGCCGTTGTCATCCATTTGTAAGGTCCAAAGATAGAAAAACGAGAACTCAGTGTGGTAATTGTAATAAATATTATATGTGTAACGAACACCAAACCGAAGTTTGTGATTCCTGTGCTAAGTAATTACTAATTATCATTCAAGACTGTTTCAGATGTTTATATTTTGTTATTTTCTAGAAGTTTAGGTAATGTTTTTGTTAAAATAAGATGTTCGTCTCCAAGTTCCTATTGATACTTGTTTATCTTTCACAATTAATTGTGGGGTTCGCATAGACCCCACGCGACTAATAGTGTAAGTATTTTGGCGCAACTAGCTGAATGATGTTTACTTGAGATTGCTGCTTTGATCTAGTGGTGACTGTGCATACTCTCCGTGTGAAATCTTGGGTTTTTTTGGCTGTAAGTTGCTACTTACAACCAAATAATTGCTGAATAATTTTAAAATTGCCAAATAATTGCTTAGCTTAGCAAATAATTGCGGTCAGCAGACCGGAAATTAGGCTTGTCCCGCTATCACATGGAAAGCCTGATTTACACGGGTTAAAGACTCCAAACTCGAGACAACTCAGTGCTGACCCGATATTTACCTAGTGTAATATTGACTTGGACTTCAATATTCCAACTTGAATATTTTTAAGTCAGTTGACTTCCCCCGCCACTCGCGCCAGCGCCACTGACTTTGTCTAAACAATCAAGTCAGTGCACTCAGTGCTAGGTCAGTCACTGGCTACAACAACGTGTGTCTGTGTACACTGTCAGTTACTAATCCGTTTACTTACCCTATGTAAATCAGGCTGAACCTATAACACCTGGTACATCTCTGCCCAATGTTGTAGAATAAGCAATATTAAGCGAATTATTGTATAATGCTACTATCAGATATTTCCGTGTAACATTGGAGGCCAATTTCATGAATAACCCTGTATACACAATTGAACTTCGGTGCATCAGTTCGCGAAACGTTTTGGTTTCATCATGCTTGTATTGAACCAATAAGGAAACTGCCACACTATAAAGTTTTTGTATTAAAAACACACAAAGTTACATTTTAAGCGTCCCATTCATCATTTTTAGGATCATCATCCATCATCATTCACATCCCTTTTAAATCCACTGCAGAACATAAGCCCCCTTTTATATCATTTTTAGGGTTCCGTAGCCGAGGGTCCAAACGGAGCCCTATTGCTGTCACTCACGTGTTCGTCAGTCCGTCTATCTGTCCGTCGTCTGTCACAAAATTATGTTGCAAAGAATTTTTTAACTTCACATTGGCCTATGAATTTAAGAAATCTGAAAGTGGCACCGCTGACTGAAAAATTGTGTGGAAATCGGTTGTCGTGGTATGGCATGTTATGCGGAGGAATGAAGAAAATATCGTGAGGAAAGTCTTGTGTATGGATGTGGATGGCTATCAGAGTAGGGGGAGGCCAAAGAAACGATGGTTGGACTGCGTGGAAGAGGATATGGGTAAAAAGGGTCACCCCCTTTTTACCCATATCCTCTTCCACTACAGAGATGACGACTAATAGAGGAGTATGGAAGAAAAAAACATGTTGCGCCGACCCCAAATAAATTGGGATAAGGGCAGGAGAATTAGATTGACCTATGAATTTAATGAATGATAATGTTTATTATTACGTATATTTTACTAACAAATACCAATATATGGATAAATCACATTTTTTCTTTGTTAATTCACTCATTAGGTACGGAACCCTAAATGTTCGAGGTCCGACACGCAAATGGCCGCTTTTTCCTATTTTGGGCAAATATTGTCCGAAGCTCAACAACGTAGTCAATATTATTGGACTAATCTTGATTATGTTGTCAACCCTACTTGTCATTGTTTTTTCGACGCTCCATGTGACCAATTTTTGCCACTTAATAGAGTGGGAAAATGTAAATGAATTACGTGTCAATAAATCCGCAATTTTAGTAAAATTTTAATCATATCCAATCTAAAATGATGTGTAGAACGTATTTCTATTCATTTTGTGAACGATCGACGCTATCTTCCAAAATAAAAGGCTTATTTTTCTAACACGGAAATCGAACTAGGCACCCATTCGACAAGCTCGCCACTAAACAAATGGAGCGTTGAAACCATAGATTACATAAACAAAGTAGATAAGCCAATGAAGATAGGTACCTATTTTAAACGTTGTTGGAGGAAATTGTTAACTTTAGTTATCAAGTTCAGCAATGGATAAACTAAGGTTTTTGAAGTGAAAACTTCTTTAGCAGCAAAACTTATGGGTTCGCGTCACCGACATCCTAGTGACGTGTTGCGTCTAAACGCGCAGCAGCCTGTGTAACTATATGAAAATATATATAATTATTACTCGGAGTGCCAATAGTTGTGAAAATCAGACTAATTAATAATTTGAATTTACAAACTATTTTTCATAATTGAATAAAAAATTTAAAAAAACACAGTGACTCCCAAGTTTCAAGTGTTGACTTCTGTCGGTAGTCACCATGACTGCCTTGTTTTTATCGGCCTTTTTTGACCTCGGTCTAACCAGATGAAAGGATACGATAGATGATGTATGGTAATATCGCGTCACCAGACATGATGGACATCCCACCCATATGCGCCCCTGCGGACGGTGAATAATGGGTAGCTCGCCGTCCGATCAGAACCAGGCTCGAGAGTCGACGGCGCGTAGTGTTCCACGCGCGCCTCAAAGAGTGGTCAGCAATAAGGACGGGGGGGGGTCCGTCATGGCCGATGCCTGACCGGGGGTTGAGGATAAATTCGAAACAGAGTTACCTCGCCCCTGGGTACTCAGGGCAGGAAGGAAGAGGGGTGGGCTTTAGTCAGTAAGAGTCAGACACGCCCTCCCGCTCCACCCTAGAGCAACAGAAGTCATTGGATGATTTGGGAACCCCACAAAAAAAAAATAATAATACGCGCCGAATGTTTTGGGCATTGTATTTACTAATAGCTATAACTATAAATAGGTTACTTTTAGACAAGCGTACTCAAACGTCGACTTCATCATCGCTTATCATCTGGTGAGATAGTGGTTAAGGCGCAGTTACCTATACTACTTATAATGATTTTAATTGATGATCACGTGTAAACGACTAGTATCATTTCTTTGAAAAAAATTATAAATTACTAATTTATATGTTACTCTAGCTAACTAGCCACTGCTATCAAAACGGTGAAGGAAAACATCGTGAGGAAACCGGCATGTTCTAGAACCGAAAATTCGAAGATAAATGTGACATCCACCAACCCGCATTGGGCCCGCGTGGTGGATTACGGCCCACACCCTCTCACAGAGAGGAGGCCTGTGCCCCAGCAGTGGGGACATTAAAAGGCTGATGATGATGATGATGATGCTGTTACTCTAGATAATTTCCTTCGTAATTTGATATGTCAATATTTTTTTATAACTTAATGTAATCAATTTGTAAAGTTATGTCTAACGCGGATAAAAAAATAAGAATCACGTAAAAACTAAAAAGCTTATTTATATGAAACTTTCACCATTTTAAAGATCATTAATTTATTTATATTTTAGTATACGTGTTTCACTATAATACCTGTTGTGTTATGTATAATAAATTAATAGTGCGTCTAATTTCGGACAGCGCTTCGGCGAGTCATAATGACTGGGTGGACGTACTATACGTTACGCGAGCTCAGCACAGAACACGCAAGCTAACCACTCAAGGTCGTTGGCAGTTAATAGCGCCTTAAACGCAAACCTATCAATAGTAATAAAAACACAAAAATTCTTGCTTTACAAAAGTAATCTACGGTGGAACTATAAACTGACACCAAGTAGACCAACTGTCGACAGAAATTGGATATTTCTGGCGACAAACCCCTCAATCTCTTATGACACACAGCTTATCCCTCTTGTTTCTCTGATCCGAGGTTGAGGCCAATTTTACGTACAATTTATCACGGATTAACAATTTACAATCTGCGTGAGGCCAGAGGCCTCCACTCGTCATAAATCCACGTTCACGGACGATTGGCCTCGGCAGGCCATCGGAGGCCTCAGAGCTGAGGGTACTTATCTTAATGATTTACATTTGGGGTGTTGAGTTTATTTTATTTTGAGTGAAGCTGGTTCTGTTGGAAGTCGTGCTTACCCGTTTTAATGGCAATCTTGTAAGCAATTTTACTACGGTCTACGGTGGAAACAAAATTTTGCATCCTAGGTCGGGAGTTCTATCTAGTTACAGGTTAGGGATGAGGACAGGGTAAAAAAAAAGTTATATATCGTCCGTCAGTTAGATTATCAAAAAAATATTATTTACGAATTGTTTATTTAACATTGTTATATAATAGAAGCAACAAGACATAATTATGTAACCAGGATTTTTGTAATAGGTACATAACATGGTTTAAAAGAGTGTCCATGGAGTTTCTTGCACGTTCTTCATAGAGATCTACGCCTTGGAATGTGCAATTAGCTTCATCTTTCTGACTGACCGACTTATTAACAGTTCGAAAGTGCCTCTAAATGGTTTATTTGAAATAAATGCATTGAATTGAATTGAATAACTACGAGTATTTTATATAGGTAAGTGTATAAATAGTATAAATTAATTTAAACAAAAAGAATAGAATGTAATTCACATATTGATTTCGGTGGAACTCTAGATATTATTAAACTAAGAGTAGCACTAACTCGGGTGTCAGTCGTTGTCGTGAATGCACTCAATTTGTCTGTGTCGCACACTAGATAGACGACGCCAGCTATTGGCAATCTCAGGGTAGCTATTATGTTACAGTTCCATGTACTTTGCTACTAGAGAATTTTGAAAGATATTGTGGAGACTCCTTCAATAGGACATTTTTAGGGGTTCAGAACTCATGGCACATTATGAATGAAAGAAATAAAAATAAAAACTTTTTTCAAAAAATACAACCGACTTCTAAAAAAGGCAAAATAACTTTAATTCCGGAATTCGGTGTATATATATTTTTTTTTGTTTCTTCGTTATTTGACTTCCAAAATTAAAGTTATTTTGCCTTTTTTAGAAGTCATTTGTATTTTTTGAAAAAGTTTTTATTTTTCACTTATTAGTTTTTTTTTATTGTTTTTGTAGTAAAACTAAATATCAGTGTTATGCCCGAATGGATAATACCAATAACATGGAATTTGAACATTTGGAGACAACCAATACGTCATCTATATATACATATTTTTTATTTATGTTGATTTTTTCATAAAGTGCTGAATCAATTTTGATAAAATTTATATGGGACAACCTCTGAAGTATGACCTGTCAAACAAGAGAAGAATCATCAAAATCTATTCTCAAATGGCAAAGATATTGCGTAATAAACATTAAAAAAAAACATACAGATGAATTGAGAACCTCCTCTTTTTTGAAGTCGGTTAAAAATAGATTGGATTGTCTCAAGCGACTTAGACGTTTGTTGTTTAAGTGGAATAAGATTTATTTCCATAATATAGCATTGGTGTGGCGAAAATCACCCCTCACTTTCAAGTTGGCTGGTGCGTAGTATCACGGAGTGTGTGTGTGCCCGGCTCTAGCCTTGTAACAATAAATAGCGTCGGGGACCGCGTTTTTTTAAAAAAAATCAGTGGCCATATTCTTCAGATGGCCAAGTGCGCTCGCGCAGTACGCACCATCTCACCGCATGTGTCTTAATCGTAAGACAATAAAATCCTGACTACTATTCCGTAAGCATTGGGGATTTACCGGGAATTAATAATAATCCCATATTACCGCGGCTGTGTAATTTGTGCTCAAGAACAAACAGAGGTGACAGTTTGCACGAGATGCTAGTGGTGCCACTTGCATCTCGTGCTGAAGACCTTCAGGACTGGACAAGGAAGAATCAGGTTTCGCTTTCTTTACTAGCTAAGGTTAGACTACCATACGCCGTCTGCTGCCGCTACTCCCAACTTGAGTAATTAATTAGGTATACACACAAATATAGGCAATTTGAATCAGCACACAATCCAGGTGTTTGATTGTAACTAGTCTTCAACCCCGCAGCAAAACACGGCTATTTATACGCCTGTTCCTCCAATCATATTTAGTGTTGCGTTCTCGTTTGTATGTTCTTAAACTTCACAAAGTAAGAACACACATTAGGAATACCACTACAGAGCTATACGTCCCCAGTTTTTTATAATATTAACATCAATCTTCTATTTTCTGGCATAAAACCGCTTCATGACTGACCAATGAACTGGCGATGTCAATTACAAGGGTTTTGAGTAAAAATACCCAACTGTGAATGGTTTAGAGATGTACTAGGATAAGAGTATTCAGTTTGGAAAAGAGATACAGATTGTATGCGACCATGGTCATTTCCAACACCGCCGTAGATACAAAAGATTTTGATTGGTTTCGTAATTCTAATTTACTCTATATCACCACCATCGAAACCCCAGTGCGAGTGCTTTGCTCCTGATCAGACTACCTATGTTCTATTGGCTGGAGTATCTCAATTATCTATATATATATATAATTATACTTTGGTATCGTTCGTCGGTTCGTTGAACTCCTCAAAGTTCTGATTTGAGCTTCACGATAACTGACAAATGCTTGCACTGTCTGGACAGGTCCACACGAATTTGTGTGTCGCTTTCCTTAAAAGCTCATCCCAGACATAAACATGGTTCTCATATGATTTGACCAATATATATTGTATGGATTTGAACACTTTAAAAGAGACTTTGACCTCTGAGTTTATTTCGGTGTTTCTTCTCAGGGTAGTCAGCTAGGAAACATCAGCCTCATCTAGCTAAAAAAAATGGACGTGTAAAAGTGTCGTTAGAATCTACTTACAAAAAAAAAATCATTTATCATTTATCCGTTCTCTGCACCCTTGATCATCTGAACCACGCTTCTGAGGCTGAAATGGACGTAACCACCTCCTGCTTATGAGCATGCACTTTAGAATAATCTACATATTTCTTCCACACAATAGAGTATCTGACTCAATTTTTTTATGATTCTATCAAAATTCTATATCCATAATATTGTTTTTTTTTTATGAGCGACGTTTTAATCTTTGAATTTTTCTTTTCTCTACTATTGATTTACAGCAGAATATAAGAACAATACACTTATGCACAGCTAAACTAAATAACTTAATAGTTATATATACAAATTGATATTGAAAATATGTACAAGCGCATGAAAACAACTCATTGGGCATCAAAAAATTCATTCACATCGCTGTGCATGGGACAAGTGCCCAGAACACTGGCAGCATTGCCACGTTGAAAAACAATGCTGATTCGTTGGCCAAAGAAAAGCCTCCACTCTGGTAATTGGACTTGAAAATAGAATGAATTTTTCAAATCCTTTCAGAATTAAGTAAGTTAAAAACTTTTCAAATCTGGCGTAAGGGGTAACTGTCAAGTAACAGAAAAAGGATGCACACACTAGCGTATGATATCACCGCCATTATGTTACGCGCGTATAAAAGAGATAGCAAGATGTCTCCATCAAGCCCCCACTCTTCCTGATACCAATATTTGAAATGCTGATTGCTGCTGCATTTAATAACCAATTTTGATGGTGTTTTTAGAAAAAGATTTATTTTTAGTGATATTTGTGCACATAAAAAATCGTACAAAAATAAACACAGGAGAATAACCTATACAGGATGTAACGGAAAAGTGTGGTCATAGTTTAAGAACGGGTTATGCCCATGGGAATGAACAACTTTCTCTAAAAAAAAAATCCCAAAAAAAAAATACTTTCCATAAAAAGTTATCATCAGCTGATCAATATTTGTATTGTGGGGTAAAAGCTTTTTTTGAGAATTTCCTCAGGTTTTCTTGAATAAAGTTGTTCATATCGATGGGCAGATGCAGTTCTTAAAATATGACCACACTTTTCCGTTACACGCTGTTTATCCTAAGTCATCTGTGTAACAGTTTCGTATAGATATTCGTAAAACTAAAAATCACGATGTTTTCCTTCACTGCTTTCAGAGCAGTGATGAAAAAATTAATGTACTCAAAGTAAAGTGCCTGCCTGGGTTCAAACCCACGACCTACGACATAAAAGTGGGAGCTGTTACCACTGGGCTACCACTGCTCTCTCGTAAGTACATTATTTTATTCCGTGACTGGCACCAAGAGCGTAGCCACGAGAAAAATATAACACAACACAAGATGATGTATTGTCGATACGAAAAGACATATTGATCACTTGCAGCAATTCTTGAGATATCTGCTAATAAAACTTACCAATAATCCCGAAAACCACTCAGTTCATTGTCCCGTTCTCAAGCCCAAGGCAATATTATCTCGATACAAATCACAATACATGTAATACAAACCGGAGCCAAATTGCCTTCACAAGACATATGAGAGCATGTGTTGGTAAACTCGATAACTAAGTGATTAATTACAAATATTACGTGGCGGTACGATCTTCTGCCTGGGGTCGTGGATAAATTCGACATAGAGTTACCCCAACCCTTAACACTCAGGAAACTGAAGAAACAGGGGTGGGTTTGAGTCAGTAAAAGTCTGACACACCCTCCCGCTTCACCCAGAGCCAGATGTCAGAAGAGAATTCATTGGATAATTGTCCACCCCCACATAAAAAAGACATAATATATGAGAGTATGTGTTGGTAAACTCGATAACTTAGTGATTAATTACAAATATTACGTGCGGTATTAACGATCTTAGATTAGACAATATTATTAGATATCTAGAAATAGATTATAGATTAGATATATAGATAGATAAAACATTTATTTGATGCAACACACAGAGAAAAAAATAAATTACACAAGAGCAAAATTAAATGTGTGTCGGATGTTGCACATTTAGGGTTCCGTACCAAATGTATTTTTGACTATTTTTATGACTTCGAGTCAACAAGATGATTATACTGTGAATATTTGAAGACTGCTGTACTCCTGTAGCTCCAACCGCTAGGCTGTAAAACCTGTATGACGGCGGACGACGGACAGACGGACACGTGAGTGACAGCAATAGGGGTCCGTTTAGACCCTCCGGGTACGGAACCCTAAAAAACAAGGACAAACGAAACTACTTTGTATAATTTATTTCAATACCATTGCTCTCAAAACGTTGAAGGAAAACATCGTAAGGAAACCGGCATGTCCTAGAACCAAAATTTCTAAGACATGTGACATCCACCAACCCGCACTGGTAACAGCACCCGCGTAGTGGCCTCTGCTAGAGAGGAGACCTGTGTCCCAGCAGTGGGAATATTATGAGGATGATAATGCTACGCATAAATGAAACTAATGAAAATATTATTGGTACAAATAAATACTGTTTCTTTCTTTCTTTCTCACATAATCATATATGATTGGTTGAATGAATCAGCCAGTCGTACGTATCATTTGACTTCATTTAATTTTTGATTCGCAAATTTTTGTGTGCAGACCCACCGGGCCGTACCTATAGTGGTACGGTGGTTATTTTAAAGTCAAACGATACTACCAGGTAAAAGTGTAGTATCACCAGTTAAAACCACTTTTGACAACAACAATTTATTAAATATATACTGATTGCATATCAAATGAACCAGAAACTTTACCATTGTAACGTACGTTGTACAAGAGCTCGGGAACAGAGGGCACCCCGACACGAACAGGTTAGGTTCGAAGGGGATGACCCCCTTCACGTTAGGTCCTTTAAACCCTGCAGACAGAAATAGGAGCAGTTTATAATTTCCTGACCGCCTTGTATCTACATCTGTACAACACTACGGTACCTTCATACAGTGGTATGGTAAAGCTAATATTGATATTCTGTAGATACACACATATTTAGTAATATGTGTACATCAGATTACTAAATGATTAACTGCAACTATTGTATAGTCAGCATTAATGTCCGGACATGGCTCAAACTTAGTTAGTTTAATGTTAGAGATTGATGATAGACCCTTTATGAAAACGTGACAAACTATCGCTTTGCCAGTTGAACAGAATTGAACATTAATCATTATATTGAAGTTCTTGGCCCTTCCACATTACTTGTCGCTGAATTTAGAACACTACAATGATGGCAAGGTTACAATGAACTCCTGGTTGGATGGAACCAGGAATTATGGTAGAAAAAACTGGCCAAGTTCGAGTCGGACTCGCTCATGAAGGATTCCGTACAATCGTATAAGATTATACGCGTCTACTTGTTGTCATTATTAAGATCGTAGTTGTTCGATCGTAATGTTACTATTCTGTCTACAGCTGGCTAAACTGGTCTCGTGCACTGTTATTTCAGCTGAAAAACATCCTCTTCTCGACATAGGCCTCCCCCAAATGTCGCTACAATCATCGCCGCATTCATCCATCGCCTACCCGCGATCCTCACCAGGTCATCGGTCCACCTTGTTAGAGACCTTCCAACGCTGCGTCTTCCAGTCACTCCAGAACCTTTCGCCCCATCGACCGTCCGTTCTGCGAGGAATGTGGCCAGCCCACTGCCACCTCAGTTTGGTTATTCTTCGGGCTATGTCCGTAACCTTGGTTCGCTTGCGGATATCATCATTCCTGATTCGATCACTGAAGAAAACTGCGAGCATAGTGCGAATGGGACGATAGTTTCTATAAATTTGTCAAACCACCTGGGCTAAAAATAAAAAATAAAACTTAACAAGTCCAAATGTGTGTACCAAGTCCCTTAGCAAACAAACAGTCCGAATAATATATTCATACACAACACAGTTAAACAAATCGCTAATATAAATAGCAAACAACCCGATATAGTACAAATAACAATATTTTATGTTAACAGACAAATCCGTGGGCAAACACAAGTGTTTCCTCGATTATTTATCGTATATAGGTCAAGTTGCCGCTTCTTATAAACGTCAGATATAAGACGTATCTGTAGTAAAGCGTCCTGGGGATTGTATCAATGTTCTAGCATACAAAGGCCAGAAATGTATCTTATTTGGTCATTTCTTGGGGAGATTGACAGGCAAAAGCTTATATTTTCTTTTTTTGGGTTGATTAATATTGGCTAATAAATGTTATAGGTAGGTCAACATCATCATCTCAGCCTTTTAATGTCCCCACTGCTGGGGCACAGGCCTCCTCTCTGTGAGAGGGTGTGGGCCGTAACCCACCACGCGGGCCCAATGCGGGTATAGGTAGGTATTGTACGTTATATTTATTATAATGATTTGTAACAAGGCAGCTTAAGCCTTGTTAGTTTTCTGACCTTCATTTCAAATCACATTCTTTTATATGTAGTGTTTTTAAATATCAATGTATCTAGTTTTAAATTTAAATATTACTTGCCTTCTCTTTCTAAGACTTTTGTTTTTTTTTCATTTTGAAATCATTTGAGATTCAGCTGCAGAGCTAAAATAAGCTCCTCCTTATCATTGTCAATTTCCGACTCTTCAGCAAATGACAGTTACCAGTTTGTAATAGTTACTAGAACAGTGAAATGCAGCTTTTATAACAGGCAGTCTTAGGCATGTGTCCTGACAATAACACAATTTGTACCTTTACCTAGTCACAGCGTATAGTGTACGTACGTGACTTTAATGAGTGCTTCATATAATGTAGCCTTCTTTTAACATTGAAATATACGTCTTAACTCGTCGTGTGTTTATCTTAAACCTTCCTTATAAATCACTCTGTCTATTGGTGAAAACCGCATCAAAACCTGTTCAGTACTTTTTTAGTTTATCGCATACAGACTCGGCCCAAATGCGGCATAGTCCCCCTTTGTCTTATTACATATATGTAGTGGTAGTGATAGTAAAGTGATGATGACTAAACATAACATAGTACACAATGATTTGAACGAATGATGCCAACGACCATGAGTAGTTAGCCGCCCGGGCAGACAACCCGCTAGTGTGCACTCACGAATAGGACCCGACCGGTTTTAGTTATTAAGTACTAACATATGGTAAGCTATTTAGTTACTAACACTATAGACCACATTGTAGGCTGATTAAATAAATATTATAATCCGTTTATTAATTTTTAAACATATTAATTACATTTTTAAATATTTAAATATAAAGGATAAAAAAAAAAACATTTAAAAATATAAAAAATAGTATTATTATAATTATTTCGTATATTTATTTTTACACATATTATTTACATTTTTAAATATTTTTAAAAGAAAACATATAAAAAAACATTTAAAAATATAAAAATAGTAGTCCACCGGTATCGGGAGCAGGGTCCAAGCTACCGGTGGTTAGGGCTCCAGAGACAGGAACCTCCTCACTATGCGAGCCGTATCAAGGAGTACTGCCTTCTGAATCAGGCCCTTGATCCAACCGCGCAACGACAGCTTCGACAGGTGGTCGTCGAAGCTTTTAGCCATCAGGCCATTGGCGGTAACGACTATCGGCACAATGACAGCCGAGTCCACATTCCACATATCGACAACCTCGTGTGCCAAGTCAAGATATTTAATTTGTTTCTCTTTCTCAGCTTTCACGAGGTTCTCGTCATGTGGGATGGTGACATCGATTATCATTGTGCGGCGCGCCAATCGGTCTATCACCACTATATCCGGCTTATTGGCAACAATAGTCCTGTCAGTGATGATAGACCGATCCCAGTACAACGTGACATGCTCATTTTCGAGAACTGGGTCGGGCACATACTTGTAATACGGCACCTCAGAATCCACAAGTTTGTATTTTAAAGCAAGCTGCTGATGAATAATCCTGGCCACTTGGTTATGCCTGTGCAAATACTCGCTGTTAGCAAGACGAGAACAACCAGAGATAATATGTCTGATGGACTCACCCGGACGGTGGCATGCCCGACACACGTCAACCGTCCCGTCCTTCATGATATGCCTCCGGTAGTTATTCGTCAAGATAACTTCGTCCATAATCGCACAGACAAAGCCTTCAGTTTCCCCGAAGAGGTCACTGAAACGTAGCCAGGCCACGGACGCCAAGAAATCTACATCAGGCCCATGAAGGGCCCGATAAAAACGCCCATGAAGCTCCTTGCTTTTCCATACCTCCTTGCGGTCATCAGTAGTGAGTATTACAGGATTGCGCCAGTTCTCTTTAGCCATGGACAACGGGGTGAGTCCCTTGTCCACTGCGACCACATCGCGGTGCATACCTACGTCGGTTTCAAGAAAATATTCTCTGAGGCTGCACACCTCGCGGTTGTGGAGAGTTTTCGCATTTAAAAAACCTCGACCTCCACATTTCCGCGGGATGTACAGTCTCATCACCGATGATCGTGGGTGATGCATCCGGTTTGCGGTCATCAGCGTACGGACCCTCCTATCCAGGGCGTCTAGCTCAGTCTGAGTCCATTTGAGTATGCCGAAAGAGTACATCAAAACCGGCATGACCCAACCGTTGAAGGCGCGCACCTTATTTCCGCCTGACAAAAGGCTATTAAATAGCTTTTTCAGGCGGCCAAAGAAGCGCTCCTTCAGCGATTGCTTCATGTCAGTAACGTTAATGCCTAACGCTTCCGACATACCCAAATATTTGTACGTTTCGGTCGAGGAGAGGGATTTAAGGTTTATGGAATCCGAGAGTTGAATCCCTTCGGATTCCATAATCTCTCCTCGCTTTACATGCATGACTGCACATTTGTCCACACCAAATTCCATCCTGATGGCGCTACTGAAAGTTTCAGTTACCTTCAGTAACTCCATCAGTCGCAAATTGTTGGGGGCAAAGAGTTTCAGATCATCCATGTAAAGAAGGTGAGATATGGCCTGACCACCTCTTCTCAACCGATAGCCCAGGCCTGAATCCTCCAGCAATGTGCTTAGAGGATTCAGGGCCAAGCAGAACCAAAGTGGACTCAAACTGTCGCCCTGAAATATTCCCCGTTTTATCCATATAGGCTCATCGTTCCCCTGATTTGGTCGACATCCTGGATAGCGAAGGACTGTCTTCCATTGCCCCATACATGACCCAAGGAAGGTGCGGAGAGTTGCATCTATTTTGTACAACTCCAACACCCTCATGAGCCATGTATGTGGAACAGAGTCGTAGGCCTTCTTATAATCTATCCAGCATGTCGACAAATCCTTATGGGATCGACGAACCTGCTGGCTTATGGCCATGTCTATGAGGAGTAGCTCCTTAGTACCGCGAGACCCGTTCCTACATCCATTCTGAGAGGCAGACATAATTGAATTACTGTTAATGTGCAGATTAATTTTCGCTCTCAGAATGGATGTAAGAAGTTTATAAACCGTTGACAAACATGTAATCGGTCTATAATTCTTGGGTTCCGCGGGACTACCTGTCTTATGGAGCAGGTGGGTGACACCGGTTGTTAGAAACTGAGGCAGCGACCCAGACTCTAAGGATGACTGGAATTGAGATGCCAGGAGCGCGTGTGAGCTGCTGTACCATTTCAGCCAAAAGTTGTGCAGTCCGTCCGGTCCCGGAGATTTCCAGTTCGGTAACGGACGAACTGCTTTGGCTACATCTGATGGATTTATGGTGAATTTATCCATTTCTGGTATAGCGTCACACGCGCGCTCGACATCACGCATCCAACCACCCTCAGTGTGACAGACGGGCACCGACCAAATGCTGCGCCAGAATGTACTCGTGGTAACATCATCCGGACGGCACCCGTCAGTCACATTTTGTTCAGGTCGCTCCCAAGCTCTATATACCCACCTCTCATCGCTCTGGAACATGCGATTCTGCGAGTACCGGTCAACTCGCCGCTTATACCGCCGAATACGGTTTGCCCATGCACAAACTTTCTGCTTCAGGAAGTCGATGCGCTCTGTGACACGGGACATGTATTCTCGAGGACTAATTTCAGTCCCCGAAAATGCCCGCCTCACAAAGCGCATCACACGTGGTCGTGTATTGCCCTTTATTATAATTATTATTATTATACATTAAACAACAGGTATTATACTAAAACACGTATACTATAAGATAAGTGATTAAATTATCTTTAAAATGGTGAAAGTTTCATAAAAATACGCTCAATAGATTTTGCATGATTCTCAATTGTTTATCTGCGTTAGACATAAATTTACAAATTAATTACACTATGTTATAAATTTCAAATATTCACATATCAAAATACGAAAAAAAATTGTCTAGAGTAACATATATTTTTATTAAAGAAATATTACTAGTCGTTTAGATATGATCTTCAATTTAAAATTATTAAAGGTCATCATAATTGCGCCTTAACGAAGGCGAGCTTAACTCAAAATTGAGTTGTCCTTCAGTAAACCAGGGCCTTTTTTTTATTTTATTTTTTTCAGTGTGGCATTGATAGCGATCGCTACGTCCTAACGATCGGTCGCTACGTCAGAAAAATGATTGATTTTTAACCGACTTCAAAAAGGAGGAGGTTATCAATTCGGATGTTTGTATTTATTTTTTGTTTTATGTACGTTCGGGCATAACTTCGTCATTTATCGACGGATTTCCAAAATTCTTTTTTTGTTCGAAAGGGGTTTGTTCCGAAATGGTCCCATTTAAATTTCATGTAGATCTGACTATGGTGTCTAAAAACGAAGAAATAAAACCAGAAACACCGACTTCCGAAATTAAAGTTATTTTGCACTTTTTGTTTTTTTTTGGAAGTCGGTTTTATTTTTTTTGTAAAAAAGTTTTTATCTTGAAATATGTCCAGAAAAAACTGATATTTCTTTTTAAATTTTAATTATTTTTTATACCGCTTTTAACAATTAATGATCACGTAACGACCGATCGTTAGGACGTAGCGATCGCTATCAATGTCGAATTTGCAGGGCCTGAGTGATAGAAAAACATTCCTTGATCATAAGCACCCCTTGTTCCTTGTTCATTCCTTTATCGATAAGCAGTCAAAAATGTTATAACTTAGAGGAAATCCTCAGCAAATGAGAAAAACATTAGAAAAATCTTAAATAGTATACGTATTTAGAATTTATATTAGTTTAGATCAAGTTCCTTGAGAGTGTCCGTGGACTGGCCTGTTGGTCTAGTGGTTAGTGACCCTGACTGCTATGCCGGAGGTCGTGGGTTCGATTCCCACCCAGGACAAATGTTTGTGTAATGAGCACGATCATTTGTTCTGTGTCTGGGTGTAATTTATCTATAATATGTATGTATTTAGAAATATATAAGTATGTTTATCAGTTGTCTAGTACCCATAACACAAGCTCTGCTTAGCTTGGGACTAAATGGCGTTGTGTGATAGTTGTGGAATATTATTATTATTAATCACAGCGGGCCCTAGCATAATACCAGCGCTACATTATTTATTGTTTTTAAATATCGCTATATATTATGCTAAGTTAGGCACCTTTTTATTATTTTTTTGTTGGTTGGGAAATCATCCAATGACATCTCCCGGTCTAGGGTCAAGCGAGAGGGCATGTCAGACTCTTACTGACTAAAACCCACCCCTCTTCCTTCCCTGCCCTGAAAATGAATTCAGGGGCGAGATAACTCTGTTTCGAATTTATCCTCAACCCCTGGGCAGCAGCTTTTCTTCCTCACACTGTTATTCTTTAGGATTCCGTACCCGAAAGGTCCAAACGGAGCCCTATTGCTGTCACTCACGTATCCGTCTGTCAGTTCGTCCGTCGTCTGTCACACAGGTTTAACAGGGCCAAACAGCTGAAGCTACAGTCTTCAAATTTTCACAGTATAAGCATCTTGTTGACCCAAGGCCATACACATAGTAAGAAACACGTTTGGTGCGGAACCCTAAATGTGCGAGTCTGACACGCACTTATAGCCGGTTTTTTTTATGATATGTACCTATTCAAAAAAATCATTAATGTTATATTTTGTTATTCCTAAATAAACCTTTTTTGTAAGAGATAAAACCGCAAGTGAGAATTAAATAACTACCTTCCTCAACTCCAGCAGTTTGGGCAGGTCCTAACTTAGTAGCCTTGAGCAGTCATGTTAATATTAAACTATTTAACAATTCACAACAGTTTCCCTTACTTGTAAGGGATTAGTTTAATTTAATTCCCTGCGTTGGGTTCCTCATAAATTTATGACTATATGGAGCATCTGTTCTTGCTGATAATTAATTTAAATTTTGGTTGTTTTGACCACTTATCTGATAGCAGTCTTGCCACGGGGTATCGTATTGCCCAGTTACTGGGTTTTGGAGGTCTGAAACTCAGTCGCTCCAATTAAAAGATTGGGATCCAGTGGCATCCTGTTAGTCTGGAAGCCGACTACAGCACAGTTGGAAAAATATGTTGAAAATTTTCAAAACACCCGACTGATATTAACAACTAAACTTTTCAAGCAGTCAACTAACAACTTTTTTAAGTAAAAGTTTACGTTTCACGTTAAAGTAGGTAGTAGTTAGTTGTTTTAAGTCCCTGGGTCTAAACACAAGTAATGCGCAGTGTTGTTTCGTTGACACCTGCTACACAATGGTTAAACATTACTTAATTTTTAAAGTGGTGAACGAATTCAAATCATCTTGGAGAAAACCTGGGCCTTATTGCTTTGAAAATCAATACAGGCCGTGGGCAATAGGCATGTTATTAATGCTCGTTGCATTGAAACCTCGATTATTTTCTGTATTTAAGTCAAAGACATAAAGAACTGCACTGAGCAGCACTGTTATTAAATTGACGGTATAGTGGTAATCATCATAATACCATACCATGACCATACCATCTCTAGTTCCCTTTCTTTTTTTTTTGAGGGTGGGAAATTATCAAATGACTCCCACTCTGGGTGGAGCAGGAGGGCGTTTTTTTTTTGTGGGGTTGGAAATCATCCAATGACTTCTCCCACTCTGGGTGGAGCGGGAGGGCGTGTCAGACTCTTACTAACTAAATCCACCCCTGTTCCTTCCCTGCCCTTAGTTACCAGAGGCGAGGTAACTCTGTTTCGAATTTATCCTCAACCCCTGAGCAGGCATCGGCCATGACGAGCCCCGTCTTTATTGCTGACAACTCTTTGAGGCGCGCGTGGAACATTACGCGCCGTCGACTCCCGGCCTGGTGCTGATCGGACGGCGAGCTACCCATTACTCGCCGTCCACAGGCCCGGGTATCAGGAGGGCGTATCGCATCGTATCGGTCGCCACGAGGACACGGCGGTGCTCAGCCCAAGTGGGGCAGACCTCCATGCTCCACCGTGTCCTCCGGGCGATCCACACAATGGTGACACCCGTGCGTATCCTCCCATCGAGCCCAAACCAAACCCCCAAAACAAGGTCAGAAAATAGAAACATAATTAATTTGTATATCCAGCATTCTCCAGGGCATGGTAACGATTCCAAATAAGTTTGAACTAAAATTACTCAACAATAGGCCGGACTACAAACAGATAGATTCATATACCTACTTTATTGTACATCAATATTGTAACACAACTCGATCTGCGATGGTCTGATATGAATTTCTTATATCCCAAAGCAATAAACATAAGCATAGCATAATTAGCATAATTAATGTTTCCACTGCTAGGGCTCAGCTTTAATTGTAGTCAATTAAAAAGCTGAGCAGGCTTTAGTCCTACCACTAAGCCCACCAGTCTTTGATATTATAATTTTTGGTCATGCTGGTCTCCGCACGATGTTTTCCATCACAGTTTTTAGAGTTGTTGTCATGCGAGTGATACGTATAGTCCGGCTGTTTCAGCATGTATTTAGTATTTCATATTTGTTTCTTCTGTACATTAATTATTTAGTATTTTTATGCACACGCATATAAACCATATAATATCTATTTACTGTTTACATTTTTTTAATAGAACTTATTTCACTATTATACTTAGTTCGTAGCTGTTTACCTTCAAATGATCCGTCACAGTCCTCTGAAAGGTTCGTTTGAAAACCAGCGTCAGATGGCTCCAGCCCGTCTGACATTATCGCTCGTGAGGCACACACTGTGTTTTTTTTAAGTATCTCTTTTCGTCATTGTTATTTCTATGTACCGTGCGTGTTTCGTGTACTGTTGCTGAATAAATTATATTCTTTCTTTCTTTATCCTCAACTCATAAATCGGTACCGAAAGAATGACACTGGGTCTTCACTGCTCCCAATGGACCACCATTCTTGCAAGCAATGCCTAAATTCATAATTATTTAAACACATTTTTTTTTTAAATTTCGTGGTTATATATATGGCGACGTTACAAAAAAAACCAGCCAAGTGCGAGTCGGACTCACGCGCCGTGGGTTCCGTACCAACTTGTAGGTATGTAAATAATTCATCCATCACGAGACTGGAATCTCAAACAAACAAACTTAACTTTGCCTTTGGAAAACTGTTGTCACCATACATCGACATAGGTCGCGGTCAGTCTGCCAACAGCAAATAAGCTTGTAATCATTTAAAAAAATGTTTTTTTTAGTGATGTAACTAAAATTTACGGTTTTCGATGTGTTTTCTTTACTTGTGCTCTATGCCAATGCTTCTTGCCAAATTTCATGATTCTAGGAGAACAGAAAGTTACCTATAGGTTTTGATCCCTTAAGAGTGTCAAAATACGTAGCATAAACGGCCGTATCTTTTGATTGCGTTACCTTAGAAGTTTGATTTTTTTTGCTCCAAGGAATTACAGACCTGTTTTTGGTACCTCCACGCGCTCTTGAAAAAAAGTGTGTGTGTGACAGATGGACCGACGCCCTACAAAGTGATCATATTATAAGGGTTCCTTTTTTTTCGTTTATCAATATATTGGTGTTTGTTAGTAAAATATACGTAATAATAAACGTTATCACCAAATGTCATAGTTCATACATAGGTTAATGGGAAGTTAAAAAATACTTTGGAACAAAATTTTGTGACAGACGACGGACAGACAAACCGACAGATGGACAGACTGATATGTGAATGACACCAAAAGTTTGGACCCTTTAGGTACGGAACCCTAAAAACGGAAATTTCACAGGTTTATAATATTATCAAATTGAATACTGTTGTTTGAAAAAATTACCAAATATTATCATTCATCACGATCACGACCACCGCACACATACAAACACTCAAATCAATTACTATAATAGCTTGTAACATATTTATGACAACTCAATTATTGCAACGTCCAAACGATTGGATTTCTGCAAAACGGATCGCGTGTAAAATTCCAACACGAAACGGAGAGTGGCTTTTGCTTTGTTCACTGATATTCGTAGGTATTTGTTCAGTTTTCAAGTAATGTAAGATTTTTTCATGGCATAGGCCCCTTTTTTTGTGGGGTGGGTAATCAAATGACTTCTCCCGCTCTGGGTGGAGCGGGAGGGCATGTCAGACTCTTACTGACTAAAACCCACCCCTGTTCCTTCCCTGCCTGAGTGCCCAGGGGTGCGGTAACTCATCTTCAGAATTTATCCGCTACCCCTAGGCATGCAGGCACCGGCCACGATGGGTCTGGTGCTGATCAGACGGTGAGCTACCCATTACTCGCCATCCGCAGGCCCGGGTCTACGGTGACCGGAGATCGTCTCGCGGCGCCCCGGAAGCCTCAGGCGTCTCCTGCGGTGGCTGCTGCTGAGGGCGTGAGGGCGACTCTGTTGTTGAGTCTCCCTCACCTATGCCGCCTCCCTCTTCGCGAGCATTACTGCTTCATGGAAGGCCCCTTTAGAGCCTTCTGAGAAATGCGGCCCTTCTATGTGCTGATGGTGATCACTGGGGTGGGTTTTTGCGAGGTAAAAATCCCACACTCTCTTGTCCTCAAAAGTCCAGGCACCTTAATAATATGCCTCCGAAAACCATAAAAACTGGCTAATTGCATGTTGGATTTCGCACATTAAGGGTTCCGTACCAAATATTGGTATTTGTTGGTAAAATATACGTAATAATAAACATTATCACTCAAGTTCATAGGTCAATGGGAAGTTAATCTTCGTAAAAAAAAAATTGTGACAGACGACGGACGGACAGATAGACAGACGGACACGTGAGTGATAACAATAGGGCTCCGTTTGTACCCTTCGGGTAAAGAACCCTAAAAAAATAAAATTAATTTGAGACTTTTCAGGCTAGGCTTTAAACAAAGTAACATTCTATCAGCGATAACAAATATCCAAGAAAAACTTACAACGTGACATTTCCATTGCGCATGTCATACATTTTTAACCGACTTCAAAAAAGGAGTTTCTGTATTCGACCCGTATGTTTGTCTGCGATTTTCTCGAAAAGTACTGATCAGATTCGGATGGGGTTTTCGTTATTCAAATGCACATTTTTCAAAAAAGTCTGATGAAGAACTTCGGAGATAGATAGTGGAACTCTTCATCGCGATTACTGCGATTGTTTGTGTATGTATTGTGAAGTCGGTATTTCTGGTTTTGTGTCTTCGTTTTTTGACACCGACTTCCGAAATTAAAGTTATTTTGCACTTTTTTTTGGAAGTTGGTTCTATTGTTTGTAAAAAAGTTTTTTATTTTTCACTTTTTAGTTGTGGTTCCCCATTAAGTTGTGTTAACAATATATAGAAATACGATCGCAGCAATCGCAGTCGATTTGCTGTAATTTTTTGAAGAGTGCCGTCGTCTGTCTCCGAAACTTATCATCAGATCTATAGGAAATTTAAATGGAACCATTTCGGAATAAACCCTTTTCGAACAAAAAAAAATATTTTGCAAATCCGTCTAAACATACAACGTGGCGCTACAATGGTGACATTAATTTAACACCCGGGTAGGGCTAGTGCCTATTAATCATATAAAATATGACAGGTTCAAATAATTCGAAAATTGAAAAAAAAAATCTTTTCAACGAACTAAATTGTAATAAAAACTTTTTTACGAAAAAAATGACAAAAAACGAAGAAACAAAACCAAAAAACACAGTCTTCCGAAATTAAAGTTATTTTGCATGTTTTTTGTAAGTCAGTACTATTTTTTTGTAAAAAAGTTTGCATTACTATTTATTTTGTTTGAAATGTTTTAATTTTTTAATTATTTCAACCTTTCATAGTTTATATGATTAATGGGCACGAGCCCTACCCGTGTGTTAAATTAATGTCACCATTGTAGCGCCACGTTGTATATTATTATGACGAAGTTATGCCCGAACATACACAAAAAAATACATAATTATATAACCATCCGAATTGGAAACCTTTATGGAAGTCGGTTCTATTTTTTTTATAAGAAAAAAAATATTTTTCACTTTTTAGTTGTATTTTCATTTTGACAATATAGGTGATTTATCTGGAAGCGCTTAAAACAGTTCTTACAAAGTCCCGTCCAACGAATACGCTATCCTCCTGCCGTCTACATTAGTATACACATCGCAAACGTTCCCAGCCGTCGGAATTAGCATTTGTCGCATCTCCAAGAATAAAAAGCTAAGTGGGCCGTTTGAAGATGTGTTCATCCGAACCCTTGAAACAGGGACACTTGAGTTAAGAGTCCTCTCCGAGTATGAGGTCTGAGGACACCCTGGAGGAACTTGAATTTAAATATCTTTGTGAATATTTTTAAATGTGAGATAGATTTTCATTGTTTTGGATTCTGTTGGTGTTATTTTTATTTCAGGTTAAAATTAAAACCCTTTGAACCGTTTTCACTACAAGGTCATTGTATGATTATTATAGTCAAATTGCAAGGTTTTTTCAGATGCTCAGAATGATTATCTTGATCATAAATCGTGATCTGGCTCGTATGTGACTGGAGAAAGAGATATGGACTTACCGTGAACCCCATAAAGATACAAGTAGTAGTGGTGGGCAATTCTAGGACGGTCTCAAGGATCGACTGGACGACTCTTCCCCAAATTTATTTTGAAAACTCCATTATTCCCTTTAGTGAGAAAGTTAAGAACTTACTGAATTGACAAAAAACTTCTTTTGGACTGCCCAGCTACAGGAACTTAGCCGTACACTATACGCATCTGCTGCATCTTTGAGAAGACTATGTAATTTCCTGCCGACTGCCACCAAGATTGCACTTGCACAATCTCTTCTTCTACCCATCCTTGATTATGCTGATGCCAGCTATCTCGACCTTGCGGAAATGCAACTTGATAAACTTGAGCGACTTCAAAATTTTTGCATAAGGTTCATATTTGGCTTGCAAAAATATGACCATGTTTCCGAATTCCGCGTGAAACTCAAGTGGTTGCCAATTCACCTTCGCCGGAATGCTCATATTATTGCCCTCTTGTATAATGTCCTCTTTTCCCCTTCTCTCTTCCTCTTTACCTCAAGAAACATTTCCAGTTTCTTTGCGACTCCCACACGAAAGTTCTTGGGTCATCAGATAACTTGAGACTTAGAATGCCTATGCATTCCACTACTTTTCAAGATAAATCTTTTACTGTCCAGGCCATCTGTGGAATGCATTGTCAGAGTCAATAAAACGCGCGCAATCACTACCTGTATTTAAAAGGCTTGTGAAAGAGCATTACTTGTCACTATGATCTAGTTTTAGCTGTTTAATTTATTCAATCGTTTTCACTTATTTTCTTGCCTATATATCACCGAAGATTTAAAAGACAATAGTGACATTGAGAGGGAACGCAGGTCGCTGGCTGTTCGTTGTAACATGCTGGCCCGCAGGTTTGCGCGATGTACGAAGCCAGTAAAAATAACGCTTTTCAAAGCTTACTGTCAGTCCTTCTACTCGTGCAACCTGTTTGTCAGTTTCACTCAGCGGACATACACGCGTAGGTCATAGACGCGTAGGTCGCGTCCAATATAATAATGCACTGAGAGTACTGTTGAGGCTGCTGTGGCCTTACATGCATCAGGGATGTTTGCGGACACAAACATTGATGGTATCGCCGCCATTATTAGGAAAAGATGTGCCTCTCTGATGACGCGTGTTCGCGGCAGTACCAACACTATTCTCAGTGTGTTCGCAGATCGGTGGGATTCTCCTTTGATGCAGAGGTGGATGCAGCTCCATGCTGATGTGTAGCTGTATGTTTTAGCTTTATTATGTCTGTACCTACTAACACTAGTTTTTTAAGTAATTTGTTACTAACCCTATGGACTTAGTCTGATAATATTTTTTTTATTATTATTATTATTTATTTATGTATCAATTTTTATTTTACTGTAAACTGTATAAATTTGCACAAAGTGCAGCCCCATTTTGTGCCCAGGCAATCTCTGTCCATTCCAGGTTGCCTGGAAGAGATCGCGGAATGCGATAAGGCCGCCAATTGTATGTTTTTTGGTTTAAGTTTTCCTTAATGTGTGTATTTACTTGGTGTACAATAAATTATATATAAATAAATAAATAAATAATGCTGGTAAGCCAGCGTTCAAGTTTTATTTATGTTGTGCTTTAATCATAACCAGGGGCTGCCGGAGTTCTAATAGGTACAACTTTATGTCTTTAAGTCAAGGTTGAATAGGTTACTTCGAGGCAAGCGTGCTCCACTGTCGAGCACATCATCATTTACCATCAGGTCAGATAGCGTGGCCACAGCGCGCCCACCCATGATAAAAAACAAAAACAGCCACAGCACAGCATAAAAGTTGTAGATGACAATTTGCTTGCATGCTGGCATTTAGCCTTTACTCGTACTAGTATTAGTCAAAAAGGCTTTCATCATCATCAGCCTTTTAGTATGGCACTGACGGGACACAGGCCTCCTCTCTGTGAGAGGTTGTGGGCCGTAATCCACCAGGCGGGCCCAATGCGGGTTGGTGGATGTCACATTCCTTCGAGTTTTTGCTTCTAGGACACGCCGCTTTCCTCACGATGTTTTCCTTCACCGCTTTAAGGGTCTACTACCCGCCAAGTTAGTGGCGCCCTCATTGAATAAAAATCGTAGCATAGCATAGAAAATAAATATTAAAGAATTCAACGTTATGTTTGTTACAAAGAGGATAAAGTATTTTTACATTGTTAAAACAGGACTGAAAATGTTTCGTATCCAAAGTAGTAAGAAAAAGTGTCAAAAAACGGCCGTTTTTGGTTTTTTAAGCTATGCTACGATTTTTTATTTAATGAGGGTGCCACTTGGCCGTTAGTAGGGCCTTAAGAGCAGTGGTTATGAAATAATTTACACCAAGTAAATCCCCTAGCTGGTTTTGAACTCACGACCTACAACTTGTAAGTCGCGGCCAATACCACTAGGCCACCACTGCTCAAAGGTTCTACTAATAGGTTAACTACATACCACTAAAAATTATTCATAAAAATGACCTCGTAACTTTAGGAACGCAGCCAAAACGATGTATTTTTTACACTATTTCTTTGCCTCTCCCATCAAAATCTACTAAACGGATTTTAACGAGACTCTCTAGTAATATATTAAAACGAAATGCTTGAATATGAAAATAAAACTTAATAAGCTATGTGGATAAAAACGGTCTTAGTTTATTTTACGCTAGGCAAAAGGGGACTAGGACTGAGATCTGTAAAACAGGGTGCGGAACGGGATGTGCTGTGCTCTAACAGGGTCCATAATTATTGTACTTAGTTTTACACCTTACGTGATAGCTGAGAAAATAATAAAGAATACAATAAATGAACAGCTAAATAATATGAACTAACAAAAAAAAAACAAATCAAACAAACAATAATAATAATATGAACTGCTTTAAAAATCCTGCAACATGAGCCTCTTCATAGGTTTTCTCTTAGGTTACCCAAGATCATCTGCCAAGCTTTTACCCAAGTTTTATGAGGTCGGCTTCCTTAACCGAATACATGCCTGCCACATGCTAGCCTATCGGTTTTCTATCGGTTACATTGCGTAGTCTAATTCAGCACGTTCCGTCATTTGACAACTAGACATACTGCATTGTGCCACCGGTACATGGAGGACATCCCACCCTTACGCACAAAAAGTTTTGGGAACACATTTATTGTGCATACAGCTCAGGAGTGGAATTCCCTGCAGCAGTCTGTCTTTCCAGATAGTTATAACCAGGAGGTCTTTAAGTCTAGAATGAATAGGTTATTTCTAGGCAAGCGCGCTCCATCTTCGACCAATCATCGCTTACCACCAGGTGAGATAGTGGTCAAGAGCAAGCTAAGCAATGATAAAAAATGCAGCTGAACACCGGTGTTTTACAAAGACCGATTGACCAACAAATACAAGCTTCTCGATGCATGGAAGGGTTACAGTATGTAATAGATATTCATCTTTATGGTTAAAATGCTTGGTGAGGTCGAAGCCCAACAAGTATTGCTTTACTTTTAAGATCAACCTATGTGGAGGTTATTACTTAGCTTATTTTTATTCGTTTAGTTATGTATATTGTAATCAAATTATCAAAAAATAACTTTTACTGATAAGTCATTTACCTACAAAAAATTTAAAAATAAGCTAGAAGCTTAGTCCTAAATTTTAAGTCATAAATTGCCACCTATCTATCTAGCGAATGAGCTGTCAGGAAATTTTATGCAAATTGTTGGCGCCACTTACGGCCTGGCCACAGCCTTTGGCGGTGCGACACGCGACGCAGCGAGAGGTGCGGCGGGCGGCGCGACTTGTGGTGGTGTGCCACAGCTCGACTAGTTGCGACCGCGGTGAAGTCAGCGGTGGACGTATTTAGAACGTAAAAAAATACCGCTAAATGAAGTCGCACGCATGGACCAAGTGTGAAACAAGTGTGTTCTTCGCTCAAGATATCATTCAGTCAAATGTAAAATAAAGGTAATAAATACCACCTAGACCAGGAACTTGTTGCTTTATTTCGTCATTCAACATGTCTGTACGTACGTTGAGGATGTTTCAATATCCATTAGCAGGTCTACTAAGTATTTCACTTATAAAATAATTGACTCAACGCGCGATAAAAATAAACTATTTTGTTTCGATAGCGCGGTGTCTCTAGCCAAATATCTTTTATAGTAGCGCTAACGCTAACGCTTTGTGCAAAATATATTTCTCACCGCAGGTAGTTAGCGCTATTATAGCGTTAGCGCTATTATAAAAGTTATTTGGCTAGGGGGGCTGAGCTGTGTCCGCCTCTATACTCGCTAGTACCTACATTTGTTTCATTCGCTCACCGCGCCGCCCGCCGCCGCAGCATCCCGCTCGGCTCACACCGCGCCGCTGGTCGCGCCACAATTTGTAGCTGTGGCATACATTATAGAATTTCCTACATTTGTTTTCGCCGCCTCACCGCTTTTGGCCCCACTCGCCGCGCCGAAATCGCGCCGCTGGTGGCTGTGGCCAGAGGGTTAGACATCAAGTCATTAATTTTTGTATGTGTATTTTTGTGTTTTGTGTGATTGACATTAACATTAGTTAAATTGACTTCATATTTACATGTCGTTGAAGCCAATTTAACTAATGTTAGTTTTTGACATTATCTAAAGCGTTTTGACAGGTGTCTGGACCAGACCCCATAGCCGAATAACTTTTATAATACCTACGGAGAGAACTGTCACATGACTCACGCCCAGTGACGTTGTTGCCATACATTTTGCACGAAGCGTTAGCGTTAGCGCTATTATAAAAGTTATTTGGCTAGAAGGGCTGACGCCTTAGTGCTGCTATCTGGTGTAGGTCATTTAAAAATCCCTCATTAATGACCAATCAGTGGTCATCGCCAACGAATTTTGAGAAACGAAGGTCCAACATATTCTTTCCAAATAATACTGTCAGTATTATGAAAGTCAAGAAACCAAAAGCGGGTAACAAAGTTATTTCGTTACAGTACTCTGTCAAAAAACAAAGAAAGAATCAACGACGAACGTAATTCAAAACAGACATATTTCAGCCGACTTAAAAAAAAATAGGGCTTGAAGAATAATTCACAAGATTCTCAAAGGACACCAATTTAATTAAAATAATATTTCTGGACAGGTAAGTCTATTACATTTAACAAAGCTGTTTATTTTAATAAAAAATTCTTAGAAGATTCTGTACCTCAATTTTGAACTGTCGTTCCGTAAAGTCGTCTTTCCATAAGATATTTTTAATATAAATACGCGGCTATTTTTTAAGTATTCTTACTATTTGTAATAGCTTTATTACAATGTTTTAGATGCCATATCTAAGAGAACGTTGGAAAGCAGAATTCCATCGGTTAAAACAATGGCGAATGGAGATACGCAATTTTGTATTATTCGTAGTCTTCCATGTTTGAAAAAAGTTTATATAATTATCAGTTTGCATAGTGTAGGACCCCAAGGTACCAGTACGGCCTGCAGGGATCCTGGGACGTTCTTCAAAGTTCGGGGACTCGCTTGCTTACTGCAAGGGTACGGTACGAATGGATACTCGCTACGGGCTGACAAGGATAAGAGCTGAGGGCGTTTTAAATGATATATTAATTAGGCAAAAGCATAACATCGGTGCCCACTTGCAAGGGCTAAACTTCTATCTGACATAAAACAAAATGTGACACTTAATCTCTAATCATAATTCCATCGACTCTCCAACATTCTTACCTGCCAGTTAAAGGCCGGTGCAGACCCGCTAAACTTAGGCTGTGACTACAATCGTCACAATAGAATAGTAGTAGGTATATAGTTTTCTGTTTCGTCTTCAATGCAACTCATTCAGCAAAGTCAATACACATTTTTGAAGTGAAAACTTCTTTAGGCGCGTTGGGCATTTTTGAGATGGGAAAAATCAATTGAACTCGAGAGACACCGTTACCGACAGCAGTCGTTACGATGACACCACCGTAGTTTCGCGTCGTAGCACTCGTAGCGGTGTCGCGTTGGGCATTTTTGTTCAAGTTTTCACTTCTGACTGCACTCGCGGAGTGCCACTGTTTTTTTCAAATGCCCTATTCTTATGAGAATTATTTATTTTCGCCATCGAGATCCAGAGTTACGGCATGTGGTCACCGTCGTCATCAATGATGTGATAGTAGAGGATCTGTACGCAACTTTACAATAATTATGTAGAATCATTGATACAGGCGCGATCTCGGTAAAATAAAGCAGATCAATTTTTCGTAGTATTAACTACCGCTGTGAAGCTTGACAAGAAAGCTGCCTCGACACATTTGCTGCCAAATACTGTAAAAGCATTAGAATGTGTTACATCCGCATTCTAATGGAAAATAAAGTAACTGTACCTATTCTGTACCTTAAAAATATATTATTTCTAAACTTGACACTGCCTAAATGCATAAACTGAACGAAGTCATAAGCATAAGTAAAAAAAAAATGTCGGAGCCAACTGTTTAACACTCAGTTTTCAAAGTTATTAGTAAACTTTACAAAACGATACTGAATGAACTCGGTGGGTAATCACCGATTGAAAACCAAGTCCCAGACAGTTTTCCCAGAATCATTTTAATCTGCTTCTCATTTTCTCAGCCCCAAATAACAAAATGAATTTAAACAATATAGACCACACTATCTTTGTTAGACGTGTACTGATTTCATCAGACACTTTCTAAGTCTGTTTCACACCCAGTTTTCTAAGACATTAGTAAACTTTACGAATCGCTAGCCCACCGATTGAAAACCAAGTCCCAGACAGTATTCCTAGAATCATTTTAATCTGCTTCACATTTTCCCAGCTTCAAATTACAAAATGAATAAACAATATAGACCACACCATCTTTAATAGACGCGTACCGCTTTTATCAGACACTAACTACGTCTTAATTGACTTTTGACTGTTACACCCCTTTCACTAACTTCATTATCGTTCAAAGGATTTAAATTAAAGGAAGGGGCTGTTACCGTAAACGAATTTATTTTAAATTTATCAAAGGGTTTGGTAACGAGTTATTATTTTATTGGGATAGTGTGTAGTGTGTGGTGCAGGCAATACTATATTTATCAGTTTTAGAACGTTTTTTTTTGACAGAAAAAGACGGGCACAGCACGTTGTCTGACGTTTAATTGTCTGCCTTAAACTGCAGTATATAATATTATATGCTATATATATATTTTACAGGCAAAGTTGTGTGCTCAAAATGGGTTAAGTAGGTACGATCAACACATGATGCCCTGGCATCTAAACTAGGAGGATCCTGTATCTTAGGAGGAAGTTATACTATATATATATACAGTATAATTATATATAAAATAAAAAAGCCTTATATTTCCCAATTTTTACAATAAGTGTTATTAAATGAATTATTAAATCGTTTTAGTAATTTGGAACCCCTAAGGTGAAGGCCTCCTCCAGAGAGTGCCATCTTTCTCGGTCTTTCGCTATCTCTATCCAGCGTGATCCAGCCAGATGCACGATTTCGTCATCCCAGGGTGTGTGTGGTCTTCCTCGCTTCCGCTACCTATCGGTCCCAGCCTGGTAGTTAATTATATATACTGTAGTATGAAGAACAGTTTCTGTACCGTTGGTATTGTCTGTCTCTGTTGGTATTTCAATTACTGATTCTTCACTGGCTTCTTCTTCTTTGCTACCCGGCAACACTATATCTTTCTTATGGTGGCGTAGCACGGGTGACACACGGTGCAGATATTGTGGTGTCACACTTTTTTTTTGTGGTGGGAAATCATCAAATAACTTCTCGCGCTTTGGGTGGAGCGGCAGGGCGTGTCAGTCTCTTACTGACTAAAACCCTCCATTGTTTCTTCAGTTACCTGTGCCAAGGCTGCAGTGACTCATTGTGGTGTTCACCCTAAGTTAATAAGTTTTTTTTACTATTATTCATACTGTATAGATTTTTATAATGGATAGACCCTTGATTATCGAGGGGTCTTACCGTTGGTGCCGTAGATTTGTCAGGAATGTTCTTGTACTTCTTCACTGTTGTTTGGTGTTTAGTGAGAGTGTAAAAAGACACATCACAAAGCCGTTAACTACGCATACTGTACGTCTAACAAAGTAGCTTTGCGCAAAAATTATTGCTGGGTAACGACTTTTATTTTTAGGTTAAAAAAAAACTATTTTTTAGTGCGCGCAATGTAACACGAACCCAGGCAAGTGGAGTTAAACCCCGCCCCTTCGCTCTAAGCCACGTAGGTACTTGTCGGATACGTTAGATATTCATTGCGATTTTGTAACTGAAAATGCGTAATTTCGAAATATCGAAAAAAAAAACGGAAATACAGATAACGTTCGTTTGGAACAAAAGTAATAACACTTGGAATTAATTTTCGTAAAAAAGTAAAAAAAAAAAAATATCGCGACTCTGACCTTCAATATCTCCAGAACCTGTGGATTCCCAGGTATGGTCTAGTGGAAAAAAAATATCCAAATAATGGGTGGAATAAGTGGTTTTCGGCTTCGGAAAGTGTCTTTTTACATCCGATATTACCAGCTTAGGACAGTGTTGTGAGTGGAAACCCTGAACATCAAGTCTGTGGCATATGTGGCCTGCCCACTTGTGTGCCCGGTGACGGTTGTCAAATAAATATTTTTCTTTCTTTCTTTCATTCTTATTTCTACTTCTACCGCGCTACCACCAGAGCTAAGTCAGTTAGTATCGTTCTTCTTCTGATCTCTATAATTCAGATATTGAAAGATCACGAAGCGAAATCCCTACCATTGACTTTTCTATAGCTCATTGAGTAACTCGGAGTTTGGTGATTGCTTGCTATTGAACGATGGGAGACGTACAGGATCGGTCGTTGTGGTGCAACTTTGGGAGGTATATGTCCAGCAGGGGACGTATTTCGGCTGAAATGGAACTACCATATTTTTGCCCCATACCAGTTGTAGCTATATAATTTAAGAACATTTGATAAATAAATGATAAATGATGTTTATTCAGTAAATAGGTTACAAGGAACACTTTTACACGTCAATGTTTTTTTGTCAGTTTAAGCTAGATGAGGCCGGTGTTTCCTAGCTGACTACCCTGAGAAGAAACACCGAAACAAACTCAGAGGTCAAAGTCTCTTTTAGTGTTCAAATCCATACAATGTGGACTGGTTAGATCCTATGAGAACCATGTACGTTTATGTCTGGGATGAGCTTTATGAAGAAAGCAACACACGAATTCGAGTGGACCTGTCCAGACAGTGCAAGCATTTGTCAGTCATCGCGAAGCTCAACTCAGAACTCTGAGGTGCTCAACGAACCGACGAACAATACCAAAGTAAGGACATTTGAGTAGGCCGCAAAAAATACTCAAACTGCCAGACAATCATAAAATCTACATGAATATAACGACATACATAGTTCTCGCATTCACATTATTCTATATGAGGACCATGCAGCTTAGTGTCTGTAGTGGTCTTTTGAAGAAAGAACCAAACATATTTGAGTGGACCTGTCCAGTCAGTGCAAGCATTTGTCAATAGTCGAATAGCTCAACTTAAAAACCACTAAGGAGCTCAATGACATGACGAACAATACCAAAGAAAAGACATTTGGGTAGGCCGCAAAAGTACTCAAACTGTCAGACAACGTTGAAAATTACTGTAAAAAGGAGGAGAAAATAATAATAATAACCCACATAGTCCTCACATTTACAATAATTAAGTAATAAAAAAATAATAATAAAAATATAATACTTTACAAAGTAAATATTTGTGTCAAACAAAATAGTAATCATAATATGTCAATCAAAAAATAAAAATAAATATAATACTTAACAAAGTATTCAAGTCAAAAAAAAAATAATAAATATAAAATGTCAATAAAAAAATAAAATAAAAAATATAATACAATACTATACAAGTATTCATGTCAAAAACGAATATTAAAAAAAAATATATATATATAAAAAATTTTTCATCAGTAAGTAGTACATATGAAAACAATGGCTCATGTATATCATTGAAGCAGCTCAATCCCACGCCTTTTTGTCCTCAAGAAAGTCATTAATTGTGTAAAAAGCTTTCTGGCATAGCTTACGTTTAATAAATGATTTAAATTTATTTATGCTTAGTTCTTGAATTTGGCTAGGAAGTTTATTATAGAAACGTATACATTGACATCGAAACGAACCACCTATTTTTTTCTTGAGCCTGGTTTTTGGTACAATAAATTTGTGTTTGTTCCTAGTATTTATGCTATGGATATCACTGTATCTTTTAAACAGATTAATATTTTTATGTGCATACATGAGATTCTCATAAATATATTGAGAGGGAACAGTCATAATATTAATCTCTTTAAATTTGTCTCTGAGGGAGTGTCTGGGACTTAATTTATAAATTGCACGAATAGCCCTTTTCTGTAAAACAAAAATTGTCTGAATATCGGCGGCATTTCCCCACAACAGAATGCCGTACGACATCACACTATGAAAATAACTAAAGTATACTAAACGAGCTGTCTCTAAATCAGTTAAACCACGAATTTTCCTTACGGCGTATGCTGCAGAGCTAAGTTTTTTGGACAGTTTATCTATATGGGGGCTCCACTGAAGCTGCGCATCCAAAGTTAAACCTAAGAACACTGTGGAATCCTCGGGCTTCAACTCTTCACCCTTTATTGACACACTAGTGTTCACTTGTATTACATTGGGTAATGTGAACTTTATGCATTTTGTTTTTTTCTCGTTAAGGAGAAGATTATTGACATTAAACCAGTTAACTACAGTTGAAAGAGCATTATTTACATTATCAACAACCACCTGCTGACGTTTGAGTTTAAATAAAAGTGAAGTGTCATCTGCAAACAGCACTATATCATGTTTATCCTTTATGAGGTAAGGCAAGTCGTTGATATAGATTAGAAACAAAAAAGGACCCAGAATTGAGCCTTGAGGAACCCCCATTCTGACTACAGACCCGGAAGACCTTTTGCCGTTCACATCAACTCTCTGAATCCTATTACTCAAGTATGAAGTAAGAAGATCCAGAGAGGCGCCCCGGACTCCGTAGTAGTGCAGCTTCCTGATCAATGTATCATGGAGAACGCAATCGAAAGCCTTAGACAAATCGCAAAAAATGCCCAACGCATCGCATTTATCTTCCCATGCATTATAAATGTGTCCCAAAAGTTCAACACCAGCATCAGTTGTTGAACGACCCTTTGTGAAACCAAACTGTTTGTTGTGTAATAATTTGTGTTTATTAAAATATCTTTGAATTTGATCTAAAATAATTTTCTCAAAAATTTTACTAAAAGTAGGTAGCACTGATATAGGTCTATAATTAGTAGGGTCTGATGTACTACCCGATTTAAACAATGGTATAATTTTACTATATTTCATTAGATCAGGAAACTCACCACAATCTATACAATTATTAAAGATTACTGCTAAAGTAGGTGCTACAATGTCTATAATAGACCTAGCAACGTCAACAGAATCACCCCATAGATCTGCAGTCTTTTTAACATTTAAAGTATTAAAAGTTTTGATTACATCATTACAAGTGACATATTGGAAATAAAATTGGGATTCACAAACTGGAACGTTTTCTTTAAGTAAAATTTCTGCAGCAGTTGGTGATGAATTTAGAGATTTTGTAGTCGATACGGGAATCTCTGCAAAGAAATTTTCAAATGCCGCGGCGACTTGCGAATCTGATTTAATGATACTGTCGTCAATAGCAAGGCTGTAATCACTACTTCGGTTGCAAGACCTTCCCGTTTCGCTATTAATAATATCCCAAGTCATTTTAATTACATTACTACTATTTTTAATTTTTGAACTTAAGTAGCGAGATTTCGCCAAATAACATACTTTTTTAAATAATTTAGAATAATTCTTAACATATAAATTAAATTCTACAGTGTTAAATGTTGTTAAATTTGATGAGCTTACCATGGTATTGAAAGATATGATAAGCTATGAAGCAATAAGTGGAATGTGAATGCAGCGACTTTCCTTTTCACAAGCTTTTATTTAACTTGCAATATTTGTATGTATTGTTACGTCGACCGTATTACACTGGAACGTTCGAGAATATAGTCGAAGTTTCCAGAAGTTTCCACTACGTTCGAGAACATTCCCTTGTGGTACTGTGTAGAAGTTCATAGATGTTTCTAGAATATTCCACTATAGGATAGTTCGACAAAGTTCTAGAAACTTCCATGGCTGTATAAATAGGCCGGACGGCGCGGGCGGGCGAGTGAGTCAGTCTGTTTTCGACTACGCATGCGAACGGAAGCAAATACAAGCGATTCCGAAGAGAATAGTGATTATTAGCGAATTAGTGTTTGCGTAAATAACTTGTTGAGTTAATAAAGGATTTGGTAATTAATCGGTGTAAAATAATTTATCCCATACCCAGCTCGCAACAGTATGTATGTTCGGGCTAAATCTTGCAATTTGAATTGGAGCCACTTAATCTGATCTTACGGAGTTGAATTTTTACGTGGTGGTCCAGTTTCAATGACAATGCATTTTTATGATAAACATGACCAGAATTGACATCCAAGATTAGCTCCAGATAAAGGAACTCTTCAATGCTCAACAGAACGGGCACGAAAATTTGTGTATACATTTAATTGTGATTGTGTGTGTGTGTGTTTTTTGTTATTGTGTTTGTGTTTTGTTGTATAGTTGTAATATTTTTTTTTACTATTACCTTATTACCTAAGTTATTATTCAAGTAAAGACAAAATCTTCAGTCTATTTTCAGTGCAAAAACGTAATTCACAAAATTGTTATAATATCTTATCATTGTTAGACCAATATGGCGGGCTCGTTTCTCACAAAATTAATTATCTAGAATGATGTGACGTTAATTAATTTCAGAAGTTATGAGTATATTAATGTGTTTGTATTATATCTTTGTCGAAATTAATTTGATGTCTGTTTTGGGATCCATTTCAGCGTAGTTTGTTGTATGAATAAAACATTAGTATTTACTTTTTTCGTGAATAAATATGGACAGAAAAAGAGCAGTTGTTGCTATGGAACAAAAAAAAATACACTAAAAATTTATAAATAACTTTAATTTCGGAAGTCGGTGTTTGCATTTTTACTTCTTCGTTATTTGACACCGACTTCCGAAATTAAAGTTATTTATAAATTTTTAGTGTATTTTTTTTTTGGAAGTCGGTTGTTTTTTTGTAAAAAAGTTTTGTATTTTTCACTTTTTCCCCAGAACTAAAAACCCCAATATAATGGAACGTGGAATTTAAACATTTGGAGAACACCAAAACGTCATCGAGGTACACGTATTTTCCGTTTTTGTTCAGTTTCTCAAGAAGCGCTGAAGCAATTTCGATAAAATTTATATGGGACCACCTCGGGAGTATATTCTTTCAGATGAAAAAAGAATTTTGAAAATTGGTTCACAACTGACGGAGAAATCGGGTAACATACATACAAAAAAAAAAACAGACGAATTGAGAACCTCCTCTTTTTGGAAGTCGGTTAATAATATTCTAAGTGCACATCCTACAAGGATTTTCATCCTAAATGTTTTTGTTGCATATCCTACAAGAACCATGAATTTGCGCGATAACAGTACGAGTAGTCTAGGAAACTCAGGCAAACAGTAAATTTCTTTCAGTAAAAATAATGTAATCCAGTCAGTTCCTACTTTTACAAACAAAGAATTATACCTCTTTTTACCAGGGATGATAAGCCGCTGGACGGACATGGCCAAACTATAAGAGTTCCTTGTTGACTACGGAACCCTTAAAAAGATATTTCACGAAATTATTTTGGAACACTCCACTGTTCTACTAAACGTTAAAACAAACAACAAAATATTTTGCAAAACTATTTTCTGTTTAAAACAATGCTTTGACGCATCCTGGGAAACACGAATTCCACCTCAATATTCGGGGCTTCGAACAAGTTGAAAACAAAAACAACAGCGTTGAAATAAATACTTATTAAAGGAGCCTGCACATTACACCGTACCATAACATGATGAAACCATGACCGTGCTAGGAACGTGTCAGGTAATAAAAATAGAGTGGCACTCCGGGAGTGCTGGCAGAAGTGAAAACTTGAACAAAAATGCCCAACTCACCTAAAAAAGTTTTCACTTCAATCCGCGACGCGATCCGCTACAAATGCACTCGTAGCGAATCGCGTAGCGGTGTTGGGTTTCGGTAGCGAGTTCAATTGTTTTTCCCATCTCAAAAATGCCCAACGCGCCTAAAAAAGTTTTCACTTCAAAAATCTTGGTATTGAAAAGTATTTGTCTGCTCACTAGAGCGTTCCGTTACCGACCAATAACGTCGTGTGCCATGCACGGAGCTTGTCGTCACGGGCGAAATATGCATACATACCAAGCCGGTGCGCGCTGTAAGTCAAACGGTGAGCATACGGGTTATAACCGCTCATGATGACCGTTATGCTCGGGCTACGCTGTTGAGACGTTCTAGCTGGTATACTTTTAGTAGTCCGTCTTGCTTGATTGGTAGCTTGGTACGAGTACGTTTCAAGCACGGTCATGGTATGATACGGTGTACTAGGCAGACTTGCTTAAGAGGCCGTATACGAAATTTTGCCGATTTCGCTGATTTACGTGATTTTACAGTTTAAATAATACATTTATTGCACCACATGAAATATCATTTGGATTATGATCTAATGAATGAGCTATACTCTAAGCTTGCGTCGCGTATTATAGTCGAGATTTGGGTTGTTTTAAAAGATTTTTTTATTGCCATTTTTTTTGTAATTTTCACATTTTTTTTCTCAGGAAATGGATTGATATTGAAATGAAGTTTGTATTTTGCTATTTTAATTTTAAGAACGAGGGTTCTAAATAGCCAAAATCAAAAGCAATTCTTTGCCTATTTTCTCTAAAAGTTGACTAAGTTAAATATTTTTTTTACTTAAACTTTTAATATAAAAGTGGTAAAAAGTGATTCATACATTGTATAGACGACACAACACAACAATACATTTAATTTTTTTCATATCGTTTAGATGTCAAAACAATTCGTAATTATGTGATATTCTAAACCTCTTACAGCAAAAATTCACAAAACCGTCGTTGATTTGTGGTCGATTAATTGTAATAATAATAAAAATAAACTATCTCAAACATTAGATCATAATTGAAATTATCTTTCATGTTGTGAAATATTAAAACTTATAGAAATACATTAATTTAACTGTAAATCAGCGAAATCGGCAAAATTTCGTATACGGCCTCTTAACGCTACCGTAACGCGGTTCCTACCGTTCTCTGTAACGCGAAAATGCATTCAAGGTGCACACGAGGACGAGGAGGAGGTATACACGTGCAGTCACAAGGTACAAGGTATTTGTGTTAAAGTGATTGAACATTGAAAAGGGTGCTATTCCCTTTTGGTATTTGAACTGTTTTTCGGAATTCGAAACGAATTCCAATTGGAACTGAAGCGAAGAATTGGTAAAGTGCGCGCTATTGCTTTAGAATACATTGTCAGTGAAAACGGGCAATTTAGTGTTGATTTCGATACTCATCCATTTTTCAAGTCTATCGTTATCGTCTACCTATCGTTTCTATACGTATCTGACTGAATTATATTTCTATTAATTCTTAAGGTGCAATTATACGACTCTCAGTGATTTTAAATTGATCATCATGTCTAAATGACTAGTCTTATTTCTTTGAAAAAAATATGTTTCTCTAGACATTCTTTTTCGTAATTTGATATGTGATTATTTGAAATTATTAATTTGTAACAAAGTGTAATAAATTTTCAAAGTTATATCTAACGCGGATAAAAATTCAGAATCACGCAAAATCTATTCAGCGTATTTTTATAAAATGGAATGTCCATTAAAGGCAATTTAATTATTTATGTTTTAGTATTTGTGTTTACCAAAACACATATACTAAAAGATAAATGATAGCTGTTGTTTTATGTTTATTAAATGAATAATGCTTCTAATTTGGGAAAACGCTCCTTGATGGGCGAGTCTTATTTCTGGGTGGACGTACGACGCGTTGTGTGAGCTCAGCACAGAACACGCAAGCACTAAAGGTATAGGTAAGGCATATAACTGTGCTTTAAGGTAATTCTACTCCTTTTTTTTACGTCTAGTCACAGTATAAATATGGACAGTAAGGAAACTAAGCCTATTTGTTGAGATAATTACCTACGCTCCATCAGAGAGCTAGGGTTGTCACTGTTAATGTTTGGAAAAAAATTCTATGGAAGATGCTTCAAAGTTGCCGCGAAATTTGAAAAACATTACAAAGGCCCGTACCCTTTTTTTTTCACGTCACGCAAAAATTATCATGGTTTTCGAGGGTGTTAAAGTGAAGTCGAAAGGCGCGGCGCTCGGCCGATAGCTAGTTAACCCTGCGGCCGCGCACCGTACCGCGTTTCAACCTGAAAATGCGTGTGATGTAAATGAAAAACCATTAACATTTTAAAAAACGTCTTTATTTTTCATAATTAAATCATTATTAGATACCTGTCAAGATCAGCAGAGAGTTTAAAAAACGAAAGCCCCGGATTTAAAGAAGCCGAGTTCATACAACAGTACACTGCGCAATACGCTCGTGGCATTTTAAAACGGTCCGTGGCTCAGGAGATAACACGACCACTCGTCGCGACACGGCAGCCGCAACTGCGCGCACCGCGACTATCGCTTAGGGCAAGCGTAGATGCGCACGTCTGTGTGAGTGTGCCGTTTTAAACGTTTGTACGTAGAGTCCGCACTGTTCATATTTATACTAAGGTCTAGTCCCCGAAATGATAACCGATAGAAAACTAAAAGGCTAGCAACATGTACCAATCCGCATTGGGCCCACGTGGTTGATTACGGTTTACACTCTCTTACTGAGAGGAAGCCTGTGTCCCAGCTGTGGGACATTTTAGATTGATAGTGCTATAATTATGTTATGCTAATTGTTGTGTTATTATAAAGAGATGAAATGAAAGTGGAGACCATGTCCTGGTATAGGAGATAGGTAACTTCTTATCCTTTGTTTTCAAGTCTCTGGCACATCTATTTGATTTGTTTTTTTATACTTATACGCTCACACTTTGCTTTCGAAAAAGGTATTTTTACTCAACGTTGACGGAGACCATGGTGATGTTTAGGCGGGATATTTTCGAGTGAAGTTCAGTGGTTGATTTAATTATTTACAAATTGATTTGTTGTGGATATTGTTATTTTTCCTATTATTATTTTATTTTATTTTAATTATTGTTTTACAGACATACATACAGCTATCATTACAGTAACCCAATGCGATAGTGTAGACAAAAATAATAATTACAATAATACAATTCAATTCAATTAACATTAATGATACAAAAACAATACAACATAATTAATTAATCAATAAAAAAATCTAAACTCAACTAATTACAATAACATAAAATGTGTAAAGTAACATTTGCAAACTCATTTAATGAACAAGAGAGAAAATCTATCCTATCGGCAACCAGGTTCAGTGTGCGCAATGTCCGCGAGAGCGGGACCCTGGCCATTAGCTTGGTGCGACTTGCTGTATTGTGGTTTTGTGTCTCAAGTTTCTACGCAACTAAACAAAATGAGGAATCATCAAAATATTCGTATTTAGGGGCAAATTGTGGAATCATTGAAACAAAGCTGAGAATTTTATTGTACATGTGGATGTAACATTACAACGTGTTACATCCATATTCTAATGAAAAAAGTGACAGTATTCTGTATCAAAAAACTAAACAATTTTTAAACTTGACACTGGCTAAATGCACAAACCGGTGCAAAGCCAACACGTGAGTGAAAGCAACAGGGATCCATTTGGACCCTTCGGGTACGGAACCCTAAAAAAGGTTGCTGAATTTTATTTATAATTATTTCAACACCATCTTGTGGTGTGCTTGAAGATTAAGTGCATGTCTACCTGAGTTTAGACCAACGAACCATGCTGTTAATAATAATAACCGAGGAACAATATATCCCAAAGTGAGCCCATAATATGTGGAATATAATAACTAATAAGGTTAATGACACCACCGTAGTAATTACATCATGTAGGGACATCCTAATTCGTATCGGAATAATGATAACCGCGGTATCGCGGTAATTAATGTAGTCTCATTATTTCGAAAATAAAGGCGGGTTCAGGCGGCAATAGTGGTGTAGCGAGTAACAAAAAACTTTTTACAAAATAAACATGGGACTTCCAAAAAAGTGAAATACACTATAAATTAAAAATAATAATTGTTAATATTATTATTTTTATTAGTTTCTGGTTGGGTGTCTTTGTTTTATGACACCGACTTCCGAAAATAAAATTATTTGCCCTTTTTTTGGAAGTCGGTTCCATTTTTTGTAAAAAAGTTTTTTATTTTTCACTTTTTAGTTGTGGTTCTCCATTAAATTGTGTTAACAATTCATAGACATACAATCGCAGCAGTCGTGGTTGATTTGCTGTCAATTTTTGAAGAATACCATTGTCTGTCTCTGAAACCCATCATCAGATCTATATGAAATTTAAATGGGACCATTTCGGAACAAACCCCTTATGAACAAAAAAGAATTTTGCAAATCCCTCAATATATGACAGAGTTATGCGCTAACATGCTAACAAAAAAAAATACAAACATCCGAATTGATAACCTCCACCTTTTGGAAGTCGGTTAAAAATAACTTTAATTTCGGAAGTCAGTGTTTGTATTTTATTTCTTCGATATTTGACACCGACTTCCGAAATTGAAGTTATATTTTAATTTTTTGTGTATTTTCTTTTTTGGAAGTCGGTTGTTTTTTTTTCATTTTTTAGTTGTTATACACCAGTACTAAACATCCCAATAACATGGAACGTGGAATTTAAACATACTCGTAATTGGACAAAACCAAATCGTCAACTAGGTATACGTACTTTTCGTTTTTGTTCAGTTTTTCAAAAAGCGCTTAAGCTGTTTCGATAAAATTTATATGGGACCACCTCGGGAGTATATTCTTTTGGATGAAAAAGAATTGACAAAAAAATAGGCCGACATACATTAAAAAAAAAATACATACATACAGTCGAACATAGAACCTCCTCCTTTTTCAAAGTCAGTTAAAAATAGATTGCAAAGTTTTTTACGAGTATTTTATAGTTTTTGACTGCCTTGTTGGTTTGTGGACCCAAGTGCGACTGCTGAGCGTGAGGTCGGTTCGATTCCCGGTTCGGACAAAAGCGCTACTAGGTTTTTACACCCTCATCTTTCGGACAGCACGTACAGCCGTTGATCCTGCGCCTGATCTCTCCCCGGTCGTGTTGGATTGCCATTCCATCAAACTATGAAAGAAAAGTAACAAAGAGAGCACCTGTATTTGCGCACACTCTTGTAGGTTTTTTTTTTTTTTTTTGGGGGGTGGGAAATCATCTTATGACTCCTTCCGCTCTTGGGTGGAGCGGAAGGGCGTGTCAGTCTCTTACTGACTAAAACCCACCCCTGTTCCTCCCTGCCCTACGCGCCCGGGGGCGAGGTAACTCTTTTGTAGGTACACTATAATATCTCCTGCGTACTTGACTAATCTCTTATAAGATTGGCTACTTTTTTTTTTGTGGGGTTAGGAAATCATCAAATGACCTCTCTGGGTGGAGCGGGAGAGCATGTCAGACTTTCATTGACTAAAATCCACCCCTGTCCCTTCCCTGCCTGAGTGCCCAGGGGCGCGGTAACTCTGTTTCAAATCTATTTATCCACGACCCCTGGGCAGGCATCGGCCATGACGAGCCCCAACATAATATTGCTGACATCTCTTTGGTGTGCGTGGTTCGAAAGAGTTACCTCGCCCCTGGGCATTCAAGGCAGGGAGGAACAGGGGTTTTTTTTTTTTTTTTTTTTTTTTTGGGGGGTGGGAAATCATCCTATGACTTCTTCCGCTCTAGGGTGGAGCGGAAGGGTGTGTCAGACTCTTACTGACTAAAACCCACCCCTGTTCCTCCCTGCCTCGAGTGCCCGGGGGCGAGGTAACTCTTTCGAATTTATCCTCCACCCCCGGGCAGAGGGAGGAACAGGGGTGGGTAGGGGTGGGTTTTAGTTTAGTCAGTAAGAGCCTGGCACGCCCGCGGAGAAGTCATTGGAGGATTTCACACCCCAACCCCAAAAAAAAAAAAAGTGTGCGTGGAACACTGCGTGCCGTCGACTCTCGGGCCTGGTCTTGGTTGGACGGCGAGCTACCCACTACTCGTCGTCCGCAGGCCCGCGTAATAACATTGGCCGCTGTGATCGAAATTCGAGAGGCAGGGATTATATCTTATGTCAGAACTTCTGAGTCAAGGAACGAATGGAACCAGAAATCGAAAACAGAAAATTTTTACCCATTAAAAGTTTCACATTTTAGTACAATTATAAATCCTATACTACTAACGTGAAAGTCTGTAGGTTTGCATGTTTGTGAATTTGAATGTTTTTTTTTAGCACACGGGTAGTCAAAGAAGAAAAGGATGTCTTCTCCTTCTTCGTTTCGCTCTTGACTGAGCGGTTGTGATCACATATATAATCGTTGGTGTTATCGTAACTCGCCTATGATCTCTCTCCATTTGGATTTATTAAGTGACGGACTGGCGCATTCATTAAAAATGTTTCCAACCACGGATTTGGGGGAGGTCACTAAATTTCACAGACATTCTATTAGTATCGTTATTCTACCTCAAGACATGGGCAAAGAATTTCTGTACTAATGCTGACAGACGCTGTTAGGTGCCGAGTTCTTGGAGTATGGAGACGTTTGTGTGGAACGCTTTCCATGAAAGGCCAAGTATTCTTCTCCACTACTTTTGTAGAGCATTTACCTTTTATTTTTTAAGTTGTCGTAATATCCATATCTATGTAGAATTTAGAATAATTTTTGTCCCAGTAGTGCGTTCGTGTGTCAATTTAATACCTTCTCGGAGAAAACATAGTTATTAATCTAAGTGTCGGTGAAGTCTCCTATAAGAAATAATATAAGCATATTCAGCCTTTATAATATTATACCCACTGTTCGGATTCAGGCCTCTTTTCTTTTCTGTGCGGGTTATTAAATGTCAAATATCTTCAATTTTTTTGTTCTAGGATATGTGCTTTCTCATGAAGTTTTCTTTCAGCGTAAAAATGTATTTTCATAACTGAACTTACCTGACCAACTATCTCGTTACGAACCAAGCTTAATATACATAAATTCAATACGACACGTACCAGTCTGGCTTCCTATAATTTACGAACTAAATGCTATAGTCCATGATTTGTGATAGTTCTCATATTTGTGTTATTAGCACAGTCGTGATATGGACATAAATTGAATCGCCCGTCAGTTGGTATTTGGTTAGAATATTACTCCAGCCTGCTTCTACTAAACATGTCATTGTCTCGACCAGGCAAGCAGACAACGGATCGCCCAGAGGACACGGTGGAGCATACAGTGGACATCTGTCCCGCTTGGGCGGAGCACCGCCGTGTCCTCGTGGAGGCGATCTGTGGCAGCGACCTCTCGCGCCGCAAGACGATCTCCGGCTACGTTTATTTACGGTAAACATGACGCAAAAAACAGAGAAACACAACAAAAAAAAAGAAAAGCTGGGGGAAAATATGCGTCACATCCACGCAAAACGACCATCGCTCAGCTTAGTGCTGTGACCCTATGCGAGACAGAGCTCCAGCGCTGGTTTTCAGCGATAGCCGGCGCTGACGTCATGACATCGACCGGTGCAGCAATCAATGAGTAAAACTAAATATTAGACAGCGTAATAAATATTAATATTTAAGTGGCCACATTTCGTTCCCTGCAACCTGACGCACGCGCCGCCGGCTTTGATTTTAATCTATGCCACTCAGCTGTCAACTATCTTTGACAATGTTAGTATAGATTATATAATAAAAAATACACAATATCATGACGGCACTTAGCAGGCACAATGACATTATTTAATGAATATTATGATGAGATAATAATAGATTGTTGAAGTTAAAACATTAATTCGGTTTTCCAGTCATTCGGTTAGATTTTTATCGTTGTTCAATCGGAACATTTATCCAAAATACCCAAAATAAATTACTCCGCATCTCCACATTTATTATTCACATATTTCGTATATATTTTTGGAATGCTTGTTTCCCATTCGCATACAAATCATTCATTTCGGAATAAAAATACATTCATTCATTTCGTTCATTCGTTTGTATGGTAGAGATGCACAAACAGATCAGTGGAACATATTTACTTTTGCCATCACAATTTATTGTTGAGCCCGCGATTCGGTTTTATCCAGCATTCTGGATTGTAGGTATGTAGTTTTTGTTAATTCGGAATGGCATGTTTTGTTCCAGAATAAATGTCATATGTTTGCGTTTTCTATGTACCTAACTTTGTGTTACAGTTTGTAATGAGTATTGTTTCTACAATCTCTATTGTGTTCCAGTTTGTAATTAATTTTGTTTTTACAATCACAAATTGTTAGTGTGAAATTTAGTTTAGTACTAGAAAAAAAAAGCATGAAGGTATTTTCTTACTTTTATGACATCTAATTAATGTTTATTTAATTTATAGTGTAGTTTAATGTTATTACAAGTAAATGATTGAAATCGTACGATTATCTGCCATGGTAGCACATCGTCTTTAAAAAAAAAACCCCATCATCATCCGCAGTCCAACTTCGCCCACTGCTGAGTATAGGCCTTACCTTTCTCGCTTCAATCCCCGCGCTCCTGTGCCAGTCTCATCCAAGTTCTACTCGCGATGGTAACAATGTCGTCGGCACATCTCGCCGCCGGACGACCAGCATGGTCTTCGGATGCGTTTCCACTGAAGCGGAGCTGGGCGGAGCGGAGCGGAGACGTGGAATAATCGTCCAATCACAGACGAGACGAGTGACGCGATGAGAATTTCAACCATCGTGATTGGTCGATTTCTGTACGTCTCCGCTCAGCTCCGCTTCACTGGAAACACACCCTTCTTCCATTCTTTGGTTTAAAATATTACTGGGTAAATATTAATATAATCTTAATTAACTCCGTGATAATTCCCCTACACACACAACACCATAAAATCAAATTTAATAACGTTCCACGTACACAGTTAACCCTTCATTACTGGGGCACCTGCACATCACGGCACATTAGGGTCACTTATACCTGCGTGCCTTGATTTATTCCCCCATCGCGTTAGAAGGTGGCGCACTGATGGCGACGCGTGACATCTTAATCATCGTGTTCAAGGAATATGCAGGGTTAGGCTTTGTCGTAGGTATATCTAAGATTATTTAATAGGTTTGACTATTATTTCTAGATTTACCAACTAATTAGCAAAGTATAAAGGACAAGGAAAGCACTAAATAGAGAAGAATGGAAAGGAATGGAGCAGACCTTTGCCAAAGTTGGGCAAACAGACAAGATCTCTGTCGACTCAAGCAAGGCATTCGCCTATAAGTAAAAAAATAAATAAAAAAACGAGCGAACCTTACAGTAGTCGCATATGATGAACATTAATTTGACATCTCACCTTGGTAATAAGCAACATTAACATTATATCCTGAAAAATAAAATTAAAACGTATAGTTCCGATTTCGACCGCGCGCAGTTTTACCATCTGACGGGCAACTCTACCACCGCGCGCGCTCATTGGTAAAATCAAATAGCGTGCGCTTCCCCGGCTTCCTGTTACACACTTCCGTCCCATTTCACGAAATCACTCCCACAGATTGCAGGAAAGCGAAAGGAAAGATGTTACACATGAAAAAAATGTAACAACAACTGTCTGAACAAAGGCTTATATTGTTTTGAAGTAAGTGTAACTCCTGTATTTTTAAAGGGCTAGACAGATAGAGTACTCGTCTCTGCACTCAAAGGGCTTGACTGTTACTGAGAAATTCCCAACGTTAAAATCAAATATAATTCTTTATAGTTTAAAAAAAAACTAAAAACACGATTTATTTTTTATTTTTCATATTTTTTTCAGCAAGCTATCATTTGATACCCATATTATGGAAATACATAAAAAATAACCAGTCCGCCATCTTTGGGAGTCCGCCATATTTGATTAAGAATGACGTCACTTAGCTAACCATGCATTGTCATTGGTCCTTGATAAGTGTGCGAAGTTACAATTCAATCCGACGATTTGAAGTGAGGGATAATCACGTTCAAAGATTCCGTTACATAGATACATATCAAGCTAATTTAAGCGTACCCGGGCCTGCGGACGGCGAGCAGTGCCAGGCCCGTGAGTCGACGGCGCGTTGTGTTCCACGTGCGCCTCAAAGAGATGTTGTCAGCCACAACTGACGGGGCCCATCGTGGCCGGTGCCTGCATGCCTAGGGGTAGCGGATAAATTCTGAAAATGAGTTACCGCACCCCTGGGCACTCAGGCAGGGAAGGAACAGGGGTGGGTTTTAGTCAGTTTGACACACCCTCCCGATCCACCCAGAGCGGGAGAAGTCATTAGATGATTTCCCGCCCCCCAAATAAAAAATAAGCTAATATAAGCGTGTTAATTACGCTTTGTCTGACCCAGAGATTCGCGCCCACAGCAAACAAGCTTGAGGCCACTAGTGGTCTCATACGCACAGAAGACGAAACATTAAAAAGAAGATTAGAGAAGAATTGCACGTCTTTTTTTTCGTGATGTGTCAATGATAAAACACTACCAACCCCAAGCATGGTGGATAACGGCCCATTTCTTCTCCTAGAGTGGAGACCTGAGTCCAAGCAGTGAGATCATTATGAGGCTATTATTACGGTTTTATGCAGTGATGAAGATGACCTTGATCTCACCTGATGGAAAGCGATGAATAATTTCTTTAAAAGAGACTTTGACCTCTGAGTTTGTTTCGGTGTTTCTTCTCAGGGTAGTCAGCTAGGAACCACCGGCCTCATCTAGCTAAAACGGACAAAAAATATGTTGACGTGTAAAAGTGTCGCTAAAACCTATTTACAAAAATAAAATAATTTATCAACAGAATAAGCTCAGAACATGCCTGTTCACTGTTGCTGGCTGATGATGGTAAACAATACAGATGCTGACAGTGCACCACACTTAATTTCCTCTTAGATTTTAGGTCCTTTTAAGGGTTCCGTACCCGAAGAGTAACCAACGGACCCTATTACTGAGCCTCTGCTGTCCGTCTGTCTGTCAGCGGGTTGTATCAGATGATGTGTAATAGGTAGACAGTTGAAATTTTCACAGAATGTCTATTTCTGTTGCCGCTATAACAACAAATAATAAAGTTAAATGAAGGGGATGACGGGGTCTAGTGAGCGAACGAGGCGAGCGAACTCAGACCCCGCCATCCTCTTCAAACGTGTTTTTTTGGCTGTTTTTGCTCGATCTTAACCTTTATAGTCCCGATGACAACCCAGGCAGTCACCGGGCTTCTTCGACAACCCAAGGTTAACGTTTGCTTGGAAAAAAATTTAACCTTTTAGGATCCGAAACTCAACTGAGTTTGAAAACAAAAAAAACCAGCCTCCTACCTCTTAAGATCCGCGGACAAACCCGGGTTGTCATCGGAACTATAAGTGTTAATTAATAATGACAACAAGTAGACGCATAATATTTTGTACGATGGTACGGAACCGTTCATGCGCGAGTCCAACACACACTTGGCCGGTTTTATACTCTAACTTTAATTCCAACCATTCTAAGGTTTTCTAAGAAATCGCTTAAAGAGTTTGTATATCTTTGAATTGTGTTTCACTCTATCTTAACCGTTTTCTAATCTATTTCTAACTTACTTCTTAGTACGAAAAGGATACTAATTGTTTCTTTGCGAAGCTCATTTTAACTTCCTCGGAAACGGTAGCTCGGCGAATTTAAAGTTTTATATAAAGTAACGCAGCTGTCGAAGTTTGAGGAGCTCGTGGCTAAAGTAATAACAGCCGCACGGATCGATTCATCAGGTTAAGCTACGCTTGCCGGGGTTTGTCCATGGATGGGTGACCATCTTTACATACCGAGACTTCTCCGTGCCTCGGAAAGCACGTTAAGCCGTTGGTCCCGGCTGTCAATCGTAGATCTTTGACAGTCGTTTCGGGTCGTCAGAAGCCCGAAAGTCTGACAACCAGTCTTACCAAGGGGTATCGTATATTACCCATTAACTGGGTTGTGGAGGTCAGATAGGCAGTCGCCACATGTAAATACTGGACGGAGCGGGAGGGCGTGTCACATGTAAACTCACCTATACAAGGGTTTTTTGTGTGGTGTGGGAAATCATCCAATGGCATCTCCCGCTCTGGGTGGAGCGGGAGGTCGTGCCAGACTCTTACTGACTAAACCCCAACCCTGTTCCTTCCCTGCCTGAGTCCCCAAGGGCGCGGTAACTCTGTATCGAATTTATCCACGACCTCTGGGCAGGCATCGGCCATGACGGGACCCGTCATGTTTTGCTGACAACTCTTTGAGGCGCACGTGGAACTCTACGCGCCGTCGAGTCTCGGGCTTGGTGCTGATCGGACGGCGAGCTACCCACTACTCGCCGTCCGCAGGCCCGGGTAGAGCCTGTACCCAAGAGCACCTTTTGCCTGACGCGGAAATCGAACCCAGTACCTCACGCTCAGCAGTCACATTTGCGGCCACGAGACCAATAAGACAGTTTAGTTATATAATAGGAATGTGGCTGTCATAACAAATATCATTATTTTAAATTATTTTTTGTGCTTAATCTTTTCTATTACACCTACCTCTATTTGCCTCTGCATCACATCATCAAGTGTGTGCATGAAGTATTAAATTAATAACAAAAATACACTTCACTTGTGTGAAATATGTAGTACTACAAATACTTAAGTCTGTTTAACAGACATTCACAGACACCTTCAAATTCGGGCCGCAGTTCCCGCGCTCACAAATACTTTTCATACAAGGACAGCTGTTTGCAGGAGTGGAACCCCATTAAAATGCCTTTTTAATACTACAAAATATTAAACTTTTTACGTTATGCTATTATTCTTAAGAAGAATTTAACTTTCTAAGAAATTTTCAAAATATTCTAAATATCCCAATCCCATCCAGACCCATTATTTAAGATTAAAATGATTCATCTTGATCCCTAAACCTCCTAACGAAGAGGTCATCGCCCCGACATACCCTTCATAGTCAGGGCAGCCATCCCATTTATGAAACCGTTCTTATCATGCCAAGGTGACGGGTTAAGTTACCATAAGCCATTACTGAGGAGATTTCATGTAACCCGGATAATCCGCGAGTCGAGTTGTCATTGAATAAGGAAACTGGATGGAAACGAACTCATACATATTGGTTCTAGATGCATACACCGATCATCGTCAAGTCAATCTGCCTTTTCCAAACTATCTTGATGCAGCTTAATACCAGTATTTTACATGGAGTGACTGCCTATCTGACCTCCACAACCCAGTTACTGGGTAATACCGATACCCTTTGATAAGACTGGATGTCAGACTTTTGGGCTTCTGACGACCCTTAACGACTGTCAAATATCCACGACAGACAACCGGGACCAACGGCTTAACGTGCTTCCCGAGGCACGGAGGTGTCTCGGTATGTAAAGATGGTCACCCATCCATGGAACTGGGCAAGCGTAGCTTAACCTGATGGATCGACCCGTGCGGCTGTTATTACTTTATCCACGAGCTCCTCCACCTCCAGCTCCTATACCATTCGACACGTATCGGGTGTGAAAAGACGGTTTCCGAAGCCGAAAACCACATATTCATAACATTATTTGGATCACTTTTGTCCACTAGACCATACCTGAGAATCCTCTGGTTCTGGAGAAATTTCAATATCTTCAGAACCAGTGGATTCAACTCAACTCCACTTGCCAGAGTTCGCGTTACATTGCGCGCAAATAAAAATAGCTTTTTTTTTTCATACCTAATAATAAAAGTCGTTTCCCAGCAATAATTTTTGTTGAAAGCTTTGATGTGTCTTTTTACACCCTGTATGGGAAATCAAAGGAGTTTGCTTGAAATACGTAGGTGATGAAAATTTAGATCAGTTTTTAAGTAAACTCAAATATATGTTGGTATTTGTTTTTATGGCAGTCAAATGTGAGCCATCGATGTAGACAGTTCCATTTTATGATAGAAGAATAACAAGTAATGAGGACCTGTGTTTCCCCTCCTGTACTCTAGAGCCCCAAGCTACAATACCAACAAACAGTCATGTCAACAAAATAAAAAACATATTTGGAAAAATGGTGAAGAACAATCTTCATCATAGTGTACATAACAAAGAGTATTCTATTCTATTCTGTTCTTCATCATGTTTCTTTAAAAAAACCGGCCAAGTGCGAGTCGGACTCGCGCACGAAGGGTTCCGTACCATTTGAATGGGAGCCCCTTTCAATATTTATTTTATCCTGTTATTTTTGTATTTTTTGTCACCATTACTATCATGTTTCATGAGATAGAGCCTGGTGACAGACGGACAGCGGAGTCTTAGTAATGGGGTCCCCTTTTACCTGACGGGTACGGAACCCTAAAAATGTGCACGTTACGTTTTAGAATCATGCAATCTTTTTAACTAAATGCTAAACAAGTTACTCCTAAAATGATTTAAAGGCAGTTTCAATAACGAGGAATTTCAAACAGATTGAATCTCAAGCCTTAATAACTTCAATCAAAATAACTTTAAAACTATTTAGAAATGTTCTGCGACAATTAAACAGCTTGGCAGAAGTTTGATCTTAACTCACTCAAAATAACTTCAAAGTCAACTTGAAATAATTATCTTACTTCTCAGTTGAAGTTTACTAAACGGTATCTTATTAAAATTTATGTTAACCAAATTGATTCATTGAAACCGAATTCTTACGGCCGTAGTCATAGCAGTTCCTTAATTGACGGTACAGTTGGCGCAGTGGTTAAGCGATTGGCTGCTGCGCTGCGTGTCGCGGGTTAGATTCCCGTACGGAACAAATATTTGTATGACCTACAGATAGTTGTTCCGGGTCTCAACACAACAACGGATAAACTCACATACACAAGACACCTATAGTCGGCGGCGCGTAGTGTTCCACGCGCGCCTCAAAGAGATAATTGTCAGCCACCACTGACAGGGCCCATCGTGGCCGATGCCTGCATGCCTAGGTGTAGCGGATAAATTCTTAACATGAGTTACCGCACCCCTGGGCACTCAGGCAGGAAAGGGAAAGGGGTGGGTTTTAGTCAGTAAGAGTCTGACACGCCCTCCCGCTCCACCTAGAGCAAGAGATGTCATTGAATGATTTCCCACTAAAAAAACCCTTGTATAGGTGAATTTACATGTTTATGAAAGCACCCACGATACAGGAGTTATTTGACATAATTTATTTGATTACAATATACATAAATAAACTAATAAATAATTTAATGGGATAAACGGCTAACAGAAAATAAATAAAATATACATATACAAGCGGCATGAAAGAGGGAGGAGTATAGCTCATTGGGCATCGAAAAATTTGTACACATCGCTGTCAATGGGAAAAGTGCACAGAATGCAGGCAGAATTGCCACGATGAATGGCAAGACCGAAAAAAAGGAGTTATTCCTATAGTGGGACAAAGTTATTTAAAAGAAAAACAATTAACATGGATGAAGCAATAACTAAATATGTATGTACGACTAAAATGGAAGACAACACATTTAAAAAAATCTACGTATTTATAGCAGTTATTTAAGTTCAATCATAGCCACCAACGGCATCAGACTGCTTAAAAAGTGACTTGTTTGGAACCTTTTAGTTGTTTTTTGCAGTCGAGTTTTTTTAAAGTATTCAATTTTCAGGGTTCCGTACCCAAAGGGTCTAAAGGGAGCCCTATTGCTGTCACTCACGTGTTCGTCTCTCTATCAGTCGTCTCTATCAGGCCGCTTTTTATGAGTTACATTTTTGGAATTTTTGGACCAAATTGGTACCTCACAGATGTACTGGCGTTCGCAATTTTGCCTTTGACTAAAAATACCTACCACTTAGCAATCATTAGTTACTGGCTCATTAACGTTAAAGAACACCTCACTCGTAACTGAGGCCTTTACTACACCAAACACAGTCTAATACCGATTGAACTGTCGAGGTCGTGAGTTCAAAGCCCGCACCAATGAACTACCGTTCTCCTACTAAATAAATACTCAAGGAACAGACGAAAATATCGAGTTCCCACAATCACCTACGAAGCTACGAATTTCGTAGAACCCGGTCGATTGCTACGCCTTACCTACAAAACGACGTAGCACTTCGATTACATCAGACAAGGCGTAAAAAGCTTTATTTGATTTTCAAGACGATTGAAGTGATGTTAAATAGTTCAAAATCCCAGAATATTATTCAATTCAATCAATCAATCAACTCAGCCTATCGCAGTCCACTGCTGGACATAGGCCTCTCCCAGGCTGCGCCACAATACCCTGTCCTCCGCTTTTCGCATCCAGTCTATCTTCCAGCCACTTTCTTAAGGTCGTCGGTCCATCTAGCTGGGGGGTGTCCCACACTACGCTTGCCGATACGCGGTCTCCACTCCAGGACTCGTCTGCTCCATCGGCCATCGGTCCTTCGACAAACATGACCAGCCCACTGCCACTTCAGTTTGCTTATTCTGCAAGCTACGTCGGTTACTCCGGTTCTTTTCCGGACAACTTCATTCCTGATTTTATCCAATTATTAATTATTATTTATCAATATTTAAAAAAAAACCTGCCAAGTGCGTGATTTCGCATACTTAGGATTCCGTATCAAATGAGGGAATAATGTAAGAAAAAATCTGATTTATCAGTACATTGATATTTATCAGTAAAATACACGTAATAATAAACGTTATCACCAAATGTCAGGTTCATAGCTCAATGGAAAGTTAAAAAATTCTTCGGAACAAAATTGTGTGACAGACGACGGACGGACAGACAGACAGACGAACACGTGAGTGACAACAATAGGGCTCCGTTCGGACCCTTCGGGTACGGAACCTTAAAAACAGACATAAAATAGAACTCAGACTTTAAGAACGGTAAAATAGTAGCAGTGGTAGTAGTGTAGTGTTACACGCGCGACTCAAAGAGATTAGTGTCAGGGCTCCTCGTGGCCGGTGCCTGCATGCCTAGGGGTAGCGGATAAATTCTGAACATGAGTTACCGCACCCCTGGGCACTCAGGCAGGGAAGGAACAGGGGTGGGTTTTAGTTAGTAAGAGTCTGACACGCACACCCGCTACACCCAGAGCGGGAGAAGTCATTGGTAGATTTCCCACAAATCCAAAAAAAAAAGTGGTACTTAGACTGAAAGGTTATAGACAGAGTGTCAAAAGCCAGTAATCTGAAGTGCCAGAATGAGAAGCCGGCTTATATCTGTATTCGCGAAATAAACTCCCACAGACAAAATGAGAAACCGAATCGTCATCGTTATGTTCGTCGAGGTCACTCACACATTTTAACGACCCTGCTTCATTTATGTCCAATGACGCTGCGTCTATAACCTTTCATAGTCTAAGTAGTGGTAGTGGTTTGTAGTAGTAGTGTTGTTGTTGTTGTTGTGTGTTGTTGTTTGTTGTTGTTGTGTTGTGTGTTGTTGTTGTGTGTTTTTTTTGTAACTTTAGCACCTGATAGGTATGTGAATAGGCTGTAGTCGGCTCAAGCTAGCAGGTATGCGTACCTTCAAAGTAGATACATATTATCACTACTACAATCATTCTTTTTGATAATCAGAAAATAGGTAATAGCAGATGGCTTTGGGATCTTACTCTGTAATAATTGGGTAGTTGACAAATAAAATCTTATTAGTCCGTCAGTTAGATTACCAAAATATATTGAACACATATTTTATCTTTTGTCACGTAAAAAAAAAAACTTGTTACAAAAAAAATTCAACCGATTTCCATAAAATAATACTAAAAAATGCAAAATAACTTTACATTTCGGAAGTCGGTGTTTCTAGTTTGGTTTCTTCGTTATTTGACACCGACTTCCGAAATGTAAAGTTATTTTGCATTTTTTAGTATTATTTATGGAAGTCGGTTGTATTTTTTTTGTAAAAAGTTTTTTATTTTTCACTTTATAGTTGTTGTACCCCATTCTAAAACTAAATTAATAGTAAAGTTATGCCCGAATTGATAGCCCCAAAAATAGGGAATTTGAACATATCAGGGTGAATTGTACAAATCTGTATACCCCTTCAGAGCGTATCAGCGTGATGCAATGTTGTGAAGTGGTGAAACAATATACAGACATGCGATTGCAGCAATTCTGGAAGGTTTGCTATCATTTATTGAAGAGTTCCATTGTGTATCTCCGAAGTTCTTCATCAGATCTTCACCAAATTAAAATGGTGGACCACATGTGAAGCAACAACTTTCAAACAAAAAAAAAATCATCAAAATCGGTTCACGTAGTAAGAAGTTATGGAGTTATGGTTATGGATGTGTGGAGTTACACATAAAAAAAATAAAAAAATAAAAATACAGTCGAATTGAAAACCGCCACCGTTTTTTGAAGTCGGTTAAAAATGAAGACGACACAGTGCGTTGACATTCGCATGACGTCACACCTGAGTTAAATTGTATCACTTTTCTGTAGTATTTTTTGTAAAAAAGTTTTTTATTTTTCACTTTTTTGTTATGCCTGAATGGATAACCGTAATAACATTCAATTTAAACATTTGGAGACAACGAAAACGTCATCTGTGTATACATATTTTTTGTTACTGTTGATTTTTTCAAAAAGTGCTTAATCTATTTCGTTAAAATTTATATGGGACTACGTCTAAAGTTCGACCTACCAAACAAAATAAGAATCATCAAAATCTATCCATAAATGGCGGAGATATCGCGTAACAAACGAATAAAGAACCTCCTCTTTTTTGAAGTCGGTTTAAAAATACGTTTTCTTTATTTTGTGATAATCTAAATAAAAGACTAAATAGATTATTTTTTTTACCTTGAAATCATCCGTATTTTATTGTATAACCCATCCAAACAGAGTCCTACACGCACGTGATTCATATACATAGGCTTAGCGCAACTCGTCACTAGCATGTCGATGAACGAACCCATAAGTTCTGCCTCTACCAAAAATCACTTAACGCGGTTACAGAAGTTCTCACTTCAATACTAATTATATGCCTTGATAGAAGTGGATTAACATTCGTATAGTGTAACGCTTTTGATTTAAGCATAGAACCTCTCAGAGCAGTGGTGGCTCAGTGGTATTGGCCGCGACCAACAAACTGTAGGTAATGAGTTCAAACCGAGGCAGGCGCTTTACTTTGTGTAAAATGATTTCATAACCACTGCTCTCAAAACGGTAAAGGAAAACATCGTGAGGAAACCGGCATGTACCAGAACCAAAAATTCGGAAGATATGTGACATCCACCAATCCGCATTGGGTCCGCGTGGTGGATTACGGCCCACACCCTCTCACAGAAAGGAGGCCTGTGCCCCAGCAGTGGGGACATTAAAAGGCTGATGATGAAAATGATGATCATGATAGAATCTCTCTATCGGCCGAATCGTATCTAATTTTCTCTTATAAAAGTGGTACGGAGTAAAAATGTGTCACAAAAATTTTAAAGGCCGAAAACGCACTGGCAGGCTGCTTGCTACTGCCAGGGTATCGGGAGGGTTTGAAATAGTCACCGCAGCCCTGGCACAGGCAACTGAAGGAACACGGGTTGGTTTTAGTCAGTAAGAGTCTGACACGCCCATCTGCTCCACCCAGTGCGGATGAAGATATTTGATGATACCCCACATAATAAAAAATATTTAAAAAAAAACCCGACAATAAAAAACAACCAAAATGTTCCAAACAAGTCACTTTTCAAGCAGTCTGATGCATTGGTGGCATGAAATCAATCATTTTGAACTAAAAGAACAGCCACCAACTGCATCAGACTGCTTGAAAAGTGACTTGTTTGGAACTTTTTAGTTATTTTTACAGTCGGGTTTTTTTTACTGAGTTTTATGTTTGGAATCGATTCCTCGAACCCTTTATTTTGATACCCCACTTAATATAGTTCGTCGACTTTAAATTTTATTCTTTTCACAATATGGCGTCTGGTTGTTGCCATATCGTATTTTGATTACTGTCATCTCTTACTCACAAGATTAAGACGAATCAATAGACATAAGAATTATCAAAATCGGCTCACGCGTTTGGTCTCTATAGTGCCACAAAGGAACAAAAGTACATACTGTATGTATACACCAAACATACATACATACATACATAGGCTGATAAACACATTACCCTCCCTTGCGTCACGCAGTCGGGTAAAAAAGGCTGTATTGCTTAGCGCTTTTTTGAGTCGCCTAGCGCTAAGCGAGAAGCACGTAGTGCGGCCAGTTACGGACACTTTCTGTACGTTTGGTTGGTCACTCGCTAGGGTCTGAGCTCTAAAAAATCCGCCTGCCTAGTGTTAAAATTGCTTTTGTGTGTTTGAGATTGCATGTCTACTAATTCAACAATAAGCCCCCCGTTTCGCACACAATAAAATAAAACTCTCGAAGACAACATAAAATTATTACGACAGAAGGTTTTACGATTCCGGTGATAGCCTAATTACATTTTATTTATAGTCACTTAATCATTGCTGCCAGTTAAAGAAACAGCCAGTTGGTTATTTGGAACTCAAATAAATAATTAATGTTGGCAATAAAATCTCTATTTCAGAGGCGCTGAAAGGAATTCGCGGAGGGATTTGTAATTTGTGAAAAGTTAATTTTTATTGCTTTATCATTGCTTTGATGCTCAAATTTTTGTTTAGAGACAAGATGGTGTATTTATTTTGATTCCTGCTGCCATGATCAATTGTGTTATGCCAAAAATACACTGAGAAATGGCTTAGCGAACAGCCTAGCGAGTAGTCCAGCGAGCAGCCTAGCAAGCAGCCCAGGGAGCAGACAATCAAGCAGCCTAGCGAGCAGCCTAGCAAGCAGCCTAGCGAGCAGCCATCATGCAGCCTAGCGAGCAGCCATTGAGCAACCTAGCGAGCAGCCATCGAGCAGCCTAGCAAGCAGCCCAGGGAGCAGACAATCAAGCAGCCTAGCGAGCAGCCTAGCGAGCAGCCTAGCAAGCAGCCTAGCGAGCAGCTATCATGCAGCCTAGCGAGCAGCCATTGAGCAACCTAGCGAGCAGCCATCGAGCAGCCTATCAAGCAGCCCAGGGAGCTGACAATCAAGCAGCCTAGCGAGCAGCCATCATGCAACCTTTATTTATTTATTTTATTTTATTTATTTATTTATTTTCGCCTTACATCTATCTTTACAGGTTTTTTTTTCCCCAATGCGATAAATGCGCTTTAAATCCTAAATTATGTATACTAACACCTATAACAAATTGTAAATAATGCACTCCTAATGAATTCACTCAGAGTACATATATATGAGGTGAGTGCAAACTCCCTCCTAACCCTTAGCTCATTGTATCCTACCATCCCCAAAATAAATAAGGTAGGATACATTAATGGATAAAGTGGATAAACACCGTAATATCGCTTATATAAATATCTGATAAATTTGTTTTGTACCCTCTCCAGCATGAGACTATATTTAGCTTCATGCGGAGACCAGATGACTGCGTTACATTCCAGCTGGCTCCTAACCAGTGCGTTATACAAAGAAACAATAGCTTTTACATTCGAGAACTCTCGGACCGTACGAAGTATGAAACCCAACTTTCTAAAAGCTCTTTTGCAGCACCTCATGACGTGCTCACGAAAAGTCAAGCTGGTGTTAAAGGTTACCCCTAAGTCCTTGACCTCTGCCACCCGTAACATAGGCAACCCGTCAATATGGTAGCTGCCCACGATAGGGCAACCTAGCGAGCAGCCATCATGCAGCCTAGCGAGCAGCCATTGAGCAACCTAGCGAGCAGCCATCGAGCAGCCTAGCAAGCAGTCCAGGGAGCAGACAATCAAGCAGCCTAGCGAGCAGCCTAGCAAGCAGCCTAGCGAGCAGCCATCATGCAACCTAGTGAGCAGCCATTGAGCAGCCTAGCGAGCAGCCATCATGCAGCCTAGCGAGCAGCCATTGAGCAACCTAGCGAGCAGCCATCGAGCAGCCTAGCAAGCAACCCAGGGAGCAGACAATCAAGCAGCCTAGCGAGCAGCCTAGCAAGCAGCCTAGCGAGCAGCCATTGAGCAGCCTAGCGAGCATCCATCGTGCAGCCTAGCGAGCAGCCATCGAGCAGCCTAGCAAGCAGCTTTGGAGCAGCCTAGCGAGCAGTCATCATGCAGCCTAGCGAGCAGCCATTGAGCAACCTAGCGAGCAGCCATCGAGCAGCCTAGCAAGCAGCCTAGCGAGCAGCCATCATGCAGCCTAGCGAGCAGCCATTGAGCAACCTAGCGAGCAGCCATCGAGCAGCCTAGCAAGCAGCCTAGCGAGCAGCCATTGAGCAACCTAGCGAGCAGCCATCGAGCAGCCTAGCAAGCAGCCTAGCGAGCAGCCATCATGCAGCTTAGCGAGCAGCCATTGAGCAACCTATCGAGCAGCCATCGAGCAGCCTAGCGAGCAGCCATCGAGCAGCCTAGCGAGCAGCCATTGAGCAACCTAGCGAGCAGCCATCGAGCAGTCTAGCGAGTAGCCATTGAGCAACCTAGCGAGCAGCCATCACGCAGCCTAGCGAGCAGCCATTGGGCAACCTAGCGAGCAGCCATCGAGCAGCCTAGCAAGCAGCTTTGGAGCAGCCTAGCGAGCAGTCATCATGCAGCCTAGCGAGCAGCCATTGAGCAGCCTAGCCAGCAGCCTAGCGAGCTGCCTAGCGAGTTGCCTAGCAAGCAGGCATCATGCAGCCTAGCAAGCAGTCATTATGCAGCCTTGCGAGCAGCCCAGCGAGCAGCTTAGCGAGTAGCCTAGGGAGTCACCTGATGAATAGCAAACGTTCTAAAATGTTCGCAACTGTCCGTACTAACACGCTAGGTGACTCGCGGGCGGTTGCAAAATTGTGACTCGACTCTAATCGCTAAGTAAGCCGCCTATCAATGCCAACCTAGCCTAAAACCTCTCCCTTTTTTTTATTAAGAAAAAAAGTCTCGCTATTTCCGACCAAGCAGAATAAAAACCGCAACAATATTCTACAAAACTATCAAATAAACATAAAAAGCAGCAAAACATGTGACATTTCAAACATAAACTTAAGTACTGTCAACGGCACATCAGTGAATAGTTTCACTGCAAAAATCACCCTTACTGGTACGAAATAAAGGCAGGCGCAATCTCAAATTGTTATCATGAATATTTGGTGACAGTACCATACTGACATACTATATGTACGTATAAAACTTTATCACGTCTATATAAAAAATGTTGGTATATATTTATTTACGACTGAACGGGAATTTAGATAAAAGTAACATGTACTCATTGATCATTAGTATATCGTATGTTTTGGTTGTGCACCGGATTGAAGAAAATACGAAGATATGACGTGGAATTGTAACACTGACTTCAAGATAGCTAGTTTCATTCTACGTAACCTTTTCCCGAATATGTTGCGTTCAGCTTACAGTGTAACCGGATGCAATGAAGGACACGGTGGAGCATACGGTGGAGGTTTGCCCCGCTTGGGCAGAACACCGCCGTGTCCTCGTGGATGCGATAGGCGACAGCGACCTCTCGCGCCGTGCCCTGGTTCAGGCCATGGTACGGAGCGAGAGGGAATGGGAGGCCGTCTCCTCCTTCTGCGAAGCAGTAATGCTCGCAAAGAGGGAGGCGGCATACGTTAGGGAGACTCAACAACAGCCGAGTCGCCCTAGCGCCCCCAGCCGCGACCGCCGCAGGAGATGCCAGGGGCCGCGAGACGATCTCCGGCCACCGTAGACCCGGGCCTGCGGACGACGAGTAGTGGGTAACTCGCCGCCCGATCAGCACCAGGCCCGAGAGTCGACGGCGCGTAGTGTTCCACGCGCGCCTCAAAGAGTTGTCAGTAATAGGGACGGGGCCTGCCACGGCCGATGCCTGCCCGGGGGTGGAGGATAAATTCGAAGGAGTTACCTCGCCCCTGGGCACTCAAGGCAGGGAGGAACAGGGGTGGGTTTTAGTCAGTAAGAGTCTGACACGCCTTTCCGCTCCACCCTAGAGCGGAAGAAGTCATAGGATGATTTCCCACCCCCCAAAAAAAAAAAAAAAAAAACCGGATGCAATGAGTAAGTACGTACCAGTATTTTATGTGACCGCCATCATCATCATCATTTCAGGCGAAAGACGGCCACTGCTGGACTTATGATTCCCCCAAGTGTCACCACAATTATCAGTCCTGTGCGTCTCGCATCCATTGGATTCCCGTGACCCTCACTATGCTATCGGTCCACTTTATGGGAGCGTTGGAACGCTGCGTTTTCCGGTACGCGTTCGCCACTCCAGAACTTTTCTATCCCATCGACCACCTCTTCTATCCATGCCCTCAACAACCCATTCAATGGGTAACACAGTACCCGCGACTGGTGTCAGATTGTATGGCTGTGAACTGTCAAAGATATTCAAAAAAAGCTGGGGCTTGAAGTGCTTTCCAAGGAATGGAGGAGTCTCAGTATGTGTCTGGAATGGATCGTCACCCATCCATGGACCGACCTCGGCAAGAGTTGCTTATCCTTTAAGATCGACCTGTTTGACCGCGACCTATGCTATAGATAGAAAGGTTGTCATTATTGTGGATGGAAATTCCTTCAAGCACATGAGTAATTTTCAATTTCACTTTTATTTCTATATGTATGTTTTCCTTTTTTGTTTATTGGCACTTTGTTTTTATATACGTAAGTTTAAATAATTTTATTGTGATTTTTTGTGTCTTTTGTGTGCACTGAATAAATGTTTTATCTATCTATCTATCTAATTTTGGTATAACTTTATTTACGTTTAGATGTAGCTAAAGTCGCTTAAAATACAACAGACAGAAATAAATAAAAATAATTATCTTTAGCAGTTTAAAATAAAATCAAACAAAGCAAATTGTCAAACATTACAACTTTTATGATCTAAACCGTCGTCGGTTTTTAGTTTAAACGACTATATTATACTGGACATTACTTCAATGTTACAGAAAATATTATAACTATCTAGATGACTTAAATGGCTTAAGGTTTGAAACTACCAACACAAAATGGAAGACGAATGGCCAAAGTAGTCGCAATTTACGTAAAAGGCACATCTGCATTATTTCTGTGATCAGAGGCAGTTTTTATCGTTCGTTCAATCAGTCATTACTCATTGGTGTCACGTGGAAAAAATGTTTATATTCGCTGTTGATTTTTCTCGTTTGATGCAAAGCTTTGTTGGGCCATAACGCTCGCGACTTCACAAGGAAGTGAGTTTTAGTTTCAATTAAATGTATTTCTGCTTTTAATTTGGTTAAATAAAAAATCAAAGCTCACACTGCACCTATGTGTTTCGTTCATTACGGTTCTGAACTTCCGAATGTAAAAACGGAACCCTTATTAGATCACACGTGCGTCTGTCTGTCTGTCTGTCTGTCCGTCTGTCACAGCCAGTTTACTCGGAATTTATACCGATTGAGTTGAGGTATACACATGAATATCTGTGACCGAAACACGAACATGTAACGTAAATAAATGAATTTGGAATATGGTGGTCACTTTGGGGGGTGCAAATCAGAAATTAAAATAATAAAGTTTTTTAAATGGGCTACCAAATGAAAGGGCTTATAGTAAGGATTTCAAATTTTTTATTTTCATAATTCCAAAATACATAGTTTTTAAGTTACTTGAGAAAATAGATGAAAAATGACCATTCCCTCCCTTATCTCCGAAACGACTAGGCCCAAAATTAAAAAAGAAAATACAAAATGTAGTTCTTTACTTACAAATTACAGAAACACCTATAAGAAGTACCTATATGTAGTTTAAACCAGAAAAAATATGATTTGTTCGGAACCTTTTGCGCGCGAGTCCAACTCGCTCTTGGGCCGGTTTATTTTTTATCTTAGTATGTGCTTAGATTACTTTTTCCGTTGACTGTAACTTTTACTCTTGAGAAGAACCTTATGTATTGTATTATATGTCGAACTGGTGTCCACAACTCTACGTCCAAAACGCGTATTTAGCGTACAGGTGAGACAGGTTTGTTATTCGTTCCACCCCAGCTCCTCAAGGAAGGGTAGCAGCGCCCTGGTGCTACTGACTACCTCACCATGTTTACCTGAGTTTTCGAAGTTCATTGCCTTGTATCCAGCGACTACTGATCAGCTTAGAAGCAGATGAGCTGCTGTCTCGACCTCCTCAATGCCGGCTCTGTAGAGAGGGCTGTTTGTAAATCCCAGACTAACAGAGAGATGCTTATTAAGGACCCGTGGCCAGTTTTAACGACCGTAACTTTACGCGTCTAACGTTATAACATTTAAAAAAGATTCGATTCGTATGTTGGAGCGTTATTTTTACAAGATGACAGATAGTAGTCTGACGTTTCTTTTTCTAATTTGATCTGGAGCGTCTCAGACTCAAAAAACGAATATATTGGATTTAGAACTAATAAATACCTAATGATGTCTCCAGAAGTTATAGGGCTGGTCCCTATAACTTCTGGAGACATCATTAGGTATTCATCATTAGGTCAAGTTAAAATGCTTTAAGCATTAGAATTAAAAGACGCTTTAAGTACAATTTGGGATATTTTCTAAAGAGACGCTAACTCTAGACGTAGCATTCTTGAACCTCACCAAGCTTTCCTTTCTTGTTGACAGGGTTCCCAGGTTCTACTTAAGATCTTCTACAAAAACCTATTTATAAATGGTCCAATTGTAACCACATTCTTGGAATAATAATTGGAAGAAAAATGCGGTCTCAGCAGAGGGTTCTGAACACAGACGTCCACGTGTCCAGGGATAGTTAGGATTGTATGGCCACAGCTGCGATACTTGTGGAATCTTCTCTCTATCTTTGATCTTCAAACGATTGGGTAATAATTTTTCATCATCAATTGTGTGCTACATACAATTTTCTATAGGACTATCATGAAACCTAATCTAATGTAGTAGCACAGTGTTCTAAATAGATGTGAGAAGTGAAGACCTACTTGATGAATTATTATTTAGCTGCAAACCAAACATTCCTCATGCAATAAACCTGTAGATCGGTGAGAAGAGACTTGTGCAGAAATCTATCTTTGAGGCTAGCCGGTGAGAAGAAAAATTTCTTTACAAGGTTTGGTCAGTCATGGTGCCTGCTACGTGAAACAGCCATCAATGGAGGGAAGTGCCTCCTTGGCCTGCCTACACTCACCATGGTCGACCCATAGTTTGTTGTGTTGGTCTCTGATGCTTTTCCTTACAAAGAAGAACCTTATTGTGTGTAAGCTTTTGAGTCAAAATTAATACACTGATGTCATTATTTATTTTTATTGCCAAAAAAAAGGTCAAAGTTCGATTTGGTTACGCCAAATAAACATTGTTATTCAGTCAATTGTGAACCTTTCATTAGTGAGAACATAATATATCTAGAACATTTCTATTGGTTAAACCTGAATGCTTTGGGGATTGGACCTTTTCCGGAATTCATTGATTTTCTGGGAAATATAATATGTTTGATAACGTAACACATAATAAGAAAAAGCTAGTAATTTCCTTTACCTATAGAAACAGGAGGTTTCTGGGAAAGTAAGCCTTTTGTTGTTGTCTGATTAGGTTATGTTTATATTACAACTAGCTACTTCCAGCGGCTTTGCCCGAATTAGTGATTAAACACGTATTTTTTGATTTACCAAACCAATGAAAAATTACAAAGATAAAACGCATCGAAGTTCAGGAGTGTGGGCTCGTTACGTCAGTTTGGTGGTACAAAGTGTCGCGCCGCGTGACGTCTCGTGATATTTCAACGCACTATATCGCCCTCATTTTTTGTTTACTTGACAAAAGAATAGGTACGTGTTCAATATTTTGTGTTTTTTTTTACTGAAGGACTAATTAGTTTATTTTTTTTAATAGCCAATTAGTAGCCTATGTGCTATTCCAGACTAACTCTCTCTGTGCCTTTCATGCAAATCCATTCAGCTGTTCACGCGTGGCTTTTTTTATTTTTTTTTAATTGAGATGGATTTGCTCTTGACTCTAGTCTAGGTCACAGGTGACAGAGACAGAGTCAACGATGGAGCGAGCTTACCCAGAAGAAGCCTGTTCACTCTAACTTTGAAGAGATTAAGATTGTATGCGTTTGGAAGACAGACACAGACAGACACAGAGAGTTCCACTCCTTTGCTGTGCGCATTATAAAATACGCTTGGAAACGCTTAGCGCAAATTGGTGGCATAGCGACAAGGTAGGGATAGTAGCTTGCCGTGCGTCTAGAAGTCCGATGGTAGAAGAGGGCCGGTGGGATGAGGTCGTGGAGTTCTTGGGCGCACTCTCCGAAGTACATTCTGTAGAAGACCGACAAGCAGCCAATCTGAAGCTTGGCATCCACCAGTTTTACGTCACCAATGAGCCTCTTAGCGCTGCGTTTGATTGAAAAAAACAGCGAAGGAGTACGGCAAAAGATAATTTCCACTTCCCTCCTTATCAAGCAGGAAACATCAAAGGTAGGCCAATAGGCACAAAGGGACCTTTACAACTGGTTTAAGCCCAGGTGCCAAACACCACGAATTAAAAAACTAATATTAATGGGTCCTTAATTGTGGGCTGTTATAGATTCTAATAGTAGGTATGACAAAAACGCTTGAACACACGAAAAGTTCTGGTTAACCAGTAACTGGATTGTGGAGTTGATATGCAATTCCTTTAGATCATCATCAGTGTTATTTCAGCTGAAAGACGTATACTGTTGCACAAAAGCATCCCCAAGCATCACCACATACCCAGCGCTGGGCATACCATTGCGGCGGTAGTGCCCCTCTTTGAGGAGTGGCTGGAGAGGCGTCACGGCGTCCTCTCCTTCCGCCTGACGCAGGTCCTCATTGGACACGGAAGTTTTGGGACGGTCCTCTGTAGGATAAGGTGGAGGGAAACGCCCAGGTGTCCCCATTCTGAGCATCGCCCAGAGGACACAGTGGAGCATTCGGTGGAGATCTGCCCCACTTGGGCGGAACCCCGCCGTATCCTCGTGGAGATGATCGGCAGCAGTGACCTCTCGCACCCAGCCTTGGTCCAGGCCATGGTAAGGAGCGAGAGAGAATGGTAAGCAGTCTCCTCCTTCTGCGAAGCAGTAATGCTCGCGAAGGAGGAGGCGGAACGGGTGAGGGAGGCTCAACAACAGAGTCGTCCTCACGCCCTCAGCAGCAGCCGCCGCAGGAGACGCCTGGGGCTCCCGTCGCCGCGAGACGATCTCCGGCCACCGTAGATCCGGGCCTGCGGACGGCGAGTAATGGGTAGCTCGCCGTCCGATCAGCACCAGGCCCGTGAGTCGACGGCGCGTAATGTTCCACGCGCGCCTCATAAAGAATTTGTCAGCCACCCCTGACGGGGCCCATCATGGCCGGTGCCTGCATTCCTAGGGGGTAGTGGATAAATTTGTAACAGAGTTACCACTCCCCTGGGCACGCAGGCAGGGAAGGATAACGGGTGGGTTTTACTCAGTAAGAGTTTGACACGCCCTCCCGCTCCACTCAGAGCGGGAGATGTCATTGGATGATTTCCCACCATACAAAAAAAAAATGCGTCACCACATCGACTGGTCCTGTTATCATCATCATCATTTCAGCCGAAAGACGTCCACTGCTGGACATAGGCCTCCCCTAAGTACTGCCACAATGACCGCCTTCCAATGCTGCGTCGTCCGGTACGCATCTCCGGTCCGGTCGCCACTCCAGAACTTTTTCAAGGTTACTGACATATCCCGAAGAATCGCTAAACTGAAGTGGCAGTGGGCCGGGTACATTGCTCGCAGAACAGACCCTGTGGTCCTGTGATCGCTCTTTATAAAACACTCGATTAAACCTCCATCAAATTTTCGGAGCCCCACACTGTAAGACAAAGGTCCTCTTAATGAAGAAGTGTTTGCATAGTTGGCGGGAACGTTTCTTGATCGAACAGAATTAAAATTAAATCCAAGAGGAAAATTCGGACCCCAGGGTTCAATTTAGTGAATAAAATGGTAGCTGAAATTGGTTTGTGACGTAAAATTGTGATCATGAAATATCATCAGTTAGCAATATTTTAAGCCGACTTCAGAAAAGGAGTATCTATATTCGACCTGTATGTATGTATGTATCATGTTTCTCCGCTATTTTTATGAAAACTGATCCGATTTTGATGGAGTTTTCGTTATTCAAATGCAATTATTCTTAAAGGAAGGTTTTAGTAAAACACATTAGGATCTGATGAAAATCTTCGGATCTAGATAATGAAACTCTTCAATATCTAACAGTAAATGACTCGCCATTGCTGCGGTCGTATACACACAACAACACACGTACGAGTATACAACTAAAAAGTGAAATATAAAAAACTATTTTACAAAAAACAGAACCAACTTACAGAAAAAAAAAACAAAAGAATTGCAAAATATCTTTAATTTTGGAAGTCGGAGTCAAAAAATTAACATACCAAACCAGAAACACTGACCTCCGAAATTAAACTTATTTTGCACTTATTTTGTTTTTTTTTGGGGGTCGGTTCTATTTTTGATAAAAAAGATTTTAACTAAACGAAAAATACTTCACCATAGCACCATTATCTGTCAAGCCTTTTTCCCAAATATGTTGGCGTACGTTTCCAGTGTATTCAGTATTTTTGGTGCGACTACCTAGAAACATAAAAATCAAAGTAGTATAAAAATTTTAATGTACCTAGGTACTCAAAGGATCTTCAGCGCGTCTTTCAGCTTAATGATGATGATGAGATACTTTACATTTTTTTAAACGTTACTATACCTTAGTTACTGTTCTATAATTTCTTTTTTTATTAACACTTACCAATCTGAATGGATAACCCGGCAGAGCAAAAAAGTTTTATTCAAATGCAATAAGGCTCGTATGACTAAACCGGACGTGATATCGATCCTTAAGATGGTTTTACACCAGCGAGGCAAGGCGTGGATGAGATGGGCGAGAATTGAAATTACGCTTAACCTTTTACACCGGAAGATGTCTTGCAATGGCCAGCGGAGACCGTGCGGGTCCTTGATGGCCGGTGCGAGATTTGTATGTCCGTTTTACAACGTAAATAAATACTATATTCTTAGACTAATAATAATAATCATTTATTAGCAGACATTGAAGTCCATAGAATTAGATAAGTCAATATTGACAACAAAACATATTCATTAATTACAAAAAAGCATAGTAACAAAAATAACATAATCGAAATACACACAAATTACATAATAATGTCATAATGGAAACGAATCACAAATAACATAAAAATAACACAATACACACACATATAAACAAATAGGAATAACAATAACATACTAGGAATAGAATAAAATGCACACACAGCTATCTAGGGCCGATCTGAGTGTGCAGTCTCACCCATCGACCAAGCATTGGGCAGTCCCATCGGTCACTGAATGCTCTCAACACGCCGTGGGTGCTGATATCCGTTCTGTGCCGGAGAGAAGCGCATCGTTTACGAATAATGGCATAAAAATCATCCACTCTCGCATCGGCAAACATACCCGAAGCGCTATAATAAGGTTTAATATTGTACTCGTACTAACAAATATTTCAATTTTCGCCTCACACATCTAGACCACGCCAAAGATGGGCAGGGCGTGGCGATAAATTTTGCCATACAAATTTCAATTCTTGCCCATCACATTCACGCCTCGCCTCGCCGGTGTAAAAACCACCTTTATTCTCATAGGTGCTTAGTCTGCTAACTTATTGGTCTGGCAACTTAACGTCATACTACATGGGGATAACGATGCTATATCGGTCACGATAGTGTTATGGTTTAATTTTATCGCTTTTAGGTCTGTTCTAAGGCTTTTGACGAAATTATTTTAATGCTGGTGTAGAATCAACCTATAGGTACGTTCCCACTGCTAGGACACATGCCTCATTTCTGTGAGTAGGCATAGCATCTTAAGGCGCAGTTATACGACTTACAATGTTTTTAACCGACTTCGAAAAAGGAGGAGGTTATCAATTCGGATGTTTGTATATTTTTTTTTTTTTTTTTTTTTATGTAACTTCGGGCATAACTCCGTCATATATTGACGGATTTGCAAAATTATTTTTTTGTTCGAAAGGGCTTTATTCCGAAATGGTCCCATTTAAATTTCAAAAAGATCTGATGATGGGTTTCGGAGACAGACAACGGAACTCTTCAAAAATTGACAGCAAATCAACCGCGATTGCTGCTATCGTACGTCTATGAATTGTTAACACAGTTTAATGGGGAGCCACAACTAAAAAGTGAAAAATAAAAAACTTTTTTACAAAAAAATAGAACCGACTTCCAAAAAAAGTGCAAAATAACTTTAATTTCGGAAGTCGGTGTCAAAAAACAAAGACACAAAACAGGAACACCGACTTCCGAAATTAAAGTTATTTTGCACTTTTTTTGAAAGTCGGTTCTATTTTTTAATTGAACATCACGTCTAAACGACTAGTCTTATTTCTTTGAAAAAAAAAAAAATATGTTACTCTAGACAGTTTCCGTCGTGATTACAATTGAGAATATTTGAAATTATATTTTTATAAGTTATTGTAATTAATTTGTAAAGTTATGTCTAACGCGGATAAAAAATTTAGAATTTCGATAAAACTATAAAGCTTATTTTTATGAAACCTTCACCATTTTAAAGATCATTTAATTATTTTTAATTTACTCTAAGTGTTTCCTGTTGTTTTATGTGTAATAAATTAATAAGGCGTCTAATTTCGGACAGCGCTCCTTGATGGGCGAGTCCTATTACTGGGTGGACGTACGACGCGTTAAGTGAGCTCAGCACAGAACACGCAAGCTAACCACTCAAAGTCATTGGCAGTTAATAAAATTTTCCTACTGGGGGAGGTCTGTGCCTCCTCTATGTGAGAGGAGATAGTGGATGTCACATATCTTTAAACTTTTGTTTATAGGACATGCCAGTTTCGTCACGATGGTTTTCATCACCGTTTTGAGAGTATTGGTGATTAAATAACTTACAAAGTAAAGCACTTAAAGCAGCGGTGGCCCAGTGGTAATGACCGCGAATTACAAGTTTTAAGTCTTGAGTTCAAACACAAGCTGGCGCTTTCCTTTGTGCAAATTATTTCATCACCACTGCTCTCGAAACGGTGAAGGAAAACATGGTGAGGAAACCGGCATGTCCTAGAACCAATAATTAGAAGACATGTGATATCCACCAACCCGTATTGGGTTCGTGGTGGATTACGGCCCACACCCTCTCACAGAGAGGAGGCCTGTGCCTCAGCAGTGGGGACATTAAAAGGCTGATGATGATGATGAAAGCGTGGGTTTGGAGCCACGACCTACAACTTATCTGCCGTTATCACTGGGTCAAAAATTGCTCCGTAAGAGGGAGTTGGCCATATTATTCATCACGCGGGCTCAGTGCAGGTTGGTACCTATTAATTATCAAATGTCTTAATTTTTTTAATTCAATAATAAGCCGGTTTCCTCTCGATATTTCAGTCGGTTAGAATTTGTTGTAAATTAGGCCTGAAAGGAAAAACCGGCAAAATGCTTGTCGGGCTTTGTACATTAAGGGTTCCGTACCAAATGAGGGAATTTTCAAAGAAAAAATCTGATAAAACAATGTATTTGTTTTTGTTATTAAAATAAACGTATTAATAAAAAAATTGACCAAATTTCAAGTAAGAAACAAATTTTTCAGAACAAAGTTTTGTGACAGACGACGGACAGATGGACAGACGGACACGTGAATGACAGCAAAAGGGCTCCGTTTGGACCCTTCGGGTATGGAATCCTAAAAAGGAGAAAATCTTTTCCAGACTTGTGATAAAAATATTTCTGAGTGAACATAAAAATGTTAACGTCATTTTTCATATTCGGCGTTTACGTAACTTTCACTTCAAAACCAAACATATACTCAATCACAGGAAACAAAAGAAGAAAAAAACATCATAAGCCCCGACCACACTATCGAAAATGCGCTCAACCGCTCACATAACGAAAAATGTCATTTGTAACGTTAGTTGAATACGTCCCACACAAAATCGTGTTCAATGGACGCGTGACATATCACCTGAACGAAAGCAAGATTGATGAGTAGCGCGCGACCGATAAACGCTGACGTGGCCACACCTTTATAACTAGAGGTGTTCGCGGTTCCAACACGTTGTAAAGATGTAGGGTGGCGGTTTTTCGGTGAATAATTTAGGACAGTATTGGTATGTTGGGACTTTTCTGTTACGATTTTATGATTAACATATAACATATAATATATGATTAACATATGATATGAAAAACTTTTTTACAAAAATAGAACCGACTTCGAAACAAAAAAGTGCAAAATAAGTTTAATTTCGGAAGTTGGTATGATTTTGTGTCTTCGTTTTTTGACGCGGACTTCCAAAATTAAAGTTATTTTGCAATTTTTTTGGAAGATGGTTCTTTTTTTTTAAGTTTTTTATTTCTTATTATTTAGTTGTAGTTCTCCATTAAATTGTGTCAACAATACATAGACATACGATCGCAGCAATCGCGAGTCATATGCTGTAAGTTATTGAAAAGTTCCACTGTCTATCTCCGAAGATCTTCATCAAATCCTAATGTATTATAACTAAAACCTTCCTTAAAAAATACGCATTTCAATTACGAAAACCCCATCCAAATTGAATCAGTAGTTTTTGAGAAAATCTCTGACAAACAAGTACACATACACACGTACGGGACGAATACAGAACCATCTTTTTTGAATTCGGTTAAAAAGAAATATGTTTACTCATCATCTTCCTGCCCTTATCCCTAGTAGTTTTACTACAGAACATAATACATTTTGCAAAATTTATTATTATGAATTGTAAAATAGGTTCAGCACACTGGATTTGAACAGAGGAGCTCGTGGCTAAAGTAATAAAGCCGCGATGATAGAAATAGCCTAAATTAAGTTTAGTTTGTGCATATGTAAGTAAAACGAAAAACAACTTGAATTGAGTGATGTTTTGGTAAACAAAACATATAAAAAGTCCTTCAAAACTCGATCTCATAGTCACCCTACACAGAGGCTTCAGACAACTTCATCTAGTGTCATTAGGGCGTTATTCTAGATAGTGTTAGTCAAGAATAGGTCGTTAGCGATTCTCGTTTATAATGGAGTTTGTCGAGGAGTTCCAACAAAAAATGCTTGCGTATATACTTACCTAGTTTGACATTATTGAACATGACGCGATTGCGGGGAGATTTATTAGTTGGTTTTCATTATGAATAAATTATATTTTTTGTGGAAAGTCAGTGTAAATGTGAGTTTTGCAAGGTTTTTATTCTGTGGTATTCATTAAATACTTATCTAATAACATTACCAGTCTGTATTCCCCGAAGGGGTTAGGCACTTATATACAGGCTGAAAACTTTCAGTGGGGCAGTAAGGAGAACTACCTTAACGGTACAAAAGAGTCTTAGGAGACTACCCATAATTGTTCAAGAAGTTATTATCAGTAATAGATAGAAACAGGATCGATTGACAGCATATTTTTTTTTGTGTAAAATCGTTATTTTCTTTATAACTGTAAACATTTTTTGAAAATCTGTGATTGGGGTTCAGAATTTCACTTTTTAGTCCGCTGGGAATTAAAACCACCTTAAATTGTCTGAATCTGCCGCAGAGCAAATGGAACGACATGCGGCACATAGTTTTTCTGAGAACTCAATTTGGAAAATTGTTCACTATGTGGTTTGGAACGTTTTTCGTTATGAACAAATATCACAGCTATCAGTGTGGTAGGGGCTTTTAGCAGATTTTTTTTAAATATTAAACTAGCGATCCGCGCCTGCTTTGCCGACCAACGAGGAAAGTTTGGGCACATAATTTTCATTATATACCCAAACTTTCCTCGTTTAATGCTCTTTTTATTTGTGAAAACCGCATCAAAATTCGTTGCGTCGTTTAGGAGGAGTAAGCAGATAAAAAGGCAGACGCGGCAAACGAACTTGTTTTATACTACGTAGCGATAGAGATACATCGACAAATTGACAAACATCATACATAGACTCACTCGTTATCCCATTAGGGCAGGCAAAAACTATAGATCGCCTTCTGCTGCTATCTTCTTACGATTCTCTACATGTTAAATGATAATTAACTTGAAAAGAAGCGTAATACGATAATTTTGGGAATTTCTAAAATAACAATTTTTTTTTTAATGAGCTTTCAATAACTAATTTGCTGAGTAATTTGAAGTCGTTGAAGTACGTATCCAAAAGGATAAATGATTTTATTTCTGTAAGTAGGTTTTAACAACACTTTTAAACGTCAACATTTTATTTCGTCAGATTTTTAGATGAGGCTGGTGTTTCCTAGCTGACTACCCTGATAAAAAACACCGAAACAAACTCAGGTCAAAGTCTCTTTTAATGTTCAAATCCATTCAATATGTACTGGTCAAATCAAATCGGAACCATGTACGCTTATGTCTGGGATGAGCTTTTGAGGAAAGCAACACGCAAATTCGAGTAGACCTGTCCAGACAGTGCAAGTATTTGTCAGTTATCGTGAAGCTCAACTCAGAACTTTGAGGAGCTCAACGAACCGACGAACAATACCAAAGTAAGGACATTTGGGTAGGCCGCAAAAATACTCAAACTGCCAGCCAATCATAAAAATCTACATGAATATAACGACATACATAGTTCTCGCATTCACATTATGCATATATTCGCATTCACATTATGATAGGCAGAGGTACCCCTATATTTAGAAGTAGTAGTATCATCGAGACAGTCGTTCGAGGTAATCTGAGTAGGTAGGTACTGTGGCGATTGTAGACACAGGCTAAACTCAGCGGGTCTACACCGGCCTTTAGCTGGCAGTTAAGAATACCTATTGAGGAGTCGATAGAATAATTATTAAAGAATAGGTGTCACATTTGTTTTATGTCAGACTGGAGTTTTGTCCTTGCAAGTGGGCACATATGTAATTCTTCTAAAAATATTATAGAGTCTATCGCGCCCTCATCTCTTTTCTTATCCACCTCAGTTACCCTTTTATACACCGCACTCTCGCGTTGCCAGCGAGTGAGACCACTACCCTGAACTTACTAGAACGTCCCAGGATCCCTGCAGGCCGTACTGGTGCCTTGGGGTCCTACAGTACACCTACCTAATTTATCTAACAAGATTTCTGATCACTACCCTTATTTCTTTTTGTTTTCGGGGTAAAGCTTTCAAATGGCGTCAAGACCAGGGAATGAGGGAATCTTGCCACGCTTAAACTACCCCGGTGATCACCATCAGCAAATGGAAGAGGCCTCGTTATTCCTCAAAAGATCACTGCGGTACCCCCTCTGAGTAACGCCTGATAGGGCACATCCCTAAAGAGTCTGTAGAGGGTTGTTCTTCAAGCCTGTCTGTGCACAGCAACACTTGGCCACTGTGCCGCCGTATTTCCTGGCATCACCGGTCGGCTAACAGAGTTGCAACTCTGAGCGCCCGAGATTCCAAATTCGGCGTGTTATACGTCAAAGCGGTTACCTCCTTAAATAAATCTTCTCCGCCTGCGTGATTGGCCCTCTCACGATCTCGCTCGGTGGTCTGTTTACTACCCTGTCCTTGATCAGCTCAACAAAATTCTATCCCCGATCGCAATCAGAAAGACATAGTCTATAAAAACACGTAAAACGTAACGATAGTTTAAAACAGTTGCCCCATTTCGAATATCATAAACGTCGCTAAAACGCAATTCTGACAAAATACTGCACTATATTGTCCTACTTTTGAGGTCGACATAATCATGTATGACATACTGGCCTACAAATTTATTCACTAACCCTACCACCGAAAAGTCAACCCTATATTTTTCAGTACAGAGTCTTTTCCATCTGCATGTGATAAGTTGGGAACCCAGTCGAGTGGAAAGGAGAGTAGCTCTATACTGATCAGTCATTAATTCTTATGTTCATTTTTTTTTCCTTGATCGTAAAAATTATTGTAATGGCGGGAAGTTTTTTTCGATATCTTAAACATAAATGTATCTTTGTGCGAGTGATGTGTTACGGACAAGGATAGGTGACATTAAATTGAATGCTTTCGCATATTCCTTTGAGAAACAATGAAGATACAAGGCCTGGTAGATATAATAATGTTACTCATTGATCAGGTATTTCGTGCTTTGCTATTTGTATCCTTAATGTGTAAATAAACGTAATCAGCCTTATAATATGCCCAATGCTGGGACTCAGGCCTTCTCTCTAGGAAAATAAATGGTCGTAATTCACCACGTGGGCCCAGTGCTTAGAATTTTTGGTTCTAGAACATGCTGGTTTCCTCACAATGTTTTCCTTCACCGTTTTGTAATTGTGTACTTATTATTATTAGATATTATATATTATTATTGTATTCTTTTTTGTACTAATAGATTACGTCAAGGTAAATGCTCCAGAGTAGCCCGCGAAATTCAAATTTTCTTACGTTTTTTGCAATTTGCAAGTCAGTGTCAGGTTGTATCTTGGTCAGAATTTGATTCGCGGCCGTAGCAAGTATGTATTTATAGTATTATAATCATTAAAACATCAATACATCAATTCTAACTGAGATAGTTTTGACCAAAATACAACCTGACACTGACCTGCAAATTGCAAAAAAACGTAAGAAAATTTGAATTTCGCGGGCTACCCTGCAGCTTCCACCTTAACCTCAGGATATTTGCAATCTTATTTTTATTTTTGTTACAAGTCTCTGAATTGTCAGATGAATGCTTTGACATACAAAGGCAAAGTCAAAGCTTTATTGCGGAGCAAAATACATCTAGATACATTTCTAGGTGTTATTTGAATGCGCAGTTTACTGTGTTCTACCAATTCTCTCTGATTATGCAGTCAAATGCACAATTTAATTACAATACAGTTGCACTAGTTAAAAATAATTAATAGATATTAATCTGCACAAACCCCCCCCCCAGCCCTAAGCCCCCCCTCCCTCCTGCTCTGTCTTGCTGCATCTGACTGCATTAGCAGTCAAATTATAATGACAACACATAAAACAATAAAAAGATTAAAATAAGTTAAATGATGCTGCAATACTTCACAATGTATCAATTACCTACATCTAACAACGGGTGTAAAAATACAGTTGCCAAAGCCGAAAGCCACATATTCTACCCATTATTTGAATCATTTTTTTTTCCACTAGACCAAGAACAAAAACGCAATGAATATTAAACGTATCCGACAAGTACCTACGCAGCTTAGAGCAAAGGGGTGGGGTTTGACTCTACTTGCCTGGGTTCGCGTTACATTGCGCGCAATAAAAAATATGTAGTTTTTTTCTTTTATACCTAAAAATAAAAGTCATTTCCCAGCAATAATTTTTGCGCAAAGTAACTTTGTTAGATGTACAGTATGCGTAGTTCACGGCTATGTGATGTGTCTTTTACACCCTGTATATAAAAATCTCGTGTCACGATGTTTGTGGTTGCACTCGGTTAGACTTGTTGTCAGACTTTCAGGCTTCTGGCGACCCATAACGACTGTCAAAGATCCACGATTGACAGCCACGACCAACGGCATAACGTGCTTTCCGAGGCACGAAGGAGTGTCGGTATGTAAAAATAGTCACCCATCCATGGACTAACCCCGGCAAGCGTAGATTGACTTGTGCGGCTGTTATTACTTTGGCCACGAGCTCCACTATGTAAATTGTAATAACAATTATAAAATGTATAAAATTAAATAAATAACGTAAATTTTATATTTCTTTGTTATTTTGTCTTTAACCAACCCTCACGGGGCCCGCGTGGTGGATTACGGCCCACACAGTCTCACAGAGAGGAGGCCTGTGTCCCAGTACCTCGGTAAACGTCTGATTATGCTATGCTATATTATATTTTGTTTTATCGGTTCTGCGGTGATCATGCAACACGAGCAAGTTTCTACCAAAACCAATTCAATTTTGTCTCCTTTGACTTTCAGGAAGGTTTAAAAACAAAGGTTAGAACAACTAAAACCATAATCCAGTCTTGCGTAACGTTACCCGAGACTCATACTTACAACATTTCGACAAATTCTGAGCACACGAACGCAAAAGCGAAGTCTAGATTAAATTCCCCTCAGCTGGCTGCGGAGGTTATGACCTAACAAAGTGCAGAATATTCTGGATATCTTCGGTATGTTTCTATGTTAAAAGCACCACCCACATTTAAGTTTATAGGTACTTGTTTTTGTGCTAATACCAAGTTTGTTTGGAAATAAATGGTTGAGTTTTAGTCTCAGAATTTTGAACTGAAACATAACAGCTTATTTGTTGATCTAAGATGCGTGTGTGTGTACGTTCACGTAAACTTTTTAAATGCCATAACTAGAGTATTACAACGAAGTAATCATAAGATGCATGATGATAAATCATAAGAAATTTAAAACCAAAAATCCTTTTCAGTCAGCAGTTCGTTCCGTTGAAGTTTATTACACAAATAAAACCTTCAAACGAATTTTTTGTCAAACAACATTCAAATTGAAAATGCAGGCACCTAAATGTTCCAAACAGCAGTATGACGGCTCAGAAACTAGTTATAATCAAACGCCTGGATTGCGTGCTGATTCAAATAGCCTATATTTGTCTGTATATTTTTTCAAGTTGGGAGTAGCGGCAGCAAACGGTGTGAGGTATCTAACTCTAGTAAGTAAATAAAAGCGGTACTCTAGTAAGTAAATTAAACCTGGTTCTTCCTCGTCCAGTCTTGAAGTTTTTCACAGGTGGCCACCCGCTCCTCGTGCACCGATCACTTCTGTGAGTTCTTGATTCACAAATTACAAAGACGCGGTAATATGGGATTATTATTAATTCCCGGTAAATCCCCAATGCTTCCGGGATAACAATCAGGATTTTTGTGTCTTTGCGGGGGGTTGATGTTTAAAGATTAAGACACGCGGTGAGACGCTTGCGCACTTCGCAGGCACGCAATGACATCTAAAGAACATGGCCGCCGATTTCTCCAATGGCGGTCCCATACGCTAGCCTTACTTGCATAAGCCGGACACATACACAATAGCCTACTTGAAACTGAGAGGCGGCACTCACCACACTATATTTTAAATACTGCTAAATGCTGCTTCTGCATATAGAAATGAACAGTTTTCTTCAAGAAAGTAATAGTCAAGTAATAGTGCAAGCGGTACTTGCTGATCAGAAATTTTCAGACTGGTGCGCCCTGGAAACTGGCGTTCCACAGGGCAGTATACTTTTTCCACTCTTATTTTCTTTATTTTATTATTACTATCCTCAAATGCTCTTACCATCTGACGGCTTACATCTTGACGGCACGGTTGGCGCAGTGGTTGAGCGTTCGGCTGCTGCGCTGCGTGTCGCGGGTTCGATCCCCGCACGGAACAATTATTTGTATGACCTGCAGATAGTTGTTCCGGGTCTGGGTGTCTTGTGTATGTGAATTTACATGTTTGTGAACGCACCCACGATACAGGAATATTCCTAGTGTGGGGTAACGTTTTAAAAAAAAAAGAAAAAGAAATCTGTATGCTGATGACCTGCAGCTCTACGCATAAACTGACATTGGCAATCTGGATATCTGCATCTTGTTGCTGAATGCTGACGCTTTAGCTATCGAAGATTGTTTAAGTAGATTTAGGGTTACTGTCAATGTCAGTAATATATAGTAGTATGTAGTAATAGATAGTTCATATTTTTTACGTCACTTGGACTCCAGTGAATTGCGGCTGCTTATTTTCAGCAATTCCGTAATTCCTCTCTCGCCACGTGTCAAAGACTTGCGAATTAGGCATATACATTCTGCCCAGGGGTCGTGGATAAATTCAAAACAGAGTTACCACGCCCCTGGGCATTCAGGGCAGGGAAGGAACAGGGGTGGGTTTTAGTCAGTCAGAGTCTGAAACGCCCTCCCACTCCACCCGGTGGCGGAAGAAATCATAGGATAATTTCCTACCCACAAAGTAAAAGTCCTATACATTAACGACAGGTTATGGTTTGAGTTGATTGCACAGGTAAGCCAGAGAGTCAAATTCTTACTGCGGTCTCTCTATAGATTCAAGCATTTCCTTCTATTAAGCACTAAAACTACTTTGGTCCAATCACTCGTGCTCCCTATAATTGACTATGGAGAGGGTTGTTACTCTGATCTATCACAAGAACTTCAAAACAAATTGGATCGACTTCTCAACAACTGTATTCGTTTTATTTTTGGCCTCCGCAAATATTATCACATTTCTTCGTTCCGTTCTTAGATACCTATCCGACAAAAGAGATGCCTCAGATCCCTCTGCATGCTCTTTTCTATTTTGAACGATCCTTGTGCTCCTGGTTATTTAAAATAACATTTTAAAGTGTTGAGCAGTTCTAACAGTCTAAATTTTTGAGTTTCCAAAAACTTACTTCTTCATATTCCTTCTCACCGCACTGGGTTTATGTCTAACACATACGCTGTTTCAACAATAAAACTCTGGAATGTGCTTCCCTCTGACAGCAAAAAAGCTGAGATTTGTGATTTCTTTCTTTTTAGTATTTCAACGATGGTTGCTCCTAAAGAAATTTTTGATCTGTATAAGAAACAGTAGTGCTATTCTGTAAAATCTCACCGTGATAACTTAGGTGAAGTGATCGTGAAGTGGGCTGTCAATCTATACAAATTCATACAATCAAGGCGGAATGACAGTTCACTTCACGCTCACTCCACCTAAGTTTTCACGGTGAGCTGTTAACAGAATCGACCGGCTGGATTAATTGACGTTAAAAAAAAAATGTGTATCATACAAAATATATTGGAAAAGTTTTCATGCAATTTCTGACCTTTTTAGTACTTTTACCTGTGTTAGTCCATAAAACTTTTTGATTGGCATTAGAAATAGAATCGATTTGTATCAATATTTTTTTGTAATATATATCAATATATATTACAATATTTATCAATATTTTTTTCTGGCCATTTTCTTGCTAACATTTTTTTGAAAACCTGTGGATGGAAATCAATGTTTTACGAAAAATTATGGATAGTCTCATATGACCCTTTTCGTGTACCTACAACGGTTAACTTAGTTCCCCTTACTGCCCCGCTAAAAGTGTCCACCCTGTATATACGAGTAAAGTTAACGTGAACTGTCCTCCTCCTGGACAAAGGCCTCTCCCCATTCCTTCCACATTTCTCTAAGCTATGCTTTTTTAGCCCAATTTGCCAGAAAATTCACAATTAACGTATTTAATTGCCAATAATCAGGACTAACACTGATAAATTATTCAACAACCAACTAAGCGGTTACTACAAATAAACCTTTAATACATAATTAATATAACACAATCGAAATTAATTAATGTTAGACATATTATAGTACAAATTGCTCGATATTGCTCAGACCGTAATCTGTGCCCGGAGTAGACAAATTCGCGTTTAAACAAAGTGAATTGTTCGCAGAGGGTTACCATGTTCAAATTGTAGTTAGGATATCCGAAAAGTTTAGGTTCTTACTATTAAAAAATCGTCAGTACTTTTCAGGATTCTATGCTGGAAAATATTATAAGCTTCTTAGGGCTTTACGCTGGGAATACGTAATGGTGAACGAAAAAAGATGAGTGTATAAGTATCTTACGGCGAACCGAATAGATTCGTGTTAAATATCTTGTGAAATGGCTCTATCTTGAATTACGTAGGCAGGGTTGTATGGAAAGACGTCGTGTATGGTTCTGAATGTTGGGCTACAAAAGGGATGAATGAAAAGCAATTGTATGCAGCTGAGATGAGAATGCTAAGAGCGATGTGTGGTGTAATGCGCATGGATAAAATTAGGAATGAGTATATAAGAGAAAGTCTCAAAGTGGCACCGCTGACTGAAAAGTTGTGTGGAAATCGGTTGTCGTGGTATGGGCATGTGATGCGGAGAAATGAAGAAAATTTCGTGAGGAAAGTCTTGTGTATGGATGTCGATGGCTATAAGAGTAGGCGAAGGCCAAATAAATGATAGATGGACTGTGTGAAAGAGGATATGGGTAAAAAGGTGATGACTACAGAGAGACGACTAATAGTATGAAAGAAAAAGGCATTTTGCACCGACCCCAAATAAATTGGGATAAGGGCAGAAGAATGATGATGGTTGTGGGGAACGATGCTAACTGATTTAATTAATTGGAATACTCAATTTCACCAAAGCTCAGTATAGACGTCAGAGTGTGTTGATGTTATCAAGAGCGGTAGTTTAATAGGCCCAAAATATAACTCTGTAGGCTGTGCTACAAGCAGACTGAGAGATATGGGTAGCTCGCTGTCCGATAAAATGACCAGGCTCGGATGTTTGTTGTATTCCACGCGCGTCTGAAAGAGATCTCAGTATATTGACGAGCCACTACGGCTGATGCCAGCCAGGGTTGCGGAATTACTATTACCGCAGCCCTGGGACGCAAAGGAAAAATAACTGAACACGGGTGGGATTTGGTCAGTAAGAGTCTGACACTCCCTCGCGCTCCGGGGTGGGAAAAGCTATCTTATGATTCCCACCTCCAAAAAAAGGATTATAGGAAAAGACGACAGTTGATTTAATTCATTGGAATGCTCTATTTTACCAAAACTCACTATACAAGTCGTAGTGTGTTGATGTTTTCAAAAGCGGTAGTTTAATACAAGCTCAAGACATAACTTTGTAGGCTGTGCCAGAAGAAAAGCTAATTCAAGTAACAAAAACCGCGTAAAATCCGTTATTCGTGTCCAAATTACGGAGGTTTACGTAAAATAAAAGCAAACGGTTCCACACACACGTGTATAACACCATGAATTTATGTTATTACATCGTAGACTTTCACTTATCTCTGAGGGGGAAAATCATAAAAAATCTCCATGTTAACCCATAAACAATATTATGTGCTCCTTTCATTACGCCTTTAAGAGTAATCCGCGGATGCTGAGAGACCTACAGGAGTTTTAAAGCTAAGAAATAACGATAAGGTTCATTTTCTGTAATATGGTAGATGGTAACGGTACGTATATGTTCAAAAGCAGAGGTTGCCAAACTTTGACAGACCAGAGCCTTTAGACAAAATACTTTTCTGAGCGGAAGAAGTCATAGGATGATTTCCCACCCCCAAAAAAAAAAAAAAAAAAAAAAAAAAAAAAAAAAAAAAAAAAAAAAAAAAAAGACATTACTGGGCGTGACTCACGTGACAGTTCTCTGTCTAACGCTTCGTGCAAAACGTCGTCGCCATACATTTTACACGAAGCGTTAACGTTAACAGAAATGTATTTTGGCTAAGGGGGCAGGACCCTTTTTTATGTGTTGGGACACATCCAATGACATCTCCTGCTCTGTGTGGAGCGGGAGGGCGTGTCAGAAAAAAATCGACTAGTAGAACAATTCAACAAAAAAATACACGAAGACCGGAGTTTCACACATTACGGACAGCCAATGGGGCTGTAAATTTTGGACTGGTAATCCTGTTTCTGCAGACACAGCGTTGGAAGGCCTCCCAGAAAGACCGATGACATGATGAGAGCCGTTGGAGTACACTAGATGCGAGAAACACAGGAACGATTGATACGTCAACTTTCTGGCTAGTCAGAGATTACGATGGTTATGATATGATGGGCTTTTTTATGAATCCCTGGTTCACAAAACATTTTGGGAACACATTCATTGTGCGTACATCTAAGGAGTGGAATTCCCTGCCAGAGTCTGTGTTTCCTGATATCTACAACCTGGGAGTCTTTAAGTCAAGGGTGAATAGGTTACTAAGCAAGCGTGCTCCATATTCGTCGACCACATCATCTTTTACCATCAGGTGATGTAGTGGTCAAAAGTGACCATATAAGATTGTTAAAAAAAAGTTTTAGAGCCTCTGGCCAAAAGCCTCACTAACGTGTATTATAGCTTATCGTAAAGGTAATGTTACTTTAACAAGAAAATAAGCTGTTGCGTTGTTACTTTTTTATTAAAATCCAGATGTGAGACTATTTATTACGTATGAAAATAAGTTTTCATTATATCTAAAAAGGTGCATGTGGGTTTGCATTGCAAAATTCTCGTATTTTGTAATAAGAGGAGCTAAGATGAGGATCAAGACGGTGATACAATTATTCGATACATGACTGATAATAAAGGCATTATCGTATAATAATTATGGTAGTAACTATAATGTGTAAAAAGAAAGAAGAAAAAGAAAGAAAAAATATTTATTTTGCACAAATTACAAAACGCACATTAATTTTCAAAAGCCTAGTATCCATGCAAAAATAAAATAAAACTAAACTAATTCCTAGTGATATGGTTTATGGTGCGGCGCACCACTACGCGCCATAGACAAAACGTAACTGTTGTGTTGTTGTTGTTGTTGTATGTAACTGTTTTCTGTTAAAGTTTTATAAGATGACAACCTGTCGCCCGCGACTTCACCTGCGGTAGCTCGTGAAACAGCAAGAAAAAAAAAAGGGTAAAATTTTTGAGCAAAACGCTTTTTCTTTATTATTATAAATTAATAGTAGTCTCAGTTACTCCTTACAGCAGTTGAAGTTTCTTTCAAAACGGTCCAGTCGTGCCGGAGATTAACCGAAATAAACAGACAAAATAAATATAAAAAATATTTTTCAGTAGGTATTAGTACCGTGTAGTATTCTTTCGATTAAATAAAACGCTGTTATTTTGACATTCCCAACATATAATTCAATTTCATTTATTTATATAGGTGTCCTATATTAAGAGTATGATATAATTGATACAATTAAGGCTTCATGACTCACCAGTGAGTTAGTGCGACAATGCCGTTTGCTATGCCAAAAACCCGATTCACGCGTTTTAAACCTCTATTATTGAAGATAATACCGAAATTCGAAAGCAAACTCTTACACGCAATAAACTGCTAAATAAACTATCTTTACAGTGCAAAACCACTTTATCTGGCATAACACCCCTAAAACCCGTCCTAAAAATCGAACTCTTATTCTTTTAACACTGCAGTTATTCCCTCTAAACCGCCATATTTTTCCACAGACCCCATACAAACAAAAACGCATCAAAACACGAAAAGTGAGTTTGAACGTTACTTGAACTCTTCAAGTTGTGTTTATTTTGTTAAAGTACGGGAACGGTCCGGTAAGGAAGAGACGGTAAGCTTAAACTTTTGAAACAACAATATTTGTGTTTTACAAATGCGCCTTGTTTTTATTTGTTAATGTTAAGTAAAACTTCAGCTTGACTTTGCGTTGTTCAATTCTATTTATCTCTAAGGGCCGATTTCACCATTCGCTCTATAAACTAAGTTTTACTGAACTAAGCTAAGCGTGGATCTGGAGGCCATTGCGGCGGTAGTGCCCCTCTTTGATGAGTGGCTGGAGAGGCGTCACGGCGTCCTCACCTTCCGCCTGACGCAGGTCCTCACCGGACACGGTTTTTTTGGGAGGTTCCTGTTCCAGATCAGGCGGGAGGAAACGCCCGGGTATTATCACTGCGCAGATCGCCCAGAGGACACGTTGGAGGTCTGCCCCACTTGGGTGGAGCACCGCCACGTCCTCGTGGGTGCGATAGGTGGCGGCGATCTCTCGCGCCCGGCCCTCGTTCAGGCCATGGTACGGAGCGAGAGGGAATGGGAAGCAGTCTCCGCCTTCTGCGAAACAGTAATGCTCGCAATGGCGGAGGCGGGACGCGTGAGGGAAAATCAATGGAGTTGCCCTCACGGCCCCGGCCGCTACCACCGCAGGAGAGGCACTGGGCGTAGAACGTCGCGAGATGATTTCCGACCACCGTAGACCCGGCCCTGCGGACGGCGAGCAGTGGGTAGCTCGCCGTCCGATCAGCACCAGGCCCACAAGTCGACGGCGCGTAGTGTTCCACGCGTGCCTCAAAGAGATGAGTTTCAGCCACCACCGACGGGGCCCAACGTGGCCGGTGCCTGCATGCCTAGGGGTAGCGGATAAATTTTGAAAATAAGACCCCTGGGCACTCAGGCAGACAAGGAACAGGGGTGGGTTTTAGTCAAGAGTCTGCCTCGCACTCCCGCTCCACCCAGAGCGGAAGAAGTCATTCGATGATTTCCCAGCCCAAACAAAAAAAAAAGCTTAGCGTAAAAAATTAAAACCATAAAAAAGATTATAGTGAGTTAACCTTAACAGCTAGACATATTAATTTTTTTTTAGAATATTAAAAGGAGGACAATTCTTCTACGCGCGCCTCAATGAAGTATCAGCAATAAGGACGGGGCCCATCATGGCCGATGCCTACCCCCGGATTGAGGATAAATTCGAAACAGAGTTACCTCGCCCCTGGGCACTCAGGGCAGGAAGGAACAGGGGTGGGTTTTAGTCAGTAAGAGTCTGACACGCTCTACCGCTCCACCCTAGAGCGGGAGAAGCCATTGGATGATTTCCCACACCACAAAAAAAAAACCCAACTGGATCTCTCAAAAGGTTTTTTTTTCCCGTTTTTGCCACATTTTTCATTGATGCTTCGCTCCTTTTGGTTGCAGCGTGATGTTATATAATCTTCCTCAATAAATAGACTATTCAACACAATAATAACTATTCAATTCAATCCAGTAGTTCCTGAGAGAAGCGCGTTCAACCAAACCAACAAACAAACTCTTCCGCTTTATGACAGCGGCTACCCGTCAAGCCCCTCATTAGCAGACACAATTAAAAACCTATTAAGGTGACGCGAGGGGCCTCACGGATTAAACGTCGAAAACTCGGCGTTTAGAATTGGTGAAATCGGCCCTAAATATGTAGTATAAAACAAACTTGCTGTCTGCGTCTGTCTGTTTCCTTCGTTACGTGGTTTAGAAGAACTAAGCCGAGAAACCGATTACTTCTTCTAAGCCACGCAACGAATTCTGATACCGTTTTTTAACCGACTTCAAAAACGGAGGTTCTATTCGACTTCCAAAAAAGGAGGTTCTGTAGCCGACACGTATTTATGTATGTGTGTATCTTGTTTGTCCGTGATTTTCTCGAAAACTCTTGATCCGATTTTGATGGGGTTTTCGTTATTCAAATGCATATTTTTCAAGGAAGGTTTTAGTATATAAATATTAGAATCTGATGAAGATCTTCAGAGATATACATTGAAGACAGATATTGAAAATTTTCACTGTCTATTCAGAGATAGACAGTGGAACTCTTCAATATCTAACAGCAGAGAGAGAGTTCCTTTCCGGTAAAAATAAAACAAAGGTTGTGTAAAGCCTTTTTTACTTGATCTAAGGTTTTAAGCTAATCACATGGTATTTTTTTAATATAAATAAGGCCCTCTGTTAAGAAACTATCCTTTTAACTCCCACATACGTATGGAACCTATCCCGAATGTATGATTGCGTCAACACAGTTGATTCGAGCGTGGGATCTGAGCAAACTTGCGGATGGAGCTGTCCGTTAATGTGTCCAAAGGACTTTTTTTAATTGCTTTCCTATGACATATGTTCAGATTTTTGGTAGGTTACTCGTTTTTGGATAGTTTAATAATGAATGCCAAGTAAATAAAGGACATGGTGATGTTCTGTACACGTACCAATATTCATATTAAGAATATTTTTATTTTATTTTATGAAGTAATAAAATTATCAGATAATCTCAAATCGATTACAAAAAATATTTCAGTGAAAAATGCCTTAAAAACTACCGCTGAGAGTAATAAATAGACTATTTTATACAGTTAAAATGCATGGTTCTAAATAAATGAAATACTTATATTTCTAACTTTTATTTATAAACATTATACACATACACACGCCCGCACACAAACACACGCCACACATACACTATTGCACTGTTTACACGTAGGCAATCTTTACTATTAAGATGTGCTGGGGGCCTGAAGCTCTGAAATACAGGCCTAGGCTTAGTTCAGACTCCAGATCTCCCACAAATTATAATTGTTTTGCAAAACTATCTGTCAACATAAATAGCATTTTTATGTAATTTTGTGGAGATAAATAAACATTTTTATTATTATTATTTATACTAAATACAAGCTAAAAAGTGATAGGCGTAGGCGCAGGATTTCGAAAATGTGTTGAAAAATAATTGTTTGGCTCTTAGGATATCTTTTGATAGGCAGCCCTCAAATAAGATACTCGTACCAAGTCATGTAAAAGTTTGATATAAGTATGGTTTTATCTCAAGTACGTTTTTGTTTAATATTTATTTTGTATGAATAAATACATTCAGCCTCACGTCTACCGCCATTGAATTGGAATATTAGCCCGCGCCTTTTCCCAACTATCTTGAGGTCGGCTTCCAGTCTAACCGGATGCAGATGAATATCAGTATTTCACATGGAGCGACTGCCTATCTGACCTCCATAACAAGGTAAGATTGGTCGTTAAATTTTCGGGCTTCTGCCGACCTGAAACGACTGTCAAAAATCCACGATTGAAAGCCGAGACCAATGGCTTAACGTGCTTTCCGAGGCATGGAGAAGTCTCGGTATGTAAAGATAGTCACCCATCTGTGGACCAACCCCGGCAAGCGTAGCTTAACCTGATGGATCGACCCGTGCGGCTGTTATTACTTTAGCCACGAGCTCCACCGCCATTGAGTTTGACTATAATTATTATACCTCAGAATTTTTCAAACCATCATTTCAGATCATACCTACCCAAAATCCAACAGAACTTTCTACTCAAATACCAGCATACTTAACGTAAGAAGTTCCAAACATCGAACCTCCATTCTTCAAAAATTGTTCAAAAAACAATTTAATACAAAACCTCCTTTGATTTTTACAACGAACTCTTTAGAAACGCTTCTGTTTCACAAAGAAGGCCCTATTCAGTTGTTTATTTAGCTAATTATCTCTCCGCCGTCTAGTTCCCTTCCAATTTGGTTAGGTATTTCGAGCCCCTTTGGCATTCTTTAGCCAAACAGTGTAATTTGAATTCGCCCCTGTATCTGGGCCATTCTACTTTTTTAAAGATAAAAACCTGTTCTGGTGTGAAATTTAAATATTGTTCTATATTTTCTTATGAATAGCTTATCACATTTAATGCCATCATCATCATCATTCCAGCTCTAAAGATGTCAACTGCCGGACATAGGCCTCCCCTAAGTGTCGCCACAACTACCGGTACTTTCGATTGGTTTCCCGCGGCCCTCACTAAGTGATCGGTTTACCTTGTGGGAGACCTTCCAACGCTACGTTTTCCGGTTCGCGACAGAAACTTTTGGCCCCATATTTTTTTTTTTACTTTTGATAGGCACGCGTTTGACAACTAGGTATCTCACCTGATGGTAAGCGATGATGTGGTCGAAGATGGAGCACGCTTGCCGAGAAGTAACCTATTCACTCTTGACTTAAACCACACTCTTCTTCTTTTCTTCTTTATTTCTTACTTCATCCATTTCTTCTGCGAGCAACGTGCCCTGCCCACTGCCACTTAAGTTTGGCAATGCGTGCTATGTCTGTAACCCTGGTTCTCCTGCAGCATAATACGTTAACTCATTTATTTGATGAATCTGTTACCGTATGAATTACGAACTAATCAATTAATTCAATAACTTGATATATGTACATACGATCACAACATCATATTATTATGCAGCATGTTCTTATTTGGTAACGCAGTCGTTTTTCAGTACTTGAAAATTGTCCCTGAAAAAGTAGAATGGCCCAACTACGGTATTATTTTAAGAGAATTTTGTTTCTGTTATTTTAAAACGAAACATGGTTGGGCGTTCTCTCTGTGGGTGGTGGATTGATTAACTTATTTTTGAAATAATATTTTGGGGGATAGTTTTTTTTTTCTTTTGTGATATTATTATGAAGGTTGAACGAAAAATAGGAGTTTCGATTGAAGGTTTTAGTGGTTAATTATCATAATAGAGACGGGTCGCGGGGTTGATCGAAAGCCCTGGCACAGGCACCTGAAGGAACAGGGGTGAGTTTAAGTCAGTAAGAGTCTGACACGCCGCTGAAAAAAAGACAGGTAGAAATGTAACTACGCACATTGCTCTCAACTGTCTCAACACACCAAATACAGTAACAACTATAATTATAATAACAAATTCTTTATTTCCACAAACACAGTTTACAGAAAAGTGAAACCCTTTTTTTTTTTTTTTTTTTTGTGGGTTGGGAAATCATCCTATGACTTCTCCCGCTCTGGGCGGAGCGGGAGGGCGTGTCAGACTCTTACTGACTAAAACCCACCCCTGTTCCTTCCTGCCTTTGAGTGCCCAGGAGCGAGGTAACTGTGTTTCGAATTTATCCTCAACCCCCGGGCATAAAGTGAAACCCTGACTCCTGAGCTAGGTAGAGTATTTCAGGAGTCAGTGACTTCTTTCATTTAAGTTACAATTTACGTGTGTTATTTAGCACGCAAAGAAATTCATTCTACCTTAAATTTAAAGCAAAATCAACAAAAATAAATAAAATTAGTATAAATTAAAGGAAAAAATGCAAATAAAATTGGAAACCATAAATCGTTAAAAAAGTTCTTTGTGAGATATAAGTTAAAATCAAAGCGTCAGTAACATTGCTGTAAGCTAGAATGATATAAAAGATAAAGTACGAAACAACTCTAAATCCACGTGTCAACTTCACATACAATAATAAAATTATAACATAACACCCACACATAATTATAACTCCAGAAATAATAAACAGTAAGTTAAAATACGATCTATCAAATCAGAGAATTTTGAACTCTATTTACTCTGTTTAAAGTTGAAAATTATTGTGCACCAGAGTTGTGATACTTCACATACACTCCATCATGAAAATACCTCCTTTCCATTACTTAATTAAATGTTTTATGAAGAATAAAATAACAACGAAAAAATAAATTATTTTAATGTCAAATAAATTTATATGAAGTCACATAATAATGTATATGTGTATAGACTGAAAATATGAATCTATACCTTGGTATATGGAGCAAACATTTATCGTGATGTTATATTTGCTATAACAAAGAGAATAGTATAGGTAGAGTACCTACTATTTCCCTTGGCAAAATGGGGTTTTACAGACTCGTCTGATACCCAATGTGAGTGAGGTGCCCCTTTCCAGAACATGACTTTCATACTGGAATGCCCCAAGAGTCCATAAACCTGCACTATGGAGGATCTCATGACGCTGTGTCACGGTGGAGGAGGGCGTAGGAGTGACACGCAGAGGAGAACGTAGGAGTGACACGCAGAGGAGAACGTAGGAGTGACACGCAGAGGAGAACGTAGGAGTGACACGCAGAGGAGAACGTAGGAGTAGGAGGACCGTGGATGAGGAGTTCAATGAATAATAACACACGACGAGTTAACACATTATATTTGTTATTTACAACAGTGGGCTTTATTATATTATTACGAACACATACACTGTGACTAGTTACGTAAATAAATTGTATTAATGCACAATTCTAGGAAACTGGTAACTGACACTTGAAGAGTCGGAAAATGATAATGAGGAGCTTCTACTAGCTCGGCTCCAGAATTTGAACTGATTTTTAATATAAAAAACAGAGACATGACAGAGAAAACCAGTAATTTTGAATTTGAATTTAAAAAAAGGTAGCATAGAACGTAATTTTGTAATAGAGGTCAAAAAATAAACAAGGCTTTAACACTGCCTTGTTACAGCTGTAATTAATGTGGCTAGCTTCTGAGCCTGGAGTATTCAAAAAGTTAGGAAACCATCTATTCGGAAGAAGCAGAAGAACTTATTTTTTATAATTTTCTTTTTTGTCCATGATAGTTGTTAACCGACATTAATTTTTAGGGTTCCGTAGTCCTAAGAAGGACAGGAAACCCTTATAGTTTCGGTTGGACCGTCTGTCCGTCCGAGGCATAATTATATTAATCACGCATTAAAAACGAACCAATATATTTTTTTTTTATAGTAGCTTCCGTACATGTAAGGTGGGGATGTTTTTTTTTTTTTCTTGCCTATCCCATAGTGTATATCATATATTGTATCCTTGGATAGGTGTTTCAAAATCATTGCAGAGTTGACTATTTTTCGATTCAGTGAATACGTTTGTGAATTACTTATTAAACTTTAAAGTGTTATTTTTGTTCGAGTCCAGCGTCCCACCAAACTTAAAACTAAACTGTTGGCTTGACAATTCTGAAAAAATCGTGATGTTAGTATATTTATCGAACTTTGAAGGAAAACTATCACGGCTAAGTTAGCGCTGTTGCTTACGCGTCAGGCCTCTCGCGTTACCGTAAGGTAACGCAACAATATGTTTTAAATGTGTCTGCTGACGCGTTAAGAGTAATAGTCGCTCAACTTCAAAATGTAGGTACGTATTCGGAAAATGCCGTACAACATACAAAATCCTTACTTAACACAATTCGTGTTGTAACGGGCGACTACCCCTACACTGTGTGTGGCCCGACATACACTTGACGGTATTTTTTAAATTTATCTATACAATGACATAGATAAAATGAATGCTCTCTGTGATTTTTAAGACAAAAAACCATTTTGACTCAACGAACATCATCCGTTTATATCTAAAACCATTATGTATACCACAACAAGCATATGTTTACTAACGCTTTAAGGCGCTATTAACTGCCAATGACCTTGAGTGGTTAGCTTGCGTGTTCTGTGGTGAGCTCACGTAACGCGTCGTACGTACACCCAGTAATAGGACTCGCCCATCAAGGAGCGCTGACCGAAATTAGACGCATTATTAATTTATTACTTATACATAAAAAAAACAGTTATTATATTATAACGCGTATACTTAAACATAAACAATTAAATAATCTTTAAACCGGTGAAGGTTTCATAAAAATATGCTTTGTAGTTTATGCGTGATTCTCAAATTCTTAACCGTGTTAGACATAACTTTACAAATTATGTCATCATCTGCCTAGCCTTTTCCCAACTATCTTGGGGTCGGCTTCCAGTCTAACCGGATGCAGCTGAATACCAGTACTTTACATGGAGCGACTGCCTATCTGACCTCCACAACCCAGTTACTGGGTAATACGATACCCTTTGGTAAGACTGGATGTCAGACTTTCGGGCTTCTGACGACCCGTAACGACTGTCAAAGATCCACAATTGACAGCCGGGACCAACGGCTTAACGTGCTTTCCGAGGCACGGAGGAGTCTCGGTATGTAAAGATGGTCACCCATCCATGGACCAACCCCGGCAAGCGTAGCTTAACCTTATGGATCGACCCGTGCGGCTGTTATTACTTTAGCCACGAGCTCCTCAAACTTCGACAGCTGCGTTACTTTGTATAAAACTTTAAATTCGCCGAGCTACCGTTTTCGAGGAAGTTAAAATGAGCTTCGCAAAGAAACAATTAGTATCCTTTTCGTACTAAGAAGTAAGTTAGAAATAGATTAGAAAACGGTTAAGATAGAGTGAAACACAATTCAAAGATATACAAACTCTAATACTTTACAAATTATGTAATGTTATAAAATATAATTTCAAATATTCACAAATCAAATTACGAAGGAAATTGTCTAGAGTAACATATTTTTTTTTCAGAAATTGAGACCATATTATGCCATAGTGATGACGATGAGTGATGACCATCACCACCCTGTACACCGTAGCGCAAGCGCTCAGTGTAGCAAAATAGTGATATAGTTTTTTTTTTTTTTGGGTGGGAAATCATCCAATGACATGACTTGACGCCCTCCCGCTCTGGGTGGAGCGGGAGGGCGTGTCAAACTCTTACTAACTAAAACCCACCCCTGTTCCATCCCTGCCTGAGTGCCCAGGGGCGAGGTAACTCTTTCGAATTTATCCTCGACCCCTAGGCAGGCATCGGCCATGACGGGCCCCGTCATGAATGCTGACAACTCTTTGAGGCGCGCGTGGAACACTACGCGTCGTCGACTCTCAGGCCTGGTGCTGATCGGACGGCGAGTTATCCACTACTCGCCGTCCGCAGGCCCGCCTCCTCCTTCGCGAGCATTACTGCTTCGCAGATGGAGGAGACTGCTTCCCATTCCCTCTCGCTCCGTAACATGGCCTGGACCAGGGCCGGGCGCGAGAGGTCGCTGCCGCCGATCGCCTGCACGAGGACACGGCGGGGCTCCGCCCAAGCGGGGCAGGTCTCCACCGTGTGCTCCACCGGGGGCACAGGCCTTATTTACTAAACGATAAATAATTAAATTGTCTTTAATATGATGAAGGTTTCACAGTTTCTGCGTGATTCTCAATTTTTTATCCGCGTCTTATATTTGCGCCATAAATAGAGTATGGAACGTTTTTTAGAGTGATTAAAATCCGAATGAAAAAACGGACCATCTGTCACAGCAAATTTTCTCCAAATCTACTGGTTATTTAATAATTAAATTTTAAAAAAGCACCTTGTCACCATTAATATTTATGCATAGTCCTTTGTTAAATTGAATGTAAATGAACGTAATTAATTGAAGCTATTCAAGTGTATGCGTTCAATCAGGTACTGTTTCATTTGAATGGGCTCGGTACAATGTCAAATGGTTGGTATTTGTTACTAACTAGTTTGATTCGGAACATAATTGGTACACGATAATTATATTTGTTATAATTGAAAATGATATGTATGATGGATCACTTTTCGAACGAATCATATTTTTTGAACATGCTTGTTTTTGAAACCTAGAACTTCTTATCGGCTTTTCAGTATTCTCATCATCATCATTTCAGCAGAGAGACGTCCACTGCTGGACATAGGCCTCCCCCAAGTGTCGCCACAACGACCATTCCTGTGGGTCTCGCATCCATCCGCTACCCGCGACCCTAATCAGGTCGTCTGTCCTGTAATCTATACCGAAGTAAAACATTAAAAATATGTAGTAGTTCAAAATTATTTTTTGTTTTTTGTACCAAAATGTGTGTGCCAAACAACTCAATCGTTCCAGTAGATTCGGTGTAACTGACGGACAGACATACGAGTGATACTATAAGGGTTCCGTCTTATCATTAAGACATTTGGAACCCTAAAAATATCAAAAGGAACTGCAAAATATGCGGCTTTTTGCAAAGATAGGTATAACGATAGCACACAAAGTCAACACCCCTTTTTTTGGGTGGAAAATCATCAAATAACTTTCCCGCTCTGTATGGGGTGGCAGGGTGTGTCAGACTCTTTCTAACTAAATCCCACCCGTGTGCCTTCAGTTGCCTGTACCAGTAGTCGCGATTGTGTGTGAAAGAGTCACTGCAGCAAGTAATTTAAATACCAAAAATTATTGTGACCACCAATTCGTGGCCACAATAATTGTTGGTAATTAGTTTCATAGAGTTTGTAGTTAGAGACACACTGTTACGTTATCTTTCCGTCCTCTTAAAGTTTTCTTTATGTCTTCGATGTCGTGCCACAGTATGTCTACTATAATTGACTTTAAATAAATGCTGTAGGCACTTTATCTTCAAAAAACGTTGCCCTTTTGACGACACGGTTGACGCAGTGGAGTGATTGGCTGCTGCGCTGAAAGAAGAGAAAGAAAAAGAATTTTTATTATATTATAATAATGCTTTCAGGGTGCTGTTGGGGTTGCCACGTTACTGTAGTGCATCTACAATATTGGCGGAAGCGAGAGTAGATGACTTTTACGCCATAAGAAGGAAAATAACCACTTCACTTCTGACAAGAGTGCGTAGCAGTTCCAATAGCATTCTGAAAGCCCTGTGTGAATAGCTGGATTCCCCCCTGCTGAGAAATTATTATTATTAGTACCGTGTAGTATTCTTTCCATTAAATAAAACGCTGTTATTTTGCAATTCCAAACATATAATTCAATTTTATTTACGACATACAAAACAATATGATTTTGCTAACTTAACCCTTATCGATAGTGATAATAGATCTTATATTTCTATGTTAATAACATGTTTAACAAAAAAAAGGAAAGAAAAAAATGTAAGTAGGTAGGTATAAATAAAAGCAGATGCATGTCGTGGTTGTGGCAAGAAGGCTTCCACTCAGCATAATGCTATACCGTGGGGGACCCACAGCACGACGCTGATTTTCAGTGGTCGCCTAAGACCACGCGCGCTGCGTGTCGCAGGTTCGATTCCCGCGCGGAGCAAATATTTTTAAGGCCCGTAGATAGTTGTTCAAAAGGCCCCTCTTTGAGGAGTGAATGTAGACTGGCCTTTCCTTCCCCCTGACGCAGGTCCTCACCGGACACGTCTGTTTCGGGAGGTTCCTTTGTCAGATAAGGCGGGAGGAAACGCCAGGGTGTCCCACTGTGTGGATCGCCCAGAGGACACGGTGGAGCATACGGTGTTGATCTATCCGCTTTGGCGAAGCACCGGCGTGTCCTCGTGGATGGCGAAAGGGAATGCGAAACAGTAATTTACGAACAAAACACCTTCTTCTACGAAGCAGTAATACTCGCGGACTCAACAGAGACGCCCTCACGCTCCCAGCAGCCGCCGCAGGGGACGCCCTGGGCGTCGGGAGACGCTAGCCGCTCTCCTGCCATCGTAGGCGCGGGCTTGCGAACGGTGAGTAGTGGGTAGCTCGCCGTCCTATAAGGACCAGGCCCGAGAGTCAGCGGCGCGTAGTGTTCCACGCGCGCCTCAAAGAGATGTCAGCAGGAGCTGACGGGGAACGGTAGAGCCGATGTCTGGGGTTGCGGATAAATTTGAAATAGAGTTACCTCGGCCCATGGCACAGGCATCTGAAGGAACAGGAGGTGAGTTTTTTTAAAGTGACACGCCCTCCATCCAGAGCGGGAGAAGTAATTCGATGATTTCCCACACTCCAAAAAAAAAAAGGTCGAGTGTCTTGTGTATGTGAGTTTACATGTTTGTGAACGCATCCACGATACAGGAGTAATTCCCAGGGTGGGGCAAAGAAATCCGAAAGACTTTTAGATTAACAAATCCTTTCAGAATCAGCCACCCAGATTTCTTTTCAAAACATAATTTCAAGACTCCCTTATCATAAATTTTAAGCATCACTTAGTATAAATTCCCCCTGTATACACGTAAAGGGTGTTAATATTCACGAGGGACATAGAACGTAATTAGGGGTGCGTAATTTAGATTACGACCCTAACAATCTGATTAGCATTGCCACGCATTATGGGGTTAAAAATGTATTTTTATGTTCAACGTATGTTTTTGTACGGCCAGTTGGGTTAAATAAAGGATTTTATACGTTTTGTGTTAGGTACATTTTTGCACGGAAATGATTTTATTATGTGATAAGGTTTTTGAATAAATATGGGATTCAGTTTCTTTGTTTATTAGAAAAACAAATGATTTCTTGTGTTTCGAATTTTCTCAGCAAAACCAACTTAGTTTGTGTGGTACAAAAACTCTTGTAATTTATGACAGGTATGTGAATTTCAAAATGAAGAATACTTCATTTTTTAATAACAAAGTTTTAATTTAATTTACTTTGTAATAACAAAGTTTAAAAAACGAACGAGCTTTACATTAGTCGCACATGATGTGTAACGTTTGACATCTCACCTTGATAACATTGACATTCTATCCTGAAAAATAAAATTAAAACGTTTAGTTCCGATTTCGCGTGCAGACTTATCGGGCACACGCTCTACCATCTGACGGCCAACTCTAACAACGCGCGCGCTCTTTGTTCAAATCAAATAGCGCGCGCTTCCCCGGCTTCCTGTTACACACTTCCATCCCATTTCACGAAATCACTCCCACAGATTGCAGTTTCCTGCAATGCGAGAGCGAGAGAAAAGATGACATAAAATATAGAAAACGTAGCATAAAATATACAACCTATCGACCATGTATGTAGGAAGCATCCAAATAAACCCTTTTCTGACTAAACGGCCTACCCCCATAACTTCTAAAACTTTATCATTTTGACACTTCAAAAATGTAGGGTACACGAAAATGTCCAGCCACTTTAAACAGTCTCCCGTAATATACAAATTCACCCATGATACGACATGAATAAACCATAAGTGACTTAACGACATGGTTAGCAAAATGCGTCCGAGTAACACAAACTTAGAATAATGGACTGAGCCTTCCCTGGAAGTGAATACTGTCAGAATAGTGTGAGAGAGACATCATGATTGTATGGCCAGTAGTTTTTCAATTCTGATTGATCCACGTCACAGGATTGCTATTTCACCTTCGTCACTATGACTTATGGAAAAGAGACAGAAATAGGGTATTCTCACAATATTTTATATGAAACAACAGATACTTAAAACAATTTTTTTTTTCTGAAAACTGCATTTTAATTAATATTTTTAAATGACGCAGCACTTAACATTCCAAATATTTGTATAAGGAAGAAAGGGGTCATGGTGGGAACATTTCGTTACCACTTTAGTACGGGTGTAACCTAATGGGAGTGATATATGTTACATCAGTTTGTGCATCATTTTTCTGTTACTTGACAGTTTCCCCTACCACCAGATTTGAAAGGTTTCTAACTTACTTAATTTTGAGTGGATTTGATTTTTTTTAGTTTTTTTTTTATTTTGGATAAAGTTACTTTTTGACGCCAATAGTAAAAAAAAAATCAACTGCCCTATTTTGATTGATTCACATCACCGAATAACAGTGCCATCACTATGGTTTATGAAAAAGATACAGGAATTCGTTGTACAATCTCTTTCTGTAGAGCAGTCAATTTTGTGACAATATTGCTCAGTCAAGCAGTGACCAGTCAGTGGGTCTTACAAGCTGCAGGGTGTTGTTCTAAATCAAAATCAAAAGATTGTCCTCAAAATATGGTGAAGGAACCGTCATGTACTAGAAATAAAAAATCGAAGGCATGAACATCTACCAATTCACAGATGAATTTAAGCCACTCCCTTTCACAGAGAGGACGTGTCTCCCAGCAGTAGGAACTTTATAGGCAGAATATAAATGCTATTATCCATATAATATAATAACCTACCTACCCGCAGCCACTTCAGTTTAGCTAATTTTTTATGATTTTGTTACTCAGTCCATTCTCTATGTCTGTGAACACAAACTACACTGCCTCCTTTGTCCATGAGTAACGTTACCATAAACAGTAGCACATGTCCTTTCCCATAACTTGAGTGGCTCATTATTTAGGATGGCGGTCGTTGTAAATACAGATTATACACAATGAAAGGCAAGCGTATGTTGACATTGAGCCCGGGAATAGAAATGGTCGTAGACAGTTAGGTTTATTTTCATTGTAGAGTTATTTAGATTCGATAGAGTAAGCAGATGACGGAACTATGATTTGTTCTGATTCATCCATGTTTTATCGAAAAGGCTGAAAAACAATATCCAACATACTTTTTATTTTTTTCACACAAAATGATTAATTTTACTAACTTTAAACCGCGGCTTCGTCTGGAAGAAGAGAGATCCTAAGGGTAGCGGATAAAATGCCTAGGGGTAGCGAATAAATTCTTAACAGAGTTAGCGCACCCCTGGGCACTCGGGCAGGGAAAGAACTGGTGTGGGTTTTAGTCAGTAAGAGTCTGACACACCCTCCCGCTCCTGGGCCTGCGGACGGCGAGCAGTGGGTAGCTCGCCGTCTGATCAGCACCAGGCCCGTGAGTCGACGGCGCGTAGTGTTCCACGCGCACCTCAAAAAGATTAGTGTCAGCCACCACTGACGGGGCCCATCATGGCCGGTGCCCGCATGCCTAGGGGTAGCGGATAAATTCTGAAAATGAGATACCGCACCCCTGGGCACTCAGGCAGGGAAGGAACAGGGGTGGGTTTTAGTCAGTAAGAGTCTGAAACGGCCCCCCGCTCCACCCAGAGTGGGAGAAGTCATTGGATGATTTCCCACCCCAAAAAAAAAAGAAACCCTCCCGCTCCACCCAGAGCGGGAGATGTCATTGGTTGATGTCCAACCCCGCCAAAAAACAAAAGCCCCTTAATAGATTATTGTGACCTAATCCAGTTGATTGTCTACCCATGTGGCAAAATTCATGAGGCGTGATACTTTCACATTTATAATATTAGGATTAATCAAATCAATAATAATAATAATCCTCCCGCCCAAATTTCAATCATGGCGGCCAATCTCAACGGAGTTTAGCCAAGTACGCAGGAGATAAGTGCACAAGCGTGTGCGCAGACACACTCTCTGTTCCTTTACTCTCGTTGTCCGATGGAACGGTAGTCGACACGACCCGGAAGAGATCAGAGCCTTTAGACAAAATACTTTTCCGTTAACGTTAACGCTAACGCTTCGTGCAAAATGTATGGCAACGACATTACTGGGCGTGAGTCACGTGACAGTTCTCTCCGCAGGTAATGTCCTTGCCATACATTTTGCACGAAGCGTTAGCGTTAGCGCTATTTTAAAAGTTATTTGGCTAAGGGGGCAGGCGCATGACCAACGGCTTTACGTGATTTCCGAGGCACGGGGCTGTCAACCCAGCAACTTTTTAACTCCGGGCTACTACTGAGTCATTCCTAATGGAAAAACCCAATATCACTTCTTGCCCGAAACGATAACAACGAGACCGGCGAATATGTTGTAATGAATACAGAAGTACCTTATAATACTTATATACCTATACTAAATTGGACGTGTACTCTATTCTTTCCCAGGGTAAAATCAGCTATTATTTAGCGGTCCGGTCTAAGTGTTTTTTGACCAAGCGTGTCTAATAGGAACGCGGCAAGCTGACTTTATCATGAGTTGTTAATATAAAAAGTGTAGCGTGAATGCGTGTATGCGTGTGTACTTTTAAGTAAAACTACATATGTTACTTATATAGGCAGCATACTACTAAAAAAGACAAAAAGACATGTTGCGCCGACCCCAAATAAATTGGAATAAGGGCAGGAGAATGATGATGATTGGCAGGTTACTAATTTATTTTTATTTTTTGTGGGGTAGGAAATCATCCAATGGCTTCTCCCATTCTGGGTGGAGCGGGAGGGCGTGTCAGACTCTTACTGACTAAAACCCACCCCTGTTCCATCCTGCCCTTAGTGCCCGGGGGCGAGGTAACTCTGTTGTCTGAATTTATCCTCAACCCCCGGGCAGGCATCGGCCATGACGAGCCCCATCTTTATTGCTGACAACTCTTTGAGGCGCGCTTGGAACACTACGCGCCGTCGACTCTCGAGGCAAGTTACTACTGGAGTCTTAAATACTTTATTTAAATTCATTTTTTTTAATCTTAAATTTGGACGGATAGAATTATAAAATGAGAAGGATATGAATTATGAGAACACTAAGCAAACTATTTTAAAATATATTCTAACCAACTCAATGCATATTTGTTCTGACCTACTCGTAGGTTTTCGTAAATTGTACTTGCTTCAGCAGTAGATATAATAAAATTCGAACGATACAGAGAAGATTAACATGGCCCCTGCGCAAGTGTGACACAGAAAATCGTGAAGCGTTTTGTATTTTTTCTGCCTGCGGTCGCGGATAAATTTGAAATAGGCAAGGGTGGGTTTTAGTCAGTAAAAGTCTGACACACCCAGCTCCATCCAGTGGGAGAAGTCATTGGATGATTTCCCACCCTCCAAAAGAAAAAGTATTCGTAAATTACGTATTTAAATAAGGTTTAAAATCTTTTTAGTATAAAATGTAGCTAAAGCAATAACAGCCGCACGGGCCGATCCATCAGGTTAAGCAACACTTGCTGGGGTTGGTCCATGGATGGGTGATCTTTACATACCGAGACTCCTCCGTGCCTCGGAAAGCACGTTAAGCCGTTGGTCCCGGCTGTCAATCGTGGCATCTTTGACAGTAGTTACGGGTCGTCAGAAGCCCGAAAGTCTGACAACCAGTCTTATCAAGGGGTATCGTATTACCCAGTAATTGGGTTGTGGAGGCCAGATAGGCAGTCGCTCCAAGTAAAATAATGGTATTCAGCTGCAACCAGTTAAATTAGAAGCCGACCCCAACATAGTTGCAAAAAAGGCTAGGCATATTGAATCTGTTTAGTATATTTGCGTCTACCTACCGTCTTTCAAACGAGATACATAGAGATACGTAAGAACTGACCCTAGATTACGATATAGCTACATCCAGAAACAAATTAACTACAAATAAAAACTTTCTAATAGATGTAGAGTTCGGGATAAAATTTAGAGCAGAAAGACTTTTGGGTATAATACATTCTGTTTTACTAATAATATTAACAAACAGGATGCGCGACTATTTTGATCGAATTTATATTTTCTTAAACTAAGGGAGTGGGTGCTGCGATAAGAGGAAAGTTACTGGAAGATGAGAGATGAAAAATTTAGGATATTTTCTTTGTCCTATAACCTATAGTAGGGATGACGAACCTATGACACGTGTGCCAGGGAACCGCTTATCTTGGTATGGTCATGTAAAGAGGAGGGATGAAACACATGTAACTAAAAGAGTTATGAATATGAATGTAGATGGATGGAGAGGGAGAGGGAAGCCAAAGAAAGGATGGATGGATTGTGTGAGGAGTGATATGAAAGAAAAGGTAGTTAGTGATAGCGTGACGGCTGACAGGACAGAATGGAAGAAAAAAACGTGTTGCGCCGACCCCAAGTAACATAGGATAAGGGCAGGAAGATGATGACGTCTTGGCCACATTATTATATTTTAAATATTTAATGTCACGTTCTCCAATAAAGGTTCACCATCCCTGATCTATAGTCTATCCAACTATAGGTTATAGGACAAAGAAAATATAATGATGAGGAGTACACGTACCTTACGATTTTTGATAGGATCCTGGAGTCACGATGACGACTATTCAAGAATGCGTTTTTTCAGACACAGGAACGCGGGACTTCGCCGGGAAGTCACTCCAACAACAATTCAAGGCAGACGTTTGCACGGTATGATGCGATTCAATGGAGAAACCACGAACAAAACAAATAGTAATCCAAACATATCTTGGTTAGATATTTGGGGAAAAGCTACTCCCATCCCTAACTTCAAACGTCCTTGTTTCATACAGAACATCTATCATGTCAGCCCTCACTAACTGTTATGAAATTAAGAGGGTCCGTTTGTCGCACAGAGCACGGAACGTCACGTTACAGCCACTAGAGATGCCACCGCTAATCAAATTCATAGAAACACAATTGCGCTGAGCATAAGTTTCGGTTGTCATAGCCACAGTCGATGTAGGGTATTTGGCTGGATAGTTTATAAGATATAAGGTTCTGCCAGCGGCTTCGCCCGCGTGGAATTAGTACTTTCTCCAATATGTATTATAGCTAATAATAATAATAATAAATGTATTTATTTATAAACAGGGATTGTAGTACAATAGTTCACTTAACAATTTATAATGATGTGGTTTCGTACAATTGTCTCCAATCAGGTGGGTGATGCACTGTCCCCCTAGCTAGGTTATAAAATAACCTGTAGTAAGGAGTAACAGTCCCAAACCCCTTTGAATATGGTTACTAAAATATTGAACACAGTACATTGTGCTTTTATTGTGCTTGTTGCAGTTGTAAGTGCTAAATTTTTACAAAATGTTCAAACTTAACCTAAAGAGTAAATAATTTACAATCAACTATTTGTGAGTGTGTGTGTATGTGTGATGGTACGTGTGTGTGTGAGAGAAAGAGAGAAAGTGTGGGTGTATGTATGTGTGTGCAAGTCAGTGGATGTATATGTGCTTGGACAGTGTTGTTATAGAAGTGAATGTGAGGACTTATCACCACTTAGGTTAGATAGTTTTCTGTTTCGTCATAGGATTTGTTTTGCAAGTATGAACGAAGGGTATTTTTGCAGTTATAGTAAGATAAGCCGTATATTGGACAGTTTTTACTTATTTTGTTGTAAAGACACGGACCAAGGAAATAAAAGAATCTTTTAGTAAAGGATTTGTAGGTTCTTGGAACGGTACAGATTATGTCTCTACGACGTTTATTTAATTGTTTGTAGTGTGTTTTCTGGTGTTGTAGTAGAACGGTTTGTACTATAAAATGCTGCCGTACGGTCAAAACGTTACACTCTTTATATAATTGATCAGTAGAGAACAATATTGGTCGGAAGGTAGCTACTTTCAATATGACTCTATGTGCAACTTCGAGCGGCTTTAAAATGGTTTTCGCCGCACCACCCCAGCAGGAAACACAGTACGTTATAATAGATAGACATAGGGCAAAATAGACATTACGGATAATAGTTTGGTTTGCATTACTGCGTAAGGTTTTAAATATATATATTAGTTTTCGGACTCTGCCAGTGAGGAGATTAATGTGTTGTTTGTAGTTAAGATTCTTATCTAAGACTATGCCTAAGTATTTTATATGGTCAACAGAGGTTATGGGTGGACATTGGCAAGAAACGAGAGATTGTGTATGACAAAAGTGGGCTTTAAGAGACATAGGAAAATTAGGTTGAGAGGCCGAGCTTATGAAGTAAGTGAGAAAATTAGTTTTTGAGGTGTTAAGAGTAAGCGTGTGAGAGTAAAGCCACTTTAAAGTCAAATTAAAACCTAGCTGAGCCTTGTTATTAAGATCAGACCATGTGTCAGCGACGAAAGTTATCGCAGTGTCATCCGCAAATGAAATAATCTTGGCGTTTTGAATATTAAGATTGCATAGGTCATTGATAAAGACTAGGAATAAGGTGGGACCTAGTATGCTCCCTTGTGGTACGCCGTAATGGATGGGGAGCTCCTCGCTATTGTAACTATCAATCCTAACAATCTGGGAGCGATTTGTGAGGTAATTCTTAAAGAGATCCAGTTGTAAACCTCTGACACCCACCCCCTCCAGTTTGAGTAAAAGAGTGGGAACGGGAACGGTGTCGAAAGCTTTCGCGAGGTCTAAAAATATGGTAAGTACCTTTTTGCTTTGATTTAAGTTTTCCACGACATGGTTAGTCAAATCATGAACTGCATCACAGGTAGATTTGGTTTTGCGAAAGCCGTATTGTTGCAACGATATTAAGTTACAATGTTCAAGGTAGTAAGTAAGTCTCTTATTAATCAAACGTTCGAGTACCTTAGATAAAGCACTCAAGACGGCTATGGGACGATAATTGTTCGGCAAGTTCCCGTCCCCTCCCTTGAAGACAGGATGAATAATGGCCTTTTTAAAAGATGTGGGAAAGACGCCAGTCTCGAAACAAAGATTGAAGATATGGCATAAGATGGGTGCCAGCGTAGTTGAGTATTTCTTAAGGAAGGAGGGCGAAATGCCATCCCAACCTGGAGCAGCAGAAGACCGTAATGATTGAATAACTGTAATAATCTCGTTCGGGTCTGTAGGTTCTAGCACAAAAGATGAAGCTGATGTAGTTTGAGGAAATGTAGGTGTTTTAAGGGTTCGACTGTTGATTATGTCATTTGCAAGCTTTTCACCAATATTTGCCAAATAGGTATTTACAGTGGTGATTATAGCTTATGTGCTATTCTAGACTATAACCTATCTCTTTGCCAAATTTCATCCAGATCATTTCAGCCGTTCTGTCGTGTTTATGTGGTTTGAGTAACAAACATCCATCCATCCATCTATACTAACTTTCGCATTTATAATATTACCAGCTGGGCCCCGCGGTTGCACCCGCGTAGACCGGGATAAAAAGCCTATTTGTGTTAATCCAGGATATAAGCTATCAACTTATCAAATTTTATTCAAATCGGTCCAGCCGTTTGAGCGTAAAGAAGTAACAAACATACAAACACACGCACCCAAAAACTATCCTACACTAATAATATAAAGGCAAACCTTTATAATATTAAAGGTTGTTCCAAATAAACGTGCAATAACGGTCATTGACCCACCTACAGTTATTGACATTTTTAATTTGAAAAACGGAATTAATGACTCAAAGCTGTCCCGAATCAACATCTCTCGTGATCCTTAACAATGGCACGGATTCTCTTGTTCAATATCTAAACTAAAATTAGAGAATTGCTATCTTTTACTAAAAGGCAGTGCGAGAAAAGGACGGCTATAGCTATGCACTAAGTTAGAGATGTCAAACTAGTTTACGCCTTGCGCTTCGCCGTGTTTTTAGACGACATGTTTTTACGTGTCCCCTTAAAACTAAATTTGACAGCTCTAATTTACGTCCGTCTCTTTCTTGTTTTATTAGAGAGAAAAAGATAGCAATAGCCTAAATTAAGTTTAGTTTGTGCCTAACAGAATCAACACCATTGTCTAATAATGAAAAACGATTTATATTTAATTTTTAAGGAACCTACGAAGAGTTATTAGGGAAAGTTCAATGTACTTTATTGCAAATTTATCTGAAACATAGTATAGTAGGACGTAGGTTAACACACACGTACACACACGAGACACAGTAACAAAAAATTCGCCTAATTGTCAGATTTCGCATAAGCGTTCCGTACCAAATGAGGTAAATATTAAAGAAAAAAATTGATTTATCAATTTACTGGTATTTGTTAATTCAATTCAATTCCTTTATTTCAATCAACTACTTGGATCATATAACAGCATTAGGTACATTAATTAAAAATTATTAGAAAAATAAATAAAATTAAGACAAAACACAACACACAATTTCATTATTACATACAGATAGATTACCTACATACAAATTAAATTGGCAAAGTCAAAAAAAAAAAAAAAAAAAAAAAAAAAAATTAGAAACAATCATAAAATGTCACTTATTTAAAAATAATAATTCATATAATTTATTTAACATTTCAATATTGCAAATAAAATAGAAAAGATGGACAGATAATGAACAATAATGTGCTATGTTTATTTCATTTAATTGTTATTGTCACCACATTAAGCATGCAACAATGGTTAATGTAGTGACAGTCGAACCTCTCAGCCATCATCCTCAAGATGGTGTTGGAGCTGGCGCGGACCCTGCGCACCAAAGATGTGCACCGTTTCCGCATCGTCGCATAGAAGCAGTCAACGCGCGACTCAGCGAACATCCCCGACGCACTGCAGTACCGAGGCAGCCCCAACAACATCCTGTAGGCATTGTTGAATTGAACTCGTAGGGCGCTGTACTGTTTTTGAGTATAGTTAGCCCACAGTGAGCTCGAATAAAAACAGGTGCAATATGCTCTGAAAAGAGTGTTTTTTACTTCCTTCGAGCATCGTGCAAACCTGCGAGCTATCATATTCGCTCTAACAGACAACGCCCTACGTTCCCGCTCTATGTCTGAATCGTCTCTCAGGTCAGAGGTCACCAGATGCCCAAGGTACTTGAAGGAGTCAACCCTATTTAACGGTACATTATTTAACTTGATGCTAGGGATGCTATGTGGGCATCCACCCCTAGCCCGAAAAACCATACACTCACTTTTCTTGGTGTTATAGAGTAGGCCATGACTGAGAGCATATTCCTCACAAATGCCGAGCAGCTTAGACAGGCCACAGACCGAGGCGCTCAACAGCACCATGTCGTCCGCATAGCTAATGTTATTTACACAAACTCCACCAACATGACATCCGACACGCGTGCTGCTCAGCCTCTCGATGAGTGCGTTTACATAAAGGTTGAAGAGCGTTGGTGAGGTCAACCCCCCTTGTCTCACCCCGCACTCCAATCTGTACGGTTCAGACAGCCTCCCCGACCATCGAACTACGTTGACCTGGTTCGCATACCAATATTTGAGAATACGAATGCATTCGCTTGGCAGGGATGTGTCGTTAAGTTTATCCCAGAGGATATCATAGGAAACCAGGTCAAACGCTTTCTTAAGGTCGAGGAAACAAGCATAGACTGGTGTTTTGCGATCAGTATAGTACTTGACAGTCTGCTTCAAACACAGAATAGCTGTCTCAGTGGAGAGTCCCGATTTGAAACCGAATTGATTATCATGTAACTCGAGACAGCCACTCATCAGTGTGTTAAGAAGACTGTCAAGTACCTTAGACAGAATTGTAGCCAGAGAGATGGGTCTATAGTTGTTGGCGTCGCTTATATCACCAGTTTTACTTTTCACGATCGGTACCACCACGGTCTGCATCATAGCTGGAGGTAGATATGAATGTCCTAGACATAGGGAGTAAAACATAGCCAGAACCCTTGGAAGATGGACGCCAGCATATTTAAGATGCTCGATACTCAAGTCATCGTGGCCAGGAGACTTGCCTCGGGTCATAGTCGTGATAACCTTTCTAACATTTTTGGCCGTAAACCTTACACTGAGCTCCTGTCCCCGAGCAACACCCTCAAGTCCCGACTGCGGCAGCCCCAATGGTGAAGTTACCATGAAATGGCTTTTGAACATATCTGCTATGCTTTTTGGATCAGTAATGCCACCAACGCTCACCGGCAAGCCCGGCCTTCTGTTTACTTTATTAGTAGACTTCCAAAAACTCCGAAAATCATGCCTGGCGTGATGCGTTGCCAGAATGTCCATTTTAAGTTGCTCACTGTTATTTTGACACCACTTTAACCGGCTTTTAAAAATTTTACGGCTTTCTTGCATTTCACTCCAAACATGACCCGACTTCGGTCTGCCATACAATACCCATAACTGAAACTTAGACCTGGCCTCCCGGTGAGCACCACTGACATGTCTGTTCCAACCTACTACAGGTTTCTTCTTACATGTCCTATTACTACCAGAGTAACTGTCATTAGCTGCTCGGCCTAAGATGTCTACAATTTCGTCATACATTTTGTCGATAATATACTTATGTTCCACATCATCGCAAGAGAAATCACAACAGTTACATAAATCACTCGGAAAATCTATTAATTTTAATCTTTCATTACATAACTTATTATATAGTCCACTTTGTTCAGGTGTTCTCTCGCCCCAACGTATTTTATTACACGGTTCGATATTATTACATGCTATTTTGGGTTTAATACTATTTAAATTACAGCATATATAATAAAACGTAGGTAATAATAAACATTAACACCGAATTTCAAGTCAATGAGAAGATAAATTATTCTTCGGAACAAAATTTTGTGACAGACGTGTCCGTCTGTCAGACACGTGAGTGACAGCAATAGGGCTCAGTTTGGACCCTACGGGTACGGAACCCTAAAAATGTAAAATAAGGCGAAGTTGTTTAAATATTAAGCCTTATCTATAAACTCGCCAACAATAAATCCTTAGTTAAAATACTGATTAGCTGATTCTAAATTCTCCATAGAAAGAGATTCAGAAAGCATACCTACTGTAAGGTTGGATGGATGGAGTATGAGTCCTACATAAAGGCTGTAACAGAAAGGTGTGGTATTATTTTATTATTTTATGGAACCGAAACATGGTCGCTCACAATGGGCCTCATCAGAAGGCTTACAGTCACCCAAAGGGCAATGAAGAGGGCAATGCTCAGAGTTTCCTTGCGTGATAGAATCAGAAATGATGAAATCCGCAAGAGAACTAAGGTTACCTACCGACATAGCCCGAAGAATCGCCAAACTAAAGCGGCAGTGGGCAGGGTACATTGCTCGCAGAACAGATGGTCGATGGGGCCGAAAAGTTCTGGAATGGCGACTGCGTACTGGTAGACGCAGCGTTGGAAGGCCTCCCACAAGGTGGACCGATGACCTGGTGAGGGTCGCGGGTAGCCGATGGATGCGAGACGCACAGGACCGATCATTGTGGCGACACTTTGGGGAGGACTATGTCCAGCAGTGGACGTCTTTCGGCTGAAATGATGATGATATTTTATCTGACCATCGATATAAAATACCTGAATATGAGGCTAGGCTGCGGTACTTTAACATGGTTGGATTGGATAAAAGGAGATGGATGAGCGACATGTCCACTTTTTATAAGGTGTGTAACGGTTCATTTGATGGTGCTCTCCTAAGTCAGTTACACTTCAAGGTGTACTCGATCTGTGCGTACTCCGCAGCTGTTTCAGATACCAACGAGCAATAACAATGTGTCCCAAAATAGTCCACTGTTTCGAATGTGTAGACAATAATATAATGATATTTGCACTCATGTTGATATATTTGTGGATAGTCACGGCAGATTTATAGAATCCTTGCGAAAATTGAATACACCTAAGCTATTGTATTGTAATATGCTGTCTTGACTATATTATTTGTAGCTTCTTTTTATTTTATTTTTATTTTTTGTAGCCTTCACTTGCATCTTTGAAGCTGTATAAATCCTGAATGCTGTGTATAGTAGTAATTGGAGTGCAGATTAAAAAAATGTTATCACTTAAAAGTAATCCTGATCACAACTTGGTTTGTATTCTGTAACTGTACCTCTTATAAATAAATAAATAAATAAGTATGAACTCCGTAATAAAAATTCAACTCCGTAAGTTATGAGAAAGTAATTCTAATTCAGTTTGCAAGATTTTACCCGAACATACATATATACAAACATTGCAAGTATTTAATAGCTTTTAATAGCACACGCACAGCCACCAACGGCACACAGCCACCGCCGCCGACACGATACCTACGTACTAGGTAGGTACGTGAAGGCCGAAGTGTGTGTGTCAAATTGTGACTGACGTGGCTTCTCAATTTTCTCACCAAATTTTTCATCCTTTCAATAAAATTTTAGCACTATTATACTACCGTTTTCTGAAAGATATACCGTTTATATCTTTCAGAAAACGGTATCTCTCACTAAGACGCATGGTTTTTATGGAATGTTTTGACACTGCCATCGTATCTTTGCTCTGTGGTTTGTCACATCTAGCAGCAAATTGATAAATTATCCTTAATGCTCTGTTGTAATTATACTTTATCAGACGTAAGTGACGTTTTGACGTTTATTATCTGTGGTATGATAACGGTTATTGTAAATAGAACTGGCTGAATGAGGCTGTTACTATTTATTTTATGATCGTTACTGATAATTAAGTCACTCTTTTTAGGGTTCCGTACCCGAAGGGTAACCAACGGGACGCTATTACTAAACCTCCGCTATCCGTCCGTCCGTCCATCCGTTCGTCCGTCTGTCTGCCAGCGGGCTGTATCTCATGATCGGTAATAGGTAGACAGTTGAAATTTTCACAGAACGTGTATTTCTGTTGCCGCAATAGTAACAAATAATAAAAATAAATTACTGCTACTAGAAACGTGTTTTTTGGCTTTTTTTTGCTCGATCTTAATAATGGCAACAAATAGACGCGTATAATCTGTACGATGGTACGGAACCCTTCATGCGCGAGTCCGACTCGCACTTGGCCGGTTTTTTGCTTTCTAATTAAGCTTCGGGCCGATAACATTGAATGGTAGATCGTACTAAAGAGGCACACTATTTTCTCATAATGATTTTTAAATTACCTGTTCGGGCTTTTTTTTTTTTTGGGGGGTTGGGAAATCATCCAATGACTTCTCTCACTCTGAATGGAGCGGGAGGGCGTGTCAGACTCTTACTGACTAAAACCCACCCCTGTTCCTTCCCTGCCTGAGTACCCAGGGGTGCGGTAACTCATTTTCAGAATTTATCCGCTACTCCTAGGCATGCAGGTACCGGCCACGATGGGCCCCGTCAGTGGTGGCTGACAACATCTCTTTGAGGCGTGCGTGGAACACTACGCGCCGTCGATTCACGGGCCTGGTGCTGATCGGACGGCGAGCTACCCACTGCTCGCCGTCCGCAGGCCTGGGTAACTACAGGAGGCTGAGTTTCGTATCGTACATAACCTCGAGTAAACATTAAGTTAATTTATTGTTGAATAGTGAGCCGCCCCAGCTTTGCACGGGTGCAAATTATATACAGTATGACTTGTATGAGTCTATAGAATGTGCACATAAATAGGAAATGAAAAAATATAAAAAAAAGTGCGTGTACTTATGGAAGCACGTAAGAAGTTATACTTCTTTGGCGTAACAAGATAAAAACCAAACTGTCAAAAGTTTACAAAAGGAAAACAATCATTCTTCATGAACCACAGACCATAGATAACTTCAAGGTGTCGGTTCTAGCTAACTTCAACCTGTGAATTTTGTATGACAGTGATGCGCGCGCATCATAAAATTTCACTCTCATCATTTTTTCATAACGCACATAAAGAAGTATAACTTCAAAAATCTAAGTGTTTTTACATATTAAAAAACAAACAAAAACTGAACGGTGTTTTTTTTTTTTTTTTTTTGGGGGGTGGGAAATCATCCAATGACTTCTTCCGCTCTAGGGTGGAGCGGAAGGGTGTGTCAGACTCTTACTGACTAAAACCTACCCCTGTTACTCCCTGCCTCGAGTGCCCGGGGGCGAGGTAACTCTTTCGAATTTATCCTCCACCCCTGGGCAGGCACCGGCCGTGGCAGGCCCCTTCCTTTGGCTGACAACTCTTTGAGGCGCGCGTGGAACACTACGCGCCGTCGACTCTCGGGCCTGGTGCTGATCGGACGGCGAGTTACCCACTACTCGCCGTCCGCAGGCCCGGGTCTACGGTGGCCGGAGATCGTCTCGCGGCCCCTGGCGTCTCCTGCGGCGGTCGCGGCTGGGGGCGCTAGGGCGACTCGGCCGTTGCTGAGCCTCCCTAACGTGTGCCGCCTCCCTCTTCGCAAGCATTACTGCTTCGCAGAAGGAGGAGACGGCCTCCCATTCCCTCTCGCTCCGTACCATGGCCTGAACCAGGGCACGGCGCGAGAGGTCGCTGTCGCCTATCGCATCCACGAGGACACGGCGGTGCTCTGCCCAAGCGGGGCAAACCTCCACCGTATGCTCCACCGTGTCCTCTGGGCGATCCTCGCAAAACTGAACGGTGTAGGTAACTTTTAAACTAAATGTTCTATCGCGATGAAACACACTCCATAATGATTGGAAGTAATTAGAGGTCCTCATGAAATGAAAATTGTGAAAAAAAACTACCCTCAATCGAAAATAAACATGTTTATTTTAGCAGAAATCATTTTTTTTTTCATCAATTGAAATAAATATAAAATTATTTAGATTTTTTTTTATATTTTTTCCGTCGATGAAATTAAGCATAGATTCTATCGTTTCGATATGAGCATAATTATAAAGACACACACTGTATATGAACTTTCTGCTTTTAACACTCTTTCTATTATTGAAAACCGTATCAAAAATCAAAATGCATTGCGTGGGTTACACGCTACGAGTATGTTAATTTTATGTTAATGAGTGTCACTTTTTAACCGACTTCGAAAAAGAAGGAGGATTTATGTTCGACTGTATGTATTTTTTTTTATGTATGTCAACCGATTTCTCCGTCAGTTAAGGACCGATTTTCAAAATTCTTTTTTTATCCGAAAGAATATACTCCCGAGGTGGTCCCATATAAATTTTATCGAAATTGCTTGAGCGCGTTTTTCAAAAACTGACCAAAAACGAAAAATACGTATACCTCGATGATGTTTTGGTTTTCTCCAATTACGAGTATGTTTGAATTCCATGTTCCATTTTATTGGAGGTTTTAGTTCTGGGGTATAACAACTAAAAAGTGAAAAATAAAAAACATTTAACAACCGACTTCCAAAAATGAAAATACACTAAAAATTAAAAAATAACTTTAATTTCGGAAGTCGGTGTCAAAAACGAAGAAATAAAATGCAAACACCGACTTTTATTAAAGTTATTTTTTAATTTTTAGTGTCTTCATTTTTGGAAGTCGGTTGTTTTTTTTGGAAAAATGTTTTTTATGTTTTTATTTTTCCTGTTTGTGCAGTGACTGTCGCCAAATAAGTATTTTACTTTCTTTCTTTTCTTTTAGAAGGAGTTATCGGAGAAACAGCTGATATGGGTTAATCTCCTGGCGTTTTGCAGAAAATAATGACGAGGTGTTGCTGACAGTGACAAATCGTGGGAAATTCAACATTAAGTCACTATTACAAAAGTACACTAGTGCTATTAGGCAATGGTTACTACTAGTTTATTGTGTAAATAGACTTTGTTACTATGTAAATAGAGATAGAGATGCTTAATTTGTCTCCGTACCTCTTATTTATTTTTCAGACGATTAAATCAATCCATAAATAATTTTCTATATTTAGATAAAACAAAGTCGTGTTGTGTTGCTTTATTGTGGCACCGGGTTCGCGTTCCTTATCTATTATGAACATTTGCGACCATGCTAATTGTTTCTTTTGCGGGTGAATTGAAAAGTTTTAAGTTCGTACAAAGTGAAATGTTATTGCGTAAGTGAAATGATTTTGATATATAAAAGTGATAGCTGCTTAGTTTGTATGTCAAAGTTCTTATAGTATAAGTTTTAAAAAATGTTCTCAAGTAAGTGAAATCTTTGTAATTTCTTATTGAGAAATAAATTTCTTTAACCATAAAGTCGGGTTAGTTACACTCTCTAAAACTCTAGAACAGCTAATCCATTTTTTATAATCTTTGATTCGTTGATTTTTTCTCCGCCCTGAATATCAGAACAACTATTAAAAAACCGTAAAAATTAAACAAAAAAATTTGAAGAAAATTAATTTTCGCATTTTGGTATGGTTTTGTTTTTTGATAACATCTCGAGAACGGATTCATTCATTGATTCTGAGGTGGGTCAGCTAGTAGTATGATATATTTGGCAAAACTAACCTAACCACATATTACGTATTCGCCAAATAACCACACTTGCCACAAATGATTGGCAACGAGGGATTAAATATACGCCGGCGTCGGTCACACAGTTTGTTGGCCAAACATTATAATATTTTAACAGCAGAAATAGTTGTAATATTTCTTGAAAATGCCACGCAAACGAATTTACACCTTGTCTCTAGTTAGTTAAGATTGGATTTCGAGTGTGATAAGAAAGTTTTCGTTACAGAAAACTTGCAAACAAAGTATGATACTAAAATGTTACACAAACGAATATTTAATTTTCAAAGGCAAAAGGCACACAGAACTCTCAGCCTTACTTTTGTTTAGTTCAGACGTAATTAATGTGTTTTTACTTCCCACTGGTTTTCCGTTTCGGGGCAGTTCTAAGTATCTAGCTTTAGAGTTTAAATGTTTTTTTTTTGGTCTAAACTTTGCTGAATACTTTTATAACCACAAGTTGGAATAATTTGGACTTAACAAAAGCAAGGAATATGCACCATTTTATAAAGGCGCAGTTAAACGACTTTTAATGGTTTTTTATTGAACATCACGTCTTATTTCTATGAAAATAATATATGTCACTCTAAATAATTTCCGTCGTAATTTTGTTTTGTAAATATTTGAAATTATATTTTTAAAACATAGTGTAATTAATTTGTAAAGTTATGTCTAACGCGGATAAAAAATTGAGAATCACGCAAAAACTATAAATCGTATTTTTATGAAATCTTTACCATTTTAAAGATCAAAAAAAAAAAAAATCAAATCAATCAAATCAATGAAGTTTTTTTAGAGATTTTAATTATTTATAATTTAGTCTAAGTGTTTTCGTTTAATATCCATTGATTTATGTGTAATAAATTAATAATGCATCTAATCTAATTTCGCACAGCGCTCCTTGATGGGCGAGTCCTATTACTGGGTGGACATACGACGCGTTACGTGAGCTCAGTACAAAACACGTAAGCTAACCACTCAAGGTCATTGGCAGTTAATAGCGCCTTAAAACCCGGTTTTGGAGTGGTGACTGCGTACCGGAAGACGCAGCGTTGGAAAGCCTCCCACAAGGTGGACCGATGACCTGGTCAGGGTCGCGGGAATCCAAGAGGGATGCGAGACGCACAGGACCGGTCGTTGAAGAACTTGTGGAAGGACTATGTCCAACAGTGGACGTCTTTTAGCTGAAATGATGATGATGACTGATCCACTACTAAACGCGCAGTCTAAAAAAAAAAAGAGTGGCACTCGGAGACTGCCGCGGTAAAGCTTTGAAATTGCATAGCATTTTTTATCAGCTTATGCAATTATAATTATTTATTTATTTTATTTATTTGTGTGTGTACTTATGTACGCACGTAAGAAGTTACACTTCTTTGGCGTAACAAGATAAATATCATCTTCATCATCATCAGCATCATCATCATCATCATCATTATCATCATCACCATCATCATCATCATCATCACCACCATCATCATAATCATCATCATCATCATCATCATCATCATCATCGTCATCGTCATCATCATCATCATCACCATCATCATCATAATCATCATCATCACCATCATCGTCATCATCATCATCATCATCATCATCATCATCAATATCAACAACAAAATATCATCAAAAGTCAAAAGTTCAGCTATTCATCGATAGATGGCAAAACTAAAAAGTATCACCGCTGTGCCGGTCGGAGTGGAAGGTGTTAGGTTATTTTCGTTACGGAATTTTTTTCGTTACGGAATTTCTGGATTCGTTCTCCACGCTCAAGGTGCTCAAGGCCCGCGATAGAAGCTATGCAATAGCTTAAAAATCTACCAAAATAATTTCAAACGGTCCAAATCCCATTCTTACACCAACACAGTTCACCCACTAGTGTCATTCTCACTGATCAATCATCAGTGACGTAACGATATGATCAATCATAGTGTCAATAACGAATACTTTATTAATTTTCCTACTATCGGGTGAACGATATTTTTTTCATAAATAATAGAGGCGTTCCGTACTTTGTTATGTTTGGTTAGGAAATTGAATGAAACAATGGCATGGCATGGCATTACATACTGGCATGTCCTAGAACTAAAATCTTCGATGACATGTGACATCCACCAACCTGCATTGGGCGGCGTAGTGGATTACGGTTCGCACCCTCTCACAGAAAGGAGACCTGTGTCCCAGCAATAGGAAAAGTAGAAGGCTTTGAGAATTACTGAATTAAAATACATTGGTAATTCAAGTAACATACTGGGAAGAGCGAAAGGTTATGAAGACCTCTGCCCAGCATTGGGACTACGTAGGTTGAAACCTAAAATGAAATAATACAGCAGGTAATAAAATATTTTCTGATGCAAAAATAACTTAATTCGCTCCAATTTACCAAATGAAAATCATTATGATAGACATCACCATAAAATAAGTTACTGCTTGCATTCATTACTTTTTTATAAAGAATTTCACATGACCAATCAAATGTCGATCGAAAAATATTTTCGTTTCTAAACAAGGTTGAGTATTAAAAAGTTGGCTTTGATCCAGTATTAGATTCCAGCATGAGATAATCCAGGTTATCTGGGAGAGTAAAGCATCAAAACACTAGTATTCAGCTGCCTTGACTCAATATCCTATGTCCTCTAGATCCGTCCGAAGTCTCGTCCCACGTCATTATATTGCTCGTCGCTGTGCGACCCTAGGTTTGGCGGGAACGGCCATTTGTTTCCTTTTCCCTTGGGGATTCCAGTCCAATGCTTGCTTGCAATGCTTGCTTATGTGATCGGAATTCCTACGAAGCGTACATACGGTCAATCTATCTCCTCTTACGACGTTCTCGTGGCATTTTTCCATCAGCTCTAGGTTAGACATGACGATTGACGAAGAGATGGATTTGGAAAGAATTTTGGAAGGTCACAAAAGACATCTCTCGCATGTCCTTTGTGACCTCCCATGTTTCGCACCCACATCGCAGCAAGGATTTGACATTGGACTCAACGATTTTGAGTTTAATCCTTCGGGTCAGTTTCCACGACTGCCAGACAGGTTTCAGCTGCAAAAATGTAGCTCGGGCTTTGGCGACTGTGAAGCGATATCCTTCACTACCTCTAGTTTCTGGAAAGTGTAAGTGTAGTTGGGCAAAATCTAGGTAGAATTTTTTTTAATGTCTAAACAGAAGCGAATTCGTACCCGAAGGGTCCAAATGGAGCCCTGTTGCTGTCACTCACGTATCCGTCTGTCCATAAGTCCATCAGTCCATCTGTCCGTCTGTCCCTCTGTCCATCTGTCCGTCTGTCCGTCTGTCCGGCTGTCCGTCTGTCTACCAGTCCGTCTTTCCGGCTATCCGACTCCATTCCATCAGTCCATCTGTCCGTCTGTCCGGCTGTCCATCTGTCCGTCTGTCCGTCTGTCTGTCTGTCGACTGTCATACAAGGTCTTACAGCCAAACGGTTAGAGCTACAGTCTTAAATTTTTCATAGTTTAAGCATCTTGTTGACCCGAAGCCACACAAATTGTCAAAAATACATTTGGTACGGAACCCCAAATGTGCGAAGTCCTACATGCATTTGGCCGGTTTTTATATTGAGTTCTAGTTCCGAGGAAAATCTACCCACAAAAAATAGTTCCACTCGTTTTTCCTTGTCGATTTTTTGATCATCTGTCGGAGCCTTAAGAAAAGATAACTGTTTCATTTTGCTAATGCAAAGGTGTCAATCAAACGTCGTGATCCATTATCGTCAGAATTATTGCGAGAATTTGACCCAATTTTATTATTATTTTAGTGGAAATAATTTTTATATTGCTTTGGCAGGCTGTCTTTTTTATGGCATGAGTACATTTCTGTCTGACTAGTAGGTTGAGAAATATGTGTATGAAATATTAACAGAAAATACTATAATACAGAAGATATCCGCAAGAGAACCGCGGTTACCGATATAACCCGAAGAATGGACAAACTTAAGGTTCAGTTATATGCCAACGGCCTTGAGTGGTTAGCTTGCGTGTTCTGTGCTGAGCTCACGCAACGCGTCGTACGCCCATCCAGTAATAGGACTCGCCCATCCAGGAACGCTGTTCCAAATTAGACGCATTATTCATGTATTATACATAAAACAACAGATATTATACTGAAATACATACACTAAAAGATAAATAATTCAGTTGTCTTTAAAATGGTGAAGGTTTCATAAAAATACGCTTAATAGTTTTTCCGTGATTCTTTTTTATCCGCGTTTGACATAACTTTACAAATTTATTACACTATGTTATAAAAATTACAAAAAAAATTACAAAAAAAACATGCACAAGAAACACATGTAACTAAAAGATCTATATAATATAATAGAAATAACTTAAAAGATATATATACAAACTAACAATAATACCTAACATGTACAAATGCGTATGAAAAAACAACTCACTGGGCATCAAAAAATTCATCCACTTCGCTGTCAATGGAAAAAGTGCCCAGAACGCTAGCAGCATTGCCACGTTGAATAGCAATGCTGATTCGTTGGCCAAAGAAAAGCCCAGCCCTCTGGTCACGTGAAGAGTCGACTAACAGCTTGCTGATATGCCGGAAAACTCGATGAGCACTCGGACCCCATGGCCCTAGTGTTTCAACCCCAAACGGCTCAAACATGTAACTCCCTATAAGGTTGTTATATTTGCGCCGTTTGAGGTTTTCTGCACCTGCAGCAGCCGCCCCAGCACAGTCTGCCGTGCTAAGAAGATGGGATGGCGCAAGGGTGTCGACACATGTTGCATCCCACACCAAAGGCCTACCCAACTTCCAAGGCATTATGGTCATTCCGTCTGGCCTCTTCCCATCGTCACGTGCCAAGCCATTGGGTTCTAAAACAGCTGGCACCCCGGCGGTGACAAGAGCCCGACGGATGATGTCATTAATGCTGGCGTGCCGTGCTATCCGACCAGCACTCCTACCGCAGGATAGGCCATGGTGTCCGAGGCCGTCGACTGCTTCACCGCATTGACAACGATGTGGAGCTCCACTCGAAGCACCCAGACGCAAACATGTAGCGATCCGGAAAGTAGCGTCACTCAGCATGGTACCAATGTTGGGTGACGGTAGTGCCTGTAGCCAAAGGCCCGACTCCCACTCACCCACAGCCAGTAGGCGGGCACGCTCAGCAGTATTGGTGGACGTATTAATGAGATTATTCCGTACCAACCTGCAGAGCGGCTCATCCCACTGTCTCTGGGAAGATGGGTTCTCGGGCAACGCCGTGTTCGGGCAAGCCGCTTTCCAGGCGTTCACAGCATCGGTCAAGCTCGGCACCTCACAGTTAACCAGCGATGGGGTTAAAATTCGTGTGGTTAACTGTCGAGTGCTGTGGACCGAAGACAGGAACGCCGGTAGGCTTGCACTAGAAATTTTGCGGATGCCGAGCCCACCAAAGCGAATGGGTAGCGTGGCTTGCAGCCATGCTCGGTCATCCAGGGCCACATTTAAGATGGACGTAAGAGTGGAACGAATAATTTGATCGATTTTGTCCAAGAGATGTGGCTGCTTCCATAAAAGGGAAGAGCGAAGAAAATATATGAAATTTGGTCCGAAACAGCAATACCTGATGAGGGTGACCGCCGAATGTAAATTAATTTTGGAAAGTCTATCTGAAATATCGTTAAAACGTTTAATTTTGTCGTCGATGAATGAAGAAAAACTGTCTTCCAATATTGGAGAACCTAGGAGGTGTAATGAACTTTTCTCTAAAATTTTGATCTCTGGAGCTATTGCACTGAATTTCTGTATAGTCGATTGTCTGTCGGTATTGTCACAAAGAAATATTTCACATTTGGAGTAGTTCAGGTCAAGGCCAATGGACTGAAGCTGGTTCTTTAGGAATTTTAAATCTTCTAAAACGGTGTCTACGTCACCTCCTAGTGTTCCATCATCTAAATACCACAGGTTAAATTTTGAATTTAGTTGTTGAATTATTGGGTGAATAGCCAAGCTGAAAATGAAAAGATTAATGAATATAAATGTAGATGGATGGAGTGGGAGATGGAGGCCAAAGAAAAGATGGATAGATTGTGTGAGGAGTGATATTATTATGAAAAAAAGGGAGTTAGTGATAGCTTGACGGCTGCAGGACAGAATGGAAGAAAAAAACGTGTTGCGCCGACCCCAAGTAACATGGGATAAGGGCAGGAAGATGATGTTATGAAAATATAATTTCAAATATTCACATATAAAATTAAGAAACAAATTGTTTAGATAAACATATATTTTATTCAAAGAAATAACACTAGTCGTTAAAAAGTGATGTTCAATATAAAATCATTAGAAGTCCTATAATTGTGCCTTAAGTGGCAGCGGGCAGGGCACATAGCCCGCAGAACAGATGGTCGAAGGGTTCTTAGAGTGGCGATTGCGTACCGCAAAACTTAACGTTGGAAGGCGTCCCACAAGGAAGACCGATGACCTGGCGAGGGTCGTGAGAATCAGATGGACGCGAGACACACAGGACCGGTCATTGTGGCGACACTTGGGGGAAGCCTGTGTCCAGCAGTGAACGTCTTTCGACTGAAATGATGATAATCATGATGCTTAAAAGCAATGCAAAACCACTTTGTTCTTCGTTCTTGTTTTCTGAGTTGAGCTTCATTACTTCAGTGCTTTTTTGGTGGTCACCATTGTTGATACTGGCTTTCAAGAGTTGCAGTGTACGAGAATAGTGAGGCAGTTGTCCCAAAATAAATAGATTTCTCATCTCCTCTAATAATTAAATCTTACCTCATTTCAAGTTTCAGGTTTTCTTTTCTGCTTTATTGTCAGCCTTGAAATGTTCCCACTCCTGGAACTCAGGCTTCCTCTCAAGGAGACGGAATGGGCCGTAATCCACCACGCGGGCCCAATGCGGGTTGGTGGATGTCACATATCTTCGAATTTTTTGTTCTAGGACAAGCCAGTTTCCTGACGATGTTTTCCTTCACCGTTTTGAGAGCAGTGCCTATGAATTAAATACCACAAAGTAACACAAGCCTGAACTTGTAAGGACTCGTAAGTCGTGGCTCTATTATTGTTTTTAGGGTTCCGTACCCAGAGGGTCCAAACGGAGCCCTATTGTTGTCACACACGTGTCCATCTGTCCGTCTGTCTGTCGGTCCGTCGTCTTTCACACAGATTGTACATACAGCCAAACGGTTGGAGCTACAGTCTTCAAATTTTCACAGTATAAGCATCTTGTTGACCAAAAGCCATACAAATTGTCAAAAATACATTTAGTACCCTAAATGTGTGAAGTCCGACACGCACTTGACCGGTTTTTTTTATAATACCAGCCGACAGCGAAGCGGATGAATTTTTCGACACCATTTATTTTAGTTTGAGTTAGTTTTTTTTTTAAATGTACTATTACATACAATATGTAACAAAAACAGGAGCTCGTGGCTAAAGTAATAACAGCCGCACGGGTCGATCTATCAGGTTAAGCTACGCTTGCCGGGGTTGGTCCATGGATGGGTGACCATCTTTACATACCGAGACTCCTCCGTGCCTCGGAAAGCACGTTAAGCCGTTGGTCCCGGCTGTCAATCGTGGATCTTTGACAGTCGTTACAGGTCGTCAGAAGCCCGAAAGTCTGACATCCAGTCTTACCAAGGGGTATCATATTACCCAGCAACTGGGTTGTGGAGGTTAGATAGGTAGTCGCTCCATGTAAAATACTGGTATTCAGCTGCATCCGGTTAGACTGGAAGCCGACCCCAAGATAGTTGGGAAAAGGCTAGGCAGATGATGATGTAACAAAAACCCTGTTGTTCCTTTTAAGGATGTGTACATTTACCTACAAGCACAACATAGATGAAATTATAATTTTAAAAAATTAAGCATTGGCTAGTCGAGAAGTCAAAATCAAATAACTAATAAAATCGACACATTCAATAAAATGTGTAGATTATCTGATTTTATAAGTACATCTTTATTTCGCTAAATAGCCTACGGGTTTCGCAATCGCTTCATGCAGAATTGCAGAGGTAAGAAATCAGTTAAACATTACAAATATTAATAATTAAATATTTATGTTAATTATTTTTGAACAGTTTTTTATAAATGACTTGCTTTATTTTTTTATATCGATTCTTAAAACGTGGGTAGAAGGAACAACAGCAGTTTTGTTCCATAGTTACAGTTAGTTAAAAATCAGTACGTACCTTAAAATAATTAAATGTTTTATTTAAAACTTTTCTTCCTTTTATGTCGCGGCCTCCAACCATCACTTCACTCTAACCGATCAGAGCAAATAAGCAAGTTTGTCTGTTTGTCCTCTAATCTCAAATGTAACGGAATGAGAGATAGCTTCTGATTCCCTTCCTGCTTACTGTTTACATAAAACTTTGTACATAAATACGAGCTGAGTATAAATCTTGCTAATGGTATTAACGCGAACTTGCATGGTGGAGAAATCATGTAAATATAGCTATGTTTGGTGTTACGTTTGTAGGCAGTGTGATAAACTATTGTCACCACTAAGAAATACGACTGTGAATATAGTCAAATCATTTTACTACAGCCAGTAAAGGGTGTGAAAATGTTTAACAACAAATGGTTCAGCTTAATTATTCCGTGAATGATATCAATGATACTCGTACTCATCTCAGCTGCATGCAATTGTTTTTCATTCATCCCTTTTGTGGCCCAACATTTTGAACCATACAAGACAGCAGGTCTGACCATTGTTACGCGCATGAATAGAATTAGGAATGACTATATAAGAGGAAGTCTGAAAGTGGCACCGCTGATTGAAAAGTTGTGTGGAAATCGGTTGTCGTGGTTTGCATGAGGTGAGGAGGAATGAAGAAAATGTCGTGAGGAAAGTCTTGTGCATGGCTATAAGAGTATGGGAAGGCCAAAGAAACGATGGTTGGACTGTGTGAAAGAGAATATGGGTAAAAAGGGGGTGACTACAGAGATGACGACTAATAGAGGAGTCATCTGCCTAGCCTTTTCCCAACTATCTTGGGGTCGGCTTCCAGTTTAACCGGATGCAGCTGAATACCAGTATTTTACATAGAGCGACTGCCTATCTGACCTCCACAACCCAGTTACTGGGTAATACGATACCCCTTGGTAAGACTGGTTGTCAGACTTTCGGGCTTCTGACGACCCGTAACGACTGTCAAAGATCCACGATTGAAAGCCGGGACCAACGGCTTAACGTGCTTTCCGAGGCACGGAGGAGTCTCGATATGTAAAGATGGTCACCCATCTATGGACCAACCCCGGCAATGTTATTACTTTAGCCACTACTCGCTCTAATAGACGACTAATAGAGGAGTATGGAATAAAAATACATGTTGCGCCGACCCCAAATAAATTGGGATAAGGGCAAGAGAATGATGATGATATTGTAACCAGACATATTAAACTGTAACTAGAATAATCCATTTTTCTTAGAAACAATTGATTTAGCAGATGTTATTTATTCAACGACATTTTTCTTCCATTCTGTCGTCACACAGGACACAAAAATTACATAATGATGTAATTGTTTTGTGTGTATTTTTATTGTAATTTATATGGTGTACATAATAAAGAGTATTCTATTCTATTCTATTCTATGTATTTACGTAGTACAGTAAAGTCTCACTAATTCAGCAGTATTAAAAACCGGCCAAGTGCGAGTCGGACTCGCCCTTGAAGGGTTCCGTACCATCTTACAAGATTTAATACTATGTAGGTATTGTCATTATTGAGATCGAGGAAAAAAAGCCAAAAACAGCACGTTTCTAGTAGGGGAGCCCTTTAATTTTTAATTTATTTTTAACCGAATTCAAAAGGAGGAGGTTATCAATCCGGATGTTTGTATTTTATTTATGCATGTTTGGGCATAACTCCGTCATATATAGACCGATTTGCAAAATTCTTTTTGTGTTCGAAAGGGCTTTATTCCGAAATGGTACCATTTAAATTTAATATAGGTTGATCAGAAGATGAGTTTCGGAGACAACGAAACTCTTCAAAAAGATTGAAAGCGATTGCTGCGATCGTATGTCTATGTAGTGTTGATACAATTTAATGGGGAACCACGACTAAAAAGTGTTAAATAAAAACTTTTTTACAAAAAAAATAGAACCGACTTCCAAAAAAACGTACAAAATATCTTTAATTTCGGAAGTCGGTATCAAAACGAAGACCCAAAAACTTTTTTACAAAAAAAACAACCGACTTCAAAAAAAAAATACCTACACCAAAAATTTATATATAACTTTAATTTTGGAAGTTGGTGTTTGTATTTTACTTCTTCGTTATTTGACACCGACTTCCGAAATTAAAGTTATTTAAAAAAATTTAGTGTATTTTTTTTTTAAGTCTGTTGCTTTTTTTGTAAAAAAGTTTTTTATTTTTCACTTTTTAGTTGTTATACCCCAGAACTAAAAACCCCAATATAATGGAACGTGGAATTTAAACATTTGGAGAACACCAAAACGTCATCGAGGTACACGTATTTTCTGTTTTTGTTCAGTTTCTCAAAAAGCGCTGAAGCAATTTCGATGAAACAAGAATTTTGAAAATTGGTTCACAACTGAAGGAGAAATCGGGTAATATACAAACAAACAAAAAAAAAAAAAAAATTAAATAACTTTAATTTCGGAAGTCGGTGTCAAATAACGAAGAAGTAAAAATACAAAAATACAACATTCTGTGAAAATTTCAACTGTCTACTTATTACGGATCATGAGATACAGCCTGCTGAGAGACAGATGTATGGACAGCGGAGGCTTAGTAATAGGGTCCCGTTGGTTATCCTTCAGGATACGGAACCCTAAAACCCAGAGCTTGGCGGATTATTGGAATGTTCGGAATACTGTATTGTACAAAAAAAAAATTGGGTAATTTTAAAAATAGCATTTTAGACTATCCTAATTGAATAAGGGAGCGTGAAATAAAGGGTGGGGCAGGTCCGGCGGAGGTTACCGGACTAAAGTATGTGCCCGAGTTCTGAAATGCCGGATTTATGATACACTACAGTGTATTTAGTGTTACGAAAGTTCCAGAACTTTTATTTCTACTCTTAAATTTTCGACAATACTATTAATGTTTATGACTGATATTAGTAAAGTTTCTTTAGTAATGCCTTTTATAACTTACTAGCACTTCGCCCGTGACTTCGTCCGCGTGGATTTCGAAAATAAATAAAAACGATGTGCGAGTAGCGAGTAGAACTTCAAACTAAAAACGAGTTGGCGAGCAGCGAGTAGCGAGTTTGCAATTCCGATAGTTTTGTCGCTGGCCTTTAAGCGAGTGTTCGAGTGCGACGGGCGATTACTCGCACCACTCGCTCGGGTTGGTCTCTCAGCGTGAGTTCTGACCGCCAAGCGAGTATCGCTCAGCGAGTGTCGCTAAGCGAGTTAGCTTTGATAGATCTCGTCTGTCAGCAACAAACTCGTGGAGCGAGCGTCTTGAGCGTCGAAATAGTCGATAGTTATTCGCTTCCTCGCCGGCGATGGGACAACTGCCATAGCCTATAGCACTCAGAAATAATGTAGATTTCTACTGGTGAAATAATTTTCAAAATCAGTTCAGTAGTCCCAGAGATTACTTCCTATAAACAAACATACAAACTTTACCACTTTAAAATATTACTGTATATAAATAAACTGTTGACTATAACAACAACATCATATAACATTACGCCCCTAAAATTAATGAATAAACATAACTAGGCATTCAAATTAAGGCAATTAATATAAAACATTTCGAGAAACGTTCCTGCTAACCAGATTCGTTCCTAAATCTTCTATTGTTTGTAAATTTTAATTAAGATTCGCATTTAAATTAGATTTTACAACAAAAGTTTTGTAATAATCTCATTACGTGTGGTGGTGAATATATTTATGAATGAAGATTATGAATGGGATGTGCTTAAAATTTTAAATGACTCGTCAGGGAGTAATAGGGTAACGTAATTTGATGAGAATGAGTGTTAGCGACTTCCGTATATGAATACTTAAATTATAATTTGAATGTAATATTCCTTAATTATCATGTGGATAAAGCGGTGTTACGCACATGGATAGAATTAGGAATGAGTATATAAGAGGAAGTCTGAAAGTAGCACCGCTGACTGATAAGTTGTGTGGAAATCGGTTGTCGTGGTATGGGCATATGATGCGGAGGAATGAAGAAAATGTCGTGAGGAAAGTCTTGTATATGGATGTGGATGGCTATTAGAATAGGGGAAGGCCAAAGGAACGATAGATGGACTGTGTGAAAGAGGATATGAGTAAGAAGGGGGTGACTACAGAGATGACGACTAATAGAGAAAGTATGGAAGAAAAAGACATGTTGCGCCGACCCCAAATAAATTGAGATAAGGGCACTCCTGCCGTTATCTCATCATTCTCCAATGATGATATCATGTGGATAAAACGGAAGAGCATTTTGCCATACAGGGAAGGATCTCTAAGACGAAATGTCTTTCTGTCTTTCTAGCAGTAGGTATTAAAAACCAGGCGCCGATTATTTATTGGAATTTTCGGATTACTGGATGGTACAGAAAAAATCAAAAGATTTTAGCATGTCCTAATTTAAAAAAAAAAAAAACTTTTTTAGAAAAAAAACAACCGACTTCCAAATAAGAAAATACTTACACTAAAAATTACTTTAATTCGGAAGTCGGTGTTTGAATTTTATTTGTTCGTTTTTTGACACCAACTGCCGAAATTAAAGTTATTTTTTAAAGCGCCTAAGCAATTTCGATAAAATTTATATGGGATCAACTCGGGAGTATATTCTTTCGGATAAAATAAAGAATTTTGTAAATCTAGTAGTATTTATAAAAAGGTTTGTTAAAGTATGAAAACAATAGAAAAATAACATGTTTAATTAAGATAGTTTTCTTTTATTTTCTGCTAAAGGTATCCAGCACTTCATTAGCGTTCATTTTTGTAGCAATGTCTTGATGGATATGCATTAAAGCCAGTCCATTCTAACGCTATTCTGTAATCCTGCTGCGAAGATATGACTTTAATCAGCGTAAGGTGGAAAAAGATTGCTCGGCAGTGCTAGTAGTCACAGGAAACGTGTACAGCAATAGACATGTGGATAAAACGGAATAACCCTTTCTCATACAGGCAAAGACCTCTAAGACAAAGTGACTTTCTATCTGAGAAAATTTCAAAATAGAGTAGTCCCACTAATCCGTCAGTATTAAAAACCCTAGGAGTAGCGAATAAATTCTTAACAGAATTACCGCTCCCCACTCAGGCAGGGAAGGAACAGGGGTGGGTTTAAGTCAGTAACAGTCTGACACGCCCCACGCTCCACTCAGAGCGGGAGATGGCATTGAATGATTTCCGAACGCGCCAAAAAAAAAAGTTTAGCTACTACTTAGTTTAGCATGTCCTCATTTAAAAACCAGCCAAGACCGAGTCGGACTCGCGCACAAAGGGTGGCGAGCAAATCATATATTTTTCAAGTTTTTTTGAACTACCTTACAGGTTTACCTTATACAGGGTGTAACGGAAAGGTGTGGTCATATTTTAAGAACCGGTTCTGCCCATGAAACTGAACTACTTTCTGTAAGAAAAAAAAGAAAATTTCCAAAAAAAAATATTAGACTTTCCATACAAAGTTATCATCAGCTGATCAATATTAGTTTGGGAGGTAAAAAAGTTTTTTCAGATTTTCCTCTTGTTTTCTTGAATAAGTTCATATCGATGGGCAGATGCAGTTCTTAAAATATGACCACACCTTTCCGTTACACCCTGTAGGTCTGTAATGTATTAGTAAAAAACTAGTTTCTGTATTTTTGAAGTAGATTCGGAGATAAGGGGAGGAGGGGAATGGTCCCTTTTCATCTATTCTCTTAAATAACTTCAAAACTGTGCATAAATAAATAAATCTCCTTTCATTTGATGTATCGCACACTTTGTAAGCCTTTGTTTTTAAATTTTCCGATTTTTACCCCAAAAGTGAGCCCCATATTTCAAATTTATTTATTTAGGATACACGTTCGTGTTTGGGTTACAGATATTCATGTGTGTACTAAATCTCAATTCTATCGGTCCAGCAGATTTGGGACAAATTGGCTGTGACAGACGGACAGACAAACACACGAGTGTCTATAAGGGTTCCGTTTTAAGTGCTGTCACATTGGGCCTTAGTTATAAAAAAAACTGGCTAAGTGCATGTCTGACTTCGCACATTTAGGGTTCCGTACCAAATGAAACCCTCTCTGAAATCAGATAATATATTTCTTTTAAAAACAGTTGGCAACCCTAGTCTAGAGTTGGTTTACTATTTCCATCAACACGCCTGCTCGCTGCGATTAGGCAGATTCCCACAATTATAGGAGCAGAATCTTTCCTCGTTGATCTAGTGGTTACAAGCACTAACACTGAGCCGTAAGTCCTCGGTTCGATTCCTACGTCCGGAAAAGTTTCATTGAGTTTTTTATAACTGGAGATTCTCAGAAGCAGTTTGTATAAGCCCAGTTGATGGTCATCACCGCAAGACTCCCCTGTTAAATGGAACTAAAAAAACGTTTTTGTGTTTCTAGTTTTGTTTCTTCGTTAGTTGACACCGACTTCCGAAATAAAGGTTATTTTGCATTTTTTTTGGAATTCGATTGTTTTTTTTTTGTATATTAGTAATTTTTCCCTTTTTAGTTGTTGTACACCATAACTGAAACTAAATAGTAAAGTTATGCCCGAATTGATAGGCCGAAAAACATGGAATTTGAACATAATTGGTCAAATCAGGGTAAATTGTACAAATCTGTGAACCCCTTCAGAGCGTACCAGCGTAGTCTTTAAGTCAAGAGTGAATAGGTTACTTCTAGGCAATCGTGCTCCATCTTCGACCACATCATCGCTTACCATCAGGTGAGATAGTGGTCAAACGCGTGCCTATCAACAATAAAAAATAAAAAATGTTATGAAGTGATGTAAAAAAGAAACAGACATGCGATTGCAGAAACTCCGGGAGGTTTACTATCATTTATTGAAGAGTTCCATTGACTATCTCCAAAGTTTTTCATTCATTAAATGGGACCACTTGGAAATTATACGCTTTCAAACAAAAATAATGTGTGTGTGTACTTATGTACGCACGTAAGGAGTTATACTTCTTTGGCGTAATAAGATAAAAAACCAAACTGTCACAAAGATTACAAAAGGAAGACAATCATTCTTCATAAACCACAGACCATAGCTAACTTCAGGGTGTCGGTTCTAGCTAACTTCAGGCTGTAGGTTTTTTGTGACGGTGTGCGCGCGCATCGTAAAAATTTTAAATCGGTCTGCCTCGTCTTCGAGTAATCGGGGAACATACATAAAAAATAAAATCTTCCGACCAGTTGTTAACCTCCTCCTTTTTGAAATTTGGTTAAAAATATGGTTTAATTGCCGAAATGTGCGGCTCTTGCACTTTTTTACGATATTTTCCTTTCTTACCGACTGGCCTTTCAGAATAAATACTCCGCTCTACTTCTCAAATTGACATACCACATGTTTTCACCGGGTACTTTAAAAATTGCTCTGAAGATCTTTCATTTCATCTCACGGGCACTACACGACTACTCTCAAGGAGCTGTGCACAAAACCCCTTAAGTTTTACACGAGACTCTCAAACCTTGAGTGGTTCTTACAGAAGGAACGTGTGAAAAGAATCTACTTTCGAGTTGAATATAGTTTTTAATCCGTAGGAAAGATTAATTAACTTATATTCAATTCCATTGGAATGTTTTTCAAGAAAGATACTTACTTTTTTATCTTTTTTGCTTGTAGATATGATTACCCATGATCATTATTTATTGCATTTACGTGTTAACACTGCGTCGGAATTTCTGTGCTTTACTTTTATGGTTTTCATAGAGAGTAGGTAAACACATCTTACATTTCTTGGCCATTTTTGTACAGATACGACGCACAGTTTTATTTATGTTATATTTCTTGTCTTTAGGTAAGTTGTATTATTAATATTATTCAAGCAATCTGCCTAGCCTTTTCCCAACTACCTTGGGCCGACGCTTCCACTCTATCCGGATTCAGCTGAATATCAGTATTTTACATGGAGCGACTGCCTATCTAACCTCCGCAACCCAGTTACTGGGTAGTACGATACTCCTTGGTAAGACTGCTTGTCAGACTTTCGAGCTTCTGACGACCCGTAACGACTATCAAAAATACACTCAGGACACATGGCACATGTGCATAAAGCGCGACACTCGCAACACTCGCAACACTCGCGAGACGTCGAAGTCGTGCGAAATCGACGCGTGCTACACGAAGCGACTGGAAACACCTCACTAGAACATCCCTATCCCATTTTCATAAATTCATACTCCTTATAGAAATCTACCGTCACTCCATTTCTGAACTCACGCCATTCCAATGTAACATTACACCCTCAAAGAAAAACCGCTCCATGAAACTACCCCAACACATTCATTCTTCTCTTCCGCGTCTCTGTAAAACTACCCGCTACCTGAAAGGTACACAATGTCGCCCCTAACACTCCTTTGTCCCGTGACAAGGGTCCCGATCGTCAAAAGTGTCAATTTGTCCGTCAAGAGAATCTTAGCTGTCGTATATATGTGGTAAGTGTAGGTATTTAAGACGTTTCGGGGAATGAATTATGTGATATCTAAGGAGGTCGCGTGTAATACGAACCCTGTCAGCAGACAGGCTGCTCGGTCAAATATACTTCTAAAGGGTATGACGCAAATTTAGAATATGTTTTAGATTAACACAGGACAGCTGCTAACTTGTGATTTTTTTCACCGTGACTTTTTGTTACCCAGTCGAGTGGTATGAAGATACATGGAAGTGCGCTGAACATGGTGACGTGACAATACGGTGACAAATAGTTCCTAGGTGACTGAATTTTGAAGGATACTGACGTAGTTTAGAATATAGAGTGTAAAAAATTTACTTGAAACAATCTTTCAGTGCATAGGATGCACCCAGTAGCGTTTTTTTTCGTTTCATTTTTCTTCTTCTTATTTCAAGAGCACATAGTAAAGCAATCTGTACAAAATCCATTTCAAGATTAAGCTCGTTTTGTTGCCCTGTGACTTTTCAAATGAGCGCATCGTGGGTGACAGTAGGTGACAGTGACAAAAAGTCACGGTGGCAAAAATCACAAGTCAGACGCGGGGATCGTGCGGTCCATGGCCCTTTACGGGGCACCGGTGTGGGCGCGTTCTTTAAGGCAGCAATCAGCTCGCCGTCTGAACGCGTCCCAAAGGGTCATGGCGATCCGAATGATCCGAGAATACCGTACGATCTCCTGCGAGGCGGCGAGCCTCCTTGCCGGATTGTCGCCATGGGATCTGGCAAAAGCGCGAGGAGGCGAAATGCCGGGGCGAAACTCCACTGCCGCGACAACTCGCGGCTCGGCGGACAGAGCTCCGGCAAGATCTCATGTCGCAACCCAGCGCTGGGCACGCCACCATTGCGGCGGTAGTGCCCCTCTTTGAGGAGTGGCTGGAGAGGCCCCGCGGCGCCCTCACCTTCCGCCTGACGCAGGTCCTCACCGGACACGGTTGTTTCGGGAGGTTCCTGTGTCGGATAGGACGGCAGGAAACACCTGGGTGTTTCCACTGCGCGGATCGTCCCGAGGACACGGTGGAGCATACGGTGGAGGTCTGCCTCGCTTGGGCGGAGCCCCGCCGTGTCCTCTTGGATGCGATAGGCGGCAGCGACCTCTTGCGCCCTGCCCTGGTTCAGGCCATGGTACGGAGCGAGAGGGAATGGGAAGCCGTCTCCTCCTTCTGCGAAGCAGTAATGCTCGCGAAGGCGGAGGCGGGACGCGTGAGGGAGACTCAACAACGGAGTCGCCCTCACGCTCTCAGCAGCAGCCGCCTCAGGAGACTCCTGGGACTTCCGGCGCCGCGAGACGATCTCCGGCCACCGTAGACCCGGGCCTACGGACGGCGAGTGGGTAGCACGCCGGCGCCGTCCGATCAGCACCAGGCCCGAGAGTCGACGGCGCGTAGTGTTCCACGCGCGCCTCAAAGAGTTGTCAGCAATTAGGACGGGGCCCGTCATGGCCGATGCCTGCCCAGGGGTTGAGGATAAATTCGAAACTGAGTTACCTCGCCCCCGGGCACTAAGGACAGGAAGGAACAGGGGTGGGTTTTGTCAGTATGAATCTGACACGCTCTCATGAGCCTCCCGCTCCCAGAGCGGGAGAAGTCATTGGATAATTTCCCACCCCACAAAAAAAAAAGCGGCTGGCCTTAGACTCCATGACTCATCAGTGAGTCAGTGCAAAAATGCCGTTTGCCTTGCCAAAAAAATTGCCAAAACCCGTTTCACGCGTTTTAAACCACAACTTTTATCCTGTGGCAAGGTTCAAACTCTCTGAACATGATAAATAGTCTGTAGTTGCACGATGGCCGACTGCCAATGGGGCTTGACAGATGTTGACGTTTGACGCGCGCAGGGCTTGAGAGGAAAAAAAGAGGTAAGATTTTATTGTCAGAAGTAAGTTAGCTGTGAGTTGTCAATGGATAAAATAAATATTGATTTTATAATAGAAGAAAGTCGAGTATTGCGGATCGGTTTCCTTTCTTAAACACCAGAAGACCTAAGAACTAAGACCACACGTTAGAAGTATATATCATTGAGTTACGTCCCAAATTATTATAATATCTACTTTAGAAAATAGATTTGTATGAGAAATAAAAAATCCATAACAGCTCAAAATCAAGAGAAAAAAACGTTTTATTTTTATTTTTCCCATTTCGGTTCTTATACCCCACAACTAAAATATTAAAGTTACGCCCGAATAGCATGGAACATGGAATTTAAACATATTTAATGGTTAAACGAACTTACCTTAAGTGATGTTCGACCATAATTATACGAGACGTTACATCCGAAGAGATTTAATAATTACTATGTAGTTTCACTTCTCAATGTACTAGGCGTCGCACATAATTTTTAGACCTGTGGAAATAAAAATCAAATTATAAAATTCAAATTCGTTCTACTACATCCGCCAACTGCAGCGCCATCTCCACATAACTTCATTCATTTTAGAGACGTTACTCTCGTTTGATGAATAATGTTTGAAGGGCTTTAGTTTATGGGTTCGGGAGGGACCTTAAATCTCTTCGGATGTAACGTCTCGTATAATTATGGTCGAACATCACTTAAGGTAAGTTCGTTTAACCATTAATTATACTTACGACGTTACATCCTCAAGATTTAATAATTACTATGTAGATGTTTAGCGCTTTCATTCAAACGAGATTGGTAAGGTTTTTACGAAGAATGAACACGATAATATGAAATCATATCATTCAAATAACATTTATTCAGTAAATAAACAAAAATTGCATCCTCTGCATAATGTGACTATTAAATAAACATTAGGTAGGTTTTAAATAATGATACATTTTTACCTTAAATTAACAACTATAAATTGCCTCCGCAAATGCGTTGTCCTCGTCCACTGTAATCGGACGATTATAAAATTTAGCGAAGGTTAAAGAGTTCCCTGACCAACCTGCAGTTCTTTTGATTATGTCTACTGAAACCCCTTTACGACTAGCCGCCGAAGTTGACGCGTGGCGGGTGCTATGAGCCGTAAAAACCCCTGTATCAATACCACTTTCAGTCAACACATTTCTAATCCATCTACTTATAGTTGTGGCACTAGCGTTATGGATTGGTTTCTTGGCAGTAAGAATAAGTCTATCAGTTAGTGGTAAGCTCCTATAACTCTTGGTGGCTTCAATATACGCCAACAATGTTTTGGCTGGACATATTTGTTCTCTATTACAGAAAAAGGGTATAACTAAATGAGGTGCCGATCTGTTAGGAGCCGAAGTTTTTGTTAGATCGTTTATATTAATAACTATCCTCGCGCTACTTATTTCAACACTAGACAAACGTATAAGCGATAGCGTCTGCACACGTTGTGCAGTTGACAATGCGAGCAGAGCTACTAATTTTTTGGATAGAGAGGCCAATGTTTGGTTTTCATTTGGATAATAATTTGAAAGGTGATCTAATACAAGATTAGGATCCCATGTAGATTTATATCTAGGGAAGGAAGGTTTGGTCCTATAGACTCCTTTCATAAACCTTATAATTCGATCGTCTTGACTTATACATTTACCCAGTATTAATGCAAGTGCGGAACGACAGGTGTTGAGGGTTGAATAATTTGCGCCTAAATGATATTCACTAACCAAAAATTCAAGAATATTCGGAATATTGTTATCAAAAATATTTATCTTCTTTTTAGTACAAAAAAGCCACCATTTTTTTAAAACTACATTGTATTGTTTAAGAGAGCTGTCAGCTAACAATGATATTATTATTTTAATAGCATTATCTGGTAACGATTGTTTTACGTACGCTTGCTTGATAATAGTGACGACACCAGGGTAAGTCCTTTCCAAAGTGGATGTGAAGTTCTGAAAGGTGATAAAAGCAATGAGGGACTTGGTTCCAAATAAATAACCTGGTTTTGAGAAAGAGATAAAAACAGTGGGTACTATGGCTGGCTAGGCCAATAATGTACAACTACAATCCCAGTGGCTTTATCTGTAACTATTTTTCTTAAGCATTTAAGAATCAGTGAGAACGGGGGAAATGCGTAGAAAAAATAAGGCGACCAGTCTATTGTAAACGTGTCTATGTTATACGCTGATGGATCTCGTTTCCAAGATATGTATGTTTGACATTTTGCGTTCAATCGTGTGGCAAACAGATCTATTTGAGGGATTCCAAAAGTAGTTGTGATTTTATCAAAAGCAGACAAAGCTAAGTCCCATTCAATGTCAATATTTAATCGTCTAGATTCGTAATCTGCTTCTGTATTCTCTTTAGACTTGATGTAAGAAGCAAAAACAAAGAGTTTCCTTTGCTCACACCATTGCCAGATTTCTCTGGCAATATCATTAAGGTGTGTAAATTGGATTCCCCCGTACTTATTTACATAGGCTATAGCTGTAGTATTATCGATCCTAAGTAAAATCTCCTTATTATAAAGATCTTTAGCGAAGCACTGTAAGCCAATAAGAGCTGCTTTCAATTCTAAAAGATTGATTTGCTCTTTAGATTCTGTGTCACTCCAAAAACCATGAGCACGAATTCCATTACAATATATACCCCAACCTGTAAGGGATGAATCTGAGAAGATTTCCAGATCATACCTACCACTACGTATTGGATTTTTTGATGTAAAAATATTATTTTGCCACCAGGAAAACTCTGACTTAAGATTGGGCGAAAGGTTCATGACACAATCATAATTGTCTTTAGAATTACACAAAGCTAGAAATTTTTCGCGTTCGAAACGTTTCGTATATAACCAACCATAAGAAATTGCTGGGCAAACCGAGCACAGCAAACCTAAGTACTTTGCAAAATCCCTAATTGTTATAGACCTTTTTTTAGCAATTCGTTTTGTTTGGTCGAGTATTTTTTGACGTTTCATATCTGGCAGCATTAGACACATATCTTGAGAATTTATTTCGAAACCTAGAAACTTTTGAATTTGTTTTGGTACCAAGCTACTTTTTTCTTTATTAATGATAAAGCCTAATCTCTCAAGGACTTTTACTGCTGCTGCTGTACTTTCTAGGCAACTATTAAAAGAGTTATTTATACATAACATATCATCTAAGTAAACAACTAGGAGTAACCCTTGGTTTCTAAGATTAGCTACTACTGGCTTCATTAATTTCGTAAAAACAAAAGGTGCTATAGACAAGCCAAAAGGGAGACACTGAAATTCAAAAGTAGAACCTTGAAATCTAAATCGCAGATATTTTCTACTAGAATTGTGAATGGGCACTAAAAAATAAGCTTCCTGTAGATCCATAGTTGTCATGAAACAATCTTTACTGATTAATTTAGTAGCCGTACGAATGTCTTCCATTTTAAAGTGCTCTGGACTAATAAATTTATTTAGACATTTTAAATTTAAAATGAACCTAAACGACCCATCGCTTTTAGGAATCAAAAAAATATTAGAAATAAACTGGTCAGCCACATCACAGCATTCTTTAATAGCCCCTGAAGACAACAGTTTTGAAATAGACAGTTTTAAATGTTGAAGCTCTGTTTTACTAAACCTTGGGTTAGATGGCTCAAATTTTTGAAAAGGAGGCTTATCAAAAGTAATTTTTAAGCCCTTAACATAGTTTAAGACTATTGGGTCTTTGGTTATTGCTTGCCAGTAGCTAACATAGTGGCGTAATCTACCAGCATGAACTATTACCTCTACTGGTTCCTGCGAGTTCTGTAGTCCATCTTCCGGGCAGGAGGGACTCGATTCGCAGCTGGCTGCCTCCGACCTTGCTGTGTTGATTGTCCTTGATTGGATGTGTACCTCGGTTTCTGCCCACCCGGTTTGGTATTCCTGATTGATTGGAACCTGGGTGGGCCTCTCCAGTTTCCCTGTTGTCTGGATGTGGAAGGAACGCTAACATTACTGCGTTTTATTTGAAGACCTGATTTTTCTGCTGTTTTTGTGGCCTTAATCTTTTCTCCAAGGTCAACTCCAAACAGAAATGTATCTCGTTTTATATCAGTTACTGTAGTGGTAAATTTTTTATCCAGTGAAGAAGTTATCAACTTTCTTCTATGTTGCGAGTTCTCGTAGTGTAAATCGAGAAAGATCTTGCTGACTTCTGACAGCTTTTTCAAGATTTCCACCTTTGGGTGGTCTTCTTTAATCAGAGATGAAGCCAGATTGCTAAGACCAGCAATGCCCAACCCAAGTTGGTTCTGAGCTCTTTCGAGCAGTTTATCCCGATGCTTAATGTTGTCACTTATGATGGCTGAAATTTCTAAATTAAGCCTTGGCGCTTTCGATAAAGTGAAGTTCTCGGGCGTTAAAGTTTTCTTTAAAGTGGCTTCCTTCACCTCTTTAGTCAACCCTTCTACTAGGATCCTACCCCAACGTTTAGAAATCTCTTCATTTATAGTCGGGCCTAAGACCTCTTCTTTGCCGATTGAATCTCCTAGCGCCTCTAATATTTCAGGCGGTAAAACCTCGGCATCAGCTATTGTGACCTCATTTGAACTAGGACCATGGTCTTGTAGGAGAAAATTAGATGCATCTGCATTGTCTGTAGCATTACCGGTACGCAGTGGGCTAGCAGGGCATACAACGCCAGATCTGATTGGAATATTATCTTCTGGTTCATCTGAATACAAAGACAGCCGCAGTGAGTCTGGTGTTGGCGACCTTGAGTGATAATGGTCATATTCTGTAAGTTAAAAGAAGCAGAACTGTTGTAGTTGACAGTGTTGTCTTTTAGTCTTTGTACGTACTCTCGTTACGCCATTGGACTCATTATTTGACAAACTGCTGTATGCAGTATGTTACATTTTAAAGTCATTGTACGTATTCCCGATACGCCACTAGACTAATTCGTTATCAGCCGTGCTCACGTCACGGAGTATAACTATGTAGATGCAAGAACTCAATGAATGAATGGTCATTTACAATCGTATGTAAACTACATACATATATTGCCCTTACATGTCGCATGTAACACAAAATAAACCAACCATACGAACCTAGTCCTAATTACATCCTAATTACAATTTTCAACAAAATAAAAAGTTACCTTAAATGAAGGTAGACAGCAAAAAATATCGCAAAACGATAGGAGGAATAAAAAGTATATTTAGACAAATTCGTTCATAGTTATAATAATTCATATACACGCACCAATATTTGGCTACGATATTCAAATTAGGAACAACAAAAGATGTGTAAGTACTAACCTTCCTCATCCTTACTTGTTGACGATGAGACACGTAGTTTTCGCTCCAAACGCTTTATCTTTCGACGAATTTTTGAATTACTACGTTCCCTTTTTCGTTTTCCCATAATAACACGTTTTTTCCACTAAATACACATATTTGTTAACTAAAACTATATTTTTTCAAAACGCACGATGTTACGACGCCCGCACATAAAAAAGGAATGAAGTTATGTGGAGATGGCGCTGCAGTTGGCGGATGTAGTAGAACGAATTTGAATTTTATAATTTGATTTTTATTTCCACAGGTCTAAAAATTATGTGCGACGCCTAGTACATTGAGAAGTGAAACTACATAGTAATTATTAAATCTTGAGGATGTAACGTCGTAAGTATAATTGTAATTGAAGATTGACCAAAACGTCATTTATCTACACTAATATTATAAAGAGGAAAACTTTGTTTGTTTGTTTGTTTGTTTGGTTGTAATGAATAGGCTCAAAAACTACTGGACCGATTTTAAAAATTCTTTCACCATTCGAAAGCTACATTATCCACGAGTAACATAGACTATATTTTATTTTGGAAAAAAATAGGGTTCCGTAAGATATTTGGATTTTTCGGACACAAACTGAAAAAAATCAACCAAAGAAGTTACTTATTTTGCGTACGCTGCCTAAACTACAAAAGATAGAACCATAAAATGTTATAATTAATTGTAGATCTAATAAATATCTACAAAAAAGTCCGCGACACACTATACCTATCTATGTCGAGTGAGGCACAACAACCACATTTTTATTTAAAAATCTTGAATTTTTTTTTGGACTACATTTAAACGCGTTTATTTTACTCATGCTATTAATCCTTATCAAAATAAATTATTTCATCAATAAGTACAGTTTATGTTGATAATATTTGGTCTTTGAATGATTAAAATTGGACGTTTGGTTTTGAAGTTGTGGTGAAATTAAAATATTACGATTTCTGCTGCACGGCCCGTTGCGAAGTGGGCGTTTAGATCTATGAGTAAGGTACCCGCGCGGCTCAGCCGCGAGGTCGGCTCCCTACGCAGCGGTCGTGCGCGAAGTCTAATAATTATCATGAGATTTTTTTTAGATTTTGTTCTCTAAACTACACCTACGCAAAAGTTCTTCTCAGAGCTAAACAACAGTCCTTCTCAGAGCTATACAATAGTTCTTTTCAGGGCTAACCAACAGTTATTTTCAGGGCTAACCAACAGTTCTTTTCAGGGCTAACCAACAATTCTTTTTAGGGCTAAACAACAGTTCTTTTCAGAGCTAGAATATTACACGCCATTAACATTTTCTTAAACATTTGAAAATGCCTAAGAGAGCCAGGTCTCAACTTTCTAAACATAGTTCTCAAGCACGAGCAGCAAAAATACGTCGTATAGGAGAATCTTCACCTGAACGTTCACAACGCCTTGCTGAACAAAATCAGAGAAACTCTCAGGTACGCGTACGAGAGTCGAGTGTCGAACGTTCGCAACGACTTGCGCAACAAAATCAGAGAACCTCTGAGTTACGTGCACGAGAGTCGAGGCTGGAGCGTTCCCAACGTCTTGCCGAACAAAGCTTGAGAACCTCTGAGCTACGTGCTCAAGAGTCGAGGCTGGAGCGTTCCCAACGTCTTCATGAACAAAATGTAAGGACCTCTGACTTACGCGAACGAGAGTCAAGTGTCGAGCGTTCGCAACGTCTTGCCGAACAAAGCTTGAGAACCTCTGAGCTACGCGCTCAAGAGTCGAGGCTGGAGCGTTCCCAACGTCTTCATGAACAAAATATAAGGACCTCTCAGTTGCGCGAAAGAGAGTCGAGTGTCGAGCGTTTGCAGCGACTTAGAGCTCAAGCAGAGAGACAGCAGTTGTCCACAAATAGAGTGCGCAATCGAATTTTAGCTAATAGGAACAGACTGGCTTTCAGATATGATCCGCAGCTTGATTATGCACAACAAGCGTCCGTCCAAATCGGAGTCATGAATAAGATCTGCTCTAACTGCTCTGCCAAGAAATGGGAGGACGAACCTAATGGTATGTGTTGTGCTTCAGGTAAAGTGTGTCTTCCTAACCTTCAGGAGCCGCCACAACCAATAAAAAATCTTTTAACTAATAACCATCCATTATCTGGTCATTTTTTAACAAACATACGTAAATACAATAGTATTTTTCAAATGACTTCGTTTGGCGCAAAAGAAATCAGGGAAGGAAATTTTATGCCCACTTTTAAAATTGAAGGACAGGTGTATCATCTCATTGGTAGCCTTTTACCATCATCAGGCCAAAACCCACAGTTCCTGCAAATATATTTTATTTCGGATGCAGACCAGTTATCATTGCGATCAAGCATCGCACCAACCTTAAAAATGGATTTAATTCGCGAATTACAGACCACTTTGAATAATCATAACGTGTATATACGAAGTTTTAAACAAAACTTAGAACTTAACTCATCACATAATTTAAAGCTAATTATTCATTCTGATCGCACTCCACAGACAGCACACAGAGGCAGATACAATGCTCCTACTGTAAACGAGGTAGCCGTTCTCTTGGTCGATGAAGACAAAGGTCCCAGGGATATAGTCTTACACGGTAGAGACGGACAGCTCAAAAGAGTTTCTGAGCTACATCGGTCCTATGATCCACTACAGTATCCTGTAATGTTTGTGACAGGTGAAGACGGTTATTATTTGACTATGCCCTGCAGCTGGTGAATTAGCTCATATACCAAGAATACCCATGATCCCTACTGATTTGCCAATACCTTTCAAAAGGCTCCAATTTCCAGTAAAAATTTCTTTCGCAATAACGATAAACAAATCACAAAGCCAAACATTCAAATTAGTAGGAATTGATTTACGAAAAGAATGTTTTACGCATGGGCAACTTTACGTTGCCCTATCACGGGGCGGGCTCCCGACCATCAGTATATTTTGTTAGCTGAAAATAATTTAACGTCAAATGTTGTTTATAGAGAAGCTCTACAATAATTTAGTTATGTATCCTAAAACAACAGGTTGCACTGCGGGACTGCAGGCAGAAGTGAACACTTTTGCCGGGAGCAAGACTTAGTTAGCGCTTTGCGGGCGGTCCTTTAGTTAGTTCTAATAGAGATATATTTAGTATCGGCTGTGCACCCGTGCGAAGCCGGGGCGGGTCGCTAGTGTCTATATATTTTTCGTTTTTGTTGATTTTTTCAAAAAGCGCTGAAGCAATTTCGATAAAATTTATATGTACCTCTGGAGTATACTCTTTCGGATAAAAAAAGAATTTTGAAAATCGGTCCACAATTACTGACAAAGAAATCGGTGGACATAAGAAATATACATACAGTCGAACATTCCTCCTTTTTTCGAAGTCGGTTAAAAATATATGAAATTAAAGCGGCCATTTTTGTTTTGTTTCTTTTTCTGCTATGAACGAAAACACTCAGTAGATTTTTGATGTTGAGCGATTTTTGATTGGGTTAATATATATGTGGGTTCGCATCACCGACATGCTAGTGACGTGTTGCGCTGAACTAGTGACGCGCTGTTTTCACTTCTGTCAGCAGTCCCTATTACTGCCGATTGGTTTTTAACAACGATAAGTGCCAATGCAGTCTTTATTTCTTATAGGTGGAAATGCAAACTTTTTTGAAAGTCAGTTAAAAAGACAGCGACCAGTCTATCGTACATGAGTTGTTTATCTTGAATTAACATTTTGCTTGCAATGCGTCACACCTTTGCAATGATAATGTATGTCATGTTTCATGTATTTCCACTACGCTTCTTATGCACTGTTTTTTTTTTTCAAGTCAGCATGTTTATTTTACTTTTTACCTCTGAGTTAAACCTAGTTACTTATTTTTATTATTAAGAATTTTTCTCCTAAATATTGTTGTTTTTAGGATTCCGTACCCGAAGGGTCCACACGGAGCCCTATTGCTGTCACTCGCGTGTCCTTTCCCTTTATCCCTCTATATATCTGTGTGTCTATTAAAAATACATCTCCCTCAGTTAGAATTGATGCCAAATGTAAGTATTTCATGAAATCATGACATTTGGCATCAATTCTAACTGAGAGATATCTATTGATGATTTTAATGATTACGAGTATAATTCTATAAATACATACTTGCTATAGGTGGTCAAGCGTGCTCCATCTTCGACCACATCATCGTTCAAACGCGTGCCTATCAACAATAAAAAAATAGAAAACAACAGAGTTCCAAAAAAAAAAAAAACTAAAAATAAAAAAATTACTTTTATTTCGGAAGTCGGTGTTTGTATTACTTCTTCGTGATTTGACACCGACTTCCAAAATAAAAGTTTTTATTAAATTTTTAGTTTTTTTTTTTTTGGAAGTCGGTTGTTTATTTTTGTAAAAAAGTTTTTTATTTTTCACTTTTTAGTTGTTATACCCCATAACTAAAAACCCCAATAACATGGAACGTGGAAAACGTCATCGTGGTAAACGTATTTTTCGTTTTTGTTCATTTTCTCAAAAAGCGCTGAAGCAATTTCGATAAAATTAAAATGGGACCACCTCGGGAGTTTATTCTTTCGGATAAAAAAAGAATTTTGAAAATCTGTCCACAAATGACGGAGAAATCGGCGGACATACAAAAAAAAAAAAACACATACAGTCGAACATAGAACCTCCTCCTTTTTCGAAAGTCGGTTAAAAAGAGGGAGCGGCCTTTGACGTACGACAAACGACAATGTAGACCGGTTAGCTATACACCGCTTCCAACTACACAAAAGCTAGCTCACTGTAACCTCAGGTAATCCTGGCTAATACCAGTGACGTTTACTATCATATATTTTGTACAGTTCATTCTTTCATCCCATTGCGGTTAACCGGGGTACCCGATTTGACGTAACAGAGCTTCAATTTCCAGCAACATTGAGCTTACTGTACACGAAAACAGGTCAATCCCAGGGATATATTATCCGCGTACACGCTACTCCGGTACCTACTGTTCATGTTATAAACTTGCGATGCGGTGTGGTTTTACCAGCATCGTATATCTTACTAATCTGTCTATATACTCGTATAAAAAAATACATTTGTACAAAAAACAACCGACTTCCAAAAAAGAAAATACATACACTAAAAATTAAAAAATAACTTTAATTTCGGAAGTCGGTGTTTGCATTTTTTTTTCTTCATTTATTGACACCGACTTCCGAAATTAAAGTTTTTTTTTCATTTTTAGTGTGTTTTCTTTTTTGGAAATCGGTTGTTTTTTTTTGTAAAAATGTTTTTCGTTTTTCACTTTTAATTGTCACAGAACTAAAAACCCCAATAAAATGGATCGTGGAATTTAAACATACCAAACGTCATCAAGGTAAAAATATTTTTCGTTTTTTGTTCAGTTTTACAAAAAGCGCTGAAGCAATTTCGATAAAATTTATATGGCACCACCTCGGGAGCAAATTCTTTCGAATAAAAAAGGATTTTGAAAATCGGTCCACAACCAACAGAGCAATCAGTGGACATACATAAAAAAAACATACATACAGTCGAACATAGAACCTCCTCCTTATTCGAAGTCGGTTAAAAAATTATTCCCTATTTGCTTGGTCACGGCATCACGTGAGAACGGTTGGACCGATTTCGCTATTTTTTTTTTGTGTTTTTTATTGTCAGGAGAAGGTTCTAATGAAAGAAAAAAATAAGAACTTTGCGCGAAAAATTAGAAAAATTCAGAAACTTAACGACTATTGAAACTTCGCGCTCTTGATAGTTCATAGCTAACACAGGACAACGTCTGTCGGGTCAGCTAGTATTTTAAAAATGCGAAAATTTGGATGGATGTATGTTCGTTACTCAATCACGCCAGAACAGCTGTTCGGTTCTGGATGTAATTTGGCACAGAGATAGATTATAGTCTGAATAGCACATAGGGTATTTTTTGACATTCACGCGGGCGAAGCTAGTGATAATATAAATGCGAATGTTAGTATGGATGGATGTTTGTTTGTTACACAATTACGCCAGAGCGCTGAGCTGAATCTGGATGAAAATTGGCAGAGAGATAGATCGAGTCTCAAATAACACATCCTAGACTTAGTCCTACTAATATTATAAATGTGAAAGTTTGTGTGGACGTATGTTTGTTACTCTTTCACGCTCTCACTACTGAACGGATTTTGATGAAACTTTACTTTACAATTATATTTACTTAGCATACTAGGCAAACGTTGTTCTGCGATAAAAACAATGGCCGGTGGGGGTAGGAGGGTGAAAAATACTTTACGACCTATTCTCATACCTAATAAATATACAAAAAAAAAACATTAAAATCGGTCTAGCCGTTTCGAAGGAGTGCAACCACAAACGTCGTGACACGAGATTTGTATATATAAAACTATCTGCGCCCCGCGGTTTTACCCGCCTAGACCAGAATAAAAGGTAGCCTATATGTTAATCTAGGCTATAAGCTATCTACATACTGAATTTCGCTCAAATCGGTCCAGCCATTTGAGCGTGAAGAAGTAACAAACATACACACTCACAAACTTTCACATTTATAATATTAGTAGGATACATCAGAATAACACAAAGGAATTTATAGAGGGGAAGTGCAAATACCACGCGGGTGAAGTCGCTGGCAGAAGGAAGTATTTATAATTAGGATAGGACGCTAGTGAATCGCACCTTATCTATCTACCTCCCGGCCCTGCGGACGGCGAGCAGTAGGTAGCTCGCCGTCCGATCGGCACCAGGCCCTGTAGACAAAGTAACATCGCTTCGTAGCGAAACGATATCTAAATTCGTCATCGTCTCTGAGATATCGATAAACATTTCCTAGCGTTAGCGTTCCTTCGTTATCTTTTTTGGCGATCACGATCGAGGCGAAGGCCAACTCTGAAAGCGCTGCTTGTCTACTATTTGTATGGGATAAACACGATAGCAATTCGTTTCTTTATGGTTTCGTTACGAATTATAACATTGTCTACCAACTTGCGATAACGATGTCGACAGTCGACTGACCACGTGACTTAGCGTGGTTTATGTCAATCTCATACATTTTAGTATTTTCTAACTTCGTTATCGTTTTTAAATTGTTACTTTGTCTAAGCCCCCAGGCCCGTAAGTCGACGGCGTGTAGTGTTCCACGCGCGCCTCAAAGAGATTAGTGTCAGCCACCACTGACGGAGCCCATCGTGGCCGGTGTCTGCATGCAACTTTATTCGGGAGGAAGTGAGAAAATTATCGGGAAGAATTTTTACCCCCCATACAAATATTGATCAGCTGATGATCACTTTGTATGCAAAGTGCAATTTTTTTTTTTTTTTTGGGAGGTTTTTATTTTTTTCTTGGAGAAAGTTGTTCATTTCCATGGGCGGAGCCGGTTCTCGGAGTGTGACCGCACCTTTCCGTTACACCCTGTATAATATATAATATGCTAAAGAAAAGGAGCTACATCTGCCAACAAACTGCTGTGCAGTTGGCAGAGGTAAACATTCGAGGGTTTGCTGTATTATTGTTAATAAACACTTTTTCATTTTTTTTTTCATGCCTAGGAATAGCGGATAAATTCTGAAAATGAGTTACCGCGCCCCTGGGCACTCATGCAGGGAAAGAACAGGGGTGGGTTTTAGTCAGTAAAATCCTGACACGCCCTCCCGCTCCACCCAGAGCGGGAGAAGTCATTGGATGATTTCCCACACCCCCAAAAAAAAAAAAACTATCTACCTACCAACTAAATCTCAATATGCCTAACCTTTTCCCAACTATATTAACTATGGGGTCGGGGCTTCCAGTATAACCCGATCCAGCTAGGTCCCAACACTTTACATGGAACGTCTGCCTGTCTGACCTCTGCTACCCAGTACTTGTTGTAAATAGTTGGCGGACCCTGTCATCAGGCAATGAACAAAAGATTTTCATAGATTGGATACAAGGCTTTTAGCTTCGTTGTATGTTTATATTAATCAAATTTTTCTTGAATGTGCGTTTTGTTTGTGCAGAATAAACAATTTTTCTAAGATACAATATTTATTTGTACCTCACAACAAGAACATGTTAACTCATACAAATAAAAAAAAAACTGTGCGAGGCCAAAAAGACTCCTAACTCAGCGTTATGCTGCGATATGCAATAAAGCAATAAATAACGCAGCGCTGGTATTCTGTTAGGGCCCATTGTGATGCCACAGACATAGTCACGGGACACGGTACAAAATTATTAAAACAAAAAATAAAAAACAAATAAAAATAAGACATTACACAAAAAACTAAAGCAGTGCATTTTTGCAGACACGCAAAATAAAAAAAAATAACAAAAATAATTAACATCACTACTGAGTAGCATGATATCCCTTGGCAAGACTGGTATCAGAGTTTCTGGTTTCCGACTACCGTAACAACTGTCAAAGATCTATAAATGACAGACGGGACCAACGGCTTCGTCTTCATCGTTTTTTTTTTTTGGGTGGCAAATCTTCAAATAACTTCTCCCGCTCTTTCGTGTCAGACGTTTACTGAATGAAATTCACCCGTGTTCCTTCAGTTGCTGTGATCATAGAAATATATCTGTTTAGCAAATTTCAAGTTAATCGGCCAGAGTAGTGGTACGCACATGAATATCTGTGACCCAGACACGGTCAAGTACATTCAGAGCAAATTGGTTGTGACAGACGGATAGATTGACACACGAGTGATTAAATAAGGGTACCGTTTTTCTTCGGACCCTTAAAAACAAAAAAACACACCGTCTTCTCTTGAAGAAACAATTAAAATGTTTCTTTTTTCAGTTCCAATGTGTAAGAAATAGTCACATTTATGCGAATTAACATCGCTTATCTATAAATTGAAAAAAACTTTTTTACAAAAAAAACAACCAAGTTCCAAAAAAAAAATACACTAAAAATTCATAAATAACTTTAATTTCGGAAGTCGGTGTTTGTATTTTACTTCTTCGTTATTTGACACCGACTTCCGAAATTAAAGTTATTTATGAATTTTTAGTGTATTTTTTTTTGGAAGTCGGTTGTTTTTTTTGTAAAAAAGTTTTTTATTTTTCACTTTTTAGTTGTTATACCCCAGAACTAAAAACCCCAATATAATGGAACGTGGAATTTAAACATTTGGAGAACACCAAAACGTCATCGAAGTACACGTATTTTCCGTTTTTGTTCAGTTTCTCAAAAAGCGCTAAAGCAATTTCGATAAAATTTATATGGGACCACCTCGGGAGTATATTCTTTCAGATAAAAAAAGAATTTTGAAAATTGGTTTACAACTGACGGAGAAATCGCGTAACATACATACAAAAAAAAAAAAAAAATTGCCACGACCCAAAAAATTTCTCCATCTTCCAAATACAACTTGTAACAAAATAGAATATTCATCAACTCCTTCAGACAGCCTTAAGGGCAGAAAATAAAGTAAATGCCTCCCACTCAAGGATTCTTACCGATTTAGCCACTGCGTTAATACATACAAACCACGTGCCCAAACACACAGACTCAGAACAAATGTCTTGAGGCCTGCAAATATTTGTCCTGTACAAATAAGACACCCTGTTAGTGATGTGAATGTCATGGATCATCCGTATTGTGCGAATGAAGTGGAGTTAGTGTCCTGTTTGCTGTTTGCTGTTGGTACGAATACTAAACATACAGCCTTGTGATGTGTGTAGGTTACTGGACCTAATGTAGGATTATAAATACCGGCCAAGTGCGAGTTGGACTCGCGCACGAAGGGTTCCGTACCATTATCTATAAAAACGGTAAAGTCACGACTGTTGTATGGAAGCCCCCTTAAATATTTATTTATTTCTGTTTTATAGTATTTTTTTTGTTATAGCGGCAACAGAAATACATCATCTGTGAAAATTTCAACTGTCAAACTATCACGCATCATGAGATACAGCCAGGTGACAGACGGACAGACGAACAAACAGAGGACTCTTAGTCACGTTTTACCCTTTGGGTACGGCCCCTAAAAACATGTGCTATCACAAAGTCCGTGTTTAAAGCCCACCACTATACATGAAAAATGAGACGCATGCTCGTCACAAACGAGCATGCGTCTGATTCATCACATCACCATCATCATCATGTTAGCCGAAATATGTCCACTGCAGGACACAGCCCTTCGTTCTCCCTCGTCTCGCAACAGCGGATTCCCACGGTCTTCATCAGAGGATCTAGACCAGAGACGGCAAACCTTTACTGGAGAACGTCACAGTAAATACTTAAAAAATAATATTGATCAAAACGTGCCACCGTGAATCTTGACTTTGTGATTTAATGAACATAAATAAAACTGAAAGTCTTACTTTGCTACCTGAAATTCGTACAGCGATCATCGTAACTTTTACAGTCGTACACTTTGTTTGTTTACATAGAGAAAATCCGCTGTTTCACATTGTCTAGATATTAAAGCTTGCGTGTTCTGTGCTGAGCTCACGTAACGCGTCATACGTCCTCCCAGTAATAGGACTCGCCCATCAAGGAGCGATGTCCGAAATAAGACGCATTATTAATTTATGACATACAAAACAACACGCATTTAACTGAAACACTTAAACTAAATTATAAATAATTAAATGATCTTTAAAATGGTGAAGGTTTCATAAAAATACGCTTTGTAGTTTTTGCGTGATTCTCAATTTTTATCCGCGTTAGACATGATAGAAAATTTAATTTTAAATATTCTCACATCAAATTACGACGGAAATTGTCTAGAGTAACATATTTTCTTCAAAGAAATAAAACTAGTCGTTTAGACGTGATGTTCAATTAAAAACCATTAGAAGTCGTATAACTGCGCCGTATAAAAGAAAACAAAAAAGTATCTTACACTGGCGTGCCCGAATTATGATGCCACGTGCCACCGCTGGCACGCGTACCAATGGTTTGCCATCTCTGTTTCAGACAAAGTGTTCAAAGCAATTGTCGAAATGCCAAAATGTAAGGGCATGATCATGTGACATTTACGATAGGCTTGTATACATTTTTGACTTTTTGTCAATCGCTACCGCGACGCTTTTGTTGATAGAATGTCACTTGTCTCAGCCTCAGGTTTACGTCTGATCATCATCATCATCATCAGCCTTTGATGTCCCGACTGCTGCGGCACAGGCCTCCTCTCTGTGAAAGGGTTTTTTTTTTGTGGGGTGGGAAATCATCCAATGACTTTGCCCGCTCTGGGTGGAGCGGGAGGGCGTGTCAGACTCTTACTGACTAAAACCCACCCCTGTTCCTTCCCTGCCTGAAAGCGCCGGGGTGCGGTAACTCATTTCCAGAATTTATCCGCTACCCCTAGGCAAAAAAAAAAAAACCCCTAGGCATACAGGCACCGGCCACGATGGGCCCCGTCAGTGGTGGCTGACACTAATCTATTTGGGGCGCACGTGGAACACTACGCGGCGTCGACTCATGGGCCTGGTGCTGAGCGGATGGCGAGCTACCCACTGCTCGCCGTCTGCAGGCCCGGGTCTACGGTCGCCGGAGATCGTCTTGCGACGTCCTACGTCCAGTACGCCCAGTACCTCTCCTGCGGTGGTAGCGGCCGGGGCCGTGAGGGCCACTCCGTTGAGCTTCCCTCACGCCTCACGCCTCACCTCGCCTCGCGTCTCACGCCTTTTAATGTCCCCACTGTTGGGGCACAGGCCTCCTCTCTGTGAAAGGGTGTGTGCCGTAATCTACCACGTGGGCCCAATGCGTATGGGTAGATGTCACAATTTTTGGTTCTAGGACATGCCGGTTTCCTCACGATGTTTTTCTTCACCGTTTTGAGAGCAGTGGTGATGAAATAACTTACACAAAGTTAAGTGCCTGCCTGGGTTTGAACTCACGACCTACAACTTGTAAGTCGCGGCTGTTACCACTGGGCCACTTGCCGTCTGATCAGTCTAACCTAATCCGGAAAACTTAATACAAAGAAAACAGTCTAAGGATATATATCAAAAAAAATGTTTTGGCCTCAAATCGAAATGAAGATCTTCCTCCCAACAGAGATCCCTTGTACGTGAATTATGTAACCACTAAGTACTATGTGAAATTTTTGGTGTGCAATAAAGAATTAAGATATGAAAGATATATACATCCGATTTGGCCATCCTATATTAATTTTCCACAGCAAATTGCATCACTTGACTTGTGTACTGTGTGTTCCATTCCAGAAACTGTGAGCAAATATACAAGTACAAAACATCCTCCTTCATTTTATTCGAGTCATTTATTGCACACAAGTAGCGTGCTCTTCACAAGTAAGTACAGTCACGAGCAAAAATATGTAGACAAGCAAACTTTGCTTGTAAACTCTATCTTAAGGCCGTACTACCGGCCAAGTGGCGCCCTCATTGAATAAAAAATCGTAGCATAGCATAGAAAATAAATATTAAAGAATCCAACGTCACGTTTGTTACAAAGAGGATAAAGTATTTTTACATTGATAAAACAGGTCTCAGAATGTTACGTATCCAAAGTAGTAGGCAAAAGTACCAAAAACGGCCAGTAAGTATTTTATGAAATCATGACATTTGGCATCACTTCTAACTGAGAGAGATGTATTGATGATTTTAATGATTATAATTCTATAAAAACATACTTGCTATGGCCGCGAATCAAATTTTAACCCAGATAAAACCTGACACTGACCTGCAAATTGCAAAAAACGTAAGAAAATTTGAATTTCGCAGGCTACCCTTTTTATTTTTGGAGCATTCACCTTTTTTTTTGTGGGGTGGGAAATCATCCAATGTCTTCTCCCGCTCTGGGTGGAGCGGGTGTCAGACTCTTACTGATTAAAACCCACCCTTGTTCCTTCCTGCCCTTAGTGCCCGGGGGCGCGAGGTAACTCTGTTTCGAATTTATCCTGAACCCCCAGGCAGTGAAGTATTCACCTTAAAAGTAAAGTTTGCTTGTATACATTTTTTTTTTTGCTCGTGACTGTACATGCTGCCGTGTACTCGTAACAACAAGTTTTGTGGTGCAGTGTAACGGACGTTCTCATTTCTCAGTTGCTTTCTGAAGGCCGACGCAAAAACTTAATAAATTATGGCCCTAATTTGTCACCGACAGGTGCAAAGGTGGGGCGTTTCTTTTGATGAAAATCTGGGTCATCGTTAGTAGGTCAGTTATTTATAATCTTAACAAATATTATCTTGGAAACTAGACCATTCACGCCCTCCCGCTCCAACCAGAGCGGGAGATGTCATTGGATATAAATAATACATATAAATAATAGAATTAAATTAAAATGACATTTAAATATTAGTATTACCTAATTGACATATAAATAATAGAATTAAATTGAATGGCATTTGAATATTAGTATTACATAATTGACATGTAAATAATAGAATTACATTGAATGACATTTAAATATTAGTATTACATAATTGACATATAAATAACAGAAAATTGAATGACATTTAAATAATAGTATTACATAATGACATATAAATAATAGAATTAAATTGAAGAAATTAATCTACATATAATCATTACTAAAAATAAAACTTATACCAGCTACGGTTATAAAATGAAAATTAATAATTAATTAATTATTTTTTAAGTTACGATATAGTTCATATAAATCTAATAACTACCTAAAATAGAGCTTCTTCTCTTCTACCTTTTTGCTGTGCCCGATAGGGTCCATAAGAATCCCTATTATAAACACATACCACCTAAGCATATATTTTATGGAAAAGCAATAAAGATATTGAGTATTGAGTATTGAGTATTGGATGATTTCCCACTCCCCAAAAAACAAAAAAATAGCTAGATGAGGTCGGTGTTTCTTTTCAGGGTAATCAGCTAGGAAAAAAACTCTTAAGTCAAAGTCTCTTTTAAAGTGTTCTTATCCATACAATATGTACTGGTCAAATCATATGAGAACCATATACGTTAATGTCTGAGATGAGCTTAGGATATTTAAAACTTCAGAATATGCAGTATTTCCAAGCCTCCAACATTATAAAGAGAGCCTTTTTTACCTGACTGACGCAGCAGGAAGGTTTTTCGAGAGTTTGTATGTATGCTTGTATGTCTATTTCTATGGAACGCCCCGGAGCCAAAATGACTGGATGGTTTTTTTTATTGTTTATAGGCACGTGTTTGACCACTATCTCACCTGATAGTAGGCGATGATGTTGTCGAAGATGGAGCACGCTTGCCTAGAAGTAACCAATTCACTCTTGACTTAAAGACTCTCAGGTTGTAGCTATCAGGAAACACAGACTCCGGCAGGGAATTCCACTCCCTAGCTGTACGGACAATGAATATTTTCTCAAAATGCTTTGTGCGTATGGATGGGATGTCCACAATGAACCGGTGGCACTTCGCCGTACGTCTTGTGGTCCGTTGGATTTTAACAATTCAAGTATCATTAGATTGGTTTTGACAATATGGTTTAAAAGGTAGGTTTTTACAACCTACCTTTAATTTTGGTATTTAATTGGTCTTGACAGTAGTTAAAATTTAACAGCCGCACGGGTCAATCCATCAGGTTAAGCTACGCTTGCCGGGATTGGTCCATAAATGTGTAACCATCTTTACATACCGAGACTCCTCCGTGGCTCGGAAAGTACGTTAAGCCGTTGGTCTCTGCTGTCAATTGTGGATCTTTGACAGTCGTTACGGGTCGTCAGAAGCCTGAAAGTCTGACATTCAGTCTTACCAAGGGGTTATCATCATATTACCCATTAACTGAATTGTGGAGGTCAGATAGGAGGTTGCTCCATGTAAAATACTGGTATTCAGATGCATCTGGACTGGAAGCCGACCCCAAGACAGTTGGGAAAAAAGGCTAGGCAGATTGATGTGTCTCTGCTAATTAGACGCGGGAAATGTTAAGTGAGGTTGATTTTTTGAGACATGGTCATGTGGGATATCAATATAAAGGGCTTGAGGAGGCAACTCCGAAAATATGACTCACTAAAATGGAGTACACCGTACACAAGTACCACCAACTGCAACAGACTGCTTGAAAAGTAACTTGTTTGGAACTTTTTTAGTTGCTTTTTGCAGGTTGGGTAAAAAATAATGATTTTTTCTTTTTTCCCGTCAATAACGGAGGTTTTTTCGAGACCTCATTCTACCTAGCCTTTTCCCAACTATCTTGGGGTCGGCTTCCAGTCTAACCAGATGCAACTGAATACCAGTATTTTACATGGAGCGACTGCCTATATGACTTCCACAACCCAGGTACTGGGTAATATGATACCCCTTGGTAAGACTGGTTGTCAGACTTTCGGGCTTCTGACGACCCGCAATGACTGTCAAAGATCCTCGATTGACAGCCGGGACCAACGGCTTAACGTGCTTGCCGAGGCACGGAGGAGTCTCGATATGTAAAGTTGACCACCCATGCATGGGACTAACCCCGGCAAGCGTAGCTTAACCTGATAGCTCGACCCGTGTGGCTGTTATTACTTTAGCCACGAACTCCTCTCAGCTAAGTAAAATAAATATAAAATATCAAGTTCGTTGCCAGTAGGTATTGACTTTTTCTCCTCCTATGCTGTTTTAACCTGCTTAAAAATTTCTAGTACTTAGTTACCCAAAACACATTTACCTCATCTAACAAACACAGGAACAATGATCCAAGCCCGGATGTTAATTTAAGATTAGACTAACTACATTAGCTTAATCTCAAGCTATCTGCATTCTTGAGCTGCGGCTAACCGCACCTGATAGAAGACTCTTAGTTATTCCTATTGCAATTCAACTGGTATGCACGTTGCCTGCAAACTAATTTGCATCTCAAAATTCTTGATTAAAACACTTCTGTTTCAAATGCTTCTGCTGGCTTTGAATGTTCAGGCAACTTGGTAACTTGGTTCGGTTCATTTGGTATCTTTCACAAGGAAATAAGGAAAATATTCAAGTAATTGACAAAAGCTGGATTACTACTAAGCCACAGATAATTTTACCGAGTAATCAATGTGTGTGCGCCCTTGATACTGTAGGCATGATGTGCCGTAGGCAGTAGTACTTAAAATAAATTGGCAATATTAACCAAAATTGCCAATTTATTTTTAAGTCGAAGTCATCCATACCTTCCAATATTTGGAATTATAGACTTCCTAAGACATTTCTTCTTAAAAAGGTCTGAGAGCTGTTATAACGTTAACATTTGAGATGGATGAACCGTGCGTGATGTTATTCGTAAAATAGTTTGGGTTCTAGTGCGAAGCATTTTTTCCATAGAATTTACATCCAAATATAATAGAAAACGCTTAATATTTATTTATTATTTATTTATTAATTATCTATATTAATTATCTATCTATGATTTCTTCACATATGCTCTATTCTATCTAGTTACTCGGGCAGGCAGCATGTTACTGAAATGCTCAGTAGTAGGGTACAATGACTAAAAAGAAACTGGCCAAGTACGTGTCGAATTTCGCACATTAAGGGTTCCGTACCATATATTGGTATTTGTTAGTACTTAAAGTATACGTAATAATAAACATTATCACCAAATTTCACGTTCATAGGTTAATGGGAAGTTAAAAAATTCCCGTAACAAAATTTCGTTACAGACGACGGACAGACAGACAGTAAGACGGGCACGGGACCAATAGGGCTCCGTTTGGACCCTTCGGGTATGGAACCCTAAAAAGTATAAGTTAAATAACTAAAAACAAACAATGAGGTCGATTCAGTGCGTTGGAATTTCGTGTGACGTCACACCTACGAGAAATACAACCACATTTATGGTGAAAATGAGTTTATTATTATCACGATATCATTTCTGAGACATTACTAAAACAAAATACTTTGCCGTTTAACTAACCAACCAAGAATCCACAAATGATACACGAGTCTCAACTTAGCATTTGAACTCAAACTCTAATCATTTATTCAGACGACAGATGTCAAAGATGCCAAGCTACGTGTTGTAACTTTGAGAAGAAGAGAACGCAATCAAGTAACTATCGTCAAACGCGACCCAACTGTACTGAGGAAGACTTCGCTTCACTACGAAAGTTTTAATTTTCGACTTGTCGTGACTAGGGATGTGGGAGTTCGAAAAATGGTGGGATTATTCTTTAAAGACTGTCATTTGCTTTAGTTTTTCGACCATATGCCTAGTTTAAATACTTATTAGCCACTGAAACGTCCCAGCGGCCTAGCTGGTTCAAAAAATTATTGTCAGGAACGCCAAAGCTACCCAGCTGGTTCACGCGGTTTGTTCGCTTTAAAACATTTTTTTTGCTGTGGGGGCTATGCTTGTGTGTTCTCACTTTATTGTTTATGATACTCGACTAAATTCCGCGTCTTTTTGTTCCTGGGCACCCCATGCATAGATAATACATAGATATTTTTTTTTAATAAATTGTTGAAATGTCGTCTGTCAACACTCAGCGTCGACAGTCGGTTTATGTCTTATTTGTTATTTAATTGGAATTTTCGTAACATCCGACGTAATTATGTTAAATTTCTAAAAAATCGGCAAAATTTCAAGGATTACGAAAAAATAAACTTCTCAGAGGTTCCGTGTATTAAAAATACTAAAATTGAAAAACGTAACATGGAAGTGGGAGGATGTTTACGTAAAAATTCAATTAATATGCCTATTAACATTATCAGTGATTCCATCCAAAGGTTGTCTGTAAAAGATCGTTCGATGTTTATTTTTAAACTCATTGTTATGGTGTATAACAAAATTTATATATCTATCTGGGTCTAGATAGACATCTATGCTCATTTTAAGCTTTCGTACACGAAAGGTCCAAACGGAGCCATATTGTTGTCACTGACGTGTCCGTCTGTCTGTACATCGTCTGTCACACAGGCTTATTGAACATCAAATATTTGAGACAAAATCAGAGTCGCCCTGGCTCTTGAACTAGGACATGCTGTATCACAAGAGCCAGACCTCTCAATATACCGGGATTAGGAATTAAAAGCCAATAAAAAAAAACCAATAAGAAAAGGGGTACCAATCACATTGTTAACTTTTTAATAAATGAGCCCCATGGTTTACAGGAGATCATTATCAAGATGCAAACCATTCTAAAATGAAATTTATATCATCATCATCATCAGCCTTTTACTTCCACACTGCTGGGGCACAGGTCTTCTCTCTGTGAGAAGGTGTGGGCCGTTTCTAGGATATGCCGGTTTCCTCACGATGTTTTTCTTCACCATTTTGAGGGCAGTGGAGATGAAATAATTTACACAAAGTAAAGCGCCTGCCTGGGTTTGAACTCACGACCTACAACTTGTAAGTCGTGGCGGTTACCACTGGGCCACCACTGCTCTGAAATTTATATAAATATATTTAATACTCGATTTAGAGGTTTTTAATGGCAAAACACTTTTTTAACATTCATGTTTTCCCAGAAAAATCAATACATAACCATTTTTACTATGAATTAAATAATAACCTTAAACAGGCTGAAGTAAATTAAAATATCACAAAACAATAGGTACTGAATAAAAGCATAGTGCACGTACATTACATAGATTGACATGAATTTTGGAAATTCTGTTTCAAAATCAAATCATAATAACTGTTTTTATATGCACAGCAAAAATCTACATGAAGAAAATAAAATGAAACTATTTATAACAACTTAAAACGAATCCACACCACAATCATTTCACAAAAATAAAAATAAAATCTTTCAATTCAAGCTCAAAGAGATCAAACCAATCACACCGGCGACCAGTACAAAGCAATATTCCTATTTCTTCACAGCCATCATTAACCGGATTGGATACAAAAGAAACTGCCTCGACTTCTCCTTTGAGAAACGTACTAACACAGAATAGATGGACACAGAAGGTCGACTCCTCAAGACAAGTGAAAATGCAAGCATAGACAAGCTTTACGTACAATGAGTGCAAACACACTCGCGATTGTCATTTGTTTGAAATTGCTGTCATTTTCGTGAACACGCGTCGTCAGCTGGTCCTTTCTTAGCTTGTACGACAATATGTATGTTTGGGCATAACTCCGTCATATATTGACGGATTTGCGAAATTCTTTGTTTTGTTCGAAAGGGGTTTGTTCCGAAATGGTCTCATTTAAATTTCATGTAGATCTGATGATGGGTTTCGGAGACAGACAACAGAACTCTTCAAAAATTGACAGCAAATCAACCGCGATTGCTGCGATCGTATGTCTATGAATTCTTAACACAGTTTAATGGGGAACCACAACTAAAAAGTGAAAAATAAAAACCTTTTTTACAAATAACGAAGACACAAAACCAGGAACACGGACTTTTTTTTGGAGTCGGGTCTATTTTTAACCGACTTCAAAAAAAGGAGGAGGTTCTCAATTCGACTGTATTTTTTTTTTTTTTGTAAAAAAGTTTTTTATTACTATTGTTTTTTTACTTTGGACACATTTAACGTTCTCGTATTCCTACATTGTTCTCACATCTCTTCTCTAAATAGTATAAATTAAAGTAGCTTTAAGTGTCTGTCTGTTTCGCCATGATTTACTAACATGCAACTGCGTACACCTACATTTATCCGACTATCCGGTTTCTTGACATTTAACAGTGCATAAATATATGGTTTAATTAAAATATATTATAGCACGCTTTTTTGTTATGATTTTGTGTTTTCTGCTGACCTTCTGTAGATACTATTCTGTAGTACAAATCTGGGGCGAAAGAAATTTTCAGTGAATTCTGAGGTATCGATCGCACCCGGTGATATTGAAAGCCTATTTTTCTTGCTGACAACCTAAGATTGAGGCAGTAGGTCAAGTATGATAATATGTGGCAGTAATGCGGAAAATCTATTTTCTGGGGCTAGAATTTGTGAAATATTTCTGATGTTCGTAGCGTACTGATTTTGCAGACGTCACCAGCAGAAGAGAGAGAGGTTTATAGATTTTAAACAGTCATCCATTACTTTCAGCGGTATGTCAAATAAATTATGAACTAGCAAACATATTCTATTGTGGACCAAAAAGTTGCCAGTAATGAATAAGGCTCAATTTACATTGCCGCGAAATAGAATGACGAATTTTATTCTCGAGAATTTCCCGGAAGACGTGCGACGTCTTTTTAGGCTCGTATTTAGTTAGTACGTTACGCAATTCACATAAAGTTCATTATGCTATGATTGCGAAAATTCGCTTCCATTCCATGCCGCGGCAATATAAATTGAGCCTAAATATGTAATAATAATTTGAGTTATATATTGGTTATCTACAATTCTTACACTTTTTAACCTAATAATACAAACTCTAATACACACCAAGTGTAATAATATAATGCAATAGACACAGCATGCATAATTATTAATTTCAGTCGAAAGATGTCGACTGCTGGCCGGGATTGCTAAGCTTCGTCACTTCGTCTGATTTTTTGCTTCTTGCATCCAACGGACTCCCGTTTATTAAACCTTATTGATAAAACCTTATCCGTTCATGTTTTAACGTGTTTTATGAGCTCCGCCTGTACCTATGTAAAAAATCTTAGATGCTAAATTTAACCCACTTTCCGGTTTCCGATTGAGCTGAAATTTCGTATACATGTTTAGTATGGGTGACGATGGTGCCGATTCTGATGTGCATAAAATAAACTTAATTTAGGCTTTTGCTATCTTTTTCTTTCTAATAAAACAAGAGACGGACATAAATTAGAGCTGTCAAATTTAGTTCAACTAATATTTCCATACAAATTAAGGGTATTAAGGGTAAAAACATGTCGACTAAAAACACGGTGAAGCGCAAGGCGTAAACTAGTTTGACATCTTTAACTTAGTTACAGCTATAGCCGTCCTTTTCTCGCACTGCCTTTTATTAAAAAATAGTGATTCTCTAATTTTAGTTTGTTATTGAACATAAGAATTGGCACCAATGCATGGTGAGCTAAATGAAGTCATTCTAAATCCAATGTGGCTGACTCCCAAAGATGGCTGACTAGTTATGGGTATCAAAATGAAACGGTTATTAACAGATGAGAAGAATATAAAAAAAAAACTTTTTTACAAAAAAACCAACCGACTTCAAAAAAAAATAAATACACTAAAAATTTATAAATAAGTCGGTGTTTGTATTTTACTTCTTCGTTATTTGACACCGACTTCCGAAATTAAAGTTATTTATAAATTTTTAGAGTATTTTTTTTTGAAGTCGGTTGTTTTTTTTGTAAATAAGTTTTTTATTTTTCACTTTTAGTTGTTATACCCCAGAACTAAAAACCCCAATATAATGGAACATGGAATTTAAACATTTGGAGAACACCAAAACGTCATCGAGGTACACGTATTTTCCGTTTTTGTTCAGTTTCTCAAATAGCGCTAAAACAATTTCGATAAAATTTATATGGGACCACCTCGGGAGTATATTCTTTCAGATGAAAAAAGAATTTTGAAAATTGGTTCACAACTGACGGAGAAATCGGGTAACATACATACAAAAAAAAAAAAAAAAACATACAGACGAATTGAGAACCTCCTCTTTTTGGAAGTCGGTTAATAAGCGTAATTTATAGTTTTTTAGACTGTAATATTTTATAAGTTTGACATCCGTAAGACAAACACATTACTAAAGCTGTAAATAACATTGACCCAGTGGAGCTGCTTCCTGAATTATTACTTTCATACAATTTACAAAAGAATTATGTCCCAATTTTACAACGATCGTGTAGATTTACAGCTTTAGTGGAATATATTGTAGCGGCAAGAAAATATGGTTTCTTATTTTCTCTTGTACGGAAACTGCAGAACATACTCGTACTGTTGCAGTTGAAAAATCTTTATTTAGAAGCCAGATGAGGCTTTTAAAAATGTAGTGAAATTATCAGAAAACCCGACTGCTTAAAAAGAGACTTTTTTTATCATCAGCCTTTTTAATGTCCCCACTGCTGGGGCCCAGGCCTCCTCTCTGTGCGAGGAAGTGGGCCGTAATCCACCACGCGGGACCAATGCGGGTTGGTGAATGTCACATGTCTTCGAATTTTGGTTCTAAGACATGCCGGTTTCCTCTCAATGTTTTCCTTCACCGTTTTGAGAGCAGTGGTGATGAAATAATATTTACACAAAGTAAAGCGACTGTCTGGGTTTGAACTCACGACCTTGTAAGTCGCGGCCGATACCACTGGGCCACCACTGCTCCACAAGGAGTTTTTTTTTAATTTCCTATAATTCAAGAGTTATATTTTTGGAATCGCCCCCACAAGTGTATTTTTATACCCCACATGACTACATCACAATTCTACCTAACTACTAGACTTTACTTACCTAACTGCGGCCGCCATCTTGCTTTTTTTTTTTCAATATTCATAAAGACTATGTCACTTTGGCACTTGAGTCGAAACAAATGATACCTCATTACTCACATAAGGACTCATATAAGGAGGATACAGATCTACATTATCCTCCTCCTGGAACCATCGGGTAAAATAGGATCAAAGTGAAATATCACAAGTAGCGGAATAATTGTGAGCAAGCTGTAAAATGTCAAAACTTTAGTCTTCGACGTTTCTAGTCTGGACTGGGCCTAATAGTCGTTTTCAGTCGCATCTTGGTTTTATTTATGTCTATGGTTAATTCTGCGTCCACACTGAAGTTATTTTTGGTGGAGCAACATTTTGTAACACGATTATGACAAAGAATTTTAAGTTGCAAAAGGTTACTCCAAAAAATCTAAATTTAAAAAAAAAATCAATCAAAATTAAAAGTCATATATTCAAGCTAGTCTGAGAGCACTTTTTAAACGTCAAAATTCTACATACAGACCCCCAAAAATCCCGCCCGTCACCACTTCCTAGTTTTTTAGCTGGAAAGATGAAGTGGCGTAACAAACTCGTAAAAACAAAAAAGTCGCTTCGGTGTGGACGCACCGTACACCCATCAATCATGAGTTAAAATGTAGAATGTTGATATCCAAAAGTAACAAACTGAACATCATTCTTGTCCTGAAGGAAAGGTCCACATAGAATTACCCACCTCTTTAAAAAGGACCCGTCATTCAACTCACTGAAAACGGTTAATAAACACAAAATAATGTTGATAGCTAAAAGTAACTAACTGAACATCATTCTGGTCTTGAAGGAAAGGCCCACACATAATTACCCACCTCTTTAAAAGGTACCCGTCACTCAACACAAAACGGTTAATAAACACAAAATTTTTGGATACACGCCACTCAAAATTAATAGGACAAACTTCCCCATAGAACCGTACATCATAATTATTATCAGTAAAACTTCTGGTCCCCCTGGCAAGTCGTTATCACAGCGATGGATGACGTCACGGGCTGTCGGCCATTTGTCTCCGTCCCTCGAACAATTAGGGGAAGGCCGCGAATTTAGATATTTTCTCTTTAACCACGCTTCGTTTGTGCAGGTGATCATTTATGTTTATAATTGTGTGATGGTGATTAAGGGGGGAAAATGAGGATAGTGGTCTGATGGATCTTTGGGTAGCGTTGCTATCTTACGACCAAATACTGGCGTTATTAGTATATCTAGAGCTAACATCAGAATAATAATAGAGATAATCTCGGGTCATTGCCTCTGGAACAAACATCTTTCCAACCTAGGCGACAAGGACAGGCTTCTCTTCAGAGACTGCTTTGACGCTGAGGAATCAGCCACTCACGTCATCCTGGAATGCGAGGCCGAGGCTTCCCAGCGTGCATGAATCCTCAGAACAGTGAGGTCGCTCCGCGAAGCCTGTGAAGCTCCCAGGAAGCTTCTGTGCTTCTGGGTTTAGTTAGACTGGCTCTGTTAGCCAGGACCCCCCACGCACAACGGACCAAATGGGAGTCTAAGTGCGGACAACGGAGTCCCTATACTATACTGGCGTTATTGTGAATAATTTATAAAAAAAATATCATGTGATTAGTTTAAACACTAATTAGCTGGTTCTGAATTCAAAATTTTCTACTATGAAGAAGGATAGTTGTGGGCGGTAAAGTATTGTAGAGTCCACAGACGTGGAGCTCAGTGATTTGTACTTCTTTAGTGTGGTCTTAGGTTTCTGTGTGTGTAAGAAAGGTAACACTTGATGTTATATTACAAAATCATTACTTTTCCGTTGACAGCATAGAACTAACTGCTATCAAAAGAAATTGTTCGGAAGCTGCAGGTGCAGAAAACCTTAAACGGCGCAAATATAATAACCATAATGGGAGTTACATGTTTGAGCCGTTTGGGGTTGAAATACTAGGGCCATGGGGTCCGAGTGCACATCAAGTTTTTTTGGCATATCAGCAAGCTATTAGTCGACTCTTCACGTGACCAGAGGGCTGGGCTTTTCTTTGGCCAACGAATCAGCATTGGTTAGTAATTTTTTTTACCGTGTCCCGTGAGTACGTCTGTGGCATCACAACGGGCCCTAACAGAATACCAGCGCTGCGTTATTTATTGCTTTATTGCATAAATATCGCAGCATAACGCTGAGTTAGGACCCTTTTTGGCCTCGCACAGTTTTTTTATTTGTATGTAGAGTTAACATGTTCTTGTTGTGAAATACAAATAAATATTTTTTCTTTCTTTCTTATATCCAAAACTTGCTAACCACATGGTTGGTTTAAATACTGGTTAGCGGATACTAAACTAAAAAAAAAAAAGATAGCATACGTCTCATCTCGGCGTTTTTTCTGGTGGTCGCCACTATTGATTCTGGCTTACAGAAGTTACAATGGTTTGGGAATAGTGTGGCGGGCTTGACCCAAAAAAAAATGTCTTTTATATATTAAAACCACACTATATTTAAACCACACAGAAAAAGAGTCCAAGTACATCAAGCTCGAATGATAAAACAGACTTTACAAACAACAATTCAAACATTTCTAGTCGATTACAATTAACCTAACTCGGTCGAAACGACAGCCATATTTGCAGCAGACACAATCTGTGACGTAATGCGAACACGTTGAACTGAGCTGCTCAATTGCATATTGGGAATTTAGCAGCTCAGCTCAACTCAATTTGCTACTTAATTCCCACTCGATTAGAGTCTGTACTGTTCTAAACTAATATTGCGTCTTCATGATTCTGTAAGTGTCAATATTACATAATAAACAAAATTAAAAAAAAAATGGTGCCGATTCTCTTGTTCATTTACTAAAATTAGAGAATCGCTGTCTTTTAATAACAGGCAGTGCGAGAAAAGGACAGCTATAACTATGAAGTAAGTTAGAGATGTCAAACTAGTTTACGCCTTGCGCTTCACCGTGTCTTTACGTACGTACCCTTAATTTTTATGAAAATATTAGTTTAACTAAATGTGACAGTTTTAATTTACGTCCGACTCGTTTATTTTATTAGAGAGAAAAAGATAGGAATAGCCTTAATAAGGCATTAAGTTTAGTTTGTGCACAACAGAATCCGCACCAATGAGTAGCTAATTTTAAGAAAGGAATGACATGCCAAATATTAAGTTTATTTGAACTTAAAATTTCAAATTAATCTGATGTTATCCAACTGCAGTTTTATAAAATGGCAACTTCATAGCTAAAGGTCTAATGTATACTAGGGAGGAGGGCACGAGACATTCTCAGTTCAAAATTACTATCTACATTATAAGTACTATGCTATATCTACAAATAGCTCAAATGAGAAATGAACCTTTTAGCATGTAGACTAGTCAATATACTTTTAAAGGTTCGTGCAGAATTAGGAGTGAAATGTTTTCGAATAGAATAAGTATATGACGACTGTCAATCTCCGATAATAATGAGATAGTAATTTATTGCGGGCGGTCATCATAATTCCGGTGAGAAAAAGGGATAGTGCTATTCAATCTGTGTAGCTCCGACTCTCTCACAACGGAATCATATTGTTATTAGGCCTCTCTTCTATATTTCATTTAGCCATTCTTTCCTGCCATACCATAAAGCTAATCACAGCGCATGTTATACATATTGCGGTTCATTTTTAATGCGACCATGTATTAACACAAAATCCTACAGCCACTCTAGGGTTTTGTATGCTCAAAGAACAACGCAGAGCATAGTTCGTTCAAACGGCCCCAAACTTATATGAGTTTGAATTAGTGAACTAAATAGCATAGTGCTAAGCATGTTATGTAACTATATTACGTAGTTTACTCGTTCAAGCGAGCTTCTCCAACAAAGATGTGCGAGGTTGCATGGCGGTGGCCAATGAAAAATTTAATCAATGGGATCACTTTAATTTTTTGCCTAGCTTAGCACAGCTCTCGTGGAAAAGTGCTAGCCGAGCTAGGTATTTAGTAATACATATAAAAATAAACTGGGCAAGAGCCAGTCGGACTTGCACGCAAAGGGTTTTGAACAAATCATTTGTTTTCAGATTTTTTGCTAAACTATGTATTTACTTCTTATAAGTTTTCCTGTAATCTTCAAGTAAAGAACTACCTTAAAAGTAAAAGTAAAGAACTGCAGACTTTTGTCTGTCTGTCCGTCTGTAACAGTCAATTTGCTCCGAATCTACTGGACTGTTTGCTTTTTAGTTTTCCAAAAGTCCGAATGAAAAAAATACAACCGACTTCCATAAATAATACTAAAAAATGCAAAATAACTTTAATTTCGGAAGTCGGTGTTTCTAGTTTGGTTTCTTCGTTATTTGACACCGACTAAAAAGTTTTTATTTTTCAATTTTTAGTTGTCTTACCCCATTCTAAAACTAAATTAATAGTAAAGTTATGCCCGAATTGATAGCCCCAAAAATAGGGAATTTGAACGTAGTTGGTGAAATTAGGGTGTATCAGGGTGAACTGTACAAATCTCTATACCCCTTCAGAGCGCATCAGCGTGATGTAATGTTGTGAAGTGGTGAAAACAATATACAGACATGCGATTGCAGCAATTCTGGAAGGTTTGCTGTCATTTATTGAAGAGTTCCATTGTGTATCTCCGAAGTCCTTCATCAGATCTTCACCAAATTAAAATGGGACCAAATGTGAAGCAACAGCTTTCGCACAAAAAAATCTTCAATATCGAGTCACGTAGTAAGAAGTTATGAGGTAACAGACATAAAAAAAAAAAAAAAAATACAGTCGAATTGAGAACCTCCTCCTTTTTTTGAAGTCGGTTAAAAACGCAACTCTTATTGGATCATTCGTGTGTCTGTCTGTCTAGAGATGTGTCTGTGAGATGCGAGAGAGGAATGTGCACGAACCATGTGTGCAATAAAGGCGAGGAACGTTTGTGAAGGATGTGCCACCCCATTCGTACGCACAAAACATTTTGGGAACACTTTCATTGTGCGTACAGCTAAGAAGTGGATCCGTTTGAACCCTTTCGGTACGGAACCCTAAAACGATCAGAACTTTTTGCCAAATGCTTATTACTGATAGAATGTATTTTCGTCTGTAGGTATTCTTACGTAGATCTGATGCTAACATATTCGAGCATCCATTCCTAAAATACTCAAAGAAGAATACCATCAAAATATACCCAGTATAACATACCTCAGTTTACTCCAACCAAAAGCCATTTATAATATTTTACCCGACGTAATTTCTCAACAAGCTTCTAACGAAATAAATCAAGGGCCATACATTACGGCCGTATGTATAATTATATATACATATAGTATGTATGTCTGAGCCAATATATCAACCATCTGAGCAAGCCGTCGTAACCGCGACCTATCCTTACAAACAATGTGTGAACATTAATCAAGTTCCTATAACATAACAAAATGTTATGTAACTTTCTCGAACTAATTTTCGTTTTGTAAAGTCAGATGTGTAGGATTGGACTATCAAGGTTGCTCTTCGGTCGTAGTCTCATAGAATACCTAAGGTATAATATTCTGTGTTCATGTCTTGTTTTGTTTTAAGGACTCCGCTGTACGTCCGTCTGTCTGTCCGTCTGTCACTAGGCTGTATCTCATGAACCATGATAGTTAGACAGTTGAAATTTTCACAGATGACGTATTTCTGTTGTCGCTATAACAAAAAATACTAAAAAACAGAATAAAATAAATATTTATGTAAGGGGGCTCCCATACAACAAACGTGATTTTTTTTCCGTTTTATAGGTAATGGTACGGAACTCTTCGTGTGCAAGTCCGACTCGCACTTGGCCGGTTTTATTTTTTGTCTAGCCTACGGTGTCCCACTGTTGGGCAAAGGCCTCCCCCAAGTCCTTCCAGGCACTCTTCTCCCGGGCTTCTTCAAACCAGCCCTCGCGGTATGCGTTGAGGTCGTCTCAATACCTATTTCGTGACCGACCTCGGTGGCGCCTTCCAGTTTCAGGCACCCATTGCGTGGAGACTAGCCCAGTGGTCGTCGTGCGGCGGCGTGACCTGCCCAATCCCACTTGAGCCTGGCAGCCTTCTTGCCTACGTCTACTATGCTCGTTTTGGAACGCAACTTGGTGTTCCGAATTCTGTTCTGTTTTTTTACTCCCAGGATGAGGCTGCGTTCAGACGACACGCGCCCGCTAGCGCACGCCACGCGCGTCAGCACCCGCGTCTAACTCGCTTTGAAATTTTTTGTATAATTTGTGACCCGCCTCATGGCATTAGCTATAAAAATTAAAGCGAAACCTCCTTTTCTATATTATATACCCCGCGCTCACCCCGCACAAGGGCACGAGGCGGGCCCGTGGCGTGTGCGGTTGGACTTCGATAAATGCAATTTGAGATCTATTGATGTGTATATTATAATCAAAAGACTCTAATTATATACATAAATTTTCAAAGCGAATTAGACGCAGGTGCTGACGCGTGTGGCGTGCGCTTAGCAGGCGCGTGTCGTTTGAACGTAGCCTGACGCGTTCTATTGCTCTTTGGAAAACTGCAAGGCGGCACTTTTACCAATCGGTGAGCACCGTAGGTTAGGTTAGGTTAGCAATTTTTTGTAAAATATATTAAACGAAACAAGACTTAACACGAAAAATAAATCTTTTTCTGAAAACTGCACCAGAATTGGGTACCAAATGAATAAATTAAATGATGGTTATTGAATGGAAGAGTTGGGGCGTGGTGGGGACAGCTCGCTACCTCTTTTGTTCTCGGGTAACCTAATGACGGTGACGTGACATGTCAGTGTGTGCATCCATTTTCTGATTCTTGACAGTTTCCTTTTCAACCGGATTTTATTTTGAACGGATTTGAATTTATTTTGTATTCAAAAATACCGGCAGGTTGTAACAAGGCAGTGTTACAGCCTTGTTTATTTTATGACCTCTATTCCAAAATTACGTTCTTTCCTACTTTTTTAATTTAAAATTCATAATTACTAGTTTTCTCTGTCAATAGTCTGTTTATAGATTAAAGTTCAGTTCTAATTCTGCTGCCGAGCTAGACTAAGCTCTTATCCATCATTTTCATTTTCCATCTATTCAATAAATGACAGTTACCAGTTTGTAAGAGTTACTAGAACAGTGAAGTGCAGCTTTTATAACCAGGCAGTTCCTAGCAATAATACAATTTATACCTTTACCTAGTCATAGTGTATGGTGTACGTACGATTAATAAGTGCTCCATATAATCAAGCCTACTGTATATAATAAAATATACGTTAGAACTCGTCGTGTTTATCTTCATCTAACTCTCATCTACGGTCCTCCTACTCTACATCCTCCTCTGCGTGTCACTCCTACGACCTCCTCTACGTGTCACACCAATACTCCGGCCCGCAGCGTGACAAGGTAAAGGTTAAATTTTACAGAAAACTTCTGTTTTTTGTCTTATTTCCCAAAGTTTCACAAAAATTCCGTGTTTTCATTCTTGAGAGAGTTCCTAGCCGCACGATGACTTTGCAAGATAAGTTGCGGGATATATAGTGCGTGAAATAAAGCTCTTACTACCGTCATCAGCAGACCTATAAGATAAATGGGACAGAAGATTGAATAACTCGCTAAACTTTTCGACGGTGTCCTTACAAAGGTATCCCTTTTTAGGGTCCTGTAGTCCGAACAAGGACAAGGAACCCTTATAGTTTCGGTGTGTCCATCTGTCCGTCCGAGGCATAGCTAAGAGACTGATGGTACCAGAAGGCTGCAATTTTGCATGAGCATATTAATCACATCAAGATAACGAAAAAATACAAATTTGAAAAATATATTTTTATGGTACCTCTCCTGCGTGAAAAGTGGGTACTTATAATTTAATTTTTTCTCGCTTATCTTATAGCGTGGTATCGTTGGATAGGTTTTTAAAAATAATTGCGGGGTCGTTTGCGAAATATATATCTTTAAAACGATATTATTTGTTGGAGATGAGCGTGTCTCCCCCCCCCCCCCCTAAGCTAAGAGCTAAACTGTTGCCTTGAAAAATCTAGAAAAATTCGTGATCTTAGTACCTACATGTGTATAATAAAATTTGAAGGAAACTATCTCGGCTAAGTTAGCTCTGATAGTTTAAGAGTAATAGTCGCCAAACTTATAAAATGTACAAACTTGGAAAAGTTCGTAAAATACACAAAATCCTTAGAAAAAAAGTACGTAGGTGAAGTTGTTACTTATTAATAATTTGATCACGTGTAAAATTTTGTAAAAAAAAAACTAATTTTCGTTTTTAATTCGATTCAGAATTACATTCAAGTCTAAGATAAGAAGAGTCTAAGGTAAGATGGGATGGGCTGTGTCGATGACGACGTCCAATAGATGTATGAGCTTTAATAGAGACTGAACTTTTTTTTTTGGATTCGGTAATTATCCTATAACTACTCTCGCTCTGGGTGGAGAGGGAGGGCGTCTCAGACTTTTACTGACTAAAACCCACCCCTGTTCCTACCTTGCCTGTCACGCCCTCCCGCTACTAGAGTGGGAGAAGTCATTGGATGATTTCCCAACCCATAAAAGAATAAAGGCACCCACTGCTTGACTAACCTGATCCATATGGGACCAATTCTTTCCTTTGAGGATGACAAACTCATACTCATTTATTGCCAACATCTGCCATGCCTGCCTGGCATGTAATGGTGATGATAGGTGGAGTAAGGTGGTGACCAAGTGGTGTCGTGGATAATGAGGCCGTACCTATCTTCGAGCGTGTTTGTCCTTCAATACGTTAGTTAGACTTTAAAATGCTCCATCACTCTCGCAAGCTATAGCCCTGAGCCTCAGTTAAAGAGTCCTACTATAAAATAATTATTGTTCCCACACACGGCATTGTGTCAATAATAACGTTACTATAGGAGAACAATCAAACAATGGTCCTAAGCAAACTTTGAACAACAGCAAGCGAGCCATTATTTGTTGAACAAAATGATTTATATTTTATCCCACGGGACGAACAGTGAACAGTACGGAATGTGTATGAATTTGTTTTGCGTCTTTTATCAAATATGGATAACAAGGTTGTGGTATTTGATGGTAAAACAATAAGGGTTGCTGTTTTAATTTTAAAGCCACGGTTCTATGACCTAAGGTTTATGAACCCACTACATAAATAGGTTACTTTAAGGCGCAGTTATACGACTTCTAATGGTTTTTAGCCGACGAAAAAAAAAGGACGAGGTTCTCAATTCGACCGTATACATATTTTTTTTTTTGTGTATGTTCAGCCCTCACTCCGTCATTTATGAACCGATCTTGATGATTCTTTTTTTGTTAGATAGGGTATACCTCAAGGGTGGTTCCATGTGAAGGAAGTCGGGAACTGATCATGGAATCCTGATAAAATTGAGAGAAAACCTCGAAAATTGTGGGCACGTTTAGCGTTTCTGTATGTATGTTCGGCCCTCACTCCGTTATTTATGAATTGATTTTGATGATTCTTTTTTTGTTAGATAGAGTATACCTCAAGAGTAGTCTTTAATCAAGGACATCAGGATCTGATCATGGAATCCTGATAAAATAAAGAGAAAACCTCGAAAATTGGGTAAGAATATTGTTTCTGTTTACTTTTCATAACTTAATCAGGTACTTGCAATTAGGAAACATCACATCATGAAACTGAGCTGATAATGGAAACCATACCTTTCCTAAACAATAGAAGTTAGAAATAAAAACTGGTTTTAGTGACAAATACCACTTTATATGCTTTGAAAAAAAGACGTCTTTAGAATATTGGAGGTAACCTCAACTGGTCAATATCCTGGGAACCTCATGGAAGGATGGTTACATCATCAGTTCAGTGCCAAGAGAAATGATGAAGGATTAGAAATTAGTCTCAGAGTATTAAAAGATGATGCGAGTCACAAAAAAATCATAAAAAAAAAACTTTTTAACAAAAAATTCAACCGACGAAAAAGAACTAAAAAGCAAAAAATAAATTAACCTTTTAAGGCTTGAGTATTGAGCTTATTTACCTACATAAAATATCAATTTTTTTATAAACTAATTTTAAGTCGGCGCTACACTTTTTACCACCAAAGTGACGTAACAAGCCCCCACTCCCGAACTTTGATGCGTTTTATCTTTGTCATTTTTCATTGATATATGAATAAAGTAAAATATACTTGTCCAATATTCTTTGATAATCTAACTTACAGAATAAATTAAGTTATTTTTTTTATTCTGGAATAATCCCTATAACCTTCAGGTTACATATTGAAAATCTGCCACGTGTGAATGAAGGTATGAAATTAAATTAGCTACCGTTATGTAAGTCACCCCTGACTTTTATGACAAATGGCCACCACGCGTTACAACTGGCGAAGTGATCAATTTTCCACGTATGAAAAGATAAGCTATCTATTACCCGCATTAATTTCACATACTGATATGCAAACAATTTTTTTTAGAATCAGCGCGTGTCACTTTGTGTTTTCCACCTTCTAAAAATTCAAATTCTCATCATCATTATCATTTCACCCGAAAGACGTCCACTGCTGGACATAGGCCTCCCCCAAGTGTCGCCACAATGACCGGTCCTGTGCGTCTCGCATCCATCGGCTACCTGCGACCCTCACCAGGTCATCGGTCCGCCTTGTTGGAGGCCTTCCAACGCTGCGTCTTCCGGTACGCGGTCGCCACTACAGAACCTTTCGGTGCCATCGACCGTCCGTCCTGCGGGCAATGTGTCTAGCCCACTGCCACTTCACTTCTCAAACTCTATGCTACCTTAAATGTCAAAGTTATATATTGTTATATTTATTATTTATATCCCTTTTAATTTATATTTGCTGGGGAGTTCGTTCCACCACTTCTTCTGGCCAGCTAAAACACTGGGAAAGTGGTGACAGGCGTGTGTTTTTGGGGGACTGTCTTTATATAGAACTGTGATATCTTGTTTGTTTGATAAATGACTTTTGATTTTGATCTTATCATCATCAGCCTTTTAATGTCCCCCACTGCTGGGCACAAGCCTCCTCTCTGTGAGAGAGTGTGGGTCGTAATCCACCACGCGGGCCCAGTGCGGGTTGGTGGATGTCACATATCTTCGAATTTTTAGTTCTAGGACATGCCGGTTTTCTCACGATGTTTTCCTTCACCGTTTTGAGAGCAGTGGTGATGAAATAATTTACACAAAGTAAAGCGCCTGCCTGGGTTTGAACTCACGACCTGTAACTTGTAAGTCGCGGCCGTTACCACTGGGCCACCACTGCTGTCTACTGGGCCACCACTGCTCTCTTGATCTTATTTTATAACATAATAAAAACTCACGAAAACATTGACAGTGTAATTCAGTAAATTTTGTCACTTCTCCTAGTTTTTTTAATTTCTCTTTTCTAAACAAAAACTTACATCAAACTTTTCGAAGATCCTAGACTACTAGTATTTACTCCCACCAACTATTCAGCAAACAACTGTAGAACAATGAACTAACTATCCCATAATTAGATGGTACGGTTACAGTTGAGCGAAGCTTATCCGGAAGCCGGCAGTGCGGCCGACCGCTCCTTGCACAGTTCAACACAACGAGCAGGGAATCACCGTGCCGCCATCAGCGACTAGAGATGCCATCTAGATTAATACAATAAAGAGGTAAATTATTTGTTTACTTAAATAAATCATTGACTCACGCACTCAGTTGGAGGTAGGTAGAAGCTATAGAATGCCACCTGCCACGATTCTTATACTCCTTATTGTATTTTTTTTTCAAAATTCATATCCTATTTCAGTTCAGTAGTCAAACTTAATCCAATGAAACCTCTTGATGAAATTCATCCATTTAGGACACAGGGCGTGCCAAAGAAATAGACATGTTACATACATCCATCCTTACAATCTCTCGAAATACATGACCCTCCTTCAGGGCTAGTCGGGTAAAAAGGAGAACCAAACAGAGTTGTGTTATTTGAAATTGAGGTGTTCAATAAAGTATATTATTACAATATTTAATCGTGTTCAGAACACAATTTTTCCAGAAATTTTTGCCATCAGTTGGCGCTACTTAGGCTTCAGGTCTTTTACTTTGAATTCAATCTGCCTAGCCTTTTACCAACTATCTTGGGGTCGGCTTCCAGTCTAACCGGATGCAGCTGAATACCAGTATTTTACATTGAGCGACTGCCTATCTGACCTCCACAACCCAGTTACTGGGTAATATGATACCCCTTGAATAAGACTGGTTGTCAGACTCTGGGGCTCCTGACGACCCGCAACGACTGTCAAAGATTCACGACTGACAGCCGGGACCAACGGCTTAACGTGCTTTCCGAGGCACGGAGGGGTCAAGGTATGTAAAAGTCACCCATCCTTGGACCAACCCCGGCAAGCGTAGCTTAACCTGATGGATCGACCCGTGCGATTACTTTCATAATCATAATCATCATTTATTGCATTCATGTAGTTTAAAAGTTGTTACAAAGTATAGGTTTCATACATGAACCCTGCTAGGGTACAGCAATAATTCAATAGTTTAAAGTGCTACAGTGTCACAATAAAAAAACAAATCACTGTGCTTAAAACAAAAATAGGTACTAATTTTTACATGTTGATGTCGTAAACATGACGTTGATGTCAACTTGAGGTGTCACATTTTGACATTATCTGAAGCTTTTTAGGGTTCCGAACCAAAATGATATAAAGTACCCTTATGGTGCGACTCGGTCTGTCTATCTATCTGTCCGTCTGTCATAGCTGGATATCTCAAGAACTACTAATGCTATAACCTTGTAATTTGGAATAGTTTTAAATATCGTTTACCCAACTATTTTGCAAATAAGACAGTAATAAAAATACTTTTTTTCAACTGGGTCTGAAAGGAGGTCTTATAATTCGAAGTGGGGCTACTAGGGCATGTGGCGTATCATATGAAAGAGTGCTGTTTGCACATTCTCAAACATTTTTTTTATTTTTAGAACCCTCGAGACTTACTGACTAAAAGCCACCCATGGCCCTTTCACGGGCAACTAAAGGAACACCCTTTAGTTGCCCGTGAAAAGGCCATGGTGACTCCTTCAATCACTCGAGCGACCCTGTTAGAAGGTGTCTCGATCTAAACCCTCAACAATGCCATCTAGTGTACGTCATTTCTGAAAACCCTCATCGTCATTTGCCGTCAATTTCTATGAGTAAATGGTGACACTAACTGATATGTTTTATTTGTATGAACCGTTTTGACATTTTTATGATTGTCTGGCAGTTTGAGTATTTTTGCTGCCTACTCAAATGTCCTTACTTTGGCATTGTTTTTTGGTTCGTTGAACTCCTCAAAGTTCTGAGTTGAGCTTTACGATAACTGACAAATTCTTGCACTGTCTGGACGGCTGTACAGACAATGCAAGCATTTGTCGTAAGTTGTAAGGGGGCTCCCTTAGCCAAATAACTTTTATAATAGCGCTAACGCTAACGCTTCGTGCAAAATGTATGGCAAGGACATTACCTGCGGAGAGAACTGTCACGTGACTCACGCCCAGTAATGTCATTGCCATACATTTTGCATGAAGCGTTAGCGTTAACGTTAACAGAAAAATATTTTGTCTAAAGGCTCAGGTCCACTCGAATTTGCGTGTTGCTTTCCTTAAAAGCTCATCCCAGACACAAAACGTACATGGTGCCCATCAGATTCGACCAGTACATATTGTATGGATTTGAACACTTTAAAAGAGGCTTTGACCTCTGAGTTTGTTTCGGTGTTTCTTCTCAGGGCAGTCAGCTTGGAAACACCGGCCTCATCTAGCTAAAACACACAAAAAAAATGTTGACGTGTGAAAGTGTTGTTAAAACCTACTTATAAAAATGAAATCATTTATCATGACAGTGCCTTTTCTAGCGGTTCCTGCTAAGACGTCTCCATGCTCTGTGGTTCAATCGAACGATTTATGAAACTGTACGTCTGGTGTGGTTCCGAAAATAGTTGGCAGATTGTAAGGAAAAGTTTGGGAAAATAATGTTTTGTGATGTCTGTGTTTTGATATATTGGATTGATATCCGAAAACCATCGCTGAAATTGTTTTTTTTTTTGGAAAATTGTTTGTAAGTAACTTTACAAACACACCAAGGGGAATTTAGGTGGATTGAGAATGCCTAAGGCATTAACTCCGCCTTTATACATAAGTGTTGCATGAAGTTTTAATAAATAAATAATTATATTAACCTAAACTCTTTTTGAAACTTTAATTGTTAATTAATTTCCTGATTTTTATCACGATCAATTTTTTTAAATTATTAGTGGTTAAGCAATCACTATCTCACCTGATGGTAAGCGATGATGTGGTCGACGATGGAGCTCGCTTGCATAGAAGTAACCTATTCACTCTTGACTTAAACAACACAGACTCCGGAAGAGAATTCCACTCCTTAGCTCAACGCAATAATAATATACAAACATGAATCCCTTTTTCCCTTGGTCACGGCATCACGCGTGAACGGTTGGACCGATTTAGCTAATTCTTTTTTTGTTGTGTTTGTTATTGTCAGGAGAAGGTTCCTACGAAAGAAAAAATTAAGAAAGTTGCGTGGAAAATTAGAAAATTTCAGAAAACTTAACGACTATTAATTTAAACTTCACGCGTTTGACAGTTCATATTTAAGACAGGACTACGTCAGTCAGATTTTTTTTGTGGGTCGGGTAATCATCCAATGACATTTCCCGCTCTGTGTGGAGCGGGAGGGCGTGTCAGACTCTTACTGACTAAAACCCACCCCTGTTCCTTCCCTGCCCTGAGTGCCTAGGGGCGCGGTAACTCTGTTTCGAATTTATCCACAACCCCTGGGCATACGTCAGTCTGGTCAGCTAGTATTTTATAATATCGTCGTGCATCCGGCATTTTCTTTATCATTACCACGGCATTCTTTTACTTCCCGTTCCGTACTTTATGCATCACATCTAATATAAAGGACATTTTATCTTCCCAAAACAAATGAAAATTCGGAGGATATAATGATTAAAGTAGTCGAATTCCTTCCCTTTTCTCTCGTTCGTAATCGTGAGATTACGAACGAGAGAAGGATCAGGTAGTAGGCAGAACATTAAAAAGTAACGCTTCATTAACTTGCTTAAAAGCATAAAATCACTTTTGAAGATCATTATGAGTTCTTTAAAAGTGGTAAGAATATTTTCAAATACTTTTTACTTAGACAAAAATTCCGGGGTGTCTGGGGTGAGGGCTCATTACTTAAGAATAGCGGTATACTTTGATCTAATGGTATTGTTCATGAGTAATTTAACAAGTTCTTCGTGTAAGGTAATTGCTGATTCGGTGCTTTTTGCATCTACTGCTATTATAAAGCCACTTATTGCAAGTAATAGTCGCCACTCAGTAAAAAAAACCGGCCAAGTGCGAATCTGACTCGCACACCGAGGGTTCCGTACAAACTTGCTTGTATGTAAATAGTTCGGCAATTGAGTTTCGAAAATTTTTGCCCGAAAATAAAGTAGTTTTTAATTTTTCGATAGTTATAAAAAATTAGATGTTGTTAAAATCTGTTTTATAGCTTGTGCTAATGAGGTCCTTTCATACGCTGCCCCACACGATAAGGTCGCCTCACTTTAAAATTTGGATCCTAATTTTTGTGATGTAATAAAAAAATTGTATTGTGTATGTAATTGTATGTCCTTGCTTCTTGCCAAATTTCATGATTGTAGGACAGCGGGAAGTATACGTTTTTTGCGGCATAAACAGCCGTATCTTTTTACATTAACTTACAAGTTTGATTTTTTCACAGTTTCAAGAGACTGTAGACCTCAGTTTATAATTTTGATTTCAACTCAATACCACCACGTGTTCCCGAGATAAAGGGTCTTGACAGACAGACGGACGGACGGACGGACAACAAAGTAATCCCATAAGTGTTCCGTTTTTTCCTTTTGAGGTACGGAATCCTAAAAATGACCTTTGAAAAAAGCATAAGCATATTTATTGAATCACACAAATAACCTTTTAAAACCCGCAAGCCTGTCCTGATTATTAATGACAACAAAAAGAGTTGAATATCTGTTTTTTTTAAACGACTTTCGAAAAAGGAGGACTGGAGGTTCTATGTTCGACTGTATGTATGTTTTTTTTTTTTTTTTGTTTATGTATGTCCGCGCATTTCTCCGTCAGTTGTGGACCGATTTTCAAAATTCTTTTTTTATCCGAAAGGATATACTCCCGAGGTGGTGTCATATAAATTTTATCGAAATTGCTTTAGCACTTTTTGAGAAACTGAACAAAAACGAAAAATACGCATATCTTGATGACGTTTTTGTGTTCTCCAAATGTTTAAATGCCACGTTCCATGTTATTGGGGTTTTTAGTTCTGGGGTTTAGTTCTCCCTATAGATCTTGAACAGAGTCTTACTAACACTCAATAATTACTAATCTTCAATATCTAACCCAAAATACTTATCACATTTCTACATAGGTACTTATCTACATATGTACCTACTCAACAATAACACTAGTAAACAATTGTCTAAATACGCCGTACTCAGTAATACACCCACAGTACTTAACCCAAATGTACCCAAGGTTGAACCACCAAGTAGATAATTTCAAAAGGTCAGTTTCGTACAACGATCGGAAACGTATAACCAGTGCAAGTGCACTCGCGAACGGCATTTGTTTGAAATCGTCGTATGTTATTCTATCTCACCAATGCGGGTTGGTCTTGGATGTGTATGTAGATTCACGTACACTTTTAAGGGTTCCGTACCCAAGAGTAACTAACGGGACCCTATTACTAAGCCTCTGCTGTCCGTTCGTACCTCAGCGGGCTGTATCTCATAATCCGTAATAGGTAGACAAATATTCAAAATAAAAATTAATTAAAAATTCAAAGGGTCTTCCTACCAGAGAAGTGTTTTTTTTGTCTTTTTTTGCTCGATCTTAATAATAGTAACAAGTAGACGCTTATAATCTTATACGATGGTACGGAACCCTTAATGCGCGAGTCAGACTCACACTTAGTCGGTTTTTTTTTTTTTGGGTTTACACCCAGAAAAAAAAAGCTCGGGGCGCTCGGTGTCAAAGATTACGTACACATAAACAATGTGCACGAATCTAAATAGGTACACATTCAAAACCAACCCGCCATCGTGAAATAGAATATACCTACAAGGTTTAATGGAATGCGAAGCAGTAATGCTCGCGAAAGAAGAGGTGGAATGGGTGAGCGAGGCTCAAGGGCACACGCCCCCAGCCGCAGCCGCCGCAGGAGACGCCCTGGGCGTCGGAGGTTTGCAGTACGATCTCCGGCCACCGTAGACGCGGGCCTGCGGACAGCGAGAAATGGGTAGCTCACCGTCCGATCAGCACCAGACCCGAGAGTCGACGGCGCGTCGTGTTCCACGCGCGGCTCATAGAGAATATGTCAGCCACCACTGACGGGGCCCATCATGGCCGATGCCTGCATGCCAAGGGGTCGCGGATAAATTCGTAACCGAGTTACCGCGCCCCTGGGTACTCAGGCAAGGAAGGAACAGGGGTGGGTTTTAGTCAGTAAGAGTATGACACGCCCTCCCGCTCCACCCAGAGCGGGAGATGTCATTGGATGAATTCCTAACCCTAAAAAAAAGGGTGTAATGGAAATGGGTGTTCATATTTTTATGGAAATGAAAAACTTTCTTCAAGAATAAATAATGAATTTCAAAATAACACTTGGACTTTCCGTACAAAATTATCATTAGCTGATTAAGTGGTAAGCGCCAGGGTAACCCGCCAAATTCCATTTTTCTTACGTTTTTTGCAGTAGGCAGGTCAGTAGGTTGTATGTTGATCGGCTGTAGTAAATACGTATTTACAGAACTGTAATCATTAAAATCATCAATACAATACCTTCCAAGTACTCCTACCGGATCTTAATGCCGGTTGTACATAATTTATTTATTAGTTTAGTATAATTAATTACTAATACAATGCAGTAATCTAAATAAAAAATACCTTCCAAGTTCATATTGATGTACGGAATGGCTATTTCATGAAATCATGACATTTGACATCAATTCTAACTGAGAGAGTTGTATTGATGATTTTAATGATTATGACTGCTGCTACAATGTGATGCGGAAGCGGTGCGCGTCCCAGAGCCTTGAGACAAAATACTTTTCTGTTAACGTTAACGCTGACGCTTCGTGCAAAATGTATGGCAACGGCATCACTGGGCGTGTGTCATGTGACAGTTCTCTGTATAACGCTTCGTGCAAAAGGTCGTTGCCATACATTTTGCACGAAGCGTTAGCGTTAACGTTAACGGAAATGTATTTTGGCTAGGGCTGGTCAGTAGGGTAAGGGGCAACCTGTGTATGGTGTAACAGCATCCTGTGTATGCTAGCAAGCAGGCTAGATTTTTCGTTTGTGAACCGCTGCTGCAGGGTATCGGCTGGGCCTGTCACCTTGCAGCAGTGATTTCACCAATGGGGTTCTGTGTTCATGTTTTACTAACATAGTTTATATTATGTACATTGTTACTAACACTATGAGTATTGTTACTCGAATTAAATAATTCTATAAATACAATAGCGAAGAGTGTAAATACAATGTAAATACAATAGAGTGGAGGAGCTCGTGGCTAAAGTAATAACAGCTGCATGGGTCGATCCATCAGGTTAAGCTACGCTTGCCGGGGTTGGTCCATGGATGGGTGACCATCTTTACATACTGAGACTCCTCCGTGCCTCGGAAAGCACGTTAAGCCGTTGGTCCCGGCTGTCAATCGTGGATCTTTGACAGTCGTTACGGTTCCTCAGAAGCACGAAAGTCTGACAACCAGTCTTACCATGGGGTATCGTATTACCCAGTAACTGGGTTGTGGAGGTCAGATAGGCAGTCGCTCCATGTAAAATACTGGTGTTCAGCTGCATCCGGTTAGACTGGAAGCCGACCCCAAGATAGTTGAGAAAAGGCTAGGCAGATGATGAATTCTATAAATACAATACAATCAAATTTTCTCACGTTTTTTGCTATTTGCAGGTCAGTGTCAGGTTGTATGTTTGTCAAAATATGATTCGCGGCTGTAGCAAGTACATTTTACCTTAAAATTAGTATGAGAGGTTCACTTTTTTAAGTTATACTTCTTTTGGCGCGTTAGGGAAAAATGATGACACCCTGAAGTTAGCTAGAACCGACACCCTGAAGTCTGTGGTTCATGAAGAATGATTGTTTTCCTTTTGTAAGCTTTGTGACAGTTTGGTTTTTATCTGTTACGCCAAAGAAGTATAACTTCTTACGTGCGTACATAAGTACACAAACACTTTTTTTATTTTCGGAATATTAAGTAATTCATTTACCACTTCATTTTTAGGGGCAGAAGCAGTATAATATGACCACTCATTACCGTAGCACCCTGTATACTTACATACGTGTCCAATGGACAATGGTCTATGTGTGCATGCGGCTGGTTTTGCTCGTTTTATAGAGCTGTTCTTCTGAACCCATCTTCCTTGTGCCAACAGTTAACTCAGGAGTTTCTTCAAGTGGAACTGGTACTGTTACTATTGTAGTGGACTCCCGTTTAACAATGGGTAGAGGATCAAATTGGGACGCACGAATGATCAGGAATTCTCACAATATCTAATGTGGTGGCGGTTAACGTAAAGAACATGTGTTTAGTGTAGTGTAAGGACGGCAGACGGGTTTTTTGATTTTTTTAGTTACTACATTTTATTGAGTTAAATTTTTGGAACTGCCTCCTCGGGCCCTTTATTCCATTATTATAATAAAATATATTATACCCTTAGACTATGAAAGGTTATAGATAGAGTGTGTAAAGCCAGCAATCTGAAGTACCAGAATGAGAAGCCGGCTTGTATCTGTACACGCGAAATAAGCTCATACAGACAAAATGAGAAGCCGAAACGTCATCGTTGGTTCGTCGAGGTCACTCACACATTTTAACGATCCTGCTTCATTTAATGTCCAATGGCGTTGCGTCTATAACCTTTCATAGTCAAAGATTACACCCTACATGATAATGTCAAAAAATACGACCTGACTAACCTAATTTTGGCCGCCATTTTGTTTATTTGTTTGAAATTCATATTTCATATTATGTAACTGTTAAAATCCATCCAGGCATGAGTACAGGTCGTTCCAAAGAAATAGACATACTAACATACATACATACATTGTCTCGAAAGACATTACCCTCCTTTTAGGCTAGTCGGGTAAAAAGTAATTGATTTTAGCAATAAAGACAAAATAATTTGCCTGACACCGGAAACACGCTGGAATCAAGCAAAGACCATACACCTTGTCATCTTCGAAGATGCCTTGGCTAAGAAGGTCAAGTACCTACTAACTAATGAAATACTACAGCATGTAACAAAAACCCTGTACGATCCAATTAAGGCGTATTCCTGGTTTAACATACGTACTAGAAAAAGTTGTTAAAAAATGTAACTCATAAAAACCAAAAGTTAGAGATTTTTACTTTCTTTTCATTTTTACCTATTTTTATTTCAAACGATACCGCCCAGCGCCAGCCGCGCTGTAAGCACTCTGTCTCGCTCAGGCGGCATCTTTGAAACGAAAAAGTAGGTGAACTTTGTCGAGCGCTCAGTGTTGCCTTTGATAAGTTTTTTTTTAAATTAATTATTTTCATTGGGGAAAAATAATTATCTCGTATCCATTAAATGATTATGTATATGTGTACGCAGTACGATACCAAGTAATACCCTTCAGGATCGGACAGGGTTTTTGTTTACTTCCTGCTAAACCATTTATTACGTTGATAACCACTAGATGCGATAAGCCATTAGACAATGATATATAAGTCCTAAATCCTCCATCATTCCGCCTCATAAGTCCTTTTTCCGTGTCTGGACATCCACGGGCTTAAAATTATAACGTTTGAAATTGGTACACTCAAGGGCTAAATTGTGGAAAATTGGCATTACTCCGAATTCACGCAAATCGTGGCTGAGCCTTCCCCCCATTCACTCCGGAAGGCGAAACTGCCCAAGTTTATTATTGCGTCATTCATCTTGGACCGTTCGCAGTTTCGCACATTTCCGCGTTGAGTGAAACTGGAAGAGTGACGTTTGAGCTCGTTTGAGGTTATTCCAAGCGATTTGGTTTTGGTGAATATGCGGGTAGACTAAGCAGTTCTTCACTCATTGGCTAACGACATAGCAGTGGTAGTCCAGTGGTAATAGCCACGACTTACGAGTTGTATTCGTGGGTTAGAACCCAGTCAGGTGATTTCCTTTGTGTTTGTATTTTTATTTATTTTTTATTGTTGATAGGCACGCGTTTGACCACTATCTCACCTGATGGTAAGCGATGATGTGGTCGAAGATGGAGCACGCTTGCCTTAAAGAAACCTATTCACTCTTCATTTAAGGGTCTACTAACGGTCCAGTGGCGCCCTCATTGAATAAAAAATCGTAGCATAGCACAGAAAAGAAATATTAAAAAATCCAACTTCACGTTTGTTATAAAGAGGATAAAGCATTTTTACGTTGTTAAAACAGGTCTCAAAATGTTTCGTATCCAAAGTAGTAGGCATTCATATTTTTTTTGTTTTTGTTTACCTAACAAAAGAAAAATAGGTGTCCAATTCGTTGAGTCGTCAAGCCGTTGGGAAAAGGCGCGGGCAGATTGATTGATTTTTAGTCACAATCGCTAGCAGTCGCACCTTGCCTAAAATCTATCTATAATGTTTCACCCTTATCAACTCAGAAGGAAGACTATAAATTGTAATAACTTTTTATCTTCAGCAATAAAAAAATATTAATTCATGGCTTTGTTGATAAAGGATAAATTGAAAATTGCTCTATTTTTAGGGTTCCGAACATCCGAATGTAAAAATGTAACCCTTATAGGATCACTTGTGCGTCTGTCATCTGTCACAGCCAATATACTCCGAATCTACTTGACCGATTGAGTTGAAAATTGGTACACACATGAGTATCTGTGACCCAAACACGAACGTGTAACGTAAATAAATGAATTTTGAACATTTTGGGGGTGAAAATCATAATTCCAAAATATATAGTTTTTGAGTGATTTGAGAATATAGATGAAAAATGACCCCCCCCCCCCCCCCCCCTTATCACCGAAACCACTAGGCCCAAAATTTTGAAGAAAAACACAGAATGTAGTTCTTTACTTATAGATTGATAAATGATAAATGATGTTTATTCAGTAAATAGGTTACAAGGAGCACTTTTACACGTCAATGTTTTTTGTCAGCTAGATGAGGCCGGTGTTTCCTAGCTGACTACCCTGAGAAGAAACACCGAAACAAACTCAGAGGTCAAAGTCTCTTTTAAAGTGTTGAAATCCATACAATGTGTACTGGTTAAATCATATGAGAACCATGTACGTTTATGTCTGGGATGAGCTTTTTGAAGAAAGCAACACACAAATTCGAGTGGACCTGTCCAGACAGTGCAAGCATTTGTCAGTCATCGCGAAGCTCAACTCAGGACTTTGAGGAGCTCAACGAACCGACGAACGATCGGTTTACAGGAAAACCTATAAGAAGTACCTATATGTTGTTTAAACCAGAAAAAATATGATTTGTTCGGAACCCTTTGCGCAATGTTCTTTCAGGAATTCATATTCAATTCCCGAAAAAAAGAAGTGAACTTTTCTTAGAAAGTTATGATCAAAACTAGTATGGGAGGTTCATTTTTTTCGGCAGAAGTAGGGGAAAATTGTAGCTCTTCTCTTTTTTTTTAATTGTTGATAGGCACGCGTTTGACCACTATCTAACCTGATGGTAAGCGATAATGTGGTCGAAGATGGAGCACGCTTGCCTAGAAGTAACCTATTCACTCTTGACTTAAAGACTCCCAGGTTGTAGCTATCAGGAAACACAGACTCCGGTAGGGAATTCCACTCCCTAGCTGTACGCACTATGAATGTTTTCTCAAACAGCTTTATGCGTATGGATGGGATGTCCACCATGAACCGGTGGCACTTCGCCGTACGTCTTGTGGTCTGTTGATGAAACGGGCTTGGCGGAATCATATTATGCAATTCCATCGCACACTCCCCAAAATGTAATCGATAGAAAACCGACAGGCTAGCAACTCGGCGTCTATGTGAGTTCTCTGAGAGTTTCTTACACGAAAAACACACGTAATGCCATTTCGCTACAATTTTAGATATGGCACATTCACTTTAACACTTTAAACAAATATGTCAGAACATTCGGAAGATACTTCGTAAAAACACTTCGGAGTAGGCCCCCAGTATTCAAAATATTACCACCCATTTTTGTTACAGTATAAGCAGACTTTATATTGGGTACCTTCTTTAGGTATCTAGCTTATTTCATGGACTGTTAGAAAGAAAAAATAAAAAAAGGTAAATAAGCATCACTTTATTTTTTTTATATTGCACCTACCACTATTTCCCACTGCATCACCCCAAGGTACACTGGTAGAAAATGCCTTAAGCATTAAGTCCCAGAGGCGGCCTTAATGCTTCAGGCATTTTCTACCAGTACACAGTACTAGTATAGTGTGCATGAAGAATTAAATAAATAAATAAAGATGTGAATAGGAAGTCCGTGACCACTGAGAGAAAAAATCTATGAAAAAAAAGACTGTTTATTTCTCACCAAAAGGAAAAGTATGAAAGGAGAAGACATGTTGCGCCCAACCCAAATACATTTCGGATTAAGGCAGAAGAATGTTGATGTTGCCTATTACATACGCCAGTGAGCTAAACGAAGAACGAACACCAAACAATTTGCCTAGCTTTTCCTAACTATACAGGGTGCAAGGTAAACGCTCCCGTAAACGGAGACAGGTGATAAGGGTTCTTGATACGATACTGTCAAAAAATCTGAAAAAAGTTTTTTTTTAGCATTTTGCGTACACTAAGCTGTGAGGACAGTTAAATGAACACGTTACCTCGAGTTCAAAGTGCGCGCGCTCTCGCCGACAGCCGTGCGGCTAACGACCCCACGTCCACGTGACGCCGAAATAAAGCGAAAGATCACTGGTATCTGTTTGCATTTAGATTGTTTATAATCTACGTTCTGGCTTCGGAAGCGTTCCCCTTACACCCTATATATAGGTTGATTTCCAGTACAAAAGGATGCAGCTGAATACAAGTATTTTAAATAGAACTTATTGTCACCCAAAGGACATGGCGAGCGCTTTACTCGAAGTTTCCTTACGTGATCGAAACAGAAATGAAGATATCCACAGGAGAACCAAGGTTATCGACATAGCCCGAAGAGTCACCAAACTGAAGTGGCAGTGGGCATTGCGCAGGGCACATTGCTCGCAGAACAGATGGTCTCTCAAGAAGACGTAGCGTTGGAAGGCCTCCCACAAGGGGGATCGATGGCCTAGCGAGAATCTCGGGAATCCGTTGGATGCGAGAAGCACTGGGCCGGTAGTTATAGCGACATTTAGGTGGAGCCTATGTCCAGCAGTGGATGTCTTTCGGCTGAAATGATGAATGATAATGATGACTGCCTGTCTGACCTCCCAGTAACTGTGTAACACCACATTCCTTGAAACAAACATCGAACACAAACAAAACAAACACTTTTTTTTTTTAATCGAAACCAACAGTCCTACTAGTTCTGTACTTGACATACATTTCGGGTTCAATATCGGCTTAAAATAAATATAATCTGACGAATGTTCGCTATACATCACTGGTTATACAGTCATACGATACGGCGCGTATGATCGAATGTTGTCGATAAATCTAACGAAGGGATGGGGTCATGTTAATTTTTGCATTTGTTTTTCGACACATTTTCTTGCCAGGGTTCGCTTTCGTGAAAATTATTTTTGAGTCATTATCAGATCAGCTTTTCCAGAGATTACCAATTTAAAATAAATACCAAAAATGTTATCTCTTCATAATATTAGTTTAGATTGTGGTTGTCCGTCACAAGGCTGTAAAAAATAGGAAACCACACCATAACATTTTTTTTTTCGATTCAATGCGCAACGTAACATACCTCCGCTGAAAAGGTATTTATCTAATACGAGCAAAAACGTGAACACGTGCCTCGGATTTTTGTATGTACACAGCTTATAGGATTACACCAGCTTAGCAGTGCATGGGCTTCAATAAAATCATGTGATAGAGCAACGATAACATCAATTACGAATAACATCAATTATTTTACCGTGGCGGTATTGTTGAGTTGTTATAGTTACTTTTGTAATCTACATTTTTATTAAATATTATATACGCCATGTAATAGTAACATTAAATTAACCGTACCTAAAACCTTGTTTTCGTCATCTAATGCTGTAATAAATGAAGTATAGTACTTTCTACATTTTGTTTTATTGTGTGGTCACACTACTGTATCTATTTTCATAGGATTAAAAAAATAATATTAGCTAAGCTAAGAGGTAAAAAAAATTACACAATGTTAGATACCTATAATTTAGTAAACTTTTTACTAAAAGTTAAGTACACTAGACTTTTTGATATTCATCTAGCAGCTAGTACATGCACTTATGTCAGTGGAGGTGAGACAATTCTCACCTCCACTGACATAAGTGAAATTTTCTTTTTTAACCGACTTCGAAAAAGGAGGAGGTTATCAATTAAATGTTAAAATGTTTGTATTTTTTTTTTTTTTTTATGTATGTTCGGGCATAACTCCGTCATATATTGACGGATTTGCAAAATTCTTTTTATGTTCGAAAGGGGTTTATTCCGAAATGGTCCCATTTTAATTTCAAAAAGTTCTGATGATGGGTTTCGGAGACAGACAACGGAACTCTTCAAAAATTGACAGCAAATCAACCGCGATTGCTGCTATCGTATGTCTATGAATTGTTAACACACTTTAATGGGGAACCACAACTAAAAAGTGAAAAATAAAAAACTTTTTTACAAAAAAATAGAACCGACTTCCAAAAAAAGTGCAAAATAACTTTAATTTCGGAAGTCAATGTCAAAAAACGAAGACACAAAACAGGAACACCGACTTCCGAAATTAAAGTTATTTTGCACTTTTTTTAGAAGTCGGTTCTATTTTTTTGTAAAAAAGTTTTTTTTTACAAAATGTTTTATGTCTCATAGTAAAACTATAAGTAGATAAAAATAGATTTTAATTATTTGATTCGGTAATATTCACTAAAATAATTATCTTTCTTATGTGGAATGAGGGAACACAGTTTCGTCGTTATATATTTTTTTATTTTTGATGCTTTGTGGTCTGTTATTCAGTAAATATCTTTTTTAATTCTTTACTAAATGTCTGTAGTCACAAAACCATAATTTTTCAGATACTTTCCGAGATCTGGCTGACGGTCTGTGAGGACTGAGGGACCGCACTTTAAGAGCTGTAGTTTGAAATACATTTGTTTACAAATTCTCAGATTTGTTCTACAATTGTTTTAAGTCTACTACTAAATCCTACAATTTTTATTTTTCAAAATAACAGTGTGGTCCCTCAGTTCACACGCACATCTTAACAAATACAGGAGTTGCTCTCTGGCCAGTTTCAAAACCACTAATATATATATCTTTTACTAATTTCTACGTAAATTTCAACTCTATCGTTTCAAGTCGACTAGATTCAGAGCAAATCGTCTGTGACAGACGGACAGACAAACAGACACACGAGTGATTCTTTACAGGTTCCTTTTTTCATTTGAACACTTGGAACTCTAAAAATGAGCGCCAAATTATGAATCTCAAACTCACTCAACTTCTGTAATATTCAAAGAACGTAACATTTAGTGCATAAATGCATATCTAGACTCCAGGTATCCAGGCTAAACTCTAGCTAAGTAGGTAAATCTCGCTTTGCCAACGTTTCGAGATTAAACACGAATCCGTGACACACGGACAAAGAGCTTAGACAGTGTTTTGTTTTTAATAATGTTTTGGTTCGTGTACATATTTTTGTTTTGGCTCTACGTATACTACGTATGAGCTAATATATCAAACCATATCCAATACTTACTATAAAACAAAGTCCCCTGCTCGTCTGTCTGTCTGCGATAAACTCAAAAAATACTGAACGGAATTTACATGTGGCTTTCACCAATAGACAGAGTTATTCATGAGAAAGGTAAAGGTGTACAATTTGCCCCTGCGCGGCGTGCAAAGCTGGGGCGGTAGTGAAGTACGAAATAAAGACGGTTTTTGGATGATTCAAGACTTTAAAATCAAAGTTATGCTATTACAAAAAATCCATACTGAAACGCTCGGAGCAAAAAAAGCAAGAATATTCTTGTTTAGATAAAAAAAAATACGGATTATGAGCTATGATAACCTAATGCTCCAGAATCCAGAAATCACTTCTCATCAAAATGGGTTAAATAAACAAATACCGACACCGCTAAACTTTCTGCCCACCCTAAACAGGAAAACAAATCACAAAGATAAGCATCTCCAATCACCACCCCTGTTTCCTCAATAAATAACCTTATCTAATCAGCTAATTACATAAAATCAAGCAGTTGTTGATTTAATTTTAAGATATTTCGCATTGGAGGTCGAAACTTCGTTGGCCAAAGTGTTAATAGGGTTTTTAGAGACTGGCAGGCTATCTATGCATCTGAAATTTATTTTCGCACTTAGAATATGGTGGACCATATTCTACGTGGGTCATAACGGCCTTTATTCCATACATCTCTCTCTTGTAGCAGGTTAGGCCTCCCAGTCTATTTAGGGTGTCTATGAGGGAATTCGGTGTTCCTAAGGTTCGTATGCCGCATGTGGCGCATGTACACACAGCCTACATGGGCACGGCATGTGGGAACCGGGCTTTGCTGGCTACTTTTAACATTTGGAGAGACATTCGAATATTAAGATTAGAACAGTTTATTAGAACGTTGCAATTGTTAAACTGTAGAGTCTGGCTAGCCCTTCGAAGAGGGCGCATGTATAATTTTATATCTAAACAAAAGTCCTGTGCGCTATCCCTCCGTGTTTACCTCGTTACACTACCCACTTAAATCAAGTACACTTGCATACACGATACTCTCGTAGCCAGCGAGTGAGACAGCTCCCCAAAGCTACAGGAATGCCCCTGGAGCACTGCAGGCTCTACAAGCGGGTGTGAAAAGAAAGTTTCCGAAGCCGAAAGCCACATATTTTACCCATTATTTGGATATTTTTTTTCGACTAGACCATACCTGGGAATACACTGGTTCTAGAGATATTGAAGGTCAAAGTCGCAAATTTTTTTTTTTAACTTTTTACGAAAATTAATTCCAAGTGTTACTAAATGTAAACAAACAAAAAATGAAGACAATACAGTACCTTGAAATTTCGCAAGACGTCACACTTGAGTTAAAATTGTACCACTTTTTACACAAAAGTGACGTAACAAGCCGCACTCCTGAACTTTGGTGTTTTATCTTTGTCATTTTTATTGATTTGTTAAAGCAAAAAATACGTGTCCAATATTTTTAACTGACTTCGAAAAAGGAGGAGGTTCTATGTTCGGCTGTATGTAAGTTTTTTTTTTTTTTGTATGTCCACCGATTACTCTGTCAATTGAGGACCGATTTTCAAAATTCTTTTTTTATCCGATAGAATATACTCCCCATATGGTCCCATATAAATTTTATTGAAATTGCTCCAGCGCTTTTTGAAAAACTGAACAAAAACGAAAAATACATATACCTAGATGACGTGTTGGTGTTCTCCAATTACGACTATGTTTAAATTCAACGTTCCATGTTATTGGGGTGTTTAGTTCTGGGGTATAACAACTAAAAGGTGAAAAATAAAAACTTTTGTACAAAAAAAACAACCGACTTCCAAAAAACAATACACTAAAAATTAAAAAATATTTTTATTTTCGGAAGTCAGTGTCAAATAACGAAGAAATAAAATACAAACAGCGACTGCCGAAAATGAAGTTATTTTTAAATTTTATTGTATTTTTTTTTTTTTGGAAGTCGGTTGTTTTTTTTTGTAAAAAAAGTTTTTTGATAATCTAACTTACGGACTAAATAGTTATTTTTTTTACGCTGGAATCATTTCTATTGGCGAAATGTGAGTCAATTATCAGGTATACCAACAACTCTGTCTAGTCTTGAAAGAACAAAGGCGTAATTTTATAATACCAAACAGTATCAAATTAGGGCAGTTAATCTTATTTAAATTTTAAGATTATATTTAGGTAATAAATTATTCGGAATGAATATTTTCATTTTATGTTCACAGTTTCCGAACGAGATCGTAAAAATTTCTCTCACTCGTCGCACCTGGGTTTGACTTTTCGGTAAATTACTTTCTTTTAATGAGCTGTTAAAATTTTCATGTTGACTCTTTAATTTCGTATATTGGAATTAAGTGTTTGTATATTTTATTGAAGATTTTAACTGTGCTTTTATTGTTTCAGTATCTTCCTTTTGATTTTGGTAAAAGGCGTAGAAAATTAATCTTCTGTATCTATGTATATAAAATTCAAAGTCCTGACTAATATATCAACGCACAGCCTAAACCGCTGGTCCTAGAGACATAAAATATGGAGGGTGTGTTCTTTGTGAAGAGTAGGTATCCACTAAGAAATGGTTTTTCGAAATTCAACCCTTAAGGAGAAGAAATAGGGGTTGACGATCTCGAGCGAGTAGTGGGTAACTCGCCGTCCGATCAGCACTAGGCCCGAGAGTCGACGGCACGTAGTGTTCCACGCGCGCCTCAAAGAGTTGTCAGCAAACATGCCGGGGCTCGTCATAGCCGATGCCTGCCGGGGGTTGAGGATAAATTCGAAAGAGGTACCTCGCTCCTGGGCAATCAGGGCAGAGAGGAACAGGGGGGAACAGGGGTGGGTTTTAGTGAGTAAGAGTCTGACACGCCCTTCCGCTCCACCCTAGAGCGGAAGAAGTCATTGGATGATTTCCCACCCCCCCAAAAAAAAGGGGGGTGAAAAAGGGGTAGAAAGTTTATAACGAGGGAAGTACTAATTCCACGCGGGCGAAGCCGCTAGCAGAAGCTAGTTATAAATATAAATGTTTTATCTTATTTACCTTCCAGCTTTTATCCTGGATTATCCTGGAAACCTATCTATTGTTCGAAACTTTTTCCTTTGAAATCTGACAAAACGCTAACCTTTTAATACCTTTTATGATTTCGTAAGGTTGCCCACACACCTTCATATTTTTCTTTTACTACTATTACGTAAGGTTTTTCTGTGTTTAAGTCTTTTATTTTTATTTATTTTTATTATTGACAGGCTCGCAATAATCCAGTCGATTCTGGAGCACGTTTGCCTAAAAGTAACCTATTCATCTTGTCATCCTACCTATTCATCATTCTTCTCTAAATTCAAAATAGCATTTCTACGTCTAAAATCTGCCTAGCCTTTGCCCAACTATCTTGAGGTCGGCTTCCAGTTTAACCGGATGTAACTGAATACCAATATTTTACATGGAGCGACTGACCTGCACAACACAGTTACTGGGTAATACGATAACCCTTGATAAGACTGGCTGTCAGACTTTCGGGTTTCCGACGACCCGGTAACGACTGACAAAGATTAACGATTGACAGCCGGGACCAAGGGCTTTTTTTTTGTGGGGTGTGAAATCATCCAATGACATCTCCCGCTCTGGACGGAGCGGGAGGACGTGTCAGACTCTTATTGACTATAACCCACCCCTGTTCCTGCCTGAGTGCCCAGGGGAGTTTTTTGTGGGGTGGTAAATCATCCAATGACTTCTTCCGCTCTAGGGTGGAGCGGAAGGGCGTGTCAGACTCTTACTCACTAAAACCCACCCCTGTTCCTCCCTGCCCTGAATGCACAGGAGCGAGGTAACTCTTTCGAATTTATCCTCAACCCCCGGCAGGCATCGGCTATGACGAGCCCCGTCATGTTTGCTGACAACTCATTGAGGCGCGCGTGGAACACTACGTGCCGCCGACTCTCGGGCCTGGTGCTGATCGGACGGCGAGTTACCCACTACTCGCCATCCGCAGGCCCGGGTCAGCGGTGACCCTAGATGCGGGCGTGTCAGACTCGTACTGACTAAAAAAAAAACCCCTAGGCATGCAGACACCAGCCACAATGGGCTCCGTCAGTGGTGGCTCACAATCATCTCTTTGAGGCGCGCGTGGAACACTACGCGCCGTTGACTCACGGGCCTGGTGCGTATCGGACGGCGAGCTACCCACAATATGCTTTCCGAGGCACGGAGGAGTCTCAGTATATAAAGATGGTCACCAATAGAATTTCTACTTTTATTACATTCGTCAAATTCAGATGTTGTTTATGACGAAACCTCCGTCAAGTGATAAGTCAGTACTATACCAACCACATTTATCCTTCTACTGGGCAGAAAATGTTGAATGAAGAACTTGCTCATCAGTGTTTCACTAATCACATGCTTATTAGGGTTCCGCACATCCAAATGTAAAACACTCGTCTGTCTGTCTGTCCACCCGTCTGTCACAGCCAATTTTCTCCGAATCTACTGGACCGATTGAGTTGAAATTTAGTACACACATGTATGTCTGTGACCCAAACACGAACGTGTAACGAAAATAAATTAATTTGAAATATGGGGGTCACTTTAGGGGTGCAATCAGAAAATTTAAAAAAAAAATTAAACTGTAACTAATGTAAGGATTTCAAATATATTGTTACGAGCTGGGTATGGGATAAATTATTTTACACCTATTAATTAACCAAATATCTATGAACTTCTAAACAGTACCACAATGGAATGTTCTCGAACATAGTGGAAACTTCGAGCACATTCTCGAACGTTCCAGTGTAATACGGTCGACATTACAATATTTTTTCATTACTCCAAAATGTATATAGTTTTTAAGTTATTTGAGGTAATAAATGAAAAATTACCATTCTTTCCCCCTCCCCCTCCCTTATCTTCGAAACCACTAGGCCCAAAATTTTTAAAAAATACAGAATATAGTTCTTTACTTATAGATAACAGGAAAACATATAAGACCTATGTACCTATAAATGTAGTTTAAACCTGAAAAATATGATTTGTGCGGAACCCTTTGGGCGCGAGTCAGACTCGCTCTTGGCCGGTTTTTTGAAGTGAAACTTCTTTAGAATCGTTGTGATTTCAAACCGGATGCAACGAAAAAAACGACAGGTAAGAGACACAAATACAAAAATGTGTAGGAAAGAATGAGACAGAAATATACATAAATTGAAACTAAAACATTTGTATCGTATTTTAGTTATCATAAGCCTCTTGTATCATTTGTTGAAACTGAGAATATGGAACTTGAGCAATAGATTATGTAACATATGTTAACTAGAATATCTTTTAAAATTAATCAAAATACTTTCGTTTTTAAACAATTAAACTTTGTAATTATCCTACCCTTGTTATATGTCGATTTACTGAAGTTTCACTTCTATCGTGTGTGAATCGCACACACACCGTTTTTTTATAAGGAAGGCCCTATAATCTACCCAAATTCCTTCATCATCATGATTATCAGTTCGTCATCTTTAAATCCCGTGTGTATAATATGTGTAATAGTTGTTAAAATGTAAGGCATTATTGTTACGAAGGTACTGTCGGTTCATGCAAACTATCCCTGTCTGCTTTGCCCGGTAAGTAAATGTTACTAAACTTATAATTGGTCTACATTGTTGTTATTTCTGGTTCATTAGAAAGTTCGGTTGCTACTTTGTAATGTTGATTCAGAAACTATAATTGTAAGTATTGGTAACTTTTGCTATTTTTTTTATCTTACAGAGAATTGATTATTTATTTTTACAGAAAGCTTGCAGACTAATTACATAGTTAAATCTCTGATTTTTCCTATCTTTGTATAATTTTATAGGCAGGAAACTTCACTAATAATCAGCTTACACACATACTCGTATACGTCTAATTACTAATTGCGTTGAATAGGAAAAATTGGGAATTAAAAACCAGCCAAGTGCGAGTCGGACTCCCACAAGAAGGGTTCCGAACCATAAACTGAAAGGAAACAAACAAATTTTTTTTTTTAAGATTATCACACGATTTTACACGATCCGTAATAGCTACACAGTTGAAATTTTCACACAGCGTGTATTTCTATAGCTGCTTTAACAACAAATAATAAAAATAAATTAAAAATAAAATTCAACTGTGTAGCTATTTCGGATGGTGAGACACAGCCCGCTGCCAGACAGACGGACAGCGGACTCTTAGTAATAGGTTTACCCTTTGGGTACGTAACCCTAAAAACTGGCCAGGTGCGTGTCGGACTACGCACATTAAGGGTTCCGTACCAAATGAGGGAATTATCAAAGAAAAAATCTGATTTATCAATATATTGGTATTTGTTAGTAAAATATATATAATAATAAACATTATCATAAATTTTAAGTTCATAGGTCAATGTAAAGTAAAAAAAATTCTTCGGAACAAAATTCTGTGACAGACGACGGACAGACAGATGGACAGACGGACACATGAGTGACACCAATAGGGCTGTTTGAACCCTTTGGGTACGGAACCCTAAAAAGGAAAAAAAAGAATTCTGATAAATAACAGTAGGTACATAATTTACAATAGATAATCATAAATAACAAATAAAGGAAGCTCATAAAATCAAGAGCGTAATGGAATCTCGCTACAGCGGTAGCGATATTTGGAATGTTCCAATAATCCTTAAAGTTGTGTGTTAAAATGCGGATAATGCAGTAGGGTGCAATATAGTAACCAATATTTTTATTTTTTAAAGTTAAATTGTATGTTGGGGTTGTTAATGGTCCCTAAATAAATAAAATTGCGATATGACAATGTGACAACAATAAATCGACAATTTTTCCAAAAAAAAACGCATCGTTGCATCGAACCTCTTTGCGGGAAACCTAAACACATATGTTTATGTCCCTTATTCTTAAAGTTCTAATTATAAAAAAAAGAAAAAATAACGATTCAACTATTATCTCTCTTCTATTAATAGCACAAGGCAGCACAAAGGACGGTCGCGGATAAATTCAAAATAGATTTCCCGTGGCCCTTGGCACTCAGGCAACTGAAGGATCATGGGTGGGTTTTAGTCAGTAAAAGTATGACACGCCTTCTCGCTGCAAAGAGCGTGATAAGTCATTGGCTGATTTCCCAGCCCAAGAAAAAAAAAGCACAAAGGACTTTAACGTAAACAAATTAAAAATTAAGCTCTTTATTTTTGGTTGACAAAACCCGATCGCTTATCACCGAAACCATTCGAATAAGGTTACATCACTCGAACAAAAAGGTCCTCCACAATACACATTGCAATTTTCACGCCAAATAATATACCAAATTAACCGCCTTTGTTCACCATTCTATAGAGCACGGAATGGCTGCACTAGCAACACCTAGAGACATCATCATTCTCTTGCCTTTTTTAACCGACGAAAAAAAAAGACGAGGTTCTCAATTCGACCGTATATTTTTTTTCACAATCTCTTCTAACCGATCTCTCACTCACTTGAATATCAATCGCTACCTACGTATAATAAAACGTAGTCAGCCGCCTTGCCGGTCTGTCTGTCAGTTTGCAAAAAACTTATAAATATCTGCACTGATTTGCATGCACAGCAGCATTTGGCACAGAAATAGGTTATAGTTTTAAATAGCACATTATAATTTTACTATGGGGGAAGTACTAATTATGCGCGGGCAAAACCGTTGGCAGAAGCTAGTCTTCCATACTTCTCTGTTTGTTATCATCTCAGTAGCCACCCCTTTGGAGGTATGCGGAACAGGGTGTAAAGTTCCACAACCTCCATTGAAAAGGGAGGATCCTCCGACCAGACGGGTGTTGTGTCTGGTCCGGGCAACTGCCCAATGGTTGATTTCGGACTGTTGTATATTGTAACGACCTTATGTTGGCAACCTTATGGTGAAGACTGGCACGTTAGAAGTTTGGAACTTTCTAGAAACTCTTGGAACGCCAATTGTGAATTTATAATAAAAGAAGATTTTAGTTTTTAGGTAGACTTCACCTAGCCCGCACGAAGAGGGCACATGTATTAATTTCATTATTCAATATAACATATTAATATTCCAGTTCTCTTTCTTTTATAACACATCACACATAAGCAGTCACTCTTATACACCACCCTCTCGCACCGCGAGCGAGTAAACAAACCCCCAGGAACCTAAAAGGAATCTCCAGGGACCTAGCACTAGGAGAAGCTGCTCCAGGTCCCTATAAGTGGCGGCGAGCGCCGGGAAAGAACGCCGTATGTAAGAGTGACGGCAACGGTATCAGTGTGCGGTGGACAAACTGAGGACTGATGCAGTGACAGCCACCAGGATAAGAGGAGTATAGTCCAAGCTGAGTGGTTCCGTTTTTATTTAAGTGTTAAATAATATAAATAGAGCAAAATGCGATACTTTTCGGGACACACGTATGAGGTGTGCCTCGAAGAATTTATCGACGAGTTTGTGTCGATGGCCATTGCCAAAGGGTGGCGAAAAAGCGATTATTCGCTAATTCTTGGTGTCTGGTTAAAAGGAGCTGCGCATTATTTTTTTAAATATACGTTCCAGTATGAGATGGAATTTGACACACTGTGCGCAGAGCTTAGGAGAGAATTCCCATGCAAGTGTGTGTCTTGCAAGCAGAAAATCAATCGGTGTTTTTATAATCTTGAGAGGCCGGACGTTGTGTCCGAGGCGGATGAAAAGTCCGTAGATAATGTGAGCGAGGATAATCAAATAATATTATTTTCTAAGGAGGACGATGATGACCAGAGCTGCGCTGATGCAGGCCTAGTCAATGATGTCCAGGAATATGAAGACTGCGGTCTGGACGAGGATGACCGAAGCTGTGAAAATGAAGATACAGAATCGGGTCGGTTATTTACAATTATTCCTAGTAATAATATTTCAGAGAAACAAGAGATAATTGTAGTAAAAGAAACATTTGGCGAGCACGACTCGAATGAAAATTTTATTTGTTTGGGAGTTGTTTCGGCTGATGTTGTCGACATGGAAAGCTGTGAGGTGGAAATTCCGTCGGAGACACATGGTTCTTGTAACGATGATTTTGTTCAAGTTGAGTATGTTTCTGCTGATGTTTGTGAGCAGGAGAGCTTCGAAATGGCGGTGGAGTCCAAAGAGCTGTGCGTGCCGGTGGAAGTCATGCAAAATCAAAATCAAAATCAAAATCAAAAGTCATTTATTCAAACTAGGCTGAGAACCAGCACTTTTTGAACGTCAAAGTTCTACATAAAGACAGTCCCCCAAAAAACGCCCGCCCGTCACCACTTCCTAGTGTTTTAGCTGTGAAGAAGAAGTGGCCAACAAACTCCCCAGCAACACATCTGTCTGTTAAGTTTTAAGAACTTGAATCTATATAATTCTAAGCAACAATCTCAACATTATGTAAAACAGAAAAATAAATATATGTCGTCTAAAATATAATCATAAAATTAAATAATCCGCCACTTGCCAGCTAGCACACTCAATCATGCCATTAAAAACCAACTCAAGCATAAACACTAAACCAAATTAAAGAAGCCTCCATACATAACTGGTGTGCCTGCTTACAAGAACAAAGATTGAAACTATCAAAGGGCTGTGATTCGAAGCCACAAGTGATGAACTAGGGCCATAACACTAAATTTGGTAGACAATTATTATATGAACTCATATAATTAATTTGTTATAACCATAAGCTAAATATGGAGAAAGAACATCAAGTGTAACATTGTCTTGCGTTCAACACAGCGACCAACTATTATTATCTTCTAAGTAGTCGTTGATGGAATAGTATGCTTTCGAACAGAGACTAGATTTAACTTTAGTTTTAAATGAATTAAAAGGCAAGTCAAGAAAAGAACGGGGTAGCTTATTGTAAAATTCGATACCGAGACCCTCAAACGAACCATGAACCCTACGAACACGGTGGGAAGGAACATGAAGTTTATACTTATTTCTGGTGTTAAAATTGTGGATATCACTGGTCTTTTTGTACAAATGTATATTTTGTCTAATGTATAATATGTTTGCAAAAATGAATTGAGATGCCACCGTGAGAATTCCAATCTCTTTGAAAATTTCTCGTAAAGAAACTCTTGACCCTAACCTATAGATTGCTCGTACAGCACGTTTTTGTAAAACAAATATATTTTGTATGTCCGCAGCTTTACCCCACAAAAGAATACCATAAGACATAACACTATGGAAATAACTAAAATAGACTAACCGTGCTGTGTCAACGTCAGTATATTGTCTAACTTTTCTGACGGCGTAGGCGGCAGAGCTGAGCCTTCCTGATAGGCCTGATATATGTGCGCCCCATTGAAGTTTGGAATCAACAGTTATACCCAAAAAAACTGCCGAGTCCACAGTTTCAAGCACTTCTTTATTTAAGATGACATTAGGTCCTAGATTTATAACATTAGGTAAGGCAAACTTTATACATTTAGTTTTCTTAGCATTAAGAACTAAGTTATTTGTCGTAAACCAATCCGTAACCATTGAGAGAGCGCTATCTACGTTATCAAAATAATTTCTATTCCTATCTACTTTAAAGATAAGAGAGGTATCATCTGCAAACAGTACTACGTCACAGATACCCTTTAAAAAATATGGTAAATCATTAATATACACCAAAAACAAGAATGGTCCCAATATCGAGCCTTGAGGCACACCTAAATAAACTGGTAGCCCGGAAGACTTAACACCATTGATATCTACACATTGGAACCTATTACATAAAAATATGAATCAATTACATTTAGAGCTTCGTTTTCTTCCTTTCAAAATCCTGCTATTATTGTTCCAATAGGTGATGGTCCAGCGGATATCTATCGGGATGAAAACTGCATCATAAATATCACTTCACAACATCACAACATTTCACAACAAGCGGAACAGCATTTTTCACAGAATAGGCTGGAGGAGGAGATATGGGCCCTCCCGTATTATATGAAGAGGAATAATTTCCATTTCTTTGCTAAACATAAAATTATTTTTGTATCAATTTTATTTATTCTAGCTGACATGCATAGTCATAGCAACGTGACAAACAAGTTTTCGACCATAAATATAAGGTATGGACATAGTAATTACGATGACCCAAATTTTTCGATAAAAATAAAAATATGCGAAAGAGGTCAAGAATTGCTTGTAAACTATTTATTAAAGCAATATTCTGTAAGTAAATATAAGTGTTGGAAATTTAAGAAAAAATTTATAAATTGTTTGTTAAAAATTATTTTATTTTTAAAAATAATTTTAGAGAATAGACAGTGGTGTCAGATGTCATTTGACATGACAAATAATTGTCAGATATCTGGTACGTCAAAATTAGTACGGTTGACAATATAGTAAAAGTTTAAATTTTAACCGACTTCAAAAGTAGGAGGTTCTCATTTGTTTTGTTTTTTATGTGATATTAATCGTTGTGTTTTTGTGTGTTTCATGTAATCGATATGATGAGCTGCACGGACGTGACTGAAGACTGATGGGAGATATGACCACATTCTATGAAAAAAATTTGTTAGGCGATTATTAGTGGGAATTAGATATGAGTTTCTCCAGAGTGCGATTTTAATAAAGATGTTACTACGGTTAGGAGGTAGAGGGAACTGCGGTCCTCTCTCCTAGGGAAAAATGTGTCCGGGTTTTTTGTCGGTTTATACCAACTTTGTTTATGGGGTATAATGCCTTCGCAAAGTAGGATCGAGTTGATTCTGTATGGTGTGACCGAGCCCATGACAATTTTTATGTATTATTTATTTAGAGAGTATACTTCAAGTTATATTTATGGAGCACTCTGGGGGAAGTTCAGGAACAGTGAGTAGGTGTTCATAACAGTGGTCGTTTTTTCTCCTGGTCTTCATAAACGTCCAATGGAGTTAAAATTATTACAGTTTTGAATTTTATTTTTTGTAAACCCCTTCTGGGTAGATGCTAACTAGAGCATCTTAGGTCAGAAAATTTAGCAGAGCAGTGTGGCTTTTAGTGAGGTTTTGCCTCACTGAAGCCATGTGCATTGCCAGGATATGTGGTGTGCCGAATGGCTCAAATTAATAAAAAGAAAGTTGACCACATCACTTGGGGTGCAGTATGGCTATCCATGGATGGACTTCTGCATCTCCGTAACTCCTCACCTAAGCAGGGAAAAACTGGATAGGGTTAGGTAGGTCTCAATCGGCTTTTCAAATATTTAATTGAATAGAAGACTTACTAGCGTCTGCACTTCTATTCGTAGGGGCGTAGCTCATGTAACGACCTTATGTTGGCAACCTTATGGTGAAGACTGGCACGTTAGAAGTTTGGAACTTTCTAGAAACTCTTGGAACGCCAATTGTGAATTTATAATAAAAGAAGATTTTAGTTTTTAGGTAGACTTCACCTAGCCCGCACGAAGAGGGCACATGTGTATTAATTTCATTATTCAATATAACATATTAATATTCCAGTTCTCTTTCTTTTATAACACATCACACATAAGCAGTCACTCTTATACACCACCCTCTCGCACCGCGAGCGAGTAAACAAACCCCCAGGAACCTAAAAGGAATCTCCAGGGACCTAGCACTAGGAGAAGCTGCTCCAGGTCCCTATAATATGTTCAAATCGCGCGGAGAACTCTGCTTGCGCGATGTAGAATTCTTGCTATTTTTAGTTCGTGTGCGGCGTCATAGATGTCGCTACATCACTCCCCTCCGTAGATCGGAGATCGATGGTTCTTGATGAGTCGTCCATACATCTTGTGATGCTTGCCGGGCCAGTGGAAGGTTGGTTCCAGTGAGTCGGAACCGGAAGAGCCGCATAGTTCACGGTGAGTCGGAACTGTCTGCGGTGATGCCCCAGTGTGTCGGGGTGTTGCTATCCCAGTGAGTCGGGATGATGCCCCAGTGAGTCGGGGTGATGATGTCCCAGTGAGTCGGGATGATGCTGCTGGCTCCAGTGGGTCGGAGCGGTGCTGTGCGACGTAGTGGCTTGACTGCTGGCGACGACCAGGAGAGGTTCTTCGACCGGCCGAAGGTGCTTTTCGCTGCGCCAAGATCGCTGATGAGGTTGATGGTGATGAAAGAGGCTGAGGATGCTGACCAGGAATGCGCATCCGCTGCATGCTGGTAGTCACGATACCCGTAGAAGCCGTTGGTACTGGCTGGCTGTATGACTCGTTGCTCAAGAGCTTGAAGGAAGCGATGATGATGACGTCACGCTGAAGTAGCTGCACGAAGGCTGCGCTGACGTTCATGGTCGAGGGTCACCAGTTTGGAGGTATGCGGAACAGGGTGTAAAGTTCCACAACCTCCATTGAAAAGGGAGGATCCTCCGACCAGACGGGTGTTGTGTCTGGTCCGGGCAACTGCCCAATGGTTGATTTCGGACTGTTGTATATGTTCAAATCGCGCGGAGAACTCTGCTTGCGCGATGTAGAATTCTTGCTATTTTTAGTTCGTGTGCGGCGTCATAGATGTCGCTACACCCCCTTTCTAGACATATAATTTTCACACAATCCAGCCGTCGTTTCTTTCGCCCCTACTCTTACAGCCATCCACATACATACTCAAAACTTTCCTCACGACATTTTCCTCATTCCTTACGACATTTTGCTTATTCCTCCACATCATAATTATATATGGATATATGACGTGGAGAAATGAGCGAAATTGACAACCAATTTTCCTACAATGGTGTTGATTCTGTTATGCACAAACTAAACTTAATTTAGACTATTGCTATCTTTTTCTCTCTAATAAAACAAGAAAGAGACGGACGTAAATTAGAGCTGTCAAATTTAGTTTGACCTAATATTTCCATACAAATTAAGGGTACACGTAAAAACATGTCGTCTAAAAACACGGCGAAGCGCAAGGCGTAAACTAGTTTGACATCTCTAACTTAGTGCATAGCTATAGCCGTCCTTTTCTCGCACTGCCTTTTAGTAAAAGATAGCAATTCTCTAATTTTAGTTTAGATATTGAACAAGAGAATCCGTACCATTGTCACGGGCTGTTAATTTGTATGAGCAAACATTGACACTCACTGACAGGCACATGAAGAGCTCGTGGACAAATAATATCAGCCCCACAGGTAGATCTTCAAGGATAAGCAACGCTTTCCAAGGTCGGTCCGTGGATAGGTAATATATATTTGCTTTAGTTTTTAAGTTTCTTTAGTTATGTATCATGCATGGTGTACAATAAAGAATATAATAAATAAATAAATAGGTGACCGAGATAAATACTGAGATTCCTTGTCTCCTGTGTTTTAGTTCCAGCTGTCATTTGTTGATATTTTATAGTCATTACGAGTAGACAGACGCCAGGAAACTGATACCAATCTTGCCAAAGGGAATTGCCAGTTGTGGAGGTCTGAGGTTAATTATTACATCACCACTACTCTCAAAATGGTGAAGGAAAACATTGTGAGGAAATCGGTATGCCCTAGAACCAAAAACTTCGAAGACATGTGATATCTACCAACCCGTATTGAGCCCGCGTGGTGGATTACGGCCCATACCCTCCCACAGAGAGAAGGCCTGTGTTGTCAGTGGGAACATTAAAACAGGCTGATTATGCATGGAGGTCAGATGGGCAGTCACTCCATGTTAAATACTGGTACTCAGCTGCAGTTACACAGGGAAGTCGGACCCAGCAAAGTTGGGAATAAACTAGTCGAGTCATGGAGTGGTCTCCATGCTCTGTGGTCATTCAACATATATAACAGCCATGTTAAGTCTTAAACGTTACAATACTGTTGTTTAATTAACGTAAAATAACGTGTCTGTGAAGTGTAGAGGAAATATATTGGAAGGTTTTTAATTACTTGTTGAGGTGGTTTGGCAATTAATGTCGGTAGTAAGAACATCAAACAGCGGGTAGGACATAGATAAGACTGACACAGGAGCGTGGAGATTGGCACGAGAAAGAAGAGGCCTATGCTCAGGAGTGGATGAAGTCGGGACCTACATTGTGTGTATCTGTGTGTGTCAAATAAATTAGTTTTCTTTCTTTCTTTCTTTCTTTCTTTCTTTCTTTCTTTCTATGGATGATGATGATGATGAAGAACAGCAATTTTTCAATAGATATGAAAATCTCACTAAGCTGGGTTATTTTACGAATATTGAGTTGACATACCTAATTGATACCTAGTTATAAATTAAATGATGGCTTTTTTTGTGGGGTGGGAAATCATCCAATGACATCGCCCGCTCTAGGGTGGAGCGGGAGGGCGTATCAGACTCTTACTAACTAAAACCCACCCCTGTTCCTTCCCTGCCCTGAGTGCCCAGGGGCGAGGTAACTCTGTTTCGAATTTATCCTCAATCCCTGGGCAGGCATAGGCTCTGCCGGGCCCCGTCATTATTGCTGACAACTCTTTGAGGCGCGCGTGGAACAGTACGCGCCGTCGACTCTCGGGCCTGGTGCTGATCGGACTGCAAGCTACCCACTACTCGCCGTCCGCAGGCCCAGGTAAATTAACTGATGCCTAACATTTGAAACCATATAGTAAATATTAAAATTCTCTCATTTTTAGCAGGATAGTGTTTGTTGGACATTTATTTATATATTTATTTATAAAAGGTAGCTTCACAGCTGACAATAAGTAATTATAAATTGGATAATTCTAAACAATACGCCAATTACAATTACTACTAGCATATGATATATCGATGCGAATAACTCAACGAGACTTCAAAATTCAAACAAAGGTCACAAGACACCACCATCGAAAATGCGAAAGTTACAATCCAACGAAAACCGTGCACACAGCGCAAATATATTTACAAAATATAGAATATAATATAATCGTGTACCGCGAAAGGAAACGAAATGGATTTTAAAATGAGTTTGAGGGAAACAGTTGCCGGGATCGCATCGGGCGGCGACTTTGCTGCGTTTAGTCGCCCGTCTGAACATTTCCTTAATCTTAGTGCCTCGTTTGCTTACGTTTAGTGAGCTCTTAGCTAAGTTTATTGTCAGGAAAATTACTGTGCATCGGCAGATTGTAAGGCGATTACTGGATTTTGTAATGTCTACCAGTATTTCTAGTAATTGAGCTGGATAGCTTGCGTTAGGAGTGGAAGTGTCTAGTAAGAGCCTCAACCTCTTCTCTATTTCAAATCCACTAGTTGCTTTATTCAGTTGCACAAACTCCTGGGCGTCACCAGTTTGGCTCAACACGTCACTAGCGTGTAGATACGAACCCATAAGTTTCTCAACGCGTAAAAGAAGTATTGACTTCAAAAAAATATTCAAATCATTTGTTAAATGCTGCAAGACAATAAATAGGCTAGTTTATAAAAAAAAATCTAATAAGTCCATCATTATTATTACCAAAAAATATTGGATACGGCTTTTTCTTTTATCAAAAATGAGGACGATACAGTGCTTTGAAATTTCACGTGATGTCATACCTCGATACACTTTGTACCGTTTAGTGACGTAACAAGTCCCCACTCCTGAACTTTGATGCGTTTTATCTTTGTTATTTTTTATGGGTTTGGTAAAGCAAAAAATACGTGTCCAATTTTTTTTATAATCTAAGTTACGGACTATATAGAATTAAATATTTTATACCCAGAATTATTATTTTTATACCCAGTAATCATTGCTATTATTACAAAAGCAGATAGATTTATCTATACCTATTTGAGTTCTTTATTTCCAGAATCATTTATTATTATCAAAGAACATCACCACTTAGGAAAAAGTTCAATACTCCAAAACATACATCTTTTCCTTAAAAAGCATCGTTTGTAAAAATAAATCGAATCGCAGCAAAGAGTCGAAATCTCTTGAGCTTGAAATAAGACTTCGCCTTTGTCGAGATAATGCTTTCTGATATTTACACGAACATTTGTCATTGTAATAGATTTGCAACTTCTTTGTTTGGTGAGGAGCGAATTCGAATGTTCTAAGATCGGGAATAAAGTTATCGATGTGAAGTTGAGAGAAAGTGTCTGACCTTAATAAGTTTATGGTTAAAAAAACAAGCTCTTATACCGGCTATCTTTGCCCAGGGGTCGTGGATAAATTCAAAACAGAGTTTGCGCGCCCCTGGGCACTCAGGCAGGGAATGAACAGGGAAAGGTCTCACACGCCAGAGCGCGAGAGGTCATTGGACGATTTCCCAAACCCACAAAAAAAATACCAGGTATCTTTTAAATGTGTACAGAAAATTTCGTGTCCGTGCTGTTTTGAGCATTGAAGAGGTATCTGGAGCTAATTCTGAATATTGATTCAGGTCATGCTTATCATAAAAATGCATTATCACCAGAACTATATATATGTAAATATAACTATTTTTCCTTAGCATTTTGCGTACACTATGCTGTGAGAACATTTAAATGAAACCGTTATTTGCAGTTAAAGACACTTTTTTCTTTACAACTTTATCATGCAATGTTATTCGTAAAATATTAGCTGACGGCCGCGCATTCCTCGAGTTCAAAGTGCGCGCGCCTTCGCTGACAGCCGTGCGGCCAACGACCACGCGACGCCGAAATAAAGTAAAAGATCACTGGTATCTGTGTGCATTTAGGTTGTATATAATCTACGTTCTGACTTCGGAAGCGTTCCCCTTACACCCTGTATAATGTGTGTATGACTATTTATTTGGCACGCGCTGTAGCCTAAACGGCTTGATGGATTTTACAATATGAGGTATTATTACATTGGTCTTGACCGTCAAAGTGACATAGGCTATTTGAATTTTGAAAAAAAAAAACAAAATAGCGACCGCCATTAGGTAAGTGTGGTCGTATTTTTAGTGAGCTGGTCATATGGGGTCTCAAAAGAAAGAGCTCGAGGAGACACTCCCAAAAATATAATTCACTAAAATTTTGGATCTCCTCCATTATAAGTTATTCTGATGTAACATACGCAATATTACTGTAAAGTTTCATCAAAATCCGTTCCGTAGTTTTTGTGTGAAAGAGTTACAAACATACATCCTCATAAACTGTCACATTTTGGCTAATTATGATGCGTATATAAGTGTTATATACCTACCTGATAGCATTTGCTTCGCGTCCATTGAACATTCCCACATCCCACATTTAATTCGTATCTTTCAGGTTGCAATTACACGTGTCACGTTAACAATATAATAATTAATTGTGCTATAAGCGTTTCACTGGAACTCATTAACACGCACTGATATGTTGTGTGGTTAATTACATACTACCTACAGAAATATTACATTCGCAGTTGGTTTCATTATCGGAAAAAAATCGTGATGAAGTTTCAGTTGGCATATCAATTTTATTATTACAGTTCAGTGCATAAATATTGTGACCGAAGTCATCATTTAATTAGTACGGTTTTTCACTTTCATTTTTAGTCAGCCATTTGGTGCACATTAAGACCCATTTATCAGCACCAAATGGCTGACTAAAAATTAAAAGAACCCTCCTCTCCTCTCCGCTCCTTGAAAGTTTGCCGAGAGTTTTGAAAATTGGTGACTTAATAGATTTCGAATTTTCACTTTGCCACCTCGTATCTCTGCCGTTCGCGCCGCCATATTGGAAAAATTGCACTCAAAATCAAGTTTTGGACAATACGAGTATCTCTTTCCCATCTCATTTCTCGATGAAATTAGTTATGAAACAAATTAAAATGGGAGGCCCTATTTTTTAACTGATTTGGCTATTGCTGTCTTGAAGACAGTTGTTCATTTATATAGGCAGCAGCTGTAATTAAAATTTGACCCTCCATTTCTGTAACACCTGTATATTGTTTTCAAAGTTTTATTATATTAGTATTGTTTTCAGAAAAACTGAACTAAGTATGACTGATTTCTTCGCCTGTAATACCAACACTGATTTTAAACAGAAAAGCACCAGCGAAAACAAAAAGGGGTTTAGAAGGGAAAAGGGAGGGATATAACAGGCTTAAAATAAATAATAATATGCAGACAATATCCATACACACCTACTCTCCAACAGGGCTTTTCTGAAGTACAGCCACAAAAAATAATTAACGCCTCAACAAAAAAGGACGACACAAAATGCCACTACAGTTTAATTTAAAAAATATACAAAAACCGTTAATCCGTTACAGGCTTAACGCTAAGCCTCATTTCTTCAAAAAAAGAACACACAATATCTCCTGCAAAACCGGTAACCAGTGTCCATATATTAAAATTTCCGCCGCATAGAATGTTCTAGATTTTTTTCAAAGTGATCGTAAAAAGTAACATAGTGCGGTGTACTTCCTCGTTGGGGTAAGGACGTTATTTTTAAATATGGCGGTGCTTGTGGCGTTCGGCTAAGTTTAGCCTGAATTTGTTGATATATAAGGACAATGTTACGGTGCTTTAGTATTTTATATGAGACGCAACACATGTTCGAAAAAAATTTGTGTACTTTCAGATTTTAACTGTTTAAATGACTCTGCTTTACACTGTTGCATGTAAGATTTAAGCTCATTTTAGAGCCATAAACTTTTGCAATCAAATCAAATCCTATCACGTATTTTAAGGGAAATAACATCCGTCACTATAGCGTTTCCTGGTTTCTCCATTAAAGTAAGAAGCCCAAAATACAGAACCAAGTTTGAAATTTATCTTTTCGATTTTCATGTCACGTTGAAGACAGCTAGTAGATGTAAGTTTTTAGGATGCCACCTTGACAAAAATTGACTTAAACAAGCTTTTAAATACATACACAAAATTTCGTGTCTGTTAACTGTTAAAATATATTTTATTTGTATTTGTAAAATATGAGTGTACGGTAGATACAAATATGGAGTTTATATTGCAAGATGTTGTGTTTGTGACCGTTGAAGAGTTTCTCTATCTGGAGTTAATCCTTAATATCGATTCAGGTCATCATCATCATCATCATCATCAACCAGGCCTTCTCTCTGTAAGAGGGTGTGGGCCATATCCACCACGTGGGCCAAATGCGGGTTGGTAGATGTCACATGTCTTCGAATTTTTGGTTCTAGGACATGCCGGTTTCCTTCACCGTTTTGAGAGCAGTGGTGATGAAATAATTTACACAAAGTAAAGCGCCTGCCTGGGTTTGAACTCACGACCTACAGTTTGTAAGTCGCGGCCGTTTCCACTGGGCTACCACAGCACATAATCATTACACATACAAAATGATTCAGGTCACGCTCACCATAAAAATGCATCGTCATCGGAACTGAACCACCTTGTAAAAATTAAACTCCTTAGAATAAGGGTTCGTTTCCATTGAACCGCAGCTGGGCGGAGCGCAGCGGAGTGGAGTGGAGCGGAGCGGAGCGGAGCGGAGCGGAGTGGAGACGTGCAAGAATCGACCAATCACAATGGTTAAAATCCTCATCGCGTCACTAGTCTCAACTTTGATTGGATGATTTCTGCACGTCTCCGCTTCGGTCCGCTCAGCTTCGCTTGAGTAGAAACGCACCCTAAGAGGAAGTGGTTCTAATTCAGCTTGCAAGATTTGATCTTAATAAACAAACATTATAGACGAGTACGTCCACCTGGGACAAACGGTCCAGTTAGGCCTAGTATTATATTATCTGTGGTTGGACTAACTTCGAGAAAGAGGTCAACCGTCGAATCCGACTCGGCTGGGCAGCGTTCGGGAAGTTGCGTGGTATCTTCTCGTCTCACATACCTCAGTGTCTCAAGACGAAAGTCTATGGCCAGTGCGTGTTGCCAGTGATGACTTATGAAACCAAAACGTGGTCGCTCTCAATGGGCCTCATTAGAAAACTTACAGTCACCCAAAGGGCAATGGAGAGGGGAGTGTTCGGAATTTCCTTGCCTGATAGAATCAGAAATGATGATATCAGCAAGGGAACTAAGGTTACCGACATAGCCCGAAGAATCGCCAAACTGAAGTAGCAGTGGGCAGGGCAAATTGCTCGCAGAACAGATGGTTGATGGGGCCGAAAAGTTCTGGAATGGCGACCGCGTACTGGAAGACGCAGTGTTGGAAGGCTTCCCACAAGGTGGACCGATGAGCTGGTGAGGGTCGCGGGTAGCCGATGGATGCTAGACGCACAAGACCGATCATTATGGTGACACTTGAGGGAGGCCTATGTCCAGCAGTGGATGTCTTTCGGCTGAAATTATGATGATGGTGATAAAACAAACATTGGAAGTTAAATAAAAGTTTTAAGTTAATAGTTAAAAAAAACATTAATAATAATAAGCATTAATATTAATAAGCAAGCTTTTATACCAGCTATTACGACTAAATGTATACACAAAATTTCGATGTACATACTGTTGAGCATTGAAGAGTTCTTTTATCCGGAGCTAATCCGGGATGTCAATTCTGGTTATGCTTACCATAAAAATTTAAAATCTAATAAAATAGTGATACTCAACATTTTTTAGAATGTTCGGGTGCCTTTTTTTGGGGCCTATGAAAAGGTTTTAGGGAAAAAGCAGAGACCGCTAAAGCCAAGCTATAACATAACAACTATAGCTTTTGAAATAGGTGTGTGAATCCTGCAATTCAATTTCTCACTCCATAAACTTGTTCAAAGCGTTTCATCAGTTGAGCTGTGCTTACAAGGAACTAATTACACGCTACCGACTTAATAAAGGAACTTTTTTCATTTCCTCCATCCATAATAACTCAAGTTTCTTCTGACTACTAAAATTTTACCCTGTATTTGCATTGAAGCCAGCTTAGCCAATTATTTAATCCTAGTTCGAAAATTATCTACCCAGACTTTTCGAACTTCGCTGTTTTTGCTTTCATCTTAAAAAGATGCTCCTGCAGTTACCACTTGCTGGGTTCATATAGTTTGTATGGAAATGTTTTTTAACCGACTTCGAAAAAGAAGAAGGTTATCAATTCGAATGTTTGTATTTTTTTGTGTGTTCGGGCATAACTCCGTTATTTATTGACAGATTTGCAAAATTCTTGTTTTCTTCGAAAGGGTTTTGTTCCGAAATGGTCCCATTTAAATTTTATATAAATTTGATGATGGGTTTCGGAGACAGAAAACGAAACTCTTCAAAAATTTACAGCAAATCAACCGCGTTTGCTGCTATCGTATGTCTCTGAATTGTTAACACAGTGTAATGGTGACCCACAACTAAAAAGTGAAAAATAAAAAACTTTTATACAAAAAAATAGAACCGACTTCCAAAAAAAGTGCAAAATAACTTTAATATCGGAAGTTGGTGTCAAAAAACGAAGACACAAAACCAGGAACACCGACTTCCGAAATTAAAGTTATTTTGCACTTTTTTTGGAAGTCGGTTCTATATTTTTGTAAAAAAGTTTTTATTGTAATGACGAATGATCTCATTCGCGGACACATAAGCATAGCATCATCATCATCAGTCTTTTAATGTCCCCACTGCTGGAGCACAGGACTCCTCTCTGTGAGAGGGAGTTAGCCGTAATCCACCACACGGGCCAAATGCGTATCGGTGGATGTCACATGTCTTCGAATTTTTGGTTCAAGGACATGCTGGTTTACTCACAATGTTTTCCTTCGCCGTTTTGAGAGCAGTGGTGATGAAACAATTTACACAAAGTAAAACGCTTGCGCTTGCTTTATTATTGTTTTAGATTAATATCAGAACAAACCAACTGAGCATAGACGCCGAGTTGCTAGCCTGTCGGTTTTCTATCGATTACATTTTAGGGAGTGTGCGACGGAATTGCATGATTTGATTCCGCCAAGCCCGTTTCATCAACGGACCACAAGACGTACGGCGAAGTGCCACCGGTTCATGGTGGACATCCCATCCATACGCACAAAGCGTTTTGAGAAAACATTTATTGCACGTACAGCTAGGGAGTGCAATTCCCTACCGGAGTCTGTGTTTCCTGTTAGCTACAACCTGGGAGTCTTTAAGTCAAGAGTGAATAGGTTACTTCTAGGCAAGCGTGCTCCATCTTCGACCACATCATCGCTTACCATCAGGTGAGATAGTGGTCATACGTGTGCCTATTAACAATTAAAAAAAAAACAATTATTTGTACTACGGAATTATTTTATCAACAAATCACGTTTATGGACTGGTGCACATTTAATAATAGACATTGTAATTTTGTTACTAATTTGTTGTATTAGCGCTAATTTATTTGAATTAATTACAGTAGCAATAACAATTTGTTGTTTTAAGCCTGACAGATTTTGGGCGTTATTAATTTGGAGCACCCTATTACTCGGCTTGACCATTACTAATTGTTCAGCTGTGCCGTACTGCCTTAAAGTCGCGAGTGCTTACTCAAATGTACCCACGTCCGAAAACTGCTTAGAAGTCAGTTCACTGTGCTAATTAGGGTTCCGTACGTCCGAATGAGAGCAGTGGTGGCCTTGTGGTTAAAAGTTGTAGGCCGTGAGGCCAAACCCAGGCAGGCGCCTTACTTTGTGTAAATTATTTCATCACCACTGCTCTCAAAACACATTTTTCCATTTTTAAAACACTTTCTGGTCTTTGCTTAAGCTAAAACTTGCATTACTCATAAAATGAAGTACCCATTGCAATTATATAGTAGTATGAAGCTGGTCTGATGATGGAGCTGGAAGGTGGCCAAAGGATCTCCTCAACCAAACAAGATGGCACCATCGGCTTTGGTCTCATTGCATACGTTTTGACAAGTTACGTTCAACTAGGTGATGCCTAAGGTCTGATGATGTAGCCGAAAGATGTCCATAGGATCTCCGCAACCAAAAACGATAGCACCATCGTATTTGGACTCATTTGATGTGTATTGAAAAGTGTAAAAACACTTGGTAGTACCCAGGGTCTGATGATGGAGTTGGAATGTGGCCATCGGATCTCCGCAACCAAATAAGATAGCACCATCGTGTTTCAGCTTATTGGATATGTATTGACAAGCAATTTTATATTTAGTGGTGGTGGTATGCAGGGTCTGATGATCAAACCGGAAGGTGACCATCCATAACAACTCCTCAACTAATCAAGATAACACCATCCTGTTTGGGTTTATTGTATTTGTATTGACTAGTGTTATTACACGAGGAGGTGGTCAGGGTCTGATTATATATCTATGATCTTCAACCATAGAACATACGAGTAGCATCGTCGTGTTTAGACTCATTGGATATGTACCTACTTTCTGACAATTGTCTCTAAACTAGGTGGTGACTAGTAGAACCAGATGGGGGTATTGACTGATAAAAAGTTACAGGGCAGCTGGCTAGAAGAATAATGTCAGATTGCTGCTGCCCCAGGTACTGACACTTTCGGCCATGAATGCTCATGTTATAAATTACCTATAAATTAAAGTATAAATAAGTTAAAATCTTTTTTAGGCAAGCTTCAATCAAATAAAAACGTAAACTGAAAATGTTTTAGTTGTAACATTTCTTTAAAGCTTGAGGTGTGAACGTCTCTTATAAGCCTAAAATATTATAGTAGTAGGTACGCTTATGCGTACAACTATAATGCAAATACTAATTAAAACATAAATACATATCTAAATTTTAATTAGTATTTTTAAGTTCATGTAAAAGTTTGTCCTAAAAAGATTTTTACTTTATTTATAAGCCATTTAAAAAATATGTGATTCGTTCGGAACCCTTTGCGCACAAGTCCGACTCGTACTTGGCCTACGCCAACCGTGCCGTCAAAGTTGGAATAGCCTCCCACAAGGTGGACCGATGACCTGGTGAACATTGTGGAAATCCACTGGATGAGACAAGCACAATACCGTCCGATCCAGCTATGGACGTATTTAAAGTTTTTTTTTTTTGTGGGGTGGGAAATCATCCAATGACTTCTCCCGCTCTGGGTGGACTGGGAGGGCCTGTCAGACTCTTACTGACTAAAACCCACTCCTGTTCCTTCCTGGCATGAGTGCCCAGGGGCGAGGTAACTCTGTTTCGAATTTATCCTCAACCCCCGGGCAGGCATCGGCCATGACGGGCCCCGTCTTTATTGCTGACAACTCTTTGAGGCGCGCGTGGAATACTACGCGCCGTCGAGTCTCGGGCCTGCTGCTGATCGGACGGCGAGCTACCCATTACTCGCCGTCCGCAGGCCCGGGTACGTATTTCAGCTGAAATGATGATGATGATGATAACGTTACGTTTACTTACAAAATTCCTTATATTAGCATATCATACAATTAGCGTCATACTCAAAAAAATACTCAATCTTTAAATAAAATTACAATCCAAAGTTTTACAAATCTTGCCAGAGAATGAGCAAAACGTACCAGTTTTACTAGCAATAAAACTTTATACTTACCAGAGGTCTATTGTTACAAATGGTTTTTACAGCTTTGTACCTACCTAATAAATCTCTATGAAGCCTAACTTCAACATAATGTGAGTACTTGAATCTAGTTTGAGTAATTCAGACAGGTAGGTACTACGTCGACATGGAGAATGGATTAAACCATACCGTCACAAATAGGGATGATTACGCCTGTTATTATTTACCCAGGAGCTCTTGTCTCTATTTTATAGGTCGTAGTGACCATGGTAACAATGCACGCGTGTGACGTGGCCTAATCAGAACAGGGATGATTCTTGGTTACATAAATAATAATTTTATTTTGTCCGTAAGTAAAATTATCAAAAAATATTGGACACGTATTATTATAATAAAACGCATCAAATTTCAGGAGTGGGGGATTATTACGTAAACGTGACATATGTGTGACGTTTCGTAGAAATTTCAACGCACTATATCGGCTTCATTTTTTTTTATATACAAGACAAAAGAAAAAAATACGTGTTTAATATTTTTGGTAATCATACTTACCAAATGGTTTATTTTTTTTAAGTTATCTACCCTATTCTCAAAAAAAGACAATTACATGATCGCTTTGTCTCTCTCACACTTTTCTGCCAGTATTCGCTTCATACCTGGATAGAGAACGCTCAGTTCATTTTCTATGTCTGTCCATGAAACTTATCTACTTATTTATGAATTGTTTTATTAGTCCCTTACATGTAGGGGCTTGAAATATAATGCTAATGGCCTATCTGAAAACCTCCAGATGGGTTTCAGTTGACTTTTGTGCTAAGAAACTTTTTTATGAATTATTAATGTCGTAGATCGAGCTTGGACCAGTGTTTGTGACTGAAATTACTGGCACATGAGAACTAAAATAGTCATTGAGTTTAGTAATTGAGACGCTTTTTTTACGGTGGTATGGTCGGGTACTCCATAAAATAAATGCATTGGTTTTATTAGTAGTGTAATAAATCTGCCTAGCATTTCAGTCTTATAATCATCATCATCATCATTTCAGCCGAAAGATATCCACTGCTGGATATAGACCTCCCCCAAGTGTCGCCACAACGACCGGTCCTGTACGTCTTGCATCCATCGGCTCCCGCTAGTCCCGCGACCCTCATCGGTCCATCTTGTGAGAGGCCTTCCAACGGATGGATGACATCACTTCAGCCATTTACTGTGTAGAGACATCTATGACGCCGCACACGAACTAAAAATAGCAAGAATTCTACATCGCGCAAGCAGAGTTCTCCGCGCGATTTGAACATATACAACAGTCCGAAATCAACCATTGGGCAGTTGCCCGGACCAGACACAACACCCGTCTGGTCGGAGCATCCTCCCTTTTCAATGGAGGTTGTGGAACTTTACACCCTGTTCCTCGTACCTCCAAAACTGCCTTACACATTCGTTCACTGCCCAGGGGTTATGGATCCACCGTAGACCCGGGCCTGCGGACGGCGAGTAATAGGTAGCTCGCCGTCCGATCAGCACCAGGCCCGAGAGTCGACGGCGCGTGGTGCTCCACGCGCGCCTCAAAGAGTTGTCAGCAAACAGGACGGGGCCCGTCATGGCCGATGCCTGCCCGGGGGTTGAGGATAAATTCGAAAGAGTTACCTCGCCCCTGGGCATTCAGGGCAGGAAGGAATAGGAGTGGGTTTTAGTCAGTAAGAGTCTGACACGCCCTCCCGCTCCACCCAGAGCGGGAGAAGTCATTGGATGTTTTACAAACCCTCAAAAAAAAAGGGGTTGTGGATAAATTCGAAACTGAGTTACCGCGCCCCTGGGCACTCAGGGCAGGGAAGGAACAGGGTAGGTTTTAGTCAGTAAGAGTCTGACACCCGTCCCGCTCCATCCTAGAGCGGGAGATGTCATTGGATGATTTACCACCCTCCAAAAAATAAAACACATTCTTGCAAAGGGTGAATTTGCACCCAAAACTGTTCTTCTAAAATGGTAGTCATTCAAAAACATAAAAAATTTCATAAATCTTACCTCGACCTACTAAAAAAGAATACACTTAATGGTCATGATGATGATTGGGCACTGATGAACAGTCAGCAGATTTTACTCTGATTTCATTATACGTCCCATCGTCCGTATTCATGAGTACTCTCAGCCCCTGAAAGATTGGCAATGAATTAAAAGTCACCCTGTGTAAGCACATCCTTCAGTAACGTACGAAGTCTTGTTCCGAAAAGTTATAGCTTGTATTTCCTTGTACTCGACTGTACGCATCGTCTAGCGTATTTTACGACTTTATTAGGGTGCTTTCCGCCAGAGATGTGCGATTCTCGCGCCTCGCTGCCCAAGCGGTGCGCGACAATCGCACGAAAAATCTACCAATGGGATCACTTCATTTCTTTACTTGGTACTATGTTGAATGGTCTACGCTGTCCTCTCATACCAATTAATACTGTATTATGGGAACATTTTAAAAATCTACCATTTTTTAAAGAGTAACCGTGGACCTTGCCAGTTCTTCCCCATAGGAAACGACCAATTGGAACCGTGCACTACTAAACTTTTTGAGATTTTATATGTGCCCATGTAGGCCTATGTGAAATAATATAATCTGATTAAAAGAATTTCCAGCATGACTTAGCGCAGCTCTTATGGAGAAACGCGGGCGGAGCTAGGTGATTGTACATTCGAACAATGTATACCAAGGACACCTGCGGGAAATGTGTAACAGCAGAAAGCAATCCACTACGCGTCTTCACACCTCTCAGCTACACACCGTTTCATAGCTTCGCTACGCAACTTCACACCGCGCAAGCTCCTCGCACAGCTTTGGTGGAATAAATCATACATTTTCACCGCCTCTGCCGATGTACCGCTACACATCCTCATACTGCCTAACTAGCTCGCACATCTCAGGTGGAAAAGCACCCTAAAGCCGACATGTAGGTATGGATTCGTGTACGAATGGATCTTGTGTACCGTCACTGTTAGCCTACGGCGGTATCACATTCTTTGAAACACTGTCATAGGATATGCATACTTGAAAACGAATATCCTTTGATGTTGCGCGTATTTTATTTTCGTACGAATAAGTAATACTTTTAACCGACTTTCGAAAAAGGAGGAGGTTCTTTGTTCGACTGTATGTATGTTTTTTTTTTTATGTGTGTCCGTCGATTTCTCCGTCAGTTGTGGACCGATTTTAAAAATATTTCTTTATCCGAAAGAATATGAGGTGGTCCCATATAAATTTTATCGAAATTTCTTCAGCGCTTTTTAGAAACTGAACCAAAACGAAAAATACGTATACCTGGATGATGTTTTTGTTTTCTCTAATTACGAGTATGTTTAAATTCCACGTTCCAAACTAAAAAGTGAAAAATAAAAAACTTTTTTACAAAAAAACAACCGACTTCCTAAAAAGAAAATACACTAATATTTGAAAAATAACTTTAATTTCGGAAGTCGGTGTCAAATAACGAAGAAATAAAATACAAATACCGACTTCCGAAATTAAAGTATTTTTTTTTAATTTTTAGTGTATTTTCTTTTTTGGTTGTTTTTTTGTAAAAAAGTTTTCGTATCTTACCAATCTATTTCATCTTGTATTCATTTGGTTTTTCTACTCATTTAATAAATTGTTCTCGTAGGTGGTCTTATTTTTATGTAGACATATTTTGATGTTTATAAAAATTTGTTAATCCTAAACGGCTGATTGGATTTGGTAGAAATTCGAAGCACTGGTAGACCAATGGTTAAATTTAAGAAATGGGACACTTTAACCACCGTAGTACGTTACCGCGGAGCTATTTTTTAATAACTGGAAAAAACTAGCTTTTTCTACTAACTAGAATTAACGGCCTAGAAAATGCTATATGAAGTATTTTATCTGCTATACTTTCTTTTTTTTGGGTTGGGAAATCGTCCAATGACATCTCCCGCTCTGGGTGGAGCGGGAGGGCGTGTCAGACTCTTACTGACTAAAACCACCCCGTGTTCCTCCCCTGCCCTGAGTGCCCAGGGGCGCGGTAACTCTGTTTCGAATTTATCCACAACCCCTGGGCAGGCATCGGCCATGACGGGCCCCGTCATGATTGCTGACAACTCTTTGAGGCGCGCGTGGAACACTACGCGCCGTCGACTCTCGGGCCTGGCCCTGTAGACAAAGTAACATCGCTTCGTAGCGAAACGATATCTAAATTCGTCATCGTCTCTGCGATATCGATAAACATTTCCTAGCGTTAGCGTTCCTTCGTTATCTTTTTGGCGATCACGACCGAGGCGAAGGCGAACTTTGAAAGCGCTGCTTGTCTACGCATTTGTATGGGATAAACACGATAGCAATTCGTTTCTTTATGGTTTCGTTACGAATTATAACATTGTCTACCAACTTGCGATAACGATGTCGACAGTCGACTGACCACGTGACTTAGCGCGGTTTATGTCAATCTCATACATTTTAGTCTTTTCTAATTTCATTATCGTTTTTAAATTGTTACTTTGTCTAAGCCTGGTGCTGATCGGACGACGAGCTACCCACTACTCGCCGTCCGCAGGCCCGGGTCTAGAGTGACCGGAGATCGTCTCGCGTATCTCTTATACTAAGAATACGATTGTACATCTATTCCCATTTTTTATTCAATAGAAAACTCTTTAAGCAACTTCAACCAACCACTAACCAAAACCTACATCTGGGTTTGCCAAAATGAGAAATCAAAGGCAAAATCTACGGATTCTGTCTCCATCAACACATCCATTAAAACCGGGTCTCTTTACTACCGTTGAGCTTTCGCGACATTTATTCCACTTTCGACATACATTACCGCTCACCTTCACGAGACGATTTGCACCAAAATCCTGTATTTACGGATACCCGGTAATGGACGCTGTGATAAACGCCTTGGAAAATGAAGAGTTTCGGAAGCCGATTTTCGGGGCTTTCTAGTTTTTGCAGTTTCGGAGGGAAAGGAAAATTGACGGCGTGGGCCGAATGATAGTTTTTGGAAAATACTCTGTGAGAAGTCTGTCGACTTACGTCGTTTGCTAAATGGCCTTTTGAGAGATTTTCGTTTGCACTTTTCTAAAGGTTCCTTGCACGTTACGATCTCTGAAGAAATGTTGTTAGGATAGGTCACAGTTAAGGTCAAACTTCATTTTATTGTTCTTTCATATAAAGACCTACAATATGTAAAAGATCTATTCTGTAAATCATCACTATTTTTTTTACGAAGTAAGCTTGAAGTTCGCTGGCATTCCCTAGCATCTATCAACCTTTTTTTTGGAGGGTGGGAAAATATCAAATGACTTCTCCCGCTCTGGGTGGAGTGGGAGTGCGTATCAGACTCTTACTGACTAAAATCCACCCTTGTTCCTTTGGTTGCCAGTGCCAAGGGCCGCGGTGACTCTCTTTCGAATTATCCGCGACCTTAAACAGAGCATCAGTTCAAGTTTTCTTTGCATCTCCATACATCAGGACCTTTTATAGGTAACACGCACAACAGATGTCATTAGAAAAGAAGTAGAAAGTATTCAGAACTGAAAAAATTAAGAACCATAACTGATCAATGTTTCGAAGCTTTGACGTTCGAAATGGAACGTTAAGGCGCTATTAGCTGCCAATGACCTTGAGTGGTTAGCTTAAGTGTTCTGGTTTGAGCTCACGGAACGCTTCGTACGTCCACCCTGTAATAAGACTCGCACATCAAGGAGCGCTGTCCGAAATTAGACGCATTATTAATTTATTACACATAAAAGAACAGGCATTAAAATAAAATACTGAGACTATACATAATTAAATGATCTTTAAAATGGTGAAGATTTCATAAAAATACGCTTTATAGTTTTTGCGTGTTTCTCAATTTTTTATCCGCGTTAGCCGTAACTTTACAAATTAATTACACTATGCTAAATAAATATAATTTCAAATATGCTCAGATCAAAGTATGACGGAAATTGTCTAGAGTAACATTCTTTTTTATTTTCAAAGAAATAAGACTAGTCGTTAAGACGTAATGTTCAATTGAAAACCATTAAAAGGCGTATAAGGCCCCTTAAGAATTTGCTGTTTGTTTTTGAAGTAAACTTAGGACGTACAGCAAGACCACTATTCCATCGCACATGAATTCCGCACATATTTCCTTGAAATATCAAAGTGCTTTCCAAAAATGTTGCCAAATCATACGTACATAATGTACCGTCGCAGCCAAACTGGTCACTTTACATAAAAATACGTGGTACAGTCGGATACAAAGTGAACTCAATGAATCACGCGTAACATGCACATATATTATTCTTTTGTGGGACAGAAATCTCTATCCTTGTATTCGAGATATGTTTTGTTAAGGACTATACACACTTGCGTTTACTCAGTTTATAGGCAGCACCTTTATTTTTTTTATTTTTTTTTGTGGGGTGTGATATCATCCAATGACATCTCCAGCTCTAGGATAGAGCGGAAAGGCGTGTCAGACTCTTACTGACTAAAACCCACCCCTGTTCCTTCCCTGCCCTGAATGCCCAGGGGCGAGGTAACTCTTTCGAATTGATCCTCAATCCCCGGGCAGTGGCAAGCACTTTTTACAAATTTTGGTTGCAGTTTTCCAAGAAAGATATTAAAATGTTTATATGGCTTTCATAGTTATACTGAAGGATACGTTATTGATATTTCCTTAGATATATTTTAGATCTTGAAGTGAAGAAAATAGCTGGCTTGTAGCAATTAGTGTAAGCTTTAACCTGTGAAGCCCCGCGGCCAAATCTGGGTTGTCAAATTGAACCCCGACGACAACCCGGGTTGACAGCCGATTTTTTTTTTTTTTTTTTCTCTTTAATTTTTTTTTTTTTTGTCCGACTCACCGGTGAGTTGCGGGGCATCGTGTTTCATAAGTTTTTTTTTTGTGTGAATTCTTAATAATGCATTATTACCGGTATTTTGTCGTTACGGTGATGAAAAAAAAATTGTAGACAGTATTTATTTATTTTATTTTTTGAATAAACGTTGCCCCACACTAGGAATTACTCCTGTATCGTGGGTGCGTTTACAAACATATAAACTCACATACACATGACACCCAGACCCGGAACAACTATCTGTAGGCCATACAAATATTTGTTCCGTGCGGGGATCGAACCCGCGACACGCAGCGCAGCAGCCGAAACGCTCAACCACTGCGCCAACCGTGCCGTCAAACACAGTGAAATGAAATAAAAAACTAAAGTCAGTAATAAACTAATAGCACAGCAATGTTAGGTATAATATTATATATATTAAGCAATATTAGGTGTCATTTCCCAAATTGCGCCGCGCGACACGCAATTTTTGTTTTTCTTTTTTTTAAGTGTTCCAATTTTCTAACAAATTATTAATAAAGCAGTAGGGTTCATAGAAAAAACTTATTTAATAACTGAAAATGGTAGGAAAATTATGTATAATGTCAAGAGAAAGTGTTTGTTTAGATCAGAATAAATCTTTATTTAAACATAACATACATAGTTTATTATTATATTTGCACAAGTTGAGCTTACTTGCCTTTGCATAAACTTACAAAAATGTCACTCATTGCCATCACGATACGCAGCCGTGTCACGGAGCTGCGCCTCTGACGTGCAGCTCAGTAAACCGACCGGAAATCTTGTCAATCAAGTCGTGATGAGAACACCATCTATAAGGTATAAAAGCTTCCCTATTGCATGTATACAACTGATTCGACTTTCTTTCGTCTTATTAAAGCTGTTGGTCCCGGCTGTCATTAAAGCTGTTTTGGATCTTAGACAGTCGTTGCGGGTCGTCAGAAGCCAGAAAGTCTGACATCCAGTCTTACCAAGGGGTTATCGTATTGCCCAGTAACTGGGTTATGGAGGTCAGATAGGCAGTCGCTCCATGTAAAGTTGGGCAAAGGCTAGGCAGAGTGACATATATCGATATCTTCTTAGCGTGTCGATGGCAAATTTTATATTTAAATATAATGTGGGGCCCAGTATTCAGCTACGGCAACAGCATTCGCTGACGCAACCATAAGGTCCTCACATGTACAGGCGACAGGGCATACGGCGCAAAAATGAGGGATAGTTCATGGTCTGCGGAAAGACACCTAAAAAAATCGGCAATATATAGATAATGGTGAATAACGAGTGTACGTAACGTAGTTCTAGAATAGTTTATCATTGTGTTGGGTAGTACTGGGTACAGTGTGATACATAATACACGAACTTTGTAATGATATTTGTTACTTAGATAAATAAAAATAAATAAATAAAAAACTTAAAAAAGGCAACTCGGAACGATGTAAACGCTCCCTAACATTAGATAAAAAGAGAGATTTCAAGCGCTTTTAGCAAGAAAATGGTGGATGCTAGAGAAATGTTGGCAAGAAAAAATATACGTAGATATAAATCTACAGAACATTAGGTGTTCGTAATAAATAGTGGTTGTAGACCGAGATTACCTACCTGAACATGTTCTAGTGTGTTTGTGTCCCTAATATAATGTATGTGTACTCAGTGGAGCTGCAAATTGTTTTGTTAGTATTTTATTGGACATTTTTATTATGCCTACGGGTTACTGTTGTGTGAGAGGGAATGGGGGGCCGTCTCCTCCTTCTGCGAAGCAGTAATGCTCGCGAAGAGGGAGGCGGCACACGTTAGGGAGACTCAACAGAGACCGAGTCGCCCTAGCGCCCCCAGCAGCAGCCGTCGCAGGAGACGCCAGGGGCTGCGAGACGATCTCCGGCCACCGTAGACCCGGGCCTGCGGACGGCGAGTAGCGGGTAACTCGCCGTCCGATCAGCACCAGGCCCGAGAGTCGACGGCGCGTAGTGTTCCACGCGCGCCTCAAAGAGTTGTCAGCAAAGGACGGGGCCTGCCACGGCCAGTGCCTGCCCGGGGGTGGAGGATAGATTCGAAAGAGTTACCTCGCCCCCGGGCGCGTAGGGCAGGGAGGAACAGGGGTGGGTTTTAGTCAGTAAGAGTCTGACACGCCCTTCCGCTCCACCCCAGAGCGGAAAGAGTCATAAGATGATTTCCCACCCCCCCAAAAAAAAAAAAAAAAAAAAACGGGTTACTGTTGCGGGTTTGTTAGAGTACACACGTACGTATACACATGTTTTTTTTTTTTATAGGGTGGAAAATCATCAAATAACTTTTCCACGCTGGGTGAAGCAGGAGGACTCTCACTGACTAAAAACCACTCGTGTTCCTTCAGTTTCCTGTGCCAACTGAACGCAATATTATGTTGGAAAGTATTCAGCCTACGTCTGGAGTTGTCTATCACACAGACCTTGTAGAAACTAGAATGAATTTCCGTGCGTTCAAGCGTGCGCGCAATGGTGAAGGTTTCATAAAAAAACTTTTTTACAAAAAAATAGAACCGACTTCCAAAAAAAGTGCAAAATAACTTTAATTTCGGCAGTCGGTGTTCCTGTTTTGTGTCTTTGTTTTTTGACACCGACTTCCGAAATTAAAGTTATTTTGCACTTTTTTTGGAAGTCGGTTCTATTTTTTTGTAAAAAAGTTTTTTATTTTTCACTTTTTAGTGTTGGTTCCCCATTAAACTGTGTTAACAATTCATAGACATACGATAGCAGCAATCGCGGTTGATTTGCTGTCAATATTTGAAGAGTTCCGTTGTCTGTCTCCGAAACCCATCATCAGATCTTTTTGAAATTTAAATGGGACCATTTCGGAATAAACCTCTTTCGATCAAAAGAAGAATTTTGCAAATCCGTCAATATATGACGGAGTTATGCCCGAACATACATAAAAAAAAAAAAAAAAAAAAAATACAAACATCCGAATTGATAACCTCCTCCTTTTTCGAAGTCGGTTAAAAATACACTTTACAGTCTTTGCGTGATTCTCAATTTTTATCCGCGTTAGACATAACTTTACAAATTAATTACACTATGTTATAAAAATATAATTTCAAATATTCTCAGATCAAATTACGATGGAAATTGTTTAGATTAACATATTTTTTTTTTTCAAATATATAAGACTAGTCGTTCAGACGTGATGTTCAATTAAAAACCATTAAAAGTCGTATAACTGCGCCTTAATAGAGAACGAGTTTCACCTAGAAGCTAACGATATCCTCAGTGACCGACAATACGGCTTAAGCCGAAATCAGTCAACTGGGGATCTTCTAGCGTATGCCATTCACATCTGCAGTGAGACCATCGAGAAACAAGGTGAAGCCCTTGCGGTATCCCTTGACATCTCGAAGGCCTTCGACCGGGTCTAGTACGACAGCCTAGTTAGCAAGCTTTCTACCTTCGGTCTGCCCGCTGGTTTGTGTGATTGCATTGCAGATTTCTTGAGGGATCGGTTTATCCGAGTAGTCATAGATGGCTGCTCGTCCGGACTGCTGGCTATTAATGCCGGTGTTTCTCAAGGGTCGGTGCTCTCGGCAACATTGTTTTTGCTGCATATTAACGATCTGCTAAAACCCGGTACCTTTGGGTATGCAGGCGACAGCACTGTTGCCGAAAGATACGTGCCCGACACACGAGCTAGTGGATCTCAGGTCCGGTCTCTCCGAGAGGCTATGGTTGAACGCTTGAACTCGTCCTTACAGGCTGTCTCAGAATGGGGCGATTCCAATATGGTCAAATTCAATGCTGCATAGACCCAGGCGTATCTTTTTTCCGCTAAGAGGAGCCAATTTCACCTGGCTCCATCTTTCCGAGGTGTGATCGTGCCGATAACCGACCAACTTGATCTTCTTGGTGTTACTTTAACATCTACCCTCAATTTTGGTCCCTTCGTAGAGGCAAAGGCTCAAGTGGCTGCCAAAAAGTTAGGGATTCTCGCAAAGGTGAGACGGTACCTTACGCTGGAACAGCTGCTCCAACTCTATCAAGCGCAAGTTCGATCGTGTATGGAGTACTGCTCTCATCTTTGGTACGGATCTGCCAGATATCAGCTTGATGCCCTTGAGTCAATTGCGAAACGAGCCAAGAGATCATCGGCAATGATTTCCAAAAAGGAGTTTGTATTTTATTTATTCGTTAATTGACACCAACTGCCGAAATTAAAGTTATTTTTAAATTTTTTGTGTATTTTCTTTTTTGGAAGTCGGTTGTATTTTTTTTACTTTTTTTATTTTATTTTTAGCACTAAATCAATTTCAGTAACTTTAGTAGTATACTCCTTCGAATAAAAAAAAATTTTGAAAATCGGTCCACAATTGACAGAGAAATCGGTGAACAAATATCAACAGTCGAACACAGAACCTCCACTTTTTTCGAAGTCGGTTAAAAATAATTACTATTATTTTGTGGTAGTTACTTCTCCACATAAACCCTTTTCAGCCACTACACCAGATTTAGTACATATTTTATCAAATTAAGTTGTTTTTGCATTTGATTTATATTTATTTCCAGAATATTTTGTCTCGCGGGGCCATTACACTCAGATTCACGTGTTACGGCGACATACGATGGTGCGATACGAGTAGAAATGTTTATTTATGACGTCATAACTACAACGCACTTACACACCTCTCTGATCCTATGAAGTAGGTAGTTGTGGATGTTATCAAAAAAGGTGGGATTATTTTCTCATTGTGGTTAGAGGCTTAAAAAGTCTTGAGTTCTAATTTTCAGAATATTTTGCTTGGCGCGTGGCTTGTCTCGTCATCCGATTTTTGACGCAGTTGGCTGTAAATAAACTTCCCATTAAACTATTTAGTTTGGTTATTATCAGAATGGCTTTTCACCACTCATTGTAGTACCTTCCGTATCTCAAAGCGCTGTATTGTCTAATCCAGCATGGCATGCTCGGTAATTTTACAATATCCATTGCGCTATTTACAGCATCGGGCAGACGAATTCTTAACCTGTACAAATGAAGCAATGCATTGTGATGTAGGGGAAACCGGAATAGTTGGCACACTTTTAGAAATCACTCTATATCTCTCACAAAAAAAAAAACAAAATACTTTATTTGTAAAAAAGGCCAGTACTCTGGTTTTTTGTCTACAAATTTATGAAAAGTAAAAAATATTATCTTTAACATTTCCAGAGTATTAGCGATTTTTGCGGACCTCTATATTTTGGGACATCTATCCCACATAAGGATAGTTGCCTAATCCATATAAATTACGTTTAAGATAGATGCCCCGTCGAGAAACAGGCCATCTATCAAGCAAAAACTTTGATTCCATTTTGCGTTCCCATGCCATCGCACAGAGACATGCGACACGATCAAATTAGTGATTGTTGGAGAGTCTTTCGATAGATTAATAAAATAAAATGCGATTCATCCGCGAAACTAGAATAATTATAAGTGGGGCAACTATCCTGATTTTACCCTAGCGTCAAAATGAAAGGGACTGTCATTCAATGTGTGTTACGTAGTAAGGGTGCTGGACATGTCCTAACTTTCCTTCCCTCCCTAGTATCCTGGTACAAATGGCCGTTGTAACGACTAGTGTCCAGTCTTAACGGTTTGTTTATTACCACTGTTTCAGTCGCACTGAAGATTAGCAGGCCTTTAGACAGAAGTTTAAGGCTTATAACTAATGTCAGGGTTATAACTGGCGGTACTTTGTTTCACTAAAATGTATAATGGTAAATTTTCCTGTTGAAAACGAATCGTGAAGTGACCAATTTTTTTTTAATTCCCTTAATGAAGGTAAATTTACTTCTATGGTCCATGTTTGTGCAAACGCGTATACTTCGGACTGATCATCTTTAAGATTACGAATCCATATGCCTAGCATTTTCCAACTATCTTGGGGTCGGCTTCCAGTCTAATCGGATGCAGCTCAATACCAGTACTTTACATGGAGCGACTGCCTATCTGACCTCCACAACCGTTACAGAGGTTTCGGTTACTGGGTAATACGAAACCTCTTGGTAAGACTGATTGTCAGACTTTCGGGCTTCTGACGACCCGTAGCGACTGTCACAGATCCACGATTGACAGCCGGGGCCAACGCTTAACGTGCTTTCCGAGGCACGAAGGAGTCTCGGTATGTAAAGATGGTCACCCGTCCATGGACCAACACCGGAAATCGTAGCTTAACCTGATGGATCGACCCGGCGTGCGGCTGTTATTACTTTAGCCACGAGCTCCTCCTTTTTAGATTACGAATCGTGAAAGGTTATTGATTTAGCTATTGTAATCTTTACCCATAAGATTCACAAAGTCGTCATAATTTCGTCCACTGCTGGAAATAGCCTTCCCCCAAGCGTCACCACGAGGCTATGCTACTCACAACCAGCAGAAAACCGCAGTCCTCAGTCTCACTAAGTCATCGAGGTACCGTATGCCAAAATAAAAAAAAATAAAACTAAAAAAAAACAACTAAACAATTGTATACCAAAATTTGCATGTCATTATGTTATGATTAAATATGTTAAGCTACTATTATACTGCATTGGAAGAACTTTTGTAACCATATTTATCAGCAAATAAAACTTTGACTTTAAAATGGTGTTTCTTCACTAAGCACCTTTACAAGAACATTTAGCTCATAGTGAATCAGACTTTTGAAGTTCTGTCCCTTCTATGGAAAACTTCCAATAAATAAAACCTATCAGCTGCTTGCTGTCTAAAAAATCTATGTATATCTAGCCATATTATTATCTTTCAACAAATACTTCCACAGAATTCGCTGACTATCTCTTTATCTTGTCTCCCCTACAATCTGAGTAAAACTTTTACGTCTCAATTCCAAGCATTATCGGTACAACAGAATTGCGACATTAAGTCCGTGTGTAATGCTGACACATCGTAACTGCTTCGATTTTTGTTCACAATTTTAGATTTCAACTTCGATTCGAAATTCCGATAAAAATAGAGATGTTGAACATAAATCTTACACTCGTTAACTGCGCAGCGCGATCTGAAACAATGGGTATAAGATTAGCTATGCACACTATATTTTTTTTGTCTACGTAACATGTCTTTATCCTTCCATACATCTCCATTTGCCGTCATTTTAATAGTCACCGCTCTTGTCATATCAATTTTCACAGACTTCTTTTTCTCTGATATTAACACGAATAACAGAAGATATTCACACCATCCGAACTACATGGTCCGTTTAAATACTGATAAGCAGATTCCTAATTCAAAATCAGAACAAACGCAAAACCAGAAAAGGTGTCATTGTGCTCATCATCCCGAAGAAGTTTTAGGATGGAAATCTAGAAAATACAAGTTGTATAAAGAATTTAAATTTAGAATGTGCTAATAATATTATTATACCTACTCGTAGTTAGATTTTTTTTTAAAAGGCTATTATTCGTCAGTTGCAACAAAGTATCTTACAACACAGAACACCGACATTACCTGCCCGCATTTCGCAGTACAGTGTGCCCAGTCTTTTATCAGCCGGACGCCAAAGCACCGCCGTTCGCGTGATCTCGCCTATTTTGAGCTCATCTCCCACCAAATGCACTACTTTAACGAAACCCGGCTCTTTTTGACCTCATTCAGCGACCAAAGAGTATTCCGCAGACTGTTTCAGGATTTTGCCTTTTGAATTTTAGATTTTTATATAATTTTAGGTAAGTCTGTTTATACATGTTGTTGGCGGAGTATAATGCTAGGTCACGATTAGCATTTTTTTCGCGGTTAAGCTGAATATTTTCACTACCCAAAACGTTGTGAAAATATTTCTATTTTGGAGCTTATCTTTTTCGTAACTTAGAAATACTGATGGTAGTGAGAAAAGTAGACGAAAAAAGACCACGCGGGCTTTCACTCACTCGCTGGTCAAATCAGATCACGGCGATCGCAGGATTTGCTGTGACCCTGAAAAGAGCCCGAAGACAGAAAGGCCTGGAAGCCACGCGTCAACGTCTCCGACAAAGCTTTACAGTACAGGCTCGACTTTCAGCAATGAAGATATGGAGTAAAAAGACGTCATATCCTACAGAGTTCTTTTTGTTTCTAAGGTTGACGAAGACTATCCGCTCGTGATACAGTTTTATATTAGTACGAGGAGATAGGGCGAATCAGTCTAAAGACAACCAAATCATTTTTACAAAATATCATTTCACATTCTCCAACACTGTTGACCTGCTTAAATTTTACTGTCAAAATAACTTTGAACGATTTTTGTCCATCTTGTGTTTATTATTCATGCAATAAAGATTATTGTTATAATTATTTTCAGTGTCATTTTACCTCATATACAAACAAAGTGCAGGCTCATAGCATTTCTTCAGTAGCCATGATATTATGGCTCTCTGAATTAAATCGGAGAGCAGTGGTCGCTGAGTGGTAACGGCTCCGACTTACGTATAGATCGTAGAACCCAGGTAGGCACTTTTTTTTTCTTCGCCTATCGTATCCCACTGCTGGGAAAAGCTTTCCCCAAATCCTTCCAGGTATTATTGTCACGAGCCACGTCCAACCAGCCCATGTTTTAGGCGTCTATGTCAACTCGCCACCTCTTCTTAGGCCGGCCTCGGCGGCACCGTCCAACCTCAGGCACTTTCATCATCATCAGCCTTTTATTGTCCCCACTGCTGGGGCACAAGCCTCCTCTCTGTGAGAGGTTGTGGGCGGTAATCCACCACGCGGGCCCAATGCGGATTAGTGGATGTCACATGTCTTCGAATTTTTGGTTCTAGGACACGCCGGTTTCCTCACGATGTTTTACTTCACCGTTTTGAGAGCAGTGGTGATGAAATAATTTACACAAAGTAAAGCGCTTGCCTGGGTTTAAACTCACGACCTAAGTACAACTTGTAAGTCGCGGCCAATACCACTGAGCCACCACAGCAGGCACTTTACTTTGTGTAAATTATTTCATCATCACTGCTTTTAAAAACGGTGAAGAAAAACATCGTGAGGAAGCCCTCATGTCCTAGACCTAAAAAACTTCGAAGATTTGTGCCATCATCCACCAACCCGGACTGGGCCGCGTGGTTGATTAAAGCCCATTCCCTCTCACCACCTCCCAGCAGTGGGAACTTTTAAAGTCTGGTTATGCTTATGCTTAAGCAAAGTGCAGGTTCATAGCATTTTAGCAGTAGCTATAATATGACTCTCTGAATCACATCGGAGACCTTGATCTTCAGTAACGATCTTCTTTTATATATCTTTATAATAATTCCTATTACTCACATTTACTACATTGGCATCAGAATACAGATAAACATCTGAGCTGTGAATTTTTATCACAATATCTATCTCTCTCGTAATTCTACAGGGTAGAAACTTTCAGCGGGGCAGTAAGGGGAACTACGTTAACCATTGCAGCTACACACAAAATCCATAATTATTCACGAAGGTTTTGATCAGTATTAAAAACAGGACCGATTGGCATCAAAAAAAAAATCGTGTAAAATGGCAATTTTCTTGCTAACTGTATTTTTTTTGAAAATCATCAAATTTTGTGAATGAGGGTCAAAATTTTACGAAAAATAGATACCATCATCATCAGATATAAATCTTGATAGTCTCCTTTGATCATTGGCGTATTTACCCTTAGGCCAAGAGGGCCATGGCACGGGGCGGCAGACTGCCAAGGGCGACGAATGCTACCCGCTGCCGTTTTTTCAAGTTCGATAACCACTACTATTTCTACTTTTCTAGCCACCCGGTAACTTCTTGTCTATCACAAGAAAATCTTATTTATGCAAATCGTGTAGCTCAAATTTTAAATAAGCAATAGCAAAAAAGAGTATTCCGTTGTTATTGTTAAATATGGGGCAGCGTAAATATTTGGCCCGGGGCGCCAAATCTTTGAATACGCCACTGCCTTAGACCTTTTTCGTGTAGCTGCAACGGTTAAGATAGTTCTCTCTAGCTACTGCTCCACTGAAAGTTTCTACCCTGTATATATTTTTATAGATATCCAGTGTTTCGCCTTTCTACTAATATTTGAGTTCCAATTCACTGGTTTTCATAAAAATACTTAGTCTGAAAGGTTTTTGTTACTGATTTCTCTTCGTATTATTATTGAGGTACATAAAACATAACTGAGTAGGAACTACTTAAGTTTCTGACAATCAGCTTTTATGCTAAAATATGCTAATATTTATTTCAGCTATACATCTCTTACTTTTAGTGATTATTGATTCCTTAATAAACTTTGAGCGGAAATTAGCTTTTTATCTTTTGTAAGATTGTGTTATTTTTTCTGTGTGGCCATCTCTAATCTAAAAATTGTAGGTAAATATTAAATATGTAAAGTTAATTTCATTGTCAGCTAAAATATTATTAAGATTATATAGGAGTATGTGCCTATTGGCCCAGTGTGATATAAGCAATAATAAAAAACTTTTTAACAAAAAAATTAACCGACGAAAAAGAACTAAAAAGCAAAAAATTAATAAACCTTTTAAGTCTTGAGTAATGAGCTTATTTACCTACATAAAATATCAAATTTTATATAAACTAATTTTGAGTCGGCGCCAAACAACAATCTGATTATTAAATATGTAAATTTTATAAGTACTTACAAATGAAGAGGGCTGTAAGTAGGTAATTAATCATTTTATTAATTGGCGCCGACTCAAAATTAGTTTATATAAAATTTGATATTTTATGTAGGTAAATAAGCTCATTACTCAAGACTTAAAAGGTTTATTTATTTTTTGCTTTTTAGTTCTTTTTCGTCGGTTAATTTTTTTGTTAAAAAGTTTTTTATTTCATGATTTTTTGTGGCTCGCATCATCTTTTAACACTCTGAGGCTAATTTCTAATTCTTCATCATTCCTCTTGCCACTGAGCTGATGATATAACAATCCTTCCATGAAGTTCACAGGATATTGACCAGTTGAGGTTACCTCCAATATTGTAAAGACGTCTTTTCGTCAAAGCATATTAAGTGGTATTTGTCACTAAAACCAGTTTTTATATCTGACTTCTATTGTTTAGGAAAGGTATTGTTTCCATCATCAGCTCAGTTTCATGATGTGATGGTTCCTAAATGCAAATACCTGATTCAGTTATGAAAAGTAAACAGAAACAATATTCGTCCCCAATTTTCGAGGTTCTCTCTCAATTCATGAGCAAATCCTGATATCCTTGACATGGGACAATCCTTGAGGTATACCCTATCTAAGAAAAAAAGAATCATCAAAATCGGTTCATAAATAACGGAGTGAGGGCCGAACATACATACAGAAACGCTAAACGTGCCCACAATTTTCGAGGTTTTCTCTCAATTTTGTCAGGATTCCATTGTCAGATCCTGATCTCCTTGACATGGGACCACCCTTGAGGTATACCCTATCTAACAAAAAAAGAATAATCAAAATCGGTTCATAAATGACGGAGTGAGGGCTGAACATACACAAAAAAAAAAAAAAAAAAAAAAACATATATACGGTCGAATTGAGAACCTCCTCCTTTTTTTTCGTCGGTTAATAAAAATAATTGCTGAAATAGAGTATTTTCCTGTATTTATTTTGTACCATATTGTATGATTCTGAAATTTTTCCGACAAACGATTCTGACAAACGACTCAGTTGTCCGTCAATCTCCGAGCATAAACATGTAGGTAGGTATTCTATGCGGTGTCTTCTGTTCGTTCATTAATTTTATTGTTAATGTTTAAAAACTTAAAGAACTGAAAACAAAAATTAAAGAATAGAATAGAATAGAATAGAAAAAGAATAGAATAGAATAGAATGGAATATAATAGAATACAATAGAATAGAATTGAATTCTCTATTGTACACCAAAACAGTTAATAAACTTTTATAAATGAACTTAAATCTATGGGTCCAATGGCGGTCTTATCGCTGACAGCGATATGACCGCCATTGGTATCATTGGTACCAGATAACCTTTGGATGGACTGAACAATATTAATTTTAAAAAAATATGCAATCTTAATTTTAAAAAAATATTCTGCGGTGTACTGCTTATTAATAAAATTCAGTTTATATGAAACAAGAAATAGCACATCTTTTTTTTCCAGAAAACACCATCACAATTGGTTACTAAATGAAGCAGAAATTAGCATTTCAAATAATTGGTATAAGGAAGAGTGGGGTCGTGGTGGGGACAACTCGCTATCTCTTTTGTACGCACGTAACCTATGGCGGGATGACGTCATACGTCAGTGTGTACTTCCTTTTTCTGTTACTTGACAGTTTCCCCTTCTACCAGATTTGCAAATTAACAGATTTGAAAAATTATATGAGTGTAATATGAGTGTTTAAGGCGTATATAGCCGCCCAGTGGTGCCCTCATTGATTAAAAAATCGTAGCAAACCGTAGAAAAGAAAGATTGAAACAGGACTCACAGTGTTTCGTATCCAAAGTACTTTGGATACGAAACACTTTGGGTCATGTTTTAACAACGTAAAAATACCTTATCCTATTTGTAACAAACGCAACATAGGATTCTTTAATATTTATTGTCTATGCTAAGATACGATTTTTTATTCAATGAGGGCGCCACTTACGGGGAGGTAGGCCCTTAAGTAAAGATTGTATTCATTATGCCCTTAAGTAAAGATCATTGCAAAGTTCATCTGAATTTATTAATAGCTTTAAAGTTAGAAATAAATTCAGACGAACTTTACACGGCTGTCGCACTCAAGTAGGTATTCCTTATTAGTTACCTGATTATAACCGAAATACTGACGAGACCCATCTAGACCACTCCAGTAGGACTTCCTTTCATATCCCAAAATATATGTAAATTGAACACATACCTCAAAATTAAGAGCCATAAATACTTCATAAAATACTACTAAATACCCATCAGCGTTATAATCCTTTGAAATCTGACAGCCAAGTACCAACCTTCAAAATCCCTTTCTAACACGACGCGTATTATTTTACCAACATAACAACGTTGTCTAGTCTGTTGCTCTGTGTCAAATGACTGCTTGAGGTTGGCATAACAGTTTGTAGCGGTCTTAGCAAATTACTATCTAATGACGCTTCTGTCTTCTCTGAGATTCTCGTCGAAACCGACGGTGTCAAAGGATTTTAGGGCGTGTGTATATGAGTGGAGTTGTTGATTTAGTGGGATGCATTATTATTTATTTTGTGAATCTTGCCATCAAACTGTTAATTTTGGCACGTAAAAATTAAAACAATATAGCTAAAATTTTTAGAGAATAAACATCTTTAAAATCGAATAAAGAAAAATGGTCACGCCCACTCAGATCCGCGAGAATGATTGAATGGCGAACCATCTAAGTTTTTTGTAACAAATGACAAAAAATTTGATCATTCTTCCTTATTTTCTTTCTAAAATAAACTATTTAATTTCGAGCAATTTAAATTTCGACCACAGTTTCTTCCGATGATGCATCATCATCTTCCTGTGCTTATCCCATGTTACTTAAGGTCGGCGCAACACATTTTTTTCTTCCATTCTGTCCTGTCAGCCGTCACGCTATCACTAACTCTCTTTTCTATCATATCACTCCTCACACAATCCGTCCATCCTTTCTTTGGCCTCCCAATAGGAGAGGGCTCCATCCATCCACATTTATATTCATAACTTTCTTCCGATGATTATGGGCTCTTAAAATAGTCTACTGGCATAGTTTTTTTTCATTAAGGCCTTCTTTCTTTTCGATTATGCGACAGAGGTAAAAACCTTCGAAAAATACCCGGAAACCGCTCACAATTTCTTTGGCGGATGCAATAAAACCATTATTGGGTAATGGATTCAGCGATATTCGATGTCCGGAAGTAAAAGTCGTGAACCTGTTTCGATATCTATACTTTTTATGGTTACTTCGGTATTCATAAATCGTTTGGTTCCTGGCACTGATCGACTGTTTTTGACATGGAAGAAATATTCACGTATTTCTTCCATGGTTATTTTTCTATGGTTATTATAACCAACAAGCTTCTGTCAGCGGCTTTGCCCGCGTGGAATTAGTACTTTCTCCGTTACAAACTTTCAACCCCTTTTTCACCCCCTTAAGGGTTGAATTTAGAAAAACCCTTTTTTAGTGGATACAAAGAATACACCCTCCATATTTCATGTCTCTAGGATCAACGGTTTAGGCTGTGCTTTGATATATCAGTCAGTCAGTAAGTCAGTCAGGACTGTGAATTTTATATACAGAGTGAAATTTTGTAATGCCACCTGAAGGGAAAGTACTCTTAATACTGTAGATAGAAAATTTTACTCAAACAATACATGCCTTTATTTTTGAAAAGAAAGAGAACTGCATTCATTGATTTTTTTTTGGCTTGCGATATCACCAGTTTTCACTTCTTTAGATATTTTTTGTGGGATATGTAAAAAATAAAAATTACATTAAATCTTATGCGAATTTAAACGAGTTGAAAGTTGAATTTTAGAATACGATTCATAATATTCACTACAACACGTTACTAAAGGTTATTAAAGGTTAGAAATGAATTCGTTACAAGAATAAACTTATGTATCCAAGAAAATGGAGCCCATTTCGAGCAACTAATTAGTTTACCATTTTTTGTAAATAATTAAAATAATTTAAGATTTCATGGTTTCCCTCTCAATTAATTTGTAATTGACCCTAACGATCGATGCAATAAAAGTACAGGGTGTTATTTTTAAAGGTTTCAGTAGTTTCGATTCCCGGGTGTGGCAAGCGAATTTTCGAAAATCTTTTAATGCAGTTTTCTTTCTTTTCAAAAATAAAGGAATGTTTTCTTTAAGTAAAAATTTCTATCTACAGTATTAAGAGTACTTTCCCTTCAGGTAGCATTACAAAATTCCACGCTGTATATAGATGGCAGAAGTCACCGATGATCTGGTGAGGGTCTCGGGGAGCTGCTGGATGCGAGACGCACAGGATCGGTCGTTGGGGCAACACTTGGGGGAGGCCTATGTCCAGCAGTGGACGTTTTTCGACTGAAATTATTATGTTGACGACTTGAAGACGCAGCGTCGGAGGGCCTCATTCCTCCATAAAGGTAGACCAATCTGTTAAGGGCCGCAGAAGTCTTCTAAATGCGAAAAGCCCAGTCGAGGTGGCAATCCTTGGTGTAGGCCTATGTCAATGGCCTAGCAGTGGACGTCGATCAGCTGAAATGGTAATGATGATAGAATTATTAAATGGATACCAGTAGAAACACAAATGAAACAACTCAAATTGACCTCCATGGTTGGCAATGTTCTGCCCAGGGGTCCCCGACAAATTCGACACAGAGTTACCGCGCCCCTGGGTACTCCAGCAACTGAAAGAACAGAGGTGGGCTTTAGTCAGTAAAAGTCTGACACGCCCTCCCGCTCCACCCAGAGCGGGAGAAGTCATAGGATGAACTCAAGCCCTAAAAAAAAAGTGTGAGTGTACATATGTACGCACGTAAGAAGTTACATTATAGGATTAAAAACCAAACTGTCACAAAGTTTACAAAAGTAAAACAATCATTCTTGATGAACCACAGACTATAGCTTACTTCAGAGTGTCGGTTCTAGCTAACTTCAGGGTGTCGGTTTTTTGTGACGGTGTGCGCGCGCATCGTAAAAATTTACTCTCATCATTTTTCCCTAACGCGCCAAAAAAAGTACAACAACAAAAAAAAAAATGGTTAGCAATGTTGATACGTAAGCAAAATAAATCACAGTCCTCAACTGAGAACCGTCTCTAAAACAAAACGTCCTCAATCAAAAACAGCGCGACCCTTTCCTCGGTTACCTTTTGTAAGCCTCACGCAATTTTTAGCACATACATACATTACAGAAATTAAACCCCAGAAAACCATTCTTCACTTTAAAAACCTCCCTAGGTCCTCATACTCAAAAGACAAGACAAAACGCTACTTTATATCGATGACTAAGCTACAAATGACAAGGGTCAACGATATACCGCAATTTGTATTGTTACGCTCGTGTACCCACGGCTTTATCTCTTTAGAAATTCACCTTAGTGCCGCGTCATATTTGAGATATGACGTCATTTTGGGTGACGCCTTTGTTGTGTACCCACCTTATATAGATTAGAGGGGGTATTGTCTTTGGAAAATGGCCGTGTTCTATTTTTGAAAATGTGTCCGGCTGGAATTTTATTTGTCTTTTTGGTTTTTGTTTTTTTTTTGTTTTTTTTGGTCATGCTGCTACAAAGTTAATATTTTACTATGGAGACTGTTTTAAAATAACAACTTTTTAAAAATCAAAGAAAAGTCAGAAACGCACTGTCGATTAAACAGCAGTTATTTATATTTAAAAAAAAAACATGAAAACGATTAGCATAAAATAAAAAGCAAAAAAAAAACGAAAAAAGCTTCGTTGGCTCACTTAAGGCCCTACTATCGGCCAAGTGGCGCCTTCATTGAATAAAAAATGTAGTATAGCATAGAAAATAAATGTTAACAAAAAACGACCGTTTTTGACACTTTTGCCTACTACTTTGGATACGAAACATTTTGAGACCTGTTTTAACAACGTAAAAATACACTTTATCCTCTTTGTAACAAACGTGACGTTGGATTCTTTAATATTTATTTTCTATGCTATGCTACGATTTTTTATCCAATGAGGGCGCCACTTGGCGGGTAGTAGACCCTTAAAACACGTGTACACGTCTATTCCAATTATTTATATACCATGAAATGACGTAGCTCATTACAAAATTACATATCATTGATATTTATAACAAAAACGAAACGTGGTCGCTCACAATGGATCTCATCAGAAGGCTTACAGTCACCCAAAGGGCAATGGAGAGGGCAATGCTCGGAGTTTCCTTGCGTGATAGAATCAGAAATAATGATATCCGCAAGAGAACTAAGGTTACCGACATAGACCGAAGAATCGCCAAACTGAAGTGGCAGTGGGCAGGGCACATTGCTCGCAGAACAGATGGTCGATGGAGCCAAAAAGTTCTGGAATGGCGACCGCGTACTGGAAGACGCAGCGTTGGAAGGCCTCCCACAAGGTGGACTGATGACCTGGTGAGGGTCGCGGGTAGCCGATGGATGTGAGACGCACAGGACCGATCATTGTGGCAACACTTGGGGGAGGCCTATATCCAGCAGTGGACGTCTTTCGGCTGAAATGATGATGATGATGATGATATTTATAAAACTTACTTATTATACTATCCTACTTTAATTTTATAAATGTGAAAGTTTGTAAGGATGTATGTTTTTTACCGTTCATGCAAAAACTACTGAACGGATTTTGATGAAACTTTACAGTAATATTGCTTATACAGCAGAATAACATATATAATTTAAATAATTACTAATTATAAATTATAACAAACTAATTACTAGGGTAATACTAAAACCACGCGGGCGAAGCCGCGGGCAGCAGCTAGTTTCGATACAATTGAAGTGTATTATTATTATTATTATATCTTACCAAAGAATACGATGTTAAGCCACTTATTTCGGGATATGAACGGCTTTGTGTTTTAATGCGGTACTTGAACTATACAATCTTTTCAACCATTATTAGTTATATTTGGATTTGAAGTAAATATATAAGGAAAGATTATTATAAATCCCAATTCATAATCCTGTTCATAATGAAAATATGATACTTAAAACACTAGTTTCTGCCAGCGGCTTCACTCGTGTGGAATTGTTAGGTACTTTCCCCATTATGCCAACATTCATCCAGATCCCTTCAGCCGTTCTAGCTTGATTGACGAACAAACATCCATCCATTCATTCAAACTTTCACATGAATACTTATTATAGTAGAAAGTAGGATAAGTAACTCACAATTTGAAACTTGTTTTTACCAACTTCGAAAAAGGAGGAGGTTCTATGTTCTACAGTAAGTATGTTTTTTTTTTATGTATGTCCACCGATTTCTCTGTCAGTTATAGACCGATTTTCAAAATTCTTTTTTTCTCTCGAGGTTGTCCCATATAAATTTTATCGAAATTGCTTCAGTGGTTTTTGAAAAACTGAACAAAAACGAAAAATATGTATGGATAGATGACGTATTGGTTTTCTCCAATTACGAGTATGTTTAAATTCCACGTTCCATGTTACTGGGGTTTTTAGTTCTGGGGTATACCAACTACAAAAGTGAAAAATAAAAACCTTTTTTATAAAAAAAAAAAAAAACAACCGACGGCGACGTCCAAAACAGAATATACCTACACTAAAAATTAAAAAATAACTATTATTTCCAAAGTCGGTGTCAAATAAGGAAGAAATAAAAAACAAACACCGACTTCGAAATAAAAGTTAGTTTTTAATTTTAGTGTAGGTACCTACTCGTATTTTCTTTTTTAGAAGTCGGTTGTTTTTTTTTGTAAAAAAGTTTTTTTGAAGACGTTTAGAGGCCGTATACGAAATTTTGCCGATTTCAATGATTTACATGATTTTACAGTTAAAATAATGCATTTCTATAAGTTTTAATGCACAACATGACAGATAATTTCAAACATCTAATGAATAAGCTAGACTTGAAGCTTGCGGTGCGTATTATGACGTGACATTTGGGTTGTTTTAAAAAAAAAAAAACTTGTAATTTTCATATATTTTTTATCAGAAAATGGTTTGATTTTGAACTAAAATTTAGTTTTTGGCGTTTTAATTTTATAAACAAGAGTTCTAAGTAGCCAAAATCTAAAGCAATTCTTTGCCCATGTTCTCTAAAATTTTACTAACTTTAATATTTTTTTAATCAAAGTTATTATATTAAAGTGGTAAAAGTGATTCATACGTTAGATGGACGACTTTCACAACAATACGTTCTCATTTTTTTATATCATTTAGACATCAAAACGATTCGTAATTATAATAACAATAATAAAAACTACCTAGTACATTAGATCATAATTGAAATGATCTTTCATGTTGTGCATTAAAATATTTAAAAAGAAAATGTAAAATCACGAAAATGAACGAAATCGGCAAAATTTCGTATACGGCCTCTTAAAGTCCCAATTCAAATAGCTTATTTTCTTTAGCTTTGCTTTAAGTAATTGAATGCCATTATAAGTTGAATTCATGGATACCTGACTATTTTCAGGAGTGACAAAAAATTTGGTAGTACTATGTGCTCATTTGCCTAACCAATTACGGAATACAGTCGTGAAGACATGTTTTTATGGCATAAAATATACGCCTGCATGACCTTGAAAAAGATAGCGTATCCTCAAAATTCGTGAGAGAACAGCCATGACACCAAGCCCCACCATATAACCATCAATAAAAACAAAAAAAAACATGAACTCATAAAATAATCCCTACCTTTGTAAGCTTATCCTTACCCTTAAATCATCTCCAGAATAACAAATTATTTATTTAACAGTATTGTGTCACAAAATAAAGATTTACAAAGAAATCCTCTTGAGTAAACAGGCTGACAAAATCAAAGGTTTCTCGGGGGATGTTTAGGGAAACAATACGAATAAATAATACTCGTACCTACATCTTCGGTTGTTCATGTGATGTGTATTTATTTTGGTTAAGCTTACTACATAGTGTGGGTTATATCATGTTATATAGATAAAATCCTAAGAGCTCGTGCTAAAGTAATAATAGCCGCACGGGTCGATCCATCAGGTTAAGCTATGCTTGCCGGGGTTGGTCCATGGATGGGTAATCGTCTTCACATATCGAGACTACTCCGTGCCCCGGAAAGCATGTTAAGGTGTTGGCCCCGGCTGTCAATCGTGGATGTTTTTTTTTTTTTGTGGGGTGGGTAATTATCCAATGACATCTCCCGCTCTAGGGTGGAGCGGGAGGGCGTGTCAGACTCTTACTGAGTAAAACCCACCCTGCCCTGAGTGCCCAGGGGTGCGGTAACTCTGTTTCGAATTTATCCACAACCCCTGGGCAGAATCGTGGATCTTTGACAGTCGTTACGGGTCGTCAGAAGTCCGAAAGTCTGACAACCAGTCTTACCAAGGGGAATCGTATTACCCTGTAGCTGGATTGTGGAGGTCAGATAGGCAGTCGCCCCATGTAAAATACTGATATTCAGCTGGATCCAAGCCGATCCCAAGATACTTGGGAAAAGGCTAGGTAGATTGATAGATAAAGTCCTAAGAGATTTAAGTCAAAAGTAAGTAGGTTACTTCTAGGCAAGCGTGCTCCATCGTCGACCTCGTCATCACTTATCATCAGATGAGATTGTAGTCAAACGCGAGCCTATAAGTTCGAGAGCACTTACGAGGGGTAGTTGGAACACAAGCAGGCGCTTTATTTTGTGTAATTTAGGTCATCACTAATGCAGCTCCCATAGCGGTGAAGAAAACATCGTGAGGAAACCAGCATCTCCTATTACCTAACATTCGATGATTTTTAATGCACAGGGTGTAAAAAGATACACACAGAGCCGTTACCTACGGATACTGTACGTCAACAAAGGTTTTGCGCAAAAATTATTGCTGGGAAACCACTTTAATTTTTAGGTATGAAAAATAAAACTATTTTTTATTGCGCGCATTGTAACACGAACACATGCAAGTGGAGTTAAACCCCGCCCCTTCGCTCTAAGCCACGTAGCTACTTGTCGGATACGTTTGATATTCATTACGTTTTCGTAACTGCAAATTCGTAATTTATAATTTCGAAAATAATCGAAAATTCAGGTAATGTTTGTTTGGAAAAAAGTTTGGTAATAACACTTAGAATTTACTGTCGTAAAAAAGTAAAAATACAGTTTCCGAAGCCGAAAGCCACATATTCTACCCATTATTTGATTTTTTTTTTTCACAAGACTATACCTGGGAAACCACTGGTTCTGGAGAATCTCCAGTAGTTCGTTGTCGTATCTGACCTACACAACCCAGTTACTGGGTAATACGATACCCCTTGTTATGACTGGATGTCAGACTTTCGGGCTTCTGACGACCCGTAACGACTGTCAAAGATCCACGATTGACAGCCGGGACCAATGGCTTAACGTGCTTTCCGAGGCACGGAGGAGTCCCGGTATGTAAAGATGTTCACCCATCCATGGACCAACCCCAGCAAGCGTAGCTTAACCTCTTTATAATATTAGTCTATACTAATATTATACAGAGGAAAAGTTTGTGAGGTTGTTTTTGGTACTTTGGAAACATTCTGAGACTTGTTTTAACAACGTAAAAATACTTTATCCTCTTTGTAACAAACGTGATGTTGAAAGAAAGAAAAAGTATTTATTTGCCACAAATTAACGACATACAAAACAATATGATTTTGCTAACTTAACCCTTATCGATAGTGTTAGTAGTAGTTTAATTATATGTTAGTATACAGGCTGTAACGGAAAGGTGTGGTCATATTTTAAGAACTGCATCTGCCCATCAATATGAACAACTTTATTCAAGAAAAAGAGAGGATTTTTTTATTTTTTCTAAGAGAAAGTGGTTCATTTCCATGGGCAGCACCGGTTCTTAAAATATGACCACACCTTTCCGTTACATTCTGTATACAAGTTTAACAAAAAAAAGGAAAGAAAAAGAAAATGTAAGTAGGTAGGTTCTTTAATATTTATTTTCTATGCTATGCTACGATTTTTTATTCAATGAGGGCGCCACTTGGCCGGTAGTACGGCCCGAACGTGCTCACCTTATTTCACCCATTCAAACCACATCATCATCAAATTTTTCCGTTTCTCAGATTTGAACCTCATGAGCAGCTCAACGTATGCAGACATTGATAAATGGGGTATGCAAGGGCCGGCTTATGCGTCGTCTTATATTTTCTGTCTACCCTAAGATAAGGGATGGATGGTCGGGTCAGGGAACGTGACTTATGGTCAGCAATATTTTTAGTACCCTCAAGGTGCACCCTGTTGACCGTCGTCATAACCGTAGTAGATCCTACTTATCCTTCTTTCTGCTACTATTATGAATGTGGAAGGCTGTATGTTTTCTTATCAATTTGTAACAATTTGTTTTATGACCTTGATTAGTAACCTTAGGTCATAAAAAAACGAGGGTTGGTCCAATACAAGTTTTTGATCAGTATTATAAATCAATGGTTGATCGACATAAAAAAAAATTGTGTAAAATTTTCATACAAAATGTTTGGGAAAAGTTTTTTTTGGCAATTTCTGACTTTTTTAGTAGTTCAACCTGGGTTGGCCCCATAGAAGTTTTTGATCAGTATTAGAAACAAGATCAATTGGCATCAATAAAAAAACAACGGGTTGCACTCCAGAAGTGCCGGCAGAAGTGAAAACTTGAACTTTTGGTTATTCATAAGACGATTCCAAAATATTCAAAAATGCACGTTAATCGTTGTGCATTTTTGAATATTTTGGAATCGTCTTATGAATTTTCGATGAGGTCCTGACGCGAATTTAACATTTTATACCCATCCCAAGAAAAATGCTCAACGCCGCTAAATAAATTTTCACTTCAAGAAAACAGTGGCACTCTGGAAGTGCCAACAGAAGTGAAAACTTGAACAAAAATGCCCAACTCGCCTTGCGATTCGCTACGAGAGTACGAAAGTAGCACTCTCGATTCGAGATATACAATCATAAATATCTAAAAACGGTAATTCCAATCCCAAAAATAACCAAAATTTGGCTCCCTTTAAAAAAACCCGTGAAAAGATCCATAAGACCTAAATTCATAAAAAAGTGCCTAACGCGCCTCGCGATCCGCTATGAGTGCAACGACGCAATCGCGTAGCGGTCGGACGGTTGGTGACGGTGACGGTGTCGCTCGAGTTCAATTGTTTTTCCCATCTCAAGAATGCCCCACGCGCCTAAAGAAGTTTTCACTTAAAAAAAAATCATGTAAAATGGTCGAGAAATTATGGATAGTCCCGTGTAGCTACACGAAAAGGGTCTTAAGAGATAATCCATAATTTCTCCTTGCAGCTACAAGGGTGGTAATTCTCCTTAATGTCCCGCTGAAAGTTTCCACCCTGCATACAGTTGTTGGTTGACCAATAAATAAAGAAATAAATAATTTAATTAAAAATATCAAAGTATTTGAACGAAATTCGGTTTTTTTTTTATTTTATTGATGAGTCTGCTCTTGAGTCTAGGCCAGAGGTGACAGAGACAAAGTCGACGATGGAGCGAGCTTATCCAGAAGAAGCCTGTTCACTCTAACTTTGAAGAGATTAGGGTTGTATGCATTCGGAAATACTGACGCAGGTAGAGATTTCCACTCCTTTGCTGTGCGCATTATGAAAGACGTTCGGAAACGCTTAGTGCGAATTCGTGGTATAGCAACAAGGTAGAGATGGTAACTTGCAGTGCGTCTAGATGTCCGATAGTAGAAAGGGGCCAGTGGGATGAGGTCTTGGAGTTCTTGGGCACACTCTCCGAAGTACATTCTGTAGAAGAACGACAAGCAGGCGAACTCGCGGCGATGTGCCAGTCTATGAAGGTTGGCACCCACCAGTTTTACGTCGCCAATGAGCCTCTTAGCTCTGCGTTCCACTGAATCAAGCGCAGCAAGTTGGTATTTAGCTAACCATCCCAGAGGTGGCTACAATACTCCATGCAGGATCGGACTTGTGTTTTGTAATGGGTTAAATAAAAACTGTCCAGGCGTGAAGTATCACTTCACTCTTTTTAGGATGCCAAGTTTTTTTGCAGCAGTTTGGGCTTTGTACTCAATGGTGGCGCCGAAATTTAGACGGAATGTCAACTCCATGCCTAGGACCTCGAGCCTATCAATAAGAGGAACAGATGTACCCCGAAAAGTAAGAGCTTGGTCGAAACGACTCCTTTTTGCGGTAAAAAGACACGCTTGTGTTTTGGTAGCGTTAAAAGAGACCAGATTGTTAACACCCCACTGGTACACAAGGCTTAAGGTCAAATTTTTTCGCTCTACCATGGCCTCTCCCAAGGAACAAACTTCATCCCCGCCGGTTTTTGCGCTGGACAAGTATCTCTCTGAAACCGTACTGTCATTTGCGTACCCAACACTACCAGGCTGAAGTAGGTCATTGATGTGCGGCAGGAAAATAATTGCAGAGAGACCCCTGAGGAACTGCGGCATCAATAGCCATGAGGTCAGAGGAGCAGCCGTCATTGACTACTCTGGTACATGGGTAGAGCATGACCTCGCATAGGACAAAGTCTGTTTTTAGTCTGGTAGGACGTTCTCGAGGGGTAATTTCGCAACTTCCATAAGGGTGAAGCCGTTTACAAAAGCAAGTAAGTAACCAAAATTTTTGTTCTTGAAATCTGGGCCTGCAGTCTCGAAAAAGTTAACGACCGCGTAACGACCGAATTCGTTCGCTAAGAAATTAATGTTGCAAGGAAGCAAACTTTTACTTTTATTTTACAAGTTAATTTTATTAATAGAAGCGGTAAAAGTTATTCATGATTTTTTTTATTATTATTATATTCATGAAAAATAGTGCTAGCAAGTTAAAACTTACGCCGTCTATTTTTTCAGGTTATGATCTAAAAATTTGCCTTACAACGAGGGAGTTATTTTAACAGCTAGTAATTTAGGTAGCTAACGTAAATTTCGCTATCAATGCCGAGACTACAGGCCCTGGAGCTTAGCATGAATAGGCAGCTAGCTACGATTCGATGTTGTTTTGTTTTAACGCAGTTGCATTTAAGCATGGTATTTATTATATGCTAAGTCGTCGACGTATTTTAATTCGATGATTTTATATATTAGTTGCAAAACTAATGTGATTTCATATAACGATTGTATTGTATTTTAGGGTTATATCCACTATTCTTTGTCTTATGTTATGTATATTATCATCTGCCTAGCCTTTCCCCAACTATCTTGGGGTCGGCTTCCAGTCTAACCGGATGCAGCTGAATACCAGTATTTTACATGGTGTGAGTGCCTATCTGACCTCCACAACCCAGTTACTGGGTAAGACTGGTTGCCCAATACCCCTTGGTAAGACTGGTTGTCAGTCTTTCGGGCTTCTGACGACCCGTAACGACTGTCAAATCTACATACAATCTAAATCCACGATTGGCAGCCGGGACCAACGGCTTAACGCGCTTTCCGAGGCACGGAGGAATCTCGGTATCTTAAGATGGTCACCCATCCATGGACCAACCCCGGCAAGCGTAGCTTAACCTGACGGATTGATCGATTGTATATAGTATTAAATATTCATAGTTCGTTTAATATTAAACCCTCAATTTTCATCCCTTATTTACCAAGCCCCAATATTTCGATAGCCTCTTAGGTACTCTGAGAATTACAATTTTTCCTTCCTCCAGGGAGATAATTATTGATGGACCAATTTCTTAAATTAATTCGCATTTTATAGTAAAGACTTTTAGAATATTGTAGGCTGAAATATTCTAAATTGTTTTACTGTTTACATTTTCAACAGCAATTCCTTTATTATGAAACATTGCATTCTTGAAAATACTTTAGGTTCCACTGGTTTCTCACTGCATGAGGGTGGGAACTACAACCCTTTGTGATTCGCAATCACGACCAATTGGCCCCCACTGCATTAAAAGGCACTATGGCACTTCCCTGCCTGCTCCTGATCTCGCTCCGTACATTTCGGGATGCCACCCCATTTGACTATGACAGTGGACGGAAGAGGGAGTGCTTCTTTGATTACGCATACACTTCTGCACTAGGATATCTCCTGTCTTTTTTGAAGTTATACTTCTTTTGGCGCGTTAGGGAAAAATTATGAGAGTAAATTTTTACGATGCGCGCGCACACCGTCACAAAAACCTACAGCCTGAAGTTAGCTAGAACCGACTCCCTTTTTTTTTTTTGGGCGGGAAATCATCCAATGACTTCTCCCACTCTGGGTGGAGTGGGAGGGCGTGTCAGACTCTTACCGACTAAAACCCACCCCTGTTCGTTCCCTGCCTGAGGCCTCAGGGGTGCGGTAACTCATTTTCAGAAATTACCGCTACCCCTAGGCATGCAGGCACCGGCCACGATGGGCCCCGTCAGTGGTGGCTGACACTAATCTCTTTGAGGCGCGCGTGGAACACGCGCCGTCGACTCACGGGCCTGGTGCTGATCAGACGGCGAGCTACCCACTGCTAGCCGTCCGGAGGCCCGGCTCTACGGTGGAGAACCGACGCCCTGAAGTTAGCTATGGTCTGTGGTTCATGAAGAATGATTGTTTTCCTTTTGTAAACTTTGTGACAGTTTGGTTTTTTATCTTGTTACACCAAAGAAGTACAACTTCTTACGTGCGTACATTACACACACACTTTTTTTTACTATTTATACGTACACGTTTGACCACTATCTCACCAGATGGTAAGCGATGATGTGGTCGAAGATGGAGCACGCTTGCCTAGAAGTATCCTATTCACTCTTGACTTAAAGAGTCCCTACTTAGTCGTTTGCTAATCTCCACTGCACTCCACTATGCTAAGCTACATAGTAAAATTGCTATATGTAATCCTATAAATACGAGGTTCCCACAATTTTTCATGGATCCCAGTATCAAAAGTAGACTGAAAAGATGGGACCAATCTGGAAGTATATCCTTTCCAAAAAAAATCTAAATCCGTGTATAAATGACAGGAATTCTGCGGTAAAAAGATTAAAAATATATAAACGAATAGAGAACCTTCTTCTTTTTTGAGATTGGTAAAAAAAACGGCCAAGTGCGAGTCGGACTCGCGCACGAATATTTCCGTACCATTATCTATAAAACGGCAAACAAATCATGTCTGTTGTAAGGCCCCGCTTAAATATTTTTTATTATGTTTTTAGTACCTGTTTGTTGTTATAGCGGCAACAGAAATACATCATCTGTGAAAATTTCAACTGTCTAACTATCACGGTTCGTGAGATACAGCCTGGTGACAGGCGGACAGACGGACGGACAGCGGACTCTTTGCCGTTTCCGTTTTACCCTTTGGTACGGAACCCTAAAAACCCTAAGATTCCCAGTTTCTTAGTCAGACTATCAGCAAAAAGTTTATGTCAGTCGTCATATTAGAATAGCTAGGCTCAGGAAAATATTCATAGCATCTAGCAAGTCTTACTTAATAATTTTCCTTCATTTCCCAATAAACATGGAAATGAAATCCAGAAGTTATGACATCTTATTACTGTTCCGACTCAAGTAAAGTAACTTACAAATAATAAGGTTATAATTATATCTAGATGTAAATACACTTACATTCTTGTGAGCTTGGAGAACAGAAACTCGTTCGTTTGTCTGTCTACTGTTGATTTTTATAGATACACTTACATTATTGTGAGCTAGGAAAACAGAAGTACGTTCGTTTGTCTGTCGTCTGTGGATTTTTCATCTGATCAAACCTGATTCCAAGATTTGACTATTTTAACTAATTTAACATCAGGATTTTTAACACGCTTTTACGAGCACAATGTAAAAAAATCTTAGAAGTTAAAGATGGATCAAATTTTTCGATTGAGCTGAAATTTTGCACACATGTTTAGTTTAGATGAAAATGGTTAACTAAGTGACGTCATTCTAAATCCAAAATGGCTGACTCTATGGTGGACTGGTTATTTTGTATGAATTCCGGGGCATCAAATTAGAGGGTTTGCTGAAATACCTGGTTACGAAAAATAAAAAAAATTGGCGTGTATTTTAGTTTTTTTTTTTTTTTACTATTGTATTCTATTTTTATTCAGAGGCTTTAGACAAGTGACATTTCAGCTGCGATAGCGATGTCAAAAAGTCAAAAACGTATGGTATTGACAAGCGCTATCGAAATGTCATGTGGTCAATCCCTGACATTTTGGCATTTTGACACAGTTGCTGATGAATGATACTGCGACGTTGATGAAACATGTGGACCCGGCGCCACTGGCCGGCTAGACTGTTTGATATTTGAAGACTAATTCGAATGATGAATTAGTTTAAAAACTTAGACTATGAAAGGTTATAGACGGAGTGTCAAAATCCAGTAATCTGAAGTACCAGAATGAGAAGCCGGCTTGTATCTGTAGTCTGTACACGCGAAATAAGCTCACGTAGACAAAATGAGAAGCCAATACGTCATCGTTACGTTCGTCAAGTTCACTCACACATTTTAACGATCCTGCTTCATTTAATGTCCAATGACGTTCCGTCTATAACCTTTTATAGTCCAAGTTTGAAAAGTAGTGTTGGCTTTTGTTTAGAATCAGGAGTGATTCCAGAAGAGTCCTCTGCAGAGGACAGTTGTTTATGCTAGCTCAATATGCAATCAATCCTGTGGTATGCCAGAGTTTTCCTTACCACACTACTCAAGTTCAGTATAACACTTGCTACATGACTCTCGCTGCCAGCGAGGGACACAGCTCCCCAAGCTCTAGAAGAACCTCTGAAGCCCCGAAGACTTCACAATACTTTGTCTAATGCTTCAAGTTTCTTTTTGGTGATATTCAAAGGCGGAGGTATGATTTCAAAGTGCCAAAATTAGATCTCGAAATATCTATAGGCTGAGAAAACACAATTTAGCAGCAAACCTACACTTAATATCATATTAATTGCCAACTGAAACCCGAGCGGTGTTAAGAATTTCTAATAACCCATTTTAATATTTTAGCAATAAACCTTACTACTACAATACCTTGCCCGGGGGTGGAGGATAAATTCGAAAGAGTTACCTCGCCCCTGGGCATTCAGGGCAGGAAGGAACAGGGGTGTGTTTTAGTCAGTAAGAGTCTGACACGCCCTTCCGCTCCACCCTAGAGCGGAAGAAGTCATAGGATGATTTCCCAAACCCCCAAAAAAAAAAAAACTACTACAATACCTAGTATAGAATTCCGCCTCAAACAGACTGGGAGGAATAAACTGCTTCTGCAGAGTGGTGGGCTGATTGGAATAAAGGCCGCTATGGCCCACGTACGTCAACCATGGACGGAGACCAAATCCAGACAGATATACCTAAGTATCTGGTATCCAGCTGCCTAAAATTAGACTGAAATCTGACTCCAACATTTTTAGGGTGTAAAGAAATTTTTCTTCCACCGGCTAGCGTCAGAGATATTTATGGCATGAGACCCTATTACCTATCTTTGGGTATTTTCGCATGAGGTGTGTATGTAGTAAATAAGAGTCCTTAGATTTGGTCTTCACATATATCACGTTTATTTTCAACACTGCATCACACTAGATAGCACTCCGTTTACAGAAAATTGTATGTTTAACTTACAATTTATGTTGAAACACTTTTACCCTATCATTCGAAGATTATAGGTCCAGTTCAGAGGTCCTCAAGCGGCATCTATGCCGTGGTCATCTAATCCTGGGCATTTCTGGACACGTGTATGCTTGTGTACGGAACCTTTTGCTATTGTCAAAACTGCATTGTTCTTCCAAAATATAATGTAAACTATGATCCGACCTTTTTATAACATTTTTTCCTTAATATAAATCTAACGTAGGAACCCTGCCAACAAATAGAAAGATTTGGTGAAATTCATGAATGCCACGCGCTTAAGACTTAGCATCAGCACAGAGAAAAAACCCAAAAAAGATACTCACAGCGTCCTACATCCCAATGCTTAACACATTTGAACTTAACTCTGGTTCCAGCTGTCCTTCGAGACATCATTAAATGTTTTTAAGAACTTTTTCCAATAAATAAAGTTTAAAGTGGCAGACTCGCTCCAGATCAACTTGGAAAAAGAAACGTCAAACGACAATCTGTCATCTGTCAACTCACAAAATAACGCTTCATTCCACGAATCTAAATTTATTCTATTTTTAGGTGTTACAAGGGGAGGCTAAGCATATTTTTAAATGCTAACAAACTACCACCATTACTGTATCTTTAATTGTGTGTGTTTGGTTTTTGCTACTAACAACCTACCTACTAGCATACAGTGTGAGTCTTCAATTTGCTCATATCGAAATGAGGAAATCTATGCTTAATTTTGTCGACGGAAAAAATATAAAAACATTTATTTATTTAAATTAAAAAAAAAAAAAAAAATTGATGAAAAAAAACAGATTTTGCTACAAAATCCAGTTTATTTTCAATTGAGGGTAGTTTTTTTCACAATTTTTATTCCCTGAGGACGCCTAATTACTTTTAATCACTATGGAGTTTGTTTCATCACGATAGATCCTTTAGTTTAAAAGTTATACCATTTTGTAACTTTTAAACAAAAAATATTGAGATTTTTTTTATATTTTTGCTGTCGATAAAATTAAGTATATTATTCCCTCATATCAATAAGTGCACATTATAAAGACTCACCCTATATTTTGTATTTGTTTTTGCTTTAATTTTAAGTTGATTTCTAATGGAGCTGTGTCTGATACTAAAGATTTATTATCATTTTATAATCTTTGTGTATTATGGTCTGAAATAATAAATACCTACACAGCAAAAACTGACACAGATAACATCATTAGTATTCAACACACAAGAAACTGCAACTGCCAATATGCCAAGAAACATTTTCTTTAGCATACACCACTCAATAACATAAGCCCAACACAACATATTTCAATATTATAGCCATATTTCAGCAGATCAGTTCAGGCGTGGTCAGAATCCCGAGTGAACCCGCGGGTCAAACTAATAGAGAATAAATCTTAGTACTGTATTATGCCGATGAGATTGCATACCCTGATATGTTGGGTTGGGTTGGAAACATACGGATTTGAAGAAGCGGGTGCGCTTGATAACGAATAACAATAAAAAATAATTTAAAAAATGGTTTTCACAATGTTACTAACTAAATAAATGTACATAATTAAAAAAAAAACAATATAACAATGTTAAATTCAATTCTGTATTAATAAAACAGTAGTTGTCTTCCTCTTCTCGTCTACTTGCGTCTATGCTGTGCCCGACAGGGTCCATAATTGTGACTAATACAATAATTTTCCTATCAACTATATACGTTATGGTACGCAATAAATAATTGAGAATTGAGAATAACTATAGATATAAGTTACTTACGTTTACGTTTTTTTTATCTATGTCCACCGATTTCTCCGCCAATTGAGGACCGATTTTCAAAGTTCTTTATTTATCCGAAAGAATATACTCCCGAGTCGGTCTCATATAAATTTTATCGAAATTGCATCAGCGCTTTTTGAAAAACTGAATAAAAACGAAAAGTACGTACCTATACATAGATGACGTTTTTGTGTTCTCCAATTACGACTGTTTAAATTTCCCTACCACGCTTCATGTTATTGGGGGTTTTAGTTCTGAGGTATTACAACTAAAAAGAGAAAAATAAAAGACTTTTTTCCAAAAAAAAAAAAACAACCGACTTCCAAAAAAAAAATACACTAAATATTTAAAAATAACTTCAATTTCAGCAGTCGGTGTCAAATAGCGAAAACACAAAATACAAACAGCGACATCCGAAATTTAAATTATTTTTTAAATTTTTAGTGTATTTTTTTTTTGGAAGTCGGTTGTTTTTTTTTTGTATAAAAGTTGGTTAAGATTGTTTTTATAAACTCACCACACTACTCAAGTTCAGTATAACACTTGCTACATGACTCTCGCTGCCAGCGAGGGACACAGCTCCCCAAGCTCTAGAAGAACCTCTGAAGCCCCGAAGACTTCACAATACTTTGTCTAATGCCTCAAGTTTCTTTTTGGTGATATTCAAAGGCAGAGGTATGATTTCAAAGCGCCAAAATTAAATCTCGAAATATCTATAGGCTGAGAAAACACAATTTAGCAGCAAACCTACACTTAATATCATATTAATTGCCAACTGAAACCCGAGCGGTGTTAAGAATTTCTAATAACCCATTTTAATATTTTAGCAATAAACCTAACTACTACAATAGTTGTTTTTTTTTTGTATAAAAGTTGATTAAAATTGTTTTTATAAACTCTACAAGAGCTTTCAAGATATCCTTTCAACGTAAACGTATCACATTAAAAATCGATTTTAAACGGCTAAGACAAATAGATATTAGCTATCACGATCTAACTGTAGTACTTTTTCTTTTGTGGGGTGGAAAATCATTCATTGACTTCTCCCGCTCTGGGTGGAGCGGGAGGGCATGTCAGACTCTTACTGACACAAACCCACCCCTGTTCCTTCCCTGCCTGAGTGCCCAGGGGCGAGGTAACTCTTTCAATTTTATCCTCAACCCTTGGGCAGGCAGCGGCCATGACGGGCCCCGTCGTGTTTGCTGACAACTCTTTGAGGCGCGCGTGGAACACTACAGTCGACTCTCGGGCCTGGTGCTGATCGGAAGGCGAGTTACCCACTACTCGCCGTCCGCAGATCCGGGGCAACTGTAGTACTTCACTCAATACCCAAAACACGCTCGTCCCCGCCCCTATTATCCAACCGTACGTTTCCATCAGTCACCACTTCGCAGAGACAAACATTGGCATACGTACAAATTATAATTGTCTTGAAGCCCTGCCAATGTTTGTTAGCAAGCTTGTATTGTCGTACTGATGAGTATTTATGTACATATAGGATTGCGCTAAAACTGTGATGTTTACTGTACAATGTATGCGAAGTGTCTGCAAACGTTTGAGGAAATGAAAATGTCTTCTTTGAACTTGGGTTTTGCAGTTCAAGTAGGTAGGTATGTTCCGGGCTGTATGAAGGCAAATCAAGCTTAAAAGATGTTGATGATCTATGCATGTCAGATAAAACAGCATGTTATGATTTTTAGGTTCATTAAACTAACTGGCGACACGGTTGGCACTGTAGTTGAGCGGTTCGGTTGCCGCACGGAACAAATATTTATATGGCACTGGCATAGTTATTCCGACTCTGGGTATCTTGTGTATGTAAGTTAACATGTTTGTGATCACACTCACAATACAGGAGTAATTCCTAGTGTGGAGCAATGTTAAACTAACTTGGCTTCTGACGACCCGTAACGACTGTCAAAGGTCCACGATTGACAGCCAGGGCCAACGGTTTAACGTGCTTTCCGAGGCACGAAGGAGTCTCGGTATGTAAAGATGGTCACCCATCCATGGACCAACCCCGGCAAGTGTAGCTTAACCTGATGGATCGACCCGTGCGGCTGTTATTACTTTATCTACGAGCTACTGAATAAATATTGAGCTCCTCCATAAAAGAGGGTGACCATGTCACAAAAAAAACTTAGGGTACCTCGACACGGACAGGTTAGGTTCGAAGGAGAACGACGCCCCGGTCATCTTCTTCATGTAAGATCCCTTTCAACCCTGCAGACAGAAAAAGAAGCCCCGCGCAACGGGACTCCGTTGGCTTATCGTTCTTAGGAACGTTGTCACATTTCCGGCTGAACGCAAATCAAACTTAATTTTACAACTTACCACAGCCTCTCTCAAATGTCTGGTCTAGGCAAGTAATTAAATGTTATCGATCCAAGTCATTTGCCTAGCTGTATTAATAGCTGAATATCATTCGGACGGCTAGTTGAATGATGCCGTTTTGTAAAAAAGTTAGACTGTTGACTGAATAGCTAATGGTATTGACGACTAAAAAATCTAATTAAACCGTCAGTTAGATTACCAAAAAATATTGAACACGTATTTTTCTTTGGTCACTTTAACAAATAAAAAACTTTTTACAAAAAAAACAACCGACTTCCAAAAAAGAAAATACACTAAAAATTAAAAAATAACTTTAATTTTAGAAGTCGGTGTCAAATAACGAAGAAATAAAATACAAACACCGACTTCCAAAATTAAAATTATTTTTTAATTTTTAGTGTATTTTCTTTTTTGGAAGTCAGTTGTTTTTTTATTTTGTAAAAAGATTTTTATTTTTCAATTTTTAGTTGTTATACCCCAGCACTAAAACTCGAATAACATGGAACGTGAAATTTAAACATACTCGTAATTGGAGAAAACAAAAACGTCATGTAATTCGTTTTTGTTCAGTTTCTCAAAAAGCGCTGATGCAATTTCGATAAAATTTATATGGGACCACCTCGGGAGTATATGCCTTCGGATAAAAGAAGATTTTTGAAAATCGGCGGACATACATTAATAAAAAAACATACGTACAGCCGAACATAGAACCTCCTCCTTTTTCGAAAGTCGGTTAAAAATGAAGACGATACAGTGAGTTGAAAGTTTGTATGACGTCACATTAAAGTTAAAATTTGTACCACTTTTTACTCAAAAGTGACGTAACAAGCCCTCACTCCTGCGTCTTCGATGCGTTGTATCTTTGTAATTTTTCATTCATTTGATAATCTAACCGGATTAATTAGAATAATTATTTTATACCCTGGCGTCTTCCCTATTAAGCTGGCTACGACATAAAAATCCGATTTAAACCAGAAGTATGTAATACTAATCTAAGCTTGTTTATCTTTAAAAAGACAGCTTGTACAATATATTACCATCAAGTACGCCTCTTACCATCCCCCATTATCATGCTAGGTACACTCGAACCTCGGTAAAAACCATATAAATCAATCGATCTCGATAAATTATACATCTATGTGAACCGAACTAGATCGTAAGTCATTTGAAATCCACAAGCCCCTTTTATGAGCCTATCGAATGAGGAGGCCTATTTTATTGATTTTCGTTTTATGAGGGCTTCGGTGGACTGTTTTCTTGGTTGTTACTGTAGTATCGGATTGGAGATGATGGGTTGGATAAGTTACTTTTGGCTGGTTCTCAATGAATAGGTCAGGAAATTTGCACTGTAAGTTTAAAATAAGTATGGTAGGTACAGTTGTTTGTAGGGCTCTTTACCGTTGTTAAATACAAACACGAAAACTTTTTTTACAAAAAAAAGAACCGACTTCCAAAAAAGGAAAATACAGTAAAAATTTAAAACAAATCTTTTTACAAAAAAATAGAACCGACTTCCATTTATAAAACTTTTTTACAAAAAAATGGAACCGACTTCCAAAAAAAGTGCAAATAACTTTAATTTCGGAAATCGGTGTTTTTGGTTTTGTGTCTTCGTTTTTTGACACCAACTTTTTTATTTTTCACTTTTTAGTTGTGGTTCTCCATTAAATTGTGTTAACAATTCATAGACATACGATCGCAGCAATCGCAGTTGATTTGCTGTCAATTTTTGAAGAGTTCTGTTGTCTGTCTCTGAAACCGATCATCAGATCTATATGAAATTTAAGTAGGACCATTCGAAACAAACCCCTTTCGAACAAAAAAAGAAAAAAAGTTTTACAAATCCGTCTATAAATGACGGAGTTATGCCCGAACATAAATAAAAAAAAAATACAAACATTCGAATTAATAACCTCCTCATTTTGGAAGTCGGTTAAAAGGGAGAAAATTATACAACAAATATCACATAATCCTATCCTACTAATATTATAAATGCGAAAGTTTGGATGGATGGATGTCTGTTACTCAACGAGGCCTTAACGGCTGAACGAATCTGGATGAAATTTGGCACAAAGATAGATTAGATAGTTGGACAGATTATATCGGGTGTTAAACGATAGTTTCCGAAGCCGAAAGCCACATATTCTACCCATTATTTGAAACATTTTTATCCACTAGACGATACCTGGGAAACCACTGGTTCTGGAGATATTGTACGAGTAGGTCAAAGTCGCAATTTTTTTTTTTTTTTACTTTTTTACGAAAAATTAATTCTAAGTGTTACTACTAAACTTTTTTCCAAACAAACATTACCTGAATATTCGATTTGTTTTGCTATTTCAGAAACTTATGAATTCAAAGGCATGGCTTAAAGCACTGAAGGAGCTCGTGCTAAAGTAATAACAGCCGCACAGGTTGATCCATCAGGTTAAAACCACGTTAAGCCGTTGGTCCCGGCTGTCAATCGTGGATGTTTGACAGTCGTTACAGGTCGTCAGAAGCCCGAAAGTCTGACAACCAGTCTTACCAAGGGGTATCGTATTACCCAGTAACTGGGTTGTGGAGGTCAGATAGGCAGTCGATCCATGTAAAATACTGGTATTCGCCTGCATCCGGTTAGACTGGAAACCGACCCCTAAATAGTTGGGCTTGGCAGAATGATTGAGCTTTAAGCACCGGCTTTATACATCATCATCATTTCAGCTGAAAGACGTCCACTGCTGAGCATAGGCCTTCCCCAAGTGTCACTACAACGACCGGTCCTGTACCTCTCGCATCAATCGGCTACCAGCGACCCTCACCAGGTCATTGGTCCACCTTGTGTGAGCTCTTCCAACGCTGCGTCTTCCGGTACGAACTTTTCCGGCTGTTCAGGCTAAAGGTATAGGAACTTCGTTATCTCTGTAACCAGTGACTACACATTATTAAGTCTCATGTTATTGGGAAGCAATATATCACCCAGTGGGTTCCAGACAGGCACATTTCTCCCGCCTTAGATAAGTCTGAACAAATGTCACTAGCGGACTACCTACGTCCCTTTTCTTAGATATCTATTGTTTTATTTATTTCTATTTCTACTTACTGAGAAAGGAACAAAGATAAAGATTTTGTTAGAAAGTGGATTTTCACTTTGATGATAAAAAATGAGCGTCAAAAAAAAATACAACAGAGACCGAGAGAATTATAGTGTCCAAAAGGTAATCAAGGTCATCAAGGAATCAAGAAAAAGGAGATCAAGGGCATCGAGAAATAAAAAAATGCGTAACATCTTCTTAGCCCACATATTTCTAAATCATTGTCTATACTCCACTAAGCCTCTACTCAGACTCCTTCAATAAAATTGACCGCTTATAGTTTACTTTTATTGACATTAATGGAGATGAGAATTTTTCTAACAATTTTCTTAAGAACTTTCCAATGAACTTAAAATATAGGTTTTATTTGTATTATTTATTGCTGAAGTTTGTGATCATCCTGGAATGCTTTAATAGAGTCACTGATGAGCTTCTTCAGCTGATTTTAAGCCACTCTGTCTTCGGCTCATATCAAGGCAGTGGGCACAGCTGATCAAATCTGACCAGTGAGACAGGTCCATCAGTTTACTCGTATTAAGATAGTTGATAATGCCGATAACATCATCGACATTATGGATAATATAAAAGTTAATAGTAATAAAAAAAACATTTTTTGAACAAGGTTTTAAATTCATACACAAAGTTTCGTGTCTGTGCTGTGGCCATTAGAGTTCCTCTATCTAGAGCTAATCCTGAACGTTGATTCAGGTCATGCTTATATTAAATAAAAAACTTTTTACAAAAAATAAAACCGACTTTTAGAAATTTCAAAATAACTTTAATTTCGGAAGTCGGTGTTAAAATAACTTTAATTTCGGAAGTCGGTGTTTGTATGTGTATTTTTTGCTTCGTTATTCGACACCGACTTTCGAAATTAAAGTTATTTTGGATGCATTAAAGTATACTTTAATGCATCAAAAAAATCTTTAAACAAGAAAATCTAGGAGAAACAAAAAAATGTTCAATCTTTTTCAAGAAAATCATTTATGTTTTGAGTTCCATCACTGTATGCAAATAAGACTTGAAAATATCATATTTTTTTTATTTGTCAAAATTATTTACGGTTGAGATACACTGCTTTAAAAACCACCTTTTTGACCGTTTTTGGGAACCTCCGCATTAAGGGTTCCGTACCAACTATTGGTATTTTTTAGTAAAGCATACATAATAATAAACATTATCACCAAATTTCAAGTTCAAAGGTCAATAGGAAGTCAAAAAATTCTTCGTAACAAAATTTTGTTATAGACGACGTACGGACAGACAGACAGACGGACACGTGAGTGACAACAATAGGACTCCGTTTGGACCCTTCGGATACGGAATCCTAAAAAATAACTAGTCCGCCATCATGGCAGTCCGCCATATTGGATTTAGAATGACGTCACTTAGCTAACTATGCATTATCATCTTAACTAAACATGATGCAAAATTTTAGCTCAATCGGAAACCGGCAAGTGGGTTAAATTTAACTTCTATGATTTTTTTTTACATAATTACAGATGAAGCCGTAATAGAAGCGTGTTAAAAATACTCACAAATGTCAAGCCCCTTATTAGCAGATACAATTAAAAACCTATTGTCGCGTCTCCTTAAGGCGCTATTAGCTGCCAACGAACATGAGTGGTTAGCTTGCGTGTTCTGCGCTGAGCTCACGTAACCCGTCATATGTCCACCCAGTAATAGGACTCGCCCATCAAGGAGCGCTGTCCGAAATTAGACGCATTGTTAATTTATTACACATAAAAAAACAAGTATTAAACTAAAACACTGAGACTAAATTATAAATAATTAAATGATCTTTATTTATAATTTAGTAATTATAATATATTATTATTATTATTTATATTTTTTTTTGTATTTATTATTTATAATTTAGTTTCAAAGGTTTCATAAAAATACGCTTTATAGTTTTTGCGTGATTCTCAATTTTTTATACGCGTTGCGCGGTGTATCTGTGTGTGCCAAATAAATTAGTTTTCTTTCTTTCTTACTTTTTTTAACTTACACTATGTTATGAAAATATAATTTCAAATATTCTGAGATCAAATTACGACGGAAATTGTCTAGAGTAACAAATATTTTTTTCAAAGAAATAAGTCAATTCGTTTAGACGTGATGTTCAATTAAAAACCATTAAAAGTCGTATAACTGCGCCTTGAGGAGACGCAAGGGGGCTGATGGATTAAAGCAATAGTCAGGCACATTAAAACTCATCCCACATGCAACCAAATGCATACTACCTACCTCCCCCCTAATCACCGCTACTAGAGAAACACGATTAAAACAAGTCAACACAGCTCAATAAAAGACGGAACTGCCGTAACACTAGAAGATATAATTCTATGCATAAAATCGAAGGAACGAAGCAGTTATATCTAGTATTCGGTACAACTTCGTGTTATGTGAACTAGGGGACGATATTGTGGGGGGATTAGAAGTGACGTTACGGGTACGATACGACTGATGAATCATCAATACTTGCCTTTTACTGCCTCATTGGTCAAGCAACCGTGACTGTTGATCGTGAACCTGAACCGGGCCTGAAGTCACAACACGAATTCGGTTGTTACGCGATCGTTAACTAACGATCGCGTAACAACCGAATTCGTTCGCTAAGTAATTAATGTTACAAGGAGGCAAACTTTTATGTACTTTAAAATTTTGACAAGTTAATTTAATTGTTACAAGAGGTAAATGTGTTCATTAAAATTTAAATAAATTATAAGTTTTCATGTAAAATAGGGCTTGCAAGTTAGAATTTACGCCGTCTCTGTACATATTTCAAGAAAATCAATTATTTTTTTCAAGCTAAGATATAAAATTTTCCCTTACAAATGAGGGAGTTTTTTAACGGCTGGTAATTTAGCGATCGGTAGCTAACGTAGCGATCGCTACCAATGTCGAGACAGCAGGCCCAGGCACAATATGATATCTTATAGGTATAGAAAATTACCACATAAATCCAAAAATCTACACGCGCGTGAATAGCCGACTAACAACTGGTGGAATAAAATATTGAACTCTCAAACTTACCTTTGAACTTTTCCAGTACCTAGTTAATGGTACAAAAGCACAAGGAAAGTCCTCTTAAGATGAATGATCCTAAACTGTTTTAATCTGTTTTCTATGTATAAGATATTCCATAGATCAATCAATCTGCCTAGCCTTATCCCAACTATCTTGCAGTCGGCTTCCAGTCTAACTGGATGCAGCTGAATACCGGTATTTTACATGGAGCGACTGCCTATTTGACCTCCACACCCAGTTACTGAGTAGTACAATACCCCTTGGTAAGACTGGATGTCAGACCCGTAACGACTGACAAAGATCAACGATATTAAGATATTCCATAGATAGCTTTAAAAAAACATTAACCCAAAATAACATGCAATATACCTAAAGAAAACACACTATATTATCTACTTTTTGGAATGAAGTTCCATAACGCAACTTGCGGTAGGTGTGATTCGGGAGAATATGTAACGTCACGTGAGATTTTGGTTTTATTTCTTCCTTTGTTTTCCTTTCTCTCAGTGTATTTTTCTAAGAACCATATTTTTTGCTCGCTACCTAAGTAGATGCAGTAGTTATAAATATTTGGCAAGTTCATCCGAAAAAAAATATTATACCTAATCGTGCCTAAAGTAATAACAGCCGCACAAGTTATTAGTATAAGGTATGCTAGCCGGGGTTGATCCATGGATGGGTGACCATCTTTAAATACCGAGACTCCTCCGTGCCTCGGCAAGCACGTGAAGCCGTTGGTCCCGGCTCGCAATCGTGGATCTTTGACAGTCGTTATGAAGCCTGACAGAATCTGATACCAGTCTTCCCAAGGAGTATCGTATTACCCAGTTACTGGGTTGTGGAGCTCAGATAGGCAGTCACTTCATGTAAAATACTGGTATTCAGCTGCATCCGGTTAGACTGAAAGCTGACCCGAAGATAGTTGGGAAAAGGCTAGACAGATTGATTGTCCTAATTAAAAAAATAAAACTCTTACGAAAGATTTTGGCAGACAGTCATGATAATGCAATGGTCAAGACCGATAACAGTAAAGGCCACCGCAGTTTCCGGATGCCAATACCATCGCTATCATGACCACATCTCTATGATTAGATTCACAGGGTGAACGACCCCTATATGAGATCGGATCGCGGGTTATCTCGTAATGTAGTAAGCTCCGTACATCCCTGAAATGTGGGCATTGATTTGACCCAAATAATTTGTGAAGAAAACCGGTACAATTTTTTGAGAAATTCCTAGCTACATAGTTTTTGTTACGTTCTCCGTAGAAAACGGAACTATGAAATAGGCTCCTGTGTTTATGTTTGTACAATATTTTATACGCTACAACAAATAAAACAAAAAATAAATCTTATTTATCTATTTAATCATTTATGCACACCGAGACACAGTAACAATAGACATGATTTTAAGTATAGTACAAAGAAACTGCTTAAGAAATTTCTACCAGCAGACCTCCGAAAGAAAGTGAGAAAGAAATTTATACTATGATAGATATAATAGATAGATAGTGGTGCCGATTCTCTTAATAATTACTAAACTAAAATTAGAGAATCGCTGTCTTTTACTAAAAGGCAGTTCGAGAAAAGGACGGCTATAGCTATGAACTAAGTTAGAGATGTCAAACTAGTTTACGCCTTGCGCATCACCGTGTTTTTAATCGACATGTTTTTACGTGTACCCTTAATTTGTATGGAAATATTAGTTCAACTAAATGTCTACAGCTCTAATTTACGTCCGTCTCTTTCTTGTTTTATTAGAGAGAAAAAGAGGAATAGCTTAAATTAAGTTTAGTTCGTACAAAACAGAATCCGTACCAGTGTGTAAGAAACAGAAAAAAGAGTAAGAGATGTATCACACTAAGGTATCAAATAAACCTACACATAATAATATAATGTTAATATTAATATATACTTATATAAATATATACCTAACACTATATATAGATAGGAACATGACTTAAATATATGTAAATTATTATAATAGAGAGGAAAGATTGTGCCGTTTTACACGATTTTTGAAAAGAGAAATTGATTTTAAGTCTATAAAATCTTTTTCTTAAGGCGCTATTAGCTGCCAACGACCTTGAGTGGTTAGCTTGCGTGTTCTGCGCTGAGCTCACGTAACGCGTCATATGTCCACCCAGTGATAGGACTCGCCCATCAAGGAGCGCTGTCCGAAATTAAACGCATTATTAATTTATTACACATAAAACAACAAGTATTAAACTAAAACACTGAGACAAAATTATAAATAATTAAATGATCTTTAAAATGGTGAAGGTTTCATAAAAATCAGCTTTATAGTTTTTGCGTGATTCTCAATTTTTTATCCGCATTAGACATAACTTTACAAATTAATTACACAATGTTATAAAAATATAATTTCAAATATTCTCAGATCAAACTACGACGAAAATAGTCAAGAGTAACATATATTTTTTTCAAAGAAATTAGACTAGTTGTTTAGACGTGATGTTCAATTAAAAACCTTTTAAAGTCGAATAACTGCGCCTTAAAACAGCATCAAAATTGGTTATTAAATTTAGCAGCAGTTAGCATTTCATATTGATCTATGGAAGAGTGCGGGGGCTTAGTGGGGCCATCTCGCGTTCTCTTTTGTAATGGCGGTGATGACATACGTCAGTGTGAACATCCTTTTTAGGGTTCCGTTCCGAACCCGAAAGGTCCAAACGGAGCCCTTTAGCTGTTACTCACGTGTCCGTCTGTCTGTCTGTCCGTCGTCTGTCACAAAATTTTGTTCCGAAGAATGTTTTCTTCCCACTGACATAAGAACTTGAAATTTTGTGATAATGTTTATTTTAACGTATATTTTACCAACAAATACCAAAATATTGATTTCCCTGACATGGTACGGAACCCTAAATGTGCGAAGTCTTCGTTCTAGTTACTTGACAGTTTCCTTTTCCACCAGATTTGAAAGGTTTTCAATTCACTTAATTTCGATAGGATTTGAAAAATGCTTTTGATTTTCGGTTTTGTATAAAGTTACTTTTTAATAATGAAAATTAATGAGTCAAATACTCCAAAGGGATTTTTAGCACGTATATAAATCTTATGAGTCTCTTCCCAAATATGTTGAAGTATTTTTTTTACATTTGATTGGCACGTGTTTGACCACTATGTCACCTGATGGGAAGCGATGATGTGGTCGAAGATGGAGCACGCTTGCCTAGAAGTAACCTATTCACTCTTGACTTAAAGACTCCCGGTCGGCCGGTCTCCGGTCGCTCTCTAGTACTGGATGCAGACTTTCAGGCTACTAGTCAAATCTTTCACCGACGAACAGGGCCAACGGGACCGACGGCTTAACTTGCTTTATGGCATTGTGGGTCCGAGAAATCTTGGTATGTAATGGATAATCCCAACCAAACCTTGAAGATGGAGCCGTGCTTCTGTTCTCATTTCTTGCAGCACGTTTAAGCTTAATCAGAATTTATAATGTTTTCACTGCTGGGACTCAAACTTGGACTCTAGGGTATGGGCCGTAATCCATACGTGGGACGAGCGAGGTTGGTGGATGTCACATGTCTTCGAATTTTTGGTATATCCTAGAACCTCGCGATAGGATAGAACCTAGGATTCCTCACGATGTTTTCCTTTACCGTTTTTAGAGACTGCTCTAAAAACAGTAAAGGAAAAGATCATACTCATCATACTTTGTATAAATTACTTCATCACCACTGGGTGATGAAGTAATTTATACAAAGTAAAGCGCCTGCCTTTTTTTTTGGCGGGGTGGAAAATCATCCAATGACTTCTTCCACTCTGAGTGGAGCGGGAGCGCGTGTCAGACTCTTACTGACTAAAACCCACCCCTGTTCCTTCCCTGCCTGAGAGCCCAGGGGTGCAGTAACTCTGTTAAGAATTTATCCGCTACCCCTAGGCCTGCAGGCACTGGCCACGATGGGCCCCGTCAGTGGTGGCTGACAAACATCTCTATGAGGCACGCGTGGAACACTACGCGCAGTAAAGCGTCTGCCTTGGTTTGAAAACACGACATACAAGTCGTAAGTCAGGGCCTACAGACTGGTAGACAAGTAAGGTCAGGGCAGACATGCTACATGTTATAGTGCTGACACAGTGGTAACCCACTGGGCCACCACTGCTCACGCATGTAGCACGTCTGCTAGAAGATAATTCTATTCAAAGCAGAATTGTTTCAAAGCCTACGCTTCTCCATAATGAAAGGATTAAGCTTCTTGTTTATTACCTCTCTTTATATGAAAAAATTTAGGATTTTTTTCCATTTAAAAAAAGAAGAGACTGGCCTAACTTTTAAAATAAAAGGTAGCTTTAATATCGTGGCATGTAAAAGGAATATCATGTACTTGTTCTTTTAACCGCAGCCATTAAGGCCAAGTACTTATCTCACAGCCTGTTCCAGCGAATAGGAAACTGAAAGCGCTCACACTACGTAGATACCTACTTACTGTTATTTCTTTTGATTATATTTTTGATGTGTAACATCTTTCCTCTCGTTTTCCTGCAATATGTGGGAGTGATTTCGTGAAATGGGACAGAAGTGCGTAACAGGAAGCCGAGGAAGCACGCGCTATTTGATGTGACCAATGAGCGCGCGTGGTGGTAGAGTTGCCCGTCTGATGATAGAGCGCGCGCACGATAAGTCTACGTGCGGTCGAAATCACTTAACGTTTTAATTTTACTTTTCAGGGTAGATTGTTAACGTTGCTTATTAGTAAGGTGAGATGTCAAATGTTACACATCATATGTTGTAGATTTTTTTTATTCTTACAGTTTTCATGAGCTGGAATCATTTTACTGTACTGTACTCTCGGTTCCTGAAAAAATATCTCCTAAAAAAACACGATGTTATTAATGTCTCTATTTGAATCTCTTGAGCAACCCTCTCTTAGTTTGTTTTAAATTAAAGAACTATTGTATACGTTGACGAAGTCACGTTGTATCAACACTTACCAAAGTCATTTTTTTGGAAATATAATTGGAAAACTAATAAAAATAATAATGTTAAAATGTATTTTTACCAAAAGACTGTTTTACAAAACTCTTAGGGAACATAGAGGGCTTAAATATTTAGGTTATTTCAAATACTTTGACTCCTAAACCAGGTATGTACCTGTGTCAGGAGTCATAGCTTCTAAGTCTATACAGTAAAAAATATACTCTGACTGCATACCCCGAAAAGACACAATCACTGGCATCGTATACAATTTGTGTACAAAAAACTTTCATTAAGTGACCCCCACTAGATGCTCAAATGCCTATGTGCTGCACGATGGGGTCAAATGTGGGGGACGAAAGTTGCATTGTACCGCTTTCTTAAGGCGCTATTAACTGCCAATGACCTTGAGTGGTTACGTTCCCATCAAGAAGCGCTGTCCGAAATTAGACGCATTATTAATTTATAAGAAAAAAAAACTTTTTTTGCAAAAAAATAGAATCGACTTCCAAAAAAGTGCAAAATAACTTCAATTATTTAACTTAAGTTATTTTGCACTTTTTTTGGAAGTCGATTCTATTTTTTTGCAAAAAAAAGTTTTTACTTTTTAGATGTGGCCCACCATTAAACTGTGTTAACAGTTCATAAACATATACAACTGCAGCAATCGCGGTTGATTTGCTGTGAATTTTTGAAGAGTTCTGTTGTCTGTCTCCGATACCCATCATCAGATCTATATGAAATTTAAAAGGGACCACTACGTAATAAACCCCTTTCGAACAAACATTTTGCAAATCCGTCTATATATGACGAAGTTATGCCCGAACATACTTAAAAATAACATCCTAATTGATAACTGAATAACTAACATTTTTGAAGTCGGTTAAAAAGTAAAATAAAATTGCGACTTTGACCTTCAATATCTCCAGTGGAATCCCAGGTATAGTCTGGTGGAACAAACCCCTTTCGAACAAAAAAAGAATTTTGCAAATCCGTCAATATAATAAAATTATGACGGAGTTACGCACATAAAAAAAAAATACTAACATACAAATTGATAACCTTTTTGAAGTCGGTTTAAAAACAACAGTTATTATACCAAAACACGTAGAAATAATTAAAGTTTCATAAAATACGCTTTATAGTATTTGCGTGATTCTCAATTTTTTATCCGCGTTAGACATAACTTTACAAATTAATTACACTATGTTATAAAAATATAATTTAAAATATTCACTTAGCAAATTAAGACGGCAATTGTCTAGAGTAATATATATTTTTATCAAAGATATAAAACTAGTCGTTTAGACGTGATGTTCAATTAAAAACTGTTAGAAGTCAAATATCTGCGCCTTAAAGCTCCTTTGTATGTAGGTCTGAAGATAATCGGCGAATTGGTTTATAAAAAGCTTTTGACTTTTTTGGAGAATAAACTTTACAATAGACTCGTAACGGAGGAATTACACCACAGGAAGCTAGGTCACCCGAGGAAGCAAAAACCCTTCTGAAACCAAATTTTAACAGTCATGTACAAAAGCAATGAGTTTTTTCACAAAGCGCAGAAAATACGCGAATGAACACGTCACAAACAGCCGATGATAACAAAAAAGAAAAACTCTGCCAGCCTTTGGCCCAAAGCAAATTATGAGACAAAGTAGACTCGAAATATCATTACGCAGATGTCGTGTTACTCGCATAACATCCACGTAATTATGTTAAAAAAACCTTCTAAAAGATACCAAGAGAAAATTCCCACATTTCCGCAATAAAATAGTCTTCAAAGATCTTTCTGACTTCGAAAGAATTTAACATTTAAAAAGCTTAATAGCTCCACCATTGAAAAACACAGATGTTCCTTAGAATAATCTCGAACTTTCTCCTTTTAAGCGAAAAGGCTTTTAGAATGTAGAATTAAAAATTTAATAAAGGTGGCGTTGGGGACTCGTAAATTATTACCAGTTGCTTTTATCACCTTTTTCTCGTGACAATGTTTATTTTTTTTATGAAAATGGATATTTTTATCTTGAACACGACAGGATGAAACGTTTTCGCCTTTTTAACTGTATTGGTCTTGACATCAATGCCGTTTTTCGTGCCATTAATTTATACTTTTTAGAATGGAATACTGAAATTATTTTGTAAATGTATCCTTAATAACGAAATCATTTCTTTTGATGTCGGAGACGTAAAGGAGATAACATCTTATTAACGCGTTGTAAGGGGTAATAGCAGACGGAATTGAGGACGCATTAGGCGAACGGTAAATGTGTTGCTAGGCGATCAAGGAGGTCGAGAATTCGCCAAGTACCGACGAGTATTATCATTTGTAGATAACAGAGATAATTTGGTTGAATGGTGTACCTTAAAGGCCATGTTATTTTAAAGAGATTGTAATTTCACGATATTTGAATCTATAGTTGTATATCTTCAAGTTTTGTTTAGTTCATCAAACATTAATTTTGTGTTTTTTTGGTATGTTGTTTCATCCTTAGTATTTTCTTTTACGTTTCATTCCCTCTTTTTAGGGTTCTGTGCCCAAAGGGTGACCAACGAAACCCTATTACTAAGACTCCGCTGTCCGTATGTCTGTCTGCGGGCTGTATCTCTTAATCCGTAATAGGTAGACGAGAGACGAGAGTTGAAATTTTCACAGAATATCTACTTCTGTTGCCGCTATAACAAGAAATAATAAAAATAAATTAAAGGCGGCTTCTCCATTTAAGGAGGGAAGCCCCCTGCCCATTCTGTGAAAATTTCAACTGTCTTCCTATTACGGATCATGAGATACAGCCCAAAACAAAAGCACGTTTCTAGAAACGTGTTTTTTTTGTTTTCAGTTTATGGTACGGAACCTTTCGTGTGCAAGCCCGAACGAACTTGCTCGGTTTTATTTTCAACCATACGAGTATTTCGTCCTGATCTGAATTGATTGTTCCAATATAGCAACATTGTAATCAGTTTATGTTCACAGTCCAACACCTAGGGGTAGCGGATAAATTCTGAAAATGAGTTATCGCACCCGGGCGAGTCTCAGGCAGGGAAGGAACAGGGGTGGGTTTTAGTCAGTAAGAGTCTGACATGCCCTCCCGCTCCACCCAGAGCGGGAGAAGTCATTGGATGATTTCCCAGCCCATCGAAAAAAAAAAAAAACATGTTAAACCAAAAAAAAAACTAAAATCGATATTCCACAAACGAAGCTTAGGACTACCGGCATCGTCGTTTACATCTTTTGTCATACTCCATCCAAAAATCACTTTTAGTGATAAGACAGCCCGTTTCTACACCCTATTAACTCTCAAGTTCCAAATTGTAAGTTGTCAGGGTTTACTATGTACTTGCTTCGGCAGTACATATACTAAAATTGGAACGATACAGAGAAGATTAGCATGGCCCCTGCGCAAGGATGACACGCAAAATCGTGAAGCGTTCCACATTTTTTTTTTTTTTTTTTGCCCGGGGGTGGAGGATAAATTCGAAAGAGTTACCTCGCCCCCGGGCACTCGAGGCAGGGAGGAACAGGGGTGGGTCTTAGTCAGTAAGAGTCTGACACACCCTTCCGCTCCACCCTAGAGCGGAAGAAGTCATAGGATGATTTCCCACCCCCCCAAAAAAAAAAAAAAAAAAAAAGGGTTTACTATAAAAAGTATTTTGGCAATCTAAGATACCTATTCAGTCGAACATGTGTTCAGTATCAAATAGAGTACCTACACAACAACACTAGTTCTATATTCGTCCCCAGTATCGATTGTTATTATGGGAATGACATTACCTAGATAAGTGTCACGTGACTTATTGCAGGTAATTTACTTAAACGATAGTAGAAAAGTAATATGGCTAGGGAGGCAGTTCTCGACATTTAGTTTCCGAGAAATGCGCAGTTTTGTAATGTTGGGTGAAAAATTCCATTTCGCATTTTTAATTAATTAATATTTAATTCTCAATTATCTTCAAGTTCATATAGTAAATGAATTTATATGATGTTTCTAAGTATCAGAAATGTTAAGAGAAAAGTTAAGTAATTGAAAGAAACTTTATTTGAGAAAAAAACTTTTTTCAAAAAATACAACGTGTCTTCGTTATTTGACACCGACTTCCAAAATTAAAGTTATTTTACAATTTTTAGAAGTCGGTTGTATTTTTGAAAAAAGTTTTTTATTTTTAACCGACTTCCAAAAGGAGGAGGTTCTCAATTCGTCTGTATGTTTTTTTTTTGTATGTATGTTAGACGATTTATCTACCACTTGTAAATAGATTTTGATGACTCTTTTTTTGTTTGGTAGGTCATACATCAGATGTGGTCCCATAGAAATTTTTTCGAAATTGATTAAGTATTTTTGAGAAATTGAATAAAAACGAAAAATACGTATACCTCGATGACGTTTTGGTGTTCTCCAAATGTTTAAATTCCACGTTCCATGTTATTGGGGTTTTTAGTACAACTAAAAAGTGAAAAATAAATAACTTTTTTACTAAAAAACAACCGCCTTCCAAAAAAAAATACACTAAAAATTCAAAAATAACTTTTATTTCGGAAGTCGGTGTCAAATAACGAAGAAGTAAAATACAAACACCGACTTCCGAAATAAAAGTTATTTTTGAATTTTTAGTGTTTTTATTTTTGGAAGTCGGTTGTTTTTTTTTGTAAAAAAGTTATTTATTCACATTTTAGTTTTTATTTAATTTTTTTTTAATTTTTGTTGTACACCAGAAGTAAAATTAAATATGCCCGAATATCGACAACACCAATAACATGGAATTCGAACATTTGGGAACAACCAAAACGTTATCTGTGTATACATATTTTTTTGTTGATGTTGATTTTTTCTAAAAGTGCTGAATCAATTTCAATAGAATTTATATGGGACCACCTGTGAAGTATGACCTATCATACAAAAAAAGAATCATCAAAATCTATTCACAAATGGTGGAGATACCGCTTAACAAACATACAAAAAAAAAACATACAGACGAATTGAGAACCTCCTCTTTTTTGAAGTCGGTTAAAAATGCTTTTTCTCAAATCAAGCTTTTTCAGAGAATTTCGAATGTCTAAAAAAAAATTGCCAGTATTTGAATATTGTTTTAATCCTTGTTATCAATTGCCTATTCTAGCTACTGAATCTAGTCTTAACTCAATACCCCACTAAATTGGACCCTTTTTGCTTGGGCGTCCAAGCAAAAGGGGACCAATTTAGTGGGGGCTCCAAGTAGATACCTATTCAGTCAAGCATGTGTCCAGTGCGAAATAGAGTACATTACATCACTAGTTCTATTTCCGTCCTCGATATCGATTGTTGACGACTCTCAGCTTTATTAACACGAGCGCAACCTGTATACGCTTCGGACTCTAGTTACAGCAGTGTATTGGTTTGCAGGAGATTGTTAGCTACAGTGCATTTGTGGACATTAGTTTGGATAGCGAGGTAGATACATGTCTGTTTCTAATGAGTAAATACTGAACATATTGTAAAAAAAGTCTATCAGTTCGCGATAAACTCAAAACCGGCCAAGTGCGTGTCGGACTTTGCATATTTAAGGTTCCGTACCAAATGAGGGAATTATCAAAGAAAAGATCTGATTTATCAATATATTGGTATTTGTTAGTACTTAAAATATACACAATTTGACGGCACGGTTGGCGTAGTGGTTGAGCGTTCGACTGCTGCGCTGCGTGTCGCGGGTTCGATCCCCGCACGGAACAAATATTTGTATGGCCTACAGATAGTTGTTCTGGGTCTGGGTGTCTTGTGTATGTGAGTTTTAAATGTTTGTGAACGCACCCACGATACAGGAGTAATTCCTAGTGTGGGGCAACGTTCTTTTAAAAAAAAAAATAATAATAATAATAATAATAAATTAATAATAAACAATAATAATAAAAATATAATATTAATAATATTAGCTTATCTTGTGTGTGCATAAATTGTTAAATAAATAAATAAATAAACAAACATTCTCACCAAATTTCAAGTTCATAGGTCAATGGCAACTTGTAAAATTCTTCGGAAATTTTTTTTGTGACAGATGACGGATAGACAAACACGAGAGTGACAGCAATAGAGCTCCTTTTGGACCCTTCGGGTACGGAACCCTAAAAACTAGCTGAACTTTATTTCATGAGGAAGGTTAAAGAGTTTAATTTATACCCGTGCAAAGCTGGGGCGGGTTGTGAGTATCTTATATATTGAAAATTAAACTATAAAATTCAGTATTTTCTTCCTCTTGTAAACTTTCTAGAAATGGACTTAGCAGGTAAACAAAGTAGGCCGACGACTTTTCAAAATATTATACTATACATTATAAACTTATTAGCTAGGTTCTACTGTGCTACTGATAGGTTTTTTTTTCTTTTGGCTTCGCACGGTTTGTGCATTTAGTCAGTGAATAGTTTAGAAAGTATTTAATTTTTTGATACAGAGTAGGTACAGTCAATTTTTTTCATTAGAATGTGTATTTGACACAGTAGCGGCAGTATTTGGCAGTACATGTATATGTATAGTCAGCCTTCTCAGAAAGCTTCGCTGAGGTAGTCAATACTTCAATAAAATTCTCAGCTCCATTTTACCGAGATCGCGCCTATTCCACTGATTCCATACTATCCAGTTGTGTAGACTTGAGATACAAAACTAAACCAATTGCACATCACAATATTCACTACAAATCAATTTGTGAATTACTAAAACCGCCACTGAACTTGACTCGAAAAAAATCCGCTAAAACTGGTCTTAAACGTCTCACCAGAGCCTTTAGACAACATACTTTTCCGTTAACATTAACGCTAACGCTTCGTGCAAATTGTATGGCAACGACATTTTGCACGAAGCGTTAGACAGAGAACTGTCACGTGACTCACGCCAGTAATGTCTTTGCCATACATTTTGCACGAAGCGTTAGCGTTAACGTTAACAGAAAAGTATTTTGGCTAAGGGGGCAGGTCATCGGTCCACCTTGTGGGAGGCCATCCAACGCTACGTCCTTCGGTACGCAGTCACCACTCCAGCAGGTGTATTAGCTAATTCAGTTGACTTCAATTTGATAGGCACTATGCAGTACATTGCTGCCTGACGTATAAGAAAACAAAAATGTACTACGCAGTGCTATTATAATCGATGTCCACCGAGCAATGTACTGCAAAGTGAAATTGATGTCCACTGAGTTAGCGAATACACCTGCAGAACTATTCGGCCCCTTCGACCATCTGTTCTACTTGAACAATATCTGAAAGTAAAACCATAAACAATCATATACCATTTTCTCAACAGAAAATAAATAGAAAACAGACCATAGAAAAAAGAAAGCTTGAGCATAACAACCGTAGAAAATGTGTTAAGAAAATAACGAAAACGGCCACGTTTTAAAAGGTAGAAAATAATTGAATTCCCACAATTTTTGAACACAACACTCCCTGGGCGAGTGTTGGGAAGAAAATTGTGTTTGAAAATTATCTATTCAGCGAGTTAACAAGTTTACTTCGCTCCATCGCTGAAAAAAATGCTGAAAGAACTATTCAACTCTATTCTATTACGTAAGAGAGGCGTCATTATTTATAAGGACTAGAAACTTGTTAAGTTTTAATAGATTTTTTTAGTGTCATTGTTGTTTTCAAGATTTTAGGGTTCCGTACCCGAAGGGAACCACCCGTTGATTTCCCTTCGAGTACGGAACCCTATTACTAAGCCTCCGCTGTCCGACCATCCGTCAGTTAGCCCGTCCGTCCGTCTGTCTGTGAGCGGGATAAATAATGATCCGATGTCATGATCCGTAATATGCAGACAGTTGATATTTTCACAGAATGAATATTTTTGTAGCGCTATAACAACCCCCCCCCCTCCCTTCCCCGTTACTAGAGACGTAACGTTTGTTAAGTAAATAAACGTGTTTTTTTTGGCTTTTTTTTGCTCGATCTTAATAAAGGCAACAAGTAGACGCGTATAATCTTGTTCGTAGGTACGGAACCCTTCATGCGAGAGTCTGACTCGCACTTGACCGGTTTTTTTAAGTAGGTAAGTTTTGATCTTTTGGCCGATGACCACTGGATAAAATGTGTAGTATCTCTTAATTTAAGTAGATGCCTTTTTTTTGTTTTTAATTTTTATAGTTTTTTTTTATAGTTTATTTATACCACTAACTTAATTTGTGCATATGCTTCGAATTGTGCGAGCAGTGGTGGCCCAGTGGTATTGGCTGCGACTTACAAGTTGTAGGTTGTGAGTTCAAACCCAGGCAGGAGCTTTACTTTGTGTAAATTATTTCATCACCACTGCTCTCAAAACGGTGAAGGAAAACATCGTGAGGAAACCGGCATGTCCTAGAACCAAACATTCGAAGACATGTGACATCGACCAACCCGCATTGGGCTCGCGTGGTGTATTACGGCCCACACCCTCTCTCAGAGAGGAGGCCTGTGCCCCAGCAGTGGGGACAATAAAAGGCTGATGATGATGCTTCGAATTCCTTTTTAGCAAATAGCAACTTCAGAACAGTCTTTATGTGGAATCATAAATCAATTACTTTTTTTTAGTTAGCCTATTCTACCCGACTGCTGGGCAAAGCATCTTCCATTCCTTCCACTTCTCTCTTAGCTGCGCTTCACGCTAATTCGCCAGGAAGCCATCCAAGGCGTCCCACCATCTTATCCTCTCGGTCGCCATCTTCTTCTGCTAAACATGAATTGCCGAAGTAGCTCAAAAATCTGCAAAACTGAAATGGGACTGGCAATCCTATACAACACACTACACAACACACTACTTAACACACAACACAACACAACACAACACAACACAACACAACACAACACAACACACTACACAACACACTACCACACAACACACAACACACTACACAACACACTACACAGCACACTACACAACACACTACACAACATACTACACAACACACTACATAACACACATCACAACTCACTACACAACACACAACACAACAACTCATAACACACTACACAAAACAAAACAACACAACACAACACACAGCAACACACTACACAACACAACACAACACAACACAACAACACACAACACAAAATACAACACAACATACTACACAACACACTATACAACACACTACACAACACAGTACACAACACACTACACAACACAACACACCACACAACACAACACACCACACAACACAACTCACTACACAACACACAATACCACACACATCACAACTCACTACACAACACACAACACAACACAACACAACAACACACAACACAACACAACACAACACAACAGAACACAACACAACACAAAACACAACATAACATACTACACAACACACTATACAACACACTACACAACACACCTCTACACAACACAACACATTACAAAACACAACACACTACACAACACACCTCTACACAACACAACACAACACAACACAACACATTACAAAACACAACACAACTGGAGTTGCCCAAGCGTGTAAATAGCTGTGGTTCTCTGCGGGATGTAGGACTTTGTTACGACCAAACACTTGGAGTGAGCGCTGGCCCAAAATTGCCTGTATTTGTCTGTATAACTTCAAGTTGGGAGTGGTTGGCAGTAGACGGCGTATGGTGGCCTAACTCTAAGCAAGTAAAGAAAGCGGTACCTGACTCTTCCTTCGGCAGCCTCGCAGGATCCCGACGAGTGGTCACTCGATTCTCTTCACACCAACACTCCTGGTTATTCTTGTTCACTAGTTACACGGACGCGGTAAATATGGGGTTATTTAGTATTCCCGGAAAATCCCCAACGCTTACGGGATATTACTCGGGATTGTAGTGTATTTGCGGGGACGATGTTAAAGACATTAATTTAGTCTGCGGTGAGATGCGTACGGACTCGCGGCGGAAAGAGATCTAACGTCGACTTTCGCACTTTTGATTGCCTATGGCTCCTGTAAAGCCGGCCACACACCTTGTATCACATGCTAAAGCCGGACACACACACGTCGTGTTACCACACCCCATTCAACTTGCAGAGTGGCGGCAACTCGCCACACCAACAACTCATAACACACAACACAAAACACAGCACAACATACTACATAACACACTATACAACACACAACACAACACACAATACACAACACAACACACAACACAACAACACACAACACAACAACACACAACACAACACAACACACAACACAACAACACACAACACAACACACTACACCACACACATCACAATTCACTACACAACACACAACACAACACACAACACAACACACAACACACAACACAACACACAACACAACAACACACAACACAACACAACACAAAACACAACACAACATACTACACAACACACTATACAACACACTACACAACACACTACACAACACAACTCACTACACAACACACAACACAACACAACACACAACACACTACACAACACTCTACACAACACAACACACACAAAACACAACACACTACACAACACAACACACCTCTACACAACACAACACAACACACAACACAACAAAACACAACACACTACACAACACACAACACAACACACAACAACCCACTACACAACACAACACAAAACACACTACACAACACACTATACAAAACCCTACACAACACACCTCTACACAACACAACACAACACAACACATTACAAAACCCTACACAACACACCTCTACACAACACAACTCATAACACACTACGCAAAACAAAACAAAACAACACAACACACATTAGGATTATATGAGCTATCCATCAAGGGCTACGCATGACACAGCAATTAAACAATACATTTCATTGCGTATCAGTTGTCTATCGCAACCTATCATCAATATGCAACACAGCTTACCACCGCTGCGCCTGGTTTGTCCCGGTGCCGCGACCCGATCGGACCCGACCGGGACCCTATTACTAAGACTCCGCTGTCCATGCGTCTGTCTGTCTGTCCGTCTGTGACCAGGCTGTATCTCATGAACCGTTATAGTAAAAAAAAGACAGTTGAAATTTTCACAGATGTGTTTCTGTTGCCGCTATAACAACAAATACTACAAAACAAAAACACAATAAAATAAATATTTATTTTATTCTGTTTTTTCCATACAACAAACGTGATTTTTTTGCCGTTTTTATAGATAATGGTACGGAACCCTTCGTGCGCAAGTCCAACACTCACTTCGCCGGTTTTTTTATAAATAAGGCGGCTAGTATTTTAGCTGGGAAGGAGTGGCGCAATAAACTGCCCAGCTATTCATATTTCAGTCCAAAACAATAATCGGTGTTCAATAAATATAATATAATTTTATCTATCTGTGGAAACGCACCCTTACAGTAATCTCTTTCAATAGCCGTGTTGACAGTACTTTAGTTCACATGTACCAACCACGTCCCATTTTATTTTCGACGAGAGCTGTCGATATTTTCCTTCAACGGTTAAATCCAGTGATAAATCGCGGGCGTATGTTTGAAAATGGAAGTTTGAATGTAACTGGTTAAACTTTTTTTATGTTTTTATTTGAATTGGATAAATAGGCTATGTATATTTAAATTGTAATTTGAATTCGATATAATTTTCAAAACAATTGCTATAAGGAGACCCGACAATAGGGTTTTAATTGTGTCTGCTAATGAGGGACCTGACGGGTGCTATTTCAATCATTTAAAAAAAAAAACAAATCTACTAACTCAATAAATCTTAAAAAATGGCGTCAAAAATCCGCATCGCTGTCGACGAGAAGTGTGTCACGCCGTCACGCGAAATGTCAACTAGGCATTTGGATAAATCTTTAATTAATCACACACACACACCCACACACACTCGGACCTCACGAGTCAAGAGTTTCAACCCCAAATCAAACATACATTTTTAAAAGAACAACAAACTTTAAGTCATAGAAAACTAATTTCAAATTCTATTGCAACCCATGCTTTTTTAGGGTTCTGTACCCGAAGTTAACGGAACCTTATTACTAAGGCAGTAGCAGGTAGACAGTTGAAATTTTAATTCAAGCTTTAATAAAAAATAAAAAAAAATGTATCGATATAATTATGCGAGTCAACTCGCATTTGACTTCAGCGATAACTAACCAATCAATGAAATAATTTGAGTAATTGTATCAGTTATTCTATATCTTTTTTATTTATTTTTTTTATTTATATTTTACTTTCAGGTATTAAACCCATAGCAACATTACAATGCATTGTTGTTCAAAATCATTACATTGCAATACTTAAAATTAAATTAAATTTCATTATTAAAATTAAATATTAAATAAAATTACATTGTTATTAAAATTAAATATTAAATAAAATTACATTGTTATTAAAATTAAATATTAAATAAAATTACATTGTTATTAAATAAAATTACATTGTTAAAAACTTACATTATTATAATTAGATTATGTTAAATTATATTAAAATTACAATCAATAGTATTATCATCTTTGCAGGTATACACAGCGAAATATTATAGTCACTATTTGATTAGTACATGCACATAATCGAGTCAGAAAAGATGCCTTGAGTCTCCTCAAGAGCCCGTAAAAATCAGTAACTCAACGAACATGCCAGTCACACTACACCGCCAGGGCAGCTTTAATATAGCTCTAAAGGCGTATTATATTGCACACGAAGAGTGTTATAAGCACTCTTTGCGTAATTGTACCAGAGTTGACTGATGTAGAATGACTGACAGTAAGCCTTGAACAGAGTCATTTTAACTTGGTTGGAGCAGTGAGAAAAGCGTCTAGCCAACATGTTGCTTCGACATGCGATACTGCGCCTCTGTCGTTCCAGATCTGCATCATCTGCTAAATCATCTTTAATTATATGTCCAAGATATTTAAACTTACGGACAATTTTTAGGGCAGTTCCACACAAATTGATCGGTAATATATGATCAGGACCTTTACCGTATTTAAACATCATAACCTCCGATTTCTTAACATTATAGGTGAGATAATGTGCAGCTGCATATTTCTCGCAGATCGCAACAAGTCTCCTTAAATCGTTGGCTGAAGGACTGAGCAGCACCATGTCATCTGGATAGCTAAGGTTGTTCAGACATACATCACCAATACGACAACCGGCTCGGGTACTGCTCAATTCCTCAATCAATTCGCTAGTATATATGTTAAATAAAATCGGCGAGGTGAGTCCACCCTGCCTCACGCCACATGTCAACTTATATGTTTCCGACAGGACATTATTCAATTTCACTTGATTTCATTGATTTGCATACCTGTATTCTAAAATGTCAATAATTTTTGATGGCACTTTAGAACTTCTCAACTTTTCCCATAATAATTCATAATTGATACTATCGAAGGCGCGGCTTATATCTAGGAAACACGCACACACAAATTTCTTTGTATGTATTTATATACTGTGTTCTTCAAGGCAAAGATAGCCAAATCAGTTGACAAGCCCTTTTGAAAACCAAATTGTGCGTTGTTTATTGGGAAATTATTTTCACTTAAATGAGCAATATTTAAACGTTCAAAAACTTAAGAGAATATGGTCGCTAATGATATAGGCCAGTAATTTGACATACTGGACACATCGCCAGTTCTATTCTTTATAATTGGTACAACTATGGTCCTCATGAAATTTTCAGGTAAATAACTATGGTCGATACATGCATTAAACAATTGCGAAATTCTGACAAATTCCAATTCAGGCGCGTATATAAGGTGCTCAACACTGAGCCCATCGTGGCCCGGCGACTTGCCGCGTTTTATATCTATTACACAACGATACAGCTCGTCCGCAGTGATGTGCAATACGCTGGTATCGTGGTTATGTGTTTCACGCAACCGCGGTGGAGGCGTCGCCGGCACACCATGGGCCCCGTGCGCAACAGTCGCCCTGTTTGCCGGCGTTATGTGCGACAGGGATGTATGGTTAAATTGTTTTGCAAACATATTTGCAATAATATCTGGGTCGTCACTACCATTTACATTAATGGGCACACTAGCTTTATAATTCAATTTATTTGTCTCCTTCCAAAATTTTCCGAAATCTTTATTTTTTCTATGGGTGGCTATAATATCCATTTTAATTTTATATTCATTTGACTGACACCATTTTATTTTATTTTTAAAAACTTTTTTATTGCGAACCATCTCATCATAAATTTTACCCTGCGAGGGGCGTCCATAAAAATTCCACAATGTGTAACTCTGCCGAGCCTCCACATGACATTCCCTCACATGGTAGTTCCAACCAATAACCGTTTTCTTTTTAATGTACGAGTTACCCTGAAATGAAAGTTTGGCAGCCCTAGACATTATGTTTACAATTTGTGCATGATACTCATCAATCAAGCTACAGTGACTAGAATATAGCAGTGGCTCCCAAACTTTTTTGATAAAAAACCACTTTGGTTTCTTTGTTGTTAGCAGGAGCCAAAAGTTCAGAAGAAAATTTAACTATGCTAATCTAAAAAACCTTTTTTTCATTAATTCAAACATACTTTCGATTTTAAAGGTTCCGTACCCGAAGGGTCCAAACAGAGCCCTATTGCTGTGACTTACGTGTCCGTATGACCGTATGTCCGTCTGCCCGTCTGTCTGTCTGTCTGTCCGTCACTCGTCTGTCACAAAATTTTCTTGCGAAGAATTTTGAAACTTCCCATTGCCCTATGAACTTGAAATTTCGTGATAATGTTTATTATTACGTATATTTTTCTAACAAATACCAATTTTATTTTTATTTTTTTACTTTTGATAGGCACGCGTTTGACCAATATCTCATCTGATAGCAAGCGACGATGTGGAATTATTGATACATCAGATTTTTTCTTTGATCCCTCATTTGGTACGGAACCCTAAATGTGTGAAGACCGACTCGCACTTCGCCGGTATTCTTTTAAATTCGTGTGTTATGTCTATTTTTTTTAATAAAACGTAACGATATTTTTTTTTATAAAAAACACAATATTTCTAATAGAAACCTTATCATCAGTTTGCATCATGATACTCGTACGTTCTGATTTGATAAAATTATCGCGGACAAAATGTTGAAGTCCATTTATTTTATTAGCAGTACACCGCAGACTACCCCCTTTTATATTTTATATTATTTCAGTCCACCCCAAGGTTGTCTGGTAGAAGTCACTGTCAGCGATAAGACGCGATTGTACCCATAGATTTAAGCTCATGTGTGTTGGTCTACAATAGAGTTTTATTCTATTCTATTCTTAGCTCTTGTGTTTCCAGCCCCCCCCCCAGCCAAATAACTTTTCTAATATCGTTAACGCTAACGCTTAGTACAAAATGTATGGCAATGACATTACCTGGGGGCTTAGACAAAGTAACAATCTAAAAACGATAACGAAGTTAGAAAAGACTAAAATGTATGAGATTGACATAAACCGCGCTAAGTCACGTGGTCAGCCGACATCGTTGTCGCAAGTTGGTAGACAATGTTATAATTCGTAACGAAACCATAAAGAAACGAATTGCTATCGTGTTTATCCCATACAAATGCGTAGACAAGCAGCGCTTTCAGAGTTCGCCTTCGCCTCGATCGTGATCGCCAAAAAAGATAACGAAGGAACGCTAACGCTAGGAAATGTTTATCGATATCTCAGAGACGATGACGAATTTAGATATCGTTTCGCTACGAAGCGATGTTACTTTGTCTACAGGCCCAGGGCCTGCGTAGATAAGTGTCACGTGACTTACCGCAGGTAATGCCATACATTTTGTACTAAGCGTAAACGATAATAGAAAAATTATACCGACTGTAGGTACATTATTTAACAGTATATCATGTAATAAATTTTTCCGAAGTAAAGTGTACTTCTTTGTACATTGTCCTCTTAACATCAATTAATCTACCTAGCCTTTTCCGAACTATCTTGGGGCCGGCTTCCAGTCTAACCGCATACAGCTGAATACCAGTATTTTACATGGACCGACTGATTATTTGAAATCCACAACCCAGTTACAGGGTAATACGATACCCCTTGGTAAAACTGGTTGTCAGACTTTCGGGCGTCTGTCGACATTGTCCTCTTAACATGATACACATTAATATCCTTCTATAATAATATTCCGGAAAGACTGTTATTTTTAAATTCTCGGCGCTTTGGTAGTACAGTCAGCAGAGAAAGTGGGTTTATAGTTCATCATTCTGTTGCCCCATTTTATTACTAGCGCAGACTGTCCCACTGATGGGCAAAGGCCTCCCCCAAGTTCTCCCAGGAAATCTGCTCCCGTGCTTCCTTAAACCAGTATTAGTGATACGCGTCAAGGTCGTCTCGCCACTCCTTTCGGCCGACTTCGGTGACGCAATCGATTTTCAGAATTTTTTGCCCTTATCCGAATTTATTTGGAAAGAAACGTTGGTTGGACTGTGTGAAAGAGGATATGGGTAAAAAGGGGATGACTACAGAGATGACGACTAATAGAGGAGTATGGAAGAAAAAGACATGTTGCGCCGACCCCAAATAAATTGGGATAAGGGCAGGCGAATGATGATGAACCGAATTTATTTGGAGTCAACGCAACATGTAATTTTCTTCCTTGCTTCTCCCTCTTCTTCTTCTTCTTACCCTTATCTTTTCTAGTCTTTTCTTTAGTATGCCCCTTCTCTTACAGCCATCCACACTCATACTTTGCATCACATGCCGATACCATGGCAATCAATTTCCACGCAACTTGTCAGCCATCAATGCCATTTTCAGACTAAAAACCACGACACACGGCCATGTGAAAGTCGGACTGGCGCATGAAGGATTCCGTATCATCGTACAAGATTATACGCATCTACTTGAGGCTTAGTACGCGTGTATAGTGTCCCGTTGGTTACCCTTCGGGTACAGAACCTTAAAAATAGAGCACTGTCTAAGTTGTTAATTTTTGAAATATTAAAGTGACTTTTGATGGTGACCGTACCAAGTCTCTTCTAAAATATAATAATATATATATTCTCGTCTTTATTACCTTAAATTTTAAAGTGCATATGAAAGTATACATATTGTGCGAGCAGCTTATCCGTTCGTTGCAACATCGACTAAAGGAAATTGCTTTTAGGGCGTTGGTGCCGTCACTACTTGACCGATATAGGGACGATTTTCTGTTATAGTTGGATTTTTAAAGAACTGTGTTTTCTGCAAATTGCGTGTACAATACAAAGTGCGACTGTTGAGCCGAGTGCGAGGTCGTGGGTTCAATTCCCGGGTCGAACAAAAAGTGCTATTGGGGTTTTCGATTAGGAATTACTTAGTAGTAGCCCGGAGTTTTGGAAGTCGATGTCACATCACCGACTTCCAAAACGCCGGGCTCGGAGAATGCATAAAGCCGTTGGTCCTGTCCTAAGCCTGATTTCTCCCGGATCGTTTAGGATTGCGTCCCATCGGACTACGAGAGAAAAGGAACAGAGAGTGCACCTGAGTATGCGCACACGCTTGTACACTATAATATCTCCTGCATACTTGGCTAATCTCTGTTGGGGATCGAAATTTGGTCGAAAAGGTTTTTATTTATTTATATTGGGTCCTTACGTAAGAAAATGGTGTTTTTTTTACAATAAATGTCTCACTCACGTGAACGCGACGTTTTGTTGTCATGTAGTACATGTGGTACCTACATAATTATCAATGTGTGACGTTTTAGTTGTACGTGACGATGGTGAAAAAGGTTTTAATATGGAACGTGTTCTTCTTTTTAAGTGAACGTGAAATTGTTAATGGGTTTTGTATATTGGGTCCTTACATACGAAATTTGGGGTTTTTTTTTTACAAATAGAGAACCTCGTCACTTGTATGAATTAAAATATGCTTGATACTATATCGAATAATGACCGTCATAGACAACTGCCAATAGCAAAAATACCTTAAAAATGACTCCTCTTTTTGTTAGTAGAAATGACCACTATATTTATTTTAATTTAGCCAAAACTTATTTTTGTTGCTTAATCTAAGCGGTATACGTTATCTTAGTTTTTAAACATTATTGCATTAAAGTTTTAAAACATTAGTATTCATAGTTGTTAAATAAATTAAGAAAATGTTAGTGTGAAAAATGCAACTTCTTTAAAAATCTCCATACAAAACGCTGATTTCATAGGTGGGGACCTAATACTTCCATCCATGCAATCATATTAATGACTAGCTTGTTTCCCGCAACTTCACTTCTCTACAAAAATCCTGCATTTCCCTTGGTGACAAAAGTAGCCTATGGCATTCAATGATGGTGCTACTTTCTATCAGTAGAAGAACCTTTGAAATCGAGATTACCTCCTTAAAACAAACAAACAAACAATTTTACATGTTTATTATAATATAAGTTTAGATGTAGACATACACAAAGACAACACTATAGGGTTACTGGTAACTCAATATATTCCCGGCAGGACTTAATAGTGTGATATATTTGCAACAACTAAACACCGAAGGAAACCTAGGTGAAAACCCATAGGTCTCGAGAAAATCCAAGATTTCAATTAAACTGTGTTAGAACAGTGTCATATAAATTATTTGAAAACTGCCGAATTTTGTATCGCTCAATCTTTTAATTTCCTGAACAAGTTTTAGTCCAGTATTAATTCTTAGTTGTTATGAAACTTCTTTGTTTCTTCTCTACCAAAATGACAAGTGATTCCTCTAAATGATTCCAAACTAAACGATCTACACAACAGTAACATACGACATTACACGTAGTTAATTATAACAACGCTTTGTGATGTAAAGCGAACCTGTTGTCAATAGCACGGGGTAATTCCGTTCAACTCAGTGATATGCCACGACGCGATAATATGCCACGACGTGATAATAGGCCAGGACGCGATAATAGGCTACTATGCGATAATTGCGTATCATGCGATAATTACATATGATGCGTGCGATGCGTTCAATGCGTGGGATACGTTTCATCTGCTTTGTACTGTCATTGGCTTGCGGTATGAATGGGCAGATGATTATGAGCTTAGCTACAATGCTGATGCTTAGTTGGATCTGGACGTTCGTATTACAGTTAATAATGTTTGGCATATGTTTTGATCGGTAATATATAATATAAGAATTCTGTGTTGCGTTATTTTTACGTTGTTAAAACAAGACTCAAAATGTTTCGTATCCAAAGTAGTAAGCAAAAGTGTCAAAAACGGCCGTTTCTGGTACTTTTGCTTACTACTTTGGATACGAAACATTTTGAGTGAGGATTCTTTAACCTTTATTTTCTATGCTGTGATACGATTTTTATTCAATGAGGGCGCTACTAAAGCGGAGGTAGGCCCTTAAGATACCAATGAAATCGGTTAAAAAACGGCCTATGAGTCTGATCAATATTCTCTCACGGTTATTTATCCTTTCAATCAAAATAAAGGTTGATATATGGTCAAAAAACCTCTGAAAAAGAACATAATCTATACTTATATTATAAAGACGTATTTTTTGTATGTAGGTAATCTCCGGTACTACTGAATAGATTTTGAAATTTTTTCCACCAGTAGATAGCAAGCTTGCTCCATCTTCGACCTCATCGTCGCTTACCATCAGGTGAGATAGCGGTAGAACGCGTGTTTATATAAAAATGATAAAAAAGTTATATTATTTGTGACTTCTATAAGCTATATATATTTTTAAAATTCACGCGGACGAAGTCGCGGGTGGGGTGCTAGTCTCTTATAATTTCATCAGTACTTTAATTTAAAAGCATGCACGTTGCATTCAATACAAGACAAAACTTTTACGTAATTTTATTTCACACTTGCCCCGGGCGTCGGAGGTCGCAGGACGATCACCGGCCTCCAGACACGGGCCTGCGGACGGCAAGTAATGGATCGCTCGCCATCCGATCAGCATCAGGCCCGAGAGTCGACGGCGCGTAGTGTTCCACGCGCGCCTCAAAGAGATGTATGTCAGGCACCACTGACGGGGCTCATCATGGCCGATTAGTGTTGCCCAAAATCGGTCTTGGTCTTGCAGTCTCGGTCTTGTTCTTGCATTTTCGCAAGACCAAGACCAAGACCAAGACCGCCTTATTGTAGCAAGACCAAGACCAAGACTGAACCCTGCAAGACTTGAGCAAGACAAGACTTAAGCCTGCAAGACTCTTGCGTCTTGCAGTTAAGACAAACTGAGATTTGGGCGTTATTAAGTAGGTATTTTAATTTTTTATTTAAATAAATGTTAAATTGCATAGATTGTCTTTATTCTACAACTCTTCCATCCCATTCCATTAAACAAACTAATTATTATTAGTTAGTAAATCATCGCTGAAGACTATTGTCTTCAGCGATGATTTACTAAATAAATAAAAATAATCGTCGTGTAGGTACGACGATTATTTTTCTAAGGAATACAATTTTGTTGTAGTAGGTATCTACATCGTTTCTTACTTACACGTATACTTACGACAGTACCTACGTAGCAAAGCGCGCCAGTCACGAGTACGGCAAATTGCCTAAAAAATGTACCTACGCACACTGTAATGAAATCTGCTAATCTCAACACACACGCACTTCCTTATTTTGGCCGCATAGGTCTTCTTTTATTGGTTGATTAACATTGTACATTGGTGAATGCTCCAGGATAGCCCGCGAAATTCAAATTTTCTTTTTTTTTTTTGCAATTTGCAGGCCAGTGCTAGATTGTTGGTAGATTAAAATATTATTCATAAAGATCGAGGAATTATTAAAAAAGAAATGACTTTTTCAAGGTCAAACTCATTCCTCGACCTTTGAACTTGGAGGGTTGTATTGATGATTTTGATGATTATAATTCTGTAACTACATACGTCTTACAGCGCGAATCATAAAAATCTAAAATCTAAACTAACGTGTTCAATAAATAGCAATAGGCTAATACGTATTTGCAAGACTTGCAAGACTTGCGAGACTCTTGCTGCAAGACCAAGACCAAGACCAGGTGTATTGACGCAAGACCAAGACCAAGACTGGCCTAAGTCTCGTCTTGGTCTTGCATTTGAGCAACACTATGGCCGATGCCTGCATGCCAAGGGGTAGCGGATAAATTGGTGTTAAGTATGTGGGTACTGGGGAAATACGTCAAACTCGCTCGCTAGTAAGTTGCACACTGATTTATTCCAGAACATGCCCCGGCGCGGGGAGGCGGGACGCAGCCCGCTCGCCTACCTATGCTCGGTACACATACATAACATCCCTCCCCCTTAGCTACTGTCACCCTGGTTTGTTGGGGTCGAGAAGATTGGGCTAATTTCTTGGCGCCGCTGATTAATGCCAGTGGCTCGTGGCGGTGTCGCCGGAGTATCCTCCTCTATGGTTCCCGCTTCCAGACCTTCCTCTCCTCCCGCCGGAACCACCCTCTCCGGTTGTGTGGCAGTGAGCGGCGCCACATCAGGAATCACATCTAGGTCCCAGTCTGGCTCGTCCTCTGTTGTGGAGCTCTCCCTTCTCCTTATTTGGTCTGTATGTCTGGTGACTTCGCATCCTAGCTGTGGTATGTATACCGCATATGTTACCGTGCCTGTTCTCTTCCTTATGATACCTTGTATCCAGCTGAATTTTTTACTGTCCGTATTTTTTGTAATCCACACTTTATCATTGTTTTTAAAGTTTGTTCTGTGTATACCTCTATAATATTTAGCCTGTAAGGACTGATTTCGTGCGACGGTTTTAGTGAGGTCTGTGGACGCGGGCGACGGTGTGCTTGGATTCAATAAGTCCAGCCGTGAGCGCAACGAGCGCCCAAATACTATTTCCGCGGGTGATTTTTCTGTGGTACTATTTTTAGAGTTCCTGTAATCGAATAGTAATTTAGCGATTTTTTCGTTAATTGTTTTTTTATTACAACCCTCCAGTAATATAACCTTAAGTCCCTTTTTAACCACTTTCACCATGCTTTCTGCTTGCCCGTTGCTAGCCGGGTGATATACAGGAGACAGAACGTGCTCAATGCCGTTAAGTTTACAAAAATTCTTAAATTCCGAAGATGTGAAGGATGTGCCATTGTCACTCACCAACGTATGCGGAATTCCGAATCGCGACATTAAATCGTATAGTTTATTTATAACCGCTTTTGAATTATAAGTAGACGATACATCGTAACATTCGACCCATTTGCTATATGCATCCACAATTATTAAAAACATGTAATTGTGAATTGGCCCACAAAAGTCTACGTGTACTCGGTAAAAAGGTTGCGGCGGTAACGGCCAAGGCGCGAGAGGGGCGTGCGGCGGCGCGGGCCGCAGCGCACAGCACACGTCACAGGCGCCTGCTACTCGCTCCAGCGCGGCGTCCACGCCGGGGAACCACAACCGCTTGCGAGCCTCCGCTTTCATTTTCACCACTCCGAAATGTGAGCTATGTAATTCCCTACATACGCTATCCTGTAATGTCGCGGGAACTACGACCTTATGACCACGCATTAAGATACCACTTTCGTAAGATAATTGCGTTCGACAATTGAAAAATGGTTTTAAGCCTAGGTCATTCACCTTCCTAGGCCACCCGTTTAAAACATAACGCTTGACCGTAGTTAAAATGCCATCGCGCTCCGTCTCGCTACGCAAATGGCTTACTGTCACCGGTAAGTCTCCCTCCACTACAAAGTTGACGTAGCTAGCGCGATCGCACATACTATCAACAAGCTCGTCGTCTCGCGCTTTTGTTGTGTTTTCGTCACACGCCCGTGATAAGTAGTCCGCACTATTAAGTTTGCTACTGATATACTCAATACAGTAATTATAGGCCATTAGGAATATGGCGTATCTTTGTAGCCGATTAGCGGATACTTCCGGGATGCCTTTATGTGGGCCGAATATTGCTAATAGTGGTTTGTGATCCGTTCGTAATACAAATGGTTCCGCCCGTCCATAAAGGTACTGATGGTAACGTTTTACGCCAAAAATTATCGCGGTGGCTTCTTTTTGAATTTGCGCGTAATTCTTTTCCGCTGCTGTTAGCGTCCGCGAAGCGTATGATATCGGTCTTTCTAACCCATCATCCCCTTTTTGAGATAGAACTGCTCCTAACCCTGTTGGTGACGCGTCTACCGTTAATATTAGTGTAGCTTGCGGATTGTAATGCGCTAAAGTTTTATCGGATGCTAAAATGTTTTTTATTTCTTCGAAAGCTTTATTATGTATGTGGGTCCATTGCCACTTAGTGTTTTTATTTAGTAAATTATACAATGGACTAAGTATGGACGACGCGTCTGGCACGAAGTTCCGATAATAATTAGTGAGACCTATAAATGACTGCAATTGTGTCACGTTTGTTGGCGTAGGTGCTTGCAAAATAGCTTTTACTTTATCGGGCGACTTCCTTACTCCGTGCCTATCTATGACGTGCCCTAGGTATGAGATCTCGTCTTTATAGAATTCGCATTTACTCATCTGTACGGTCAATTCGGCGTCATCTAACCGTTGTAAGACAGTAATAAGCCTTTGCATGTGCTGTTCTTTGTTTGCTCCCGTGATAAGGATGTCGTCCAGTAGAAAGATAATGCCCTCTATTCCGGCAAGCAAGCATTCCATCGCGCGTTGAAATATAGCGGGCGCGCTCGACAACCCGAAAACTAATCGTGTAAAATTGAATAACCCACGGTGTGTATTTATGCATGTTAACTTTTGTGACTCGTTATTCAAAATGAACTGATTATATGCCATGGATAAATCAATTTTACTGAATTGTAGGCCGCCATGCAATTTTGCTAACAAATCGTTCACCGTTGGCAAGGGGTACTGTTCTATGATCAGCTGTTTGTTGATAGTAACAGAGTAGTCGGCACAAAGTCTGATGCTGCCATCTTTTTTTAGTACCGGCACGACGGGCGATGCATATTCCGAGTGTTGGACAGGTTGTAAGATCCCTAGTGACAATAACCGGTCTAGTTCCTTGTCTATTCTATCTTTAAGAGCGTAGGGTACTGGTCTCGCTTTGAAAAAAATAGGCTTCGCATCGGTTTTTAAATGTAAATCTATTTTATATTTGTTGAATGCTCCTAGATTGCCTGAGAAAACTTTCGGAAACATGTTAGTAAATCGTTCACCGATATTAGACTCGCGTGACCGTGATGTACCTTGGGTGACGGCGTGTACCTGCGCAGCTGCTCGCGCCGGCGCTAATTCCAAGTCAAATTCTCGAATAAAATCGCGACCGAGCAACGGCGGGCCGCTTGCGTTCACCACGTAAACATTCAGTGTGTGTGTACGCCCGAGATATGATACCGGTAATAGAACGACTCCTATTATTTTGATGTTTTCCCCCGTATAGCTAAACAATCTTTTGTTGGTGTCTGACAATGGCAATCCGTTAAAATTTGAATTATAGATTTCTTTTGTTATTACACTCACCGCTGAGCCACTATCGATTTCGAACTCCAAAGATAGACCACCGATCATCACGCGCTCTGACATTGGTTTCCCGCGACCGCAGCCTCATCCACGTACTTTACTTTGCCCGCGTTTGGACACATTTTACGTAGGTGTCCTTTGTTATTGCACTTTTTACACTTGTAATTTTTATAACGGCACTGCTCAGACTTGTGATTGTTGTACCCACACACACTACACTTTTCCTTCTTGGATATGGTGAAGACGCCGTCCGGGCCCACTGCGCCGGCGCTGCTGGCGCCTGGCGCTGCCTGCGACGAGGCCAGGCGCGCGCAGCGCACGCTCTCCGCCAAGTCGATAGCCTTCGCGAGGGTCAGCTCCCGCTGGTCCTGCACGAACAATTTGTCCCGCTCTCGTCCTGCCGCCATGCCCATGATAAATCTATCCAGCAAGGCCTCCTCCAAGTTCTTAAAAGCACAGTGAGTGGCTAATCCTCTGAGCCTAGCCGCCCATTGAGTGTGCGTTTCACCTGGTCGTTGTGTTGCAGCATAGAAGTTCGACTTTTCTGCAAACCCGAACCTTTTCGGTGTGAAGTGATCGTCGAGGAGTTTCACTATCACCTCGTACTCCTGTTCTTCCACCTTGTTGGGTAACGCCAGGTCCCTTGCGAGTTTGAATGTCGATTCGCATAACGACGTCAACAGTATTGCCCTTCGTCGGATTGACGCTTTGTCCGTTTCCGCGGTTATGTTGTTGGCAATGAACCACTGATGTAATCGCGATTTATAACTGTCCCACTCTTGGGACAGGTGATCAAAGCTGGTGAGAACACCATACGTCGCCCCCGTAGACATTTTAACAATGAAAATGTGAGTCCGCTCGTCGCCACGTGTTAAGTATGTGGGTACTGGGGAAATACGTCAAACTCGCTCGCTAGTAAGTTGCACACTGATTTATTCCAGAACATGCCCCGGCGCGGGGAGGCGGGACGCAGCCCGCTCGCCTACCTATGCTCGGTACACATACATAACAATTGGTAACAGAGTTACCGTTCCCCTGGGCACTCAGGCAAGGAAGGAACTAGGGTGAGTTCTCCCAAAACCAAAAAAAAAAACCTGTTTGCTTTGACACGGGGGCACATTTCACAGGTCACAGTTCTTTTAGAATACTAATAATCTGCCTAGCTTTTTCCCAACCATTTTGGAGTCGGCTTCCAGTCTAACCGGATGCAGCTGAATACTAGTATTTTACATGGAGCGACTGCCTATCTGACCTCCACAACCCAGTTACTGGGTAATACGATACCCCTTGGTAAGACTGGTCTTCAGACTTTCGGGCTTCTGACGATCCGTAACGACTGTCAAACATCCACGATTGACAGCCGGGACCAACGGCTTAACGTGCTTACCGAGGCACGGAGGAGTCTCGGTACGTAAAGATGGTCACCCATCCATGGACCAACCCCGGCAAGCGTAGCTTAACCTGACGGATCGACCCGTGCGGCTGTTATTACTTTAGCTACGAGCTCTTCGAGCTCGCCGAGTTCCTTTTGAGTACTGATGAGAAGTAATGACATATGGCACTGAAACGTGGTCGCTCACAATGGGCCTCATCAGAAGGTTTATAGCCACCCAAAGAGCAATGGAGAGGGGTATACTTGGAGTTTCATTGCGTGATCAAATCAGAAATTAAGATAGAATAGAGAGAGAAATTAAGAACCACCAACCAATTAAGAACCAAAGTTACTTCGAAAAATTACCAAACTGAAGTGGTAGTGGGCAAGGTACATTGCTCACAGAAATGGGGAGTTAAACAATTCTACTGAACAAAATTTTGTGACAGACGACGGACAGACAGACAGACGGATAGACGGACACGTGAGTGACAGCAATAGGGCTCCATTTGGACCCTTCGGGTACGGAACCCTAAAAAACACTAGGAAAATTCAACCTATAACATAAAAGGTATAAAAAACAGAATACACAGGTATCAGTTAAAACAAGCAAGCATCATCACAATAAAATGTTATGTACGATGAACAAACATTGGCATTTCTGCTCACGTCTATGCATACGTGAAGCGGCCGCCATATTTTAACAGATTTCAACTAACTTTTTTTTAATGCCTTTCCTCCATTTAACCATACTGATTGCTCTTGTAGCGACATCTATGACGCTCCATACGAACTAGAACAGCAAATCTACTCGTCCTGGCCGATGACAGGATGATATCGCTTATATGTTCGACATCCACCTTGTCGAGTTGTGCCACAGCGAGTCCAAACTTCGCTTCTTCACTCAGTTTTTGGTTCGACACCATGGTTTCGAATTACGCGAACTGGAATCTGGGTTTGTCCCACCAGAATGGAGGTATCCGAGACTTGAGGGAGATCATCTCGATATCTTCTTCTAACAGCGTGGTTCGTGGCTCTTGACTTGCGTTCGCCATTCTTGTTGTATCACGTCGGGGTCACCAATTTGGAGGCATGCAGAACAGAGTGTAAAGTCCCGCAAACCTCCATTGAAAAGGGAGGATCCTCCGACCAGACGTTGTTGTATCTGGTCCGGGCAACTGCCTAATAGTTGATTTCGGGCGGTTGTATATGTTCAAATCGCGCGGAGAACTCTGCTTGCCCGATGTAGGAATTTGCTGTTCTAGTTCGTATGTAGCGTCATAGATGTCGCTACATCAACAACTGCCCAACACAGCCAACATCACATCATCATCATGGTGGCTATAAAACTGGTGATTTTGTAATTTGTGATAGTTGGTTACACTGGCTGAGTGTCATTGGTAGGGTTCCCACCTAAAAATATTATTCGCCCGGCTTCCAAAAGGAATTAAAATTTCCAGATTTTCCCGGAATTTCAAGTTGCTACTTCAGTCAATCTGCCTAGCCTTTTCCAACTATCTTGGAGTCGGCTTCCAGTCTAACCGGATGCTGCTAAATACCAGTATTTTACATGGAGCAACTGCCTATCTGACCTCCACAACCAAGTTACTGGGAAATACGATATCCTTTGGTAAGACTGGATGTCAGACTTTCGGGCTTCTGACGACCCGTAACGACTGTCAAAGATGCCACGATTGACAGCCGGGACCAACGGCTTAACGTGCTTTCCGAGGGACGGAGGAGTCTCGGTATGTAAAGATCACCCATGCATGGACCAACCCCAGCAAGCGTTGCTTAACCTGATTGATCGACCCGTGCGGCTGTTATTACTTTAGCCACATTTTATACTTAAAAGATTATATACCTGATTTAAATACGTAATTTACGAATTCCATTTTTTTTTGGTGGGTGGGATATCATCTAATGACTTCTGCTCTGGGCTTCGGACTTCGGCTCTCCTCCAGTCAACTACTTCAGTCAACGATCTTATTTCAAACCAATTAAAAGTAACGGACAATGCGAGATGTTTTAATTAATCTAAAAATGGTATGTTAATATTCTTTTTGTTCATGAAAAATCGAGATTCGTGAAAACACTGATATGAATAAGTGTAGAAGTCAGATAGCGTACTGTTATTACGTGTTAATCAGATTTTTCGCAAAACAAAAAAAAACAACAGTCAAGGCAAGGGCTTTTCGGCGTTTTCTAAATTTAAAATGGATACAATTTTCATTTTTGGGTTTGTGAATTCCAGAACAGATATTTCGATTTTTTTTACGTCCCTATGGTAAAATGAAAATAAAAAGTTCGAAAGTCGATAAACAAAAATCTCTCAAATTTAGGTTACCACCTCAATATAAAATCAAATATATATATTATTTTTTCAAGGATAAAAAGGCTTTTTATCCTTGAAAAAATAATATTTCCTGTGGGATACCTAGGCGATGGAAGCGAAACCGCGCAGAAAAGCTAGTCGTCCATATACATGATGCGTTTTTGCAATAATTCGTGTTTAAATTGCTGTAAGATAAATCTTTTATCAATTTATTAGGGTTCCAAAAAGAAAAAAGGGGGTTAAAAAAAGGGTTCAAAGTCGGAATGAAAAAACGGAACACATTTAGTCTGTCTGTCCGTCTGTACATCTGTCAAAGCCAATTTACTTTGAATCCGCTAGACCGATTGATTTGAAATTTGGTACACATATGAATATCTGTGACCTAAATAAGAACGTATACCCTAAATAAATTATTTTCAAATATGGGGGTCACTTTTCGGGTGAAAATCGAAAAATTAAAAAACAAAGTTTTTCAACTATGCCGGTGCGATAAATGAAATGAAACGGCACTTGGTGAGGGTCTCGAATATTTTTTTTCATAATTTTAAAATAATAATAAGTTTTAAAGTTATTGAAGATAGATGAAAAATGAACGTTCCCACCTCTCCCTTATCTCCGAAATCACTGGGCCTAAAATTTTAAAAGTAGTTCTTTACTTAGAAATTAAAGGAAAACTTTTAGGAGCAGGTAGTGTAAAAAAAACCTGAAAAAAAAATTATTTGTTCGGAACCCTTTGCGCGCGAGTCCGACTCGCACTTGGCCGGTTTTTATTTATTGATCGGATCGTCAACACTGCAAACACTATAAAATTAATAAAACATTACCTTAAAACTGTTCAAGTGCTGCAACAACTAGGTGCAGACAACCACAACATTAAAATATAAGACATTTGCATGAAAAGCTATACATAGGTAAACGAAACAAAAATTAATACGAATACAAATATGTAAAAAAAACATTTCACACGAAAAGAAATTAAAAAATCATTTAATTATGTACTTTGCATTGTTTCATGGTGCTACTATCACATCACAGTTATACAACTTGTGTTGTGTAGTTGTACTACAAATACGTCGGTCAAAGCTATAGCTAAGCGTCACCGAAACGCTCTTGAATACTCCCGAGACAACAGACAACCTAACTAACAATGCTGAGATATTTAGAGCCAAACTCACGTAACAGATTGAGATGTGGTCAAACGCAAATATGTAAAAAAAACATTTCACACGAAAAGAAATTAAAAAATCATTTAATTAAGTATTTTGAATTGTTTCTTGGTGCTACTATCACATCACAGTTATACAACTTGTGTTGTGTAGTTGTACTACAAATACGTCGGTCAAAGCTGTAGCGAAGCGTCACCGAAACGCTCTTGAATACTCCCGAGACAACAGACAACCTAACTAACAATGCTGAGATATTCAGAGCCAAACTCACGTAACAGATTGAGATGTGGTCAAACGCAAGTCTATAACCTAAGATAATAAAGCCTATAATAATAAAAAAAGCTCCTAGAAACACTTAACAAAACGGCCAATAGTGGGTGTCGGACTTTGCACATTAAGGGTTCCGTACCAAATATTGGTATTTGTTAGTAAAAATAAACACGCGCGTACGTGGATCGGCTGGTCCGTGAGCTCAGCAGCACCCGGGTAGGTTGCTCGATTCATGGAGTTTTTGTTAACAATATAAGTTACGCCGACGATATGGTGCTGCTGAATGGCCCATGGGCTCAGGTATAACACCATTAAGAGTGAGATGATGGTGTTCAAGTGCGGTACGAAGAGCTACGACACGCGTACCTCAGGTCACATTGGGCGGCAGTGCTCTCAAAAGTGCGGCGCAGTTTAAGTACCTGGGTCACTGGGTCACCGAGGCCCTCACAGACGATGTGGATATTGAAAGGGAACGCAGGGCATTGTCAGTCAGAGCTAAAATGCTGGTCCGTAGGTTTGCACGCTGTACTGCACAGGTAAAAAGAGCTTTATTAAAGGCGTACTGTCAGTATTTTTATACGTGCAGCCTATGGGTAAAGCATACGCAAAAGGCTTACAGTGCCCTGCGTGTCCAGTACAATAACGCGTTTAGGATGTTGATGGGGCTGCCACGCTTGTGTAGCGCATCAGGTATGTTTGCAGACGCTCAAGTGGAAGGCTTTCAAATGATACATCGCAAAAGAATAGCGTCTCTGATGTGCCGCATACGGGGCAGCCCCAACAACCTCCTGCAGCTGATTGTAGGGAGGATGGATGTGGATTGCTCCTTCATGGAGCATTGGACAAAACTAAATGTACGATTAGTGCGGTCCTGATTTAATACTCCCATAATGGTGTGTGTATTTTTTGTAGTTTATTGTTATTTTTGCTATCCTATTTGAAAAACATGTTGGTATGGATGACTGTAATAACTACTATATTTGAAATATATCTGAATTAAATGAATTGAATTGAATTATCACCAATTTTTTTATTTGTATGTTGTGCTGTGTCTTTTGTGTGCACTGAATAAATGTTTTATCTATCTATATATCAAATTTCAAGTTCATAGATCAATGGGAAGTTAAAAAATTCTTCGGAACAAAATTTTGTGACAGACGACGCACAGACAGATGGACAGCTTCGCTTCTATCCACACTTTTAGGATATTTCATCTATACATGAAACTGTGAGTTGGTCAGCAAGCTTCTAAAAACACTTAAAACAGCGTAACACGAAAGGGGTAGTGAAAATCGCACTATTTACAAAATAGTTTCGATATCCTTTTTCTGAAGGATTCGAGTAAAAATGTTCGAACACGTAGACCATGTACCCATTTGTCAGTTAAATAGCCAAGGACAACTTCTTTTTGTATTTCCGGTTAATATGCCATAAATCTGGCCAAGTGCATGTCGTGTCACGCGCAGTGTAGGGTTCTGTAGTCACTCGTTACAACGGGGCTTTATGTTTATTACTGTGAGAATATTAATTGAGTGTCGTATTGACTGTACCACATTCGAAGTTCCAATAAATAAATAAATAAATAAACCATTTATTTCAGGCGACACAGGCCCATAGAAAAATACCTTAACCTAAACATACATATTTTAATATAAACAAAACTTGTGTTAATAAATAAGGCCTAAGACTATGTAAGTAGCACTTCACTTTACACTAGTCTGACTTTGTGCTGTCCTGTGGTACTTGTCCGCGGAAGCGACGGAACACCACGTCCTGCGGCCAAAAGTCTTCTTCCAGGACGAGGGAGAGAAAACAATTTGGTACAAGCACCACGAACGCCTTAAAGTTGACGTTGCGGCGCGACTCCAGTAACTGCACCCTCGGCGTGTATCTCGTCTTTTGGCGCACGTACTCCACGATGTCCTCCGCCTTAGTGGTGTAGTGCAGACGGGAGATGAGTACACCGGCGTGTTCGGCTTTGCGACCCGCAGGCTCACTTCGGGGTCCGTAGGAGCTTTGCCGCAGCGGTTCTTGGTAGGTCGCGATCGAAGCTTCCTCCTTTGCACCGTCACGAAACCCTCATCATTGTCAGCCCTGTTCGGCACCTTTTCAGGCATAGGGTTCATAATTGGAGCACCAGGGGCACTCGCGGTGAAGCTAGCGAAATCCTTTCGTACGGGGTTACCCCAATCCTGTTAAAACGCTACTTATTCGTATTCCATTTCACAAAATTACATTACCCATACCTTCATTACATCTACAAAAACCAGAATCTTCCCAACACTCAATATTCTGGGAATTTCAACCCAAATCAGACCGATACAATAAGCGGGACTTTTTAAAACACCCACTAGGCGCATACATTTGCGGATGACGTAGGTACCATGGAGAAGCGAGGCAAATAATGAAAATCTCTTTAGTACGTATTTACTGCTACCCTCGTCAGCCTTCGACGGATTCACCAGCCGACTGTTAAATTGGCCCTTTATTTGCACACTTTTCGTGTGTATGTCGAGGTTTTTCCTGTGGTAGATTTCCATCGGCTAAATATAGGATTTCACCGTATATGTAATTTGACTTACGAATCCAACTGTGAGTGCTAAATGAATTAAAGAAAATGAAAAAAACTTTTTAACAAAAAATTCAACCGACGAAAAAAACTAAAAAGCAAAAAATAAATCAACCTTTTAAGTCTTGATTATTGAGCTTATTTACCTACATAAAATATCATATAAACTAATTTTGAGTCGGTGCCAAACAACAATCTGATTATTAAATATCTAAATTTTATATGTAGGTACGTAGAAATGAAGAAGGCTAGATGTAGGTAATTAATCATTTTATTATTTGGCGCCGCCTCAAAATTAGTATATATAAAATTTGATGTTTTATGTAGGTAAATAAGCTCAATACTCAAGACTTTAAAGGTTTATTTATTTTTTGTTTTTTAGTTATTTTTCGTCGGTTGAATTTTTTGTTAAAAAGTTTTTTATTTTATGATTTTTTGTGACTCGCATCATCTTTTAATACTCTGAGGCTAATTTCTAATCCTTCATCATTCCTCTTGGCACTGAGCTGATTATGTAACCATCCTTCCATGAGGTTTCCAGGATATTGACCAGTTGAGGTTACCTCCAATATTCTAAAGACCTCTTTCCTTCAAAGCATATTAAGTAGTATCTGTCACTAAAACCAGTTTTTTTATATCTACCTTCTATTGTTTAGGAAAGGTATGATTTCCATCATCAGCTCAGTTTCATGATGTGATGATTCCTAAATGCAAATACCTGATTAAGTTATGAAAAGTAGACAGAAACAATATTCGTGGCCAATTTTCGAGGTTTCCTCTCAATTTTATCAGGATTCCATTATCAGACCCTGATTTCCTTGACATGGGACTATAGTTGCAAAACTTCTGAAATATTCTGAATAATTCCGGAATACTTCTGGGAAAGTTTCTTTAAATCCGAATTATTCAAAATGAATTTAACTAAGATTTTTTTTTTTTGCTGAAAAATCGTATTTTGCATCGATCGTCGATCGCCGCCGCCGCTGCTCCTCTGTGCGCCGGCCGCTGCCGCCGCGCTGGCGCCACGCCGCGCGCGCCCGACTGCCACGAGTCGTGCGTGCAGGCGATGGCGGTGCGAGGTGCGGTAAGAGCGGAGATGCTCCCCGGAGAAGTTTTCACCCGCGCGAGAAAGATTCGTACCCCGCAATCGAATGTTTCCGCGGAATATTTCGCCCGAATAATTCAATGGGAATTATATGTTGATGTTTTTATAGGTAGATCTATGTTAGCCTGCGATTTATTCTTTTGTTTTTAGGTAGGTACCTACTTATTTCGAAATCGAATGCTTTTTTTATAAATGTCAGTTGTGGAATAAAAAACCAGGCCTAGCATATTTGATTTGTTTTTTGAAAAAGGGTTACTTATGTTTTTGGTTAGTTTGTATGTACCTCTGTACGCATCGCGAGTATTCGCGAGTCGCATAGGTAGGTATTAATCATTACCTACCTACTTAACGCGTATAATAGCCCAGTCAATAAAAACAAACAAAGGCAAACCTTGCAAGCAAACACGTTTTGATGCGGTTTTCAGAAAAGTGTTATACTTAGGAGCAGGTTTTGGTATTTTAACCGATTTAAAAAAAGGAGGTTATGAGTTTGAACCGTATTTATGTATGTTTGTCCGCGATTATCTCGCGTTTGGCTGAACCGATTTTGATGCAGTTTTCAGAACAGTATTATTAGTCACTATATGTATACGTGACATAAAAAAATGTTGAAAAATAGGTAGTAAGGTCAATTTTCCTGGTTTTTTTTGACAGTTGAAATATTCCCAAAGTTTCGGAATATTTCGGAATACTTCCGAAGTATTCGACGGGAATGATTCGGAATTTTTCCCGCCAGCATCTATACATGGGACCACCCTTGATGTATACCCTATTTAAAAAAAAAAATCAGTGAGGGCTGAACTTACACAAAAAACAAATATATATATATATATACGGTCGAATTGAGAACCTCCTCCTTTTTTTTCGTCGGTTAAAAAGAATCTTGTCGATTTTCAGTTGTTTGATTCAGTCTATCAAAACAACGTAAAGATTATTTGTTACAGGACATGGAAAGGGTGTGACAGCTTAGCACGAACGGAAACAATTATTTTGTTACAGTCACGAGTGTCATGTGTTTCTACGGTGCTTGGATCATAGGAATCACAAACACAAAGCCCTGCCTCTCCCTTTTCCATACAACTCTGTCCTTTGTTAGTATTGGCCAGTCTCTTCGGTAGGAGTCGAGCCCACACCGCCATCTTCGCCTCGGTCTGTCGAGATGTCGTCTGGCATTTAAGGAACAGTTATACGAGTTTTAATGGTTTTTATTTGAACATCATGTCTAAACGACTAGTCTTATTTCTTTGAAAAAAATACATGTTACTCTAGACTATTTCCGTCGTAATTTAATCTCAGAATATTTCAAATTATATTTTTATAAGATAGTGTAATTAATTTGTAAAGTTATGTCTAGCGCGGATAAAAAATTGAGAATCACGCAAAAACTATAAAGCGTATTTTGATGAAACCTTCACCATTTTAAAAAATCATTTAATTATTTATAATTTAGTCTCAGTTTTTTAGTTTAATACTTGATGTTTTATGTGTAATAAATTAATATTGATATTGACGTCGGAAGTTCGTTAGTCTCTTATTGCTGACTTCGACCCCCTTGGTCTTCCGTGAAGCTGCCAGCATCTTAAATATAACAAATCTTTTAATACTTTAAAACCACACAATTCACAAACATCAATGAAAACGATAACAAATATCCCCCATCTATAAAATCAAATTTCACAAAACAATATCTCAAATCTTGACGCACACGTACGAGTCCAGTCTGAATGCCACTTAAATTTAAAAGACGTATTTTGCACGTACGCGAGTGGTCGTACGAAATACGAACGTGGCCGTACGAAACGAACGAACGTGCTTCAAGGAATGCCGTACAGTAGACTTGGGAAAACATATTGCTACATCAAAATGTCGATATTTTTTCAGAAATTAACCGTTATAAATAGTTTAAAGAAAGAAAGAAAAAGAATGTTTTTGCCACAAATTAACGACATACACAACAATATCAAACAGATACACAGACACCAGATTTTTAAACCAACAGTTTAGCTTGTAGGGAGGGGACGACGACGACACATGATTTTTACAAAAATGTGCACTTTAAAGTTTAATATTTCGCACACGGATCACTGAATCAAAAAGTAGTCTGACCAATCCTGCAATGTTTTTGAAAGGCCTATCCACGATACCCAACACGATAGGATAAACTATAATAAAAAACATCCCCACTTTACGTGTAGGCGAGATGGCCTAAAAAAAATTGAGATCGGTAAAAATTAATCAGTAAATTTTAGTGTCTAGTGTCTGAAACACATTCTAACAGACACAAACAAATCCGTTCAGTGGACCCGGGTTAAGGTATAAAGGTATATTTTAGGGCACTGCACTAGCAGAATAGGTTATTTCCCGAATAGGGCATTTTTAGAATGGCATATCGCGAATAAGTTCATATACGACTACAGGCCTTTTGACGAATAAGTCCAGTGTCTACTAAGCCTTTTATTCGTGTCAAAAATTTCGTTGATCTGATCTGTGCGAAAGTGTACCTATGTAATTTTTCAAATTTCAAATATTTGTACAATGCTCATAACAAACCACGCATTGGGCAAAAATATTGATTTTTTTAACGATACCTAAACACACTAATTTTATTTAATATCGTTACGAGTATATCGATATTTTTTTCTCTTGCCCATCCCTACCATACTGGGAATGTTATTGGTAGATAATCGGTTAAGTTCGATGTGGTATTTTATTCAAGTGGCTTTTGATTAGTTACTTTTGGAAGATGCGAGTTAGTCGGTTTTCAATGTTGGTGATTTGGTAAATTATGGAGAGAATAAAGTCTTTTGAGAACATTAAATGTCTGTTATGTAGAAAGCATGCCAATTAGGTTTACTTCAATCTGCCTAGCCTTTTCGGTCGGCTTACAGTCTAACCGAATGCAGCTAAATATTTTACATGGAGCGACTGCCTATCTGACCTCCACAACCCAGTCACTGGGTAATACGATATCCCTTGATAAGACTGGTTGTTAGACTTTCGGGCTTCTGACGACACGTAACGATTGTCAAAGTTCCACGATTGATAGCCGGGACCAACGGCTTAACGTGCTTTCCGAGGCACCGAGGAATCTCGGTATGAAAAGATGGTCACCCATCTATGGACCAACCCCGCCAAGCGTAGTACTTACTTTATTTACTTAGACTTCTTGCATACAGGTACACACAAGGGACCCTCCTAGAGGTGCGGGATTGTTCGAAAGAGTTACGCCCTAGAACGCAAAAGATAATGGAAAGAACACGAAAGGGTTTTAGTCAGTAAGAGTCTGACACTGCCTCCCAGCTCCACCCAAAGTAGGAAAAGTCACTTGATGGTTTCCCACTATAAAAAAGGTACCCACAAAAGCGGACTTAACCATCATCATTTTTTTTCCCAAGTGTCGCCACAATGACGGGTCCTGTGCGTCTCGCATCCATCGGCTACCCGCGACCCTCACCAGGTCATCGGTCCACCTTGTTGGAGGCCTTCCAACGCTGCGTCTTCCGGTACGCGATGGCCACTCCAGAACATTTCAGCCCCATCGACCGTCCGTTCTGCGAGCAATGTGCCCAGCCCACTGCCACTTCAGTTTGGTGGTTCTTCGGGCTATGTCGGTAACCTTGGTTCTCTTGCGGATATCATCATTCCTGATTCGATCACGCAAGGAAGATCCGAGCATAGCCCGCGAGATATGTAGACATCGCCCTTTCGGTGACTTTAGGCTTTCTGGTGAGTCCCATTGTGAGCGACGTTTCAGTGCCATATGTCATCACTGGCAACACGCACTGGTCATAGACTTTCGTCTTGAGACACTGTGGTAGGTAAATGGGACGAGAAGATACCGCGCAGCCTCTCGAACGCCGCCCAGCCGAGTCGGATTCGACGATTGACCTCTTTCTCAAAGTTAGTCTTACCTAACTGAACCGTTTGTCTCAGTTAAACGTACTCGTCTATCACTTCGAGTTTAGAGTCTCCGATCTTGATAGAAGTGGGTGCTACATGGGTATTTACCAAGATCTTGATTTTATTCATGTTCATTTTAAGACCCACTCTTTCGAAAGCTCTACTGAGGTCATCGAGCATTGTACTGAGGTGCTCCATAGTCTCAGCCATGACCACTATATCGTCGGCAAATCGAAGGTGAGTGATGTACTCGCCATTAATGTTATTGCCTAGCCCTCTCCAGTCCAGAAACTTGAAGACATCCTCCATTGCGGCTGTGAACAGTTTCGGAGAAATAACGTCTCCCTGCCTCACACCCCACGGAGGAAAGTTTCGAGGTCTGGTCCTGAAGTTGGACTGACGTGGCGTACTTAATGCTTTAGGCATTTTTACAAGTACGTACTACTGTGAACTAACTTCTGTAACTCGAAGGGCATTTGTAGAAATTATAGAATACACGTCATCTGACGAGCCTTAACTGATTCTGGTAAAGATTACAATGATAGATTGCTGTCACAACTAGCCCACTAAATAGCCACACTCTTGTTTGCAATCAAAATATAAAAAGTGAACACTCAGCCTTCAAAGCAAGAGTGAACTTAGAGGCTTCTTCTGGACTCTTTCATTCTATCTGTAGACCTCATCCATTGCTTTTCAGCATTCGAGATTTAGGACAAAAGCCGGCCACATTGTCAAATAAAAAAACAAACATAAAGGCCTCATTTATAAAAAAAAGCATATTAATATGATTACTTCAAACACAGATTAGCAGGTTCTTAATTTAAAATTTGCTATGGAGAATTTGAATTTAGAATCCACTATTCACTACTTAAAATTCGAGTTTTTTTTTATAAATAATGCTAAAAATCTACATTATTTAAAAAAGAACATGACATTTTGCTGCCAGTATCGATCCAATTTTTTGCAACAAAACAGTATTTTATTCTTTATTTAGATCTTTTAGGCGTGTCATGAACATTTTACTCTGATCAAACCTTTTAGCCAAATTCCGGCGTCGATTACCCCGAATCAATTTATTACACGCACAACGCTTTGCGACATTAGCGACTTTGGCCCAAATAACTAAATTCGCCGAAAAGCCTTTTAATGGCACAGTGATTAACTTCCATTTTGTTTGAAACTTAACACCAGTGCTTTATGGGTTCCATTACTTCCATTAGGTATTAGTTATTTATGAAAGTTATTTTCCACGAAGGAGATGGCTGAACGAGCTAGGCAGATTTCACCAGAAATAGAAGGAGAAAGTGCGGGCTTGCTAAAGATGGAAGGAGAGGAGGAGTATTTTAAGGTCTCCCTGGGAAAGTCCCCGAATGCACAGAGGAGGTGCCGGGGTGGTCTTTAAGAGGTCACGGACCCGCTTCCATGTGTGGATGGTGATCACCGTGGTGTTTTTCATCATCAGCCTTTAAATGTTCCCACTGCCGGGGCACAGGCCTCCTTTCTGTGAGAGGAAGTGGGCCGTAATCCACCACGCGGGCCCACTGCGGGTTGGTGGATGTCACATGTCTTCGAATGTTTGGTTCTACGACATGCCGGCTTCCTCACGATGTTTTCCTTCACCGTTTTGAGAGCAGTGGTGATGAAATAATTTACACAAAGTAAAGCGCCTACGCCTGCCTGGGTTTGAACCCACGACCTACAACTTGTAAGCCGCGGGGAGTTACCACTGAGCCACCACTGCTGTCATGGCGTTTTAGTGAGGTAAAAATCCCACCTTCTATTTATTTATTTAACAACGTTTTTATATACGACTAGCGTTCTTTTTTTTTTTTTGACCCGGCGAACTGCGTTCTACCTCAATATCAATATACGAAACCGTTTTCGAGATAACGTTAAAAGAGCCGTTCTATACATTTTTTTTTCGTAAATTTTCCGATGTTTTAATAGTTATTCCGCTATTCGGGGCGGACACAAAGCCAACAAATCAAAGATCATAAAAATCGGTTCAGCCCTTCTTGAGTTAAATGGCGTAACTAACCAGCTCTTTGGAGATAGGTAATAAGAAAGAACACCAAATACGATTGTACGGTTTACGGTTTAAGAAAATTTATTTCGCTCAAAAAGAATACAATTATTCACTCCTATGAGGAAAAACAAAATGATTAAGATAAGCGATGTTTTCGCGGTGTTTACTTAAAACTAAAATTATTTTTAAAATATTAAAAAATGGTAAAAACTTACATTTCATTAATTAATTAATTATGTGGTGCTTTAATAGCCTTTTAAACGTTGGAAGTGATTTCGATTCCTTTATTACTTTAGGTAAAGAGTTATAGAGTTCAGCCCCCTCATATACGACAGTCCTTCTACCGTAATTTGTCCTCGGTGCTCTTAGAATTATATGGTTAGCCTGCCTCGTCATGCGTTTTTAAATTTGCATTCTTTTTGTAAATGTTATTTGTGTATGTATATCTCTATTAATTATTTTGCGTATAAGTATGCAGGTGTTATATTTATAAATTAGGTCAATACTCATTAATTTTGTTTCTTTTAAAACTTTTTGAGTAGATGTTAAATAATCATAATTGAATAAGACTTTAATGACTTTATTTTGAGATGTTTGTAGTTTTTTAAGGTGAGATTGTCTTGTCAGTATTTCGGTGACTTATTTAAGAGTATTCGTTATTTGTAACCGTTATTTGTATGCTTTTGATCGCATGTGAGATACAACCGAAATAAAATAAATCAGTCTAGATTTCACAAATAAATCAACGTAATATTTTTACGTTTACTTTTTTTCCAAGTCATTTTTCAGTGAACACAAAATTCTGTAACATTTTTTTTAATTTCGCTTTCTCTGCTATCCGTACCAACGCTTCACCACACGACTGTCCAAACAGTCCCATTGATGTATAGCAATAGTTCCCAACCTGTGGTCCGCGGACCACTGGTGGTCCACAAGAGCTGAGAGGACTAAAATTTTCAAACTTTCCTACCGAATAGTAACATTACGCGTACTGATTTTTAGATTCTTTTTTTTCCACACTAGGAATAACTTCCTGTATCGTGGGTGCGTTCACAAACATGTTAACTCACATACACAAGACACCCAGACCCGGAACAACTATCTGCATGCCATACAAATATTTGTTCCGTGCGGGAATCGAACCCGTGACACGCAGCGCAGCAGCCAAACGCTCAACCACTGCGCCAACCGTGTCGTCCAAATTCTATTAGAAATGTTGCGTTTTCTATGGCAATTCTCGTTACTTTTGGTTTTAACGAATAGGCGTGAATTTAATTTATGATATACTAGCAACCCGCCCCAGTTTCGCTCGGGTAAAAATTATATACCTTCTAAACCTTCCTCATAAACCACTCTATCTGTTGGTTAAAAACGCATGAAAATCCGTTCAGTAGTTTTTGAGTTTATCGCGTACAGACACGACGGAGGACTTTGTTTTATAATACCTATGTAGTGATGATAGTGAAGTTTTCTTTTAGAGAAACATAGTTAATTTTTTATAGAAATCGCTCCTCGCTAACAACAAAGAAACTAAAGTGGACCCCGGTCAAAAAAAAGTTGGGAGCCACTGATCCACAGGTACGGTCAGCACATTAACAGACCATTGTTGGCAATGCACAAGCGACCCGTAAAATTCGAACCCATAACCTTTTGATCCTCGCTTTTGTGCTTGAGTGTATCCCTCGAGGAGGAATGAATATGTGGGTACATTTGAAATTATGGTTTTCTTCAAAGAATAGAGTATCCCATGGGTGAATTGAAAGGCGACCATGAGGTTATGCCTGAAGGATGGTAATTTAAGGAATAGTACTCAGTGGTGGTCAGTCCGTTTTTCGGAGCTATTTGCAAAAATATTATTAGAAAGGTTGGTCTGATGGGAGATAATTTGTACAGGTTTTTTGATGCTCGTCAATGGGGCATCGTTTACAGGGTTCCGTACCCGAAGGGTTCAAACGAAGCCCTATTGCTATCACTCACGTGTCCGTCTGTCCGTCTATCTGTCCGTCTGTCCATCGTCTGTCACAAAATTTTGTTCCAAAGAATTTTTTACCTTCCCATTGACCTATGAACTTGAAATTTGGTGATAACGTTTATTATTACGTATATTTTACCAACATATACCAATATATTGATACTTAATTTTTTTTTTTGATAATTCCCTCATTTGGTACCTACGGAACCCTCAGAGCAATTGCGCACTACGTCCGATACTTATCCGATACTTATCCGAAACTTATCCGATACTTACCCGATACTTATCCGATACTTATCCGTCAAAATACAGATCTATAGAAAACTCGGACCGAACTCGGATCGGTAATGCGTAACCTACCATACAAATTGTTCTACAACGCCGGACCGTTATTTCACGGATAAGTATCGGACATAGTGCGCAACCGCTCTAAATTTGCGAAGTCCGAGACGCACTTGGCCGATTTTTTTCAAGTAGGTGTAAAACGGTTCTAGCAACAATACATATTAGCGGAGGACGTCGCGAGACGATCTCCGGCCACCGTAGACCCGGGCCTGCGGACGGTGAGTAGTGGGTAGCTCACCGTCCGATCAGCACCAGGCCCGAGAGTCGACGGCGCGTAGTGTTCCACGCGCGCCTCAAAGAGTTGTCAGTAATAACGACGGGGCCCATCATGGCCGATGCCTGCCTAGGGGTTGAGGATAGATTCTAAACAGAGTTACCTCGCCCCTGGGCACTTCGCACCTCAAAAAAAACAAAGCCAGACATATGTTACATTATTTGGTTTTAGTCAAGTAATATCCAATTTTTCGCTACAGGTCCTTTGGATTTCTGAAGTAGTAGTAGTAGAGATTCATAATATATTTTTCTTACAACGTACATATATTTATAAAGGACCAGGATTAGACATTAAGAATGTATAATTATATATTTGCTTGTTCCTACCCCTCCCAGAGTGACGTGTCGTATATTTTATGTAAAGTCAGGCGGACCGTGCTTTGTTTCCAAATGGAAAACTAATTTAATTCAACACGGCAACCGGCCGGATTTATCTCGTTCTGAAATTAGAAATTCATTTCACGCCAACTTTGCGATAATAATATTATACGAAATAACATTAAAATGCATCTGTGCACAAATTTAACTAGACACTTCAAACGTTTTAAAAACACAATAGATTTTAAAAACTTTACTAGGTGGAAATGACAATACAACAATTAATGAAGACACTACAAATATTCATCATTATGGACAACTTTTACTATGGGACCAACCCAGAAATAACAAAAAAAAAAATATATTGTTTTTTTTATCTTCTTACGCCAAAGAAGTATAACTTCTTACGTGCGTGCAAAGTACACACACACTTTTTTTTTTTCTTCATTTTACTGAGTTATGATTTTGGAATCGCCTTCTAGAACCCTTTATATAAAGGAACAAACATACATGCATAGGCTGATAAACACATAACCCTCCTTTACGTCGCAAAGTCGGGTAAAAATCAACTACCCCATACGTGTTTGTTTGCATAACTCGACAAAATTTACTGAACGGTAGATTGGTTTAGTCCTTTTTTGTGGGGTGGGAAATCATCCAATGACACCCGGTCTAGGGTGGAGCGGTAGGGCGTGTCAGACTCTTACTGACTAAAACCCACCCCTGTTCCTTCCCTGCCCTGAATGACCAGGGGCGAGGTAACTCTTTCGAATTTATCATCAGTCCCTTTAATTTTTTTTTTAATAATGATGAAGATTACCAGTTTTGATTAATAATTTGTATTGTCACAGTGTGTGATGTATTCGGAACAATCTTTTTTTTCCGCGGTTTCACTCTTGAATAACCCTCAATAACCTAGCGACTTTACGGGATTAATAGTGGCTCTCAACGATAGTGTTGCTCTTTCTCTGAAAAATATTTCGTATTCAAATTAGTGCTTCCACAGATAAACATTCACACACAAACAATATTGGAACGAAGTTCCTTATCGCGCGTTGTGAAAGGGCTAGACGGAAAAAATTCTTACGAAAAAGTTGTCACGACACTTTTTTGCTATATAGTAAAAAAAATAAAATTTTATTACAATTACTTTTGTTATAGTTGTTGTTATTGCTAAAGAGTTGAGTTGAGTTGAGCCGAGCCGAGCCGAGCCGAGCCGAGCCGTAGACAGTTCGGGTCCGTTCGGGTCCTTTCGAGACAGTTCGGGTCCGTTCGGGTACGTTCTAGCCCGTTCGAGCCCGTTCTAGCCCGTTCGAGCCCGTTCGAGCCCTTTCGAATCCGTTCGAGCCCGTTCAGGCCCGTTTCAGGCCGTTCGCGTCCGTTCGAGTCCGTTCGGGTCCGGGCGGCGGCTTATGCTTATGCTTATGCTTATGCTTACGCTTACGCTTACGCTTACGCTTACGCTTACGCTTACGCTTACGCTTACGCTTACGCTTACGCTTACGCTTACGCTTACGCTTACGCTTACGCTTACGCTTATGCTTATGCTTATGCTTATGCTTATGCTTATGCATATGCTTATGCTTATGCTTATGCTTATGCTTACGCTTACGCTTACGCTTACGCTTACGCTTATGCTTATGCTTACGCTTACGCTTACGCTTACGCTTACGCTTACGCTTACGCTTACGCTTACGCTTATGCTTCTGCTTCTGCTTCTGCTTCTGCTTATGCTTATGCTTATGCTTATGCTTATGCTTCTGCTTCTGCTTCTGCTTCTGCTTCTGCTTCTGCTTCTGCTTCTGCTTCTGATTCTGTTTCTGCTTCTGCTTCTGCTTCTGCTTCTGCTTATGCTTCTACTTCTGCTTCTGCTTATGCTTATACTTCTACTTCTGGTTCTGGTCAGAACCAGAGTTCTAGTTCTGGTTCTGGTTCTGGTTCTGGTTCTAGTTCTGGTTCTGGTTCTAGTTCTGGTTCTGGTTATGGTTCTGGTCCTGGTCCTGGTCCTGGTTCTGGTTCTGGTTCCGGTTCTGGTTCTGGTTCTGGTTCTGGTTCTGGTTCTGGTTCTGGTTCTGATCCTGGTTCTAGTTCTAGTTCTAGTTTTTGTTCTAGTTCTAGTTCTTGTTATTTAAAATTACGCACATGTGCACAAAAAACCATCATTAGACATACAAAACATATTTTCATTTATGTATAGATTAAAAAAAAACACTTAAAAGATTTTCCAAGTTAATTGAAAATCGCAACTGACAAGTTTTCAGATTGAACAAAGGATCTGTATCGGAGTCCAATTTACTAAAATACTAGTTTTGGAGTTTCTCATTCTAGAAGCTTGAGGTTGGCACGCTGTGTAGCTAATTTGGGATAGACTGAACTTTACCGAATTTAGCATCGTCATTTTAGTGTTTAAAATATTCTAGTAATAAAAATTATTTCATTGTGGCGGAAGTATTGAAGAAAAATTCTGAAAAGATTGCACTAATTATGCAAAGAAATAAAAATACATATTTAATTTAAGTTAATAATTTAATGTGATTTTAATTTATTTTATGTTAGGACATTAGTTTTAGTTTTAGATTTTTAGGGCTCTGTTCCCGAAGGGTAACCAACGGAAGTCTATTACTAAGCCTCCGATGTCCGTCCGTCTGTTCGTCCGTCGGTCTGTCTGTCAGCAGGTTGTATCTCATGATCTGTAGACAGTTGAAATTTTCACAAAATGTGTATTTCTGTTGCCGCTATAACAACAAATAACAATAAAATTAAATTAAAAATTAAAGGGGACTCCCCTACTAGAAACGTATTTTTTAGGCTTTTTAGCTCGATTTTATTAATGGCAACAAGTAGACACGTATAATCTTGTACGATGGTACGGAACCCTTCACGCGCGAGTCCGACTCGCACTTAGCCGGTTTTTATTATTTTCGTATTTTACTCGTAACGTTGATGTTTTATTCTTATTATAATATTTAATTTGATGTACTTTCAGAATGTTGTGCATTTTTAACACAGGATCCCCTTGAAATTGGATTTTTTGATGATATTTAATTGTAAAGAAGTCGTTATTGTGCCTATACTGGGTGTAATGGAAAGGTGTGGTGTGTAAATTCTAAAAAAAAAAATATTTAAGATATCAGTCGATGATAACTTTGTTTGGAAAGCCCAATTTTTTTTTTGAGAATTTTTTATTTTTTCTTTGAGAAAGTTGTTCGTCTCCATGGGCAGAACCGGTTCTTAAAATATGACTACACCTTTCCGTTACACTCTGTATATATACATAAATAAATAGGTACCATGTATTTAAAAAAATCATAAATCTCACACGATATCCTTATAAATTAAATCCCTTAAGGCGCAGTTATACGACTTTTAATGGTTTTTAATTGAACATCACGTCTAAACGACTAGTCGTATTTGTTTGAAAAAAAAAATGTTACTCTAAACTACTTTCGTCATAATTTGATCTGAGAATATTTGAAATAATATTTTAAAAACATTGTGTAATTAATTTGTAAAGTTATGTCTAACGCGGATAAAAAATTGAGAATCACGCAAAAACTATAAAGCGTATTTTTATGAAACCTTCACCATTTTAACGATCATTTCATTATTTATAATATAGTCTCAGTGTTTTAATTTACTACTTGTTGTTTTATGTGTAATAAATTAATAATGCGTTTAATTTCGGACAGTGCTCCTTGATGGGCGTGTCCTATTACTGGGTGGACATACGACGCGTTACGTGAGCTTGTAACAAGGCAGTGTTAAAGCCTTGTTTATTTTTTGACCTCTATTCCAAAATTACGTTCTTTGCTACCTTTTTTAATTTCAAATTCATAAATTACTTGTTTCCTATGTCAATAGTCTGTTTTTATATTAAGTCAGTTCTAATTCTGGAGCCGAGCTAGTAGAAGCTCCTCATTGTTATTTTTCGACTCTTCAAGTGTCAGTTACCAGTTTCCTAGAATTGTGCATTAATACAATTAAATTACATCACTAATCACAGTGTATGTGTTCGTAATATTATAATAAAGCCCACTGTTGTAAATAACAAATATAATGTGTTAACTCGTCGTGTGTTATTATTCATTGAACTCCTCATCTACGGTCCTCCTACTCTACGTCCTCCTCTACGTGTCACACCACCACTCCGGTCCCGCAACGAGACACGCCCTCCGTACCGTGACAAGCTCAGCGCTGAACACACAAGCTAGCCATTCAAGGTCGTTGGCAGCTAATAGCGCCTTAAGTGGTGCCCATTCAACCTTCTCCAAAGTTAAAGCTTTAAATCTGAGCTCTATTATACACTAGAACAAGCAACAGAAAAAAGGTGTTGACTTAAGGAGAATTATGATACAGATTCTGTTGGGAAAAACACTTAAGAAGAGAAAACACTACACCAGTTAAACTTTTCTAATAACTAATCTTCAGATATCTTTGGAATAAAAATTACAGTTTCACAGCTTTAGCTTAGGAAGCATGTCAAACCGCCATATTGATCATTGAGGTTAAACCTGACGTTTTAAAAGTCAAGCCCTAAGTGTAGTGAGGTAACAAACAGACAAAATACCAATTTTTTTGTATACCACATATCTTTATTGTTCTTGTCCCTACCTCCTTTTTAAGCTACATTACACAATATTATATCCACAAAAATTAATCCACAATATTGTAGTCTGTTAAAGAAAACTAAAAAACACGTTTTCCGTATTTTTCTCAGCAAAACCCTATCATTTGAAACCCTCAACATTATGGGAATACATAAAAATAACTAGACCACCATCTTTGGGAGTCCACCACATTGGATTAAGAATGACGTCACTTAGCTAACCATGCAGTGTCTTCCAAACTGAACATGTATGCAAAATTTTAGGTCAATCAGAAACCGGTATGTGGGTCAAATTAACTTCTAAAATTTTTAGGGTCCCGTACCCAAAGGATAATCAACGGGACCCTATTACTAAGACTCCGCTGTCCGTCTGTCTGTCAGCGGGCTGTATCTCTTGATCCGTAATAGGTAGTTGAAATTTTCACAGAATATGATTTCTGTTGCCGCTTTAACAACAAATAATTTAAAAAAATTAAAGGGGGCTTCCCCATCTGTCTACCTATTACGGATCATGAGATACAGCCCAAAACAAAACCCAAAAAAAACACGTTTCTAGAAACGAGTTTTCAGTTTATGGTACGGACATAGGCTACTTTTTATCCCGGTAAATGACAAGACTTAGCGAAGGCTGAGGTGGAAGTAGAAATCCAAAGTCAGGCTGAACGAGCGGTATACGCTCACAAAGTACCAGGAGACCAGAAAAACATGAGAAGTATTTTCAGGGCTGGCATCATGAGCGGTAAAGGCTCGCAAAGTACCAGGGGAGCAGGAACGGCTAAAGAGATTTAATTGAAATTTTGCACACAGATATATTAAATCATAGGCTTCTTTTTAAAACTAAACAGAAGCCAGTGTTCCAATAAACTTGAAAAACTAATATAAAAACTTAAAGCCTCTAATAACTTGACTCAACTAACGTCAGTGTCTTCGTAGAGATATATTTATCGTGTAGCTATATTAAATGAAGATTTGCAAGACGTCGTCTTGATGATGCAATTAGTGAAGAATCTTTCATCAAACTTGAGTATTCGCGGCTGCAGGCGACGGGTCCATAATATAGATAAAGTTACCGTTAGTTAGTAGGAAACTAAAGGGGATCGGATACTTGAAAAGCTTTATTAGTAGTTGTAGTTATTTGTGAAGAAGCTCGTCTTGGGAAGTAGTACTATCTATATCTAAATACTAAACTGTAGAGGTATGTGGCACAAGGTTTAAAGTCTCTCCATTGAAAAGGGAGGATGCTCCGATCAGACGGGTGTTGTGTCTGGTCCGGGCAACTGCCTGATGGTTGATTTCGGACTGTTGTATACGTAACTCTGCTTACGCGATGTTAGGTTCGTTTGTTTTTTAGTTCGTTTCTGGCGTCATAAATTTTGCTACATCACAGAGATCGAAGATCGATAGTTTCTTGATGAGTCTTTCACACATCTTGTGATGCTTGCCGGACCAGTGGAAGGCTGTCTGCAGTGATGCCCCAGTGAGTCGGGGTGATGATGTCCCAGTGTGTCGGGATGATGTCCCAGTGAGTCGGGGTTATGATGTCCCAGTGAGTCGGGATGATGCCCCAGTGAGTCGGGATGATGATGTCCCAGTGAGTCGGGATGATGCCCCAGTGAGTCGGGATGATGATGTCCTAGTGTGTCGGGATGATGCCCCAGTGAGTCAGGGTGATGATGTCCCAGTGAGTCGGGATGATGCCCCAGTGAGTCGGGGTAATGATCTCCCAGTGAGTCGGGATACAACGCACTTGTTGACTGCCGCAACCAACGGTTAATAGACAATATCACTGCACTAACAGTCGCAGCGACATTTCAAAAAGCAACCGAGGCCATATTATCAGTCCGCATAACCACTGAAGGCACAGATTACTAACAGCTGTTGAGAGAATATCCAGATCTCACACGCCCTGCTGGTAGACCAGGCATCACAAAGCACAGCACAGTGCACCACGTACTTACGCACTACGCCAGGCCCACCCGTATTCAGTCGCCCTCGCCGCTTTGACCCAGAGCTGAAAGTCGTTTTCCGCGTTCGTCTGTTTCTCCGCTCTTCGTCTACGTTTCGCTTTGACAGCATGGTCTATGAGTTCTACCCAAACTCTGTTGTTGATGTAACTCGCCTCACGATCTCCTTTTGTATTTTTGGGCTGGGAAATCATCCAATGACTTCTCGTTCTCCCGCTCTAGGTAAAGCGGGAGGGGTGTCAGACTCTTACTGACTAAAATCCACCCCTTTCTGTTTTGTTCTTTTCAGTTGCTTGTGCCAGGGCAGCGGTAACTCTCTTTCTAGTTTATCCGCGACCCAGAGCCTCACGCTCTCCTATCATCCAATTCTGTTAGATGATAGTCTGGGGCAATCGTTTCTCCTCTAACTCCCAAACACTCCGCTAAGCCCGGCGGCTCGACCGGGTCGCTAGTTACCATACATATTACTGACAAGAAACAGATGCAGTTCCCTTTATTTTAAATATTGGCTTCGCACGGTTTGTGTATTTAACCAATGTCAAGTTAAGAAAGTATTTAGTTTTAGATATCACGTTAGAATGCAGATGTAACATTCTAATGTTTTTGCAGTAATTGGCAGCAAATGAGTGGAGTCAGCCTTCTCGGCAAGCTTCGCTGAGGTAGTCTCGCAAATCATAATATTCACTGGGAATCAATTTGCAAATAATTAAAACAGCACTGAACTGCACTCCAAAAAAGCCCGCCAGAAACTCTCACTGTGTTCCTTATTGAATGGTCTACGTACTGTGACTTCTAAGAAAGTACCGTGAAATACGAACCTTGTCAGTAAACAGGCTGGTCTGTCACATATATTTTTATAGGGTGATGCAAATTTAGAATAGGATTAAAGTTAAAACGAAAAAATACTGATCTGTTTGAAGTCAGTCAGTTGTGGGCTGTCAAGTATTGTTTTTATAAAATACCATATCAATTATTAAGTTAGAGTCTGAAACTCTCTCCTGCTCCAGCCACTGCAGGAGAAGTTATTTCATGATTTACTACCCTATACAAAACCCCGACGTACAATATAATACAATTGATATCTAACCAAAAAACAAAGCTCTAATCGTCTTATCCAAAACCCACAAAACATCGTGACGGGCGGGCGTTTTTTGGGGGACTGTCTTTATGTAGAACTTTGACGTTCAAAAAGTGCTGGTTCTCAGCCTAGTTTGAATAAATGACTTTTGATTTTGATTTTGATTTTGATCTAGTTATCATCCAAACATCCAACAGAGCCCACAATCTAACTCCCCATCCATATAACAATGTAATAACATGGCCGTAAACCAGCGTTAAGATTACAATCAGGAGTAATGTCAGGTGGAACGATTTCTTTCATACCTGTCCCATTATAAGGGATACATGGCGAATAAACTGGCGGAGATAACCTGAGAGCTGGTTAGAATGTGGGAATGATTTAGTTTAAGAGTTTATAACTTTTATTTCTTAAGGCGTATATAGCCGCCAAGTGAGGAGGTCGTGGCTAAAGTAATAACAGCCGCACGGGTCGATCCATCAGGTTAAGCTACGCTTGCCGGGGTTGGTCCATGGATGGGTGACCATCTTTACATACCGAGACTCCTCCGTGCCTCGGAAAGCACGTTAAGCCGTTGGTCCCGGCTGTCAATCGTGGATCTTTGACAGTCGTTACGGAACGTCAGAAGCCCGAAAGTCTGACATCCAGTCTTACCAAGGGGTATCGTATTACCCAATAACTGGGTTGTGGAGGTCAGATAGGCAGTCGCTCCATGTAAAATATTGGTATTCAGCTGCATCCGGTTAGACTGGAAGCCGACCCCAAGATAGTTGGGAAAAGGCTAGGCAGATGATGATATAGCCGCCAAGTGGCGCCCTCGTTGAATAAAAAATCGTAGCAAAGCGTAAAAAATAAAGAGAATAAGGTATTTTTTTTGTTGTTAAAACAGGACTCAAAATTTTTCGTATCCAAAGTAGTAAGCAAAAGTACCTTATCTTAATTGCTACAAACGCAACATAGGATTCTTTAATTTTTGTTTTCTATGCTAAGATACGATTTTTTATTCAATAAGTTTGTTTGTTTAAATAAAAAATGGGCAAGTGCGTGTCGGACCTCACACATACCAAATACATAAAAAAACATTCCGTACCAAATGAGGGAAATTCAAATAAAATATATGATTAATATTTGTTAGTAAAATATACGTAATAATAAACATTATCACTCAAGTTCAAAACTTAAGTTGTAAGATCCTACCAACTAACCAACTAACCAACTACTACCAACTAACTATCAAACTGAATTTTTAAACTTATTGGATTTGCCTGGCGTGCTACAGCACAATTTATTGTTGTTGGCTCGGTAGTCTGGACCAACAAAAACTATGTAACGGAACGCGTTTATTGATGAGAAAACTAATGAGCAATGTCATTCTCGCGACACTCAAAGGAAAGTTCAAAGTTGAAGAAGATCTCATTCCAAAAATTTCGATGATCCCAACCGATATACCCTTCGAGTTTAAACGAATAAAATTTCCGATTCGTAGTGCATTCGCCAGGACGATCAACAAATCACAAGGCCAATCATAGAAAATAATGTGTCTCTATGCTACAATGCCAAGCGAATCATTTAGATTCTGCCACGTGAATTACATTCATTACAATGTAATTAACTCAACTAATAAAACTTAACAGTACATTTATTAATTCTAAGGCGGAACGAAGTTAAAAAAAAGAAAATTAAATTAAAATGTGGTACGAAGTTCACCGGGTCAGCTAGTTTGAAATGAATGCTCTGAGTTTTAGTTTTTGTGACATTACACACTTTGGTGACACTTGCCTAATGGCGGCCGCCATTTTGATTTTTTTTTAAATTCATATTAAGCCAGCCGCTTTTTTTTTTTTTGTGGGTTGGGAAATCATCCAATGACTTCTCCCGCTCTAGGGTGGAGCGGGAGGGCGTGTCAGACTCTTACTGACTAAAACAAATCCCTGTTCCTTCCTGCCCTGAGTGCCCCGGAGCGAGGTAACTCTGTTTCGAATTTATCCTCAACCCCTGGGTAGGCATCGGCCATGACGGGTTTTTTTTTTTTTTTTTTTTGGGGGGTGGGAAATCATCCAATGACTTCTTCCGCTCTAGGGTGGAGCGGAAGGGTGTGTCAGACTCTTACTGACTAAAACCCACCCCTGTTCCTCCCTGCCTCGAGTGCCCGGGGGCGAGGTAACTCTTTCGAATTTATCCTCCACCCCCGGGCAGGCACCGGCCGTGGCAGGCCCCTTCCCTTGGCTGACAACTCTTTGAGGCGCGCGTGGAACACTACGCGCCGTCGACTCTCGGGCCTGGTGCTGATCGGACGGCGAGTTACCCACTACTCGCCGTCCGCAGGCCCGGGTGCCATGACGGGTCCCGTCCTTATTGCTGACAACTCTTTGAGGCGCGCATGGAACACTACGCGCCGTCGACTCTCGGGCCTGGTGCTGATCTGCTGAGCTACCCAATACTCGCCGTCCCCAGGCCCGGGTAAGCTAGCCGCTGACTTGTGATTTTTGTCACCGTGACTTTTTGGTACACAGTCGAGTGCTATGAAGATACATGGGAGTGCGCTGATCATGGAGACGTGACAATACGGTGACAAATAGTTCCTAGGTGACTGTCAGCCCGAACTGTACATTACTATGGCGGTGCGCTCACAAGGCGACTTTTTGGCACTCGGCCACTTAGTACAGCAATCTGTATGAAATGCATTTCAAGAATGAGTGCGTTTTGTTGCCCACTGACTTTTCAAGTGGGCGCAGAGTGGGTGACAGTAGGTGACAGTGACAAAAAGTCACGTCATGTGTCTATGTCACTTCAGCGGTCAACACCAATATGATACCGCATTTTTCTAAATTCATCCAGCCGTTTATTCTACTAGGCATGCCAAAACTCTTGAGAAACAGTACCCTTCTTATGAGGCAGTCGGGTACAAATGAACGGTACGCACATAATTTTCTAATGCGTAGCCGTGCTAAATACTTTTCATGTTACGTTGCACGTTTGAGATGCTACGCAGCTGCCAAAATGCGCTTACCATTTGATTTGCTACGGCGTAGCAAACAATACGAGGCAAGCGTAGTGCTACACTTTGTATGCTTCGCTACGGCTGTAGGCTGCAAGTTTAATAAGATACACTGCAAGCCACAAAGGCCACAATTTTGATATATCACTACGCATTCTAAAGCTACGGCTCCAATAATCCAGCTTTTTATATGGAACCTAAGTGTACTAAGAACCAAGGCATTCTTTATTAAACCGCATCGTAAACATCGGCTTCATAAAGTACTAAAATAACTTCATAGAAATCCACTTTCCTCGGACGATCTTTATGGCTTGGCTTGGCTTGAGGGGGAAGATAAATACAGTATCTACTCTCGATTCTTAGATTAATACGGTCAACAGTTTCATTTTGATATCGAATATAAGCTCAAATTTATTTTGATCGTTGGTGCAGACCTTATATGTATATAAGTGTTAAACTTAATAATTTAGTCTGTGTCAATTTAGTTTTTGCAGTAGATTTTAAAATGACGACATGGTTGGCGCAGTGGTTGAGCGTTCGGCTGCTGCGCAGCGTGTCGATCCCCGCACGGAACAAAAATATTTGTATGGCCTACAGATTGTTGTTCCGGATCTGCCCCCTTAGCCAAATAACTTTTATAATAGCGCTAACGCCAACGCTTCGTGCAAAATGTATGGCAAGGACATTACCTGCGGAGAGAACTGTCACGTGACTCACGCTCAGTAATGTCGTTGCCATACATTTTGCACGAAGCATTAGCGTTAACGTTAACAGAAAAGTATTTTGTGTAAAGGCTCTCGGTATGTATGTGAGTTTACATGTTTGTGAACGCACCCAGGATACAAGAGTAAACCTTAGTACGAGGCAACGTTTTTTAAATAAAAAAAATACCGTCATGTCATAGAACCAAAAAAAATCTAAGACATGTAACATCCACCAATCCGCATTGGGCCCGCGTGGTGGATTACGGACCACACCCTCTCACAGAGAGGAGGCCTGTGCCCCAGCAGTGGGGACATTAAAAGGCAGATTTCTTTTTAAGGTTGATTTTAGAAAATTTCGATGTTTCCTTGAACATAAAACGGGCTATTGATGGTTTTATAATATTTTGACAGCACAACTATGAAAAATAAAAAGTACGTTAATTTACACATGGTAATGAACTAACAACATTCATCACCACTGCTCTCAAACGGTGAAGGAAAACATCGTGAGGAAACCGCAAGGTCCTGGAACCAAAACTTCGAAGACATGTGACATCCACCAAAGCGCATTGCACCCTAGGATTACGGTCACACCTCCTCACAATGAGGAGGCCTCTTTCCCAGCAGTGGGAACATTATAGGCTGATTATGCTATATTAATGAATTAACCGTAAAACGTAATGTTTTTCGAGAGTATGTAGGTATGTTTAAACCTATGTGTATTTGCGTGTACGTCTATTTCTTTGGCAAACGCTGTAACCTAAACGGTGGATTTTAACAAATAAGGTACTTATCATTAGATTGGTCTTAACCACCGAAATGACATGGCGACTATCAACTGGCAACCGGTCCTATCTCAATTTTTTGAAGATTTCACTTTTTAATACCACTTTATACTTTTTTATATTCCGCAGCGTTGCAAGAAATCCCATCTCAGATACATTTAAATTTGTTGTCAGAATCGACTTTATATCCTATGTTTGAAAATTATTGTGTTGATTTATGTTGCCATATCTCGTTTTTATATTAAAAGAAAGCATTACCCGTATACTGTAGTACTCCTTGGGATGTTTTTAAAAACATGTGTAATAAAAATATTTAAAAGCCACGTATTTTCATTTAAGATACCAGATGCACCAGATGCTATGTAAATGACGCAAACAAGTTTTTTCTTCATCCTGTAAAGAGTTCAAAATTGAGATAGTACCGGTTGCCAGTTCACAGTCGATAGGCAATATGAATTTTGAAAAAAAAAAAAAAATGCCAGGTAAGTGTAATCGCATTTTTTTGACCTGGTCATGTGGGGTATCAAATGAAGAGCTCGAGAAGACGATGCCAAAATATAACTCACTAAAATGTAGGAAATAAGGGCAGTTGCTTTTTTTCAGTCGGGTTTTTTGAAAATTTTCTTTGAGTTATCTTGTCATCATCAATGCATGATACACACAAAGTTATCACCAATATTGCGCACGATGCCGACAAAGAATACTTCAAAATAATTTTCAAACAAAATATATCTCAAAGCCTGCCACCCTCTTTACAATTTTCATAATGCACAAGAAGATAATTTATTCCACAATCATTATTGTCAAATAAACGCTCGTTAACCAGCCAGCTATAAAAGCCGAAGAAAGCCGAAGGTAGCCGAGCGGTTCCGAGTTAAGATGAAGACGGTTGCCTTAATTATTGTGAGCGCAAGTAACTTGATTTTGTATTTACTACCGTTTTAAGGTAAGTCGAGTGGAATAAAGACTGGAAGTGAGTAGAGTTTTGATGGTTTAAAAGTTTTTCAAATAAAATTTTAAGCATATTCAAGCCATCGGAGAGGGGTGAATCTCCTGACATTTTGCAGAAAATAATGACGGAGTGTTGCCGACAGTGACGAATCGTGGGAAATTCAACTTTAAAAACAAACAAACGTCAGGAGATTCACCCAGAACCTTCCACCTGGGCACGCGTTGCTGTGACCGACCTGGCAAGCTTTAAATACACTCCATACTCAGGTCGGCCGCAGTAAAGATAACCTCCACAGGTGGGAGTTCTCGCATGGCTCCTGTCTTCGGTGTTTAAGTGGCGTCTCAACGCAGACCATGACCCACCTCTCATCTTGCGCCGCTTGCCATGTCGCCTGTACTTGTGAGGACCTTATGGCTGCGTCAGCGAATGCTGTTGCTGAATACTAGGGCAATCATTATATTTAAATACTAAATTTGCCATTGACACGCTAAGAACATTTTATCCTATTTTTTATTTCATAAGGTGAGATAGTGGTCTAACGCGAGCCTATTAATAATTACAAAAATTTTAAAAAATCGTCCATTTTTCGTCGGTCGTTATGTCTACGCTTAGACGAAGCTGAGGTCCTACAGTGGACAACTTTCGACTTAGAGCCGATTTCACCAATTCTAAACGCCCAGTTAAGCTCAGCTCGCTTAAACGCGTTTAGCCGCTGTAGCTCATAAAGCTCATAAAGCTGAAGAGTTTGTTTGTTTGTTTGGTTGAACGCGCTAATCTCAGGAATTACTAGTTCGAATTGAAAAAATATTTTTGTGTTGAATAGTCAATTTATCGAGGAAGGCTATAGGCTATTATAACATCACGCTGCGACCAAAAGGAGCGGAGTATCAATGTCAAATGTGGCAAAAACGGGAAAAAAAATCCTTTTGAGAGCTTCACTTGCGTGCGCTGCGTAAACTGCTAAAGTTACGCAAAAATTATGTATGACGGAATTGTTCTCCTTTTAAAGGTGTAAAAAAAAGTCTACGATAGCATATTATTACGTCTATTTTTTAAGATTAACTCACTATAATCTTTTTATGGTAATTGTATGGTAAAATAAGATTACGCTAAGCTTAGTTCAGTAAAACTTACGTTTTTATAGCGAATGGTGAAATCGGCCGTTAGTAATGAACATGTCTGTTAAAGGTGAAAGCGCCAGTCTAACCCGCGTAATACAAATTTTCTTACGGTTTTTTTGCGATTTACTGGTCAGTATTAGGTTGTATGTTGATCAAAATATGTTTCGCGGCCGTAGCAAGTACGTATGTACAGAACTGTGATCATTAAAATCATCAATACAACTCTCTGTTAGTATTACTGTCAAATGTCATGATTTCATGAAATATTACATTAATACGGCACTAATACTAACAGGGAGTTGTATTGATGATTCTAATGATTTCAATTCTGTAAGTACGTACTTGCTACGGCCGCGTATCATATTTTGACCAACATACAACCTGACACTGACCTCCAAATTGCGAAAAACGTAAGAAAATTTGAAGTACACGGGTTAGTCTGGCGTTTCCCCCTCTAATATTATCATTTTACAAGTTTTAAAAAGGCCTAATTTGTATACCAACGCAATGCCACTGATAAGACTCGATTATCTCGCAGTAAAAACATTTCCCTCATTCAACTTTTGCAACTTCCTCAATAAAATTAATGGCAGATACATTCATAGAATAGCACATTTTGTCAACAATAGCGCTATAATCGAATGCATTTAAATCCCCATTCAAAATTACCGTCACCTTAAACAGATAAAACTCGAATAAAAATTACCACAGAGCATCGAGAGCTCTCGGTGGCAATAGCATGATAGGCAAAATATAGAATCACTACATGTCTGTATGGTCGCGATAAACTCCAAAGTACTGTACAGATTTTCATGCGGCTTTCACCAATAGATAGAGTGATTCATGAGGTTAAGGTGTATAATTTGTACCCGTGCAAAGCTGGGGTGGGTCGCTCCTCCTCCTCGCGTCATGTTCCTCATTACTGAGGGTCGTGATTGCCCCGTCGTGGAGTAATTTTTTTCCTTTACGATGCTTCGCCATCTGTGCCTTTTTCTTTTTTTTTTTTTGAGGGTGTGGGAAATCATCCAATGACTTCTCCCGCTCTGAGTGGAGCGGGAGGCCGTGTCAGACTCGTACTGACTAAAACCCACCCCTGTTCCTTCCCTGCCTGAGTGCCCAGGGGTGCTGTAACTCATGTTGAGAATTTATCCGCTACCCCTAGACATGCAGGCGCCGGTCACGAAGGCCCCGACAGTGGTGGCTGACAACATCTCTTTGAGGCGCGCGTGGAACGCTACGTGCCGTCGACTCACGGGCCTGGTGCTGATCGTACGGCGAGCTACCCATTGCTCGCCGTCCGCCGGCCCGGGGCCTATCCTTAGCATTGTGAAGCGCTGCGTGGTATTTTGTGTCCGAATTTGATGTGTTAATTTGGTCAGACCATCTAAGTAAACTACGACTCCTCGGACGCTTGCCAGTAACCATTAGATGTTCTAGGCGGGTCGCAATATTTTATACATTGGCTGAGCGTTTTCGTTTTGCATTCTATAGAATTCCGGAATATATAAAGCCGGAAACATCCATACTAGAATTTTTTATTCGAGATAATTTCAATCCATCACCGACAAATCAAGTATGAACTTTAGTTTTATGTATTATAAGTTGATTTTTAACTGATCATTAGTATTATAAGGCCTTAAAAGAGTGTGGATTGCAAAGGAATTTGAACTTTGTCAAGTTTAATAAAGAGTTCACTGTTCTTAAATTTGATAATTTTAATTATTGTTTTAAAATTATTTAATGGTAAATTATTATATTTAATGTTGTTTTTTTTTGACAACCAGCTGCCCCATTCGAGCAGATGTATTCACTAACTCAGTTGACATCAATTTGATAGGCACTATGCAGTACGCTGCTGTTTTGCTCGGTGGACATCGATTATAATAGGCACTACGTAGTACAAATTTTGTTTTCCTATACTTCAAGAAAATCAATTATTTTTCCAACGTAGCGACCAATCGTTAGGACGTAGCGATCGCTATCAATGACGAGACTGCAGGCCCTGGAAAAGATCACGGAATGCGATAAGGCCGCTCACTGTATGTGTTTTAGTTTCAAGTTTTCTTTTTAATGTATCTTGCTGTACAGTGAAGTGTATATAATAAATAAATAATTATCTCGAATCCTAAATTTAAATATTAAGACGCCTCTAGTCGCGTCGACTCCAAGCTCTATGTCTTAAACAGATGAAACTCGAATAAAAATTACAAAGACGATGGTAAAGACGTCGTTTAAAAGTATGGGCTCTTTGTGTCTTCACCCTAAGATGTTTTGCAAGCTAAATGAAACCTTACCACCTAATAATAAGGATTGAAATTGATTGGCAATGACATAAGGCAATGTCTTCATCGCATAGCTCCTAATTCTTTTGTGTGAATTGATGCGAATTTAAGTGTCCTATCGCTTTATCTATTGATTGATAAATTGGTTGTTCCTGTCGTGAAGAATAGGTGCGATTAGATTGTATATTGAATTGATTGAACGACAATGACCTCTTGGCAATAGGTTCAGTCCAAATTGTACCTACTGATTTAACAGGTTTATTTTAAGTGAAAAAAAAACTTCTTTAGCATCATTGTGATTTAAAAGTCGATGAAACGAAAAAGCGACAGTTAAAAGAGACAGACACATAAATTCATAAGATTAAACGTGGGAGAAAATAAGATAGGAAGCAATAGACAGTGTTTTGTTTTTGTGTTTTAAAATGAGATAGGAAGCATTATACAGTGTTTTGTTTTTGTGTTTTAAAATGAGATAGGAAGCATTATACAGTGTTTTGTTTTTGGTTTCACTAAAACTAAAACTAAAAAACGTGGTAGACCACGTGTGAATAGCACACATGTTTTTGTTTATGGTAGCCCCCGTACCTGTAAAGTGGGGATCACTTTATTTATGGTAGCCCCCGTACCTGTAAAGTGGGGATCACTTTATTTATGGTAGCCCCCGTACCTGTAAAGTGGGGATCACTTTATTTATGGTAGCCCCCGTACCTGTAAAGGGGGGATCACTTTATTTATGGTAGCCCCAGTACCTGTAAAGTGGGGATCACTTTATTTATGGTAGCCCCCGTACCTGTAAAGTGGGGATCACTTTATTTATGGTAGCCCCCGTACCTGTAAAGTGGGGACCACTTTATTTATGGTAGCCCCCGTACCTGTAAAGTGGGGATCACTTTATTTTTCTCGCCTATCCTATATAGTGTGGGATATCGTTTTTATAGGTCTCTTCAATTTATTTCGGGATTGTATGGACTATTTTTTGATTCATTGATTCGTTTGCGAAAAAGTTATTAAACTTTAAAGTGATTTTTTTTTATGTTTGGCAATCATCCAATGACTTCTCCCGCTCTGGGTGGTGCGGGGTCACTTTTACTGACTAAAACCCACCCCTGTTCCTTCAGTTGCGTATGCCAGGGTCGCGGTAACTCTTTTTTTTAATTAATCCGTGATCCAGACAGGCATCGGTCCTGGCGGACCCCGTCAGTTATAGCTGACATCTCTTTGAGGCGCGCGTGGAACACTACGCGCCTTCAACTCGGGCCTGGTCTGTCCTACTCGTCGTCCGCAAACCCGCGCCTGCGATGGCCAAGAGTCGGCTTGCATCTCCCGACGCCCGGGGCGTCTCCTGCGGATGTAATTCAACTCTACTTTTTTGTGCGTAACTCAAAATGTGATTATGTCAGGTAAGACAAATGATTGAAAAGCCAATGATAAAATTTGAAACCTGCCTTGGTTTGTTCATCATAAGCCTTTTAATGTCCCCAAGGTTTGTTAATGTCGGTCATTTAAAAAATGTTTATACTGAGTTATATTAGTTTTTACAGGATGATTTTTACGATGGCTCATCAGGGTAAAGTGGTCAAAGTAACCTTGAACTTGATTTTGAGTAAAACCAAACCACATTTTGTAAAAGTTCCACTTAAGCCAGGAATTTCCTTTGCATTTTCATCATTACAATTTTGACTTACCTAGAGTTATTATTCAACTTATTTTTCTTCTTAATCAATTCCTCCTCCAACCATACAAGGTGTAACGGAAAGGTGTGGTCATATTTTAAGAACCGGTTCTGCCTATCGAAATGAACCACTTTCTCTGAGAAAAAATAGAAAATTCCCATAAAAAGAATTTTGACATTTTGACTTTCCATACAAAGTTATCATCAGCTGATCAATATATGAACGAGGGGTACAGAAAAAATTGAGAAGTTCCTCAGGTTTCCTTGAATAAAGTTGTTCGATATGAACAACTTTATTCAAGGATGGATAGATTCAGTTCTTAAAAAAAGAAAATACACTAAAAATTAAAAAATAACTTTAATTTCGGCAGTCGGTGTTTGCATTTTATTTCTTTGTTATTTGACACCGACTTCCGAAATTAAAGTTATTTTTTTAATTTTTAATGTATTTTCGATTTTGGAAGTCTTTTAAAAAAAAAAATCATTTTCACTTTTTAGTTGATACACCAGCACTAAAAACCCCAATAACATGGAACGTGGAATTTAAACATACAATTGGAGAAAACCAAAACGTCGTCTAGGTACACGTATTTTTCGATTTTGTTCAGTTTCTCAAAAAGCGGTCAAGCAATATCGATAAATTATTATTTATATGGGACCACCTCGGGAGTATATTCTTTCGGATAAAAAAATAATTTTGGAAATCGGTCCACAACTGACGGAGAAATCGGCGGACATAAATAAAAATAAAAAAACATACAGTCGAACATAGAACCTCCTCCTTTTTCGAAAGTCGATTAAAAATATGACCACACCTTTCTGTTACACCCTGTACTATCATTTTCTCGAACACAACCTCGCCACTATAAATTTCCTCCCCACTTCATTCGTCACTCCTGTCTTGACTACCGACACAGCTAACAAAAAACTTTGCTCAATTAATTCAAGTAAATTGCATTCTTAGGAAAAAGGTAAAAGTTTGTAAGCAAAAGACTTTAAACGACTTTGTTAAGGCACTATCGGGGATGAAAAGAAAAAGTGCATTCTCGAACGATCTTCTAGATATACTTTTTGCATAAGTTTCTGTCTGTTACTTTGAAATAGCAAAGCTATTACTTTAATTTAGTTCTAGTATCTGTTAGTTTTTAAGTAACAAAGGACTTTTACTTAGATATAGACTTTAATGCAATTACTATTCTTTGATTAAAAAGTTCGGAGATGGCAGGGGATGGAAAACACTAGGAAATGGTGACGGGCGGTAATGGCATAATTGAGTGTGCTAGCTAACAAGTGGCGGATTATTTAATTTTATGATTTTTTAGACGACATATATTTATTTTTCTGTTTTACATATGTTAAGATTGTTGCATATAATTATATAGATTCAAGTTCTTCAAACTTAACAGACAGATGTGTTGCTGGGGAGTTTGTTGGCCACTTCTTCACAGCTAAAACACTAGGAAGTGGTGACGGGCGGGCGTTTTTGAGGGACTGTCTTTATGTAGAACTTTGACGTTCAAAAAGTGCTGGTTCTCAGCCTAGTTTGAATAAATTACTTTAGATTTTTTTTTTTTTGCGGGCGTTTTAGGGGGACTGTCTTTATATAGAATGACGTTCAAAAAGTGCTGGCTCTCAGCATAGTTTGAATAAAATATGACTTTTGATTTTACTAGACTTTAGAGATCGTGAAAGATAGAAGCAATGAATGGTCATGGGTCTCCACCCATGCCCAGGAGTGGGACAGTATGGCCTAGCAAAAAAAAAATATTTGCAAAGATTTCATGAGAACTGCAAAACTGCTTGGATAGTACCTAATAAAAGCTTTGTGTTATATTTTTATAGATAAAAATAACGTGTTATTCAATAAACTTACTACCTTTATTCCTTCTTATCATTGCCTCATTTTGTACAGAGAAATAATGGATTTTCTACACTGAGGACTCCATTTAAGGGCCAGAGAAACCGGAGTCAGTAATAATATCATTTACCAATTTCGAGTAGTTACAAAAACAATGCTAAAACAGTTCAGAATTTTATATTACGATTAATAAAAAACCGCCGAAGCGAGTTCCGTACCATATGAGGGAAATCAATATTTTGGTATTTGTTAGTAAAATATACGTAGGTAATAATAAACATTATCACCATTCATAGGTCAATGGGAAGTTAAAAAAATCTTCGGAACAAAATTTTGAGACAGACGGAAAGACAGACAGAGAGACAGACGGACAGACGGAAAGATGGACAGACGGACAGACGGACAGAAGGACAAAAAGACGGAAAGACAGACAGATGGACAGACGGTCAGAGGGACAGACGGACAGACAGACAGACGGTCAGACGGACTGTAGGACAGACGGACAGACGGACAGACGGACAGACGGACAGACGGACAGACGGACAGACGGACAGACGGACAGACGCACAGACGGACAGACGGGCAGACGGACAGGCGGACAGACGGACAGACGGACAGACGGACAGACAGGCAGACTGACAGACGGACAGACGGACAGACGGACAGACTGACAGACGGACAGAAGGACAGACTGACAGACGGACAGACGGACAGACGGAGAGACTGACAGACGGACACGTGAATGACAGCAATGTGGCTCTGTTGACCCTTCGGGTACGGAACCCTAAAAACTTAAATAATGTACAGGTTGTAACGGACGAATGTGGACATATTTAAGATATCTGCTTCTACCCATGGAAATGAACATCTTCAAGGATGTCATAGTCAAATTCCCAAAAGAAAAATGGACTTACTGTTCAAAGTTATCAACAGCGGATCAAAATAAGTATGGGATAACCAAAATTTTTTTTACGGAATTCACAATTACTTTCTTGATAATAGTTGTTTATTTACAGAAGCAGTATTTACACGTACTACATTGTAACAAGCCAGTTTAAACCTTGTTGGTTTTGTGAACCCAATTCCAAATTACGTTCTTTCGTACTTAGTTTTTAAATTCAAATTCAAGTATTACTTGCCTTCTCTGTGTAACCTCTGTTTTTACTTTATAGTAGGGGAGCCCACGAGGCTAAATGGGGATTTACTCGAGCGTCGTAGAGACCTATTGGGATGCAAAGCTTAGATGATAAGAAGAAAAAAATGTTATATGATATATACCTTTACATCGGTGGGGGAAGCTGCTATAAATTTTTAAATATGTAAAAAAAAACTGTTGCATGGACATCCTCGAGCGCGTCAGATATTGATAGCATCAATGCCCTACGTATTTTTAATAATGTACGTATGTTAATCTGATCGTTTGCATGATGCGGGTGGTTGTATTTAAGGGTTGAAAATGAAAAAAAAAAAAAAATTAATCGAGCGCGTCAGATTTTCTAAGGGAGAGTTAAGTGCACCAAAAAAAAGCTCTCATTCAGTAATCTGACGATTTCGATGGGACGCAAACTCGCGGCCATTTTCATAATGTGCAAAAAAAATTCGCCATTTTGAAATACTCAAGCGCGTCAGATTAAGATATATATGGTTCATCTTTATGTTCTAAACGTACTGTCTCATAATCTGACGATTATCTAGAGGGATACGCCTAATCTGACAAAAAAAAAATTAGAAAAACGGTTCACCTTAAAGGCCATCCCTGCAACTTCCCGCTAATTCCATTCCTGGGCGCTTAAAATTGTTCTTATGACATTTTTGAGCTCAAAATATAATTTATGTGATATTTTGAGCTCGCTGAGTTCAAAGAAATAATATTTCTATGCATTTGAGCTCTCCCAGCTCGAAAGTCTGATAGAAGTTTCATAGCACACTATTTTTGGAATTTTCAAACCGCAATAACTTTTGAATGGATCAAGCAATTTTCACGCGGTTGGCGGCATTCGACGCAGTTTTATCATCCTCATAAGTAATTTTGCAATTTTAATTGATCGAATTACAAATTTCGGAGTAATCCCGAAAAAACACTTTTTCGGGTTTCTTTCGTTCGCGATATCTCTCGAACGAATCAACCGCTTTTGACCAGCTTGGTGGCGATCGACGTGGTTTTTCAAGTTCAAAGGCGGATTAGTTTTTGAAGTTGATCGATAAAGCCGGTTAAAAGTTATTCCAAAAAAACTACTTAAAAAAAAATATTTTTTCTTATTTTTTTGAGATTTTTCAAAATTTCTCAAAATCTATCGGTCCGAATCGGTTCAAATTCACAGGAAATCTAATTTTGAGGGAAATATTTAGAACGCCGTTTAGTAGATTCCGATCGGTTTAGTCGTTCAAAAGTTATAAGCGAGTCACACACACACACACACACAGACACACATACATACATACAGACATAGTGACAACATCACGGAGGTAGTCAGGGAAGCTTCCTATGTCCTTAAAACGTCAAGATATGATGAAAACTCGATTTTCGCAAAACGGGGTAAAACCAATAACTTTTTATTTAAATTTTTCTTAGCTAGTTAGTTATTTCAAATTAATATCACTCATATTAAATATTTATAAACTTTAAATCACACAAATAATATTAAAATAGCAAAAAAAGCCAAAACGTTGAAAACACGTTGTAAACAGTATGCCACGAACGAGTCTTTATGATCAGCTGTGATGGCGTCATGGCAACAGAAACCAGAGTGGGGACGGAGTGAGAGAGTAATAGATAGAGAAAGAGTGAGAGAGGAATAGAAACGCGGAGAAGGAAATGTAGGCATCACGCAGCTGCACGCATTTAACTTTATCGACGAATTTTTGTTATTTCGGCTTGCGGAAATCGTCAGATTATATATTTTTCATTATTCTTGAATTATTTCCTTCAAAATAAAAAAAAATTTAGCTACGCTCGAGAATGTCGAGATGACGTTTTTTTTTACAACTTTGTTGCCCTCCCCTTTTTTTACGTCACTCTCAAATTGTCAGATTAGTGGAATATACACTTTTTAGGATGTAATTAACTCACCCTACCTTAATCTGACGCGCTCGAGAATTTCTGATGGTCAATTTTTTTTTACTAATCTGATCCTGTATCCTTCACGGGCGGCCTTATATATGGGCCTCATGTTTTGTGGAGGTACTTAACCGGGTACAAGGTATCCCCCTGTATATTAATCTGCCGCGCTTTAGTAAATCCCGAAATCCCCGCTTGGGCTCCCCTACTATTAAAAATCAGTTTAAATTCAGCTGCCGAGCTAGACTAAGCTCCTCTGTATCATTGTCATGTTCTTACTCTTCAATAACTGACAGTTATCAGTTTCCAAGACTTTTGCAGTAATACAATTTAAATATGTACCTACTCACAGTTTATGGTGTACATACGATTAATAAGTGCTTCATATATTCACGCGTAAAGAACAAAATATATGTCTTAACTCGTTGTGTTTTATCTTCACTACTACATCATCTAACTCCTCCTCATCTACGGTCGTCCTCTACAACCCTCCTCTACGTGTCACACCTCTACTCCGACCTCCGCAACGTGAAAACGTTACACCCTGTATAGATACTTCACACTCTACAGCAGTCGACAAAGTTGGATAAATTAACAACTTAACTTTTAAAACACTAGATAACCACACTAAGTTATAATAGCTCACTTAAAGAAGGAAAGTATTTTATAACTTAGTAACGTACCGTCCTTACGTTCGTTTAAAAATCTACTTACATGCTACATAAAAACTGTACCCTAACTTAACATAAGACATTAACTTGTAAAACTATTTAAACTTAAAGTAGTTCAAAGATTAATGACAAGGATTAATGCCGACATTATGCTATTACATTTTTAAACGTTTTTAAACTCTGGAGCTAGTTTAAACTATTTGTACATGAGAGCAGCGTTGGCCCAGTGATAACGGCGGCGACTTACAAGTTGTAGGTCAAGTGTGGGTGCCGCGCGGATCGCCCAGAGGACACGGTGGAGCATACGGTGGAGGTCTGCCCCGGTTGGGCGAAGCACCGCCGTGTCCTCGTGGATGCGATAGGTGGCGTCGACCACTCGCGCCCGGCCCTGGTTCAGGCCATGGTACGTAGCGAGAGGGAATGGGAAGCAGTCTCCGACTTCTGCGAAGCAGTAATGCTCGCGAAGGCGGAGCCGGGACGCGTGAGGGAAGCTCAGCGGAGTGGCCCCTACGGCCCCGGCCGCTACCACCGCAGGAGAGGCACTGGGCGTAGGACGACGCGAGACGATCTCCGGGCCTGCGGACGGCGAGCAGTGGGTAGCTCACCGTCTGATCAACAACAGGACCGTGAGTCGAAGGCGCGTAGTGTTCCACGCGTGCCTCAAAGAGATGAGTGTCAGCCACCACTGACGGAGCCCATCGTGGCCGGTGCCTGCATGCCTAGGGGTAGCGGATAAATTCTGAAAATGAGTTACCGCACCCCTGGGCACTCAGGCAGGGAAGGAACAGGGGTGGGTTTTAGTCAGTAAGAGTCTGACACGCCCTCCCGCTCCACCCAGAGCGGGAGAAGTCATTGGATGACTTCCCACCCCACAAAAAAAAAGGGTTGGTGCCGACGACCAGCATTACTCTTTTAGTCCTTAAGGCGCAGTTATATGCCAACGGCCTTGAGGCCTTGAGTGGTTAGCTTGCGTGTTCTGTGCTGAGCTCACGTAACGCGTCGTACGTCCACCCAGTAATAGGTATCGCCCATCAAGGAGCGTTGTCCCAAATTAGACGCATTATTAATATAGTATACAAACAACAGGTATTATACTAAAACACGTATTAAAAGATAAATTATCTTTAAAATGGCTTAGTAGTTTTTGTGTGATTCTATTTTTTTATTCGCGTTAGACATAACTTTACAAATTATTTACAACTAGCGACCCGCCCCAGCTTCGCTCGGGTACAAATTATACATATAAACCTTCCTCTTCAATCACTCTATCTATTAAAAAAACCGCATCAAAATCCGTTGCGTAGTTTTAAAGATTTAAGCATACATAGGGATATAGGGACAGAGAAAGCGACTTTGTTTTATACTATGTAGTGATATGTTTTAAAAATATAATTTCAAATATTATCTTAACAAATTACGAAAAAAATTGTCTAGAGTAACATGTATTTTTTTTTTCAAAGAAATAAGGCTAGTCATTTGGACTACACTCCACCTGTCATCACCGAGCCTTGCCAGATGCCATAGCATAGCATGGCCAGGACAATCAGTCCTTTAATGCTCCCACTTCTGGGACACCGGCCTCTTCTCTAGGAGAAGGAGTGGACTGGTAATCCACCACGCGGACCCAGTGCGGATTGGTGAAAGTTTGTGAAGATGTATTGTTCAAGTATGTGGCGAAGCCACGGCGTGATCTAGTTCGATTCGATTCATTAAATGTCCGGAGTTGACACCGAGTTCGATAGATGGCGTTGACATCGAATTAGATTGCGCTATGGTTTCGTTACCGTCGCTAGTATAAGTAGTTTTAGAAATATTTTTTTTGTGTGAATTGAAATACAGAATAAACGCGAACGAATAGTAGTTATAATAAAGCTGTATCATTTTTCGCCTAACGGAGCCCAAGATTTGTTCATGGTCCTTCGAACGGATTCGGCTGGGCGTGTTTTTTGGTAATCACCGGTGGTGGTAGTGGTTACTACCCCATTTCGTCGCTACTGGCAGTGGATCGCTGTCCAGAACATCCCTACAGCAAGGCGTCTGGAAAGGCGTCAAGGCAGTGGAGGAGCCGGGTGGCAACGTCCGGAGGAGCGGTGAACTCGGGAGGTGATAAACAAGTTGCAGAGGTTGCGGAGCGCCAGAGGGCGCCACTTGCAGCAGGCGCGTGACGTCGAAGACAATTAGTGACAGTGAGTGCGGTGTTCAATTGTGAGTACATTTACGCCTTTATTTACTAGAATAAATAAAAGTTGAGAATTTAAGAAACTCATGCAAATTTGAACTTTAAAGTAAAGACTAGTGGAACTTAGAAAAAATCAAGGATCTTTGAAGATAGTGCAATTTAACTTGAAGAATTTAGTTAGTTTGGACTTGTAATAGTTTTAAGTAAAAGTTGGTTGAGACGGGGAATCCATGCCCGAATTTTTGTAGAATTACGTACAAAAAGACTTGTAAAATTTTGCTAATTTGTGTTTAATTTTGCGTACATTTATTGGAAGCACGGGCGGGCTAAGAGACTTCTGTTTAATTTAGCATAATTACATTTGTTGTTGTATTGGGAGACGATTTTGTTTGAGTGTTTTTTGAGTCAATTACAGTTTTGGATAATCAATTAAAAATGGAAGCGTTCAACGATTTACAGGAGGATATTAGAGCGAAAATGCTGAAAGTTAAGACTAATTTTAAAAAGTCTCCTAAAGAGCGTTTGACTGTTCCATATATTGAAACTAGACTTGACAACCTAGAGCAACAGTGGAGTTTATTTACCAGCACTCACACTAAAATTATTAGTCAGGTTAAGCGAAGTGATTTGTATAATTCGGATTATCACAAAAATTGTATTTATGATGATGTGGAGGAATTGTATGTACAATTTAAGACTGAGTTAAAGGAATTGTTATATAATTTAAAAACACCAAAGACAGAGTTAAATTCAAGTTCTACAAGTCAATGTGAAGGTTTAGCTAGGCGTTTCAAATTGCCAGAAATTAAAATACCTACGTTTTCAGGGAAATATACAGAGTGGCAGACGTTCAGAGATTTGTTTTTAGGGCTTGTGCATGAAAACAAGTCTCTGGATGACGCTCAAAGGTTCTACTATCTCAGGGGACATTTAACTGGTGAAGCGGAACAGTTGTTGCGAAACATTAAAGTGACATCTGATAGCTATCAAGTTGCTTGGGAAAAATTGGATAGCATGTACAATAACAAACGGTTTTTGGCTAGCGGCATTTTGAATCGGCTACTAAATCAAAAAAGTTTAGGGTCTGAATCTGCATCTGAAATTAAAAAGTTAATTAGTACAACATCGGATTGTTTAGATTCTATAAAAAATCTAGGTGTAAATATTTCATCTTGGGATATTTTGATTATACATATAATGAGCGCTAAATTAGACAAAGATACCCGAAAAGCATGGGAATTAAAAGTGGCCTCAGATCCAACTGACGAATTTCCAACGTTTGTGCAATTTTCTGATTTCTTGATAGGGCGTTTTAGAGGTCTAGAAAATTTAGATTACAAGTGTAACAGAGTGGAGAACAAAAGTACAAAATCTTTTCATATTGTGAAAGAGAAAAACATTGTGTCGTGTGCATATTGTGCTGCAGATCATAAAATAACTGCTTGCAAAAAATTCGCTAAAGAATCTAACGACAAACGGCGTTATGTTGCAATGGAGAAAAATTTATGTTTTGTGTGTTTGAACCGCAACCACTCTGCCAAGTTTTGTAAAAACAATGTCCGATGCCAGGTGTGTAAGCGCCGCCACCATTCATTATTGCACCCTAGTGGTGATTCTGGTTCTGTTAGCGCAGAAATTGATACGGTTCACGAGGGAGCTTCGTCGACTAGCAAAAAGTTGATTGAAGAGAATGCTGCATCAGGCAGCGATAGGTTTTCCGCGCAAGCGGAGGGGTCTAATAAGCCACTTGTGTCTTGTCTTTCGACAGGGAACTGTTGTAAAACGGTTTTATTAACTACAGCTGTGGTGCAAGCTGAGTCAAAAGACGGGACTTATCTTCCGGTTAGGGCATTGTTAGACCAAGGTTCGCAAGGATCTTTCATTACAGAATCTATGGCTCAGTACTTAGGATTAAAAAAGATTGCGGCCAAACACACTATAGTAGGTGTAGGTGGTGACAAAAGTGTGACTTCGAAGTACACTGTCAAAATCAATATAAGGTCGAGAGTAGATCCCCAGTTTCAGGTTAAGGTCGATGCTTATATCTTGAAATCAGTTACGTCCCTTCTCCCAGTTGCCAAAGTAACCAGGGTAGAATGGGTAAATCTGACAGTGGATGATTTGGCTGATCCTGAATATCACAGGCCTAATAAGATCGATATCTTATTAGGAGCTGAAGTATACAGTCAAATCATTCAAGAAGGCATTCAAAGAAATTTGTGTGGTTCTCTCTTGGCGCAGGAGACTGCTTTCGGGTGGATAATATCAGGAGTCTGTGAGGTTGATAATTCATCTAATATACATTCTCACATTAATGTGATGCATTCAAGTTTTGATGCTGACGATATGCTGAAAAAGTTCTGGGAACTGGAGGCTGAAACATCAGAAACAAAAAAAATGCTCACGGAGGATGAAATGAAATGCGAAAAACTATTCACAGCTTCCACGATGAGAAATGAGGAGGGCAGGTATATTGTGAAACTACCGCTACGTGATCCTGACCCGGTCAGCAGGCATGGTGAGTCCAGGAGTATTGCTGAAAAAAGATTAAAAGGATTAGAAATAAGGTTAGGAAAAAACCCAAAATTAAAGGAAGATTATACAAAGGTCATGAAAGAATATTTAGAATTAAATCACATGGTCAAGGTTACCGATAAAGAGAAGAATATTAAAGCAGCAATTTATTTACCCCACCATGCAGTTGTACGGGAGGATAAGGAAACGACGAAGGTCCGAGTCGTTTTTGATGCTTCCTGTAAGGGAACCAATGGCAGAGCACTTAACGACGAATTGATGGTTGGCCCGGCATTGCAATCTGAACTCCGTCATACCATTATGCGCTGGAGATCGTATAAGATAGGTCTGGTAGCGGATATCATCAAGATGTATAGGCAAGTGTTGGTAAATAGGGAAGATACTCCATTCCAAAGAATACTTTGGAGAGATAGTCCGGAAATGGAGCTCCAGGAGTATGAGCTGATTACCGTTACTTTCGGTACTGCATCAGCACCATATTTGGCGGTAAGGTCGTTACAACAGCTGGCCTATGATGAATGCCTGGATAGTCCAGGTATTGCAAAAATCATCTTGAAAGATTTTTATATGGATGATGTGATGACCGGAGCTGAAGATGTAGAAGGTGGTTTTAATATTTACTCAGAGTTAACTACTGTGCTAGCCAAAGGAGGGTTTCAGTTGCAGAAATGGAGAAGCAATTGCCGAGAGTTGTTAGATAAGATATGGAATGAAAAAGGTGGTAAGGCCGAAGGGTTAAGTATAAAGGTAGATGACATAACAAAGATTTTAGGACTTACCTGGAATCCAAGTGGTGACTTCTTTCAGTACTCCGTCGATCTTACGCCGCTAGTTGAGCCTGCAACAAAAAGAAAAATTATTTCTGACATTTCACGGTTATTTGACCCACTCGGATGGTTAGCGCCCAGTATTATTTTAGCCAAAATATTAATACAAAAGCTGTGGCTAGCTGGAATTGGGTGGGATCAAGAAGTTCCAAGCGATTTATTAAGTGAATGGGTTACTTACCGTCGAAACTTGGCTTCTTTGGTTGAGATAAAAATCCCGCGTTGGTTACACACTTACAATAAAGATAAACGAGAATTATACGGGTTTTCGGATGCCTCAAAGGTGGCATATGCTGCTGTTGTATACCTCAGAGTAGTGGACGACAAGGGAAAAATCCACGTCTCTTTATTAACTTCTAAAACGAAGGTTGCTCCTATTAAACAAGTGTCGATCCCCAGGCTCGAACTTTGTGGGGCTGTACTTTTGGCTAAGCTCATTGTTGAAGTGGCCGAAGTTATGGGAATACCCAAAGATCAGTTGTATGCTTTCACCGACAGTGAGGTAGTTCTAGCCTGGTTAAATAATCATCCGAGCCGCTGGAAGACCTTTGTGGCAAATCGAGTTTCAGAAATTTTATTAACTCTAGACACCCAGCACTGGTCTCACGTACCCACCAAGAAAAACCCAGCGGACTGCGCATCGAGAGGTATATCTCCGGCAGAACTTTCAACAACTTCCATATGGTTTGAAGGTCCGGACTTTCTAAGACAAAACTTAATTATTTTTAAAAGGCCTAAGCACCTCGTGACTAATCTCGAACAAGTTAGAGTACAAACGGCTGTCTTTGACGTTGCTTTTTGGCAAAGGTTTTCCTCGTTCTCCAGGCTTGTTCGAGTGATTGCCTACTGTCGACGATGGTTGAATGTGCGAGGGAGTGTAAACACCAGCCATGACACTAAATATTTGTCCAGAAAAGAAATTGAAGACTCCATAGAAGTTTGTGTTAGGAGATGTCAGGAAGAAGGATTTTCGGAAGAGCTAGAAGAACTTAAAAGAAAGGGAAGTTTGGATAAGAAAAGGAAGAAGCTAAGGTCCTTAAACGTATTTTTAGATTCAAACGGTATAATAAGAGTTGGCGGCAGATTGGAAATGTCTTCTTTAACGTTTAACGAGAAACATCCGATTCTCATACCAAAGGAATCATTTTTAACTGGTCTTTTGATTGCAGAAGCGCATCAAAAAACTATGCACGGTGGTCCGCAACTCATGGTCACGTACTTGCGGTCAAGGTACTGGATTGTAGGCGTCAAAGCTTTGGTTAAAAAGTGTTACAGAGGCTGTGTCACTTGTATTCGGTACTCCACCAAAGCCACGTCTCAGCTCATGGGACAAGTACCTTTATCACGTGTGACCCCAAACAAGCCATTTTTCATTAGCGGCGTAGATTACGCAGGGCCTATAAATATAAGAGTATCAAAAGGTAGGGGCAATAAGTCATATAAGGGTTACGTTGCATTGTTCGTATGCATGTCGACAAGAGCGGTGCACCTTGAGGCTGTCAGCGAATTAAGCACCCAAGGTTTCTTGGCGGCATTTAGAAGATTTGTCGCAAGACGAGGTAGATGTGCAGAGTTGTACAGCGATAACGGAACAAATTTCGTCGGAGCTGCTCGCGAGTTATTGTGCCTGTTCAATGAACAAAAATCAAACTTCAAACCGGAACTAGCAGAATATTTCGCGAACAACGGGACTCATTGGAACTTTATTCCTCCTCGCGCGCCCAATTTCGGAGGACTTTGGGAGGCAGGAATAAAGTCCATGAAGTTCCATCTTAAACGAGTCATAGGGAACTCTACGCTGACCTACGAGGAGATGGCCACAGTGTTAACTCAAATTGAGGCCTGCCTAAATTCAAGGCCAATGTCACATGTAGAGGACCAAAACGAACTTTTTGTATTGACTCCTGGTCATTTCCTGGTGGGGGAACCACTCGTCGTAGTACCTGATTCAAATTATGAAGCTTCGAACATCCACACTCTGCGGCGATGGCAACTCCACCAGAGAATGATGCAGGACTTTTGGCGTAAATGGTCTCAAGATTACCTTCATCAATTCCTGCAAAGGAATAAATGGGAATACCAGAATCCAGAACCATCACTAGGCGATGTAGTTTTAGTTAAAGAAGACGATTTACCTCCTGGAAAGTGGTTGTTGGGCAAAGTGGAGCACAAACACCCTGGTCCAGATAAAATTACGCGGGTAGTTACTATCCGAACAAAAAATTCTGTAGTTAAAAGACCTACATCAAAATTAGCGATATTGCCCATGGCAAAATAAGATTTATGTTGAGCATTCCTTACTTTAGACTGTGACATGGCGAACGATTAGAAGGACATTCTGCATTATGTCCTTGGTGGGCGGTATGTTCAAGTATGTGGCGAAGCCACGGCGTGATCTAGTTCGATTCGATTCATTAAATGTCCGGAGTTGACACCGAGTTCGATAGATGGCGTTGACATCGAATTAGATTGCGCTATGGTTTCGTTACCGTCGCTAGTATAAGTAGTTTTAGAAATATTTTTTTTGTGTGAATTGAAATACAGAATAAACGCTAACGAATAGTAGTTATAATAAAGCTGTATCATTTTTCGCCTAACGGAGCCCAAGATTTGTTCATGTATGGATGTTACATTTTCACGCAAAACTACTAAACGGATTTTGATGAAACTCATCATTCTCCTGCCCTTATCCCAATTTACTTGGGGTCGGCGCAACATGCCTTTTTCTTCCATACTCCTCTATTCTATTAGTCGTCATCTCTGTAGTCACCCCCTTTTTACCCACATCCTCTTTCACACAGTCCAACCATCGTTTCTTTGTCCTTCCCCTACTCTTAAAGCCATCCACATCCATACACAAGACTTTCCTCACGACATTTTCTTCATTCCTCCGCATCACATGCCCATATCACGACAACCGATTTCCACATAACTTTTCAGTCAGCGGTGCCACTTTCAGACTTCCTCTTATATACTCATTCCTAATTCCCTTTTGTTCATGCAAAGAAATACAGAGGCGGTCTTAATGCCTCTATATCTATTGTACGTTTCTTAAGCGAGAAAATAGCCGATAGTTAGTCGCTTCCTCGCTATAACTTTCAAAACTACATTAGCTGCTTATCGTCATATTACACATATTTACTATGTGGGTAATAATTTATTTCAAATTAAGCCATTTTTTTTTCATATTACAAACCGACAACTCGTAATTCCCACGTGCCCTGTCCAGCTCCATCTGAATTCCATAATTTGATTTCCAATTATATTATACCTAATCCAATTTAATTAGTTACCTGCAACACAGTGCACGTAGGTACCGAAGATACTGTACTATAAAGTGCCGCAAGGTAGTGCAAGGTACCAGTGTGCACGTTAGACTTACAATTTCATTAGTTGGAACGCAATTATCTCGTGTGGACGCTTTCCTTGTCTTTGTACGGGCGAGGATAAAACAATATGTGGATAAGAATTATTGTATCGCATAAAGTTGAAAGTTATTCATTACTTTCAACTTTATGCAATACAATAATTCTTATCTACATATTGTTTTATCCTCGCCCATACAAAGACATGGAAAGCGTCCACACACTTTTTGCCCATGGCAGACGGGCTCAAAAGTAGTACAACCAGGTACTCATTTCACGGACCCTATACAGGGTGTAACGGAAAGGTGTGGTCATATTTTAAGAACTGCATCTGCCCATCGATATGAACAACTTTCCTCAAGAAAATCCGAGGAAATTCTAAAAAAAACTTTTTACCTCCTATACAAATATTGATCAGCTGATGATAATTTTGTATGGAAAGTCCATTTTTTTTTGGGAATTTTCAATTTTTTCCTCGAGAAAGTTGTTCATTTCCATGGGCAGAACCGGCTCTTAAAATATGACCACACCTTTCTGTTACACCCTGTAGACGGCATTGTTGCTTTGCTGGCCAGACTTTGATGAAAACTTATAATCATCATCTTCGTTTCAGTCGAAAGACGTCCACTGGTGGACATAGACCTCCCACAAGTGTCGCCACAACGACTGGTCTTGCATGCGTCTCGCATCCATCCAATTCCCGCGACCCTCACTATGCAGGTCATCGGTCCACCTTGTGGCAAGTTAGCCACTCCAGAACATTTAGTATGGGGCCGAAAATTTATGGAATGAACCACCACTACTTTCAATTGAGTAGCGTTGGCCCAGTGGTAATAGGTGACAACGAGTTGTTCGTCGACGAGTCAGTAGTGGGTCCGAACTCAGCTTCGCGCTTTACTTTGAGTAAATTGTTTCTTCACCACTGCTCTCAAAATGGTGAAGGAAAACTTCCTGAGGAAACCGGCATGACCTAGAACCAAAAATTCGAAAATATGTGACATCTACCATCCCGCACTGCGCTTACGTGGTTAATCACGGCCCACTCCTTCTCACAGAGAGGAGGCCTATACCTATCCCAATACTACACATACTTATTTTTAGGGTTCCGGAAGTACGAATGAAAAAACGGAACCCTTATAGGATCACTCGTGTGTCCGTCTGTCTGTCTGGCCGTCTGTCCGTCTGTCACAACCAATTTGCTCCGAATCTGCTAGACCGATAGAGTTGCAATTTGGTACACACAAGAATATCTGTGACCCAAACACGGACGTGTACCCTAAATAAATTAATTTAGAATATAGGCACCTTTGGGGTGAAAATCGGAAAATTAAAAATCTAAGTTTTTTTAAACTGTGTCGTGTGACATATCAAATGAAAGGGCACATTGTGAGAGTCTCGAATATAGTTTTTTCATAATTTTAAAAATATATAATTTTGAAGTTATTTAAGAAAACCGATGAAAAATTACCTTTTTCGGGGCCCTCCCCCTCCCTTATCTCCGAATCCACTGGGCCTAAAATTTTGAAAAAAATACAGAAGGTAGTTATTTACGTATACATCACAGAAAAACCTGTAAGGCGGAGGTAGTTTAAAAAAAAACCTGAAAAAAACAAGATTTGTTCGAAACCCTTTGCGTGTTTTTCCTGCCGGTTTTTTTTCTGGCCCTAAAAACAAACCTTTGCGCAGTAGTGGCCCAGTGGTAAATATAGCCGCGGCTTAAAAGTTGTAGGTCGTGGGTTCGAACCCAACCAGGCGAAAGAACCAGGACCAAAAATGCGACACAGTGACATCTACCAACTCGCACTGGACCTTTTTTTTGCGTGGTGGATAACAGCCCAGCTCCTCTCGCAGATCTTCCACCTGAAGCAGGTCCTCACCGGACACGGAAGTTTCGGGAGGTTCCTGTGTCGGATAAGTCGGAGGGAAACGCCCGGGTGTCACCACTTTGAGGATCGCTCAGAGAACACGGTGGAGCATACGGTGGAGATCTGCCCCGCTTGGGCCCCGCTGTATCCTCGTGGAGGCGATCGGCGGCAGTGACCTCTCCCGCCCGGCCCTTTTCCAGGCCATGGTACGGAGCGAGAGAGAATGGGAAACAGTCGCCTCCTTCTACGAAGCAGTAATGCTCGCGAAGGAGGAGGCGGAACGGGTGAACCCTCTCGCAGTTATATATCGGGTGTAAGAGAACAGTTTCCGAAGCCCAAAGCCACATATTCTACCAATTATTTGGATCATTTTTATCTACTGGACCATACCTGGGAAACCACTGGTTCTGGAGATATTGAAGTTCAAAGTCGCTATTTTTTTTTTACTTTTTTACGAAAATGAACTCTAAGTGTTATTACTAACCCGGGCCTGCGGACGGCGAGTATTGGGTAGCTCGCCGTCCGATCAGCACCAGGCCCGAGAGTCGACGGCGCGTAGTGTTCCACGCGCGCCTCAAAGAGTTGTCAGCATTTCATGATGGGAAACGTCATGGCCGATGCCTGCCCGGCGGTTGAGGATAAATTCGAAAGAGTTACCTCCTTCGAATTTATCCTCAGGAAAACAAAGAATAAAAACTAAAAACAAACCAAATAAACTAAATAAATACTTTTTTTTTCTTTCTTTCTTTCTTTAGTAATAGGGTCCCGTTTTACCCTCTGGGTACGGAACCCTAAAAAAGGTTTTTTAATCTAAATAAGCTGACTATTTAATATCTTATCCAGTTTAATATCATCCAGGTCAGCTACCAATAGCCGTTGGCTAAATAGCCGTCGGTGTCGGCCACAAACCCTAGCCGTCCTGGCTATAGTAAACGATAGTACTTTGATGCGTCTTTCTTTGTCGCAAGCTAGATGATAAAAAACGATTTAGATATTGAAATTGGATTCAAATTTAGTTATATTCAAATGGTATCAGTGTCTTTTTTGGCCATCTATTTTAGTTGTCTTTGACTTAATATCCTATGCCCCCTAGATGGGGCAGAGAACGTCAACAGTAGTCCTCTAACGCGAACGGTCTTGAGCTTCACGCTTCGCCTCGATCTACGTCATTCCGGTGCTCGCCGCTTCTCCCAACACGGTACTTCGCCAGTTTTAATGGAGACGACCACGCTTTACACTTCCTTTCGGGATTTCAGTCCAACGCTTATTTATTTTGACCAAACGCTCCGAAGAGATTCCAAACACATACCCGGAATCCCTTCGGAGCATGTGGTCAATCCATCTCCACTTGCGACACTCGATCTGGCGGTCGATCGGGCTCTCATGGCATTTCTCCAACATCTCTAAGTATTGGTGGTCTTTATAAGGTTTGAATTAGTAAATTCGTACTGGCCACCAATAGTCGGCATTTGGCGAAAAAAAAAAGAATTTAGTTATCCTTCAGTTTTCCTGATCGAATTTTCGTCATGGCGACCAATGTCAGTGGCTCAATGGTGACTAACCATTGACGCTAGAGGAATAAGTATACTCTCTATCAGATTCAGAATAAATGTGCAATAGTCGAGGGACTACGAATTTTTCAAGAGTCAAAATAATGTCTATTGGTAGGTAATTCTTGTTTAAGGTGCTGTTAACTGCCAACGACCTTGAGTGGAACAACAAGTATTATACTAAAACACGTATACTAAAATATAAATAATTAAATGGTGAAAGTTTCATAAAAATACGCTTCACAGTTTTGGCGTGATTCTCAATTTTTTATCCGCGTTAGACATAACTTTACAAATTAATACCTACACTATGCTATACAAATATAACGTCTTATTTTTTTCAAAAAAATAAGACGTTTAGACCTGCTGTTCAATTCAAAAATCATTAGAAGTCGTAAAATTGAAAACTGATTTCAATATATTCTGGAAAACAACGCTTTTACTACTGTACTCCATCATAAATTGACTAGACACAAATGTACAAAGCTGCATGAATTAAATATTGACAATGTTCTCGTATCTTCCTATAACATCAAATATCAGTAAATCCACTAGGAATAAACACTCGCTTCTCTTACTCCCAAAGGAACATACGGAAGAACTTATTTATAACATTCCATTATTTATACATCTATCTGTACTTTGATTTAACTCCAATTCCCTATACAGAAGAAATATTTTTATTTCCCCTTACACCAAGGGAATAACAGGAACACAACACCATAAACTAACCAGTAGTGACGTCACGAAGTAGAGGCCTTGTGTAGTGAACGACTTGATCCAATTTATGGAACCACTTCCGGTTTACAAAAACGTCTCTATGCATGGAGGGGGCTTGTATAATGTGACAGCTTTAATTGGAGCGCTTGACTCCTAAGTAACTGTATTGTAACAAGGCAGTGTTAAAGCTATGTTTATTTTTTGACCTCTATTCCAAAATTACGTTCTTTGCTACCTTTTTTAATTTCAAATTCAAAATCACTTAGTTTTCTCTGTCATGTCTCTGTTTTTTTAATATTAAAAATCAGTTCTAATCCTGGAGCCGAGCTAGTAGAAGCTCCTCATTATTTTCCGACTCTTCAAGTGTCAGTTACCAGTTTCCTAGAATTGTGCATTAATATAATTTATTTACGTAACTAGTCACAGTGTATGTGTTCGTAATATTATAATAAAGCCCACTGTTGTAAATAACAAATATAATGTGTTAACTCGTCGTGTGTTATTATTCATTGAACTCCTCCTCTGCGTGTCACTCCTACGTCCTCCTCTGCGTGTCACTCCTACGTCCTCCTCTACGTGTCACACCACCACTCCGGTCCCGCAACGAGACACGCCCTCCGTACCGTGACAGTATGTTAGTTAATAGGTTCTAAAAAACACTTTTCCGCGTCAATGTGTGTTTGTCAATTTAAGCTGGATGAGGTGTGACTAAATGCTAAAATTTTAAAGAGAGGAAGATTTTTAAGTTCTAGCTAGTGATAGCTTAGAATAGTCAGGAATTTTCACTAAGAATTTCTGGGACAGCAGAATAATAGCGGTATTAAATTCCAAAAAAAATACTGAATTGCTCGAAGATCACTGGATCAACGAGGCAGTTCGCAAGCGGTCGCAAGCGCTAAATATGAGGAACTTGTGTCGACTCCTGGGTCGGGAATAGTGTCATTGGGTTTTTCATCTGAAAGTTTTCTATTTAGCAGCCTTTTTTTTCTTTATTTATTTATTTATTTATTAAAACTTCATGCAACACAAATGTACAAAGGCGGACTTAATGCCTTAGGCATTCTCTACCAGTCAACCAAGGGTGGTGGAGAGATAACATGGCAGGTGCATAAACTGAAAAAATAAAATTATTCTAAGACGAAAATAATTACAAAAGTATATATAAATATAGTTAAAATAAACATACATATCATCATATCATTCTTTCTTCTTCATTTCTTTTCTTCCGCTCTATAGCGGGAGGGCGTGTCAGACTCTTACTGACTAAAACCCACTCGTGTTCCAACAGTTGCCTGTGCCAGGGCCGCGGTGACTCTTTCAAAACCTTTTGCGACCTTAGCAATTCTATAGCAGCCTTTTTTTTTGGGGGGTGGGAAATCATCCAATGACATCTCCCGTTCTGGGTGGAGCGGGAGGGCGTGTCAGACTCTTACTGACTAAAACCCACGCCTGTTCCTTCCCTGCCCTGAGTGCCCAGGGGCGCGGTAACTCTGTTTCGAATTTATCCACAACCCCTGGGCAGAATTCTATAGCAGCCTGGAGTCTAAATTAGTGTCCAATTATCAGCAATAGAATCGCCTCCGTATTACATGGAACTTTAAAATAAATGGCAAAATGTATGTCTGACTGATCCGTCAATTAGAATTTTACCAGAGTTGTAAAACCGATAATAAACCCTGGGCACGTGAACGATACAGTTTCAAATTGTTTCTGAACGAAGAAGGAAAAATTAAATCTCTTTTGTTCTTGTTGCAACGAATGGCAAGCAAGGACTAATCGATTGAGTCGCAAGGTTGTTATTCACTCTCAAGCCAGTAAAACATTAGCGCTCAAATGAATGTGGCACAGCTATACTAGACTTCCCTCCTCCGGAAGTGAGTGGGGAATCTGGTAATAAATAGAATTGTTTCTAAGCAAACCATTGTAACAAGGCAGTGTTAAAGCCTTGTTTATTTTTTGACCTCTATTCCAAAATTACGTTCTTTGCTACCTTTTTAATTTCAAATTCAAAAATTACTTAGTTTTCTCTGTCATGTCTCTGTTTTAATATTAAAAATTAGTTCAAATTCGGCAGCCGAGCTAGTAGAAGCTCCTCATTGTTATTTTTTGACTCCTGAAGTGACAGTTACCATTTTCCTAGAATTTTGCATTATACAATTTAATTATTAGTCACAGTGTTTGTGTTCTTAATATAATATTAAAGCCCACTGTTGTAAATGTGTTAACTCGTCGTGTTATTATTTATTGAACTCCTCATCTATGGTCCTCCTACCCTACGACCTCCTCTGCGTGTCACTCCTACGTCCTCCTCTGCGTGTCACTCCACAACCTCCGCAACGAGACACGCCCTCTGTACCGTGACACTGGCGCCCTCAACGTGATCGAACCCAGCCCATCCCATCCCATCCCAGAGCCCAGCAGCTGCCCTCAACGTGATCGAACCCAGCCCATCCCATCTCAGAGCCCAGCAGCCGCCTCAACGTGATCGAACCCAGCCCCTCCCATACCAGAGTCCAGCAGCCACCTCATCGTGAACCCAGCTCATCATCCCGGAGCCATCAGCAGGATAAGCTCTGGTCGTGAAGCTGTTCTGGATAAGTCTCGACCCCGTCTGTCGAGTGAAGCCCATCCCATCTAAAATAATTTTGAAATTTTTATAATTTTGTGTTGTTTTGTTATTTATTGTTATACTGTTATTTTATTTCTCGAAATTCCAAAAGGAACTAGTATTCCCAAAAAATTTGCGGCCCCTTTTGACTACATCAATTCCATCGTTCCAATAAAAATAAAGCATTTTAATTTATTAACATTTCTTACAGGTTCCAATTTGCATACTACTTATCAAGATTTTACCCGGCATACTATTTTATTATTATTTTACAACACACATATCCAATCAGTACATGGTGCAATACTTACTTGCAAAACTCAAAACAAAACATAACCACCCCATCCTACAGACAGTAACATTACCCAAGGTTCACATCTGAACCCTCGTAAGCTGGTAGCATTCACTTGTGCTAAACTCCTCGGAGACACTTGTGTTTGTGACCAGTACTTACTTACGGGAGTGCTGTTGGAGAATATCCTCAGCGTATCCTACATACCAACTATTGATTAGAAGGTGACTCTTCTAGGGCATCCTGCCGACATGCTAGGGGTCACTGTATAGTCAAAGTTGGCTACTACACACGCACAACACAAATTACTATTTAAATAAATAACGGTACACTTCACTTTCAAATTTATTTAATCATATTACATAGTTATTATAAACGTACCAACCCGTTAACAATTAAAAACCATGATGAATCCGTTATATTTATTATAAATCAAAGCTTCAATGAGTTATAGCTTTGACGTATTAATTTCCCTCTTTCCTCCTCAACCTCTGAAGAACTCCGTAGGCATGCATTACTATGGTGTTTTCACATATTCTCACTATGCACCGTAAATAGTATGCATAAAGATAAATTACATAACTATTTAAACCTGCTACTGAATATTTAACTAAATAATTATTTCAATCAAATCTGTCTGCAAAAAAATATTTCAAACGTCAGACACATTTTGACAAAATAACAAATCTTTCTTTTTAATTTTCTCTACGCAACCTCCGTACAATACAGAATTGGAACTCTTTTATATTATTATTTCTTTTGATAATTTTATTTTTTCTAAACCTATTAGGTTTATACCTATTGTTTACGTCATTAACCCATTAATACCCCTTTCAATTACATTCACCACGATTGCTACATCGGTGGTTATTTAGTTCAAGAATTCTATGGAGCGTGTGATTACTCCCTAAATAAGCCTAAATCATTACCGATCATGGTCTTCCCCTTGATCGTTACTTTATTCTATGGCTTTAAACCATAAGAATCTTTCGGAGCGGGTGATTACTCCTTAAATAAGCCATAATCACACTACTTATGGTAATATTTTTGCCACTTCATTATTTAGAGCGGCTAGCTACTCTTTAAATAAGCCTTAGGTCCGTTAAATATATACCATAGGTATATTATAATTAAGGTTATTCCCTTAATAATTACTTAACGTGCATAGCACGAAGGCTTCTTCGCCTTATTTACTACTTGTTACAGCAGGTAATTAAACTTGTATCATAGCTTCTTATCATCATATAATTTAACATCAGCGGTTGGTGACTGATAAAATAAGCCTACACTATTGAAGGGCAATCTAACGAGTTATGCCTAATAATAGGATAAACTCTTTTTGACTTTGCGTTATGTTCTGCACTTACCTATATGCGAACATAACTTTGAATGAACGAAGTATGGAAGGTAATATGGATGTGGTAGATTGTTCCTTTTGTAAATACTCGTTGTATATAACACCCTCGCCTTCTAAATTTTCACCTCACTCATAACCATCCTATTTAAGATATATATTTTTTTTATATTAATTTAATGTCAACGAAAAATCGCTTACCTCTGCTGCTCGATTTTTCTTTCCGGGGCAGCCGGGTATTGTAACAAGGCAGTGTTAAAGCCTTGTTTATTTTTTGACCTCTATTCCAAAATTACGTTCTTTGCTACCTTTTTAATTTCAAATTCAAAAATTACTTAGTTTACTCTGTCATGTCTCTGTTTTAATATTAAAAATTAGTTCAAATTCGGCAGCCGAGCTAGTAGAAGCTCCTCATTGTTATTTTTTGACTCCTGAAGTGACAGTTACCATTTTCCTAGAATTTTGCATTATACAATTTAATTATTAGTCACAGTGTTTGTGTTCTTAATATAATATTAAAGCCCACTGTTGTAAATGTGTTAACTCGTCGTGTTATTATTTATTGAACTCCTCATCTATGGTCCTCCTACCCTACGACCTCCTCTGCGTGTCACTCCTACGTCCTCCTCTGCGTGTCACTCCACAACCTCCGCAACGAGACACGCCCTCCGTACCGTGACACCATTATCATTCTATACGGGTTTAATAGATACTTGTGCGTGTATGCATTTTTGTGAATGTGAAAGAAGGAATAGATTTCTACTTTCTAAAGCAACTTTATGGGTCGGAAAAGAGTTAAGAGTTTCTGGAGTGGCGCTCGCGTACCAGAAGACGCAGCGTTGGAAGGCCTCGCACAAGGTGGACCGATGACATGGTGAGGGTCGCGGGTAGCCGATGGATGCAAGACGCATAGGACTGATCGTTGTAGCGGCACTTGGGGGAGGCCTATGTCCAGCAGTGGACGTCTTTCGGCTGAAATTATGATGATGACTTTGAAAGGAACTTCTCCCGAATCATCATCATCATCAGTCTATAGCAGTCTACTGCTGGACATAGGCCTCTCCAATTGCACGCCATTCAGCTCGGTTCTTGGCAAATCTCAACTCTCTCTCGGTTCTCCCGAATCGGTGTGAAGTAATAATTTTATAAGTACAGCTTTATATCCCGCTGTAAAGTATCAGTCAGCAATTTAGTAATGGGGCTGCTTTTCCAGAGGGCCTATATAAAATTACATTCTAATCAGGACAAAGATTATGAATAAGTCAATAATGTATGGGACACGTAACCTAATCAAGCAAATAGGTTCACCACGTGAGGTTAGTAACAATTTGCTTACAAACTATGTTAGTGAAAACAATACAAGAACTAAACAATACAAAATAATACAAACAATACATTAAAATACAGAACCATACAGTACAATACAAAACCATACAGTACAATGTAGAACCATACAGTACAATATAGAACAATACAGAATAAAACAGGACATTACAATAGATAACTTGATAAAAAAAAAATTGTGTTGCCAAAGGAATCGCTACTAATTTGATCAATGTATCAAGCGTGATACAGTCATCAATCATCTATTTAGTAGCGATTCTGATTGCCCGGAAAGTCTAGATTTAAATTAGACCTATGTAAGAAAATCTGCAAATATAAGGTGGCGCAAAATGAATCGTCCTATCGGAAGATGTTATAATTTTTGCAAATGTTGTCGTACGCCAATCATATTTGACATTTGTGAGATACAAACAGACAAGCAATGGAGCGCTATACTCCGCAAAAGCGTAATTGTGTCGATTTTTTCGACCAATAATCGGTCGGTGGTGTTGGCGCAGCTTGTATTTTTTTTTATCCCAGACTTCTTTCTTTGGGGCTACTTGAAGTCGCGGGCTTATGTCAACAAACCTCAGATATCGCAGCCCTCAAGGAGAATATTCAACAGGAATGTGAACAGTTATCACCGGAAATCTTGCGGAAAGTCATAGAAAATGCGATAAAACGGGCACAAATGTGTATCAAAACTGGCGGCAGCCACTATATAGGATATTATCTTTTCCACATAACAGAAAAAGTTGTAAAGGTTCAAATAAAGATTTCCATCACTCAAAATCTTTTTTTTTTATTTAGTAAAAAAGTTATTCAAAAATAAAATTGGATGATTAAGTTTTCGTGTACAATTGAATTAATGTCTTGATTCAGAACGATCAATTTGAATGCAAACCACACCTCTTTAGTCGAGTATTAGAAATTTATAGTTCTGAACAAAAAAATGTCACGTAAAAGATTGAATTTACATAAAATATCGAGTCGTCTGAGTGTACTGAACCATAAGAAAGGATACAAAAACAACAGATCCACCGTGTTCATTCAATTGGAGGAGTCTCTATAAAAACTCCGAGGATTAAGAGATATTACAACAGGTTTTGTATAATATTTTTCGCCGTAAACATTGATTTAACTTAATATATAAATTAATACTTCTTCTTGACCACTCATTACAAACCGAGAACCCTCCATGTTTCGGTAAGTACTTTAAAGAAACACCGTCATTTGAACATCTTTGACAGTCGTTACGGAAACACGACGCGAGGAGGAGGACAGGTAGTCAAAAGCCAGCAAATCTTACATCAGTTGTGCTTAGTACTGGGTTGTGGAGGTCAGAAAGGCAGTAGCTCCATGTAAAATACTGGAAGTCGGCTGCAACCGTTTATACCGGAAGGGGAACCAAACATAATGGGTGAAAGCAAAGCAGTGATTGATCTTTTACTTTTAGTTTTGTATTACAGATTCTTAATTTATTATTATTTACAGATAAATACAAAATATTTAAATTTAAAAAATAAATTCAATATGTACAAGTGGCATTAAAATCCAGTTTTAATGCCACTGCTGGCAAAGAACTCATTGAGAATCGAGAAATTCTTCGATATTGCTGTCAATGAGAAAAGTGCCCAGAACATTGGCAGCAATGCCAAGTGGATTGGAAATGCCCTCAGGAGTCGTTATTCATTTATTCTTCACTTGACTCTTGCTTATGTCACGGAAAACTAGATTAGCACTAGGGCCATGGGGTCCGAGTCCCACAAACGGCTCATACATATAACACCCAGCGATGATGTACTCGACGTCGCCGTACGAAAAGAAAAGTCAAGAATGACAGTGAATCGTTAAGTAAAAGTACAAATAATTTAATTTGGTGCGCGATCCCTTACACAAAATAGCGAAATATGATTAGCTTAATATATATAGTGAACACAGAGAGCAGTGATGACCCAGTGGTAACTCCCGCGATTTACAAGTTGTAGGTCGTGAGTTCAGGCGTTTCACTTTGTGTAAATTATTTCATCACCACTGCTCTCAAAACGGTGAAGGAAAACATCGTGAGGAAACCGGCATGTCTTAGAATCAAAAAATACGAAAACATGTGATATACAACAACCCGCATTGGGCCCGTGTGGTGGATTACGGTCCACAACCTCTCACAGAGAAGAGGCCTGTGCCCGCGCAGTGGGGACATTAAAAAGCTGATGATAATGATGACATAGTGAGCATGACACAATCATATACAGTTCACTCTTAGCATAGGTTTTAGGTGTCAACGCCTGAACGCAGCCAGTTCTTCATATGCGACGACATTACGAACGCACCCTAAGAACATCGCTCGCTGCGAGCTTCACGGCGGAGGAACCGGAATAACGTCACTTCACACGACGGATCGCCATATTTTGTCGCGGTCACGAGAACCACACTGTAATTTTCTACAATAAAATCTTTGTAACAACCACATCGAGGTCGATCTTATTTTGTATCGCCACCAGTAAGAGTAGTTGCAAAATACATAAAAATATAAAGGACACATTGATGGCCCAATGCGTTTGTTTGCAAACATACTGAAGGACTTTGCGACGATAAAACATTTTAATGCAAAACTTTGTTTCAGTGTATTTTGTTGACTTTTTATCTCTGTATTTTTATATTTTGATGGAATAACAATATTTTCTTTAGAACACGAAGAATTTTCTTAAGAGTGTCGTGAATGGTGAACAAAACACAATAATATGAATAATTTATAACTTTTAATACACTTGTATTTGCTTCACTTGTAACTGACTAAATCTGAGAATTTAAATTTAACCCATGATTTTTATAATAAAAATAAATAATAAAAAGTAAACATGTTTATTCGTTAACAAAAATTGGTTTGACAATACTGAGGTTGACTTCTCCTTTTAAGTGTAAAAACACCTGTGCCAGGAGAGGCCGCACTCCCTTAGCTTGATTACATTTATGTATTTTAATACTAGCTTATTTATATCTATTTGCTTAAATTCATTAAAAGATATACGAGTAACTTAAGTGTAAGTGTGCGAGCACGCAAGCGCACGCCAGTGTGTGGTAGTGTATGTGCATGCATGCATGTGTGTGTGTGCGTGAGTCTGTGTGTGTGCATGTGTGTGTGTGTGTGTGCGAATATATAACGAGATAGTTATTTTATTATATCTATATATAAGACTACATAGTAAGTATATACACATATACACACATATATAAGCCCAAATATAACCATAAGCATTACTACTTACTAATATGAACTATCATATTTTCTGTATCTATCCCAGTTTGTCACCATCTGTTTACATTCCAAGATAGTTTTTGTATATATATTAAGAATTTTATTAATGGAGTTATATAAATGCGATGATTGATTTGAATTTTGCAACCCCAATTAATGCATGATTAGCTAAGTGACGTCATTCTAAATCCAATATGGCGGACTCCCAAAGATAATAATAATAAAGATAATAAGAGCCTCGACGAACACCTAAGGAGGCTCTCGTTAGGCGGCTGGATCAAGGGCTTGATACAGAAAGCGGTACTCCTGGACACGGCGCGTATTGTTAGGAGATTCCTTTCTCAGGAGCCCTGACCACCGGTAGCTTGGACCCTATCCCGATACCGGTAGGCTACTATTTTTTGTATTTTTAAATGTTTTTATATTTTGATATTTTAATATTTAAAAATGTAAATTGTATGTATATATTATAAAATAAATGGAATAATAATAATAATCTTTATTCATTGCTTCAGATGGTGAAGACGGCGAACTAGATCTTTTGTACGTATTCCCATGATATCGGGCATCAAATGAAAGGGTTTGCTGAGAAGAACACATAAAATGAAGTGTGTTTTTTAGTTTTTTTAAACTACAGAAAATTATTGTTATAATTCAAGATCTCTGGAGTAATAACTATACAGAAACAAAACTTAATTAATACGTTCAAGATCGGCAGACAAATCCAATCTTATGATACCTTATTTTTAATCGACTTGCAAAAGGAGGAGGTTCTCAATTCGTCTGTATGTTTTTTTTTTTTTTTTGTTGTATGTATGTTACGCGATTTCTCCGTCAGTTGTGAACCAATTTTCAAAATTCTTTTTTTATCGGAAAGAATATACTCCCGAGGTGGTTCCACATAAATTTTATCGAAATTGTTTCAGCGCTTTTTGAGAAACTGAACAAAAACGGAAAATACGTGTACCTCGATGACGTTTTGGTGTTCTCCAAATGTTTAAATTCCACGTTCCATTATATTGGGGGTTTTAGTTCTGAGGTATACAACTAAAAAGTGAAAAATAATAAACTTTTTTACAAAAGAAACAACCGACTTCCAAAAACAAAATACACTAAAAATTAATAAATAACTTTAATTTCGGAAGTCGGTGTCAAATAACGAAGAAGTAAAATACAAACACCGACTTCCGAAATTAAAGTTATTTATTAATTTTTAGTGTATTTTTTTTTGGAAGTCGGTTGTTTTTTTTTGTAAAAAAGTTTTTTTTAACTCGACCTAGTCGTTTAATAATAATAATAGTGATTTATCATTATAAATGATAACAATAATGATGATTATGATGATTTTTGTTTTGATTTATCGAAATAAATGATAATAATAATGATGAATATGACGATATTTTTTTTTTCGTTTATTGTACACGGCAAGCCTAAGAAATAGCCATACATATAAACATACATATAGACTCTCGAAACACATAACCCTCATTTTGAGTCAGTTGGGTAAAAAAGCTCGCGCTCTTTAAGGGAGCTAAATATGACTGCTGACGTGAGTATAGCTACACAGCAGTTAATCTAACTCCTTTTTTTGAGAGTGGTAAATCATCAGTGACTTCTCTCGCTCTGGGTGGGAACGGGAGGGCGTGTCAGACTCTTACTGACTAAAACCCACTCGTGTTCCTTCAGTTGCCTGTGCCAAGGGTCGCGGTAACTCTCTTTCGAATTTATCGGCAACCCCATAACCCATTTTTTTTTGCCCCATAACCCTAAATTCCTATACTCGTCGAGAGGTCCTTAACAAAAAGACTAATTAAGAAATTTTCATAATTATGTTAACCAATTACTAAAGTACTAGAATTATATTATTTCTTATTTTTATTTTAATGATTATATGACTAAGATGAACCTGTACTTAGATTATTTGATTTTTATATTTGACTACGATGACATTTTTTATTAAGATAATCAATTAATGTTAATTAAATGATAAATAATATAAATTCAAAATTCAAATCAATAATAACGAAATTTTTGTAAATATTTGTTAAGGAAATAAAGGGCTTATTATTATTATAACCCTAAATTCATATTTTTTTTAAATATTCCAAACACGACGAAATAAAAGCACCCCCTGTCAGCCCTATAACAAAACTAAGTAAAATCACACACATTGGATCCTTTAGTCTACACTGTATTCAGTCGATAACAGAATTTGGAAACAAAGACATAAACCGATTCGCAACAAATGTTCATTGGACTCCAATATACACAAGTGAACTGAGCGCTACTGTACAATACATAGTGTGCGCTACTGTACAATACATAGTGTGCGCAGTCCAATAATATATAATAATATATATATATTATTTTTATGTATATTGGAATTCATTCATAAGGACGAGAGGAATATCTCAATATTTCTAAAAAATAAATCATAACGAAACACAACCTGTCTAACTAGGAGGTTTAGAGATAGGATAGCCCCGCAGTCCATCCCTAGAACCACTAATAATTTTTAACAAAGTATATAAACATAGTATGCTTAATCCGTCATGCCCCCGAATCGTGAACGCGCGGGGCCTGACGGGTAGTCTGTCAAGTTTTAAAGAAAAGTAAATAAACTTGTAACTGACATGCAATATTGAATTCATTCCACCGCCACCATCATATTGTTATACAACAAATAAACATTCATTGCGCGTACAGCTAGGGAGTGGAATTCCCTACCGGAGTCTGTGTTTCCTGTTAGCTACAACCTGGGAGTCTTTAAGTCAAGAGTGAATAGGTTACTTCTAGGCAAGCGTGCTCCATCTTCGACCACATCATCGCTTACCATCAGATGTGATAGCGGTAAAACGCGTGCCTATCAACAAAAAAAAAAATATATATATATATATAAACCTCGAATAATGTCAATTCCGTTGTCATGGCGACTGATTCGATTGGAATAGAGGAAGTTTCCTTCAAAAGAATTAAGAATATAGGCCAAATGATTCTCTTGCCATAAATGTGCAAGAAATTAACACTTACTTAATAGACGATATTTAGGGTTCCGTACCCAAAGGGTCCTATGGAGCCCTATTGCTGTCACTTACGTGTCCGTCTGTCCGTTTGTCTGTCCGTCATCTGACATAAAATTTTGTTCCGAAGAATTTTTTAACTTCTCATTGACCAATGATTTTGAAATTTGGTGATAATGTTTATTAATACGTATATTTTACTAACAAATAACAATATATTGATAAATCAGATTTTGACTTTGATAATTCCCTCATTTGGTACAGAACCCTAAATGTGTGAAGTCCGACACGCACTTGACCGGTTTTTTATTCAACGTGTCTCAAAATTCCATCATTCTGTGTACTTATTAACTATTGTGACCCATAAAAGTATTACTTTTCCATTTCAACCCTTTACTTCAAAACTTTCACCACTCCCACACATTTCTTAGCGACAAATCATTTGGTGTAACGAACATTTTGTCTCACACACCGAGTGAATGGAACTAATCCTTAGAAAGCGGATTGTAACGGATTGAACGTGAAGTTGGACCTACGGAACCCTGATTACTTATTCTTTGGGGTATTTACTTATTTATTACGGGTTCTTTCATACTTTAAGTAGATGGGCTTCACATAAATAAAGGTAATACGTATGTTTGCATGATTCTTTTCTGTGTTTAAAGCCCGATAAAATATCAAAAAAAAAAAGTGTAATCAGATATTGTGTGGTACTAACTCTTGCCATTGACTTCGCCCGCATCGAAGTCAGAAATTATCACAAGTATTCTATGTCCTAACCAGAGAACCAGAACATAGTCTACCCGTGTGTCAAGTTTCAACGAAATCCGTTCAGCGGTGAAAAGGTAACAAACATTCAGACAAACAGACAGAGTTAATTTCGCCTTTAGAATATTAATTTTGATTTATTCAGAAACTAAAAATGTGGTTGACCAAAGACGAAATCAAGCCTTCAATACCTCTGTCTGGGTTCGCGGATAAATGTCATAGGCAACTGAAGGAACAAGGGTGGATTTTAGTCAGTAAAAGTCTGACACGCCACACTTCTCTCGCTCCACCCAGAGCGGGAGAAGTCATTAGATGATTTCCCAACCTCTAAAAAAAAGGCTTCAATACCTGTCAAGGGAAGAATACCTACCTATAGAAACATTTTCTTCTTTTCCAGTGACGGACGGCGACAAGAAGAGCTGGCCTTCAAAGGTTAAAAATAATCAAACCAGTGTAAATTTAGCAGAAGAACTGACTTTCAACCTTTTAAAACGATTTGTAATTGAGGGGTATAGTTTCAAATCCCGCCAAGTCCAGTGACGTTCAAAATCCAGAAATAGAAAATTTGTGATACATTCTTGTAGCATTATTTAATTTATTATGTTTCTGTGCCTTTTTAAAAATTGGTTGCTTTCACTACTTTTTGTAACTTATTAATTAAATTATCATGTTCCACAAACGAATAAAAAGCAAAACAGTGATGGACTTAGCTGAATTTGAAACTGAAGTTCGGACATTGTTAGTTTTGAATCTGACATACGTGGACATTGCTGTATTTGCTACGACTAATAATTATGTATACAGTGACTTAAACTAATGATACTTTTATCGTATGTGATAAAAGCGTCGTCTTATTGAAAAGGTATAGAAATGAAAAACACATTTTATAATCAATTAGTATTTTTTAATTATTAAGTACTTTTATTTACTAAACTATATGTGACTAAACATCGTAAAAGCAAGATAAAGAGAAAGGGGAAGTCTTTGCCCAACAGTGGGACATAAAATAGGTCATTAAAAAAATTAAACAATAAGGTCTGGTACACTTTCTTGTTCTTCGCAAAAGTGTTCATTTTCTTCATCCGCGTTGTGCAAATCTATATCGAGAGCCGTCTTTGGTATTAATTTTTCATAAAATGACAGAACAGAGTAACTTCTCCAGTTGACATCAAAATGTGAAGTCAATAGCTTATCGACATCTTTGATTTTAGATGCTTTTAGTGTTCCCGCTGAGGACTGAATATCTTTCGGAACGATCATGTTTGCTATTTTGCCACTTTTGCAAACATTTTTATAAATGCCTAAATTGGCAATATAATGCAGTTCACCTTTTACTAACGTATTGCCAGTTTTGCATCTTGACCGTTTCAATACAAAACGCTTGCACTTCGAAAAAGGCGCATGCCAAGTACCAACGGGTTTTATTACATTTTTGACAGCTTCCTTCCAATCTTTTACTGGACACTCTTCTCCCACTGAAATAAGACTTGAGTATTCTCTTATAGTATTGAAATAACCATCTGGTTCTAATATTGTGTCTCTTTTGCGAAACTCTTTTTCAATTCTTCCAAAAACGCGATCTGCGGGCAGAAAAGAGTGGCCCACAACGGGAAATATAATTTCAATGTTCTTTATATGCTGTGGGGCTTCTGACAGCCACTTAAGGCACATTCCTACTACGGTAGTATTTTTGTTTTGACCAGCGCAGCCATCAGCCATTAATCTTAGAGTATCAATTTCATCCGGAAACGATGTTGAATTTAAACGATGGTATATGGCTGAGGCTATCAAGTTAGAGTCTTTCGGAAATTGGTCTTCTGTCCAAACATAAGCAAAAGTGTTTTCTTTATTTAATTGTGATTTTGAAGAGCCTGCTACTATTGTGAAATTGTAAAGATAGAACTGCCTTGAATAGTATGTGCTTTGATCGGGAATTTTAGGGAGTGGCATGTTCTTTTGACAGTCAAATGAAAATATGTAAACATTTGGGGATTCATCTTTTAAATAATTGAAAAATGCTTTAGCACGTTTTTTATGGACACACTGTTGGATAATTAAGTCATTTTTAAGTCTCTCATTATCAGCTACCTTGATCTTCTCTGTATATTGTAAGCAAACTGAGCAAACGTCTGTCCGAGGCGTACCGAATCCCAAGTTAAAATTAGTGTTGAAAACAGACCTGAAGTAACTTCTTTTAACTCTTAGTTGCTCTTCCGCTTGGTCATTGTAAAATGTAAATAACTTATTGATACTCAATTCAGCAGCTAGGTAAAGCCTTGCGCTACTACCTCGACAGTAATGAGGCTCAGAACATTTCAGTTTTTTGATGAAATCAATTATTGCTGTTTTCTTTTCTAAATATTTGTGAGATTTACGGTCTCCCCCTCGGTTTTCTTCTGGCATAAGTCCTTCATTTAAAATTTTTTTTGATATTCTTTCAACTCGGTACCTTTTGATATCAAGTATATCGACGAATGTTTTTTGACAAACTCTAATCATTTTCTTCGACGAACGGCTATAAACGTAATATTTTGTGGTCAACTCCTTTCCTTTGCGATTACCCTGTATCGGGCGACGTCTAGCAGTATATGATCCTTTAATGTGTTTTAATATACAAGAATCCTGTGATTTTTTATCTTTATTCTTGTAATAACGAGAATGAAAGGCATTCAAATCGCTCATTGTGAGAGAGGTACACTGATAATTTTTTTTATGTGTACAGGTAGGTTTTTCTGGTATTTTTTTTGCCGAATATCTGAAAAGAAAGTTGCACATGAACCAATTCGCATCCGTAGGTACATAAAAATCTCCTCAAAACTTGGGGATCGGCTCACATAAATGAATATGGACATTTCGAATAGATATTATAGTTTATCAAAAGTCGAATAAAAAAAAAACAAAGAAACAACAGATTCAACTTAAAAAAATTAAATATTTTGAAATCAATGATCAAAACTACTTATACTAGTATCTACTTACCTCTCTAATTTCCGCAGGTTTCTCTTCCATTGTTCTGGATATCTCTGCCGTTTCCGAGCTTTACTTTTATCTACAACGATCGGGGATGTATCCATCTTCGTAATTAAGGCACTTCAACTTAGAAATTAATAAAGTATCTAATAAAAAAATTAACTTTTTCACGAGCAAAACTCAACAAAAACGAAGCATAACAGTTTTGTATATCACGTGACCAAAATGGTGGCTCGCCATTGGCTAGTTTGGACTTTGCGGTTTTTGATTTAAACTATGATGGACTTTGCAGTGTTTGAAGCTTACAGCCTACTTTAAAGTGAATTTTCTATTGGACATAGCTGTGTATGGTAAGATCTGATAAATATAAAATGTGCGGAAAAAGATGGAGTTGCTAGAGATATAAAAATATTGCTACGTGTAAAAAATGGACTTTGCGGGTTTTGAAACTATACCCCTCAATTGTATTTTCGTAGTTACGGGAATCGAACACACCCAAAACCAAAAGAGAGACATGCTACTGTTTCATCTAAGTCGTTAAAAGTAAGTTTCATAATCCCAGCATATTTAACAAGGCAAGTTTCATGAGCCTGGAGACTGGATTCAAGGTTAACACATACACTTTGGGCTAAAGTTTCAGGACTTATCACTTTTAGTACGTCTATCTTGTTAGGGTCTCAAGGACAGGCTCTGTAGAGCTGGATACTTAAACAGAGATATTTTAATAGTTTGTCTAACAAGAATGTAAAGTGTATAGGACGGTTAGCACTGAAGCCTTACCGGTACTTCCAGTCGATCTTGAGGTGCAGCGACGTGCTGCAATGTACTATTCCACACGAAATATTACGGACCCAGACTTTCTACCTCAACGCGATCGTGCCAAGATATCTAGATTACTACTGACGTCTGGGAGGACCTTTTATCCGAATGGCAACGCAGGTGGAAAAGTTCCATCATAGGCCGACACCTTAACCAGTTCTTCCCATCGGTTCGCGAGCGGCTGGCTAGGACATGGCTGGAGGTAGATCACTTTGTTGCCCAATTTCTCACGGGTCAGGCAACCTTAAGGGTAAATTATTTTATTTCAAGCTTTATGCCAATGTTCTACACTTGATTTCGAATACGAACAATCCACACATCATATCCTATGGGAGTGTAATCTTTGGCAAACTGAACCCAATATTATCTTGGATAGTATTCAGCCTACGTCTGGAGTTGTCTATTACACGGACCTTGTGGAAACTAGAACGAATGTCCGTGCATTAAAGCGTTTTTGCCATACCTATTATTGGAAACAAATTTAACAGCTCACTATTTTAAGACCCATTAATATTAGTGTTTTTAACCAGTGGTGCTTGGCAACTGGGCTTACCCCAGATGTAAATATCCCCTTTGTACCTTATGTCCAAGCTTTGTGCTGTCTCCCGCTTGATTAGGAGGAAAGTGGAAATTATGTTTTTCTTACTCCTCCGCTGTCTTTTCTGATTAATTTCGTCGCGGGACACAAGACAGTTTACTCTGGGACTCGTCGAGCTTCATTGCCTCGGCGTTTTTTCTGGTGGTTGCCACCAGAAAAAACGAAGGGTTTTGGGAATAGTGTGGCGGGCTGGTCCAAAATAAAAACGCCTGTTTAACAACCCAATATTAGATTAGATTTAGAGTAATTAGATTTAGAGTTAAATAGTGTTCCGGTTACGTCTGGATTTGTCTACTACACGGAACCTCCACTTCCACCTAGTGGAAACTGTAACAAATTTCCGTGCGTTCAAGCGTTTTAGCCATAACCAGATTGTAATCAAATGTAACAGCTCACAGTTTAGGAGCGATTAATACTAGTGTTTTAATCCGTGGTTCTTGGCAAGGGCTTACCTCAGTTGTAAATGTCCCTTTGTGCTTATTGGCCTAGCTTTGTTCTGTCTCCTGCTTGATAACTAGTGAAGTGGAAATTATTTTTTTCTTTCTCCTCCTCTGTCGTGGGACCCAAGACTGTTTAACCGTTTCTCTGGGACTCGTCGATCTTCATTGCCTCGGCGTTTTTCTGCTGGTCGCTACTGTTGATTCGAGAGCAGTGGTGGCCCAGTTGTTTCGGCCGCGACTTGTAGGTCGTGAGTTCAAACCCATGCACATTTACTTTATGTAAATTATTTTCGTCTCCACTGCTCTCAAAACGGTGAAGGACATTAAAAGGTTGATGATGAAACTGTTGATTCTGGCTTTCCGAAGTTACAGTCGTTAGGTATGTGGTGGGTTTGGTCTGTCTAACAGAATACCTTATTCATCTATCTATAATATAAAAATGAATCGCAAAATGTGTTGGTAAGCGCATAACTCAACAACGCCTGGACCAATTTGGCCAATTCTTTTATTTAAATGTTCGTTGAAGTTCAAAGATGGTTTTTACGGCGAGAAAAATTCTAATAATTGCCGGAAAACCCCTTAAAACAGCCCTTTTCTTTTTCCCATACAAACGTTTTCTAACTAAAACGTAGAGTCAATTTGAGCTTTATTGCTATTGTATAAAGTTCATATTAAATTACAAGCACTCACTGTTGATTAAACAATGTAGGTATGTTCCTAACGTCAAAGAGTCAATTTGCACTTTATTACCGCTGTACAAAGTTCAAATTCAATCAATCAATTTGGTCGGCTTCGCGATATTATTTCATTTGTTTTACTTTAAAATGCATAAGAAGGAAGGATCTCTTGAAGGATTTGACTCGAAGCCATATCAAATTAAAAAAAAGTTGAAACAACAACAAACTGGCAATGTCAGTGTTGTTTTTCTTGGATTTTCGGTTACCTATTCTACTGAGTTTGGTTTTGTCAACTGATACACGAAACAAATTTGTACCTATATCGTGTTTTGTGCAGTGTTTAGTCACCTATGATCACTAATTATTGCATGTGATATAATAATCTATAATATAGATATGCCTCCTATTAGACGAAGCAATTTAGGTAGAAGAACCCGAAATGCTACAAACCATGCTAATTACCGACTGTCAACGTTTGCAATTGCTAGAAAATGACGCTCATTGGGATCAAACTCTCAATGATGCTGTAATATCATCACACGCTCATCAAATACGAACATTGTTTTCCATAATCATATCTACATGCTTCCCATCAAACCCAATTGATTTGTGGATCAAGTACAAAGATTATATGTGTGATGATATTTTGTATCAAATACGAAATAGAATGGGAAATCCAAATATACAAATCAGTGAAGAAATTTACAACTAAGCATTGATTTCAATTGAGGTCATGTGCTTGATGATGTCAAACAAACTATTAATTCAATTAGGCCTGGCCGCGCCCAATCGTCCAATGCATGATGCTTTTAACCAAGAGTTGAATCGAGAAAAACTGTATGATCTCAACACTTTGAAAGAATTTATTCAAACAAATCTTCCACTGTTGAATGAACAACAGAAGTAGGTATGTATTTGATACTCTTATGAAAGTAATAAATGATGAAACTGGAGGGATTTACTTCTTAGATGGACCTGGTGGTACAGGAAAAACTTTTTTGATTTCATTAATATTAGCAACGATTCGCTCACAAAATAAAATTGCACTTGCACCCGCTTCGTCGGGAATCGCAGCAACTTTGCTTGAAGGTGGTCGAACAGCCCATTCAGCATTAAAATTGCCATTAATATGCAAAGCAATGAAACTCCGACCTGCAACATTTCGAAGAACTCTGCAATGGCAAAGGTCTTGCAGCAATGTAAATTAATTATTTGGGATGAATGCACGATGGCACATAAAAAATCTTTGGAGGTTTTAGACAGCACCTTAAAAAAGATCCTATGGAGCAATCATAACCAATTTGGTGCTGCAATGATTTTATTAGCAGGAGATTTTCGTCAAACATTGCCAGTGATTCCACGATCAACACCAGCTGATGAACTCAATGCATGTCTAAAGTCCTCCAATTTGTGGAAACATGTCAAAGTACTTCATTTAAGCAAGAATATGCGTGTCGAGTTGCAAAATGACCAATCTGGAAACATATTCTCTAAACAACTCATTGACATTGGTAATGGCAAATTTCCTATATACATGTTGACTGGCTGCATTAACTTTCCTCAAAGTTTTTGTCAGTTAACTCGATCAAAAGATGAACTTATTCAGAAGGTGTTTCCAGATGTTTCTCAAAATTACAGAAGCTATGATTGGTTGAGCGAACGAGCTATATTGGCTGCAAAAAACATAGATGTAAATGAATTAAATTTAAAAATTCAAGAACAAATTACAGGCGAATCAAGGATATATAAATCAGTTGATTCGGCTACTAACCAAGATGATGTAGTGAACTATCCACCAGAATTTTTAAACTCGCTGGATTTGCCAGGATTGCCACCTCACAATCTTCAATTAAAGGTTGGATCGGTAGTTATAATGTTGCGAAATATCAACCAACCGCGTCTTTGCAACGGCACACGGTTAGCGATAAAAAAATTACTAAACAACGTGATAGAAGCAACTATACTGAAAGGAAAGTATAAAGGAGAAGACGTTCTCATACCGCGCATCCCAATGCTTCCGACTGATGTGCCGTTTGACTTTAAACGACTACAGTTTCCAGTTCGGCTTGCTTTTGCTATGACCATAAACAAGTCCCAGGGGCAATCATTAAGTGTTTGTGGTATTAATCTGGAAAACCCATGTTTCTCACATGGTCAATTGTATGTTGCCTGTTTCCGTGTTGGAAAACCATCAGATTTGTTTGTCTATGCGCCAGGTAATCAAACAAAAAACATCGTATATCACAAAGCTCTACAATGAAAATAAAACTGATTTTTGTTAATAATTATGATTCACATGATTAACAATAAAGCGTTTACTTATTTTTAAATGCTTATATATGTTTTATTTAATTATATTTCTTATTCACAACGCCCTATCACCAGGGTGACGGTTCTGTTCAGGAGATTTTTTTGCCCCCGACTATAAAATATGTAGGAACAAAAAAATGTCACATTACAAATCATTTTGACAGGAATTTATTGCAATTTAATTAGGCAGTACGAAGTCTGCCGGGTCAGCTAGTATTACATAAATGTGCCTACATATTTCTTTCGCCAAGTAATTTATGTTCCTGTTAATGGTGGGAGGTTCCTGGTAATTACCTGGTGAGTTAAGAATAGAGCAAATAAAAATTATGATTTCTACCTCAGGCTGTAAGGTTTTCTCATAACCACCATGAACTGGTGATCTCAGGAATGGTACTAGGTCATAACTTCAAAGGAAATCAGATAAAAATATATCTGCAAAGTTTATTAAACGTATCTCATAGGAACTATGGTAACGGTAATAATAAATGTTTCTCATATAATGTATCATATATAGGTACCTACTAACCACTAGCTACCAACGTAAGGAATAAATAATCATCATAATCGGCCTTGTAATGTCCCTGTGCTGTGCTGTGCTGGGGCACAGGCCTCCTCTCTGTGAGAGGGTGTGGGCTGTAATCCACCACGCGGGCCCAATGCGGGTTGGTAAATAAATAATAATATAATGATAATAATAAGTTTATTTCCAAAAATAGTTTCACAAAATGTTTACATTGTTATATGGGCTAGGATTTTAAGGCAATTATTTGAAAACCGCAACAATTGCTGAACTAGGTTCGAAACCCGTATTTCAGCATTTGGCTTCCATTCCCCTCAGGAAATTAAGGTCAAACTAGCCTTCCTAATATAAGTGAGGCAAGTAACTACATAACACTAAAATGAGCATAAGAACTAAAACGAAACAGAATAAAAAACTTTTTTACAAAAAAATAGAACCGACTTCCAAAAAAGTGCAAAATAACTTTAATTTCAGAAGTCGGTGTTCCTGTTTTGTGTCTTCGTTTTTTGACACGAACTTCCGAAATTAAAGGTATTTTGCACTTTTTTGGAAGTCGGTTCTATTTTTTTGTAAAAAAGTTTTTTATTTTCACTTTTTAGTTGTGGTTTCCCAGTAAACTGTGTTAACAATTCATAGACATACGATAGCAGCAATTGCGGTTGATTGGCTGTCAATTATTGAAGAGTTCCGTTGTCTGTCTCCGAAACCCATCATCAGATCTTTTTGAAATTTAAATGGGACCATTTCGGAATAAACTCCTTTCGAACAAAAAAATAATTTTGCAAATCCGTCAATATATGACGGAGTTATGCCCGAACATACATAAAAAAAAAAAACAAACATCCGAATTGATAACCTCCTCCTTTTTCGAAGTCGGTTAAAAACATACAGTTCTAATGAGTAAAGAAACCTCTCTTTGTGTTTGGTGCTGAGGTGAGTGTGTGTGTGTGTGAGAGAGAATGTGTGAAAGACTTCAATTACAATCTTATGAATCATAATTTAATTTTAAGATGCAAAAACTAAAAATAACAACAAGAGTTATTAATAGAGAAACCGAGAAAACTATGCAGGCACCGGCCACGACGGGCCCCGTCAGTGGTGGCTGACATCATCTCTTTGAGGCGCGCATGGAACACTACGCGCTGTCGACTCACGGGCCTGATGCTGATCGGACGGCGAGCTACCCACTGCTCGCCGTCCGCAGGCCCGGGTGTTTTAAATTATTCACTTATTGCTTCCTAGTGGATATTGTAATGTAAAATTGGTGTAGTTTAGTGTCTCAAGTGCCTACGCAAATGGATAATTAGTGGAATTATTGAAACAGGCGCGATTTCGGTAATATGGAGCTGAGAATTTTATTGTAATATTGACTACCTCAGCGAAGATTGCCGAGAAGGCTGACTCAATACATTTGTTGGCAAATACTGCAAAATACATTAGAATGTGTTACATCTGGTTTCTAATGGAAAAAGAAATGTATTCTGTATCTAATTACTACGTATCCGACTGAAAGACTTGAATCTATGGTCATGAATAAATATTAAAAATAAAAAACTCTAATCTGGCACTTCAGTACTCTGGCGCATTTATTAGTCCGGCACCCTCCACCTAGGCCTACCCCACCGCTTCCTACATTGTGCCTTATTAAGTTAGGACATCCTAAAATACTACATTTTAATTATCTTGATTTATTGTATTAAATCCAATTATAAATACAAACAATCCAATAATTCGGCACACCCTTCTTTTATTTGGAGGTTAGGAAATCATCCAATGAGTTCGCTCGCTCTGAGTGGAGCGGGAGGGAGTGTCAGACTTTTACTGACTAAAACCCACCCTTGTTCCTTCAATTGCCTGTGCCAAAGGCCGCGGTAAGTCTCTTTCGAATTTATCCGCGATCCTAGGCAAGTATCGGCCTCTTTGAGGCGCACGTGGAACACTACGCGCCGTCGACTCGGGTCTGGTCCTTATCAGGTGGCAAGCACACCCTGGGGGGGTAGGGTCGTCTTGGCGGTGTCTCTGGACATTGCCAATGCCTTCAACACCCTGCCCTGGAGTTGTATAGTGGAGGCACTCCGGTATCACCGGGTGCCGCCCTACCTCCGTCGCGTAGTCGAGGCGTATCTGACGGACAGAGCCGTCATCTACCCCGGTCATCAGGGAGTATGGAACCGGCGAGAGATGTCGTGCGGTGTTCCACAGGGATCGGTCCTGGGGCCGCCCTTGTGGAACATCGGATACGACTGGGTGCTGCGCGCCGACCTCCCCGCTGGCGTCAGCGTAGTGTGCTACGCTGACGACACGCTGGTCTTAGCGCAGGGGAGGTCGCACGAGGCGGCGGCCGAACTTATGACACGCGGGGTTGCGACAGTCATAGAGAGGATCCGGCAACTGGGACTCGAGGTGGCATTGCACAAGTCCGAGGCCATGTGTTTTCATGGTCGTCGGAACGCGCCACCGTCGGGTTCCCAGATCACGGTAGGAGGGGTTCGCATCGGCGTCGAGGGTACGATGAGGTACCTGGGACTCGTCCTCGACAGCCGGTGGAACTTCGTCGAACATTTTCGACGTTTGGCTCCCAGATTGGACAGGGCCGGGGCCGCCTTGAAGCGGCTCCTACCCAATCTGAGGGGGCCAAACGCCTCCTGCCGGAGGCTCTACGCGGGGATCGTGCGGTCCATGGCCCTCTACGGGGCACCGGTGTGGGCGCGTTCGTTGAGGCAGCGATCAGCTCGCCTGATGAACGCGTCCCAGAGGGTCATGGCGATCCGCATCATCCGCGGATACCGCACGATCTCCCGTGAGGCGGCGAGCCTCCTTGCCGGACTGTCACCGTGGGATCTGGAGGCAAAAATCCTCGCGCACCTGTACGAGTGGCGCGAGGAGGCCAAACGCCGGGGCGAAACTCCGCTGCCGCGACAACTCGCGGCTCGGCGGACCGAGCTCCGGCAGGATGTCATGGTGACATGGAGAGAGCGACTGTTGCAACCCAGCGCTGGGCACGCCACCATCGAGGCGGTAGTACCCCTCTTTGAGGAGTGGCTGGAGAGGCGTCACGGCGCCCTCACCTTCCGCCTGACGCAGGTGCTCACCGGACATGGCTGTTTCGGGAAGTACCTGTGTCGGATCAAGGCGGAGGTGACCCCTGCGTGTTTCCACTGCGAGGATCGCCCAGTGGACACGGTGGAGCATACGGTGGAGGTTTGCCCCGCCTGGGCAGAACACCGCCGTGTCCTCGTGGATGCGATAGGCGGCAGCGACCTCTCGCGCCGTGCCCTGGTTCAGGCCATGGTACGGAGCGAGAGGGAATGGGGGGCCGTCTCCTCCTTCTGCGAAGCAGTAATGCTCGCGAAGAGGGAGGCGGCACACGTTAGGGAGACTCAACAGAGACCGAGTCGCCCTAGCGCCCCCAGCAGCAGCCGTCGCAGGAGACGCCAGGGGCTGCGAGACGATCTCCGGCCACCGTAGACCCGGGCCTGCGGACGGCGAGTAGCGGGTAACTCGCCGTCCGATCAGCACCAGGCCCGAGAGTCGACGGCGCGTAGTGTTCCACGCGCGCCTCAAAGAGTTGTCAGCAAAGGACGGGGCCTGCCACGGCCAGTGCCTGCCCGGGGGTGGAGGATAAATTCGAAAGAGTTACCTCGCCCCCGGGCACTCGAGGCAGGGAGGAACAGGGGTGGGTTTTAGTCAGTAAGAGTCTGACACACCCTTCCGCTCCACCCTAGAGCGGAAGAAGTCATAGGATGATTTCCCACCCCCCAAAAAAAAAAAAAAAGCACACCCTGTTACCCATACCATTCCAATAATACTGGCAGTTTAGTGAGACTCTACAGTAGTTTTTTATAAAAATTCTAACATTTTTTTTTGCCCAAAATTCCATATATTGGAATAAAATATGGCATTCCATTACCTTTGTGTAACTGAAATACCAATCGAGTATGCACATGACATAGTTTTAAAATACACTGGAAATACGGATTGGCGTATTTTTCATTTTGCGTATTTTCGTTTTACTCATTTTCTGACGGGAAGTGAGGTCCGGTTGATTGTATTTAGATGAATGGGTTTCAGTTTCCATATTGTTATGTGACCATGCAAAGGAAATAAAAAAGCTATTGTGTTATAATGGAGTTATAGCAAACTGTGATTTCTATTAATTAATTCTGGGGAAAAAGACAGTCGAATAATTTTGTTTTGGGTGGAATTAGGTTTACGTCAGGTTACGCTAGGGAATCTGAACTTTAACCCCTATCAAAGGAATAAAACTGGCCAAGAGCGAGTCAGACTCGCACGCTTGGTTCCGAACAAATCATATTCTTTTTCAGGTATTTTTTTATACTATATACTTCTTGTAGGTTTCCATGTAATTTATAGGTAAAGAACTACCTCATGTATTTTTTTTTAATTTTAGGCTCAGTGTTTTGGAGATAAGGGCCGATGGTAATTTTTCATCTTAATTCTGAAATAACTTAAAAAAAAAGTTTATTTCAAAATTATGAAAAAAAAACTTATTTGGGACCCTCATAGCAAGCCCTTTCATATGACATGTAGCACGGTACAGTTTGGATTTTTTTTTTTTCTGTTTCCGATTTGCACCCCTAGTGACCCCATATTCCATATCCATTTATTATCGTTACACCTCCCAAATATTTTTCACAGATATTCATGTGTGTACCAAATTTCAACTTAATCGGTCCACTGGATTCGGAGAAAATTGACTGTGACAGACGGACAAACAGACAGATAGACACACGAGTGATCCTCTAAGGGTTCCGTTTTTCATTTGAACTTTCGGAACCCTAAAAACTGGCCAAACTGAGTCGAGCACTCAAGAAAAGGTAGTACTTACGTAGGTTCAAAAAAAGCCTGACTTAGAAACTTATTTTTTTACATTTCGGTCGGTTCCTAGTTCGGTTCTGAATTCCTTTTTTTATCATTGACTTGGCTCGTGTCTTACCACTATCTCACCTGTTGGTAAGCGATGATGTGGTTACAAAAAAAAGGGTTTCATTTATACTAATACTAGCTGTGCCCGCGGTTTCATCCGCGTTTATATATCTTTCGTATTTTTTTTTTATAAAACTATCCTATTTTACTTCTAATACCTCCAAGAATATGTTTACAAACTTTCATGATGATCGGTTAAGTAGTTTTCGCGTGAAAGCGTAACAAACAAACTTACATTCACATTTATAATATTAGTATGATTATAAAGAGGTAAAGTTTGTAAGTTTTAGTAGGAAGTAATCTCAGTAACTACTGAACCGCTTTTGAAAATCCTTTTACCGGTAGAAAGCAACATTGCTCCTGAGTGCTATATTTTTAGCCGACTTCAAAAAAAGTAGGAGCTTCTCAATTCAACTGTATTTTTTTTTATCTGTGTTACCTCATAACTTTTTACTACGTGAACCGATTTTGAAGATTTTTTTTTTTGAAAGCTGTCGCTTCACATGTGGTCCCATTTTAATTTAGTGAAGATATGACAAAGAACTTCGGAGATACACAAGAGTTCCATTGTGTTTCAATAAATGATAGCAAACCTTCCAGAATTGCTGCAATCGCATGTCTGTATATTGTTTTCACCACTTGACAACATTACATCATGCTGATATGCTCTGAAGGGGTTTACAGATTTGTACAGGTCACCCTGATACACCCTTATTATTCACCAACTATGTCCAAATTGCCTATTTTTGGGGCTATCAATTCGGGAATAACATTACTATTAATTTGGGTTTAGAATGGAGTACAAAAACTAAAAAGTGAAAGATAAAAAACTTTTTACAAAAAAAAATACAACCGACTTCCATAATTAATTCTAAAAAATGCAAAATACTAAAAAAAATGTTTTTTAGTATTATTTATGGAAGTCGGTTGTATTTTTTTTTTGTAAAAAGTTTTTTCGTTTACGAAATCCACGCGGTCGAAGTCGTGGTCGAAATGCTAGTCTGTAATAAGAAGATACCACCCTTATTATCCCAGAAGAGCTTTTACTCCAGAAGATTTACTACAACTACCTACTACTATCTCCGTCTGTAAGCTAAAGCTTTAGCAAGCGAACTCAGCGCTTTGTCTCCCGCAGCGCTTCATTGTAGGTGCACAGTTCTAATTGAATAATCTCCAGTCCATCTATTGACTGGATCCACTTCTAACCATTTGATCTAAATTCTATGTTACTGTTGACGGTATTCGCGGTTAAAGTAATAACAGCCGCACGGATCGATCCACTAGGTTAAGCTACGCTTGCCGGGGTTGGTCCATGGATGGGTGACCATTTTTATATACCGAGACTCCTCCGTGCCTCGGAAAGAACGTTAAGCCGATGGTCCCGTCTGTCAATCGTAGATCTATGACAGTCGTTACGGGTCGTCAGAAGCCCGAAAGTCTGACAGCCAGTCTTACCAAGGGGTATCGTATTACCCCAGTAACTGGGTTGTGGAGGTCAGATAGGCAGTCGCTCCATGTAAAATACTGGTACTAGCCGACCCCAAAATAGTTGGGAAAAGGCTAGGCAGATTTTTTTTGTTGACCGTATTCGATAGTTAGTAAACTAATTCTAGTGTTATATTAATGTTTGTAGAGAAGGTAAGATATTCTGTTTTTAAGTTTTTATTTAACTTGTAATTTTTGCTTGTTCGGGTCTAATCTTGCAAACTGAATTAGAAGCAGTTCCTGAGTTTGAGTTCCTTTTCTCGGAGTTGAATTTTTAGGGTTTCGTAGAATAGAATAGAATAGAATAGAATAGAATAGAATAGAATAGAATAGAATAGAATAGAATAGAATAGAATAGAATAGAATCGTAGTCTTAACAAGGACAATAAACCCTTATAGTTGCGGTCAGTCCGTTTGTCCGTCCGAGGCATAGCTAAGAGACTGTTAGTACTAGAAAGCTGCAATTTCGTATGAATTTATATATTAACCACACGACGATTACGAAATTATAAAATCTTGAAAAAGTTTTTTTAATGTATGTATGTCCCATGCATGTAAAGTGGGCATGACTTTTTTTTCTCTCCTATCCTATTGTGTGAGGTTTGTTATGTTTTATGTTTATGTTTGATAGGCTCGCGTTTGACCACTATCTCACCTGATGGTAAGGTATCATTGGATATTGCTTTAAAAGTAATTGCGGGTTTACACTATTTTTCGAATCAGTGATTCTTTTGCGAAATATTAAACTTTAAAGTAAAATTTTTGTTCGAGTCGAGCGTCCCCCACTTTTTTTTTTAAAGCTAAACTATGGTCTTTAAAAACAAAAATAAATTTATGATGTTAGTATACATAATGAACTTTACAGGAAAACTATGACGGCTAAGTTTCAGAGTAATAGTCGCCCAACTAATAAAATGTTTCTACTTGTTAAATTTTGTACAAAATACAAAATTCTTAGAAAATAGTTAATACGGTGAAGTTGTTAGTTATTTATTGTTTGAAACGTGTAGTAAACATGTAAAATTTTGGAAAAGTAAATCTTTGTTTCGTTTTTAATTTAAACGTAAAACGACGAACTCAATTAATACTCGTATGTTCATAGTAATAAAGTCGGGTAAAAAATAAACATGCGTACATACATACTCTTGAAAAACATTACTATTTTTTTACTTAAGGCGTTATTAAATGCCAAAGACCTTGAGTGGTTAGCTTGCGTGTTCTGTACTGAGCTCGCGTAACGCATCGTTCGTCCACCCAGTAATAGGACGCCCATCAAGGAACGCTGTCCGAAATTAGACGTAGATTCTCAATTTTTTATCCATGTTAGGCATAACTTTAGAAATTAATTAAACTATATTATAAAAATAAAATTTCAAATATTCACATGTCAAATTAGGAAAGAAGTTGTCTAAAGTAACATTTTTTTTTTTAAAGAAATAAAAGTAGTTTTAGACGTGATGCTCAATTAAAAATCATTAGTAGTCGTATAACTGCGCATTAACCTTTAATCAGTCACCATTTTTACCCGACTGCTTCAGAAGGAGGTTAATATTTTGGCTTACATTTGAATCATTTGTAGGATACCGTAGTTTAAAACGAACCCTTATCCCTTCAAGAATTTTGTGTTTTTAACAGTTTACAATCAATACAACCGCATAAGTATAAAGAATTTTATTAACAATCGATCGATTGTTGTAATAACACTCTAACTTTCAATCGCAGGGTTATTGATTTTTAACCGACTTCTAAAAGGAGGATTTTATGAGGATTACAGTGTCAAATCCTGACTTCCTTGACATGGGACCACCCTTGAGGTATACCCTATCTAACAAAAAAGAATAATCAATTTCGGTGCATAAATGACGGAGTGAGGGCTGAACATACAAAAAAAAATTATATACGGTCGAATTGAGAACCTCCTCCTGTTTTTCGTCGGTAAAAAAATAGAACCGACTTCCAAAAAACACAAAAAGTGCAAAATAACTTTAATTTCGGAAATCGGTGTCAAAAAGCGAAGAAACAAAACCAGAAACACCGACTTCCGAAATTAAAGTTATTTTGCACTTTTTGTGTTTTTTGGAAGTCGGTTCTATTTTTTTGTAAAAAAAGTTTTTATTTTTTTGTATGAATAACTCAGCCCCGTCGTTAAAATGTGTCTAGTAACTAAAGTACTAAGTAAGTAAGTTCTGAACTAGTGATGTGATCAATTTGATATGCTCGATTAGACGATTATCTTTACTTGATTAACCTGACCATCGACTACTTTTTTTACTTAACGCTTTTAGTCTTTACTTTTCTTTGACTTTCATTTAGTATATCTATTATTTGGTATTGCATTTATGTAATTTATTTTATTATGTCTAATTAATAATATTTATGTAGTACACTGATAGCCCTAAATCTGTTTCCTTTCGTTTCATTCCTTATACAGGGTTTAACGGAAAGGTGTGGTCATATTTTAAAAACCGGTTCTGCCCATGGAAATGAACAACTTTCTCTGAGAAAAAAAAAATCCCAAAAAAAAAATTGGACTTTCCGTACAAAGTTATCATCAGCATAACAATATTTGTATGGGGGGAAAACATTTTTTTGAGAATTTCCTCAGGTTTTCTTGAATAAAGTTGTTCATATCGATGGGCAGATGCAGTTCTTAAAATATGACCACACCTTTCCATTAGTCTGTGAGAGATTGCCTTGTGCGATAAGACCGCCCATTGTACACTTATTTGTAAATGTTTGTTCTATGTTCATTATGAGATGTACAAATAAATTAAAATAAATTAATTAATTAATTTTCTTTTATTATATGTTAACTATTTAAAAAAAAACTTATTAAAAAAACTTAAATATTATCAAATAACTAACTATTTATAGCCTAACTACATACAACATGTGTTACAATATACAACGTTGATGTGACAGAGGGGCATTAAATTAAACTACGTATACTATACGTGTTTAGTATTAATTCGATACGGTATAAAAATAAAAATAATAATAAATGAGGTTTTTTTTTTTCAAACAAACTAAATAGCTTACAATTCAGAGTAAAACGCAATCACCCTTTATACCATACTTTATACCCATTATCCTTGTTTGCATTGCCATCTTATAGCGAAAATGTACTTGTGACTTGCGTGAGAACGGCAACAACGCGTCGTATCGTAGGTTATACTCAGATTTATCGTTTTAAGGTGCATGACCTGTGCGTATAGACATAATCAGCTGTTAGGAAAGATACATCGTGTTCAAACGAGGCCAAAACTTAAAAAATCGTTTGTGACTAAACTACTGCTCCGATTTAATTGATTTTTGGTACAGAGCTTGAAAATAGTACCTAGTATAGGCAGTTTAAAGGAAAGCCCCTCTGTCGTATCAACTTTGTATACTGCTGTTTTTGTGTATTTGATATACAAATAATAAATACGAGTATCTTTATTAAGATGACGTGCACTCGCACCCAAAATTCTTTGAAACTAGAACTCTGAAAAAATTCGTTATCGGTCTAGATCAAAATCCTATTACCTCCTTTTATTTCAAAACAAGATTTAACTATAGGCTGAGATCTAAGACTTACTCTAGGTTACTGAAATATTTTTATACCAACATTTGGATAACCCACATAAGTGGCTTCAAACTTCTATTTTAAAATAAACCTTTGAAGTAAGTTTTATTCTGTTGGAAACCCAAATCCAAGTCTTTTCTTTGTTAATTTAATATTATATATTTAATTTTTAAACAAAAATAAAAAGTCTGGTTTATGCCCATTGCATTGGTTAGGTAGTTATAGTATAAAGAAACTAGATTCTGCCAGTGGCTTCGCCCGCGTTGAATTAGTACTTCCCCATTAAACATTATAACCTATGTGCTTTTCCAGGCTATAATCTATCTCTGTGCCAAATTTCATCCACATCCGTTCAGCCGTCTTGTCGTGACTGAGTAACAAACATCCATCCAAACTATCGCATTTACAAAACTTGTAGGAAATAGGATGTTTTGACTAGACTTGACTTGACAAGCAGAATCGACTATCTTAACGCGTCAAGCCCCTCATTAGCAGACACAATTAAAAACCTATTGTTGCGTTACCTTATGGTAACGCGAGGGGCCTGACGCGTTGGCGCTATTAACTACCAATGACCTTGAGTGGTTAGCTTGCGTGTTCTGCGCTGAGCTCAAGTAACGCGTCGTAGTACGTCTACCCAATAATAGGACTCGCCCATCAAGGAGCGCTGTCCGAAATTAGACGCATTATTAATTTATTACACATAAAACAACAGGTATAAAACTAAAACACTTAGACTAAATTATAAATAATTAAATGATCTTTAAAATGGTGAAGGTTCCATAAAAATAGTTTTTGCGTGATTCTCAATATTTTATCCGCGTTAGACATAACTTTACAAATTAATTACACTATGTTATAAAAATATAATTTCAAATATTCTCAGATCAAATTACGACGGACATTGTTTAGAGTAACATATATTTTTTTTCAAAGAAATAAGACTGGTCGTTTAGATGTGATGTTCAATTAAAAACCATTAAAAGTCGTATAACTGCGTCTTAATAGGTACCTTAGTAGGCTCTGAAGTTGCTCTAATCTTCAGGTCCGTACTTACCTTTTTTTTGAGGGTGGGAAATCATAAGATGATTTCTCTCACTCTTCGTGTCAATCTCTATCTGACTAAAATCCATTTCATCAGTTGCTCTTTGCATTCCAGTGCCACGGGGACTTCTCGAACACTCCCACGGTCCCTCTGCGACTCCCGACGCCCAGGACGTCTCCTGCAGAGGTCTGTACCTACCTACCTGCCTTTGGTTTTTTGGCTACTATAGAAAACTTATTTTTCTTTTCCTTTTTGTATGCAAAAGACTTCTGGATTCTGTCTGACCTAGAGTCGTTTCGTCTTTAGTGCCCGATAAAGGAAATCGAGTTTCATCTCTACATTGACTCGGCAGACGAACGATTTTATGTCGATTATTTTGGACTCCATATAATTAGAAATTTTATCTAAAACGCTATATTTGATAGCCATGATAGTAATGTTAATAGCCATTAGAATAATAACCAAGAGCCTTATTAATAAAACTAGCTAACCCTATGAGGGCGTGAGAATTGCTTCTCCCTCACATTCCCGCCTCATTCGGGAGCATTACTGCTTCGCAGAAGGAGGTGACAACTTCTCAAGCCCTCTCGCTCCTCGCCTGGACCAGAACCGGACGCTAGAGTTCGCCACCGCCGATCGCCTCCACGAGGACACGGCGGTGCTCCACCCAAGCGGAGCAGACCACCACCGTATGCTTCACCACCATGTCCTCCGGGCGACCAACACAATGGTGACACTCGGGCATATCCTCCCTCCTTGCACCGTCCTAATCCGAAACAGGAACCCCCGAAACAGCCGTGTTCGGTAAGGACCTGCGTCAGGCGGAAGGTGAGGACGTCGTGGCACCTTTCCAGCCACTTCTCTAAGAGAAGACTTATCGCCGCAATTGTGGCGTGCCATCAAATCAGCAAAAAAACAGTGGAACTCCGGGAGAGCCGACAGATGTGAAAACTTGAAAAAAAATGCACAACGTACCTAAAGAAGTTTTCACTTCAATCCACTACGAGATCCGCTACGAGTGCTACGCGTCGTAGAACTCTTAGCGGTGTCGGTGTCGGTATCGCGCGAATCAATTGTTTTTTCCCGTCTCAAAAATGCCCAACGCGCCTAAAAAAGTTTTCACTTCAAAAACGGAAAACCTCAACACGAATTCTTTGTAAAAACAAAAATAAACTAAGACGCAAGTGTACGGCACACTTATCTCCAATTTTTAATCCAAAAGAAAACTGAGATATTGGAAGTGGAATTTTTTAAGATGTAATTTAATATGAAACTAGATTTTGCCCGCGGCTTAGCGTGTACAGAATAATTTTCCGTTTTTCTTTTCTCGTAAGTGACGTATAGAATTCGGAACCGCAGATTGAAACGGCATGAAACTGGGACTTTGTAAGTTGGAAAGAGACTCTCTGTGAAAGTACATAAAAAGATCTCAAGAGTGAATAGGTTACTCGTACTTCTAGGCAAAACTTGCTCCGTCGGCGATCACATCATCACTTGCCATCTGGTGAGGTAGTGGTCAAAAAAGACGGTTAGAGTCTTATTCAAAGAGATTTAAAAAGTACAAATAAAAATGTCTTTGGTTTCACACAATCTTCCGTTTTCAAGGCGGTAGGTCCATGAGGATTTTCCCACAAAAAGGTACCTAAGATCCGTAAATGGTACCTGCCAGTAAGTAGAGCAATGGAACGGCTGAGATGATAACAGGGAAACCACATACCTACCTAGGTACCCGTTTGATTGTATAAACACATGTACATTTTTAAATATTTTTAAAAGAAAACATATGTAAAACATTTAAAAATATAAAAAATAGTAGTCCGCCGGTATCGGGAGCAGAATCCAAGCTAACGGTGGTTAGGGCTCCAGAGACAGGAACAATGCGAGCCGTATCGAGGAGTACTGCCTTCTGTATCAGGCCCTTGATCCAACTGCGCAACGACTGCTTCGACAGGTGGTCGTCGAGGCTTTTGGCCATCAGGCCGTTGGCGGTAACGACTATCGGCATAATGACAGCCGAGTCCACATTCCACATTATCAACAACCTCGTGTCAGTTAATATTATTATCAAATTTATTATTAATTAATTATAATTAATTTCGGCGGTCTCATGTTCTCTCTAGTTATTTGAGGTGAAAACTTATTTAGCCACGTTGAGCGATTTTCGGTAGGGGTAAAACTTATGTGTTCGCGTCACCAACATGCTAGTGACGTGTTGCACCAGCCTGAAGACGTGCGGTTTTCTCTTCTGTCGGCAGCACCCATGACTGCCTATTTTTTCCTCTTCGTCGTATTGGTTATTGCAAGTGGCTTCTTAATGTCAGAGAAGCTGTACATCCAAGAATGCAGTTAAGAAAAAAATTAAATAAAAATCCGAACAAACAAATCAACTTTCTTTTTATATTATTAGTTAGTACAAATGAAGTCTGACTTCCAAATGCCTTGCGCTCGTTTGACCCAAATGAGATATCTTTATCCGGTTGGAAGTCTCCACAGTAAAATAATTTTAGATCAAGCTCTAAGATTAAATTTTTCGATATTGACGAATAATAATGCTTTGAGAATTGCAAAAAATAATATTTATTTCGTTTCTGAGAGATGATTGATTGAGTAGAATTAAAGAAGTACCTATATTTTTTATGTGTAGAGTAAGAAAGATTTGTGTATTTGGTAGGTATATATACCTAGGTAGACGCTTTTTTTTTTGTTTTAGGAGGGAATCCTTCAAAAAGCGCCTGAACTTCTGGGGAAAGACCAGGGAGTGTGGGATTCTTACCTCACTAAAACTGCCCCGGTGATCACCATCAGCACATGGAACCCCGTTACCTCTTAAAAAACCAGGAAGTGTGGGATTCTTACCTCACTGTAACCGCCCCGGTGATCACCATCAGCACATGGAACCCCGTTACCTCTTAAAAAACCAGGAAGTGTGGGATTCTTACCTCACTAAAACCGCCCCGGTGATCACCATCAGCACATGGAACCCCGTTACCTCTTAAAAAACCAGGAAGTGTGGGATTCTTACCTCACTAAAACCGCCCCGGTGATCACCATCAGCACATGGAACCCCGTTACCTCTTAAAAAACCAGAAAGTGTGGGATTCTTACCTCACTAAAACCGCCCCGGTGATCACCATCAGCACATGGAACACCGTTACCTCTTAAAAAATCAGGAAGTGTGGGATTCTTACCTCACTAAAACCGCCCCGGCAATCACTATCAGCACATGGAAGCCCGTTACCTCTTAAAAAACCATTCCGGTACCCGTTTCAATACAAAATTGACGATCGCTATATCGATCGTGCAGTTGTTCTCGACTGCTCCAAGCAGTTCGTCTATGGACGGCCTTAAAGTCACCCTAAGGGCAATGGAGAGGGCTATGCTCGGAGTTTCTATGCGTGATCGAATCAGAAATGAAGATATCCGCATAAGAACCAAGGTAATCAACATAACCCGAAGAAACCCATTAAACAAAACACAAAAGTTTTCAAGCTTTTGGGCTCGGAGATAAGGCCCCCGCCTTATCTCCGAGCCCAAAAGCTCTAAGATTAAATTTTTCGATATTGACGAATAATAATGCTTTGAGAATTGCAAAAAATAATATTTATTTCGTTTCTGAGAGATGATTGATTGAGTAGAATTAAAGAAGTACCTATATTTTTTATGTGTAGAGTAAGAAAGATTTGTGTATTTGGTAGGTATATATACCTAGGTAGACGCTTTTTTTTTGTTTTAGGAGGGAATCCTTCAAAAAGCGCCTGAACTTCTGGGGAAAGACCAGGGAGTGTGGGATTCTTACCTCACTAAAACTGCCCCGGTGATCACCATCAGCACATGGAACCCCGTTACCTCTTAAAAAACCAGGAAGTGTGGGATTCTTACCTCACTGTAACCGCCCCGGTGATCACCATCAGCACATGGAACCCCGTTACCTCTTAAAAAACCAGGAAGTGTGGGATTCTTACCTCACTAAAACCGCCCCGGTGATCACCATCAGCACATGGAACCCCGTTACCTCTTAAAAAACCAGGAAGTGTGGGATTCTTACCTCACTAAAACCGCCCCGGTGATCACCATCAGCACATGGAACCCCGTTACCTCTTAAAAAACCAGAAAGTGTGGGATTCTTACCTCACTAAAACCGCCCCGGTGATCACCATCAGCACATGGAACACCGTTACCTCTTAAAAAATCAGGAAGTGTGGGATTCTTACCTCACTAAAACCGCCCCGGCAATCACTATCAGCACATGGAAGCCCGTTACCTCTTAAAAAACCATTCCGGTACCCGTTTCAATACAAAATTGACGATCGCTATATCGATCGTGCAGTTGTTCTCGACTGCTCCAAGCAGTTCGTCTATGGACGGCCTTAAAGTCACCCTAAGGGCAATGGAGAGGGCTATGCTCGGAGTTTCTATGCGTGATCGAATCAGAAATGAAGATATCCGCATAAGAACCAAGGTAATCAACATAACCCGAAGAAACCCATTAAACAAAACACAAAAGTTTTCAAGCTTTTGGGCTCGGAGATAAGGCGGGGAATGGTCAAATTGCATCAATTTTCTTGAAAAACTTTGGGTCTCAAAACTTCACATGTGTACCAAATTCAACGGAACCGGTTCAGTAGAACCGTAGAAAATTGACTCTGACAGACGGACAGACAGACAGACACACGAGTAATCCTATAAGAGTTCCGTTTTTCATTGGAACAGTACACAGAACCCTAATTAGAACAATGAACTGACTTCTAGGCAGGTTTCGGACGTGGGTACATTTGAGTAAGCACTCGCGACTTTAAGGCAGTAGGGCACAGCTGAACAATTAGTAATGGTCAAGCCGAGTAATAGGGTGCTCTTAATTAATAACGCCCAAAATCTGTCAGGCTTAAAACAACAAATTATTATTGCTACTGTAATTAACTCAAATAAATTAACGCTAATACAACCAATTAATAACAAAATTACAATGTCTCATAAATGTGATTTGTTGATAAAATAATTCCGTAGTACAAATAATTGGTTTGTTCTGATAGTAGTATCTAAAACAATAATAAAGCTGCAACAATTTTCTGCTTAATATGACAAATATTATTGTATTAATTCCTAGTTTTTACTTTTTTTTTGAGACAAGCCGGCCACACTATTCCCAAACCACTGTAACTTCTGTAAGCCAGAATCAACAGTGGCGACCACCAGAAAAAACGCCGAGGCAATGAAGCTCGACGAGTCCCAGAGAAACGATTAAACTGTCTTGGGTCCCGCAACGAAATTAATCAGAAAAGACAACGGAGGAGTAAGAAAAAACATAATTACCACTTCCCTCCTAATCAAGCGGGAGACAGAAAAAAGCTAGGTCATTAGGCACAAAGGGGGTATTTACAACTGGGGTAAGCCCAGTTGCCAAGCACCACTGGTTAAAACACTAATATTAATGTGTCCTAAAATTGTGAGCTGTTACATTTGATTCCAATCCATTAATTATTAGAAAGAAACCTAGTTAGAAATAATTATTACAAACTAACTACAGGAATTGGCCACCACAGTCACTTTCATTATGAACGTAAAACTATGCTGAATCACTTTGTAATAAAACAGCAACTCGCCCTGGCTCCGCACGTGTACAAATTATACACACAAACCTTCCCCGTTTAACACTCTTCCTATTAGTGAAAACCTCATTAAAATCTGTTCCATAGTTTAGGAGGAATTAGCGGAGACACAGACAAACGCGGAATGTAGACATTTTTTCTTTTATCATTTTATTTCTGCTCACCCACGAAAGAAACAAAATGAGCGCTCGAAAATAAAGCATTTTACTCACAATCTGGCCATCTGAATTGGGAATAAGGAACGTTTGTAACTCCGACGTCTAACGTTAGGGTTAGCTCACATTGAGACGCGACGTGATGCTGCATACACTTAATGAGACAGCAATAGAGTATTTTTTTTTATTGGGACAAGCCCGCCACACTATTCCCAAACCACTGTAACTTCTGTAAGCCAGAATCGACAGTGGAGACCATCAGAAAAACGCCGAGGTAATGAAGCTCGACGAGTGCCAGAGAAACGATTAAACTGTATTGGGTCCCGCAACGATATTAATCAGAAAAGACAGCGGAGGAGTCAGAAAAGCAATACAGTATAGCACTTTATTTATTACACACATGTGAGCACAATGAGAGAATTATCTGTTCGGGACACATTTTTCGGGGTATATTAGAATTTAGCACCCCGCCCCGGCTTCGCACGGGAGCAAAATTATTCGTCTTTTGTCGATTGTCTCAAAACGGTGAAGGAAAAACATTATGAAGAAACCGGCATGTCCTAGAGCCACGTACAATCATGGACTAAGTGTATAGATAGTCGCGCTGACCGTGACGCAACAAAGCTTTGCCCGTGCTGCGTCTTGCGAAAACAAACAGAGTGGCAACGCGATGAACCACATGGCGCAGCACGGAACAACTAACGTCTTCAAGTATCGTAGCCTGAAAGTCACCGCGACCCCTGGCACAGGCAATTCATTACGTTTAGTCAGTAATAGTCTGACACACGCTCCCGCTCCATCCAGCCGGATAAGTTATTTGATGATTTCTCACCCAAAAAAAAAAAGCATCGTAAAGTCGCTTCGCAGCTCGATGTGAGCTGGCCCTAAGGTTAAGCTCTGATAAGATCGCAGCTGCTAAGACCTCGTTTAACTTATTTCTGACTGATATTGTTGATCAGGAATAAAAAAGCGGTCTATATCTTTGTCACTCTCATCCTATACTTTCAAATGTTGTGGCAGAAATGTAGTTAGGCATTGCATACAAAATTAGGTAGAATACCTAATGTCTTCTCACGCACCGTGAGTGTGTTTTCAAAAAAAAAAATCTCACACATCCAAATCAGAAATAATAATTTGCCCGTTTTCAGCACGCTTTTATTATCTTCACCTTTACTAAATAACTACATAATTATATAAAAATATTAGAACGTAAATTTGACCCACTTCCTGGTTTTCGATTGAGTTTAAATTTTACGTACATGTTTAGTTTGATTGACAATGAATGGCTAGCTTAGTGACGTCATTCTGAATCCAAAATGGCGGTCTTTCAAACATGGCTGACTATTCATTGTTGCCGTTTTAACTCCTTGCTCAGGTCTTTTTTAGGGTTCCGTACCCGAAAGGTCCAAATCGAGCCCTATTGCTGTCACTCACGTGTCCGTCTGTCCGTCTGTCTGTCTGTCCGTCGTCTGTCACACAGGTTTTACAGCCAAACAGTTGAAGCTACAGTCTTCAAATTTTCACAGTATACGCATCTCGTTGACCCAAAGCCATACAAATAGTCAAAAATCCGACACACACTTGGCTGGTTTTTTAATCATTGACAGTTAGTTATGGGTAGTCAAAAGTTTGACAAACAGTCTTATCAAAAAGTATCTTGTTACCCAGCAACTGCGTTGATGTGGAGGTCAGATGGGCAGTCGCTCCGTATAAAATACTGGTATTCAGTTAAATCTGATAAGACCATACGCTGATCCCAAAACAGTTTGGACAAAATCACGCTTTCTTTACTTCTTTTTAAAAACGTTGCCCCACACTAGGAATTACTCGTGTATCGTAGGCCATACAAATATTTGTTGCGTGCGGTAATCGAACCCGCGACATGCAGCTCAACCACTGTGCCAATCGTGCTGTCGTATTTGTTCCGAGCAGCAACCAACCTTGTGCCATATAGCGCTAGAGCCAATCGCCACAGCCAAATGAGTCGTAAAAGCACACTAACTAAAGATTGCAAAACGGTTTTCCGATAGCAGGACCGTATCTGGGGTTCTACTCCGAAGTGTTTTTACGAAGTATCTGCCGAATATTCGGACATATTTGTGTGAAGTGTTAAAGTGAATGTGCCATACCTAAAATTGTAGCTCTGCCATGTCGTGCCATTTCGCAACAATTCTAGGTATGGCACATTCACTTTAACACTTCACACAAATATGTTCGAACATTCGGCTGATACTTCGTAAAAACACTTCGGAGTAGACCCCCCGACTCCACCATTACACGGAAACTTGCCGGTTTCCTCCCATGTGTGCAACACTGGGCAAACACCCGAAGTTTTAAATGTAATTTTTTCAATTCTCCAAGTCGTAAGTTTGAGAGTTCGTGACCGCTGTTTGAGGAGTGCTGTTCTCTTTCCATTATTCATGCTCGACAGTTTTCATGCTATGGAAATTCTACATTTGTGAGTGACCTGAAAATTATACGTAAGACGTGAACTGTCGTGTGTCATCTTAGGACATTGACTTTGGACATTGTTATGCAGTTTCTGTTGGAATAAGCTAACCAACCCGTGTTCCGACCTGGATGTTAAATAAATTATTATATCAATCTGCCTAGCGTTTTCCCAACTATCTTGGGGACGGCTTCCAGTCTAACTGGATGCAAATGGATACCAGTATTTTACATGGAGCGACTCCCTATCTGACCTCCCCAACCCAGTAACTGGGTAATACGATACCCCTTGGTAAGACTGGTTGTCAGAATTTAGAGATTCTGACGACCCGTAACGACTGTCAAAGATCCACGATTGATAGCCGGGCTCGGAGGAGTCTCGGTACGTAAAGATAGTCACCCTTCCGTGGACCAACCTAAGCTTCCATGGGCAAGCATAGCGGATCGAACCGTGCGGCTGTTATTACTTTACCACGAGCTCCTCTATAAATAAAATAAAATATTATATGTAGTTCAAAAAAATATTTAATATTTACACATTTCTAGTCCGCTATCTTTGTGAGACGGCCATATATTCAATTTAGAGTGACGTCATTTTATTTTTACCCGACTGCGCGACGCAAGGGAGGGTAATGTGTTTATCAGCCTATGCATGTATGTATGTTCCTTTGTGGCACTTTAGAGACCAAACGGTTGGGTCGATTTTGATAATTCTTACGTCGTTCTTCTAAGTTCATATTGATGTATGGAATGACTAATTTCATGAAATCATGACATCTTCTCTCATACAACTCCGCGAGAGAGTTGTATTGATGATTTTAATTATTATAATTCTATAAATAAATACTTGCTACGGCCGCGAATCATATTTTGACCAACATGCAACCTAAATTTGAATTTCGCGGGTTACCCTGGCGCTCCCCCTTAAAAGCACCGTAATCTATTTAAAACAATACGTCATTACATTTGAATAAAAGAATGAATACTTCCTTCATTAAGCCCTGTAAAAACGAAAGCTTCACAATTTCTGTAAACACGTTGTAAACTAGATTTTAGTACAAGAACAACATTCTAAATTGTTTTCACCACAGTTTACAGTATCGCCTCAGATTTACTGTTTACAAACCACTACCCACCCAGCCAGGACTTCAAGAGTTAGCGAAGTTTGAAGCGGCCGTCGCAAGGAGTGAATGATCACAAACTTGTGGACATCTTGCGACATCATTTTATTACGACTTGATAGGGCTGTCCTAGGCCTCCAGTCTCGACATTGATAGCGATCGCTACGTTAGCTACCGATGTCTAAATTACCAGCCGTAAAAAAACTCTCTCATTTGTGAGGAAAAAGAAAGGATTTTTGATCTTAGCCTGAAAAAAATAATTCATTTTCTTGAAATATGTACGGAGACGGCGTAAATTCTAACTTGCAAGCACTATTTTACATGAAAACTTATAATTTATTTAAATTTTAATGAATATATTTACCGCTTGTAACAATTAAATTAACTTGTCAAAATATAAAAGGACATAAAAGTTTGCCTCCTTGCAACATTATATTTTTAGCGACCGATCGTTAGGACATAGCGATCGCTATCAATGTCGAGACTGCAGGGCCAGGCCCTAGTTGGTGGTAAAATGTTGAGATATCTGAGAACTCTTGCTGTAGGTATTTTTTTTCTTTACTAATAAAATATCTGTACAAATTGAAGTTTGTACTGCAAGATGTGCTTAGAAAAATGGCTTGCATGTTTTGCCATAAGTACTGGCGTACGAAGTAATACCATCTGATAACCTGTTCTCAAGACATTGGAATTGTTGTTGTTATTTACAACGTACAACATGAGTTTTTGCATAACATTAATTTGATTCAAGTGCCCTGTTGTTCTCATGGTCCCAAACGCAATAGGGTTGATTCCGGATTACATAAATAATAATTCCGAATCCGAAATTCGATTTTTATATTTTAATTATTATTGCTATACCAAATCAATAAAAAATGACAAAGAAAACGAATTAGAATTCAGGAGTGGGGGATTGTTACGTCACTTCTTTGTAAAACGTGGTATATTTTTGACGTAAGTGTAACGTTACTCAAAATTTAAACGCACTGTATCATCCTTATTTTTTGTTTACGTGACAAAAGAAATATTTTAATTATTCATCTACCCTATTGCTGTCCTTAGGCTCTGGGTTTGACATTACTACACTATTTTTCATGAAAACTGATATATATATATATTTTTTTAAATTATTATTTATACCGCTTGTAACAATAATTAATGATCACGTAACGACCGATCGTTAGGACGTAGCGATCGCTATCAATTTCGAGACTGCAGGCGCTGGAACGCACTTTGAGGATCGCTCAGAGGACACGGTGGACCATACGGTGGAATTGTACCCCGCTTGGGCGGAGCCCCGCCGTCGTCTCGTAGAGGCGATCGGCGGCAGAGACCTCTCGCGCCCGGTGCTGGTCCAGCCCATGGTACGGAGCGAGAGGGAATGAGAAGAAGTCGCCTCCTTCTGCGAAGCAGTAATGCTCGCGACGGAGGCAGCGGAACGGGTGAGGGAGACTCAACAGAGTCGCCCTCATGCCCCCAGCAGCAGCCGCCGCAGGAGACGCCCTGGGCGTCGGGGGTCGTCAAACGATCTCCGGCCACCGTAGACGCGGGCCTGCGGACGGCGAGTAGTGGGTAGCTCGCCGTTCGATCAGGATCAGGCCCGATAGTCGACGATGCGTAGTGTTAAAGGCGCGCCTCAAAGAGTAGTCAGCAATGCATGACAGGGCCCGTCATGGCCGATGCCTGCACAGGGGTCGTGGATAAATTCGAAACAGAGTTACCACGCCCCTGGGCACTCAGGGCAGGGAAGGAACAGGAGTGGGTTTTAGTCAGCAAAAGTCTGACACGCCCTCAGCTCCACCTAGGGCGGGAGAAGTCATCCGTTGGTCCTGCGCCTGATATCTCTCCGTTTGCCGTCCGGATTGCCGTCCCATCGTACTAAGAGAAAGAGAGTAGATACATCTGTGATTCCTCACATACTTGTGCACTATAATATTTGCCTCTCCCTTCTACTTTTTCCACAAATTAATTCTACTTTATTCCCACGCTAATCGAAAACTAAAACAATAACGTCCCTGGTTACCAAGCCAACCTCCTATTAACGTAATACAATTGATTCTAACTTATTTTATTGAGTCCATTACTGAACACATTGATAGGGACTTGGCAAAAATTCAATTTCGCAAAAGTTTCTACAAGATATAGAGTGGATACATTTATCTAGGAGTTAAAGGTTAAAGGATCTTTTTTATTCTTTCGAAAGCCAGCGTATAATCTGTGGTAAAAGATATCTTTTCTGGTTTAAGCAGTTAATCAGGCATCAGGGTAAGTGATTTATGGGGATTCAGCTTCATAAGTAAGAAGCTATGTATTTATGTGTGATCATTATTTAGTAGCACACAACTCCAACTTAAATAGGTGTAACATAAGATGATTTAACTTTTTTTTGTTACATTAGTCATGGAGGAAAAGAGATGCAGAGGACGTATCCGACCCCGTCACAATGGTGGCTGACACTAATCTCTTTGAGGCGCGCGTGGAACTCTACGCGCCGTCGCCTCACGGACCTGGTGCTGATCGGACGGCGAGCTACCCACTGCTCGCTGTCCGCAGGCCCGGGTCTACGGTGGCCGGAGATCATCTCGCAACGTCCTACGCCCAGTACCTCTCCTGCGGTGGTAGCGGCCGGCACCGTGAGGGCCACTCTGTTGAGCTTCCCTCACACGTCCCGCCTCCGCCTTCGCGAGCATTACTGCTTTTCAGAAGGCGGAGACTGCTTCCCATTCCCTCTCGCTCCGTACCATGGCCTGAACCAGGGCGCAAGAGGTCGCTGCCACCTATCGCATCCACGAGGATACGGCGGTGCTCCGCCCAAGCGGGGCAGACCACCACCGTATGCTTCACCGTGTCCTGTGGGCGATCCGCACAGTGGTAACACCCGGGCGTTTCCTCCAGCCTGATCTGATGCAGGTGTCCACAAGGTGGACCGATGATCTAGTGAGGGTCGCGGGAATCCGATCAATGCAAGACGCACAGGACCGGCCGTTGTGGCGACACTTGAGGGAGGCCTATGTCCAGCAGTGGACCTCTTTCGGTTGAAATGATTATGATATATCTATAATATACCAAGATCTCAGGCCCATTATTACAGGTCTAAGATCGTCACAAATGGAGGGAAATTGACATTAGATACCTAAGTATAGTTGGGCACATCACGACGCTCTGCAGTGCGAAGACAACTAAAGGAGATTTCATCAGAATGTTTTAGTCAAGCGTCATTTCTGCTAGTTTTTAAAGCTTAAATATTAAGCGTAAACATTATCTGCCTATATACTTTTCCCACTGCTGGCCTCTGTAAGAGAGTGTGGGCCGTAATTCACCTCGCGAGCCCAAACTTCGAAGACATGTGACATCCACCCGTGGTGGATGTGACATGTCCTCAAAGTCTTTGATTCTAGGACATACCGGTTTCCTCACGATGTTTTCCTTCACCGTTTTGATAGCAGTGGTGATGAAATAACTTACACTAAGTAAAGTGCCTGTCTGGGTTCTAACTAGGGTTGCCACCCGTACTTTAATATAACGTATTATAATTTATTTTGGGCAAATGTACTTTATATTTTATGAGGGCAATAAATTACGCTAAAATACTTAATTTTTATTCATTTCAGTCATACTAATAGCCTTTTTTCACTGAGCAACACAACAAGCAATGTTGATGAGCATTTTTTACTGGAGGAGGAGGTAATCAATTCGGATGTGTGTATTTTTTTTTTGTTGTATGATCGGGTATAACTCCGTCATTTATCGACGGATTTCCAAAATTCTTTTTATGTTCGAAATGGTCCCATTAAAATTTCATACAGATCTGATGATGCGTTTCGGAGACAGACAACGGAACTCTTCAAAAAATGACAGCAAATCAACCGCGATTGCTGCTATCGCCTAGATATCCATTGTTGACACAATTTAATGGAGAAACACAACTAAAAAGTGATAAATAAAAACTTTTTTACAAAAAAATAGAACCAACTTCCAAAAAAAAAAATGTGCAAAATAACTTTAATTTCGGAAGTCAGTGTCAAAAAACGAAGAAACAAAAACAGAAACACCGACTTCCGAAATTAAAGTTATTTTGCACATATTTTTTTTGGAAGTCGGTTTTATTTTTTTGTAAAAAGTTTCATTCCAATATAATATAGGAAATAAAATGCTCATCAACATTGCTTTTTGTGTTTAAACTGCAAAAATGTATTATTGACATGGATAACCTGTATGAAGAGATTCCTTTATTAAAGGAGTGATATGCGCAAGTAAATAATAATATTTTTCAATATTATCCAAATCCACATCACAATAGTGGCAATTTATTATTTCTAAACTATGTTCCACCTACTTCAGTATTTACTGACAGAGTTTATTCTCAGATGAATGAATGAATGAATGAATGAATCATCCCGCTACTTATGTAGCGGGATGAACGAAATGGTACTGTAGTGCTATTCTGTAACATACTCACCGTGAAAACTTAGGTGAAGTGAACGTGAAGTGGGCTGTCAATCCATACAATCAAGGTGGAATGACAGTTCACTTCACGCTCACTCCACCTAAGTTTTCACGGTGAGCAGTTAACAGAATCGACCGGCTGATATTCACTAGTAACAAATTTTGGTTAGATGTTGCTAGAAGAAACAAAAAATGTGTCAGTGTACAAAAAAGAAATAATACTTTATTCTCAAGATGTACCTAGTACTTTATTTTTTAACCTTAGAAAAGTAAATATACTTTATTTGTCTAAACAAAAGGTTCTAACCCACGACATGTAACTTCTAAATCGCTGTTACCACTCGGCCACCTCTGTTAAAATATTAGTGTGAATAATTTTTGTTAAAGTGTTCTTACACACAAAACAAAACAAAAACATTCAAAGCCAGATTAACAAACATTATTTAGGTACGATTCGGTACACACTAAGCTACTTCAACTCATATTTATCATCACCAAAACTGCTTTATTCCAGGGCCCAATTTCACAAAGCCACAAAAATTAACAGAGTAGTCCCAGATGTTCACGAGCCTCGTAAAATACGGCCATACGGTAAACCCTTACTTATCCCAACTTTACCGTTGGACTGGAGGAGTAGGACACAAATTGATTTTGCAAGCGAACTTTGTGGAAGTGGTACCCCTTCATTAATATGATTGAGTTACCGACCCTGTTCCAGCCGCTAGCTATCCTTTCACTTAGACGATGATATTTTTAAATAATAGCCCAGATCTCTGAGTGGTTGTAAAGTAAATCCAGCTGCTTTGTTTTTAGAAAAGGGTTGTTATGGAGATTTCGTCTTTTGTTCTGTAATTTTAATATTTATGTTTTGCTTTCCGTTGGCTTTATTAGGCTTTGTGAGCAGTGATGGCCCAGTGGTATCGGCCGCAACTTACAAGTTGTAGGTTGTGAGTTCAAACCCAGGCAGGTGCTTTACTATTTGTAAATTAATTTATCACCACTGCTCTCAAAACGGAGAAGGAGAACATCGTGAGTAAACCGGCATGTCTTAGAACCAAAAATTATAAGATTTGTGACACCCCCATTTAGCTCGCGTGGTGGATTACGGTCCACATCCTCTCACAGCCCCGGGGTGCCCGGGGGTGGAGGATTAATTCGAAAGAGTTACCTCGCCCCTGGGCACTCGAGGCAGGGAGGAACAGGGGTGGGTTTTAGTCAGTAAGAGTCTGACACGCTCTTCCGCTCCACCCTAGAGCGGAAGAAGTCATAGGATGATTTCCCAACCCCAAAAAAAAAAAAAAAAAAAAACCCTCTCACAGAGAGAAGGCCTGTGTTCCAGCAATGGGGACATTAAAAGGCTGATGATGATGATGAAGGCTTTATTAAAGTTTGTAATAGTCTTTTATTTGGATATAGGCATGCATAATACAATGTTGAAACGAAGCGAAATAAAAGGTCGTAAGAAAAGAGCTCTCTGCTGTGTAAAATTCGTGGAAAACACTGAAAAGAGCTCTCTGCTGTGTAAAATTCGTGGAAAACACTGAAAAGAGCTCTCTGCTGTGTAAAATTCGTGGAAAACACTGAAAAGAGCTCTCTGCTGTGTAAAATTCGTGGAAAACACTGAAAACTAAAACGAAAGTACTCAAGAAGTTTCTAAAAATCAATTGAAAGACTTTGTAGATACCCCTTTTTACGAAAATTACGTAGATGGAGGAGTATGAAGGGCACAATTAAAGTTTAAATGAAGAAGTGCAGAAAGCCAATATTTTTACAAACTTTTATTTAACTTGCAATGTATGTATGTTGTAACAATTAAAAATTGAATAAATTTAGATTCGTGGAATGGAGCGTTATTTTGCGAGTTGACAGATGACAGATTGTCGATTGACGTTTTTTTCTTTTTCCAACTTGATCTGAAGTCTGCCTCTAAATTTTATTTATTGGAAAAAAAACTTCTTAAAAGCACCTAATGATGTCTCGAGGTGTAAAAGGGACCAGAGTCAAGTTCAAATGCTGTAAGCATAAGAATGTAGGACGATTTAAGTAGTCTTTATGGGTTTTTTTTCTGTACTGACGCTAAGTCTTCAGCATGGCATTTGGAGTCTTACCGAAATGTTCTCTTGTCGACAGGGTCCTACGTTAGATTTAATTGTTAATATGGAAAAACTTTATAAAATGGTCGGATCATAGATTTCACTACATTTTGGAAGAACAATGCGGTCTTAGCAAAGGGTTCCGAATACAAGCATCCACGTGTCCAGAGATGCCCATAATTAGATGACCACGGCATAGATACTGCTTGTGAGTCTCACCTCATTGGACCTTTAATCTTCTGTCTTCGAACGATAGGGTAAAAGTGATTCATCATAAATTGTAAGTTCAACATACAATTTTCTGTAAACTGAGTGCTCTCTTGTGTGATGCACTGTTAGCAATAAATGTGATATATGTGAAGACCAAATTCAAAGGACTCTTATTTACTACATACAAACCACACACGCAAAGTACCCGACGATTGGTAACCAGGGTCTCATGCCATAAAGTATCTCTAACGCTAGCCGATGTAAAAAAACATTTCTTTACAATGTATGTAACTATGTTTGTTCGGGTGGAATCTTGCAACTCAAATTAGACCCATTTTCCAATGTTCGATTGGACTCAAATTTCGTGTGAACAATAATATGGTACCATGAAGCTGGTCTGATGATGGAGACGGAAGATGGCCATATATCAACTTCTGAACTTAACCAGATAAACCCATCGAGTTTGTGCTCGATTGATTTGTCTTGAGGAGCACTTTTCGCCTAGATGATATCCAGGGTCTGATGATGAAGTTGGAAGGTTTCCACGGCATCTCTATGATAAAACAACATAACCCCACTGAGTTTGGGCTCGATTGATTCGTCTTGAGGAGCACTTTACATCACATCATAATATCCGTACAATATTTTAAAACATCACGCCTTCTTTAGAATACTTACCTACTAAAAAGTTAAAAATAAATTAATAGTAAAAAATATTTTTAAAAACAAGCTTCTAGCAGAGACCATGAATTAAAAAGTTGAAAATAAATTCTAGTAATTATTTGGCGTGTAGGTACTTAGGTACCTATATTCTTAAAAGCTTGAGGCACAGAAGTATAGTAAGTACCTAGCCTATAACCTGTAACGGATAGTGCCTCAGGCTTTTAAGAATACAGGTAAGTACCTACACGCCAAATACGAGTACTTACTAGAATTTATTTTCAACTTTCCTTGTCAAGTCCTTGTAAGTCCTTTAGAGCATTAGAAATTAATTAAATTATTTAAAAAAAAACACTACACACACTTTTCTTTGTGTGGGAGGGAAATCATCCAATGACTAGCATGCGTTTGACACACACACATAAATATATACATACATATTTAACGTATACGGTAACTTAAAATTTAAATGAATTATGATCGAATTTCAACCACTAGGTATCAATAAATTACCTACAGAATCACAAAAACCATCACTTCAACAAAATAAAGACAGAAACCTCCGAAACAGTCCGAAATAAAACGAACATTGAAAGTAAGAAAGTTTTCTCGTTAATAAAACTTGCAACGGACAATAGAGTTAGTCGATTCTCGCAATAATTCGATTATAACAATCGACTTGGTCCGTTTATAAGTTTTGGGAGTTCTATAATCGAGTATTTATGGAGCCACCAGTTTATCATGGTACGCACTGGTATAATAAACGATATTTTTACCTGACTGCCCCAGAAGGAGAGTAACGTTTTTCGAGAGTATGTATGTATGTATACAGGGTGTAACGGAAAGGTGTGGTCATATTTTAAGAACCGGTTCTGCCCATGGAAATGAACAACTTTCTCTAAGAAAAAATAGAAAATTGACTTTCCATAGAAAGTTATCATCAGCTGATCAATATTTGTATGGAAGGTAAAAAAATTTTTTTAGAATTTTCTCAGGTTTTCGTGAAGAAAGTTGTTCATATCGATGGGCAGATGCAGTTCTAAAAATATGACCACACCTTTCCGTTACACCCTGTATATGTATGTATGTTTGTATGTCTATTTCTTTGGCACTCGCTGTAGCCTAAACGGCTTGACGGATTTTAACAAATGAGATATTATTAGATTGGTCTTTACCGCCGAAGTGACTTAGCCTATATGAATTTTGAAAAAAAAAACAAAATGGCGACTGCCATTAGGTCAAAGTAAAGAGCTTGAGGAGATGATTCCAAAAATATAGCTAAATAAAATGTAGGAAATAAAAAAAATTAAAATTTTCAAAAAACCCGCCTATAAAAAGTGCCAAACAAGTCACTTTTCAAGCAGTCTGATGCCGTTGGTGGCATCAAACCCGTGGTTGAACTAAAATAAATTCACAAAATGCATAAGACTGCTTGAAAAGTTACTTGTTTAGAATTGTTATAGTCGGGTTTTTTGAAAACTTTCAATTTTTTTTTTATATAAATTGTCCAAAAAGGGCACTTAATCAACACGTGGGATACCTATTCCACGTGTTGGTTAAGTGGCAACTCTGGTAAGTTTGGACATCTGCATGATTTTCTGAGCCAAATGCCTCCAGTTATTCCATCTCAGATACAAAGATAAGCGTATAAGCATATTCAACCTTTTACCGTTCCCGCTGCTGGGACACAGGCCTCCTCTCTGTGAGAGGGAATGGGCCTTAACCCAACTCGCGTGCTCAGTACGTGTTGCTTGGATGTCACATGTCTTCGAATTTTTGGTTCTAGGACATGCCGGTTTCCTCAAGATGTTTTCCTGCACAATTTTGAGAGCAGCGATGATGAAATAATTTACACAAGTTAAAGTACCTGCATGGGTTCGAACCCACAACTTGCGATACGTAAGCTGGAGCCGTTACCACTTACTACAGGTAAACTTCGCCATATCCAGGATCTAAAGTTTAGCAAATACCAAGACCTTGCAAGGAGCAGGATTGCGGTAAAACTGATTACATTGGGACAATGTCTGAGTGATTGGTTTGCACTGCGGATCGCCCCAGTTCAATTCCCGTAGATCTTAAATATTTGTGCAGCTCAGTTAGTTCCGATCCCATTGTTAGCATTTGGAAACGCAGCCAAGCTGCACGAGAAGACAAACACGACCACGTTTGTGAAGTGAAACATTCTTTAGGCATGTTGAGCACTTTTGAAATAGGGAAAACACTGAACTCGTAATACATATACCTACACAGATGTGTGTATACTGAATTATTAATACGTAGGCACGTTGGGCACTTTTGGAATGAGGAAAAAGCACTGAAGTCGCGTGACCGTCACGCGACATCGCGCCGTCGCCTGAAACTAAGAAATTTTCACTTCTGATGTACAGTCCTACGACTGAAAGTTTGTTTTTTTTTCGGTTTTAAGAATTCATGTATCCATTCTGTCTTTCTTTTCACTTAAGAGAGAAACATCAAAAACATAATCTAAAAATTAATGATAACATCGGAACTTGCTTACTAACAATCTCATAATGATCATCTGCCTAGCCTTTTCCCAACTATCTTGGGGTTGGCTTCCAGTTTAACCGGATGCAGCTGAATACCAGTATTTTACATGGAGCGACTGCCTATCTGACCTCCACAACCTAGTTACTAGGTAATACGATACCCCTTGGTAAGACTGGTTGTCAGACTTTCGGGCTTCTGACGACCCGTAACGACTGTCAACGATCCACGATTGATAGCCGGGACCAACAGCTTAACGTGCTTTCCGAGGCACGGAGGAGTCTCGGTATGTAAAGATGGTCACCCATCCATGGACCAACCCTGGCAAGCGTAGCTTAACCTGTGGATCGACCCGTGCGGCTGTTATTACTTCAGCCACGAGCTCCTCGAGCTCTTCTCACTAACAATGTGTACAGGTGGGTATAATACGGTAAAAGTAGATATTTAAACTGTGATAGGTATATGTCTGTGGGTGCGCCTAGATTTTTGTAACATATTACAGTAATGATTGTGTTAAGGTGAAAGCTCCAGGGTAGCCCACGAAATTCAAATTTTCTTACGTTTTTGCAATTTGCAGGTCAGTATCAGGTTGTATGTTGGTCAAAATATGATTTGCGACCGTAGTAAGTACGTATTTACAGAACTGTAATCATTAAAATCATAAATAAAACTCTGTTAGAATTAATGCCAAATTTCATGATGTCGTGAAATACTACATTAATACTTAAAAAACGTGAGAAAATTTGAATTTCGCGGGCTACCCTGGCGTTTCCACTTTAAATATTTTTTATGTTTCATTTTGAATACTTTTAATTCTTTTTCCTATTTTGTTTTGTACGCCAAAACATAACAGTACGCAGTGATTACACAATTTTATTCATCTACAAAGGTGGGCTTAACTTAACTTTTCTAGATTTTTCTTCTTACTCCCTCAAATCGTATCTTATACCTGCCGCAATTTTAATATTTCCTTCGAAATCAAGCTACTCGTAAGATTTATGCCTTTTTATCCACAAAGTCTTGTAGCTCGCTAGTAAGGCACACAATAAAGATGCTTTGTGTATGAATAGTTCAATGCTCGTTTGATATGTGACTCGTACGATCCTTTGTGGTCGTAAGCCTTGGTGGTTACCGTTCAACGACTTAAATCGTCGCTTTGGCAACGTTTATTGCTCCTGCAATCTAAGAAATCAAACGAAGCAAGTAGTACTAACCTTATTAAAAGAGGATTATTATTTTAACTCTTTATTATATTATTCGAACACTTTTGTTTTCCCTGAATTTCTTGGAGACGTAGAACGTGCAACCTCTCGTCTGCTAATAGGTGCGTAGGTAACTTTGTATTTACTCCGTGGTACGTAACAAGTCGAACCTTCTGGTTCCTCTTCTCGTCGTGTTGATGAATAGGTACGTAGCGAACTTTTTAATTATTGTGGGAAATCATTCAATGACTTCTCCGTGCGGCGTGTCAGACTTTTGCTGACTGAAACCCACCCTTGTTCCTTCAGTTGCCTGTGTCAAGGGCCGCGGTAACTCTCTTTTGAATTTATCCGCGACCCCAGGCACCTACGTAGCGACCTGAGGAACTAAGTCATATTTGGTGTTTATGTTGGCGCTATATGAATTTGTGCCTAAGAAATATTATGATTCATCTAAAGCGGGTGTACAGTTGGATTAGTAGGTCTGAGCGTAGCTGGAGTATATAGGTAAAATGAGTGGACTGTATAAATATGACGCGTATATTACGATATGAGACTTGACACAAAGAAATAAAAAGTTTAGGATGCGCGAGCGCAATAATCCGCTGTCTATTTATTTATTTATTTTATTTTATCTTTTATTTCAGACAACTATGGCCCATAAAACACAATACATATATAAGTATAAAACATAATTACATTGCATTTTTTTTTTTTTTTTTTTTGATTTTAGGTACTGGCTGGGCGCGATGACGCAGCTGTTGCCGCGCTGCTCTCTCCCAGCTCCCCTTCCTGGTCCACTCGCATGCTACGTCGAGGTGAGGAATCAACAGCGGTCTGTACGACCCTCTGGACAGCTTTGTCGTTTGCCTCATTTCAGTCCTTGAGGATGCAGGTAGTTCTGCAACTTTCTGCTTAGTGTGAATCTTACATCAAGTTTTATGGATGATAGTAAACGCTACAATCATCATCATCATTTCAGCTGTAAGACGTCCACTGCTGGACACAGGACTCTAGTGTCGCCACAACGACCGGTCCTGTGCGTCTCGCATCTGTGGCGACAGCTATGACGCCTCATACAAACACATGAATCCTCCATCGTGCAAGCAGAGTTCTCAGCGCGATTTGAACATATACAACAGACCGAAATCAACCATCGTGCAGTTGCCCGGACCAGACACACTACCCGTCTGGTCAGAGGATCCTTCCTTTTCAAAGTAGGTTTGCGGGACTTTACACCCTATTCCGCATGACTCCAAACTGGTGACCCTCGAATATGCAAGTGAGCGCAGCCTTCGTCATGACGTCATCACCTCCAAACTGGTGACCCTCGAGCATGAACGTCAGCGCAGCCTTCGTGCAGCTACTCCAGCGTGACGTCAACAACGTCGGTTATGTATGGAGGCTTCTTTAATTTGGTTTAGTGTTTATGCTTGAGTTTGTTTTTAATGGCATGATTGAGTGTGCTAGCTGGCAAGTGGCGGATTATTTAATTTTATGATTATATTTTAGACGACATATATTTATTTTCCTGTTTCACATAATGTTAAGATTGTTGCTTAGAATTATATAGATTCAAGTTCTTAAAACTTAACAGACAGATGTGTTGCTGGGGAGTTTGTTGGCCACTTCTTCTTCACAGCTAAAACACTAGGAAGTGGTGACGGGCGGGCGTTTTTTGGGGGACTGTCTTTATGTAGAACTTTGACGTTCAAAAAGTGCTGGTTCTCAGCCTAGTTTGAATAAATGACTTTTGGATTTTGATTTTCACTTTCTGCAAGTTCCTGAGCAACGAGTCATACAGCCAGCCAGTACCAACGGCTTCTGCGGGTATCCTGACCACCAGCATGCAGCGGACGCGCATTCCTGGTCAGCATCCTCAGCTTCTTTCATCACCCTCAACCTCATCAGTGATCTTGGCAGCCGCTTCATACGAACTAAAAACACATGAATCCTGCATCGCGTTAGCAAAATTCTCCGCGCGATTTAAACATATACAACAGTCCGAAATCAACCATCGGGCAGTTGCCCGGACCAGACATAACATCCGTCTGGTCGGAGGATCCTCCCTATTCAATGGAGATTTGCAGGACACTCCCTGTTCCACATACCTCCAAACATCCATAGGATTCCCGTAACCCTCACCAGGTCATCGGTCCACCTTGTGGGAGGCCTTCCAACGCTGCGCCTTCTAACCATTCCCTATATTGCCCTATATTGTAACATTTATTTACTTTCGTGCACCATTGTATATGGACAACGTCCAATATTGGTTGGTAGCAGTTACTATGTAAAGTATCTAATAACTATAATTTGACTGCCTCCGTTTTGTGTTATTCTTCCCAGCTAAAACACTAGGAAGTGGTGAAGGGCGGGCGATTTTGGGGAACTGTCTTTATGTAGAGCTTTCACGTTAAAAAAATGCTGGCTCTCAGCCTAGTTTGAACAAAGGACTTTTAATTTGATTTTGATATTTTTGATTTTAAATCAACATTTCCACTATTTTCCATTGATCTAAAACCGTAATACTTACCTACAAAAACTAGCTATCAACTTCTATTTTCATCTTCACTTACGCTCAGAAATTCAAGCCCTAAACTACAAAGCCACACACACTAAGATACTAAACTTCGACGATATGGATATCGTTATTACACGCACAAGGTTTTTGCCCCGTCTTCTGATAAAAATACTCCCATAGCCATTAAGGACTGATCAAATGTTAAGATATGTGCCTTCTTAACTCTTAGGATTTTTCGAGACAAGAATAGAATAGAAATGGTTGGTGATGATAGTAAGAAAACTGGCAAAGTGCGAGTTAGACTCGCGCGCATATGGTTCCAAACATAGACTTCTTATAGGTTTTCCTGCAATCTATAAGTAAAAAACTACGTTCTGTGCCTACTTGTTCAAAATTTTAGGCTCAGTAATTTCGGAGATAAGGCGGGGGGGGGGGAGGAATGGCGGATAGACGGACAGACAGACAGACTCACTAGTCATCCCATAAGGGTTCCGATTTGCATTCGGACTCTCAGAACCCTACAAACGTAGCCAAAATCAGGTTATTTAGTTCCAAAAACATATTCACAAAATTCTCAAGTCTTGATACGAGTACCAATGAAAGCACTTAATAAAATAAACTTTAACAAAATGCTAAATCACACTACTTTTTAACTATTTCTCTAGATTTTCTCTCGCAGCGATCGGCAGCTAGCAGACAGATTGTGGATAGCGTATCGTTACCGTACGTACGTTAGTAAATAACTAATGTGCTCCTGATGTAATCCGATAGGAACGGCGAGGTACTCGTATAGTAACAGGGTGGGTAAATAATCTATGAAGTGTCGTGGAAATTAAGCGGAAACTGTGCGGTGAGAATATGGAGGTGGTCAGGAACTTTGCTTCTATAGGTATGACCGGTACGTAACTTGGTACTATAGGTAAATTATAGGTAAATAATGAAAAATTCTAATCCTACATTTGCCTCTGGATATAGTCATCTTTTTTAAGTTTTTTCACGTGACTAATTTATCAAACTCTCGTAAAAAACGTGTTGGGAACACATAAATTGTGCGTACAGCTAGGGAGTGGAATTCTCTGCCAGTTTGTGTTTCCTGATAGCTACAATCTGGGAGTATTTAAGGTAATAAGTATATGGTTATATGATATATGGTTTTAGGGTAAACGTGGGTCATAGATTTAATTTTTTATAATAAAAAACTTTTAAAAAATTAGGGGATTAGGATGATTTTTTGGTGGTAAATAATGTACCATTGTCTGTTTAGGACTACCACACTATTTTAGGAGCAGGTGGTAAAATAATTACCTTTAGCTGTTATAGGTAGTTTATTTTTATTTTGTACTTATTAGTTGTTCCCTTCGGTTTTTCTCAATTATTTATTTTCAAATAAATGTTTTTTTATTGCCTTTTATTTTATATTAATTAGGTAAGTATCTATTTATATTAATTTATTAATTAGGTACTTACTTAATATCTTATGAATTAAATTAGCTAATAATTTTAATAACTTGTTCTGCTATTTGTAGGAATGGATAACTACAAAAGTAAATCATATTAACTAAGGTAGTTATCCATACTAATAACTAATAATACATAAGAGAACTTATACCCTACAGGGGCGCAGCCGACGATATAAACGAAACAAATTTTAAAATAAAAATTTAGTAGTCGTAGTTCGTCTAGGGTAATCAGGTGAATTAAATAGTAGTGTTCGGGTCAATCACCGAACAATAATAAACATGTCAGCGTATTTGTGACACCGCGCTCTATGCCTTGAACATTTTAAGAATTACCTAAGTAAAACAGTCAGTACGTTTTCGGATAGCGTACCTATCGGGCTCGACTCAATCTCATCTCATTCACCTCATTAGTTTTAATCGTTATCCCATTTGTATTAAGTGCTGAAATATAGTTATCTTTATAATCTTTAATCCTAGTTTATCTTAATCTCACCCCAACCCCGAACAAGTAGATTAAAAAAAACAGTATACAATGTGGTAAAATAGTTACAATTATTTTATTAATTAAAGGTTAAGTCAAGAGTGAAAAGGTTACTTCTAGGCAAGCGTGCTCCGTCGACCACTTCATCGCTTACCATCAGGTGAGATAGTGGTCAAACGTGAACCTATCAATGATAAAAAAAAACTCTACTATAGCCTGAAAACCTCCAAACTTTGGCCATAAAGTAGTTTACATTAATATGTATTTCGCATTGATATAAGTTTATAAACATCAATTGTATTTAGATACAATAATAAGTTTATGAACTAGTGTTATAGATTATTATAGCCTACGTCTTAGACTATCCACTGGAGCGTGCATACAGGAGCCTTAAACATGCGCGGGACGTCCAACGTCCGCAAGGAAGGTTTCCCGATCAAGCGCCCCGCGCCGGTTGCAAATTAAAGCTTAATATCTACTAAACTACTGAAGCAACACACAAAAAACTACGTGTGTATAGCTGGAACTATAGAGAATCGACATATGTGAAAACTAAAGTACGATAACGTGTTCTAAGTACTTTAAAAGAAATGTAAACGTTAACGTAACCGTTAGCGGTAGACGTTAAAATGAAAGGTTATAGACAGAGTGTCAAAAGCCAGCATTCTGAAGTACCAGAATGAAAAGCCGGCTTGTATCTGTACACGCGAAATAAGCTCACACAGCCAAATGAGAAGCCGAAACGTCATCGTTATGTTCATCGAGGTCACTTACACATTTTAACGATCCTGCTTCATTTAATGTCCAATGACGTTGTGTCTATAACCTTTCATAGTCTAAGGCCTACGTATACTTCTTACCTATCACTATGACCACTGACACAGGACACAAAACATTTCGCCTTTCGAAGAAACCCTGCTTCCACAACTTCTAAGCATGCGTAGATACTGAGTGATCAATGTTCGTTTCTACCCGAAAAGAAATGCGACATTTTAGCCCTCTTTATAACGCTTAAATAATAGAATAGAATAATTATTTTGTTTACACCAAAACAGTCACATAATTGATATATACAAGATTTATGGGTACAATGGCGGTATTATCGATGCCAGCGATATCTACGAGACAACCTTGGGATGGACTGAAAGAATTTAAAATATAAAAAAACTTTGAAATTGAAGTTATTTTGCACTTTTTTTGGAAGTCGGTTCTATTTTTTGTAAAAAAGTTTTTATTTTTCACTTTTTAGTTGTGGTTCCCAATTACACTGTGTTAACAATTCATAGACATACGATCGCAACAATCGCGGTTGATTTGCTGTAAATTTTTGAAGAGTTCTGTTGTCTGTCTCCGAAACCCATTATCAGATCTATATGAAATTTAAATGAGACCATTTCGAAATAAACTTCATTCGAACAAAAAAGAATTTTGCAAATCCGTCAACATATGACGGAGTTATGCCCGAACATATATAAAAAAGTACAACCATCCGAATTGATAACCTTCTTCTTTTTGAAGTCGGTTAAAAAGGAGGGTTAATGATGGAAGATATGAGAACATGTAGAAACAGAAAGGCATGCGTTATAGGTTTAATAGTGCTATTCTATTCTATTCTGTAAAAGTCACACCATGGAAACTTTGATGAAGTGAACATGAAGGGAGCTGTCAATTCATCCAATCAAGGTGGACCGACAGTTCACTTCAAGCACATTCCACAAAGTTTTCGCTGTGAGATGTTTACAGAATAGAACGGCTGAAACAGCAACACCGCGAAACCTCTAATTACCTTTTCCAAAAAACACAGCTTTTCCGATAGCCGTAGGTACTTATAGTCCAAGAGGCGAACGACAAAAATCTCTAAGCATTTTTTATAGGCTGTAATTTTTTTTTTCTAAAATTAATTTTGAGCAGTATTATTAATTAAAAAAACCGGCCAAGTGCGTGTCGGGCTTCGCACATCTAGGGTTCCGTACCAAATGTATTTTTGACTATTTGTTTGGCTTCGGGTCAACAAGATGCTTATGCTGTGAAAATTTGAAGACTGTAGCTCCAACCGTTTGGCTGTAAAACCTGTGTGACAGACGGCGGACGGACGGACACGTGGGTCCGTTTGGGCCCTTCAGGTACGAACCCTAAAAAAGTTTTACGATCGTCAGTCATGCAAATCTTGTAACTGGGGCGTCTCGGTACTAACATCGTAACATCATACTTTATGAAATCGGAAATTTTGTTTAGGACAGCTAAAAAAATTTTATTATAATTACAATATTTCTGTAACAGATGCCGTCAGTGGTAAATTAACGTTAAAGTTAGGCCCCCACGCCAAACGCTAACGAAAACGGATGACAGACAAATTTTTTTTTTTTTTTTTTTTGGGGGGTGGGAAATCATCCTATGACTTCTTCCGCTCTAGGGTGGAGCGGAAGGGTGTGTCAGACTCTTACTGACTAAAACCCACCCCTGTTCCTCCCTGCCTCGAGTGCCCGGGGGCGAGGTAACTCTTTCGAATTTATCCTCCACCCCCGGGCAGGCACCGGCCGTGGCAGGACCCTTCCCTTGGCTGACAACTCTTTAAGGCGCGCGTGGAACACTACGCGCCGTCGACTCTCGGGCCTGGTGCTGATCGGACGGCGAGTTACCCACTACTCGCCGTCCGCAGGCCCGGGTCTACGGTGGCCGGAGATCGTCTCGCGGCCCCTGGCGTCTCCTGCGGCGGTCGCGGCTGGGGGCGCTAGGGCGACTCGGCTGTTGCTGAGCCTCCCTCACGCGTCCCGCCTCCGCCTTCGCGAGCATTACTGCTTCGCAGAAGGAGGAGACGGCTTCCCATTCCCTCTCGCTCCGTACCATGGCCTGAACCAGGGCACGGCGCGAGAGGTCGCTGCCGCCTATCGCATCCACGAGGACACGGCGGTGCTCTGCCCAAGCGGGGCAAACCTCCACCGTATGCTCCACCGTGTCCTCTGGATGACAGACAAATGTGATGTAATATCAAAAACTCAGCCTTAAGAAAATGTTTGCAATGTTTGTCACTTTTCCGGATAAGGAAAGAAAGAAAGAAAAAACGCTCGGGTGTCACCATTTTGTGGATAGCCCGCAGGACACGGTGGAGCATACGGTGGTACGGATAACGGAGCGAGAGGGCATGGGAAGCTGTCACCTTCTTATGCAAAGCAGTAATGCTCGCGAAGGAGAAGCGGGACGCGTGGAGGGAGAGGCAATCCTCGCGCCCGAAGTATGAATGATTTCCGCATGCAAATATAAAAAATATGTTTGTCCCTCGTCTCCCCGTCTATTGCAACAAAAACTAGTATTCGCGTTTCGTTCCCCGCAGTGCATTGTTAGGCCTGTTTCCAGTCGTTAGGCCTGTGGGCCTACCGTCAAAGTTGCCTCTCGTTAGCAGTCCACTTGACGCGACCCAGCAATTTACTGGCCCTTTGACTTTTTGCCTGAAATTCATTTTCACACTTATTTTTGCTAGATTTTGAAGACACTATAGTTGGTGATTAATTAGTATTGCTATTTAGGGTTCCGTACCCGAAGGGTAAAACCAACGGGACTCTATTACTAAGCGTCCGCTGTCCGGCAGTCCCTCTGTCTGTCAGCAGGCTATATTTCATGATCCGTAAAGCTACGGACACGTAGTCAGCGGGAGCGGAGCGGCGTCGGTGCGGCAACGCACCAGGCTAGACTGGTGCGCATCGCTCGAACGCCGCTCCCCGCACCGCTGCCTTCGAGGCTAGTTCCATATAAATCTATGCATTGAAACGCGTCGTTCCCCGCGCCATCGGCGCCGCTGCTCCGCTCCCGCTAACTTCGTGCCCACGGCCTAATAGGTAGATAGTTGAAATTTTCACAGAATGTGTATTTCTGTCGCCGATATAACAACAAATAATAAAAATAAATTAAAAATTAAAGGGAGCTCACCTATAAGAAACGTGTTTTTTCTTGGTTTTTTTTGTTCGATCCTAATAATGGCAACAAGTAGACACGTATAATCTTGTATGATGGTACGGAACCTTTAATGCGCGAGTCCGACTCACACTGGGCCGGTTAGGATTCCGTACCCGATGGGTTCAAACGGAGCCCTATTGCTGTCACTCACGTGTCCATCTGTGCGGCTGTCTGTCTGTCCATCGTCTGTCACAAAATTTATTCCGAAGAATTTTTTAACTCCCCATTGACGTATGAACTTGTTGGTGAATTATTTATTATTAAGTTCGTATATTTTACTAACAAACACCATTATATTGCTAAATCAGATTTTTCTTTGATAATTCCCTCATTTTGTACGGAACCCTAAATGTGCGAAGGCCGACACGCACTTGGCCGGTTTTTTAAGAAAAGGTAAGTATAATTATAGAACTTACCTACTATGTATGACTGCGTATATACGAGTATATACTGTATCTGACATCAACAGCCCGACAGAAACCATCGGGAAGTCGCCCAGACCAGACACAACACCCATCTAGTCGGAGGATCCTCCCTTTTCAATAGAGGTTATGGGATTTCAACCTTTTCTGCATCACCTCATACATAGTAGGTAAGTATAATTATAGAACTTTGACAAAACATTCATTGTGCGTACAGCTAGGGAGTGGAATTCCCTACCGGAGTCTGTTTCCTGATAGCTACAACCTGGGAGTCTTTAAGTCAAGAGGGAATAGGTTACTTCTAGGCAAGCGTGCTCCATCTTCGACCACATCATCGCTTACCATCAGGTGAGATAGTGGTCAAACGCGTGCCTATCAACAAAAAAAAATAAAAAAACTTACCTACTATTTATGACTGCGTCGTTGATCTCGTGGTGACAAACGCGACTGATGAGCTTGAGAGTCCAACCCAGGCCGGGTCCGATTCCCGGGTCGGACAAAAAGTGATATTGGGTTTTTCCATGAGGACTAACTCTGTAGCAGCCTGGAGGTTTGGAAGTTGGTGGTATGACATCCCCGTGCCTCGGAAAGCACGTAGAACCGTTAGTCCTGAGCCTGATCTCTCCCCGGTCGTGTCTGATTGCCGTTTCCTCGGACTATAGAGAGGGAAGGAAGATATTGCACCTGTACGCACACACTATGATATCTTCTTTGTATTTGGTTAATCTCTGTTAAAAGGGATGAATGAAAAGCAATTGCATGCAGCTGTGATGAGAATGCTAAGAGCGATGTGTGGTGTTACGCGCATGGATAGAATTAGGAATGAGTATATAAGAGGAAGTCCGAAAGTGGCACCGCTGATTGAAAAGTTGTGTGGAAATCGGTTGTCGTGGTATGGGCATGTGATGCGGAGGAATGAAGAAAATGTCGTGAGGAAAGTCTTGTGTATGGATGTGGATGGCTATAAGAGTCGGGGAAGGCCAAAGAAACGATGGTTGGACTGTGTGAAAGAGGATATGGGTAAAAAGGGGGTGACTACAGAGATGACGACTAATAGAGGAGTATGGAAGAAAAAGACATGTTTCGCCAACCACAAATAAATTGGGATAAGGGCAGGAGAATGATGATTTGGCGAATCTCTGTTGAGATTGATGATCGAAATTCGGTCATACCTAGTAATCATATTACTTACCACCTAATTCCAAAAGTCCATAGTTCTCAATAACATTGTAAACAAAAGTGAATTCAATGATTAAAGCTTTAACAAGTACAAATAAACCTAATCGGATCGTATTCGCGTTGCGGTTTACATAGCGCTCCGTTTTTAATGGTCCGCACAATAATCCCGTATCCATGGCTATCGTACGGCGGATAGCGACCTTTCAGTAATGAAACGTTGGAAAATATAAAGGAATAAAATGTCTGATTGATAATGATCGGTAGGGAAATCTGGGCCTAGTAGTGATATTCTGTGTTGTGTGAAGTAGCTCTCAATCAATACAAAAAAACTGGAGTGACAATCCACTCAAGCACACTCCAACTAAGATTTCACGGTGAAATGTTTACAGAATAGAACGCATTAAACACCGACATTCTGTCTAACATCTGATGAGGATGGCGATATAGACCGAGACGTAACGCACAGGATCAACTCAGGATGGATAAAATGGCGACAGGTCACTGTAACAACTTGCGACTCACGGATGCCCCTCAAGTTAAAGAAGAACATCTATAAGTCCGTGATTAGACCTGTCGTAATGTATGGATCAGAATGTTGGGCTGTGAAAAAGACGGATGAAAAAAGATTGCATGTGGCGGAGATGAGAATGTTGAGATGGATGTGTGGAGTAACGAGAATGGATAAAGTGAGAAATTAGTACATTAGAGGTAGTTGCGCCAGTGACAGAAAAGTTGAAAGGGAGCCGCTTATCTTGGTAAGGTCATGTGAAGAGAAGGGATGAAACACAATCATGTAACTAAAAAAGTAATGAATATAAATGTATAATGATGGATAGAGGGAGAGGGAGGCCAAAGAAAAGATGGATGTATTGTGTGAGGAGTGACATAAAAGATAAGAGATTTCGTGATAGACTGACGTGTGATAGGACAGAATGGAAGAAAAAAACGTGTTCAAAGATCAGCTGATGATAACTTTGTATGGAAAGTACAATTTTTTTTTGGGAATTTTATATTTTTCTTAGAGAAAGTTTCTCATTTCCATGGGCAGAACTGATTTTTATAAATATGAACACACATTTCCGTTACAGCCTGTATACACAGGGTGTAAAAAAACACATCACAAAGCCGTCAACTACTCATACTGTACATCTAACAAAGTAGCTTTACGCAAAAATTATTGCTGGGAAACGACTTTTATTTTTATATAGATATTAAAAAAGAGCTAAATTTTTTTGCGCGTAATGTAACGCGAACCCAGGCAGGCGGAATTGAGCCCCACATCTTCGCTCTAAGCCGCGTAGGTACTTGTCGGATACGTTTGATATTCATTGCGTTTTTGTAACTTCAAATGCGTAATTTTTTAAGAAAAGTCGAAAAATCAGATAATGTTTGCTTGGAGAAAAATATAGTAGGAATTCATTTTCGTAAAAAAGTAAAAAAAAATGCGACATTGACCTTCAATATCTCCAGCGCCAGTAGATTCCCTGGAGGTGTGGTCTAGTGGAAAAATGATCCAAATAATGGATAGAATATGTGACTTCCGAAGCCGAACTTCGGAAACTGTCTTTTTACACTCGATATCTTGCATTGTCATACAACGTGGTGATGGCACCAGTCTTCAGAGAGCGATGCGGAGGAATTTTTCGATGCCATATATTATATATTATTTTTAGTAAGTTAAGGGTTTTAATTTTTTTTTTTTTTTGAACTTAGGTACATAATTCTTATTTAATTTTAGATTATTTCTGTCTTTCATTCTTAGACACTTGTGCGATAGTCTTCATTTTTACCCGACTGCGCTACGCAAGGGTGGGTAATGTGTTTCATTTCATTTCATTTTCATTTCATTTATTAATTTCAGCCTATGTATGTATGTTCCTTTGTGGCACTATAGAGACCAAACGCGTGGGCCGATTTTGATAATTCTTACATTAATTGATTCGTCTTAATCTTGCGAGTGCTACTAAAGACATGACAATACAAAATACAATATGGGGACAACCAGACGCCTTGTGAAAAAGAAAAAATTAAAGTCGACGAACTACGAGTATATTAGTGGGGTATCAAAATAAAGGGTTCGTGGAGGCGGTTTCAAAAATATAACTCACTAAAATATAGAAAATAAAAAATAAAATATTTTCAAAAAACCCGATTGTAAAAAACAACTAAAAGGCATGAAATCAATAATTGAACTAGAATAACTGCCACCAACTACATCAGAATGCTTGGAAAGTGACTTGTTTGGAACTATTTATTTGTTTTTTATAGTCGGTTTTTTGAAAATATACTTTTTTTAAAACCGAAGTATGATAAGCAGCGGAAAACCTCGTCTCTTTTAAAATATAATCATATTATATCAAGAAAATTAACTTTAATTCGCTAAATTGCATTTCAGCATAAATTATTAGAATGAAAAAAACTGAGATATTAAAGGTAACTTGGTATGTACTACTTTAATTATTATTCGGTTATTTGATTGATATAAAAACTGACCATGTCATAAAATAGTTAGACCAACACTTTAATTAAACGGTCTGACCACTGAAAACTCGCGCTAACCGATAACCATTCGTCGATGAACCAAATTCATTTCATTTCTCTATAATTAAAATTTGGCTCAATAAAAATATTTGCTCCACAAACTCCAGGCCTTTCCAATTAATTGACAACAATATCGCGTGATGGCGTCAACTATTTTTGTTTTATTTTGATTAATTTTGACGGCGACGAAATATTGCTCGGCCCGTTTATTTTGTCAGGGTCAGATCTGCAGGACATCATATTCATCCATTTTTCGACAAATTTGGCTCAATTTAGCTTTTTTTTTTTTGGCGGGGCGGGAAATCTGCCAATGACATCACCCGCTCTGGGTGGAGCGGGAGGCGTGTCATACTCTTACTGACTAAAACCCACCCCTGTTCCTTCAGGTGACTTTATCATACACACCCGCGACCCTGGCAGGATTGTGAGTACAGCTGAGGGAATTCCTTGCCGGAGTCTGTGTTCATAGCTACATAACCTGGGCGTTTTTAAGCCAAGAGTGAATAGGTTACTTCTAGAAAAGCGTGCTCTATCGTCGACTACATCATCCCTTAGGTAGGTACTGTAGGACCCCAAGGCACCAGTACGGCCTGCAGAGATCCTGAGACATTCTAGTAAGTTCAGGGTAGAGTTCTCACTCGCTGGCAACGCGAGAGTGTGGTGTATGAGAGTGACTGGTTTACTTGTGAGTGACTTGCCAGAGGCATACCAGACTCTTATTGACTAAAACCCACCCCTGTTCCTAACCTGCCTGATTGCCCAGGGGAGCGGTAACTCTGTTAAGAATTTATCCGCTAGCCCTAGGCATGCAGGCACCGGCCACGATGACCCCGTCAGTGGTGGCTGACAATCATCTCTTAGAGGCGCGCGTGAAACAATATGCGCCGTCGACTCACGGGCCTGGTGCTGATCGGACGGCGAGCTACCCAGTGCTCGCCGTCCGCAGGCCCGGGATCACTACATAGTATAAATCAAAATTGCGTCTGTATTTTTCTACGCTAACTCCTTCTAAACCACGCATCTTTTCAGTAATAGAAAGAGAAATGAACGAAGAAGGTTTGCGTGTATAATTTGTAACCGTGCAAAGCCGGGGCTGGTCGCTAATATACACTGGCCTGCAAAACTAAGTATCACTTTAAAATTTTTTTTTTTTCTAAACTATAGAAGTTAGAGATTTAAAATAAAATAAAAACTTTTATAGTAAATTTTATCAGCTTTCTTTGAAACTATAGTAAACTATACATTAGTAACATTTTTAACTTTTTAAGAAGATAAAACAAGTTATTGCAATTGTAAAAGTGTGATTGATACTTAGTTTTACAGGCCAGTGTAAATATAAAAGGTTTTAGTTTTGGTTGTTTGGAACATGGGCATACCATGGCCTGGATAAGCAAGGACAATTTTTTTCCGGTAGTTCTTTCCTGTGCGATAATTTTCGTCTTTCAAATAGGCGAAGCGAAGCAAAAGCTTGTTTAAGAAAGTCTGAAAGTTAAAATCATATGAATATATAAGTAAACAGACACACACATTCTACTTAAATAATACTCACTTGTTTCGAAAACATACCACTAACCCGGTCACATCACCCAGTTCATCTAAAAACATAAGTTTCGCGCGTTACTTAATTTTAATAGTTTCCGGGGGTTTAAAGTCGACAGGGTTAAGGCCTTCGCACACCATGCATTTGCATTGCCTGAGTTCCTTCGTTCTATCGTACACCCTACCCACCATTGACAACAAGTCTTGCGCATGTTAAGCGGCGGTCCCACGGCCTGATTTATGCCAGGGCAGATCGCGCCAAGCCGCGATGTCCGCCGCCGGGTCGGACGGGCGACGTCAGGCTTCATCGGATGCGACGGTTCCCACGGCCTGTCAGCCTGGCCTGGCGCGTCCTAGCCTGGGATAAATCAGGCCGTGGGAGCAGCTTTACCTAGTTCACGGCCTGGAGTGCTCAATTTAATTTTCGATTCCGTAGCGAACTAGGTCGCTCTTTTAGTTCGTCAGTTCCTGACTCGAACCATAGAAAGGCAGATCGTTCGCTCGCTTTGCTAGTTCCAAAAATCAGACAGCTGAACCAACGATGAGAAGCGCCTGTACAACGACTAAGTGTGTGGTAGTGATGTGATTAGCTCAGGCGGGGCTGTGCTCTCGCTCACTCTCGCTACTACAATTAAGTCGGACATATCGAATGACCTAACCGAACTAAAAAGTGACGGATCTGGCATCTAGTTCGCCCGTGGGAGTGATCTAATCACCTAGTTCGATCGCGAACTACACAAGTCTTCTGACTACCCGTTGAGATCTAGACCACGAGCGTTTCTAGCTGGTACTTCCCCAGGACTAGGTATATTTATGGACAAAAAATTATAACTTGGTGTTACAAGTCAGTAAGTTGCGGCCGGCAATGGGCCACCACACCAATTTCTATCACATTGTTACCTAAAACATTACAAGGACAGCCTTTTCTGTAAGCATTTACACTTTCCATGTCGAGAACTGCACTAAAGTCTTTATTCATGCTATTCAAAGGTCTGAATCAAGTTATTTCCATAATCCGCTATTAGCATGACTGTACTGTTTTCGGAATAAAATGTAGACTATGGCAATCACTTGGGGGAACTTAGGTTGCCATCAGTGAAAGAATTTTCATAATTGAATAGCACTTCCACATAATACCAAGAACCAATAACAACAACAATCAACAAAACAACTGAAAAGCAACAACAACAGATAAAACAACAACAACAATAAAAAACACATTGTTACCTAAAACATTACAACGACAGTTTTTTCTGCAAGTGTTCACTTTCTGAGTCGTGATGTGCACGATGGCCTTCATTACAAGAACTGCTTTTTCTGTAAGTGTTCACACTTTCCGAGTCGTGAGGTGCACGGTGGCTTTTATTCATTGTATTCAAAGGTCTGAATCAAACTAGTTCCAGAATCCGCTATTAGCAAGACATTGTACTTACCTACTGTTTTCGGGATAGTCGGATTAGCAATTCCATAGAAAACTATACTATGTTTCAGATAAATTTGCAAAAAGTACATTGACCTTTCCCTAATAACTCTTCGTAGGTACTTGAATAATTAAATATAAATCGTTTTTCATTATTAGACAATGTTAAGGATCACGAGAGATGTTGATTCGGGACAGCTTTGAGTCATTAATTCCGTTTTTTCAAATTAAAAATGTCAATAAATGTAGGTGGGTCAATGACCGTTATTGCACGTTTATTTGGAACAACATTTAAGAACCAATAACAACAATATCAAATAAACAACTACAACAAACAACCAAAAAACAACAACATCATCAAATAAAACAACAATTAACAACTAAAACTCATTGTTACCTAAAACATTACAACGACAGTTTTTTCTGCAAGTGTTCAATTTCTGAGTCGTGATGTGCACGATGGCCTTTATTAATTCTATTAAAACTATTCAAAGGTCTGAAACTCTGAATCAAGTTATTTCCATAATCCGCTATTAGCAAGACATTGAACTTTTTTCGTGATAAAATGTAGCTTAAGGAATTTAATTGGGGGATTTTGGCACTTGGAGAAGAACCAACAACAACAATAATCAACAACAGTAAACAACCAACAATCAACAACAACATCAAATAAAATAACAATACAAAACAGTCATTACCTAAAACATTACAAGGACAGCTTTTCCTGTAAGTGTTTTTTCTGCAATTTCTGAGTAGTGAGGTCCACGGTAGCCTTTATTCATGCTACGAGTATTTAAAGGTTGAATCAACTTATTTCCATAATCCGCTATTACCAAGACATTGTACTATTTTTAAAAGTCTTTCCTTTTATTAGCTTTATAATTTTCTTTGTTGAGCCGATTATTTCTAAAAAATGAATTGAAAATGAAAGTCTTGTTAATATAGATTGGTTAATTATTATAAACATATTGTATTTGCACCAACACGCGTAGCATGACCACGATAGAAACGGGGTTTGTCGACGGAAGAATAGACAGATTGTAGAAAGATTTCTACCTTTCTAAGCAAGTGATATTAAAACTGAAGAGAAGAAATGTTTCCATTCTTCACAGTCGACAAAAGTCTACAATATAAAACATGATGCTCGGGCAGAATAGATGTAAAGTTAGATAAAAAGAACTTTGTCTATTCTTGGTAGAATAGACATAGAATTGGTCATGCTACGCCTGCCGGAACGTATATAAACATTGGCCTATTTAAATATTTTTGCTAAGGGCCGTATCAAGCTTACCGAGCCATAAAAAATTGGGAAATGTTTTCCCAATTAAAAATATCAAGCAAAGAACAATAGTCACTCTCCTAACATGCTTGAACTACACTTCTGGACACATCTATTGGCCCACCTTGTATTTTCAGTTTCGTTTGGTCCTAGCTAAAATTTTATATTAGGTCGAGCAAAAAGTTTTTATGCAGTTTTGAACCTGGCACATTCACAATTTCATTCAATAGTCTTTTTTTGAATTTCGAACACAGAATTTAAAGAAACAAAAGACAATTTGGAGCCTGTTTGTTGATATCAAACAATCGAATACTAAGAAAACTTGGTTTTATTGGTTTACTTGGATTTAATTCTTGAAAAAGTGATTGATATCTTTGGTTTTGCAACAAACATTACTTATTCTTAACATTAAGGTGAGGTTCTATCAATAATCTATGGATACTTCACCTGAAGTCGCCGCCCAAGCTCTGGTGGCAATTATTCAGGCCGGACACAGCCAAAGAAACGTGAGTGCTCAACTTAATTTAAGTCGATCTGCGGTCCGAAATGTTTATCGGAGGTACCTAGAGACTGGCGGCTTTGTTCGTCGCCAAGGAAGGCCACGATCTCGGGTCACAACTGAAAGGCAGGATCGATTCATCGTGACGACCAGCTTGAGAAATCGTCACCTTACCTCCATTGAGATACAAAACCAACTTCGCAACTTCCACGGAGTATCTGTGATCGCTCGAACTGTTCGGAGAAGGTTAAAAGAACGCGATATGGTACCACACAAGCCAGCTAATGGGCCCAAACTAACGCGAGCCCACCGAACAGCGCGCCTTCATTTCGCACGCAGTCATTTAAATTGGACACAGCAAGATTGGAGCCGTGTACTCTTTTCTGATGAGTCTAAAATTGTGTTACATGGCAATGATGGAAGGAAGAAGGTCTACCGACGTAAGGGAGAGCGTTTCGCACAATGCTGCTTTGAAGAGAGGGTTGCTTATGGCGGTGGCTCATGGACTGTCGCTGGCGGTATATCCGCGAGCGGCAAAACTCAACTTGAGGTTGTTACAGGACCACGGCTGCCAACATTAAATGCTGAAAGGTACATTCGTGAGTGCTTAGAACCTCACGTGATACCATACGCGGACTACGTGGGCCCAAATTTCCTTTTTATGCATGATAATGCAAGAGCCCATGCGGCCGTCATCGTCAGGGAATATCTTCGGGATGTGAACATCACAGTTATGGACTGGCCAGCCAGAAGCCCAGACATGAACCCCATTGAGCACATGTGGGACGAGCTAAAAAGACGTGTTAGGGCTCGTCAGCCAGTTGCCCAGACGATGCAGGAGTTGAAAACTGCCATAAATCAAAATCAAAATCAAAAGTCATTTATTCAAACTAGGCTGAGAACCAGCACTTTTTGAACGTCAAAGTTCTACATAAAGACAGTCCCCCAAAAAACGCCCGCCCGTCACCACTTCCTAGTGTTTTAGCTGTGAAGAAGAAGTGGCCAACAAACTCCCCAGCAACACATCTGTCTGTTAAGTTTTAAGAACTTGAATCTATATAATTCTAAGCAACAATCTCAACATTATGTAAAACAGAAAAATAAATATATGTCGTCTAAAATATAATCATAAAATTAAATAATCCGCCACTTGCCAGCTAGCACACTCAATCATGCCATTAAAAACCAACTCAAGCATAAACACTAAACCAAATTAAAGAAGCCTCCATACATAACTGGTGTGCCTGCTTACAAGAACAAGGATTGAAACTATCAAAGGGCTGTGATTCGAAGCCACAAGTGATGAACTAGGGCCATCACACTAAATTTGGTAGACAATTATTATATGAACTCATATAATTTGTTATAACCATAAGCTAAATATGGAGAAAGAACATCAAGTGTAACATTGTCTTGCGTTCAACACAGCGACCAACTATTATTATCTTCTAAGTAGTCGTTGATGGAATAGTATGCTTTCGAACAGAGACTAGATTTAACTTTAGTTTTAAATGAATTAAAAGGCAAGTCAAGAAAAGAACGGGGTAGCTTATTGTAAAATTCGATACCGAGACCCTCAAACGAACCATGAACCCTACGAACACGGTGGGAAGGAACATGAAGTTTATACTTATTTCTGGTGTTAAAATTGTGGATATCACTGGTCTTTTTGTACAAATGTATATTTTGTCTAATGTATAATATGTTTGCAAAAATGAATTGAGATGCCACCGTGAGAATTCCAATCTCTTTGAAATTTTCTCGTAAAGAAACTCTTGACCCTAACCTATAGATTGCTCGTACAGCACGTTTTTGTAAAACAAATATATTTTGTATGTCCGCAGCTTTACCCCACAAAAGAATACCATAAGACATAACACTATGGAAATAACTAAAATAGACTAACCGTGCTGTGTCAACGTCAGTATATTGTCTAACTTTTCTGACGGCGTAGGCGGCAGAGCTGAGCCTTCCTGATAGGCCTGATATATGTGCGCCCCATTGAAGTTTGGAATCAACAGTTATACCCAAAAAAACTGCCGAGTCCACAGTTTCAAGCACTTCTTTATTTAAGATGACATTAGGTCCTAGATTTATAACATTAGGTAAGGCAAACTTTATACATTTAGTTTTCTTAGCATTAAGAACTAAGTTATTTGTCGTAAACCAATCCGTAACCATTGAGAGAGCGCTATCTACGTTATCAAAATCATTTCTATTCCTATCTACTTTAAAGATAAGAGAGGTATCATCTGCAAACAGTACTACGTCACAGATACCCTTTAAAAAATATGGTAAATCATTAATATGTATAGAAGATATAGAAGAGGAATGGGAGATGATCCCTCAAAATTTCATAGAGCGGTTGATAAACTCTATGCCTAATCGTATGAGAGCTGTGGTAGATGCCCATGGAGGCAACACGCGCTATTAAATTAAACCTTTATTTGATAAAACATGTTTTTTATTCAAAAATCAATTGCCTTTAACAAGGCGCATATCCGACTTGTTAGGCGTAGCTCCATGTCGTATGGTATTCTGAATTCAAATTTAAAACAATACGATCGAAAAAGATGGTAAAATGTATCAGGTTTAAAACTGCATAAACAGTTTTTGTTCAATCTAGCAATCATATTTCGGTAGGGGCCATCGAAACCTAAACTCTAAGGTGGGCCAATAGATGTGTCCAGAAGTGTAGAATAAAATTTGGTTGGTCGCAAATTGGTAAGAGAAGGTAAGGAGAAAACTGGCAATACTCCACCAACTGGTTTCAATAGTAGTTTTTGGCGGGATTTTCTCGAGTGAAGTTCAGCTGTTTTAATTATTCGCTTTTTGGTTCCTAGTGGATATTGTGATGTAAAATTGGTGTAGTTTTGTGTTTCAAGTGTCTACGCAACTGGACAATATGTGGAATCATTGAAACAGGCGCGATCTCGATAAAATGGAGCTGAGAATTTTATTGTAGCATAGGATAATTATATTATATTATTTTATTAGTATAGGATAATTGTATAATTTTATTCTACCTCAGGGAAATTTGCCGAGAAGGCTGACTCGACACATTTGTTGCCAAATACTGCAAAATACATTAGAATGTATTACATCTGCATTCTAATGGGAAAATAAATGTATTCTGTATCTAATTACTATGAATCAGACTGAAAGCCTTGAATCCATGCTCATGAACAAGATTTAAAAAAAAATGGTTTTAATATGACATTATTTATTTATTTATTACAAGCGACTCGCCCCTTCTTCTTCTTCATCTTCTCTAGGGACCACCTCGGGAGTATATTCTTTCAGATAAAAAAAAGATTTTGAAAATCGGTTCACAACTGACAGAGAAATCGGTGAACATACATAAAAAAATACATACAGTCGAACATAGAACCTCCTCCTTTTTCGTCGGCTTTCTTTAGTTTTAGGGAATAGGTTTTTTGACGTGAAATACGTCTTAAAATTGCTTCCCTATTGAGAGGCAATACAAAAAACGAATGATAACAAATCTCCATCCAAAATTTTATGACACCACTGGATAGCTAAAGGATCAAAGAATTATTTACGCTAAGTGAGGACTGCGACGCATCGCGCGCGGTGGTGGGGGAAACGCCGCCATTTTGAGGTAATTTTGCTGCGTTCCGAGATTTCCATTTAGTATCACTTTTATCTCGGACTCGCTATGACGTTCGTTTTAGTTTCATTAGATAGCTCATAGCAAGATTAATCGTTTTTATAAATAACAAAATAATTTTAAATAGTTATTGTAAATATCTTTAGTGTTTAATTAAAAACGATTGAATTTTTGTAATGTCGGCCCATACTCGTCAAAAAGCAATAAATCAAAACAAAAAGAAAGTTTATGACTTGAAAGGGCTATTCAAGGGCAATCTAATGATATCCATAACACCCCTTATAAAAGAGCGAAACGGTCGCCAGAACGCAAAAAGATGAAGGCGTCTGAGCTGATCAACGACGGCGTCGGTACATCTGAACCCCACGAATATAAAATGTTGCCATCGAAAAATATTACCTAGTATCACCTCTCCTGTTCCAATTATTTGGGGTCGGGTCTCCTCTTATTCTGCGTCAGGATATTCTATCCTGGGTTGTCGGCTCTGGCAATTGGGCTAACTTGAGGTCCCTCTCGATTTTGGATTATAGCGCAATAGCGGGCGACTTCATCTGTTTTTCTGTTCTGGCAGGGTTAGCCCTATTTTTACAACAGAGTTCGCACTCCTCCTCCTAACATTTCCATAACATCAGAGGCGATTACGGTGTTTTGCAGTAATTGTTACAAAATAAAAGGCCAGCTTACCCATACAGCTTCTATGACCCCAAAAGGCAAAAACGTATAAAGAAAGAAAGAAAATACGTTTATTTGCGGTAAACAAGACAAAGAAAGACAAAACACAACAAAAAAAGAAAAAGCTGAGGCAAAAATGCGTCACATCCACGCGAAACAGCCATTGCTCAGCATAATGCTGCGACCCTACGCGAGACAGAGCCCCAGCGCTGGTTTTCAGTGACAACCGGCGCTGACGTGATGACGCCGACTGGTGCCGCTCGTTCTCCGGCAGGAACCTATCAGGGTCGAACACTTGGGGTTCAGGGAAGTACTTGGGATCCTGCTGCATGCCCACGGCGTTTACGTAGACCACTGTACCCTTGGGAATGGTCAGGTGATCGTCGAGCTGGTAGTCTTGCGAAGCTATGCGGTCTAGTAAACCCATTGATGGGAATTTTCGGAGAACTTCTGTTTTATAAAGAGCAAACAAATTGTAAGTTAGAACGTTCTTTTGATTCTCTTTTTTATGTGTTGTGCACGAGAAGAGGAAATGGAAGTCCTCCTGACCGAATTTCTGTCATCATGGTCTCAGCAGAGACTAGACTATCGGCGCGGGAAATACTATTTTGCACAAGTGTGTGAGCAAACAAGAGAGAAATTAAAATGCTTAAGGTGGATGCTCCAGGGTAGCCCGCGAAATTCAAATTTTCTTACGTTTTTTGCAATTTGCTGGTCAGTGTTAGGTTGTATCTTGGTCAAAATTTGATTCGCGGCCGTAGCAAGTATGTATTTATAGAACTGTAATCATTAAAATCATCAATACAACTCTTTCAATTAGTATTAGTACCAAATGTCATGATTTCATGAAATACTACATTTAGCACTAATACTAACTGAGAGAGTTATATTGATGATTTTAATGATTATAATTGTAGAAATACATACTTGCTACGGCCGCGAATCAAGTTTTGACCAAGATACAACCTGACACTGACCTGCAAATTGCCAAAAACGTAAGAAAATAATAATTTCGCGGGCTAGGGTGGAGCTTTCACCTTAATAGATATGTCTTAGAGAGAGGGAGAACGCGAGAGCTTTCTCTCTCTCCAAGCATTTTCATTTTTAATAATTCGGTATTAATTTAAGAGTCACGCGAAAAAGGAGATCATATCATGTGTCAGACAAGAGGGTACCAAAACTACAGTGCAACGCTATAGTCTGTACCCGGGCCTGCGGACGGCGAGTAGTGGGTAACTCGCCGCCCGATCAGCACCAGGCCCGAGAGTCGACGGCGCGTACGGTTCCACGCGCGCCTCAAAGAGTTGTCAGCAAAGGACGGGGCCTGCCACGGCCAATGCCTGCCCGGGGGTTGAGGATAAATTCGAAAGAGTTACCTCGCCCCTGGGCATGTAGGGCAGGGAGGAACAGGGGTGGGTTTTAGTCGGTAAGAGTCTGACACGCCCTTCCGCTCCACCCTAGAGCGGAAGAAGTCATAAGATGATTTCCCACCTTGGTTTTAAACCGTTATAGTTAAATTAAATAATTTAATTAACTATCTCATAGTCATGAAATAAAAGACCAATATATCAACGACTATTAGTAGGTAACTTTCAATGCATAAAGTTATGAACATACCTTTTATAACACAGTTGATTGTCAACTCGGCAAGGGTATCCAATTCCTTGTTACCATTCTTCTTTTTAGCCACCCTTTAGAGGCAAAACAGAAGAATGGTCTTGGTAGAATTCTTCCTAAAAACGTGCATTTTAAAGAACTTATATTTTTCTGAAGTTGCTCACGGATAACGTTTCATATTTCCTTGCAATTTAAATAAGAACCAAATACTGTATGACCATCTGTAAGAAAAAGCTAGCTCTCAACCAAATTTCATCGAAACAGTTTCAGAAGTTTAGCAGATAAAGTGTGCCAAACAGACAGGAACTTATTTAAAAATTGGAATAGACAAACAAAATTAAACGAGTTTAAAAAAAAACAACCGACTTCCATAAAAGAAAATACACTAAAAAATAAAAAATAACTTTAATTTCGAAGTCGGTTTTTTTTTTGTAAAAAAGTTTTTTATTTTTCACTTTTTAGTTGTTATACCCCAGAACTAAAAACTCCAATAACATGGAACGTGGAATTTAAACATACTCGTAATAGGAGAAAACAAAAACGTCATCTAGGTATACGTATTTGTTAGATTTTGTTCAGTTTCTCAAAAAGCGCTAAAGCAATTTCGATAAAATTTATATGGGACCACCTCGGGAGTATACCTATGCTTTCGGATAAAAAAAGATTTTTGAAAATCGGTCCACAACTGACGGAGAAATCGGCGGGCATACATAAAAAAAACATACATACAGCCGAACATAGAACCTCCCCTTTTTCGTAGTCGGTTAAAAATAAAGACTCGCCCCAAAATAAATAAACGGACAACAGTTTATTAATATTCATATATTCTTGTGTATTTTCGCATGTGCATTAATATGTAAATTATTGGAATTAATACGTTGTTTTTTAAGCCTTCACACGTCGTTTCCCGTCAAAAGTGTTTCTGTATACGTGTTGACGTTATTCAAATAAGATTGTTTAACAGCTTGTGACATCAGACTCGGTTCTGAAAAACTCTTCCATATTTTGGTGTTCCGTTGTATTCAATTAACTACAGATTTGCCACGATTTACTGTGAAAAGAAAACCTGAACTGTAAATTCATAATCTCACAGCATATAAATAATCAGCATCCTCCCTAGGAGAATGAATAGGCAGTATTCCACAACGCGGGCCCATTGTGGGTTGGTGGATGTCACATATTTTCGATTGCTCGGTTCCAGGACATGCCGGTTTCCTCACGATGTTTACCTTCACCGTTTTGAGAGCAGTGATGATGAAATAAATTGGAAAAGTGTGCCAGCCTGGGTTTGAACCCACGACGTGCGACTCCTAAGGCGCAGTAACAGTTGAACATCACGTCTAAACGACTAGTCTTATTTCTTCGAAAAAAATATATGTTACTCTAGACAATTTCCGTTGTAATTTGATATGTGAATTATTTGAAATTATATTTCAATTTTTTATCCGCGTTAGACATAACTTTACAAATAATAGTGTAATTAATTTGTAAATTTATGTCTAACGCGGATAAAAAATTAAGAATCACGCTAAAAACTATAAAGCGTATTTTTATGAAACCTTCACCATTTTAAAGATCATTTAATTAATTATTTATATTTTATTATACTGAAGTATTATTTAACCTGTTGTTTTATGTACGGGTCGATCTATCAGGTTAAGCTACGCTTGCCGGGGTTGGTCCATGGATGGATGACCATCTTTACATACCGACACTCCTCCGTGGCTCGGAAAGCACGTTAAGCCGTTGGTCCCGGCTGTCAATCGTGGATATTTGACAGTTGTTACGGGTCGTCAGAAGCCCGAAAGTCTGACATCCAGTCTTACCAAGGGGTATCGTATTACCCAGTTATTGGGTTGGGGAGGTCAGATAGGCAGTCGCTCCATGTAAAATACTGGTATCCAGCTGCATCCGGTTAGACTGGAAACCGACCCCAAGATAGTTGGAAAAAGGCTAGGCAGATGAGAGGTTTTATGTATAATAAATTAATAATGCGTCTAATTTCGGACAGCGCTCCTTGATGGGCGAGGCCTATTACTGGGTGGACGTACGACGCGTTACGTGAGCTCAGCACAGAACACGCAAGCTAACTACTCAAGGTCATTGGCAGTTAATAGCGCCGTAAGCCGGGGCCGTTACCACTGGGCCACCACTGCTCTTACCCCCACCACTCTCGCATTAACTATAGATAACTATAACATAGAATATCTTAAGGAAACTGGCATGTCCTAGAACTAAACATTCGAAGACATGTGATATCATCCAATCCGCACTGGGCCCGCGAGGTGAATTAAGCTACGGCCAATTCGCTCTTATAGAGAGGTCTGTGTACCACCAGCAGTGGGAAGGTTGGACTGACTATTATTGTCTCCATCTCTGGAAGTCTTAACCTCGTAAGTGTCTGGCAGACAGCGCATGGGCCGTAAACAATTAAAAATCTATTGTGTCTGCTAACTAGACGAGCGATGGGTTAATATCACCTTACCATCACGTGAGAAAGTGGTCAAGCCCGAGCCTATCCTAATTAAAAAAACAGTGGCACTCTGGGAGTGCCGGTAGAAGTGAAAACTTGAACAAAAATGCTCAATGCGCCTCGCGATCCGCTACGAGTGCTACGACGCATCCACAACGCTACGCATCGTAGCACTCTCATAGCGAATCGCTTATCGATCGATTCGAGATATAAAATAATAAATATCTCGAAAACGGTAAGTTCAATCGCAAAAATAACCAAAATTTAGGGTCCCTCTAGAGGTCCTAAATACATTTAAAAAAAACAAATTCACTAGGAGCGGATCGCTAGCAGAGCACTCATACACTCGTGTATGAGTGCTCCAACGGTCGGTGACGGTGTCGCTCGAGTAATTTTTTTTTCCCATCTCAAAAATACCCAACGCGTCTAAAGAAGTTTTCACTTCAAAAAAACGTGCACATCGTTTCTGTGTGAATACTCTGCACCCGGAACAACTATCTGCAGGTCATACAAATATTTGTTCCGTGCGGGAATCGAACCCGCGACACGCAGCGCAGCAGCCGAACGCTCAACCACTGCGCCAACCGTGTCGACATTGACATTTATGTCGTTCCTGCACGCTCCCTATTGTTATATACAATAGCATCATATCTCTTTACACTCCAGTATGTTGTTTATCAACTAACCATACACGCGCAAAATTTTGGGAACACGTTCATTATGCGTACAGCTAAGGAGTGGAATTCCTAGCCAGAGACTGTGTTTCCTGATAGCTACAACCTTGGAGTTTTTAATGCAAGAGTCAATAGGTTTCCTCTAGGCAAGCGTGCTCCATCTTCAACTACATCATCATTTACCATCAGGTGAGATAATCACCTCAAAATCAATGATAAAAAAGGAACACTTACCTGACAAAGCGGGTTCCACGCTAGCTCATACAGGGCCCACAGAAGAAAAATGGCGGCTTGGGCTAGCAATAAGTCTTCACTAATTTCATCTGCCTAGCATTTTCCCAACTAGCTTGGTGTCGGCTTCCAGTCTAACCGGATGCAGCTGAATACCAGTATTTTACATGGAGCGACTGCCTATCTGACCTCTACAACACAGTTACTTAGTAATACGATACCCCTTGGTAAGACTTGTTGTCAGACTTTCGGGCTCCTGACGACCCGTAACGACTGTCAAAGATCCATGATTGACAGCCGGGACCAACGGCTTAACGTGCTTTCCGAGGCACGGAAGAGTCTCGGTATGTAAAGATGGTTACCCATCCATGGATTAACCCCGGCAAGCGTAGCTTAACCTGATGGATCGACTCGTGCGGCTGTTATTACTTTAGCCACAAACTCCTCCAGTCTACACTAATTTCTGGAATAAAAAGCACATCTAGTTTATCAGTTTCAACATCCTTTATAAAGAGCTTCGCATCTAAATTAACTAAAGTTCAAGACGCTTAGTTTTCCCTTGTTCTTCAACGTTATTCAAAGTTTAAACTATCACGCGAACGTTAACGCTTTGTAGAACTTAACTGCCAGACTAAGTTCATGTTAGGTGTGTTATTAGAAGTTATTAGTGTTCCTTTACTGCTCTAGCTCTAATAACAGCCGCACGGGTCGATCCATTAGGTTAAGCTACGCTTGCCGGGGTTGGTGCATGGATGGGTGACCATCTTTACATACCGAGACTCCTCCGTGCCTCGGAAAGCACGTTAAACCGTTGGTCCCGGCTGTCCATCGTGGATATTTGACAACCGTTACGGGTTGTCAGAAGCCCGAAGTCTGACATCCAGTCTTACCAAGGGGTATCGTATTACCCAGTAACTGGGTTGTGGAGGTCAGATAGGCAGTCGCTCCATGTAAAATACTGGTATTCAGCTGCATCCGGTTAGACTGGAAGCCGACCCCAAGATAGTTGGAAAAAGGCCAGGCAGATTGATTTTAGTGCTCTAGGTAATGTCTGACGAATGGAAAGGTAACTCGGCCGTAATTACTTTAGGCATATCGAACTTTAGAAATACATAGTTTGCCACTGTAACAGCATAATAAGAATAATCAGCCTTTATAATGCTCCCACTGCTGGGACTCAGGTCCTCCTCTCTAGTAAAGGGAAAATCAATCTGCCTAGCCTTTTCCCAACTATCTTGACTATCTTGGAGTCGCCTTCCAGCCTAAATTTTACACGGAGCGACTGCCTATCTGACCTCCACAACCCAGTTACTGGGTTATACGATACCTGTTATTAAGACTGGATGTCAGACTTTCGGGCTTCAGTCGACCCGTAATGACTGTCAAAGATCCACGATTGACAGCCGGGACCAACGGTTTAACGTGCTTTCCGAGGCACGGAGAAGTCACGGTATGTAAAGATGGTCATCCATCTATGGACCAACCCCGGCAAGCATAGCTTAACCTGATGGATCGACCCGTGCGGCTGTTATTACTTTAGCCACAAGCTCCTCTTCTCCAGGAGAGTACGGGTTGATAGATGTCACATGTCTTTGATTTTTTGGTTGCAAGTCATACCGGTTTCCTCACGATGTTTTCCTTCACCGTTTTGAGGGCAGTGGAGATGAAATAAATTACACTAAGTCAAGCGCCTGATTGGGTTTGAACCCACGACTAGAACTCGTAAGTCGGGCCGTTTCCACTGGGTCACCACTGCTTTGTAACAGGGCTCTGTCTTAAAACCTGATATGCTTTTTTTTTGTGGGGTGGGAAATCATGCAAGGCGTGTCAGACTCTTACTGACTAAAACCCACCCCTGTTCCATCCCTGCCCTGAGTGTCCAGGGGTGCGGTAACTCATGTTGAGAATTTATCCGCTACCCCTAGGCAAGCAGGCACCGGCCACGGTGGGCCCCGTCAGTGGTGGCTGACAATCATCTCTTTGAGGCGCGCGTAGAACAATACGCGCCGTCGACTCACGGGCCTGGTGCTGATTGAACGGCGAGCTACCCACTGCTCGCCGTCCGATGGCCCAGGTAAAAGCTGATGTATTTTCTTAGCAGGTTCTCCATATACCTAGTATTTCAGCTTCTTATCACGTAGTCTCACTTTATAAGAACGCAGACACATGTCCGAGGATGGACCAAAAGTAGGGAGATAGGTACAGTCAGTAAAACATTAATCACATTTATAAACTACGCTAATTTACTGTTATATGTTAATAGCCTATATTTACCCACTGCAGGGTATAGTTCCCTCTACCTTTTTAGGGTTCCGAACTCGAAGGATCCAAGCCATTTCATAAAATGTTATACATTTCATACAAGCCATTTCAAGGAATGACAGGTGTCAACTTAAATAAGTTTAATATTGCCACTTTCACCCGAACAGGTTGGCAAAGATCGTTAGTCATTGGCCACCAGTGGGAGGACGTCGCCGTCGAGCTCGACCGCGGCGAAGGTGATGTGACGACATGATCATGTTTGCGGGGCAAATTTGACCAGAAATCGTCCAAGACAAAGAGGTTTGAAAGGAGAAAGAAAGAAAAATTATTTATTTTGCACAGATTACAAACGCACATTAATTTATAAAAGCTTAATATCCAAGCAAAAATAAAATAAAACTAAACTAAATAACTAATGCCTAGTGATCTCGTTTCTGTAGAGCTATTCTGTAAAATCTCACCGTCAAAACTTAGGTGAAGTGACCGTGAAGCGGGCTGTCAATCCATACAATCAAGGTGGAATGACAGTTCACTCCAACTAAGTTTTCACGGTGAGCTGTGAACAGCCGGTCGATTCTGTTCACAGCTCACCGTGAAAACTTAGGTGGAGTGAGCGTGAAGTGAACTGTCATTCCACCTTAATTGTATGGATTGACAGCTCACTTCACGGTCACTTCACCTAAGTTTTCACGGTGAGATTTTACAGAATAGCTCTACAGAATCGACCGGCTAGTGCGGTGCACCATTACGCGCCATAGACAAAACGTGGGTCTATGACGCCTCGATCACTAAAAAGGAGAGGTCTTTGCCCGACAGTGGGTCACAATGTAGGACAATAAAATAAAAAAACCGGCCAAGTGCGAGTCGGACTCGCGCATGATGGGTTCCGTACCATCGTACAAGATTATACGCGTCTACATGTTGCCATAATTAAGATCGAGCAAAAAAAATCCAAAAAAAGCACGTTTCTAATATTAGCCCCCTTTAATTTTTAATTTATTTTTATTATTTGTTGTTAAAGCGGCAATTACAGCAATACACATTCAGTGAAAATTTCAACTGTCTACCTATTACGGATCATGAGATACAGCCTCTGACAGTCAGACGGACGGACAGACGGACCGGAGGCTTAGTAATAGGGTCCCATTGGTTACTCTTCGGTTACGGAACCCTATAAAGCCACTCGTGAATACTGCTCTCATTCCCGTAAGTTTGTGCAAAAAGAATTGGTACCTTCATTTTCAACAGCAGTCTCTTGCTTAATCTTCAAGAGAGAGTTCCCTACTTTCCTTGACCTCCTTTTCATAGCCTCCTCTCTGCTCTATGATCGTACGGAATATGTGACATAAGACTTCCAATGTGTTCTTGGGGAATAGGTAAATGCTATGGGAAAGAGTATGTTTAAGCTAATTTAAAATAAACGAAAACTATTTCTAGGTGGCGCACGAAAAGAGGGCTAAGTTAAGAATTTGCTCAGCAATAGCTATTCTACAATAAAGACAAAAAAAAAACTATAAGTAGGTACAGTACCTACCACTACTGTACATAAAGTTTTTTTTTTATATACAGGGCGACTGGTAATTAGTGACCGATACTTAAACACGTGATTGTACTCATGATTATAAACAACTTTCCTAAAGAAACTTTTTTTTATATACTTATTCACTTTTATCACAATAACAACAATTTGAAATACGCGCGCGCGCGAGGGCAGTAGCCTCGGCAATCAGCTGTTAGACGCGGTCTCGTATCGTACAGAGCACGGCTCGCAAGCCCGCTCGGCCGGGCACCACGTGCCGTTTTCGGTGTACCTAAGCAGTGTAGGTACCTACATGTTTCGGTTGTTGCTAAATTATAAAAATAAAAAACATATTTTCAAAGACAGCGTGTTTGACTAATACTTTTAAAATGCAACGTATGTCCGCATAACTACAAAATATCTAAGAACGCGCGCGCCGTAACATTAAAAGTAGGCACGATCTATCAGCTGATAGTCTGCCCTCGGGAAAGGGCAAATGTACTAGTAGTAGCGTCTCACACTCCCCCGGCGCCCGCACCGCTCCCTTTGCCTCAGTTCTAACAGCTGATCGCGGCGGTCACTGCCCTCACGCGCGCGCGAGTTTCAAACTGTTGTTATTGTGAAAAAAGTGAATACGAATAAAAAAGAAAAGTTTCTTCGGTAAAAATTCCCAAAAAAGAAAGAAAGTAAATTTCCCAAAGAAACATTTTAATTATACTCATTCATTATCTTACTTATCACAATAACACAACAGCCGTATGAAATTCGCGCGCGCGGGGCTGTGGATAAGTCACAGCTGTTAGCCGCGTGCGCAGTCCTGTCTTACTATATGTTTCTTTGGGAAAGTTGTTTATTATCATGAGTACAATCACGTGTTTACGTATCGGTCACTAATTACCAGTCACCCTATATAAATAAGCAGACTTAATGTAACAAGTCATTCTCTAGCAGTCAATTTTTGGGTAAAAAGTAGGTGTACAACAAAAAATACATAATATTTTATATCAAAAATATTATCATTAAGATTAGATACCTACTAATAAAATACTTATACAAATATTTATGCTAAAATAATAAACTTCTAAATCTATAAAATATAAAACAAAGTCGGATTAGTTACACCATTTATAACTCTAGAAGGGCTGGAACGATTTTAATGATTTTTGATTTGTTGGATTTGTCTACGTCCTGAATAGCAGAATAACTACAAAATAACATCGGCAAATTCTACGAAAAAAAAATACAAAGAAAAATCACTTTCTAATTTTCATTTGCTACAGGCACTACCGTCACCCAAAAACAGCTGTCAATGTGGTGAAGCAGTCGACCACCTCGGACACCATGGCCTATCCTGCAGTAGGAGCGCGGGTCGTATGGCACGGCACGCCAGCATTAATGACATCATCCGTCGGGCTCTTGTCACCGCCGCTGTGTCAGCCGTTTTAGAACCTCATGGCCTGGCACGTGACGATGCAAAGAGGCCCGACGGGATGACCATAATGCCTTGGAAGATGGGTAGGCCTTTAATGTGGGTTGCAACATGTGTCGACACCCTTGCGCCATCTCATCTTCTTAGCACGGTGGGCTGTGCTGGGGCGGCTACGACAGGTGCAGAAAACCTCAAACGGCGCAAATATAACAACCTTATTGGGAGTTCTATGTTTGAGCCGTTTGGGGTTGAAACACTAGGCCCATAGGGTCCGAGTGCTCATCGAGTTTGCCGTGACATCAGCAAACATTTAGTCGACTCTTCACGTGACCAGAGGGCTGGCCTTTTTTTCGGCTAAAGAATCGACATTGCCATTCAACGTGGCAATGCTGCCAGCATTCTGTGCACTTTTCCCATTGACAGCGATGTGGACGAATTTTTTGATGCCCAATGAGCTGTACTTGTACTTTTATTTATTAAGTTATTTATTAGTTTAGTATAATATGTACCTAAATTGTAATCAAATAATAAAGTTCTTTTAAAGTATTCTAAGGAAAAAAAACGAACGTTCGTGTAGAGTTGGGACTTCAGAATCGTGTAGTCAGGATCGGTGAGAGTAGGGACGAACCCACCCAATTTTGCTTTTTGATTCTGAGGCGGTACGAAGTTCGCCGGGCCAGCTAGTACTATATATAATAATGATTTCGGGGTAAAATAAACAGCAAAGCGCAAGCTGAATTTAAGAAATTGACCAATCTATTCCATATTCATTTTTGTATTTTTTGCATTATATGTAAATGACTCGGTAAATATAAAAACCTTATTAGATGGCTGAAAGTAATCTCTTGGTCTAGTGGAATTATAACCAATGGCGAAAAAACTGAAATTCCAATTATAGCAAAGCTATAATAAGATTTGCAAGGCGAATTAAATTACAACTTTTCTTGTTAAAATTTAGTCAATTAATGGGATTAGTTTAAAGTTCTTAATTTTAAAAACTCATTTTCTTTTTGTACTAAGAATTTATCTTGGAAAAAAAATGGCAATTAGTCAATGTAATAAAGAATAGGGTAGATGACCAAAAAAATCTTTAAGATCCATCAATTAAATTACCAAAAAACTATTGGACACGTGTTTTTTTCTTTTGTAACGTAAACAAAAAACCAACTAAGTGCGTGTCAGACTTCGAACATTTAGGGTTACCTACCAAATGTATTTTTTATTTGAATGGCGTTATGTCAACAAGATGCTTAAACTATACTGAAGACTGTAGCTCAAACCGTTTGGCTGTAAAACCTATGTGACAGACGACGGACAGACAGACAGAAGATGGACAGACTGACACGTGAGTGACAGCAATAGAGTCCAAACGGAGCCCCCGTTTGGACTCTCCGGTACGGAACCCTAAAAATGAGGACGATACAGTGCGTCGAAATTTCGCGTGACGTCTCATGTAGGTACCACTTTTTACCTACAAGTGACGTAACAATCCCCAACTATTGAACTTTGATGCGTTTTATCTTTGTCATTTTACATTGATTTGGTAAAGTAAAAAAATCGTATCCAATATTTGTTGATAGCCTAACTTAAGGACTAAATATGTAGAATTATTATTTTTGGACCCAGGACCTCCCTATAACTCAAGATCTTCGGGTGTTTGCAAGAGTCACCGTGGCCCTGGCACAGGCAACTGAAGGACCACGGGTGGATTTTAGTTAGTAAGAGTCTGGCACGCCCTCCCGCTCCGCCCAGAGCGGCAGAAGTTAATTGATGATTTCCCACCATAAAAAAAGCATTTATTGAAACAACACAACGCCCAGTAAGTATTTTTTTGAACAGTTACTTATCGCAGCTATAACAAATCTGACGGTCTTGTTTAGACATTTATCTACTACTACTAGAGCAATAGTGGCCCAGTAGAGCAGTGGTGGCCCAGTAGAGCAGTGGTGGCCCAGTGGTAACGGCCGCGACTTACAAGTTTTAGGACGTGAGTTCAAACTCAGGCAGGCGCTTTACTTTGTGTAGATTATTTCATCGCCACTACAAAACACACAAAACGGTGAAGGAAAACATCGTGAGGAAACCGGCTGCCCGGATGTTACCACTGCGCGGATCGTCCAGAGGACACGGTGGAGCATAAGGTGGACGTCTGCCCCGCTTGGGCGGAGCACCGCCGTGACCTCGTGGATGTCCTAGAACCAAATATTCGAAGACAAGTGACATCCACCAACCCGCATTGGGCCCGCGTGGTGGATTACGGCCCACACCCTCTCACAGAGAGGAGGCCTGTGCCCCAGCAGTGGAAACATTAAAAGGTTAATGATGATCTATTAATAAGTTATGATTATTAAATCAAGATTACAGTTTACGAGGACGCATACGAAAAAAAAAAACGTTTAGTCCACTCTCGGCCCCTCGACCCCCAATAATTAATGTGTCCACTGGACCCCTAACTATAGTTTATTTTCGACCCCTGAGGGTCCAGTACCTCTAAACAGTAAAAAAGTTGTAGTATAGTTTGTTAGCCCTAAATATTTATTTATATATACTTTTTTTTTTTTTGGGGGGGTGGGAAATCATCCTACGACTTCTTCCGCTCTAGGGTGGAGCGGAAGGGCGTGTCAGACTCTTACTAACTAAAACCCACCCCTGTTCCTCCCTGTCTCGAGTGCCCAGCACGCGTAGCATGACCACCGTAGAAACGGGTTTTGTCGACGGAAGAATAGACAAAATTACAGATTGTAGAAAGATTTCTACCGTCCTAAGCATGGCGATGTTAAAACTGACGAGAAGAAATGTTTCTATTCTTCAGTCGACAAAAGTCTACATGCAAGGCATGACCACCAATTTTTCTCTACTTTTAACACTTTTTTTTTTAAGTGTTAGAATCATTTCTTCTCAACAAGTGTCAAATAGTCTACATCACATTGGACCTAGATAAGATATATAATGAGTACTTGTATTGAAGCCTGAGCAAGTAAAGGATTCTAGGATTGAACCGATGACCGAAGCGAGTGGTTCAAATGTGGAATCCTGAGTGTAGCGAGGGTTTCAAAGGTACGAGACGCAGACTTTCAACTTTGACGGACAGACGGACAGGTGAACAGACGGACAGACGGACAGATGGACAGACAGACAGATGGACAGACGGACAGACTTACAGACGTACCTACAGACGGACATACCGACAGACGGACAGACGGCCAGGTGGACAGACAGACAGATGGACAGACGGACAGACGTACAGATATACAGACGGACATGCTGACAGACGGATAGACAGATAGACAGATGGACAGACGGACGACCGACATACAGACAGACGGGTAGACGGACAGACGCACAGAAAAACAGAAAGACAGACAGACAGACGGGCAGACGGACAGACGCACAGACAAACAGAAAGACAAACAGACAGACGGACAAATGGACAGACGGACAGACTTACAGACGTACCTACAGACGGACATACCTACAGACGGACAGACGGACAGATGGACAGACAGACAGATGGACAGACGGACAGACGTACAGATATACAGATGGACATACTGACAGACGGATAGACAGACAGACAGTTGGACAGACGGACAGACGGACGACCGACATACAGACAGACGGGCAGACGGACAGACGCACAGGCAAACAGAAAGACAGACAGACAGACGGACAGACGGACAGACGGACAGACGGACAGACGGACAGACGGACAGACGGACAGACGGACAGACGGACAGACGGACAGACTTACAGACGTACCTACAGACGGACATACCGACAGACGGACAGATGGACAGACCGACAGATGGACAGACGTACAGATATACAGACGGACATACTGACAGACGGATAGACAGACAGACAGACAGACGGACGACCGACATACAGACAGACGGGCAGACGGACAGACGCACAGACAAATGGACGACGGACAGACGCACAAACGGATAGACAGATACGTAAGTGACAGCAATTGGGCTCCGATTAGTCGCACAAAATTTTGTGACAGACGATGGACAGACGAAATTGAAAGAATGAATATGTCTTTGTCTTCATAGAAACGCGAGTCTACGGGTCGCCCCGTGCTCGGGCAGAAGAAAACTCGAACTCGACATAGTTGGATAGAAAGAACTTGTATCCAACTATCTAGTCTATCCTTACTCACGGCGTAGCATGACCATTTCTATCTCTATTCTACATAGAGATAGAAATGTTCATGCTACGCCGCGTTGGGGGTAGAAACATTTCTTCTCAACAGGGACAAATAGTCTACATCACATTAGACGTAGACAAGTTCTCTACTGATTTAAAAAAAACTCAATTTTGTGACTCATTACATACTTGAAAATTCAAAAATTTCAATTGAAAATTCGAAGGACAAACAGACAGACGGACAGATGGACGACGGACAGGCGGACAGTCTCACAGACTGACAGACGGACAGACAGACGATGGACAGACAGACAGACGATGGACAGACAGACAGACGGACACACGGACGGCGGACAGACAGACTGACAGACGGACAGACGGAAGGCGGACCGATCAGACTGACAGACGGACAGTCTCACAGACTGATAGATGGACAGTCTCACAGACTGACAGACGGACAGTCTCATAGACTGACAGACGGACAGTCTCAAGGACTGACAGACGGACAGACGGACGATGGACAGACGGACGCCGGACAAACAGACAGACGGACAGATGGACCGACGGACAGACGGGCAGATGGAAGACGGACCGACAGACAGACTGACAGACGGACAGACGGAAGACGGACAGATCAGACTGACAGACGGACAGTCTCACAGACTGATAGATGGACAGTCTCACAGACTGACAGACGGACAGTCTCACAGACTGACAGACGGACAGTCTCACAGACTGACAGACGGACAGTCTCACAGACTGACAGACGGACAGTCTCACAGACTGACAGACGGACAGTCTCACAGACTGACAGACGGACGATGGACAGATGGACGCCGGACGAACAGACAGACGGACAGATGGACCGACGGACAGACGGACAGATGGACGGCGGACAGACAGACAGACTGATAGACGGAAGACGGACAGATCAGACTGACAGACGGACAGATGGACAGACAGACAGACGGACAGCCAAAAAGATGTACAGATGGACAGACGGACGACAGACAAACGGCCAGACGTACAGACAGGCTCCGATAAAATGCAATAATTTTTTTTGTCAGACGACGGACAGACAGACAGATGGACAGACGGACAGACGATAAATAGTAATATATTTTAATAATTATTGAAAGAATGAATACATGTCTTTGTCTTCATAGAAACACCAGTCTACGGGTCGCCCGGCGCCCCATGCTCGGGCAGAAGACAACTCGAACTCGACAAAATTGGATAGAAAGAACTTTGTCTTTTCTTGGTAGAATAGAGAGTGTACGTACGCGCAGCGGAATGTTGTTGAATTTAAAGATTTTAATTATGCAGATATTTAGTGTATGACGTCGTATAATTGTGTATGGTAAAAAAAAATTTGTGCACGCAACCATTGTGGAGAAATTCACCAAAAACTGATTCCGCTGGGCGAACGTTGTCCTGGCGGAACTTTTTTTAATCCATAGACTTTAGAAGAAAAGAGATGTGTCCAAAAATTAGTGTGTATTTGTGTGTAATTGTGTATGTATGAATAAAACTAGTGCATGCATAAACTTCGGAGAAATTCAAGTTTACGCTACGCGAACGTTTGGCCATTAGCTAGTTTTCATATAAAGCGCTTACATAGAGAACTGTAGATTTTTACATACGTTGTTTTGAATTTGTTTATATTTGTTTAAAAAACAGATTTAGAAAAAATCGTAGGGCTTAAAAGATAAAAATATAAACGTAAAATACGCTTATTAGGTCTTAGTTCTTAAAGTATGCACTTTGGGGTCTAGATTTTCACGTTAATACAAACCTTGTAAGTGTCTGCAACATGTTGCCAAGTATCAATGATGTTCCGTTAGTAACTAAAGAGTTATAGGACAAATTTACCATGAACAGATCACTGTTTACAAAGCAGTCAAATATCACGACGTTCTGAAGGAATTGCATGGTAATATGTATGTCAATAATTAGTGTATTCATTCAACTATTCTTATGCAAAATTTCATGTCATTAAATTCAGTAATTAAAGAAAAACAATTATAATACTGACGAAGCATCGAAAACCTACATAACCCGACCAAGTTCGGATGGCTACCAAAAAGCGGCCGTGCCATATATCTAAGAAACGTTCTTAACCTTCCAATATAGTATTTATTAATATGGTACAGTTGCGTACACAAGCGTTAGGAAAAAGTAAAACAATTGCATTTCTTGAATGAAAAATATTTTTTTAATAATAACCATAAGACATTATTATATCGACGCCATGCGTCAAGTTAATGTGACCGAGTTGTACTAACACACACAAAATTTCAATTCAAAAACCGATTAGGTACACAAATTAAACTCTATATCAATAGACCTAAGGTCTAATTTACAACAAAATTGCAACTAAGTGAGCAAGTTCCTGTTACTCGGTTTATCCTTACCCAGGAAGGTGGTGATCTTGTTCTGGAAGTTGTTCCAGGTTGCCGAGGAGTTGACGATCTGTGAGAGGCCCACATACGTATATCATTACATGTAGGTAATAAACATAAGGTGATTATTTAATAACAATATTTCTTTTCAACATTTCGTTATAATGTGGTCGGTCGTTTAGTAGTTTAGATCTATTCAGTAGTTTGTCTTTAACCAGGAAAAACATCTACTTTGTTACGATTATATTATAATATATGTCTTGTATAATTTATTATTATAAATTTAAGTAAATAGATATAGAATAAGATCAATCAGTAGATATTAACTTGGGTTTATGGTGTCTGTCCAATGTTAACATAACACAATTATTATAATTTATCTGCCTAATAAATTACCTACGTAAATGAATAAGTCTATAGCTATTAATTTATTATAAAATCTTACCTTATATCTGTTATCAGCTTCTCACTATCATTCACTCAATATTCCTACTACATAATTATGTTATGCTTCACTGTTACACTATAACATTAATAACACACTTTGTCAATATTATTATTACAGAGAATTGGCGATGCATAGCAAAACAACAGCGCATACGCACATTGTCCTTGACTGCACATTTATTTGTTTGTGACTGGGGATGAAACAAAATTAGGTTCAAGTTCCACAGCAAACGAATACGCGCGAAAACATATTGCCCTCTCTTGTCTTCAAGGATGACAGTACCGTTTCAAGCGGGAAGCCGCCTATCGCTCGTTGCGCGCAGCGCGTTGTCTATTTTTTCACACAAGAATATTTTTGATCAATTCATAACTACAATACTTAGACTATTTAACTAAAGGATTAAGCGTACCGAACTTCGAACAAAATAATTCTGCATATTTTGGTGGGGTGCGGGGGAACACGCTCACATACATAAGAAAAAAAAAACGATTCAAGAAGTAGTTTTTTTTAAGTTATTAGATTGTTTGATCCACTAAAGTTGCAAAGGGGAACGCTCGTGCATGCCTAGTCTATTGGTTAAATAGTGTAATAAGCTACAATATGATAAATATTTACCTAAACAGTAGTACATACTTACATGTGGTAAATATTTAATTTCCCTAAGGGGTCTATAGTTAGAATCCTGATCCGTGAAATCTTCAATAGAAATTAGCTGTATGAATTTATTTATTTAAACGTTGTATGACTTCACGCACATACAAGTACAGGGGCGGACTTAATGCCTCAGGAATGAATTTAAGGATGAATTTTATTTGTCTTAAATAATATATTTAGATTACATCTCAAGTCACAAGCGCATACTTAAATAAAGTACCTACGTAAATAGTACCTACTTTCTGTCATAGTCAAATACATTTAAAAAAGTAGGTGTACAAAAATAAATGCCCTATAAATTATATCGAAACAACAATTGTGTTATCACCTATACCAATTAAATACCGGTATTATACTGTAAATTTTGGGATGTTACCTAAATATATTGCACGGCCGCTTTTTTGTAGCCATCCGAACTTGGTCGGGTTATGTAGGTTTTCGATGCTTCGTCAGTATTATAATTGTTTTTCTTTAATTACTGAATTTAATGACATGAAATTTTGCATAAGAATAGTTGAATGAATACACTAATTATTGACATACATATTACCATGCAATTCCTTCAGAACGTCGTGATATTTGACTGCTTTGTAAACAGTGATCTGTTCATGGTAAATTTGTCCTATAACTCTTTAGTTACTAACGGAACATCATTGATACTTGGCAACATGTTGCAGACACTTACAAGGTTTGTATTAACGTGAAAATCTAGACCCCAAAGTGCATACTTTAAGAACTAAGACCTAATAAGCGTATTTTACGTTTATATTTTTATCTTTTAAGCCCTACGATTTTTTCTAAATCTGTTTTTTAAACAAATATAAACAAATTCAAAACAACGTATGTAAAAATCTACAGTTCTCTATGTAAGCGCTTTATATGAAAACTAGCTAATGGCCAAACGTTCGCGTAGCGGAAACTTGAATTTCTCCGAAGTTTATGCATGCACTAGTTTTATTCATACATACACAATTACACACAAATACACACTAATTTTTGGACACATCTCTTTTCTTCTAAAGTCTATGGATTAAAAAAAGTTCCGCCAGGACAACGTTCGCCCAGCGGAATCAGTTTTTGGTGAATTTCTCCACAATGGTTGCGTGCACAAATTTTTTTTTACCATACACAATTATACGACGTCATACACTAAATATCTGCATAATTAAAATCTTTAAATTCAACAACATTCCGCTGCGCGTACGTACACGAATAGAGATAGAAATGGTCATGCTACGGGGGCAGGGGCGAGGTAACTCTTTCGAATTTATCCTCCACCCCCGGGTCTTCTTACCCTTTGTTTTTTTTTTATCGTTTATATGAGATAGCGGTCAAACGCGTTCCGCGTTTGACCGCTATCTCACCTGGAAAACACCACCTACTAAAAAAGCACGCTTGTTTGCTACTAGGTAGTACCTATACTCATTTGTAGCATGCTCTCCGAGTGTGTACATTTGCAAATGAAAGCGCAGACCTCAGTAGCATACTTATTAAGAGCATACTCCTTTGTAGCACGTCTGATAGACATGCTCATTATTTAGCATTCAAAATGGATGTTTCTTTGCGGAATTGATTAAGTTCAGTAATATTATTACTTTCAACACATTTAATTAATATATGTTCAATAAACATTCATAATTTCTTAAAGAAAAATAAAATTTTAAGTTTTGTCATCGCCCCATCGAGCCATCGTGCTACGCAAACAAATCAAGTAGCATGCTCGCATAGAACGCGTTCAGACTTGCTTTGAACCCACCCCCCTCTCACCCGCGCTTCACACCGTGTGCTAGTAAGCACGAAAAAAATAGACCGGCTTGTGATTAGGTAAGTAGCATGCTCATTCACAAGCATGCTCTTTTCGTATACACGTGCTAATTGTATGCTACTACGTAGCATTTGCTCGAAACTAGCATGCTTATGTTCTACTACGTAGCATATGTATTCCAACCTTAAGCGATGATGTGGTCGAAGATGGAGCACGCTTATCTAGAAGTAACTTATTCACTCTAGACTTAAAGCCTCCCAGGTTTTAGTTATCAGGAAACACAGACTCCGGCAGGCAATGCCACTCCTTAGCTGAACGCACAGTGAAGACAAAAAAAACCGGCCAAGTGCGATTCGGACTCGCGCACCGAGGGTTCCGTACAAACCTGTAGGTATATAAGTAAAAAATATTTTTATTTTTTAAGATGTAACCATAAATTTATGCTTTTCCCAATGTTCCCTTTATCTGTGCTATAAGACGTTGCTTCGTACCAAATTTCAAGATTCTGAGTTCACTGGAAGTACCCTGAAGGTTTTGATTCCCTTGCGAGTGTCGAAAACTTGCAGCATAAACGGCTGTATCTTTTGATTGCGTTGGCTTAGAAGTTCGATTTTTTCACAACTCCAAGGGACAGTAGACCAGAGTATTTGATTTGAATTTCAGCTTGATACCTCCATGCGTTCCTGAGAAAAAATGTTTTGACAGACAGGCAGACGGACAACAAAGTGATCCTATAAGGGTTCCGTTTTTTCCTTTTGAGATACGGAACCCTAAAAATGAAAAAAAAACAGATTTGGCTGAATACCAGTATTTTACCAGAGCCTAATCGGATCCACCCGGTTAGGAACCTACTGGGTTACACCCCCTATCTGGGTGATACCCCTTGACAAGGCTAGTTGTAAGACTTCCGGGCTTCTGACTACCCGTAACGACGCACAACTTTCGAACCAATGGGTTTCGAACTTTTTAAATTTGGGTTCAGAAGTTGGCCACACTAATTGAAGAGTCTGTAGCGTTCATGAGGTTCTGCATAGTGCCGGTGTATGGACACTTGTGGCATTCCAGTATGTGAGTCATGTTCTGGACAGGGGTACCGCACTCATATTGGGTATCAGACGAGTCGATAAAACCCACTTTGCCAAGTTGTTTAACACACACACAACGAGTCACATAACGAGTATATTATGTAGCTATATTAGATAGCTTCCCACTCCCTAATAGCTATCTAGCGAACAATGAGATAGGAACGCGAGGTGTAATCTGACCAGGCATACCGGACGTAATTAGTGCAAGTATCCAGATAGTGTGTTGAAGTAATTTACCTATACATGGTATAACGGAAAAGTTCCGCTTTATTTTAAATAGGACTTCTCCCCACGAAGCTAAACCACTTTTCCCAAGAAATCTATACCTATACAATTCGCAGAAAAAAAAGGATATGCAATAAAAAAAATATAATCAGATGAACAAAATTCCGTTTTGGGGAATTGAAGAAAGTTTTCTTTTGTATTTCATAAAAAAAAAACATACTAACAGATACCCGATAAAAAAAGAAAAAAAATCCTAGATTTGTATTTCAGTTGTAAGACTAAAACCGCATGGCCGCGCCATTGAAACGGTGAAAAACACGTTATTGCCAATATCTCGCTGAAAAAGCATCGCAGAGGTCTGAAGTTTTTTCTAAAACCTATATTTGAATTTGTCAATATTTGTAAAAATACACTAAAAAATCCTAGGTTTATATTTCAGGAGCTGTAGTACGGTATCGCGTAGAAATAAGTCGTGATTATCTATCGAAGAAAGCTAGTATTAGCGAGATCTTTTTTTGTAAACTAACTTTAATAAGTAGAAATTAAAAAAAAAGTTTTTTAATTATACATATTAATAGGTGCTCCTATGTGTAGGAAGTAATTAATTTTTTTTATAATTAACACTTTTATTACGTTTTGAATGTTTCGATAGGCCATAAATATTAAATCTAGGATTTTGTTCTATGTTTTAAACATTTTTTTACAAATTCAATCTGTTATTTACCCAAATTTCAGATCTCTGCAACGCTTAGTTTTAAAGATCTCCGTGGCCGCGCGATTCTCCGCGTTTGGACTTGTTAGGACTACGGAAGCCTAAAAATGGGTAAGAAAGTAACTATGACTATTACAGATCAACTACCTACCCCTCTTTTTCAAACTAGAAAAATCCTGTTTCTGGAAAAATAGTTCAACCCCCAGATATCGTAAAATAGACCCTTTAGAGATAAAATTACAATTGTTACCACTCTATACATTAACAAACCACGCAATTATAAACCTATCCATAACGTAATAGCGTTATTAACAGTAATTCAGTCTGCAAACCTAATTACCTGAGCTATTTGCCGTCAATTATAACAGTCGGGATCGCTGCAATATGCACAAATCAATTTAACGCCCATTGACTGCGGTATTCGCTTTGAATAACTTAAGGGGTATTGTTGTGTGCTTCCATACAAAATAGTGTTTGTTAAGGTTTGTTCCCACATCTTATAAACAAAAAAAAAGGTGTGTGCGATTCACACACGATAGAAGTGAAACTTCATGTGGGCAAAGATGGTCAAAAGGTGGCCAAAGGTGAGCAAAAGTTGGTCAAAGGTTTGCAATTGGTTTTCAAAGGTGAGCAATAGGAGGTCAAAGGTGAGCGAAAGGTGAGCAATCGGTGGTCAAAGGTGGTCAAAGGTGGGAAAAGATTGTCAAAAGGTGGCCAAAGGTGAGCAATAGTTGTCTAAAGTTGATGATCGGTAGCGAAGTGACGGGACCCCAGGCCCCGCGTCGCGCGCGCCCTCTCCTCTCGCCGTCATCTGCTCTCTCGCTCTTTTGTATTTGTGTCTCTTACCTGTCGTTTTTTCCGTTGCATCCGGTTTGAAATCACAACGATTCTAAGGACGTTTCACTTCAAAAATATTTATAAAATTTTCCGGTACTAACTTTGAAAAGGATGTGCAGTTACCTCATGCTGAAACCATTTTTTTTTTGTGCTGGTAACTTATGCCAAAACTGTCCTGGAAGCTCGTGTCAAAACTGCAGGCTTAGACAAATAACTTTTCTGTTAGTGTTATGCCAAACGCTAAGTGAAAAATGTATGGCAATAACATTAAGGTAGCTCATGCCAAAAACTTTACCGATGTCTGGTACCGATACCTCGAGCCGAAACTAGGAAGGTACTTAGTTGCCGATTGCTCAAGTCTATAGGTATAAACTTATGTCGAAACTATAGGCAGACTAATGAATTAACTTATTGAGATTTCATCATCATCATCATCATCATTTCAGTCGAAAGAAGTCCACCGCTGGACATAGGCCTCCTCGCGTCACCACAATGACCGGTCCTCTCCGGACCTCTCGCATCCATCGGATTCTCGCGACCCTCACCAGGTCATCAGTCCACCTTGTGGGAGGCCTTCCAACGCTGCGTCTTCCCGTACGCGGTCGCCACTCCAGAAATTTTCGGCCCCATCGACCATCTGTTCTGCGAGCAATGTACCCCTGCCCACGGGTCGCGGATAAATTCGAAAGAGTTACCGCGGCCCTTGGCACAGGCAACTGAAGGAACAGGGGTGGGTTTTAGTCAGTAAAAGTCTGACACAGGGGGCGTGTCAGACGTGTGGCGTGTGCCCCCCCAGCTCCACCCACAACGGGAGAAGTCATTGGATGATTTCCCACACTCCTCCTAAAAAAAACCCTGTCCACACGACACTGCTAAAACGACACGACATTTAAATATTATTTATTTTTTTATGGAGAAGCAATAACACCGTAACATAGTAAGGGAAGTACGAAGTACCTAATCAGTTTAAAATTAAATGGCTATTGCCTATTGTGTCCTTGTTTCGCATCTTGGATTAATTATGTATGAAATAATAATTAATTATTGATGGGATTTAGGCATCGCAAGATTGGTCATGGGGACCAATGACATATCAAAGAAATAATATTATAGGTTTAATCTACTTTTTCTTTTTGCGTGTCTAGTGGCATGTGCATAAGCATAAAGTATACTCAGCCTTTTAATGTTCCCACTCCTGGGACACAGGTCTCGTCTGTGAGAAGTCGCAGCCAAGGCCTGTGTCCCAGCAGTGGGTCGAAAATGTTGCCAACGTCCTCCTTTTTTTTTGTGTGGGTGAGAATTCATCCAATGACTTCTCCCGCTCTGGGTGGAGCGGGAGCGCGTGTCAGACTCTTACTGAATAAAACCCACCCCTGTTCCTTCCTTGCCCTGAGTGCCCAGGGGCGGTAACTCTGTTTCGAAGATTTATCCTCAACCCCTGGGCAGGCATCGGCCATGACGGGCCCCGTCATTATTGCTGACAGCTCTTTGAGGCGCGCGTGGAACACTACGCGTCGTCGACTCTCAGGCCTGGTGCTGATCGGACGGCGAGCTACCCATTACTCGCCGTCCGCAGGCCCGGCTCTACGGTGGCCGGAGATCGTCTCGCGGCGCCGGAAGCCCCTGGCGTCTCCTGCGACGGCTGCTGCTGAGGGCGTGAGGAGGACATAGGATATTTACTTTTTATCCCGGAGTAAGCACGTTTACTTAGGATAATTTCCGTCTTCCAAGCCGGTAAAGCCACTGGCAAAAGCTAGTCTTGAATTTAAATGTACTGTTCCAGGAGCAACCTTGTATTTCTGTTATAATATGTTAGTTGACTAAAAAAATCTATTTTGGTGCGTCTGTTAGTTTACCAACAATTTTGGACACATATTTTTTTCCTTTGTCACGTAAACAAAATTGGCCAAGTGCGTGTCGGATGTCCCACATTAAGGGTTCCGTACCATATATTGGTATTTGTTAGTAAAGTACCTATACGTAATAATAAACATTATCACTAAATTTCAAGTTCATAGGTCGATGGGAAGTTAAAAAATTCCTCGTAACAAAATTTTGTGACAGCAGACAGACAGACAGACGGACACGTGAGTGACAAAGGGCTCCGTTTGGATCCTTTGGGTACGGAACCCTAAAAACTGACCAAGTGCGTGTCGGATTTCGCACATTAAGGGTTCCGTACCAAATATTGGTATTGCTAGTAAAGTATACGTAATAATAAACATTATTAGGGAAGTTAAAAAATTCTTCGTAACAAAATTTTGTGACAGACGACGGACGGACGGACAAATAGACAGACGGACACGTGAGTGACAACAATAGAGCTCCGTTTGAAACCCTAAAAGTGAGGACGATACAGTGCGTTGATATTTCGCGTAACGTCACACCTACGACAAAAAATGTAACCACTTTTTACCAAGAAGTGTCGTAACAAGCCCCCACTCCTGAACATTGATACGTTTGTCATTTTTGAAGTAAAACCTCTTTACACACGCTTGACTTGGGGAGTAAGCTGGTAAATGCGTGACGAGAGCGTTACGAAAAGTGTGATCGGCCGAGGCGAACGGAAGAGATGGAGCTAAAGAAGTTTTACTTCAGTCTATTGCACACTTGTTTTTTTTTTTAATAGTTTGGCCAACCAAAAAATACGTATCTAATATTATTTGATAATCCTGACTAACGAACTAAATAGAATTACTATTTTGTAGGTACCCAGGAGTCATCTCTATTTCCGATTTTCAAGATGGCAAAGCCGCTGCAGAATAAATGTTCTGTACCCCCTTAGCCAAAATACATTTCTGTTAACGTTAACGCTAACGCTTCGTGCAAAATGTATGGCAAGGATTACCTGCGGAGAGAACTGTCAAGTGACTCACGCCCAGTAATGTCGTTGCCATACATTTTGCACGAAGCGTTAGCGTTAACGTTAACAGAAAAGTATTTTGTCTACAGGCTCAGAAGCAACAATATATTTCTATTATTAGAAATTAAAATTCTATTACTAGACTCATTTTTTAACCGACTTTCAAAAGAAGGAGGTTATCAATTCGGATGTTTTTTTTTTTAATGTATCCCATTTAAATTTCATATAGATCTTGATGGTGAGTTTCGGAGACAGACAACGGAACTCTTCAAAAAATTACAGCAAATCAACTGCGATTGCTGCGATCGTATTTATATTATGTAGTGTTTACACAATTTAATGGGGAACCACAACTAAAAAGTGAAAAATATTTTTTTTTTACAAAAAAATAGAACCGACTTCCAGAAAAAGTGCAATATAACTTTAATTTCGGTAGCCGGTGTCAAAAAACGAAGATACAAAACCAGAAACACCGACTTCCGAAATTAAAGTTTTGCACTTTTTTTGGAAATCGGTTCTATTTTTTTGTAAAAAAGATTTTTTTTTATGTGTTGTGTTAGCTTGCTTGTGCTGTGTGTGACTAGTAATGGCCGTGGCATCAATTTCAGAAACTCGCCGTATTATCGGCGAAGCTATCAAGATAAATAAAGGATTTAAAACAAACCATAGATCTCATTTTTCATATATTTATTAGTCCTGTACGAATCCTACTTATTAGGTAGGTACCTACTTAAAATACTAACTTAATACTAAAGTTATCAACTAAAATAGTAAATCAAAATCTAAGCATAATAATGAAAGTAGTTTGAATATTTAAAGATACCGTCACACAAAACTTAAAAAAAAATATGCGAATAAAATTGTTATTAAGTAGGTAAGTACAAATAAAGGTCCAATGCTAGGTACTATTTGATAATAGGAAATCAGTTAAAACATAGCAATAAATTTAAATAATATTAGTAAGCTTCATTAAAACAAAATTAGTGAATCTTAAACTCTATGGTATGAGTTATGTATTGAGTTGCCAGTTAAAATATTATTTACGACCTTAATATTAATTCTTATAAAATTAATTTATAGAACTAATTAAAATATTACTTGAGATTATTAATTACAAGAATGGTTATCTTATAAATACGAAAACAATTTTCATTGTATTAAGATAAATTGGTATTGTTTAGTCAAGTTGTCGACATAACAAAGAAACGATTAAAATTAAGGTTGGACATGCATCAATGTCTTATTAAAAATATGAGGTTTTACTTTGCAAAATTGCAAATAGTAACTTAATTTAATGTGCAACTTAAACGAAATAATAATTCCATTTAAAGTTTTAAATAATTATTATAATTATTATAAGTTAAGATGACGTGCGACACGCCTTTGACAAGCATTTAATAACTAAGTAACATAACTAGTAATCCGCCCCGGCTTTGCACGGGTGCAACACTATACACAAACCTTCCTCGTTTATCGCTCTTTCTATTAGTAAAAACAGCATTCAAATCTGTTGCGTAGACTAGGAGGATTTAGCGGAGAAACAGACAGACACGGAAAGCGACTTTATTAACTGACTTCGAAAAAGGAGGCCTTTTGGTTCGACTGTATGTATTTTTTTTTATGTATGTCCACCGATTTCTCCGTCAGTTGTGGACCGATTTTCAAAATTCTTCTTTTATCCGAAAGAATATACTCCCGAGGTGGTCCCATATAAATTTTATCGAAATTGCTTCGGCGCTTTTTGAAAAACTGAACAAAAACGAAAAATACGTATGCCTCGATGACGTTTTGGGTTTCACCAATTACGAGTATGTTTAAATTCTACGTTCCATTTTATTGGGGTTTTTAATTCTGGGGTATAACAACTAAAAAGTGAAAAATAAAAACAATTTTACAAAAAAAATAAACATTTTTTAATTTTTAGTGCATTTTCTTTTTTGGAAGTCGGTTGTTTTTTTTTTTTTTTTGTAAAAAAGTTTTTTTTATCCTACGTAGAGAAAAAATAGTTGCACCTACTATTTTTGTCTCTGCATCACCCAAAGATTGACTGGTAGAAAATGCCTAAGGCATTAAGTCCGCCTCTGTACTTGTATGTGCTTAAAGAATTAAATAAATAAACCCTGGAAGAAATATGTGCGATTTAAAAAAATGTATCACTAATAGAACTCTTACTATTATCGAGTGCCATACGATATGTATGTGGTAATTAACGTCCAAGTGGACGCAGTTAAGGAAACAAAAAAAAATAAAGCTAGTTTTAGAATATTAAATCATGTGTCAAAGCTGTGTCATACTGACTTGATTAGACTCTAAACTAAAATTAAATAAATAATACCTTATAATTTAACTACTAGACCTAAAAATATGACCAATTTAATTTTTTTTAGTTGACACTAATAAATACTATAAAAAGACAGCTCATTTACACGTCTCCAATTTACTTATGAGTTATGTTGGTCGAGTAGCTATTCCCACGTTGTAAGTCACATTTATTTTAAACTAGCGGCTCGCCCCAGTTTCGTACGGGTACAAACTATACACCTAAACCTTCCTCATGAATCACTCCTCTCATGAATCACCAATACCAATACATAGGTAAAAACCGCATGAAAATCCGTTCAGTACTTTTCGAGTTTATCGCGGACAGACAGACAGACGCGGCGATGTTGTGAAATAGCGAAACTGTATTGACTGGAGGCGTATAAATAGAACTGTCAGTAAATTAGAAGACAATTATTAACTCTAATACTAGATTAAAATTACGACTTATTTTAACAGTTTTTTTTTTAATCTAGTATACCTACACTTAGTGATTTTTTTTATGAATATACCAGTTATTATAAATCCGGTTTCGCTTATAAACACTCGCGACACAAAACGATGAGTATTTATAAAAATTTAAAAAAAAAACGAACAAAAAAGGAACCTAGGCGATAAATAACGTGGTTTGGAATCTGAAACCATACAAAAAAGTATTTTAATGACACTACATTTGTAAAAAAATAATTGAATATACAAGTGCAACACTAAAATCTTAATTATGGTATAATACGTAATAACTAAAAATAATACTAAAATCACTAATACTTTAAAAAATAACTTAATATTAGCAAACAGTATGGAATGAAAACTTTAAAATGAATGGTCAATGAATGCATTCAATCGTAAAGCATACTATATTCATCATAATATGCAATGATATTGCCCAAAATGAATGTTGTTTCCGTTTAACGGGTTTTTTAATGAAAAACTAATCAAAAAGAAAAGATAAAATATTTATTTCATATGAAATAAAAGAGAGAAAAAAGTTATTATCACAAAAAAAAAAGTAACACAGCGTGTGCCTCACGGCTGCACCAAAACGGTTCACTTCAGCAATTTTGCCAGACAGATGCTGTCTGTCTCTGGTGGTGACGTAATCTAATTACTTAATATTTTGGCTCCTAAAACGTCAATATCCCTGTATAATTACCAAAGGTCGGAATTAGGTAGAGTTATTTATGTACTTGCATCGAAATGTTGATATTAATATGAATTTTCCCGGGATTTCTAATGGACAATCCCGTGTGGCCAACAAATAAATAATAATAAAAACCTCTATTGTTTTTTTTTGTTCTCACAAGCTATGTTGTGTGAACTACAAATGTGGCAACATCGCGCGTGTGCGCATTGGAATTTTGCAACTTCCGATGTCGTTAATGTAAATTTGGTAACGTCGCGCGAGCAGTGGTTTAAATTGTGTAAAAGTAAATAGCTTTTTTTATTTAATAAATCACGGGATTTTTGTGCTCTTTAAAATTAATCTCGGGATTTGAGGCATATCCACTTTATTCTTTCGCTGTATGAAATCAGTGTAAGTACATAAATAACTTTACCTAATTCCGACCTCTGATAATTACCGAAAGCTGCAAAAAAAGCCTCTTCTTGGACAAATAAATGCATACAATACTTACCAAGCTTCAGGCGAAACTAACTTGAATTATAAATCCGTCCACGTTCATACCGTTGAAAGTTTCTGGTTATTTGCTAAGGAAATTATTTATTACATTTCACGCTGAATAATTTTGTAGCAACAGAATATTTTTGTGTTGAACAAGAATTGCAACAAACAACTGGAAGATTATTGTTATTTATTATTATTATTTTATGCACTAACAGCCTTATTTATAAAATTCACTAAAGATGAGCTTAGTTTAATACTGATTAGCGGATTCTAAATTCTAGATGGCATATGTCTCATCCATCAAATTCAGTTGTCTATAGGACAAATAATACTTCAAATGATTGGTCAGTCTATCCTTCTTCCGGGTAGAAATGAATTTTATTAAGAACCTGGTAATCAGTGTTTAAACTAATCACATGGTTTTTTTTTTCATAAATTTATATAAATAAATGCGTCGAGCACTCAGCATGACCATGTGTCTAAACGATGCTTCAAAACATTAGTGCACACATGACGCTTTTTGGAGATCGAAAAACTCTTCTCGAGTAAGGCTGAATATGTATGACGCCTTTTAGCAATCGAAAAACTCTTCTCGAGTAAGCCTGAAAACGTATGACGCCTTTTAGTAATCGAAAAACTCTTCTCGAGTAAGCCTGAAAACTTATGACACCTTTTGGCAATCGAAAACCTCTTCTCGAGTACGCCCGAAAACGTAATGGATGTGTTAAGCGACTCTCGAAGGCGAGCACTGCGGCCGATTACGACATTAACAGAATGTACATTCTACTTCACTACTCGCCCGGTGACTCGCTAGGATTCTAGGCGCTAAGCAAGCCGCCAGTCAATTCGTTTTGAGCTTATACGAAGCAAAAATAAAAGAAGGCACTTAAAACATATTTATGTGTAAAACAAATAAAAAGTACTTAGTTTTTTTGGCGAGATTTTTAACAGACTTCAAAAAAGAGGAAGTTCTCAATTCGTCTGTAATTTTTTTGAATGTTTGTTACGCGATATCTCAGCCATTTGTGAATCGATTTTGATGATTCTTTTTTTGTTTCGTAGGTCATACTTCAAAGATGGTCCCATATAAATTGTATTGAAATCGATTCAGTACTTTTTGAAAAAATCAACATAACCAAAAAATATGTATACACAGATGACGTTTTGGTTTTCTCCATATGTTCAAATTCCATGTTATTGTGGTTATCTATTCGGGCATAACTTTAATATTTAGTTTTACTTATGGGGTACAACAACTAAAAAGTGAAAAATAATAAACTTTTAAACAAAAAATACTACCGACTTCTAAAAATTACAAAATAACTTTATTTTTGAAAGTCGGTGTCAAACAACGACGAAACAAAATATAAACACCGACTTCCGAAAATAAAGTTATTTTGTAATTTTTAGAAGTCTGTAAGCATTTTTTGTAAAAAAGTTTTTTATTTGAGTGAAGTTCAGAGGCTGACTTAATTATTCGCAAATTGATTTCTAGCGGACATTGTTATGTAAAATTGGTGTAGTTTTGTGTCTTAAGTGTCGTCGCAACTGGAAAATATGTGGAATCATTAAAACCGACGCGATCTCGGTAAAATGAAGTTGATAATTAGATTGCAGTATTGACTACCACTACGAAGCTTTCCGAGACGGCTGACTCGACACATTTGCTGCCAAATACTGCAGAAACATTAGAATGTGTTACATCCGCATTCTAATGGAAAACCAAGGGCCTGTTGTCTGTACCTAGAAACCAAATACTTTCTAAACTTGACACTGGCTAAATGCACAATCCTAAAAAAAATCTGTCAAATTATTAACAAAGGATACGGAAACATCTTTCTGCGTGCGATGGGTGCCCAAACGTGGCCACAGCACATCCTGGAGTGGTCAGCTGCACCGACATCACTTGACCACACTGGGCTAGCTGATCACAGAGCAACGGAAACGTCGTGGAGGGCGGCAGCTGAAAATTTTATATTATGTTATTGTCAATTTTAGGTCTCGTAGAAACTTATTTACACTTCTAATACTAACTAATAGTGTAAAAGCGAAAGTAAGATTGTTTGTTACCATATCACGCCTAAACCACTGAAATGATCATCTTGAAATTTTGCGTTGCCATAACAAAACTATTTTACAAAAAAAAAAAACAACCGACTTCCAAAAAAGAAAATACCTACACTAAAAATTAAAAAATAACTTTAACAGTTGACATCCATTCATGCGACAATCTAGCTTGTAAACAAACGTGTGACTGTGCATTGTTCAGTTGACATTGTTACGTCTTATGAAGGGAATGAATCTATCGCGGTTACTTCCTTAGTATCTACCTAAGTCTTCTTACTATAAAAAAAACGACCGACTTCCAAAAAAAAATACACTAAAAATTAAAAAAATAACTTAATTTCGGAAGTCGATGTTTATATTTTATTTCTTCGTTATTTGACACCGACTTCCGAAATTAAAGTTATTTTTTAATTTTTAGTGTAGGTATTTTCTTTTTTGGAAGTCGGTTGTTTTTTTTTTGTAAAAAGAAAAAAACTCTATATATACAAAAAAAACGTGGAATTAGTACTTCCCCGCTATAAATTATAGCATTATGTGCTATTCCAGACTATAATCTATCTCAGGGGCGATTTCACCAATGAAACTAATCGCGATTAGTTAAACTAAACTGAGTTTATGCGTTTAATCGAGATTAGAGCTTCATTTTGCGTTTCACCACTACAAACGTAAACTAGTTTAAGCTTAAGGCGTATATAGCCGCCAAGTGGCGCCCTCATTGAATAAAAAATCGTAGCAAAGCGTAGAAAATAAAGATTAAAAAATCCTATGTTGTGTTTGTTACAAAGAGCTTAAGGTATTTTTACGCAAAAGTACCAAAAACGGCCGTTTTTGACACTTTTGCTTACTACTTTGGATACGAAACACTTTGAGTCCTGTTTTATCAACGTAAAAATACCTTATCCTATTTGTAACAAACGCAACATAGGATTCGTTAATATTTATTTTCTATGCTAAGATACGAATTTTTATTCAATGAGGGCGCTACTTACGGGGAGGTAGGCCCTTAAGTTAGTTTAAATTCTAAACGCCCAGTTTTCGGTGAAACGCAAAATGAAGCTCTAATCTCGATTAAACGCATGAACTGAGTTTAGTTTAAACTAATCGCGATTAGTTTAATTGGTAAAATCGGCCCTCAACCGTTCTGCCGTTGGCCCTCTACGGGGCACCGGTGTGGGCGCGTTCGTTGAGGCAGCGATCAGCTCGCCTGATGAACGCGTCCCAGAGGGTCATGGCGATCCGCATCATCCGAGGATACCGCACGATCTCCCGTGAGGCGGCGAGCCTCCTTGCCGGACTGTCACCGTGGGATCTGGAGGCAAAAATCCTCGCGCACCTGTATGAGTGGCGCGAGGAGGCCAAACGCCGGGGCGAAACTCCGCTGCCGCGACAACTCGCGGCTCGGCGGACCGAGCTCCGGCAGGATCTCATGGTGACATGGAGAGAGCGACTGTCGCAACCCAGCGCTGGGCACGCCACCATCGAGGCGGTAGTGCCCCTCTTTGAGGAGTGGCTGGAGAGGCGTCACGGCGCCCTCACCTTCCGCCTGACGCAGGTGCTCACCGGACACGGCTGTTTCGGTAAGTACCTGTGTCGGATCAAGGCGGAGGTGACCCCCGGGTGTTTCCATTGCGAGGATCGCCCAGAGGACACGGTGGAGCATACGGTGGAGGTTTGCCCCGCTTGGGCAGAACACCGCCGTGTCCTCGTGGATGCGATAGGCGGCAGCGACCTCTCGCGCCGTGCCCTGGTTCAGGCCATGGTACGGAGCGAGAGGGAATGGGAGGCCGTCTCCTCCTTCTGCGAAGCAGTAATGCTCGCGAAGAGGGAGGCGGCATACGCTAGGGAGACTCGAACACAGCCGAGTCGCCCTAGCGCTCCCAGCCGCAACCGCCGCCTGAGACGCCAGGGGGTTCGGACGCCGCGAGACGATCTCCGGCCACCGTAGACCCGGGCCTGCGGACGGCGAGTAGTGGGTAACTCGCCGTCCGATCAGCACCAGGCCCGAGAGTCGACGGCGCGTAGTGTTCCACGCGCGCCTCAAAGAGTTGTCAGCCAAGGGAAGGGGCCTGCCACGGCCGATGCCTGCCCGGGGGTGGAGGATAAATTCGAAAGAGTTACCTCGCCCCCGGGCACTCGAGGCAGGGAGGAACAGGGGTGGGTTTTAGTCAGTAAGAGTCTGACACACCCTTCCGCTCCACCCTAGAGCGGAAGAAGTCATAGGATGATTGTCAACCCCCCAAAAAAAAAAAAAAAAACCGTTCTGCCGTGATTGAGTAACAAACATCTTCCTAACTTTCGCATTTATAATATTACTAGCTGGTCGGCGTACTTCGTACCGCCCAAAATCCAATAAATGAATCCATCTCGAGATATCAATGCATGGAAAAATGATTTTTTTTTTACATATCTTTTTTTTCGTGAAATTTTCCCATATTTTAATAGATATTCTGCTATTCGGGACGTAGACAAATTCAACAATTTAAAAATCATTAAAATCGGACTACTACCGTTTTCTTGAGTTTTAAATGGTGTAACTAACCCGACTTTTAATAAAGATTAGGATTGCCATTTCGATGTCAAATCGTGACGTAGCCGGCCATTTCAATATTTGAAACGAAGAATGTTATAAAATATAGGTGTGTCAATGACCGCTAATGCCATATTAAAACGCAACAACAATAATTTACACTTCTAGAATTTTATAAAAATAAAACAACAATGGTCAATACTTACATTTGAAAACATTACTTTCACACAATTTCCTATATTAGCTGGAGGCCCGTTGAAGTTCGCCGGGGGAACTTGAGGCCTCATACCAACCGGGGGAACTTGAGGCCTCATACCAGCCGGGGGAAGTTGAGGTCTCATACCAGCCGGCGGAACTTGAGGCCTCATACCAACCGGAGGACCGAAAGGAGGTCTCGGTTGCCCAAATGGAGGACGCTGCATGGGAGGCGGGATGAAGGGAACCCGTGGACGAAAGGGTTGAGGACCAGGCATAGGTGCAGGATTGCGCATAGGAGGATTCATCATGATATTGGGATGCATATAGCCTGGGCCACTTGGGTTACCAAGCCTGACAGTAGTATTGGGATTGATAGCCCCAAAGGCAGGAGCTGCCGCTGCTGCAGGGCTGCCACGAGGCGAATTACTCTTTTGCTTATCAAATCCTTTTTTAACTTGACCTTGAGGAGATCCTACACTATTTGCTTTCCCGCCACTTTTATTCTTGGCCAGTTCAAGCATTGAATCACTCGCTTCCATCGAATCGGGGCACTCCAACTCATCAATATTGCGAGTTTTGAAATGTACAATTGGATTAAGAACATTGCAACCCGGGCGTGAACTCAAAAATTCATTGATTTTTTCTTCTATTTCTTCTGAACTTTCTTCAGTTTCAGTATTATTTATATTCTCTTGAGTGAAGTCTATTTTGGAAAATATTATGGGATTTATTGAAGAAAATTGTTTGTTAGCATATCTATGGTACTGTTGGGCTATGTTGCGTATTGGTAGAGCTTTTATACCCAACCCTTGACCAACGTTGGCCAGACCTTTGGGCAACACAACGCTATCTATAGGGTTCTTGTCCATGGTGATTTTAAGGGGAATCCCATAGAACAATTGTCCATTCAACATTGAAATTGCCTGAAACAGAAATAATAAATAAAGCACTTAATGATGTAAAAGGATTTAACGTAAATCCATTGATATTAAAATTAACTTAGATAACTTTCCCAAGCTTCTACTCTCCTACTTATTCATTAGAACTTTTAATTAAGCTTCAGTAAAAGCCCCCACATTATTAAGCGTATTCTAAATTAACTGCTTTACATTGTTTGAAATAACCCTTCGACCTATCTTTGACAGTTTATAGCCGGATATAACCCTCAAACAAAACTAAGAAAACATGTATAGGTTCGCTTCAAGTCAGTCCTTTTTGTTTTCTGAAATATCGCAGCATTGTTAAAAGTGGCCATAACCACAGATAATATAATACCAGCGTACAGATGCCTCATCCCATACAAAGAAACGGTACCGCCGTAACTACGGGTTTTCGTCTGGCACAAGTAACTTTTGTTCTTCGTTCGGCCCCGTCCTCTACACCTCGCTAGATGGTGTTAGCAGCGATGGCTTGCAAGCTGAATGAATTACTTAAAGCCTTATCAATATTTTTTCACACATTGAGGAATTACTTTATAGTATTTTGGCACTTCATAGCAGTTTTACTGTATCAAAATGTGTCACTATAAAAATTTTAAAGAGGCGAATGGATAAACTCTAAAACTTTAAACAGCGCCATCTATTGATACAAGAAATATAGATGTCTAAAGATTCGTTCCAATAATCGTCTAAATTTGAATTAAGTACAAGCCAATTATTCCACAATTTAATGCTTAGGGCAGTTTATTAAACAAGAAAATACAGTTTTTACCATATTTATTTCAAAATTTTAACATTACTTAAACTTCAATAAGAAATCGATGCATATTCCGCCATCTATTGAGATTTATTTGAACAAAATTTTCTTTGTTCGAGATGAGACCCAGTGCCATAACTTAGAATCTTCAAGTAAGTACAACAATTTTTTTAATGTCGCTCGGAAATTCTAATTTTCTTACGTTTTTTGTTGATAATAATTTGCAGGATCATGATTTCGAAATACTTACATTTGGCATCAATACTAACTGAGAGAGTTGTATTGATGATTTGGATGATTTGAATGATTATAATTCTATAAATACATTCTTGCTACGGCCGAGAATCAAATTTTGACCAAGATAACCTGACACTGACCTGCAAATTGCAAAAACGTAAGAAAATTTGTATTTCGCGGGCTAGGGTGGAGCTTCCACCTTATAAACATTTATACACCATGTTTTATGCAAATAAATATTATTATAAACCACGTGGGCCCAATGCGGGTGGGTGGATGTCACATGTCTAAGAAGTTTTTGGTTCTAGGACATGCCGATTTCCTCACGATGTTTTTCTTCACCGTTTTGAGGGCAGTAGTGATGAAATAATTTACAAAAAGTAAATTATCCATCATTATTGTAATAGAAAAGAAGTAAAAGTTTAAGTAATAAAAAACAACGCATTTATAACAAAATACCGTGGCATTTTAAAATATTAAATACAAAATTACATAAAACTAATTTTTATAAAATTATTAATTCAATTCAAATTCAATTCAATTAATGGTTACTTGAACATAGTCTTTATAGCTTAAAAGCATTTAATTTTTTTTTTTTAAACTGATGTTCTTAATAGTTTATTGTTGATGCCTTCTTACCTATTTGCCTGACTTTAAAATTTTGCATGCTTGGTCTTAACCCAGCTAAGAGCGTTTGCGCACTACGTCCGATACTTATTTTTTTTTCCGTTTATTATCCAAGAACATTTTTTACAACCATTTGTTAATCATAAACATACCAACACAAACGATCATATCCGATACTTATCCGTGAAAAGACGGTCCGGCGTGGTCGTAGAACAATTTGTATGGTAGGTTACGCACTACCGATCAGAGTTCGGTCCGAGTTTTCTATAGATCTGTATTTTGACGGATAAATATCGGATAAGTATCGGACGTAGTGCGTCACCGCTCTTAACATGTTTGTGCTATATAAATTTGTAAGTCAACACCTTTGTATAACTAAGTACCATTTCAACCACAGCGTTTTACGCAATAAATATTGTATTTATTTATTAAATTAAAGAATAGAATAGAATAGAATAAACATTTATTCGACACAGACACAACACAACAGCAACAAACAAAAGGTAAAGAAAATAACAGTAGGTACACAGAGATACAATAAAATTGTGCTGAGCGTGCCCATACCGAAAGGGTTACCATCTCAGCATTTGCTGGGCGTTGGACACCCAGCGCTGGTTTTCAGTTGGCACCCCGCAGTGACGCACGGACGAGGGTAAATAAAATAATAACTGAATTAAATATCAATGTTTATGTATTAGGTACTTAATATTGTAATTAAAATACGTAAATAAATAGTGTAAAGTAGTAAGAAAATATCAAATGATATATATGTGCCACGCTGGTTACAAATTATAATTTTCTACTCTATCCACAATAATAAAATAAAATAACCCGAAAACATTGCTCATCAGTCAACGCGACGTTCGACGCAATTGACGCATAATCGCGTCAGATACCGGCTTTGCAATCAGCCATCAGCCGTCATTAGAAGAAATAAGTAAATACAACAATACACAATAAAGCCTGGGTTCGATCACTTATCTTCTCTTTCCACCCCTCCCCTCCACCCCCCCCCCCCCCTCCCCCTCTGCCTTGTCCATCCCCTTTCCTTTATTATCATCTTATAATTTGGCAATACACGGCGTTTGAAGTAGAATAATGTTGCATACCTGAACAGCTTCTAAGGGATGACTATATTGGACCTTGGCGTATTTAGTGACGGTCGATAACACGAAACACATTAGCACGTTACCAGCCATTTCCATGACTTCTTTTAATTCGACCTTGTCGCATCTGAACTGTTGAGAAAATTTTTACACGTTTTTATTAAGTACCAATTTTTGACTGTTTGTATGGCTTTGGGTCAACAAGATGCCTATACTGTGAATATTTGCAGACTGTAACTCCAACCGTTTCGCTGTAAAACCTGTGTGGCAGACGACAGACAAGAGAGACGGACACGTGAGTGACCGCAATTGAGCTCCGTTTGGACCCTTCTGGTACGGAACCGGATAACAAAAAAAATAATTTAATATACTTTACTTCAAACCTTTTTTTTTTGGGGGGAGGGAAATCATCCAATGACATCTCCCGCTCTGGGTGGAGCGGGAAAGCGTGTCAGGTGTGTGTAAAAACCCACCCCTGTTCCTTCCCTGCCCTGAGTGGGCAGGGAAGGAACAGGGAATTCGAATTTATCCACAACCCTTGGGCAGTTTACTTCAGACCTTGATCAATATGATTTTAGTAATAGACACTACTTAAATATGATTTTTTTTTTATTGTACTTAAAAATTGGTGATTGAACTTTTAATGTTTTTTGTTTTTTAATATTTTGAACCTCTAGATTATCTTTTTTTAATTTTTTTTTTCATCATCATCATTTCAGCCGAAAGACATCCACTGCTAGACATAGGCCTCCCCCAAGTGTCGCCACAATGATCGGTCCTGTGCGTCTCGCATCCATCGGCTACCCGCGACCCTCACCAGGTCATCGGTCCACCTTGTGGGAGGCCTTCCAACGCTGCGTCTTCCAGTACGCGGTCGCCATTCCAGAACTTTTCGGCCCCATCGACCATCTGTTCTGCGAGCAATGTGCCCTGCCCACTGCCAATTCAGTTTGGCGATTACTCTCAATTAATTGTTTTATTTTTATTTGTTGTATTCAAGAGTAAAAAAAATATAAGAAATATTCTTTATTCAAACAAGAAAAACAAGTTACTTACATTTGTCACATGAACCAGTCTGCTGAGTGGTGGTTTTATATCCAAAGCTTTCAGAAACTCGGGCCTCAAACCATACAGGCCATCAGGATCTATATCAAAAGTGTCTAGATCTGGTCTCCAGCGCCTGTCAAATAACATAAGACAGTTTAAGTACTATCTTAAAACTGGACTTGAACTTTAGTTGTGATAACCGAATTTAGATCCAACCGCATCTACTTTTAAATTTTTGGATGTGAAAAAGTTTTGTTGCAGAAATAAATATCATAAATCAAAGCGAGGTCACCTTTGATCTTATTTATTTATTTATGCACACACAAAAACACTTACAGAGAAAAACGAACAAATACAAATAGAAGAGCACAAAGGTGCTGGTGTTGTTATGGTTTGAAATTCCCAGCAAATTAATAATATTGTTAATTACTGTGTTAACTTATTACTTTAGCCACGAGCTCCAAACAACTAAAAAGTGAATAAGTTTATAGTTAAAAAAACATTTTTTTAAACAAGCTTGTACACCGGCTATCTCAAATTAAATGTGCTCGGTGGGTTATGTTGTTTTATCACAGAGATGCCGTGGCCACCTTCCAGCTTCATCATCAGACACTTTTTTTTTCTAGATGTTAAATGCTGCCCAAGACGAATCAATCGAGCCCAAACTCGGTGGAGTTATGTTGTTTTATAACAGACATGCAGTGGCCACCTTCCAGCTTCATCATCAGACCCTGGATATTGTCTAGACGTAAAATGCTTCTCAAGACAAATCGATCGAGCCCAGACTCGATGGTTTTATCTTGTTTAGTTCAGAAGTTCCTATGGCCATCTTCCGTCTCCATCATCAGACCAGCTTCATGGTACCATATCATTGTATTGTCACCGAAGAGTGTACACCAAATTTGAGTCCAATCGGACATCGGGAAATGGGCCTAATTTGAGTTGCAAGATTCTACCCGAACAAACATACATACATACATTGCAAGTTAAATAAAAGCTTTTAAAAATAAAACCTTATTTTTTAACCATAAAAATTTAACAATAACCATAAAAACACAAAAAAATACAAAAAACCAAACTAGAAACACTTTTAAAAAGGTATGTAATATGTTTAAATTGTCTTTATACATATCACAAGCGAGGAGCTCGTGGCTAAAGTAATAACAGCCGCACGGGTCGAACCATCAGGTTAAGCTACGCTTGCTGGGATTGGTCCATGGATGGGTGACCATCTTTACATACCGAGACTCCTACATGCGTCGGATAGCACGTTAAACCGTTGGTCCCGGCTGTCAATCGTGTATCTTTGACAGTCGTTACGAGTCGACTCGACAGAAGCCCGAAAGTCTGACAACCAGTCTTACCAAGGGGCATCAGCAACTGGGTTGTGGAGGTCAGATAGGCAGTCGCTCCATGTAAAATACTGGTATTCAGCTGCATCCGGTTAGACTGGAAGCCGACCCCAAGATAGTTGCGAAAAGGCTAGGCAGATACATACATGCCACAAGGGTTTTGTATAAATCGTCTTTATAAATACGGCGTTATAAATAAGTATGAAAGTATACAAACGTACAATGCCGTTTGTATAAAAACGAATTATACAAAACACCTGTGACATGTCCATTACGTTGTGTATATGGGGGTAAATACATATATATACCTACGGTTTACATTTCTAGCAATTCGTTTTTTTTTTTCTTTTTTTTTTTTTTTGGGGGGGTGGGAAATCATCCTATGACTTCTTCCGCTCTAGGGTGGAGCGGAAAGGCGTGTCAGACTCTTACTGACTAAAACCCACCCCTGTTCCTCCCTGCCTTGAGCGCCCAGGGGCGAGGTAACTCTTTCGAATTTATCCTCCACCCCCGGGCAGAATTTATCCTCCACCCCCGGGCAGTAGCAATTCGCTTCGCCCCGCATCAATATGCGTACCTAATCATAAAAATGATTACATGAACAAATTAATGTTACAAAAATCCAGCCAAGTGCGAGTCGGACACGCGTATGAAGGGTTCCGTACCATCGTACAAGATTATACGCGTCTACTTGTTACCATTATTAAGTCGAGCAAAAAAAGCCAAACAACAACACGTTAGTAGGGCCTCCCTTTAATTTTTAAATTATTATTATTTTGTTGTTGTAGCTGCTACAGAAATACACATACTGTGAAAATTTCCACTGTCTACCTATTACGGATCATGAGATACAGCCCGCTGACAGTCAGACGGACGGACGGACGGACGGACAGCGGAGGCTTAGTAATAATCCTACTGCAGTGTTTGTATAGGAAAATTTAAATGATCAATATCTTTGAATCTACTCAAAGTTTCTCCGTCACAAATTCAGGTTATCATTATCGTCCCCGTCACAAAATTTTGAACACATTTCGAAGGCCGTAAATCATCAGGCAGAGGAGATACATGTGTCCAGCCATCTTGAACTCAGGCTGGCTGGACATTAAGTTTTTATTGATTTCTCGAAAACCCTTAAATGTGACGACATAAATCAAACGTTATTACTGTCACAAATTGCGTCACTAAATATTAGTAAAGGAACCATATTCGAAAACGCTAACGTTATTGAGATTCGGAAGTGCCAGCCAGAAGTTTTTATACGTAAATTCAAGATGGCTGGACACAGATTTTTGCATTTTTCTACTAAACCGCTGTACGTATCACAAAACTTTTATCTCGATGCATTTATGTGACGCCCGTTGATATGCCATCAAAATCACTTCCGTTACCGAGATTGAGAGACCAGCGAAAAGTGGTTTTTCAAGATGGCTGGACACGTTTTCGATCGATTATCTAAGATTCTGTAGCGTCACAAATTCTGAAATAAGGGTGTTTAGCAGTCACATAAAGTGCCCTATTGACCTAGGTACTTAAATGCAAGCTATTTTGAAGATTTGTCTAGCCATCCTGAGTCACATCAAGTGAGAGAAAACTTTTAAAACTATAATCTATGTCCTATGTAGATACGAAAGTGCCTGTTTTAAAGTAAATTAATTTACTTACTTAGAAACTAAGGTTTCGTTTGTCAGTGTGATCATATTATCCTGAACAGAACATGGAATGGTAACTCCCGTTGGAAATGTTGTGTATGTATCTGTAACAACACAAAACACCTCATTTTATGCATTGCAAAATTGAGAGCAGTGGTAGCCCTGGTGAAGGAAAACATGAGGAGAAAACTCGCATGTCCTAGAACCAAAACTTCGCAGACAGTGAACAGTGATTAACTTTTTGTTTTTAGCTTTGTTTCTACTTCTACCCTCAAAATTATATTTTTTTAAGTTTTGAGTCCTCTCTTCTTTGTGTGAATGCGGTTTGGAGGAGGGTACTCTGTAACACTTGTTTTCTTCTTGTCCTAGTTTAACCACTCCCCTTTACGACTTACTCCCTTCTGATATTCCCCGCCCAATTAACATTCCTTTCCTATTATCCTTAGTCCATACCCCTGCTATTAAGAGGCCTCTTACAGTCCACTAGCGCCGCCAATCGAAAAAATGTCATAACTCGTAAATAGAATCAAAAATATGTTCTATTATTAGTGTGGAAAAGGCAATAACGTAATTGTATAACACCTTATCAACACTTGAAATATAGCTGTTTAGCTAAATCGTGCATTCAAAACATAAACGGCCGTTTTTGTTACAAATGCACGATTTAGCTAAACAGCTATATTTCAAGTGTTGACAATGTGTTATAAAATTACGTTATTGCCTTTTCTACACTAATAATAGACCACATTTTGTATTTTTGATTCTATTTACGAGTTATGACATTTTTTCGATTGGCGGCGCTAGTGGACTGTAAAAGGCCCCTTAAGATACTATATAAATGTATTAACATTCATAAAATCATGTTTTAACATTTATTTTGTGACGTCTTACATGTGTACTAACCAAAATTGTTTTGTCCTGTTTTTTTAGCATGGGGATCTATGGATGCCAACGCTAAAAACACTGATCAATGGTATATTATTTTACGACAAGTCAATCTCTCATACCTTGACATTGGCAAAATCATCGAATATTATTGATGGAGCCATAATCTCAAAAATTGAATTGAAATCTCCTGAGATTGAAATATTGTAATTTTTTGATAACAAAAACTATCTGCTGTTGCCTGGTGATTTGTAATACGGGCATTTTATGCCCAACTCAGACACTAGCTCTTCACATTGCTAATTAGACAAATAATAATTATGTAAAACCAAGAATAAGCTTGTCAATGTGAGGAGAAATAAAGAATTTATTATCCACCAGCCCGCTTTGGGCCCGTGTGGTGGATTACGGCCCACACCCTCTCACAGAGAGGAGGCCTGTGTCCCAACTGTGTGAACATTATAGGCTGGTTATGCTGTGCATTCCAAATAAGTACAAGGGCTGGTCGATGTGGCGACGTTTGGGGAAAGTCCCAGCAGTGGATGACATTGACGACAAGTACCGATGGACAGATGACGATAAGTACCACTCTGGCTCAGTATACTGTAGTTCGATTCAAACGTAATGGCAGTTCGAAACAAGAAGCCAGTCTAGAACACGCGGGACTGCGGACGGCGAGTAGTGGGTAACTCGCCGTCCTATCAGCACCAGGCTCGAGAGTTGACGGCGCGCAGTGTTCCATGCGCGCCTCAAAGGGTTGTCAGCAAACAAGACGGGGCCCGTCATGGCCGATGCCTGCCCGGGGGATGAGAATAAATTCGAAAGAGTTACCTCGCCCCTAGGCATTCAGGGCACGGAAGGAACAGGGGTGGGTTTTAGGCCGTAAGAGTCTGACACGCCCTTCTGCTCCACCCTAGAGCGGGAGATGTCATTGGATGATTTCCCACCCCACAAAAAAAAAAAAAGAAAAAGCCAGTCTAGAGACTTGCTTCACGTGCAGAGACTGAACAGATGCAGTAGCTATCATCATGTGACCGAGGGTTGGGGTACTGCACAGCAAGTAGCAAGCAGTTCAAAGCGGCCATTCATTTTGAATCAAACAATAGCAGTAATAACTACATTAAAAAAAATAACATTAAGGTTTAACACACTAGTAGGTAAAAGGCTTGGTGCTGCCAAGCCTTTTACCTACTACCAAAATTTATTAATTTTTTTACCCAACATTGTCTAGATATCACAGAGGATTCATTGTTTAACACACTCAGCGCCAAGCCTTTTAGGCCTATACCACCAAAATTTCTTATTTTTTTTACCCAACATTATCTAGATATCACAGAGGATTCATTGTTTAACACACTCAGCGCCAAGCCTTTTAGGCCTATACCTACTGCCAAAATTTTTTTTTTTACCCAACATTATCTAGATATCACAGAGGATTCAGTGTGTAACACACTCAGCACCAAGCCTTTTAGGCCTATACCTACTGCCAAAATTTTTTTTTTACCCAACATTATCTAGATATCACAGAGGATTCAGTGTGTAACACACTCAGCACCAAGCCTTTTAGGCCTATACCTACTGCCAATTTTTTTTTTTTACCCAACGTTATCTAGATATCACAGAGGATTCAGTGTGTAACACACTCAACACCAAGCCTTTTAGGCCTATACCTACTGCCAAAATTTTTTTTTTTACCCAACATTATCTAGATATCACAGAGGATTCAGTGTGTAACACACTCAGCGCCAAGCCTTTTAGGCCTATACCACCAAAATTTCTTATTTTTTTTACCCAACATTATCTAGATATCACAGAGGATTCATTGTTTTCTACTCCCACACTTCCCCACCCACTCTTTCTGATGTGTATCTTTTTGGATACACAGGCCTGGAAAAAAAGTTAACACCTACCTGAAAATTTTTCCTGGGCCATGTATGCAAAAAAGATACACAAGTGTTTGTACAGTGTGCATCGCAAATTAAAGACGTCATGGCTGAGTGTGTTAAAGAAAAATAGTTTCATACCGCTTATCTTCACTTTGAGTTTCTTATCATTAACAAATTTGTTCTCTAGCTTCTTATAAATATCTGTGCATTTCTGTATGCTTTGGAATGTTAGCCTTATTGCGCAGCTCTTTGATTTTCTATGCTTCAGCATCTCCATTTCATCCACATGGCCAATCTAAAACATTAGAAACAATCATTTAAATAAGTTAACAGTAAAAAAATATTTTTTTACACAAGCTTTTGTATACATAAAATTTTGTGTTTGTGCTGCTGGCGGTTGAAGAGTTCCTCTATCTGGAGTTCCGCTATCTTATCCTGAATATCGATTCAGGTCATGCTTACCGCCAACCAGCGCTGGGGCTCTGTCTTGCATAGGGTTTTTTGGGGTGGGAAATCATCCAATGACTTCTCCCGCCCTAGGGTGGAGCAGAAGGGCTCGTCACTCTCACTGACCAAAACCCTCCCCTGTTCCCCCTGAATGCCCAGGAGCGAAGTAACTCTTTCGAATTTATCCTCAAACCCCGGGCAGGATCTTGCATAGGGTCATAGTATTAAGCTGAGCGATGGCCGTTTTGCATGGATGTGATGCATATTTTCCCCCAGCTTTTCTTTTTTTGTTGTGTTTCTCTGTTTTTTGCATCATGTTTACCGTAAATAAACATATTTTCTTTCTTTTCTTTACTGTAAAAAAATGAACTTGTCATCGGTACTAAACCAACTTGTAAAAATTCAACTCCGCAGGATTAGAAAAACTGGTTCTAATTCAGCTTGCAAGATATGACCCGAACAAATAAATATTGCAAATAAAAGTTTGTGAATAATGTCATACTGAAAAATACCTTTATAGAAAAATTATTTACTAATTTGTCTCTAAGGTTGAAACGAAGCCCAGTAGTAGGACAAGAGTGAAAAAAAATTATTGGAAGACTGATGATAATACATAATATAAGAATATCATTTTGAATTTTTATCAAAAATTTCCTTTTATTATTTATAAATAAAATTATTAATTCTATTGTAAGTATGAAATGGCCACCCCGCCTTGAGCAGGCATGGTGATGCCTTCTCTGTACAAGAAGAGGTCTATGCCAGCCTTAGGATTTGCAGTGGGTCAGTACTAGGCTGGTATTATTTTTAGGGTTCCGAAAGTCCGAATGAACAACGGAACTCTTATAGGATCACTCGTGTGTCCGTCTGTCACAGCCAATTTACTCCAAATCTACTTGATCAATGATGCTGAAATTTAGTACACACATAAATATCTGTGACCCAAACACATACTGCTTTGCCCGTGTGAAAGTTGAAAATTATTCCAAGGAAACATTTTCCCTGGATAAAAATCTATCCAAAATACATGAAAGTTGGTTCAGCGGTTTAGGTGTGAAAGTGTTACAGACAGACAGCCATGGTTACTTCATAATTTATAATATTAGTATGGTTTTATTAAGATATTATTGCTGCCAAAAAGCCTCACCTGTTGGTCCAAATAGTTCTTTATTTGCAAGTAAGTCCATTCAGTTGGCAAGTTGTGCACTGTCAAGTAATACTCTTCAGTGTCACTTGATTGGTCCATTTCTTCAATATCTCTCGTCACATCATCCTTTTTCTGAAGAACTATTTTATCCCCAGCAGCCTTTTTGTCAAGATCCATTACGTTTTTATTGGACTCATTTTTAAGGTTGGTTTCATCTCCATCCACATCTTTGGTCTTACAGACCTTATCTGTTTCATCCGTACCAACCATTTCAATTTTGATGTTAGAATCTTCGGGTGTATTCATGCGAGATTTCTTACTGGTTCCATAAACCGCATCGATTGGCGCCGTTTGTATTCGCTTCTGTCCATTTTTCTCAAGACCATTACCATTCCCACTGTTTTCATTTGGCACAGAATTATTGTTTTTCAGGTATTTCGGCACTGGAGTCGTATGGAGAGATATAAAATCAGGTGAGCTTTTATCAGGTTCCGATGCCTCAGTTTTCACTCCTAGATCAATAGGATTGGTGACAGAATCAGTCAATTCATTTTCAGCCATTTTTCAGATAAAGTGTTATGAATCTTTACTAGCATACGCTTATAGCCTATTTACCAATATTATATAGTTTATGCACGCAAGTTTTACTAAAAACTACACCAATAACAAAGGTAAACCGTAAAATAAATTGATATAAGCAACTTATAATGCAAACACGATTAAAACAACTGTTTTATTTCCACAGTTAAATTCTTATATTATTTAAAATTATGAAAAAGTAGATGCATATTTATCGGTTTTAACTGTGAAATTATAGTGTACTTGCAGAAATTCCTGAAAAGTTTCGGTCACTTTCAGTATTTATGTTCCATGAAATTATATTCTCTTTGTGTTCCATCACAATAGTACTTTTTTTTTGTTTTTTTATCGCCGAAGGGAAGGCGAAAGTCTTTTAAACCATATTGCCTAGTCTTACGTAGTGTATTTATACTTTTTCCATTATAATACAGATGTAACACTAACACATTCTAATGATTTTTGCAGTATTTGGCAACAAATGTGTCGAGTCAGCCTTCTCGGCAAACTTCGCTGAGGTAGTCAATACTACAATAAAATTCTCAGCTCCATTTTCCCGAAATCGCGCCTGTTTCAATGATTCCACATATTGTCAATTTGCGTTGACACTTGAGACACAAAACTACACCAATTTTACATCACAATATCCACTAGGAATCAAACGAATAATTAAAACAGCCACTGAACTTCATTCGACAAAATCCCGCCAAAAACTCTCACAATCAATTATAGTACACATTTGACATACAATCAGTATCGACACTGACATTTGGCTTTTTTTTTTTGTTACTTTTTTTTTCTTGTTTTTGTTCCTTTTGGAACAGGCTAAGGTCTGAGACCATACTGCCTAGTCATTAGTAGTGTATTTTAACTTCTTTTCCCATTAGAATGCAGATGTAACACATTCTAATGTTTTTGGCAGTATTTGACAACAAATGTGTTGAGTCAGTCTTCTCGGCAAACTTCGCTGAGGTAGTTAATACTACAATAAAATTTTCAGCTCCATTTTACCGAGATTGCGCCTGTTTCAATGATTCCACATATTGTCCATTTACGTTGACAGTTGAGACACAAAACTACACCAATTTTATATCATAATATCCACTAGGAATCAATAAACGAATAATTAAAACTGCCACTGAACTTCACTCGACAAAATCCCGCCAAAAACCGTATTATGTATTACTTTTTTTTTTATTCACCCGAAGGGAAGGATAAAGACTTTTGACCATATTGTCTAGTCTTACGTAGTGTATTTTTACTTTTTTTCCATTAGAATGCAGATGTAACACGTTCCAATGTTTTTGCAGTATTTGGCAACAAATGTGTCGAGTCAGCCTTCTCGTCAAACTTCGCTGAGGTAGTCAATACTACAATAAAATTCTCAGCTTTATTTTACCGAAATCGCGCCTGTTATAATGATTCCACATATTGTCCATTTGCGTTGACACTTGAGACACAAAACTACACCAAATTTAAATCACAATATCAACTAGGAATCAGTAAACTAGTAATTAAAACAGCCACTGAACTTCACTCAACAAAAGCCCGCCAAAAACCCTTACGTAATATTATATTACGTTATTAATCAAATTAGTTTAGTTTTATTTTATTTTTGCTTTGGATACAAGACTTTTGTAAATTAATGTGCGTTTGTAATCTGCGCAAAATAAATAATTATAATAAGCGTTACATAATTATAATAGCGTAATAAGCGCTATAATTATAATTAGGTAAAAGTTTTAATTTTTATTAATTAAAATATATTAAAATGTTGCTCTACAATTACAGTGTCAATGTTAAAAACCTAAAAGAAGCAGGGGTGCAGAATACCGGGAACATTTTTCGTTTCACTATAATTCTACCTTCAAAATGTTACCTAATCCCTTCATAAGGCTGGTTTTCCTATCACGCTAACCGCCAGCGCTGACAGGTCAATGTGCATGTAGGTATTCTAATGAAGCGTTTTCGAATCACGCCGACCGCTCAGCGCCGCTGAGCAACAGGCGCCGACGCGTCTCCACCACAGCCAGCGAACGTTTTCGTGTCGCGCTAAACGCACGCTCCGACGCGCGACTAGTACAATCATGAGCATTCGCGAAATAGATACCGGACGTGTGATCGACGAGCGCGGTTGAGAAAATGTTTATGACGCTTTGGACTGATTTTACAATAACAAAGATGCGCGCAACAAAGCTTGGGATAAAATCGTCATCGCATCTATTATTTTTTCTTACCGTAAAGTAACCATTAGGCGTTCAATCGGCTGTATAGGAACATGACGTAAGCTGCAATGGAATAATCTATTTTGTAGTTTAGCGAATAATGCGTCAAAGCTTCTTAATTGATGGCATAGGAAAATAGATGAAAACTTGTTTTCGTCATCTCTCAATTGGCCGTATATCGTAACAAATTCTCCTGCGAAGAATCTCTGCTTGTTAAATGGATGAACATTTAGTTTCTTTCTGTTGCAGACGCGGCAACAATTTTCACTATCATTGTTTACGTCTGTATTCGCGATGGTCAGCGGGACACTAATGGCTCAATTACACCTTCCGATTTCAAGGGATCTAATTTAGGAAACAGGAAGGTGTAATAGCAGTTAGTGCTCGATTTAGTGAGATTGAAAGGTCCCGATTTGACTTCCTAAATTGTGTACGATTTAGGATAGTGTAATCGCATTACTCCGATTTAGAGCTAAGTGTTTCCAATTTTCCAATTTGTCGCTACAAATGGGCTATTAGTATTTCTGTATGTGTTTAAAATTAAATTAAATTTCCCAAAGTCCCTTTCCCAGAAAAATAATCTGAGTCCGCTCTTTTTATTTTTTAGTCCGTTCCTGGTAGAATCAGTTTTTAAGAAACTTAATAGCGACTTTTGATATTCTGTCTAGGGACTCTAATATGTAAGAGTTGGCAACACTGCCGACTTAGGAGCCCAATTTAGGAGTTCAACTTGGGATAGTGTAATCGCTCGCTTCCTACTTTCTAGTTAGTTTTTTCCTAAATTGGGTCCCTTGAAATCGGAAGGTGTAATAGAGCTTTAAAACGACCCGAGCTGACCGGGACTACGGGCAGCGCGCCGTGCAACCCGTAAATATGTAGGTATTAGGCCGGCGACGTGAACTAACTCTAGTGAAACAGCTATACCTATGTAGATTATTTACATTGCTGTTTTTAGTGTTATTAGCGATTTAATTACTTTTTAATTAAAACTTTCATTGGGTTGTATAGGAATAACGATTTGAACAGTCAAAAGTAAAAAAAACTGCAGAAAATGTTAAAAATTTAAGAAAACGCCTACGTAACATACCAACGCGTCCTAGGGGGTCCAGAATCATATACTTACTGAATCATTGGTACACGTATTGTGCGTGTATGTGCCTTACACGGTGTATTTAGCAAGTGAAAAAAAAACGGGCCAAGTGCGTGTCGGACTTCGCACATTTCGGGTTCCGTACCAATTTTGACAAGATGCTTATGCCGTGAACATTTGAAGACTGTAGTTCCAACCATTTGGCTGTAAAACCTGTGTGACAGACGATGGACAGACGGACACGTGAGTGACAGCAATAGGGCTTCTTCCCCTTCGGGTACGGAACCCTAAAATTACCATTTACGTACGACAAACCTATAAGATAAACGTAGGTAGTAGTAGTAGGTACTCGTATCCACCAGCAAAGATTATACCTATTCCCAAGCAATTCATAACCTCTACTATTGTTATATTCTAAACGATATGCTACACAAATTACACAACACAAATTACAACGATACACAAATTTTCTTTTTTAAGCTGATGATTTGGAATTATAGAAAAACATTAAAAAAATAATGACTGCACAGAACTTCAGAGCGATCTTAACAGACTCTCTGAATACTGTAGGTACCATTAATAAATTAAATTTAAGTAGGTATACTCCGCCAAAAACAAAACTATAATAAAATATGATTATACCATGTGGCACTATACTAAACAGAGTGACGAACCTTTGAGACCTAGTGTAACGCAGAATTTAGCACAGGGGTTTTATTAAATGAAATTCAAACAATCTCAGTAAATTACTTTAATTAGATATTTTTATGAATCACAGTAACTTATTTAAACTGAAATCTGTTATAATTTAGTCACACGAAAATCGAATTAATAATCACTAATCAATATATATGATTATTCAACTACCTTCAATATTCAATATTAGATACAATATAAAAATCAAAAGTGTAGCTATACTTATCGAGTTTTAATTATCAGCGCAAACAGCAATGCAATCAAATAGCAAGTTGACGGAGGTTCGATCTGGTCCGTGTCTTCGTGAGAAAAAAAAAGGGGACGAGAATGACGTGTCTTGAAGTGCGTGGAGGGGCTTGACAGCGATGAGGGCACGCCGACGACTGTGTTGCCAGCGTCTTAGCTGGCCAGTATAGATGTTACACATTAATACTACTTGACTGTAAATTACACTTGAATCTACATAATTATAGAAAACATCATCAACCAGAGCATTTAAAATGTACGACTTTGTCACCAGAACAGGCTACCGACTTTAGGCACCCTTGCCTAAAGGCACCTTACTTAATTCGTTCTCAGCTTGAATATCCCTGTCTGTTAAGGGATCCGTTATATCTATAAATATTTTTAGACTTATTTTACTTCAATGAATTTCGAAAAATGAAATAATTCGCCAATAAAAAAAATATCAGTCATTCAACACAATAATAAGGAATATTTCTATGTAGCTTCGAATCCAATCATAACATTTAAAAAAAGCTCTCAAAGCGAGACTAAATGCTATTGTGATCCTTTCACAGGAAATTAATTTCCTTTGGAACAGACAATGCGCAATATTGTGAATCTAAGTAGACATCCAGTGTTTCAATTTATAATCTCTTTATGAAAAGCCACGTTTTTTCTTCTCACTTGTGTTTTTTTTTTTTAAGCTTAATTACTTTCAGAGGACTGACGCCTTGCTATAGGTGGGATTATTTAGCATTTTAAATATCAGTTTAGCGTCTACTTTTAAAGGCTAAAGCTTTTGTCTTGTCGGCGCGGGTTTTATATACCTGACCTGTCTGTATATATTGAGTGCTAGTCCAACCAAGCCCAAACTTAAGCCTATGATAAGCTGAAAAAAGTAGGTACTGTGGCGATTGTAGAAACAGCCTAAACTAAGCGGCCTTCAGCTGGCTGTTGGGATTATTGAAGAGCCGTTTGAATATTGAATGAGTAGGCATCACATTTGTTTTAGGGATCGGTTCAATTCGCCCGTTTGAAGGGGGCACATGTATCTATTTTTCAATGAATATAAAAGTCCTGTGTGCTATCCCTCTTTCTTTCATCACACTCCAAATATAAGCCAGTCACTCTTACACACCACACTCTCGCGTAGCCAGCGAGTAAGACATTCCGCCAAGCTATAGAGCACCCTAGAGCCCTGCAGGCCGTACTGGAGCCCTGGGGTCCTACAGTACCTACCTCAAATGTAATAAGTTTTCATGTTTGGCCATAGGAATATACCAAAATAGAAGTCACAGAAGTCAAAGAATGGTCTTTCAAGTACGACTTCTATTCTACCAATAATCCGTCAGGCTCCGGACGGAATAACAGACACAATTAAAAACCTATTGTTGCATCCCACATGTGGGGCGCGCGGTAAGATCCTTTGGTCGATTTACCCAGTCAGCTACCTAGGTTTTTTTTTTTTTTTTTTTTTTTTTTTTTTTTTTTTTTTTTTTTTTTTTTTTTTTTTGAACGGAGATAATATGCCCAGAGCCTGGACCGGGTATCTGTGTTTTCGAAATACACTTGCGATTTTAGCGTCGCCACTCACCTATCGTTTTTTTTTCTTTTCTACCTAGAAAGAAAGAAAGAAAGAAAGAAAATACATTTATTGGCTACAGAAGAGAGAGTGAGTTGGTTTTTTTGAGAACAGATCAGAAAAGAATGAAACCGGAAGGCAAGAATGCCATATAAAATTTACCGATCGTCACACATCTACCGTCGCGCACCGGTAAGAACGCCGGGTAAGAATGCAACCGGCCGACGACGTCACCGATCAGAACGTTCTGGCCGGTAAGAAAGAGGCGTAGCTTACGTTGTAGCTCCATACATCGTCACACACTGTCTGTTTTCAACCCGGTGCCGATGATTTTGCCTCAGTACGCCTGCAGCTGTGCGCCTGAGAACATCTCCTGATTATTGTTACCCGACTGCCCTAGAAGGAAGGTAATGTTTATCGAGAGTATGTATGTGTATATGTGTGTATTTGTATGTCTATTTCTTTGGCACGCGCTGTAGCCTAAACAGCTTGAGGGATTTTAATAAATGAGATTGGTCTTGACCGCCGAAGTAACATAGACTATATGAATTTTGAAAATAAAAAGAAAATACGCAAATGTCGTGTACGAAATGTCGCAATTAGGTTAGTATAGTCGTATTGTTTTTGACCTAGTCATGTGGGGTATCATAAAATAAAGAGCTTGAGGAGAAGATTCCAAAAATATAACTCAATAAAATCTAAGAAATAAAAAAAATGTGGCATAAATTAAAAATAATTGAACAAAAATAACTGCCACCAACTGCATCAGACTGCTTGAAAAGTGACTTGTTTGGAACTTTCTAGTTGTTTTTACAGTCGGGTTTTATTTTTTTTTTTTTTTTTTAATTTGGTGCGGAGTAAAAATGGCGGAATCGACAGAGAGTCTTATTTTATTGGTGCAAAAATTGCCGTGTTTGTAGGACATGCAATCAAAAGCATACCACAACAGAGATATTAAAAATCTTGCTTGGAAACAAGCAGTAATGTAATGTAGACCAGTACATCAACGTCAAATCATTGATGATCGTTAATTACGATTTATTACGTACTAACGCAAAGGTATACTAGTACGTCTCTCGGCAAGCGCTAGATCACGATTGAGCGCAAATCAAGAAAGCCCGGTGACCGATAGGTGTGTAGCGATCCCCCGTTTTCAATACTTTTCTGATCTGTTCTAGGTAGAAAAGAAACGGTAGGTGTGTGGCGACGCTTAACCCGGAACTCATGCCGTAAAATGCTGCAACTTTACCATTTAAGCTCAACTTTGCTATTTCGTTTTGATTAGTCAGATTAGTGGTTGTTCTGATTCTAGTTTCGCGCTAATTTCATTTTTAGGGTTCCGTACCTCGAAAGAAAAAAAATGTCCGTCCGTCGGTCCGTCCGTCTGTCTGTCTGTAAAGACCGTTTATATCAGGAACGCGTAAAGATATCGAGTTGAAATTAAATGTTATACTCAGGTTTACTGTTTCTTGAAGCTGTGAATAAATCAAACTTCTAAGTTAACGTAAAAAAAAGATACGACCGTTTATGCCCCAAAAAACGTATGTTTCGACACTCTTAAGGGTATTAAAATTTCATGATTGTAGGACAGCGGGAAGTATCCCGCTGTCCTACAATCATGAAATTTGGCAAGAAGCAAGGTCATACAACACTAGTTGAGAGAAAAGTATTGAAAACTGTAATTTTTTTATTACATCACAAAAATTAGGGTCCCCATACAAGGAATTCGGGTCCAAATTTTAAAGTGAGGTGACCATAAATCATGTGGGGCATCGTATGAAAGAACCTCATTAGCATAAGCTAAAACTGATTTTAAATTATTTTAACCACGTCTACTTTTCGATTGCTACTGAAAAATAAAAAAAATAAAAAGTTTTTCTGATTGATTTTCGGGCAAAAATTTTCGAAACTCAATTCCCGAACTATTTACATACCCACAAGCTTGTACGGAACCCTCGGTGTGCGAGTCCGAGGCGCACTTGGCCAGTTTTTTTATTTGATAGCAATAGTCGACTATTCGTTCGGTTGGTTTATCTATGGGCAAAAGTAGCCTGTAAATAAAGAGATTTATTTATTTATATCCCGTATCGACCTTCCCTCTCCTGCGCATACACCTGTCGAACGCGTGCTAACGAGAATGAAATAGTCGCGGGGATTGCCTTTCCCCTTCGCAAAATCTGACGTTAGTGCTAAATGCATTGAGTTGTGGAACTGCTGCTTAAATGGTGTGTTCTTAAACTTATTCGTAAATAGTAATATTGATGCCAAATGGCCCAACAATTTTAAACCGTAAAATGCTGCAACTTAGCCATTTAAGCTCAACTTTGCTTATTTCATTTTGATTAGGAAATCTCGCGTTGTCTTCGTTTCTTCTTGTTTTTTACCATTTAATAATAGGTAACATTCTTCAAGCAACATATTTTTTTATTTTTCATAATGATAAGTTCTCTGTTTTTGCTCCGTCAGTTGTGAGTTAATTACTATTATTATTATTACTAGCCCGTACTGCACTGCTGGGCGAAGGCTTCCCTCCCTTCCTTCCAACGGTCTCGATTTTTTGCTTCTTCTTTCCAATTCTTAAGGAATCATCCAGGTCGTCCCGTTGTGAGTCAAAAGTTTAAAAAATATAATACGGTCGAATCCTTCTTCTTTTTCGTCGGTTAAACAAGAGTGGCGGATTTTCTGGTGACTTGCAACTTTTTAGATTTTGACTAGAAAAAAGGTGTTTTTAGGAGTGATAACGTGTCAAGGTAAGAAAAGACATAGACAGTCTTTTCTCATTCATTTCCGTAATGTTATAGTCCGGTCAATCTAGACCAAAAAATGAGAGTGAAGGTACTAATGAAGACAGAAGTGCATGGAGAGTTCCAAACCAAAATCGTTTGTACAGGGTTTCATCGCCTTAATAATACGTCTTGAACGACATAGATGGCGCTAGTATAGTAGTTGGATTGGAAAATATACATCTCTCGTTAAAGAACATTATCTTGTTTTTTGCTAGTTACAATATTACTTAATTTTAACACAAATTCTCCTACGACATTACAAACCTTATAAAGCAAAGCTCGTAATAACTAGGATTCGAACTCGGTGGCATAAAATTTACCGATACCATAGCCACTGGACTATTGCGTCATTACGCAATGAGTTAAAATTATCCTACTCTTTATTATATCGAAGTTGTTTAGCGACTTTAACCTGTATCATAAATCTCAAAAGAATTGAGGGTAGTTTAATATTGACTGTATAAAAATTAAATCTTTTTGTTCAATCATAACGTTCTTTACTATCTTTGAGTGAGTTCAGTTACGATTGCATTTAACAATTTTTTAATATTTATTTTTACCATGAGTTCGCGTTCTAATATTGATATGGCTACGAGGGCCCAAATAATAGCATTGCATAATCAAGGCCTAAATTATTCTGAAATTTCGAGAGAAACTGGCTTAAACGTAAGTAATGTTTTAAAATCACTGTTCGTTATTTATTTTATTATCCATGGTTATCGATACACGAAAATAATAAATAATATATTTCCCTTATAGGTAAAGACTGTCACTTTATGGATAAAGCGGTTTCAAGAAGAGGGTTCGTTGGAACACCGCAGTAGATCTGGCAGAAGACGCCATATTGACTCAGACCAGCGTCAACTTATGGTGCAAGGTTATGAGGAAAATGGCTTTACACCAACAAGATATTACGCAGAGTTGTTTGATACATCTTTGCGGACGGTGTATCGTGCTCTTCATAGTGAAGGTCTGCATTATCGTCGACATGCTATTAAGCCATTGCTAACCGAAGCTAATAAAAGAGCACGATTGGAGTTCGCTTTGAAATACAGACATTTCGACTGGAGCAACGTTATCTTCAGTGATGAAAAGACTTTCAAGTCTAGCCAGCACGGGCGAGTTAGGTTGTGGCGTAGGAATAATACGCGTTATGATAGTGATCACGTTGTGCCTAACTCTGAATCCGGTCGTATAACAGTGAACATTTGAGGATGGATGACAGCTGCAGGACCAGGAGAACTTACTGTAATACCCAGTCGTGCAAACAGTGTTAACTACTTAGATGTGCTGAATGACGTCATGTTGCCCACTGTGCGGAATGTTTTTCCTGTAGAAGACATGCCAGTAATAACGTTCGTGCAGGACAATTGTCCTATACACCGTTCCATAATTGTGCAAGAGTGGTTTAGCCAGCAATCGGACATACGAATTATTCCTTGGCCTGCGAGATCGCCAGATTTAAACCCCATTGAAAATTTATGGGGCGTTATGGTTCAAAAGTGGGACAATAGGAACGAAAGGACTAAGGAAGCACTGAGTACTCACTGCATGGAGGTATGGGATTCTATACGGGGTCACAATTTATGTGAAAAATTAATAGACTCCATGGGTTCGCGGTTGCAAGCTGTAATCGATCAAAATGGCGGATACGCGAAATATTAAAGAATATAAAGTGTTGACTATTGAATTGAGTAATAATGATTGAGTAAAAATGAAAAGACCGGGGTAGCTATAATTTATATGATAAATTACAGTAATCAAACTTGGTGTAAGTTGGATAAATTTATACATTACTTTATAACAACAAAATGTTATTACACTAATGATTTTGATTTCTTAAATAATATAAGAAATTAAAATAAAAACAATATAAATATAGATTCCTTTCCAACATAATAAATTATTTATTTATTATTATAAACAACTCGGTCCCAAAATGACAGCTATAACCCGGTCTTACAATTGTTATTGATTTTAGGTTTAGCTTCAATTTCTTCCTCCTTCTGGAACGAATACTTAAGCTATGAACCTTAGTCATAACATAATGCACAAATCAATCATTATAGTCAATACCACTAAACATAATTATGCAAAACGTAAAATTTTTATAATTTATGAGTAGGTAAAATATTTACAGAACTAAGGTTGCATATATAGTGAAAGTTATTATAACATAATGTAAATAAAACTAAATAATAGAAGAATAGCACAACACAGTTTTGATTTAGAATACTTATAATATCTATTATACAGTTTTACTTTGTTAAGGTCTTCTATTTTGTAATAGAGTTATTCAGTTATAAATTTTACTTGTATTTCTCCTTAACAAGTGAATTAAATCATTGTTAATTGGATGTAAAACTGCTAGGTTAGGTTATACATTCTATAAGAAAGAAAGACATAAATTGTATTCTTCTTTGAGAATTAAATGTCTTAAACTGTAATCAATAAAATAGTTTCATTTCTTATCCTTTACGAGAATTAAACTTAGTAAATCTTAAGCTGTAAGAAAAATATATCTAAATCTTCTTACATAAATGTTTTTTACTAATAATACTAACCACCAATTATGAAAGTAATTTATATAATATATATTTATATAATGTTATATATAGTAGTATATGTATACTTGTATATTATCCCTATATTCATTTATACATCTTATACCTCATATTTTTTATATTATTTATAACAAAAAATAAAATAAAAACGTTTAAAAATACAAAAAATAGAATATAAACTAAATATTATAATAATTAAATTTAAAAAAAGTCGACAGGGAGCTGGGTTGCGAACCGGTGCCCTGTTGAACGATCTATGTTATTCTGCCATGCTTATCCACCTGAGCTACTGATTATTTATTCTGGAACGTGAAAATAAGAGCTACTTTGTGAATGTAGGGATTTTTATTATTTATGATCGACGCCATCTGTAGTCGAATTAACCGATATACCAATTGGCTTATTTAGTTTGGTTTAGATGGCGCTGTATTAAGTACTCGGAAATAAGAAAATATAGTAATTTTTGTTTATTTGAATATAAATATATTATTATTACTTAGTAATTATTTTAGGTATTAAAAACCTTATTATCTGCCTCTGCATAATAAGGTTTATAAGCTTTGCAGTGTTATTTTCATGATTGAACAACGCCATCTAGTCGTCTCATGAAAGTCATGATACGTAATGCAAAACCTCACAGTCAAAAGTCGACCTTAGGCTCTCCATGCACTTTTGTCTTCAATAGTACATAAAGTCCCAACAAGCTGAAAATCAGTAAAATTGTTCAAAACATAATTATAAACAATGTTTCACAACTTTTTTTAATTTACATCGCTTTTATCTTTTCCAATCTTTGAAAATTTCCGTTATTTTGCAATAGTTTTACATTAAATAGGATCACAACTGATCCGCGGAGTACGCCTACTGGGGAAACCACGTTAAAAAAACGCGCTAAATACACTACCTCATAGGTGGCGTGGAAACGTGTGCATATTATGACGATAACAACTTTTATAACTTTTTGAATCGTTATATCTCAGAAACGGTGGCTCGTAAGAAAAAAGTATTGAGACATTTTTTATAGATAATTTTATGATCTACAATTTTTGTCTGAGATACTTTTATGATAAAACTTACCGTTTTGCTGAAAATCGCGAAAAACTCATTTTTTTTACCTTTGACCTTGAATAATTTTTTTTCCATACACGGGAATGATGGGGAACTTTTAAACATTGTTTATTATTATGTTTTGAACAATTTTACTGATTTTCAGCTTGTTGGGACTTTATTTACCTTCGAATGTCTAAATTGACCGGACTAAGTATTAGATATTTTCTAGTAACTTAAGAGGCCTCTTACAGTCCACTAGCGCTGCCAATCGAAAAAATGTCATAACTCGTAAATAGAATCAAAAATACAAAATATGTTCTATTATTAGTGTGGAAAAGGCAATAACGTAATTGTATAACACCTTATCAACACTTGAAATATAGCTGTTTAGCTAAATCGTGCATTCAAAACATAAACGGCCGTTTTTTGTTACAAATGCACGATTTAGCTAAACAGCTATATTTCAAGTGTTGACAATGTGTTATAAAATTACGTTATTGCCTTTTCGCGCTAGTGGACTGTAAAAGGCCCCTTAAACACTTTAAATACCATAACAACAAAATAATAGCTTCAGAGACATGAACAAAAAAACGTCCAAAAAAATCAAGCAAAGTTGCAGCATTTTACGCTACCTAAATTAATAAGGGGTAATATCTCTTTCCAGAGATTAATATCGTAATTCCGTACCTACTTAACCGATTCCGATATTATAGTTCTTTCATTTAAGTGTCCATAAAAAGACTAGACCTAATATCGTTGGAGTGCCGTGGATCACTTTTTATCCAGAACTAAATGCACGGGTGTTGTCGACTAGGCCTTGGAAGTGAAACCGCGCGAAAAAGCTGTTACAGATACAAAAAACCGGCCAAGTGCGAGTCCGACACGCACACGAAGGGTTCCGTACAATAAACAAAAAATAACACGTTTCTAGTAAGGGTAAATTACAGGGGGCTCTGTAATTTATTTTAATTTTTATGTTATAGCGGCAACAGAAATACACATTCTGTGAAAATTTCAACTGTCTACCTACAACGGATCATGAGATACAGCCCGCTGACAGACAGACGGACGGAGAACAGAGGCTTAATAATAGGGTCCTGTCGGTTATCCTTCGGGTATGGAACCCTAAAAATCCCTAAACACTATCACTACTACATATTATAAAACAAAATTTCTCTGTCTGTAAGCGATAAACTCAAAAACTACTGAACGGATTTTAATGCCATTTTAACTAATATATACAGAGTAATTCATAAGAAAGGTTTAAGAGTATAATTTGTACTCGAGCAAAACTGGGGCGGGTCGCTAGTTGTTATTTAAGTGGACATTATAAATTCCATGCCAAGGCAAACCAGTATCCATAAATATGATTTTTGGATAGGTCACTGACCACTATATATTTCGACATACAATTTTTGTGAAAGCTTTCCGCCTCGGACATTATTTTGTGACATTATTTCATATCTTTGTCGCGATTGGACTTGTGGTTGACGTTTGAGGGACACATGACATAAGATTTCTTACGCTGTCCGAATCAGTTTGGATTTTGGAGAGAGTTTTTGTAAGAGATAAGATGGGCAGAATTGTTTATTTTTGACTAGGTGACCTAATTTGTAATTATAACGGTGTTGCTCTAAATCTGAAATAATACATTTCTAAACAATTATTATTTCTGTGCCCTCATTTTGTCCTTGTCACATCTAGAAAGGTAGGTATATCAAAATATTATATTTATTAAATGTACTTAACTAAATCTATATCGTTGGGCCAATCGCATGGTTTGACCCTTTGTTGAGAAATATGAGTTAGGTACTAAGTAAGACGAGAGAACTTATAATGCAAGAACTAGCAAAGAAAGCTCAAACTTTTGGCAGTCTACGTAGAGAGCCCTCAACTCTCAACTACGTTCAAATTCGAAATTAAATGTAGGTTTTTTATTATTATTGATAGGCACGCGTTTGACCACCATCTCACCTGATGGTAAGCGATGATGTGGTCGAAGATGGAGCACGCTTGCCTAGACGTAACCTATTCACTCTTGACTTAAAGACTCCCAGGTTGTAGCTATCAGGAAACACAGACTCCGGTAGGGAATTCCACTCCCTAGCTGTACGCACAATGAATGTTTTCTCAAAACGCTTTGTGCGTATGGATGGGATGTCCACCATGAACCGGTATGCCTAGGGGTAGCGGATAAATTCTGAAAATGAGTTACCGCAACCCTGGGCACTCAGGCAAGGAAGGAACAGGGGTGGGTTTTAGTCAGTAAGAGTCTGATACGCCCTCCCGCTCCACGCAGAGCGGGAGAAGTCATTGGATGCTTTCCCACCCCACAAAAAAAAAAAACCATGAACCGGTGGCACTTCGCCGTACTTCTTGTGGTCCGTTGATGAAACGGGCTTGGCGGAATCAAATTGTGCAATTCCGTCGCACACTCCCCAAAATGTAATCGATAGAAAACCGACAGGCTAGCAACTCGGCGTCTATGTTCTAGACTTTGGAGCTTCGACTCAACGAGCCTATCATTGTGATCCTCTTGGCAGGTATTCCAATCAAACCATTTATAGGCACTTTTGCCTCCGTGTCTTCCCAAGTCCCCATCGCGTCGTCAAGAATGATGCCTCACAAACTGAAAGTTGAATTTTATTTCAAAGAAATATATATTTTTATTATATTTTTGAGTATAACTACTAAAACATTCGTAAAAACCGACCAAGTGCGTGTCGGACTTCGCACATTTAGGGTTTCTTATCGCAATATTTTGATATCTTTTAGTCGAATATAATTATTATGTAATAATAAACATGATCACCAAATTTCAAGTTCAAGGGTCAATGGGAAGTTAAAAAATTCTTTGGATCAAAATTTTGTGACAGAGGACGGACAGAAGGACAGATGGACGGACTGACAGACGGAATAGGGCTCTGTTTGGACCTTTCGGCTACGGAACCCTAAAAAGTACAGGCACGTGGTTTGTGATATTTTCTGGTATTAGAATAAGCAGGAGTACAGTACGGCCGATCACCGATTACCAAAAGATATTCAGTGGTCTGAATTAGTAAGATCTTTTGGTAATCGGTGAAACTAGAAAATAGAAAGAACAACACTGAAATCTTGTGTTTTAAACTTTGTATTACTGTCTGAATCTGAACAATCAAGAATAACAAATAAACGCAGAATTAAAAAAAAAAACAAATAAAGAAACTAATAGAATTGATGTTGGGCAAAGATACTCGACTAAATCTGTGTAAGAAAATTCACCTCCAATACCAGAGACAATGATAAAAAAAAACTTAAAACGTCAACAAGACAAAGACAAGATAGATTTTATGTGTCAAAAAAACAAATTGAGAAAAATCTCAAAACCTGATTTGTTTGAGTCGTCGAAAATTGTTTGAATAAAAAATTTTAGTGTTTTAAAACAAACAAAACTACAAAAAAAAAAAAGAACTAGGAAACGGTAACAAACACAAGCTTGAAATGTCCAAAAGTGAAGTCCTATACGTGAAGGGGATGAATATTGTAAGTCGACGACAGATGAAACTTGCATCTTATTTTGTGGGAGGTGGTTGTAATTTTATTTTCTGTTACAGTCTGATACTGATGATGATGATCAGTGGGATGATAAAAAGCTGAACGATGCGTATGACAAGGCTGTGAGGGTCGCTAACATTGAGGTGGCGAAGCGTGTGGCCATGTCGACGAACACTCCGTGTCCATCACGCGACCGTAACGTTGAACGTATGTATGAACCATTTAATTTACGACGAGGTAGTAGTAGTATCGGCAATCGGTTCTATTATATACAATCTTGGTCCTGAATGTAACAAGATGAAAATTGTGAGAATTAATAGATAGATTATTATCAGGGAACTATTTGACTGCTTTTCAGCTTTTGTTTTCCTATAATTTAATTTTGTTTGTAATTGATTTGCTTTTTTATGGAACCGAACATTTTTTGTCAAAAATCTTTTGAATGGTAAACCCTCAATATTGGTACCCAAGATACAGGCTTGCCTAGTTTGGGGCCTATGTAAAAAAAATATATGTAATACTGTTCTATATTAAATAAATTATTATTATTATTCCATTTATTTATTTGTATATACATATTGTTTACATTTTTAAATATTTATATAAAAAAGATAAAAAACATTTAAAAATATAAAAATAGTTGCTTACTGGTATCGGGAACAGGGTCCAAGCTACCGGCGGTCAGGGCTCCAGAGAGAGGAACCGCCTGATAATGCGAGCCGTGTCCAGAAGTACAGCTTTCTGAATCAAGCCCTTGATCCAGCTGCCTAACGAGAACGCCTTCTGAGGTGTTGGTCGAGGCTTGTGGCTAAAAGGCCATTGGCTGACACGACTATCGGCACAATGATCACCGAGTACACATCCCACATGTCAACAACCTCACGAGCCAAGTCAAGATACTTGATTTGTTTATCTTTCTCAGCTTTCACGAGGTTCTCGTCATGAGGGACGGCTATGTCAACAATCATTGCACGCCAGTCGATTCGGTTTTATTATTATTAGACTTAACAGCCCCACGCTGAAAATTTTGTAAGTTTTGACAATCTGAGAGCTGAGTTTTTATAGGTTTAGTAAAAGTAAGGTTATGTTTTAATCTTTAACTAACAGCTGATTCTAGTTAGAAGTGCAACAGATGTTCTTTGAACACTAATGTTTATTATATTGCAGTGACTAGTTGCTATTCCAATATTCACACAGCAATCCATAGTTTCAACAATATCCAATCCACAAGTCGGCGGTATAATCCAAAATGACAATTCCAAGATAAACGTGTGAGCGATCTTAAGTGTTCAGTGTGAAAAGGGGTCGTACAAGGTAGGCAGGGTCAGAATCCAAAAAAAACAATACAGTGGTTATTGAAAATAAAAAACAACCGGGTAAGCACTCAAAACATATCCGTAAACACGAAACGAGTGAGTAATAGCAATCGGCAATAGTCTAGTGACAATGTCAGTCAGCTGTCATGCCAGTGACATAGGCTAAAAATTTAAGACCGATTTTAATAGATAAATGATGATGATTTTATTTTTGCAAGTAGGTTTTAACAACACTTTTACACATCAACATTTTTTTTTTGTCAGTTTTAGCTAGATGAGGCTGGTGTTTCTTAGCTGACTACCCTGAGAAGAAACACCGAAACAAACTCAGAGGTCAAAGTCTCTTTTAAAGTGTTAAAATCCATAAAATCCATACAGACCAGTACATGGTCAAATCATATGAGATCGATATGAAAATGATAATCATTTATACAGGTTTTCAGTAATTATTTGATATTTTATTTAATAATATGACTATATTTAAATGCACTATATTGGTTTGTGGTCTGTTAGGACAGATTCTTATATTGTACTGAACTGTCAAGTTAATTACATTAACTAGTGCAGGGATTTAATTTTTGGAATTGTGTAATTGTTTATTCAATTAATCAATAATCTCTCAAAAACTAACTTTCTCATTTTTCTCCGCTTCCAGATTGAGAATTGAGCTGATTTTTCATATTCTAGGATAAAAAAATTGCTAATTTTTAGATCATATCTCAACTTATTACATTTTGGCACACCATTGTCCATCTCCTTTATAAATTTTCGCTCTCTTTCATTTCCACAGCTGTATATTTGTTAAAGAAAGAAAAAAAAACTGGAAAGTCAATAATGAAGAAAGATCAATTGCAAAGTGCTTCCAACATTAACTCTTTTGATGAAATACCAAAAAAGGAAGCAATGTGGAGAGTTAATATGCCTTGCCGACTCGTGTTCTGTGAAGATGGTTTGGAGTATGAAGCAGTTATTTCTAAATTGGTTGACAATGATGAATGTATTGTCAGATATTTAGGTAAGAATCTTCAGTAAGTATAGCTAGCTATCATAAAAAATATGTTGATTCGAAATGGTTGTAGTCATAACCGTAGTTCTATTGTGCCAGACACATATTTCTCCTCAACAACACATACTGCAATGGAACAAAATATCATCCTAGATGCTTTTCATATGGTTACGTGTCCGGAACCACAATACTTACCACAACTTGTTGCATCCTTATCAAGAGGCCAAAGCTTTAGGTAGTTTTAGTGCCCTTTAGCACACAAATAACTGAATCTGACTGTCTTTGTTAATGTAATCAAGTTATAGTTGTTCTATCTCATGAAGGCGAGTTGGCTATGATCGTATGTAAATTCACGTTTACATTGTTACTGTGTGTGAAAACTTATTTCCTATGATACCGAGCGCTTCTAGCTTACGCACACAGAAATAAAAGTGCAAGTGAACCTACACGCTCAACCAAGCCCAACCTGCCTTCGTAAGATAGAACAACTGTATAATAGGCTAGTTTCCTAAAAATATCTAATTAGTCCGTTAATTACATTAAGAAAAAATATTGGACATGTATTTTCTCTTTTGTCACATAAACCAAAAATGTGGGTTATCTGTGGTCCAAGTAAAAAGGGTCAAGTTCTCGGCATTAAATTTCCGATATATACTTACACAGTTTTGTAAAGTTGGGTGAGAAAATTGCATTACGCGATTTTAATTGATTATTAATTAATGCTCAATTTATATGATGTTTCTAAGTAGGTATCAGAAATTTCTTTTTTGCTTAAGGTGAATGCTCCAGGGTAGCCCACGAAATTCAAATTTTCTTACGTTTTTTGCAATTTGCAGGTCAGTTTCAAGTTGTATCTTGGTCAAAATTTTATTCGCGGCCGCAGCAAGTACGTATTTACAGAACTGTAATCATTAAAATCATCAATACAACTGTCTCAGTTAGAATTGATCAATGAATGAATGAAATCATGAGATTTGGTATCAATTCTAACTGAAAGAGTTGTATTGATGATTTTAATGATTACAGTTCTGTAAATACGTACTTGCTACGGCCGCGAATCGTATTTTGACCAACATACAACCTGAGACTGACCTGCAAATTGCAAAAAACGTAAGAAAATTTGAATTTCGCGGGCTACCCTGGAGCTTCCACCTTAAATAACTTCTTTTTTTTTATTTTTATACTTTTTCTCAAATCATGCTTTTTCAGAGTTTAAACTACAATTTAATGTCTGAAAAAAGATATGTGCCTGTTTTTGAATATTTTTTTAATCCTATTCTTGGACGGGCACAAATAAGGACAATACCACTGAATAAATAATAGTACTACGTACAGAAGTTGCACTCCTTTGATCTTTTTTATTTTATTTTTTTTATTGTTGATAGGCACACATTTGACCACTATCTCACCTGATGTTAAGCGATGATGTGGTCGAAGATGGAGCACGCTTGTCTAGAAGTAACCTATTCACTCTTGACTTAAGACTCCCAGGTTGTAGCCATCAGGAAACACAGACTCCGGCAGGGAATCCCACTCCCAAGCTGTACGCACAATGAATGTGTTTCTAAAACGTTTTGTGCGTGTGGATGAGATGTTCGCCATGTACCGGTGGCACATCGCCGTACGTTTTGTAGTCCGTTGATGGAATGTGCTTGGCGGAATCAAATTATGCAATTCCGTCGCACACTCCCCAAAAATTAACCGATAGAAAACCGACAGGCTAGCAACTCGGCGTCTATGCTCAAGACTTTGGACCTTCGACTCGACGAGCCTATCATTGCCGATGATCCTCTTAGCTCGTTTCTCAATTGTCTCAAGGGCATCAAGCTGGTATCTGGCAGATCTGTCCCAAAGATGCGAGCAGTACTCCATACACGATCGAACTTGCGCTTGATAAAGTTTGAGCAGCTGTTCCTGCGTGATGTACCGTCTCACCTTTGCGAGGATCCCCAACTTTTTGGCAGCCACTTGAGCCTTTGCCTTTATGAAGGAACCAAAATTGAGGGTAGATGTCAACGTATCACCAAGAAGATCAAGTTGGTCGGTTATTGGTACGGTTACTCCTCGAAAAGATGGAGCCAGATGAAATTGGCTCCTTTTAGCGAAAAAAAGACACGCCTGGCACGTCTTAGCAGCATTGAACCTGACCAGATTGGCATCGCCCCATTCTGAGACAGCCTGTAAGGACAAGTTCAAGCGCCCAACCATAGCCTCTCGGAGAGACCGGACCTGAGACCCACCAGCTCGTGCATCGGACAGATATCTCTCGGCAACAGTGCTGTCGTCTGCATACCCAAAGATCCCGGGTTTTAGCAGATCGTTAATATGCAGCAAAAACAATGCTGCTGAGAGCACCGATCCCTGAGAAACACCGGCATTAATAGCCAGCAGTCCGGACGAGCAGCCATCTATGACCCTCGTATAGACCGATCCCTCAGGAAATCTGCAATCCAATCACACAAACCAGCGGGCAGACCGAAGGAAGGAAGCTTCCCTGCCGCAACACATCCGTCACGGCGTCCGCGCACGATGAAACATCAGTCGAAGAGAAGCAAGTGGGCTGCCAAGGATAGCATGCGAAGAAAGATCGCATGCCATCCCAATCTGCTGACCTGTATCGCCAAACCCGCCTGGTGCCTCTAGGGCTAGGATCGGGCGGGAAGTAGACGGATACAGACTTCACCAGACAGTGGTCAGCAGTACCTAATGGTGAAGAAATCGACACCGAGTAACGGTCTGGATCTGTTGTCAGCAGAAAGTCCAAGCAATTGGCTGTTTGTGAATCAACATCCGGCACCCTCGTTGCCCCCTGGACCAGCTGGGTGAGATTGAACACTAGCGCTAGCTTGTCCGTCTCTCGTCCAGCATGGTCTGTGTACTAGTATGGGAAGAGCCACTCCTGATGGTGGGCGTTGAAGTCCCCCAGTAACACCAATTGGGCAGAAGGGTACCGCTGCTGAGCCGCATCCGCCGCCTCACTGAGGTGTTGTGTGAGCCCAGTTGTCTCCAGATCGCCACTGTGCGACCGGTAGACACAGGCGTAGATAATTTTATCCAGACCTGTGTCCTCTAGAACCCAGAGTGTTGAGAACCTAGAGTCCTCAAGGTTGCGGAGACGCCGATAGCAGATGTCGTCCCGGGACCCGCGTGTGGTTTAAAATTGTGCTCCAGGGTAAACCCTGGGTAAGTGAGGTACGCCACGTCTGACGGACATCCGATCTGCGTCTCCGAAAGAAACACGAACGCTGGTTTCTCAGTCTCCAGGTGGTGGTGGACTGCGGCGAGATTTGAGTGCAGACCTCGTATGTTCGAAAGGTGCACTTTATGCGAGAGGGAGTGCTGCCGCTGTACAGCTTTTCTTATTTTGTTCCTTTTTTTCGTGGTCTAGAGTGAAGGAGGAAGAGGAGAAGGACGTGAAAAGAGGTTCCATGCAGGCTACCTTCAGGCACGCACTGACAGGACGGTATCATTGGGGGACTAGTCTGGAGAGTGCGGGGACGCCCGAACCCCCCCGGGAATGTCCTTCGGGCCCTCTTGTCTGGTCGCCAGCCAGCACGATGGTGCATACCGGGATTTTTCGACAGTTGGTGGGGCAGCCTTTCATGTGTGGCTAGCACACTACTTGGGCCCCCAACTACCTGCGGTCGGCCAGCGGCACACCGTGCCTCGGATCCCGCTACCCTCCGCGACTAGTTTCCTGATACGCCCATATCAGCGCGAGCCTGGTTGTTCTGCCTCCATTGGAACAACTATTTCGACCCAACTCTGAGTTGGCTACACTGAGCCGTGTTCCGGTAAGATTACCGGAACACGGCCCGGCCGCTTGGCGGTACGTCTGCCCATAGGGTCGTCGCAAGCCATCGGTCGAAACCTACCACCAGTTAGTGTCACCTGATTAGCACCACCCAGGGACCACGTGTAGGGACTCAGTGGGTATACTCCTACGGACGCGGGTGACTCGACCCCCAGATCTTGAAGAAAACCAGTTTTATAATAGCCTACAAAATCACATTGCACTTAATCGCCGCGCTTGAGAGATAATATTACTGTGTCCTCTCTCATCATTAAGGCAGTCCGGAAACCCGGGCCTGTGGACGGCGAGTAATGGGTAGCTCGCCGTCCGATCAGCACCAGGCCCGAGAGTCGACGGCGCGTAGTGTTCCACGCGCGCCGAACAAGAGTTGTCAGCAAACAGGACGGGGCCCGTCATGGCCGATGCCTGCCCGGGGCTTAAGGATAAATTCGAATGAGTTACCTCGCCCTTGGGCATTCAGGGCAGGGAGGAACGGGTGGGTTTTAGTCAGCAAGAGTCTGACACGCCCTCCCGCTCCACCCAGAGCGGGAGAAGTCATTGAGTGATTTCCCACCCCACAAAAAAAAGGCTGTCCGGAAAGAAAAAAATAATACGGTACATAACTTTTTATACATAATAATGTATTTATGAGTAGTCTATCTAGAGTTGTTTCTCTTTAATTAATGTAATGTCTTATATTTTTTTTCTCTTCTCTGAAGTACCTATGATTAATTTCAATACTGCAATAATTCTAAATATTACAAATAATTTTAATAAATATTGTGATGAATAAATTACTGGTATTCAGCTGCATCGGGCTAGACTGGAAGCCGACCCAAAGATAGTTGGGAAAAGGCCCGGGCAGATTGGATTGACTATGATGAATAAATAATAACGTGTTATACCTACTAATTTATTTTACTCATTCATCTCATCATATTTATCATAACATCCATACACACAATAATAACTAGTGTTACGATTTAATTTGATGCCATAATGCACGAGTCGATCCATCAGGTTCAGCGTGGCTTACGCTTGCCGGGGTTGGTCCATGGATGGGTGACCATCTTTACATATCGAGACTCTTCCGTGCCTCGGAACGAACGTTAAGCCGTTGGTCCCGGTTGTCAATCATGGATCTTTGACAGTCGTTACGGGTCGTCAGAAGCCCGAAAGTCTGAATTCCAGTCTTACCAAGGGGTATCGTATTACCCAGTAACTGGGTTGTGGAGGTCAGATAGGCAGTCGCTCCATGTAAAATACTGGTATTCAGCTGCATCCGGTTAAACTGGAAGCCGTCCCCAAAATAGGCAAAGGCTAGGCAGAACAACAACGAAGGGTGCATAAAATCGAAAATAAAATAAAAATTACGCGTTCGGTCGGCGGCGGCGCGGGCGGCGCAAGCCGTAGCCGTAACTGACGTTCCGTCTGGAAGGCGTCGCAAGTTATAGGTACTTATCTCAAGCGGAATTTACCAGTGCAATAGGGAACGTGCACGATGAAGACTGCCACCTGGTGGCGCAAATCCGAATCATTTATGAAAAAAAAAAAGATTTAATTAGGTGAAAATGTATTGTTGCATTTCGGGATGCTTGAACACTTCAAAGATAAATTAAAACGATCATTATTAATCGGACGGCGGACGATCATTATTAATCTGTCGGTACCTATATTTTATCATTTTAATCATAATAAAACAGAAAAAACGATATAATATAATGTAAACGAATAGACGGTAACACGATAACAGCTCTGAATAGTTAATTTTCTTACCATACTGTGGCGCTCGTGTCGATTTGTACTGCCACCTATAGTTCGTGTACGTTCCCTATAGGCCTGACGATATAGTGGTAACACGATAACAGCTCTGAATAGTTAATTTTCTTAACACACGGTGGCGCTCGTGTCGATTTGTACTGCCACCTATAGTTCGTGTATGTTCCCTATAGGCCTGACGATACAGTGCGTTGAAATTTCGCATGATGTCACACGTCGATACACATTGTACCGTTTAGTGACGTAACAAGCCCCCACTCCTGAACTTTGATGCGTTTTATCTTTGTATTTTTTTATTGGTTTGGTAAAATATGTGTCCAAAATTATTTGATTTTTTTAATCTAAACTATTGAACAGACAGATCTGTGTTGTCTACCAATAATGCCTCAACTTGAAATCATTGACTTGAATCATGTGCACTAAGTGGCAGCACTGATACATCAGGTCCAAGCAACTGTCAAAGCGCTTATATTTTGACCTCTGCTAAAGTGGCTTGAATTTACCTGAAGACCGTTATTGCAATTTAACATTTTCAACATTTCAGGCTATGAGAATCAAGAACTGGTGCCTTTAGAAGCTCTAATGCCTTCACACGGCAAAGAGGCCAGGGCTCGTCAGATCACGAGGGCGAGGGCTGAACAGGTCCAAGACAGCAGCTTGTCTCCCAACACAGATGACCGGGGTTGCAGTGATCGGCTGCCCAGTCCTGATAGCAATGGTATGGATTTTCCCAAACTGGCTGAGTTGTCAGGCAAGCATTGAACATTGTGCAATTATTTTTTTTGTATCTTTTACTTTTTCGAATATCAACCAAGTATTTGTAGATGCAGCTCTTTGAATATCTTTTGGGTTACACATTATTGTCTGTTTCAAAGGTCTGGTGCTGTATGAGTTGTTGTATACAGGACTCCAAGGGCGTAGCGAGGTATGGGCAGGGGGGGCAGCTGCCCCCTCCCCTAGAAGATGCAGGAATGCTCACAAACCGTAAAGTAATAGCCTATTAATAAATGAAAACAAAGTTGATTCTATTGACAGGCGAATTTTATAATATTGTACTATGAACGGTTTAGTCGTCAAGAGCGAAATTATACAGGCAGCAAAGAAAGCTTATGTTTATAGAGGCCCTTTTCTACACTGCGTCGTGTTAAAACATGGCTGAGATCAACGTTGACTGAAAACCGTTTGAACGGCCTATGTATGCTCAGTGTACACCGAACCGTGGTACAAAAAAACTAAGGATACAATTGAATCTGAGGTGTTAAAACAGTTTTGTGAAGAACCTCGTCGACTACTTTGTTTTTCATTTTTAAAGTAACCTGTCCTATTGCTCATGCAGCATTTACCTTAGATATATTCTTGGTTTGTCTACGCCTGCCCGCCCCTTACTTAACAAAATCCCAGCTACGCCCTTGCAGGACTCATGAGAGGTCAGCTACGGAAGCTCCTAAGTTATACAGGATGTAAGAAGACATCACATAGCCTTTTTTATTGCGCGCAATGTAACGCGAACCCAGGCGTAGGTACTTGTCGGATACGTTAGATATTCATTGCGTATTTGTTACTGGAAATGCGTAATTTCATAAAATCGAAAAAAAAAAACCGAAAATGCAGGTAATGTTTGTTTGAAATAAAAATTTGTAATAACACTTGGAATTCATTTTCGATAAAAGTAAAAAAAAAAATTATGACTTTGGCCTTCAATATCTCCAGAACCCATGGATTTCCAGGTATAGTATAGTGGAAAAAAAAACAAATAATGTGTAGAATATGTGGCTTTCGGCTTCGGAAACTGTTTTTTTACACCCAATATATTCTTAAAAGTACTAGTCTATAAGTACACAAGGTGTACCAGAAATGCGTGGTCATGGATATGTTAGAAATGAACATCATCACAAAAAAAACATGTACTTTGAGTAAGTACTAAGTTATCATCAGGAGTCTTTGGCGGGATTTTCTCGAGTAAAGTTCAGTGGCTGTTTTAATTATTCAAATTCAAATTCAAAATCATTTATTTGCTAATATGGGTAATTACATAAAGTTGTTAAAAAAAAGAGCATAGTCCAACCATATTACGCCTTGAGGCATGCAAATCTCAAGCTTTGACTGTATCAAAATTACAACATTATTATACAATTACTTGCAACAATAATTTATATACAGAGTGGTGATGACAATACGACATTAAATTAAAGCTCGCATACCTCAAGACGTTCTCAGTCTACATACAAAAAATTATTTGAATATATCCAGTAGTTTAGTCACAGGGAATTATTTTTCATTTTTAACATTTGCTACATGATGTATCTGATAATAGGGAAACACTGTCAGGTGAACGACCCACATCGGTATAAACATCAAAACATTAAAGTCACGTTGCCAACTCGCTACGAGGACATAAACACTTTCGCCAAATTAGTATTTTCATCTAATTTAGTGAAAATTATACCTTACTTCTGAGTAATAAGAGTCATAAAGCGTGTCATCAGAGTTGGATAAGAAAGGAACGAATGCGGAAATTGCAATGCACTCATAATATTAATAGAAAATTTAGTGTGTGCGAAAGAGATAAATCTAGTTTCGTTTGTTACTTCGCTTTCTTGAAGAAATTTGCTACAACAAATTTAGGTTAGTGTGTCGCCGGCCGCGATCCTGTGATGAGTCACGCGTCCTCGCTCTGTAGTGCAGCCGCGTCTTTGATGTAGGTACTTCCCCGCCGCTCGTGTGTGTCGTGTTTTGTAAATTCATTTACGGCGGTATTAGTGCGAAATTGGACGCTTTATTTTGGTGACAGGACACGTAACGTTTTAATAGGTATTTAGTTAAACAGTGAGTGAATTGTGCGAAATTAGACGCTTAGTTTTTATTGTTTTCGTGTTTTTTTTTTTAATAATCATGCCGCGCTACAATTACACAGCTTCGGAGTACACCGACATGATTTTAATTTATGGGGAGTGTCAAAGAAATGCCGCTTTGGCTATACGGACATACCGAGAGAGGTTTGGAAACACTCGAGTTTGTCCGACCAACGGGCGCACCATTGTCCAAGCTGTCCAGAGGATGCGAGAAAATCGATCCTTAATCCCGCATGTGGATAGTGCTCTTCCACGTGTAAAAGTGACCCTTGAGGAACGAATTTTAAATTTTAATTTAAATGCTGAAAAGTTTTTAGAACTCCTCAATGGACCTGTTTGCGAGTACATGGATGAGCTTTCGGTAACTGCGTACAGGCAGATGTGGTACCAATTAGACGGAGCACCAGCTCATTCAGTGGTTCTGCTAGAGAGCGTTTGTCTCAAATGTTCGGACAGCAGTGGATTGGCCGTTATGGACCAACGCGTTGGCCAGCCAGGTCCCCCGACCTTACACCACTGGATTTTTTCTTGTGGGGTCATATCAAAAATGAAGTGTAGGTACTCAACAGCTGTTGATACTGTTGATGATTTAAAAGATAGAATAATCATATCTTTTAATAAATTAAAACACATGGCTGCGAATGGGGACCTTTTGTCAGACGTTAGAAATAACCTTTTACGACGGTGCAATTTGTGTATTCGAATTCATGGCGGCCATATTGAAAAACGAAAAATTTAGTGACTTTCATACCTACATCCTGATCGTGATTAATAATTTGATTAATAAATAACACGCGGTTGAGAGATGCCTGATTATTTGGTTAATAATCTGTGATTCAGTGTAATTTTATTGAGCATTAATCCATAATTAAAAGCCAAAAAATCAAGTCGCTACAGGACCGCGCGTTGTTGCCGCTCTTACGACAGGTTAGTGAACTCATATTTATAAATGGTGTTCTATTTCGTTTCTAGTTTTATGCCATTTAGTTTGTTTGAAATTTTTATTTTTTTATTTTCGATGTTAGGATTTTTTTGATAGCTTAAACTTATTCTTATGAACTAGTATTGTCCGTGTTTTCATTTATTGTCGTATTGTCTTCTCCACCCTGTATATATAATGAATAAGCCAATTTTGGTAATATCACCGTGGCAAATAGTAATAGAACATTAGCAAAATAATAATGTCACTTAAATAATTAAAATTTAAAATGTCATGTAATAAATGAGAATGTCAAGATATATTAGTAAATAAATGTCAAATTAAAAATAATAGATAATTAATTAGTGCATTAGTCACATGTCACAACAATATTTCTGAGAGCAATATGTCCTTACATCCTCAATTAAATAATCCTGAATACTGTAATAACATTTAAACAGCAAGAATCTTTTTAATTTCTTTTTAAATTCATCGATGGATGGAGTTTCTATACTCGGAATTTTAATTCGATTCCAGATTTGACATTAGCTACTGTCATTTTGTGAAATAATGATACCACATAAAATAGTGTAGTGATGAACACAAAAATCGATAACCAATCGATAAACCCTATCGAATTGATATGGGCGCAGGTAAAGGGGCATGTAGCTCAAAATAATAAAACCTTCAAATTGACAGACGTGAGAAATTTATTTCAGGAAGGCATTCAAAAAATTACGGCTACCGAATGGTCTAAATGCGTATCCCATGTAGTCAAAGAAGAGGAAAAAATGAGTAGGTTAGATATGTTAATTGACAATATCACAGACACATTTATAATAAATAACTCACACACACTCACTTCATTTATAATTATGTTTATTGTTACTGTGTCTCTGTGTGTACCTAAATGATTAAATAAATAAATAAATAAATGTTACAGAAAGTGGCAGCGATAGCGATAGCGATGACGGCGACAATTTATAAAATAAATTATTACCATAATACATCTATCTGTTTTATTTGTCATGTTCCTTCATGATCACATTTTTTTATTTATTTCACACACAATTATAAAAGAAAAGTCTCAGATCGTTAATTAATCGTCAAAACTAAATTATCGGATCAGAAATATTTAATTTCCTGATATACTTAGTTTACGAGAGTAAAATTATAAACGAGAAGAATCGATCTGGAAATATTCCATTTCCATATCGAATAATTTCGCAACGTCACTATTTAGTACTTGTCATAACGTTGCAACACTGAAATTGTCAAATCTGGAATCGAATTAAAATTCCGAGTATAGTACAGACTTTGGTAAGTGGTTGTATATACGCGGTGCCATACTGAAAATGCTTCCGGTAAATAAGGCAGTATTGTTAGGTTTGCAACAAATTTTATATCTATGCCGCTTACTTCTGTACTTATCAAAAAGATGTCTATTAGATCTTGCGAAGCTAGCAATCTCATAAATGTATACACAAAGCAATGTCAATATATTGTATTTAATAAAATATGGTCTGCAGCTATCAGTCTGGTGGATATTAAACATACCCCTAATACATCGCTTTTGCGCCTTGAATGCAATGTCCTTATTGGTGGAATTACCCCAGAATATAATACCATATTTTATCAAGGATCCCACGTAGCCATGATATGCTGCGAGTACAGCAGAAGTGTCTACCGTTTTTGCCAGCATATGTAGGGCGTATGATTGCTTATTTAATTTTTGTTTTAAATTATCAACATGTGTCTTCCAATTCAAATTATAATCAATTGACATGCCTAAGAATTTTGTAGATGCTATCTCATTTATTTTGTTCCCTGTATAATCTATATTAAGGTCCGTAAATTGGGCTTTACGATTGCGAAATATCATGATTTTAGTTTTTTCAAAATTCATTTTTAAATTATTATTAGTTAACCATATTATAATATCACTTACAGTGCGGTTTATATCTTGTTCTAGGGACAACTTGTCCTTACTTGTAAAAACGACTGTACTATCATCAGCAAAAAGTATAGTGGGATGATTAGTTACTTTGGGCAAGTCATTTATATAAATGATGAATAGCAGAGGGCCCAAAACACTTCCTTGTGGGACGCCTTGTTTGATCTCTCTGTATTCTGAAGTGTAGTTAATTTCTGTACTTGTTTTGGTGCATACTCGAGTAACTAATGTGGACTGTTTTCTGTTGGTAAGATAAGAAGCTATCAGCTCTAATGAAGTGCCCCGAATTCCATACCTGTATAATTTATTTAACAGAATTTGGTGATCCACGCAATCAAAGGCTTTACTTACGAGGGTCATTCAATAAATACTTAGCCTACAAAAAGTAAACGAAAATTTTGGAAAAGTGGCAATTTATTTTTCAACATAGTCTCCTTTTAGTTCGATACACTTAGCCCAGCGATGCTCCAACTTTTTTAACCCGTCCGAAAAACAGTTTTTGTCAAACTCTGCAAAATAGGCCTCCGTGGCGGCGATAACCTCCTCATTCGATCCATATCTATTCCCGGCGAGTGATTTTTTCAGATTAGGAAACAGAAAGAAGTCACAAGGGGCCAAATCTGGAGAATACGGTGGATGGGGCAGCAATTCGTAGCGTAATTCGACCAATTTGGCCATGGCAACGGCAGACGTGTGAACCGGTGCGTTGTCGTGGTGAAACAGCACTTTTTTCTTCGCCAGATGGGGTCGTTTTTTCTTTAATTCGGCGTCGAATCGGCCCAATAAATCGGCATAGTAAAGCCCTGTAATTGTTTTACCCTTCTCGAGGTAATCGATGTAGATCACACCTTGTGAATCCCAGAAAACGGTGGCCATAACTTTTCCGGCCGATTTTACAGTTTTCGCCTTCTTTGGAGCACGTTCCCCGGTCTGGATCCATTGTTTTGATTGCTCCTTGGTCTCTGGCGTGTACCAGTGGATCCAGGTTTCATCGACGGTCACAAAACGACGCAAAAACTCCGCTGGATTCCGCTTAAACAGCGCCAAACACGTCTCCGATGTGGTCTCACGGTTGCGCTTGTTTTCTGGTGTGAGTAAACGCGGCACCCATCGCGCCGACAGCTTTCTCATGCCGAGTTCCTCGTGAAGAATATGATGCACTGTTCCTTCTGAAATGCCTACAGTCTCAGCTAGCTCCCGAACCTTCAATCGGCGATCTGCCAATACGAGATCATGGATTTTTTTAATGTTTTCCTCCGTAGCAGCTGTTTTCGGTGCACCTGGACTTGGTTCATCAAAAACCGACGTACAGCCACGTGCAAACTCGTTGAACCAATTCTTGACGGTGGCCATCGATGGAGAAGAGTCACCGTACACAGCATCCAAGCGCTCTTTGATTTCGATGCGCGTTTTCCCTTCCAAAAATAGGAATCGAATCACCGAACGATATTGCTCTTTTTCCATTTTTGTAAAACCGATCGACACGTTCGCTTCCATAAGTTGTCAAATTAAAACAAATGAAGGGATTGGAATGAAAATTTGAATTAAAAAAGAATGTGCTACACTGTGGTAAAACTCTTTTGAAACTACAGCGCCCTCTGGCGATGAGGCTAGGTACTTATTGAATGCACCTCGTAGATCCATATACAATGCGCAAGCCGGATTTTTTTTTGTCTAAGCTAGTCACAACTGTGGTCAGAAAATCATAAACGGCCATATTAATGGTTTTATTTTTCCTAAAACCTGTCTGCTCTTTAGCAAATAAATTAAAATTTTCAAAGTAGTCATTTATCCTGTCATAAATAACTCTTTCATAGACCTTAGAGAGCACCGGTACTAGTGCTATGGGCCTATAACAATTCATATTGTAGGGATCAACTTTCTTGAAAAGAGGTTTATGATTGTTAATTTAAGTTTATCAGGAATCCATTTAGGATCGACAGGTTAATGACATGACTTAAAATGTAGGATATTTTAATTGGCACTTGTTTTAGAATTTTTGTCGATATACTGTCATATCCAGTAGTGTTTGTATTTTTTAAGTGTAAAATTGTTTTGTGTATTTCTTGGGGTGTAGTTGGATACATAAATAATGTTTCCGAGTGATTAGGTAAGGTCTCGGTCTTTTTAGAACACCTTGTATTCCTTTTTATTTGTTCTAAAAAAAAAAATATTAAAACAATCCGCAATGGTCTGTGGATCTTCAGTACAATGTTTACCGTCTATATTTATTTGATTGATTTCACTTTTTGACACATTACCCATTGTTTTACTAATAACGTTCCAAGTAGCCTTACATTTGTTTTGAGCTGTATGGATAAAGTAATTATTCTGAGACTTTTTTGTCAGTTTTATAACACGTAATCTACTCGCAAATGTTTTAAAATTGTTTTTGTTTATGATATTTCGATTCTTACGATACTTCCATAATAATTGCTGATTCGCCTATTGATTCCTAGTGGATATTGTGATGTAAAATTGGTGGTTTGTCTCAAGGGTACTACGCAACTGGACAATATGTGGAATCATTGAAACAGGCGCGATCTCGGTAACATGGAGCTGAGAATTTTATTGTAGTATTGACTACCTCAGTGAAGTTTGCCGAGAAGGCGGACTCGATTTCTCTGATAAAAATAAATACAAAAAAAAATAGGAGCTCCTTTTTTTGAATTTTCTGTTACTTATATAAAGTTGGTTTTGGATCTAGTATCGTTTGGCAGGAATTGGGGGGTAAAAAGGGCTAATGCTGGTAGGAGTAGGGATTATAATGCTACCACTCATATTAAAAGGTAATGCATATTTATCAAGAAATTAAAAAAAATTGATTCAAAACTCAAATTATATAGAAAGCAAAAACAAAACGTTAAAATGGGCGATTGTATTTTTAACCCTAACGATTTAATTGTAGTTTTAACAATTTAAAAAATAAAATAAAAATTGTTTTATCTAAAACGTGAAAAATAAAACACTGTTTTTTACAAAAAATAGAACCGAGTGCCAAAAAAAAACAAAAAAAAGGTCAAAATAACTTTAATTTCAGAAGTCGGCGTCAAGCTGGAAGAAACAAAACCAGATTTTATTTTTTATTTTCACTTTTTAGTTCTGGTTTCCCAAATAAAAAGGTAAATTGGTTGACAATACATAGACGGCTATTAGTTATGGAAGAGTTCCACTGTCTATCTACGAAGATCTTCATCAGGTCCTAATGTATTATATACTGTAACTTTGTACTACAGCAACTTGTAATTTTAATTTTACTGTAACTTGTAATTTTGTGTCAAACGTGTATTTATGCTAATAAATTATTATTATTATTATTATACTAAAACCTTCCTTGAAAAATATACATTTGAATAACGAAAACCCCATCCAAATCGGACCAGTAATTTGCGAGAAAATCGCGAAAAAACAAACATACATACAAAACCTCCTTTTTTGAAGTCGGCTCTAAAGCGCATATTTACAATTTCAGATCGGGCATCTCAAAAAAAGAAAAAGTCGAAAAAGAAGAAGAGCCAAGCTAGAAGCATGTATATCAACGGCTTCGAATTTCCCGAGATACCGGCCATGCCGAATTTATCTGTGCTAACTACTGTAAGTACAAAATTCTCATTACTAAATTTTCCTATTATACCAGGTGGAGACTACAATACAACAAAACACTGGCAGTACCCAGTGCCGGATTAAACCAGCGTGAGGCCTGTAGCAAATTCTACTTTTCAAAAATGGGTGTAATACTCAGGGGGGCCCCTGAGTATTACACCCATTTTTGAAAAGTATCTCAATTCGATTATTATAGTGATACTGATAATAAACCAATAAAAAAAACACAAAATTTTTATTCAATCAATACGTGCCATAAAAAAGCATTTAAATTTTACATTTTCAAATTTCGCGCGTAATTTGACGAAAACGCTGGACGCAGTGGACGCCATATTGCTCTATGGTTATGACGTCAGTTGGCTATGTAAATAAAAGTACACAGCATAGATACGCTGATCAGTTGGCATTTGAAACTTTATAGTTTACATAGCCGTATGACGTATAACGTGGCGGCTACTATTCCATGGTGTTAAAAAACAGATTAAAAAAACTGAAAACTTTGAATTGGATTTTAAAATTTATTTTGTTATTTTATGCACTAACATTTTCCGACTGCTTTTTGCCTAAGCTATCTCAATAATATATTTTTAGTTTTTTTCTCATATAGATTCAAATACCCTATTATGTGTATTACAACGATTTAGGGGGTCTCGGTAACGAACTAAACTTCTTTAACTTATTTTTTTCATAGGCCGCAGGACCCTTAAACTTGTGTTATGTACGGTTGAAAACCCGAGCTAAAACCAAGATGACCTTGAAAAGAAGCGAGTGGGGCGTTGCCATCTACACGGTTTAAAACAAACTCCAAACATCAGTATTGGTTTTCAACGCACGCCTTTCTACCTTTAGAGGTCACACTACATTTGGTTTAAAACCACCGTACACACTGTTTTCAGGCGCATTATACGACTTTTAATGGTATTTAATTGAACATCACGTCTAAACGAGTTTTATTTCTTTGAAAAAAATATATGTTATTCTAGACAATTTCCGTCGTAATTTAATCTGAAAATATTTGAAATCATATTTTTATAACATAGTGTAATTAATTCGTAAAATTATGTCTAACGCAGATAAAAAATTGACCACGCAAAAACTATGAAGCGTATTTTTATTAAACTTTCACCATTTTATATAAAAATCATTTTATTATTTATAATTTAGTCGTAAGTATTTTAGTGTTGTTTTATGTGTAATAAATTAATGATGCGTCTAATTTCGGACAGCGCTCCTTGATGGGCGAGTCCTATTACTGGGTGCGGGTGGACGTACGACGCATTACGTGAGCTCAGCACAGAACACGTAAGCTAACCACGCAAGGTCGTTGGCAGTTAATAGCGCCTTAAACCTCTGTTTGTAACCGCTGTTTTAAACCGTGTAGCACAGGCTTTAGGTAGCGATGGGCCCATAGGTTAGATTTCATATGGTATCTTGACTTGTTTTTGTGCGACCAAGTGGGTCCACAATGTGCGGGGCCCGTAGCATATTTTGCTACGTGGTTAATCCGGCACTGGTCAACTCACTCATCATTATGGTTCAACCTTTACTATTGGACCAAACGCGCGAGATTAGTATTGTCAGTATTTTCATTCACTCTCGTCTCCACTTTGTATAATATTAATAAGAGTTCTGTTTTTCTAAAAAGGCCTGTGGCTTTGTTGGTATTTTCATCAACTTTGAGAGACATTAAAATATTTCTCGTTAATATTTTCAGCAACTAGGCTGATGATGATGATGATGCAAACATAAATGTTATGAGGCAGCTGATTTTTTTTCGCGAGGTCAGGTTTGGTCCAATAGTAAAAGTTGTTCATAATTATGAGTATTGCCAGTGTGTTTATTTATTGTCGTATCCACCTTATACAGGCTGTAACGGAAAGGTGTGGTCATATTTTAAGAACTGCATTTGCCTATCGATATGAACAACATTATTCAAGAAAAAGTGAGGAAATTCTCAAAAAGAATTTTTACTCCCCATACAAATATTGATCAGCTGATGATCACTTTGTATGCAAAGTTCAATTTTTTTTTTTGGATTTTTTTATTTTTTCTTAGAGAAAGCTGTTCGTTTCCATGGGCAGAACTGGTTCTTAAAATATGACCACACCTTTCCGTTACAACCTGTATAATAAGTCTTGTTTTTCTTAAAAAAAAACTTTTTTACAAAAAAATGGAACCGACTTCCAAAAAAAGTGCAAATAACTTTAATTTCAGAAGTCGGTGTTTCTTTTGTGTCTTCGTTTTTTGACACCGACTTCCGAAATTGAAGTTATTTGCACTTTTTTTGGAAGTCGGTTCCATTTTTTTGTAAAAAGTTTTTTTATTTTTCACTTTTTAGTTCTGGTTCTCCATTAAATTGTGTAAACAATTCATAGACATACGATCGCAGCAATCGCGGTTGATTTGCTGTCAATTTTTGAAGAGTTCCGTTGTCTGTCTCCGAAACCGATCATCAGATCTATATGAAATTTTAATGGGACCATTTCAGAACCAACCCCTTTCAAACAAAAAAAGATTTTTGCAAATCCGTCAATATATGACGGAGTTATGCCCGAACATACATATACAAACATCCGAATCGATAACCTCCTCCTTTTGGAAGTCGGTTAAAAAGGCCCGTGGCTTTGTTTGTATTTTCATCAACTTTGAGAGACTTATTTCTCGTTAATATTTTCAGCAACTAGGCTCAGCAGAAATGCCAATGCCGCCTCCACCGATGGCTTTCGCCACCTCAATAGACCGAACGGACTCTGAGGACCAAGCCATATCGTCTATGCTCATCAGCTGGTACATGAGTGGGTACTACACAGGACTATATCAAGGAATGAAACGGTAATTATAATAATGTTTGTAAGATTAAGGCCGCGTTTCCACCTGCAAGAATGCTTCAGAAAGTCTTTTGGACAGTAGTATAGAAACTGAGGACGTGTAGCTCAGTGTCGTGTACTTGTCGGGTGTGGTGTTCTGCTCAGGGGTCGCGGATAAATTCGAAACAGAGTTACCGCGCCCCTGGGCACTCAGGCAACTGAAGGAACAGGGGTGGGTTTTAGTCAGTAAAAGTCTGTCATGCCCGCCCGCTCCACCAGAGCGGGAGAAGTCATTGAATGATTTCCCAACACCACAAAAAAGGTGAGGTTTCTCATGTGCAATAAAGGAAACACTGGACCGCAAGATTTGATATTCTTATGTAAAAAAATCAATACTTTTTCATCACAAGTCACAGCAGTCATCCATCTGACAATACAATTATTTTATTTCTAACAAGCTTCTGCCAGCGGCTTGGCCCGCGTGGAATTAGTACTTCTCCCATTATAAGTTATAGCCTATGTGCTATACCAGGCAATCTATCTCTGTGCCAAATTTCATTCAGATCCGTTCAGTAGTTTTTGCGTGACAGAGTAACAACCATACATCCTCACAAACTTTCACATTTACAATATAGGGAACGTGCAGGAACTATAGATGGCGCCACATAAATGTCAATGTCAAGTATTTATACAGTAAAAGTTGCGGATTTCACTCACTAGATGTCAGTGTACGTTATGCGTCTTGCATGTGTGCATGATGCGTGTGTGTATACGTATAGGCACGGAAATGTCAATGACAAGTTTTTAAGTGTAAAAGTTTCAAAACTCCACTAGATGGCACAGACAACGCCGTGCACGTTCTCTATTAGTGGGATTTAAAACTTATTCTAAAGCAACACCTTTATAAAAGTATATTTGACAAACAAGCCTGTCCGCTGACGAGGTTCGTATTTCATGCGACCTCCTCAGGGTCACAATATCTTACAGGCGTAAACTACGCAGCAAGTGCTCTAGCGACAGTTTGTCACCTTCACATCTACTTACAATATTATAGATTCCGCAGCAAATGCAAATCATTTATTTCAAATAAACCATTTACAGGCACTTTTGAATTGTCAATAAGTCGGTCAGTCAGAAAGATGAAGCTAATTGCATATTCCAAGGAGTAGGATCTTTATGGAGATGAACGTGCAAGAAACTCCATGGACACTCTTTTAAAGCATGTTATGTATTACAAAAATCCTGGTTACATAAATGTCTTTTTGCTTCTAATAATATATGAGAACAACGTTGAATAAACACTTCATAAACAATACTAAAAAACTTTTTTACAAAAAAAAAACAACGGACTTCCAAAAAAAACACACACTAAAAATTAAAAAATAACTTTAATTTCGGAAGTCAGTGTTTGTATTTTATTTTTTCGTTATTTGACACCAACTTCCGAAATTAAAGTTATTTTTTTATTTTTTGTGTATTTTTTTTTTGGAAGTCGGTTGTTTTTTTATTGCAAAAAAGTTTTTCACTTTTTAGTTGTTATACCCCAGAACTAAAAACCCCAATAACATGGAACGTGGAATTTAAACATAGTCGTAATTGGAGAACACCAAAACGTCATCTAGGTGCGTATTTTTCTTTTATGTTCAGTTTTTCAAAAAGTGCTGAAGCGATTTCGATAAAATTTATATGGGACCACCTCGGGAGTATATTCTTTCGGATAAAAAAAGAATTTTGAAAATCGGTCTTCAATTGACAGATAAATCATACATACAGTCGAACATAGAACCGCCTCCTTTTTCGAAGTCAGATAAAAATAAAAAAAAAGATTGAAATAAGCCAGTGCAGCCAAGAGCATATCGGTGAAGCAGTGGTGGCGTAGTGGTAACAGCCCCGACTCACAAGTTGAACGTCGTGGGTTCAAACCCAGGCAGGCGGTTTACATTGTGTAATTTATTTTATCACTACTTTTCTCAAAAGTGTAAAGGAAAACATCGTGAGGAAACAGGCATGTCAGAACCAAAAATTCGAAGACATGTGACATCCACCAATCGGCTCTCGTCCCGCGTGGTTTTAATTTTTGCTCGAAAGGCATTTTTCGATGCCACGGCATCAATTTAAAAACATTGGAATTTATGTCGTATTCCTACTAGATAAGTTTGAATGTCCTTTGGCAAAAATTTTAATAATTTTCACTTCCGGCCCGGTCTGTGTAGGCCTTTTTTTTTTTTTTTTTTTGTGTGGGAAATCATCCAATGACTTCTCCCGCTCTGGGTGGAGCGGGAGGGCGTGTCAGACTCTTACTGACTAAAACCTACCCCTGTTCCTTCCCTGCCTGAGTGCCCAGGGATGCGGTAACTCATTTTCAGAATTTATCCGCTACCCCTAGGCATGCAGGCACCGGCCACGATGGGCCCCGTCAGTGGTGGCTGACAACATCTCTTTGAGGCGCGCGTGGAACACTACGCGCCGTCGACTCACGGGCCTGGTGCTGATCGGACGGCGAGCTACCCACTGCACGCCGTCCGCAGGCCCGGGTCTACGGTGGCTGGAAATCGTCTCGCGACGTCCTACGCCCAGTACGCCCAGTACCTCTCCTGCGGTGGTAGCGGCCGGGGCCGTGAGGGCCACTCCGTTGAGCTTCCCTCACGCGTCACGCCTCCGCCTTCACGAGCATTACTGCTTCGCAGAAGGCGGAGACTGCCTCCCATTCCCTCTCGCTCCGTACCATGGCCTGAACCAGGGCCGAGCGCGAGAGGTCGCCGCCACCTATCGCATCCACGAGGACACGGCGGTGCTCCGCCCAAGCGGGGCAGACCTCCACCGTATGCTCCACCGTGTCCTCTGGGCGATCCGCGCAGTGGTAACAACCCGGGCGTTTCCTCCCGCCCGATCTGATGCAGGAACCTCACGAAACAACCGTGTCCGGTGAGGACCTGCGTCAGGCGGAAGGTGAGGACGCCGTGACGCCTCTCCAGCCACTCCTCAAAGAAGGGCACTACCGCCGCAATGGTGGCGTGCCCAGCGCTGGGTTGCGACAGTCGCTGTCTCCATGTCGCCATGAGATCCTGCCGGAGCTCCGTCCGCCGAGCCGCGAGGTGTCGCGGCAGCAGAGTTTCGCCCCGGCGTTTGACCTCCTCGCGCCACTTCCAGGGCAGCGCGAGGACCTTGGCCTCCAGATCCCATGGCGACAGTCCGGCAAGGAGGCCCGCCGCCTCAAAGGAGACCGTGCGGTATCCTCGGATGAGCCGAACGGCCATGACCCTTTGGGACGCGTTCAACCGGCGAGCTGGTCGCCGCCTTATAGAACACGCTCACACCGGTGCCCCGTAAAGGGCCATGGACCGCACGATCCCCGCGTAGAGCCTCCGGAAGGAGGCATTTGGACCTCCCAGATTGGGCAGGAGCCGCTTCAAAGCAGCACTGGCCCGCTCCAGTCTGGGAGCCAAACGTCGGAAATGCTCGACGAAGTTCCACCGGCTGTCGAGGACGAGACCCAGGTATCTCATCGTCCTCTTGACGCCTATGTGAACCTCTCCGTCTGCGTAGGCCTTAAGGCCGCGTTTTCCCCTGCAAGAACGCTTCAGATAGTAACTTTCAAAAATTATGAAATTTGAAACAGAAATAGGGGTGGTATCAGCTTGCGCCAGTGAGCTTGTTTAATAAGTTTAACGCTAAAAGTATTTAGTCATTAGTGGTGCAAGCGGGCTTAAGGTGAAAGCGCCAGGGTAGCCCGCGAATTTCAAATTTCAAATTTTCTTCTTTTTTTGCAATTTGCAGGTCAGTGTCAGGTTGTAGCTTGGTCTAAATTTGATTCGCGGCCGTAGCAAGTATATTTCTACAGCGTGTAACGGAAAGGTGTGATCATATTTTAAGAGTTAGTTCTGCCCATGGAAATGTACAACTTTCTCTAAGAAAAAATATATCATTGGCAAAAAAAAATTGACTTTCCATACAAGGTTATCATCAGCTGATCAATATTTGTATGGGAGGTCTTGAAGAAAGTTGATCATATCGATGGGCATATGCAGTTCTTAAAATATGACCACACCTTTCCGTTACAGCATGTATAGAATTATAATCATTAAAATCATCAATACAACTGTCTCAGTTAGAATTGATGCCAAATGTCGTAATGTCAAATGTAATGTCGCCGAAAATTCGGATATGTTTACATATTATGTACTTATCACGATTATTTTCTTTTTCCAGGGCAAAGGAGGGACGCAGAAACTAGTATTGCAACAATTGTGTTTTTTTTTACGTGAATTAGGAAATAAAAAAAGTATTCATTTTTAAATTAGTTTTTATTTTTTAGTCTCACATAAAATTAACTACAGCAAAAATAGAAAATGTTATCAGTTTAAGGTAATAATAATAAATAAATTTAGGCCTCCTGATTTCTGTGTAAAAAAACACTATGTACAAATATACATTTTGACACTATTATTATATTGGATATTGTTTTTTCTTTTTACTTTTAGTTTATGATCAGATTGGTGGGTTTTAATTGTAACACTAAAATCGCTTTAAAGTCATTCAAATATTTCCATCCATTCAAAAGACATCCTCTAGTGCTAACCATGGGCTGAATTCTTATTTTAAATATAATCTGTCAAAAATTATGTAAAAAGAAAAATAAATTATAAAAATAACAATTACAAAAATACACATATTTTAGACATTTTACATGTTTACTTATTTCAAAACAGTATACACAAGTACACAACATCAGAAATTGTAGAATGGCGAAGTTTTTAATATCAGTATCATTTATCTCCTTTGCCAGACTACACTCAAAACGATAAAAAATGCTGTCACTTTTGAAATTCGAACTTTGTGATTAAATGTCAGACGACCAGTCGCAAACTTTTTTTATTTCGCAAACCGATTTTAGTCGAGTGAAAAAATTATCAAATTGTATTACAAATAATTACAAAAGTGGACTTTGAATATTTAGTTCGAGCCAGTGAGTTATCAAGTTATTATGGAAATTATAGTAACTTGAGCTTGTGAACATAGAACGAAGCATTTGACCCAATCACTCACCCAAATCAAAATAGACCTTAACTCAACCGAACACGATTGAAACTTGTGGCAAGACCATTTTGAAGAATCTTATAAAACTAATTAAAATAAAAACATGGCAATTTTAAAACATAAACTAGAGAAACAATATTTACAGTTACCACAATATACAAAAAGAACAATGATAGAGGCTTATTATGGCCTTTGAGTTAAAGATATCAGCCGATGCTGAAGGTTCGTGATTCTTTCGCTCTGACATTTTGAGATATCTAATATAATTATGTATATTAAATTATTAATAGGTGCGCGTTTGACCACTATCTCACCTGATGGTAAGCGATGATGTGGTCGGCGATAGAGCTCGCTAATTATAACAGAAATTGATGTCTTCAATAAATTACTAATTTATTGTAGAAAATCAATAACTTGCATAATTGGGTAGTTAAGACTATTTTTTGAAAGCTGAAAGCTTTTGTCGTAGACGGTGTTAAATTTATAGCTGCTAAAGTCGACCATTTTCAACCTTATTGCTTTTTCATAAAGGCGAAAATGTGGTCGACCGGCGACCATCAACCTTTCGTGGTTATGCAGCTTAAGGTAGGAAGAGCTTATGCGGAATAAATAGTGATGCAGGGGACTAATTTTCGATTACTGTGCTCTCTAAACTTAAAGTGCTGGAAAAACATATTAGACATCTGAACATCTCAAAACGAAAGACTATAAATTATAAATTAATTCATAAAACTCAACACACACATTCTCAGTCCCCAGCCATACACACAAACTCCCACCAATGGGACACACAAGCATCGAGACAATATTGTCACAAACTTTCGAATAAAGTCAACTCGCATAAAGTGACGCGAATAGAATTGGCAAGTGTAATAAAGTCGACATTTCGCATGAAGTTATTACAATGTGCAGGTTTTATTTCAGTGTATTCTTAGGTTGCAGAACTTTTCTTAGGCTATTTCTTTTTCTAATTGATGTAACAAATAATCTCGTCTGTAATAAATACTGCCAGAAATAAAAAAAAAATTGTTAGGCTTCGTGGTTATCACGCTTTTCAAAATAAAACATGCCTAAAGTCAACTTTTGGAATAAAGCGAAGTGTTTCGCATAAAGTGACACGTCGCTCCTAATACAAGCGTACAAAAAACGGCGTTACATCTCGCAAAAAGTCAACTCGACCAAAGTGAAGAGTTTCGCATAAAGTCTAGTAAACTTTTGGAATAAAGTGTAGTTTCGCATAAAGTGACACGCCACTGCTCATACGAGCGTGCTGAGCTCGTGCGTGTCGTGACTTAAGTCGATGGTGGCTGCGGGGACGCCGGGAGTCACCGCACCTTCGCCTGGAGGAGTGCTGGTTGGTGGCCTGAAAAGGTAAATATTGTTTTTTTTTTTAATATGTACTTGGAGTCAACAATTCGAGGAACTCATAAAAATATTTTGTAAAAATCTATTCTAGTCTATACTTCTGTCAAACCATTTGGGGAATAGAGGCGTTATGTGTGTTTGCATAAAGCAGATTGGTGTATCAAAGCAAAAAATCTGTATCGGTTTCTAGACCGCGATTGCAAAGATGGATATCTATAATATTTCGCGTTAGATCAGTTCATGTATCAATTTAGTTACAATAGTTCCTTTTAATTTATTTTACACCGTTTGGTTTAACTAAATTATTCACCAAATGTAATTATGCACCTATCTCTGTAGTTTAAAAAAATATAGAGAAGGCATGCACTCACCTTATAATATAAGGACCTCCTTGCTGCAGCAACGTTATAGGATGCGTATACGCACCACCAGCAGTCATGCTATGAAAACTCAAGTTCCCCATCCCAGTATTATTCAAGTGTCCATTCCCAATGATCACTCCATTCGACGCGTTCAAATTAGGCGAAGCTGTCGTAGTGGTCACTTCTTGTGTTCGAAATGCCTTTACGAGATTCGTTTTCTCTTTCTGCCATACAAAGACGTTGTGTACCATCGCGCAGCCGCAGAAGATGATTCCAACGCCTATGAAGACTGACGTCACTATAGCTGGCGTTGAATGGAATTGGATGAAGGTGTACAGTATTATGCCTGGAATTGAAATGGGTGGAATTAGTGTGGGTTGTAGTATGGTAGCTTTTTGTTTTGTGGGCGTCCAATGCTGCGAGGGAGGGGGAGGGTAAAAAATCGACAGTATATAGGGTGACTGGTAATTAGTAACTGATACTTAAACAAGTGATTGTACTCATGATAACAAACAACTTTCCCAAAGAAAGAACGGCGTCACAAGGTTAACAGCTAATAGATCACAGGCGCACGCGCGCGAATTTCATAGGGGTTGTTGTGTTATTGTGATAAAAGTATATTTTGACTGGTAGAAAATGCCTGAGGCATTAAGTCCGCCTCTGTACTTGTATGTGCGTAAAGTGTTAAATAAATAAATAAATAAAAGTGAATGAGTAACAAAAAAAATAGAACCGACTTCCAAAAAAAGTGTTTCTGGTTTTGTTTCTTCGTTTTTTGACACCGACTTCCTAATTTAAAGTTATTTTGCACTTTTTGTTTTTTTTTTGGAAGTCGGTTCTATTTTTTTTGTAAAAAAGTTTTTATTTTTTACTTTGTAGTGGTGATTCCCCAATTAAAGTGTGTTAACAATGCATATCTATACGATAGCAGCAATCGCTGTTGATAACTGTCATTATTTGAAGAGTTCCGTTGCCTGTCTCCGAAACTCATCATCAGATCTATATAAAATTTAAATGGGACCATTTTGGATCAATTCCCTTTCGAACAAAAGAATTTTGGAAATCCGTCTATAAATGACGAAGTTATGCCCGAACACAAATATAAAAAAAAAAACAAACATCCGAATTGATAACCTCCTTCTTTTTGAAGTCGGTTAAAAATAATATCTTTCTTTGGGAAAGTTGTTTGATCATGAGTACAATCATGTGTTTAAGTATCGGTTACTAATTACCAGTCACCCTATATACTGTCGATTTTTTACCCTCCCCCTCCCCCACAGTGCGATGTTGCGAGATTTTGCTCGATTTTAATCTCACATGAGATCAGATTGAGTTGTATTTATTTAAAAAAAAATAACAAATTTTACTTTTTGTTTTGCCTTAGCTGAAATATCTTGTAGCATTGTCTAGTCATGTGGTTTGGAAACACACACACTTCGTTAATTCAGTCTCTCAGGATCGAAACTTAGGAAAGTATCGTACCTTTATGTAAACCTGTGGTACTTATTGAAATGGTGGTGCTCAGAAAGCATTTGAACACCATTGGGCATCGGTTGAATGTTCTTGATTCAGTTCTATAGTTTCGCGCATTATTATACACTTTACGACGACCTGCATCCTAAGCACGTCTCACGAGTCAAGTCAATCGAAGACTCGACTCAAAGCCATACATCATTCGTTCCCATCAACACTTAGTGCAAGCCCTAATCGCCTTTTTATAATACCGTGGGAAGCTAGAGTGGTTCCATACGAAAGGAAATCACAAAGTAATTATAAAGATGAACGTAATCGTACGAACCTGTTAAAAATACCGGTATAGATATAAAGAATCCTCCGACGGCGCATACCCTCGTGATCGCTGACTTTTGCAGGTATTTGTTTGATCTGGAAATAAAGAAAAAATATGTTTAGTTTATGGATGATTCGGCGATTAAATCTCAGAGGATAACTTACTACTGGAAATGAATTCTTTTTCCTTATACAAAAGATATTTTAGCCAATCTATACGGGTTTTTTTAGCAGTCACGAAGAAGTTTATGGTAAATATCTAGTAGAGCGTTTAGTTTGTGTCTAAGTGGGTTGATTGCTTGGTAAACTGACGTCTGGGCAAAAATTGTACAGAACATTTTAGAGGGTGCCATTATATCTTTACGTCTTTTGTTAGAATGATGAACTCATTTAAAGGACAGCGTCTTATGTAATAGGTTTAAGGTTGTGTTTAAGATATAAATTATTACTTATTATTATTTCGTTTATTCATTTGTAAATACATATAAATTATATTTTTAAATATTTCAATTAAAAAGTAAAAAAAAAACTTAAAAATAGTATCCCACCGGTATCGGGAACAGGGTCCAAGCTACCGGTGGTCAGGGCTCCAGAGAGAGGAACTGCCTGACAATGCGAGCCGTGTCCAGAAGTACTGCTTTCTAAATCAAGCCCTTGATCCAGCCGCCTAACGAGAGCCTCCTGAGGTGTTGGTTGAGACTCGTGGCTTAAGCCATTGGCTGACACGACTATCGGTACAATGATCGCTGAGTCCACATCCCACATGTCGACAACCTCGCGAGCAAGTCAATATACTTGATTTATTTATCTTTCCCGGCTTTCACGAGGTTCTCGTCATTTGGGACGGTAATGTCAACAATCATTGCACGCCTCTCGATTCGGTCCACCACCACTATATCAAGCTTATTGGCTACAATAGTCTTGTCAGTGATGATGGACTGATCCCAGTACAATGAGATATGACCATTATCGAGAACTGGGTCGGGCACATACCTGTAGTACGGCACTTCCGATTCCACAAGAGAGTAGTTCAGAGCAAGTTGTTGATGGATAATCCTGGCTACAAGGTTGTGCCTATGCAAGTACTCACCGTTAGCTAGACAAGAACAACCAGAGATTAGGTGGCGGGTTGATTCTCCCGGACAATGACATGCCCGACATATGTCAACCGTGCCGTCCTTCACAATAAATCTCTGGTAGTTTTTAGTCATGATAATTTCGTCCGTAATTGCACAGACAAAACCTTCGGTTTCCCCAAAGAGGCCACCGACACGCAGCCAGGCTACGGATGCTAGTTGGTTTACATCGGGCCCATGTAGGGCCCGGAAAAAGCATCTGTGAAGTTCCTTACTCTGCCATACTTCCCTACGATCGTTAGTGTCGAGCACTAGAGGTTTGCGCCAGTTTATTATTATTATGAACGTGTGCTGTCCCACTGCAGGGCAAAGGCCTCCCTTCCCTCCTTCCACTTTTCCCGATCTTCTGCAATTTTGGGCCAGTCCTTTGAGAAGGAATCCAAATCATCCCGCCATCTCTTTCTGGGCCTGCCACGTTGTCGTTTCTTTGCGTTCGGGATCCACTGTGTGGTAATCTTTGTCCACTGTTCCTCCGACATGCGGCAGATGTGACCAGCCCAATTCCACTTTAATCTCGCGTAACGTCCGCTATTTGTGTTTTAAGATATAAATATGCATTTATAATTTCCTGACTGACAGTAGGTTATAGACCACTGATTCTGTAAAGGTATTCAGTGGAATATCTATAAGGTTTAAAGTTATGGACTATAAGGAACCAAGGTTACCGACATAGCTCGAAGAATCGCCAAACTTAAGTGGTAGTACCTACATATTGTTCGCAGAACAGATGGTCGATGAGGCTGAAAAGTTCTGGAGTGGACCGATGATCTGGTTGGAGTCGCGGGTTTCCGATGAATGCGAGACGTATAGGACCGATCGTTGTGGCGACACTCGGGGGAGGCCTACTTATGTCCAGCAGTGGACTTCTTTCGGCTGAAATGATGATGAGAGGGCCCTACCTGGTCCGTTTATCGTCAACGCGAGCATGGTTGAAAAGCTTCTTGTTTCCCTTGTTAAAGGTAGTTAGTTACCTATCTATCTACACAAATACGCGATAACAGTAATTTGTTAGGTAGTTGGTAGGTACTTATCTAGGTACTGTGACGATTGTAGACACAGCCTAAACTCAGCGGGTCTGTACCGGCCTTCAGCTGGCTGTTAAGATTATTGAAGAGCCGTTTGAATATTGAATGTGTAGGCATCACATTTGTTTTAGGGATCAGTTCTGCTTGCCCGGCCGAAGTGGGCACTTGTATTTTGCCGTGATTACCAATTTAGTTATTTAAAGTGCCCTATTCCTCTTTCTTTTATAACACTGCACAAGTAAACCAGTCACTCTCATACACCACACTCTCGCGTTGCCAGCGAGTGAGACCTCTACCCTGAACTTACTAGAATGTCCCAGGATCCCTGCAGGCCGTACCTACTGGTTTCTTGGGGTCCTACAGTACTACAAAATTTCATTAAAATAATTTTCGAAAATTTCATAGAACTGGTTCCAGAAAATACGTGTTTATGAATAAGCCTTACCAGTTTGTGAAATAAATATTTGTCATTTAGAATCTCCATTACATTGATTACATGTGCAAGGTTTCTTTATATCAAGATGTTTTCTTTATTTTTACAATTTATGATTATGTACAATAAGAACAGTTAAAACACAGCAAAGTTCAGGTAAAATTTGTGTAAAACAGCAGATTTTTTAAGGCATTTGAATTTGTTTCTCCAAATTTTTATTTTTTGCTTTCCTAAAAACCTAGTTATATACCTAGTAGTGCACAAGTATAAAAAGCGCTCGCATTTTTTAATTTTTTTATTCTTGATATGCTCGCGTTTGACCACTATCTCACCTGATGGTAAGCGATGATGTGGTCGAAGATGGAGCACGCTTGCCTAGAAGTAACCTATTCACTCTTGATCTAAAGACTCCCAGGTTGTAGCTGTCAGGAAACACAGACTCCGGCAGGGAATTCCACTCCCTAGCTGTATGAAAAGTAGGTAGGTATGAGGGATTGGCCGCTCTTAAGAAGCGACCTCTGAGCTCTCTTAAGTCTAGAAATTTGACTTTAGTAGCACCTCTCCATACAGCAATGCAATATGAGATTACAGACTGCAAGGGCTAAGTACCTAAATCTTGTTTCGTGTAGAATCTGCGATGTCATTACCTGCGTAACGCAGACTTTTGAAAACCCAAATACCTAACTTTTCTAACCCTAGACATAATCGCATCAACATGAGCTTGCCATGGTAGGTAATCTTTGGTCAACTGTAAGTCCCAAATATTTCGTCGATTAGTCTTGATCAATTTTCTGACAGTTGCAAACACGGTCTTATAGATTGTCACATCCATGTATCCTGATCCGAATATCAGCTCCTGGTTTAAGACCTCTGACTCGGGGTGAAACAAATTAGTTTTCGAAATGTTAAGGGTTTGCAATGTAGCATTTAGCCAGCTAGCTACCTACTTCAGCAAGACCAAGATCGGCGGTGGTCTGTACAGTGGCCCAATAGGTAGGTACTTACACCCTGGAAAAAACAAAAGCGATGTCGTCAGCATATAAGATAACGCGCCCGGCCGCCCGCTACTGATCCGAATGTTACACAGGTCTTTTATACATTTGTATAGAGCAAGAAAAGCATCGTGCCGACAAACTTTGACATTAGGTAAATTAAAGTTTGACAACTTCTAAACTTCAAATTCTCAATTCAAAAACCGGAGGGAAGTTCATAACTTTAGGTACCTAGATAGTTAGGTACAAGATAATTATGCTAGGTTTCCACGACCCAATATCTGTTCAAAACACAGCTACAGAGATACCTTCAAGATACCAATAACATTCGAGATTTCAAGACAGTTTAATTCAACAACTTTTACATCGAAAAGCAGTGTAAACACAGCGTGCCCCAAATTCCCGCCATAATCAGCTCGAAATCGATCTCGTTTGTTTTACATAAGAATTTCCTTTTACATATCTGTCCCATAATCCAGAAGCTGCAATTATTTAATGGAAACACAAACATTTAATCGATTGTATATTATAAGAACTCGATTTTAATGAAAACTCGTTTGAACAGTCACGTAACGGAACGGCACCTGTTCATCGAGTATAACCTTAGTAAATTGCGAAGTCGGTTTATCAAACGATCAGGTTGGACGTGGAATAGCTTTTGTAATCGGTCGGTTAGAATTATTTGCTGCATGTCAGTGACACTGGCATAATTCTGATAGATATTATGATCATTGATTACAACATCGTTACTGTTATTGAAATACTATAAACTTGTTTCAATTGCACGATATTTTATCAAACTTGCTGCATTTGGTTGAAATAATGCTATGCCAAGTGGACTGCATTTTTACGTGTCTTGGACGAGATATAAAATGGAGATTTTCGACATCTCTGATTCGTTTCAATGTTACCTACCAGTCCATATAGGGGCGATTTAAGGCCAGCAGATAACTGAATACCTAGACTGTAAAGGGGGGCGTTTAAGTATTACGTAACGCAATTTGGGGGAGGGGGTCTTGTAAATGTTACGATGCGTTACAGTGGGGGTTCGAAAAACGCGTTACGTAGGTACTTAGGTTTTTTTTTGGGGGGGGGGTGGAAAATCATCCAATGACTTCTTCCGCTCTGGGTGGAGCGGGAGGGCGTGTCAGACTCTTACTGACTAAAACCCACCCCTGTTCCTTCCCTGCCTGAGTGTCCAGGGGTGCGGTAACTCGTTTTCAGACGTAACATTGCTATTTAAATAAAAAACTAACGAAACAATATACGCATGTATTGCGAGTTAGAAAACTCCTGTTCTATTTATTATTACCGCAAACGCGATTAAAAGAATAACAAAGGTATTTATGTGACTATCCGGTACTTTGCGCAACATAATTTTCACTTTTAGGTAAAAATAATCACTTGGTTGTTACGTAAACAGAAAAACGTTACGGCGCGTTACATGGGGGAGAGGGAGGGTCACAAATCTTCAAAAATTGCGTTACGTAATACTTGAACGCCCCCAAAGACCGTTTTCTGTAGCGTAATAGTCTAGTTTCTGGAACGAAAAATTATCGTAAAATGGACAAATTTTAAAATGTGCGTTTTTAACAGCCACTTTTAACTTATGACGCGGTGATATTTTTTTTTCAGGAACCGGGGTTAAGTTTTTAAGCTCTTGCATAACTTCTATCGTGGGCTTTGAGCGTGGAGACCGAATCCAGAAATTCCGTAACGAAAATAACCTAACACCTCCCACTCCGACCGGCACAGCGGTGGTACTTTTTAGTTTTGCCATCTATCGATGAATAGCAGAACTTTTGACTTTTGATGATATTGTGTTGTTGATATTGATGATGATGATGATGATGATGACGATGACGATGATGATGATGATGATGATGACGATGACGATGATGATGATGATGACGATGACGATGATGATGATGGTGATGGTGATGGTGGTGATGATGATGATGATGATGATGATATTTATCTTGTTACGCCAAAGAAGTGTAACTTCTTACGTGCGTACATAAGTACACACACACATAAATAAAACAAATAAATAATTATACGAGTAATTGCATAAGTTGATAAAAAATGCTATGCAATAGCTTTACCGCGGCAGTCTCCGAGTGCCACACGTTTTTTTTTTCTTAGAGAAAATGATTTGACAAACATGGCAGTAGAGCCGAATAGAGTTGAGCTCTCGGGCAACCGAAGTTGGTCGTCTAACTTAGACGTTTTTTTTTCTTTCTTTGTCTGGGGGAAACATTAAAAGGCGCCTGTACTTTTGGGTAACAAAGACTAGAGTTACAAATGTTAATGAGGTAAACGGCCCACACTTTTTACCTCATTACCATTTGTAAAGTAATAAAAACAAAAAAACAACCCACTTCAAAAAAAAAAATACACTAAAAATTTAAAAATAACTTTAATTTCGGAAGTCGGTGTCAAATATCGAAGAAATAAAATACAAACACCGACTTCCGAAATTAAAGTTATTTTTAAATTTTTAGTGTATATTTTTCGGTCGGTTGTTTTTTTTGTTAAAAAGTTTTTTATTTTTCGCTTTTTAGTTGTTATACCCCAGAACTAAAAACCCCAATAACATGGAACGTGGCGTTTAAACATACTCATAATTGGAAAAACAAAAGTGTCATCTAGATAAGTATACCTCTTTTTCCTTTTTGTTCAGCTTCTCAAAAAGCGCTGAAGCAATATCGATAAAATATGGGACCACCTCGGGAGTATATTCTTTCGGATAAAAAAAGAATTTTGAAAATCGGTCCACAACTGACGGAGAAATCGGCGGACATACAAAAAAAAACACATACAGTCGAACATAGAACCTCCTCCTTTTTCGAAAGTCGGTTAATAATATGATTTTTTTGTAACCGGTAACCGGTCAGCTTAGACTATGAAAGATTATAGACGGAGCGTCAAAAGCCAGCAATCTGAAGTACCAGAATGAGAAGCCGTCTTGTCTGTCTGTACACGCGAAATAAACTCACATAGTCAAAATGAGAAGCCGAAACGTCATCGTTACGTTCGTCAAGGTCACACACATTTTAACGATCCTGCTTCATTTAATGTCCAATGACGTTCTGTCTATAACCTTTGCTAGTCTAAGCCGGTGAGCTTGTCCGAAAAGGCGAGATGCAATGAGGCTTTTTGTTGCGATCCCACACGCCGTGTAGCACGATATACTAGCTTTAGACCTACAGCAAAGCAAAGCAAGCAAAACCCAGAAATAACCCATAATCCTATATCCGAGTAAGTTCCTATTAAATGTGCATTAAAGCTATAAACAAATTAATATTCTCCTTGCCAAGTTTATAGTTCGTATCTACCGACACAAATGTTACTAAGATTTATTTAATGCCTCGGTCTTTCGTAACAAATCTGCGTCGGGTCTGCATCAATTGACGCAACATACACTTATTTGGACATATTCCGTGATTTATTGAGTAAAAGTCAAGTAAAAGGTGGACTGAATTTGATCACTGTTCATTCTCTGAATTACTGTTTCTTGGCGACTTCTTAAACAGCCTGATTTTTTATCACCATACAATTTTTCAGGTGTTAGGTTCAAAGTCTTGAGCATCGAAGCCGAGTTGCCAGCCGCCTGTCAGTTATATTTCAGCGAGTGTGCGTCGGAATTGCGCAATTTAACTCTGCCAAGCTCGTGCCATCATCGAACCACTAGACGTACGGCGATGCGCCTCCGGTACACGATGGACATCCCACCCATACGCAAAAAACGTTTTGGAAACACATTCATTGTGCGTACAGCTCTTTTTGTGTAGGTGGAAAATCACCAAATAACTTCTCCCGCTGTTGGTGGAGCGGGAGGCGTGTCATACTCTTACTGACTAAAACCCACCCCTGTTCCTTCAGGTGACTTTATCAAACACACCCGCGACCCTGGAAGGATTGTGAGTACAGCTGAGGGAATTCCTTGCCGGAGTCTGTGTTCATAGCTACAACCTGGGCGTTTTTAAGCCAAGAGTGAATAGGTTACTTCTAGAAAAGCGTGCTCTATCGTCGACTACATCATCCCTTAGGTAGGTACTGTAGGACCCCAAGGCATCAGTACGGCCTGCAGGGATCCTGAGACATTCTAGTAAGTTCAGGGTAGAGTTCTCACTCGCTGGCAACGCGAGAGTGTGGTGTATGAGAGTGACTGGTTAACTTGTGCAGTGTTATAAAAGAAAGAGGATGAAGCACTCAGAACTCTTATATTATATATAGAGAGAAAAATTATACAAGTGCCCAGTTCGCTTAGGGCCGCAGAACTGATCCCTAAAACAAATGTGATGCCTACACATTCAATATTCAAACGGCTCTTCAATAATCTTAACAGCCAGCTGAAGGCCGGTACAGACTCGCTGAGTTTAGGCTGTGTCTACAATCGTCACAGTACCCTCAGGTAAGACAGTGGTTAAACGCAAGCTTATCAATTATAAAAAAAAGAAATGGTTTCAGTCAAAGACGCGATTTATGCCTGAATAAATTTTAGATGTGGAAAATCAGGCTGTGTGTAATTTAACCAACTCGGCCTATCGCATGCTACTGCTGGACCTAGGGCTCTCTCAAGCTCTTACAATACCTGGTCCTCCTCCTTCCACATCCAGACAGTCCCACAGCTTCCTTTTTAAGGTCTACATAGCTGCATCCGGTTTGACAGTCAGCCGACCCCAAGATAGTTGGGATAAGGCTAGGTAGTGTTGTGAGTGAGTTTATAGCTGCTATGTAGACCTTAAAAATATTGCTGATTAGTGGTCTCCACTTCTTAAGGGCCTACTTCGCCGTAAGTGGCGCCCTCATTGAATAAAAATTCGTATCTTAGCATAGAAAATAAAGATTTAAGAATCCTATGTTGCGTTTGTTGTTTTTGGTACTTTTGCTTACTACTTTGGATACGAAACACTTTAGAGTCCTGTTTCAACAACGTAAAAATACCTTAAGCTCTTTGTAACAAACGCAACATAGGATTTTTTAATCTTTATTTTCTACGCTTTGCTACGATTTTTTATTCAATGAGGGCGCCACTTGGCAGCTATATACGCCAGTCACTTTACTAAGGTTGTCGGTCAGCTGGGCGGGGCGCGGCGTCCCACGCTGTAGGTAAGCTTAATAGAATTGTGTATAAGAAGAGACGATAGCCCAATGGCTATGGTATCGGAATGGACAACAGGTCGTGAATTTGATCCCACACGATACTCAATTGAGGTTGACGTGAACCCGGAGATTTTTAATAGTCAGTCAACTTTTATCTGCGGAATAAAAACGGCGGTTTTACAGCTTTTGTACCTACTTATAGTAAAATATGTAACAGGTTGAGGTAAAGGTATCTAGCTGCTAACCTTACCTACTATACTTTACTTCCGACCTTCCGACTTTCCTAGAGCACTTCAATTGAAGTTCTGATACTTTAGATGCTCGAATCTATTTTTTAACCGACTTTAAAAAAGGAGGAGGTTCTATGTTCGACTGTATGTATGTTTATTGTTTTTTTTTTAAGTATGTCCACTGATTTCTTTGTCAGTTGTAGATCGATTTTTAAAATATTTTTTTTTATCCGAAAGAATATACTCCCGAGGTGGTCCCATATAAATTTTATCGAAATTGCTTCAGCGCTTTTTGAGAAACTATACAAAAATAAAAAATACGTATACCTAATTAGATGAGGTTTTTGTTTTCTCCAATTACGAGTAGGTATGTTTAAATCCCACGTTCCATATTATTGGGGTTTTTAGTTCTAGGGTATAACAACTAAAAAGTGATAAATAAAAAACTTTTTTACAAAAAAAAAAACGACCGACTTCCAAAAAATAAATACACTAACAATTAAAAAATAACTTTAATTTCGGAAGTCGGTGTCAAATAACGAAGAAATAAAATACAAACACCGACTTCCGAAATTAAGTTATTTTTTAATTTTTAGTGTATTTTTTTTTTGGAAGTCGGTCGTTTTTTTTTATAGTAAGAAGACTTAGGTAGATACTAAGGAAGTAACCGCGATAGATTCATTCCCTTCATAAGACGTAACAATGTCTACTGAACAATGCACAGTCACACGTTTGTTTACGAGCTAGATTGTCGCATGAATGGATGTCAACTGTTTTCTCAAGCTTATTCCCAAGTTCAGATCTAGGTACGTTGATATACCTACAACTAAATTACAAGACTAACGGCATAAGAGTTGCCTGCAGTTCTTGACTTGCACATAACATGGTAACAAAAAACACCTACCTTCTTTTTTTTTAAACTACCTTTTTCTTCGTTTTGACTAAAACCACACGGTGTTCTGTATCTTTGGTCGGGGTGCTGCAGTGCTTACGCATTTCGTCACGCTCCTCCGGCCAGGTATTGACGTATAAATATAAGCATAAATTTATGCGGACCCCGTCACCCAATGCGGCCGCGCACGGGCATTATTCCTCTAAAGAGGCGCGGGCGGAACACTGTTTTTTTTTGGGGTTGGGATATTATCCAATGACATCTCCCGCTCTAGGGTGGAGCGGAAGGGCGTGTCAGACTCTTACTGACTAAAACCTACCCCTGTTCCTCCCTGCCCTGAATGCCCAGGAGCGAGGTAACTCTTTCGAATTCATCCTCAACCCCCGGGCAGGCATCGTCCATGACGGGCCCCGTCGTGTTTGCTGACAACTCTTTGAGACGCGCGTGGATCACTACGCGCCGGAGACATTCGGGCCTGGTGCTGATCGGACGGCGAGTTACCCACTATTCGTCCGCAGGCCCGGATCTACGGTGGCCGGAGATCGTCTCGCGGCGCCGGAAGCCCCTGGTGTCTCCTGCGGCGGCTGCTGCTGAGGGCGTGAGGGGCGACTCCGTTGTTGAGTCTCCCTCACCCATGCTGCCTCCCTTTTCGCGAAAATTGAACGGTACACGATTCAGCGTGTCATCCTTGCGCAGGGGCCATACTAATGTCATCCTTGTGCAGGGGCCATCACTAATCGCCTCTGTATCGTTCCAATATATACTACCGAAGTAAGTAAGTACGGGCGGAACACGGTGCGCCGCCTTCTCGGGCCTACCTACACCTATCTACTTAGAAGTAGGTACATGCCCATCCGTCAAATTGAGAACCTTTTTGAAGTCGGTTAAAATTCACTCGCGCCTATCGGTCTGACAGGCGTTCTAAAATCTATTTGCCAATATTATTTTCTTCAAAACTCGTATTTTTTTTATAATTTGCCAAGCCTATGATTAAATACCCGGCGCTACCTGTATTATTACAACTTGCTTGAAGGTTACAAGGTTAGGTACCTTGCACAAGTAGGTACTTCCGATTAGTACCGATGACAGATGGGATACAAGTTACAACGGTTCTCCATTGCAACGGTGCGTCTTGCTCCACTGATTCTAGGGTAGACCGGGGCGATAGGGAACACGTGCGGACGTTGACGCACCTTGCGTGACAACCGCATTTTGTCGATACGTTTCATGGGTAGGTTGGGGGAAATGGATAAGGGTTAAATAAGTTTATATTTGGAATCGTATTCATAGCCATGCGAAATAATATTTTGGAACAATGGGTTTTAGGTAATTACTAGGATAGGCTTGCGTTCGACCACTACATCACCTGTGGTCTGCGTAAGCAAAGAAAAAAAATGAGCGAAAATACAAATAAAATGTGTTTTGGACTAAAACAATTTTTTAAATTGTTAAATAAATATATAAATACTGTAGCTTTCAATGTTATCTTTAGTTTATTGAATTTTACTGATTAGGTCACTTACCTAAAATATTATTCTGGTCGGTACTCACCTACTTGAATAATGTTATCGGCTTTAGATACGTAATTAGGTACTGACGTACTTGGTATTTATTTCGGGCCCGAGAAGTCTCGACCTCGACCGAAGATCGCTATCATGAGCTTATCGTCATTATCTGGTTTTTTAATCAAAAAAACGTGTAAGTACTCGTACGTGTTATTTTAATCAGATGTACAGTTTATCCCGAATCATACGATTTATGAAATTGCGACATATTTTTGACGGAGCTTTTGAAGATACCTATTTCACTGAGTTGTGTAACATTTTATTTAAACAAGGTACCTACCAAGAGATAAACAGACAGATCTGAATGTAGGTAAAATGATTTAATGAACAGAAATATTTACGTTACCTAGTTTTAACGCCATTGCTGTCATAAGTTTGTTTAAATTACCTAATGCATCCGGAGTTCTTACGAAATTGTGGTGCGAAGTTTGCTACAAATGGGTTTGTTTACCTATACAAAAGTTTAACTGTGCGAAAGTCTCGTAAACTGAAGCCGCAGTCAAAAATATGGACTTTTACATAAATTATTTATATTTAACAGCAATCTTTTGTAGTGTAGTTGCTTATTCTGAGAAAAGATTTGAAGTCCTAACTAAGGCGTCGTTACACGCTCATGCAAGCGTCACTCAATTCCAAAAGTCATAATTGATCATCATCATCATCAGCCTTTTAATTAAATATCCCACTGCTGGGGCACAGGCCTCTTCTCTGTGAGAGGGTGTGGGCCATAATACACCACGCAGGCCCAATGCAGATTGGTGGATGTCACATGTCTTCAAATTTTTGGTTCTATCTAGGACATGCCGGTTTCCTCACGATGTTGTCCTTCACCGTTTTGAGAGCAGTGGTGATGAATAACTTACACAAAGTAAAGCGCCTGCCTGGGTTTGAACTCCCGACCTACAACTTGTAAGTCGCGGCTGTTGCATGATGCAAGAATCAAAATATCCAGATTTTTTACTTTATTAGAGAATTTTTTACTTTATTAGACGATAGGTTATCCGTCAGTCACAATCTTGACTGTGGTTAAGTTGACTGCAAAAAAAAACGTCTAATGGACGCCTAAAGTAGCGTAATAGTGGTCAAACTTTAACCTATCGAGATATACCTTAAAGTAAATGTTTTTTTTTTACCAACAGGAACTTATTGAATTCATACGGCTTAACATAATAAGTCTATTATTTTTTCTAATTCAAAAGCGCCCACACTCCAATAAAGGGCAACTAAAAATGCAGCCTATGTAAAAAACACCAATTTAAAACGTGTTAATAAAACATATCACTGTCATAATACATTCTACTCATATTTCACAATGATCATGGACCAAAGTGATATGTTAATCTCCGCACTGGGTCTGTAGGACATAACCATATTAGTAAACTTAGGTAGGCAGAGCTGACTGAGTTGTACCTAATGTAGAAAAACGAATGAAATAGGTATGTGTCAATTGTCTTATACTTATTATATCTAGTTTTTCCATTCTAGGTGGCAGAATTATCTCAGTAAAGAGAAAAAAAAATTCAAAGTTTTATAGCGCCATCTTTAGACTCTGTCTTTATATAATCAAGGTAAAGTTTATTTTTTGTGAATGCTGGCTAATTGGCGATGGTATAAGTCTGAGGCTTATTGTTACCTATACCTAGGATAAGCTGTTTACAAAAGCTATTGTTAAGGGTCTACTACCGGCCAAGTGGTGCCCTCATTGAATAAAAAATCGTAGCATAGCACAGAAAATAAAAATTAGAATGTTTCGTATCCAAAGTAGTAGGCAAAAGTACCAAAAACAGCCGTTTCTGACACTTTTGCCTACTACTTTGAATACGAAACATTCTGAGACCTGTTTTAACAACGTAAAAATACTTTATCCTTTTTGTAACAAACGTGACTTTGGATTCTTTAATATTTATTTTCTATGCTATGCTACGATTTTTTATTCAATGAGGGCGCCACTTGGCCGTTAGTCCCTACTAAGGCCCTCCTTAAAATAAATAAATAGCTCAAAAGATCATAGTTTCGCATATCTAGGCTAGATAAACTAAAAATTCGTTTGCAAGCAATACTCCCAAGTCATTAAGAACAGTCAAAATTATAGCAATACGTCTTGTTCCATAGTCATTAGAAAAACAATAGTGAATTAGTTGGTAGTCATTACGGGGAAGTGGTTTCAAACAGATTAGATACGAGTAGGTACTGTGACGATTGTAGTCACAGCCTAATTTCAGCGGGTCTGCACCGGCATTTAACTGGCAGGTAAGAATGTTGGAGAGTCGATGGATTATTTTAGAAGAGTAGGTGTCAAATTTTGTTTTATGTCAGATAGAAGTTTAGCCCTTGCAAGTGGGCATCGATGTTATGCTTTTGCCTAATTAATATGTCATTTAAAACGCCCTCAGCTCGTTTCCTTGTCCGCCCGTAGCGAGTATCCCTTCATACAGTACTCTCGCGCTAAACAAGCGAGTCGCCAAGCTACGTGACATCCCCCGGGACTTCGAAGAACGTCCAAGGATCCCTGCAGGCCGTACTTTTGCCCTGGGGTCCTACAGTATCTTCTTCAAGTGCAACAGCGAAATTACTCCAACACTGTAATCACTCTACCTACTAGGTGCAAAAAAAACACACAAGGGTCATAAAAATAATGAGAGTAATGGCTTATCTGTTTTAATGTTTTAGCAAACAAAGGTATTATCACAAGCATTACCGAAGATATTTATTAGGGGTGTACTTTTTTAAATGGCGGTAGATAGTTTATCGCAAATGGTTTTCGAAAAAAGAACAGTGACTGCATCCAATGCAATGCACCATGATTCATAAATCAATTAGTCTATCTCTCGAATTTCTGCAATGAACTTATATGCTTAGAATTACAGCGATCTGCTCTTCTCTGCCAATATTCTTCGAATCAGGAACGATGATTTCCGCAAGAGAACCAACGTTACCAACTTAGCCCGAAGAATCACCAAACTGAATTGATACTGGGCAGGGCACATTGCTCGCATAACAGATGGTCGATGAGGCTGAAAAGTTCTGGAATGGTGACTGCATACCAGAAGGCCTCCCACATGGTGGACTGATGACCTGGTAAGGATTACGGGTAACTGAGGTACAGGAGTGGACGTCTTTCGGCTGAAATGCCGATGATGGCTCTTCTAAACACAAAACGGCGAATCGCAAAATGTTAAGTCTTAGTACTCTTCCACTCGGTTTCTGCAACGAAAACTATGGACCGTCAAAATAAAAGCAATTTAAGTGATGGAATTGTCTGTAAATAATATTTATACTTAATACATTCAACCTATCACAGCAGTTTGCATATAAGCATAAGAATAATCAGCCTTATAATGTGGACTGCTGGATATCAGGCCTCTCTAGGAGAGGGAATGGGCCGTAATCCATCACGCGAGTCTAGTGCGGGTTTATGGATGTCACGGCTTCCAATGTTTGGCTCTAGGGCATGCCGGATTCCTCACGATGTCTTATATCCTTCACCGTCTTGTGAGCAGAAGTGATGAAATTATGGACACAATTGAAACGCCTCCTGCCTGGGTTTGAGCCCACGACGACGTATAACTTGTAAGTCGGGGTCGTTACCACTGGGTCATCACTGCTCAGCCAGCGTTTTGCTTGCGCTTGACTATTTTTCACAATAATTTTATTTTCGTGTCGAATATTAGCTGTTAGCCCGGTTAACCCATAAAGCTACACCTACTTTACAAACCACACCTTGCATAAAGTAAGCACACGTACATAGAACAACTTTATTCCTGCCACAAGACTATAAAAAATCTTACAAATCGTAATCAGAAACCGGATCGTAAAAACGAGAAAACCTCTAGTATCAGTATTCAAGCTAGTTTTACGTTCATTTTTAATGTTACCACCAATTAGTAGAAGCAATCTAACGGCTTCTCTAAAACCAAAGATACGCTGTTAAAAATAGTGGATATCGGCTTAAAACACTTAATATAAAGTTAATTGCTGCACTGGAATTTTTAAATGCTGGACTGTAAGAGTACAGTTAAATGAACTTGTACTTAGTAACAGCTAAGGCACAGCCTGAGGGCTCCCCCAAATGATTAATATACCATTTCGAATATTGCATAGTCAATCAATGACCCAACTGTATTTTTAACCGACTTTCGTAAAAGGAGGAGGTTCTATGTTCGACTGTATATATATTTTTTTTTTAATGTATGTCCGGCTGAAGTCGGTTGTTTTTTTTGTAAAAAAGTTTTTTTGTTTTTCATGTTGGTATTCGAACCGCGCGATGGCATGCTTGGCATTCAGAATGATAGAAAGAAGTAAAGATGCAGACAGTAAAAAAAATTCTCGATCTAACAGAAAGTGTTCTAAAGTCTGTTTGGATTGTAGGCAGAGACAAATAAAAATAAAAAGTATTTTTTTAAATATATTTAGACCCTCGTCATTATGTGTAATGACGATGAGGTGATGATGATAACAAAATATACTAGCTTGAGCTAGTATGTTTTGTTATATTGTTATTCAACTGTCCTACCATTCCGTTCCAGTTCCTACATCCCGGCGGCATCATTAGATCAGCTCGATGATATCATAATATTGCATTGTCACCGGTCTTAGCTAGGTATACCAAATTTCAGCTCTATTAGAATCCAACAAGTGGCCGAAAAATGGTTTGCAAATTTTGAACCGGACAACATACATTTTTTTTTTGTGGGTTGGTAAACCGTCCAATGACTTCTCCCGCTCTGGGCGGAGCGGGAGGGCGTGCCAGACTCTTACTGACTAAAACCCACCCCTGTTCCTTCCTGCCCTGAGTGCCCAGGGCGGAGGTAACTCTGTTTCGAATTTATCCTCAACCCCCGGGCAGGCATCGGCCATGACGGGCCCGTCTTTCTTCTTGTTTCGTCGAACACTACGCGCCGTCGACTCTCGGGCCTGGTGCTGATCGGACGGCGAGCTACCCATTACTCGCCGTCCGCAGGCCCGGGGTCTATGGTGGCCAGAGATCGTCTCGCGGCGCCGGAAGTCCCAGGCGTCTCCTGAGGCGGCTGCTGCTGACGGCGTGAGGGCGACTCCGTTGTTGAGTCTCCCTCACGCGTCCCGCCTCCGATGGACAACTCACATACGAATATTGCAAATTAAATAAAAGCCTGTAAAAACAAAACGCAACTGATATATTCACCGATTAAATAATCATTCGTGCTACTCATCCAAAACCAATGGGGTATTTTGCTGACTCATATAATGATATAACCCAAAAGGGTAACTAGGGTTGCCATGCTAAAAAAGAGTACAAGAAATCATCCTATTACCTACCTCAAAATTAAACTTTAATACTACGCAAACTTATTTTCAACTGATGTTGAGTCTATCAATCTGCCTAGCTTTTTCCCACCTCAATACCAGTATTTTTATCAGGATGGATGAAATGGCTACAGGTCACTGGAACAACTTGCGACCGACGGATGCCCCTCAAGTTAAAGGGGAAGATCTAGAAGTCCGTGATTAGACCTGTCGTACTATATGCATCAGAATGTTGGGCTGTGAAAAAGACGAAAGAAATAAGATTGCATGTGGTGGAGATGAGAATGTTGAGATGGATGTGTTGGAGTAACGAGAATGGATAAAGTGAGAAATGAGTACATTGGAGGTAGTTTAAAAGTGGCGCCAGTGACAGAAAAGTTGAAAGGGAACCGCTTATAATAATAATAATATATAATATTCCACAACTATTACACAACGCCATCTAGTCCCAAGCTAAGCAGAGCTTGTGTATTTAGAAATATATAAGTATGTTTACATACTTATATATTTCTAAATACATACATATTATAGATAAATTACACCCAGACACAGAACAAATGATCGTGCTCATCACACAAACATTTGTCCTGGGTGGGAATCGAACCCACGACCTCCGGCATAGCAGTCAGGGTCACTAACCACTAGACCAACAGGCCAGTCTATTCTTATCTTATCTTGGTATGGTCATGTGAAGAGGAGGGATGAAGCACGTGTAACTAAAGGAGTTATGAATATAAATGTGGATGGCTGGAGAGGGAGGCCAAAGAAAAGATGGATGGATAAGAAATAACAGCCGAGCGACACCAACAGCTTAACATGCTTTCCAAGGTACGGAGGATGCGAGTACGGTATGTAATTTATGGTCACCCATCCTCGGCCCAACCTTGGCAAAACCATCGATCCATGCAGCTGCTGTTATTATTTAGTTAAGGGTTCTTTTCAACATCAAGTGTATACCAAAAGCTTAATCCAGGTCGAATGTTATCAGTAAATCTAACCAACACATAGATACATGAAATTCTGCTGCATCCTGATGTAATCTCTAAACTGTCATCTTTCGTAACTCCAGTACGACCACACTCTAGTGGTGTAGACTCGAAAAATATTTACTCAAGTCTTACCGCGTGACCCTGTTTCGTGTTCGCGTGACGACCCTAATCACCGTTGTTTGGGAAAGATTCGACGCAGAAGGAATTCACCATATCTGTCTGATCGTTCTTCAGAACAAAAAGGTCGTGGTGACCGCCATTCAGTTATGCCTTATTTTGCGTGACTTGTGTTTTTCTTTTTGATGAAGTTTTATTTTGGGTTGTATTAGGTAATTTGTCTGAATTCCAATATAGTTTTAATTCTACCTAATTTGTTCGCTTCTGTGCAGAATAATTCTACCTACGGATTTGTTGTAGAGCAAGTAAAACACACCTGGGGGGTTAGACAAAATACTTTTCTGTTAACGTTAACGCTAACGCTTCGTGCAAAATGTATGGCAACGACATTACTGGGCGTGAGTCACGTGACAGTTCTCTCCGCAGGTAATGTCCTTGCCATACATTTAGCACGAAGCGTTAACGTTAGCGCTATTATAAAAGTTATTTGGCTAAGGGGGCTGTTAGGTGTTTTCTCAATTGTAATGCTTAATTTATTCATTCACTGAACTACACAAAACGTTAGAAAAAATCTCAACCAAAATATGGTTGTTTTTCCTTTATCCTAGTGCATTATCCAAACGATGGACCCTAATTCTATTACAATCTAGCCTTTTAATTCTAACTTAAACTAAATAGAACCGGCCAAGCGCGAGTCGGACTCGCACGCAAAGGGTTCCGCATAAATCATGTTTTTTTTTCAGGTTTTTTTTAAACTGTTAATTTCTTATAGGTTTTCCTGTAATCTCTAAGTAAGGAACTACCTTCTGTATCTTTTTCAAAATTGTAGGCCCAGTAGTTTCGGAGATAAGGGTTGGCCATTTTAATCTATTTTCTGAAATAACTTAAAAATTATACATTTTAAAATTATGAAAAAAAATATTTGAGACCCTTACAGTAAGCCCTTTCATTTGATATGTAGCACGGTACAGTTTGAAAAACTTTTTTTTAATTTTCCGATATGCACCCCAAAAGTTACCCCCATATTCCAAACATATTAATTTACGTTACACCTCCGTATTTGGGTCACCAATATACATGTGTGTACCAAATTTCAGAAGTTTCTAATCAGTCCAGAAGATTCGGAGCAAATGAACTGTGACAAATGATAATGATAAATGATGTTTATTCAGTAAATAAGTTACAAGGAACACTTTTACACGTCAATGTTTTTTGTCAGTTTAAGCTAGATGAGGCCGGTGTTTCCTAGCTGACTACCCTGAGAAGAAACACCGAAACAAACTCAGAGGTCAAAGCCTATTTTAGTGTTCAAATCCATACAATGTGTACTGGTTAAATCATATGAGAACCATGTACGTTTATGTCTGGGATGAGCTTTATGAAGAAAGCAACACACGAATTCGAGTGGACCTGTCCAGACTGTGCAAGCATTTGTCAGTCATCGCGAAGCTCAACTCAGAACTTTGAGGAGCTCAACGAACCGACGAACAATATCAAAGTAAGGACATTTGAGTAGGCCGCAAAAATACTCAAACTGCCAGACAATCACCATTGACTGGCCTGTTGGTCTAGTGGTTAGTGACCCTGACTGCTATGCCGGAGGTCGTGGGTTCGATTCCCACCCAGGACAAATGTTTGTGTAATGAGCACGATCATTTGTTCTGTGTCTGGGTGTAATTTATCTATAATATGTATGTATTTAGAAATATATAAGTATGTTTATCAGTTGTCTAGTACCCATAACACAAGCTCTGCTTAGCTTGGGACTAGATGGCGTTGTGTGATAGTTGTAGAATATTATTATTATTATTAATCATAAAATCTACATGGATATAACGACATACATAGTTCTCGCATTCACATTATTCTATATGAGGACCATGCAGCTTAGTGTCTATAGTGGTCTTTTGAAGAAAGAACCAAACATATTTGAGTGGACCTGTCCAGTCAGTGCAAGCATTTGTCAATAGTCGAATAGCTCAACTTAAAAACCACTAAGGAGCTCAATGACATGACGAACAATACCAAAGAAAAGACATTTGGGTAGGCCGCAAAAGTACTCAAACTGTCAGACAACGTTGAAAATTACTGTAAAAAGGAGGAGAAAATAATAATAATAACCCACATAATCCTCACATTTACAATAATTAAGTAATAAAAAAAAAATAAAAATATAATACTTTACAAAGTAAATATTTGTGTCAAACAAAATAGTAATCATAATATGTCAATCAAAAAATAAAAAATAAATATAATACTTAACAAAGTATTCAAGTCAAAAAAAATAAAAAAATAAAATGTCAATAAAAAAAATATAATTTTTTTTTAATATAATACTATACAAGTATTCATGTACCGTATGGTGTCGGACGTAAAAGTACCGTGTGGTGTCGGACGTAAAAGAATAGTACCATCCCATCACTTCCCGTGGGTGTCGTAAGAGGCGACTAAGGGAGCTTGCTAGCCCTAGAGGCCAGAAGGAGCTCTACCGGATTACAAAATTAAGAGAAAGGAGAACGAGGGATATAATGCATATAAAATGTATGAAAGATGAACTCGGTAAAGTCTTGTCGAAAGATGACGAAATAAAAGAGCGATAGAAGGTTTATTTTGAAAAGTTGATGAACGAAGAGAATGAATGGAGTGGTGTGCTCAAAGAGGTACAAGTAAATATGGGTTTGGTGAGAGAAATTAGCATGGATGAAGTAAGAAAGGCAGTTCAATGTATGAAAAATGGAAAGGCCATGGGCCCTGATGACATACCAGTGGAAGTATGGAAGTGTTTAAAAGAGGATGGATGTATGTGGCTGACTTTATTCTTCAATAAGTTGTTGTATGAAGAAGTGATCCCACAAGAATGGTGCAATAGTTCGCTAGTGCCCATCTTCAAGAATAAAGGGGATGTACAGGACTGCAACAACTATCGAGGAATAAAGCTCATGGCACATACTATGAAAGTATGGGAGAAAGTGATAGAGAAAAGATTGCGAGAGGAGAGTGAGATTACCCCGAACCAGTTTGGGTTTATGCCAGGTCGAGGGACAATGGACGCCACCTTCGCTCTCCGTCAATTGTGCGAGAAGTACAGACGTGTGCACAAGAACTTGCACATGGTGTTCATTGATCTTGAGAAAGCGTATGATAGGGTACCTCGGGATGTGTTGTGGTGGCCCTTGAAAGAGAAATGTTTGCCTGGGAAATATGTTGAGTTGATTCGTGCTATGTACAGACAATCTAGTACCTACGTCCGGTCGGCTGCTGGCAACACCGATAAGTTCAGTGTGGCTGTAGGCTTGCATCAAGGGTCGGCTTTAAGTCCTTACCTCTTCCTGTTAATTATGGACGCTCTTACGTCGGAAATACAGGAAGAGGCACCCTGGTGCATGCTGTTTGCCGACGACATTGTTCTGGTCGGTGAAGATGGACCTGAGATCCAGAGCAGATTGGAGAAATGGCAACAGAATCTGGAGAAAGTTGTCTTGAAAATGCATGTAGCTGAGATGAGAATGCTAAGAGCAATGTGTGGTGTTACGCGCATGGATAGAATTAGGAATGAGTATATAAGAGGAAGTCTGAAAGTGGCACCGCTGACTGAAAAGTTGTGTGGAAATCGGTTGTCGTGGTATGGGCATGTGATGCGGAGGAATGAAGAAAATGTCGTGAGGAAAGTCTTGTGTATGGATGTGGATGGCTATAAGAGTAGGGGCAGGCCAAAGAAACGATGGTTGGACTGTGTGAAAGAGGATATGGGTAAAAAAGGGGTGACTACAGAGATGACGACTAATAGAGGAGTATGGAAGAAAAAGACATGTTGCGCCGACCCCAAATAAATTGGGATAAGGGCAGGAGAATGATGATGACAAGTATTCATGTCAAAACGAATATTAAAAATATATATATATATATATATATAAAATTTCACAATTGTACATATGAAAACAATGGCTCATGTATATCATTGAAGCAGCTCAATCCCACGCGTTTTTGTCATCAAGAAAGTCATTAATTGTGTAAAAACCTTTCTGGCATAGCTTACGTTTAATACAGACAGACGGGCAGACAGACACACGAGTGATATAAGGGTTCCGTTTTTCATTCGTACTTTCGGAACCCTAAAAGTTGTCTTTATAGAATGTGTCCAATAGCACTTTTCTTGAAATAAATGAAAATAAAAAGAAGAGTGTTCCAAAGATGCCAATGTCACCCGTACGTATCATAAAAATAGTAAACAAATAACATTTTTAATTCCTAAATACTTTGTATGACTGTAAGAAAAGAAACTGTTGAGAATTCATTGAGTAACATTTACTACAAACAGTAGCCACATAAGTTACTATCTGCTAATCTTTATGCAAATACGAGATTTCATCTCAAGTGTGTTTAACCTAAAAAAGTACAAAAAATGCCATAAACAAGGCATTGACGTATAAAAAACTTGAAAAAATGTTAGCCTTCCGGCATTATTACAATTACATTAGAAGGATTATGGATGAACAATTCATAGATATTAAACTGGAAATGGCAATTCTTTTTTTCTTTTTTATTGATGAAAGTTTATGGGCCTAATTATTTATGAAAAAAAGCAAGCGATTAGTTTAACCTCTCATTAGTGGGTTTTTAATTCAAATTTTTTTGAGATTTTGAATTTGGTTACCTCTTCTTATTTTTATCACACTCTGTACAAAGTTTATGGTTAGCGGGTTTTATAAATAAGGCATTTTTTTTTTGTGGGGTGAATGACATCTCCCGCTCTAGAGTGGAGCGGGAGGGCGTCAGACTCTTACTGACTAAAACCCAAACCTGTTCCTTTTTTTTTTGGGGGTGGGAAAGCATACAATGACTTTTCCCGCTCTAGGGTGGAGCGGAGGGCGTGTCAGACTCTTACTTACTAAAACCCACCCCTGTTCCTCCCTGCCCAGGGGCGAGAATAGAATAGGATAGAATAAAACTTTATTGTACACCAAAACAATTCCACAATTGTTTGTTTACTCGCTTGTTGTTTGTTCGCTCGCTTGTTTATTGTTTATTGGTAACTCTTTCGAATTCATCCTCAACCCCCGGGCAGGCAACTCTTTGAGGCGCGCGTGGAACACTACGCGCCGTCGACTCTCGGGCCTGGTGCTGATCGGACGGCAAGTTGCCCACTACTCGCCGTCCGCAGGCCTGGGTCTACGGAGGCCGGAGATCGTCTCGCGGCGCCGGAAGTCTCCTGAGGCGGCCGCTGCTGAGGACGTGAGGGCAACTTTGTTGACCTGCGTCAGGCGGAAGGTGAAGACGCCGTGGCGCCTCTCCAGCCACTCCTCATAGAGTGCCCCTCTACCGCCGCAATGGTGGCGCACGCCTGAACGGAAAGGGATATTTGGAACAATGGGTAGACCATATTTGTATCCACGTATCACGTTCCCGTCTCATTATCTACAATAACTTAGATTGAGAATGTTTGGACTTGGAGTCGTACAATTCTTTTAAAAATAATGAAAAATTGTTAGGTGCCTGAAAAGGCACAAAAAATACCTACGTTTTAAAAAATAAAATAAATGTAGGTACCTACTCTTTTGTCTAAGTTGGTACTCTTTATTTACCCTCTCTGAAATGAGTTAAACTATATTTCTTTTAAAAAAAAATTGGCAAACCTACCTAAGGGTAAGCAAAGTTGTGGTCGAGGATGGAGCACGATTGCCAAGCAGTAACTTACCAAATAGGTAGTAGGTACTTAAGACGCAGTTAAACGACTTTTAATGGTTTTTAATTGAACATCACGTCTAAACGACTAGTCTTATTTCTTTGAAAAAAATATATGTTACTCTAGACAATTTCCGTCGTAATTTGATCTCTGAATATTTGAAAGTATATTTTTATAACATAGTGTAATTAATTTGTAAAGTTATGTCTAACTCGGACAAAAAATTGAGAATCACGCAAAAACTATAAAGCGTATTTTTATGATACCTTCACCATTTTAAAGACCATTTAATTATTTATAATTTAGTCTCAGTGTTTTAGTTTAATACTTGTTGTTTTATGTGTAATAAATTAATAATGCGTCTAATTTCGGACAGCGCTCATTGATGGGCGAGTCCTATTACTGGGTGGACATACGACGCGTTGCGTGAGCTCAGCGCAGAACACGCAAGCTAACCACTCAAGGTCGTTGGCAGCTAATAGCGCCTTAAGAAACAAATTTCTTCAAATACATCACAGAATATTGTTTCATATTATGGTGCAACTAACCAAAAATTTAAGATAAAAACCACCCATTAATAAACGGTAACCTAGATTAGGTATTTGATAACATAACGTTGCTATTTTCGGCGACATTTTCTGCTTATCATAACAGTACTACAATCATGTTATCAATGTTAGGTAAGTAGGTACTATCAGTGATAATGTAAAGATAATCATCTTTACATGACAACGGAGTTTGCAGTAATTTTGCTATCAGTATTTGATTTGCTATTTAACGTGAGGGCCGTATTTTGACGCTCATTGGTGTTTCCGTTAATTCGTGAAAAAGGTGCTGCTGTAGTGCCACTTCTAGTGCTCAATTTGTTTCGAGTTATTTTCAAGGTAAGTTCCTAGGTTTTATTTCAAATTAAAAACCTGCCAAGTGCGTGTCGGACTTCGAACATTTAGGGTTCCGTATAGGGTTGCCAACATTTTTTAAAAGAAATAATAAAAAGAGTATATCCGATTTCAGACAGGGTAAATAAAGAGTATCACCCTTAAAAAAATAGTACATATATATTTTTTCATTTATAAAAATACAATATTTGTGCCTTTTCAACAATAATAACAATATCAATTTTTCATCATTTTTAAAACTATTGTAGGTATGACTCCAAACATTCTCAATCTATTTTTGTAGCTTATTTTTAGAGTTTTGTAGTCAACAATAGTTTCGCCATGACTGTCTGTCCGTCCGCAATTTAGCTTAGCTCGGAGACTCTTAGTACTAGAAAGCTACAATTTGGCATGGACATACATTTTAATCACGCCGACGAAGTGGTAAATGAAAAAAAATCACGGCTAAGTTAGCTCTGTTAGTTTTAGAGTAATAGTCGCCCAACTTATAAAATGTGTCTTCTGGTTTTTCGTACAAAATACAAAAAAAAAAACTTAGTCGAAGTACGATCCACGGAACCCTACCTTACGCGTGGCCCCACAGACACTTGGCCGATTTTTTTTAAATTTCAATGAACACGTTAACAGTAATCGTTACATTTTTAGGTTATGACAGTGGTTATACATGACTGGTATTAGTGTGGTAAAAATTGCGAAAAAAAAGTATTTTAGCGTACTCTGTTCCTATTACAGATTATAGAGTACACCTACATGATATTTCAACCTAAATAAAGATTCTAAATAGAGTATTGTACTCTATTTAGAGTACGGTTGGCAACCCTAGTTCCGTACCAAATGTATTTTTGACTATTTGTATGACTTTGGTTCAACAAGATGCTTATACTATGAAAATTTGGCTGTAAAACCGACAGACTGACGGACAGGTCAGTGACAGCAATAGGGTTCCGTTTGGACCCTTTGGGTACGGAACCCTTAAAAGCAAAGTCGCTGTCTTCGTCTGTCTGTTTCTCCGCTTACTTCTTCTAAACCACGCAACAGATTTTGATGCGGGTTCCACTAATAGAAAGAGCGATAAACGAGGCAGGTTTGTGTTTATAATTTGCAATCGTGCGAAGCCGAAGGGTTGCTACTTTATTATAAATCAAAGCCAGCATCATCTTTCACACTTTTCTTCTTGATATTTAATTACATAAGTACAAAAATTAAATCGTTAAGAAAATTTCTAATTTTATAGTCAAACTCAAATGTACAGTTTTCTTGAGTCCTTGTTGGCAACATTGAAAATGTTTTCAACCTGGGAAACCATTTATAGTTTCTTTTCAATTTTATAATTCAACTCTAATTCGATGTCAAAGTTATATAATTATCAGTCACTTGATCTAATAACATAAACAATAATATTAATAGATTAAATAATCGTTATCAAATTCCAACCTACAACAAAAAGGACAAGATTAGGTTATCAATCTTCGTTCGCGCGCTTGCCGCCATTTTCTTGGCGTCAGCTGATGAAACCGGTATACTCTCAGTGTCTACACTACGAAATTCCTGGCAACAGGTATATACAACCGGCTTTAGAGTTGGGCCAACGTTGGGGGCTTTTGGGGCCAATTTGCCTAATGGTTTTAGTGACTATATCTCTATTGATTTGATAGTGCATTGCGGTTTGGAGGTTGATTTGCGAGACTATCAATAAAAAAAAATTTGCGATTAATACTAATATTCTAGACAAATTTTGATTTATTAATAGTTTCCAATCACTAAGCCAATTGGCAATGACTATGACTCCTGTATTCCGACTTAGTACGTAACGTCTTTACAGCTTTTAAAATTTAAAATTGGAATGCTCTTCTATCTCTAAACTGTTGTTTATGTTAGGGAGTAGTTTCCAGTCCTATGCGACTTAAAGAGCCAGAACTTTAAAAAAACCTGCCAAGTGCGAGACGGACTCGCGTACGAAGGATGCCGTACCATTATCTATAAAAACGGTTAAAATCTAAAAAAATCACGTTTGTTGTATGGCAGCCCCCTTAAATATTTATTTTATTCTGTTTTTAGTATTTTTTGTTATAGCGGCAACAGAAATACATCATCTGTGAAAAATTTAACTGTCTAAATATCACGGTTCATGAGATACAGCCTGGTGACAGACGGACAGACAGACGGACGGGCAGCGGAGTCTTAGTAATAGGTTCCCATTTTACCCTTTGGGTTAGGAACCTTAAAATAATAAATTTAGGTTAATTTTATCAGAACTAAGTTGTTGTTGTCTGAATTTGAGCAAATCAAATCAAGCCTAATATAGGTAATTCACAAAAGAATCGACATCTTAGTGAAAACATCGTTTTTGATCATGACATTTTCAACCGTTTGTTTGCCATACAATCTCAAAGGCTTAAGAATGTTTGAAATGAACGAGATGCTAACTCAGCAAAGATAACGCAAACCAGAACTCATGACAATAATCATAAAATTATAAACGTCAACACATCTGCTTGAAATTCAAGATGGTTACCTACCAAAGTTTCAAACGCATTCCAAAATGATTCAGCTTAAAAGCGGGGTATACCATTTGCATTTAGGCCAACTGTTGGCTCCAATACACTGGTTCCAACTCATGGAGTAACACCACAACCTACTAGCATTCGTGAACATTCCTGGGTGTTTCGTGAAAGTAATACGTTCGTTTTGTTTTTATACTGCTTTATGTACATGGCAGTTATGGGTTATGGGAGAGTTTTGGCGCCATAGTTTGCGAACGCGTTTTGTTAACATGTCTGAAGAAATTAGCGGAGTTCTAAAGTTTTCGTTACGAAATAAGAAAAGATGCTTCGGTTGAAGTAGGTACCTATGGGTAACTCAGAACTCATAACAAAGTTTTGCTGGAAGTTGGGTAGCTCATGTACCCCGTAGCTAATTGTCCTATGTACAGCTTGGCAAAAAAGAGTCTGACGCGGTGACAGCTGAAACTAAAAATTATACTGGACATTGAAGCCTTCCATTGTGTTTGCGTAGCGTCCGAGGGACTGAACCACCCACTTAGGATTGGGATCATATCCCCTAAAATAACAAAAATCAAAAACTGCTGAGTAGTAGTATTCCGGGTTGCCACAAAAAAAAAAGTGCGATACTGGCGACCTCATTTATTCCAGACTCTTTTTGCCAAGCTGTATACATCAAGCTTAGACTATGAAAGTTTATAGACGCAACGTCATTAGACATTAAATGAAGCAGGATCGTTAAAATGTGTGAGTGACCTCGACGAACATAACGATGACGTTTCGGCTTCTCATTTTGTCTGTGTGAGCTTATTTCTCGTGTACAGATAAAAGCCGGCTTCTCATTCTGGTACTTCAGATTGCTGGCTTTTGACACTCTGTCTATAACCTTTCATAGTCTAAGATATCAAGCTAGAAATAAAATCTCAGCAAGTCGTAGGACTATGTTCTATCTAAAAAAAGGTGATTGTACATTTTAGGAAGCACATAAATTATTAGATAATCGTGATGATTTACTCATGGCAACATTTTATTTGATTTATTTTTCTCCAGGCAAAATGTATAAAACGTATTTTAACGCGTCAAGTCCCTCATTAGCAGACACAAGTAAAAACCTATTGTTGGTGGCGACGCAGGGGTAGTTATTAAAGTTTATTAGTTATAATTTTCATATCATAGAAAAAATAAATCATATTTGGCGAAAATACAGAAAATTTTCCCTTATTTGCTTATAACTTTATCGGACATTATCAAAATCAGCGTTGCAACTTTTCATAATCAAATATCCACTTAGATAATACAGGCCCGAATTTATTCATGCACTTGTATTTATAAGTGGTCTATTATGTCGTATCTATGTAATGCTATTATGTTATCAGACAATGCACTATACAACCTTATCGGTGACCTTGTTCCAGATTTGTGTCAATACCTACAGTTATGCTTTATGATTAGTGTTTGTAGAGTGGCCCAGATTGGCCATGCGACTAGGGTTGCCAACTGATTTCAGACAGGGTAAATAAAGAGTACCACCTAAAAAATGGAGTACATTTTTTTTTAAATTTTAAAATATATTTTTTGTGCCTTTTATAAAACAATTTTTCATACTTTTTCAAAGAATTGTATGACTCCAAACATTCTTAAATCTTAACGCGTCAGGCCCCTCGCGTTGCCATAACAATAGGTTTTTAATTGTGTCTGCTAATGAGGGGCTTGACGCGTTAATCTATTTTTTTTTATTTTTTTTTATTAACTTCAATGGACATATCAACAGTAAACGTTACATTTTTGGGTTATGACATTTGGTATACCTACATGACTGGTATTAGTATAGTAAACATTACAGAATATAGAGTACACCTACATAAAATAGAGTACAATACTCTATTTTAGAGTACGGTTGGCAACCCTACATGCAACGGAGTGATGAAGTATGATTTTTTGCATAGTCAGCCCTTTAATGTTCTCACTGCTGGGACACCGGCCTCCTCTCTGTGAGAGGGTGTGGGCATTTCAGCATTACCATACACATATTCAGCGTTATTTATAAAACTCGCTAACCCTATGAGTATATACTTACGAGTATTTAGTTTAAATACTGATGAGCGGATTCTAAACCAAAGATAAGAATACGTCTCATCCATCAAATCCAGTTGTCTATAGGACAAAACTTTCAAATGATTAGTCAGTACTTTACCGACCCAAATCTATATAGCTTCCGGATAGAAAATTTTGCACTATGAACCTGGTGATCAGTGTTTAAACTAATCATATGGTTAATTTCTTTACAAATAAGGTACCTACCTAAGTTTAAGTTTTGCCATAGATCATTCAAACTTAAAAAAAAAAGGTTACATCGATACTTATATCTCAATATCAATAGCCATTCGTACGGGTTCGTAAATTCGTACCCTTGAAAAAATCAGAATGTTTGAAGTAAAAGTGCAAATCTTTCACGTCGTTATCTTAAGCACGTGCACTGCAAAATAATCGAAATTATTGCTACAATCGATTTTTTCCGGTTCTAATTACTGCAACCGTAATTCTCAATTTTTATAATTATGTATTGTTAAGTGTAAGGGCCGCCTTTTGCGGTAAAAGTCTCCTTATCAATTAATATCGGGTAGAAAAACTGCTATGGAAACGCTATTTCATATAGCCGAGTAAGTAAACACTGCAAAGTCAAGAAGCCAAGAAAATGCACAAAAAGAATACCTAATGTACTGCACTAAGGTTGCTAATAATGCTAATCCTAGCCGTTAATTGTGGGCTCTATTTACTTTCTTAGAACACTCAAAATACGACATTGTTTACTAAGAAATACAACAGACAAATAACAAAAATAAATACTTTTCGCATAAACACTCCTTATGAAATTACCAAAGACAAAAAAGAAACAGCAAATACTTTAAAAAGTCCGTTACGAATCATTCAGCCAGCCACAACACTAGCCTACCTGCCCCTTTCATTCAAGGTCGCGACAGGTAAACGGTGTAGTTATACCTCGTTAAAGTAATATTGATTTAACTTGAAAATGATCGACGTTGCATTTTTATGGAGAAACATGCAAAGGGAAGTTGTTCATATGTTTTTGGTAACACAGCAGCGTAGATTAATAATATTATTAATAGAAAACACTTGAATTTATATTTCATTTTTATAACCTTTTATTATTATCTTGCAATTTTTGTTTGTTCGGGTCAAATCTTGCAAGCTGAAATAGAATCACTTCCTCTTATCCTACGCAGTTGAATTTTTACATGCTGGTTCAGTTTCGATCACAATGCATTGTTATAGTAAGCATGACCTGAATGGACATGCCGGATTAGCACCAGATAGAGGAACTCTTCAACGGTCTACAGTACAGACACGAAATTTCGTGTATGAATTAAAAACTTATTTAAAAACGTTTTTTTTACTAATAACTTTTAACTGTCAGCAAATGTGATCATTGTAGGTACTTACTGAAAATTGTAATTAGACCATCTGCGGCCTATTGGATGTTGACAGGTTAATCTAGTATTTAAAACACCTGGCTAAAGTTTATAGTAATATCTGGGGATGTTCCATATTTTGCTTGTAATTTCATCACGATTTTAAATTCGTTGACAACTAAAAAGAAAAGATCAAACTGAGTAACTGCAAAGCTACCAAGTGCTGATAAAATTTTGAGCCGTGAAATGCTATAAAATTACCCTTGCCCATACGTTAAACTTTAAAATAGCCTGTTGCTCACCGCTTACCTTATTTACGAGTAATAAAATTCGCAAGATACTTATTATGTTAAAATATAACTAGAAGTAAAGAAGACAACATCAAGGTTCGCTCGATACCTTTTGATGCGCATGTATCTAGTTATCTATAACTAGATTTATGGCCTTTAATCTATTACCGGCCCAAAAAGCTTTAATTTATGACTCCACCAAGCCTCTTTTATTGTGTCAAAACTTCAGTAATGTGTCTGTACGAGACTGTTGAAAGGAGTTTATGATACCCAAGTACTTAATAAGATAATAGTCATAAGTACAGGGTATTGTTACTACTTGAAAGCTTGCTTAATAATAAATAAAAATAAATGTACTTGACCACACGATACTTGTCTGTCATTGAGCCGTCATCATTATGATATTTTGCTGCAATTATCATAAATATGACTGCGTTGACTTAATTTAAATTCGATAATTATAGTGATTAAATTACAAATAATGTAAATAAGTACATTATTTATATATTTTTTTAATAGTTTGTTTCAAAACAAATGTAAGAAAAAAACTTGTCTCTTAAATTTTATAAAGAGAGATCTAGTTGGTCTAGTCCTTAGACCAACAAGCTCACATTGCACTACTGCCGGCAATAAGGTCCTGGGTTGTATTCCCGTAGGTAGGGTGTTGTTAGGTTTTTCCATCTAGAATTTCTTAGTAGCGAAGTTTAGATTTGTGTTGATGTTGCTGACAATGGGCTCGTCTCCCATTACATAAGACTTAAACATAACTGGCAAAAATGTGGTGGTACCCTTAGTGATTTATAAGCGTTATGTTTTGTTATGTATGAATATTTACATACCAGCATCCGTCAATAAAACAGTAGGTATAAGTACCAATAATCACTACATAATTATAAGACAAAGTTCCCCGCCGCGTCTGTCTGTTTCTTCGCGATTAACTCAAAAACCACTGAACGGATTTTTATGCGGTTTTTACCAATATACAGGGTGATTCATGAAGAAGGTTTAGGTTTATAAATTTATACCCGTGCGGAGCCGGTGCGGGTCGCTACTTAAAAATAAAATCAACTTGAAGGACAAATTCACTTAGCTGCAGTAATAAAATTTATATGATCGAATATATATTAAGAAACATATAATATAATGTAATCTGATTTTAATAGCACTGACTACAATTTTAATGTGATCGTTAATGTACAGAACTTTTGATGTGGTGGTGTCAGACTTTAATGTAGTTTGAATAGTTAGGTTTGAAATGTCAGTAAGTACTGTAAACTGTCATATTAATTTTAACGAGCGCGACCGTAGTGGAGCAGTTTCTATTCTTGTAACGCCTAAAGGGAATATAGTTACAAAATTTAATTATTACCTAGATAAAAATAGAAAACTAAGGATTTGTCATTGTGTTTTTCTTGTAATAAGTGCATCCTTATCAAAAAGATATTTTATTTTCATCCATGACACATTAAGTCTTCAGCAACTTCTACAGGAAGTCTCTCTGACTTCCGAAATTAAAGTTATTCTGCACTTTTTTTGTTTTCTTTTTGAAGGCGTTTCTATTTTTTTTTTACTTTTTAGTTGTGATTCCCCATTGAATTGTGTAAACAATGTATATTTATGCGATAGTGGCAATCGCGGTTGATTTGCTGTCATTTTTTGAAGAGTTCCGTTGTCTTGTCGTTTCTCAAATTTAAATGGGACCATTTCGGAATAAACCACTTTCGAACAAAAAAAGAATTTTGCAAATCCGTCTGTATATGACGAAGTTATACCCTAACATACACACATCCGAATTGATAACCTCCTCCTTTATGAAGTCGGTTAAAAATCGAATGACTATTTTGCCTGAACTCTCGCAAACCCAAACATATTCAAAAGTTTAATAAACGTGATCTCATTCATTTATTACTGCATCCATATTTAGAACTAGTGTAACTCTATGAAAATAATAACGTAAATATATGCAAAGTTATGCATAAGGAAGTCGAAACGAGCTCCAGGAACGTAAAAATTACGAAACAACTCCACATAAGTTTATGGGAACATTTTGCTGTGTTTACGACATAAAGTCGTGAAAGAAGGTAATGTTGTAAGGTTTTGTGGAATAGTACAGTGATGACTAGTGATGAGACATGCTCTATTTAATTTTTTTCTGTTACATTAAGGACCCCACTTTAATGATAACGGAGACATTAGTGGTTTGGGTAAATGATAATGAAACAGGTTGATAATTCTGCATTCAAGTCTGTTTGGGAATACTTTTACTGTGCGTATGCGTCAGCAAGGAGTTGATCTTTCTGCCGGAGTCTGTATGTTCTGATAGCTACAACCTGGAGTTAAGTCAAAAGTCAATAGGTTACTTCTAGGCAAGCGGGCTCCATCGTCTACTACGTCATCACTTACCATCAGGTGAGGTAGTACGTAGGTAGTCAATCGCGAACATATCAAAAATAAAAAATGAGTGGCACTCCGGGAGTGCCGACAGAAGTGAAAACTTGAACAGAAATGCAAAACGCGCCTAAAGAAGTTTTCACTTAATCCAAATAACGGTGTCGGTGGCGAGTTTAATTGTTTTTTCGCATCTCAAAAATGCCCAACGCGCTTAAAAGCACTCGTAGCGGTGTCGGTGGCGCGCGAGTTCAATAGTTTTTTCCTATCTCAAAAATGTCCAACGCGCCTAAAGAAGTTTTCACTTCAATAATAAAAATAAATCTTTTTAACGCTTTTATTTTTAAACAATCTCAAAATTGTTTTGTATCGTATTGTGTATCGAAATTGCAGAAACAATCTGCAACTGCACGTCCAAACATTACTCGTACTTTTTCTCTCCGCATTAAAAATACCACACAGTACTACCCAACCGTTTATTCCCCAAATAGTGAAATAAACCAACAGCTATCCATCCCTTTCTGTCCGTACCGGAGTAAGAGGGAGAAAAAGCGTCCACTTTTAAATAGTGCTCATTTATTCAGAATGCTACACTGGTTTGGTTTAAGTGCAAAAAAAGCTGTGGAATGCTATTGTAGGTGACGCCAAAGAATTTTCGCTATGCATTTTATCTTGTTGTAAGCTAAATGGATCCGTATTGAAAATATGCTTGCAGAATTTAAAATAGTTTGTGAATTACGGTACGTCTTGGAATTTTGTTTAAAAAGATGTCAAGTGTGAATGTATCTTGAGTTCTTTTTCAAAACGGTGCAGTGATCTCTTTCTCAGTCGATGCTCAGACTATAAAATCTTTAATGATTTACGGTAGTTAAACCTCATTTCATCTTGATTTGTTGTCTAAAGCCTTGACCACTTTAGCTTAAATACCACTGCACACCACACTCCACACACACACCCACACACACACACCACACACTTTATTTTTGTTTTTTACAAACCTGACATGTAATTTTTGATAATTATTAATAAATAAACTAAACCATACAGGAAATCATTCTAAAAACCCATTAAGCCAATTACGAAATATATAAACTAGAAAAAAAAATCTGCACAATCCATCTTTGCCCAGCGGAAAACGCCCACATCTAAACATGGTTTCCCCAAGCTACATCGGGCATTCTCGAGGGCAATGTTGCCATCGGCATCCAAACTTAGCAGGTTACAGAAATGTGTTTGGCGTTGCCATAGCAACGGTACTGGCAACTAGGAAACCTGGCATCCCGCAGTTTATAATCATTAGAAGCGGTAAACTACTTGCAGGCTACTTATTATAAACTACATAGATAGTTGTTAAAGACGTAACAGGGTAACGGGTCGAACACCAACACCCGATATAGGCAGGCACAGCCTTTAAGGCCTAGATGTCTCGATTAGCAAAGAACTGTATGGCTAATACCAGATTAGTTGGTAGTATTTGTAAATTATGATTTATCAAAGTAATACTGAAAATAGACTTTCTGACTTTCGCTACAAATTATAATTCACTTCTTACGGAACAAAAGAAGTCCGACAGTTAAAATCGTTCAAACTAAGAAACTCAAAATACCATAAATCGATCAAGCCAAAATTCAGAATTTAAAAAAATATTCCAAGAATTCCTGACCAAATACTTTGGCGCCTTATAAAGTTCGCGCCTAATTTCAAAAGCATTTAAACAAACATTTACTCACATAATGCGTGTTGGTTATGGTTATCTTAGTAAAGCCAAGGTTATCGTCTTACATGTTATTCGCCGCTCCTCTATAAATAGACGTTGTCCTTTTATAACTGATTTATCCATCGCCATTTTAGTGTTTAATTAAGTGTAATCGATTAATCGGAATCGATATGAAGCTTCTGTTTTATTATTGAAGTTTATCTAGGTAGGTACTTTGTCGGCGACTCGCTCTTGCTAAACGATGTATTTGGTTTGAACTATGGTTATCGAACCCAAGTGCCTTTTATGGCCGGCTTCTAGTAACTGGCCCCTAAAAGACCCACCCGTCAATATATAAATATAAGCGTCAAATATTAGATTTGGAAGTAAGATTGAGTGAAAATTACACCTTCTCCACAATAAACTTCAATTAAAATTATTTATTTATTTTGTGTTTTTTTTTCGTTTTGTTTTTTGGCGAGATTTTTTCGAGTTAAGTCCAGTGGCTGTTTTAATTATTCGCTAATTGATTCCTAGTGGATATTGTGATGTAAAATTGGTGCAGTTTTGTATCTTAAGTGTCTACGCAAATGGACAATTAGTAGAATTATTGAAATAGGCGCGATCTCGGTAAAATAAAGCTGAGAATTTTGTCGTAGTATTGACTACCTCAGCGAAGCTTGCCGAGAAGGCTGACTCGACATATTTGTTGCCAAATACTGCAAAAACATTAGAATGTGTAACATCTGCATTCTAATAGTAAAAAATGACAGTATTCTTTAACTAAAACTAAATACTATCTTAACTTGACACATGGCTAAATGCACAAACCGTGCAAAGACAGAATTTAAAAAAAAATGTAGTCTTATACATGACTGCTGTACTTACGCTGGAAATACAGAGTGTAAAGGAAATGCGTGTTCATATTTTAGACAGTATTTAAGAACACAGAAACAGTCTTCTGCTCATCAAAAAGAACAACTTAGAATAACAGAAAGTCACCTATTATTGGAATCAAATGTAACAGCTCACAATTTTAGGACCCATTAATATTAGTGTCTTTAACCAGTGGTTCTTGGCAACTGGGCTTACCCCAGTTGTAAATACCCCCTTTGTGCCTAATGGCCTAGCTTTGTTCTGTCTCCCGCTTGATTAGGAGGGAAGTGGAAATTATGTTTTTCTTACTCCTCCGCTGTCTTTTTTGATTAATTTCCTTGCGGGACCCAAGACAGTTTAATCGTTCCTCTGGGACTCGTCGAGCTTCATTACCTCGGCGTTTTTTCTGGTGGTCGCCACTGTTCATTCTGGCTTACAGAAGTTACAGTGGTTTGGGAATAGTGTGGCGGGCTTGTCCCAAACTAAAAAATAAATAACAGAAAGTCATAGACAATCCCAAAAAAAAGGACCTCGAACTCGTACATGACCGAAAGTCGAACTTTTTTTTGACTTGATCGACGAAAGTAATTATTTCCATGGTAAGAAGCAGAATCTTAAATATGACCACGTATTTTCTTTACACCTTTAATAGTTGTCAAATATTGGTTAATTATAGCTTATTATTGGAAGATTATAGGAGTAGTGGTGGCCCAGTGGTAATGGCCGCAACCCACAATTTGTAGGTCGTGAGTTCAAACCCAGGCAGGCGCTTTACTTAATGTAAATTATTTCATCACCACTGCTCTCAAAACGGTGAAGGGAAACACTGTGAGGAAACCGGGCTGAGCAGAACCAAAAATTCGAAGACATGTGACATCAACCAACCCATATTTGGCTCGCGTGGTGGATTACGGCCCACACCCTCTCACAGAGAGGAGGCTTGTGCCCCATTAGGGACGTTTCAAGGCTGATAATGATGATAATGATTGGAAGAGTGACTGAAAATGACGACACCTACATTTACCCGTCTTGCCAATTAAACTTCAATTAATTACCGACACACACATGTCTGTTGGACGCTTGAAATATAACCAGCATGACGATACCTAACAATAAGAAACATAACGAGCATTAGACAAGCTAATATGTCCCGCTACTGCAGAAATCATCTAAAAGTCACGCTTCTCAATCCATGACATCAATTTAACGCCATATTGCAAATCTTTTGTGAAAAATTGCGTGTTAAAGTTATTTTTTGTGATCACCTTAAATTTTTCACAATGTCCTTTTGTAATGCCTGAAATCTTTGAAATGTCTGCATCTTTCATGAAAGGTTGACTGTATTTCAGTTACAAGAAATTACTATTATCGTGGGTCCCAAAAATGCTATGATTTTGTAGGTCATTCTTCTTTTTCATTTGGTGACTTTCTTTTTACTGAAGGTTAGTCATCGTATTCATTTCAGCCGAAAGACGTCCACTGCTGGAGATAAGCCTCCCCCAAGTATTGCCACAACTGGTCACCGGTCCACTGCGTCTCGCATCCATAGGATTCCCGCGACCCTCATCAGCTCCGAATATTTCTCCTATATGCTTCTGCTGCACTTTGTCGAGCCATTTATCTACATTTTATTTAGTGTGCTGTAGTTCACTTACTCAAGCGTACCTATCGTCAACATCAAACAATGACTGCATTTAGTAGGCAGGGTAATCAATCACACAGTCGTTAGTCTCTCCCTCTGCTGACTGCTCATATATATATACATTTTTTTAAATAACCTACATTGGCACACAAAGGCATCCCCCGAGTCCTTCCAGGAACTCTTCTCCCGTGCTTTCTCACGGTACGCGTCAAAGTCGCCTCGTCATGTCTTTCGTGGTCTACCTCGGTGATGCCGTCCATTTTTAGGCTCAGATATCTACATACATCTAAATTCAATCTTTAGTTTCCAACTTTCCCAAATACAGTTGGTATTATGCCATTTTAGAAATTAACATTTCTACTATGTACACTTGTACAGGAAGCTTCAAATGTTAATGATGTGTTTATGGTGCCATATCCGCATCTGAACAACTGGATTTGGATTGGCCTGAATATTGAAGTTACGTCTGGGCTGTGGATTCATTTATGTCAACGTTAAATGGATTTTTAGAGCTATATTGGGAGCGAATCATAGATCAGAAGCATCCAACTCAATTTGATTTCCCATGACGCCCTATCCAAGACCCATAATCTCCTAGATGGAAAAATACTGCGCTTTCAGAAGGAAACAATGGTACCACTTTTCTTCTTCGTCGTATCGATTCCAAAATTTAATTTCTTTTGACCGAAATTTAGCCACGTCGACAGCGTTAGCATTTGCCTCATAAAGACACAGAGGGCATGACAAGGCGTTAGCATTTGGCTTGTAAGGCATGATAGGCTGGGACGTAGCTCTGCAATCGCATTGTGGCTCATTGGAGTACTTAAACGTTGTATTCTCTTCATAACATCATCATCGTCATTCTCTTGCTCGTATCCCAATTCATTTTGGGCCTACCCAAAATTTCTTCTACTTCCATACTGTTCACATGTAAGAATTCAACGTCAGTAATTTTCTCATTCCCTCTTTTCAAAATATCCGAACTATATTCATTGTAGAATATTTACAAGTTAATAAAAAATAAATAAAGCCACATCGCTGTCAATGGGAAAAGTACCCAGAACATTGGCAGCATTGCCACGTTGAATGGTAATGCTGATTCATTAATTTAGCTCCTAACCGTATTCACCATCACACAAATGCCGATGCTCTAACGAACGGGCAGTACAATTTATGCAACTAATTGATATGCTAGGGCCGCTATTTCTTTGTCTAGGCACCGAGGTCGGAATCCATAGCAGTGTAAACCTGTTACACCATACAATGGTAGACGAGATTACTGAAGGGAATTGAACTATCATCGGGTTTAAAGTAAAGAACTAGCATAAGCTAACGGCTTCTAATTAGTACTTCTTCCATTATACATTATAGCTTGTGTTATTCCACACTGTAATCTGTCTCTGTGTAGAATTTAATTATGATCCATTTAGCCGTTCATGCGTGATTGAGTACCTAACATCCATCCAAACGTTCGCATTTACAAATAATATTTGTGTAGGATGAATATGGAAAAGGATCATGAAAAATGGCTCCCTGTCTTTTCTTCATTGCAGTTACTGTCATGGAATTGGCTTGCAAATAGGTTTTTCATTAGTTTCCTAGGCTTGTCTTATGCTTCTCTAAGCTGCTGCTAACTTTCCTGTTCTCTTTGGTTGTATATGGCATATCCTGATAAAGTGATGACAGCTTAGCTTCTATTTTTTTTTTCTTGCCGGATCTTCTATAGTACGAAATTACCAATAGGAACCGTCCCTAATGTCCATGTAGATTTGTGTGAAATAATATTATGTTGAATATTACTAATAATATTACTATGAAGTTGCCATTCTACATTGAAACGGACCACTTTGAGCTTCGATAACTTCAGATGGTCTTGGAATTATAAATTCATAATAATTATCTTTACATTTATAGCATTTTATTCCTTTTCCAAAATAAGTTTTAAATAAATAAATCATCTCGATCTCGATAACTTTCTCTTTGATGTTTTTTTTGGGTTTTCTTGGTTTTCAGGGATTCATGTTTCTTTGAGTTTTGGTTATAATGATTTCCCCTAAGCATGGAAAAACGACCTACCTATAGACTTCTGCAATCAGTTCAAAATACCGTCTTTAACTTTCACTGCCGGTAAACTTTTTCCATTTTCTTAGCATTAATAAAACCTCATCTGTCACGTAGGTCATATGTGACCACGAACAATAGATTTTCTTTTGTGTCTGTTGTCTGACAGATCAGCCATTAACACTATTTCTTTAATTACATTCTATCCGGTGTAACACTTCCTTGGTGTTACCTTACTTCCCCAAGGAGCAAGCGAAGAAATGTTACTTGAATGGCTTCGTGTCGATATGTTTGGTATCAAATAGCATTAACCCGGTAGGGGTGTTTAAATTGTATTGGTATAAGGGGGACTTTTTATCGTAGGGGAAATAAAACGGGAGTGTAAGATTTTTACCTCACTAGAATCACTCCGGTAATCTCTAAAAGCACATGGAACGGGTCCCATCATCATCATGATCATCCTTTTAATGCCCCCACTGCTGGGGCACAGGCCTCCTCTCTGTGAGAGGGTGTGGGCCGTAATACCAATCTGGGTTGGTGGATGTCACATGCCTTCGAATTTTTGGATCTAGGACATGCAAGATGTTTCCGTTCACCGTTTTGAGAGCAGTGGTGATGAAATAATTTACACAAAGTATGCGCCTTTTTTTTAAATTTAATTCATGACCTAAACCTTGGAAGTAAGTGGCGACCGTTACCACTGGGCCACCACTACTCTCGAACCTCTACCCGTGAACTCTTAACAAACCGTCCCGGAGTGGAAATTGTGTTTTTCTTACTCCTCCACAGTCTTTTCTGATTAATTTCGTTGCGGGACCCAAGACAGTGTAATCATTTCTCTGAGACTCGTCGAGCTTCACTGCCTCGGCGTTTTTTCTGGTGGTCGCCACTATTGATTCTGGCTTACAGAAGTTACAGTGGTTGCACTGTATTCCCAATAGAGTGGCGTGCTTGTCCCAAAAAAAAAACATCCCGGAACCACCACTGTACAATGCTTGTTGGGGCACATCCCTGAGGAGTCTGTAAAGGGTCTCCCCTGAGCCTCGCTGTGCACGGCTGTACGTGATCACTGGTTCACCGTTTTTCTTCACTCGGTGGGTGGACAGAGTCCCCACTCTGAACGCCCGTGACCCGTGACCCCGGAGTCCCGCTTGCCTTACCCACATATTGCAGTCAGGGTTTTGACGTTTTAGGCGACGAGGTAGTAAGGAGAATTTACCCTTGAATAGGTACCTCACGAGAAAGTTTAATAGTTGATTTGATACAAAATAATATTACATTGAAAACTTCTTAGCCATTCAAACAGGCTATCTCGTTGAAACTCGACAAAACAATTTCGAAATAACGTGCAATGCCATCAAAACATTTTAGCACGATACAACTTTCAAAATATTGTACTAATTGATTTTATAATTACATATTATTTGACATTGAGCCTCTCCATTTTATGCTAATTTTATATAATTTTACAGCGACATTCGGCCAAGGATGCAAACTTACATTCTGATCCCATCTTCAGCTTTAATATTTAAAGGCAACACACATTAGTAGATGGCGATGAAATTATCAAACAAATTGGAATTCAATTAAACAAGTTATTTTGCAACGATTACGGATATTATAACCACTATTTTCGGACCACATTTAATTTTAAGTAGGTAGTCAGCAATATTCAAATTGCATCCACAAAAATTGCAAGCTCAATAAGGTTACCTCAGTGCCCGAATATTGTTTTGTTATTACTTAAGATTTTCATTTATTGCCACGTTCGTTGGCTTGCTTCTTCTTAACGTTTCAATGAAAAATAGGTACAAAAGTTAGTAAATAAGTTTAAACATATTTGGGCCCAAAATTCAGCCTAGCGAACTCCGCTCGCTGACGCAGTCATAACATTCTAAAGTGTTGGCTTACTGGTGCTTGTGTATAGTGAATCAGCTTATTATGTTCCCACTGCTGGGACTCAGGCCTCCTCTCTAGGAGAGGGAAGGGGCCGTCAAACACCATGCGGGCCCGAAGTGGGCTGGTGGATATCGCATGTCATCGAAGTTTTGGTTCTAGGACTTGCTGTTTTCCCCACATGTTTACCTTCACCGTTTTGAGAGCAGTGCCACTGCTCTCAAATCATCACTGCTGCAGTGGTGTTGCTATGTTTTACAACTTTCAGTGGCTATTTCGATTTAACTATCGATAAAACCTACTAACTATACCACATATATAACTATAATAACCTAACTGGTATCTAAATGCCAGTTATGAAGCTATGCCCATAAAAGAAACAAATTAACTTCTCGCAACCATCTTAATTTGCAGAAGTAAATTAATAATACGGTACGGTACATTAAAAGAGCCGTATAAAGTAATTCATAGTTAGTAGTTAGGAGAAGTCATAGCTGACTAATAATATTAAATAAACTTGGTGGCAAATATCCACCATTATCATTCTCTTGCCCTTATATATGACATCTAGCCTGTACTGTCCCTCTCGCTCCATTCCTTCCACTGCTCTCGGTTCTGTGTTATCTCTTTCCAATACTCAAGGAAGACCTCTAAGTCATCCCGCCAATATCTCCTTCGTGGTCTGCCGCGGCCTTGTCTTCGGGTTTCAAGGCACCAATCTTGAGTTCTCTTGCCCTTGTCTCAGTTTATTCGAGGTCGGCGAACATGTCTTCTTCTTTCTTATATACTTCACTATTAGTCATCATACTCATCATCTCAATAGTCACCTCCTTTCAAGCTATATCCTCTTTCTTACAAATCACAATCCGTCCATCATTTAATAATCCAAAAGTGCCACATTTTTATTTTATTCTACTAGATTCTGCGAGCGGCTTCGCCCGCGTGGTATTAGTACTTCCCCCATTTTAAACTTTCAACCCCTTTTTCACCCCCTTAAGGATTGAATTTTGAAAAACCCTTTTTCAGTGGACACCTACTCTTCACAAAGAACAGACCCTCAAAATTTGGTCTTGTCTCTAGGACCAGAGGTTTAGGCTTTGTTCAAGAAAACTTGAGGAAATTCTCGAACACAAAATTTACCCCCCATACAAATATTGATCAGCTGATGGAAAGTCCAATTTTTTTTTTGGGAATAGTCTGTTTTTTTTTAGAGAATAAATATATAATAATAAAATATAATAGGGCCTTATTTATAAAAAAGGCATGTGATTAGTTTAAACACTGATTAGTGCGTTCTAAATTAAAAAAATTCTATGGGGAATTTTAATTTATAAGCATTTAAACTAAGCATATGCTTTATCTATAAATAAGGCTGTATACGTCTACCCGATAGTAGAAAATTCCGTAAGGTCTCAAATAGGCACCAGAACTATGATTTATTACACAAAAAACTGGTAAATTAACCAATAGTACAGAAAGCCGAATAAGGTCTCAGATATAGCAATATGAGGATTCCTCGATGTAATGAGTGCGCGTGGGCAAGCTCGTTTTACCCACGCCCGGTGACCTAGCGAACTTGAAATAAGTAAAGAAACCACTGACTGCTTTAGTTAGCGTCCATTTGTAGAACATTCTCTGGGTTGCAGTTTGAAAATATTATGATTAGTAGGTAATAACAATAATAGGAATGATTGTCAGTTGTTCTTCTAGTTCTATAAGTACCTGAAACTTTCCTTTTGATGATAACATTCAAGATGGTAATCATAGTTCATTAGCATTCTCTTGCATTTATCCTAGTTTATTTGGACGGCGTCCTCTTCCCTACAAGCCTTCTCTATTAGTCGTCATCTCGGCAGTCCCTATCTTGGTTATCGTGATCACATAAGGCCGTATTAATAAAAAATTACCAAGTGATTACTGATTAGTTTAAACATGGATTAACAGGTTCTTAATTCAATATATTCTATGAAGAATTTGAATTTAGAATCCGCTAATCGGTGTGTAAACTAAGCATATGGTTAGCGAGATTTAAAAATAAGGGACTTTACTGAAACTAAAATAAAACTTAGCTCAGTGTGAATCTGGCACAAGCCTTAATCTCGGACCACCCACAGATTACGTCAATTTCCTTACCGAACACACCTTTTTCAATTATTTAATCATTTGTGATATATTTTTATAATAATTTAATCAGACCATGTGGGAACCTGTTATGGCGAGAACAGTTTTAACCTTTCAAGAATGTGTCTCTTGCTGAAGATTAGGTCATACCATCTCGTGTTTTCATGCATGCTGTGAGTTTAGATGAGCGGTCGAATCTACAGTTTATTGATGAATTCAATTTCAATTAATGTCATGTCTTTATCAGGGTGACCAATGTCTGACATACTTTTTTTATGAAAGGCGTGATTTTTCTTTTGTCTATTCTTAGTTCTTAGTAGTCTATTCATTCGATTCACGTGCACAAAAAGCGAATTCGATTAAGAACAATGAATTTTAAACAACAGCAGAAATTGAATCGTACAAATATAATATTGAAGTGAAAGGTTCCATTGCGTTATAATCAAAAGTATTTTTCAAGTTTCTTGTTTATTTTTACTGTTGATCCAATTATGTGTGACATTTTAGTACAATGGGGTTAAATTGCAACTATACAGCTTACTCGAATGAGTTAATTGAAGGTCAAATTCCACAAACGACCATACGGTCGTTGATTTAAATCAAAACCGCGCAGGTACCCATTTGCAATACATGTAACATATAACATGTTTAATGTAGTTAAAATAAAAAAAACCACATAAACTGGATAGATGAATCCCCTAGCATATTTCCACATCCCACCGATAGATAGGCTACCCACAAAATGCTTTAACCATTCAATTTCTTGCACGCTAGCCTCTAGACGATGCGTCGATCGTGCAAGTAAAGTAACTTAATAACTTCATAACTCACGAATCGTGTAAATCCAACAATGAAAACACCGTGGAATTAGCAATTACCGATGATTACAATAGACATATTATAATAACATTTAATGACTTAGCGCTGCTGACTAATCGATCACACAAGTTAGTTGTTAGTTAACTTAGAATAGATATTCATGATAATTCTATAACATATTGGTCTTCAATAAAATTATTGATGACAATAGGTACGATTATGAATGGGCTGCAGAAAAAGTTCATACAAGAAAAAGCTAGTTAAGAACATATTAGGAAAAGGACTAGACAACCCTCTCTATGGACTAGACAATTCTTGATGGACTCTTGGAACATGGTAATAATGTTGACTATAATAAAGTAACGGCTGAAGATTCTTCTTTATCAGAGTTTAAGTATATCGTGGGCATAAGTAATGTTTATTTATTACGGGAAAAACAAGCTGATGATGGCAAAAAGTGTAGGCTTTATAGACTTAACAGGCCTACTTTGTAAATCTAATAAATCCGCGTCGATATAACATTTCATCTAGCTAGCAATTAACATATTCAGGTAACGTCACGTCATCACATATGACCGCTAATGTTCCGCTCGTTTGAAACCTGTCGTCATCAAGGTCATGGCGTAGGTATATCATGTTCTATAACACTAGTCATTTATTGGCGCCTCTCTTGTTTTTATGGAGGAAATTGTGAATGACGAATACGTAACCCTGAGGCGATAACCATAATTTAATATAAAAAAACACGGCCAATGCATCTAAAAAAAAATGACGGACCTGTATCAACTAATGAAATAATACTGAATAGTTCTTTAGAAGCTATTGAAATAGACAAAGATCTAAGAACGCAGAAAGCCAATAAGACCGATAACCTAACTTAAATATCTTAACATAACAGTCAAGGCATCCCTAATGATCATTGACTTACTATAAAAGATGAGTACGCAAGAAGAAGACATTGACCCTCGCAATCCGGTCAACGGTGAAGGTAACATTCTTCATACCGGAAATACCTTGTAATCTGTGCAACTATAGTGTCGGCAAGAATTATTTCTTTATGTTTCCATCCCTTCACAGGAAGGAGATAACACGTTTATCAAAGCCAGGTGCAACTAAAGACACAAAGTTCAGTAGAAACGTGTCGGAACAGGTAGTAACTTGTTTAAGCATTGATATGGAATTTAATGTCAATAAGTATGTTAAACGTGGAATCAAAAATCGAGGAGCAAATCTGGATTATCAAAATATAAGCAGTTTCGTGTGGAAACTTTTGGCAATCAGTTTATTGAAATTGCGGTCATTCGGTTTTCAGGATATTCAAAACAATGATGATATACGAATAAGCTTATACTTACCCCGTAAAGACAATTTTTAACAGGAAACACATGAGTTTTCAGTACATATATAGAATCTGTAAATTAAATCGCCCATGTATTTTGGACCATAACGACTTATAAAGAGCAGTAACCAAACTCCAAAACTCCAGACAATGACCAGTCACGATCTAAAGCCCAGCAATTATAAGTTGGTCACAGCAGACCCAGCAAGGCATAACTAACTCATAAGCTACGGCAGATTCACTCGCCTCGGTTACACATTCAACACAACTAGAGCAGAACACCACAATAGAGTCGTCGACTTATACCCTACACGGTGTTAAATGACAAGTTTTTATGAAAAACGTTTTGGGTTAAGCTTTCGAGTACTTGAGTTTAGGGCAAAGATGATGAAAATGCAGTTTAATTTGAGACTTTTGCAAATTAAGAACAGACCTATTTACATCGAGAACTCTTGTAAACCAATATAGAGGGTAAACACTAAAATTATGCCCGATGATTGGCGTGTCCCAAAGGATCATCCTGGGTCCTATGATGTTTTAATCAGTAGAGAGAATGTTAATGCTTAAGCTGCAAATGTAGCCATGCACGTTACCATGATATATGTAGATCGAATATGAAAAGTAACTTAAAGGTTATAGTGGTTATCCTACAAATCTGTCCACGGGAATCTAGGATGGGTAACAACAACCTGTGTTCGACCTAGTTTTCCTAATCAATGTAAAAGCCAGGTCGGATCAGGTACTTGGCACATTATACATGGTGAGTCTGATACTGTACGCATGTATTGTAGTATTCTAAAGCAAAGCTTTGGCAACAGTCACTGGGCCAAAGAAGACAGCTAAAGGAATCTGAAGCTATTCAAAGTAACAAATGACACTATTAACCGCACCATTGATTTCTTAAATCCAATTTTGTAGTTCAAAATCTCAATCAATTGGAATCTACCAAATTGGAAATTCATTTGAGACATTCAACGGTTGAATTTGAATTTAGAATTTAGAGTGGCACTGATACATTAAATGTCAGTTCTATTATTAGGTCTAATTTAAATAGTTGACATTCAAACTTTCCAATGTTAATTGCTATGCAATCTTGTGGATTCTGATTATTATTTTATGCTTTAGCTTCATACACCACTACATGTTTAGTTACCTACGGAGTATTGATGGAGCCCATTATGGGTTCAAAATGAGGATTAATGAGACTGAATCCCGCATTGGATTTACTGCAGTCTGTGTTGTTGTGACTTTGTTTTATTTTATTATAGCCCCATTTTTTAGCTCTTGTTACTGTTTTCCGCACACATTCGATAGTGCTTTTTAAGAGATACCTATTCAATGTAAGTTGAATATTTTGGATGCACTAATGCTTTGCTGGTTTTCTTTGGAAGGTGGATTGTGGGGCCATTATGGTCTCAAATGTTACATTAGATCCGTTTTTTTCCAACTCATTAACTCCTTTATCTCAAGCCTCATTGACACTTGCCCCTAACAGTAATTACACAATAGGCAAAGTCGGTGAACTTGGTAGCGTAGTATTTATAAACTAACGTGCTAATGAATCAGTATTGATGACTCAGTTCAGTCAGAATGGTGTAGAAAAACTTGCGATTACATATTTAAAGGCGTAAGACGATATTAATGACGCGGAAATTCTTTTTAAAAGCCCACATTTACCTATTTGTTTGATTGATTAATGTACCTTGTATTTTACGATTTAAGAAACTTTGATTTTACTGTTTTTATGACTCCATATACAAACAACGAAACGAATGAAATATTTGTATATTTAGGGATATTTAACAAAACCATTAAAATACGAGTACATACAGATGAATATAGAAACCTCTTCCTTTATGAAGTAGGTAAAAAACAGCGGAATTTTGACTTGATTTGCTTATGCAACTCAGTAGAAATGTTATTTTAATAAAATTATTGCCGCGGATCGATGTACCAAAAAGTAGATATGTTTTTTAGTAGCAAAAGTAGTTAAATTCTTGAGTCCTTTACAAGGCAAAGTAAACTAAGCAGAAACCACCTTGCTCTCTAAAGAACGGTTAAAACATTAAATCAAAATGATACATGGTACTTCTCGGAATTTCGAAGTTACCTTACCACAAAAATGTTTCTAAAAAACTTGATTCGTAGATGACCGGAAATAATTGGGATAGCCCGAGCGGCCTTGCCCAAGGACTGGCCCTTGGATTCCGTATATTTTTCTTTTGCTTTTTGTATTCGGAATTCAATTCGATGAGTTACAATTTGTGGTTTGGAGTAAATACAGTGTTTAATTTTGAATCTGTGTGTTCTGAATGGAGAATGTAGGTGGTGGACCTATATTTTGATTTAGATATTTATTAAGAAACATGCTGTAAGCAATATTTTTATAAACTCAACAGTGATAATAGAAAAAGTTCGTAGGCGTTGCCAGAATAATACAGAATCGATATCATGGAGAGGTGATTTAGCTATTGTGGATCTAGAAATCTACAATAGCTAAATAAGGAGTCCTAAAAAAAAGATCTAGAAATCTAGTTGAACAAGGAGCTAGCTCTTCTAAAGTTCAAAATAAAAGTCGTTAAATAAATGAAGAATACAAAGTTGAGACTCGCTCTCTTCTTGATTTTAAACAAAGTCGTTTCATCAAACAAGAGCTAAAATCAACAATGGAACTCGTTTCTCATATACAATACCTACATTCTACAATAACTATTGAAACATTTTTTTTTATAGGAATGTGTACATCTATTTTTTCATACTTATTAAATTATAAAAAGGTATTTGTTTGTATGGAGGAGGTAATCTCTGGAACTAATGATCCAATTCCATTTTTTTTTACTGGTAGTAAGTTACATTATTTGTGGGTGCTATAGGCTATATAGTATATTGATTATGGACTGTATATTCGAAATCCACGCGGACGAAGTCACGGGTGAAGTGCTAGTAGTAGAACAATTCGTGATATTTTCCTCATGGAATCGAAAAGAACAGATTATGAACGGTACTCAGAAATTATTTAAAAAAAATCTATGGTGAAAGGTCGCCCATCATCGCTCACTAGTATTATTACAGTAAATTACATTCTGTAGTTGATATTTATATCTAACCGGAACAGTGCGTACAACTGATGACACATTTATAGTCTTCATTTATGATTACTGTTTTAGAAGTTACTCCTATTGCTAGAATGTTGGTTTACTCAAATGCTTACATGCTAAAATGATTTAGTATATCATAATCTATCTATCTTTTTGCTACGATCTTTAAGGATTCATACTTCATATCAAGCCTTTTCCAGTGAGATAAGGTTCCTCTATAATGCCATGTAGGACTTCTTCTTTCTGATGCTTGTCTCATCTTCCATTTCGACTGTAGTGTATAGCTCTCTAGTCTACATCTTCACTGGTTTACAGTGAATTTTGATAGAGAAAAGTTAGGATTAATTCTTTGGAAACAAGTAGGTATAAAGAATTCACCAACAAATTCATCAAGACATTTTAATACTAACCTGACTTAATTTTGACATCGAATATATCAATCACAACTCATTGATCAGGGCAAATTTTGCCAACATATACTAGTGCTTTTCGCCATTATATAAGGTTTAATTTTCTTCGTATTGTGTGATATTGAAAGAACCGGTATTGAATGACCTCGGGTATGGAACATACGGATAGAATAACGATTCAAAATTCCATACGAGGTTCGTTCACGAGACTTGATGTGTAACATCACGGATTTCCGTTATTGGCAGGCAGAGATGCAGGTGCGCCATTCTTGGAGCAAGGTTGGGTAATTAGCCATGCAAAGGTAGGTACAGTAAGCTGAGAGTAATATGCCTATTGTTAGGATAATCGGAGATAGTCAGTCTCTTGCGTGTTTTCCATAGAGATCTTCACCTTCGAACGTAAAATTAGCTTCCACTTTCTGTCTGACCAACTACTTGACAGTTCAAAAGTGTCTTTAAATGATTGAATTGAAATAAATGGTTTGAATTTAATACTAACATCTACTAAAAGAAGATGGGGGTAGGCTAAGGCTTCCAGATACCGATTCATAGATTAGAATCCATGGGATTTAAATACAGCTTCACATATCAAAAACTGGCAAGGAAGTTTGTTAACCCAATAACGTAACTGTTAGTAGATTTGCCTCAGTCAAATTTGAACATAAGGTTCATACTAGTAACGTCAAATTCCTATACCTAGGTACTGTCGTCCACAAGCTACAATGCCGTTATCTGACAAAATCACATTCTGAGTTACGCACAAAAACGCATTACATAGAAATCAAGGGAACTCAACAGTGATTTTATTTTTTTTATCTCAGGAACTATTGATAGTACAAAAATGCAGTATTTTTCTACTATCAATAGATCATGAGATAACATTAGACAGATCGGTAGAGAATTTTCGGCTGATTACCGTGGCATCAAGAAACGAAAACCCGCCAAATGTGAGAGAGCGGTAACTGATTAGGGAAATCTATTGACGGATACGTTATGGGGATCGAGTGTTAGTGTACCCATAAGAGCTAAAAAAGCTAACAGATTTGTAAGTAAAAGAATTTTATCTGTTGCTTGCCAAAGGATATCACAGTTATATTCAAATCTTTAAAATCAAATCATCAAAATAAACACTTAAACAAGCAGTTTTAAAAACATGAAGGGTCTTGCAAGGAATAAATGCACGCTGTTGAATGAGACGCAAATAAAAGAATTCAATTTCACACGATCGAGATTCTTTAACAAAAGGCAGGATTTTTTTAAACGTCTGTTCTCATGAGAAAGCTCATTCAAAAGATTTTGGTCTTTTTGGTCCCTTTTATTTGTTTTTTTCTTAGGACTGGAAGAGTGGTAGTTTTATGTATTGGTGGTTTGTAGTAAAATGAGGTCCATATTTTGTGTCATTCTCATAGGAATCAAAGAGTTTCTTTTTTTAGTGATTTTTTAATGAGAGGTTGTTACGTTGTGGGGATGGTGGGAGCGGGATCTGGGAAGGTGTTGTCTCTCTGTTCTAAATATAGGCTAGGCACGACGTTCCTCTTCAAGCGCACCTTGCCTCTGACACTCTGATAATCATCTTCACTGAAGTGACTACTGCAGCCCACTGTGCTTAGGGGCAGTTTGCCCTGGATTGAGATGACCGAACTCAAAATAGAATGATTCTTCAGATGAATAAATGTATTGAGAGGTTGTGGCGTTGTGTGGATGGTGGGAGCGGGATTTGGATTGGTGTTGTCTCTCTGTTCGAAATATAGGCTAGGCACGACGTTCCTCTTCAAGCACACCATGCCTCTGACACTCTGATAACCATCTTCACTGAAGTGACTACTGCAGACGACTGTGCTTAGGGGTAGTTTGCCCAGGATGGAGATGAGGGAACTCAAAATAGAATGTTTCTTCAGATGATTAACCTCAGCCCTAATTTTTTTTTTGTTTCTTGCAAATTTTTTTGTTTGTATTTGTGTAGGTGATGAAGAGGTGTTCAAGGATTGAAGTAAGTGGCGTTATATAGTTTCTTCCTACCCTCATGGGAAAAAGGCATAAGTTTTATGTTAAGTTTTTTTGTATAACCATCCAATCGTCATTAACATCGTCGTTATTCTTATTGTCGAACTAAATACAGCATGACTTATCGTGTATTCTTGCAGCCAACAAGGCTATTCAAGTATCAAACAGTTTACCGTAGAATGTAGACGACTATTCATTAAACAAGACAACAGACTGAGTGGGCTAAGGCTGTCCACACAAAATCCATCCACCTCATCACATAATCTCAATGCATTATCTAGAGGCAAGTACGATCCTTTTACCTTTTTCGCAAGGTCCTCGAGAAACTTCAAATGCCTTGACAAAATATGAGAAAATCAATGGCAAAAAATAAATAAAAACAAAAGAAGATAAATAAATAAGATGACCTTAGTGATTTGAAGGTCTCCTAAAGCTTTTCTACATATAAAGCGAGAGGCAGATGTTCCGCTCATGATTTTAAATCTATGCCTTAAGTTATCGTTTGTAATGTTTGAAAATGAAAATGGCAAGAACTCCATGAAATAAATTATATACATCATTCTTTAAAGATGAGCCTGTTTTGGCTTACTATATGGCTAAGGACCCCCTTCCCTCTTTTCTCGGTCGTCTGCTGCATGAAGATCATACAGCTTATTTTTTTTCACGGTAGTAAATCATCAGATGACCTCTCCCGCTCTGGGTGGAGCAGAGGGCGTGTCAGACTCTTACTGACTAAAACCCACCAGTGTTCCATCAGACACCTTTGCGTTCCAGGGCCGCGGTGACTCTTTTGAAGTCTCTCGTGACTCAAGATTATCATCATCATCATCAACCTTTTATTGTCCCCACTGCTGGGGCACAGGCCTCCTCTCTGTCGTAAAATTATCAGCCAGTCTTGGAAAGCCTTACTAATCTTAGATGCTAATTCCTATATGGAAGCACCCTAAGCTATGCGTCGCATTAGGCATTGTACCATGTAGATCCAATGTTTACAAACTATAAATCTGCTACAAAACAGTTACTTACGACAGTTTAAATCAATGGTATGTACGCTATTCCCATACTAATTCAATTCGTCAGTAGCTTATGTATTGGATATGGGAAGCACGTTTCATAGAGCAAAATGTGTCTGGAATCTGTTTATAATGTCATTATTTTGATTCTATGTCGTAGAGCTGACCAGTAGACTATTTGAAAGTGCATTTAACTTTTAAATGCGCTTTTAGATACAATGTGATTAGCATTATTTCTACCTTCGGCGTTCTCTCCATGGAGTTCAACGTTTTTTCGGGCTTTATCCCAAACAAATATCTAACTTTTTTCGTACTTTCAGCACTCATAAGACGGAAAACATTAAACAGTTCACAAGTACGAGGTGCTAGGTTACTACCAATTTTTATTAACTTCTTAGTCAGTCAGAAAATAAAGGCGTTCATAAGAAATACTAGAATCTTGACGAACCAAAGACTACACGGCCAAAAATTTTGTGCCGCCTGAAACGACCAAATTGTAGAACACCTTACAAATCTTTTCTTTGCTTTTCGATGTTCTGTTATGTAATCCGCACAGTAAGTACATGCTCCAGTTTCACCACCACATTGTCAAACTGTTACAAAATTAATTAAAGGAAATATTAGTAACAACTAGGTATGCATTTATCTGCAATTTAAAGAAAACATACATTCACTGAAACACTTTACCTTATAGCTTAAGCCCAATTCGTATGGTTTGCGATACATTGACGATTCTCTTCTGATTTCTTGGCATTCAACTGTTTTATACCAGCCATGGATCATGCTAATCTCGATGTTGTTTAACTAAGTTGCTTGTTACGCATTTCTCAGTGGAAGCTTGCACCTGCCTCCCGATTTTGCCATAAATTATGGACACAGTTCGATTCTTGCTTAGAAAACAAGTTTGTACGCAATTATAGCCCGATAGCTCTAGAGAAATATGTTATTCGAATTCTTTTGGTCGTGTTTCTATGAGAACGACGAGAATGGATTTCTTGTAATGGTCATGAGTCTTGAAGTCTACAATGTGGTTTGTACTAGCGTTTTCTTGACGAAGATGGGTTAGTTGGAGAAAAAGATAGGAGCGTAATAATCCAAGTTCTTCCGAAAAGGAACAACACTTGCAATTGAAGAATTTTTATTAATTTTACAATATATTATTCATATATTTTGAAATTTTAACCCTACTCAGTCCTAAGCACTGACTTCTAAACAAATGAATAAAGCAGATCAAGAATAGGAAAAGCATAATTAAATGCGGTATACCCACAATAGAATTCAGAGTTAAAGCTAGATTCAGTTCAATAAATAGCTTCACGCATACTTTATCTAACGAGGTGTCCAGAGCGGCTAACGACAATCTATTGTTACAGTACTAATTGTTTGGCATCACTCCAAGCTATACAAGAAGTATTAAGTTGCTTCCGACGTTTTGATACGTCTAATATGGTTCAAAATCTGGGCGGTCTGAGTTGAGTTATTCCGCTTGACTAGTGCCGTATCTATGTTGACATTATCTGATCTATGATTGTGATCCAATATATAAGATTTCTATATTAGATGCATCTGATACTTTTTAACAAACATCTATTTAATTGGCCCAAAGTAAAAAAGGAATCTTTTAAATGTTGACCTATGTGTTCAAAGGCAGCTGATGAACGAACAAGTTGACTCTCATAATCAACCTCCTACCCTTGTCCCAATTTCGATCATACTCAAAACATTCCCCACGAAATGTTCCTCAAGTTGACATTAATCATCATCACTTCAGCTGAAAGACGTCCACTGCTGGAAGGCCTCCCTAAAGTATCGCCACAAGGACCGGTCCTGTGCGTCTCGTATCCATCGGATTTCCGCAAGCCTCACCAGGACATCGGTCCACCTTGAGGGAGGCCTTTTAACGCTGCGTCTGCCGATGAACGGTCGCCACTCCAGAACTTTTCGGTCCCATCGATCATCTGTTCTGCAAGTAATGTGCCCTGCCCACTGCCACCTAAATTTGGCCATTTTTCGGTCTATGTCGGTAACAAGGATTCTCCTGCAGTTGACATTAAATTATTTTCGACTTGTCTTCAAACCTGATTTAAATTGGTTCTTTGATCCTAACAGCTTCTCTACTTACAAGTTCGATATTAAAAGCTTAGTGTCTGAATACCACTGATGGCATTGCTTACAACAATTTGCAGTCGCCAAAGGTCAGAACCGAGAGACCTCTGCAACCGGTTCCATGTACAAAGTAGAAAATGATTTGCCTACTTTATGCTTTATTTTGTGGTCGTGCTTAGTTTATTGTTATTGTGTCTTTTAAATCACCTCTGTCCTTTGACCATGAGCGCTCATTGGTATGTGACTAGTGAACGTATGGACACTGCGAAATAATTGCTTCTAGTTTTAAGACTAATGTCTTGTATATTTGACTAATACTGGAGATATTAGCAAACGGTTGGGAGGCTTTCAATAGAAGCAAAACTGAAGAAGAGATCGAGATTCAAATGAGTTCTTCTAAGATATTTTTAGTGTGTTCTATGTTCTCAATTCAAGATCGGTATTTTACAGATTCTTTACACAGTCTAATAGGAATTCTTTATAATACTAATTCAATTGATGTAACGTTCAGAACATTTTGTCTATTTTCATCGTTGATCACTCAAAACGAATCTACTATATGTATCTATGTATATTATATTTTGGTCCTTCTACTAAACTTTGGTCTTTCTTCTCCACAAGCAATTTCGTAACATTTTCGTTATCTAAAACATCAAAATAGCACTTTGTGACCTGTCTCTGTGCTAGTGCTCCCTGAGCTATGCGGTCACGGTATAAATACTGGCAACCCGGAAAGTAATACCGGTTGAGGCACGTAACATGGGGTCGCAGTCCTACATGCTTGGCTTTTCCAAATTACCCACTGTTTAGATTTGAAAGTGGTCTATACTTGAAAGGGACTATCCTATCTAAAAATTTCGTGTGTTTCTTCAAACTTTCCTAGATAACCTTTTAGCATTGCGAAACTCAGGATCAGATTATGAACGAATAAAAATCTTATCCAGCTCTTTTTTTATTGGAATGTAATCTCAATAGCACTTTGGGAGTTTGTGATGTGTTAAAGAATATGAAGGATACTTCTTTCACCAAATATTTAGATATTCTTAAGTATATTTCCAGCATTCTTTAGCTTAGGTACAACCTTAGTATCACCCATTTTAATCTACTATTTACCGAGAAAATAAACCGGTACAGTTCTGATATACGAGTGATAAAATACTTGTGTTTGACGGCAATCAACGACTAAACTACTACAACTGCTGCTACTACTACTCAGTGAACAGCTGATTTTAATGGAGTTAGTGTAGTAACTCCTAAGAGACCGTTTAAGAGTACCTTTACGTTGTTTTGTTTTCATTTAATGGCCTTTGAAATATCTCAATTTGACATATATACCTATACCGATTATTTGTATTGTTTCATCATTGCCTGTTATTTTATAATAATAACTTGATTGGGCTTGGAACAGCTTGTTAGGTATCACCTACATTCCTTTGAAGTAAGCTCCAATTGCCATAATAGCCAAATGGGTGCATCAATCAACATCTTGAGGAAGAAAACGATAACAGTAGCTAACGAGCTGAGCGAATTAATACAACTGTACAACGCATTGGTTTGATGGCATAACGGATCATATTCACATGCAACTGAAAACCATATTAATGTACGTGGATTGTGAATTGAAAAACTTGATAAAGAACGGCCTAGGCGCGTGCGAGCACTGCGAGCCAATATCAACCGTTGAACACAGAGCGTTTTTTATCGAACCATTCACGAATAACCGCCACTTCGGACCGTTAACACCTGCTCTGCCTACCTTACACAAACACTGATAAAAGCAAACCAATCTCAACAAACTGCCGAATTCCATAATAAAACTTAGAAGCTTCTGCCATCAACAGTTATAGCATTAATTAAGTATACGAAAAATACTTCAAACCCGATAGTCGAGTTGAAAACTTGAAGTTTTCTTACAGTTATGCCGTTGTGTAAGAGATAACCTGAATTGAGATAAGTCTGTTCGGAACTGAGCCAGCGACGCATGCCGCAAGTAATAACCTAACAGATTATAATATTTGTGTTGGTAATCTTCGGATTCCTATCTGTCGGAAAGACCGTTCTGATTCTGAGGGTCTTAAAGTAAACAAAATAAGGTTGTTTGAATGACTTACCGTCCATTAGGCGCTGAAGGGGAATGCACCAATTTCACAGCAAAGAGGAACTGTATTGCACACACTAGCAAACAGCAAAGATTCAATGACAGCGTCAACGCACACAACGCTAATGTCACTTCGTACACCACTGCGAACTCCTCGGGGGCACTGGTCGCGGGTGCGGATATCTTCAGCAAGAACAGCAGCGCGAGCAGCGCCAGTAGCAAGCTGACGAGGCACAGCAGTGCAAGCGAAGTCAGGGCCTCCTCCGTGGCCGCTCTCGTGCTCCTGTTCCTGGCAGGCGCGGGCCGGGGCGAAGGCAGGCCTGTCGCGTTTCCATTCGCCAGCTTCGCGGGAGACGCAACCGGTATGGGGGCGACGACTGACACCGGGGCAAGAGTCGCCGCCGGCTGCGCGCCGGGGCTGACGCTCGCCGACGTGCCGCCGACGGAGTGCTTGGAGGAATCCAGGGTCGACACGTTGAGGGGCAGGTGGTGGTGCGGCCGCCGCGGCATGTTCTGGTAGCGGTGGTCGGCATCGTTCGCCGCCGGCGGCCGCTGCGCGTGTTTCAACATGGCGCTGCTAGCGCGCCGAGACTCGCCATCCCGCCGACTGGTTCTCCGGCATTCGGGCCGGTTTGTTTGCTCGACACAGCGACGCGGGCACTCAGACGACGTGCGCGGAGCGACTGACGGCGGCTCGTACCTGCGCGCGCGCGTATGTATGTCAATCAAAGAGGGCTGCAGGACTGCACTAAGACGCACCGGTCAACTCATCTACCCTGACAATAGAATAATGGCTGTTTAGTGACACTGTTCTATTCCTTGGGTAAACAAGTGGCCTATTGATGGCAACAATAGATATGTTTACAAAACATCTCTTTAACAGGTAGCTTGTTTAACTTTGTCAATGATGTAGTGCAGTTTTTTTAACTGATACATTTGTCAACATGACGTCTTTAGCTACTATGTTTCGTGTTTATAAAAAATTACAAAATTCATTTAATTATTCGTTAACTTCATTCGTTCCTAAGGACCAAGTTTACCGTAGCGTTCTTAGAATTGAACCGAAGGGTGAAAGTTTTCAAAAGGGAAGCCGTAAGGAATCCTACTAAGTGTTGTTACCTAAGTAACCCTTAGCAACTGCTACATTTAGCAAGCATTCACCAACTGAAGTTAATTTTATTTTTCTTATTTTTATTAAATGAAAATAAGGCCAACTTACTTTCATTTAATAAAAGTAAACCAAAATGGTCAAATTTTGACCTTTTTGAACTTTAATCATCACCACCATCCTCCTGCTCTAGTCCCAATTTAAACGGGATCGGCGCATTATTATCTCTTCCGCGCATCTCGGACTTGAACATCTCGGCATGACCTTAAACTTAAACAATGATTCTTCATCATCAGCATATAGCAGTCCACTGCTGGACATAGGCCTCTCCAATTGCACGCCATTCAGCTCGGTTCTCGGTAACTCTCATTCAGCTGCCAGCCACCCTGCGAAGATCATCGCTCCACCTAGCCTGAGGGCGTCCTACCTTACGTTAGATTACCTACTAAAAACTATTAGACACGTTGTTTCTCTTGTTACGTCCTACCTTACGTTTGCCGATTCGCGGTCTAATCACAAAAACACTGTTTAGAAGGTTCTTAATTTAACATTTTCCACTCGGAAGGAAATAGTTGTGAGTAAAGTACCGACTAATAATTTTAAGGAGGTTTTAGCTGAATTTAATGGATGAGACGTTTGCAATATTGAATTTAGAATCTGCTAATCAATAATTAGCCAGTTTTATAAATAAGTCTAAATATTCTTACTCCAAAACTCTACCTTGACAGCCCTTGAAGCCTGTCTATGATTACGTAGACGCATTAACAGGGGTACAAAAACCTGCACCCATGTACTGCGTCTTCCAGGCATCAGGTTTACAGTTATCAAGAGGCGTCCATCTTCTGTCACAAGTCACAGCTACAATACGACATAAACTTTATGTTACAAAAGTATTATCCCAACTTTACGAGGGGTATCTATTGTTCGTTGATTAAGTTTCACTGGTCGTTCTGTCTGTTGTTTTATTTACTTTATTAGTATACTCGATTTAATAGACTTTTAAAATTGGATTTTGGGTTACCGCTTTGCAGGCAGTTTAAATTTTCTTTTCTTTTCAAATAAATGCAATTTGTCTCTTAGGACCAAAATTTTACTTCTTCCATTTCATTGATTAATTAATTTTACGTATATTTGGAGTACCTAAGTTTCAACGTGACCAGTTTTCGGCAATTGCTTCGTACCAAGAGATTGCGGTTAATTTGGCTACAAGCAACTTAAGTTTCATCTTATTAGGCAGTCCATTGCAGCATCTTGCATTAGAATAACTGCCTGATTAGCTGCTATATCATCGTGTACTTATCTGCATATATTACCTAGATATCTAGAAACGATTTAAATTAATTAATCTTCATTGAGAAAATTATTAAAATTTATTGTTGTAATGTCGTCTCCACCTTGTACGAGTATATGTGCTTCTACGCAAAAACGGAAAATGGAAAAAATTATCTTCTGTGACATAAAAAAGAAAGAAAAGTACAAGGAAGGTTTTCCTGTACTTCGTGGTTCGCTGTGACATCTTCCTTGTGTCCAACGAAACAGGAAATCAATGCATAATGAATTTTACGATAACAACACAACCGTGTGTCAACGAACTTTTAGCAAAATGAGCTTTCAGCAAAAATATTGCTTATTATGGGCGCTGAAGAATGGCGAAAATTTTAGATAGTGTCGTGCGAAAAGTTTTTTTTCCTACTTCTCATAAACAAGGTGGGAACTTCTATTTTTTAACCGACTTCAACAAAAAAGGTTCTGTATTCGACCCGTATGTATGTATGTATCTTGTTTGTCCGCGATTTTCTCGAAAACTACTACTTAATCCAATTTATTTGGTTATGTTTTCGTTATTCAAATGCATATTTTTCAAGGAAGGTTTTAATAATATAATACATTAGAGTCTGATGAAGACCTTCGGAGATAGACAGTGGAACTCTTCAATATCTAACAGCAAATGACTCGCGATTGCTCCGATCGTATGTCTATGTATTGTTAACTTGTGTTAAATTGTTTTAATGAAGAATCGCCGCAACTAAAAAGTGAAAAATAATAACTTTTTTACAAAAATAGAACCGATTCCAAAAGAAAACCAAAAAAATAGTGCAAAATTACTAACAGTGTCAAAAAACGAAGAAAGAAAGAAAAACTGTTTGTCCACGTGAAAGCGACGCACATACATTTTGATACATAAACAATTAATACAAAATATATCCTAGACGGATATATGCGCCACTACCACGCAAAACGGCTAACGCTCAGCTTTTTGCAGTGGCCCATGCACGCAGGCACGAATTCACGGCGCTGGTTTTCAGCGTGAGCCCGGCAACACCGACTTCCGAAATTAAAGTTATTTTGCACTTTTTTTGTTTTTTTTTTTGAAAGTCGGTTCTATTTTATATAAAAAAGTTTTTTATGTTCAACTCTCCTTTTGCATGTAATTATGCTGAAAGAGATTTCTTAAGAAATAAGCGTCACCATTGTGCCTATTTTTCTGTTTTCTTCTTCGTATCCGTTTATAAAATGTGTGTAGGTACATGAATTGTTTTATAGATAAAAACATTCACGCCCGTCAAGACAATCTTCTGTATTATCATGTTCAATTACAATTAGTCTAACAAGAGCCGGAACGTTGCAATTAACCTAGGGATATAACCGAACTGGCATTTGTATGACCTTTGTTCACAAACTGGAATTGAATGACATTTGATGCGATTCATATGTAGCAATTAAGAAAATTAACGGTCGATGGAACCAAGTTAATAAGTGTGATTCTAAAATAAATAAAAACAGACCAAGTGCGTGTCGGGCCACGCGCAAGGCACCCTAAACCTTCACTTCATGCCTATAAACGACCATGGTGCCCAATTTTGTCCTGACTGAAAACTGCAAAAAATTCACGAATCCGTCTAAAACTACCATAAGATATCTTCCTCAATTCCTTACCAACCTAACAAAGAAGCTGGTTCCTTCCGAGCCCACCCATGGCACGTGCGCACCTGTCGCGCAGGTGCACGTGTATCAAGTTGTCACAAAAAATATCTAGCGCCTGCAACGTGTGCCTTGGTGCCTTGGAGCATTCGCTTGCTCAGGAAAAAGACGTTGGCCAAATGGCGCGGGGTGGTAATGGAATTAAGCGTGCTACTGCGCTTTCGCTAATATTTATATAATAATTATACAGAATTAACGGAAATAGGTGCAACTAATAATAATAATTGTTTATTGATCAAGAAGGTACAGATGGTGTGAAAACAAAACTTAGACTAGTTACAAGTAAGTTATACAAAGCTATGTAACAAACATATGGTAGAACATGCTGGTGTAAGTACATGGTACATCTGTTGACGATTTACGTTACCCTGTCTCTTAAACTAGGGTATGCCTGTATCTTAAGAGACAGTGGACAGCCATAAGGTTATGCTATGAATTTATTAAGTGAGGAGTAGTCGATCTTCCCACAATTAAACAATTATCAGGAAATGGTAAGTAAAATTGAATGAAATAAAATTACAATCAAATTTGACTGGCCTGTTGGTCTAGTGGTTAGTGACCCTGACTGCTATGCCGGAGGTCGTGGGTTCGATTCCCACCCAGGACAAATGTTTGTGTAATGAGCACGATCATTTGTACTGTGTCTGGGTGTAATTTATCTATAATATGTATGTATTTAGCAATATATAAGTATGTTTATCAGTTGTCTAGTACCCATAACACAAGCTCTGCTTAGCTTGGGACTAGATGGCGTTGTGTGATAGTTGTGGAATATTATTATTATTATAAATAAAATTAAAACTAAAGTTGAAATCAAATAAAATTAAATTAAAATCTAATTAAAATAAAATTAAGATTAAATTAAAATCAAACTTAAATCAAATTAAAATCAATTTAAAATCAAATTAATATCAAATAATGAACTCAGTTCTTTATTCCTAAGGGTATATGTGTATGTGTGTGTATGTATGTGTGTGTGTGCATGTGCTAGGTTATATAGGTTAATATTGATTCTGTCTGATCATAGTCTTGTTGAAGTAGCCACTCTGAAAGTTTCTGTTTAATATCCCATTTTGTCAGATCTAGTATGTTTAGGTGTTTATTTATTTTTCTGTAAATGTGAGAGCTCAGAATAAGATACTGATGTGTGGCAAAGGCAGTTCTATGAACTTTCTTCAAGGAAGCCATAATAGTCAATAGGGTTGTTTACTGGGTATTAAAATAATAATTATATTTAGTCCGTCAGTTAAATAACCAAAAAATATTGTGCATGTATTTTTTGCTTTACCAAACTAAAAAAAAATACAAAGATAAAACGCATCAAAATTCAGGAGTGGGGGCTTGTTACGTCACTAAACGGTACAAAGTGTATCAAGGTGGTACGTCACTCGAAATTTCATCGCACTGTATCGTCCTCATTTTTGGTTTACGTGACAATAGAAAAAATACTGGTCCTATATTTTTTGGTAATCTAACTGACGGACTAATTAATTTTTTTTAGGAAACTCACATAATTAGTACAAAGTTATCATCAGCTGACCAAAAGAGTATGGCAGGTCAAACTTTTTTTTTCCGAATTTACTATTACATACTTTTTTGAAGAAATTTGTTTCTTAAGGCACTACCTATTAGCTGCCAACGACCTTGAGTGGTTAGCTTGCGTGTTCTGTGCTGAGCTCACGTAACGCGTCGTATGTCCACCCAGTAATAGGACTCGCCCATCAAGAAGCGCTGTCCGAAATTAGACGCATTATTTATTTATTACTCATAAAACAACAAGTATTAAATTAAAACACTGAGGCTAAATTATAAATAATTAAGTAGTCTTTAAAATGGTAAAGGTTCCATCAAAATAGGCTTTATAGTTCTTGCGTGATTCTCAATTTTTTGTCCGCGTTAGACATAACTTTACAAATTAATTACACTATGTTATAAAAATATAATTTCAAATATTCTCAGATCAAATTACGACGGAAATAGTCTAGAGTAACATATGTTATTTTTCAAAGAATTAAAACTAGTCGTTTATATGTGATGTTCAATTAAAAACCTTTAAAAGTCATATACGAGTAACTGCGCCTTAAATGGGCAAAAGCAGTATTTCAAACATGGCCACGCATTTTTGGTCCAAAGTAGTTGAGGATTTTTCATTGATACGATTTTCAAGTGGGTAATAGAAGTAAACTAACTCAACATTTACCCAAATGCCCCAGATGAAGGGTAATATTTTTTTCCTAGTGTTAAAAACTTTACGATCTGTGTGAAACGACTTAGCATTACATTACATAGACTTTCTACAGCTCAAAAAAAAAAAAACCTGTCAAATGGTTCCCGGTTTTGCAAGTGCAGTCATAATTCCGATTCAGATTTAGGAAGACAATGGTGCGGATTCTGTTTTGCACGAACTGAACTTAATTTAGGCTATTCCTGTCTTTTTCTCTCTAATACAACAAGAAAGAGACGAACGTAAATTAGAGCTGTCAAATTTAGTTGAACTAATATTTCCATACAAATTAAGGGTACACGTAAAAACATGTCGATTAAAAACACGGTGAAGCGCAAGGCGTAAACTAGTTTGACATCTCTAACTTAGTTCATACCCGTCCTTTCCTCGCACTGCTTTTTAGTAAAAGACAGCGATTCTCTAATTTTAGTTTAGTTATTGAATAAGAGAATCGGCACCAATGGCCTACTCTGGTTCAAAAGAATGCGGCATTTGACTTGTTTCAATTGCTAGAACCAAAGAACCGGCAAATTACTAAGACACACTTCCGCAGACTCATAAACAAATGCACTAGATAATTTTACCGCCTGGCAACTCGTCACTCCAGCTCCCTTTACGCTATTAAATGCCACAATATTGCACTGTGGGAAAGAAGCGCTGCCCAAACCGCAGGCAACAATGACGTAACGGGATATTAAAATATTATGTTTACCTGCCCTCGTATCTTGACCACAGCCGTATACTGTTACTGAAGTGCCAGGTTTATCCTTGACAACGGACTTTGCTCTAAAACCTAAAAGATCAACCGTCTGTTGGTCTTTCAAGGAGACACTAAGGTAACATGCATGAGTCACAATTCTGGGTTGTTGTCACCGGATAGATATACAACGTGGCGCTACAATGGTACACACGGGTATGGCTAGTGCCCACTAATCATATAAATTATGATAGGTTAAAATAATTCGAAAATTAAAAAAAATAAAAAATTCTAACAAACTAAATGTTAATGCAAACTTTTTTACAAAAAAATGGTACCGCCTTACAAAAACGAGCAAAATAACTTTAATTTCGGAAGACGGTGTTTCTGGTTTTTTTCTTCGTTTTTTGTAATTTTTTTCGTATCTTTACATACCGAGTCTCCTCCGTGCCTCGGAAAGCACGTTAATCGTGGACCTTTGACAGTCGTTACGGGTCGTCAGAAGCCCGAAAGTCTGACATACAGTCTTACCACAGGGGTATATCGTATTACCCAGTAATTGGGTTCTGGAGGCCAGATAGGCAGTCGGTAGATGTAAAATACTGGTATTCATTTGCATCCGGTTAGACTGGAAGACCCCAAGATAGTTGGGAAAAGGCTAGGCAGATTGATTCTGCCCATGGTAATGAACAGCGGAAAACGAACAGACGAACAATAATGACGACACGGTTGGCGCGGTGATTGAGAGATCGGCTGCTGCGCTGCGTGTCGCGGGTTCAATCCTCGCAGGGAACAAATATTTGTATAGTCTACAGATAGTTTTTCCGGGTCTGGGTGTCTTGTGCATGTGAGTTTACATGCTTGTGAACGCACCCATGAAAAAGGAGTAATTCCTAGTGCGGGGCGACGTTTAAAAAAATCTTTAACCTTTTTACTCGTTGTTCTTTTCTCATGTCTTTTGTGTACATAAATTAATAAATAAACAATTCCCAAAAGAAAATTGGACTTACAGTAAAAGTAAATTTATTTTTCGGAATTCACTGTTATTTCTTGGAGAAAGCAGTTAATTTTTATGTGCAGAATCAGGATTTAAAATATGACCATGCATTACCGTTGAACCCTGTAGAAGGTGACATAGCAAAACTTGTGCATGTGACATTCACCATCCCGCACTCGGACCGCGTGGTGGATTGTGGCCCAGTCCCCCAAACACGCCTTCTGTCTGTGAAGAGATGCCTCTTTCCCAGCAGTAGGAACGTAACATGTTATAGGTTGATTATGCTATGGTAATTTGGGTAGGTTTAAGAGTTTTGACGTCTGCGTCTTTCTGTCTCGCCATTCCACATTTAATATATATGAGACACCATTGGCAAATTACCTTTGATTCTACTGAGGCAGCATCAGACCTAAAAATTCGAATCGTGTTGTAATTTCGCTATCATGAAATCATGGTCATGAAAAAAATTTGGTCCTCTGATACGGTCGAAAGGACCAGCTTTAAATTTTCATGTAAGTGATTCTTTTATACCTACGTTAAGTGGAAAATGTTACTTAGATGTACAAAAGCAAAGTTAAGCAGATATTTATAAAATAAAAGTAACAAGAACGAAGGAAATTATACTAATGCAAAGACTGCATTGCATAACTTACATTGCATACACAGTCTGCATATTACTTAGTGCAAGTCTTTTTTGTAATTCCTAGAACGATGTGTAGAATTTCATTCATACACAACCATCACGTTACAATGATTGTCCTGTGTAATATTAGAAACTGGCTCAGATATCAATCAATTAGGTATTGTTTTATTAATAGGTAGGAAGGTGGCGTTTACAGAACTCTGCATGTATTTGGCACAAACATAAAGGCACACAACAAAGGACAAACAAAAAGAAACAACATTTATTGTTGGAAATTAACTAAAATATCGATAAATAAAATAAAAATAGTGTGCCTCACAGCTGCGCCAAATATGTCTAGTTCAGCATGAATACCTGACGCTTGTTTTCAACGGGACCTTAGGTTCAGTGTGACCTACTTGTGAGGTGACAGACGTAAATCAGTTTGAAGAGTAGGTAAGTAGTCGAACAAACAAAAAAATAAAACAAGAAACGGTATATTAGAGATAAAATAAAATGAAAATCGACACACTGCTGTCCAATACTTTTATAAGTATGAAATTAAAACCATTTAAAGCTAAATAGTTCAACGATGCATTCAATTGTATCCTGTACTATCAATAAAATGACAATACACAAAATACTCTTCATTGGGTACCGGCGAACCCAATCAAATTCACGCACGGAACTGTCCTTGACTGAGATCGTACGAACTTCACACCAATAAGGATATTAGACTAATTTATTTATCAAATTCTGAACTGAAGTTAGTCACACACAAGACAAAATACAAAGGCAATATGTACAAGGTCATGTTTATTTCTATCTTGATCGTAGATACCAGACAGACAGACAGTAAAATTGTGCTCTGTGATAGCAACAGTGGTCAAAACGAGGATTTGGGCATAAGTTAGTGTGAGTACTTAGTAATTTATCTTCTACCAATAGTTAAAAATAGTAACTAAGTGTAAAATGCCGGCAAAATTCATTGTTTAATCAATTGTTACCTTGAACAATAGTCAGGAAATGAGAAGAAAATATTGTTCGCGCAAGCGCCTACAGAAATTAACATGGTTGTAATATTGAGGCTACGTAGATTATAGCTACCCGGTTTTTTATTTTGTGACGCTTGTACTGTCTACCTACATCTGTGAGATCCTCTCAATAAATTTGCACGTTCACATCAAGCAACGTATTTTTCGTTTTATTCCCGCAATTATACCTGGATCAATCCCACACATGGTCCTTCGAGCTGGATAGGAGATTTGAAGAGTATTTACTCCGATCGGCAAATCGTTACAAAGGGATTGAAGAGAATTGGTGGACATCAAAAATCATAGTCGACGCCCGGTGAATTCTGCTACGTCATTCAGAAGATTATTGGATATTACGTGGTCTGGATACTTAATAGCTAAGAAAAGGCGTATTTATTATTATATTTGTGTACCCAACACTCTATTTAACAGGTATAATTAGTGTAAGTCAGCCGTTAATAGCCAGGTTAGTACAAAATACCTATTGTCATTTTTCTTTGTTCTGTGAGTGGTTACAAATTGTAATACAATTATTAACTGATCAGTAATTATTGTTCATTTTTGTTATTTACACATTGTTAAAGAGTAGTTTTTTTAGTAACTGCATTATTTGGCTTTACGGTGTTATAAGTTTACAGTTATTGAGACAGTTAGGTAATCACATTAGTTATCACAGATAGACAATAGAAATCATTGCAATTGCAGTATTATTATTAAAGTTTAGTACTTAAAACCGTCAATACGCATAGTTTATTATAAATTCTAAATTATTATTTATGTGAATTCACTCAAGTCTGTTTAAACCTTGTACCCACGTATTTCAGGCTGCATCATTTTAAATTGTAATTTGCAACGTCGCTATAACTTTTTTTTTTATATATAAATTCCAGGTTGATCACACCAGCTTACGCAATGCCAGAAGATAAGGAATTAAATAAGGACAATAAAGATCTCGTTAGGAAACGAGCGAGTTGCAAAGGAAAGGTGACAATGTTCTCAAACCATTTAAATACTTTGAATCCCTCTTCTTTGAGCCGTACTGAGGTAGGCGAGTTGCAATTACGTTTTACTAGACTTGAGGCATTGTATGCCCAATATGATGAGGTGCAATTATTGTTGGAGTGTAGTACTGATGACTTGGATGGTCAGATGTTGGAACGCGCGGAGTTTGAATCTCTTTATTACAAAACCCTATCTAAAGCTCAACAAATGTTGGTAGATAATAGGAAAGGAGATTCTAATGATAACTGTGACGTAATGTCGCGTTCCAGCAATCATAAGTTTGTTAAATTACCGACTATTCAGTTACCGAAATTCAGTGGTTCTTATACAAACTGGTTAGAGTTTCACGACACGTTTGATAGTCTCATCCATTCAAACGATGATATGGATGAAATAAATAAATTTCACTATTTGAGGTCATCCCTAGAAGGGTCTGCTGCTGTGGTGATCAACTCAATTCAGTTTTCTTCTGCAAATTATTCGGTAGCATGGAATCTTCTCTGCGAACGGTTTGACAACAAGCACCTGCTTATCCAACATCATGTTTCAGCATTATTTCAAATCGACACCCTTCAAAAGGAGTCGTCAGTTAATTTAAAAGGTTTACTTGATGTTGTTAATAAAAATATACGTGCCCTAAAATCCTTAGATGAACCCGTTAATCATTGGGATACTTTACTCATTTATATTGTCACACACAAATTAGATAGCAAAACTTATCGTGAATGGGGTGAGTATAAGGGGCGCCTGGAAAAGAATTCTAAAGTTACGTTTGAATTATTTATTACTTTTATTAAAAACCGTGCTGAGACATTAGAAACGTTTGAATTGGAAGCTTCTACGAATACTAAACACTCACACACAGGTAAAAATTCAAACAAGATTAGGTCAATGTTGGTACAGGATTCTAGTAAAAATAATTCAGGTGCAAGTTCAAGTAAACAGGATGATGGAGTTTCAAATAAGCCTAAGAATTGTATTATGTGTAACGGTGAGCATAAGCTATGTAGTTGTCCTCAGTTTTTATCGTTGAGCAACGAAGCTCGTTTTCAGTTATTACCCAAATACAAAGTATGTTACATCTGTTTTAATCTAGGTCATTATGCAAACAACTGCAAAAAGCCAGGTTGTAAAATATGCCGTCGTAAACACAACACTATTGTTCACCTTGATAAATTCTTGAAGTCAGACGCAAGTGGTGCTTCTGCTAGCAGTGTTGTTGTTGACACGAATGGCAATACGGCTGTCTCCACTCAGCCCACTACTATAGGTATAGGTACTGGTGTGTCGCTGTCCGCGAGTGTTGAGCACGGTGACGTGTTATTGTCCACTGCACTCGTCAAGGTCATGAGTACTAATGGTCAGCAGTATGTAGCTCGTGCTGTGCTTGACAGTGGCAGCACGTCATGTCTCATGACTGACAGGTTATACCACCAGCTAGGTTTGACTGCCAAGACTGTAAACAGTTCTATTATAGGTATTAACAACTCGTCATCTTTTATCAATAAAATGTGTTCAGTATCAATCAAATCTTTAAATAATAATTTTAGTATGGACATTAATTGTTTTATTCTACCATCCATCACAGATAAGATTCCAAGTAAACATGTTAACTTGTTAAAAATTAAAGTTCCGTCTCATGTTTGTCTCGCAGATCCCAACTTTTACTCACCGGCACCTGTCGATATGTTGTTGGGTGCTGACATCTTTTGGGATTTATTGGAATCTCAACGAATTAAGTTGGGTGATGGGCAACCAATTCTTTGTGAGACAAAATTGGGTTGGTTGGTCTCCGGCCCAATTAACAGTTGTGTTTCTTTTAAAGTTTTAAAATGTAATTTTATAAAGGTGCGTTCAGACTGTGAAGATAAATTAAATTTTAATGTTGATCAACAACTCTCAAAGTTTTGGCAACTTGAAGAAGTGTGTACTTCGTCTCCGTATTCCTCAGAGGAGAAGCTATGTGAGGAGCATTTTATGAAAAACACTATTCGTTTGGAAAATAGTCAATTTTGTGTTAGGATTCCTTTAAAATGTTCCCCAGACAATTTAGGCGAATCTATGTCAAGAGCCAAACATTGTTTTGCTTCACTGGAACGTAGATTTAAATCTAAAACTCAATTTTGTAATATGTACAAAGAGTTCATGATGGAATATGAAACTTTAGGTCATATGTCTAGATGTAAAACTATTGATGATCAAGCGTTTTACATTCCGCATCACGGAGTTCTGCGCGAAAGCAGCACCACCACTAAGTTAAGGGTGGTTTTTAATGCAAGTAGTTTAACTAATACTGGTATTTCTATTAATAATATACAGATGATTGGACCCGTGGTACAGGACGATCTATTATCGATCCTGTTGCGTTTTAGACAACATAAGTACATCCTAGCTGCTGATGTTGAGAAAATGTACCGGCAGATAGTTGTTCATCCAAATGATAGGTATCTTCAACAAATTATTTGGCGTGATAATCCGTCAACTCCATTACACGCTTATCAACTTAATACCGTGACCTATGGCACGGCCAGCGCTCCTTACCTAGCAACCCGGTGTCTTCGGCAGTTAGGGCTAGAGTGTGTTGATAAGGAGATCGGTGACGTCATCCTCCATGACTTTTACGTGGATGACTTGCTCACCGGAGGAGATGACTTCAATGAGGTCAAAGAGTTGCGTCATAAAGTTACTTCAATTCTCGCTTCAGCGCAGATGAATCTAAGAAAGTGGAAGTCGAATGACATACAATTGTTAATTGGTTCTGACTTTCCCCAGTCTTCACTGGATTTGAATGTTGGTGGATTTGAGTCAACCAAAACCTTAGGCCTAGATTGGCAGCCACTGTCAGACTACCTTTGTTTTCCAATTAGTCAGTCAGTTAATTTTAAAAACACAAAACGTGACATGCTTTCGATTGTTTCACAAGTTTTTGACCCGCTTGGATTATTGGCTCCGTGTGTAATTGTTATGAAGATATTACTTCAGAGGTTATGGTTACAAAAGCTGTCTTGGGATGAACAGCTATCACCGGACATTAGCAAGCTTTGGAATGAAATAATTAGTAATTTACCTAAATTAAATGAAATTCATATTCCACGTCGAGTTTTAATTGATTGTTATGAGTTTTTAGAATTTCACATTTTTAGTGATGCGTCTGAACGCGCCTACGGCGCTTGTTTGTATGTACGAAGCGTTGATTAGCAGGGACAGGTTTTAGTGCGTTTATTGTTAGCCAAAAGCAGAGTTGCACCACTCAAGCCGACAACCATACCCAGACTTGAGCTATGCGGTGCTCTTGTAGGTGTTCGCATCTTTGAAAAGGTTGTGGCAGCCTTACGAGTCAGCACGCGGCGCACTTTCTTTTGGACTGACTCCTCTATTGATTTAGGGTGGCTAAAAATGTTACCAAATAAATTACAGCCGTTCGTTCGTAACAGGGTTGCCGAGATTTTAGATAAGACTAGTGGCTGTGAGTGGAAACATGTTCCAACTGACCAAAACCCTGCAGATTATTTGTCACGTGGAGTAGACATTAATTTATTACCTAGTTTAGATGATTGGTGGTCCGGTCCCAGTTTTTTAATGAAGGAAATGTCTTATTGGCCTTCTAAATTAATGAATTTTAATAACGAAATGTTGCCTGAAATGAAATTAGATGTCACTTTGCATGTTTTATTCAATAACAATGAGTTTGATGAATTGATTATTTTTACACGGTTTTCAAGCCTTTTAAGACTTCAGCGAACAGTTGCCTATGTTTTACGTTTTATTGACGCATGTAAAAAACAACATAATATTCGCGGTCCTCTTTCTGTGCATGAACTAGAAAGGGCTCTAAATTTTATTATATGCTTATCTCAAAGTCAATCTTTTAAAGACTATAAATTACTACTTAATAACAAACCGTTACCCACTAAAAGTGAATTAAATAAGTTTAACGTTTTTCTAGACGAGAATAAGATGATGCGAATTCGAGGTAGATTACAACATTCAGATTTTCCTTATAATAAAAAGCACCCGATTCTTATCCAGTCTAGTCATCATTTTTCTAAGTTACTTTTTAATTATGAGCATAAAAGGTTATTTCACGCTGGACCCCAGTTACTGTTGGCGTCTATACGAGATACGTACTGGCCCATCCGAGGTCGCAATTTAGCTAGGATGTGCTGTAAACAATGTGTTCGTTGCTGCCGATTTAGAGGTGAAACTGTAAGTCCTATTATGGGAGATTTACCACAGCAACGACTCCTAGCAAGTTTTCCTTTTGAAAATATAGGCTTGGACTATGCAGGTCCTATTCAGTCAGCTGTTCGTCAAGGTCGTGGCTGTAAATTAGTTAAAGTTTATATAGCTATTTTCGTTTGTTTTTCTACGAAATCAATTCATCTTGAACTAGTCGGTGATTTAACAAGCAAGACTTTCATCCTGGCGTTAAAGAGGTTCATCTCACGTAGAGGAAAGCCGAGAAATATCTACTCGGATAATGGCACCTCATTTGTTGGTGCATGTAATGACCTTTCTAGATTTCTTAGGGCGAGTTGCGATTCGCTGTCCGAGGAGATGGCTAGGGAAGGAGTTAACTTTCACTTTATCCCTGCATATTCTCCTCATTTCGCTGGCCTTGCGGAAGCTGGTGTTAAATCAACCAAGCATCACTTAGTTAGAGTGCTGGGCCTTTGTAACCTTACCTACGAAGAGCTATATACCATGATGGTTCAGGTTGAAGCCATTTTGAACTCCAGACCACTGACGCCGTTATCATCGAACCCCGAGGATCTGACGCCGCTGACACCCGGACATTTTTTGATTGGACGTCCTATGACATCACTGCCGTCACCTGATTATCGAGACCAGTCCATCAATTCTCTGACTCGATTTGAGCGTATTGAGCTTCTCCGACAGCATTTTTGGAGCAGATGGAGTAAAGAATATATATCGGAGCTTCAACTTCGCATGAAATGGCGAGCATGTAAGGGCTCCTTAAAGCTGAATTCTTTGGTCCTGTTAAAAGAAGACAACCTCCCCCCACTCAAGTGGAAAATGGGTCGGATCGTTGCTACGTATCCAGGAACAGACGGCGTTGTCAGAGTTGCAAACGTCAAAACTTCTAGTGGTCTGTTACGCAGATCATTCAGCAGGATTTGTCCGTTGCCTATCTATCCGGCGTCTGAAAATTCTTAGTGGTTGAAAGGCAGGCTTTCAACGCCCGGGGGTATGTTCGCGCAAGCGCCTACAGAAATTAACATGGTTGTAATATTGAGGCTACGTAGATTATAGCTACCCGGTTTTTTATTTTGTGACGCTTGTACTGTCTACCTACATCTGTGAGATCCTCTCAATAAATTTGCACGTTCACATCAAGCAACGTATTTTTCGTTTTATTCCCGCAATTATACCTGGATCAATCCCACACAAATATCATAGGCTAATTTAAACTACGGATCAAAAAACTGGTCCTTACACAGTGTATTATAGATCCATACTATTCATGCTAATTAATTAAACCCTAACTAAGCTTAAAATCGTCTCAAATCTGTGCAAAACAAAACTCAAAACACTTATAACTCTGTGCTAAACAGTGTTGCCAACTTTATTTTATCTAACCCACCGAATGTGGCCAAACCACCAGAAAACCACTAATCCAACTCTACCAATAACGTGCTAAGTTCATGTTCAAATTTCAAACACGTTTTATATGGCCTTCCTTGGCGTAACTTTTCAGTTTCAGTGTAACTTACGGGTTATACATATTATGTCAGACAGGCACTACCTAAATTTTGTTTGGAAATAATACAACACTGTTCTAAATATTATGAAATACCTAATTATTTATTTTTGTAACCACAAAATAGAAACACTAGCTGGCTTCGATGATCATCTTTAGAAGAATCGGCTTCATTTAGATTTTCAGTTTGTGAAGAATAAATTTCCTTTGTTCCAATTTTTTGCACTACGTTATGGTAATATTTATTTATGGCAGCATTTGCCTTCGCTTGCTAAGCCAGCAAGAACTGTGAGAATTGAAGATAGGAGCTCTATCTTCATTCTGTTTTGTCTTGACAACGTTATCACACTAAATAAACACTTATTTCAAACGTTCTTTCCTAACTATAGAGTATTTTTGTAAATCGTATTAGTGGTTGAATGTCGTACCTTACCACTAACTGAAGCAATCAAAACTACTAGAAAATCTACCAACCACTAAAACTAATATTTATTCGTCAAATGGTACCTAAGTCTAAACCACCAGATCTAGTGGAAAATCCACTGAGTGTTCAACACTGGTGTTAAGGCGGAGGTTCCCAAAAATGGTCAAAAAGGTGTTTTTTTAAAACAGCATCATCAGCAGCATATCTCTTAAACCGTAAATAGTTTTGAGAAATAAAAAAAATATGATATTTTCAAGTCCTACTTGCATACAGTGATGGAGCTAGAAACATAATTTAACCTACTTTAATGCATCAAAAAAATCTTCTAACATACCTCTAAATTATCTTTAAAAGCAGTTTATCTCTTCATTAACAATTATAATCATAATAAAAAATATACCATAAAATTTCAAATGCTATGTTGCATCCAGTGATGGATTATTTTTTATAATTTTATTAGTAAATCCTAAGTAAATCGATAAAATACTTCATATTTTGCAATAAATTGCGACCATTTGTCGTAGCGCATCTCTTTCTTTTCTATGCAAACCGAGAGTGACCGCGCTTTATAGACATCTGGGCCTTAAACAAACTAGTTTTGTGACAGAGTAAAATACATTTGTTAATTTGAGTTTTGAGTGGTCGCACAGTTCTTCTAATTTTCCGACTAAGTATATATTTTAGGAAAATACTTATAGACTATTAAAGTTAATATGGGACCTATTTCTATCTCCATATTGTCTTTTAACCCCAATGGTTGACTGGTAGAAAAAGCCTGTTGGCATTAAGTCCTTTTATGTACCACTACTGTACATAAATACACTAAATAAAAACCGGCCAAGTGCGAGTCGGACAGGCACACGAAAGGTTCCGTATTATCTATAAAAACGGCAAGAAAATCATGTGTGTTGTATTGGAGCCCCACTTAATTATTTTTTTTATTCTGTTTTTTAGTATTTGTTGTTATAGCGGCAACAGAAATACATCATCTGTGATAATTTCAACTGTCTAGCTATCAAGGTTCATGAGATACAGCCTGGTGACAGACGGACAGACGGACGGACAGCGGAGTCTTAGTAATAGGGTCCCGTTTTACCCTTTGGGTACGGAAACATAAAACAAACGAGATATTAAAAAAAAAACTACCAAAATCCAAACTTAAACCTACCATCCGTGCGAAGCTAAGATAATTAGTAGACAAAACTGTTTTGACTAGGCCACGCCTAGCCCAAAGTCCTTACATAGAGTTCAGCACTAGACCTGGTACTTGGTGCTTATTAAACAATATTCCAGGAAAGTTACTGGTGTTATGTATTTATCGTGCTACTCGTAACACGTTACATAAGCTGGAGGACGTTGTCCGCTCGTCAAGCAAAAACTTGCATCTTACGTGGGGTCGCCATGAGTTTGCGTTCTAAGAGACAGTCTTGAAGTTTTAAGTTTCCTACGGCCCACGGGGCTATAACACGATTACTACAACACGTCATCGCTCTACGCCTCACAAGTAAGGCCGCGCGAAAAAAAAATAAAAAATTGTAATTAAACAAAAAAATAATTAATTTATCATCACATTCAACACACACACATTCATTGTAATTAATTGTTGTTTGTTGTTTGGTATTTTTGTAGTTCTTGTGTTTTGTTTTAATATCGTTAACGATCGGTAACGCTGCGGTACCTGAGAGTTACCAGATAATTTTCTCAATTATATTATAACTCAATATTCTGTTTATTGGCGCATTGATCAACTTTCAGGCCAGGGGGCATGTTCAGATCTATCCTAACATGCCATGGCTTGAGAGTTGATCACACACTATTACCTAGAGGCCTAATAGTCTGCTTTGTAAAGCTTAGGGAAAAGAAAAAATTGTACCGAAAACAAAATTTAAAAAAATAAACTAGTACCAAGAGACAATAATCCGTCTTTATAGCCTTATTATAGCATATTGCTGGTCTACTTTCCACCGAATATGCACTGAATATTTGTAACCGAACATGCTTTACAAAACAAATAAAAGTAGGTGGTGTTTCTGCCTACCCTAGTGGAAAAAAATCGTGAGTTTATGTATGTGCATGAATAGTAGAAAGTAGATAATTGTATTTAAAAGCTCAGTGATTTTTTTTCTTCGTGCTGACATAGCCTAAAATTTCTAACAGCTTCCGCCCCACTAGTCAAATATTTGGTATTTATGTCACTGGATAACGATTGTAAACTCTCGATATGTTATGAATAGATCATTGCACATACAATAAATCTCACACGAATTTGATAATATACAATGTTTCCGAGTCTTTTTGAAAATAAAGAGTTTTCAGTTGTACGTGATTTTTAGGTTAGGTTTAAAGAATTTATTCCTCATAAGAACTTAAATAAATAACAGTTCACTTAAAATGAGGTACAAAGTGCTTATATCTAAATAATAATATAAATTTTGCCTCTGGAGTTTTGGCGACATTATAGGGTACATACATGTTTTTTCAGTTTTCTTTTAAATATGTTTAAACTATCACATTTCTTTAAATCCTCCGGCAAATCATTGAACAGTCGTGCTCCCTCAACCAATGTTGATTTTTTGCCGTAATTAGTCCGTGCACGTTTTCTCATAAATAAAATAACAGAGTTTACAATAATACGGTGACATCTACATTTTCTTGCTTCACATTTGATGCCTTCCGCTCTTGTGTCATACATAAACAACATTAACAGCCTTTTAACGTACCCACTGCTAGGATATCCTAGCAGTGGGTTCACACGTACCGTACGTACAGAGAGGGCATGGGTCTTTCTTATCCACCACGCGACCCAGTTCGGTTTGGTGTAAGTCACATGTCTTCCAAATTTTGGTTCTAGGATATGCTGGTTTCCTCACGATGTTTTCCTTCGCCGTTTGAAAGCCAAATACATAGGTAGAGGTAGAGTCGTCCTGTGCGTCCGACTCTACTCAAAACGCATGGTGTCTCTACCAGTCCGTCGTGTGTCACAAGGATGGGTCTAAGAATGCCACTGGTCCTGTTAGCAGTGGCTCTGTCAGACTCTATGTAATAAGTGCCTTAACTAAACGTAAGGGCTAATGTATTTACGATACCATAACAGGTAGATGGTGCAGCTTTAAAAAAATCGTGGGAACTAAACGCTGTCATTCTTTTTTTTTATAGATAAAAAAAATAGTAAAGAAAATATATTATTAAAATCTTCATCTGTGTTCCCTCGCCGTCAGCCTTCAAAGTGAACAATTAGGGTTTTCTGAATACCCAGACGTTAGCACTGAGGCATCAGGTCAAGACAACTGTCAAAACACTTCAAATAATATCAAAAACTGATATTAGTTAGATTAACGTCAACATCATGTTTACGTCATTATATTCCGTTTTCAAGGTAGAAAACCTCTCGCCTATTTTTCTTTTTTTTTAAGTTGCGACGAATGGTGGAATACTCGTAATTTTCCTGAAATCATTGAAAATCTTCTGGAATCGTGCGCTTCATCGTAGACCTCACCCATTGCAGATCATTAGGCAAAATCGAGGTCAAGAGGGGGCAAGTAGGAAAAAAATAAAATAATACTTTTCGTAAGCAATTCAATAAGGAACCCAAAGTAAACAAACAGTAGAAAGGTTGAAACCTTGATTTATTACCGAAAAAACTTTTCAATACTACCTATTAAATTTTTTTGCCAAACTTTTTTTTGTGTTGTGATTATTGCCCGGAAAATAGATAAAACTAACATTGCACAGGGATTGACCAGATAGGGACATTACAAGGCTGATTATGTTTATGTACCTTAGTACAGAAGAAATTCCAGAAGAGAAAATCCAGTACCTAACACTATGCCCGACCGTGGAATAAATCCTAGATCCTAGAATCTAGATCTCATGCTCAACAGTAGTGCCTAAGACTACAAGACACCAACCTACCAATCTATCAATAATTAAATCATAGTTAAAAACTAAAAACACGATTTTTTTATTTTTTTCAGCAAACCCTTTCATTAATGTATAAACAATAACTAGGTAGACTGCCATCTTTGGGCGTCCGCCATATTGTATTCAGAATGACGTCACTTAGTCAATCATGCATTGTCATAATTTTTTTAACCAATAATCGGTCGGTTGTGATGGCGCAGCGTAAATTTTTTGAATTCTTTTTTCATCCCAGACTTCTTTCTTTAGGGTTAAACTTGTATGCAAAATTTCAGTTCCATCGGAAACCGGGAAGTGGGCCAAATTTAAGTTCTAAGATTTTTTTACATAGATATAGGTGAATCTGATATTACTCGTAGAACGTTTTAAAAATGAATTCGTCTCATTTGCATTTTCATTATTAATTTAATAAGCACCTATGTAAGCAAGCATTTGTCCCCAAGTTAAATCAACATAAATTTACCTACAAAACAGCGGCAAAAAATGACAACATCGTGGTCCAGTGATAACAAAAATATTACATAACAAGTACATAATAACACGAGATAAAGAATAAACAGATGAATCTTTAGTTTATTTTCTGCGGTGTAGTGACATCGTTGTTTGTGACAAAAGCTTCTTATAATTTGCAAAAGTGGCGTGAGTAAATATTTATTATACATACATCATCATCACTATACTAATACATAAGATGAGGCATGAAAGGCAGCTACTGGAGTTCTTAGGAGAACGTCCATAGCTGTTTATAGGTAGGTACACTTAAGGTTATCTACGTACTTCGTTTTAGAGTTTTTTTAATTGTAAGGCTCGTTTTTGATAAATTTATGAAATATAAATGGGTATTTTGCAAAAAAAAAAAACTTCTAGCCTTTGTGCTCCATCGTGGACCACATCATCGCTTACCATCGGGTGAGATAGTGGTCGAAAATGAGCCTGTTTATTAAAAAAAAAAACTTAAAATCGAAGTACGCAGATAACCTTATTAAGTTATTATCAAGTAATTTAATATTAGGGTAAAAAGTTGTGAATGTTCTCCTAAGAACTGTAGCTATCCGACATTATAAGTATATTATAAAACTACATGGTAATTTGTGTCCTATATTATATGATAAAGATTGATGAGCTGAAGGTAGTAAACATTGACGTTTGATTAAATTAAGTAGCAAACTACTTTCCCAATTATAATTGCTAATGGATTTCACTTTATCATTTTAATTCACTTAATTGTACGGGAACCGCGCACCGTGGATATTAGGTATTGCTTGGTCTGCTTTTACCGAAGTAGGTACGTGTCGTTCGTCGATCTTGTCAGAGCAACTGAGACTTAAGACCAAGTGAGAGTAGATATACACGGTACTGTAGGACCCCAAGGCACTGCACAATTTAATCAGTCACTCTCATACACCACACTCTCGCGTTGCCAGCGAGTGAGTCCTCTACCCGGCGCCTCCACCACATGTAGGACCCCAAGGCACCAGTACGGCCTGCAGGGATCCTGGGACGTTCTAGTAAGTTGAGGGTAGAGGTCTCACTCACACGCACTCACATCGGATAGGGCACTCTGAATAACTATATTGGTAATAACGGCAAAAATACAAGTGTCCACTTCGGCCAGGCAAGCAGAACTGATCCCTAAAACAAATGTGATGCCTACACATTCTAAATTCAAACGGCTCTCCAATAATCTTAACAGCCAGTTGAAGGCCGGTACAGACCCGCTGAGATAAGGCTGTCTACAATCGTCACAGTACCTACATAAAAGCAGCATATAAGCGTTAGCTTAATCAGGCTTACAACTCCCACTGCTGGGACTAAGGCCTCCTCTCTAGGAGAGCGAATGCACCGTAATCCATCACGCTGGTACAGTGTGTTTTGATATCACATGTCTTCGAATGATTGGTTCTAGGACATACCAAAGCAGCTTATTTAGATGTTGCTAAATGATAATTTTTGCAATACCTGTCGTGTATTATATCTCGGAGGTCTTGGCATTTAACCTCGCCTATTTATCAGTCGGCAACTGAAACATTTCGTTTTTAAAACATAGGATGCATTGATGCCACACTAGATTTATTCATTGATTTTAAACACAATTCAGGAGGTAATTTTCAAAAGTGGTCAAATCCAAATCCATAGATTTTAAAGTAAGAACACAACATTTTTCTTTACAGAATTCTTCATTGCCTTATAACATTCATAACTAGCCAAATCCAGCCTAAAGCCCTTAAAAATAAGAAATAAAACTAACGTTACTTTCAAAATTAGCCTATTCCAGACCAGCTTACTTTCAAACATAGTCAAATCCGCATGAGCCAATCACGTCGCTCCAAACCCCAACCGCCATCTTGCAGTTTCCATACATTGAGGCGACGCGTGGGGACCTAACGTTTCTTTTTTGTGTTGTGTTAATTAGTGATTTTCTATTAGAAAAACCGAATAGATACGTGAATAAAATGGAGAAAAGTGTTGAGGAAGTGCCTAGCCATCAGGCCAAGAAGAGAAAATCTGTCGCAGGACCAAATAGTCGCGGAGAAAAGAAGAAGAAGAGGTCAGTAATTTCTTGAACATTTTGTTTGTTTACCGAAGGTAGGGTTGTGCAACGTTTTCACTCGTATCTAATGTTAATATTTTTTCAAGCAAAAGAAATTGTTTATAATGTAGGCTTTTTTTCTTTTTCAGGTATTCGAGTTTCAATTTGCCTTCGAGATACCCGTGTAGACATAACAGTGAGGCATATAGATGTATTAATATATCAATGCAAGATATCAAACGATTTCACGATCAGTTCTACGCTCACTCTGATAAACGGTATCAAGATGATTTTATTATAAAATCCTGCAAAACTGTTATCCCTGTCCGTAAAAGATTAGTAAATGGAAGAGGCAATGCGAAACATATGAGCATTGTTTACAAGATAAGAGATTCTAAGGGGGTGATGATACCAGTGTGCCGTAATTTTTTTTTGAATGCTCTATCGATTAAAAAGGGTCGAGTGAGAGGAGTGTTAATGAGACACCAAGATACCGGTTTGATGGCTGTAGAAAGACGCGGTGGGGATAGAAAGTCGATGAAAAACGTGGGATTGAAAGATGCAATTATCTCATTTATAAAGAAATTTAAGGGTGTTGAATCGCACTACTGCCGATCTAAAAGTCGGCGTACCTATCTGCCATCGGAGTTAAGCATTGCATCAATGTTCAAAATGTTCATCGAAGAAAATGCACAGTTCCCTCATTGCAAAGAGTCATATTTTAGAAGAATTTTTAACACGAAATTTAACATAAGTTTCAGTCATCCAAGAAGTGATATGTGTTCGACATGCATAGAATTGAAGGAAAAAATCAAAATTGAGAAGGACGATTCAACCAAGGCCCAAATCCAAGTTGAACTAACAATTCACGAAAAAAGAAGCAAATCATTTTTCACATTCCTGGCAGACAATGACCCCACAGTAAAAATATTATCTTTTGACTGTGGTAAAAACCAACCGTTACCTAAAGTCCCTGACCAAAGTACCTATTATTCCCGCCAGTTGTACATTTACAACTATACAATAGTTGTAGGTCATTCTCATGCAGAACTGACAAAAGAAAATGTATTTTCTTATGTATGGACCGAAGATGTTCATGCAAAGGGGTCAAACGAACTATCTAGTGCGCTATATCACTGCCTACAAAACAATGTAAATTTCACTGGTGTAGAGGTACTCCGACTAATGGCTGATGGATGCTCTGGACAAAATAAGAACTCCACTACTATAGGAATGGTTTCCAAATGGTTCAGCAGTAGTGCACCGAGATCACTAAAAAAGGTTGAACTTATTTTCCCCGTCACGGGGCATTCATTTATTCCCCCCGATAGGGTGTTTGGTGTTGCTGAAAAAGAGATCAGGAAGAGAAATACTATTGTACAACCTAACGAGTATGTTGATATAATAAAAAAGCATGCAACTGTTTTTCATCTGAAGGACATTGAAGTATGTGATTGGAAGACAGCAAGCCAACAAATCCATAAGGGAACTCAAGCTTTCCACTTCAAAATAATGTCTTGTAAGAGGTTCGTATTCACAAGAATGAAAGGAGATCCCCGAGGAGTTATAGTGAGAGGTGAACCTTTTTACCACAATGATACCGGTTCTCGACGTTCCATTACTAAACCAGGCAAATATGCTTCAGACATATTCCCAGAACCTATCACCACCTCTCCCAAACTAAAAAAAAAAAAAATTAATGACGTAGATAAGCTACTAACGAAACATTTTGGTAAAGACTGGATGCAAAGAGAGGACCTCGACTATTACAAAACTGTTATAGACTGTCACAGGAATAATGCTAATATTAATGATATGGATGATGATGAGGAGGTAATGTGCGAAGAACATGTTGAAGAACCTTGTGTTGGCGATATGATATAGATATCACTAACACAAGGTGCTTCACCATTTTTTTGGAACAATTTTATTAAATTAAATATTTTTTTCTTTATTTCGTGTTCACAAAATGTTCTTGTTTATAAACATAAATTGATCAATGCTTAAAATTAAATTTGTTGAAGCATTTCGATACTACATAACATTAATCAAATTATGTTTATCGTAATGTTTAAGTGAAGATAGTATTGGGTGGGAGTGATTTTAATTTAAGATATAAATCTTTATTGTTTATAATATGTTGTGTGATATGATTGTGAGATAAAAACATTAATATAATGAAAACCGATTTTGAATGAAGATGGTAATAGATAGATGATAATAGATTTGATGCTAATAGTTACTAAGTTCAATAAGAACGTCTTAAATTTTGTTAAAATAAATAATCACTTGATTTTCATGTCAACTGTTTTATTTATTATATAAGTACTTTCCCTAAAACATATAACCAGTGACAACCCTATTTGAATAGTTTAGTTGGATTGTTCAAAAGTAGTCAAATCCTGACAGCTTCCTAACAAAATTAGTCAAATCCTAACAGCTTTTTAACAAAATTAGTCAAATCCACACCTTGGAAACAAAAAAAGTCAAATCCGTTTTTTAATCACAGTTTTCTCTGTAAATAGAAGCATTTACTTTATTTATGTTATTGTTTAATAATCCTGAACTCCATAGTAATCAATACTTACCATCCAAAGCGTCACAAAAGCGTACATCATGACGGCATACAAAAGTTCACTTTTCTCAATTTGGCATTAAGTGGATTTGACTGCTATTGAAAATTACCTCCTGAATTAACTAAAGTACAGTCACTGCCTGAGCAAATGGCTGTTGCAGGTCTAGGTACCAATACATATATAATTTTTTGTTAGCCTAAACTGTCCCACTCCTGGGCAAAAGCCACCCGCCATTCCTTCCACTTCTCTCTGAGCTGTGCTTCTTCCCGCCAATTCGCCAGGAAGCCATGAAAGGCGTCCCGCCAGCTTCTCCTCGGTCTGCCGCGACTTCGACTATCTGTGTCAGGGCTCCAGTCTTGCGATATTCGGGCCCAAAGCTTTGACGGCATCCGACAGACATAACCTGCCCAGTCCTATTTCAGTCTTGCAGCTTTATGAGCTACGTCGGCATTTTGCGTTCTGGATCGCAGCGTCAAATCCGGCGGATCAATCCAGTCATCCAGTAACTTGAACCGCAGAACTCGATCAGTTTAGTCACAGTCACACTCACAGCGCCAAAGTTGTGCTAAAAATCGTTTCGCTCGCACACAGCGCAGATCAGAAAAAGATTTGGTCCTTGAGTCTCTAGCTTATAAAAATCAGACATTACATACTAAAATTCTTGTTTCACGTTTTCCAGGCGAATAATGGACGTTATTGTGATCGGGAGCGGCGCGGCCGGCCTCGCGGCGATGCGGAAGCTGCACGAGGCTGGTCTTCAGGTCCTGGGCCTTGAAGCTGACAACAGGATCGGTGGTAGAGTGTGTACCACGGAGTTTGCTGGGAAGAATATTGATATCGGCGCTGCTTGGTAAGATAATGCAATGCAATGGTCCACTAATTAAGTAGGTACCTAGAAAAAAATGCGTTTTGGTCCTATAAATATTAAGTGCCATGACCGTATAATATCCAAACCATAGTCGCCATTTTTATCATAGAAGTTGTTCTCAAAGGGTTTACTGGGAACTTTGAAAGCTATTAGAATTTTTCCGATGGTTCAGAGACGTATACATCTCTTCCACCATTATTGAAAGAAAATACGTTTATTTACGGTAAACATGACGCAAAAAACAGAGAAACACAAAAAGAAAAAGAAAAACTGGGGGAAAAAATGCGTCACATCCACGCAAAACGGCCATCGCTCAGCTTAAGTGCTATGACCCTATGCAAGACAGAGCCCCAGCGCTGGTTTTCAGCGACAGCCGGCGCCAACGTCATGACGTCGACCGGTGCAGAAAACAATGAGTAAAACTTCTCAAATATTATACAGCGCAAAAAAAAAAAAAATATTAAAATTTACGTGGCAACATTCCGCTTCCTGCAACATGACGCACGCGCCGCCGGCTTTGATTTTAATCTGTGCCTGTCAGCTGTCAGTAAACTATCTTTGACAATGACAATGTTAGAATAGGTTTAGGTTATGTAATAAAAATAAAAAATGGCGCATGGCGGCACTATGCAGGCGTTGGCAGGCGTTACGCAATGACATTATATAATGAATGTTATGATAAGATAATAATAAATAGTTAAGGGAAATTGTATAGCGAGTAGTGTCATTGATTTATTGTTTTTGGGAAAAAGTGTTTATGAAAGTGTAGAACGGTGTATATCACAAACACATTGATTTAACACAGAACGGAACAACAAAGATGGTAAGCAAAATTAAAAATAGATTTAGATTTAGTCACTGCACAAAGACATTATACTCGTAGAGTAATAGTACTAAATTATAAATATAGGCATCGTATTGATTCAAAATAAATTAAATAAAAATTGGATTGGTTTGAATTACGTAAGCTAGGATTCATATTATAAATAATTGTATAATTTGTCTAAATGTGTATAAAATTACAGGAACAAAGTGGTGCACTTAATATTAAAGGAATAAAAGCAGAAACGAGACATACAAATACAGGGACCCACAGAACCGCAAATTCCAAGCAGCCCACGCTATGGGAGATCCCACACCAAAGCCTGTAGTCCATGACCTCTGAGGTATGAAACAATTATATTGAATGTTTAGTATGCTTTTACAGGCGAATTTGCTCTTAAGTATTTTGAAGACCCGTGGCCATAATCCATATTTTTGAGTCCCTGTGCCTTAACCAATAAAGTGTTCGAGTTTTTCGGCAAATTTATCACGCAAATAGATTGTATTGTTTGAATTCATGAAAATTTCCAGGTGCCACGGAGAGAAAGACAACGTAATCTTCGAAATGGTCAACCCATTAGGCCTTCTTGGTAGAGCAGACCCTGAGGCCAACTTTTTCCTGCGTTCTAACGGTGAGCTGGTCCCTGAAGACAAAGCCAATAGCATCCTGAAGGCTTTGGGAGACGAGGTAGAAGGTGCCGACAAGAACATCAAGCAATCAATCTCTCAGTTTGTGAGGGGCGCGTAAGTAGAGCATAAAATTGTGTTTTAATAAACTGCACTCATCATCATCATCATCATCATCATCAGCCTTTTAATGTCCCCACTGCTGGGACACAGGCCTCCTCTCTGTGAGAGAGTGTGGGCCGTAATCCACCACGCAGGCCCAGTGCGGATTAGTGAATGTCACATGTCTTCAAATTTTTTGGTCCTAGGACATGCCGGTTTCCTCACGATGTTTTCCTTCACCGTTTTGAGAGCAGAACTAACTGCACTGCTGCAAGGTTATAGGCCCGTTTTCCATAAGGAAGGAAAACAATATCAATCAGTCCTACTATCCCAGTGATAATGTAAATAATGGCCTCTTGTCGTAATTTATACAAAAGAACAAGGAACTGACATCAATACTGGCTTATCTACATCTTGCATGTTGCTGATGTTTCCCCCTCAGCAGGATTCCTTTTCACTTCAATTCATCAATGAATGTTTAAATTAACTTAAGAAAAGCCTATGCTAATGCCATTGTAAGCAACTGCTTCAATCTTTCTGCTTCAGAAAAAATGGTCTAGCCTGGCTCTGGGAAAGCCTGCACTGGAAGTTTAACGTCCAGTGCAGGCTATCACAAAAATTATATCCTATATCATTCTTATGCTTAAAAATCTCTACTCTGTTTTCAGAGCCAACACCAACGACACTTTAAAGAAAGACCCAGAGCTATCCAGTTCGTTCATCGAATGGTTTGAAAGGAACAACCACCTGGGTGGTCAGGAAGACCCGAAGAAAGGCAAGTCTTTGAAAGTGCTGTCGGAGTTCTGGGAAAGTGAAGGCGATCCGTTCCTGAACTGGAAGGGAAGAGGATACAAGATTATTCTTGATGTTTTGACGGTGAGTTACCAAGCTTTTTTCTTTTCTAGGAATGTTGAGCCTGCTAAAACAGAATGGTTATCTCTATGGATCCCTGAAGGTCACCAAAACCCAAACCTTCAAAGGCGATCCTGAGTTTACCAACTTATTGTTTTGACATTGTTTGCCTCGAGCAATATTTCAATTTTATAGATAGTTGATAAAACTTCTAAATCCAAGAATGGGTGACTCAATACCTACTTATTGATATGGAAACTTCGCCTTATTGTCTGGACCTCTTTTAACTGCCGAATCTTTTTGGGCCCCCAACAAAAGATAAATATAGGTTACTATAGTACGGCCAATGAGAAGCGATACCAAATGTAAACAAAACCCATGCGAAAATGGGCGATAAAATGGCCGCCCGAATGTTGGCGAACCCGTCTTAACGTTGTCATGTTTTTGCCGGGAAAACGAGACATTACGACAAAGGCACAAGATGGAAAGAGATAAATATTAGATTGTCAACGCCACAGTTGTTCTTTAGGTTAATGACCTTTCGCATCGCTGCTAGTTGGCCTTACTTTAGGTAAGGTACTTTTGTTGAAGCTGTCAGATATCTTATCTAAGTTTACATAATTACCCTTGTTGATTTATCCTTCCTAATTTTTCCAGAACAAATACCCCGACCCGTCCAAGGAGATACCACTACAGATTCTCCTCAACAAGGAAGTGGAGAACATTCGCTGGGGCAACACCCAGGTGGGGATCGACCCAAGCAACCCGCTAGTGCAAGTGAAGTGTAAGGACGGAAGCTTGTATGCAGCCAAGAGTGTTATTGTTACCGTGTCTGTTGGAGTTTTGAAGGAGAGGTGAGAAATGCATATTTTTGTCTATATTTTGTCGATAGACGCCAACTTAGACACAATCAGGCGGGCCGTCTGCTTGTTCTGCTTGCTGTCTACTAACAGAATATCACGTCTCTGAAGAGGTAGACACAGGTACATAGTAGGTAGCTACACTCCCTGAGCCATCGTCTCCTTTTGCGCGGACGTGATGGTCGCGAAGGAGACGGCGAAAAGGAAGAGGGAGAATACAGCCTCCCTCCTAATCCGTAGTAGAAGGACCGGGCGGTGGAGGGCGCGGCACGACCTCTGGCCGCCAAAGAATGTGGTCTGCAGGTATGCAGGTGCTGGGAATCGAACCTACTAGCCTAATGGGGCAGTCCTATTTCAAGTACCTTTCCACTTTTAGCAAAATAATTTGTACCTACATGCTAAATAAAGGATAAATAAATACAACCCACTCTTGTGATTCATAACACATTAAGCGCTAAGTACTAATTCTGTTAACACTTCCAGTAAACACAATTAACGTCAGTTATGTGTGGCGTCCGCGTCGTAACAATATGATGCTTTCGGCTAAACATATTTCCGTTAATTCTAAAAATAAGCATTCTAATTGCCCATTAAATCTGTTTAGCTGAAATACACGCTCGCCACTTATTAACAAAATATAGTCAATAAATAGTATAATATAGTCAATAAATAGTATAAGACAGTAGGAAGTATAAGTTTTACCTATTGTTCCAAAATTGGACTAAGAATATAACTAATTTTATGTATACAGGGTGTAACGACAAGGTGTGGTCATATTTTAAGAACTGCATCTGGCCATCGATATGAACAACTTTCTTCAAGAAATCCTGAGGAAATTCTCAAAAGAAACATTTTGCCTCCCATACAAATAATAATTAACAATATCATCAGCTGATGATACTCGTAACTTTGTATGAGCCGTTAGATTTTTTTTTTGGGAATTTTCAATTTTTACTTAGAGAATGTTGTTCATTGCCATGGGCAGGTCGGTTCTTAAAATATGACCACGCTTTTCCATTACACCCTGCATAAAGTAAATAATACGTCCTTTTCTTAAAAGTTCGGTTTTTTGGCTGTAGAACTCTTAAAAATAAAACAAGAAAAAACAAAATATGAATGAGATTTATTGTTTTTGAAATGACCTTACCTCATAAGCTATTTCTGCTGGTCGAATCTGTTAACAGCTCACCGTGAAAACTTAGGTGGAGTGAGCGTGAAGTGAACGGTCATTCCACCTTGATTGTATGGATTGACAGCCCACTTCACGTTCACTTCACCTAAATTATCACGGTGAGATTTTACAGAATAGATCTACTAAATGAGGATTTTATTCTTTCAAACCACAGATTAGCTGACGCCTAAATACCTTCTTTTGATTTTGGATTGGAAACACTTCTATTATTTATTCTGTGCCTTTGTTCACAGACACGAACAACTCTTCTACCCCCAATTGCCAGCCGAGAAAGTTACCAACATACAAAACTTACACATGTGCGTTCTGGACAAAATCTACGTCGAATTCGAGACTCCTTGGTGGCCCAATACTCCCGCAAAATTCACAATGCTATGGCGAGACGAAGACAAGGCCCAATTCGGGGCCAAGGAACAATGGATCACAGAGATCTTTGGTCTTTGGACCGTGGATCACCAGCCTAATGTTCTGCTATTTTGGATCTATGGTAAAGGAGCTGAGATCATGGAGAAACTTAGCGTTGAAGAAGTGAAGGCGGGCGTTCAGAAGTTAATTGATATTGTGATCAAGAAGGAGTTTGCTGTAACGCCGATTAAGAATATTCTGAGGTGAGTTTTAAGTGGATCAGGATCTTTTTTTAGTTTAAAGACGCAGGTGTATGTGGTGTGGACTGAAAGTCAAGATAGGACAGACAGACAAAACTGTTGTCGTATGAGACCGTAAAAGCCAAATGACGAAAACCTTTAAGAGAAAATTGTATTATTGAGGCAGGCCTCTTCAACTTTTTACCCAGGACTATTCTTAAAGAGCACGAAGGGACATAAGGGTGTGCTAATGGCACCGATCGGCATAATTTTTTTTTTTTGGGGAGGAAGCCGTGTCAGACTCTTACTGACTAAAACCCACCCCTGTGACCTCCATAACATTCAAACCGAAAAAAAGTCAAACGTCCCCGTTTTTATAAGTCATTTCCTTCACTGGACGCAATAAAATTGACAGTTACAGCTTGTTATTTATTGACATTAAAAGCAAGGGTTATTTCCCATGTCATGGCGACTGAGACGATTAGAGTGGAGGATATTCCTCCACTCCTGCTGAACGAACTCTTTCACAAAAACATCTAACACACTTAGAATGCAAAAACCATATTTATAAAATCTTTTAATCCTTCCAGATCACAATGGGCTTCAAACCCACTCACTCTAGGCTCCTACGCATACCGAACAGTCTATACTGAAGAGAATGGCGGTGGTGCCATCGAGCTATCAGAACCCCTGTACCACCCCAACAAGTTCCCAGTAGTCTGCTTCGCTGGAGAAGCCACGTCGCATCATAGACACAGCGACTGCCATGGAGCGGTGGAGTCAGGGTTCAGAGAGGCTGACCGACTGATTGCAAGTTTCAAGGAGTTTGGATTTAAGTAAATGCTTGGTGCGATGATGATTTTGCAGAAGGATCAGTGTCAGACGTCCATTACCTCAACGCTCTTGTAAGCGTCAGTCAATTCAAGTCATTCATGGTTAAATAATGCAAAAAATCAAAGTATGGAGTATATTTTCATTCAACCATCAGTAACCGCATTAGACGATCAGTTATCCGTCAGTCACAACTGACTGTGGTAAAACTGACAGCAAAACTTACGGTGTAATGGACGCGTTGTTCAAGGATGTTTTGGCGTGATTCAAGTGCCGAAACGTTGTTGTATCACTGTGACTGTATTTTCAAACGACAGATACCTATTCTGGTCTGAGATATTAAAGGTTTTTACACTTTAAATAAATGTTATCTGGCGGTTGAAAAGGTCTTAACACCAGAAACTGTAGGTTCGTAAGACTATCTACAATTTATTGTACTCTGCAAAATTATCTATTAAACTATTTGTTAAGGTCAAAGGCTGCTGTCAAGTTGTTTGCTCTTTTTTTGTATGCTTTTGTTATTAAAATAAAATACAATGTTTTCCTTTTAGTATGTTATTTTTATTTAAACTATCACATTCGTAATAAAACCATTTAGGTTTTGACTTACAAACACAACAACATTTATTCAATAAATACTTCACTAACCGTTCCTACATGAAAATCAATTGTATTACAGATATTATGAAATTCTGGAACAATAAACTCTATTTAATTTAAGGTAAAGTTTAAATTCCAATACATTGCACACTTTTTAGACCTCTTTTAAATACAAATGGTCACTTAATAATTAACTTAAGAGGCCTTACACGAAATTTTGCCGATTTCGCTGATTTACGTGATTTTACAGTTAAAATAATGTATTTCTATAAGTTTTAATACACAACATGAAAAATAATTTCAATTATGATCTATCTGTAAAATCACGTAAATCAGTGAAATCGGCCAAAATTTCGTATACGGCCTCTTAAGTATACAATATAAACACAACGCAAGGTTGAGCAGCTGTTCCGACGTGAAGGACTGTCTCACCTTTGCTAGGATCCCCAACTTTTTGGCAGCCACTTTATAAGCCTTTAGCTCGATGTAAGGACCAAAATTGAGGGTTGATGTTAACACCAAGAAGCTCAAGTTGGTCTATTATCGCGACGGTTACACCTCAGAAAGATGTAGCCGGGTGGAATGGGCTCCTTTTAGCGCAATATAGACACGCCTGAGTTTTAGCAGCATTGAACCTGACCAGATTGGCATCGGACATGTTCAAGCGCTCATCCATAGCCTCTCGACGAGACCAGATCTGTGACCCACTAGCTCGTGCTTTGGAAGTGTATCTCTCAGCAAAAGTGCTGTCGTCTGCATACCCTAAGTTACCAGGATCGAGCAGGTCATTAAGACGCAGATTTTAAATTGAATATCACGTCTAAACTACCAGTCTTATTTCTTTGAAAAAAATATATGTCACTCTAGACAATTTTCTTTTTCACGTCGTACGTCCACTCAGTAATAGGACTCACCCATCAAGGAGCGCTGTCGCGAAATTAGACGCGTTATTAATTTATTATACCTACACAAAACAACAGGTATTATACTAAAACCAGTGTACTAAAATATAAATAATTAAATGATCTTTAAAATGGTGAAGGTTTCATAAAAATACGCTTTATAGTTTTTGCGTGATTCTCAATTTCTTATCCGCCTTAGATATAAATTTACAAATTAATTACACTATGTTATCAAAATGTAATTTCAAATATTCACATATCAAATTACGACAAAAATTGTCTAGAGCCACATATATTTTTTTCAAAGAAATAAGACTAGTAGTTTAGACGTGATGTTCAATTAAAAACCATTAGAAGTCGTATAACTGTGCCTTAAGACGGCTGTCAGGCTGATAAGCCCGAGTGGATTTTTAACCGACTTCAAAAAAGGAGGATGTTCTATATTCGATTCGACTGTATGTATTTTTTTTAGTTTTTTTTTATGTAGGTAAAAGTATGTTCAACGAAAGTCAAAAATCGCAAAAATCTATATATATGAAAATTGCGGTCCAGTGTTTCTTTTCACACACACCAGAGGGGGGGGGGGGGAATCATCCAATGACATCTCCCGCTCTGGGTGGAGCGAGAGGGCGTGTCAGACTCTTACTGACTAAAACACAGCCCTGTTCCTTCCTTACCTGAGTGCCGAAATTATATTCTCTTTGTGAGTGCCCAGGGGAGTGGTAACTCTGTTACGAATTTATCCGCTACCCCTGGGCATACCAACACACCCTAAGCCCAAGCTCTCTGGCTCTACAGTACCATCTTTGAAATTACGAATATGATTCAAACAGCACACCACACCTGTATTCTCCGAAGCGTAGATGCGAATCCAACTCTGAAAGTACACCTCATTTCACCAGTCTTCTTCTTCGTCGTATCGGTGAATCCAAAATTAAATATCGTTTGACTGAATTTAGCCACGTCGACAGCGTTAGCCAAAGAGTATAATAATAATAGCGTTAGCTATGCGCCACTGGGTGAATCTCCTGAAGTTTTGCTAAAAATAATTACTGAGTGTTGCCGACAGTGAGGAATCGTGGGAAATTCAACTTTATTTATTTTATTTTTACAATTTTAAGAAAGCTTACAGACTAATACAAGTACATGGTAACGAAATAATATCAACTGACAATTGCTAATTACAAGCTTCCACATTTATATTACAATGTTATAAACAAAAGAACACCATAAAAAAAAACAAACATTCACCCATTAAAGTATTCTTTACTCAAAATTTTCCTGATTCGTGCAAAATAAATCGATTTCCATATTCGATGGCAGGCTGTTAAACAACATTGCACTGCGTATACAAAAAGCGTTACGCGTATAATTTGCATTTGTAGACGGTAATTGTAATAATGGTCGTAATCTTAGGTTAATTTGATTAGTGCGAAGATAAATTTATTTTGCTAAGTAAATCGGAACAATCGATTGATCCATTTGCTATGTTGACAAGAAAGCAGATGTCATTAATATTACGCCTTAATTCTAATGGCAGAAAGTGATAACGCTTACACCGGTGTGCGTAGCCGTCTGAAAACTGCTGTGTTTTAAAATCTAGGTATCTCATAAATTTCCTCTGAACCAATTCAATACGAGATTTATACGTCTCATACTGGAATTTAATGCACTATTCATTGCCTAGTAGTACTTGTGTACTTTAATACTGCAAAACGACAGGAGAGTCACCCTACTAATAGAGGTTCTTATGTAATACTAGCTGTGCCCGCGACTTCGTTCGCGTGGTTGTCGAGAACAAAACGACGTCGTTTAGATAAGAGTATATCACCTTTTTGATGATTTAGATAAGAGTCCTGACTTTGGTATAGTTGATTACGTTAATGCTTCTCTATATACTATGTTAGCGGTGGAATTACCCGGAGCATATACAAAAAGGTTGTTTGGGTTGCTAACACGTGATAGAGAAACATAGAGTTGGCCGTGTGAAAAACAATCAAAAGTAAGGTCTACACCCGCAACGGATAACGTCTGGCCTTGGGCTTTATTAATAGTCATAGCGTAACAGAGGCTTACAGGAAATTGCACACGTTTGAAAGTAAACGGAAAATTATTGGGGATAATGGGTATCCTGGGAATGAAAACAACATCACCGGAGCCGCAACCTGTTAAGATTTCGGCTTCGATGACATTTCGTTGGAGATTTGTTACTCTCAACCGAGTTCCATTGCATAGTTTTGGTGGGCTTAAATTTCTGAGTAGAATGATTGGTACTCCGACTTTTAAATAAATTTTGTGTGCTGGAAGACCTGGTGTATTTAGAGAGTCTAAAAACTCTACTGGATAGTGGGTGGCATCTCCTTCTTCTAAAACCGTGTTAATAGATAAATATTCCCTACTTTCTCCAGAAACATGTACCAATATTTGAGAATTTATTGCTGCTGCTTGGTCGTTGCGAGGTGCCAAAATAGCTCGTTGGCATAGCCAAGCAGCGTCATGGTTCGAGATCTCTGATGGATCTCCGTATACAGAGGAAATGAGTTCCTGCTGTGAGGCAACAGAAGAACACAGGCTTTCGACTAAAGTTACTTTACCTCCTTCTTGAGTCGGGTATGTGCCGTTACCAATTTGAAGTAGTAAATTTGAGAAAACCTGCGCGTTTGCGTCACCTCCCAAATATGCTCGCATATTAAAGCTCAAATTAGTTAATATGACACTACGCCATAAAATAGAGCTCTTTAAACAGGCACCTATTTCATCGGCCCTCGTTCCTCTGGGTATTATAGGGAGTGTCTGCCTGAAGTCTCCACAGAATAGCACCGTTAAGCCTCCCATCGGTCGGTCATTTTGTCTTATATCTCGCAACGTTCTATCTACAGCTTCCACAGCTTTACGATTTGCCATCGTACACTCGTCCCAAACGATAAGGGCGCAATCGCGTAAAACCCTTGCTTTATCACTATTGCGAGACACGTTGCAAACAGGGTTTTCTGTGCGGTCCAAGTCGATTGGTATTTTAAATGTTGTATGTGCAGTTTTTCCTCCTGGTAATAAAGTGGCAGCTATTCCTGAGGAAGCGACGGCAAGGGCAATTTTGTTTTGGCTCCTTATTTGAGCCAAGATAACTTTAGTGAGGAAAGTTTTACCTGTTCCACCAGGTGCATCTAAAAACAGCATTTCTCCTAATGAATGTTCTACACTACAGCATACTCTATCAAAGATTTGACGTTGTTCTGTCGTCAAATTTGAACAGCCATTTCGCAATATTTCTGCTAACTCTTCGGGGTTGTAATTTATTTCAGATGTACGAGTATACTCCCTATTAATTCGTTCCCCACCAACTGTCGGTGTCGGCAAGCCGTATTGACTGAGGGGGTTCCCTCCTATACTTGTAACTATATCTTGTATAGCCAGCAAAGCCCTATTATGGCAGCTTTCACGTACTTGGTCAGAAGTTTCACTATTTATATTTTGCTGTCTCAAAAAATCTTCGGCAAACGCGTCTTTATATTTTTGCCACAACTGCCCAGCGTCCGATAGGCCACAAAATGTCAACAAAATGGCAAATAAATGGCGCAAACGATGTGGACTATCACTGACGCATGCTTCGGCTAAAGCATCATCCCAATGCTGATCGCCATCTAATAAATGCCGTGCGCGGCAAGCAGCTTGAAATGTGGGATATTCTATATCGTCCACTTTGCGGAGCTCAGCAAAAGAAGTAGGTCCTCGCACTGTGTGAAGAAGGCGTAAATAATAACACTCTGCATTATTTGGGTGCACCGTGTATACTCTTCCAATCACGTGTTCTTTAAAAATGCCGGACTCGCCTTCTACAGCAGTTCCACGTCTCCTGCGATTAAAAACACCTTGCTGCTTGTTATAAGTATAATAATGTGGCACTTCATTGTACAACAGAGACTTAGCGAAATTGTCTCTTTCGCAAAGGCGAAAGAATGCGAGCAAGGTGGTTTGTCTTGGGTTGTTCATTCTTTCTGCCACATTTTCTGGCTGAAAGTAAACTCGCTGCCCGCCTTCCAGGTGCACGTCAAGATGGATGACTGGCGGATACCTTTCATGAATAGGGAAACTCAAAATGCGCCAAACTGCCTCCGAAGAGCTTATGTATCGGCCAGATTGATACCTTGTCACTTCATCAAATTGGTTGTTATTTCTTAGTGCTATCATGGCTTGATCACTACCTTTATTAACATATTTACATATATATTTTATAGATTCGACGCTATTACAAATTTCAACATTAATGTGTGCTTGAAAAGCGTTTGACAAAACTGGAGAATACGGTACCACCCAACTATTATTTAGAATTATTTCTTGTCCACGGAATCTGACAGTAGCGTTGAAACCACCTTGTGACGGTGATCTTCGCCGGTATTGCGGATACCCATTTTCCCCAGCCATAGTTAGTTCTTTCAGTGCTCTGGGGTATTTTTTTGAGCATTGACCATCTTTCATGCACGGTGATTCCCTGTTTAAGAGGCCACATGGCCCGTGAACCATATGTGTTTTTACTATGTCATGCAAAATCGGATCTGCATTATAGTCCGGAAATTCTGCACTTATGACACTGTCTATAGCATCGGGACGAATTTTTTCTTCCAGCCACAGAAGAATGTGCGCGTGGGGTAAACCACGCTTTTGCCACTCGACGCTATACATAAAACAAAGAGTTGAACCGAAAACTTTCTCCTTTGTAAGTAGATTAATCAAGACTTTGAGTTTTAAATGAAAAATCCTAGCAATAATGTCATGTCTGTCGTATGACGCCTGTCCTGTGAGAAGTGCCTGGCAAATCTCCGTCCACTTTGGATTTGTTGTAAATGTTATAAAAAGGTCCGGCCGGCCGTATTTACGGACGTAACAAAAAGCATCTTGCGTTCGTTCGTGCATATACCGCGGACCGCCTGTGAAACTGGATGGCAAAATAACCAATCGACCCAAGTTTTCGACGTTATTATCTGATTGCATGGCGTCCCGCAAGTGCACGTATTCTTCAGCGCGTAACCGTCGCTGGTTAGTGCGAATATACACTAAACGTTCAGTTTCTATTTTTGCGTACATGTCCACAATAAATTGGCTGAACAAACCACGAAATCGTTGCAAATATACGAAACTGTTTTGCCTTATTTGTAAAAGGTAGGAATAGTATTGTTGAGCAGATATTTTTTTTTGATAATTAGTGACTCTCGTAGTAGGGTTCACTTGGTACAGCCCAAAATTGTACCCATCTTCACCATGACAATAAATTAGTGGATATTGCAGGGCGTCGTAAGCTCGGTGGGTTTCCAAAATGCGTTGAAGGCGATCGTCGCGTGTACGCAACACGATATCACGTCTCTCACACTCCTGGTCGACTAAAACAACTGCAACTTCATCTGCGACGGGTGCATTGTGTCTTCCACGGTGTTCACCCACAGGACGTCTATCGGCACTTATAACAATTTTGAAATCATTGCTGCCTTGTGGAATTGACTCCAATGCAGCTTTGAATTCACGAACGTACTGGTTAACGTGATGCAGCAATTCTTGAAGTTGACCCAAAAGCTCAGCATTGAGCTGGGGAAAATTGTGATTTCTAACATTGAGCTGTTGCGTGTAATCGGATACAAAATAAATTTGGAGAAATTTGGGTTCATTTTCTGGCAGCAAAGATCCAATAAGGTGATAAACTTGACCTTGTACTTTGAAGGTTGGCATGAACGGTCCTTCCGTTATTTGTTTTGCCCCAAAGGAAGTCATTTGGAAAGCACTGTTATATAAACGAATATTATCCAAAAAACGGTTCGACTGGGGATGATCGCCATTCAGGAGACTTTTAAGTAAGTGTGGTGGATCTTGGAAATTTGGAAGAACAATTTTTCCATTTGAGCAGCACATTCCATCTGTCTCTTTCCTCCATTTCAAAGCATGACAAAAATTACAAATTTCTCTCATGTCACCCACGAAAGTAAAGCCAGCATAATTAATTCTAGACGAATATGTGAACCCTGATTTTTCCCTATTGTCCCAAGGTAATAAAATATTTGCATCGTCATTTTCCATGGACTCATCAGCTCCGCTATTTGTTTCTCTATTCATATGGTATCGAGCTCGTTCTATTTCTAGGCGAGATTGACGTTGTTCTGCTGTTTCTGCTCGTCTTAGTTCATCTATTCTTTCCCTTTCAGATGCAAGATAACTTTCATTGTTTCTTTGTACACCTACATAGTTATGTCTAGCTATTTGTAATCGTTCTTCTCTTTGGGAGAGAGATTCAGACTCGCGCGAGAGAGCGTGTCGCTCTCGGTCAGATGACAGACGTGCTTGGCGTTCCTCGATACTCTCTTGAGAACGCAAAGTCGCGGTCCGAGTTCTTTGCGAACTTAAGCGCGACTCCCTTTCTGTGAAAGTCTCTGACTCGCGTGAGAGAGACTGGCGCTCCCGATCAGCAGACAGCCGAACTTCGCGTTCCTGGATATTCTCTTGAGAACGCAAAGTCGCGGTCCGAGTTCTTTGCGAACTTAAGCGCGACTCCCTTTCTGTGAAAGTCTCTGACTCGCGTGAGAGAGACTGGCGCTCCCGATCAGCAGACAGCCGAACTTCGCGTTCCTGGATATTCTCTTGAGAACGCAAAGTCGCGGTCCGAGTTCTTTGCGAACTTAAGCGCGACTCCCTTTCTGTGAATGTCTCTGACTCACGTGAGAGAGAGTGGCGCTCCCGATCAGCAGACAGCCGGTCTTCGCGTTCCTGGATACTCTCTTGAGACCGCAAAGTCGCGGTCCGTGTTCTTTGTGAACTTAAACGTGACTCCCTTTCGGTGAACGTTTCCGATTCACGTGAAAGAGCGATGTGCTCTCGGTTAGCAGATAACCGTGCTTCACGATCTTCTTCCGATTCCTGAGACCTACAAAGTCTCATCCTTTTCGCATTTCGGCTACGCAGCGAAAGGTTAGTTTTTTTTCTTTGAGGCATTTTCAAGGAAAATTAAAGCAATAAACAAAACTAACAACACTTATGACTGAATAGCCTACAAACTTAAAAGATCGGTGCGTCGAACAGTCTAGTGTGACAACGTATCGTCTGTTCGTGGTCGTGACTCAACGAATTGGCAACACTAACTTACTGTATAACGATTGGCACTATTGGATTCAAACTACGAAGTAAATCAAATACAATCTTTACTTCGTACTTCAAACCAATGACCAAAGTTGACCAAACGAAACCAATAAGATAAGCAAATACTTTTTTTTCGACCAATTTAGAAAATCGATAAACCAAGCAACCAAAGAACTTTTACGACACACGCAAGAACTTTTAAGACACCTAACGAAACCCAATTTGCCTAGTAAACACGGTGGACGTCATCCTCGCGCGGAAAATCTTAACACCGCGATTCAGAAAATGACGTCATTTGCACAACGCCATCTATCGGATTTAGATTTCAACTATCAACATTAGTTCTATTTTTAGTCTTAAGATGTCGTTGCAAGTACTATACTTAATTGCGTAACGTAATATTTTACTTCTTGAACTCACTAAATTAATCATATCTTTTGATAGAGTGAACCGATTTCGATGAAACAAAAACTAAGTTAATCCTCAAGTTGCGTATAATTTTTGTATATAAACATTGTCAGCATTGAATTCGTAGATTTTACGTGATGTGCGCACAAACAAACAGACAAACAGACAAAAATTTCAAAAATGATGGAAATGGGTTCTGTTACTTATCTTTTCACACGCTGGCTATTTTTTGTTTCAATTTCTTCAATGTACAAAAATGACTTTTCTACAGATTTATTATATGTATAGATTTAAAATCCCATATAATAATGGGCGAACCCATTGCCATTAATTGGGCTCAGATCCAGACTTAAAGCTGCTACTGATAAATACCAAATAGAAAAACCCAAACCCACTTTGCCCGATTCTCGAATCGAACTTAGGACCTCCATTCTCAACAGTAGAGCATGCATTACTAGACCAACGAGGCACCAATCTACTGATTGATAAATTACGAAACTAAAATAATCAAATAAAAAAAAATAATAATAAGAAAATTTCAAACATAAAGACGTCTTATCAACTAAAAAGTTCCAAACAAGTTACTTGGATACTTTTCAAGCAGTTGGTGCCATTAAATCTGCAATAGAACTAAAACAAATGTTACCTATTTTTTTTCCTCCCTTTCAGTGATATTTTTGAAATCACTTCCAAAAGCCCTTTATTTTGATATCCCACATGACCAGTCACAAAAAAACGGCAGAACTTAGGTAATAGGTAGGATCTATACTATATAAATATAGCATAAAGTTTTCCAAGTTGGCCACGACAGCGCGTGCCCAGGCGCAAGGCTCTCCGACGGCTCGATGAAATATGAGGACCTTATGGCTGCATCCGCGAATCCAATTGCCGTCACTGAATACTGGGCCAAACATAATATTTAGATATTAAATTTCCCATCGAATCAACGCTACGAAGAAGGATATGGCAATCTAATGATATGTTATTTGTTTAAAAACTTTTTTACAAAAAAATAGAACCGACTTCCAAAAAAAACAAAAAGTGCAAAATAACTTTAATGTCGCAAGTGGGTGTTTCTGGTTTTGTTTTTTCGGTTTTTGACACCGACTTCCGATATTAAAGTTATTTTGCACTTTTTGTTTTTTTTGGAAGTCGGTTCTTATTTTTTGAAAAAAATAATATGTTTCACTTTTTAGTTGTGATTCCCCATTAAAATGTGTTAACAATGGATATCTAGGCGATAGCAGCAATCGCGGTTGATTTGCTGTCATTTTTTGAAGAGTTCCGTTGTCTGTCTCCGAAACGCATCATCAGATCTATATGAAATTTAAATGGGACCATTTTGGAACAAACTACTTTCCAACAAAAAAAGAATTTTGGAAATCAGTACAGGGCGTGCCAAAGTAATAGACATACTAACATATATATATATAATAATAATAATAAGTTTATTTCGGAAAACACACATTTAGAAGGATCAAATACAAAACAGTTTTGCTAAGGTTACAGGTAATAATAAAAATAGAGTATCGTTGGTACCTGTACTAATGAAAATATATAAAGGGTTGCCAGGTCTTAAATTCGAAAAGCCGGACAGAACGCCCAGTTGAACCGGACATTTCGGTAAAGAGGCCGGACACCCTCATGTTTTAGTCTTAGGCCGTCCATAGACCAACTGCTCGAGAACAGTCACGTTGCGGTTGGGGCCTCCATTGACGGACTTCTTGGAGCACTCAGTGCATTTTTAGCTGCGACTGCAAATTAGTGAACTGCTTGAGCGGTCCGTGTTTGGCGATCGTCAATGTTGTATTAAAACTGCAGATAGCCCAACAGCGATCGCTTGAAGCTGTCGACAGTGACTGCTCCAAGCATTCCGTCTATTGCCTCCATAGCACCTTAGTACTTTTTAAAGTAAAACAAGGATTTTTTACATTTACCATAAAATCTTAACAAACAACTACAAAAATGTTCAAATTTAAAAAGCCTAACAAAAGCCGAACTCTGGCACCATCAAATTTGGCCACACACGCAACAAAAAAGCCTGACTGTGTCCGGCTTTATCCGGACGCCTGGCAACGCTACTTATGTACCTACATATTTCCGATGAACATTACTCTCCTTCTGAGCAAGTCGGTACTTTCGTTATAATTTAATTATGTCAAGTCAGTCAGTAAATTATGATAAGCATAATTTGTCCCCAAGTTAAATCTACATATACCTAATAATTGATAACATCGTGGTCCAGCGATTACAAATATTACGTAAGAAGTAAGTACGAGAGATAATATTGAATGAATAAACAGATGAATCTTTAGTTTATACTCTGCTGTGTAGTAACATAGTTATTTGTGACAACAGCTTCTAATAGTTTGCAAAAGTGGCGTGAGTAAATATTTATTTGTATTTTTACTGTTTTTTTTTAGTGTCTGAATTTAAAGAAAGAAAGAAAAAGTACTTATATATTTGTGACTCGCACAAAAAACACAAAATAACGAAAAAAGGAACAATGCAAGCAACTTTAAAAAAAAAAAAAAAACTCAGAGGAAAAATACTACATTCCTGTGTGTGTGAGTCCTGACTATCGCAATTAATTAGTGCTATCATCACCCCACTGCTGGGGCACCTCCTCTCTGTGAGAGGGTGTGGGCCGTAATCCACCACGCGGGCTGAATGCAGGTTGGTGGATGTCACATGTCTTCGAATTTTTGGTTCTTGGACATGCTGGTTTCCTCACTATTTGTGTGTATAACCCGAGAAAATTAAATTAATAAAGCTTTATTATTTTAATTTTACTATAACCTGGGGGTTTCAATGTTTGGGTGAGACAAATTACTTTTCTGTTAGCGTTCATGCTAACGCTTCGTAAAAAATGTATGGCAATGACATTATCTGCGGAAAGAAATGTCACGTGACTCACGTCCAGTAATGTCATTGCCACACATTTTGTACTAAGCGATAGCGTGAACGCTAACAGAAAAGTAATTTGTCTCAAGCCACAGGTTAGGTATAGGTTACTTCTAGGCAAGCGTGCTTCATCGACGACCACGTCACCGCTTACCTTCAAGGTGAGACGGTTCAGAGTTTCAGACCATGGTCAAAAAAATAAAAAAATATTAAATGGAAGTGTCGCACTTATATCAGAAACAAGACTCACCCAACGATCACACGTTTTTGAAAACTAAATAAATTGTTAAATTAAATAAATAAATAATCTAAGTATAGAATAGACCATACTGTCACGGTACGGAGGGCGTGTCTCGTTGCGGAGGTTGTGGAGTGACACGCAGAGGAGGACGTAGGAGTGACACGCAGAGGAGGTCGTAGGGTAGGAGGACCGTAGATGAGGAGTTCAATAAATAATAACACGACGAGTTAACACATTTACAACAGTGGGCTTTAATATTATATTAAGAACACAAACACTGTGACTAATAATTAAATTGTATTAATGCAAAATTCTAGGAAAATGGAACTGACACTTCAGGAGTCAAAAAATAACAATGAGGAGCTTCTACTAGCTCGGCTGCAGAATTAGAACTCATTTTTAATATTAAAACAGAGACATGACAGAGAAAACTAAGTAATTTTGAATTTGAATTTAAAAAAAGGTAGCAAAGAACGTAATTTTGGAATAGAGGTCAAAAAATAAACAAGGCTTTAACACTGCCTTGTTACAATACCCGGCTGCCCCGGAAAAAAAAATCGAGCAGCAGAGGTAAGCGATTTTTCGTTGACATTAAATTAATATTAAAAAAATATATATCTTAAATAGGATGGTTATGAGTGAGGTGAAAATTTAGAAGGCGAGGGTGTTATATACAACGAGTATTTACAAAAGGAACAATCTACCACATCCATATTACCTTCCATAATACCTTCCATACTTCGATCATTCAAAGTTATGTTCGCATATAGGTAAGTGCAGAACATAACGCAAAATCAAAAAGAGTTTATCCTATTATTAGGCATAACTCGTTAGATTGCCCTTCAATAGTGTAGGCTTATTTTATCAGTCACCAACCGCTGATGTTAAATTCTATGATGATAAAAAGCTATGATACAAGTTTAATTACCTGCTGTAACAAGTAGTAAATAACAAGGCGAAGAAGCCTTCGTGCTATGCACGTTAAGTAACTATTAAGGGAATAACCTTAATATAATATACCTATGGTATATATTTAACGGACCTAAGGCTTATTTTAAGAGTAGCTAGCCGCTCTAAATAATGAAGTGGCAAAAATATTACCATAAGTAGTGTGATTATGGCTTATTTAAGGAGTAATCACCCGCTCCGAAAGATTCTTATGGTTTAAAGCCATAGAATAAAGTAATGATCAAGGGGAAGACCATGATCGGTAATGATTTAGGCTTATTTAGGGAGTAATCACCCGCTCCATAGAATTCTTGAACTAAATAAGCCTAAATCATAATATATCGCCACGTTGGGCGCCAGTGTCACGGTACGGAGGGCGTGTCTCGTTGCGGAGGTTGTGGAGTGACACGCAGAGGAGGACGTAGGAGTGACACGCAGAGGAGGTCGTAGGGTAGGAGGACCGTAGATGAGGAGTTCAATAAATAATAACACGACGAGTTAACACATTTACAACAGTGGGCTTTAATATTATATTAAGAACACAAACACTGTGACTAATAATTAAATTGTATTAATGCAAAATTCTAGGAAAATGGAACTGACACTTCAGGAGTCAAAAAATAACAATGAGGAGCTTCTACTAGCTCGGCTGCAGAATTAGAACTCATTTTTAATATTAAAACAGAGACATGACAGAGAAAACTAAGTAATTTTGAATTTGAATTTAAAAAAAGGTAGCAAAGAACGTAATTTTGGAATAGAGGTCAAAAAATAAACAAGGCTTTAACACTGCCTTGTTACAATACCTCCGGTAAGTCTCACGGCGGGACTGCTATAATTGTGACAGCACAATAACAATGACACAACACTCACAGCAATCTACTGTCCACCTCAACACAAAATAGGTGCTGACGAATTCAAGCAGTTCTTTGACCAACTGGGTTCAGTGTTTATCTGGGGGCCTACCATAAACTTTAAAAATATTTGCCAAGTGCAGGGCAGTTCAACACAGCATGTTAACCTGACAGGTTTTGTGTTTGTACCATGAGCATTTCCCACTGACCTGCAGCAGGCCAATATTTGACCTGCAGCAGGTCAACTGTTGGCCTGCTACATACGGCTCAGTAAGCTGGCAGCACAGATTAAGTAAGATTAATAAAAATTAAACGTTCTAAAATACATAAGCGGTTTTACGGTTTTAATACAAATTAATTAGGTGTCTAAGATAACAGTTAAAAAGAGTGATGAAGGAAACATTGTTTCGTGGCAAAAAAAGGAATTTGACATTATTTGTGAGAGCGAATTGGTGTAGTTTTGTGTCTCAAGTGTATACGCAATCGAACAATATGTGGAATCATTGAAACAGGCGCGATGTCGGTAAATTGGAGCTGAGAATTTTATTGTAGTATCGACTACCTCAGCGAAGTTTGCCGAGAAGGCTGACTCAACACATTTGTTGCCAAAGACTGCTATGATAATGCAGATGTAAAACATTAAAATGTGTTACATCTGCATTATCATGGAAAAAAAGTAAAAATACACTACGTAAGACTAGGCAATGATCATAAGACTTGAGCCTTCCCTTCAGGGTAAATAAAAAAAAAATTACGAGCATTTAGGTGTAAGTTAGTTTTTGTTGTTTCAAGTTTAACTTTAGATTATTAACTGAAAGTAGAATAGAAATTAGTTTTGCGGCCGTGTCTGTAAGTGGCAGCCAAGTGTTTGTGATCATGCCTTCAAGAAGAGTTTCTTACGAACAATTAGAAACTTTGTGGGATTTTTTGAATGCTCACAAAGACATCGCTATTGATCGCTATGGGCTACAATAAATGTGCTCAAGCTCGGGAAATGTCCCGAAGAATGTGGACTGAGGTGGCAGAAAAGCTAAATTCGGTTGTTGGTGGTGCTAACAAGGATTGGAAAACTTGGGCTGTAAGTTTTACAATTATTTAAATTATTAATTACATGAATAAAATTATGTTAATTATTAATCAACCTTTGACTTACTACTTAAATAGATAGGTTTTACATGTACTATTTTGTTTTTGCAGTATTGGATAGATTACAAGGGAAAATTAAAAAGAAAATGTGCCACTATCCGAACGTCCCAATTACACACTGGTGGGGGACCATGTTATATACCTGCAGTGCTATTCTGTAAAATCTCACCGTGCAAACTTAGGTGAAGTAAATGTGAAGTGGGCTGTCAGTCCATACAATCAAGGTGGAATGACAGTTCACTTAACGCTCACTCCACCTAAGTTTTCACGGTGAGCTGATAACAGAATCAACCGGCAGCTTTTACAGATATAGAAAAAAAATATCTGTCAATTCTTGGTGAGGATTATGGTGCGGGTCTTCCAGGAATCCAAGTGGACCCATTTCACACAGAAAGCACTCATGTAAGTAGAATTTTTGTAAATAAAAATAGATTTACATTTCCAACTTTATTAAAATAGCAATGGTGTAATTAGGTACTCCAATTTGTTGAAGAAATTAGAATTAAAAGTATTCAAAATTTGTAGCCATGAACTTTTGTTTTGACACTCAATATGTAAGAGAATTAACTATAATATCCTTATTAGACATAGAGTTAAAAGCATACTAAATATAATTAAAATTCACTCTTTATCAAATCAAATATTTATTTGCAAAACCTACAGGTAAAGAGTGAATTTTTTGAGACTTCATTTTCAGTCTATCAACTTAATTATCTATTATTTAGACTAACTTCTTAGTCTTGTTATATAATAGAGTCACTAAGTTTTGTATTAATTAATTTCAGGCATCAACATTAAGTGCTTCTCAAAATGTACCCTCCCCATCTATTTTGTTAATGCCTGATGAAGTTGTGGGGGAAAACATTTCTGTTGGACCGTCCTTCCAAGAACCACACGTCCAACAGTCGTCTCAAGAAGATCTTGTGCATCAACAAGGCAACACGTCAACCCAACTCACTCAGCCAGCAGAAGCTATGACGTCTACTCAGTCCCGGAGACGGCGGTGTCGGTCAGCACCTATGTCTCAAGAGATGGCAAGAAGAGCTCTCGTCCAATCAAGCCAAGTGCGAGAAGGGGCAACACAAAAAATAAGCACAGGCCTAAGAAATATTTGCAATGTACTTTCTCATATAGCAGCTACATTAGACAGCATAAACAATAGGTAATTAGTTCCTGACTTACAATACACTTTAAAACATAAATTTACTAATGACGACAAATATTATATTAACTTAGTAATCTCCTAATAATAATTATATAACTGATTTAAAAATATAGTACCTGCATGACCGAGCTTTGCTCGGTTTTTACATGGATAAAACGACGTTTTATAAAAATGAAACCTAGCTAGATCGAAACTTTAGCATTCTAAATTTCATTAAATCGTTGGAGCCTTGTTTGAGATTCACATTATATGTATTTAAACAAGAATTGCTTGTTTACAGGTGTTAGCTATGTATGTACTTAAATTATTTTAACATTCTAGGTTACATGTCGGCGCTCCCACAAATGTGCAATAAGCTCTCTTCTAGTAGAGAGGCCATATTGCAGTTCAAGATTTTGGGCCCTCCTGGAAGAATGTCTGAACGTCTCTGAAGTGCTGTTTGTCATATTTTGAGTAGAAGGTTGCAATTGCGCTTCTTCTAAAACTTCTTCAGAATCGATCTCCTGCACAGGAACATTGGCCCTATTGCAAATGTTGTGCAGTACAACACATGCATTTACAATAGATGCCGCTACTTGAGGTTCATAATGTAGAACCCTATGTACTAGTAGGCATCTAAAGCGTGCTTTAAGAAGTCCAATTGTTCGTTCTATCACATTACGAGTTCTCACATGCAATCCAGTGTAGTAAGCCTCAGGTGAATCTAGAGAAGCATCTATAATAGGAGTCATCATGGTCTTCCTTAACGGATATCCAGAATCACCTAGAAAAAATAAACAAATTGGTGATCTAAACATTACTTTATTTTATTATAGACTCAGATGTTCTCAGACAATCTTTGTATTTTTTTGTTTTTACATACCTAAAAGCCACATAAACTCCTCCATATGTACTTTTAATGGATGGATGGTCCATATGAATGATCGGGTTGCTCCTCCATTGCTGGCATCTACGCTAATAATTTCCATGTCTGAGTTGCAAATCTAGAATTGTAGTCATTTTTTTAATTTACACAATATCACTAACTAGGATAATAACTTTATCTTATAATAATCTATCTTATATATTTATATCAAACAAGAAAAACTGTTTGATATCATTTCATTTGTGTACCTACATATAATATGTATATTATTATTACTTAGTAGTAGTCTTATAGTCAAATAGGATGATTGTTTTTATATTGACATATAATAATATGTTTATACAATTTTAAATAGAAATTCAAGACAACCATTTTGAACTGGTTTTGTTGAGAATCAAGTATTTAGTGTTAAGGCCCTGCTAACGATCCAGTGACCAAAAACAGCCGTTTCTGGCACTTTTGCCTACTACTTTGGATACGAAACATTCTGAGACCTGTTTTAACAACGTAAAAATACTTATCCTATTTGTAACAAACGTGACGTTGGATTCTTTAATATTTATTTTCTGTGTTATGCTACGATTTTTTATTAAATGAGGGCTTACAGGGTTACATTAAAAAATGATTGCAATGTACATTATTCTAATTACTTAATAAAGATACCTACCACATGCACATTTAAAGAATGATATTGTTTTCTACAGTAAAAACGTTCTTCATGGTGTGTTGGCTGTTTTATTGCTACATCCATCAATGCAACCTAAAACTCCAGGCATACCAAACTTGTTTAAAAATCTGAAATAAGTAAAACAAAGTTATAAAATCAAAAGAATTTTACAGGATTTACCCACATTTACTCGCCGTTCACTAGGACTAGCTGGGAATTTTATATATTTTCGGCGAAAATGTGGTAGATTCAGGCATTCTGTTATTTGTGCGATTGCAGTTGATACTGTTTGCTGTGCAACAGAATGTGCAGCGATATCACCTGTTGGTCTTTGATACGAACCATTCGCGTAAAAAGATAATGCTAATAAAACCTGAAACATAGCAACAGAATCAATTAGGTACATATGATTACGATGATTAGCCGGATAAATAGAATAAATTAGTATGTACCAACCTTGACTTCAATCGACAAATCTGTTGATTTCGTAGGGCGTGGCATGAAAGCTCGTAGCTCATTACAGAGCTCAAGTGCAAGCTCTTTAGTGAGCCTATATCGTTTAACAAAAGGACATGCAAATGGTTTCATCGAGTTTCCTATAAGATTTCTTTGAATTTTAGCGTTTTGTTTAACAATATTGAAACAATTATCTGCCTCGAGAAACTCAAAAATTTCATCTTCATCACACATCTAAAATAAAGGATAACACAGCTGCTTATAGAGGATTTTCTATGTTTAACAATACTTTGAAATAACGTCCGAAATATATTTTATGCACATTTTTACAATTACTTACGTTTTCGTTGTATTTTTTAATTGAAACAGGTCAATTTAAGTTAGTTTCACAAGGCTGCAAATTATGACGGCGGGGCAGTTCAATTGTTGGATGTTTAAATGTCAAAAATACTTAATGGTAGGATAAGTCGCAGGTCAGTCTGCTGAAATGCTGTGACGTAATCACTCACCGGCTTAGATCACGTGATCGCTGGCTCGCCTGCTAATTGGTGCGCTCATGGTACGAACTAGCACGACAGTTTATTTTTCGTCTAAAATTGACCTGCTTTAAGAGTTCATAGTAGGCCCCAAGGCTGCAAATTATGACAGCAGGGCAGTTCAATTGTTGGATGTTTAAATGTCAAAAAATACTTGATGGTAGGATAAGTCGCAGGTCAGTGCTGAAATGCAGTGACGTAGTCACTCACCGGCTTAGGCCACGTGATCGCTGGCTCGCCTGCTAATTAGCGCGCTCATGGTACGAACTAGCACGACAGTTTATTTTTCGTCTAAAATTGACCTGCTTTAAGAGTTCATAGTAAGCCCCCTGTAGAGGCGACTGGAATTCCAAACACACATATTGGGGATCCAGACTAATTAACCCAAGGAGTAGACAACTACATAAAGCCACGCTGGACCATAATCTAGAATGCGTCTCTCACGGACAGCCAACTAAAATATACAAATAAAATACCAGATCTGCTAGATTTCTACATAACAAAGAACCTTGGACACAACTACTTAAAGATTGAAGAATGTGTGTCATCAAATCACACTCCAGTTATCCTAAACGTGTTCAAACAAGCCGTCCCACTAGTATCACCCCACCATATCCACAGCAATAACACTAACTGGGACTTATATAGGTAAAGTATATCAAGTAATATAGACTTAAACATCAAATTAAAAACTGATGAAAACATCGAAACAATTATCGAGATGTTCAACAGTACAATACACCTAGCAGCCACCGCTTCTACACCTAAAAATAGAAAAACAAGAACAAAACAAACGGAATTTCCAAAGAACATTATGGAGAAAGTCAACGAACGGCGACAAATGGGGAAAGAATGGCAAAGAACCAGATATCCTACGGCCAAAGCTAAGTTTACGAGTACAAAGCAACAAAGGACACCTGTTTAAGTTAAAAAATATCTTCCCCACTCCTTCTTCATACTGAACAGCTACTTGGACAATCGTTGTTTCGAGGTTAAATTTAATATCATCACATCAGATTTGTACAAAATCAAGTCTAGTGTTCCACAGGGGAGCATTTTGGGACCCGTACTTTACCTCATCTTTACAGCTGACATACCAACAGATGTCGATACCTTCATTGCCACATATGCTGACGACACAGCAGTACTGTCAGTGCACACAAACTCAGATATTGCTTCAACAAATATGCAGAAACACATATGTGATATTGAAATGTGGCTAAAGATATGGAGAATAAAGGCGAATCAAAACAAATCTGCACACGTCACCTTCACCCAAAGGAAAGGAAAGTGTCCCCCGATTACACTTAACGGTGAACCAATCCCACACGAAGATAGTGCAAAATACCTTGGCATGCATCTGGACAGAAGGCTGACTTGACAGAAACATATCTGGAGTAAAAGGAAAACCCTGGACACAAAGCTGAGAAGCATGTACTGGCTGATTGGTAAAAAGTCACAGTTAACCAATGAACGTAAAATGCTAATATACTTACAAAATTCTACTATTGTGAATGCATTTAGAGATCCATGTTCAGCATCTCTGAATGCATTCACAATTAATACATCATGCCGGAACGGAAGCTCAATTCCGTGAAACAAGAAATCGCTGCCCGTAGCCAAAACTACCAGAAAAAGTTAACCAAACACGTCAACTCTCTGGCTGCTGACTTCTCAGGATCCGGAAGTATTGTATACACAAGACTGAAGAGGAATAGTGATCCAACATTAATAAACAGATTCCCAGCAGAAAAGTGAGACTGGTCAATGGACAATGTCTCTCTGCTACAATGGCCTTACACAGAATTACTCAAACAAAGGAGCACCTTGACAGATCGCTGTGTTGAGCGGGATACAAAAAAAAGAAAAAAAAATGGAAGTAGCTTTTACTTTTTAACCGACTTCAATAAGGAGGAGGTTCTCAATTCGTCTGTGTTTTTTTTTTTTTGTATGTTTTTTACGCGATTCAGATTATTCATGTATTTTTTTCTCTTTTTTCAGGCGAATAATGGACGTTATTGTGATCGGGTGCGGCGCGGCCGGCATCGCGGCGATGCGGAAGCTGCACGATGCTGGTCTTCAGATCCTGGGCCTTGAAGCCGGCAACAGGGTCGGTGGCAGAATCTGTACTACCGAGTTTGCCGGGAAGGCTATTGATATTGGTGCTGCGTGGTAAGATATTCTTTTCACCAACTTACCCTCGAAAAAAAACTTTACAGAGTTATAGTCATTACCTACTTGGTAGCTAGCCCTTATGAGACTTGGTTACACTTGTTAGCTCAAAAACAGGTAGTAAATCTACCTAGCCTTTTCCCAACCATGTTAGGGACAGCCTTCATTCAAACCGCATGCAGAATTCATGAATGAATGAATGCATGTACATGGAATGACCAAAGGAAAAATCGCCACACTGAAGTGACAGTGGGCAAGGCACCGTGAGTCGACGGCGCGTAGTGTTCCACGCGCGCCTCAAAGAGATTAGTGTCAGCCACCACTGACAGGGCCCATCGTGGCCGGAGCCTGCATGCCTAGGGGTAGCGGATTAATTCTGAAAATGAGTTACCGCACACCTGGGCACTCAGGCAGGGAAGGAACAGGGGTGGGTTTTAGTCAGTAAGAGTCTGACACAAAGAGAGAGGGAGAAGTCATTGGATGATTTCCCATCCCGCAAAAAAAAAATAAGTGAGCAGGGTACATTACTCGTACTTAGAACAGATGGTTGATGGGGCCGAAAGTTTCTGGACCGCGTACAGGAAGACACAGCGTTGGAAGGCCTCCCACAAGATAGACCAATGACCTGGTGAGGGTCGTGGGAATCCGATGGATTCAAGACGCACAGTACCGGTCGTTGTGGTGATACTTGCTGGAGGCCTATGTCGAGCAGTGGACGTTCTTAGGCTGAAATGATGATGATAACATCAAGTGGAGACACGGTGCAGTTTTAACGTATTCAAGTCATGCCCTTACGGTGCCCAACTTATTCTTAAGTTACCATTGATGGAAGTGATAGAGAGTTCCTTATAACAAAAAAGAGTCTATAAAATTAAGACCATGCATTCAGCAGTAGACGACGCTAATACTCGTATCATCAGTAATTCTTAACAATTCCAGGTGCCACGGAGAAAAAGACAACGTAATCTTCGAAATGGTCAGCCCATTGGGTCTTCTGGGCAGATCAGACCCTGACACCAACTTCTACTTGCGTTCTAACGGCGAGCTAGTGCCTGAAGACAAAGCCAATGGCATTCTGAAGGCTTTGGGAGACGAGGTGGAAAGTGCCGATAAGAACATCAAGCAATCAATCTCACAGTTTGTAAAGGGCGCGTAAGTAGACTACAATAACTGATTTCAGACAATAAGACCTCTTGTAATTTAGGAAAGGAATCAATTACTATAAGCGCGTATCAGTAAAGCCTTTTGTCACATTCCTAAGTTGGCTCACCTAATTAATGCGCGTTGGCGATATCAGACCACGAAGTTGAGATTTCCCTATGATGCATCCGTTTCGGCAAGCTCTACCTTTAGTCCCATCACATTGTCAAAATATCAAGAATTCTAGGTCCTTAAGTCAAGAGTGAATAAGTTACTTCAAAGCAAGTAAGCTTCAACGTCGACCATATCCTCGCGCTTACCTTCAGGTGAGATGGTGGTCTTTAATATCAAGTCCTTAAAACTCCAAAGACATACTCACGGTAATCTTAAAATCATACCTTGCTTTAATTTCCAGAGCTAATTATAACGCCACCTTAAAACAAGACCCAGAGCTATCCAGTTCCTTCATCGAATGGTTTGAAAGAAACAACCACTTGGGTGGCCAGGACGACCCAAAGAGAGGCAAGTCTTTGAATGTTTTGTCAGAGTTCTGGGAAAGTGAAGGCGATCCGTTCCTGAACTGGAAGGGAAGAGGATACAAGACTATTTTGGATGTTTTGACGGTAAGTTATCTAAGTTTTCTTTCGTGGGGATGTGGTGACTTTAGAAAGAAACTTGTTGGAAGAACGATCGGGACATATGTTTCGTTTGATGATTATATCTATCTCAATTTCGAATCAAGTCATCGACATAAATATCAATTTATAGGTTTATGAGTTCCGTGGACGGCCGACCACTCTAACTCATCTAAACTGGATACCCCGTGCAGGCTGATAAACCACGTTTTAGTACCTATCTTGTGTTTTCTTACAAAAACATCTATGCATATAAATGCTGCTTTGGCTATGCCACGAGCCCAAAATTCAGGCATCTATTGATTTTCACCCCTTATTTTTCAGAACAAATATCCCGACCCGTCCAAGGAGATACCTCTACAGATTCTCCTTAACAAAGAAGTGGAGAACATTCGCTGGGGCATCACCCAGCTGGGGATCGACCCAAGCAACCCGCTGGTGCAAGTGAAGTGTAAGGATGGAAGCTTGTATGCAGCCAAGAGTGTTATTATTACCGTGTCTCTTGGAGTTTTGAAGGAGAGGTGAGAAACGTTTTATTAAGTTAGGGGGCTCAAGACCCCTTAAATTTCTTAAGACCAAATAAGGATTTTGTTCTTTCGTGAAAACTACAGATTAAGAGACACCTTCTTTCGATTTTGGAAGCAGAAGTTTTATTATTTATTCTGTCGGTTTGTTCACAGGCACGAACAACTCTTCTACCCACAACTACCAGCAGCAAAAATTACCAACATCCATAATCTGAACATGTGTGTTCTGAACAAGATCTACGTCGAATTCGAGACTCCTTGGTGGCCCAAAACTCCCGCTAAATTCACTATGCTATGGCGAGGCGAAGATAAGACCCAATTCGGAGCCAAGGACCAATGGATCACAGAAATCTTTGGTCTTTGGACCGTGGATTACCACCCTAATGTTCTGCTATTTTGGATCTATGGTAAAGGAGCTGAGACCATGGAGAAACTTAACATTGAAGAAGTGAAGGCCGGAGTTCAGAAGTTAATGGATATTGTGATCAAGAAGGAGTTTGCTGTAACACCGATTAAGAATATTTTGAGGTGAGGTTTTTGTAACTTCGTTTTTTTTTATTGGTAGTTAATACATAATCCACGAAGCAGTAAAAGAAAGACTCATGGAGTTTTAAAAGGTGATTTCGAAGGTTAAACAAAAACCGAGAGGTAGCCCACTCAAGACTTGATGTAACAAACAGTGCCACATAATATACACATAAACACCAAAAGAGAATATTTTGGCGACTATACTATAAAGATAAAGAAGAAAAGTCAAAGGAGTAGTTACTACTACTGTAATTTTGAACCACCTTACGAACCAGTTCTGCTTATATGTAGAAACGAAACTCTTTTAAAGTTATTTCCTTCGTCGCTAGATACTTCACAACTGAACCTTTACAAACACTCCAGCTATCCGTTAACTGTAACATTTTGAACCCTTTCAGATCCCAATGGGCGTCAAACCCCCTCGCCCGAGGCTCCTACGCATACCGAACAGTCTATACTGAAGAGAATGGCGGTGGTGCCATCGAGCTATCAGAACCCCTGTACCACCCCAACAAGTTCCCAGTAGTCTGCTTCGCTGGAGAAGCTACGTCGCATCATAGACACAGTTGCACCCATGGAGCGGTGGAGTCAGGGTTCAGAGAGGCTGACCGACTGATTGCAAGTTTTAAGGATTTCGGTTATAAGTAAATGCTGGCTTGTTGTTGATGGTTTTGCTGAAGGAACCATAGTGTTTGTAGAAGTCTTTTGGCGCGTGGTTGAAATAAGAACGAAAGTCGCCATCTTGTTTTTTTGAATATAATTTCCACAGACAACTACAATTGTTTTTAATATTTCCCACTGTTAGAGAGCGCGCACAATAAGTCTGAGCGCGGCTGGTGGCGCCGCTACAAATTGCCGGCCTAACTAAATCTATTTTCCTTCATTTAAGGGGGAAGAGCCAGGGTAACCCACGACATTAAAATTGTCTTACCTTTTTTGCAATTTGATTGCAGGTTGTATGTTGATCAAAATTTGATTCGCGGCCGTAGCAAGTACGTATTTACAGAACTGTAATAATTAAAATCATCAATACAACCTTCTAAGTTCATATTGATGTATTGGAATGACTATTTCATGAAATCATGACATTTGACAAATTGACATCAATTCTAACTGAGAGCTGTATTGATGATTTTAATGATTATAATTCTGATATATACCTAATACATACTTGCTACGGCCGCGAACCATATTTTGACCAACATACAACCTAAAACTGACCTGTAAAATCAAATTGCAAAAAACCTGAGAAAATTTTAATTTCGCGGGCTGCCCTGTACCTACATTTCACCAACGTAACTCAAATTGTAATTGAAAGAATTAGAGACTGATCGTGCGCGCGCTCTGGTAAGAGTTTTGAAATTATCTTATTGTCATTTAAGTGCCGAAAGATCCTTGTACATAACTCAGTAACTGATTTTTCAATCATCGAATACTTTTGTCTGTGGAATTAATATGACTGTTATACTACTTTAAGCCGGGGCGCAACACTGTTCGGCATTGCCGCATGCTACATATTGTGGCGTGCATTTCTGGTGTAGGTATTCACTTATATATCATGCGACATAGTTATATATTTTTTTATTCATTTTTATTTAAAAAACGTTGTCCCACACTAGGAATTATGCCTGGATCGTGTGTGCGTTCACAAACATGTAAACTCACATACACAAGACACCCGGAACAACTATCTGTAAGCCATACAAATATTTGTTCCGTGCCGGGAATGATCCCGCGACTCGCAGCGCAGCAGCTGAACGCTCAACCACTGCACCGACCGTGCCGTCGAAATATTAATTTACCTGTGTTGTAAATTATGCTTGGGAGTGTATTTGGCCTTGTGGCATGCCGCAATGCCACACAGTGTTGCCCCGGCACGCGACATAAAGTAGCCTTTAGTTTGACAAGGTTTTGTTTAGAACTTATTTATTTTTCAGATAAAAGTTATGTCTGAGCAAAAATTGTAACTTCGTAAACCTATAATTTATTATTATCTGCAAACTTATCCACAAAACTGAGTCAAAGCTAGTTGTTGAGTTGTTATTTTTTTATACGCTCTTGTTAATAAAATAAAACACAAGTCTATTCTTACATACTATTTTTATTCAAACAATTTTTTATCACCTTCACGATAAAATCATTTAGGTTTTAACTTACAAACACAAAAATATTAATTCAATCATTCCTTCAAAACTGTTTCTTCCTTATAATCTTAGCATACTTCTTTAGGACGAAAGTACAAAAGGTGAATTATAAGAGAGTACAGAAGTCATTTTTTTTTCTCACCACAAATATATGTACCCAGTTTGTCAAATTGGTAATTATTATTGGACACCTTTACTTTATGTGCAGTTTATTGCATTATTTTTCAATTACAATTATATTATTTTTGAACATTATAAACAGAAATATAAAAAAAACTGTCCTGTAACTGTTTATTTAAGGTGAATGCTCCACCCTAGCCCGCGAAATTTCTTACGTTTTTTGCAATTTGCAGGTCAGTGGTGCCGATTCTGTTATTGATAACTAAACTAAAATTAGAGAATCGCTATCTTTTACTAAAAAGCAGTGCGAGAAAAGGACGGCTATAGCTATGATCTAAGTTAGAGATGTCAAACTAGTTTACGCCTTGCGCTTTACCGTGTTTTTAGTCGACATGTTTTTACCCGTACCCTTATTTTGTATGGAAATAAGAGGTTAACTAAATTTGACAGCTCTAATTTACGTCCGTCTCTTTCTAGGAAAAAGATAGCAATATCCTAAATTAAGTTTAGTTTATGCACAACAGAATCCGCACCATTGTCAGGTTGTATGTGTCATGATTTCAAGAAATTCTTACATTTGGCATCAATTCTGAGTGAGTTGTATTAATGATTTTAATGATTATAATTCTATAAATACATACTTGCTACGGCCGCGAATCAAATTTTGACCAAGATACAACCTGACACTGACCTGCAAATTGCAAAAAACCTAAGAAAATTTTAATTTCGAGGGCTACGCTGGAGCTTTCACCTTAACCCTCCAGTGGTAGCGAGACTGACAAAAGTCATCACACGACAAAAACTTATTTGGATTTTTACGTTTTTAGCGCTAAATTATAAAATAGGTACCGTAAAATTACACAACTATAGTGCAGGGTCCCAACTATAGTCCAATATAACTATTCGACAATATTGAAGCTGTGTGGACGTGTAGCGACATCTAGTTTATTATTTAATACTATTTTCGTTTCTTGACGTCTGTTCGTTGTAGTTATATTCATGGACAACAGATGTCTCTCTAATTAAAATTAGTAGACCTTCTCCGACAAAAACCTGTTTGAACGCGTTAACTGAATATCGTAAACTTTTATTTGAAAATATTGGTTAAAGTGAAGACAAAGTTTCAGAATTGAATTTATATGGTAAGTTATGATTCTGGCATTCATTTTACGTATAGTTTATTGTACAAATACACCTATATATAAAAAAAAGATTTTTTTCTCGTAAGTTCCCTCTTGGATCTCAACTATGATCCTACTGATTTTTTGGACTATAATTAAAAACTAACTTATTTTGTTACAGAAAATGTTGTCACGAGATAAGTTGATGAGAAGAAAAGTTGGAGGGAGGGCTTATAAGTGTTATAGTGAACGGCAGATGGAACTATGTTTATCAGATATAACAAATAAAATTCTAACTCAACGCGAAGCTGCTGAAAAATATAAAATTCCTCGAAGTTCAATTATTTTAAAATTAAAAGCAATACGTACTAATAAAGTTAGACAACCAGGCCGTCAGCGTATCTTTTCTGATACCGAAGAAACTGCTTTCATCCAGCATGCAATCGAAATGTGTAATTACGGTTTCCCTATTACCATTTTTGATTTAAGGTGCATTGTAAAAATGTATCTCGACAGAACAGGACGTAAAGCAGACCAATTCCAAAATAATTTACCTGGCAAAACCTGGGCGAATATTTTTCTGAGACGCCACAAAAATGAACTATCTCAAAGGTTTTGTTCTAATATAAAGAGGGTGAGAGCAGCTGTGGACGAAGAGCAGATTCGGACGTATTTTGAGCATTTGAAGACTGAAATTCAAGGGGTTCCAGCCGAAAATGTTTATAATTATGATGAAACCAACCTTGTTGACGAACCAAGTAAGAAAAAAGTGCTTATGAAGCGTGGATGTAAATATCCAGAAGCTATAAAAAATTCAACGAAAGCAGCCGTTAGTTTAATGATATGTGGCAATGCTGCTGGAGAAATTTTACCACCTTACGTAAACTACAAGTCAGACAATATGTGGAGCACGTGGACTGAGGGTGGGCCACCTGGCACTCGTTACAATCGGTCAAAGTCCGGTTGGTTTGACACTATTACATTCGAGGATTGGTTCTTTTCATTGGTTCTGCCCACTTTACGTAGGCAAGAAGGGAAGAAACTTCTCATTGGGGACAACTTAAGTTCTCATATAAATATGGAAGTTTTAAAGGCATGCAAGTCTCATAATATCGCATTTGTGGCTTTACCACCAAATAGCACCCACCTTACACAACCTTTGGACGTTGCCTATTTTAGGCCTCTTAAACTGCGCTGGCGTGAAATCTTAGACCAATGGAAGGAAACACCTGAAGGGCAAAGACTACCCACTATTCCTAAAAACACGTTTCCTACGTTGCTAAATAAGCTGTGGGAAAATATCATGGACAACTCAGCAAATAATCTCAAAGCTGGCTTTAAGAAATCCGGTATTTTTCCGACTGATGAAGCTCCAGTATTACAACGCTTACCTACGTTTAGACATCCAGACGCTCCACTACAAGACCCGGCTCTGGTTTCAGAATCATTTATACAATTTCTAGAAAACAAAAGAATAGGAGTGGTGGAATCAGGCGGTAAAGGACGAAAGAAGAAGCTCAATGTACCAGCGGGTAAAAGCATATCTGCAGAAGATATACAAATACAGGCTAGCACATCAAGAGAACCTGAGAATTCTATTAAAAATAAGACAGCAAAAATACCTAAGCGAAAACCTAAAAAAAATATCAAAGATTCTTCGAGTGAAACCGATGACGAAGGTGAAATTCAGTATGCTTCAGACTCGACCATTAATCTCTCGGATGAATTCATCGCAGATGAATCTGCAGCGGCTGCAGTTGATGTCTCGAATGCTACGCAGTTTATTCCCAAGCCAGACGATTATGTTTTAGTAGAATATGAAGGCGAACAGTGGCCGGGGCAAGTCAAGACCGTTGATGATGATGGAGCGTTTGTTAGTTGCATGAATCGTTGTGGATTGTCATGGAAGTGGCCTGAGAAACCGGACTGTATATTCTATCCAATGGATAAGATTATTTCGACAATCAAAACCCCATCAAAATTAGGCACGAAGCGCGCATTGTTTCGAGTACCGGAACTGGAGTATAAATGGGGTCAACCAAAAAAATAAATAATTATACGTACCTACCTATAAACCAATTAAGAAAAATATGATTGATTTCATTTCATTATTGTTTCTTTTATACGAAACATTTTCATTGTCTTTAATATTCCGAAAATAATAAGAATTCTATTACTTAAAGTTCAATTTTAACGAATTTGGACGACTTTTGTATAAAAAAAATGATAAATAAACATATTTCAATTCTTACTTATAACAGTTGTTTAAATTTATGCTTTCAACTATGATCCAGAACGCCACAATACGCATTTTTAGTACAAATAATAATCCGGTCTAAAGTTGCCAATATAACAGGCAACAATGGTCCAAATTGTGATAAAAAAAAAGTTATTTGAACTTTTATTGTTTTATATTTAACATCGATTAGTTAAATTATCACATCTTACTTCAGCTAAGAACATTATCACATGTGACATATGTAATTCAATGAATTAGAGGGGAGAGCACAAACTTAAGATCTGAAATATCCGGACCATAGTTGTGTAGTTTTACGGTATCGTCTTCCCAGAAACAACCGTGTGGAGTGGTTTGGTAAGGATGTTATTACACCAATCGATCGATCGACGTAGATCGATTGGTATGACAGCTTTGGCTGATCGACGGATACCGGTCGATAAACAATCGATCAGTCCTCGTCGACTAATCTATTCTCGATCGATTGGTGTACCTAGTAGAAACTATCGATCGACGTCGACTAATTCACCCCCCATTTTTTAATCGCAAAACGTTTGCCGGGGTCAGCTAGTTAGTTTACAATAATCGATATACAGCATGTAACAAAAACCCTGTCTGATCCTGAAGGTATACTTGGTATCGTACTGCATACACATACACGTCATCATTTAATGGATACGAGATAATTATTTTTCCCCAATAAACATAATTAATTTACAAAAAAATAAAAACTTATCAAAAGCAACACTGAGCGCTCGACAAAGTTCACCTACTGTTTCGTTTGAAAGATGCCGCCTTAGCGAGACTGAGTGCCTACAGCGCGGCTAGTGCAGGGCGGTAGCGTTTGATATAAAAATAGGTAAAAATGAAAAGATTTCGCCGGCCGGTGGAGTGTTGTCAACTTATTAAAATTTTCCTTCTTTAGTGTTAAATTTCGCATATTTTATAAAGAATAAAAAATCTATAACTTTTGATTTTTATGAGTTACATTTTTTTTTACAACTTTTTCTAGTACGTATGTTAAACTAGGAATATGCCTTTATTGGATCGGACAGGGTTTTTGTTACATGCTGTATATTATGTTGTGTTATTTCTTTAAGAGAAACAAAGGTTATATTATGATAAACGCTTAATATTACTAAAGCGGTTCATTTAATTCTAAACAGAGTTAAAAATGGATAACAATTGTCCACCACTCAGATTCTGCTAGGGGATGCGACCTCTGTAGGGGTAAGAATACTTTCTCAGAGACTCAAAGAACTTGCCAATGTGATGTTTTAATACATATTATGCGCAGCACAACCCACAAGGTTAAAAATAAAAAGTATTGTCCTTACAATTAAAATAATACTTATTTATATGTTTATAAAACACAAAAATCCTCAAAAAAACTTTTATACAAAATAAAAACTTTTTACTTGTTACCCCATTAAATTAAGTTAACAATGCATATTTATGCAATAGCACCGATCGCTGTTGATTTGCTGTCATTTTTCGAAGAGTTCCGTTGTCTGTCTCCGAAACTCATCATCAGATCTATATGAAATTTAAATGGGACCATTTCGGTATAAACCCCTTTCGAACAAAAAAAAGAATTTTGCAAATCCCGAACATACATAAAAAGAATATATATATAATCACCAGAGGTCAGAATTAGGTAGAGTTATTTATTGCATCGAAATGTTGATATGAATATGGATCTTCCCGAGAATTCTCTATTGTTTTCTTTTGTTCTCACAAGCTATGTTGTGTGAACTACAAATGTGGCAACATCGCGCGTGTGCGCATTGGAATTTTGCAACTTCGGACATCCGATGTCATTGATGTAAATTTGGCATCGTCGCGCGTGCAGTGGTTTAAATTGTGTAAAAGTAAATAGCTTTTTAATTGAATAAATCACGGGATTTTTCTGCTCTTTAAAATTAATCTCGGGATTTGAGGCATATCCACTTTATTCTTTCGCTGTATGAAATCAGTGTAAGTACATAAATAACTCTACCTAATTCCGACCTCTGATAATCATCCGAATTGATAACCTCATACCTCCTAATAAGAAAAATACTTCGGGAAACTCGCTAGCAATCTAACAGTAGGTAGTAAATAAAATAGCCTTCTTCTACACGGAAGTTCTGACCTGGCATAGGTTTTTTTTTTTAATTAGCCTGGACTATATGTTTTTTTTTATTATTTAAATTTCAAAAGTTATAGTATGGTATAAATTCGAAGCATTTTTGAATTTTCTAAATATGATGATAATGGGACATTTAAGGTGGAAGCCTGGCGCTTCCACCTTAAATGTCAAAATTTGATTCGCGGCCGTAGCAAGTATATATTTATAGAATTTTAAACATTAAAATCACCAATACAACTCTTTCAGTTAGAATTGATGCGTAATGTAAGTATTTCATGAAATCATGACATTTGGCATCAATTCTAAGTGAGACAGTTGTATTGATGATTTTAATGATTACAGTTCTGTAAATACGTACTTACTACGGCCGCGAATCGTATTTTGACCAACATACAACCTAATACTGACCTGCACATTGCAAAAAACGTAAGAAAATTTGAATTTCGCGGGCTACCCTGGCGCATCCACCCTAATGTAACTGCTTTTTTTTTTTACATAAACGAGCATGGCAGTTGAAAGTTTGTCATGATCACTCAAATGTCTCGCTGATGGTGGCGCGTGTGTTGGTCGTTCGGTTCCCTTCAATATGGTTGAGCTGAGTGGTGCTGATCCATGCGTCATGTTCGTGAACGGGCGCCGTCAGTTGAGACTGGTCATCTCTCAACTACCACTGGCTTATTTTAATCTTTTATTATTTTTATTGTTTATATAACATTGTTCTCTTAAAATAGAAGCAACAAGCCATATGTAACCATGATTTTTGTAATACATAACATGGTTTAAAAGAGTGTCCATAGAGTTTCTTGCACATTTTTCTCCATAGAGATCTACTCCTTCGAATGTGCAATTAAGCTTCATCTTTCTGACTGACCGACTTATTGACAATTCAAAAGTGCCTGTTTATTTGAAATAAATGCTTTGAATTTTTTTTTTAATTTTGAACTGTCCCACTCCTGGGCAAAGGCCCCCCATTCCTTCCACTTCCCTCTTAGCTGTGCATCCTCACGCCAATTTGCTAGGAAGCCACCGAACGCGTCCCGCTATCTTCTCCATAGGATAGCAGTTTAAAAATTTAAAATAACAGACACAAAAACCTTAACTGTTATTCAGGCGTATGCGTCAACATCTACCCCGGCATTTGCCAGTCTACCTAGTGGTGATACAAAGATTACATATAGGTAATATGAACCAACCCTGAGTTTGTTTTCCTTAACACGGTAGTCAGTTAGGAAATGTCATAGCTTGTTTAATAATGACGTGTAAAAGTAATTTTTTAATCATAATTGCTTAGTAAATTATTTGAATTTTGATTTATGAGTTTTTTTATTTTTTATTACACATATTTTTTTCTCTTCGACAAAGATACTTTCACATTATTTAATATTAATAGGATAATATCACTTCTGTGTATTTCCGAAGAGTAAGGTAAAGATTTAAAAAACACCCTGAGTGACTGATGACTTGGAACATCGGCCTGTCTACGTCTACAAAAAAAAAAAAACCTACTTCTCTAACTTCGGCATCAAATCAGATTTATCGATAACTTCCGAACTAATAATATTCCCTTCTTCATCGACATCACACATCATAATTTCGACATTATTCTCTTTATCAGTTTTCTTATCAACTTCCATTTCGTCATCATTATCATTATCACCTTTATTTTCGATATCTTCATTCTTCCAAGTGATTTCGAAACTTCTCGGCGTGTAGGGTGTAGGGTCAGCAACTTGCTTTACTTTATAACCACAATTTCTGAAAGGCACTCTTGGGCTGTTATAGCCGTCCATAATTTTCTCGGAGACTTCTAAGGATTCATAGCGAGTTGTTGTCAGTCTGTACATCCCATCTTCGCTTATTTGGTACCTGAAAAATTAAAAAGGTTGCTTTTAAATCGTTGGAAAAGCTATGTAGCAGTTTAATGGGATATTTTACTAAAAATATCTAATTAGTTCGTCAGTTAAACAACCATAAAATATTAGAAACGTATTTTTTGCTTTACCAAACCACGGGGTCACATCTCGAACAAAGAAAATTTAGTTCAAATAAATCTGCATAGATGGCGTAATACGCATCGATTTCTTATTGAAGTTTATGGTAGATGCTCCAGGGTAGCCCGCGAAATTCAAATTTTCTTACGTTTTTTGCAATTTGCAGGACAGTGTCAGGTTGTATCTTGGTCAAAATTTGATTCGCGGCCGTAGCAAGTATGTATTTATAGAACCGTAATCATTAAAATCATATACAACTCTTTCAGTTAGTATTAGTAACAAATGTCATGATTTCATGAAATACTACATTTAGCACTAATTCTAACTGGAGCTTTCACCTTAAGCAATATTTATAATTGAAAAAAAAAAAAAATTTTTTTAAAAACTATATTTTTTATTTAATAAACTGACCTTAGCAAACAATTGTGAAATAATTGGCTCCTAATTCAAATTTAAATGATTATTGGAACAAATCCTTAGACGTCTATATTTGTTGTGCCAATAGATGGCGCTGTTTTGAAGTATTAGAGTTTATCCATTCGCAGTGACACATTTTGATACAGTAAAACTATTATTAAGTGCCAAAAATTCTATAAAATTATTCCTCAATGTGTGAGAAACTATTGGTAAGACTTTAAGTAATTTCATTCAACTTCCAAGCCGTCGCTGCTAGCACTATCTAGCGAGGTGTAGAGGACGGGTCCGAACGAAGAATAAAAGTTACTTGTGCCAGTCGAAAACCCGTAGTTACAGCGGTACCGTTTCTTTGTATGGGATGAGGCAGATGCCGCATCCCAAATACAACACCAAATACAAATATGGTCACAGATTCATATTTGTTGGTTATTTAACTGACGGGCTAATAAGATTTTTTTAGCAAAATACCCTATTCGTCATTCAGGCCGCCGTTCAACTAGCGGCCTGAATTATATTTAGCCGATTCGTCTAACACAACATTTAATGAACTGGCTGGCTTATGCTTTGGCCATTCATTTAGGATTTTTTTTTTTTGGTGGGCATGGGAAATCATCCAATGACTTCTCCCGCTTTGGAAGGAGCGGGAGGGCGTGTCAGACTCTTACTGACTAAAACCCACCCCTGTTCCTTCCCTGCCCTGAGTGCCCAGGGGTGCGGTAACTCATGTTGAGAATTTATCCGCTACCCCTAGGCATGCAGGCACCGGCCACGATGGGCCCCGTCAGTGGTGGCTGACACTAATCTCTTTGAGGCGCGCGTGGAACACTACGCGCCGTCGACTCACGGGCCTGGTGCTGATCGGACGGCGAGCTACCCACTGCTCGCCGTCCGCAGGCCCGGGTCTACGGTGGCCGGAGATCGTCTCGTGACGTCCTACGCCCAGTACGCCCAGTACCTCTCCTGCGGTGGTAAAGGCCGGGGAGCATGAGAGCTGAGCTTCCCTCACACGTCCTGCCTCCGCCTTCGCAAACTCATTTAGGAAGACCATGTAATTTAATAGGATGACAATGTGACGAAAAAAACCGCACCTCGACACGGACAGGTTAGGTTCGAACGATTCGCGAAAGATTCAGTAGAACACCGACCGACTTAGTGGAAGTCGCGCGAATCCGTTGAATTCGGGAAGTGCAAGGAGGTGGAAGTGGTGGTCTGTGTGTGTGTAGCCGATGGATGCTGGACGCACAGGACCGGTCATTGTGGCGACACTTGGGGGAGGCCTATGTCCAGCAGTGGACGTCTTTCGGCTGAAATGATAATGATGAAGGTGTCCCGATGCTTAGGGGAGGCCAATGTCCAGCAGAAGACATCTTTCGGAGGTAGAGCTATAAGAGAAAGGGTGGTAGAGCATCTTACCTAAACCTGCTGTGTCCAAACGACCACTGTGCACCATGCTGCTTCACCAAATGCGTCGTCAACCGGTTCCCTCTAGTGAATATCTTCATACCCTTCTCAGGACATAGATGACAGGCATACTTCCTAGCAGAACTTCCCTTCTTCTCCTTTTTAACTTCATAACAGTCTGAGTCTGAATTTGAATCATCAGAATATACCACCTTTTTAAGTGATTTTGTTTTCTTCTTTTTCTTTCTATGTGTTAGTATGTGTTGCCGGAGGTCCGATTTTGTTACGGCTCTATGGAAGATGGAAAAGTGATAAAATAAAATATTATAGTTAAAAAAAAAAACTAAAATAAACCGGCCAAGTGCGTGTCGGGCTTCGCACGTTTAGGGTTTCGTACCAAATGTAAAGAAAGAAAGAAAGAAAAAATATTTATTTTGCACAGATTACAAAACGCACATGTATGTAATGTAGAATGTAAGCTATGTTGAAATGCAAAAATGAGGGAATTTCAAAGAAATAATCTGATAAATCAATATATTGGTAATATACGTAATTATAAAATATTGGTAATATACGTAATTATAAACATTATTGCCAAAATTCAAGTTAAGTCAATGGGAAGTTAAAAAAATCTGTGGAAAAAAAATTGAAAAAAAAAAAAAACCTGACTGGTGGCTTCCCTCTTTCTCTTCAGGCCTTTGTTTTCTAATATTTTTTAAAACAAAAAATACAGTATTTTTGTACTCAACGAATTTAAACAACGATATCCTACTCGATGGGGTAGGTTTAGGGTTCAAATCTAGCCCTATTGCTGTCACTCACGTGTCCGGGTTCCGTACCCGAAGGGCTCCTATAAACACGCTTAAGTGACGTCATATTATTTTTAATATTCTTCTCAGCCAAACCTTTCATTTCATACCCATATCATTGTAATGCATACAAAATAACTAGTCAGCCATATTGGATTTAGAATGACGTCACTTAGTTAACCACGCATTTTCATCCAAGCTAAAAGTAAATATGCAAAATTTCAGCTCAATCGGAAACCGGGAAGTGTGTCAAATTTAACTTCTATGATATTTTACATAGGTACAGCATTTTAAACCAATTCTGAACATTTTCGTGGGTAAATTGGTCATTCTTATGGAGTCTGCCTCACATAATAATATTATGATGTTTGTCCATCACAGAAAAGCTGCTCTGTTGCTTGAGACAAATTACTTTTCTGTTAGCGTTCACTCTAACGCTTAGTACAAAATGTATGGCAATGACATTACCCGGACGTGAGTCATGTGACACTTCTCTCCGCAGGTAATGTAATTTCCATATTTTTTTTACTAAGCGTTAGTGTGAACACTAACAGAAAAGTAAATTGTCTCATCCCCCCAACCTTTTACAAAAGCAGTTTTTCTCCTCTCCTATGCCATCATAGAAGTTACATACATTTAATTTCAGAAACTGGAAAAACCAAGCGAAGTGCAACCTGACTTTCACAGCCTAACAAATATCAACATTGTACTCCTTAAACTACTACTTGAAGTCGTAGTATTGAGCTGAACAACGACCTTGCACAGATGCGAGGCACAGCCTAGTTGTCCGTGTTTGTTAAAGAGACTAGTTTAGTTGCTTTTCTATTTTCACCAGCTTTTTCACTTTTGTTTCGTGTTGATGGCTTGTTTGTTGTCATTTGACAGTGTCGCAACACAGATTACATAATTATTATTACGCAATGTGCATTGTCTTTGGTTGTTGGACCTGTTATCGGGCAATGAACAAAAGATTTTCATAGGTTGAATACGAGGCTTTTAGCCTCGTTGTATGTTTACATGATCAAACATTACAATTTTTCGTTCTTTATCTATTTATTTATAAATATTATATACACACATACACACACCACACACACTCTATCGCACTGTTTACATGTTGGCAATCTTTAATATTAGGATGTGATGGGGGCCTGGAGCTCTGAAATACAGGCCTAGGCTTAGTTCAGACTCCAGATCTCCCACAAATTACAATTGTTTTGCCATAATATCTGTCAACATACTTATCTAGCATTAAGTAATTTTGTGGAGATATAAATAAACATTTTTATTATTTTTTTTATTATTATTTAAAATAAAGTCGTAAATAAATAACCTGAGTCTCACCTGAGACGCTCACTTCTGCCACTGGCTTCGATAAAAGTACTCTCAGGCTAGTGGAATATTTTTATTTTCAACTTAATTTCAGCTACTACAAGGATGATATTTGTTTGTTAGTGACAAACGCACCATTTTGCGCTTCGGCGACTTTCTACCGAACCTCAGAATGTGCTAGTATTAACAATGCGGGTCCTCGGTAGAAGCTTGTTGATTTTCAACCTTATCTCAACAGAAACAAACTCGATATTTGTTTGGCATTATTTCATTATTTGAACTTTTTTTATCTTTGATAGGCACGCATTTGACCACTATCTCACCTGATGGTAAGCGATGATGTGGTCGAAGATGAAGCACGCTTGCTTATAACTAACATATTCACTCTCGACTTTTAAAGAAACTTACTTGTATTCACAGTGCGGGCACGCATGCGTCCTCGTATCCTTCCGCGACATATGTCGGTAGCGCACGTGATTGGCTAACGCAGCTAGTGACGTGGCGGACATATCGCAAAGCGTACAAGCGTATGTAGATATGTGCTGGCGGGTATGCTCGCTCAGTAGGTACTCAGTGGCACAGCGGGTGCCACAGAGTTCACACACGTAGGGAGAGTTTGGGAACACGTTCTGGAAATAAGAAGGGGAATTTGTGAGATTTAGAAGGTACCCAGCTTGACCACATAACAAAAAAAAGATCACTTCGAACAATGGCATCTCGCAGCTGCCATTATCATCACCTATCTAAGAACTCTTAGGCTGTCAAGACGTATCTGACGATATCTTGATTATGTCTATCCATCCAGGGGCCCAATTCTGTAACTTTGAGTTAAGCAACACGCCATCGACACTCTATCGACACACAACAGACATGATTTTACCACTGTTGCAAATTTGGTATTCTGCAAAAACTTCAAAATGATATTGAGTAGACCAGACTACCAATTATTACAATAGTCTTATTATGGCGTTTCAATGGCACTACAGTGGCGTCAATGACCGTAAATAATTTATAGAATACCAAATGTCAATGACTATTCTATTGAGACACCACTGACACACTATTGACAAGTTAGTTATTTTACAGAATTGGGCCCCAGAGGTTTAGAAGGTATGAGAATATTACATACATACATACAACATACGCGTAAAAAACATAACCCTTTCCTTGTCGGGTAAAAAGTTAATTGGAATCGGCAAAGTTAATAGCTAATCACTTTTAATTGCTTGTGAAGACTGGCAAGCTGCATACAGGCAAAAAGGATGCTAACTGCCTAACTTTTTGGGTGCTTCTCCAACAAAGATGGGCGAGGTAGCGAAGCGGTGCGTGAGATAAATATACACATTGTATTGTATTTTATGTTGGACTGCCGTCCGCAACTCACGTCAAACGTGCGTATTTTGCGTACGAGTGATGTTGGACTGCCGTCCGCAACTCACGTCAAACGTGCGTATTTTGCGTACGAGTGAGATAAGTTTGTTATTCGATCCGGCCCAGCTCCTCAAGGAAGGCCAGCAGCAAAATATCCACCAATGGGATCACTTAATCTTCTTAGCCTGGCTTAGCGCAGCAACTCTAGTGGAAGGCAATTCTACATACGAAAAAGCGAGTGATATGAGTGACGGATGCGTACGAGAGATATCTGCGCGTACAGTTAATAATAGTCCGTTACGCATCCTCGTACAGCCTCGCTACCTCGCACATCTTTGGTAGAAAAACAGCCAATATTACATAATACAATAGCTAACGAGGCGAGACCGCATACAATACGAACAACTTCTAAATCGTTGCATTTCAAGAGCGTGCATCTGTCATATCAATTTAAACTTTAACGTCATTAACATAAAGGTCATTCGCACGCTTGTGGTACGCATTATCAATAAATACCATTTAAAGTCAATTTTCTAAAAAAAAAAAAAAATTTAAACATACCTGCCTCCTCAAATGATCGGAGAGTTTCCTGTTGTTGGCAAAGTGCTGTCCACAATGGTAGCAAGCGATCAGTCGTTCCCCTGTATGAGTTCTGACGTGGACCATTAACATTTCCTTACGAGGGAACATGGCGCCGCAGCCAGCCCAGGAGCAAAGGATAGTCTCTGCATAGAATGTATGGGCTTTTACGTGATCTAGAAACAGCTGAAAGAATGGAAAACGTTGGTTCATCATTATCATAATCAATTCTGCTGGACATAGGCCTCCCCACAACAACCTGACCTGTGAGTCTGGCATCCAACGGCTACCCGCGACCTTCACCAGGTCATCGGTCCAACTTGTGGGAGGCCTTCTAACGCTGCGTCTTTCGGTACCTACGCGGTCGCCTCTCCAGAACTTTTCGGCCCCATCGACCATCTGTTCTGCGAGCAATGTGCCCTGCCCACTGCCACTTCAGTCTGGCGATGCTTCGGGATACGTCGATAACCTTACGTTTCGGTTCCATAAGTCATCACTGGCAACACGCCCGAACATAGACATTCGACTTGAGACACTGTGTGTGTGTATGTGAGACGAGAAAATACCACGCAACTTCCCGAACGCTGCCCAACCGAGTCGGATTCGATGGTTGACATCTTTCTCGAAGTTAGCCCTACCTAACTGGACCGTTTGTCCCAGTAAACGACTCGTCTACAACTTCGAGTGTAGTCTCCGCCGATCTTGATTGGAGTGGGTGCTATTTACCATGACTTTGATTTTATCCATGTAGCTCTACTGAGGTCATCGAGCATTGTACTGAGGTCCTCCATAGTCTCAGCCATGACGACTATATCGTCGGCAAATCGAAGATGAGTGATGTACTCGCCATTGACATTAAAATGCCAAGCCCTCTCCAGTCCAGAACTTTGAAGACATCCTCCATTGCGGCCGTGAACAGTTTCTGAGAAATGTCTCTTTGCCTAACACCCCACTTTGTCATGTCATGCCACTTGGGCATGTCAGTCCGGATTCGGACTGACATGGTGGCGCTTTCGTACAAACATTTCGGCACCTCGATGTACCGATAGTCGATCTGGCACCTTTGGAGAGACTGCAGTACAGCCCAAGTCTCAATCGAATCGAAGGCTTTCTCGTAGTCCACAAACGCTAAGCAGGGTGGCAGATTATACTCTTCGGTCTTCTGTATAACCTGCCGCAGCGTATGTATGTGGTCTACGGTGCTCACTGACGCCTTTTCGGAATCCGGCTTGCTCGGAAGACTGGAAGTCGTCAAACCTGCCTGAGCAAACAGCGAGACGGTTCGTGATGACTCTGGAAAACAGCTTGTAAACGTGGCTCAGAAGTGAGATGGGCCTGTAATTCTTAAACAGGGCATTGTCGCCCTTTTTAATGAAGAGGACCACCACACCTTTGACCCATGCCTGTGGTGTTTCCCCCTCGAGTATGACAGAATCGAACAGTTTCTGAAAAGCCTTAAGGACCGGTTTTCCACTCGCCTTCAGGAGTTCAGCCGTAATTCCATCATAACCCGACGCCTTGTTGATTTTAAGCTTCATCAGAGCCATCCTAATCTCATACAGGCTGACGTCCGGGTTGTCTTCGGTGTAGTGTCGGGTCAATCTAGCTCTTGAGTCGTTAGCTAGATTCGCAGCGGGTTTAGTAATTGACGCGTATAACTGTCCATAGAACGTCTCGATCTCTCTCAGAAGCTCCGATTTGGCGGATATGGTTCTGCCATCGTCGGTCTTCAGTTTCGTGAGCTGGCTAAATGTTGTTTAGTTATTTTTTTTTACCTTGATGACCTTGTTGATTACATAATTATGGTCAAAGAATCTTTTTCACACAAGAGATGGAAAATAATAGAGACGAGTGATTTTGAATTTGCAATTTGGCAGCTGTATTCAAAGGCAGTGGGAGTTTAGGAGTTTGCAAATACAAAGGGTAATGATGTTCATCTATCTATATGAGCCTCGGTTGGCACTATTGCTGGTTGGTGTCTCATGACAACGAATTTTTGGTTCTAAAACATGCTGGTTTCCCCACGTTTCCTTCACACATTTGAGAGCAGTGGTGATGAAATAAATTACAAAATAAAGCACCTGCCTGTTTGAACCCATGACATACAAGTCGTAAGTCCGGGTCGTTACAACTGGTCACCACTGCTCCCTCTCTGTATTAACCACTACAAACATAAAACCGCTACTGTAATGTACCCTGAGGGTTAGGCAGAGATGTACCTATAGTACATCTACATTTTGCCAGTTCCTGACAAAAAACTTGGTGGAAAAATAAAACCAGCCAAGTGCGAGTCGGACTCGCCCACGAAGGGTTCCGTACCATTATCTACAAAACGGCAAAAAAATCACGTTTGTTGTATAAGAGCCCCCTTAAATATTTATTTTATTCTGTTTTTAACCGACTTCAAAAAAAGGAGGAGGTTCTCAATTCGACTGTATACAGGGTGTAACAGAAAGGTGTGGTCATATTTTAGGAACCGGTTCTGCCCATGGGTATGAACAACTTTCTCTAAGAAAAAGTAGAATATACCCAAAAAAAAATTGTACTTTCCTTACAAAATTATCATCAGCTGATCAATATTTGTATGGGAAGTAAATATTTTTTTTTTAAATTTTCTCATTTTTTCTTGAAGAAAGTTGTTCATATCCATGGGCAGATGCAGTTCTTAAAATATGACCACACCTTTTCGTTACACCCTGTATGTATGTTACCTCATAACTTCTTACTACGTGAACCGATTTTGAAGATTTTTTTCTTATTTGAAAGCTGTTGCTTCACATGTGGACCTATTTTAATTTGGTGAAGATCTGATAAAGAACTTCGGAGATACACAATGGAACTCTTCAATAAATGATAGCATACCTTCCAGAATTGCTGCAATCGCGTGTCTGTATATTGTTTTCACCACTTCACAACAATACATCACGCTAATACGCTCTGAAGCGGTATTCAGATTTGCACAGTTCACCCTGATATACCCTATTTTCACCAACTATGTTCAAATTCCCTATTTTTGGGGCTATCAATTCGGGCATAACTTATTGTTTTAGAATGGGGTACAACAACTAAAAAGTGAAAAATAAAAAACTTTTTACAAAAAAAAATACAACCGACTTCCATAAATAATACTAAACAAAAAATTCAACCGACGAAAAAGAACTAAAAAGCAAAAAATAAATAAACCTTTTAAGTCTTGAGTATTGAGCTTATTTACCTAAAATATAAAATTTTAAACAACAATCTGATTATTAAATATCTAAATTTTATATGTACGTAGAAATGAAGAAGGCTAGATGTAGGTAATTAATCATTTTATTATGGCGCCGACTCAAAATTAGTTTACATAAAATTTGATATTTTATGTAGGTAAATAAGCTCAAGACTTAAAAGGTTTATTTATCTTTTGCTTTTTAGTTCTTTTTCGTCGGTTGAATTTTTTGTTAAAAAGTTTTTTATTTTATGATTTTTTGTGACTCGCATCATCTTTTAATACTCTGAGGCTAATTTCTAATCCTTCATCATTCCTCTTGGCACTGAGGTTCCCAGGATATTGACCAGTTGAGGTTACCTCCAATATTCTAAAGACGTCTTTTCTCAAAGCATATTAAGTGGTATCTGTCACTAAAACCAGTTTTTTATATCTAACTTCCATTGTTTAGGAAAGGTATGGTTTCCATCATCAGCTCAGTTTCATGATGTGATGATTCCTAAATGCAAATACCTGATTAAGTTATGAAAAGTAAACAGAAACAATATTTGTGCCCAATTTTCGAGGTTTTCTCTCAATTTTATCAGGATTCCTTGATCAGATCCTGATGTCCTTGACATGGGACCACCCTTGAGGTATACTCTATCTAAGAAAAAAAGAATCATCAAAATCGATTCATAAACAACGGAGTGAGGGCCGAACATACGTACAGAAACGCTAAACGTGCCCACAATTTTCGATGTTTTCTCTCAATTTTATCAGGATTCCATTATCAGATCCTGATTGCCTTGACATGGGACCACCCTTCAGGTATACGCTATCTAACAAAAAAATAATAATGAAGATCAGTTCATAAATGATGGAGTGAGGGCTGAACATACACAAAAAAAAAAATATATATATATATACGGTCGAATTGAGAACCTCCTCCTTTTTTTTTCGTCGGTTAAAAATGCAAAATAACTTTAATTTCGGAAGTCGGTGTCAAGTAACGAAGAAACCAAACTAGAAACACCGACTTCCGAAATTAAAGTTATTTTGCATTTTTTAGTATTATTTATGGAAGTTGGTTGTATTCTTTTTTGTAAAAAGTTTTTTTTAGTATTTGTTGTTAGAGGGGGCAACAGAAATACATCATCTGTGAAAATTTTAACTGTCTAAGTATCACGGTTCATGAGATACAGTCTGGTGACAGACGGACGGACAGCGGAGTCTTAGTAATAGGGTCCCGTTTTACCCTTTGGGTACGGAACCCTAAAAATCCACAAAGTGAAAACTTACCTGTATAGAATTATATTTCGTTTTGTCCTCACAGCCAACCCACAAACAACTATACTCATTAGCTTGTATCGGTATCTGGTTCCGTTTGGTAGAGTCCTTCTTGCATGCGGCTAGGTTTAGTGTAGCCCTGCCGTTGAAGCCGATGGCCAACAACTTCCCATGGTACGCGTGGTAGTTCAGGTGACGCACCATTTCATTGAAGTCAGATGTTTTGTGGCCACATACATCCCAGAGGCAGACATATTCAACTGGTGACAAAAAGTAATATTATTTTTAAACAAATTTTTGATGCATACATGTAATTTCGTGTCTGTGCTGTTGAACGCTGAAACATGATGGTGTATTCTAGTAAAAAATCTTAAATAAATAGTGGTGTTTTTCTTTTAGTTTCATCTTTGACCACATCATCGCTTACCATCAGTTGAGATAGTGGTCAAATGCAGCCAATAAATGATAAAAAAAAATACCACATGGAACTAAATAATATTCTCCAGTTTATTAATGTACTATTTTATAAGAAACAACAAAAATAGCTAAAAATAAATATTTTTCAGAAAGCTTCAAAATTTGTTATTAAATGAAGCAGCAATAGGGAATATGCATGGTATTTTTTTATTTGTTCAATTGAAGACTTATTAACTATAGTGAACAAATATAAAGGAATTTTCAAAATATCATCATCAGCGACGGAAGTTATAAAGCTTTAAAGTTGATAATTAGAAAGAGAAGTCTGACGTGTTCTTAATAAAACTAAAAGTTTAACTACCCTAAAATACAGCGTTTTCGAGAGAGGGACAGATATATTTGTTTAAAATTGTTATATCTTGTTTAATTTTCAATCAATTTTGATTCTGCTTTCACTGTTCGTATTCTATTTTAGTATATTCATCGATAAACCGGTTAGATAAAAAATATTTTTTTCATGCATATTCCGTATTAGTATTTCAAACATTGGTTTACGGAAGAGGACGTCTCGCCATCTCTTTTGTATGCTCGTAACCTAATAACCGTAACAGTGTGTGCATCCTTTCACTGTTACTTTGTTTAATGTTTTAATTTCAATAATGATTTCATTTTAATGTTATATTATTTTTAATTGTTCATTCTTTTGTATTTTTATTATTGTGTAAACTTTAAGCCCTAGTGAATTTTATACTTTAGTTTAGTTCAAAAGTAGCTGTGGCCTCCTAATTGAAGGAGTGCACTTATTTTAAACTATTTTTTAATTCAATAATATTTGTTTGTACATCTGATGGAGGTCCTCAATAATAAATAAATACTCTTTTCCAATTTCCCCTTCCACCAGATTGGAAAGGTTTTTAACTTACTTAATTTTGTAATGGATTTGAAAAATTCTTTCTATTTTTGATTTACAACCTTACTTTTAGACTAACAAAATCCAATATTTCCTTTGAATGTTGTTCTTGTTAGGAAAGTTAATAATATTTACCTAACACGCTGTACTTAACATGATTTACAATAACAACAAACTGCAATATTAACAAACATTTCAATCAATTCGATTTAATCTATGGATGTTACATCAGAATAATAAATTTTGATGTGTTTGAATTTTTGCATAAATAAGATCTTAATAGAAAAACAACTGCTGTTGTGTATCTTCTACTGGTACTTTTATCATTATCTGATAATGTCCATAATTTCGTTCAGTCACCCAAATTTTGTCGGCAACACTTTGACCTTTTGAGCTGGCCTAATATAGCATGGAGTGTCAATAGAATAAGGCATCCATTATACACTTATGCAAGCATCAGTCAATTCCAAATGTCATGACTGATGCAAAAATCAATGTATAGACATTTGTTCATTCAATCATCAGCATACTAAATGATCAGTTATCCATCAGTCACACCCTTCAATGTGGTAAAACTGACAGCAAGACTTACCATGTAATGGATGTCTAGGCTAGCTTATACTGGTTTTAATAATGTACGGCATTCTGTACTGTAGTGTTAGATTAAAGAAAGACACTTAAAGAAAAACATGTCAATACCAACCTCCAGAATCTTTCTCAATGACATGCACGTCTGAAGAGTGGTTGAGGATGTGTTTCTGGTACTTATCGTAATCTCCAAATGTAATTCTACAAGACTGCCATTCGCATTCCATTTGCAGGTTGGCAACACGCAGCTTATATCGGGACTGTAAGCATAAAATTATGACACATGTACTAAAATTGGATAAGTTACTTAACTTAGTGTGGGATAGTGGTGAATTATTACTAGTTTAGTTAATGACTAGAAAGTGGAGACTACTGATATGCATACTAGAGAATTACATGAGTTAAAGAAGAAAAATTGTACCAACCCCAAAATAAAATAGGGTTATCCCAATTTATAATAAAAGAATGATGATAGTGAGTTTATGGTTATTTAAAACAAAGATCAGTATCCTTAGAATGCAACTATTTTTAATTTTGAGTGTACCAGACATAAATTAGGCACAGAGGAAACATGTATTTTTTTTACATTGATTCAACAAGAGAGAGATAAAGAGTCAAATAATCCACTAGCAGTAGCACTCATCATAATTTAATTCATGTAGGTAATAGCCTTGGAATCTCGTCACTGAATTTTTTCACAAAATTACGCGCCAAAACACTTTTACCAGAAGTGAACCATTTCAATCATTTCTAATCTACTATGATTGATATAACGACGATAGATGACGAATTAAAGTAACTGAATTTACTGGCTGTAAGTGTATTTTCTATCACTCACCACTTTTTGAGGCTCCAGTGAACGTTCGTTGACACCAGAGGGCACAGTCGCGTCTTCTTCAGCCACTGTCAGTAAAAAGTTCTTCCTAGCAGCATGAGTTTGTATAATAAACTTTATATCATTTTTATTTGCCGATGATATCTTCTCCGGGTCTTCATTATTTTGTTTTTGCAACCATTCCATACAGCGAACGATTGCCTGCTTATCATCTTTGGTATTCGTTGATTCCTCACCCATTATTGCCAGTTATTTCTCTTGTGTGCTGTATTAGTTAATTCTTATCCCATTTGCTACTATTATAGTCATCTGTGATTTAAAACACTTTGCGTTACTTAAAAATGGAATCATGGAATACCGTTTGCGTTTGATTTCACTATATATTTGACAGTTTCACTTGACATTTTGACATTTTGTTTTGACAACACAACATCATAGACATTGTTAGTTTTTTTTCTAGTGCCACCACTTTAATGTTTAGAGGCGACTTTTTGCAATACAACTAGTGAGTGCATTTTAACCATAATGTATTTTGTTTGCAAAATACAAACTATTTCCTCCACACTTGTTGTTTATCTGGTATATCTGAATTATATATCGCAAACCCACCAGAAGCACTATTTGCAACAGTTAAGTTGATTGTTGATTTCGTCATTCGTCTACAAAAAAACTTGTTCAGCCAGGTTTTATCGGTTTTTTCCACTCAATAACTTGATTCCGGTATCCGAGTACGTTCATTCGTTTTAAATCCAATTTGTTAAATTTCATCATCTGGAAGTTTTATCCATCTGGAAGTTTTTTTTTTAAATTATAAAATAAGTGATATAACTATTATAATGCTGCAAATATTGAGTCATTGATAAGTTCAAAAACATAAATAGATTCAAATAATATTTTCACTGCCACAGATGGATGAAACATAAGTTAAAAGGTTTTAAATATTTTGGCACACGGTTCCTAACGTAAACCAACGTAAACAGTTCATTGTTCTTGACATTCTTGACAGGTCAAATCAATTTTAGTAAAATAAAAAACGTGCGAGTGTGGTCAAGTGCGGTGCGTATTTACAGCACGGCGCGGCGGTCCCCACGTTGCCGCTGGTGTCTCTTATCGGTAATTAGACACACATAAATAGTTCATCTTGTTATTCCCGTCGCATATACCGCGATTGACGGTCGAAGGGTCGTATCGGTGCTGTGCTGATGAAATCAACCGTTACTATACAAGAAGTAGTAAATAAATTAGATCACCTATCCTTACCTCTAGCTACCAGAATGCCTAACATCAAAGTGTTCAGCGGGAGCTCCCACCCTGACCTGGCGCAGAAGATCGTAGATCGTTTGGGCATTGATCTAGGAAAAGTGGTAACCAAGAAGTTTAGCAACATGGAAACATGTGTGGAAATTGGTGAATCCGTACGTGGCGAGGATGTTTACATTGTACAGAGTGGCAGCGGCGAGATAAACGATAATCTGATGGAATTACTGATCATGATTAACGCGTGTAAGATTGCATCTGCGTCTCGGGTGACAGCCGTGATCCCGTGCTTCCCGTACGCGCGGCAAGACAAGAAGGACAAGAGTAGAGCGCCCATCACCGCTAAACTGGTCGCTAACATCCTGTCGGTGTCTGGGGCCGACCACATCATCACAATGGACCTGCATGCGTCGCAAATTCAAGGATTCTTCGACATTCCTGTGGATAACCTCTTTGCTGAACCTGCGGTCTTGAAATGGATCAAAGAAAATATTCCTGACTGGAAGACCAGTATTGTAGTTTCTCCTGATGCTGGAGGAGCCAAGAGGGTCACATCCATTGCTGACAGATTGAATGTTGAGTTTGCTCTGATTCACAAAGAAAGGAAAAAGGCTAATGAGGTAGCTTCAATGGTGCTTGTTGGTGATGTAAAGGACCGGACAGCTATCCTGGTTGATGACATGGCAGACACTTGTGGAACTATCTGCCATGCTGCGGAGAAGCTGATAGAAGCAGGAGCAATTAAAGTGTATGCCATACTTACTCATGGTATTTTCTCTGGCCCTGCTATCTCAAGGATCAACAATGCGTGTTTAGAAGCAGTTGTGGTCACAAACACAATACCTCAGGAGAGGCACATGCAGGAGTGTCCCAAAATCCAGTGTATTGATGTGTCTATGATGCTTGCAGAGGCCGTGAGACGTACACACAATGGAGAATCTGTTTCCTACCTATTTTCTAATGTTCCATACTAGTATAATTTACTTTATTTTACATGATATTTTACTTTAATATAGGTGAGTGTTATGATTCGTATCATAGAATAAAATGGCATGTAACTCGTAACATTACTGTTATAATGGCTTGAGTAAATCTTAGTGTTACATATATTTGTTATGAAAAAAAAATGTTAGTTTATATTGAGCTATAAAAGTGAAGGAAGATTTTTTTGTTGGAGCTCAGTTGTCTGGGTACGATCCTATTAGGAATCAGACATGGCGATAAGCAAGTAAGTGATTAATTTGTTAAGACGAAAAATGTATTATTTAGAGAAAATCCTGGTATTCTGAAAAGAAATTGCCAATTTTATACAAAAATGAGTTGCGTTTTGCAAAACAGCTTTACACGGTTTTAAAAGCAAATATTATGATTGTTGACTAAATATTTAGACTACCTTCAGTTTTATTTCTGTAAATGCCATTTTGGTAATGTTTTAGTTTAGTATGTTATTATTGTATAATGGAATTTTAAACTTGAAAACTTTCTGCCAGTTATCACTTCATTCCATTTACTCCATGATCATTTTTGGAAATTAGGTCTGCATTTGTATCTTTAGCTGTTAACTTCCATACTTCCTCCTGAGAACCTCACTAAAACTGTTTTTATAGACAAAATCAATTGTTAGTTTAAAATAAAAGACACTTTAGTTGTTAAACTATGTATCTCTAAGAGCAGCTAGGATGTTAAGAGTGTATCTATTCTAATTTCATATTAAATAACAATTTAGCATTTATACACACTTACATGGTCATCTATTTGTAAATACACTGATGTCAAATAGAGGAAAACTATGTTTAGAAACTAAAATTCATAGTCTAGTTTTGTTATTATTCAATAAATTAGTGTTGATCCAGATATTTTTTTGTAAATGGCTTACTTATTAGTTTTGGTTAGAGTAACACTTAATTTTACCCTGTTTTAGCGATGATTGATAAACAACAGACAATACAAATTGTATAGAAACCTTTATGGTAGGTACAATTAATCAAAATACCTATTAGTTTTGGATAGGTATTTGTTTACCAGACAAGGGATTTAACTTCAATGAACTTGTAAAATGAAATGAGATTACTCTAATCCATGGTTCAATAGTCAGTTTTTCTACTGAAGTAAATATTTATGTGTCCCTAAAAATATAGACAAACCATAAGCATGAAATCAACTTTTTATTACTATAAAAAGAGAATAGTGAAGCTACAAACATCCTGCTGTGTATTTTAATTTTTTTTTTCAATCTAGTTTTAAGTTGTTTGATACAACTGCCTAGCAATAAAATGTATTAAGTTTTACCTTTTCTTTTCATAAAAAATGCTACAGAAAAAATAATCCATGAATTAAAATTGTTAATAAAAAAAATCTAAATTGCTTAATAACCATTTTTAAATCGGCCATAAATGCGATGCGACGTATTATTCAAGGCTATTGTTTTAATATTGGCAAATAATCGTAAATTAGAAACAGATTGATGTACTGTAAAAAAAACAAATTGCCTCTTAATGTATATTTTTTTCTAAATTTATATAAAAGGAGTTATGTATATTTGGTTCTGATAACTACGATTAAGATAATAAAAAGGATTTAACTAAACAATTATTTTATTGGCAAAATTATTTGTTTGATAATAAAACGTCTAAACAAGGTTTAAATATGAAAATGATGACGTCACAAGTCTGTGATTCTGTTCCATATTCGGTTTTCATTCACGACGCGAACGTGTCGACTACGTTATAGCCTTGAAATGACGTAACGGAAACCCTAAAGGTCATCGTCCAACCATCAATAATTGTTTTTTTTTTCTATTATAAACCGAGACAGTACCGTCTCGGCAACTGATAAAATAATTGACGATGTCCTTCTAATCTAAGGAGTTTCCGCAAAATAATCACGCGTCACTCGCAAATCGTGATCTCTATTAAGGCTCGTAATAGTTTCCCTGACCTACTTTGTCCTAAGAACTTAATTCGTTTTCAGAACAAGGAGCTCTCGAAAAAACGAGGGTTGCATAATATCTTGAAGAATGACTGGTGAAGGGTAACATTATTAACATTGACAAAAGACAAGCGAGGGGATGTCAAAGAAAAGTCTATTTTTAACCGACTTTTATTTTTAACTGTAGGTATTCGGACCGGGCAGTAAAAGCACCCTTACTTTACAAGAAACACGGGACGACCCGTTTTTTTTATGCTGCCCGTGCCCGGTATTTCAGGCATCTCTAAGATTGGTGTCCCAAATTGCCTACCTGGTCGCTACCTGGGATAATGGGCCTGTCAATATCAAAATATATACCATGGATTTTTTTCTGGGCTCGTCCAATGGGATTCTTAACTGCCGCAAACATACCTGAATAACTTCAAAATCTACGATTTCAATGAAAATACCTATATAGAAATATTTTATGAATGTACTCGTACAACCTGCAAGTTACATAACGGCATTGTAGCCTTTTTACCCTTGAGAACTCCACCAAACAATGTTAGTGAAACTGTCACGAAACTCGGTCATACCAAAGGTTTCATTAAGTATCGATTTCCATCGAATTCGAAGCCACTACTGAGACAAAAGTAAACTGACAAATCCACCCGTTGTAGTTAGATACTGATGAAGTTAATAAAAGTACAGAGCCATATTAGATACTTTGAAAGTTCTAGGGTGAGTATCTACTAAGGCTCTGCAGAAATATTTGAACTTAATTTGAATAAACCCGCGGTAACTACCAAAAGTATCGTACCTTCCTATAGCGAAAGCAGTCAAACACAGAGGCAGATCTTTTGTAATTCGGGACCTAAGTTTTTATTTCGAAAGGCTGCAAAAAAGTTGATAAAGTAGTCCGCGAAATTCAAATCTTATTTTTTTGCAAGCAATATATAGAGAATAGACTTCTTTAGTTACTCCAGTTATGTTAAAAAGTTAGATTTCTTTCGGTTCTCGACTTGCTCTCGTTCAAATAGAAACACACATCTTGAATGACCTTCTTACATCACAGTACAAGTCTTAACAGTATCAATATGAAAACTGACCCTAAGGTCACGGGCCAATGATGTAAATTGTTTGTCAGTGGGTGCGTCTCTAACCGTCACACACAATAATACACACTACATACAGATCTAGATTAGGAGTTATCGGTTATTGCACAATCGTAACAGATAGAGAATATTAAAATAAAAATGATGTTAGAATTAAATTTTAGAGAGGCCAATTAAAAAGTTGTCAGTTTCGAGAAATTTGGAAAAGCAAAATGGCCGTTGGGTATCAGTAGCAGCGGATAATAGGAATTTATTTCTAACAATCAAGTAGATATACAGAAAAGATTTTTTGTTTTGCTCGTCGCCAATATAATAAATACTAATTTATTAGTTGCAGAATAATATAATGACGATGACGGCACGGTTTTTTTTTTTTTTTCGGTTGGCGCAGTGGTTGAGCGTTCGGCCAACAGATAGTTGTTCCGGGTCTGGGTGTCTTGTGTATGTGAGTTTACATGTTTGTGAACGCACCCACGATACAGGAGTAATTCATAGTGTGAGGCAACGTTTTAAAAAAAAACATCAAGTTGGCAGTTAAAAAACAAAGTTATTCGGTACATTTTTCACCATTCTATAGCTAAATTATCAGCGAGTAACATAGCCTACTTTTATCCCGGGAAAAAATAACAGTTACCGCAAAGAGTTCGCGGGATAGGTCACGGGAGCGAAGCCGCGGGCAAGGTGCATTATACTATAAGTGTACCTACACTACTATTAAAGTTACTAATAAAGTTTTTTTCAGTCTGATTATAATACCTACTTAAGTATTATAATCAGACTAAAAAAACTTTAATTTTCCTACATAATATGTCAAATAAATTACGATTGAATTTCGTTTGATGATGTAACTTTAGCGTAGTAAATTGATAATAAAAGGGAAAACGATTCCATTGAATTTGATGTATACTTAATTAGTGAATTACAAGGTTAAAAAAATGGAGCGGTACTTTACCCAAGCCAACGAGAATTAATTGATACTGCCTGTGGTACCAGTTTTCCGATGGTACGCAGGTACCTACTATTGGAGAAAATATCTGCAGAAATATTTTCCTGAAATTATTCAAGGTCTTGCTAAGTTTAACATTTGTGACAAAATGACATGCATGCTCTTTCTATGCTTTTCATTTTTAGTTATAGGGAACGTGCACGGCGTAGTCTGTGCCATCTAGTGGAGTAAATACGAAACTTTTACCCTTTAAAAATTTGTCATTGAAATTTCCGTGCCATGCATATATGTATACACACACATCATGCACACATGCAGCACGCATAACGTAGACTGCTATCTAGTGAGTGAAATCCGCAACTTTTACTGTATAAATAATTGACATTGACATTTATGTGCCGCCATCTATAGTTCCTGCACGCTCCCTATAATAAAAAAATTAAATTCACATAGTGCTTTTCACGAAAGTCCAAATAATTCTTATGGTCAGCAACAAAAGTGGGCTTACACTATATCAATACTTACACTATTGTTTTGTTAGTGTAACAACTGTTTTTTTTTTTTTTTGGGGGTGGGAAATCATCCAATGACTTCTCACGCTCTGGGTGGAGCGGGAGGGCGTGTTAGACTCTTACTGACTACAACCCACCCCTGTTCCTTCCCTGCCTGAGTGCTCAGGGGTGCGGTGACTCATGTTGAGAATTTATCCGCTACCCTAGTCTAAGCTGACAATTTAAAGGTTAGTAAAATTATTCTTCACTTTGATTTTCAGTAGTTAAACATCACCGAGCGGGATTTAGTTTCTCTCCAGGGATGTGCCTTATCAAGCGTTGCACAGGGTTCAGCAGGTGTATTCGCTAACTAAGTTGACATCAATTTGATAGGCACTATGTATGCAGTACATTACTGCTTTGATGTCTATGAAAACAAAAATGTACTACGTAGTGCCTTTATAATCGATGTCCACCAAGCAATGTACTGCAAAGTAGGTACTTATCAAATTGATGTTAACTAAGTTAGCGAATACACTGCTGGAGTGGAGATGGTGATCACCGGTGGTTTTGGTGAGGTAAGAATCCCACACTCCTTGACCATTTCCGTGAAAGTGGGGCCAGGCGCCTTTTGAAGGATAAACCTCAAAGTAGATTGATTTTGTGAATGGTAATTTTTATTTTATTAAAACCATTAGTAAAACAAAAAATTGGTTGCCTGTAAAGTCGGTATACGGGCGAAAGTTTTACGTGACAACGACTTTGAGTGGTAAAATAATTTTAATGTGAATATTCATTCGTATAGTAGGAAGAAGGATGAAATAATAGTAACAATTTAAAACATTTATTTATACAAAGAATTATATTTAAAACATTAATTTATACAAAGAATCTCGCACTGAATTTCATATTAACAAAATTTTATTTTTACCTTTACACATACATACGTATTTCACTTTTTATGTCTGTCTCTCTCGCTCTTAGGCGGGCTAACCATGCCCGAGTGGAAGGGACGCGTGCCTCTCACTCGCTCTCATTGTGAGCGCATAACGTGAGCGGAGCGTAACGCAGTTTCTTGAAGTGTCACCCGGCAAACCAATTTATAAGACGTTGTCACGTCAAAAAAAATTTTGATTATAACTAATTATAATCTAGTTGACGCCGGGTCAGACAGAGTATCAGCTATAGTTCTATGAGTGTTAATTTTAAGACAGCTATATCACTTGAATTTTATTGTAGTATTCCTCTGACCCCAATGACTTCTTTAACTAGCGAGATAAACAGCTGATACGGGCGGGGTAATACAATAGGTACTCACTGAATGAGGGTTTTAGGGAAAATTTTCGCCACCAGTGGCGCCACTTAGGCGACGTCTTCTACATCTAAAACGTAACATAATGACGTAAACATGTCGTTTACGTCAATATAACTACTGTCAGTTTATGACATAAGCGTCTTGACAGGTGTCTTTTTTATTTTTTATTTGACGCCTCATTGCTGGCACCTGGTGTATGTCATTTCAGAATATCCTCATTTTGGGCGTCCTTTTATATAATTTGGGTACCTACATCAGTATTAAATACTTAGCACAACATCACGCTTGTAGGTATTCCCTGACGGGTTAGGCAGTGGTATAGGTTCACCCAGGTACACATTAAGCCCGTTATGTTTAAGTCCCATGTTCTACGTAGGTAGTGCGTGAACCTATTGCCATCAAACGGGCAGGTACCGAGGAAGTGGGTGCAGAAGGGGCCAAATGCCCCCTAAAATGAAACGGGGGAGGTCTGTCTGTAGCGACATCTATGACGCAACATTCTAACTCAACTCACAAACCCTGCATCGCGCAAGCAGAGTTGTGAGCGCGATAAACATAGACAACAGTCCGAAATCAACCATCAGACAGTTGTCCGGACCAGACACAACACTTGTCTGCAGGTGTATTTGCTAACTCAGTGGACATCAATTTGATAGGCACGAATTTGATTTGCTCGGTGGACATCGATTATAATAGCACTACGTAGTACATTTTTATTTTCGTAGACGTCAAAGCAGCAATGTACTGCAAAGTGCCTATCAAATTGATGTCCACTGAGTTAGCAAATACGCCTGCTGGTCGAAGGAACCTCCCTTTTCATGGAGGTTTTCGGGACTTAACACCCTGTTCCGCAATTCCGCATATGTCTATGTGTCCACGCAGCGGCTGCACCTATAGAAAGAGCGATAAACAGGGTTTGTGTGTAATTTACACACGTGCAGAGCCGGGGAGGTCGGTTATAGTCTATTATGTAACGAGTCAGTTGCCTATTACTACTCGTCACTTTGCTTGCTTAATTCAGTGCGTAAAGAAAATTGCACTAATCAAAATCAACGTTTAGCTAAGGTCAAGGTTAAGTTACAACGAACTAGAGAACAATAATAATTTTAATGTGTCATTCTCATAGTCTGCTACAAACAATACCTACACTGCGTACTTAAGTACTTACTTGACATGTAACATGATGCACCGGGTACGAGGTAGGCTTATCATTTATCATATTCAATGGGCTACACTACACACAGGAGACCGTACATCAGTGGTAATATCACCACCCGGGCCTGCGGACGGCGAGCAGTGGGTAGCTCGCCGTCCGATCAGCCCCAGCGGACAAACTCGGGTTGTCAAATTGAACCCCGACGACAACCCGGGTTGACATCCGATTTTTTTTTTTTTTTCACTTAATTTTTTTTTTTTTTGTCAAACTCTCCGGTGAGTTTCAGTGCCTAAGAGGTTAGGCTCGTGAGTCGACGGCGCGTAGTGTTCCACGCGCATCTCAAAGAGATGATTGTTAGCCAGCACTGACGGGGCCCATCGTGGCCGGTGCCTGCATGCCTAGGGGTAGCGGATAAATTCTGAAAATGAGTTACCGCACCCCTGGGCACTCAGGCAGGGAAGGAACAGGGGTGGGTTTTAGTCAGTAAGAGTCAGACACGGGGCTCCCGCTCCAGAGCGGGAGAAGTCATTGGATGTTTTCCCACATACCAAAAAAAAAAGTGGTAATGTCACCGAATAGTTGCAAAGTGCAAATACCGTAAAATTGCAATAATTTTGGCGAGAGTGTGAACTTTCTTTATATTATGAATACTTTTAACATTTCAAATTATGTACTTACAATAAATCACATCCAAATTCGATATTGTACAATGTCGGTACCTATTGGACTTTACAATTTTACGTGATTTTTCATAAGCTGACTGTTTGCTTTGCAATTTATTTTAAGGTGACAGTAGCACATTGACCTTGGGCGGGCCTAGCATAGTGCGTTTCAATAAAATAAGAGGCCAGCTTAATACTTACATGGTCGGCTGAACCAAAATTGAGTAATCTTTAAGAGGATTTGGAATTATTTGCAACTTCAGGATTTTTAACCGACTTCAAAAAAGAGGAGGTTCTCAATTCGTCTGTATGTTTTTTTTTGGTATGTAGGTACATATATTTCTCACTAGCTGAGCGCTGCCTGTGGCTTTGCCCGCGAGATATAAGAACTTCCCCTATTATAAATTATAACCTATACTCGGAATTTTAATTCGATTCCATATTTGACATTAGCTACTGTCATTTTGTGAAATAATGATACCACATATAATAGTGTAGTGATGAACACAAAAATCGATAAACAATCAGTGTGTGTGCCATCAGTGTGCCAATTAAAGAAGAGGAAAAAATGAGTAGGCTAGATATGTTAATTGACAATATCACAGACACATTTATAATAAATGTTACAGAAAGTGATAGCGATAGCGATGACGGCGACAATTTATAAAATAAATTATTACCATAATACATCTGTTTTATTTGTCATGTTCCTTCATGATCACATTTTTTTATTTATTTCACACTCAATTATAAAAGAAAAGTCTCAGATCGTTAATTAATCGTCAAAACTAAATTATCGGTTCAGAAATATTTAATTTCCTGATATACTTACTTAGTTTACGAGAGTAAAATTATAAACGAGAAGAATCGATCTGGAAATATTCCATTTCCATATCGAATAATTTCGCAACGTCACTATTTAGTACTTGTCATAACGTTGCAACACTGAAATTGTCAAATCTGGAATCCAATTAAAATTCCGAGTATAAGTGCTATTTTTTTTTCTATTCCAGACTATACTCTATCTCTGTGCCTAATTTCATTCAGATCCGTTCAGCCGTTCAGCAGGTGTATTCGCTAACTCAGTTGACATCAATTCGATAGACACTATGCAGTACATTGCTCGGTGGACATCGATTATAATAGGCACTACGGTTTTCCTATGCGTCAAAGCAGCAATGTACGGCAAAGTGCCTATCAAATTGATGTCAACTGGGTTAGCGAATACTATTTTCAGAAGAACTATTTTCATGCAACTTCGCCTCATACAGACGTAGAACTAACTTGAGAATTAAAAGGACGCAATAGCGATGGAAAGCGAGCTCGAAATTTTAGAACTTCGCCTTAGATGTGTTAAAAATATTATTGTAAGTGACTTTTTTCGTATATTTTTGTTTCATTTTTCTTTTGTCGTTTGTTTACTATATTCAAAACCAGCCAAGTGCGTATCGGATTCGCACATTTAGGGTTCCGTACTAATATTTGACAATTTGTATGGTTTTGGGTCAACAAGATGAAAAAAATTTGAAGACTGTATAGCTCCAACCGTTAGGCTGTAAAACATGTGTGACAGACGGACACGTGAGTGACAGCAATAGGGCTCCGTTTGGACCCTTCGAGTACAGAAACCTAAAAACCAGGGGGGTGTAATTGCACCTCCCAACAACTGATTTTTGATTTAAGTAGGATGATTTAAGTAGGATTACTTGCCGTGTGTGGATCGTAGCAGGTGATCGTGGCATTCTTTTCAACCGACTTTCGAAAAAGGAGGAGGTTCTATGTTCGGCTGTATGTTTTTTTTTTTATGTATGTCCTCCGATTTCTCCGTCAGTTGTGGACAGATTTTCAAAAATCTTTTTTATCCGAAAGCATATACTCCCGAGGTGGTCCCATATAAATTTTATCGATATTGCTTCAGCGCTTTTTAAAAAACTGAACAAAAACGAAAAATATGTATACCTTGATGACGTTTTGGTTTTCACCAATTACGAGTACCTATGTTTAAATTCCACGTTCCATTTTATTGGGGGTTTAATTCTAGGGTATATCAACTAAAAAGTGAAAAATAAAAAATATTTTTACAAACAAAAAACAACCGCGTTCCAAAAAAGAAAATACCTACACTAAAAATAATAACTTTTATTTCGGAAGTCGGTGTTAAAAAACGAAGAAAAAAAAACTTCGGTGTTTGTATTTTATTTCTTCGATATTTGACACCGACTTCCGAAATTAAAGTTATTTTTACATTTTTAGTGTATTTTTTTTGGAAGTCGGTTGTTTTTTTTGTAAAAAAGTTTTTAATTTTTCGCTTTTTAGTTGTTATACCCCAGAACTAAAAACCCCAATAACATGGAACGTGGAATTTAAACATTTGGAGAACACAAAAACGTCATCAAGATATGCGTATTTTTCGTTTTTGTTCTGTTTCTCAAAAAGCGCTAAATCAATTTCGATAAAATGTATATGGGACCACCTCGGGAGTATATTCTTTCAGATAAAAAAAGAATTTTGAAAATCGGTCCATAACTGACGGAGAAATGCGCGATTTTTTCAGTTGCTGGCTGGGCTGGGCGGGCGCGGAGAGAGTAAGCGGCGATCAGTCGAAGCGAACCGCAGTCCGTCTATTGAGGCCCTGCAGCTACATCACATCACAGGTATGTACCTACTTCAACATCATCATCACACTAGGTCTAAGAAAAAACTGCATCTTTTCTTAGAATAAGTAGGTTCATTCTAAGAAAGATGCAGTTTTTTCTTAAGAGCGAAAACAAAATGATTACAGAGTACCTGCTATTGTAGGTATCTACTATGTATCTAGATCTATAGATATGGCAACGAAACTAACGTAACGTGTCATTGGTGATAACTCTTATCAGTGTCCTCGTGAATAAACATAAAGCGCTTCCATATTATTTAAGAGGCGTAGTTTTTAATTAAAAGGACATGACTGTTCCGAGTTCCCAGGGGGTTAGGTTAGGTTAGGTTACCTCCTCACTTTCCTCCTGACGCAGGTCCTCACCGGACACGGATGTTTCGAGAGGTTCCTGTATAGGATAAGGCGGAGGGAAACGCCCGGATGTCCCCACTGTGAGGATCGCTCAGAGGCCACGGTGGAGCACACGGTGGAGATCTGCCCCGCTTGGGCGAAGCCCCGCCGTGTCCTCGTGCAGGCGATTGGCGGCAGCCTCCAGACCTCTCGCGCCCGGCCCTGGTCCAGGCGGTGGTACGGAGCGAGAGGGAATGGGAAGCAGTCTCCTCCTTCTGCGAAGCAGTAATGCTTGCGAAGGAGGAGGTGGAACGGGTGAGGGAGAGGCTGTAACGACAGCCTCGCCCTCACGCCCTCAGCAGCAGCCGCCGCAGGAGACGCCAGGAGCTTCCGACCTGCCCGGGGGTTGAGGATAAATTCGAAACAGAGTTACCTCGCCCCTGGGCACTCAACGGTAGGAAGGCACAGGGGTGGGTTTTAGTCAGTAAGAGTCTGACACGCCCTCCCGCTCCACCCAGAGCGGGAGAAGTCATAGGATGATTTCCCACACCACAAAAAAAAAAAAAAGGGGCTTCCGGCGCCGTGAGACGATCTCCGGCCACCGTAGACCCGGGCCTGCGGACGGCGAGTAATGGGTAGCTCGCCGTCCGATCAGGACCAGGCCCGAGAGTCGACGGCGCGTAGTGTTCCACGCGCGCCTTAAAGAGTGGTCAGCATACATGTTGGGGCCCGTCATGGCCGATGCCTGCCTAGGGGTTGAGGATAAATTCGAAAGAGTTACCTCACCCCTGGGCATTCAGGGCAGGGAGGAACAGGGGTGGGTTTTAGTCAGTAAGAGTCTGACACGCCCTTCCGCTCCACCCTAGAGCGGGAGAAGTCATTGATGATTTCCCACCCCCCCCCGCCAAACAAAAAAAATGGGGCTAAGTTAGGACAAATATCCCCAGGGATGTGCCCAGCTGTGAGGGTGTGGCGGAGTGGTCTTTTAAGAGGTCACGGGACTCCTTTCGTGTGCTGATGGTGATCACCGGGGTAGTTTTTGTGGCGACGCTAATTACACTTAAAACAGCAATGTAAATAAAATACGTACTGCTGTTTCGCTAGAGTTCATGCACGTCGCCGGCCTAAATACCTACGGTGCGCCGCCCGCTCGGCCGGCGCGAGTGTAGGTAAGTAACAGTGCGGAGCGTTGAGATCGCATTGTTTACAATACATTGCGCGATCAAACATTACAATTTCTGTAACCGATCATAACCGAGATTAATGACTATCATAATTTTGTTAGTGACCTTTTCGCGAAGTTTGCGTTATCTTGTTCCTTACATCCTGTATACTCAAACAAATCATCGAAATATTACTCCACTTGGTAAGAATTATTTCAGTGTCGTGTTACGTGATTTCTAGCTACGGACGGATTTCTCGTTTCTATTGTTTCGGTGACGGAGCATTTTATAGTCCGTAAACTTCAGAACTACTGCCAGCATAGCAACTGCAACACGACAAGTTAGCTGAACACAACGAGAAGGTATGTAAGTATGGAAGGATGTAGACGAGGACCTTTGTCCATGGGACAATAGGTACTTACTTAATCTTAACCTTTTGTATTGTACATACAGAGTGGAAAGGCGCTGTTATATTTTAAATACTGCTTCAGTGCTTCTGCCCGTAGAAATGAACCACTTTCTGCAAATAAAGTCATAGACAATCAATCTGCCTAGCCTTTTCCCAACTATCCTAGGGTCGGCTTCCAGTCTAACCGGATGCAGCTGAGTACCAGTATTTTACATGGAGCGACTGCCTATCTGACCATACGATACCCCTTGGTAAGACTGGATGTCAGACTTTCGGGCTTCTGACGACCCGTAACGACGTCAAAGATCCACGATTGAGAGCTGGGACCAACGGCTTAACGTGCTTTACGAGGTACGGAGGAGTATGTAAAGATGGTCGCCCATCCATGGACCAATCCCAGCAAGCGTATTGTAACCTGATGGATCGACCCGTGCGCCTGTTATTACTTTAACCACGAGCACCTCGTAGACCATATCGATAAAATAAGTTGGACCTACCTTCCATACCTACTATAATATTTCGTTCAGCTGATGATAACTTTGTACGGAAAGTCCAATATTTTTAGGGAATGTGCTATGGCTTCTGCCCGTAGAAATGAACCACTTTCATAGACAGTGGTGTTGATTCTGTTAGGCACAAACTAAACTTAATTTAAGCTATTGCTATCTTTTTCTCTCTAATAAAACAAGAAAGAGACGGACGTAAATTAGAGCTGTCAAATTTAGTTTGAACTAATATTTCCATACAAATTAAGGGTACACGTAAAAACATGTCGTCTAAAAACACGGCGAAGCGCAAGGCGTAAACTAGTTTGACATCTCTAACTTAGTGCATAGCTATAGCCGTCCTTTTCTCGCACTGCCTTTTAGTAAAAGATAGCAATTCTCTAATTTTAGTTTAGATATTGAACAAGAGAATCCGTGCCAATATCGATAAAATAAATTGACCTACTAATTTCGGTCAGCTGATGACAACCTTGTTCGGAAGTCCAATTGTTTTTAGGGAATAAAGTTGTTTTTTATCCTTGGGCAGCATCTAAAATAAGACAGCTCATTTCTGTTACACCCTGTGAGTGCATATTTCTACAAAAGTTTTATTCTTGCGGATGGCAATTAAACTGAATATCCCTAGCCACCGTCGAGGCCTATGCATACCAGAAGCATAGCCCATGCGTTGCTATTCCATTCAAGACGAAGCTAAAATGCTTCGTGTGCTTGTAACAGCACCAGTCCCCATACCTTGCAAGCCGAGCGAGACACTAGGAACGCTTTTTTTTTTGTGGCGTTGGGAAATCATCAATGATTTCTCCCGCTCTGGGTGAAGCGGGAGGGCGGGGCGTGTCAGACTTCGTTTCGAATTTATCCACGACACTGTTTTTTTTATTTTGATTGGGTTAGCCGTCCTGTTTTACGTCACCGTCAAAATACATGATTTCAAATGTTGCATGCCAATTGCCTTACATAGAGACTACGGGTGATATTAGATATAGGTACAAGATAAGAATTTTATTGCCAGAAATACCTACATAAATAAGTTTAATCAGATTCCAAGGAGGGCAAGATCAGCATTAGATCTACAAAATGTCTTCCTTTTTTTTACTATTTGTAGGTACCTACGCGTTTGACCGCTATCTCAGCTGATGGTAAGTGATGACGTGGTCGAAGATGGAGCACGCTTGCCTAGAAGTAACCTATTCAATCTTGACTTAAAGACTTCCAGGTTGTAGCTATCAGGAAACACAGACTCCGGCAGGGAATTCCACTCCCTAGCTGTACGCGCAATAAATGTGTTCTCTTCTCAAAACGTTTTGTGCGTGTGCGTGGGACAAAGAGAATAAAAACTTGGTGTAGGTTGTCCACCATGTACCGGTGGCGCATCGCCGTACGTCTTGTGGTCCGATGATGGAAAGGGCTTGGCGTAATTAAATTATGCAATTCCGTCGCACACTCCCAAAAATGCAACCGATAGAAAACCGACAGGCCAGAAACAGCAACATCAGCAGCATCTTGTCTTTTTTGCCTTGTTCGATAGTGTGAGCTGATGTAATGTAATGACGATAATCTAAATATAGTCGCGAATGTTTAGTTACCAAGTTTTGTTATTTATTCACACTTAGATAACAGTCCACGTAACATTAATTAACTGCTAAGTAAAAGTAATGAGAGATGGGCTACTGCCACGTAGCATCATGTCATAATTATCTACTCGGGTTTCTTGACGCAACCCGATAGCCCGCGACCTTTCTGAGACCCCCTCTGGGTATAACAAGCGTCATAAACTCATAATCGCAGTTCAAAGATAAAATGTAAACAATAAATATGTTTTTGCTAAAATGTTTATTACCTACTAGAATAATCAACATATTATTTTCGCAATTTTCATTTCGGTAGGTAGGTATATGATCTGGTCACAAGTCACCCAAAGGACAATGGAGAGGGCTAAGCTCGGAGTTTCCTTGCGTGATCGAATCAGAAATGGAAATATCTGTAGGATAATCGAGGTTACCAACATAACCCAAATAATCGCCAAACTACTTTGACGTTTGACTGGCCTGTTGGTCTAGTGGTTAGTGACCCTGACTGCTATGCCGGAGGTCGTGGGTTCGATTCCCACCCAGGACAAATGTTTGTGTATGAGCACGATCATTTGTTCTGTGTCTGGGTGTAATTTATCTATAATATGTATATATTTAGAAATATATAAGTATGTTTATCAGTTGTCTAGTACCCATAACACAAGCTCTGCTTAGCTTGGGACTAGATGGCGTTGTGTGATAGTTGTGGAATATTATTATTATTATTATTAAACTGAAGTGGCAGTGGACAGGACAGATAGCAGATAGTCCATGGGGTCGAAAAGTTCTGGAGTGACGACTGCGTACCGGAAGACGCAGCGTTGGAAAGCCTTCCACAAGGTGGACCAATAACAGCAGGTCAGGGTCACGGGTAGCCGGGTGCGTCTCACATCCATTGTGAGACGCACAGGATCGGTCATTGTGGTGACACTTGGGGGAGGCTTATGCCCAGCAGTAAACGTCTTTCGACTGAAATGATGATGCTATGACGCCATGAAGCGCACGACCGCCGCGTAGAGCCTCCGGCAGGAGGCGTTTGGGCCCCTCAGATTGGGCAGGAGCCGCTGGGAGCCAAAATTCGGAAATGATCCACGAAATTCCATCGGCTGATGAGGACGAGTGCCTCCCTGATGCAACTCCAGGGCAGGGTGTTGAAGGCATTGAGACCCCGCCAAGACGGTCCCACCCCGGGCCACTGCATCTTCCGTCGTGAGGGCTCACACGCGGATGATGGCGTCCACCGTAGAGCTAACTGGCTATCCGCCAGATTACGTCCGGCGCACTCTGGGAAATCGACTTCTGTCGATTGGCGTATCCTTTCATTACGATGGCAAAAGGACACAGTGTCATAGACATAATAAAGGCAGTGACAGTTACGTGTAAAGCAGGGTTCCTAAGTTCCTACGTCTATCAGATCTGATAGATAATTTTTTTTCGCTAAAGAGAACAACGGCAGCATAAAATACATCACACGAAATGTTTAATTGTTAAATAATAATTATATAGTATCAACCTACTTTCGTTGCTAAGCTACCTGCTTTCCTAGTTCCTGGTGGAATGCTAATCCTATTCTTTATCGGGCATTGGTCTAGTTCTCGTAAACGCGGCTGTCAAGGTTCGATTCTTAGACCGGAAAGTGTAATTTTATTGAATTTTACTGTTAGTAGGTAAAATCTACGTAGGCATGCCTTTAAGCATTTAATTATTATCTGTGAGGTAGGATAAGAAAGTAAGTTAGTCACTCTACAATTCTGCCTAGGTACCAGTTACGGCATAAGTTCATAAAGGCGTAATGCAATGCTGCACTAACATTAACATTAAATATTCATAAAATTTAAGAATAATAAAAACTGCCACTAAGGCTCGGTTGCAGACGCGAAAGTGCGAATAAAACTAAGAAATATTTTTATCGCAAATTGATATAAAAAGTTAACAAAGTATCGTTAGGCAGAATGGACTCAAAAAAACTGGGTGTCATTGACTTAGTTTTGGATCCGCATCTACCATCTTTTTTTTTTTAACTGTTTTGTCTACAATAGAGATGGCTGATTGGTTACCAAGGCAGGCGAATCGTAGACTTGGTGTAGGTTATTGTCACAGAGCATATAATACCCTACGGGTTATTGTCCACAGAGCACTAATTTATTGTCATTGAAGTCTATGAGTACCTACCTAGGTATTCTTGGCTATCGTCACATATTACTATCGTATTGAAAATCTTCAGAAGTTACTATGCGAAATTGATAGATAGATCTCATCACCCTAAAGTTGAGATAGAAATTCAAGTAGATATACAAGTTCATCAGCCGTATGTTCCGTATCAGGTTACTTTGGAAAACTTGGTTTTTGTCTGAACCAGTGTTGCCAACATAATAAATTTTCCACTAAAACTGGTAGATTCGACCCTTCATTGCTAGTGGTTTAGAAAGAATTCATTGTTCTTTTTTTTAATTTGCAAGTTGATTTATTCTTTGTGTTTTGTACCTAGTTTTGAAAGTTGAATCTGTGTAAGACTAGCAAAACAAATACACGAATCTACTTTGTTTATAGAGTTTATACCTTTATGCACTGTGGAGCAGCTACTTAAAAAACCATAGACTATGAAAGGTTATAGACGGAACGTCATTGGATATTAAATGAAGCAGGGTCGTTAAAATGTGTGAGTGACCTTGGCGAACGTAACGATGACGTATCGGCTTCTCAATTTGTCTATCTGAGCTTTTTTCGCGTGTACCTACAAATACAAGCCGGATTCCCATTCTGGTAGGTACTTCAGATTACTGGATTTTGACACTCCGTCTATAGCCTTTCATAGTCTAAGTTAAAAACATTGTTTTCCCATTTATACATATAACTAACGAAGACGTTGCAGGTAGGTACAACATTATTTTTAATACTTACGTAAAAAAATGCATAAAAATGCCAACGTACAAAATAAATTAAAAAAGCGAACAGGCTTTGTCGCGGAAGCGAGCCAATCAGAATAATCAAATAAAACTTGAATTAACAATTTTTTGTGCTTCTATGGCGTGGCGCTATAATTGGAGATCCGTGGGTTATTGAGTTCGCTATCTGTGTTGCAGTTTATTAACGTTTTTATTTTCTTTTAGAAATTAAAAAATGGGCAAATTTTATTCCTATGAACTGACACGTAATTTTTTTTTTTCACCTAATTTCGCCAAACTCCAATGACCCAGTGCAAGGTCATTGGAGTTTGGCGAAATTAGGTTTTACTAAAAGAATCAAAGAGGGCAATAGTACCTACCCACCTATCTAGTAAAACTTTTGTACTTAAGTAATTGTTGTATGAATCGAATTGAATCGAGGTCTTCACCATTTAAAACCGAATTTGTCACCAATATACCCATGTTGGTTAAGGGAGCCAATTTAGGAACAATCTAACTAGAAAGTAGGAAGCTAGCGATCACACTATACTAAATTTGACTCCTAACTGCTATTACACCTTCCGATTTCCTAAATTGGCGCCCTTGAAATTGGATAGTGTAATTGAGCCTTTAGGTACTGAACTTGTAAGTAATACAATGTTCTAATTGACGCAGTGCTGCAACCGCATTTAGTCTTCAAGGTCACGAAATCGATTCGCGTAACTATCGGAACAAATATTTGTGTGACCCGTTTGTTTATATAAGTAACACTTAGTACTACACCCATGACGTATAATTCTATACATATATGTGGGTCAGTGAGTTAGAAACGCTATGGGGGCAACGCGGACTTGGAAAACAGAATGGTTCTCGCTGTTGTAATAGATTGATTGCTAGTAGCACTAAGTGCGTTTTTCTTAGTGCAAGTGTTACATCGTTACTTATAGGAAATCCTGCAGTTCCCAAGTTTAGATCGTTACGAACTATGTTGTTTTGCGTTTGGAATACGTCTTAGTATTAGATTTAAGAAATCATCATTCTCCTGCCCTTATCCCAATTTATTTGGGGTCGGCGCAACATGCCTTTTTCTTCCATACTCCTCTATCATCTCTGTAGTCACCCTCTTTTTACCCGTATTCTCTTTCACACAGTCCAACCATTGTTTCTTTGGCTTTCCTCTACTCTTATAGCCACCCACATCCATACACAAGACTTTCCTCACGACATTTTCTTCACTCCTCCGCATCACATGCCCGTACCACGACAGCCGATTTCCACACAACTTTTCAGTCAGCGGTGCCACTTTCAGACTTGCTCTTATATACTCATTCCTAATTATATCCATGCGCGTAACACCGCACATCGCTCTTAGCATTCTCATCTCAGCTGAACCATACAAGACAACAGGTCTGACCATTGTTTTATAAATCTTCCCCTTAAGTTTAAGAGGAATGCGAGAGTCGCAGATAGTCCCGGTGACCTGCCGCCATTTCATCCATTCAGTGTTAATCCAGTCCGATCTACTCGTATTTCGCCACAGCTTTGCACGAGTGAACCGAGATACCGAAAATCGGAGCATTAGATTTAAGAAACATAAAGTGTAAAATATAATTCTAACATTTCAATTTATTATTCACAGTGTATGTGGACAGGGGTGTGAATGCAATTTCGCCGCGTGGTGGACCGGGGTGTGAATGCGCTTTTTAACCGACTTCCAAAAGGAGGAGGTTCTCAATTAGTCTGTATGTTTTTTTTTTATGTGTGTGTGTTACGAGATTTCTCCGCCACTTGTGAATGGATTTTGATGATTCTTTTTTTGTTTGGTAGGCCAGACTTCAGGCGTAGGTACTCGAGGTGGTCCCATATAAATTTCATCGAAATTGACTCAACACTTTTTGAAAAAATCAACATAAACAAAAAATATGTAGGTTAATACACAGATGACGTTTTGGTTGTCTCCAATTATGTTCTAATTCTATGATTGGGGGTATCCATTGGGGCATAACTTTATTATTTAGTTTTAGTTCTGGGGTAGGTAGGTACTTATCATTACATAGTATAAAACAAAGTCGCTTTCTCTGTCCCTATATCCCTATGTATGCTTAAATCTTTAAAACTACGCAACGGATTTTGATGCGGTTTTTTTTAATAGATAGAGTGATTGAAGAGGAAGGTTTATATGTATAATTTGTACCCGAGCGAAGCTGGGGCGGGTCGCTAGTACAACTATAATTGAAAATAAAAATCTTTTTTACAAAAAATACAGCAGACTTCTAAAAATTGCAAAATAACTTTAATTTCGGAAGTCGGTGTCAAATAACGAAGAAACCAAATACAAACACCGACTTCCGAAAAAGTAATTTTGCAATTTTTAGAGGTCTGTTGCATTTTTTGTTACAAAGTTTTTTTTTCTCGCTTCAAAATAACGTGTCGTCTTTGTATGGTTCCTCCGCACTAGTCGACGACGCGGCAAACGCGATGAGCGAGCAGCAACCATGCGTGTTTGTCTGCGTAAGTGTAACACATAATGAGTTATAATTATGGAATAATCCACTGTATCCCGTGCTTCACTGTGATCCAATCTCCCTTACCTACCACTATGTCCAGTTGACTGCACCGTTTTGGTTTGTTTCGACATGTCAGTTAGCAACTCATGGAACAGGGCTTTAAGGTAATCGCCACAGAGTACATTATACATACGGATGGTAATCGCGCCCTCTCCAACCTGGCAGGACACTTTATCAACATGTGAGCATCTTCCCGCCGGGTCTTATCTTCCGCGGTCCTCTTGGAAGTCCCTGAACCGCCTTAGAATCTAAGCAGGAAAGTATTACTCCGATCTCGCAAAAGTAGGCTACCTTGACAGAACGGCAGCAGGGTGTGGATGTGGAGCCGAAGTGCCCCAGAACATGTAGCACAAGTGACCTCTGCGCTACCACCGACGAGGCCGTAGCAGTGACAAAGTTTTGGACCAAGAAAACATAAAAAAAACCGGCCAAGTGTGTGACAGACTTCGCACATTAAGGGTTCCGTACCAAATTAGGGAATTATCAATATCTGATTTATTGATAAATCATATTGTTATTATCCGTATTTTCAAGTTCATAGGTCAATGGGAAGTTAAAAAATTCTTCGGAACAAAATTTTGTGACAGACGACGGACACGTGAGTGACCAGCAATAGGGCTTTGGCCGTTTGGACCCCACGGGTACGGAACCCTAAAAACTGCCGTACCAGCGACACGAAGACGAAGTTAGCTCATCGCTTCAGCTACTACGTTAGTAATTTGCGTTCAAGAACACCTAAGTAAATGTGTCTCAAAATTATTATACAGATCATCGAGATAAAAAATGAATAATGTTCTAGTTTGAATCATCATAGTAATTTGGCAGCAGTTCTCATTATAGTCTCGGTATTTAATTTTCATCATGATTGGCAATGTTACCAGAGAATTGCCGGTATGCTTGTTTGTAGTAGAATCAGCGCCATGGCATTCATTAGTATTTGAAGCTACCGATTTTCGAAATGCTATCAGGTAGGTACGATAAGAACCATACATATTTACCTATAACTAATTCATTGGACTTACGTAGAAACATCGAAAGAAAGAAAGAAAAATGCGTTTATTGGCATTACAGCAAAAATGGTAATAATTACACCTTAAAAAAATACAGAAAGATTATTAATGCCAAAAGGGCCTCAGCTCATCAATGTCAGATGACAACACAGGATGCCACCTGACGCTGATTTTCAGCTGCAACCCACGAGTGCCATACGATATCAAACACAGAGAAGTATGTGTCAGTTTGTGTGAAAGGGGGATAATATTATAAAACAAAAAAATATTTTTACAAACAAAACAACCCACTTCCAGAAAATAAATATAGTTTGTATTTTATTTCTTCGTTATTTGACACCGACGACCGCCGAAATTAAAGTTATTTTTAAATTTTTAGTGTATTTTCTTTTTTGGAAGTCGGTTGTTTTTTTTTTGTAAAAATGTTTTTTATTTTTCACTTTTTAGTTGTTATACCCCGGAACTCAAAACCCCAAACGTGGAATTTAAACATCTACCTACTCGTAATTGGAGAAAACCAAAACGTCATCTAGGTACCTATAGATATTTTTCGTTGTTGTTCAGTCAGATAAATTGGTTCAGGAAGTCTTCTGTCGTTTTAGAGTACCCTTGGAAATTCACAGCGACCAAGGGAGGAATTTTGAATCACAAGTTTTCCAGGAGACTTGTCGACTGATGGGTACTTACAAGACCAGAAACACTTCTTACCATCCGCAATCTGATGGAATGGTAGAACGTTTCAACCAAACGTTGGAGAGATATCTGGCAAAAGTTGTGGAAAGCAGGCAAAGGGATTGGGACAAGCACATACAGCCATTTCTTCTGTCCTACCGTAGTGCAGTTCACGAAAGTACGACTGTGACACCAGCCTTCGCGAACTTTGGAAGGGAATTACGGTTGCCTGCAGATTTAATCACCGGAACCCCCCCTGATGCCCCACGCAGTGTAACCGATTATGCGAATGACTTGCGTAACAAGTTGAATGATGTATATGAGCATATCAGACAATCCGGCTAACAAATGTCTGATAAGATGAAGACCCGATACGACCGGAAGGCCAACCATAGAGGTTTTGACGAGGGTTCACTGGTGTGGTTGCATAACCCAGTGCGCAGCAAAGGGAAGTCTCCCAAATTGCAAGCAAAATGGGATGGACCATACCGAATCGTGACCAGGATCAACGATGTTATCTACCGAATACAGAAGGGTCCACGAGGTGCGCCTAAGATAGTCCATGTAGACCGATTGGCGCGATACTACGGGACTAATGATGCTCGGGACGAGCATGTCTAAGGAGGGGGCAGTATTGCGTCGACCGTATTACACTGGAACGTTCGACAATGTGGTCGAAGTTTCCACTAGGTTCGAGAACATTCCATTGTGGTACTGTGTAGAAGTTCACAGATGTTTCTAGAATATTCCACTATAGGATAGTTCGACAGTGTTCTGGAAACTTCCATGACCGTATAAATGGGCCGGACGGCGGGCGAGTGAGTCAGTCTGTTTTCGACTACGGATGCGAACGGAAGCGATTACGAAGAGAATTGTGATTATTAGCGAATTAGTGTTTGTGTAAAAAAGTTTTTGAGTTAATAAAGAATATTTGGTTAATTAATTGGTGTAAAATAATTTATCCCATACGCAGCTCGTAACAGTACGATAGTTGTGCTTTTGTTTTGTTAGTTCTGTTTCATATACGTAAATAGAGGCCCCAGTAGTTGTTTTTTTTTTCTTTGTGGGGTGGGAAATCATCCAATGACTTCTCCTGGTACAGAGCGAGAGGGAATGGGAAGCAGTCTCCTCCTTCTGCGAAGCAATAATCCTCGCGAAGAGGGAGACGGCATGAGTGAGGGAGTCTCAACAACAGAGTCGCCCTGACGTCCTCAGCAGCAGCCGCCGCAGGAGACGCCAGGGGCTTCCGGCGCCGCGAGACGATCTCCGGCCATCGTAGACCCTGGCCTGCGGACGGCGAGTAATGGTTAGCTCACCGTCCCATCAGCACAAGGCCCGAGAGTCGACGGCGCGTAGTGTTCCACGCGCGCTTCTAAGAGTTGTCAGCAATAATGACAGGGTCCGTCATGGCCGATGTCGCCGCCTGAACAGGGGTTGTGGATAAATTCGAAACAGTTATTTCGCCCCTGGGCACTCAGGGTATGGAAGGAACAGAGGTGGGTTTTAGTCCAGTAAGAGTCGTGACACGCCCTCCCGCTCCACCCTAGAGTGGGAGATGTCATTGGAAGATTTCCCACCCCACAAAAAAAAAGGCTACGTTTCTAACTTCATATTAGGTGATATCAAAACGATTTTGCCTAAATAAAATCATTTTTGCACTGCACAGGTGAAAAAATACACTTAGGCAATTACACTTTAGTATCAACTAGTCAAGTAGCTCCTATGATTTGGCTGTGGTGCTAATAGTTAAAATAACACTAAAAAGCAGCTAAGTGAAAAGAACAATCCCTAGCATTAGGTGCTGACAGCTCACTTTACAAAAAAAAGTAAGAAATAGAACCATATTGTAGTAAGAAATTCCTTCGCCTATTTGGAATTAATACTTTCCCCGTTATAGCTACACACACACACACACACACACCTATTAGCACATAGCTATTATTCCAGACTATAACCTATCTCTGTGCCTCAAATTTCATCCAGATCCATTCAGCCACTCGTGTGATTTATAATATTAGTAGGATAGGATTTAGTGATATCTGCCGAAGCAACGTGTGTGGTGACATGCAGGTCAACCTCAATAAAACACCACATAAGTATTACTTAATTTATTGTTCACTTAGTGGGGTGTGGGGCGTGATGGGCCTGTGCGGCAGCCTTCCTCATCTGTGTCAGGACGTTGCTGAGCTCTTCACGCTTCCTCTTGGCACGGATGTGTGTGCCCAGGCGACGCTTCAGGAACTTCAGGGCGCGCTTGTCTTTTGAGACCTAAAAGAAGGAAATTATATGTGGAACTGTTGCTGACTTTTACTGATAGGTAGGTCTCAGGTTGGATTGGAAATTGGAGGATTATGATAGTTTTATAATAGCATCCACGAAACCACCTAATGTGTTGGTGGTAACGGGAACACAGATTCTGTTCTCTTTATAAAATTCTGAATTTTCATTCCTTCTGAATTTTCATTCCTTAACTTTGACCATCGCTTCAATTATTACTGATGGTAAACACTGTTGGTATTGTTTTTGGTTCAATGAAAGGCAGAATAAGCTTTACATCTTAGCAAAATTTATGCAGACTGGTCTTCTGGAATAATATAAAACTGTTACCCACCTTGAGCAACTCCATAGCCCTCTTCTCATACTGAGCGTGTCCAACTACTTCACGGACCAGGTCACGCACGAACTTTGAGTGCTTAGTCTGGAGCTGTAAACAATTGAGTACAATTTGTAAGTCAATACTACTGTGTAAATAGGCACTAATTTCATGATTGAATTTCCAAAAATAAGTCAGAATTTTGACTGTTTGAGACCATGGGGAAGAAGGGCTAGTAAATAGACGGGAACGAACAAGTCCTTATCACCAAGGACATTCTTTCGTTGACAAATTGTCATTTATGTTCGTATTGCTATGATGGTAGACGTTTTGAATATTTGTAATTATTACGATTCTCAGTAAGAAAAACGAATTTTTTCGATTCACTGTTGTGACTGGTGAAACAATGAGGTTTGTCTCTTGAACACTAAAATGTCCTGTTAGAATGTTTGTCAGTATAGAACTTAAAAAAGGATTCAATTCTGAACTTATCACAGCAATCTAAATTAGATATCACATGAAAATAGGTATAAAAATGTTACGTTTACAAGATTCAAAACATAACCTCCTCGTACCTATAGATCAGATACTTACACCCTTTAGCCTGGCGGGTCTGATTTGGATGGCTTTGTCAGTAATACCCTTCCTGCCAGCGGATATTTTTGTGGTTTTGTGTCCCTTTCGGAGACCGACTGCTAACTCAAACCGAGGAGCCATGCTGAAAATAACAAACACAGAAACTGTAAAGACGAAATACGGACACCAGCACTTATAACTAATTATGTAGAATCTTAATTCACTATAACACTATACAAAATCACATAGATTACATAGATTTTCATGGAAATTATTTTTTACAAAATTTTTACGTACATTTCGGATTGACAGATCCGACCAGAAAGAATTTGTACTGTTTTTTGTTTGAGTTTGCGGTTTGAAGCACAGATTAGATAGTTTGAAGAAACCACTTTGACAGGAAAGTTAAAAAAAAAGTCATAGACATTTAGTCGATTTGTAATTTAGTGGATCTTTGCTATTACTATTTTGTTTTCTTGAAGTAAAAAGCTTAGAAACATCACAAAAATAACAAATTCAAACGTGTGGCTTGGCTTTTTTGCTGGGTTAGTACCGATCCAAATGAGTGTCGGACTGTCGGTTTTTGTGCAGAATCCCAAGAAAGAGTCCGACAAGCATTTTCGGATGCTATATTTTAATTTAAAAATATTTTTCTATGAGTTTTGTAGTTTAGGGCAAGTGCTAAGCGTGTGAAGGATTTCCAATAGAGCATCCTTCAAAAGAAATAAAACCGCATTAGTTAGTAAGAATAATTAGAATATTAGTCTGTTTATTGTCTATTAGGATGGTATTACATTACATCTATCCTAGATCTTTGTCCAATGTGATTTTGATCAAAGAAAAATGACGACTTCGTCGAATTTGATTTTTCTTTGACAGATTCCCAGTAAACCCGTCAAAGAAATTTGATCAATTATAGGACAAAGATATATGATAAATGTAATACCACCCGTAAGCAGATTCATCACTAGAGAATAATAATATACCACTCACCTCACTTGTGTCAAGTATTGTCAAATGTCAGACTTTTTGGCGGGATTTTTTCGAGTGAAAATCAGTGGCTGTTTTAATTATTCGCTTATTGATTCCCAGTGGATATTGTGATGTAAAATTGATGTAGTTTTATGTCTCAAGTGTCTGTGCAACTGCTGGACATTATGTGGGATCATTGAAACAGGCACAATCCCGGTAAAATGGAGCTGAGAATTTTATTGTAATATTTACTACCTCAGCGAAGTTTGCCGAGAAGGCTGACTCGACATATTTGTTGCCAAATACTGCAAAAACATTAGAATGTGTTACATCTACTCGTACATCCTAATATAAAATAAACAAAAAAAAAACTTGAGAGGTGTCAAGGGACACCCGAATGGAACGAAGTTCGTTTTGATTAAATTAGTGAAGGAATTGTAATATAATTTTATTTTTTTTAATTTATAATATTTTTTTTATTATTAACTACGCACACACGCACGCACGTAAGAAGTTATACTTCATCATCTCATCTCATCGCAGCTCAGCTCAGCTCAGCTCAGCTCAGATCAGCTAAGCTCAGCTCAGCTCAGCTCAGCTCAGCTCAGCTCAGCTTAGCTCAGCTCAACTCAACTCTTTAGCAATAACAACAACTATAACAAATAATGTTTGATAATGCTTGATCTGCTTGCAAACTTTGTACCTACCCACCAAAAATACAAGAAGTTTTTATTAGATTGTTTTTCCAACACAATCTTTTTGAATGGACAGCCTCATTAGTGTCGTGACAACTTTTCGTAAGAATTTTTTCCGTCTAGCCCCCTTTCACAACGCGCGATAAGGAACTTCGTTCCAAAAATACACAACCGATGACGAAGCAGCATGGTCTCTGATCTTAGCCTGTTCCAAAAGGAATAAAAAGAGGGTTTTTTTTGGCGGGATCTTGTTTCTTAGACCAACACCTCACCTTCGCTGAGCACATAAAGCAGGCTCGCTCATGGGCCGCTTTCGCTCAAGGCAGGCTCCACCACATGTTGAATAAACGCAGCACTTTGTCACTCAAGTGCAAATTGCGGCCCTTCACCGCGGTCATTCGTCCAATCATGACATACGCTGGCCCTGTTTTCGCACACGCCAAGCCCCGTTTCCTTCATAAAATGCAGACCCTTCAGAACCACTTTCTTCGTAGAGCAGTGGGAGCTCCCTACTTTGTTCGTAACGACGACCTGCATGTAGACCTCAAACTCCCCACTATCCAGCAGTTCTTGAAACGTCTCACTAAGCGTTTTTTAGATACTGCTGCTAAACATCGCAACCCCCTAATCGCATCGGCCGCCCGATACAAACCCTTCCGCATATCCAAGATCTACCGTCCCAGGCATACCCTCCTCATTCCTGACGACCTTACTACTCTGCTCCAAGAGAGCCGTAGGGAAACCAGTGCTCTACACAAACACAGACCACCGTCGTTCCGCCCTCGCCGACGAGGGCCGTCGCGAAATTCACGTCAACGTCCTCCATGTCCCTTGCTCGAGCCAGCAGGCGCCGCTGAGCCAGTAATCTTAAATTCCAAAAATAATTTAAACTCTATCCAGCCGTCCCTTGCTTCCCAATCCCCCTCCAGCGACGCCCTAAGCTGAGGCCCGTACCCCGCAGGGGGGCCCTTAGCGTGTTGTCGCTTAGTTTGTAAGTATATAATAAGTCCTGGCTGGTGGCTTTAATAAATTAAAGCCTATACAGGCAAGTCCGGTTGAGCAAACGACAGCCTCAGAGGTTGACCTGCGAGATGCCAAACAAAAAAAAAAAAAATTCGCGGACTACCATAAAGCTTTCACCTTAATTATTCGTTTATTGATTCCTAGTGGATAATTTGATGTAAAATTGGTGTAGTTTTGTGTCTCAAGTGTCTACGCAAATGGACAATAAGTGGAATCATTGAAATAGGCGCGATCTCGGTAAAATGGAGCTGAGAATTTTATTGTAGTATTGACTACCTCAACGAAGTTTGCCGAGAAGGCTGACTCGACACATTTGTTGCCAAATACTGCAAAAAACATTAGAATGTGTTACATCTGCATTCTAATGAAAAAAAAAAGTAAAAATACACTACGTAAGACTAGGTAATATGGTTAAAAGACTTTAGCCTTCTCATCGGGGTAAATAAAAAAAGGAGAAAAAAAAAGAAAAGAGAAAAAAAAAATGGTCAAATGTCAAGATTGTCAAGTCAATTGTCATTTTATAAAAGGTGTGTGTGTTCATGTGTTGTTAAATTTTACAAAACGTGTATTCGTGTAAAATATTGCTTTATTCGATAAGAAAATAATGAAACATAGTAAAACAGATTAGTACCTGATTCTGATGGTTGTTCTATAGCGTGTTTTGCCACCTTCACGGTCATAAAATCCATATTTGGTGACATAACCTATTCCTTGTAACTAAGTCGTAATATCTTAAAGAAATGGAAGTTGGAGCAGTAAAACAAGATTTCAATACTGAGGTACGAACTTTTCTTAATTGTCTTAGTAATTAAAAATTTTTTGTTACATGAAATTGCCAAATTTTTAGCTACATTTCATAAATTTACACAGTACAATACACAAACAATCAGACAATGCTGTCCAGTGTTCTGCAGCTGCCAAAGTAAACACATTCACTGTGTACCTAGTGCATTGCATGAAATGCACAGCAAATTTCTATTTACCTAATGCATCTGTTTTGTACAGTCACAAGTTTTGGGTTGGCTAAGTGAGTACAATTGAGTTCGCCTGGTATTTGTTAACTAGCTACAAATCTTTGCAGCTTAGGAGTTAGTTATGGGTAGATTGTTGTAGTCGTCATACAATGATAACCTTACCATTGCTTCAACCTTTATATTTCACAAACCAGTCCTTTTAATGTTATTATTTTGACATAATGAAGATCTTAATAAATTAATAATTCTCAATATTATTCCAGGTAATATTACTCAAAAAGAAACTGAACCAGGCTAAAATACAGATCATACACAAGTTGACTAGGAAGGCCAAACAGCTGACAGAGAAGAAAGCACCGGAACAGCTCCAAGAAAAGTTGAAAAGGAAAGCGGAGTCTGCTGTAAAGGAAGTTTTAATCATAAAGGTAAATACTTACTTGCTAATACATTTATTGTATTTATTAGTGTAATCTTTTTTCTTAAGCCTCTAATAAGGATTTTCTATTGCTTGCTGCTTGTTTTTGCTTTGTGCTATTCATAATTGCAAAATATTTTGTGACTGTTCAAACATTTAAAGTTAAAATTATTGATAAGTGGTATTCCAATGAATACTCACACTTAACTATAAATTTCAGCATAGTAAAGTCATAGAATTTGATACATATTAGATTGGAAATGTACCAGAATAAGTTAAAAATCATTGTTGGGGGTGCAAAAGTCGCTGTGTTATTTGGAAACTTATAGCAATGTGAATTATAACACTTAGCCTGTTTATATAGAAGTTTCGATGTATGAATGTCACATAGCTACATTTCATAACTCTTTAAATATTGCGTTATAAATGCATATTAACAACACATAGCTATTTTTACAGTAGTTATCTATTGAAATAATGATTAAAACTGCATAAAAACTGAAAATGACTAAATAACACATGGGGACTTTTGCATGCGCAATGACAAAATGTCACTATTGACCATACTAAATACTTATTTTTATATTTTACAGAAAATCAAACCAAAAGACCTAGCAAAATTCATAGTAACACACAAAGGAGAATTGAATACCTTCTTAAATAAACCCCAAGTAGATGAAGACAAAGCATGTGCCAGATTACTTCTTCACAAAGCTTTACAGGAAAAGTACAAATTCATAAGGGGCAGATTTTCCAATGTGCCTATCAAAGACCTATTTATGTCCAGAATAGAAAGAAGAAAGATGAAGAAGGAAGCTAAAGAAAAGCAGAAGAATAAGAAAAAGGCAAAGAATGATAAAGTTGTCAATTCTGAGGGAGATTGGAATGTGGAAGATGTTGTTATGGCTGATGATAGTAAATTGAGTGGAGGAGGAGAGGATAATGATGTTTCTGGTGATGAAGGTAGTGAGCAAGAAATGTCAGGTGATGAAATTGATGATAATGAAGTGTCAGGTGATGAAAATGATGATAATGAAGTGTCAGGTGATGAAAATGATGATAATGAAGTGTCAGGTGATGAAAATGATGATAATGAAGTGTCAGGTGATGAAAATGATGATAATGAAGTGTCAGGTGATGATGATGATGAGCAGTCAGAGGAAGATAATGTTCAAGATGGTGATTCTGAAGCTAAAGATGTAAAAGAACATAATGGTTCAGAAGTTCGGGAAGATCAGAGTGATGCAGCTGTAGAAAGTAGTGATGATGAAGTAAAGGAAGAAGTTAGTAAAGTTTTGAAAGCCACTCCTAAATTCAAACAAGCAGTAGGTGATGCAAAGTCAAAAGCAGAGAAACCAGTTGCAGTTAACACAAAGGCAAAAGAAGTAATTCAAACCAAGAAACCACCAAAAGAAATCATCAAGAAGAACCCAGTAAAGAAACAAAAAGAGTTGAACAAAACCAAACACTTCAATGAAAAAATACAACAAAAGAAATTCAAGAAAAATTCAGATGCTCCTATTGTAGAAAACAAAATTGCAGACCCATTCTTTATAACGTCAAGTGGAGGGAATTACATGTCTGTAGTAGAACCAAAAGGACCTGATGAAATTAAAGAAGATCATTTCAAAGGGAACAGAAAATTACGAAGAGCAGTCCAATTTGGTCTAGTCCCTAAAAGTAAACTTAGACAAAACAATCATAAAAATGAAGACAGATTTAATAAACAAAATAGTTACGACAGAGGAAATAATTTTAAAGGCAAATTCAATGATAGACAAAATGATAGAAGAAACTTCAATGATAGGAAGCCTTTCAATAATGATAGAAGTTTTAATAATAGAAATGATAGGAAGCCTTTCAATAATGATAGAGGTTTTAATAATAGAAATGATAGGAAGCCTTTCAATAATGATAGAGGTTTTAATAATAGAAATGATAGGAAGCCTTTCAATAATGATAATAGAGGTTTTAATAATAGAAATGATAAGAATAATGATGAAAAGCCAGAGAAATTGCACCCATCCTGGGAAGCTAAGAAGAAGAAATCTGGTATTTTGCCGTTTGAAGGTAAAAAGATTGTTTTTGATGAAAGTTGATAAAGTAAAATATTATAGAAATACATTATATTTTTTAATATAATGTTCTTGTTTGATTTGATCTCCTTCTAATTCACAAGACAAAAACGCAGTGTTGGAATGCCTCCAAGTTAGACCGATGACCTGGTGAGGGTGGCGGGTAGCTGATGGATGCGAGACGCACAGGACCAGTCGTAGCACTTGAGGGAGGCCTATGGCCGTATTTAGTGCTTGACCGACGGCCAGCGCTGACGTCGGTCGAACGTAGCTATATCAATGAAAACATGAACACCTACAGTGCAGCGTTAAGGCGAAAGCTCCAGGTTAGCCCGCGAAATTCAAATTTTCTTACGTTTTTTGCAATTTGCAGGTCAGTGTCAGGTGGTATCTTGGCCAAAATTTGATTCGCGGGCGTAGCAAGTATGTATTTTTACAATTATAACCATTAAAATCATCAATACAATGCAAATTGCAAAAAACGTAAGAAAATTTGAATTTCGCGGGCCACCCTGGCGCATCCACCTTAATCAAAAGCTACGCGCGTACAGCTACGTCGCGCTGACGAGGACCATCGATCGAGCTCGTCGGTCGGCTGATGCGCTATGGCGGTATATGGGTGCGTTCAGTTGCAACGCTGACGCCTGACGGAGCGTGCGATCGTACGCGCGTGTGTAAAGAGAGTTTAGCGTTCGCCTACGTTTGTCGTCAGTAAAACACTTAACGTATGCTATGTTCACGACCGACTATCAGCGCGGTCGGTCTAGCAGTCTATCTAGCACTAAATACGGCCTATGTCTAGCAGTGGATGTTTTGCTTTTTTCCTGTGTAGAGGTCGGCTTCTAATCTAGTCTTTAATCTAAGTCGGATACAGCAAAATACCATATTTTACATGGAGCGACGAGCGCATCTGCTGGATGTGAGGTGCTCAGGATTGGTCGATGTGGGAACACTTCTGGGAGGCCTATGTATATCAGAGGACGTATTTCGGCTAAAATTATTATGACATGGAGCGACGCCCATCTGACCTCCACAACCAATTGGTAACTAATCTTAAATCTGGTTTAGTTTATTTTATACAATTGTTACGTAGTATTGTACTTCCTTGCCTGCCCAGCATGCACAACCACCTGTGCCTTGAATGATTTAAACGAAGCCAATGACAAAGCTATCCAGGTGGCTACAGAAGAAGAAGCTTTTTGGAGGGATTAGCCTGATTATCGTTTTCTTTACGGCTTTGTCCGAGTTATCAAACCAGGGGGCTGAGACAAATTAGTTTTCTGTTAGCGTTCACGCTAACGCTTCGTAAAAATTGTATGGCAATGACCTTAGACTATGAAAGGTTATAGACAGAGTGTCAAAAGCCAGCAATCTGAAGTACCAGAATAAGACGACGGCTTGTATCTGTACACGCGAAATAAGCTCACAGACAAAATGAGAAGCCGAAACGTCATCGTTATGTTCGTCGAGGTCACTCACACATTTTAACGATCCTGCTTCATTTAATGTCCAATGACGTTGCGTCTATAGTCTTTCATAGTCTAAGGGCAATGACATTACCTGCGGAAAGAACTGTCACGTGACTCACGTCCAGTAATGCCATTGCCATATATTTTGTACTAAGCGTTAGCGTGATCAAACGCTAACAGAAAAGTAATTTGTCTCAAGCCACTGGGCCGCCTCATCAAAGAGCTATCAAAAAGTATACCTACATTAAACTAAATTAACATTCTCCGACTCCAATTAATTCAGCTACATCACATGCTGCTAATAAGATCGTCCAAATTACGGCAACCGCATGAGCATGGAGTATATATACCTTGACCCATTTGTGGCTTGAGCGAGGTCCAACAAAGCCAACATACGATTAAGATACCTAGCTTCGTGCCTACACGGGCATTACTTAGTTCGTGTTAGGAACTTGCTATAATAATAATAACTTTATTAGAAAGTACCAGGACAAGACTCATAGTGCTAATAACAATTTTCGTTCATATTATGTTAGAAAAACAATACAAAACGTTATAGAACATTACAGTGCAATACAATACAAAACAATACGAGATGAGTCGATGAATATAATAAATAAGGTTAAAATGAAAAAGAAAAGATGACTTAGTCTTCCTTTTCGCAAGTGAGGCTGACCGTGTGATTCAGGTGCTAATCTAGAGTTGGGCCAGGTTGGTGGCAAAAGGGTTGCAAATAGGGTTGCCAACTATACTTTAAAATAACTTAACCTTCTTTATTTTTGGTAAATATACTTTATCCTTTTGCACGTTAAGCCGTTGGTCTCGGCTGTCAATCGTGGATCTTTGACAGTCGTTACGGGTCGTCAAAAGCCCGAAAGTCTGACAACCAGTCTTACCAAGGGGTATCGTTATTACCCAGTAACTGGGTTGTGAAGGTCAGATAGGCAGTCGCTCCATGTAAAATACTGGTATTCAGCTGCATCCGGTTAGACTGGAAGCCGACCCCAAGATAGTTGGGAAAAGGCGCGGGCAGATGATGGTACTTTATCCTTTTACATGAAAATAAAGTCGGTATGAGAAATTACTCTATTTCCAATCTTTACTGTGATGCGTAAAATGAAATATTAATATATATTTACTAAACTATTATCGATACTTAGTTGAAACAGAACGCATACACGATTTAAAATATTTTAACAAAATCATGAATTTTTGAATGCTGAACTTTCAGTTTTTTCAGTAAATAATTAATCTAAAATAGCGGGCAGTTCATATATAAATTTAATGAAAAATGAGTTGCTTGTTTATTTAAATTGGGAATTTAAAGATAGCTTCCTAAATTTAAAGACAGTAAAAAAACTGTTAGCGTGTACTAGAAGCACGCATAAGTATATATTAGAGATTTTTTTTTGAAAATTTACTTTTTTCTATTCCAAATACTTTAAAAATATGAGTACGTTATTTTTTTCAAAAAAAGAAGGCAACCCTAGTTGCAAATGTAATGAGAAAGAGTGCTTTTCATCTCTGCCTGTTTAATCTTGGGTAGATTAGGTAGGCAGAGATGAAAATCACACTCAAGGAAGCCCACCTAAAGAAGAAGTACAGGTGTTTGAGGTGTTTTTTTTTAAAAAGACAGACCCACTCTGGAAACAGACCAGAAAAGTCCGTTTACCACGAATTCGCGCTGCATGTTAAAAAAAAAAAAAACTTGCAGCGGGTTCGATTCCCGCACGGAAAAATATTTGCATGGCATACAGATAGTTGTTCCGGGTCTAGTGAAACCCCCACCATACAGGAGTGAGCAACAAGGGCAACGTTCTTTTAAAAAAACGGCCAAGTGCGAGTCGGACTCGTGCATGAAGGGTTCCGTACCATTATCTATAAAACGGTAAATAAATCACGTTTGTTGTATGGGAGCCCCCCAATATTTATTTTGTTCTATTTTTTAGTATGGTGTTATATGTGGTGGCCCAGTGGTATTGGCCGCGACTTGCAAGTTGTAGGTCGTGAGTTTAAACCCAGGCAGGCGCTTTACTTTGTGTAAATTATTTCATCACCACTACTCTCAAAACGGTGAAGGAAAACATCGTGAGGAAACCGGCATGTAGAACCAAAAATTCGAAGACATGTGACATCCACCAATCCGCATTGGGCCCGCGTGGTGGATTACGGCCCATACTCTCTCACAGAGAGGAGGCCTGTGCGGCTGTGCCCCAGCAGTGGGGAGATTAAAAGGCTGAGATGATGAACTATCACGGTTCATGAGATACAGCCTGGTGACAGACAGACGGACGGAGTCATAGTAATAGGGTCCCGTTTTTTACCCTTTGGGCACGGAACCCTAAAAAGAAAAAAAATAATTCAGAACTTCCTCGAAAGGTTTAGGCATGTATAGCATATACTGCACTGACTTAAAATCGAAAAACCCACATAACAACAACTCACGACATCCGAGAATAAAATCACCTGAAAATCCTGAAATACCTGAAATTCCCTCCTCGATATAAGAATGTCACGATACAATCTGATAGCCCGTTGGATATTACTTCGACAATCATAAATAGCCCCGGGCAGCAAGCATTGCTTTCCCTTCTTATCAGGTCCACAGCCATATTGCAGTCGAGTGGTGTGGCGACTTGTAATGAAGCATTTCTCAGGTCCGACGCGATTTATCGTAGAGCTCAGCCACAAAAGAGATTGGTCAAGAAGGCCCGCTTCAAGAGAAAGAAAAATCACGCACACATAGACACGCTTCACTGTGAGGGCATGCGTAAAGCCTGCACTACACTACTCGCGAAGTTACTTCACGAAGTACTCTTCGAAGTTGACCGAAGTATGTAAGTATGCTAGTCGAGGTGGCACGAATCGAACCGAAGTGCCCTTCTACACTATCGTATTCGCTCAACTTCGATCAACTTCGCGAGTAGTGTAGTGGGTTATAGAAATGGCGAATTCGGGAGATAGGCTAGTACGGTTGGTAAGCGATGATGACGATGCAGAAAATGTTCAGCGGAAACGAAAAGCCGACCCCAAGTAAATGGGACATACGGTCTAGGAAGAAAAAGAAGAAGGGAGACCTGCCCCCCTAGCCAAATAACTTTTCTATTATCGTTTACGCTAACGCTAAGTACAAAATGCATGGCAATGACATTACCTGCGTAGAGAATTGTCACGTGACTTATCGCAGGTAATGTCATTGCCATACATTTTGTACTAAGCGTTAGCGTAAACGATAGGTAATAGAAAAGTTATTTAGCTAGGGGGGAAGGGGCACTCAAGTAGAAAGGTTGTAGCTGGTGCCGGCATTAAAAAGTACTGACTCGCAGTTTGTCAACGCTGGCCGGCCGATGGTAGTTTTCATTTTTTTGTACCAACTAGTAAGAACCAGCTTGAAAGCTCTGAAAAGAAGGGATTTAAAATCGGCTTTCTACATGATGCACCCATGGGTTGCGATCGTTTAGGTACGCGTTTCGCTTGTTGTATGGTGTTGACCTTCTGTTCTACTCGTATTTTCTGCCCGAGCTACATATTACGGATAGAGCTTGAATGCACGACATAGCACGGTGGCGGACATTTTGCAAATACCAGTGTAACACCTGGATTGCTACTTAGATTTGGTCGATTTATTGTAAGCTATTGTGTTGCTACAGATTGGGTGTAAGGAATGTGGGTTACTGGGGAAATGTATGGTTGTGAACGTCGGAACATGAATTTTAGAGGACTATTTTATGTAATAATTGCCTTAGGCCTTAGGGGTCCTAGATCTTCTTACCTTTTTTTTTGATTTGACCACTATCTCACCTGATGGTAAGTGATAGATGATGTAGTCGAAAATAGAGCGCGCTTGCATATAAGTAACCTTTAATGTGTACCCAAAACGTTTTCCCTAAGTTGTTCCAACAGCTTAAGGATTGAAATTCCATTTCTAACCGACTTCAAAAAAAGGAGGTTCTGTTTTCGACCCGTATGTAATGTATGTATGTATGCTTGTTTGTCCGTGATTTTCTCGAAAACGGCTGATCTGATTTGGATGGGGTTTTCGTTATTCAAAGGCATATATTTTTCAAAGAAGGTTTTAGTACATAACAGATTAGGATCTGATAAAGATCTTCAGAGATAGACAGTGGAACTCTTCAATAACGAACGAAATAATAAACCCATAAAAAAAGCAAATTTGTTGATGGGTTTATTATTTCAGCTTTTGGGGGCATAACACTCATATTCTCTCAACCTCGTCTCAGCCTCTCTTCTGTCAAATTGTCAGATATAGTTTACTTGAGTTAAAACATCACGCTCCTTCTGGTCCATTCGGGTAAAATAAAAAACCTTTTTTACAAAAGAAATTACTTACAAAAAGTGTAAAATAACTTTAATTTCGGAAGTCGGGGCAAAAAATGAAGAAAAAAAACCAGCTACACAGACATTTTTTTTTTGAAAGTCGGTTCTATTTTTTGTAAAAAAGTTTTTTTTGTGCGTTTCAAACATGTTTGTAGGTTATCTGAGCGAGGCAGTTACCTACCTAAATTTAGTCAGGTACCTGACTAAAGTAGCGTAAGCTAGACTATTTATTTAGGTAGGTAGGTACTCATACTGTAAAACAAACGTTAAAACACAGACAACTCTATCACGTAAAACCTAGACAACATTAAAGAAAAGTCTTAAAAAATCAAACGAGGAAAATGCTCATAAAATCATTTGGCCCGTGACAGTTATTTGCATTTACGTCCCGACACCCTTTGTGGCCCATCTTGCGGAAAAACGTCAGCCGCTATAATGAACACTATTATTTAACTGTGGCGGTGGATGGGAAAAAAAGTAAGGCTGGTGTCACTGGCAGTCAGTTTTTCCGCTTTCTTTGAAATAAGAATCTTGGTTGGCAACGTCGCGATTTTGTGAACCATTTCTGTTTCTTCTGTCGCATTAAATGTTTCTGGTTTCTGACTTTGAATGAAACATTTTGTAGTTCTTTGAGATGTTAAAGAAAGTATCTTGCACCCAGCTTTGACGACCTGCGAAAGTAACAAGGCTAGACGTTTTGGTCCTTTTGGACACACCGGCTTCGAACGAAAATACCACGAAATTCTACGAGAGTAGGCTTGCCATCGAATGATATTTTTGTGTAAGGAACCTATCTACCCATGAATGCATTCGAATTTAGTGACGAGATATAATTTGAAATTCCACCTAGAGCAGCCTCAATACGTCACAGAAATTGCAAACCTAACCATAAATTCCATAACAATGCACTGTCAGCTAATACGACTCGTCCGTAAGCGCGTGTAATACAGACATTCACACACAGGTGCAGTCGCAAGCGGAATTCGCAATACCGAATGTCCCAGGCTACGCGGTGACCCACCATTAATTTGTGTACAGCGTTGATTCAACGCGGAATGCTTAATTACATACCAACACAGCACTTAACAGATGACTTGAAGCGATTTACGGCCGCCATATTGGATTGGTTGAGTGATGGCGCGAACGCAGTAAGGAGGTCGTTTATCAGTTGCGATCTCCTGAGATATTGCTGGAATTAATTGTTGACGGCCTGTTAGTGGGGATTTGAGTGAATAAATCATGTGGTTTATGTGTGTAAATTATTATAGTAAAAGTAAATACACCTGCAATTTCAGGCAGTTTACTGATCTGCAACCAAGGGGGACAGTCTCGGCCCTTTATATTAGATACCTTCACATAGATAGATAGATACAGTATAGGTACTTTTCTTAGGATCTATACTGTATCAATCAATCTGCCTATAATCTTTTCCCAACTATCTTGCGGTTATTTTCTAGTATACCAAGGCTGAATACTACTACTTTACATGGAGCGACTGCAAATCTGACCTTCATAACCGAGTAACTGGATAATACGATACCCTGGCAAAATATCTCTGATCAGATATTCTGTCTCCTAAATACGCGTAACGACTGTCAAAGATCTAAAAATTACAGCCGGAACCAACAGCTTAACGTGCTTTCCGAGGCATGGAGGAGTCTGGTTATGTAAAGAATGGTCACCCATCCGCGGACTGATATCCGCAAGCGTTGCTAAATCTTGAAAATTGGTTTTTACTTCGGCTAGAGCTCTTCACCATCTCACAATCATCTGGAATTGCAGGAAGTTTATTTACTGTCTTTTTTTTAATGGGGTATGAATTCAACAAATAACACTTCTCTCGCTCTGGGTGGAGCGGAAGAGGGTCGCGGTGACTCTTTCAAATACTGCCGTGACCCTTTTTTTTGTGGGGTAGGAAATCATCCTATGACTTGTCCCGCTCTGGGTGGAGCGGGAGGGCGTGTCAGACTGACTGACTAAAACCCACCCCTGTTCCTTCCTTGCCTGAGTACCCAGGGGCGCGGTAACGCTGTTACGAGTTTATCCGCGACCCTGGTAGGTTATTTACTGTCCTGTCACTTTGCGGAGCCGGAGTGGTGGTGTGACACGCAGTGGAGGGACGTAGAGGACGACCGTAGAGTAGGAGGACCGTACATGAGGAGTTAGATGGAAGAATAACACACGACGAGTTGACACGTATATTTTGTTATTTACAACAGTAGGGCTTGAATATATGCAGCACTCATTAATAGAACGAACACCATACACTGTGACTATAAGGTACGTAATTAAATTGTACTATTGCACAACTCTTGGAAACTGGTACCTGTCAGTTGAAGAGTAGAAAAATGATAATGAGGAGCTTCTACTCGCTCGGCTGCTCAATCTGAACTGATTTTTAATATAAAAACGTAATTTTGAATAGAGGTAATAAAATAAACAAGGCTTTAACACTGCCTTGTTACAGTCCTGTACCCAAGGGACACAATAAAACGCCCTTTATAGGCTAAAACTTAAGGCCGTGGTTTACAAACAGTACCTACCTAGCTAGGTAGAGTACACAGTCCAGATTTCTAATAAATAGAGGGCCTACCTAATGCCTATTAGAACCACAATGATAAAGCGTCTTGGTGACCGCACGACAAGATGATACTGGGCTGTCCATCACTTTGAGATGTTCCGGTTAGTAAGATGAATCGTTGAGCGTTGGAACTGCCTCGCTCAGATGAGTTAATTAAACAGGAAGCTAACTTATAGAGTGAGATCCAAGAGCCGCCAGACATAACTTACTCTCTGATTAACGAAATGTGTGGGATTGAGTGGTGTTAGTATGTTTTTGAACGTACGCATATCTGCCAGCTTGGGCTCAGGGCCAATTTACAGGTTTCAGGTGCTAAAGTTATGTAATAAACATTTTTAATGTCTGAGTGCTGTTTTTAGGGTTCCGTACCCAAAGAGTCCCAGAGAGTTTGTCACAAAATTTCGTTCTGATGAATTTTTTTCTACCTATGAATTTGAAAGGTGAATGTTTATTATTAGTTAAGTATACTTTACTAACAATACCAATATTTGGTTCGGATCCTTGAATGTGCGAAATCCGACACGCACTTGGCCTGTTGTTTATGTCTGTTTTACAGAATATTATTAAATAACTAATAATTGAATAAGATTTTGAAGTACAATTAATTATTATAATAGTCTAAGAGCTGGTCGCCTTCGACGGAGATTCTATTCACAAGGCCGAAATTTGGGCATAGTTTTTTTAACGAATGTGAAAATCTGTTGTGATTTGGGATGGTGCAAAACAACCTCTTGTTTTTCAAAAATGACCTAACGGTAAGCAAAAAAAATTTTGGCCAACGGCCCAATCTAGCAGGTAGGTACTGTAGGACCCCAAGGCACCAGTATGGCCTGCAGGGATCTTGGGACGTTCTAGTAGGTTCAGGGTAGAGGTCTCACTCGTTGGCAACGCGAGAGTGAGGTGTATAAAAGGGTAACTGGCTACGGGCGGATAAGAAAAGAGCTGAGGGCGTGATAGTATAGGGACCTGGAGCACCTTCTCGTAGTGCAGGGTCCCTGGAGATTCTTTGTACGCGTCTAGGGGCTGTCGTACTCGCTGGCAGCGCGAGAGTGTGGTGTACGAGAGTGACTGCTTATGTGTGTAGTGTTATAAAGGAAAGAGGAATGGCGCACTTATACGTTATATTGAACAATAAAAATAATACATGTGCCCTATTCGAGCGGGCTAGCAGAAGTGAACCCAAAAACAAAAGTCTTCCTTATTCTTCTTAATTTCAATCTGCGTTCCAAGAGTTTCTAGAATGTTCCAAACTTCCAACGTGCCAGTCTCCACCATAAGGTCGCCAACATAAGGTCGTCACAATAGTCTCTATATTGATTTTTATAAGAATAACATGTGTGCCCATTTGCAAGGGCAAAACTCCAGTCTGAAATAAGACAAAATGACACCTACTCTTTTATAATTATTCCAACGACTCACCAATATTCTTAACTGCCAGCTAAAGGCCGGTGCAGACCAGCTGAGTTTAGTCGGTGTCTACAATCGCCACAGTACCTACCTATGCGTACGTTCAAAGAACTACTCTGAACCCCATACATTTTGTTCATCAGAAATTAAGTAATGTCTGGCGGTTCTGGGATCTTGGGCTATTAGCATCAGGCTTGTATTTCCCGAAGGGATAGGCAGATAGGCAGAGGAATACAGTTTCCATATTTCGACGGGTATGTAAACTAGATCCAAGTTATGTAGTGCCTAATTGCCTAATGTTTTGTTCGCATAGGTACGCATCACGTTGAAATCCTTTTGAAGGAAACTTCGTCTACTCCACTCGATATAATCGTCAAGAAAAGGAAATAAAAATGTATTTATCTAACTTATAACTATCAGGCTCACTGAGTAACCTAATGCGTTAAGGCGCAGTTAAACGACTTTTAAGTCATTGGTGTTGATTCTGTTGTGCACAAACTAAACTTAATTTAGGCTATTGTTATCTTTTTCTCTCTAATAAAACAAGAAAGAGACGGACGTAAATTAGTGCTGTCAAATTTAGTTTGAACTAATATTTCCATACAAATTAAGGGTACACGTAAAAACATGTCGTCTAAAAACACGGCGAAGCGCAAGACGTAAACTAGTTTGACATCTCTAACTTAGTTCATAGCTATAGCCGTCCTTTTCTCGCACAGCCTTTTAGTAAAAGATAGCAATTCTCTAATTTTAGTTTATATATTAAACAAGAGAATCCGCACCATTGGCAGCTAATAGCGCCTTAAAGTACAATATTTTTTATGTCTACTTATTCAATTAACAATTAATAGTCCAGTTAGTTATTAATTCAAGTAACAATTTGACTAATACTCGCTACTCGAACTCATACCTAAACATACAGGCTGTTACGAAAAGGTGTGGTCATCCTACTAATATTATAAATGTGAAAGTTTGTTAGTGTGTATGTTTGTTACTTCTTCACGCTCACCCGGCTGGACCGATTTGGATGAAATTTGGTATGTAGATAGCTCATGGCCTGGATTAACATATAGGCTACTTTTACTTTCTCCTTTTACTACTTTTATTCCGGTCTAGTTGGAATAAAGTGCTGTTTTTTTTTTATTTACCCCGAAGGGAAGGCTAAAGTCTTTTGACTATATTGCCTAGTCTTACGTGGTGTATTTTTACTTTTTTCCATTAGAATGCAGATCACACATAGTAATGTTTTTTGCAGTATTTGGCAACAAATGTGTCGAGTCAGCCTTCTCGGCAAACTTCGCTGATGTAGTCTTTACTACAATAAAGTTCTCAGCTCCATTTTACCGAGATCGCGCCTGTTTCAATTATCCCACATATTGTCCAGTTACGTAGACACTTGAGACACAAAACTACACCGATTTTACATCACAATATCCACTAGGAATCAATAAACGAATAAATAAAATAGGCATTGAACTTCACTCGAAGAAATCCCGCCAAAACTCTCTTAAAAAACTGCTTCTGATTATGGATTTTTTTTTTCCAGGAAGGCTTATAAATTCCCATTCCATTCTTTCTGTACAAAGTTATTATTGCTGATCAAAATTAGTACGGTAGATATTTTTTTTACCCGAACACACCAGAAGGAGCGTAATGTTTTAACTCAAGTAAACTTTAAGTAACTTACAATTTGACTGAAGAGAGACTGAGACGAGGTTGAGTCGAATGGAGACTTCTTTGGAACAACTTCAGTTTACAATTAACAAAGGAAAAACAAAGATAGCCACAAAAGTAAAATACTGTGGCGCAGCTATCAAAAAAAAAAAAAAAAAATATGAGTGTTATCCCACAAAATCTGAAATATTAAACCCATCAACAATTTCACATTCACTTTAAAAAAAAACACGTTCCATCATCTTCCTGCCCTTATCCCATGTTACTTGGGGTCGGCGCAACACGTTTTTTTCTTCCATTCTGTCCTGTCAGCCGTCACGCTATCACTAACTCCCTTTTCTTTCATATCACTCCTCACACAATCCATCCATCTTTCCATTGACCTCCCTCTCTCTCTACATCCATCCACATTTATATTCATAACTCTTTTGGTTACATGTGTTTCATCCCTCCTCTTCACATGACCATACCTTTTCCTTTTCTATGACTGGCGCCACTTTTAAACTACCTCGAATGTACTCATTTCTCACTTTATCCATTCTCGTTACTCCACCCATCCATCTAAACATTCTCATATCCGCCACATACAATCTTTTTTCATCCGTCTTTTTCACAGCCCAACATTCTGATCCATACAGTACGACAGGTCTAATCACGGACTTATAGATTTTTCAAAAAAAAAGAACACGTTCCATATTCAAACCTTTTTCACCTTCGTCACGTACAACTAAAACGTCACACATACATATATGTACCAACATGACAATAAAATGTTGCGTTCACGTGAGTGGGACATTTATTGTAAAAAAAATATACGGCCGTCGATGCAGTGCTATAATTTAGCCGCGTCATTGCGTGGCGGGCTGCAATCAATCGTAAGCTATGTAGAAAGGACAGTTGCAGAGCTTTATTATTAATTCTAAGTTTTATGTTGTAACGGTTTTGCAAAAGCAATATTTATAGGAAAACGTGGAAATAATTTTCTTCTGACGTAACAATAACTGCTGAGTGTGGAACACTTATCGAAGTTATGCTCTACATATGGAGCGTAATAGGAGCCAAATACTGCAATATTCACTATGCTTCATAGATTAATTATTTTTCCCAGAACAGTATTTTTCTTTTTGGAGGCAAAAAAACCATTTGACACCTTTTAAACCAAGACACAAACAGAAGGGGGTTTTCTTACCCAGTAAATATACATCCCGCGTTAACTGAATTTGTTTGCCCAGTAGTCAAGTCAAAATCCCTCTTTCCTTACTCAAGATCCTTAGTACAATCGCTCATACATTATAGAGTTTAACCCAACAACGCTTTGTGAAAAACCATAGCTATCATAAAGGGCATTTTCGGCCTAACGTATTCATGTATTCAGCCAAAAGGGCCCAGGGGTTCTCTAACAAAAACTTACAAATTGTTTTTGCCCGAATAACGTTTGCCCTCTGACCGACTGTTGCCAGTTTTTTTTACCCGACAGTGTAAATCTAAATAGAGGGATATTAGATTTGCTTACGGATATTTTTTTTGTTAAATATTGTGTGAATTAATAGAGTGGGCTTCTGCATGATTTTAGTTTTTTTAAACATAGTTTTGTGGTCTTTATGTACAAATATAATTCAGTATGGATGGATTTTGTGAGGAGTAATATGAAAGAAAAGGGAGTTAGTGATAGCGTGACGGCTGACAGGACAGTATGGAATAAAAAAATGTGTTGCGTCGAACCCAAGTAACATGGGATAGGGGCAGGAAGATGATGATGTACAAATACAGGGTGTAACGGAAAGGTGTGGTCATATTTTAAGATCAGCATCTGCCCATAGATATGCACAACTTTCTTCAAGAAAACCTGAGGAAATTCTAAAAAAAAAAATATCTCCCATACAAATATTGATCAGCTGATGATAACTTTGTATGGAAAGTGTAATTTTTTTTTTTTTATTAGAGAAAGTTGTTCATATCCATGGGAAGAACCGATTCTTAAAATATGACCACACCTTTCCGTTACAGCCTGTATAATTCAATATTTTTGATGGGACAATACTTTGTAGTGTTGTTTTTTTTTCTGATTAAATCTGCCCTTTCAATGTCATAATAAATAACGAAGGTGCCACATTAATTTATTTAAATTCCAATCATCATCTTCTTGACCCCTAACCCAATGAAGTTTTTACGAAATAACTTACACAAGATTACTGAAGTGTCAGACCTGTCAAAACGGTTCAAATAATTTCAAAAACTGACATATGTCAAGATGACGTCAACGTCATGTTTACGTCATTATGTATCGTTTTCAAAATAAATTTTCGTGAAACCCACATTGGCTTGTGCCCAGTGCCTACACTGGTCTGTCTGCCCAGTGCCTACACTGGTTCGTCATGGCGTCACCTCAATAGTCACTACCTTTCTAGCTATATTATCATCTTTCACACAATCCATCCATCGTTTCTTTACCCGGGCCTGCGGACGGCGAGCAGTGGGTAGCTCGCCGTCCGATCAGCACTAGGCCCGTGAGTCGACGACGGCGCGTATAGTTCCACGCGCGCCTCAAAGAGATGATTGTCAGCCACCACTGACGGGGCCCATCGTGGCCGGTGCCTGCATGCCTAGGGGTAGCGGATAAATTCTGAAAAAGTGTAACCGCACCCCTGGGCACTCAGGCAGGGAAGGAACAGGGATGGGTTTTAGTCAGTAAGAGTCTGACACGTATAGCGGGAGAAGTCATTGGATGATTTCCCACACACCCAAAAAAAAAAAATCCATCGTTTCCTTGGTCTTCTCTCACCTGTGACCACTTTAAACTCCAATAAGATATTTTATTTAATCAATAATTGGTTAACCCCTGAACGTCCAGCGGCATACCAGTATGCCGATCCAGATTACGCGGCTTAAACCTCTATTATTAAATAACTAAAGATCTTATTACATAGTGTTAGAAAAAAAACGCAACACAAAACGCAACGCAAACGCAGAAACGCAATTTTAAAAAGCCGTTATGTTGTTTTGATTTCGTAATTTGAACTTTTGAGTGTGAATAATAGGAAAATATGATATCGGACTCTACAACTCCAACACAACAACTCTATTACTTGTCTATTCATAGTGCAACATGCAAAATTTCATGTAAATTGATACAGTGGTTTTAACAACTACACACACACACACACACACACACACACACACACACACACACACACACACACACACACACACACACACACACACACACACACACACACTATGCCCGACAAATCGTTGATAACAGAATTTGAATAAAATTCAACTCTTGAATTACAAGTATTGTTTACATGTTATTCTAAGGTCTGTTTATTCAACAACCCAAAAAAGTTTACTTTAAGTGCCTCGCTCCAATAGAAACCTCAGCAAGTTGTTTTTTATGAGCCCGGTCGTAAATATGTCAAACTGCGATAAGAGGCGCGGCCGTTGAGGAGTATATAGAATACTCATAAATTGGAATGAAACCACTAGCCATCAAAATATTTGTTATATTATAAAGGACTTTTTTATTATAACTTTAGCTTAACACACATCCTACATACTCGTAGTTGATCCATTGGCTACATAAAGGATCTAAGGGAAATGAATGGATGGTGATCTTTAAGATACTGCTTTTAGCCATGAAAATTATAAATTCTATTGAGAATTTACTATGACTTCCTTTAAGAAAATACTAACTCTATACTATCCTGCACAATCCTTTTTCTCCTCAATACCTTCGTGAACGGTTTGAGTACTTCGTCCCGAGGGGTAAACCCTGTCGCACTGCCAATTCTCTTCTCCTTCGTACTCCGCGTCACACTTCCAGCCGCTATAATGGCTCCTTTTCTGTTACTGCAGTGCGTCTCTGGAACTCTCTCCCACACTCACTACGCGACAGTCCTTCTCTAGATGTCTTCAAGAAGAAAATCAAAGAGCACTTCCTTTCAAATTGACATAATATTAGTATATATTGGTATTTATTAGTATGTAGGTGTAATATATATTTGTAATTATTTATGTAGGTTTATATGTTTTGTGCACTGGATCTTACCCTCAAATGTGATCTCTTTCTATCACTCAAAGGTTTGCTGGGAGAAAACTCAACATTGAGTTAAGCTCGCCTTTGTACATGAATTGTGTAACCACTAAGTACTATGTGAAATTTTGGTGTACAATAAAGAATTAATTAAGAAAATTGATTATTTTCACATGCAGCATCTAAAATATGAGCACGCGTTTCCTTTACACCCAGTAAATAGTATGTTTGTTAAGGTGGAAGCGCCAGGGTAGCCCGCGAAATTCAAATTTTCTTACGTTTTTTGCAATTTACAGGTCAGTGTCAGGTTGTATCTTGATCAAAATTTGATTCGCGGCCGTAGCAAGTATGTATTTAAGTATTTATAGAATTATAATCGTTAAAGTCATCAATACAACTCTTTCAGTTAGAATTGATGTCAAATGTAAGTATTTCATGAAATTTGGCATCACTTAGACCACCACCCACCGCCACCCCCACCTTGCACTAACACAGACCTCATTCAACTGCAACTTCAATTACCTACTCATTATACACTCACATGTAATCTTAGTATTGCATATGTTAATTTTCATTTTGTATTTCACTTTTATTCTTATAAGAACAATTTAATTAGTTTAACCTAAACGGAAGAAGTCACTGGCTCTTGAAATACAGGTTTTGTAACCTAGCTCAAGAGTCAGGGTCTCACTATTTGTAAACTTGTATTGCGCAAATAAAGAATTTATTATTATTATATTATTAATTCTAACTGCGAGAGTTGTATTGATGATTTTAATGATTACAGTTCTGTAAATACGTACTTGCTACGGCCGCGAATCATATTTTGACCAAGATACAACTGGATACTGACCTGCAAATTGCAAAAAACGTAAGAAAATTTCGATTTGAATTTCGCGGGCTACACTTTTTTTTTTAATGCTTTCACCCTAAGCAATAATATTTCGCTGGCAGATTTTTATCACCATCCAATTTTTTCCATGTATTTAATTAGGTATCAGTCATAGACAAGATTTAGCAAAAAATTACTTTAAAAAAAAAATTATACCAGCTGTTCACTGAAATCACTGAACAGCTGGTATCATCTTTTAAGAGTGTTCAGTACCTACATTTTTGCTCGCATAAGTCGACAAAACGTAGAGCAGTTATTTTTCTTTGTATGGCACTGATGGGATGGGACTTGACATTGAAAGTTTCAAGAGGACCCTCGAGAACAGGAAATTTTAAATATGCCGTAGTGTAACCATTTTTAGGGTTCCATACCCATCATCATCAGCCTTGTAATGTCCCCACTGTTGGGGCACAGGCCTCCTCTCTGTGAGAGGGTGTGGGCGTAATCCTCCACGCAGGCCTAATGCGGATTGGTGGATGTCACATGTCTTCGAATTTTTGGTTTTAGGACATGCCGTTTGCTCACGATGTTTTCCTTCACCGTTTTGTGAGCATTGGTGATGAAATAACTTACACAAAGCAAAGTGCCTGCCTGGGTTTGAACTCACGACCTACAATTTGTAAGTCGCTGCTGTTACCACTGGGCCACCACTGCTCTCGCAGAGGAGTCTTAGTAATAGGGTAACCAAAGACTCGGCTGTCCGTCTGTCTGTCAGTGGGCTGTATCTCACGATCCGTAATGGCTACACAGTTGAAATTTTCACAGAATGTGTATTTCTGTTGCCATTGTACGAGTAATAACAAATAATACAAATAAATTAAAAATAATGTAACGTACCTAACGTGGTTTTGGGTTCCCAAAAGAACTCAAAAACACGTTTCTACAGGGTGTAACGGAAAGGTGTGGTCATATTTTAGGAGTCGGTTCTGCCCATGAAAATGAACAAATTTCTCTAAGAAAAAACATAAAATTCCAAAAAAAAATTTGGAATTTCCATACAAAGTTATCATCAGCTAATCAATATTTGTATGGGAGCTATCATCAGCTAATCAATATTTGTAATTTTTTTAGAAATTCTTCGAATATTCTTGAAGAAAGTTGTTCATATCGATAGGCAGATGCAGTTCTTAAAATATGACCACACCTTTCCGTTACACCCTGTAGTTGTTACCTTTTTTTTCAGTTTATGATACGGAACCCTTTGTGTGCGAGTCCGACTCGCACTTGGCCGGTTTCTTAAATTGTTATATTTTATTGGTCCTTTGAGTGCCATGAATGCCATGATAACTGAAGCTCAACGGTTTCCTTTCGTGGTTGAGTTTTGGAAAGATTTTGAATTAAATTACCTATGTATTCGCACAGTAGGTAAGTTACTGAACCTAATTAATTAATTTGAAGTCCATTTAACCACCCAATTTTAGCATTAGCGAAGGTAAGGAGAAAACACGAGAATATATTTTGTGGGTCTTATAATTTTCAGACACTCCCGATTTTCTTCTAATTACCAACCTTACTTTCAACAAATTCGAAATGAAACTACCTACTTGAAGAACTCAACAGAAAAAAATCACATCCGTTATCAGCTTATCTTTAAAGGCTATCAGTAAAATGAATAGGCTTTTTTATATTTATAATATTGCTAAGTCCACGCAGTCACGTCCAACGAAATGGGATCACGTAGTAAACGCATAATTACAATGAACGCTCCCCGTTAGATGCAAAGGACCGTGGAATGGAACGTTTAAAAAAAATATTAGTTGGGTTATTGGCGCGAATGTTGGGCTTGGCAGTTGGCGTCAAATGTTTTTGACGTAAAGAATTTTATTTTTTAATGTTACTAGTGGTCGCCCGGTGATCGAAATTCGACCATAATCAATTTAAATTTTAAGTTTGAACGTATAAGCCTTTATTGTCAAAGACCATAAATATGAAATGACATGACTGTGGACCATAAACATAAGAGTTTAATTACAAATACATAGGCGTACCCAGTATTTTTTAAGAGGTGGGGCAGAAGTAAATAAACTTGATAAATATTAGAAAATTAAAAATGCTTTTTAAGTAATTACACTTCACCTTATTTCAATAATAACCTGCGAGGTTTTTGGCTAAATCTTGATATACTTAATTTAAACCCCCTTCCTATGCACACTCATCAAATCATGCAGAGGCCGAAAAGCCGGTTTTCTGTCATTGTTGACCGTAACCAAGTTTTTACTCTGCGTAAAGTAGTTAATGACGTATCGATAGTGCAGCTGTGCAACTGCATTCAAAAGGACTTATTCTAGGGTTTGGTGAACAGCTGTGTTTCTTCAACTAGCGCAACTAAATCTATTTCCTTCAGTTCACTCTGTGCCACATTTTTTTTGCTTCCATATGTTATACCACAGTTCAGCCTCACCAAGAAAACCACTTAAGGCGCAGTTATACGACTTTTAATGGTTTTTAATTGAACATCACGTCTAAATGACTAGTCTTATTTATTTGAAAAAAATATATGTTACTCTATACAATTTCCGTCGTAATTTGATCTGAGAATATTTGAAATTATATTTTTTTAACATAGTGTAAATAATTTGTAAAGTTATGCCTAACGCGGATAAAAAATTGAGAATCACGCAAAAACTGTAAAGTGTATTTTTATGAAACGTTTACCATTTAAATTTGTTATAATTAGAAAGAAAGAAAGAAAAAGAATTTATTTGCCACAAATTAACGACCTATTTGTTTTATTTATAATAAATTAATAATGCGTCTAATTTCGGACAGCGCTCCTTGATGAGCGAGTCCTATTACTGGGTAATAGGACTCGCAACACGCAAGCTAAAGTCTCAAGGTCATTGGCAGTTAATAGCGCCTTATACTAAAACACGTATATAATAAAATATAAAATAATTAAATGATCTTTAAAATGGTGAAGGGTTCATAAAAATACGCTTATTAGTTTAAACGTGATTCTCAATTTTTTATCCGCGTTAGACATTACTTTACAAATGAAATACACTATGATATGAAAACATAATTTCAAATATTTACAGATCAAATTACGACGGAAATTGTCTAGAGTAACATAGACTTTATTCAAAGAAATAAGACTAGTCGTTTAAACGTGATGTTCAATTATAAACCATTAGAAGTAGTATTACTGCGCCTTGAATTTTAGTAATTACAAGTAGCTTCCAATATTTTTCAAAAAGTCTTCATAAGACCTTTGGAGCATTACGTGCGGGTGCAATGTAAGTAGTAAATACGCAGGAAAATTGGTCTCTGAAAAACGCTGCTCTAGAGACATAATTAAAGAAAGTAGGTAGGCAATTATCAATGATCTCTTCCCAAACTTGCTAGGTGTCTGGACTGGAGGATTACCACAATGTGCCTGCCGATTTGCAATCCGTGGCATTCTTAAATCTATATCAAGATCGTCAGCGATTGACTTTGCTTCGGCTATCAAACTTTCGCTTTGAACATGTTCTCGGTGTTTTTTCAAGGTGTCAGTTATTCTTAATATGGTTTGCACAGATGAAGCGGGCGGATAACTTCGTTCGCAAATCACTCGACTCGAATTCTGTGCATGCGCGCTCGATTCTTTGATACTCCATTGTTTTGCACAGTAATTTTGAAAGTTACCAACTTAAGGCGCAGTTATACGACTTTTAACGGTTTTTAATTGAACATCACGTCTAAACGACTAGTCTTATTTCTTGGAAAAAATATATGTTACTCTAGACCATTTTCCGTCGTAATTTGATCTGAGAATATTTGAAATTATATGTTTATAACCTATTGGAATTAATTTGTAAAGTAATGTCTAACGCGAATAAAAAAATGAGAATCACGTAAAAACTATGAAGCGTATTTTTATGAAACCTTCACCATTTTAAAGATCATTTAATTATATATAATTTAGTCTCAGAGTTTTAGTTTAATACCTGTTGTTTTATGTGTAATAAATTAATAATGCTTTTAATTTCGTACAGTGCTCCTTGATGGGCGAGTCCTATTACAGGGAGTACGTACGACGCGTTACGTGAGCTCAGCATAGAACACGCAAGCTAACCATTTAAGGTCATTGGCAGTTAATAGCGCCTTAAAATTCTGAGCTTCGAGTCAGGAAACAGGGTGGGGCAAATGCTCCAACTTGCCCCATCATGGGTATGCCCATGTACAAATACGTGTCAACACATGGTAGCGTGTGTAATGTTTTTTAATAAAATAAATAATAATAAATTATTTAATTTATTTCTATTGCATTAAATTATAATTAGCTTTCTGCACTCTTTCTCCATATAAACTATAACTGTGCCGTACTCCTCCGTACGGATTTAAAGTTTTTTGCTGCACCTATTAATATAATTAATGATTCCATAAAGTTTTTGTTGTTGCTGAGATCTTACATTTTTTTTTAGCTTTTCTAAATTATTAAAAAAATATTAAGATTAAAGCAACATTCAATTATAGTTCACAATTTAAATGCTTATTAAACTTACTAGAGACAACCTGTTCTTTATTAGGTTGGTACATATGAAGGGATCAAGGGACTGATCGAGGGCATAGACTAATAAACCCTCACCATAGACCAACGCAAGGACGAATTGAAGTTATCGGCGTGGTAATTTAATATCGCCAACTTAATCGGTAGTTACGGCATATCCCATTGAGCCGAAAACTATTTAATACCACCTATTTAATGTTAAATATATGGCTTGCAGTTAATTTTGTAATCAATGGTTGAGCAACATATCTTCGGGCAAAGAACCTTGTTCTATAATATTTTACTGAAATTGTTTATTATTATCAGTTTATTGTTTGAGTTTATTTATTAGGAGACCGGCTTTGTGTAGCTGGTTTAATAAAATTAATTTACCTATAACCTTCTTCTAGAATTGGCAGCAGAGAAAAGTATTGGAGGATTGTGGGCCGAATCATATCGGCGTCTGCAGATATCACTACATGATAATCACGACCACTCTGACAAGAGTGTCAGAACAAAGAAGAAGAACATTCGTGGTCAGATACTCGTACGTTCCGTAGAAATGCTGACATGTATTTCAAGTACTGTATCTAACCTAAAGTCTTATCATGAATATTTACCAACAGCCAAAACCTAAAGCCAATGTTGGTTCCAACATGTGAAACAGGGGTAATACGTCAGTTTTTAATCCGTTTTCAAATTAAAACTCGGACGCGAACCGTTTGGGTTTTATCGTTTGCCAGTTTTATTTATTTTTATGCCACCAAAAAGGTCTAGGTACTGAATGACTTTTTCGTAGATTCATTTTTTTCCATGGCTTTCAAAGAGATTTTAAACCATTTGAATTTCGAGTATCGGTTTGTTTTTACTCTCGACGTTCCATTAACAAAAAATCAAAAGTTCATATTATTATGTATACCTAAACCTTAAAAGTTGTATAAGGTACATGTATGTTGGTTTATTATTTGTTGTAGTTGATTCCTAGAAAATTTATACTTAGATGAAAAAATAAGCAAAGTTATGAATGAGGAAATGGACAAAACATCATGAAGAAAACATACCGCGCCCCTGAGAACTCAGGCAGGGAAGGAACAGGGGTGGGTTTTAGTCAGTAAAAGTCTGACACCCTCTCCACCCAGAGCGGGAGAGGTCATTGGATGATTTCCCACCACCACAAAGAGGTATGTTTCTACGTAATGTGTTACTTCTTCATGTAGTTTATACAGGGTGTAAGGTAAACGCTACCGAAAACGAAAACAGGTGATAAGGCTAGTGATACGATACCACCAAAAAATCTGAAAAAAGAAACTATTTTTTTTAGCATTTGCGTACACTATGCTGTGAGAACAGTTAAATTAAACCGTTATTTGCAGTTAAAGACACTTCTTTTCTTTATCACTTTATCCTGCAATGTAACATTCGTAAAATCTCAGCTGACGTCCGCGCATTACTCGAGTTCAAAGTGCGCACGCTCTTGCTCGCGATCACTGGTATCTGCATTTAGGTTGTATATAATCTACGTTCTGGCTTCGGAAGCGTTCCCTTTACACCCTGTATAAAGCAAGGAAAGAAGGAGTTTGGACTCGAGGTCGCATGTGCAATTACTGAGCGTACGGTTCTCGGTTCGATCCTCCGGTATCGCGGTAGGCCAAAAAGTGCTATTTATTGGGTTTTTCCATTAGGACTTACTCTGCAGCAGCCCGGATTTTGGAAGCTGGTGGTGTAACTCTCCCGTAACTCAGAAAGCATGTAAAGCCGTTGGTCTGCGCCTGATGTCTCCCCGATCGCGTCGGATTGCCGTTCGATCGAACTATGAGAGTAAAGTGAGAGGCACTGTCTAGCCTTTTCCCAACTATCTTGGGGTCGGCGTCCAGTCTAACCGTATGCAGCTGAATACCAGTACTTTACATAGAGCGACTGCCTATCTGACCTCCACAACCCAATTACTGGGTAATACGATACCCCTTGGTAAGACTGGTTGTCAGATTTTCGGGCTTCTGACGACCCGTAGCAAACTGTCAAAGATCCACGATTGACAGCCGAGACCAACGGCTTAACGTGCTTTCCGAGGCATGGAGGAGTCTCGGTATGTAAAGATGGTCACCCATCCATGGACCAACCTCGGCAAGGGTAGCTTAACCTGATGGATCGGCCCGTGCGGCTGTTATTACTTGTTAGCCACGAGCTTCTCACACACTTGTGCACTGTTATATAATTCTGCGTACTTAGCCAGTATAAGTATCTCTGTCTGTCTGTGTGTGTGTGTCTGTCTGCCTGGAAGATTATTATTATTAAAGGACGTGAATAGAAAGATTAGCTAAAAAAACTTAATTTATTCTATTATCACGGTAATATCTACAATTATTTTGGACATAGTTAAAATTGGTAGTATTAGTTATTGCGTTACAAAATGTAGCATTCGTCATACGCAAAGAGAAGTGAGAGCGATGTAGGACCAGTGGACCGATTACTTCAAGAATTAGATAAAATAGTTACTTTGAATTAACGAAGTTAATTAAAAAAAAAATTGATGGATTTTTTTGTCAATGGAGCGAAAAAAATGAAAGTGACTTTAGCTTTGCTCGTGTGGCATCGCTAGTGTCGCAGATACGTCATAATTATCCACTACTATGCGAGTCAAATAAGAATAGTACTGTCAAGAAGCCATTTTGTTCCGCAATACTCGTGAACTTCATTACCAAAGCGTAAAGTGAGCAAAAAAAAAAGAAAGAAAAAAAAAGTGACGAAATAAAAGTCTCAATTTAATTATTTTTTGTTCACTTTCTTGGTATTTCTAATAAATTTTACGCCAAATGTATTATACATGAGTAGGATTTCAAAAAAAGCAGTTTTTTGATGAATACTGATTCCATTTAGGGAATTCAAGAAATAACAATGAAATAGATAATAATGAAATCTATTAATAAAAAAATATATAAAAAAAATTCACAGTGGTTTTTTGCTGGCAGTACTAATTTGACAGCTATCGTGTGAAGTTGGCAGCAAGCGCGACCCTATTCTTAATTGGCTCGCATAGTATAACAAGTAACCAATTTATTGTGGATCAAGATTTAAAGATTGGTATATATTGCGTTCCAGTTTTCTTTGCATCTCTATTCATCAGGACCTTTAACAGTTAACACACACAATACTCGATTTTTTTTTGATTTTATGATCCCAAGTCACTCGCACTTTTCCTTCAGTGAGACGTTTGCTTAGTAGTCACAATAACATAAGATCATAACTTATCTGCTTATTAAACTAGTATTATTTGTACATTCAAAACTATAATCGAGATACATTTAATATTTATGAAAATATAATTTTTGTACCATTTTATTTTAGGTTTGTTTTTACACTTTAGCTAGAGTGACACAATAATTATATATTATACAAAACTCAATAAAAATACCATTATAAAAGAAACACACAATAGTCGTGGTACGGCTCATCTAATATTATTTATTATTTTACATAATTATCTTAAATAATCTTATTTTACTAATATTTCAATTTGACATGTAATTTAATAATCACAAGCCTTGTTAAATTATTAAAAGTAAATTTATTTTTTCTTAAGGGTCTACTACCGGCCAAGTGGCGCCCTCATTGAATAAAAAATCGTAGCATAGCCTAGAAAATAAATATTAAAAAAATCCAACGTCGCGTTTGTTACAAATAGGATAAAGTATTTTTACGTTGTTAAAACAGGTCTCAGAATGTTTCGTATCCAAAGTAGTAGGCAAAAGTGTCAGAAACGGCCGTTTTTGGTACTTTTGCCATTTTCAATTTATTTCATTCTGAGACCTGTTTTAACAACGTAAAAATACTTTATCCTCTTTGTAACAAATATGACGTTGGATTCTTTAATATTTATTTTAAATGCTATGCTACGTTTTTTTATTCAATGAGGGCGCCACTTGGCCGGTAGTACGGCCGTAATGCCTCAGTTTAACTTACAGCATCCAAACAAAAGATGATACGGAATACTTTTTTCAAAAAAGAGGAATTAAAGTACATATTTGTGAATTAATACACATCACGTGTATTAAACTGTATTAACTAACTTTTTTACAGATGAATATTGTTCATCTGTTATTTTATTATTGTTCAATTACTTTGTGATTGAGCGAATGACGTTAAAAACTCGTTGCATTCTTTTTATTTTCTACTAGTTGCGACAACATTATTTTCCTGCTTTTAAAAGGGTTGTTTCGTTTTAGTTAGATCCCTCGTTGACGTGTTATTTGTTCTGGCCTTGTAAGTCGAAAACCGATCACTCGATCAAAAAGAGATTATTTCAGATAGCCCATTGGTTTAATCTGACCGCTGCAACAGAAATGTTACTTTTCGGCTTACGAGGGCAGATTTACAATATTCTGTTCATTACACATTACAATTAATTCTAAAGCTTTTTTGTCTATGAATTAATTAAGAGTGCCACACATTATTGAAACAGACAGTAAAAATACTTAGTTTGGTACGATTATGCAGGATGTAACGGAAAGATGTGGTCATATTTTAAGAACTGCATCTGCCCATTGATATGAACAACTTTATTAAAGAAAGCTTGAAGAAATTCTCAAAAAATTTTTTTACCTCCCATACAAATTTTGATCAGCTGATGATAACTTTTTATGGAATGTCCAATTTTTTTTTTTTGGATTTATTAAATTTTTTCTTAGTATACTTAGAATACTGTATGTATTTCAGTTCCATGGCCAGAACCGGTTCTTAAAATATGACCACACCTTTCCGTTACACCCTGTATACCTATGTGAATTTTTTTTTATTTTTACATTCTGCCCTAAACATGCGTCAGTCTTAATGTTTCCAACAACTCACAGCAGATCTATTTTCTCCATAATCAATCGAAACCTATTAAGGCCCTACTAACGGCAAAGTGGCGCCCTCATCGAATAAAAAATCGTAGCATAGCATAGAAATTAAATATTAAAGAATCCAACGTCACGTTTGTTACAAATAGGATAAAGGATTTTTACGTTGTTAAAACAGGTCTCAGAATGTTTCGTATCCAAATTAGTAGGCAAAAGGGACAAAAGGGGCAGAAACGGCCATTGTTGGTAAACAATGGCGTTTCTGACACTTTTGCCTGTTGTTGGATTTTTTAACATTTTTATAGTCTGTGCTATACTACGATTTTTTATTCAATGAGGTCGCCACTTGGCCGGTACCAGACCCTTAAAAAGAACATTTAGTGTGAATTGCAGTACAGAACTACTGTGGTGTTGGTAGTTGGTACTAATCACAACCAAATTAAGCGTTTTTTAGAAGATGAAATTATTATGTTCGAGTGCAATGCCTCAGACACCATTATTCAATGTTAGTTACATACATTTCCTGGAAAGACTTAAGGGAGGCCTTTGCCCAGCAGTGGGACAATTAAGGATAATTAAAAAAAAGTATAATGTACATCACTAAAATAACTGCTACTTAATTATACATTTTTCAAAGAGTAACGATTCCCGATGGAGATTCTGAAAACTGCGCAGTGAAACCAACCCTTAATTTATAAAATGTCACTTATTTTTTTTTCTGGCCATAACCAGGCTGCCATTCAGCCTCTTTATAAAAACCACAGATTCTTTTCTATTATTTAGTTCACTATTTTGTTCCAACCATTCTTCTTTGGCCTAATATTAGCTATTATAACCTAGTTTTGCTCTCTGCTGCCTTTTCTACTGTTTCCTCAACATTATTTCTCCTGTCTTGATCCTCTGCTTCTCTTAGAGAGTCTGGTAACTTGAGGTTATTTGTCTCTGGTAAAGTGAGTACTAGGAATCCTGATAATGCCGCCATTCCTCCGAAAATCATCGTTGGAAGGTACTCGTAGAACCTTGTCTGGGGAAGGAAAATATAAAAATATATTTCAACCATTCGTAATATTATTAATAGTAAATCAATTAATTTATCGCCGGAAACAAAATAATATATAATTAATCTTTTTTTTTCGTCGGTTGTAATTGCCTTGTTTGTTATTGATGTTGAAATAGGCAGACAAAGGTCGTGAAATCATACAGCCTTGTCAATCTTTATGTAAAAAATAAACAATCTATTTTAACCGGCTTCAAATAAAGAAGATTCTGTTATTAAACCGTATGGATGAATGTGTGCTTTGATTTTCTCAAAAACTACTGAACTAATTTCTGACCTCTCAAAAGACCCTAAAGTTTTGTAGACATTACGGCCTTAAAAAAGCTTTCTGAGCACGAGTCGGACTCACTTGCAAAAGGTTCCGATTTTTTTTTTTTAACATGTGTTTTTTAAAACCACAGACTTCATATAGGTTTTCCTGTAATCTATAAGTATAGAACTTCTTTGTGTATTTATTTCAAAATTTTAGGCTCAGTAGTTTTGGAGATAAGGTTTCGGATTTTTATTTTTCTGATTTGCACCTCAAAAGTGACCTCCATATTCCGAATTTATTTATTTACGTTACACGTCCGTGTTTGGGTCATAGATATTCTTGTGCGTACCAAAATTCAACTCAATCGGTTCTGTAGATTCGAAGCAAAATGATGGGCAGACACACCAGTGATCCTATAAGGGTTTCCTTTTTTCATTCAGTCTTTCGGCACCTTAAAAAGTTTAATTATATTCTGAAGGATACTTACAAGCAAAGGCGTTTGAGGTGCAACAGTAGAACCTATCCTTCCAATAGTAGAACACATGGCTAATAAAGACGTCCTGTAGTTTGTAGGAAATACTTCAGCAGCAAACACATATAGTGAGTTATATGCTAATGTTATGAAGAACTTTCCTCCTAAGTAGAGGAGTATCGACCAGTTGCCGGCTGTAACAGAGGACAAATAAACAAATAAGTTTTTATCGGTGGTCATTATTTTTTTTAAACGACTTTCGAAAAAGGAGGAGGTTCTATGTTTGACTGTATATATGTTTTACATACATATGTATTTCATATAATAACTACCAATAAATATTTACAGAACATACACAACAACACACATAACAACAAACAACAACAAACACACAAACAACAAACAAACATATAAAACAAACAAAAAAAAAACAAAACAAACAAACATAACAAACATATATATAAAGTAATAAAAAAGGTTTTTGAGACGACTCTACTCCTTGTGTAGAAAATAATTCCGCAACTTCCGCTTAAATGCATACTGACTGGTGGCCGTCCTGATATCGAGAGGAAGCGCATTCCACAAAAGGATGGACTGAATATGAAAGGAAGAATGAACAAAATCAGAAGTATGAGCAGGGCAAAGCAGTAGAAGATTATTAGAAGAACGCAGATTCCTGGCGTGTGAAGAACATAGATATTGAAAGTGAGATATAAGATAAGAAGGAGGAGTGGGAGAGTTCAGCAGAGAGAAAAGTGTAGTCAGAGCCCGCAAACTTTTTCTCTGGCGAATGGGCATCCATTTGAGCTCAGACCTGTGGTTCGAGACATGGTCATATTTCCTCAAATTAAATACGAACCGGATGCAGTTGTTGAGGAGCCTATCCAGCTTATCCAGTAACACCGCGTTCAGGTCAAAGTAGCACACGTCACCATAGTCGATTATAGGGAAAATTAAAGTCTGCACAGGCATAGTCTTCGTCTTCGCGGGCAAAAAGTCCCGTCGAAAAATACAACCGACTTCCAAAAAAGAAAATACGCTAAAATTAAAAAATAACTTTAATTTTTAGTGTATTTTCTTTTTTGAAAGTCGGTTGTATTTTTTTTTGTCAATGTTGTGGGCTGGCTTACTTCCAGAGGCGTAGCTAGTCACAAGGGGCCCTGTGTAAAAAAAATTAGGGGTTCCTTTTTTACCCGATTGTGGTAAAGCCTAAAGATTATTTTTTGCGAAGCGAGCTAGAAAAAACATCAATAATCGTTAATTGCGAGCCTTTCATTAATAAGAATTTGAGGAATTGACATAGCTTTGTTTATTGTCAATCATACAGGATATATCAAATTAAACACCGCTAACGTAACATCAATAAAATCAAACATAACAAATACCACGTTTCCACATAACAGTCGGTATGAGGATGTGATTAACTTGTTTATCTAATAAAATAACGATTTGTGCAAACACATTAAACAGTTAAACAGTTTATGGAATAAAATTACCATTTAAATACATTCCGAGTGCGTACAATAACAAATGTAGTAATATCGGTTGTGTAAGGTTAGTTCGGCATCAGAGAGCTGTTTTTATAAAATTAATTATTTAAACACACATCGGTATATTTTTATGATATTGGATGGTAAACAAGCCCGCGCCACTGCTTGTTTGTTTATCATTGATAGACTTTTAGGAAGATATGCGGAACAGAGAGTAAAGTCCCACAACCTCCATTGAAAAGGGAGGATCCTCCGACCAGACGGGTGTTGTGCCTGGTCCGGGCAAGCCCAATAGTTGATTTCGGGAGATTGGAGAACTCTGCTTGCGCGATGTAGGAATTTGCTGTTTTTAGTTCGTATGTAGCGTCACAGATGTCGCTACAGACTCGCGAATTATGATGATGATAAGACTCGCGTTTGACCACTATCTCACCTGATGTGGTAAACGATAGAGCACGCTTCTAGAGGTACTCTTGACTATAAGACTCCGAGGTTGTAGCTATCAGGAAACACAGACTCTGGCAGGGAATGCCACTATTTAGCACAATTAATGTATTCCCAAATCATTTAGTGCGTGTGGGTGGGATGTCCACCATGTAACGGTGGCGCATCACCGTACTTCTAGAAACGGGTTTGGTGGAATTAAACTATGCAATTCCGACGCAAACTCCCCAAAATTATAGTAAGAAACAAAGCAGATGCGTTGCTATCCCAGAGACAAAGAAAGAAAGAAAGAAAGAAAAAAGTTTATTTTGTGCTTTGCAAAGAAAAACACAATTATAAAGCTGATATTTCTTATCATCTCTATAATTGGCAGTCGTGGAGCTGTGGTGGCCAAGTGGTAACAGCCGCGGCTTACAAGTTGTAGGTGATTAGTTCAAACCCGGGCGCGCGCTTTACTTTGTGTAAGTTATTTCATAACCACTGCTCTCAAAACGGTGAAGGAAAACATCGTGAGGAAACCGGCATGTCCTAGAACCAAAAGTTCGAAGACACGTGACATCCACCAACGCGCATTGGGCCCGAGTGGTGGATTACGGCCCACACCCTCTCACAGAGTGGAAGCCTGTGCCTGGGGCACAGGCTTCCTCTCTGTTAGTGGGGACATTAAAAAGCTGATGATGAATGGCAGTCTTATTCAACCCACTGCTGAGTATAAGCCTCCTCCCTTTTGTGCCATACTTCACTGGTCTATGCGAAAAAAAATCATCTATTATAAAAAAGAAAAACATTACTGTACCTGGAACAAATCCATAGTTGATCAAAATCAATCCAGTCATGAAATATGCCGTAGCTATCACCCTCTTTCTCCCAAATCTGTCCAAGAATATCAGTTTGCAGATATTAGCTGGAGCTTCTATGACCAATATCACGATATAATTCACATAACTGTTCCCGGACAACTCTATGGCATTTATTGAAAGGCCGTAGTAGACTAGCGTCGACGATATCCATAGGAAAGAGCATGTGAATAATCTCTTCCAAATCATTGGTGATGTTAGGAGTTGGTTGAAGGTGGACTGGTTTCTTTCTACATTTTCACATTTTCTCTCATCTCTCTGTTTTGTTGCATGCTTTTCAACTTGCTCATAATGCTCTTTTCGGACATTAGCTTTATTCATCTTCTCTTGTTTGCTAAGAACCTTCAAACCTTCTTCGTATCTTCCTTTGCTGAAGAGCCATCGGAAACTTTCGGTTAGAGTCCAGATGTATACGAAGCATAAGACCGCAGGGGTGTAGATGATGAAGAGGAGGTAGCGCCAGTTGAGAAGCCACCAGGAAAGTAAGGTCACTGTGACTCCTCCGAGGATGAACATGGTGTTGAAGAGAAGGCTGACGAAGACTCTGCCTTTAGGTCCGACCAGTTCCAATGCTGAAACAAGAGCAATTATTAATAAGATTTTATCATGATAAAGACTGCTATAGTTTTTGAAAAAGAAAACATAATCTCTTCAGTTTCGATTAACAAGTTAAAGTCCCCATCCGTTTCTAGAATACCGACGTGTTTAAAAAACGATCAAGTGTCATTGACACTCTTATAAATCTTTTGAAAAATAAACAAGCAATGACTCGTCAATACTCGTGGTTCCAATCTTGCAACGCTTGATTGAGTTTTCGCAAAAAAGGAAAAAGGTGTGAATGGCAAATTTTTTGGTCCCCATGAAGTAACAAAGCTTAACTACCGGTTTCCCATGAACACTGTAAGAAAGGATCTAAAACAAAGACCGGAAGATGAGCTACAAAAAATCGTAGATTAGTTTCAACTGAATTATAAAGCAATCAATCGCGAAGGTTATTTGGGTGCTGATGGCTAAACTTACATTGCTAATATTGGTGACAATTGCAATAAATTTATTACAATTGTCATCAATATTGTCTGACAACAAGGGGTATCGTATTATCCAGTAACTGGGCATGGAGGTTAGATAGGCAGTCGCTCCATGTATAATACTGGTATTTAGCTGCATCCGGTTAGACTGCAACCCGACCACATGATATATGGGAATAGGCTAGGCAAATAGATGCCATCAATATTAGCAATCTAAATTTGTATTTAAAGTATACAAAACTTTAGTTGGTAACGCAGTTGCTCATCAACTGCGTTACCAACTAATGTTTTGTGCAAAAAACACTTGACAAATTCTTCAATCATTCTTAGAATTTTAAGAGCCATTTAGGTCGCACATTGATTAAAAAAATTATATTTTGAAGCAAAGTAAATTAAAAATTCCAAGAGTATTAAGCTACAAAAAATATTGCATTGTATATTTATGAATCAATTGCATGACACGTTTCATTTGCTTTGAATCCTGCATATCCAATTTAAAATGTCTTGAGATAGAAATATATAAATAAAATTGGCTTTTAACAATTCATGTTGGTACTAAAAGACAAAATAAAACGACGAAATGAATGTTAGTCTTTTTATGAGCTATAAAAACTGCCTTAAATTATTCAAATAAAAAGAAAAGCAGTAACAAAAACATGAGGCAGTTGATAAAAATATTCTCAATGAATAGAGACAGTTCAAGATTGCTAAAACGGGACTATTAAATTCAATGAAGCGGCAAATTGTTTAATTTGTCTAAATCGGTTCATGGGTCTCTTGATCATCAGCGTTAATGTTTTAGATCTTTCACCGTTTCAGACAAAGGCTTTCAGTTGTAAACACAGATATATAAATAATCTGTGGTTGGAAAGGTCTTAGATAGAATGTGATTATAGGGTTTGTGTATACTCGTATCATCAACAATGGTAGACAAATCCTACAGCAATTTATAAAAGTAACATCTCCTCGTTTTTAAATTGTTTGTCGTTTTCAATATCGTCAAAGTAAATGATAGGGTGCAGGGTGAATTTTAATTTAATGGCAATTTACAGAGGGCGAAAGCAGATACTTATGTATATGTACATAAACAATTATGTACATGTACATAACATCGTATTTATGTATATATAAACAATTTTTACTAAGAAATATCTCAGAATCCTACTATAATATTATAAATGCGAAAGTTTTTTATGGATGAATGGATGTTTGGTAATAAATCATGCCAAAACAGCTGAACGAATCTAGATGCAATTTGGCACAGAGAAAGATTATAGGATTTTCTATAATTTATAGTCGAAGAAGTTACCATTACACGCCGGCGAAGCCGCTGGCAGAGGCTAGTTAAGAAGTATATAAAAATGTTCTTATAACTCGATAGAATGTAGGGAACAGTTATTTCTTTCTCGATATCAGGGGGTCTACTCCAAAGTGTTTTTAAGAAGTATCGGCCGAATGTTCGGTCATATTTGTGATGTGTCATTAATGTATTTTCTTTCTTTTTTTTCTTTCTTTCTTTCCATACCTAAAATTGCAGCGAAATGGCATTACGTATGTTTTTGGTGGAATAAGCTCTTAGAGAAGAGCTACAATTTTAGGTATGGCACATTCACTTTAACACTTCACACAAAATATCCGAACATTCGGCCCCCAGGATTGGTCATATAGTAAAAATTGTTAAAGATGATGTACTATTGGCTTTCCAAAAAACATTTTCACATGATTGCCAACTTTTACTCAAAAAACCCACATAAATTCAGGTTCATGGTCGCGATAATTTCGACTCCTCAAATATTATGCCAGGGTTCCAAGGTATGCAGGCTGGAAGCCAGTATTTGTTGGGGAAGGTCCCAAACTGAGTCCTAGCCAGTTTGTTTAGGACAATCTCTAACTAATTTTGGTATTTGCCGTGACATTAATTTGGCGACAGAATTGGGGTAAATACTCCCCGCTTTACTTTTTAAATTGAGTTATGTGTTAATTTAGCTAACTAAAGATGTTCTGAACCGGTTGAGGTTTCGAAAATAGATCAAACTGAAATAGTTTTAAGGATTTTGATCCTTGACTGGAAGAGTTCGATAGATATGTACCAAATAATCGGTGCTGTGCGTTTCGAAATATTTAAGACCGAACTTGGGGATAGTCGAATATTTCTCAGTCCATGTAGGTTATTTCGAGGACGAGAATTCAATCTGATTGGTTCTCGGTACTATTTGACCGGTGGTTGAGCTTCACCCATCATAATTAGAAGCTAAAACATTGATAAATTACTGATGTACTCTTAATTGTGTCTGTAGTATATTGGTTCTTCTCGTAGGAAGAGATGCTATATTGACCATTCTTGCTGGGAGGACATGGCAAAGGATAGTGTCACGTGACTTATCGCAGGTAATGTCATTGCCATACATTTTGTAATAAGCGTTAGCGTAAACAATAATAGAAAAGTAATATGGCTAGGGGGCAGGTTGGAGACGTTTCATAAAATAAAACGTCAAACCTTTGATGACTGACGGGGCCCATCGTGGCCGGTGCCTGCATGCCTAGGGGTAGCGGATAAATTCTCAACTTGAGTTACCGCACCCCTGGGCACTCAGGCAGAGAAGGAACAGGGGTGGGCTTTAGTCAGTAAGAGTCTGACACGCCCTCCCGCTCCACCTCTGGGTGGGGCGGGAGAAGTCATTGGATGATTTCCCACCCCACCAAAAAAAAAAAATCACCTTTGATGAACAGCAGAAAACAGATCTCGACACCAGGCGAGAGATCATCAGAAATAAGCCTCCCACCAACATCCAATACCTTTAGGATAATAGTGTTTTAACGTGTCCGCTATAAGCCATAATAGAGCACATGACCGCAAGCCACAGTTACACGGAATTCAGTCATAACAGCCGAAATCGGCAAGGGATTTATGTAATATTGGTCCTTCTAACGAGACTACAATGTTTGACGCCGATAGGCAGGAAATAATTGGCTGGAGAGGCGTCACGGCATCCTCACCTTCCGCCTGACGCAGGTCCTCACCGGACACGGTTGTTTCGGGAGGTTCCTGTACCAGATCAGGCGGGAGGAAACGCCCGGGTGTTATCACTGCGCGGATCGCCCAAAGGACACGGTGGAGCATACGGTGGAGGTATGCCCCGCTTGGGCGAAGCACCGCCGTGCCCTCGTGGATGCGATAGGTGGCGGCGAACTCTCGCGCCCGGCCCTGGTTCAGGCTATGGTACGGAGCGAGAGGGAATGGGAAGCAGTCTCCGCCTTCTGCGAAGCAGTAATGCTCGCGAAGGCGGAGGCGGGACGCGTGTGGGAAGCTCAACGGAGTGGCCCTCACAGCCCCGGCCGCTACCACCGCAGCAGAGACACTGGACGTAGGACGTCGCGAGATGATCTCCGGCCACCGTAGACCCGGGCCTGCGGACGGCGAGCAGTGGGTAGCTCGCCGTCCGATCAGCACCAGGCCCGTGAGTCGACGGCGCGTAGTGTTCCACGCGCGCCTCAAAGAGATGAGTGTCAGCCACCACTGACGGGGCCCATCGTGGCCGGTGCCTGCATGCCTAGGGGTAGCGGATAAATTCTGAAAATGAGTTACCACACCCCTGGGCACTCAGGCAGGGAAGGAACAGGGGTGGGTTTTAGTCAGTAAGAGTCAGACACGCCCTCCCGCTCCATCCAAAGCGGGCGATGTCATTGGATGATTTCCCACCCCACAAAAAAAAGGCAGGGAATAATACAGTAAAATAAATCTTTGTCACAGTCGATTAAATCGGACACTTTGTGTCAATTTCCAATTACATAGAGGTACAATGAAGTACAGTACAACTATCATCGAAATTCCGAATAGAAACGAATGCTAATTTCCATATCCATCAATTATTAGCCTGGCACAGGCAACTGAAGGAACAAGGGTGGGTTTTAGTCAGTAAGAGTCTGACACAAAGAGTAAGAGAAGTTATTTGATGATTTACCACCCTATAAAAAGGTAAAATATTTTTTTTTAATATTTTCAAAAAAGCCGATTCTAAAAAACAACTACAAAGTTACAAAAAGTCACTTTTCCAAAAGTCTGATTTAGTTGTTGGCAGTTATTTTAGTTCAATTATTGATTTCATGCCATCAACTGCACGACTGGTTGAAAAGTGACTTGTTTGGAACTTTCTAGTTGGTCTCTAAAGTGCCACAACATACATACATAGCATACATACATAGGCTGATAAACACATTACCCTCCCTTGGGTAGCGCAGTCGGGTAAAAACGCCCAAGCTACGCACATTTTGTTAATCAGATAATAAGTGATATCTGGCAACTCTGGGATCTTGGACTATAATTATGTCAATATTAGTTTGCCTTAAACTACGAAATACTTCAACTAAGCCATCATGTTAAGTTTACAACATAATCAATATGTATGGCTAGTTATTTCCGTTAGAACTGTCACTTTGCCTTCGCCGCTCCAATTTCAAGGAAAATGGTGGTACTCCTGTACTCAGTGTTCCGCGTACAACGACCTTACTTACTGAGCCGTGCTTGTGTTAGCGGTACCTATATGTATTTTGATACCTCCATTTACTAAAGGTAACATTCTCTGGTTCTGGTTTCAGAATTCTAGAGAGAGGTCTACTAACTACTGCTTTGGTGACAATACTGGGTTCACCGATCCCTTTGCTAAAGTGGTTGGTTATCCTACGACACTAATAATTCTAACCGCTGCAAGCCAGAACTCTTTTAAGCCAATATCAACAGTGGTGACCACCAGAAAAGCCCGAGGCAAAGAAGCTGGACTAGTCTCGGAGAAACGAGTCAATTGTCTTTCGGATGTCGCAATGCAATAAGTCATAAGCGGAGGAGTAAGAAAATACAAAGAGTTTGGTTAGTAAGTTATTCTTAGTTATAACACAGGTAATATAATACTAGCGTACAGATGCCTCATCTCATACAAAGAAACGGTACCGCCGTAACCACGCGTTTTCGACTTGCAAAAGCAACTTTTGTTCTTGATTCGGGCCCGTCCTCTACACCTCGCTAGATGGTGTTAGCAGCGACGGCTTGCAAGTTGAATTAATTTACATAAAGTCTTACCAATATTTTTTCACACGTTGACGAATTACTATATAGTATTTTTGGCACTTCATAACAGTTTTAATGCTTCAAAATGTTTCACTAGACAAATTTTAAAGAGGCGAATGGATACACTCTAAAACTTTAAACAGCGCCATCTATTGGTACAAGAAATATAAATACCTAAGGATTCGTTCCAATAAACATCTAAATTTGAATTAGGAGCCAATTATTCCACAACTTTATGCTTAGGGTAGTTTATCAAATAAGAAAATTACAGTTTTTACCATGTTTTTTTTTAAACATTAAGGTTACTTAACTTCATTGTGAAATCGATGCATATTACGCCATCTATTGTTTGTTTGTTTGAACTAAATTTTCTTTGTTCGAGATGAGACCACAGATGACTATAATAGTAGGATGAGACCCCGTGGTTATAATAATGTTATTACCGTTGTAGTACAATTTAACTTACCAAGAACAAAACACGCCGTATAAACTCCACCACCGAACGCCGGTTCCAAAAATTCAAACACAACGAACATGTCATAATTAACTGACAATGCCCGAATAACTCCGAAGATGCCATTGGCCACCGAAGCGAACACGAGCGCGGGACGGCGGCCATATTTGTCTGATATCAGTCCGGTTAGAGGAATGGCGATGAAGAATCCAGCGTTGTGAACTGTACCCACTAGGGACCGCTTCCAGTCTTGGCAGGCAAGGTCGAACTGGAAATAAAGAAAAATAATGTTAAGAATTACCAGTACATATTCATATCCAAACCCAAACAACCCTATAAATTAACCCAAAGGTTGACTGGTAGAGAATGCCTAGTTGCATTAAGTCCGCCTATGTACCACTTTTGTACATGAAGTTTAAATAAACAAATAAATAATAACCCTGCACTAGGATTCCCTGTGTCGCAGGTGGCATGGTCATCCCACATAGAGATGCCACACACATCCAAGATCCGAGAACAAACTTTATATTCACCACACCAAGTCTGCCTCGGCCGGGGATTAGAAAAATCCTAATATAGAAAGAGAAATCGATCGCCGCATGGAAAATGCCTGGAACCACTGGTTTATGTATTTGTAACATGGACCAGTTGCTTTACAGGTCCATGAAAGCGCTAATGAAGGGTGATCTGCCGTGAGGACTTCATGACCTCCAACCTGTAATGGTATATATGTACTTTTAATAAAGGTACTTGCCTATGATATATTACGTTATTAATTTAATAAGACGTAACATTGCTTGTATATTTATTTATTATAATAATATAAGTACTGTATTGTACATCTCATAATGAGCACAATGACAAACATTTACAAAACAAGCGTACAATAGGCGGTCTTATCACACAGGGCTGTTCTCTGTCAAGGGTAATTTCTGGAAGTTTTGATCTGATTCCGAAAATTCTTCTACTGATTGAAAGCCACACTACGCTGAGGGTCAGAGTCAGAGTGTCATGGGCATACTTTTTATCCCGGAAAAATTAACTGTTCAAATAGGATAGCTCTTGGGATTGAAGTGTGGTAAAGCTAGTATGCATAAAAAGAGTGTTACAGCAAATAATATCGAAGTACAAGGACATTAAAACAAAACACATTGTGAGTTTTCCAACAAGCATGGCGTCCAATTGAAACATGAGAAGGAGTCACGGCACATTACGGCACAGGTCGCATACTGTGAAATTTGATTATCAATGCGTTTCGATACTAGTACGGAAATCAAAACGGGCCTTTATTCACGGTCAACGAATCAGTGAAATGGTATTGATTTGGTCCAATCAATGTGTCAATCATTTTTTGTGCTGTTTCAGTTTTGATTTTGTAGCCTTCAGCATTTACTTTGGGTGATTAGAAAGCGTAGCGTAGATTTACAAATAGTCTGATCTATAAATCACTAATAGGAAACTTCCAATGCAGATTATTAGTGGTAGATTCTATGATTGCCTTTAAAATTTGGACGCCACTGTCGTCCTGTATATTTATTTATTTATTAAAACTTCATGCAACACAAATGTACAAAGGCGGACTTAATGCCTTAGGCATTCTCTACCAGTCAACTAAGGGTGGTGGAGAGATAACAGTATATGCTTTTTCTATCATATGTTGCGGTCTTTTACAGAGTCCCAATTCTGAAAATTGTAAAATTTTCAGAAATCTTTTTATAATGGCCAATAGACTCCTTAGAAGCATTCAATCCTTACAGCCTTTTATACAAACTGTAAATTCCTTAGACAATGATAGTAATTTTAAGTTTTCTATAGATAGTGAAAAATTACTCTCTCTTTCTCTCTAAACTCTTTTTCAAAAATGTTCGTAACTAATGTTAAATCTAGGTACCTTGCGTATGTGTACCAAGTTTAATTATAATCTGTTTATTGATTTCCAGAAAGGACTTGCCAGTTTGTATGAAATAACTGGAGGAGTAAAAGCAAAACAAAACATTTGATAAGTTCCAATAAATATCAATAGTCTGGTTTGGGAATTGGAGACTGTGAACGCGAAAGTTATCTGTGACGAACTTTATTAAATGAAAGTACACAACAGAAGCATCTTGAAACAACGGGTGGTCCTTGTTGTGTAAGCAAGAAAATCGTGATAACCACATCGTCTTACATGTATAATGCAACACGGTCTCTTATCTATAAAGGACCAAGAAACAATAGTCGTGCACTATCTGACAGGAAAGACGTCAGTGGTGACAAGGATACTATACTAAAGGTACTATAATTATGTCTTGACCTGGTTTTTGTTAGTAAAGAAGACTGTTGCCAACAGACCAGAGGGGTTAGACAAAATACTTTTACTGTTATCGTTCACGCTAACGCTTCGTGAAAAATGTATGGCAAGACATTACCTGCGGAGAGAACTGTCTCTCAACGCCCAGTAATAGGCGTGAAAAGGTAACAAGCAAACTAACTTTCGTAATAAGATCAGGATTAACCACGTGACATTTCGGCAGCGTTTGTCAATCTTAAGGACTTTAGAGAATTGATGTCGATGATTTTATAGCACTTTGTTTCCAGAGCTTGCTGCCTTTGCCAATAGGGAATATGCATGAAAAAAAGATTTGTTATATATCCAGTTTATCGATGAATATATTAAAATAGTGTACGAACAGTGAACGCAGAATCAAAATTGTTCGAAAATTAAACGAGATATAACAATTTTAAACAAATATATCTGTCCCTCTCTCGAAAACGCTGTTTTCTATGGCAGTTGTATGGGCGTCATGTCCTTTGATGTCAAAGAACACGTCAAACTTCTCTTTCTAATTATCAACTTTGAAGCTTTCTTGATTTTTATCTTCGTCGCTGATGATGATATTTTATAAATTCCTTCATATTTGTTCACTATAGTTAATAAGTCTTCAATTAAACAAATAAAAAAATATCATGCATATTCCCTATTAAGGCGCAGTTATATGACTTTTAATGGTTTTTAATTGAACATCACGTCTAAACGACTAGTCTTATTTCTTTGAAAAAAATATATGTTACTCTAGACAATTTCCGTCGTAATTTGATCTCAGAATATTTCAAATTATATTTTTATAACATTGTGTAATTTTATTTTGTGGTCAGTGCCAATTATTTATTAAAATAATTGGCAAGATTATAATAAATTATTAATAAGATTATTACATTGTGTAATTAATTTGTAAAGTTATGTCTAACGCGGATAAAAAAATTGAGAATCACGCAAAAACTATAAAGCGTATTTTTATGAAACCTTCACCATTTTAAAGATCATCTATTTATTTATAATTTAGTCTCAGTGTTTTAGTTTAATATTTGCTGTTTTATGTGTAATAAATTAATAATGCGTCTAATTTCGGATAGCGCTCCTTGATGGGCGAGTCCTATTACTGGGTGGACATGTGGAGGTACGTGGAACAGGGTGTAAAGTTCCACAACCTCCATTGAAAAGGGAGGATCCTCCGACCAGACGGGTGTTGTGTCTGGTCCGGGCAACTGCCCAATGGTTGATTTCGGACTGTTGTATATGTTCAAATCGCGCGGAGAACTCTGCTTGCGCGATGTAGAATTCTTGCTATTTTTAGTTCGTGTGCGGCGTCATAGATGTCGCTACATCACTCCCGTCCGGAGATCGGAGATCGATGGTTCTTGATGAGTCGTCCATACATCTTGTGATGCTTGCCGGGCCAGTGGAAGGTTGGTTCCAGTGAGTCGGAACCGGAAGAGCCGCATAGTTCACGGTGAGTCGGAACTGTCTGCGGTGATGCCCCAGTGAGTCGGGGTGTTGCTATCCCAGTGAGTCGGGATGATGCCCCAGTGAGTCGGGGTGATGATGTCCCAGTGAGTCGGGATGATGCCCCAGTGAGTCGGGGTGATGATGTCCCAGTGAGTCGGGATGATGCTGCAGGCTCCAGTGGGTCGGAGCGGTGCTGTGCGACGTAGTGGCTTGACTGCTGGCGTCGACCAGGAGAAGTTCTTCGATCGGCCGAAGGTGATGTTCGCTGCGCCAAGATCGCTGATGAGGTTGATGGTGATGAAAGAGGCTGAGGATGCTGACCAGGAATGCGCATCCGCTGCATGCTGGTGGTCAGGATACCCGTAGAAGCCGTTGGTACTGGCTGGCTGTATGACTCGTTGCTCAAGAGCTTGAAGGAAGCGATGATGATGACGTCACGCTGAAGTAGCTGCACGAAGGCTGCGCGGACGTTCATGGTCGAGGGTCACCAATGTGGAGGTAATGACGTCATGACGAAGGCTGCATTCACGATCACGTCGGGGTCACCAGTGTGGAGGTACGTGGAACAGGGTGTAAAGTTCCACAACCTCCATTGAAAAGGGAGGATCCTCCGACCAGACGGGTGTTGTGTCTGGTCCGGGCAACTGCCCAATGGTTGATTTCGGACTGTTGTATATGTTCAAATCAAATCATAGAATTCTTGCTATTTTTAGTTCGTGTGCGGCGTCATAGATGTCGCTACAGGCATACGACGCGTTACGTGAGCTCAGCGCAGAACACGCAAGCTAACCACTCAAGGTCGTTGGCAGCTAATAGCACCTTAATAGAGACTGTTGGCAACAGACCAGCATTGATGTATCGACCTTCACCCTCGATTGTGTTTGATTGCACGTTTTTACTAACTTAATTGTACTAATTGCATCATTAATGTACTGTACTAGCATCTCATGCGACTTTGTTCGCTTCAAGTAATATTTTTAAGCATTCTTTTGACGTTTCTTCCAACTATCCTACTTATATTATAAATGCGAACGTTTGGATGGATGGAAAGATGTTTGTTTGTTACTCAACCACGCCAGAATAGCTAAACGGATCTGTATGAAATTTCCCTAATAGCATTTAGTGTTGGCATTTGGTTGGGCCAACAATAAATGCTATAATTTTATGGTTGGCCCAACAATAAATGCTATTAGGGTTGGCACAAAGATAGGTATAATCTAAAATAGCATATAAGCTATAATTTATAGTAGAAGTACTACCAGTTGTCCATGCGGGCGAAGCTGCTGGTAAAAGCTAGTAAGGCTATATGCTTTTATGCTACTAACACGTTAGCTTCCTGATCTTATCGTCATCCACTTGCCCTTACCCCAGTTTATTTGGGGTCAACACAGCATGTCTTCTTTACTTTATGACATATTTTGGTGTAGATGAAAGTATATTCCATCTATCTATCTCTGTTTGCCTTCAACTCAATACATAGTCAGGTACTTTCAAGTCACGCAGTCCATCCATCGCTTTTTATGGTCTTCTTCTACTCTTATAGCTAACCCACTGTATTTATTTGTAGTTATTATATTAAATATATATGTATGTTTGTTATTAATATGTATATATTTTCGTTCCCGTTTTTTTATTATTTCTACTTATTAATTCTTTGTTTTTTTTATGCACCTGCCATATTATCTCTCCACCACCCTTGGTTGACTGGTAGAGACTGCCTAAGGCAAAAAAAGAAGTCCGCCTTTGTACTTTTGTTGCATGAAGTGTAAATAAATAAATAAATAACCACCTTCATACGAAAAACTGTCTTCATTTCATGTGATTCTTATTGACCTGCGTTCAAAATCTTAACAACCACTCATCTGCCTTTTGTATTTAATACATTGACCGCCATGGAGGACACATGGTGACCCCCAAACAATAGATTTTTAATTGTGTCTGTTTTTCTGGCAGTCAACGTGTTAATCTGCAAACTGATTAAAAGACAGAAAATCATCACAATCCGTTATTTTGGCTTCCGGATCATTCCTGATCTTCAGAAGAAACTCTGAAGAAATGTAACAAACAGTAACTCCATTCCTTTTTGCTCTACGATATCGATTTTAAAATTCCTTATCGTTGAACCGTATCGGATCCATGCACGCTTGCGTCGGTTTCATTATGTGCGTATTTACTGGTCTAAGTCAAATCGCTACACGTGCAACAGAACATTGATTCGATACATTTTAGGCTTTTAATTAGGATAAAGAACTCTTGATGATGGAAAGATTTAATGTATGAACTTTATTAGTATTGATGATGGAAAGATTTAATGTATGAAGGTAGACGCTGATAAAATGTTGGCAGATGACCGTGAAAAGTAGCTAACAAAAGTGCAGTTTGAAGAAAATAAAGAGAACAGGATTTTAGTGAATAAGGAGAAGGAGTGGAAATTCAAGGAAAGGCGATATATGTAAAAGATCTTAGCGGATCCTTGGGATAGAAAGAGAAAAGACCCAAAATTGTTTGACCAGGACGACTAGAAGGTAAGGCATAAAGGAAAGGTAAAGCAGGTAGGTAGGCTGAAGGTAAGAAAGGAAGGTAGATAGACCTTATTGGTGACGTTCTTCAAAAAGGTTAGGTGAGTAGTACTCACAACCGGTGTGCATTTATAACCAGATGTATGAACGTAAACGGAGCAAAAGTAGTTTGTAATGTTTATGCAACATTGCATACTTCTTTTTTTTTTAGTTTATGTACTCTTAATACCCGACTTACGAATTGTGTGAGTTGGTTGTGGGTTCGGACCCAGCCAGGCGCTTTACTTTGTGTTAATTATTTCATCATCATTGCTCTCAAAACGGTGAGGAAAACATCGTGAGGAAACCGGCATGTCCTAGAAACAAAAAATCGAAGATATGTGACGTCTACCAATCCGCACTGAGCCCGTGTGGTGGATTACAGCTCACGTCTCACAGAGAGGAGCCTTGTGTCCCAGCAGTGGGAAAATAAAAAGGCTGATTACGCATATATTCTTATGTACTGTATGTATGTTGCTAGGCCAGAGTTTATCCTTATTGGCGTAAGTAGAATATGTCCAGTTAGATTTAATATCATTATACTTTTTAATATACTAAACCGTGTTATTTATCTTGATGAATAAAATCTAGAACTGCATTCCTAACTTTGTCATGGTAGGTAGAATTGACTTTGAATATAAATCTGCGTTATTATATTGAATTCCAATACATAAGTGTGATAAATGGATTATATTATCAATTTATCATAGTAACTGTTACCAGGGCTTGCATGTAATGATAATGCGTGACTAATAATTTGAAAATTTAATATGTATATGTGTGTAAATAATAGTACCAGTAACTGAATGACCGAGCTTTGCTCGGGATTTTTTATTTGGTAAAGCGTGTTTTTTGGAAATGAAATCTGGCTAGATCGATTTATCGCCCCCGAAACCCCCTGCATACTAATTTTCATGAAAATCGTTGGAGCCGTTTCCGAGATTGAGATTATATATATACATATATACAACATATATATACATAAATCTATTTATAATTAAACTAGACTACATAAGATTTTTTTTGATACCCCTGAGTCGTTACATGAAATTTTTTGAGTAGCACAATAAACCAAAACAAACAACCCATTCCCTCAACAACTTGCCGCCAAAGACGAGTGAAGTTACGGCAAAATGGAATATTTAACTATTTTATCGTTCTGCCCGGGGGTGGAGGATAAATTCGAAAGAGTTACCTCGCCCCCGGGCACTCGAGGCAGGGAGGAACAGGGGTGGGTTTTAGTCAGTAAAAGTCTGACACACCCTTCCGCTCCACCCCAGAGCGGAAGAAGTCATTGGATGATTTCCCACCCCCAAAAAAAAAAAAAAAAAAAAAAAAAAAAAAAAAAAAAAAAAAAAAAAAAAAAAAAAAAAAAAAAAACTATTTTATCGTTGTACTAACCCTTCGAGAAACACAGGCGTGATGTTATGTTATATGTCATTTAATGCCAAAGTTTGAAATATTCATCGATTGTTGGGAGAAGTTAATTGCCTTCATTTAAAAAAAAAAAAAACAAAAGAAAAGTAGAACGATGATGATGTTGGCGATATTACACAAAATAAAAAACCCAAAGAAACAAATGAATAACTAATTTCGTAAAAGGGATAATATAAAATTTATTTGAGCTTATAATTCCAAGTCAATCTATAGTTATCAACTTATCACAGCTCAAAGTTACCAGTTTTATTAAACGTCAACTTCGTAGGTAAATACATACCTTTCTAAGACGACATATGCAGAACTGTTAAGATTTCTTTACCATTACTTATCAACGTTTAGACCTCAATAATAGAATATATGCTTCAAGATTATCCTAGTATCAACAATCAATCAAAATACTTAAATATCATTATTATTAAAAGACACTTATTGCAATACCTATGGCGGATAGAGGTAACATTAAGACTTGGGTTTTACGTAAACGTACTGCACACAGTAATTTGTCAAAGGAAATCATAAATTAAAGCGTGAGACAATATGAGCTTCACAGAATAGGTAGGTACAAGCTCTTTATAATAAATAGGAAAAATCATACTAATATGGATACTTAATTAATATTATTCTGTGGGATGTTCCTCTAATTTAATTTTAAGAAGGAGCAGAGTATTTTGTGTGCCAGATGTGACATTCACATAATTCATGAATCTTGTCTTGTTTGTATGGTTCCTAGCTAAACTAGTGACAAGGACAAGCTGGTGAAAAGGTGTAATTTAAGTGAGAGAGGTAAGGTAAACATAATATAAGTCTCCTGAAACCATAAGATCGGCTGCGGCAGATCAAAAAGGAGACGACTGGAAGACTGGACTGTTTTCCATTAACCAGAAAGAGAACAATGGAAACAATGTGACAGAATCAAACACTCCTAGATATTCAAATCTTTAGAAAACTTGAAACTGAAACAGCAATATGTAGACCTTTTATAAATATCTACGATAACAGACCCGCAGAGTTGACATCGAACTAAATTTTGCAGGACTTTCGTCTGTACTTGAACGATGATCGACGAGAGATGTAAACTTTTTTTGGAAGGAAAAAGGAGAAGGTTCTATGCTATGTTCGACTGTATGTATTTTTTTATGTATGTCTACCGATATCTCTGTCAGTTGAGGACCGATTTTCAAAATTATTTTTTTATTCGATAGAATATACTCCCGAGGTGGTCCCATATAAATTTTATCGAAATGACTTAAGCGCTTTTTGAAAAACTGAACAAAAACGAAATATACGTGTAGATAGATGACGGTTTGGTTTTTTCCAATTACGAGTATGTTTAAATTCCACGTTCCATTTTATTGGAGTTTTTAGTTCTGGGGTATAACAACTAAAAAGGGAAAAATAAAAAAAACTTTTTTACAAAAAAGAAAAACAACCGACTTCCAAAAAAGAACATACACTAAAAATTAAAAATAACTTTAATTTCAGAAGTCGGTGTTTGTATTATATTTCTTCGTTTTTTGACATCGACTTCCGAAATTAAAGTTATTTATTAATTTATATTGTATTTTCTTTTTTGGAAGTCGGTTGTTTTGTTTTTATAAAAGAGTTTTTTTTTTGTAAATAGTTTTTTCTTTTTCAGTTTCTAGTTGTGGTTCCCCATTAAATTATGTTAACAATACATTGACAAACGATCGCATTAATCGCGAGTCATTTGCTGTTAGTTATTGAAGAGTTCCACTGTCTATCTCCGAAGATCTTCATCAGATCCTAATTAACATTAACATTAACATTTACTAAAACCTGCCTTGAAAAATAAGCATTTGAATAACGAAAACCTCATCCAAATCGATTTTCAAGAAAATCGCGGGCAAACCAGCATACATACATACCTACATACGGGTCGAATACGGAACCTCCTTTTTTGGAGTCCGTTAATAAAAGGCTGACCCACTTTTTCCAAAATTAAATACAGGCATTCTCGAGGAGATTTTTTGAACCAAGCAGTCGGCAATAATTACAAACCTTTGGTTGGCCGACGACATAGTCGAAAACAGGTAGGAGAAGGATATCGATCGTCACATCGCAAACGCTACTGGTCCATGAAGACGCTAATGAAGGGTAATCTACCCATCTCACTAAAGCGAAAACTTATCAATATATGTGTCGCAAAAGTTCCGCCTTGGGATTTTGTCAAAGAGCAATGCCGAGCATCATGGCTAGTCACGTCTGCCGCATGCAAAGATTTGCGGGAGGTCTTTGCCCAGCAGTGGGATATAGGCTAAACTAAAAAAAGCGTTTATTCGCCGTCACAGTCTTATCAAACTGGCTGTTACGACTTAACCTGATGGTAACATAGGTGGCAAATTTTGTGGTTGTACCTATTTGTACAAAAATATCAATCCGTCTATTTAATGTTGAACGATATGTTTAACACGTCTATGGGTTTTGCCCGTCTCTTGCATCTAAAACCACTCTTTAAATAAAAATGTTGCTACATAATCTTTGAATTTATGTAGGTAAGTAATTTCAGATGATTGAAGAAAGAAGTTTAGACATCAAGAAGTGCTCAAGTTTTTTAGGTACTTTAACATTTTCCTATTCATCAGCAACATGTATTTTCGCCAACTGTAGATAAAATTGCCAAACAGAAGATTACTGCTTACTTTACTAGTAAACTCTTCCAAAGTATATTCCAATTCTGTATTCCGAGACTACATATTACAAGTTCTATTATGGTAAGTGAACACGCTTCATTGCCACACGAGTCTTAAATCAACCAACAACGGCTGGTAACTATAGGAACCGAGCAGTTTGTCCCGTTCAAGATCACCGGTAAACATAGTTTAATTCCGCCAACCCGCCCCCTTATCCAAATAATTTTTATAATAGAGTTAACGCTAACGCTTCGTGCAAAATGTATGCCAAGGACATTACCTGCGGAGAGAACTGTCACGACTCACGCCCAGTAAAGTCGTTGCCATACATTTTGCACGAAGCGTTAGCGTTAACGTTAACAGAAAAGTATTTTGTCTAAAGGCTCTGTTCCGTCATCGGACCATTGGACACGGCGTTGCGCCACCGGTACATGAAGGACATCCCACCCTCATGTACAAAAAGGTGAGATAGTGGCACAACTAAAAATAAAAAAATTGAATATTTTCTAAAACCCGACTATAAAAAACAACTTAGTAAAGTCCCTTTTTAACCGACTTCGAAAAAGGAGGAGGTTCTATGTTCGACTGTATGTATGTGTGTTTTTTTTCAGGTCAGTTGAGGACCAATTATCAAAATTCAATTTTTATCCTAAAGAATATTGCTTTTTGGAAAACTGAACAAAAACGAAAAATACGTATACATAGATGACGTTTTGTTTTTCTCCAATTACGAGTATGTTTAAATTCCATGTTCCATGTTATTGGGGTTTTTATTTTTTATTTCTGGGTATAATAACTAAAAAGTGAAAAATAAACACTTTTTTACAAAAAAACAACCGACTTCCGAAATGGAAAATAAAAATCAAAACGTGCATACAGTCGAACATAGAACCTCCTCCTTTTTAGAAGTCGGTTAATAAAATACAAACACCGACTTCCGAAATTACAGTTATTTTTTAATTTTTAGTATATTTTCTTTTTTGAAGTCGGTTGTTTTTTTAAGCAGCCTGATGCAGTCTGTGACTTATTTTAGTCTGTGGCGTATTTTAGTTCAATGATTTCATGCCTGTGACTTGTTTTAGTGAGTTAAACCCTTTATTTTGATACGCCACTTATATAGTTCGTAGCCTTTTTTTTTGTTTTTTTTTTTTTGGGGGCGGGAAATCATCCTATGACTTCTTCCGCTCTAGGGTGGAGCGGAAGGGCGTGTCAGACTCTTACTGACTAAAACCCACCCCTGTTCCTCCCTGCCCTGAATGCCCAGGGGCGAGGTAACTCTTTCGAATTTATCCTCAACCCCCGGGTAGTAGTTCGTAGACTTACTTTTTTTTCTTTTTCAGAATATGACGTCTGCATGTCGCCATATTGTATTTTGATTACTGTCATGTCTATAATAGCACTCGCAAGATTAAGATGAAATAATTGACGTAAGAATTTATCAAAATCGTCCCACACGTTTGGTCTCTAAAGCGCCACAAAGGAACATACAAACATAGGCTGATAAACACATTACCTTCGCTTACGTCGCGCATTCGCGTCAAAAAAAAAATTCGCCGGTAAACTTCACCCAGCTAAAGAGCAATTGGGGGTAATTTGAGCATTTAAACGAACAATGTATTACCGGCATAGCAATTTATGCCGAACCTATTTATCACGAACGATTATAATAATGATTATAACTTTAATAGTTAGGTTGTTCACAGAAGCGTTACCAGACGTTTTATTAAAGGAAAAAATATAATGAAGTTGTTGTTGTGTGCATTTAACTTGTTTGATGAACTTGGAATTCATGGCGGATATTTTAAAGTCTGTGATTATGGCGATCGGCCATTCACTACTAATGTTTTAAAGCTGGTTCATGGTAAACCAATCAATCAATCTGCCTAGCCTTTACCCAACTATCTTGGGGTCTTCTTCCAGTCTAACCGGATGCAGCTGAATACCAGTATTTTACACGGAGCGACTGCCTATCTGACCTCCACAACCCAGTTACTGGGTAATACGATACCCCTTGGTAAGTCTGGTTGTCAGACTTTCGGGCTTCTGACATCCCGTAACGACTGTTAAAGATCGGCTTAAGGGCCTACCTCCCCGTAAGTGGTAAAGTAGTAAGCAAAACTACCAAAAACGGTCGTTTTTGACACTTCTGCTTACTACTTTGGATACGAAACACTTTGAGTCCTGTTTCGACAACGTAAAAATACCTTAAGCTCTTTGTAACACACGCGACATAGGATTTCTAAATCGTTATTTTCTACGCTTTGCTACAATTTTTTATTCAATGAGGGCGCTACTTTGTGGCTATATACACCTTAATGTGCTTTGTCTTTAGGTAACCCTACAGACAGTGTCTCGAGTTGAATTAAAAATTACACAACACCTGCCACCCGGACGAGAACTGGCCACTGCCTTTGTGGAAAGCAGTCAATCGGTTGCGAACCGACCCAGGTAGGCCGCTGCAAATACAATGTGCTTTATAGACTCGTCTGATACCCAATGAGAGTGTGGTGCCCCCTCATATACTGGAATTCTCCAAGTGCCCATACACCTGATATTTGTAACAGAATTATCGCTCCCCTGGGCACTCAGGCAAGAAAGTAACAGGTTTTAGTCAGTAAGAGTATGAGACGCGCCCTCCCGCTACACCCAGAGCGGGAGATGTCATTGGATGATTTTCCACACCCAAAAAAAAAAAAAGCTTCTGGGTTCAAAGTAATCAAAAGTTATCCTAACTTTTGAACCACTATCGATTCGAAAGCAGAAGAGAATAGAAAATTCTTGAATTCACTCTGTTACTACTGTAAACTGATTTCACAGGATAATGTCTAGAAACTTGTATAATAATGTTACGAGCTGAGTATGGGTTAAATTATTTTACACCTATTAATTAACCAAATATCCTTTATTAACTCAACAACTTATTTACAGAAACACTAATTCTCTAATGATCACTATTTTCTTCGTAATCGCTTCCGTTCGCATTCGTAGTTGAAAACAGACTGACTCACTCGTTTTTTTTTTTTTTTTTTTTTTTTTGTTTTTTTTTTTTTTTTTTTTTTTTTTTGAAGGACGTCTCGCAGGTCAGCCTAGGAGGCTGTCGTCTGCTTAACCGAGCTTGCTGTGAAGGTTTATTAAAGCCTCCAGCCAGGACTTCTAAATTCTTACATACTAAGTGACTACGCTAAGGGCACTCCCTGCGGAGTACGGGCCTCAGCTTAGGGCGTCACTGGGGGACGGACCTCGACGGCGAGGGCGGAACGACGGCGGTCTGCGTTTGCGTAGTGTGCTGGTTTCCCTACGGCTCTCCTGGAGCAGAGTGGTGGGGTCATCAGGTATGAGTAGGGTATGTCTGGGGACTCACTCGCCGCCCGCCCGGCCTATTTATACAGCCATAGAAGTTTCCAGAACATCGTCGAACTATCCTATAGTGGAATATTCTAAAAACATCTATGAACTTTATACACAGTATACCACAATATAGCTCTCGAACGTAGTGGAAACTTCTGGAAATTTCGACCACATTCTCGCATTTCCAGTGTAATACGGTCGACGTAACAGTAGGTAAGTAAGTATTAAGTAAGTATAAGTTAGTATAAAGTAAGTATCACTGAGACTCGTGAAATCAATCAAATTCTCAAAGACTGAAGAAGAATCTTTCTCTAGGTATTGGAAATTTTTACGTAGCTTCCACGGAAGAAAGAACTAGGCTTAAAAAAATTAAATATATCACTTTCTCCGAAGTATTTACTATAACTTTCACGAAAAAGTAAAAAGTTATGAACTCGTTGGTGACACAAATACGCTATTTATTATGTTCCACTTTTTTTCTGGGTTTTCCTAACAAAATGTGATTTTTGCTTACTCTAACAACGGGATATTACTAAAATATCTATACTTTTAACAACTAAACTGGTACATAACTGAAAAGTAATATGAACCAACGGTTAAAACTCGGTTAGTTGCAGATATTGTATAAAAAAAAACACCGTGGTCAATGGGAAAAGTGCCCAGAACGCTGGCAGTATTGCCACGATGAATAACAATGCTGATTCGTTGGCCAAAGAAAAGTTCAGCCCTTGGTCATGTTAAGAGTCGACTAGCTGTTTTCTTCTCTAACTATAAGTTAGTGAGGAGAAATTATTAAAAACTGGTCAAGTGCGCATTGGACTTCGATCTTGGGTCAACAAGATGCTTATGCTGTGAAAATTTAAAGACTGTAGGTTCAACCGTTTAGCTGTAAAACCTGTGTGACAGATGACGGACAGAGAGACAGACGGACAGACGGACGGACGGACAAGTGAGTGATAGCAATAGGCCTCCGTTTGGACCCTTTGAGTACGGAACCCTAAAACATAATGAAACCTCAATGTGCGCTTATAAATTATAATATGTATCTAATTATGGCTTGAAAGACAAGATAATAGCCATACTCAATATTAATCACGCGATAATGGCAATATTGTTGAGATGGCATTTAATTGTGTAAACATGGATTTGTTTTTTCTAGATTCACTAAGTAGACATATAATCTGAAAATAATCTAAAACAATTATGGCGTTGAAAAATTCCTCCATAACGGAGTCGACTGGTAATGTGCCCAAAAGACTGGTGGCATTCCCACGTTGTATGGCAATGTTTATCCTCTGTCTAAGGTAAAAGCCAGCCCTTTGGTTACGCGCAGTATCAACAAGGTCTTTGGCTTTACAGTATAATTATTTTCGTTACATGACAAAAATCTGTAACCAGAGTCCATTTCACGAAAGAAGTCCCGCGGACAATTGTGGAACTAAATTTGACTGATGGGGAGATCGGCCATGTTGTCGTTTGTCGATGTTATCAAGGTGCGTTTGTTGTGGTAGATATTTTGTGAGTTTATTATTGGATTAGTGCGTTATAAGGTTTATTTTATTTTATTTTATAAGACACTAGGTCGCGCGAATACAGCGCTGCATCTGCGGGACTTCTTTCGTGAAATGGACTCTACCTGCAATGAGTATGAGCACAGATAATATAGCGTACAGATGCCTCATCCCATACAAAGAAACGGTACCGCCGTAATTAAGGTTTTCGACTTGCAAAAGCAACTTTTGTTCTTCATTCGGGCCCGTCCTCTACACCTCGCTAGATAGTGTTAGCAGCGACGGTTTGCAAGTTGAATGAATTTACATAGTCTTACCAATATTTTCTCACACATTGAGGAATTACTATAAAGTATTTTTGGCACTTCATAACAATTTTACAGTTTAAAAATATTTCACTATACAAATTTTAAAGAGGCGAATAGATAAACTCTAAAACTTAAAACAGCGCCATCTATTGGTACAAGAAATATAAATGCCTGAGGATTCGTTCTAATAAACATCTAAATTTGAACTAGGAGCCCAATATTCCACAATTTTTTGCTTAGGGTAGTTCATTAAATAGGAAAATACAGTTTTTACCATATTTTTTTTTTAAATATTAAACGCGCGAGCTATTACTCATACCACGGGCTCTCATCTCGAACAAAGAAAATTTAGTTCAAACAAACAAACAATAGATGGCGTACTATGCATCGATTTCTTATTGAAGTTTAAGTAACACTCATATTTTGAAAAATAAATGGTAAAAACTGTAGTTTCTCATTTAATAAACTACCCTAAGCATAAAATTGTGGAATAATGGGCTTGTAATTTAAATTTAGACGATTATTGGAACGAATCCATAGACATCTATATTTCTTGTACCCATAGATGGCGCTGTTTGAAGTTTTAGATTTTATCCATTCGCCACTTTAAAATTTAGTATAGTGAAACATTTTAAAACACTAAAAGTGTTATGAAGTGCCAAAAATACTATATAGTAATTCCTCAATGTATGAGAAAATATTAGTAAGACTTTATGTAAATTCATGCAACTTGCAAGCCGTCGCTGCTAACACCATCTAGCGAGGTGTAGAGGACGGGCCCGAACGAAGAACAAAAGTTGCTTGTGCAAGTCGAAAGCCCGTAGTTACGGCGGTACCGTTTCTTTGTATGGGATGAGGCATCTGTACGCTAGTATTATATTATCTGTGCCCAAATCAATAAAATGAAAAAGATAAAACGCATCAAAGTTCAAGAGTAGGGGCTTGTAACGTCACTTGTTGGAAGTAAATTGTACATTTTTTACGTAAGTGTGACGTCATGCGATATTTCAACGCACTGTATCGTCCTCATTTTATGTTTACGAGACAAAAGAAAAAATACGTATTCAATAGTTTTTGGTAGTCTAACCAACCAACCAAGTATTTTTTTTTAGTCATATTCCCTATTATGGATCGATGGAAGCAAAGCCGTGTGAGAATGTTTAGTCTTCACCCATATAAATAAATAGTCATATCATGTAAATACAGTAGTAGTATTTAGACAGATAAGTGGACTTGGTCTAATGAGCAATGACACCAGACACTCACCAAGAAGTGTTTGTTTATATGTATTGTCTAACAATTAGGTACATTGTGTGCCGTCAAAACAATAATAGGAATGACCTTTTGTCATATATTATGTAACATAGGAAGGACGCAAATCCTTAAATGTAATGGTTCTTAACTTAAGGGAAAACAAATCTAGGGGTTTGGACTTATGCCTAGGGGTAGCGGATAAATTCGTAACAGAGTTACCGCTCCCTTGGGCACTCAGGCAGGGAAGGAACAGGGGTGGGTTTTAGTCAGTAAGAGTCTGACACGCACTCCCACTCCACCCAGAGCGAGAGATGTCATTGGATGAAATCCCAACCCAAAAAAAAGGGGGTTTGGACTTGAGGATCGCCCAGAGGACACGGTGGAGATCTGCCCTGCTTAAGCGGAGCCCCGCCGTGTCTCTCGCGCCCAGAGGGAATGGGAAGCAGTCGCCTCCTTCTACGAAGCAGTAATGCTCGCAAAGGAGGAGGCGGAACGGGTGAGGGAGGATCAACAGAGTCGCCCTCAAGCCCCCAGTGGCAGCCACCGCAGGATACGCCCTGGGCATATGACGTCGCGAGTCGATCTCTGGCCACCGTAGACGCGGGCCTGCGGACGGCGAGTAGTGGGTAGCTAGCCGTTCGATCAGGAGGCCCGAGAGTCGACGGCGCGTAGTGTTCCACGTGCGCCTCAAAAAAGTTGTCAGCAATATATGACGGGGCCCGTCATGGCCGATGCCTGTCCAGGCGTCGTGGATAAATTCGAAACAGAGTTACCGCGCCCCTGCAGCACTCAGCGCAGGAAAGGAACAGGGGTGGGTTTTAGTCAGTAAAAGTCTGACACGCAAGCCCACTCCACCCAGAGCGGCAGAAGTCACATGATGATTACCTTACCCCAAAAAAAAAGAAAAAAAAATGAAAATGGGTTTGGACTGCATCGTGGCGGTGTTCAAAAGAGTGACTGCAGCCCTGATAGCCTAGATAAGAACGTAGGTACTTGCACGTGCAGATGCGGTGTCAACAATATTGACCATGCTCAGTAACCAACGTTGTCTACACGTGATCCTAAGACCTTAGACTATGAAAGGTTATAGACGGAACGTCATTGGACATTAAATGAAGCAGGATCGTTAAAATGTGTGAGTTAGCTTGACGAACGTAACGATGACGTAACGGCTTCTCATTTTGTCTATGTGAGTTTATTTCGCGCGTACAGATACAAGCCGGCTTCTCATTCTGGTACTTCAGATTGCTGGATTTTGACACTCCGTCTATCACCTTTCAGTCTTTTTTTTTTGTGGGGTGGGAAATCATCCAATCTCTCATGCTCTAGGGTGGAGCTGGAGGGCGTGTCCTTCCCTGCCTGAGTGCCCACGGGTGCGGTATGTATGTATATATGAGTAACTCATGTTAAGAATTTATCCGCTAGACATGCAGGCACCGGCCACGATGGGCCCCGTCAGTGGTGGCTGACAATCACCTCTTTGAGGCGCGCGTGGAACATTACGCGCCATCGACTCACGGGCCTGGTGCTGATCGGACCAGGACCTTAAGACCATATATTTTTTTCACTTTTTCTCTAGTTTTTGGCAATAGAACGGGATCAAAGAGCCGCCAGACATCGCCAGCTCATACCAGTAAATTGACCGTCAGTCCGAGCCAGCCAAGTCAAGCCAGGGTCACAGGAGTTTCGAAAGAGTTAGCGCGGGCGTGCCACAGGAAACTGAAGGAATACTGGATGGTGTTAGTCAGTAAGAGTCGGACACGCTTGCACGTTGAGACTGCTAAGTAAAGATAAGGAAGAACTCCATGGACAAGAGGATGGTGATAATGCCCTAAATTCTGAAGAAGATCATGCTATAGAAGTTGGTTTTCAAGAATTTTACGATCAAATAAAGGTCGACATTTTTTCAGTTCAATTCCCGCACGGAACAAATATGTGTATGGCCTACAGAGTAGTTCCGGGTCTGGATGTCTTGTTTATGTGAGTTTACATGTTTGTATGTGTGTAACAATATTATACCATGTTTAAGGCAAATAAAGACTTATCTTATCTTGTGAACGCACCCACGATCTCCTGTACAGTGTGGGCAGTGTTGCCAACTTTTTTTTAAAGAAATAGAGTATATCTGACTTCAGAGACAGTAAATAAAGAGTACCATCTTATAAAAAAATACATTTATTTAAATTGTTTAAGAGGTATTTTTTGTGACTTTAGGCATATAAATATTTTTCATCTTAAAAATAATTGTATGACTCCAAACATTCAAAATCTAAGTTAATGCAGATCAAGAGCTAATTTTTTTAAGTTATACTTCTTTAGGCGCGTTATGAAAAAGTGATGAGAGTGAAATTTTAAGATGCGCGCGCAATGGTCTGTGGTTCATGAAGAATGATTGTTTTCCTTTTGTAAACTTTGTGACAGGTTTTTTATCTTGTTACGTCAAAGAAGTATAACTTCTTACGTGCGTATATAAGTATCCACACACTATTTTTTATTAATTTCAATGAAAATATTAACAGTAAACAGTTAAATTTTTCGGTTATGATGACAATGTATGAAAAAAGAGTATTTTAACGTACTCTAGTAGTATTATAGATTATAAAGTATACCTACATGAAATAAAGTACAATAATCTATTTTACAGTACGGTGGGCAGCCCTACGTGTGGTTGCGTTCACAAACATTTAATTCCTAGTGTGGTGCAACGTTTTTTTTTTTAAAGTAGTTAAAGGCAAGTAACACAAGTAACACAAGTAATAATGGTTTTTTTCTTACCTCTTTAACAATGGAATGCTCCTCCAGATACACGTAAGATTCACACCCAATCTCCGTGGAAGTATCATAGTAGTGTGGTGAACACTGGCTCTGGTTGGCAAAGTGTGATGCATTAGGGAAGGGAGCGTAGCGGAGGCATTTTGATGGTACCCCGTCATTGTCATGGGGTATTGTGAAGTTTATATGTTCAGGGTTTTCTTCGCATTCTGGTACTGAACATCTGGGGAAGAGAAAAGGCAGGTGTTAGAATTAATTATTTAGATGAAAGGAAGGGTGTAGAAGAGAATGACTAAAGAAAATATGATTGATGTATTGGATGAGAGATGGTAGATAGATATTGCTAGAAAAGAGCTGATTGCTGAGATAACGGCTTGTAGAGAACCATGTGTAAAAACCGGCCAAGTGCGTGTCGGACTTCACACATTTAGGGTTCCGTACCATATGAGGGAAATCAATATTTTGGTATTTGTTAGTGAAATATAGGTAGGTACGTAATAATAAACATTTTCACCAAATTTTTAAAAAAATCTTCGGAACAAAATTTTGTGGCAGACGATGGACAGACAGACGGATAGACGGACAGACTGACAGACAGACAGACGGACACGTGAGTTACAGCAATAGGGCTCCGTTTAGACCCTTCGGATACGGAACCCTAAAAATAAGAAAACACGTTGCTTTGACGAACTTGGGGCTGGGCCGTTGCCTGATCAGTCTGGCCTAAGGAGGAGGCACGCAGTTATTTCATGCGTGCTTTAATGGGAGTATGTGCGGTCGATGGATCGGCCTCACTAGGTGATGGAGCCACTAGCAATGGCGGGCCGATACCGGTCGGAAGCGCACGTAAATTTTATTGTATCCCAGGCCACCGACTCATGGTAGCTGTAAGGTTTTACTTGTGTAATGTGGGGTTTTAGTCGGTTGGAGTCCGATATAGCATCTATCGGTAAGGTGGTCTAGTGGTAACAGCCGCGACTTACAAGTTGTAGATCGTGAGTTCAAACCTAGGCAGGCGCTTTACTTTGTGTAAATTATTTCATCACCACTGCACTCAAAACGGTGAAGGAAAACATCGTAAGGAAACCGGCGTGTCCTAGAACCAAAAAATTCGAAGACATGTGACATCCACCAATCCGCATTGGGCCCGCGTGGTGGATTACGGCCCACAGAGAGGAGGCCAGTGCCCCAGCAGTGGGGACATTAAAAGGCTGATGATGATAATGAGTACGATATAACAATCCGTTCTCCCCAGACGGAGCGTATCCATGAGGATTTCCCCAAACAAAAAAAAAAGGTAAGTTTGGTAGTTTTCAAATCAATCATCTCCGGGGATGAACACCTTTGATTTGTCAATTTATTGATAGTTTCAAAAGTGTTTTTATGGAAAGGCAATGATTTGTTACAGGGGAATACCCTGCTTACCTTCTTACCGTGGTTTGCCGCGGCATGGAGGGACCTAATGTCCCATGACGGTCAGTCTGTCGCTGTATACGTCATAATACCTCAGATTACAGCGTAATCAGAATGACATAGCAACTTTTTATTTATTAGAATTCAATTGTAAGGGGCAGACGAAGAGGATTGTGGGCAGTAAATACCCCGAACTTTTAATTGGAGATGGGTTCTATAACGGGGTAAATAAAAATAGATAAAATAAAATTATAAACATTGGCAACCATTGCACTTTTTGACAATGGTTGTCAAAAAGTCCAAAATGGTTGGGATTGTCATGTCCTTTTTTTTGAGGCTCTGTAATTTTCAGATGACTTGTGAAGCTGGCTGTGGACGGGAGTGTCAGATTCTTACCGACTCAGTGTTTCTTCATTTACCTTTTGCGTTCCAGGGTGCCTCTTTCGAACCATCCCTGCATACCTGCGACCCTGGTAGGGGATTATCATGTCTACGAAATTCTTACGTGATTAATACCAAACATTTTGTACTTTTGACATTCGTTATCGCTGACAGATTGTCACTTTGGGCCTTATTTATAAAAAAATAACCGTGTGATTTATTTAAACACTGATTAGAGGAGCTTGTGGCTTAAGTAATAACAGCCGCACGGGTCGATCCATCAGGTTAAGCTACGCTTGCCAGGGTTGGTCCACGGATGGGTGACCATTTTTACATACCGAGACTCCTCCGTGCCTCGGAAAGCACGCTAAAAAAAAAAGCCGTAGTTGGTCTCAGCTGTCAATCGTGGATCTTTGACAGTCGTTACGGGTCGTCAGAAGCCCGAAAGTCTGGCAACCAGTCTTACCAAAGGGCATCGTATTATCCAGTAACTGAGTTGTGGAGGTCAGATAGGCAGTCGCTCCATGTAAAATACTGGTATTCAGCTGCATCCGGTTAGACTAGAAGCAAACTCCAAGATAGTTGGGAAAAAGACTAGGCTGATTGATTGATTTTTTTGCAGGTTCTTAATTGATCAAAAATTTCTATAGAGAATTTGAAATTAGAATCCGCGTCATCATCGTCATCATTTCAGCCGAAAGACGTCCACTGCTGGACATAGGCCTCCCCCAAATGTCGCCACAATGATCGGTTCTGTGCGTCTCGCATCCATCGGCTACCCGCGACCCTCACCAGGTCATCGGTCCACCTTGTGGGAGGCCTTCCAATGCTGCGTCTTCCAGTTCGCGGTCGCCATTCCAGAACTTTTCGGCCTCATCGACCATCTGTTCTGCGAGCAGTGTGCCCTGCCCACTGCCACTTCAGTTTGGCGATTCTTCGGGCTATGTCAGTAACCTTAGTTCTCTTGCGGATATCATAATTTCTGATTCTATCACGCAAGGAAACTCCGAGCATTGCCCTCTCCATTGCCCTTTGGGTGACTGTACGCTGCCTTCTGATGAGGCCCATTGTGAGCGACCACGTTTCGTTTCCATAAGTCATCACTGGCAACACGCACTGGTCATAGACTTTCGTCTTGAGACACTGTGGTATGTGAGACGAGAAGATACCACGCAACTTCCCGAACGCCGCCCAGCCGAGTCGACGGTTGAACTCTTTCTCGTAGTTTATAGCCATACCTAAATGGACCGTTTGTCCCAGGTAGACGTACTCGTCTACAACTTCGAGTGTAGAGTCGCCGATCTTGATAGGAGAATTCGCATATCAGTATTTAAACTAAGCATATGTTTAGCGAGCTATATAAATAAGGTTATTTGTCTAGAGCCCAAAATAGAGAATCTAAATCTCACTGATAACTAGAATCGTTTAGTTCCTTCAATTCAATCCTCCGGTCGAGAATGTGTCATATCTCTATTATGTTAACTTGAATAGATTATATTGTGATTGCGTTGTTAAGTGAAACAATACGTGTTCCTCGAAATTCTAATCAAACAGTGAAATTTCAACAGTAAATAGACCAATATAATCTCTATTTCGAAAGGTCTATGTCATAGTTAGCACACTAGAGATATTGGAATTTCATGTCATAATTTATAACATAGATAACAAATCATATAAAGTTGATAATTGTTATTTCTAGAGATATTTTCTCGCTGATAGTGACGTATTTTTTTACCCGACTACGGTAAAGCCAAAAGGGGGGTTATGATTTTGACCATTATGCATGTATGTGGGTATGTCTCAATCTTCATCTGTTCCCTCATAACTTCTAAAATCTTTACCATAATTTGTCAAATGAGGTATCTTAGGAAGCGTCTTGATCGTCCGCTGGTTAAAGGATATGTGACGTCACAATAAATTCAATAGATTCTTTGAAAGTTACTGTGTTGGATATCAAATAAAAGGGCATGGGAATGGTAAGCACATCACTACATAGTATAAAACAAAGTCGCTTTCTCTGTCCCTATATCCCTATGTATGCTTAAATCTTTAAAACTACGCAACGGATTTTGATGCGGTTTTTTTTAATAGATAGAGTGATTGAAGAGGAAGGTTTATATGTATAATTTGTACCCGAGCGAAGCTGGGGCGGGTCGCTAGTTTAAAATAAATAAAAACATACGAAAAAATACAACCGACTTCCAAAAAAAGTTTTTTTATTTCTCACTTTTTAGTTGTTGTACCCCGTAGTCAAAACTAAATAGTAAAGTTATGCCCGAATTGATAGCCCCAAAAACATGGAATTTAAACATATTTGGTGAAATTAGGGTGTATCAGCACACATGTAACTAAAAGAGTTATGAATATAAATGTGAATGGATGGAGAGGGAGAGGGAGGCCAAAGAAAGGATGGATGGATTGTGTGAAGAATGGAAGAAAAAAAACGTGTTTCGCCGACCCCAAGTAACATGGGATAAGAGCAGGAAGATGATATGATTAATGTCATTACTAAAATTAGAGTGTATCAGCGTGATGTTATGTTGAGATACAGATAAGATACAGGCGCCGCCTAGTTTGGGGACCACTGGAAGACTAATTAATGTCATTACTAAAAGTTACATTAGTTATTTCTATGGTTCGGTTGGAGTCCGATATAGCAGTGGTGGTCTAGTGGTAACAACCGCAACTTACTAGTTGAAGGTCGTGAGTTCAAACCCAGGCAGGCGCTTTACTTTGTGTAAATTATTTCATCACCACTGCTCTCAAAACGGTGAAGGAAAACATCGTGAGGAAACCGGCATGTCCCAGAACCAAAAATTCGAAGACATGTGACATTCACCAATCCGCAATGGGCCCGCGTGGTGGATTACGTCCCACACCCTCTCACGAAGAGGAGGCCTGTGCCCCAGCAGTGGGGACGTTAAAAGGCTGAGATGATGATGATGATGACTAAAAGTTACAGACCGATAAGATAAGGTAATAATTTGTAACAATGGATCAATAAATATATTAATATTATTATTCCATTTATTTCACATATAATTTCCATTTTTAAATATTAACCTATTAAAACATTTAAAAATATAAAAAATAGTAGCCCACAGGTATCGGGATAGGGTCCAAGCTACCGGTTGTCAGGGCTCCTGAGAGAGGAACCTCCTAACAAAGCGCGCAGTGTCCAGGAGTACTGCTTTCTGGATCCTCTTGATCCAGCTTGAAGCCCTTGGTCCAGCTGCCCAACGAGAGCCTCCTTAGGTATTCGTCGAGACTCATGGCTATTAAACCATTGGTCGTCACGACTATCGGCATAATGACTGGTGTATCCACCTCCCACATGTCAACAACCTCGCGAGATAGATCAAGATACTTTGTTTGTTTATCTTTTTCAGCTTTCACGAGGTTCTCGTCTTGAGGGACAGCTATAACAACAATCATTGTGCGACGCTCTAATCGATCTATCACCACTATGTCAGGCTTATTGGCAATAATAGTCCTGTCAGTGATGATTGATCGATCCCAATATAACGTGATATTGCCATTTTCGAGAACTGGGTCGGGCACATACCTATAGCACGGTACTTCCGATTCCACAAGATTGTATTTAAGAGCAAGTTGCTGGTGGATAATCCTGGCTACAAGGGTGTGTCTATGCAAATATTTTCCGTTAGCTAGACGAGAACCACCAGAAATAATGTGTCGGATTGATTTCCCGGGCCGGTGGCATGCCCGACACATATTATTATTTATTATTATGATAGGAAGTGGTGTTAACAATAAACAGACATGCGATTACAACAATTCCAGAAGGTTTGCTTATCATTTATTGAAGAGTTCCATTGTCTATCTCCGAAGTTCTTCACCAAATTCAAATAGGACCACCTGGGAAGTATACCCTTTCAAAAAAAAAAAAAAAGAATTTTCCAAATCGGTTCAGACGTCTTCGAGTAATCGGGGACCATACATCAAAAAAAAGATTTCGACGGATTTTATTGAGAACCTCCTCCTTTTTTGAATTCGGTTAAAAATAATCATTTATACGTAGAACCCCAGTTAATTTTTGAACTTATTTTTCAGTCACGACTGCCAATCTCAGCGGAGACTATAGCCATCGGTGTGGGATATATTATAGTGCACAAGAAAAGTGTGTTGCACTTTTATATAGGCCTATGGGACGAAAATTCAACACGACCGGAGAGAGATCAGTCAGTGTCCGTCATCGTCCGTACACACCATCTACTTCCAAACTGCAGGTTGCCAAAAACCCGATGAAAAACTCATTGAAAAACCCATTAAAACTTTTGCAAAAAAGTGCTAATGGGTTTTTCCATTTAGACTTTCTCAGTAAATATATTATCACTGTTATGAAAGAGAGTTTTGTTCCATGTGAGACCTAATTGTTTGTAGGTTATCGAAGAGTGCACAATATATTAAATAACTATTTGTGTATTGATATATCCCACGCTTGTGTTAAAGAAGGGAAATGTACTGTGAAATGTGTCACTTTATCAATACAAATATGAATACATATACGATATGGAATTTATTTCTGAAATAAATAGATTATTATTTTTATTTAGGGCCATACTACCGGCCAAGTGGCGCCCTCATTACGTTGTTGTGTCAGAAACGGCCGTTTTTAGTACTTTTGCCTACTACTTTGGATACGAAACATTCTGAGACCTGTTTTAACAACGTAAAAATACTTTATCCTATTTGTAACAAACGTAACGTTGGATTCTTTAATATTTATTTTCTAGGCTATGCTACGATTTTTTATTCAATGAGGGCGCCACTGGGCCGGTAGTTGACCCTTAAATACCTTCAAATGAATCAAACAAATGGGCGCTAATCCTTTTACGTACCAAGCAATTCTGTGTCTGACAGAGATCTGACGCAGTACGGGAAACCACTGCTCTACTGGGCCACCACTACTCGAAGAGCTCGTAATTATACTAAACCTTTTACTAAGATACTAACTTCCTCAAAAATAAAATACATACATCAATGTTTTTCGGCACATTGAACTATATAGGGTGACTGGTAATTAGTGACCGATTCTTAAACACGTGATTGTACTCATTATTATAAACAACTTTCTTAAAAACCTTTTTTTTATATTTATTCACTTTTATCACAATAACAACTGTTTGAAATACGCGCGCGCGCAAGGCGCACGGCTCGCAAGCCCGCTTGGCCGGGCACCACGTGCCGGTTTCGGTGTACCTAAGCAGTTTTTTTTTTTTTTTTTGTTTTTTTTTTTTTTTTGAGTGTAGGTACCAACATGTTTCTTTTGTTTGTTGCTAAATAAAAAAAATATTTTCAAGGACAGCGTGTTTACGCTGTCCTTGAAAATATTTTTTTTATTACTATTTTTTTTTTTTATAGACTAATATTTTTAAGATGCAACGTATGTCCGCATAACTACAAAAAATCTAGGAACGCGCGCGCCGTGACATTAAAAGTAGGCACGATCTATCAGCTGATAGTCTGACCTCGGGAAAGGGCAAATGTACTAGTAGTAGCGTCTCACGCTACCCCGCCGCCCGCACCGCTCCCTTTGCCTTAGTGCTAACAGCTGATCGCGGTGGTCACTGCCCTTACGCGCGCGCGAATTTCAAACTTGTTATTGTGAAAAAAGTGAATACGTATAAAAAAAAAAGTTTCTTTGGGAAAGTTGTTTGTAATCATGAGGACAATCACGTGTTCAAGTATCGGTCATTAATTACCAGTCACCCTATATATGATCATCACACTGCCAAAATAGTAGCACGAACACTTTAAAAGAGACTTTGACCTCTGAGTTTGTTTCGGTGTTTCTTCTCAGGGTAGTCAGCTAGGAAACACCGGCCTAGATGAGGCCGGTGTTTCCTGAGCTTAAACTGACAAAAAACATTGACGTGTAAAAGTGTTCCTTGTAACCTATTTACTGATTAAACCTCATTTATCATTTACGAACTATGTAAATACCTATAGCCTTCTAGATTTAAAATGATAATCCTAGAGTTTTCCAAATATTGTTAAGATCAATATTTCTCGGTTCATTCGTATCAATATCATTACTATCCACACGCTAATGTGTGTCAAGGTGTGAAGGATATTATTACCATATAAGTAGTTTGTGTACCAAAGTTTAGTCAAAATAGGTAGTTTCGACCCCGTGCATGTGTGAATGAACGCAGCATCGGCAGTTTTGACCCCGCGCAAGTGCCAATGAGTATCCCAAATATATTTTTGTGTTATGATTTATTTTAGCACAATGTGCAAGGCGATGAAATTCCATGGACTAGTTTCACAGAATTATGGTAAAATTAGAACCTCTCGTTGACCATTAAACGGGACATGGGTCTTTTATTGCGCATAACCTAAGAAGGAGTAAAATTTATTGCCGTGAACTGCATTTTCTGATAGCTGCAACCTGGAGGTCTTGTCATATAGGTATATTTATCGTACTAAGGTTATTTTAGGATGTTAAGTTATGGCAATCCATACAACGTGGTAATGCCGCCAGTCTTTTGGGCACACTTTCAGTCGACAGCGATGCGGAGGAATTTTTTGACGCCATATTTTAAGTTTTATTTAGTTAGGAGTTTTAGTTTTAATTATAGTTAGTTAAGGTTTTTATAAGTTTGTAAATAGTATATAATTATTAAAATATAATCATATTATAAAGAGGTAAAGTTTGTGAGTTTGTCAGGTTGTAGTGGGTAATATCTGAACCGATTTTGAAAATTCTTTTACCAATAGAACCACCACAATATCACGGTATTTGTGAGTGTCTATCAATTTTTGAAATCCACGCAGACGAAGTCGCGGTTGAAGTGCTAGTTGTTTATAAACAGAGCCTAGTTGTTTATTACATTAAATATAATAACTATTTCATTTTGGGTTTTAAAATTTTAACTAAGAAAAGAAAGAAAATATGTTTATTTACTATAAACATGACGCAAAAGACAGAGTAACACAACAAAAAAAGAAAAGCTGGGGGGAAATATGCGTCACATCCACGCAAATCGGCCATCGCTCAGCTTAGTGCTGTGACCCTATGCGAGACAGAGCCCCAGCGCGGCTTTTGAGCGACAGCCGGCGCTGACGTCATGACGTCGACCGATGCAGCAAACAATGACTAAAACTAAATATTAGACAGCGTAATAAATATTAATTTTAAGTGGCAACATTCGAAATGACAACAGCCTGTAAAATTATTCATGGTCACACTGATGCGTCGGACTTGCATGCGGAGTTGTGTTAATTATTATTTCAGAATAATTACAATCGCTCTAGGAAACATAAATATTTAATGGCCCATTTTGTTGCACTGTAGGTCGATTCACCTCTCCTATACCGCGTATGCTAACGCATTCGTTGAGATTAACCCTATACAAATACAAAATAGTTTTAAAATACAAAATAGTTTTATTGTGCCAGAAAAATAATGACATTTAGTCGTGTTTGGAGCCTCCTTTTAAGGCGCTATTAACTACCAATGACCGTGAGTGGTTAGCTTGCGTGTTCTATGCTGAGCTCATGTAATGCGTCGTACGTCCACCCAGTAATAGGACTCGCCCATAAGGGAGCACTGTCCGCAATTAGAGGCATTATTAAATTATTACACATAAAACAACAGGTTTAACTAAAACACTGAGACTAAATTATAAATAACTGAATGATCATAAAATGCTGAAGGGTTCATAAAAATACGCTTTATAGTTTTTGCGTGATTCTCAATTTTTATCAGCGTTACACATAATTTTACAAATTAATTACATTATGTTAAATAAATATAATTTCAAATATTCTCAGAACAAATTACGACGCAAATCGGTAAGAGTAACATATATTGTTCTCAAAGAAATAAGACTAGTCGTTTAGACGTGATGTTCAATTAAAAACCATTTAAAGTCGTTTAACTGCGCCTTAAGCAAACAATGCCTGTATTAGGACGCTACGCTCTTTCACATTATTGTACTAACTAAAGTTAATAATATTATACTGTGACCTTAAGGGTAAATATGCAGTGTGAAAGTAATTTTTTCTGTATTTAGCTTTAAACATTAAACTCTGACCCTTCTTCAGCAAACAGGTCCAGTACCTGTTTGCTGAAGAATAAAAGATGATATTGTTAGAATGTTTGCGGTTCTGTGAGAAGACAGACTGCAAGGTTTAACTTGTTTTATTATTAATCTGTCAGGCCCCTCCCGTCTCCGAGACGCGACAATAGGTTTTTAATTGTGACTGCTAATGAGGGGCTAGACGGGTAGCTATTTTGCTGTGATTAATAAATAGTAATAAATAAGACTGGATGGGTTGCTTCTAGGCAAGCGATTGTACCGTTGAACTGTTGACCATCAGGCGAGACAGTGATCATCAGGAGACTGCGATAGTCAAATAAACAACAAAAGTGCAAAATAACTTTAATTTCGGAAGTCGGTGTTTCTGGTTTTGTTTCTTCGTTTTTTGACACCAACTTCCGAAATTAAAGTTATTTTGCACGTTTTTTGTTTTTTTTTTTGAAGTCGGTTACTTTTTAGTTATGGTTCTCCATTAAATTGTGTTAACAATACATAGACAAACGATCGCAGTAATCGCGAGTAATTTGCTGTTAGGTATTGAAGAGTTCCACTGTCTATCTCCAAAGATCTATAACGAAAACCCCATCCAAATATCCAAATCAAATCAGTAGTTTTCGAGAAAATCGCGGACAATCAAGCATACATACGGGTTGAATACAGAACCTCTTTTTTTGAAGTCGGTTAAAAATAGTAACTACCTTTGGAGCATATAAGCGAGCTTTGATGTATTCGAATTTGTGGCAACCCAGCAAGCTAATCTGAATTTAAACAAGAGTCGCATTTTTAGGGTTCCGTACCCGAAAGGGTCCAAACGGAGACCTATTGTTGTCACTCACGTGTCCGTCTGTCTGTCCGTCCGTCGTCTGTCACAAAATTTTGTTACGAAGAATTTTTTAACTTCCCATTGACCTATGAACTTGCAATTTGGTGATAATGTTTATTATTACGTATACTTTACTAACAAATACCAATATTTGGTACGGAACCCTTAATGTGCGAAATCCGACACGAACTTGGCCAGTTTTTTTTATTTAGCCTATACTGTGCCACTACTGGGCAAAAGCCTCCCCCAAATTCCAGTTATCCGGTTAGACTGGAAGCCGACCCCAAGATAGTTAATTCTCCTCCTTCTTTTCGTGTCGATTTTGACTCAAATTTTGTCCAACCAGTATGTGACCACCTAGCTTCGTTTAAATCACTTAAGGTGCAGGTCATTGTGCATGCTGGGCAAGCAAGGAGGTGGCGCATGTCCTGAAAAGGAGCTCCACACTAGCACAAAAGATACTCCATTTGGCAGGTTATTTCTACCGTGAAAATGCTACTATGTAAAACACTTTACTCATATTGTGTCCATTCAAAAGAAACATTCATTCAAGGAGTTAAGTTACAGTTTGTGCAAGGTGATGTTTTGACAGAAACATTGTGAATCAGAGTACAACGTGTGGTGACATCATATAATTTTTCGCTGGTGGTTTACAAAAATTTGACATTCTTGTGGATGCTTTTTTCCGCGGTATTGCTCCCGTTACCCAGGAACCTTGAATTTTTTCGGAATCAAAATTAGCATATCCCTTATTCCGAATTTCCACCTCAGAAACTTTTTTGGTGCTTTTTTTTGGGTGGAAAATCATCAAATAACTTTTCCCGCTCTGAGTGAAGCAGGAGGGAATGTCAGACTCTTACTGACTAAAACTCACACGTGTTCCTTCAGTCGCCTTTGCCAGGGACTCTTTCGATCACTCTCGGGACCCTGGCAGACCTCAGCTATGGCTTTTTTTTATTTATTTATATGGTGTACATAATAAAGAGTATTCTATTCTATTCTTTTTATTTTTTAACCGACTTCCAAAAGGAGGAGGTTATCAATTCGGATGTTTATATTTTTTTTTAAGTATGTTTGAGCATAACTCCGTCATTTATTGAGGGATTTGCAATTTTTTTTTTCGGAAGGGATTTGTTCCTAAATGGTTCCACTTAAATTTCATATAGATCTGATAATCGGTTTCGGAGACAGACAACGGAACTCTTCATAAATTGACAGCAAATTAACCACGATTGCTGCTGCTGACTTAAATTGTTGCAGGGGAATGTTTTTAAAACAAAATTGTCAGAGTGGTTACAAAAAAACTGTTTCTACAGCATTAGAGAATTTTTAGACCATAAAAATGTACATAGAATTAATAAATTAATTGTAAATTAATTAATGACATTTGCATGTAATTATAATGTGTGATAATAATGTAAAAATAATATAAAAATAATGTAATAATAATTTACCTACTAATAATATAACCTGCATAATAATTGAGACAATTACATAAATAATTTGCACGCTTGCTTGCAGGCAGAATACAATGACTGTAAAGCTGTAAGATCTTTCCTTGTAAACCATGTATTTTCTTGCAAATAAACAATTTGAATTTGAATTTTGCGATCGTATGTCTATAAATTGTTAAGACAATTTAATGGAGAACCTCAACTAAAAAATGAAAAATAAAAAACTTTTTTACAAAACAATGGAACCGACTTCCAAAAAAAGTGCAAATAACTTTAATTTCGGAAGTCGGTGTCAAAAAACAAAGACACAAAACCAGAAAAACCGACTTCCGAAATTAAAATTATTTGCACTTTTTTTGGAAGTCGGTTCCATTTTTTTGTAAAAAAGTTTTTTATATTGACATCAATCGTCAGTTTTTCTCGTTGTCATAGCAACGACATCGCGGCAGACCAAGGCAAAGATGGTGGGACGAGCTCGACTCATTCTGAAGGAACCGGAGAAGGAGCAGAGTTGGGTGGAAGGGGGAGATAAAGGCCTTTGCCCAGCAGTGGGGAAAAATAGGCTAGTTAGTTAAGGCGCAGCATCTACGACTTCTAATGGTTTTTAATTGAACATCACGTCTAAACGACTAGTCTTATTTCTTTGAAAAAATATATTTTACGCTAGACAACTTTTTTCGTAAATTGATATGTGAATAAGTATTTGAATTTATATTCTTATAACATAGTGTAATTAATTTGTAAAGTTATGTCTAACGCGAATTAAAAATTGAGAATCACGAAAAAATTATTAAGCGTATTGTTATGAAACCTTCACCAATTTAAAGACAATTTAATTATTTATCTTTTAGTATACGTGTTTTAGTATAATACTTGTTGTTTTATGTATAATAAATTAATAATGCGTCTAATTTGGGACAGCGCTCCTTGATGAGCGAGTCCTATTACTGAGTGAACGTACGACGCGTTGCGTGAGCTCAGCACAGAACATGCAAGCTAACCACTCCAAGCTATTGGCGTATAACTCGTCTCAATCATGTCATGATGACTGAGTAGAGGAAATTTATTTTGAAAGGACGTAGAATATCTGACCTATATTATGCCGCTACTCACCCAAAGCTTAGCTACTATCAACTTATTTCTATTCGTATTTCCAAAAATTGCCTTTTACAAATAAACCAACAAATATATCGGGTGTAAAAAGATAGTGCCGAAGCCGAAAGCCAATTATTTGGATATTTTTTTTCCACTAGACCATACCTGGGAATCCACTGGTTCTGGAGATATTGAAGGTCAAAGTCGCATTTTTTTAAATTACTTTTTTAGGAAAATGAATTCCAAGTGTTATTACTAAACTTTTTCCAAACAAACATTACCGATATCATCATTTTCGATATTTTTTTGGAGTTAAAAAAACGCGATGAATATCAAACGTATCCGACAAGTACCTACGTGGCTTAGAGGGACGGGGCGGGGTTTAACTCCACTTGCCTGTGTTCGCGTTACATTGCGCGCAATAAAAAATTGTTTTTTTTTTACATACCTAAAAATAAAAGTCGTTTCCTAGCAATAAATTTTGCGCAAACCTACTTTATTAGACGTACAGTATGCGTAGTTGATGGCTATGTGATGTGCCTTTTTACACCCTGTATATAGTTTAAGTAAACAATTACAAAACGTTTTATATTTGTAACCTTGGCTAAACTTGGCAAAGAAATAAATTGGTAATTGTAATGTTTGTCAAAGGCGGACAAGACCGCTCGAGAAAAAGTTCTTTTGTCCAAAGAAAATGTGTTACAACGATAGAACAATAAACCTTTTTATTGATCGATTACTATTTTAAATTGATCTGGTTATTTTGCTCGTAACACTCTTTACGAGCTCTAAAATAATATGTACCCTTTAAATTGACATTAATTACTAAACAATGACTTAAAAACCGGTAAAGTGCGAGTCGGACTCGCGCATGAAGGGTTCCGTACCATCAAACAAGATCATACGGGTCTATTTGTTGCCATTACTAAGATCGAGCAAAAAAGCCAATAAAAAACATGTTTCTAGTAGGGGAGTCCCCTTTAATTTCTAATTTATTTTTATTATTTGTTGATATAGTAGCAACAGAAATACACATTCTGTTAAATTTCAACTTTTTTTTTTTTGGGACAAGCCCGCCACACTATTCCCAAACCACTGTAACTTCTGTAAGCCAGAATCAACAGTGGCGACCACCAGAAAAACGCAGAGGCAATGAAGCTCGACCAGTCCCAGAGAAACGATTAAACTGTCTTGGGTCCCGCAACGAAATTAATCAGAAAAGACAGCGGCAGAGTAAGAAAAACATAATTTCCATTTCCCTCCTAATCAAGCGGGAGACAGAACAAAACTAGGCCATTAGGCACAAAGGGGGTTTTTACAACGCCAAGCACCACTGGTTTTCCACAACTCCCTCGCGGAGTTGAGAGACGTCGTCGTCGGATACCGTTCCCTCCCTGCGCTCGTTCTCGGGGACTTCAATGCCAAGAACTTGGCTTGGGGTTCCCGGTTCACGGACGCAAGGGGCAGGATGGTGGAGGACTGGGCTCTGGAGACAGGCCTGGTCGTCCTGAACCGGGGTTCTGTCCCCACGTGCGTGCGGTGGCAGGGCGAATCGGTGGTGGACCTCTCGTTCGCCAGCCCCGCTCTGTCACCGCGCGTACTTGACTGGCGCGTTCTGGAGGAGGTGGAGACGTCTTCCGATCATCGGTACATCCGGTTTGACGTTTCCGCCCAGACCTCCAGCGTGCCGCCGGTCGGACAGACCCCGAGCGGTCCGCGTTGGTCGCTGAAGCAGCTGGACCGGGAGCTACTCCTGGAGGCCTCGATCGTGCAGGCCTGGGTGACATCACCGAACAGGCCTGCCGACATAGACGACGAGGCAGAGTGGTTCCAGGAGGCCATGTCCGAGATATGTGACGTGGCAATGCCCCGGGTCCAGCCTTCTGCTCGGCGACAGGTGTACTGGTGGTCGCCGGCGCTTACGGCTTTACGCCAAGGGTGTATTGCCGCGCGACGCCGGTACACCAGGTACCGCAGACGGCTCCGTAACCGCACGCCGGAAACGGAAGCCGTCGAGGCGGAGCTATACGAGGGGTACAGAGCTGCGAGGATCGCCCTCCGAACGGAGATCTTGCGGGCCAAGAGATCGGCCCGCGAGGAGTCGCTGGAGACTCTGAACAGAGACCCATGGGGGCGCCCGTATCTAGCGGTGCGGGGGAAACTCCGCCCATGGGCCCCCCCACTGACGCAGAGTCTCCGGCCACAGATCGTGGAGGGCGTGGTGAGCGCTCTGTTCCCCTCGCGAGGGGAACATACTCCTCCGCCTATGGCTCCGTCTCCTGCGGTATCTGACGCGGACCAGGACGACGACGACGACGACGACGATGCTCCCGAGGTGACCGAGGTAGAGCTGAGAGCGGCGGTGCGTAGGCTGAATGCCAAAAACACCGCCCCAGGACCCGATGGCTTTCATGGGAAAGCCTGGGTCCTGGCCTTGCAAGAGGCTCTCGGGCCTCGACTCAGAGGGCTTTTAAGCGCATGCTTAGAGAGGGGCCAGTTTCCACGTCGGTGGAAGACGGGGAAGCTGGTCCTGATCAAGAAGGTGGGGCGCCCTGCGGACTCTCCGTCCGCTTACCGGCCCATTGTGCTGCTCGACGAGGTGGGCAAGCTCTTTGAAAGAGTAATTGCAGACCGCCTCGTCGGGCAGCTGGTGCGGGTGGGGCCGGACCTGGCGGAGAGCCAGTACGGCTTCCGCAGGGGGCGCTCCACGGTGGACGCAGTCATGCGCGTAAGAGCCCTCACGACGGGGGATGCAGTGGCCCGGGGTAGGGTCGTCTTGGCGGTGTCTCTGGACATCGCCAATGCCTTCAACACCCTGCCCTGGAGTTGTATAGTGGAGGCACTCCGGTATCACCGGGTGCCGCCCTACCTCCGTCGCGTAGTCGAGGCGTATCTGACGGACAGAGCCGTCATCTACCCCGGTCATCAGGGAGTATGGAACCGGCGAGAGATGTCGTGCGGTGTTCCACAGGGATCGGTCCTGGGGCCGCCCTTGTGGAACATCGGATACGACTGGGTGCTGCGCGCCGACCTCCCCGCTGGCGTCAGCGTAGTGTGCTACGCTGACGACACGCTGGTCTTAGCGCAGGGGAGGTCGCACGAGGCGGCGGCCGAACTTATGACACGCGGGGTTGCGACAGTCATAGAGAGGATCCGGCAACTGGGACTCGAGGTGGCATTGCACAAGTCCGAGGCCATGTGTTTTCATGGTCGTCGGAACGCGCCACCTGCGGGTTCCCAGATCACGGTAGGAGGGGTTCGCATCGGCGTCGAGGGTACGATGAAGTACCTGGGACTCGTCCTCGACAGCCGGTGGAACTTTGTCGAACATTTTCGACGTTTGGCTCCCAGATTGGACAGGGCCGGGGCCGCCTTGAAGCGGCTCCTACCCAATCTGAGGGGGCCAAATGCCTCCTGCCGGAGGCTCTACGCGGGGATCGTGCGGTCCATGGCCCTCTACGGGGCACCGGTGTGGGCGCGTTCGTTGAGGCAGCGATCAGCTCGCCTGATGAACGCGTCCCAGAGGGTCATGGCGATCCGTATCATCCGCGGATACCGCACGATCTCCCGTGAGGCGGCGAGCCTCCTTGCCGGACTGTCACCGTGGGATCTGGAGGCAAAAACCCTCGCGCACCTGTACGAGTGGCGCGAGGAGGCCAAACGCCGGGGCGAAACTCCGCTGCCGCGACAACTCGCGGCTCGGCGGACTGAGCTCCGGCAGGATCTCATGGTGACATGGAGAGAGCGACTGTCGCAACCCAGCGCTGGGCACGCCACCATCGAGGCGGTAGTGCCCCTCTTTGAGGAGTGGCTGGAGAGGCGTCACGGCGCCCTCACCTTCCGCCTGACGCAGGTGCTCACCGGACACGGCTGTTTCGGGAGGTACCTGTGTCGGATCAGGGCGGAGGTGACCCCTGAGTGTTTCCACTGCGAGGATCGCCCAGAGGACACGGTGGAGCATACGGTGGAGGTTTGCCCCGCTTGGGCAGAGCACCGCCGTGTCCTCGTGGATGCGATAGGCGACAGCGACCTCTCGCGCCGTGCCCTGGTTCAGGCCATGGTACGGAGCGAGAGGGAATGGGAGGCCGTCTCCTCCTTCTGCGAAGCAGTAATGCTCGCGAAGAGGGAGGCGGCACACGTTAGGGAGGCTCAGCAACGGCCGAGTCGCCCTAGCGCCCCCAGCCGCGACCGCCGCAGGAGACGCCAGGGGCCGCGAGACGATCTCCGGCCACCGTAGACCCGGGCCTGCGGACGGCGAGTAGCGGGTAACTCGCCGCCCGATCAGCACCAGGCCCGAGAGTCGACGGCGCGTAGTGTTCCACGCGCGCCTCAAAGAGTTGTCAGCCAAGCGTTGGGGCCTGCCAAGGCCGGTGCCTGCCCGGGGGTGGAGGATAAATTCGAAAGAGTTACCTCGCCCCCGGGCACTCGAGGCAGGGAGGAACAGGGGTGGGTTTTAGTCAGTAAAAGTCTGACACACCCTTCCGCTCCACCCCAGAGCGGAAGAAGTCATTGGATGATTTCCCACCCCCCAAAAAAAAAAAAAAAAGCACCACTGGTTAAAAACACTGATATTAGTGGGTCCTAAAATTGTCAGCTGTTACACTTGATTCCAATAATAGGTATGGCAAAAACACTTGAACGCACGGAAATTCGTTCTAGTTTCCACAAGGTCCGTGTAATAGACAACTCCAGACGTAGGCTGAATACTATCCAACATAATATTGCGCTCAGTTTGCCAAAGAGTACACTTCCATAGGATATGATGTGCGGAAAAATTTCAACTGTCTACCTATTACGGATCATGAGATAAAAGCCCGCTGACAGACAGACGGGCGGGCGGACGGACTGCGGAGGCTTAGTAATAGGGTCCCGTTGGGTATGGAACCCAACAACAACAACAACATATCTCAACTAAACCTAAAAAAAGAACAAACCAAAAATTTCTCCGCATCGCCATAATGGTAAATGCTATAATACGAGTGGTAATATGCCCAAAACACTAACCGCAAGAATGATAAGACATAACCCGGAGAATTGCCAAACTTAAATGGCAGTGGGCAGGGCACATGACTCGCAGAACAGATCATGTCGATGGGGCTAAGAGGTGGGGTAGCAATCACGTACAGGAAGACGTAGTGTTAAGGCACAGTTATACGACTTCTAATGGTTTTTAATAGAACATCACGTCTAAACGACTAGTCTTATCTCTTTGAAAAAATATATGTTATCTTAGACAATTTTCTACGTAGTTTGATATGTAAGTATTTGAAATTATATTTTTATAACAGAGTCTAATTAATTTATAAAGTTATGTCTAACGTGGATAATAAATTGAGAATCACGGAATAACTATAAAGCGTATTTTTATGAAACCTTCACCATTTTTAAGATCATTTAATTGCTTTTAGTATACGTGTATAGTATAATACCCCTGGTTTTTAGCGATTCCTATTACTGGGTGGACGTACGACGCGTTACGTGAGCTCAGCACAGAACACGCAAGCTCCACTCAAGGTCATTGGCAGTCAATAACGCCTTAAGAAGGCCTCCCAGTGTTGACACTTGGGGGAGGCCTATGTCCAGCAGTGGACGTCTTTCGGCTGAAATGATGATGATGTTCAGCCCTTGGATCACGGGAAGGGCCAACTAACATTTTCGATATCTCCATAAACAGAATATGTGCACACACTCAGTTCCCAAGATCGGATGGTTATTTATTAACACTATTCATAATATAACTACTTATTAGTGTTTATTAACACTATTCCTAATATACCTAAATTACCTAACTACTAGTGAAGGTACTTGTCCTTGTCATTTCATATTGATTGAGTGAGAGGAGTTCCTAGTGGTACTATAATAATATTGTGGTAAGTTAGTTAATTATATTACCGCTATATGACTTACGATGCTTCTGACGTCAATGAATGACAATATTTTGTGGCGAAGTTTTATCTTATTTAATGGGAAACCGCAATCTTAAAGATTTGTAATTTAATATTATTTGTTGCTAAGTAAGAGTATTTTTTTAGGTTTGGAATATCTTCAAGTTTTCCTGGCACTTATTCTTTATCTTCTAAACATCTAGAGCGATCGTAGAATATCATACAAGGTGAAGACTTCAATACAACAAAAACCGGCCAAGCGCGTGTCGGACTTCGCACATTTAGGGTTCCGTACCAAATGTATTTTTGAGCCAGTATTTGTATGGCTTTGGGTCAACAAGATGCTTATTTGTTTTGTGAAAATTTGAAGACTGTAGCTCCAACCGTTTGACTGTAAATCTTGTGTGACCGACGACGGACAGACAGATAGACGGATAGACAGACAGACGGACAGACGGACAGACGAACAGACGGAAAGACGGACAGAAGGACAGACGGACAGACGGACAGACGGACAGACGGACAGACGGACAGACGGACAGACGGACAGACGGACAGACGAACAGATAGACACGTGAGTGAAAGCAATAGGGCTCCGTTTGGACCCTTTGGTTACGGAACCTTAATAAATGAAAACACTGTCAAAAAATCAGCTGCTCCATACATTTATGTTTGCATAACTCGACAAAATGTACACGTGACAGCTGTTGTTTTCATGATATTTGGGTTGGTCTCTTACTAAAAGTCGTTTATAATGATGAGTATTGTCAGTGTTTTCATTTATTGTTGTATTGTCGTTTCCACCTTGTATCTATCATACGTATACAATAACTCCTAATTACCTGTTTAAATACGAAGCACCAAAGTATCTATTACATACACAGGTCCCGCCGAATGTAATATCAGGGATTTCACGAAATCCCTAGGGACACCACGAAATCACGGTAGACGTCGAATATTCTTGTTTATTACGTCTCCGTTTGGACCCTTCGGGTACGGAACCCTAAAAATCTGCATTTTTTTAATTTTTGATTTCCATACCCGAAGGGTCCAAACGGAGCCCTATTGTTGTCAATTACGTGTCCTTCTGTCTGTCTGTCCGTACTCCGTCCGTTGTCTGTCACAAAATTTTGTTACTAAGAATTTTTTAACTTCCCATTGACCTATGAACTTATTTGGTGATAATGTTTATTATTACCTATACTTTACTAACGAATACCAATATATGGTACGGAACCCTTAATATGCTAAATCGGAAACGCACTTGGCTAGTTTTTTATTATAGATGGGTTTGCTCTTGACTCTAGTCTAGGTCAGAGGTGACAGAGACAAAGACTCAAAGTCAAAAGCTCTTCAGTAGGAACTTACATTTTCGAGTTACAATAATAATAATAGAGCCTTGTTTATTCCTTAATAAAAAATTTATAATTTCATATTCAATACAATTCGAGAATTAAAAAAAAAAAAAAATTACAACAACACGAATTAAAATTAATAAAATACAAAAAAATTCACAAACTTTTTTAGTTATGCAAACATAAATGTATGGGGTACTTAACTGATTTTTTTTCGCAATTTCGTCGGTGGTTCCGTAGTAAAAGTTGTTCATAATGATGAGTATTAATGTCAGTGTTTTCATTTATAGTCGTATTGTCGTTTCCACCTTACATAACCAGTTCAGTCGACAAGAAAGTGTTAATTTTAGCGTTGAAACAATAACTCGTATCAAATATCTTTCCTCGTAACACTTTAGTGTTTACCAATCGCCCGTTATTTGTGTACCTGACCTATCCTCATACTTGTTAGTTGTTATTCAAGTATGAGTATTCTTGCAAATTTTTTTTTTTTGTTTTTTCATGTCTTTAAAAAGTTACAGGTATATAAGTATATAAGACTGAAAAAATGTGTAAAAATTGGTAAATACTCGTGGCGGCGTGGTGGATTACAGCCCACCCCGTCTCACAGAGCGGAGGCCTAATCCCCAGCAGTGGGGACATTAAAAAAAGGCTCATGATGATAATGATACTGATGGGCACGTGATGTGGAGGAATGAGGGAAATATCGTGAAGGAAGTTTTGAGAGGAGATGAAGATGATGAGAGGAGGGGAAGACCAAAGAGACTATGGTGTAAGGTGTATAAACATAGAATGGGGTTGAGATGAGGAATAATGGAGAAGTATGAAAGAAGACATATTGCGCCCACCCCAAATAAATTAGGAAAAAGGCAACCGCATGATGGTATCAGGTAAGTACTAACTTTGTCCAGGGGTTGTGGATAAATTCGAAACAGAGTTACCGCGCCTCTGGGCACTCAGGGCAGGGAAGGAACAGGGGTGGGTTTTAGTCAGTAAGAGTCTGACACGCCCTCCCGCTCCACCCAGAGCGGGAGATATCATTGGATGATTTCCCACCCGGGGGAGGGGGGGCCTCCAAAAAAAAAGGTAAGTACGAGTACTACCTTCGTAAAATTTTGACATCTATCTTCAGAATCTATCTCAATTACGTTAAGAGTTAACTAGTTTCTATTTTAACGGGCTGTCCGTTATGGCGGTATATTTAAATCATATATGCCTTTTTTTTTTGGATGATTTCCTTCCTTTAATCCTTTATAGGATATACTCGTACCTAAGGTACGTACCCACATAGGCATTTAACGTACGTACGTCATATTTTTTTTTTTCAATAAATAAGATAGATCCAAATATGAATTACTGAATCACTTAGGTACCAACAGATGAAGAAAGAGTTGTTTTAAAAAAAAAATGATAATTCCTCAGAAAGGCTTGGCAAAGGCCATAATCAAAAAAAAAATAATTACCTCAGGTAAATCATAAAACTGCATTACGGTTATAAATCGAATTAGCAATAAAATAAGTTTATTTAGAAGAAAACGATGCAATCTATGGTTACGTATAAATACAAATGATTAAAAGTAAATGCATGGTACTAAGGGTATTGTTTAGTAATCATTCGAAAAATAATGCGTTACAAAAGTTTAAAAATAAATCAAGTCAGATTTTCATATCCTATTATAAAAACATTATTAGTAAAAGATTCTCACCTATATTTAAGATCCATAACTTCAAAGTTATAAACCGAAGTATACATTCCCGCCAAAAACACGGGAAACAATATCAAAATGTAACTGTAAACATTGAACTTTCCAAAGGGTCCCAGAACTGTCAAAATATCGTCCACTGACACTTCCGAATTCGGTTTTTTTTCCGGATCCATGATAGCACAGCACTAGGTACAACGATTATTAAAAAAAATGCAACAAACACTGGTACGTAATAAATTAATTGAAATTTTTGTTTGAATTTTTGAATATAGAACGCGCGCGCGGCGTCGGTCGGTCGCCGGCTCAGTAATGCGCGCGACGTTGGCGATCTATGCTTTTATTGTTCAAGTTAAATCCTATCGAAGCGCAGTTTACTTGCGATAACATTGACTATGAAACTTTACACTATTTACAACTACTTTTACTATGAGAAATACACTTATTGACAGGAGGTGTTAAGCTGTTTACTGGTTGTTAATTCGTGATATGAGTGTTGCACGATGTGCGGTAAAACCCGCGAATCGGATGAGCGGGCTCGGTCTAATAACGACACATCACTATTTGAGATTCAGCCAAATTTAAGGTACTATAACTTTTCAAAGAGGTAATATAACCTTATATTTATTTTGTATACTTAGTATTAAAGCTGAAGAGTGTTTGTTTGTTTGAACGCGCTAATCTCTGGAACCAGTCGGATTTGAAAAATTGTTTCTTTAGGTATATGATAGCCACATTCATGAGGAAGGCTATAGGCTAGTAGTAGAACAGTAACCAAACACGCGGGTGGGACCGCGGGGGACAGTGCTTGTATTGTCATAATTCCTCGTAGAAAACTTAAATATTTCTTAGAGAGGTACAGCTTTATTTATAAAACTGCTTAGTTACTCGTTTATGCTTAGATTTAAATACTGATTAGCAGATTCTAAACAACAGAAAGTTTTGAATTAAGAACCCGCTAATCAGTGTTTATAAGCATATGTCATTTTTTTTATAATTTATGCCCGAGTGTTTGGCAGTGGTTTATCTCTACTGCTAAATTGAAGGAGCCTGCTCCTCTATCCATATTACTGCCTATTAGTTTTCTATTATCGTTTACGCTAACGCTTATTACAAAATGTATGGCAATGACATTATCTGCGTAGATAAGTGTCACGTGACCTATCGTAGGTAATGTCATTGCCATACATTTTGTACTAAGCGTTAGCGTAAACGATAATAGAAAAGTAATATGGCTAGGGGGGCTGACATAATACACAAAGCCAATAAACTTATTTGACTTGTGTAAGATTGATGTAAGTGTTAAGTGTTAACTGTTAAAGACATTGTTGCTGTAAACAATAAATTACGCAAAGACTTTCCTTCCTGAAATGGAGAGTTATGGAGTTATGTATTTTAAGGTAACCGCAAACGCTTTGACGCTGACTGGTTAAAAGAATTAGGGAAATGGAAGAAAAAGGACATGTAAATCTCGTTATAATTATCTACGTAGACATTAATTTGAGGAAAGAGAGCCCAAGGTGAGTTCTAGCCAAACTGACATTATATTAGCTAAGTATTACGATCTGTAAAAGAATTTTAGAAGTCTAAAAGTTTTGGGACTGTCCCTGTGACATTGAGCCCTATAAAAAAAACCAGTCAAGTGCGAGTTGGACTCGCACCGAGGCTTCCGTGCAAACTTGTTTTTTTTTTTTTAATTTTTCGTCATAAATCGAAAATTAGACGTCGTTTAAATAATTAAAAATCTGTTTTAGTTTATGCTAATGAATCCCTTGCGTATGATAACCCACATGATAGGGTCGCGTCACTTTAAAATTTGGACCCTAATTCTTTGCATATGGATCCTATTTTTAACCGACTTCGAAAAAGGAAGAGGTTCTATGTTCGGCTGTTTGTATGGTTTTTTTTATGTATGTCCGCCCATTTCTCTGTCAATTGAGGACCGATTTTCAGAATTTTTTTTTCATCTTAAAAAAAAGAATATACTCCCGAGGTGGTCCCATATAAATTTTATAGAAATTGCTTTTTGAAAAACTGAACAAAAACGAAAAATACGTATGCCTAGATGACGTTTTGGTGTTCTCCAATTACGACTATGTTTTAATTCCACGTTCCATGTTATTGAGGTTTTTAGTTCTGAGGTATAACAACTAAAAAGTGAAAAATAAAAAAACTTTTTTACAAAAAAAAAAAAAAATAAACATCCGACTTCCAAAAAAAAATACAGTAAAAATAATAAATAACTTTAAATTCGGCAGTCGGTGTTTGTATTTTATTTCTTCGTTATTTGACACCGACTTCCGAATTTAATGTTATTTTTTAATTTTTAGTGTTTTTTTTTGTAAAAAAGTTTTTTTTTGTGATGTACCTACTCAATTAAAAAATTACGGTTTTCAGATTTTAATTTTAATTTGTGTTACGAGAAATTTCTTCTTGCCAAATTTCATGATTGCAGGTCATTGGAAAGTACCCTATACGTTTTGATTCCCTTGCGAATATCAAAATATGGGGCAAATGTGGCATTACCAATTTTCCATTATAATGTGAAAAATCCAAAAAGGTACAAGCTTAGGGCCTTATTTATAAAAAAAAATAAGCATGATGATTAGTTCAAACACTGATTAACAGATTCTTAATTCAAAATTTTCGATGGAGAATTTGAATTTAGAATCCGCTAATCAGTATTTAAACTAAGCATGAGGTTCAGCCAGGGCCGCGGCCTGTGTTTGAAAGAGTGACCGCGAAAGCGCGAACCTGGCAAAGGCAACTGAAGGAACAGCAAAAAAAAAACGAGCGAGCCTTACAGTAGTCACATATGATGTGTAACATTTGACGTCTCACCTTGGTAATAAGCAACATTAACATTCTATCCAGACTTATCGTGCGCGCGCGCTACGATCTGACGGCCAACTCTAACACCGCCCGTGCTCATTGGTCAAATCAAATAGTGCGCGCTTCCTGTTACACACTTCCGTCCCATTTCACGAAATCACTCCCACAGATTGCAGGAAAGGGAGAGGAAAGATGTTACACAACAAAAAAACTTTTTTACAAAAAAATAGAACCGACTTCCAAAAAAACCAAAAAGTGCAAAATAACTTTAATTTCGGAAGTCGGTGTTTCTGGTTTTGTTTCTTCGTTTTTTGACACCGACTTCCGAAATTAAAGTTATTTTGCACTTTTTGGTTTTTTTGGAAGTCGGTTCTATTTTTTTGTAAAAAAGTTTTTATTTTTCACTTTTTTGTTGTGATTCTCCATTAAATTGTACTAACAATGGATATCTAGGCGTTAGCAGCAATCGCGGTTGATTTGCTGTCATTTTTTGAAGAGTTCCGTTGTCTGTCTCCGAAACGCATCATCAGATCTATATGAAATTTAAATGGGACCATTTCGGAACAAATTCTTTTCGAACAAAAAAAGAATTTTGGAAATCCGTCTATAAAAATGACGAAATTATGCCCGAACACACATAAAAAAAAAAAATATACAAAAATCCGATTGATAACCTCCTCCTTTTGGAAGTCGGTTAAAAAGCATGTAGTTTTAAAAGTAAGGCTGTTTGATGTTACTCTTACTATGGCAGTTCATATGAAAAGGTTCAAGCTAATCGTTACCCACTATTTACACCTGCTGCTGTTGGTGTTATGTAATGGTAGACATGTTTTATAAACAACCACGTAGCAACGGACCTGTGTTCGACCACAGTTATCGGTTTATCAGTTGCTAAGAACTTGCACCGTTGCGTTGATTTTTTTGAAGTTGTTTGATTTGCAGTTCTATTCTGAGCATTGAAGTAGTGGTGGCCAAGTGGTTCCGTGCGGCAGCGAGTTGTAGTTTGTGGGTTAGAAATTGAACCCTTATTTAGGGTTCCGAAAGTCCGAATGAAAAAACGGCCACCGGAACGGCGGTGTCTGTCTGCCTGTCCGTCTGTCACAGCCAATTTGCTCCGAATCTGCTGGACCGATAGACTGGTACACACACGAATATCTGTGACCCAAACACGAACATATACCCTCAATAAATTAATTTGGAATATGGGGGTAACTTTTCGGGTGAAAATCAGAATATTTAAATAAAAATCGAAGTTTCTCAACTGTGCCGTGCGACAAATCAAATGAAAAAAAAAAAAAAAAAGGATACATTGTGAGGGTCTCGAATGTATTTTTTTCATCATTTTAAAATCAGTTTTAAAGTTATTTAAGAAAATAGATGAAATGACCATTCCGCCCCCTCCCCCTTTATCTCCGAAACCTCTGGGCCTATATTTTGAAAAAAAAAACGGAAAGTAGTTCTTTACTTATAAAATATAGGAAAACCTATAAGGAGGAGGCAGTTTAAAAAAAAATCTAAAAAAAAAATTATTTGTCCGGAACCCTTTGCGCGCGAGTCCTACTTGCTATTGGCCGGTTTTTTTTTAGTGTGGGAAATTATCAAATGACAATTTGCAATGAGGGCGTGTCAGACTCTTTCTGACTAAAACCCACACTTGTTCCTTCAGTTGCCTGTGCCAACGGCCGCGGTAAGTCTCTTTCAAATTTATCCGCGATTCCAGGCAGGCATCGGCCCTAGCGGACCCCATCAGTTGCTGCTGACGTCTCTTTGAGGCGCACCTGGAACACTACGCGCCATCGACTCGGGCCTTGTCCTTATCGGACGGCGAGGGCAGACAATTTATTAATATTATTATTTACTTTATTATTCAGACACAGGTCCATTAGACAAAACAACTTTAAATTAAATACAAAAACACATACAAAAAAAAAGTTAGTAGGTTGTTAGTAACAAAAACACACACTAAATTCAAGACAGTAAAATGGTGTTAGTATTTGTTTTATTTAAAAGTAACAATAACATCTACCTATTTACACAGCCCTTATTCAGACGTAGATGTACACAAGCCCAGTATTTAAAAAAATAAATAAAAAGTAAAGTAGGTCTATCGTAATTGCTTTAGCGCTTCTTGAAAAAGTGAACAAAAACGAAAAATACGTATACCTAGATGACGTTTTGGTGTTCTCCTAATGTTTAAATTCCACGTTCCATGTTATTGGGGTTTTTAGTTCTGGGGTCTAACAACAAAAAAGTGAAAAATAAAAAACTTTTTTACAAAAAGAACAACTGTCTTCCAAAAAAAAATACACTACAAATTAACTTTAATTTCGGAAGTCGCTGTGAAATAACAAAGAAGCAAAATACAAACACCGACTTCCGAAATTAAAGTTATTTTTCAATTTTTAGTGTATTTTTTTTGGAAGTCGGTTGTTTTTTTTTGTAAAAAAGTTTTTATAAATAATGGTACGGACCCTTCGTGCGCGAGGCCTACTCGCACTTGGCTTGGTTTTTTTTTATCATTGCTATGGTAAACTCGCGTTTGAGCACTGTCTCACCTGATGGTAAGCGTTGATGTGATCGAAGATGGAACGCGCTTGCCTAGAAATAACCTATTCACTCTTGACTTAAAGACTCCCAGGTTGTAGCTATCAGGAAACACAGAATCTAGATGGATGTTTTCTGCAAATTGTAACTATTGTTTCTATTACTTATTTGGTTGTAAAATAAACATAATTCTGACAGTTTAACTGCCCTGGGCCTGTAGACAAAGTAACATCGCTTCGTAGCGAAACGATATCCAAATTCGTCATCGTCTCTGAGATATCGATAAACATTTCAATTCTCAATTCTCAATTCTTTATTGCGTACCATAATGTTTATAGTTGGTAGGGAAATTATTATATTAGTCACAATTATGGACCCTGTCGGGCACAGCATAGATCAAGTAGGAGAGAGGAGGAAGACAACTACTGTTTTATTAATTCAATTAATAGAATTCAATTAAACAATTATATAGTTTTTTATTATTATTATTGTTATTTTTTTTTAATTATGTACTAATAAGTTAGTACCTAACACTGTGTAAAACCATTATTATATTATAGTTTTATTCACTCTGATTATTCGTTCGTATATACATATCAATTAATTATTTTTAACTTATTGTTATTTTTTTTTTATTACTACAGGTGAGTTATTTATTGGACGCTCCATATTTATTAAAATATACTTAAATATATATGTATAAAATTTTTGTACTATGAGTAGGTAGGCGTATCTTTTAGTGAGTATTTGTACATAGAAATAGATAGATAAGAAGTTACTTATAATTTATCATTTAAGTATTCACTTATACTATAGTAGCATTTGCTTACAAGGAAAAGCTTTAATTTATTTATAAAAATGTTGTATTTATTTAAATTCTTTATTATTTCGGGTAACTTATTATAAATTTTTATGGACATGACAAAGGTACTATTGGAGTGCATTATTAGCCGCGATGTTGGTAAGTTTAGTCTATTTTTATGTCTTAAAATAATGTTCGTTTGTATGTCCTCTCTTTTTGTAAACAATTTCCTAGCGGTAGCGTTCCTTCGTTATCTTTTTTGGCGATCACGATCGAGGCGAAGGCGAACTCTGAAAGCGCTGCTTGTCTACGCATTTGTATGGGATACATACGATAGCAATTCGTTTCTTTATGGTTTCGTTACGAATTATAACATTGTCTACCAACTTGCGATAACGATGTCGACTGACCACGTGACTTAGCGCGGTTTATGTCAATCTCATACATTTTAGTCTTTTCTAACTTCGTTATCGTTTTTAAATTGTTACTTTGTCTAAGCCCCCTGTATCTACTTAAGGATAGGTTATACTTGTATTGTAGAAAAAACAATTCAAAGTTTATTAGGTGTTGAAACAAGTTGTGGTAAATTAAACATTCTATTCTAAATGTAAGTACTAAGTTAACTACCCTATTATGAAAGAAACTGTCTATCATTCAACACTGCCCAGCTGTCACGGCTTAGCATTGCAGGTTTTGTTATTAACCGACTTCGAAAAAGGAAGAGGTTCTATGTTCGACTGTACGTACTTACGTATTTTTTTTTTAAGTATGTCCACCGATTTCTCTGTCGATTGAGAACTGATTTTCAAATTTTTTTTTTATCTGAAAGAATATACTCCCGAGGTGGTCCCATATTAATTTTATCGAAATTGCTTCAGCACTTTTTGAAAAACTGAACAAATACGAAAAATACGTATACCTAGGTGACGTATTGGTGTTCTTCAATTACGACTATGTTTAAATTCCAAGTTCCATGTTATTGGGGTTTTTAGTTCTGGGGTATAACAACTAAAAAGTGAAAAATAAAAAACTTTTTTACAAAAAAAAAAAAAAAACAACAGAGTTCCAAAAAAGAAAATACACTAAAAATTTCAAATAACGAAAAAAAACAAAACTAGAAACACTGACTTCCGAAATTAAAGTTATTTTTAAATTTTTTAGTGTATTTTTTTTTTGAAGTCGGTTGTTTTTTGTTTTCCTTAAAGTAATACAGAGTGAACTTTTAATGGAAAAACACTACAGGAAAATGAGAAATCAATGAATGAGTCTTTAGTTGAGGCCTTGCTTCATTAAAGGTTTGAAAACAGAAACCATCACGCCTGTATTTCCTGAAGAGTTAAGCAGGGACGTACCTATAGTGGAGGTACTTTAGTGACTAAGGGGCGCATGCACCGGGTCTGTCCTTCTGGTGTGCAGTTCTAGACACTGGTATGTGTGAAAAGAAACACCGGACAACCTATAGTGTTGGTACTGTTGTGACTGGGAGCGTGGGCTCCAGGTGTGTGCATCTGGTGTGCAGTTCTAGACCCTGGTGTGTTTGAAAAGAAACACTGGGCAGCAACATTTGACATTTCTATTATAAATTCATTCATTCTTCATTTAAGCACAAATCCAAACTCCCGGGCTGCTATTGAGAAATTTCCGATGGAAAAACCCAACACCACCTTAGGAGCGTCCATTGCGCGCGGGCTGGCAACGTCGCATTTCTAGAGTTTTTTTTGTGATTATTTTATTAATTTCAAAGAAAGTACTATTTATTCTCAGTCAATTAACTAGATCGTTGGTACAGCATATCGCTAGTAATAGCATAATGTGAATGCGAGAACTATGTATGTTGTTATATTCATGTAGATTTTTATGGTTGTCTGGCAGTTTGAGTATTTCTGCGGCCTACCCAAATGTCCTCACTTTGGTATTGTTCGTCGGTTCGTTGAGCTCCTCAAAGTTCTGAGTTGAGCTTCACGATAACTGACAAATGCTTGCACTGTCTGGACAGGTCCACTCGAATTTGCGTGTTGCTTTCCTCAAAAGCTAATCCCAGACATAAACGTACATGGGTCTCATATGATTTAACCAAGACTTATTGTATGGATTTGAATACTTTAAAAGAGACTTTGACCTCTGAGTTTGTTTCGGTGTTTCTTCTCAAGGTATTCAGCTAGGAAACACCGGCCTCGTCTAGCTAAAACGGACAAAAAGAAATGTTGCCCTGTAAAAGTGTTGTTAAAAGGTTTTAACAACACTTTTACAGGGCAACATTTTTGTAAGTAGGTACTTACAAAATAAAAATCATTTATCATTTATATACACTGATTAGCTGAAAAACTTAAGATAACATTCGTCCAATCCTTCAAATCCAATTATGTATAGTACTGATTAGTCAGCACTTTACTGCCAGGGTCGCGGGAGTGTTTGAAACGGTCACCGCGCCCCTGGTACAGGCAACTGAAGGAATACGGGTGGGTTTTAGTCAGTAAGAGTCTGACACGCCCTCCCGCTCTACCCAGAGCGGGGAGAGTCTGAAAAAAAAAGCACTTTACCTGAATACCCTGACAACAAATAAGGACCTGCTATAATAATCAGTGTTTTAACTAATGACATTGTTATTTTTTAGGGTTCCGTACCCGAAGGATTTGAATGGAGCCCTAATTGCTTGCGCTCACGTTTCCATCTGTACGTCTGTCTGTCTGTCCGTCATCTGTCACACAGGTTTTACAGCCAAACGGATAGAGCTACAGTCTTCAAAATTTTCACTGTATTTAAGCATCTTGTTGACCCAAAGCCATACAAACAGCCAAAAATACATTTGATACGGAACCCTAAATTGTGTGAAGTCCAACACGCACTTCGCCGGTTTTTTTATTAATAAAGCCCGTGGAGTGCTTCTGGCCATGTATAATATAAAGAGCAAGTCATCACAAAACCAAAACATGTTTACTTGACTTTGACAGTTCTTATTGAGTATTGAGTAACAGCCTTGCCACCACCAAAATGGATGCATCTTCTTAATATACCTAAGTAACTGAACAAACAAACAAGGAAGGTAGGCTTGCGTATTAAGTGTTTACCTACGTTGGAATGTCCTTAATTTTTGGCACACTTTCTAGTGTTTCCTAAGTCTAATTGAGTGGAAAATTGCAGGGCATTGAGTCTTTGCAAGGCTAGTAGCGTGTCAATAATACTGTTTGCTTTGCTATTGGAACTAAATTATTAATAGGATTTTTTTTTTAGGACATTACAAAATACGTGCACATTAATGATATAAATATTAACTGTTTATTTAATTTAGTATTTAAAGACCTATCTAAACGCCTTGTTGACACTTCACGTGACCCAAGGGCTGGCTTTTTCCTGGGCAGAGGTTAAAGCATTGCCATACAACGTGGCAATGCCGCCAGTCTTTTGGGCACACTTCCAGTCGACAGCGACGCCGAGGAATTTTTGTTTTAGTTACTGTTAATTAAGTATTTTATGTAAGAAAATAATTTCCTTTTTAAAATAACATTGAATTGCCCGTTTTTAATTTCACTATTTATAACCTAACTAAATACAATGTACATAATTATATACAAAAACAGAATACACTTAGACGTCAAAGTGTTCTTCCACATTGCTGTCATCTGGTTTTAAGACTGATTCAGACACGAAGGTGCATTATGAAGTTGTTGGCGTTACGTCGCAAAGACTGCTTAGCAAAACTGGCTGAACGCAAAGGGTTTTCCATTATTTATTGGAGAATGCACCTCACCTAGCAAGCAGAAAAGGGCAGTTCGCTTTATCTGTCATAACCTTTCTCAATAGAACTCTGTGCTTTCATAGGCAATTGACGTGACGAAGCACTAAGCAGGACTTCTAGCAAGCTGCAGACTTACGATCCAAACTCGTGTACCCCTACACTAATTTTCGGGTTAACCACAATAATATAATTTGTAATTTTATTAGGTAATTCTTAACCGCATCGCTTTATGGAAGATGTTTATCGTGAACAAACTGAGCAATTTGAATGACTTGAATTATGTACAATAATGGAGAATAATATAATGGAGGAGCTCGTGGCTAACTAATAATCTTCCCGACTGAATTTCGATCACGATGCCCAATCTCTACCAAGCCAAGCCAAGCCAAGTCAAGCCAAGCCAAACCAAGCCAAGCCAAGCCAAGCCAAGCCAAGCCAAGCCAAGCCAAAACAAGCCAAAGCCAAGCCAAGAACGCAGGAGATACCTAGTACACAAGCGTGCGCACAAACACAGGTGCACTCTCTGTACCTTCACTCTCTTAGTCCGATGGGACGGCAATTCGACAGCCAGTGCTGGCGGAGGACCAAAGGATTTAAGTGTTTTCCTAGGTACGCGGGTGTCACACCACCAACGTCCAAACTCCGGGCTGCAGCATTGAAATTCCTAATGAAGACCAACGAGGCAATCATCATCTGTCTATTAATGTCCCTACTGCTGGGGCACAGGCCTCCTCTCTGTCAAAGGGGGTGGGCCGTAATCCACCATGCGGGCCCAATGCGGGTTGGTGGATGTCACATCTCTTCGAATTTTTGGTTCTAGGATATGCCGGTTTCCACACAATGTTTTCCTTCACCGTTTTGAGAGCATTGGTTACGAAATAATTTTTTACACAAAGCAAAGCGCCTGTCTGGTTTGAACTCATGACCTACACCTTGTAAGTCGCGGCTGTTGAGCTGGTCGCTGTTGGGCGATCTGCAGTTTCAATACAAAATTGACGATCGTCAAACACGAACAGCTCCAGCAGTTCATTTGTTTTCGTAGCTAATAATGTACTAACTGCTCCAAGCGGTCCGTCTATGGAGGCCCCGAGCGCAACACGACTGCTCTCGTGCAGTTGGTCTCGACTGCTCTATGCAGTCCGTCTATGGGCGGCCTCACACGAGTCTTGCCAAGAGGTATCGTGGTACCCAGTTACTGAGTTGTGAAGGTCAGATATAGGCAGCAACTCCATGTAAAGTATTGGTATAGATATTCTAAGTATTTCACGAAGGCGGGGCGGATGTGTGTGTGAGTGTGTATAGATTCACATGCACATTGTTTTTATTTCTATGACACCGAGCGCTCCAAGCTTACGCACACAGAAACAAAAGTGTACTTGAACCTACATACATCCAAGACTAACCCGCCTTGGTGATAGAACTAGACTCAAAGCTGACCCCAACACAGTTGCAGATTGACTGAGACTACAATAATGTCACTTACTGAATTATCTTTTCTCTATCACGTTCTGCAATGAAAACATAGTCCAATCAACATTAAAGACTTCTCATTAAGTGGTCATAAAATGATAGATTCATTAATGGATTTACTAATCAGTTTCATTGATGAAACGTTATCAATTTTTCCTTGTTGTAGGTCTGCAAATGATAAATGTTGATTGTGTTCATCATCATCATCTTCAGCCTTCAGCAACAGTTGAGCATCTCTTTGTTTGAGCCGATCTCCACTCGGTGCCAGCCTCATCCAATTTCTACCCGCTATGGTAACAATGATAAATGATTTTATTTTTGTAAATTGGTTATCACAACACTTTTTTTTTGTTAGTTTTAGCTAGATAATGTCCTAGCTGACTACCCTGAGAAGAAACACCGAAACAAACTCAGAGCTGAAAGTCTCTTTTAAAGTGATCAAATCCATACAATGGTGTTGATTCTGTTATGCACAAACAAAACTTAATTTAGGCTATTGCTATCTTTTTCTCTCTAATAAAACAAGAAAGAGACGGACGTAAATTAGAGCTGTCAAATTTAGTTTGAACTAATATTTCCATACAAATTAAGGGTACACGTAAAAACATGCCGTCTAAAAACACGGCGAAGCGCAAGGCGTAAACTAGTTTGACATCTCTAACTTAGTGCATAGCTATAGCCGTCCTTTTCTCGCACTGCCTTTTAGTAAAAGATAGCAATTCTCTAATTTTAGTTAAGATATTGAACAAGAGAATCCGTACCACTATGTACTGGTCAATTCATATGAGAACCATGTACGTTAATCTCTGGAATGAGCTTTTGAGGAAAACAACACGCAGATTTGAGTGGACCTATACAGACAGTGCAAGCATTTATCAGTTTACGTGAAGCTCAACTCAGAACTTTGAGGAGCTCAACGAACCGACGAACAATACCAAAGTAAGGACATTATTTGGGTAGGCCGCAAAAGTACTCAAACTGCCAGACAATCATAAAATCTACGTGAATATAACAACCTACATAGTTCTCGCATTCACATTATGCTATATCGTCAAACCTGGCGTCGCAACGTGTTGGCAGTAGCGTGCGGCACGAGCATCGGAATGACGTAGAGCGAGAGGCGAGCGAAGCGTGAAGCTCAAGACCGTTCGCGATAGAGGACTGCTTCCCATCTAGGGGATATAGGACATATAATAAAAAGTATGCTGTAAAAAGCTCTGCAGGATATGGGATTAAAAGTGTTATTGGGTTTATCTATTAGGATTTTATCAGTAGCAGCCTGGAGTTTGAACGTTGGCAACACCCTCGTGCCTCGACAAGCACGTAACGCCGTTGGTCCTGCATCTGATCTCTCTCCACTCGTGTCAGATTGCCGTCTCATCGGACTATGACAGTAAAGGAACAGAGAGTGCACCTATGTCTGCGCACACGCTTGTGCACTATAATACATCCTGCGTACTTGGCTAATCACCGTTGAGATTGGTCACCATGTTTGAAATTCGTTCAGGAGGATTCAATCAATCAACTCAGCCTATCGCAGTCCACTGCTGGACATAGGCCTCTCCCAGGCTGCGCCACAACACGCTGTCCTCCGCCTTTCGCATCCAGTCTATCCCAGCCACCTTCTTAAGGTCGTCGGTCCATCTAGCTGGGGGGCGTCCCACTACGCTTGCCGATACGCGGTCTCCACTCCAGGACTCGTCTGCTCCATCGGTCATCGGTCTTTCGACAAACATGACCAGCCCACTGCCACTTCAGTTTGCTTATTTTGCAAGCTACGTCGGTTACTCCGGTTCTTTTCCGGACAATTTCATTCCTGATTTTATCCTTCAAAGAAACTCCTAACATAGCCCGCTCCATAGCGCGCTGAGCGGCCTTGAATTTGTGGACCAGCCCGACCGTCAGTGTCCACGTTTCGGCACCGTATGTCATAATGGGCAGGACGCACTGGTTGAAAAAAAAGGAGGATTACTGTACGACATTAAGTCAGTGAGTCATGGTAACAATGTCGCTACCACAGACACCGCCAATACTGTTTTATCCAGCAAATGATGATCTGCATAAGCATAATCAGCCTTTTAATACTACACAGACCTCCTCTCTGTGAGAGGGTGTGGACCGTAATCCACCACGCGGGCCCAATGCAGGGTTCGTCAGTGATGATAATATTTATGTAAATAAGGCCTTTTATGCAACAAACACACATCATCATCGTGAATAATTGGCGACCAAAGATTCGAAGACATATGACATCCACCTATGCTTGCTTATGCTTGGTTATGCTTGCTTTTGCTTGCTTATGCTTGGTTATGTTTTTTTTTATCATTGCTTATGCTTAACAACAAACGTAATACTTAGTTATCGTCATTCACTAAATCTGTTGTAAACCATTCGCTACATTTTTTTTTCTAGCTACATTAATAAACTCCTTCATGTTTCCTTCTTCCGGACAAATGCCTCTTCTTTGAGAATGACTACCATGTTGAATGAGTATCAATGTTTGGTGGCTTGCCAACTGCTTGTTTTTAATTTCCGACCATAAAGTTATAGGGAACATGGCCTTACCAGTAAATCTATGGTGTCCAAGATTAACATAGAATACAAATTAAATAAAGTCAAATGGACTGCCAAGTTTTGAACTCACAACTAACCATTGCTATTGACCACTGAACAGGTGAATGGCAATGCATCAATAGAAAAGTGTGGGCAAAAGATTTTAGTAGGTTATTTAAATCGAATCAATTGAATATATTAACATCTTTTGTTGTAAAACCCCCGGGGGTCAAGACGCAGCAAAGAATTTGTGATTCGCAATTCACTTTCTTTTTAACCGACTTTGAAAAAGGAGGAGGTTCTATGTTCGACTGTACGTATGTTTTTTTTTAATGTATGTCCACCGACTTCTCTTTCTTCGTCAGTTGTGTGCCGATTTTTAAAGTTCTTTTTTATTCGAAAGAATATACTCCCGTGGTGGTCCCATATAAATTTTATCGAAATTGCTTCAGCACTTTTTGAAAAACTGAACAAAAACGAAAAATATGTTTACATAGATGACGTTTTGGTTTTCTCCAATTATGAGTATGTTTAAATTCCACGTTCCATGTTATTGGGGTTTTGAGTTCTGGGGTATAACAAATAAAAAGTAAAAAATAAAAAAAATGGATTTAGGATTGGAAGTCGGTTGTTTTTTTTGTAAAAATGTTTTTATTTTATTAATTCCACGTGAAATTCATTAACTTAAGAAGTATCCAGCTTTTTTCTTCTATTTTTCCAATTTTTCTTCTAGATCTAAAAATCTTCAGACCCAAAGTCAACTAAAATATAAAACCGGATTCCCTGCCAGCATCAGATAAGGATATAATGCAATAGCACCAACAATTTGCATTGGTGGGCACATATTTCGTATTGCAAGAGATTTTCGTGTTTTATATCGTTGACGTGAACTAGTATTCGATATTGCGCGTCCTGTGGTTTAGTGATGTGCCAAGACTTTATCGATATATTTAGAAAAAGGTCATTTTATTTTTGGTAAAAGTAAAATTAATGTTGCTTATTATTGTTTAAGGTTTTTTGATTTTATGGATATGGACCTTGCGACTAGTTTATTTTCACTCGGAACCCTCAGTTATTAATAAATCAAGTTTGAGCCGGAAAGCCGAACGGGGCGACCTTTCTTTACCTACTGATTTGCAAGGTGATAAGACGGATTATGACAGGAGACGGCATCGGTAAACGCTTAACTTTTGCTTAATTGTAGTTATTGTGTTCAAATAAAATGAGGCTGAGTAGCGATTAGCAACAATTTAGGGCCAATTATCTCTGTTGATTAACACTTTTAATAGCGTATAACTTTTCCTCTTGGTTTTACTCTTTGCGAGCGGACGGTGAACAGTAGTTGCTATCTATAACCCGCCACGGTGTGCTTATAAAACAACATTTAACATCCATTTGACTTTATGCTGTTTAAATTCCATTTTTGACGACACGGTTGGCGCAGTGGCTGAGCGTTCGGCTGCTGCGCTGCGTGTCGCGGGTTCGATTCCCGCACGGAACAAATATTTATATGACCTGCAGATAGTTGTTCCGGGTCTGGGTGTCTTGTGTATGTGAGTATACATGTTTGTGAACGCACTCACGGTACAGGAGTAATTCCTAGTGAGGAGCAACGTTAAAAAAAATGTCCTATTGGTTTGTGGTCACAAATACGCGAAAAAATCGTTTTATAAAATAAAACTCTTTATGTTGCCTTGAAGCAGTATGAGTAGCGGTATTACTTAAGGCAAGTTTGTTTTTTAAACTGAAATATTGCTTACTTGTTGTTGTTGTTTGCTTGCTTGTTTATTTTGCTTGCTTATTTTTTTTTTGTTTTTTATTTCTTGTTGTTGTTGTTTTTTGTTTTGTTTGTTTTTTTATTTTTATTATTATTATTTTTTTTTGTTATATGTGTACAATAAAGAATAATAATAATAATAATAACAACACACAGATAAGCGGTCAATCAAATATGGATTATCACATCCTAAAATAAAGCTCAAAGGTCTCTAAACAAACAAAATAAACTATTTTTAATTAGTATGCAAGCAATAAAGCAAAAAGTGATTTAAACGATCACGACAAGTATCAATTAAACACCAATATCATGTTTCCTCTTGACAAGCAAACCGGCTTGTCCCTAATAAGATGGCTACTGCATTATTTAGAATTATAAACGAGATTGTAATGGCTGCGACCCGTTTATGTTATAGAATTTATTCGACACTGAGCGACGACAGTTGAGCTACACGATAGTTGACAAATGCTTGCACTGTCTGGACAGCTCCACTCAAACCTAAGTGGTGCTTTCCTCAAAAACTCATCTCAGATATTAATGTACATGGTTCTCATATGATTTGACCAGTACAGATTGTATGGATTAGAACACTTTTCTCATCCGAAGTCAGTTCTATTTTTTATATTTTTTTTTTTTTATTTTTCACTTTTTTGTTGTGGTTCCCCATTAAACTGTGTTAACAATTCATAGACATACGATAGTAGCAATCGCGGTTGATTTGCTGTCAATTTTCGAAGAGTTCCGTTGTCTGTCTCCGAAACCCATCATCAGATCTATGTGAAATTTAAATGGCACTATTTCGGAACAAACCCCTTTCGAACAAAAAAGAATTTTGCAAATCCGTCAATATATGACGGAGTTATGCCTGAACATACATAAAAAAAAATACAAACATCCGAATTGATAACCTCCTTCTTTTTGAAGTCGGTTAAAAAGACTTGGACCTCCGAGTTTGTTTCGGTGTTTCTTCTCAGGGTAGTCAGACAGAAAACATTGACGGGTAAAAGTGTTCGTTGTAACCTATTTGCAAAGTATACATCATTTATCACTGAAAAAACACAACAGTAACAAACAAAAGGTAAAAGACAAGAGATCCACAAATAAATATTATGCACTGAGCGTGCCCATGTTAACAGGGTTACCATCTTATATACCATAATCAGCCTGTAATGTTCCCACTTCTAGGACATAGGCCTCTTCACTGTGAGAAGGTGTGGACCTCCACCTGGGGCTAGTACTCCACCGCGCGGGCCCAATACGGGTTGATGGATGTCATATGTCTTCGAAGTTTTGGTTCTAGGACATGCCGGTTTCCTCACAATGTTTTCCTTCACTGTTTTGAGAGCAGTGGTGATGAAATAATTTACACAAAGTAAAGCGCCAGCCTGGGTTTGGACCCACGACCAACTACTTGTACGACCTATCTGTGAGGTTCTGCAGATGTGCAGTACCCATTACGTATTTTTCCCTCGGTTTCGCTTGCATAGCTTATCCCGTAGGAACCGTGCATATTTCCGTGATAAAAAGTTGCCCTATGACATAATGGTTAGTGTAGTTTTTTTGTAAGTGGATCAATACTTCCAAAGATAATCTTCTCCAAACAAAAAAAAAAAAAAAAAAGGTGTGTGTGCGATTGACACACGATAGAAGTGAAACTTCAGTAAATCGACAAAAGAATGAGATGAATATATATAACAAGGGTAGGATAATTACAAAGTTTAATTGTTTAAAAATGAAAGTATTTTGATTAATTTTAAAAGATATTTTATATTTTATTTAACATATGTTACATAATCTATTGCTCAAGTTCCATATTTTCAGTTTCAACAAATGATACAAGAGGCTTATGATAACTAAAATACGATACAAATGTTTTAGTTTCAATTTGGTATGTATATTTCTGTCTCATTCTTTCCTGGCTTCATCCTACACATTTTTGTATTTGTGTCTCTTACCTGTCGTTTTTTCCGTTGCATCCGGTTTGAAATCACAATGATTCTAAAGAAGTTTCACTTCAAAAACAAGGAACTAAGTCGAGTCCTAGAATAAGACTGCCACACAGGTATGAGTGATAGAAAATAATTCTTCATTATTATCATCATTTCAGACGAAAGACGTTGGACTAGCCTACCTCAAGTGTCGCCACTACGACCAGTTCTGTGCGTCTCGCATCCATCGGAATCACGCGATCCTCACCAGGTTATCGGCCCACCATGTTCCCAGGTCTTCCAACGCTGCGTCTTTTGGTACGCGGTCGCTACACCAAAACATTTCAGCTCCGTTGACCATTTATTCTGCGAGCTGCCACTTCAGTTTGGCGAATCTTCGGGCTATGTCAGTAATCTTGGTTCTCCCGCGGATATTTTCATACCTGACTCGATCATACAAGGAAACTCCAACCATGGCCAAAGGGCAATGGAGATGTGATTTTAAGACTTCTGAGGAGGCCCATTGTGATCGACCACGTTTCAGTGCCATATGTCATCACTATCCACATGGATTGGTCATAGACTTGAACATATGTACTGAATACTTTATTGCATTCTATATGTGTTAAATAGGGGGTATAACATAATAAAATATCAATATGGACCCTGTCGGGCACAGCAAAGTAGAAGAGAGGAAGAGGGCTAAGTAGTTATTCAAGCAATATTAATTATTAGTGGTGTTTTATTGGGTGTATAATTCTTGTATTATGTTACTCCTTATAATTCTTGTTTTCCCTAAATAATTAAATTTTTGTCTTAAACTCAACTTGCTATGTTACGGATAGAGAGAGAATACCTAATGGATTACGAGCAACAAATTATTTTCCTTTTTACTTCTCTACCAGCGCCAAATCATTCGTTGCATTATTTGAAAAGCAATTGACGACTTTTCCAACAGAACTAAACTTTGTAGTTGTGACGTACTAACATACAATCATGTGAGGGGAAAAACACAGCTCAATAATGTTGTAATGGAGTGATGCTGACATTTGTCTAGTAACACAGTAACAGGTACAGCTTTGGACCATTAATAATGAGAGTGGGTAACGATGCGTGATTCTGAAATGACTCAACAATCGGTATTTAAATGATTTGTGTTGTCAACATTCTGGATGCTGTAAGAATAATGCAGCTTTGATTGACCTCATCATCAGCCTTTTAATGTCCCCATTGCTGGGGCACAGGTCTCCTCTCTGTGAGAGAGTGTAAGCTGTAACACCACGCGGGCCCATTGCGGGTTGGTAGATGTCACATGTCTTCGAATTTTTGGTTCTAGGACATGCCGGTTTCTACTCGGTACTTTTTACTCGACCCGGGATTTGAAACCAGGAAGGACGCTCAGTAGTCTGGCTTATGACCATGATACCAACGAGTTGGTTATATTCTATAATAATCTATATTATATTTATTGACAACGCTGTTATATTTTTATGGGTTCTTATTTGTTTATTATTTATTTATGGTTTCTTATTTAAGCCATAACGCTCAGAACAAAATAAGAAACAAACATTAGCATAACTGGTAATATTTTGATAAGTGTTCGATTTTGGTAGTATTTAACATACTCACACCCTTAAGTTATCGATATTTTCACCGTCATGTCCCATCTCTATTCAACTCTATTCTGGAGCCGAGCTCTTTGTGGGATTGAAACTTTTTGACTCAGTGGGATTGTTACCCGACAAGTAGCTTCAAATGTATGCTTTGCTTCCCACTTTCTACCTCATTCGTTTGTACAGATATCTCTATGATTTTACCGAGTATTTTCATTGAAATATCTCGGAATTGCCACTTATGGCCGTACTACCGGCCAAGTAGCGCCCTCATTGAATAAAAAATCGTAGCATAGCATAGAAAATAAATATTAAAGAATCCAACGTCACGTTTGTTACAAAGAGGATAAAGTATTTTTACCAAAATTGGCCGTTTCTGACACTTTTGCCTACTACTTTGGATACGAAACATTCTGAGAGCTGTTTTAACAACGTAAAAATACTTTATGCTTTTTGTAACAAACTTGACGTTGGATTCTTTAATATTTATTTTCTATGCTATGCTACGATTTTTTATTCAATGAGGGCGCTATTGCTCGTAATCCATTAGGTATTCTCTCTCTATCCGTAACATAGCAAGTTGAGTTTAAGACAAAAATTTAATTATTTAGGGAAAACAAGAGTTATAAGGAGTAACATAATACAAGAATTATACACCCAATAAAACGCCACTAATAATTGATATTGCTTGAATAACTACTTAGCCCTCTTCCTCTCTTCTACTTTGCTGTGCCCGACAGGGTCCATATTGATATTTTATTATGTTATACCCCCTATTTAACACATATGGAATGCAATAAAGTATTCAGTACATATGTTTAAGTCTATGACCAGTCCGTATAGTGATGACATATGGCACTGAAACGTGGTCGATAACAATGGGCCTCCTCAGAAGTCTTAAAATCACATCTCCATTGCCCTTTGGCCATGGTTGGAGTTTCCTTGTGTGATCGAGTCAGGTATGAAAATATCCGCGGAAGAACAAAGATTACTGACATAGCCCGAAGAATCGCCAAACTGAAGTGGCAGTGGAATATTGCTCGCAGAATAAATGGTCAACGGGGCTGAAATGTTTTGTAGCAGCGACCGCGTACCAAAAGACGTAGCATTGGAAGACTTGGGAACATGGTGGGCCGATAACCTGGTGAGGATCACGTGATTCCGATGGATGCGAGACGCACAGAACTGGTCGTAGTGGCGACACTTGAGGTAGGCTTGTCCAACGTCTTTCGTCTGAAATGATGATAATAATGAAAAATTATTTTCTATCACTTATACCTGTGTGGCAGTCTTATTCTAGGACTCGACTTAGTTTCTTGTTTTTTTTTTTTTGGAGAAGATTATCTTTGGAAGTATTGATCCAATTGTGCATGTGATATTGAAAACTACACTAATCATTATGTCATAGGGCAACTTTTTATCACGGGAATATGCACGGTTCCTACGGGAGCTATGCAAGCGAAACCGAGGGAAAAATACGTAATGGGTACTGCACATCTGTAGAACCTTACAGATAGGTCGTAGAAGTAGTTGGTCGTGGGTCCAAACCCAGGCTGGCGCTTTACTTTGTGTAAATTATTTCATCACCACTGCTCTCAAAACAGTGAAGGAAAACATTCTGAGGAAACCGGCATGTCCTAGAACCAAAACTTCGAAGACATATGACATCCATCAACCCGTATTGGGCCCGCGCGGTGGAGTACTAGCCCCAGGTGGAGGTCCACACTTTCTCACAGTGAAGAGGCCTATGTCCTGATTATGGTATATAAGATGGTAACCCTGTTAACATGGGCACGCTCAGCTCAATAGGGAATATGCATGAAAAAAATACTTATTATCTAACCGGTTTATCGATGAATATACAAAAATAGAGTACGAACAGTGAAAGCAGAATCAAAATTGATCGAAAATTAACCGAGATATAACAACTTTAAATAAATATATCTGTCCCTCTCTCGAAAACGCTGTTTTCTATGGCAGTTGTCGGGTACAACCAAAAGGAGAGAGGGACAGATATATTTATTGAAAGTTGTTATATCTCGGTTAATTTTCGATCAATTTTGATTCTGCTTTCACTGTTCGTACTCTATTTTTGTATATTCATCGATAAACCGGTTAGATAATAAGTATTTTTTTCATGCATATTCCCTATTGTTAACGAGTTTTTAACCAACTTTCAAAAGGAGGAGGTTCTCAATTCGTCTGTATGTATGTTACGCGATTTCTCCGCCACTTGTGAATAGATTTTGATTATTCTTTTTTTGTTTGGTAGGCCATACCTCAGAGGTGGTCCCATAAATTTTATCGAAATTGATTTGGCACTTTTTCAAAAAATCAACATAAACTAAAAATACATGTACACACATATGACGTTTTGGTTGTCTCCAATTATGCTCAAATTCCATGGGGTTATCCATTTGAGCATAACTTAATTATTTAGTTTTAGTTCTGGGGTACAACAACTAAAAAGTGATAAATACGAGTAAAATTGCAAAATAACTTTAATTTCGGAAGTCGGTGTCAAATAACGAAGACAAAAATACAAACACCGACTTGCGAAATTAAAGTTAAGTATTTTGCAATTTTAGAAGTCGGTTGTATTTTTTGTCAAAAAAAGTTTTATAAATAAGGGACACAACCTGGGATTCCAATTTCAAATCATCATTTGTTTCTAACCGGCCACCACTATCGGCAGTCTATCTAGTCATCTAGTAGGTACTGGCTACGGGAATCCCAAGCTAAAATAATCACACAAGTCATTGTACGACAAAGCTATAATTTCAATCACAAAACCTTGGCCTTTTCAGCACTTCTTTTAATTCTTTTAGACCCTCAATAAACTGACAATAACATTTAAATACGCTGATTCAGTGGCAGTTAAAATATTGACGATTATTACAATTTCTAAATTCCTTGGTACTTTTATTTCTAATCACGGTGAAGTGCTATTATTGTAAAAACAAAATGGCGTTTCGGAAGAAAAATGTAACTTTGTAATTATGGAATGAGAACTTGTAACTTGAAGGTGGCTGGCTTCTAGGGCTGACAACCAGCCATTGTGTTTGTGACACGTGCAAGGTTTTAGTATTTATAACAAGGAGACCTCAAAACAGATCGAAAAGGCAATATGCTTTAGTAAGTGGGTCAAGTGAAGATAAATGACCATCATGGAAAGATAATCTCAACTAATCTAGATATTTTTTATTATTTGATTACAATGTACACATTATACATAACTAAACTAATGAATAACTTAATGACATAAACAGGCTAAAAGAAAATAAATAAAATATGTACAAGCGGCATAAAAGAGGGAGCTCATTAGGCATCAATAATTAATAATTACATAGGTTCTATTTTTTATTACATAGGTTCTATTTTTTATTACATAAGTTCTATTTTTTATTACATAGGTTCAATTTTTATTACATAGGTTAAATTTTTATTACATAGGTTCTATTTGTTATTACATAGGTTCTATTTTTTATTACATAGGTTCAACTTTTATTACATAGGTTCTATTTTTTATTACATACGTTCTTTTTATATTACATAGGTTCTATTTGTTATTACATAGGTTCTATTTTTTATTACTTACATAGGTTCTATTTTTTATCATTGATAGACTCACGCTAGACCAACTATCTCACCTGACTGTAAGCGATGATGGGGTCGGTGATGGAGCACGCTTGCCTAGAAGTAACTTATTTACTCTTAGCTTAAAGACCCTCAAGTTGTAGCTATCAGGAAATACAGACTCCGACAGGGAATTCCACTCATTAGCTGTACGTACAACTAATGTGTTTCAAAAACGTCTATAAAGAAGGATAAAGGTCACATCACACATATCAACTCGGAAAGGGATCGTCACCGTATCGCCTTTCGCGTCGCCGTCAAACAGACATCAACCTAACGTAAGCACGTAACCAAAGTGGATCAGAAGCTCCGGTACGTCGACTCGGCTACGGCTAGGCGACGCCGGGCTTTCGGCTCGCCGACCGCTGGTTGACGGCTAGGCGGCACTAGTTCAATCATTTTGAATCTGGCGTGGACGAAGAGACGTAAGCTAGGGTACGGAGAACCGTAAGCGCGGGAACTGCAAGTCGACCACGCACCGCACCGCGGTTCGTGAGCTTGTCCCGAGGCGAGGCGATTACGTTACGATTCCGATTAGTGTGCGTTGCAGTAGGGAGTTTCATACAAATAATACTGAACGGCTCGAGTTGATACGGTCACGATCCCTTTCCGAGTTGATACGTGTGCTGCGACCTTAAGCGCGCATCTACACGATGCCGCCACCGCGCCGACCCCGCACCACAGTCGCGCCATCACCGCTTGATTTCACCATTCCAATATATTATGGTTGTTAGTAATAGATTGCTACCCACGAAGATCACACGTGTCGCATTGATATGACCAGTTTATCGAAAAAAAAAGAAGTTAGTGTTAGCTAACTATATGTATAGAAAATGTCAAAATGAACGTCGTAAGATCATTAGAAAGCCGTGGATACATCCTATTCTGATGCGACGGGAGTAATATGGTGAATTTCATACACTTTACGAAGATCTAAAAAGAAGAGGTCGAGTTTAGTGATTACCTTCGGATGAATTACAAGACGCTCGGCGGCGGCGGCAGCGCGGATGGCGGCGCGGAGGCGGCGCGGACACGTCTCGTATACACATCGTAGAGGTGCGGCGGCGGCACCGTCTATGCGAGCCCTAAGAGATGAGTAGGACATTGTTGAGCAGTGGTAACCCTGTGGCAACGGCCCCGACTTACGAGTTGTTCGTCGTGGATTCAAACCCAGGCAGGCGCTTCACTTTATGTAATATATTTCATCACCGCGGTTCTCAAAACGGTGAATGAAAACATCTTCAACCGGTATAATTATCCTAGAATCAAAAATTCGAAGACATGTGGCATCCACCTACGCGCATTAGACCCGCATGGTGGATTACGGCCCATTCAGGAGACGGAATGGCAGAGAGGATGCCTGAGTCCCAGCAGGGAGAAAATCATAACGCTGATTATGTTTACGCTGTGTTTATGGTTAGGACAAGGTAACTCAGTAGTCAGAGCAAAGAGATAGCTTGTCAGAGGTCTTGGCTTTGCCGTTTGCCAGCTTACGTCAGTGGATTTCTAAAAAAAACATAAGTTAAGAGTAAGGGCCAGTTTCTGAATTGACAACAACTGACAAGTTTCCAAGCTAAAGTAGAGATTGACATATACTTAACCTCAAAATCATAATTCAGAATTCGGAGATAAGTCACTGAAAAAAATCAGTTGTGAAAGCAGGCTACTTACCTATAACCCAACTCAAAGTCTCAAGTAATCCATTAGGTACACAGAAAATACCAGCCCAAAAATATCTATATTTTAATACATTATCCTTGGCAACCCTAACACCAAACCCAGAGGTCTAAGGACGAATGGTAATTTACTTGAATAACTTCTGAATTATGAATACTGAAAATCTGACCCGAGAGTGTTGTGGAAGTTTCCCCAAATTATAAGTACTTTCCAGGGGTAAACAGATTACTCGCCTTATTTGAGGAGTCTGAGTAGGAAAGTGTAGTGATTTATAGCTTTTGTAAGGTAAAATTATTTATAACTAGCCCCTGCTAGCGCCTTCGCCCGCGTGGAATTAGTAGGTACCCATTACAAATTATAGCCTATATGTTATTTTGATGTATGAGCTGTATCAGTAAAACAATAAATAAAAATAAAATAAACAAATATGAAACATAGTTTTTTGTCGGGATTTTTTCGAGTGAAGTTCAGTGGCTGTTTGAATTATTCGCAAATTGATTCCTAGTGGATATTGTGATGTTAAATTGGTGTAGTTTTGTGTCTCAAGTATCTACGCAACTGGAGGATATGTGGAATCATTGAAATAGGCGCGATCTCTGTAAAATAAAAGCTGAGGATTTTGTCGTAGTATTGACTATATCAGCGAAGCTTGCCGAGAAGGCTGACTCGACTCATTTGCTGCCAAATACAGCAAAAACATTAGAATGTGTTACATCTGCATTCTAATGGAAAAAAGTGACAGTATTCTGTATCTAAAACTAAATACTTTCCTAACTTGACACTGGCTAAATACACAAACCGTGAGAAGCCAAAATTAAAAACAAAAATTATATATCAAACATACTAATTTACTAGAACTCTATAAAGATATCTATGACGTCCAAAATAAATTTGAGAGGATTTTAAGTAGTAATGAATTATATTCTTGGAATCGCCTCCTCGAGTTTTTTTTTTTCAATATTCATATGGCCTATGTCACTTCGACGCGCGACGGCCAATCTAATAATACCTACCTCATTTGTTAAAATCCATCCAGAAATAGACCTATACACAATAATATACAATGTTGGGCCACAAAAGGGATGAATGAAAAGCAATTGCATGCAGCTGAGATTAGAATGCTAAGAGCGATGTGTGGTGTTACGCGCATGGATATAATTAAGAATGAGTAGGTATATAAGATGAAGTCTGAAAGTGGCACCGCTGACTGAAACATTTTGTGGAAATCGGTTGTCGTCGTATGTGATGCGGAGGAATGAAGAAAATGTCGTGAGGAAATTCTTGTGTATGAATGTGGATGCCTTTAAGAGTAGTTGAAGGCCAAACAAACGATGGATGGACTGTGTAAAAGAGTCCAAAAAAATTGGGATAGATGTAGGAGAATGATGACTTACATACATACTCTCGAAAAACGTTATCTTCCTTCTGGGAAAGTCGGGTAAAAAGGGAGGCGTAGATCGTGGCCTAAGGTTTTAACCATCGATTCGAAAGAATAAGAAAAAAACTGTTTTTACAAAAAAAAAAAAACAATCGACTTCCGAAATTAATAATATTCGTGTTTGTATTTTATTTCTTCGTTACTTATTTGATACCGACTTCCGAAATTAAAGTTGTTTTTAAATTTTTAGTGTATTTTGGTTTTTGGAAGTCGGTTGTTTTTTTATTGGAAAAAAGTTTTTTATTTTTCACTTTTTAGTTGCTTTACCCCAGAACTAAAAACACATAAAATGTATGAAAGATGAACTCGGTAAAGTCTTGTCGAAAGATGATGAAATAAAAGAGCGATGGAATGTTTATTTTGAAAAGTTGATGAACGAAGAGAATGAATGGAATGGTGTGCTAAAAGAGGTACAAGTAAATATGGGTTTGGTGAGAGAAATTAGCATGGATGAAGTAAGAAAGGCAGTTCAATGTATGAAAAATGGAAAGGCCATGGGCCCTGATGACATACCAGTAGAAGTATGGAAGTGTTTAAAAGAGGATGGATGTATGTGGCTGACTTTATTCTTCAATAAGTTGTTGTATGAAGAAGTGATCCCACAAGAAAGGTGCAATAGTTCACTAGTGCCCATCTTCAAGAATAAAGGGGATGTACAGGACTGCAACAACTATCGAGGAATAAAGCTCATGTCACATACTATGAAAATATGGGAGAAAGTGATAGAGAAAAGATTGCGAGAGGAGAGTGAGATTACCCCGAACCAGTTTGGGTTTATGCCAGGTCGAGGGACAAGGGACGCCACCTTCGCTCTCCGTCAATTGTGCGAGAAGTACAGACGGGTGCACAAGAACTTGCACATGGTGTTCATTGATCTTGAGAAAGCGTATGCGTCCCGAGCGTCCCGAGGTACCCACCTCGGGATGTGTTGTGGTCGGCCTTGAAAGAGAAAGGTTTGCCTGGGAAGTATGTTGAGTTGATTCGTGCTATGTACCGACAATCTAGTACCTACGTCCGGCTCGGCTGCTGGCAAAACCGATGAGTTCAGTGTAGCTGTTGGCTTACATCAAGGGTCGGCTTTAAGTACTTACCTCTTCCTGTTCATTATGGACGCTCTTACGTCGGAAATACAGGAGGAGGCACCCTGGTGCATGCTGTTTGCCGACGACATTGTTCTGGTCGGTGAAGATGGACCTGAGATCCAGAGCAGATTGGAGAAATGGCAACAGAAACTGGAGAAAGTTGGCTTGAAAATCAGCAGAACCAAAACTGAATACATGTTCTGCGATTTCGGCGGTCTCTCCAGTTCTGAAGCTGTAGTGCTAGATGGCGCGCTTCTCCCCAGTCTGCTCGGATTTTCGGTATCTCGGTTCACTCGTGGAAAGCGATGGTGAAATAGATCGGACTGTTAAGCACAGAATTAACACTGGATGGATGAAATGGCGGCAGGTCACCGGGACGATCTGTGACTCTCGCATTCCCCTAAAACTTAAGGGGAAGATTTATAAAACAATGGTCAGACCTGCTTTCTTGTATGGTTCAGAATGTTGGGCCACAAAAGGGATGAATGAAAAGCAATTGCTTGCAGCTGAGAATACTAAGAGCGATGTGTGGTGTTACGCGCATGGATAGAATTAGGAATGAGTATATAAGAGGAAGTCTGAAAGTGGCACCGCTGACTGAAAAGTTGTGTGGAAATCGGTTGTCGTGGTATGGGCATGTGATGCGGAGGAATGAAGAAAATGTCGTAAGGAAAGTCTTGTGTATGGATGTAGATGGCTATAAGAGTAGGGGAAGGCCAAAGAAACGATGGTTCGACAGTGTGAAAGAAGATATGGGTAAAAAGGGGGTGACTACAGAGATGACGACTAATAGAGGAGTATGGAAGAAAAAGACATGTTGCGCCGACCCCAAATAAATTGGGATAAGGGCAGGAGAATGATGATGACCCCAGAACTAAAAACCCCAAGAATTTTGAAAATCGGTCCACAACTGACAGAGGAATCGGTGGAAATACATAAAAAAAATACATACAGTCGAACATAGAACCTCCTCCTTTTTCGAAGTCGGTTAAAAAAGAGTGAACACAGTAATTATATATAAGTAATCAATACTACCCGTGTTGATTATCTTATATATTACTAGCGACCCGCCCCAGGTACGCTCGGGTACAAATTATACATATAAACCTTCCTCTTCAATCACTCTATCTATTAAAAAAAACCACATCAAAATCTGTTGCGTAGTTTTAAAGATTTAAGCATACATAGGGATATAGGGACAGAGAAAGCGACTTTGTTTTATACTATGTAGTGATTACTGTTTTGATTACATTTTTTGCTATCTCTTCGAGACTCACATAATGTAACAGTGAGAGAAAACAACAATTATTATCCTAAGACAGATCCTGAAAATGAGTAATTATTTAGGCAACACACATCTAAATCCCTGTAGGAGCATAATTCTCTGGGAGTAAGTGCGTCGTCGTGTAGGGAATAACATACGAACCTGAGATATTTTGGTACACGGTTTAATTACCCGGGGAGCTCCTGCCTAAGTATTAACAGCCACACGGGTCGAACTTCAAGGGTAAACAACTCTTGCCGAGGTCGGTCCGTGGATGGGTGACCATGTTAACATACCGAGACTCCTCCGTGTATCAGAAGCTGCGTATATTTAAAATTAAAATTGTATCCTGATTTAGAAAATTGTTGTAAATATTTTATTGTTTATTTTTATTTTATTGCTGCTGTATTGGATATTTCTATTATTTATCTTTTAATGGACATTTATATTGTATTAATTGTGAAATTTTAATTTAACTTTTATTATACTGTATTTTTTTTAAACAATTGTGTTTTATCACCGAGCCGAAGAATAGGGAATATGCATGATATTTTTTTATTTATTCAATTGAAGTCTTATTAACTATAGTGAACAAATATGAAGGAATTTTCAAAATATCATCATCAGCGACGAAGTTATAAAGATTTAAAGTCGATAATTGAAAAGAGAAGTCCGACATGTTCTTTGACGTCAAAGCTCATACAACTGCCATAGAAAACAGCGTTTTCGAGAGAGAGACAGATATATTTGTTTAAAATTGTTATATCTCGTTTAATTTTCGATCAATTTTGATTCTGCGTTCACTGTTCGTACTCTATTTTATTATATTTATCGATAAACCGGTTAGATAACAAATATTTTTTTCATGCATGTTCCCTATTGGCAATGTTATGTAAGCCATTATTGTCACGTGCATCAGACCAATTACGAAGTAATTTTTGTAATATTTTTAATGTTATATTTAAGAGATGTGGTAGTATTTTCCATAAATAAATCACAAAGCACGTTATGCTGTTAGTCGCGGCTGTCATTTGAAGATCTTTGACATTCATTGCAGTCAAAACTCAGAAGCTTGTCTTTGTGCCGCAATAGACGGACTGCTTGGACTAGTTAGTGCTGTCAGCTTCAAGCGGTTGCTGTTGAGCGATCTACAGTTTCAAAACAAAATTGACGATCGCCATACACGGACCGCTCAAGCAGTTCATTTTTTTTTGCAGCTAAAAACTTTTGTACAAAAAAATAACTTTAATTTCGGAAGTCGGTTTTTCTGGTTTTGTTTTTTCTTCGTTTTTTGACAACTGCCGAAATTAAAGTTATTTTGCACTTTTTGACGTGACAACGTCTAATAAATCGATGAACACCGGCTGCATGCACGAAAAAGTGTTCCGTTACCGTATTTCATCAATGTTTTGTTATGACGTTGTCACGTTAAACTATCGTCCGTAAACCAACTTTACAGACAACCAATTTTTTTTTTGGAGTCAGTGCTATTTTTTGTAAAAAAGTTTGAATTGTCACTTTTTAGTTGTGATTCCCTATTAAATTGTATTAACAGATCGCGGTTGATTTGCTGTCATTTTTTTAAAGAGTTCCATTGTCTGTCTCCGAAACTCATCATCAGATCTATATGAAATTTAAATGGGACCATTTCGGAATAAACTCATTTTGAATAAAAAAAGAATTTGGCAAATCCGTCTATATATATATTTTTTTTTTTTTAAAACGTTGCCCCACACTAGGAATTACTCCTGTATCGTGGGTGCGTTTACAAACATATAAACTCACATACACAAGACACCCAGACCCGGAACAACTATCTGTAGGCCATACAAATATTTGTTCCGTGCGGGGATCGAACCCGCGACACGCAGCGCAGCAGCCGAAACGCTCAACCACTGCGCCAACCGTGCCGTCTATATGACGAAGTTATGCTAAATTATGTTATGTTATAAATATATATATTTATATTTACATCTGAATTGATAACCTCCTCCTTTTTAAAGTCGGTTATAATGCACTGAGTGCTCCAAGCAGTCCTTCTATAGAGGCCCCTACCGCAACACTACTGTTCTCGTGCAGTTGTTCTCGACTGCTCCAAGCAGTCCGTCTATGGACGGCCTTACACCAGTCTTGTAAAGGGGTATTGTGTTACCCATTTACTGGGTTGCGAAGATCGTATGGTAAGTACCAGTATCTTACATCAAGGTAATCGCTTGATGTAAGATACTGGTACTCAGCTGCATCCGGGTAGACTGGATACCGACCCCAACGTAGTTGGGAAGTTGGGAAAAGGCTAGGCAGACCGATTGAGCTACTTATTTAGGTTATATTATGTTGTTAGTTGGTTACGTACAGTAAAGGATAGAAACAAGTGGAAAGCCTTAGAGGAGGCCTTTATCGGAAGACAAACTGTTAAGAGGGGAGAGCAATCAAATGCCGAAAATAAGATTTAGTTGAATTTAATCACTTGTCTTACCTCTAATTTTTCATTTTACAAATGTTTGTCAAATGAGTTATAAATGGCTTGGCAATAAAGGCTTATTTAATTTAATTTTTATGTTGTTAGTTAACTTACCTCGTTGGTCTCTTGGTCGCAGGTGTGACTGCTGAGTGTGGGGTCCTGGGCTCGACTCCCGGGTTTGAAGTTTTGAAATTGGTGGTGTGATACCCACGTGCCTCGGAAAGCACGTAAACCTGTTGGTCCTGTGCCTGATCTTTCTCCCCGGTCGTGTCAGATTGCCGTCCCATCGGACTATGAGAGTATAAAGGGAACAGGGAGTGCACACGCGTGTGCACTATAATATCTGCCGCGTTCTTGTCCAATAGAGCAGTGGTGGTAGTAACAGCCGCGACTTACAAGTCGTAGGTCGTGAGTTGAAACCCAGACAGGCGGTTTACTTTGTGTAAGTTATTTCATCACCACTGCTCTCAAAACGGTGAAGGAAAACATCGTGAGGAAACCGGCATGTCGTAGAACCAAAAATTCGAAGACATGTGACATCCACCAATCCCCTCTCATAGAGAGGAGGCCTGTGCCCCAGCAGTGGGGACATTAAAAGGCTGATGATGATGATGATGACTTTTCCAATCTCCTTAGAGATTTGCAGGAAAAAAAAATAAAACATTATTAGGTTATCTTCACGATTAAGTTTTATTGCTGTTGTTAATTCTTTAGTGATGTCAAAGAATCGAATAAATCTAATAGACAAGATGTCAACTGGTGCCTAGCACGACAGATTGTACCGAGAAAAGTTTCTAATTAACTCATTACTGTCAAACAACAACAAGTCATTGTTGAATTTGATAAATGGTTTAATTTAAGCTATCGATAGGTGTCTATGGATGACAAAGACTGTTATTAAAGCCAGTATTACATGGTTATTGTCAATATATTATGGTTTTTACGGTGATTAATGTTAGTATACTTCAGAAATAATAATTAAAAAAGTATGACTATTATCGCAGCATAAATATATTATAGGTATAATCTAGACTCTTTTCAAATATAATGACATAACAACAACATAACCCGAACTGTTACCGACGTAGCCCAAATAATCGCCAAACTGAAGTGGCAGTGGGCAGCCACATTGCTCGCAGAACAGATGGTCGATGGGGCTTAAAGGTTCTGGAGTAACGACTGCGTATCGGAAGATGTGGTGTTGGAAGGCCTCCCACAAGGTGGGCCGATGACCTGGTGAGAGTCGCCAAAATCCGATGCATGTAAAACGTACAGGACTGGTCGTTGTGGTGACACTTGGGGAAGCATATGTCGAGCAGTGGACATCTTTCGGCTGAAGTGATGATGATGACGATGATGACAGCTGGCGTTTCTGAAACAAATTTAATTTATTCTATAAAAAAAACTTTTATACAAAAAAAAAACAACCGACTTCCAAAAAAAAAATACACTAAAAATTAAAAAATAACTTTAATTTCGGAAGTTGGTGTCAAAAAACGCAGAAATAAAATACAAACACTGACTGCCGAAATTACAGTTATTTTTTAATTTTTTGTGTATTTTTTTTTTTTGAAGTCGGTTGTTTTTTTTGTAAAAAAGTTTTTTATTTTTCACTTTATAGTTGTTATACCCCAGAACTAAAAACCCTAATAACATGGAACGTGGAATATAAACATTTGGAGAATACCAAAACGTCATCGAAGTACACGTATTTTTCGTAAAAGCGCTGAAGCAATTTAAGGTAAAGCAATAAAATTTATATGGGACCACCTCGGGAGTATATTCTTTCGGATAAAAAAAGAATTTTGAAAATCGGTCCACAACTGACGGAGAAATCGGCGGACTAGATTAAAAAAAAAAACATACATACAGTCGAACATAGAACCTCCTCCTTTTTCGTAAATCGGTTAAAAATAATGTGGAATCGCCAAATCGAGAGATTAAGCGGTTCAAAGCTACTATATAACGTATGTAAGTAGACACATAACATCGTTTATTCTTGTGAAGTATAGCGTCTTTTATGTAATTAACAAAATAAAGCTGTGTGTATTACGCAAGTCCATAAGTAAATAGATACTCGTATATAGCTACTCACTGCATTATCATCATATTTAGCAGCTGCTCAGTAATAACTAATGTTTATAGAGCTGTTTACGAAGAATTTGCTTACGTTAACGGTTACTGTTTGTTTAAAGTCTACGTTATTAATTTGATTTTGACAAAATATTTATTTTTGAACTTGTGTTATGTTGATTAGTGACTAATTAATCGTTTTAACCTTTGGAACTAAAAATAATGTCATACTTACATTTATTTTACCCACAATGGTACTGTAGGAACCTGGTGTTCCTGAGGCGATCCGAGATAATACTACGAAAGGAAATACTCGTACGTATTGGCTTTAGTTCATTACTAGTTTCTTCGACGACACGGTTGGTACGGTGGTTGAGCGTTCGGCTGCGGCGCTGCGGGTCGCGTGTTCGATTCCCGCACGGAACAAATATTTGTATGACCTACAGATAGTTGTTCCGGGTCTGGGTGTCTCGTGTATGTGAGTTTACATGTTTGTGAACGCACCCACGATACAGAAGTATTTCTTATTGTGGGGCAACGTTTTAATAAAAATAAAAAATCCGATGATACTTCAACAGCAGTCAAATATTTTCTACCTATCTGCGGGGCTCGCATGAGAATACAAATCTTGTTAGCAGATGAAGTGTGATGCAAATATAGAATAGTTATTTAATTTAATAAATTAATGGTAAAAAAATGTTTTTAAAAACAAGCTTTTATCTGGGAAAATGAACTAAAAAGTTGGAAATAAATTCTGGTAAGTATTTGGCGTGTAGGTACTTACCTATATTCTTAAAAGCTTGAGGCACAGAAGTATAGTAAGTATCTAACCTGTAACCTGTAACGGGTAGTGCCCAACAGTGTAGTGAACAGGGTCTGATTATGATGCGGGAAGTTGGCCACGGGGCCAACTTCCCGATTCATCATCAGACCCTGGATATCGTCTAGATGTAAAGTGCTCCTCAAGACAAATCAATCGAGCCGAGACTAGATGGGTTTATCTTGTTTAGTTCAGAAGTTCCTATGGCCACCTGCGGTCTCCATCATCAGACCAGCTCCATGGTACTGTAGGACCCCAAGGCTCCAGTAAGAACTGCAGGGCTCCAGGGGTTCTCTAGTAGCTTCAGTGTAGTGGTCTCACTCGCAGCTTACGAGAGAGTGATGTATGAGAGTGACTGGCTATAATATAAGGAGTGTGATGAAAGAAAGAGGCATAGACTGAGGATCATTATATATTTTTTTTTATTCTATTGAAAGTTATATTATTATAAATATATACAAATTTATAGAATACTTAACTAACCGTAATAAAAAAATAAAAACTCCTAACTAAATAAAACTTACAATCTGGCGTCAAAAAATTCCTCCGCATCGCTGTCTACTGCGGTATTGCCACGTTTTTTTTTTTTTTTTTTTGGGGGGTGGGAAACCATCCTATGACTTCTTCCGCTCTAGGGTGGAGCGGAAGGGTGTGTCAGACTCTTACTGACTAAAACCCACCCCTGTTCCTCCCTGCCTCGAGTGCCCGGGGGCGAGGTAACTCTTTCGAATTTATCCTCCACCCCCGGGCAGGCGGTATTGCCACGTTGTATGGCAATGTAACCTCTGTCCGAGGAAAAAGCCAGCCCTTGGGTCACGCGAAGTGTCAATAAGGCGTTTAAATAGATCTTTGAATACTAAATGAGCACTAGGACCCCATGGCCCAAGGGTTTCAACCCCAAACGGCTCGAAAATGTAGCTACCGACGAGGTTGTTATATTTCCGCCGCTTGAGGTTCTCCGCAGCCGCAGCGGCAGCACCGGCACAGCACGACAAACTAGGAAAATGAGATGGCGCAAGAGTATCGACACATGTAGCATCCCACACTAAAGGCCTACCCAACTCCCACGGCAATAACGACATGCCGTCCGGTCTTTTACCATCGTCGCGAGCCAGACCATGTGGTTCTAATACCAACAAGAGCTCATCGGATGATGTCGTTGATATTCGCGGGCCGCGCTATGCCACCCGCGCTTCTGTTGCATGACAGGCCGTGGTGTCCGAGGCTGTTGATATCTTCGCCACAGTGGCAGCGATGAGGAGAACAACAGGGAGCGCCTTGACGAAGGCAACAGCGAGGCGAGAAGTAGTATCATCGAACAAGGTGCCTGTGTTCGACGACGGTAGTGCGTGAAGCCAGAGACACGACTCCCACTCTCCCACAGCCAGCAGGCGCGCACGCTCCGCAGTAGTAGCAGATGTAGTTATTAGGTTTCCCTGAACTACTCTGGAGAGCGGCTCATCCCACCGTCTCTGGGACGATAGGTAGTCGGGCGGATTTATATTCGGGCAAGCGAGTCTCCAGGCATCCATAGCCTCGGTGAAGCAATATATTATATTAATTGGAAAATAGATACATGTGCCCACTTCAAACGGGCAAACTCCAGTCTGTCATCCAACCTAATCTTATTTACATTCGAACGACTCCTCAATATTCTCAACAGCTAGCTAATGGCCGGTGCAGACCCGCTGAGTTTAGGCTGTGTCTACAATCGCCACAGTACCATATCACTGTATTGTCACCGAAGATACATAAGTACATCAAATTGGACATCGGGAAGTGGGTCTAAGTTGAGTTGCAAGATTCCACCCGAACAAACGTATTTAGTTACATACATACAAACATACATACATTGCAAGTTAAATAAAAGCTTTTAAAAAGAAAAGATTTGGATTTTCATGTGTGTGTGTTTTGTCAATGGAATAAAATGGATTAATATAATTTAACATAATATCAAGTATTCTGGATTGGTCTTTCCTTTAAACACTCCTCAACGTAAGAACAATCTGAAGCACTACCTACATTCCACTGAGCTACTCTATAGAACCACATATTACATAGAACCCCCGAAACTATAGTAGGTACTATAGGGACCTGGAGCAGCTTCTCTTGGTGCTGGTCCCTGGAGATTCCTTTTAGGTTCCTGGGGGTTTGTTTACTCGCTCGCGGTGCGAGAGGGTGGTGTATAAGAGTGACTGCTTATGTGTGATGTGTTATAAAAGAAAGAGAACTGGAATATTAATATGTTATATTGAATAATGAAATTAATACATGTGCCCTCTTCGTGCGGGCTAGGTCAAGTCTACCTATAAACTAAAATCTTCTTTTTATCTAATTTCTCAATTGGCGTTTCAAGAGTTTCTAGAAAGTTCCAAACTTCTAACGTGCCAGTCTTTACCATAAGGTTGCCAACATAAGGTCGTCACATGAGCTACGCCCCTACGAATAGAAGCGCAGACGCTAGTAAGTCTTCTATTCAACTAAATATTTGAAAAGCCGATTGAGGCCTACCTAAACCTACTGCGAAGGCCCTACCTATGAGAGGTACATGTCGCAGCAGAGTCCACCTATGGATAGCCAAAAATGAACCCCGAGTAAAGTGGTCTTCTTTCTTATTATTAATTAAGCCATTCGGCGCACCACATATCCCGGCAATGCACATGGCTTCAGTGAGGTAAAAACCTCTCTAAAAAGCCACACTGCTCTGCTAAATTTTCTGACCTAAGATGCTCTAGTTAGCATCTACCCAGAAGGGGTTTACAAAAATAAAATTCAAAACTGTAATAATTTTAACTCCATTGGACGTTTATGAAGACCAGGAGAAAAAACGACCACTGTTATGAACACCTACTCACTGTTCCCGAACCCAGAGTCACTGTTCCCAGAGTGCTCCATAAATATAACTTGAAGTATACTCTCTAAATGAATAATACATAAAAATTGTCATGGGCTCGGTCACACCATACAGAATCAACTCGATCCTACTTTGCGAAGGCATTATACCCCATAAACAAAGTTGGTATAAACCGACAAAAAACCCGGACATATTTTTCCCTAGGAGAGAGGACCGCAATTCCCTCTACCTCCTAACCGTAGTATCATCTTTATTAAAATCGCACTCTGGAGAAACTCATATCTATTGCCCACTAATAATCGCCTAACAAATTTTTTTTTTTTTTTCATAATATGTGGTCAGATCTCCCATCAGTCTTCAGTCACGTCCGTGCAGCTCATCATATCGATTACATGAAACACACAAAAACACAACGATTAATATCACATAAAAAACAAAAGAAATGAGAACCTCCTACTTTTGAAGTCGGTTAAAATTTAAACTTTTACTATTTTGTCAACCGTAATATCGTTGACGTACCAGATATCTGACAATTATTTGTCATGTCAAATGACATCTGACACCACTGCCTATTCTCTAAAAATCTTTTTAAAAATAAAATAATTTTCAAAAAACAATTTATAAATTTTTTCTTAAATTTCCAACACTTATATTTATTTACAGAATATTGCCTTAATAAATAGTTTACAAGCAATTCCTGACCTCTTTCGTATATTTTTATTTTTATCGAAAAATTTGGGTCATCGTAATTACTATGTCCATACCTTATATTTATGGTCGAAAACTTGTTTGTCACGTTGCTATGACAATGTATGTCAGCTAGAATAAATAAAATTGATACAAAAATAATTTTATGTTTAGCAAAGAAATGGAAATTATTCCTCTTCATACAATATGGGAGGGCCCATATCTCCCCCTCCAGCCTATTCTGTGAAAAATGCTGTTCCGCTTGTTGTGAAATGTTGTGATGTTGTGAAGTGATATTTATGATGCAGTTTTCATCCCGATAGATATCCGCTGGACCATCACCTATTGGAACAATAATAGCAGGATTTTGCATGACTTCCACCGGCACGCACAGCTCTTTGGACTCCACCGCCATTTCGAAGCTCTCCTGCTCACAAACATCAGCAGAAACATACTCAACTTGAACAAAATCATCGTTACAAGAACCATGTGTCTCCGACGGAACTTCCACCTCACAGCTTTCCATGTCGACGACATCAGTCGAAACAACTCCCAAACAAATAAAATTTTCATTCGACTCGTGCTCGCCAAATGTTTCTTTTACTACAATTATCTCTTGTTTCTCTGAAATATTATTACTAGGAATAATTGTAAATAACCGACCCGATTCTGTATCTTCATTATCATAGCTTCGGTCATCATCGCCTAGACCGCAGTCTTCATATTCCTGGACATCATTGACTAGGCCTGCATCAGCGCAGCTCTGGTCATCATCGTCCTCCTTAGAAAATAATATTATTTGATTATCCTCACTCACATTATCTTCGGACTGTTCATCCGCCTCGGACACAACGTCCGGCCTCTCAAGATTATAAAAACACTGATTGATTCTGTGCTTGCAAGACACACACTTGCATGGGAATTCTCTCCTAAGCTCCGCGCACAGCGTGTCAAATTCCATCTCATACTGGAATGTATATTTAAAAAAATAATGCGCAGCTCCTTTTAACCAGACACCAAGAATTAACGAATAATCGCTTTTTCGCCACCCCTTGGTAATGGCCATCGACACAAACTCGTCGATAAATTCTTCGAGGCACACTTCATACGTGTGTCCCGAAAAGTAACGCATTTTCCTCTTTTAATATTATTTAACACTTAATAAAAATGGAACCACTCAGCTTGGAGTATACTCCTCTTATTCTGATGCTGTCACTGCATCAGTCCTCAGTTTGTCCACCGCACACCGTTACCGTTGCCGTCACTCTTACATACGGCGTTCTTTCCCGGCGCTCGCCGCCACATATAGGGACCTGGAGCAGCTTCTCTTGGTGCTGGTCCCTGGAGATTCCTTTTAGGTTCCTGGGGGTTTGTTTACTCGCTCGCGGTGCGAGAGGGTGGTGTATAAGAGTGACTGCTTATGTGTGATGTGTTATAAAAGAAAGAGAACTGGAATATTAATATGTTATATTGAATAATGAAATTAATACATGTGCCCTCTTCGTGCGGGCTAGGTCAAGTCTACCTATAAACTAAAATCTTCTTTTTATCTAATTTCTCAATTGGCGTTCCAAGAGTTTCTAGAAAGTTCCAAACTTCTAACGTGCCAGTCTTTACCATAAGGTTGCCAACATAAGGTCGTCACAGTACCTACATACCTGACTACTGACCGCGTCTACTTGTATTTTGTTCGTGTGTGTATGAATATTTGTTCGAGGTTGATATTGCGCGCCGGTGGACAGTAATTGAACATTCCTCTCGCACACAGTGGTGACGCTATGGCCATGGTGTGGGCGTATGGCGGTTTCAAAGCGTAGAGTGCTTTAAAAATGTTCCTTAATTTGTATACCCCTTCATCAGAGCTGAAAATGCCTGTGCGAGGATTCTAGTGGAATACTGAAGCCTATGGGAATTTAACTAGAGATTAGGTACCTGTAATCGTTAGTTAATAATCACACACAGCACAGGATCAACTCAGGATGGGTGAAATGGCGACAGGTCACTGGAACAACTTGCAACCGACGGATGCCCATCAAGTTAAAGGGGAACATCTATAAGTTCGTGATTAGACCTGTCGTACTGTATGGATCGAAATGTTGGGCTGTGAAAAAAAATGAATGAAAAAAGATTGCATGTGGCGGAGATGAGAATGTTGAGATGGATGTGTGGAGTAACGAGAATGGATAAAGTGAGAAATTAGTACATTAGAGGTAGTTTAAAAGTGGCGCCAGTGACAGAAAAGTTGAAAGGGAACCGCTTATCTTGGTCATGTGAAGCGGAGGAATGAAACACATGTAACTAAAAGAATTATGAATATATATGTGGATGGATGGAGAGGGAGTGGATGGCCAAAGAAATGATGGATGGATTGTGTGAGAAGTGATATGAAAGAAAAGGGAGTTAGTGATAGCGTGACGGCTGAAAGGACAGAATTGAAGAAGAAAACGTGTTGCGCCGACCCCATGTAACATGGGATAAGGGCAGGAAGATGATGATGAAATGTTAGTTAGTAAGTATACACCAAAATCGTTGAGGTTTTTAACATTTTCTTGTAGCCACAAGTAATTGTTTTTCGACCAATAACACTTTTCTTTTCATGCTACAGTTAGTTAATTCTTTCACTCCATTTATGAAACAATTAGGTACCTATTGTTAGATAATTAAGCAAGAAAATGGGTAGGAATGTGTTGAATGTTTTGTCTCTCAGAACTCAACACAATTTACCTACGTTACTGTAGCAATCCACTTAGCTAAAAAAACATGTCTAAACGTTTTGTTGACACTTTGCGTGACCCAAGGGCTGACTTTTACCTTGAGGATAAGCATTGCCATACAACGTGGCAATGCTTCCGGTCTTTTGGGCACACTACCAGTCGACGGCGATGTGGAGGAATTTATTGACGCGATGTTTGAGATTATTTTAGTTATATTTAGTTTAAAGTTATGCACTAAATTACCCTAAAAATTCTATTTATTTGCAACTGTAATATATAAAACAAAGTCGGGTTAGTTACACCATTTAGGTATAACTCAAGAACGCCTGGAACGATTTAAATGATCTTTGATTTGTTGGATTTGTCTCCGCCCCGAATAGCAGAATAACTATTGAAACATAGAAAAAGTTCACGAAAAAAAGGTTATGAAGTAAATTCATTTTGTCATACATTTTGTGTGAAAAGGCTGTTTTGGTGATATCTCGTGAACGGATTCACTTTTTGATTCTGAAGCGGTACGAAGTTCGCTGGGTCAGCTAGTATTATATGTTTCTCATACCATGGTTTTTATCCAGATTATTATAACACTATTGTTTTGCCCGCGCCTTTTCCCAACCATCTTGGGGTCGGCTTCCAGTCTAACCGGATGCAGCTGAATACCAGTATTTTACATGGAGCGACTGCCTATCTGACCTCCACAACCCAGTAACTGGGTAATACGATACCCCTTGGTAAGACTGGTTGTCAGACTTTCGGGCTTCTGACGACCCGTAACGACTGTCAAAGATCCACGATTGACAGCCGGGACCAACGGCTTAACGAGCTTTCCGAGGCACGGAGGAGTCTCGGTATGTAGGTAAAGATGGTCACCCATCCATAGACCAACCTCGGCAAGCGCAGCTTAACCTAATGGATCGACACCTGCGGCTGTTATTACTTTAGCCACGAGCTCCTCTTTTTTATTATAATACTATTATATGCCTAGATTTATATATACTACTGAACCATATGTACACTTTTTGTAAACTTATTATTTCAATATTTTTTTTATTAGATATTTTATTATATAAAGATGTTTATTTTTTTGTTTACGTGTAAATATAGTTAGTTAAATATTTTAAGAGTTTCAATTCCTTCGTTGCGAATGGATTTCGTTGCTCAACCCATCAGCTGCTTCAAGCCGCGAGGCCTAGGGCTGTTGCTTTCCATATTCGTTGGATAGTAGACGAGTGCGATATATACCTTCGTTGCAAATGGATTTCGTAACTCAATTCCGCCAAGCTTCTCAGAAGTTGCATGGCTGAGAACTGATACAATCCAATTAGTTAGATTTGCAGGAGAACTTTATAAACTGTGTCTATTACCCGCTCCGTGCATGTAAACAATTGCGTAAAGTAATAGTGTCGGGTGACGGGAGTCGTACGCCGCCATTTTGAGTAAGAAGAATCCGCCAAGTAACCAGCCTTCGTGCCTCGTGGCTGAGTTTTCGTCTAGCAGGTAAGCGTGTCCTCCCCTGATTCCAAATCCATCCTAATATCCCCCAATACCCCAACACCCACAAATAATTTACTGCTTCAATCCAAGTCTCGAGCATAGACGTGTTGCTAGCTTGTCAGTTTTCTATCGGTTGCATTTTGGGGAGTCGGCGACGGAATTGTATAATTTGATTCCGCCAAGCCCGTTCCATTATCGGACCACAAGACATAAGGTGATGCGCCACCGGTACATGGTGAACATCCCATCCACACGCACAAAACGTTTTGAGAACACATTCATTATGCGTACAGCTAGGGAGTGGAATTCCCTGCCGAAATCTGTGCTTCCTGATAGCTACAACCTGGGAGTCTTTAAGTCAAGAGTGAATAGGTTACTTTTAGGCAAGCGTGCTCCATCTTTGACCACCTCATCGCTTACCATCAGGTGATATAGTGGTCAAACGCGTGCCTATCAACAATAAAAAATAAATGAAAAGATCCTCTATTAACCAGTCGCTTGAAATATAGTCCATAGACTAATTCTAAATAGACACAAAGTTTAATAAGGTTTCTTAAACCGCTACAACACCTAGATTGATGTTTCCGTTGAATCCTCATTCCTTGTCCACTATCAATTGCAAATATTCCCCCAGCTGAAATCATGAATTGTCAATAGCAGACGTCAGAAAAACACGATGATACGTCAATTACAATGTCTACAGAAAGCACGTGCTACGGACGTTGGTCGAACGTGTTTTAAAAATAATTCGGCACACGCAGTCATGTTTCTGTAAGGAATAGGTACATAATGGATTTGTCATCATTGATTTCCGTAAAGTAACACCTGTTTATGTTAAAAGTGATTTCATTGTTAATACAAATTGTACTTAGGCTTTGCACCTTTTTTTGGGAGAAATATAGTATTTTCATGAATCATTGCAAATAATATGATGTAGATAAGGCCCCCCCTATCTCCAAAACCATTAGGCCCAAAATTCGTGGTCAGTTTTCATCTATTTTCTCAAATAACTTAAAAACTATACATTTTGGATTTATGAAAAAAATATATATTCGAAATCCATAATAAGCCCTTTCATTTGATATGTCATATTACAGTTTCAAAAACTTTATTTTCTAACTTTCTGATTTGCACCAAAACAACCACTGAAAAAAATTTGGCCAAGTGAGTATCGGATTCCGCACATTAAGGGTTCCGTACCAAATAATGGTATTTGTTAGTAAAAAGTATACGTAATAATAAACATTATCACCAAATTTCAAGTTCATAGGTCAATGGGAAGTAAAAAATTCTTCGTAACAAAATTTTGTGATAGACGACGTACGGACAGACAGATAGACGGACACGTGAGTGACAACAATAGGGCTCCGTTTGGACCCTTCGGGTACGGAACCCTAACAATAAGAACCAATAAATGAGTCTCATTAAGGGTTTGGACCTGTTTTAACAACGTAAAAATACTTTATCCTCTTTGTAACAAACGTGACGTTGGATTCTTTAATATTTATTTTCTATGCTATGCTACGATTTTTTATTCAATGAGGGCGCCACTTGGCCAGTAGTAGACCCTTAAATGCCAGACGATATGATATACGTGGCAGACTAAGCCGAAGATGGCGGACGAGCTCGACTCCTACCGAAGGGGGAAAGAGGATCCTTTGCCCAGCTGTGGGATAAAATAGGTTAGTCATCTCATATGAGAAAGATCGTCAGATGCCGTAATTGATTTCCCGGAGTGGCTTAAGACATTGACAAAACAAGGAAATTGAAACTGTTTAGACGTGGGTGTTTTTGTTGACTATCCTTTAAGTACGTTGTTATTATTGTTTGCATAATTTCCTCATGCAAATAAGGGCTCAACTTATAATTACTTACCTACGCAAGATTATAATTAAGAACCGGTGCGCTTAGTCATACTTATGTAACTGGTTGTAATAATAATTACCCTGTTTAGAAAACGTGTTGGTTCAAGTGGCAAAATAGACTATTTTACAAAAAAAATCTAACTGTCAGTTAAATAACCAAAAAATATTAAAGTAATAAACAAAATGAGGGCGATACAGTGCGTTGATATTTCGCGTGACGTCACGCTGCGCGACACTTTTTACCACTAAAGTGACGTAACGAGCCCCCACTCCCGAATTTTAATGCGTTTTATCTTTGTCATTTTTATTCCAGACCATATCTATGTGGAGCGGTGTCAGACACTGACTATAAAAAAAGGCCACTGGAGAGGAACAGGACAAGTCGATGTGGCAAGGCTTATGAGCAGAGGTCGCAATTAGGTAGAGTCATTTATGTACTTACACTGATTTCATACAGCGAAAGAATAAAGTGGATATGCCTCAAATCCCGAGATTAATTTTAAAGAGCACAAAAAGCCCGTGATTTATTAAATAAAAAAGCTATTTTACTTTTAAACAATTTAAACTGCACGGGCGACGTTGCCAAATTTACATCAACGAGATCGGATGTCCGAAGTTGCAAAATTCCAATGCGCACACACGCGATGTTGCCACATTTGTAGTTCATACAACATAGCTTGTGAGAACAAAAGAAAAAAATAGAGGTTTTTATTATTATTTATTTGTAATATTATTGGCCACACGGGATTGTCCATTAGAAATCCCGGTAAGATCCATATTAATATAAACATTTCTATGCAAGTACATACATAACTTACCAAATTCCGACCTCTGCTTATCAGTGATCTATAGCAGTGGACGCTAATCTTTCGGCTGATATGATGATTCAAAGAGTCGAGCCTTTGAGTTATTATTTTCAGTCCAAAGATGGGGCAGCAACTACTATAATAAACTGTTTATATAGGGTGTTATGGAAATCGATGGTCATATTTTAGATATTGTTTCTACCCATGGAAAAGAACAACTTTCTTTAAGGGAGTCATAGTCATCATGCTCCTGCCCTTATCCCTATTTATTAGGGTTTTTTATTGTTGATAGGCACGCGTTTGACCACTATCTCACCTGATGGTAAGCGAATATGGTCGAAGATGGAGCACGCTTGCTTAGAAGTAACCTATTCACTCTTGACTTAAAGCCTCCCAGGTTGTAGCTACCAGGAAACAGTCTCCGGCAGGGAATTCCACTCCCTAGCTGTACGCACAATGAGTCAGCGTAAGATGTCTTTTTCTTCAATATTTCTCTATTAGTCGTCATCTCTGTAGGCCTTTTTAAAAAGGGAGGTTCTTTTTATCCATATCCTCTTTCACACAGTCCATGCATCGTTTCTTTGACCTTCCTCTACTCTTATAGCCATCCACATCCATACACAAGACTTTCCTCACGAGATTTTCTTCATTCCTCCGCATCACATGCCCCATACCACGGCAACCGATTTCCACACAACTTGTCAGTCAGCGGTACCACTTTCAGACTACCTCTTATATACTTATTCCTAATAAAATGATATCCTTTCTTAACGTTCTCATCATGCCATATATTCCACGAATGCTAAATGCACTCAATGCTCTCCTAGAATCCAGTCCTCTATTAGATCTGTTTGCTTATGAATAGAAAAAGATACTGTCTGAATGTCTGACGATTTGCGAGTAGACTGAGTGAAGGCGTAAGTATGTATAATATTGTGCAATTGTAATATTTTATTTTATTCTTATTGTGCTTTATACAATTTGTATTCTGATTTTAATTTGTATGATTCGTGTAATTGGCGTTTTGTCGTTCCAGTTAATTAAATAAATAAATAAATCTGAGCTGCATGCAATTGATTTTCATTCATTCCTTTTGTGGCCCTTAAGGGAGTCATAGTAAATTCCTAAAAAAACATTGGTTTACCGTACAAAATTATCATCAGCTGATCAAAATTAGTATAGGATTTTTTTTTTTTTATAATTGATAGGCACGCGTTTGACCACTATCTCACCTGATGGTGAGCGACGATGGTCGAAGATGGAGCACGCTTGCCTAGAAGTAACCTATTCATTCTTGACTTAAAGACTCCCAGGTTATTCCCTATCAGGAAACACAGACTCTGGCAGGAAATTCTAGTCCTTAGCTGCCACCGTAGACCCGGGCCTCCGGATGGCGAGTAATGGGTAGCTCGCCGTCCGATCAGCACCAGGCCCGAGAGTCGACGGCGCGTAGTGTTCCACGGGCGCCTTAAAGAGTTGTCAGCAATAATGACGGGTTTGTGGATAAATTCGAAATGGAGTTACCGCGCCCCTGGGCACTCAAGGCAGGGAATGAACAGGAGTGGGTTTTAGTCAGTAAGAGTCTGTCACGCCCACCCTAGAGCGAGAGATGTCATAAAAAAAGCTCTACGCATAATAAAGGATGATTCACGTTACACCGTGTCGCCACCGGGCCGTGCCCCGTCCGTGGCACGGCCGGGGCACGGCCAGGGCTCGGCCCGGTGGCAACACGGTGTAACATGAACGTGTGCACCGGGCTCGGACGTGCCACGGCCGTGCCCCGGCCGGGAAACAATTACCGGTCAAACAATTGCACGGTCAAATATCTATAGTATACTTTTTGTATGAACTGATCCATGCTTGGCCGTGCCCCGGACGTGCCCCGGCCGTGCCTCGGCCGTGCCCCGGCCGGGGCCCGGTGGCGGCACGGTGACAGCCCGGTGTAGCATGAATCATCCTTTAATGTATTCCTAAAATGTTTTGTGCCTTAAAAAAAAAAATTATTCGAAATTTTACTAATATTTTCTTAAAGAAAGTTGTTAATTTCTGTAGGCACAAGCGGTATATAAAAATACTATCACTTTACCGTGACTTCGTCCGCGTGGATTTTAAAAAGTCGAAAATAAATACATATTTATAATGTATTGTGACGATTGTAGACAAAGCCTAAAGCCTCGTATTCATGGTAAACATTTGTTTAGCAACATGGTTGCATAAACAGGTTGCCGTGTTGCTGTCAACATATTGCGGGCAATACTTGTGTTGCGGAGTCGATCACGCCATGTTGCAGAGTTGACGCCCGGCGAGCGAAAACATGAGTTTATCAACAAATGTTGACGTGTGTGGACGTGTTTGCACCTGATTATAAACATGGCGGTCGCGTCAACACATCAGATACAGAGAACACAACAAGACTACTCCCTCGGGCAACATTTTAACGCAGACTGGCGTGTGTAGACAAACCATATTGATTTAAAAAAAGTTTCCAGCAGCATTCTCGCCGTTCATCAACAACGTTGATCAACTGTTGCTAAACAAATGTTTATCATGAATACGAGGCTTTATATTAGCGGGTCTGTACCGGCTTTTAGCTGGCAGTTAAGAATGTTTGAGAGTCGATGGAATAAATATAAAAGAGTAGATGTCAATTTTGTTTTATGGGAGACTGGAGTTTTGCCCTTGCAAGTTGGCACACATGTCATTCTATAATTACCAATATAGTTATTTAAAGTGCCCTCAGCTCTTTTCTTATCCGCCCGTCGCCAAGTTACCCTTTTATGCACCGCAGTCTCGCGTTGCCAGCGAGTGAGACCTCTACCCTGAAGATAATACAGCGTCCCAGGATCCCTGCAGGCCGTAGTGGTGCCTTGGGGTCCTACAGTATCATCATCTGCCCGCGCCTTTTCCCAACTATCCAGGGGTCAGCTTCCAGTCTAACCGGATGCAGCTGAATACCAGTATTTTACATATATTTTTTTCATGTTTATAACGTATAATGTATAAACCTATAGCACTCAGGAATAATGTAGCTTTCTACTGGTGAAAGAATGTTCAAAATCGGTTCAGTAGTTCCAGAGATTACCTACTTTCTACAAACAAAGTCACAAACTTTACCTCTTTTTTTACTATTAGTATTAGTATAGATAACCAGGCATTTTCGTAACAGCCTGTATAGTTGCTAGTTATATTACTTTAGCAAAGCAAACGTTTCACCTTTTTCGCCTGAGGCGAATATCCTGCGTTCTGCAATTGAAAAGGGGAGATATTTGCCATGCAATTAATGTTTTTGACATCTTTGATATTTCGATTTGCTTTATAATACAGAATACTGCTACAAAACATCAGAAAAGTATGGGATTATGCACGACAAGCTATTTAAAATTGGATATTCAAAAAAAAAATGAAATGAAAAAGTGGTGTGGTGTGTGTTGTGTGTGTTGTGTTATTGTGTTGAACGATTTTGGGACTTATAAAAAAGTTAACCATGTTATTTTAACTGATTAACAGGTTCTTAATTTAAAATTTTCGTTGGGTAAAAACGAAATTCTTACTGGAAGTCCAAATTAAAACTTTATTTTAATTACGCCAGCGCTAACACCCTACCTACTCTCTAATGTAATAACAAAAATGTCTGTCCCTATAAAACTCGTATCAAGCAAATCTGTTTCTAATATCATCAGATAGTAGTTTGGAGCGCCTTGCAGGAAACTTATGCGCTCGGCTTCGCTCACTTACGTATATTGCAGTTACAAAGTACAAACTACAAGTACGAGTACCCACTGCTATTAACCGGCTTTGGAGTTTGTAATCAAATGACAGAATTTAGTTCTGGGGATATTTGGGGGGAATTTTGCGGCTTTGTGGCGATTTATTTATTTAATACTTCATGCACAGAAGTACCTACAGAGGTCTTAATGTCTCAGGCAATGGTGCCAATTCCCTTGTACAATAACTAAACTAAAATTAGAGAATCGCTATCTTTTAATAAAATGCAGTGCGAGAAAAGGACGGCTATAGCTACGAACTAATTTAGAGATGTCAAACTAGTTTACACCTTGGGCTTTAACATGTTTTAAGACGACATGTTTTTACGTGTACCCTTAATTTGTATAGAAATATTAGTTCAACTAAATTTGACAGCTCTGACTTACGTTCGGCTCTTTCTTGTTTTATTAGAGAGCAAAAGATAGCAGTAGCCTAAATTAAGTTGAGTTTGTGCAAACCAGAATTGGCACCATTTTTTAGCAGACAACCTTTGGGTGATGCAGAGACAAATAGTGGTTGTTGCAATATAAAAAAAATCAATGCGATAAATATTTATTTAAATACAAAGATAAACTATAAATACAATAAGTAAATAAAGATATATACTCATATGAATAGCATGAGCATGGGATGCATGAGAGCAGCGGTGGCCCAGTGGTATTGGCCGCGACTTACAAGTTGTAGATCGTGAGTTCAAACCCAGACAGGCGCTTTACTTTGTGTAAATTATTTCATCACCACTGCTATCAAAACGGTGACGGAAAACATCGTGAGGAAACCGGCATGTCCAAGAACCAAAAATTCGAAGACATGTGACATCCACCAATCCGCATTGGGCCCGCGTGGTGGATTACGGCCCACAGAGAGGAGGCCAGTGCCCCAGCAGTGGGGACATTAAAAGGCTGATGATGAATATGAATAAACTCAATAAAAAAATATACTTAAACAATAGTTACAAACAGATAATTGAAGAGATAGCATTAGCGTTGTATTGTGATGTTTCTTTGTTATGGATGACGTAAGACTCTTAGTTAAAGCATAAAAGCATAATCAGCCTTAAATAAAAAAAAACGCCTTCATAATGTCCCCACTGCTGGGACTCAGGCCTCTTCTCTTGGAGAGGGAATGGGTCAATCTACGACGCGGGCTCAGTTTGGTGGATGTCACATGTCTTCGAATTTTAGGTTTTAGGACATGTTGGTCTCCTCACGATGTTTTCCTTCACCGTTTTGAGAGTAGTGAGAGATGGAATAAATTACACGAAATAAAGCACCTGAATTTGAACACACGACATACAACTCTTAAGGCCGTACTACCGGCCAAGTGGCGCCCTCATTGAATAAAAAATCGTAGCATAGCATAGAAAATAAATATTAAAAACGGCCGTTTCAGACACTTTTGCCTACTACTTTGGATACGAAACATTCTGAGACCTGTTTTAACAACGTAAAAATACTTTATCCTATTTTTTTTCTCTTTGTAACAAACGTGACGTTGGATTCTTTAATATTTTTTTTCTGTGCTATGCTACGACTTTTTATTCAATGAAGGCGTCACTTGGCCGGTAGTAGACCCTTAAGCTACTATGCTGCAGTTCGCGGGTTCGATTCCCGCACGAATTGTTGTGGGTCTAAGTGTCTTGGGTATGTGAGTTTACATGTTTGTGAACGCACCCACGATACAGGGGTAATTCTTAGTGTGGGGCAACGTTTAAAAATAAACCTTTTAACCTTCGATCGCACGTGCCAAATCGCCAGTACCTCTATTTATCTAATACCTCTTCCACTATGACGCTACACCCCAGCTTTCAAACAACTCCTAAGTTAAAAGCATGTAGTAATGTCAGTGCAGCACCTGTAATCTTGATCAGCATAGTGTGGTGATACCAGATAGACGACGGTCTCCGCTTCAATCACACAAAGAGCCTTTATACTGGTGTCAACTTTGTAGGGATGGGACGGTTGGCAGATGTCGATGTCGATGAAAAGAAAGAAAAAAAAAATAGACAGAAAAAAATTGTCGCACAGAAAGTCAATATATATGATTTTTAATTTAACATCCTGTCTAAACGACTAGTTTTATTTCATTAAAAAAAATATATGTTACTAGACTCTAGACAATTTTTTTCGTAATTTGATATGTGAATATTTGAAATTATATTTTTATAACATAGTATAATTAATTTGTAAAGTTATGTCTAACGCGGATAAAAAATTGCGAATCACGCAAAAACTATAAAATGTATTTTTGTAAAACCTTCACCGTTTTAAAGATCATTTAATTACTTATGTTTTAGTATACATGTTTTAAAATAATATTTGTTGTTTTATGCATAATAAATTAATAATGCGTCTAATTTCGGAAAGCGCTCCTTGATGGGCGAGTCCTATTCTATTACTGGGTGGACGTACGACGCGTTACGTGAGCTCAGCACAGAACACGCAAGCTAACCACTCAAGGTCGTTGGCAGTTAATAGTGCCTTTATGAGAGTACCTATTCGTGCAATGATCATGGGTGTTGGATTGCCGAATCCAAAATGTTGAAACAACAGTTATACTCCCTGGAGGAGGAGGACTAAAATGTGGTAAAGAGCTGTCCAGTTCGTTACGTACTGGGTGAACAAAACATAAGGGCTACTCGACACGAGAAAAAGAGGATTTTGAGTGTAATATCAGGGTGTTATTTAGACCGTTATCCATATTTAAAGCCTTAATAGAGATGTCGAGATAGCGTCAAATTATTTTCATCATTTCCTTTGATGAAACTAGCACAATTGTTTTGCAGTTTCTGCAATATCCGGCACTCTCATTAAAGATCAGACAGGCAATATCCACTTAAGGTGGAAGCGCCAGGGTAGCCAATATTTTCGCTTAATCAAAATTAAGCGTAGAAAATAAAGATTAAAGAATCCTATTTGCGTTTGTTTTATAGAGGATAAGCTATTTTCACGTTATGGAAGTATGACTCAAAGTGTTTCGTATCTAAAGTAGTAAGCAAAAGTGTCAAAAACGGCCGTTTCTGGTACTTTTGCTTACTACTTTGGATACGAAACACTTTGAGTCCTGTTTTAACAACGTAAAAATACCTTATCTTATGTGCAACAAACGTAATATAGGATTTTTTAATCTTTATTTTCTATGCTAAGATACGAATTTTTATTCAATGAGGGCGCCACTTATGGGGAGTTAGGCCCTTAAATATTGCTTGTCTGATTTTCCAGTTCCTGCGCCGCCCGCACGCCGCTCGCTAGTGTGTTGGCCTAAAGAGGCGCACCAAACAATTACAGTAACTGCACGCGGGCAGCGCACGAGCAGCTCGCGAGCGGGTGGGTCGCAAGCGGCGCATTCGCCAGATCTGGACACAGCCTTACAATTAATATAATAAGGCGTATCCATGCAAAATCTTTTTTATTACAACTTGCCATAATAATACATGATTTTAAACCATTAATTTAGATTCTTTAAGCTTATTACCCTTTACTAATCAACGCAACGTAAACCGATACATATATAATTATATTTTCTATTGTAACGCAAATAAGTATAGAAATACGTTATAGGTACACGTTTATATTTTACGATGTTATCGTGTTTTACGCTCATTTAAACCACAAAGTATAATTCGGCGTCGCTTCAATCAGCATGTTGCAGTAATTTAAATGAAATCACGCAATAAATATAAACGTCGTGGTTACTCTCAGGTAAAAAATATTTCTACATGTTTATTTGTGTAGCGTAGAACTTTATTGAACAATTTTACAATTCCAGATAGCTCGCTATGTTGTTACCGAGAAGTTATAAAGATCCACTCAAAAACATTGCTATACTAAAATAGATCTCTCAGCGAAATGTTTCGTGGTAAACACCAAATTATTTTTAAACTATTCACAACCGTTATCTGCCCAATACAAAAAAGGTCTCCGAAACACGCCTGAGATGGTACAGGCATGTGATGAGAAAACCCAAAGAACACACGACCAGACAAGTCCTGAGCATCGCCATCTTTCCGTAAAAGCATGGAAGACGCCCTCTAACCTGGTGCTTGTCGTAAACAACGAGCTGAAGGCAGGCAATTTGGACGTTTCGACGACCCAGCACAAGACCACCAGACACGTCTGGCAAAGAATGACGAGGGGAGCCAACCCCAAACAATGGGATAGGCTAGGCAGAGAGAGTTATCGCCGATGGAATTTCACTTTGTTTACAGCCTTATGTCATTATTATATCGATAGCTAATTATATCGATACGAGCCACATCACTGCGTGGCGATTTAGAGAAGTGCAATATTTTGGGAGGCGCCGCGACCCGAGTGTTCACACCAAAGGGCGGGACCGCGCCATTGTTGCAGTGAGATACCATCCCTCGACTCAGACTTGGAACACGCAATTACGACGTTCTCGAAACGAGATGCGGCATTTCTTATTAGGAGAATGATGATGCGGTCGACAATTTGCATGCCAAGAACCAATTTACGAGTATTTGGCTTTTGGAGACTCTGGTAAAAGCTATTGGAAACCACTTTTGTGAGATTATCCACAATATTGAAATGAAAATAAATACTTTTTTTTTACAAAAAAAAAAAATAGAACCGACTTCCAAAAAAAGTGCAAAATAACTTTAATTTCGGTGTCAAAAAACGAAGACAAAAACCAGAAACACCGACTTCCGAAATTAAAGATATTTTGTACTTTTTTTGGAAGCCGATTCTATTTTTTTGTAAAAAAGTTTTTTATTTTTCACTTTCTAGTGGTATTACCCCAGATTTCCAACCGCTGAAGGAATTTCGACAAAATTTTTATGGGACCACCTCGGGGGTATATTCTTTCGGATAAAAAAAAAAATTGAAAATCGGTAGACAAATGACAGAGGAATCGGTGGACATAATAAAAAAAAAAAACATACATACAGTCGAACATAGAACCTCCTTTATCAAAGTTGGTTAAAAAAAAACATTCCCGGAAGAGTTCACTATGATAAGATATTTCGAAGATTTTTCTCAAGAATACAGATTGCAGTTCCTGGGAAATGTCGATATTTACCATTTTATTCTGACAAATAACTCGGTAGTTACTCAACATCATTTACAATATTATTTGTTTCCTCTAATAAAAAAATACAGATAGGGTATGTAAATCAGTTAAGTTGTAAAGAAGAAAAGACAGTCACCATGATAAAGTCAAAATTATTTATTAAGTAGCGTATTTTATCCCAAGGCTGGGCAAAAGCCTCTCTGTCCTTCTTCCACACAACTCTGCCCTTTGCTAGTAAGGGCCAGTCCGTTCGGTAGGACTTAGGAGTCGTCGAACTCCCGGGCCTGCGGACGGCGAGTAATGGGTAGCTCGCCGTCCGATCAGTACCAGGCCCGAGAGTCGACGGCGCGTAGTGTTCAACGCGCGCCTCAAAGAGTTGTCAGCAATTAGGACGGGGCCCGTCATGGCCGATGCCTGCCCGGGGGTTGAGGATAAATTCGAAACAGAGTTACCTCGCCCCCGGGGACTAAGGGCAGGAAGGAACAGGGGTGGGTTTTAGTCAGTAAGAGTCTGACACGCCCTCCCGCTCCACCCAGAGCGGGAGAAGTCATTGGATGATTTTCCACCCAGCAAAAAAAAAAAAAAGGAGTCGTCGAGCTCGTCCCACCATATTCGCTTTGGTCTGCCACGATGCCGTCTGGAATTTAATTCGGTGGTTCTTTTTGCCCATTTCTCGCTTGACATGCGGCAGACATAATTATCTGGCCCAATCCCACTTAAGTTTAGCGGTTTTTTGGGTAACGTCAATGATTTTGGTTTTGGTGCATAGCGTTGTGACCCCTAGGATACTGCGCTCCATGGCTCGCTGACAAATCTTGAGTTAACCACAAAATTACTTACACGTGGCCTGCTAGATGCCTCGTGCCATGACGGCTAAAGGATTCGTTATGATAGTACTCACCTACCTACTTATACTGTATACAACGTATAACAACAAAGAACAGACAACCTTGTTAAGGGCCTTTGTTTCAACGGTTTCATTAATTGCTATAAATCTTTTGATGTATCTTCAAATTTTGAGAAATATTTTGTCACAAATTTTGTCATGTCAAGAAATAAAATGAAATTATTTTTTTATTAGTCTATAATACATTATATTATGAGCATATTATTTTATTATGAGCTTGTGCTGTCCTACTGCAGGGTATAGGCCTCCCTTTCCTCCTTCCACATTCCCCGGTCTTCTGGAATTTTGAACCAGTCCTTTGAAAAGGAGTCCAGCTCATCCCGCCATCTCTTTCTGGGCCTGCTGCCACGTTGTCATTTCTGTGCGTTTGGGATCCAGTTCTTGACAATCTTTGCCCGTTGCTCCTCCGACATGCGGCAGATATGACCAGCCCAGTTCCATTTAAACCACATCGCTGTGTTTCCCACGTTCACTATTTGTATTTTGGAACGAAGTATTTAGTTTCTAATGCGTTCTGTGAGTTTGACACCCAGTATACTTCGTTCCATAGCGCGTTGGCAGACTCCAAATGCAGAGTTTTGACGGTTGGTAAGAACATGATTGAGGCTCGTAGGTGAGGGTGGGAAGAATGTACATGTCCATGAGCTTTCGTTTTAGTAAAAGAGGGAGAGAAGAAATCCCTTCATAAGATCTTCATCGATCACTAGTTCTTCTAGGCATTTTCGGTGCGTCGGGCAACTTCTTTGTCTTGTCTTGCTTGGAAGGAGACTATTTGGTCGCGGTAAATGTATTCATGGACATATTCAATACTCACACTCCCAATTGTAGACATTATAAATATGTAAACCGGAAAAAAAAATAAGATAACAGCTAGTCGTGCACCACCCAAGTAATTTATTTAGAGTAAAGTTAACGCGGCTCTAATCTTCTATCTATCTATAAAGAAATACATAAATAAATAAAAATCTATTACCGAATGTATGTTCTTATTGCACCTCACGTCAGAAAGGCTGCATCTATTTGTCTAATTATTTTTTTGTTGTGTTCGTAATTCTCAGGACAAGATATATATGAAATAAAATTTTGGGAAATCGAAAAAAAAAGGGCGCATAGGCTGCAAATATGAGAAAAATAAATTATTGTATTGCAGATGCATTAAGTGATAGTTCTTCTAGTAAGGATCAAATTATCCAACATGTTGCAAATGAAAGGATCATTATTTATTTATTCTTTCAATTGTATTGTAACACCATTACAGACGCGTCCAAGGTAATGTTATATTTTCCACTATTAATAAATTATTATTACATTATTATTATAGTAAGTCATCATCACCTTCCTGCCCTTATCCCAAGTTACTTGGGGTCGGCACAACACGTTTTTTTCTTACATTCTGTCCTATCAGCCGTCATGCTATCACTAACTCCCTTTTCTTTCATATCACTCCTCACACAATCCATCCATCTTTTCTTTGGCCTCCCTCTCCCAGTCCATCCAACTACATTTATATTCATTACTCTTTTAGTTACATGTGTTTCATCCCTACTCTTCACATGACCATACCAAGATAAGCAGCTCCCTTTCAACTTTTCTGTCACTGGCGCCACTTTTAAACTACTTATAATGTACTCATTTCTCACTTTATCCATTCTCGTTACTCCACACATCCATCTTAACATTCTCATCTCCGCCACATGCAATCTTTTTTCATCCGTCTTTTTCACAGCCCATCATTCTGATCCATACAGTACGACAGGTCTAATCACGGACTTATAGATTTTCCCCTTTAGCTTAAGATTATTATTATTATAGTAAGTACAAACATTATTTATTATACACAGACACAACATAACAAAAACCGGCCAAGTGCGAGTCGGACTCGCACACGAAGGGTTCCGTACCATAAACTAAAAAAAAAACCATAGTGGCAACAAAAAAAAAAATTCTGTGAAAATTTCAACTGTCTACCTATTACGGATCAAGAGATACGGCCCGCTGACAGAAAGACAGACAGCGGAGGCATAGTGATAGGGTCCCATTGACAGTGGCGTAACTATACCATCTGAGGCCCTTGGCAAATCCATTGCATGGGGCCCCAAGAAAACTCGTGAGAGAGAGGAGATTGTTACCCAATAGTAACATTGTGTCCATTTTAGTTAAATATCTAATTTTCAAAAGCATAGGTGTTACAAATTTATAATAAAATAACAGTTAAGTTTATAATAAAATAATAATTAATGTTAACAAGATATTTATTAATTAAATTCTTTTCTTCGAGCTTTCTGTTCAGCAAAAGTATCAATAACATCATCAAAGTTTAAAGATCGGGCCAAAGAATTTTCAATAGACAGAATAGCCAAGTTAGATAGCCTATTTTGTCGAGCTAGGCTGAGGGCCCCGTCAGGCCGGGGGCCCGTGGCATTTTGCCAGTCCTACCACCCTATAGTTACGCCACTGCCCATTGGTTACCCTTTGGGTACGGAACAATAAAAAGTAAGTAAGTAGTACCTACTAAGTTCAAATCCCTTTTCAATATTATTTGTGCAGCTTTAATAAATCTCTTCAGGTTTTACCCAATAATACATATATCCTTCGATATCGCTACACTATTAAATGGCATATCCACTCTTTCCAACATCCACGGTCCATTCCTTCTAGCTGCATTGTTACGTAGAGCGCTAAAGTTTGCTGTAGGCCGTTTTCACACCCCAAAAAACACGGTTTGCGGCCATGTGTCTAGCTCTAAATGAAAAACAAGAGAAAAATGGCACTGCCTCTGTTTCTAGAAGGCAATTTTTGTGAAATTAAAATGCTTTGTGGCGTGTAGTGAGCCTTCTTTTTTTAATGTATGCTTCCTTTTCTCGGAGTATTCCGGGGTTTTGGAGATATTTTCGCATGAGTTTCATGTTGGAATTGCGAATAAAAGATATTCCAAGTAGTTTCTTTAAAATGAAGACTTATCTTATCTGGCTATGAAAGACGTTAAATTAAGCATTGTTTAGCAAATGATTCTACTGTTTTTTCGCCAAAATGTTTTATTGTAAGTAGCATCTTTTTCTATTTCTTATACGTTGCAATCCTGAATTACATAAGCCACTGTCGCTACAAATTCACTTTTCAGTGTTTCGAAAGTCCGAATGAAAAACAAACCCTTATAGGATCACTCGTGTGTCTGTCTGTCTGTCCGACCCCCCCCCCCTTCCCCCTCCCTTAATCTCCGAATCTAGGGGGAAAAAAATACAGGAGGTAGTTCTTTACTTACTGATTACAGGAAAATCTATAAGATGTACATTTAGTTTAAAAAAGTCCTGAAAAAAAATGTGATTTGTTTAAAACCCTATGCATGTGAGTCCAACTCGCTCTTGGCTGGTTTTTTTTTGTTTGTAAGAACTGTCCCACACCTTGCCAAAGGCTTCTTTCTCCCTGTAACTATTAATTGAATAGATTAATTATTAATTTATCTTTATTTTTCTATCACTATTTATTAAATACCTGTAAGAGTGTAAGCCATTCGTTTCACTTCTCTCTAAGCTGTGTTTCTTCACACCAATTCGCCAAGAAGCCATCCAAGGCGCCCCACCATCTTCTCTGGTCTGCCGCCGCACCCCGTCTAGCTGTGTCAGGGCTCCACTCAGCATATTATAATATTTTGTGAAACCCTATAATATCTTAAAAAAATATTATTAAAACTATACAAACCTCTTTGTGAAAGTTTCTGTGTCTATTAATCAATCAGACCTGTGGGGTGGGAAATCATCCAATGACATCTCCCGCTCTAGGGTGGAGCGGGAGGGCGTATCAGACTTTTACTGACTAAAACCCACCCCTGTTCCTTCCCTGCCTGAGTGCCCAGGGGCGTGGTATCCGCTACCCCTAGGCATAGAGGTAGACCGTGGCCTGGACATAGAACAAATTTTATCTCGGCAGTATGTTCCCGTGAGATATTCGGCTTTCACACGGATGAAACTGCTAAAGATAGTTTATTACATTAACACTAATCCCTATATCAAACAAAGGATTTATGCAAAAGCCCTGCAATGCTTTCACATAAATTGCACTACAACATCATATTAACCCTCGAGCAATAATCGTGATTGCGCACGACCCCACATCGAGATTAACCCGTCAAACGCGATCGACACAGCATCAGCCCATTAAAGGAGTCTGCTCATTACATTGTACCATACCATGACCGTGCTAGGCACGTAACAAGCATGGACCCGTCTTTTTACTTTTTAACCTGACACATTCTTAGCATAGGTATAGTAAAGTCGAGGTATGATCATAGTACGGTGCAGTGGGTTCACTCCTTAACCCATCAATCGCGAGTGACACATCATCAGTCCATTAATCTGACACATTCTTAGCATAGTCACGATATATGATCATGGTGTGGTACGGTGTAGTGGGCTCACTCCTTAACGCGTCAAACACGAGTGACACATAATCAGCCCATTAACCTGACACATTCCTAGCACGTTCGTGATATGATCATGGTATGGTACGGTGTAGTGGGCATATTCCTTAACGCGTCATCACGCGCGTCATCATCCCATTAACATATGACCGCTATGCACGGGAATGATACGCAGGTGATACGTTCTAGTGGTCATAGTAGCACGTGTCGTGTTTCTTTACGTGCTTGATACGTTCCTAGCACGGTCATGGTATGGTACGATTTAGTGGGCGCACTTCTAAACCTGTCAAACGCGAGTGACACAACATCATCCCATTAACATGAGACCGCTATGCACGGTAATTTGCAGTTGATACATACTAGTGGTCATAGCAGCCCGTGGCGTGTTTCTTTCCGTGCTTGATACTTTCCTAGCACGGTCGGTCATGGTATAGTACAATTTAGTGGGCGCACTCCTTAACCTGTCAAACGCGAGTGACACATCATCGGCCCATTAACCTGTAACCGCTGGTACCGCGACCATACTTTGCAACAATTAATCATGAGCTACGTCAACGTCATCGCACCCCTTGCATACTTAAGTAATTACTTAAGCTTAGTTAAATATTTAAACTAAGTTCGAGCGTCTCGCGGCGAAGTTTAATGAGCCAGGTATGTTGGGACTATTACTATGGTAATGATACTTAAATAGAGGTTGATGTTCTGTTGTTCTGTTGAAAGATTTATTTTTTATTTTCGTTTAAGCGTAAAATACGGAACTACTACTTAAAGTCCTCTCAAACGTAGTTTGGTCCTCGTCGTAGTCATTGTTTTTTGAGTTTTTTTCTTTTTTTTTTGTGTTTATATACTGTATTATTTGGTATTTATTATAATATTTATTAGTATATTATTTTAGCTTATATATGTATTTTATTATCGGGCCAGTATTTTCGATTTTAAATTTTGTTCTATTAGTGGTTGTACACCTACCACAGAGTTGTTTATTTAACCCAAAGGTTGACTGGTAGAGAATGCCTTGTTGCATTAAGTTCGCCTATGTATCACTATTGTACATAAAGTTTAATTCTTCAAGAACCAGCTTCAAGTCGTTGGACATAAGCATGTAACAAAAACCCTGTCCGATCCAATAAAATCGTCAGCATCAGCCTATAGCAGTCCACTGCTGGACATTGGCATTGACTGGCCTGTTGGTCTAGTGGTTAGTGACCCTGACTGCTATGCCGGAGGTCGTGGGTTCGATTCCCACCCAGGACAAATGTTTGTGTAATGAGCACGATCATTTGTTCTGTGTCTGGGTGTAATTTATCTATAATATGTATGTATTTAGAAATATATAAGTATGTTTATCAGTTGTCTAGTACCCATAACACAAGCTCTGCTTAGCTTGGGACTAGATGGCGTTGTGTGATAGTTGTGGAATATTATTATTATTATTATTATTATTGGCCTCTCCAATTGCACGCCATTCAGCTCGGTTCTCGGCAACTCTCATCCAGCTGCTACCAGCCACCCTGCGAAGATCATCGCTCCACCTAGCCTGAGGGCGTCCTACAACGACAAAGGGCGCATAACAAAGGATCAAAAATACCGTCTCGCTCAGCGGCTTTTTTGACACGAAACTGTAGGTGAACTTTGTAGAGCGATCAGTGTTGCCTTTAATAAGTTTTCTGTTTTTTTTTTTAAATTAATTATTTTCATTGGGGAAAAATAATAAACTCATTTCCATGAAATGGTTACGTATATTGTGTACGCAGTACGATACCAAATAATACGCTTTTTTTTTTTTTTTTTATGTTTGATAGGCTCGCGTTTGACCACTATCTCACCTGATGTTAAGCGATGATGTGGTCGAAGATGGAGCACGCTTGCCTAGAAGTAACCTATTCACTCTTGACTTAAAGACTCCCAGGTTGTATCTTACAGGAAACACAGACTCCGGTAGAGAATTCCACTCTCTAGCTGTACGTGCAATGAATGTTTTCTCAAAACGCTTTGTGCGTATGGATGGGATGTCCACCATGAACCGATGGCACTTCGCCGTACGTCTTGTGGTCCTTAGATGAAACGGGCTTGGCGGAATCAGATCATGCAATTCCGTCGCACACTCCCCAAAATGTAATCGATAGAAAACCGACAGGCTAGCAACTCGGCGTCTATGTTCAAGACTTTGGAGTTTTGACTCAACGAGTCTATCATTGCCGATGATCCGCTTGGCTCGTTTCTCAATTGACTCAAGGGCATCAAGCTGGTATCTTGCAGATCCGTCCCAAAGATGAGAGCAGTACTCCATACACGATCGGACTTGCGCTTGATAGAGTTGGAGCAGCTGTTCCGGCGTGAAGTATCGTCTCACCTTTGCGAGGTCCCCCAACTTTTTGGCAGCCACTTGAGCCTTAGCCTCTATGAAGGGACCAAAATTGAGGGTAGATGTTAAAGTAACACCAAGAAGATCAAGTCGGTCGGTTATCGGCACGGTTACACCTCGGAAAGATGGAGCCGGGTGAAATTGGCTCCTTTTAGCAGAAAAAAGACACGCCTGGGTCTTAGCAGCATTGAACTTAACCAGATTGGCATCGCCCCATTCTGAGACAGCCTGCAAGGACAAGTTCAAGCGCCCAACCATATCCTCTCGGAGAGACCGGACCTGAGACCCACTAACTCGTGCGTCCGGCACGTATCTCTCGGCAACAGTGCTGTCGTCTGCATACCCAAAGGTACCGGGTTTTAGCAGATCGTTAATATGCAGCAAAAACAATGTTGCCGAGAGCACCGACCCCTGAGGAACACCGGCATTAATAGCCAGCAGTCCGGACGAGCAGCCATCTATGACTACTCGGATAGACCGATCCCTCAGGAAATCTGCTATCCAATCACACAATCCAGCGGGCAGACCGAAGGAAGGAAGCTTGCCAATTAAGCTGTCGTGCCAGACCCGGTCGAAGGCCTTCGAGATATCAAGGGAGACCGCAAGGGCTTCCCCTTGTTTGTCGATGGCCTCACTCCAGATGTGAATGGCATACGCTAGAAGATCTCCTGTTGACCGATTTCGGCGGAAGCCGTATTGTCGGTCACTTAGGATAACGTTAGCTTCTAGGTATGCTAGGAGCTTACCATTCAGTATACGTTCCATACTCTTACAGAGAACGGAAGTTACCGAGATGGGCCTATAATTTGCTGGGTCAGCTCGACTACCCTTCTTGGGTACGGGTTGCACGTTAGCTTGCTTCCAAGCCAACGGCACTTTTCCAGTCTCAAACGAAAGGCGATATAGGCGTGTCAAGATCGGAGACAACTCAGGCGCACAAGTCCTCAGTACAATTGCCGGTATCCCGTCGGGACCACTAGCCTTGTTCACGTCCAGGTTACGCAGTACCCTCCGGACATCCTTCTGATGAATGCGAATGTCTGACATAATCGACTCGCATCCACCAAGAGTACCAGGGGGCCTCGCGCCACCAGGATCTAGACGCGAAGATTCCGCAAACAGAGAGGCAAACAAGCTTGCTTTCTCCTCAGCGGAGTGGGCCAGCGACCCGTCGGGTTTCAGCAGTGGAGGTAGTGAGGGGCGGCAGAAGTTCGATTCAACCGACTTAGCCAGGGACCAAAACGCCTTACTACCAGCTGGGTAAGAAGCAAGTTTGTTCCCAATTCGGCCAATGTGGTCAAACCGAGCCTTCCGCAACACCTTCTTGCAGAACTTGGCAGCCCTGTTGAAGGCTCTCTTCTTCTGACTCACGTCACTCGCTTTACGCGTCCGAGCGTCGACCCATGCTAGGTAGGCCGCGTGTTTAAGCGCATCAGCGCGATTGCACTCGGCACCAAACCATGGTCGAGCCCCGCCAGACATTGTTACGTCAGAGAATGGAATGTAGTACTCCATTCCCCGCCGCAACACATCCGTCACGGCGTCCGCGCACGACGAAACATCAGTCGAAGAAAAGCAAGTGGGCCCCCAAGGATAACATGCGAAGAAAGATCGCATGCCATCCCAATCTGCTGACCTGTATCGCCAAACCCGCCTGGTGCCTCTAGGGCTAGGATCGGGCGGGGAGTAGACGGATACAGATTTCACCAGACAGTGGTCGGAAGTACCTAATGGTGAAGAAATCGACACTGAGTAACGGTCTGGATCTGTTGTCAGCAGAAGGTCCAAGCAATTGGCTGTGTGCGAATCAACATCCGGCACCCTCGTTGCCCCCTGGACCAGCTGGGTAAGATTTAACGCCAGCGCTAGCTTATACGTCTCTTGTCCAGCATGGTCTGTGTACTGGTATGGGAAGAGCCACTCCTGATGGTGGGCGTTGAAGTCCCCCAGTAACACCAATTGGGCAGAAGGGTACCGTTGCTGAGCCACATCCGCCGCTTTACTCAGGTGTTGTGTGAGCCCAGTTGTCTCCAGATCACCGCTGTGCGAACGGTAGACACAGGCGTAGACAATTTTATCTAGGCCTGTGTCCACTAGGACCCAAAGAGTTGAGAACCTGGAGTCCTCAAGGTTACGGAGACGCCGATAGCAGATGTCGTCCCGGGCGTACATGCATATACCAGCGCGTGGCTTAAAATTGTGCTCCAGGGTAAACCCTGGGTAAGATAGGTACGCCACGTCAGACGGACATCCGATCTGCGTCTCCGAAAGGAATAAGAGAGCTGGTTTCTCAGTCTCTAGGTGGTGGTGGACTGCGGCGAGATTTGAGTGCAGACCTCGAATGTTAGAGAGGTGCACTTTATGTGAGAGGGAGTGCTGCCGCTGTACAGCTTTTTTCTTTTTAGTTCCTTTTTTCATTAATAAAAGAGTGAAGGAAGGAGAGGAGAAGGAAGTGAAATGAGGTTCCATGCTGGCTACCTTCAGGCACGCACTGACAGGACGGTATCATTGGGGGACTAGTCTGGAGACTGCGGGGACGCCCGAGCCCCCCCGGGAATGTCCATCGGGCCCTCTCATCTGGTCGCCAACCAGCACGATGGTGCATTCCGGGATTTTTCGTCAGTTGGCGGGGCAGCCTTTCGTGTGTGGCTAGTACACTACTTGGGCCCCCAACTAACTGCGGTCGGCCAGCGGCGCACCGTGCCTCGGATCCCGCTACCCTCCGCGACAAGTCTCCCGATACATTCATATCAGCGCGAGCCCGGTTGGTCTGCCTGCAATGGAACAACTATTTCGACCCAACTCCTCTGGATTGGCTACACTGAGCATCGTACCGGAACACGGCCAGGCCGCTTGGCGGTACGTCTTTGCCCAGTGGGTGGTCGCAAGCCATCGGTCGAAACCTACCACCAGTTTGTCACCTGATTAGCACCACCCGGGGACCACGTGTAGGGACTCAATGGGTATACTCCTACGGACGCGGGTGACTCGGCCCCCAAAAATTGCTGCGGCTTTAGGATCGGATAGGGTTTTTGTTACACGCTGTATAGTTGACTAGCTTCTGAATGCGGCTTCGTTCGCGTGGAATTAGTAATTGTACCACTATAAATACCTATGGACTATTCCAGACTATTATCTATCTTTGTGGAAAATTTCATCCAGATCCGTTTAGCCGTTCTGGAGTGATTGAGAAACAAACATCCATCCAATATTTCGCATTTGTAATATTAGTAGGAGGTAGGGTTTTGATTTCTTGTTATATGTTATTTTAAAGACGGGAGTTTGACTCTCCACGGGCCTGCGGACGGCGAGTAATGGGTAGCTCACCGTCCGATCAGCACCAGGCCCGAGAGTCGACGGCGCGTAGTGTTCCTTGCCTTGCCATGGTCGAGGATAAATTCGAAACAGAGTTACCTCGCCCGTGGGCACTCAGGGCAGGACGGAACAGGGGTGGGATTTTTTCAGTAAGAGTCTGACCCGCTCCACACTAGAGCGGGAGGGAGTAGTCATTGAATGATTTTCCACCCCAAAAAAGAAAAAAAAACCTGTACTGTTGAAAGCATAGATGTATAAGGGTGCGTTTCCACTGAAGCGAACCTGGGCGGAGCTAAGCGGAGACGTGCAGGAAAAGGACCCTTCCGGTTGAAAGGCTGTTATTTTTAACCGACTTTCGAAAAAGGAGGAGGTTCTATGTTCGACTGTATGTATGTTTTTTTTTTTTTTTTTTATGTATGTCCCCGCATTTCTCCGTCAGTTGTGGACCGATTTTCAAAATTCTTTTTTTATCCGAAAGAATATACTCCGGAGGTGGTCCCATATAAATTTTATCGAAACTGCTTTAGCGCTTTTTGAGAAACTGAACAAAAACGAAAAATACGCATATCTTGATGACGTTTTTGTGTTCTCCAAATGTTTAAATTCCACGTTACATGTTATTGGGGTTTTTAGTTCTGGGATATAACAACTAAAAAGCGAAAAATAAAAAACTTTTTTACAAAAAAAACAACCGACTTCCAAAAAAAAATAACTTTAATTTCGGAAGTTGGTGTTTGTAGTTTATTTCTTCGATATTTGACACCGACTTCCGAAATTAAAGTTATTTTTAAATTTTTAGTGTATTTTTTTTTTGGAAGTCGGTTGTTTTTTTTTGTAAAAAAGTTTTTTTATAAATAGATAGGTTACAATTTAAATGGTCACTGATATTCTTTTTGCTTACCAAAATTGATAAATGCTCACCAAATATTGTTTTACTGAAACAGTAACATTTTAGGTTAGATTAAGTTAAAAGGAAAATAGGTTCATTTCTACAATACTTCATGAAAATTCTGGCAGGCATTTCGAATTCATTGGTAGTAAAATAGGTGAATTTCTAGTGCCAAATAGATACACGAAGGTGGAGTTAGCTTGCAGTTTAAACCATACAACTTTATTATGTAAATTTATGTACAAATAGTTGTGGATGTCTGTCAAAGACTGCCCTGTGCGAATCGAGGTTTTGATAGAGCAGGCATTGGCAATTTGTATGGAACAACAATTTTTTTTGTCGAGTTATAAAGTTGGTCCCACAGTAAAAGTTGCACGTATTCTTGAGTACTTTCACCCCTTTAAGTGTTTTAAGCGATTAACCATCTTGTGTAATAAATAAATAAACAGTTTCAAATGTTTAACTTGCATGCAACTACTTCTACTACTTGTAGAGGGCGCACGACAGAATCATACAAAAAGTATTTTACAAAAAGTTTATTATACAAATTGTGTATTCAACAAAAATGTATTTGTACCAAATACTAATCAATCAAGTAATAAATAATAATAGGTATCATAAAAGCACAATAATGACAATCACTGATGCACTACATAATAGCAAGTAATATTATTATAATAACTTAAATTAATAAAATACCAAAAATGTATTTTAAGATTAATATACTAAAAATGCTGGGTGCAGTAGTAATTCGGTAGCATCACTACAAAGGTATGTCCATAAACTACGCCATTAGAAAAATATTCTTTTCTGAAAGGTTTGTTTATTTATTTATTTAACAATTTATGTACACACAGAGACAAGCGATTAGTAAATAACATTATAAATATGAGTACAAATGTACTGCATATTTCTAAAGAAATTTCTGCCAGCAGACCTGCGAAAGGAGAAGTGAAAAAGAAATGTAGACAATAGTATGTAAGAAATACAAAAAAAAAAAGTATTAAAAATTCGTTTGCCAATTCGTTAATGCTTGTATTTGAAAGGAGTTTAAATCAGGACTCACACATAAACATAAGTATTAACAAATTTGAAAAGAGAATTATTATAAATTTTTGTTATTAATTTCTTAAGTTTGTTGTTTCATTTACGCTTTTGGAACCATATAAAAGTGTTGTTATATGGAGGAGGCAGATATGCAACACAAGGAATCATCAATTATTTATAGTTAATCTAAATATAATCTCCGATCACTGAGTGTCTATTCAATACACTCCGTTGCAGCGCTGTCAAATCTCATGACAGTCTAAAATGACGTCGTCATTTTGTTCAACTTAACACAACATCCAACTTGACATCACTTATTGTATTAACAAGCCAGGGGTAAGAAACCGCAGGCACATAATTTATGTAAATCCCCGCTAAATACTCGTAGCATTAACAATGCATTCGACAGTCCTTATTATAAATGTGAAAGTTTGTGAAGATGTATAGATGTTAGTCACTCTTTCACGCAAAAATTACTGACCGGATTTTGATGAAACTTTACAGTAATATTGCCTATACATCAGAATAACACATAGGCTATAATTTGTAATGGGGGGAAATACTAATACCACGCGGGAGAAGCCACTGGCAGATGCTAGTTATTATAATTTCAAATCTGCCATTGTGATAATCTATAACACCAGAGTAATTACCATTATAAAGATCCAATCAAAAAGTGCTTAAAGATACGTTTAGTTTTTAAACAAATAATAGATGATAAATGGTAAACTGCCATTGTTATAATGATCAACATTGAAATCACAATAAAAGTAATGATGAAAATAATGAAGCAATCAAGGTGGCAGCATGATTGCGTGATAATTTAGTCATTAGAAATAAATTCATCATTGTGATCATCATTCATACCATCAAGCCATTTGATATGCATGTTAAGACGAGCATGCGTATTGGAAAACTTGGGTTTGATTAAACCTTTATCGGAGATTTGCAGCGTTTACGTAATCTTGTAATTTTAATGTTTTGTATAACTCTTTGCATGCGTCAAAAGAACAAAGAAAATGTAATTGGTTTTACATATTTTTTTTATAGTACAATATTCAATTTTAGAAATAAATGTTATGATTTTTGTATGAACATGTAATGTATTTGTATGAGGTTTGAATTTAAATTACATTTGATTTGATTTGACGCAGTTTATGGACGATGGTTAAATTATATTGGTCCCACACTAAACTTAAAAACTACTAATTATAAAATGTGGACACTTAATACAAAAATACTGTTAAATATTAACGTAAATATAATTAAATAAATTAATTAAATGATTCTGGTTTTGTTGATGTTTTCAGCACAATTTGATCGCATTATGTCGCTGGACCATTGGAAAACGTATTTTTTTTGTTTAAACTATTTTGCTTGTATTATTACGAAAATCGGCCATAGTTTCCAATATCTGTACCAAAATCCTAGGATTTTGATCCAAAAAATAAAAAAAAAGTTTTTGTTAGATATAAGACGGTATAAAAAGTTAGAATTTTAGCATGTTTTACTACTAAGTTCACTAACCTCAAAAATTAAAAATAAATCATATGTCAATAATAAATTCTTAGATAGTTTAAACGCTTGTGCTGAAAAAATCAACATTAACCTCACCCAACATTGGATAACACCGTTTTTTTTACATTTTCATTTTTATTCAATGAGTATCCACCCCTGCAATGCAGAGCATTGTGAATGTTTTTTTTAATATAAAAAATAAAAATAACATTAAGTAGAAATTAAGTGATTTATGTATCATATTCGAGTTAAGTAACCAATAAATTGTAATGATTTTGTATATATGAATAGGAAGTATTTTTTGTTAATTTTATTAGGGCCCGATCAGACAGTCCTATGGTTCAATTTCCGACGCTTTACGATCGATTAAACAACGCACTGACATTTTAAAAATATGGTCACGAGAATGAATATCGGATATTAAAACACAATGTATCAAAGGAAAATGGAGGGAGGATGAGGTTTGCGTCTTTGTTAGAAAACATATCAAAGAGGTCATAAAATTGCTATTCAATTTTGTTATTTATAGCATGTTGGTAAAGTCTTGAGGTCTAGATCCCATTGAGTTTTCAGTGGGTTAAGCAGAATGGATAATGATTTTATATAGCTACTTATCATTTCAAATAACATGGAAAAGGCACACAAGTTTGTCGTTATTTCTGTTCCAATGTTTGTATACTGATTTAGGTACAAATGCTGAAGCGGACTGTGTATTCGGGCACTAACGATTTACAACTGTTGGAAAATTAACAAAAGTGCTGTATTCCATTGTAAATAGTTTCAAAGCACTATTGTAACGGTTTGATAGAATTGATTTATTTCAAAATGTAAAATCGCGAACCATAATTTACTATTTAGCCATCAGTTTTTTATTCCCGATATTCTATGAAAGAGGAACTTGAAGTCGGGAATATAATCAAGTTTTGAAAGGAGTCTTAAGTTTTTCAGAAGTAAATTGTTCGTGAGTAATGATAATGGCCTGGCAAAGTGTCTATAATAGTCTACAAAGTTATAAACGAGAATCAAAGCTCATCAAATTGTGTAACTTCACCGACTTTTTTGAACAAGACGGTTTTGCGGTATTGGAATTATTTTATAATCTATATATATAAAAGGAGACACTGACTGACTGACATATCAATGCACAGCCGAAACTACTGGTACTATGAACGTGAAATTTTGCACATGGCTTCCTTTTATAATGTAGGGGAGCACTAAGAAGGGGTTTTGGGAAATTCGACCTAAGGGTGTTGAAAGGGGGGGTTTTGTTTGTATGAAACTTCGTCATTCCACGCGGGCGGAGCCGCTGGCAGAAGCTAGTTATCTATAATAATCTATATCTCCTTGAAAACTTTGTATTACTCCTCCAATTCTTCGAAGGTTTCGGTTACACAATTCAATTTGTTTATGTTAATTATATCTTTAAGTATTTTGTGTAAGTACTTAGTCTTGTAAGATCAGTAGATAAGTAACTAAATATAAGAGTGCGTTGTAAAAAAGGACTACACATAGTATAACATGACGACACATTCATCTTTATACAACTCGATTTCACCGGATCAACCGGGTATCCACATTGGTGGATTCTTAATTCAACCTTAAAATTCCCCACACTTAGGGCCTTAATTATAAAAATATATAACCATGTGATTAGTTTAAACACTTATTAGCAGATTTTTATTTCAATATTTTCTACCCGGAAGAAGTGGACAACATTTTCTACCCGGAAGAAGTGGACAACATTTTCTACCCAGAAGTGGACAACATTTTCTACCCGGAAGAAGTGGACAACATTTTCTACCCGGAAGAAGTGGACAACATTTTCTACCCGGAAGAAGTGGACAACATTTTCTACCCAGAAGAAGTGGACGACATTTTCTACCCGGAAGAATACTACCTACCCACTTCTTCCGGGTAGAAAATGTTATCCACTTCTTCTGTACTAACTGATAATTTGAAGGAGGTTTTGTCCTGTAAACAGCTGAATGTGATGGCTGCGACGTATGCTATTTCGAATTTAGAATCCGCTAATCGATATTTAAACAAAGTATTTAGATAGTGAGTTTTCTTAATAAGGCTGTTAGTAGACATTTTTTTCACAATGTTTTTTTTTTGTATGCGAGGTACTAATACAAATAAGTCGAATTAAGACCACACCTTGACAAAATAGCTTTAAAAATCTACTTTTTACAAACCCTTATCAAAATTTTATCAGCTGCATTTCAATACAAAAAAGTTCCTAATGTCTTTATAATTTTGGACAAATTAATGATAATGAAATTTTTCGAGTATACAGCCTTAATTTTGGTTTCTGTTCCTGGAAAGGGCCTCTGCTTCCTCGATGGTATCTGGGAGCCTCATGTTTCGCGTCTCCGGCAGCATCAATACCAGGGTACTGGATATCAGGCACATGGCAGCGAAGATCACCGTTGGCATGGACTTGTGGTATTGGGACTGTAAAGGAAAAAGCTTTGGTTAGATTCTAAAATGTTAATGTTGTTTGCTCGATTTTTGCAGGTTGTTAAGATTAACTTAAAAGTCTCGTATACTACAACTCCTACAGTTTTCCAATCAGCTAATTGAAAGACAGAATGTTTTACAATTTCTTGCGAAACCTCGGGAGGATTCTCAAAATTGGGTAGACTAGAAAGTTATCATACTTCATTTTAATTTGCGGAGCGACTTTCGGTACCTCGGGTCGCTTGTTCAGGGGGATAGCGTTATAGACCGAGACGTCGTTATAGACCGAGACGTAACGCACAGGATCAACTCAGGATGGATGAAATGGCGACAGGTCACTAGAACAACTTGCGACCGACGGATGCCCCTCAAGTTAAAGGGGGAAATCTATAAGTCCGTGATTAGACCTGTCGTACTGTATGGATCAGAATGTTGGGCTGTGAAAAAGACGAATGAAAAAGATTGCATGTGGCGGAGATGTGAATGTTGAGATGGATGTGTGGTGTAACGAGAATGGATAAAGTGAGAAATGAGTACATTAGAGGTAGCTCTAATGCAACCACTACACCTCACTACACACACTCACACACACACACACACTACACTACACTTTAAACTACTCTAAAAGTGGCACCAGTCACAGAAAAGTTCAAAAGGAACCGCTTATCTTGGTATGGTCATGTGAAGACGAGGGATGAAACACATGTAACTAAAAGAGTTATGAATATAAATGTGGATGGATGGAGAGGGAGAGGGAGGCCAAAGAAAAGATGGATGGATTGTGTGAGGAGTGATATGAAAGAAAAGGGAGTTAGTGATAGCGTGACGGCTGACAGGACAGAATGGAAGAAAAAAACGTGTCGCGCTGACTCCAAGTAACATGGGATAAGGACAGGAAGATGATGGAATAAATAAGTACTCGGTTAAACTTTCCTCAAGTTCATTAAAGTCGTCACATTGTCTATGGGAGGATTACAGAGAAGAAAGTTCTAATTCAGTACAGGATCAGCTTATTTCCTCGCAAATATTTAATATCTTACCAAATTAAATACCAGACCCAGAGACCATAAGAGCGTAGGTAGCTCATGCACCAGGGGGACCGAAGACCACGTCAAAGTAGCTTCAGGACCGGGTAAAGTGGCATGCAAAGGAGGAGACCTACACTCAGCATTTGGTAGATACGGGTTTAAGATGAAAGAGAAAATAATACTCCCGACCGAATCTCGGCCATGGCTCAACGGAGATCAGTCAATTACGCAGGAGATATTATAGCCCACAAAGTGTGTACGCAAACACAGGTGCACTCTCTGTTCGTTTACTTTCAGAGTCACTTGGGATGTCAATCCGACACGACTAATAGATCAAGCGTAGGACCAACGGTTTTATGAACTTTTCGAGGCACGGGGGCTTCACACCACCGACTTCCAAACTCCTGGTTTACCCGACCCGGTAATCGAACTCAGAACCTCAAGCTCAGTAGTAGCGCAGCGCTTTGCGACCACTAGAGCAACGGGACAGCTCATGGAGAATAACGCACCAATAAAGGCATCATCAGCGCAATGAGCGAGCCGATACTTCCAGCCATAGAGCAACGGGGCAGCTCATAGAGAATAACTTACCAATAAAAGCGTTATCGGCGCAATGAGCGAGCCGATACTTTCAGCCATAGAGCAACGGGGCAGCTCATAGAGAATAACTTACCAGTAAAGGCGTCATCGGCGCAATGAGCGAGCCGATCCTTCCAGCCATGGAGCACATGCTGATGAGAGTCTGCCGCATGTTGGTGGGGAACACCTCCGACACGTAGATGTACACGGAGCTGTAGGCGAGGGTCACGCTCCACTTGCCGATCAGGTACAGCGGGATAGACCAGTAGTCGTCTGCAAGAGAAATGAGGGTTAGGAGTACTGTATCACTACATAGTATACATCAAAGTCACTTGCCGCGTCTGTTTGTGTCTCTACTAACTCCTCCAAAACCACGGAACGGATTTTAATGTAGTTTTCATTAATAGCAAGGACTATAAACGTGTGTATAATTTGTAGGGGTCGCTAGTTATACGATAATTTGAAGTAAAGTATTGAGATCACACGTCAATATCACACTATTACGAGTAATTAATTAAAAAAAAAAACTTAAAAAAAAAAAATAGAACCGACTTCCAGAAAAAGTGCAAAATAACTTTAATTTCGGAAGTCGGTGTTTCTGGTTCTGTGTCTTCGTTTTTGACACCGACTTTTTGTAAAAAAGTTTTTTTATTTTTCACTTTTAGTTGTGGTTCCCCTTTAAATTGTGTTAACAATACATAGACATTAGATCGCAGCAATCGCGGTTGATTTGCTGTCAATTTTTGAAGAGTTCCGTTGTCTGTCTACGAAACTCATGATCAGATCTATATGAAATTTAAATGGGACCATTTCGGAACAAACCCCTTTCGAACAAAAAAATAATTTTGCAAATCCGTCAATATATGACGGAGTTATGCCCGAACATACACAAAAAAAAAATACAAACATCCGAATTGATAACCTCCTTCTTTTTGAAGTCGGTTAAAAACAGTACTGTATAGAACTGCTGTGTGACCTCAACGTTTTACATGGGCTTAGACTGTTGTAGCAAAGCCATCAATGGTTACTCCACTTAGGCAATATTGTGTAATAAGTAAAAATAGAGTTTCTATAAATAGTGACATAATAAGATAAATCATTTACTAAAACTGAATATATGATAATCTAACGCTGCAGTATAGCAGAGGAAGTACGAAAGAGGCGTCAATGACAGACAAGTTGAAATGGAACCGGTATGGGCAAGTAATGAAGAGGGATGAAACGCAAGAGCGATATTGGATGGAAGGGAAAACGCAGGACAGAGAGAAGATGATAGGCTCATGTTCGTGCTAATGTACCAGGCGTCACGTCTATAAATTCTATCTATCAATAATATATTATTGCTAAATGTGTTACTACGCGCAAAAAAAGAGAACGGCTGGACCAATTTGGATGAACTTTTTAAACTATTCGTTTAATCTGTCAGTTAAGGAGAAAAAGATTAGATTTTTTTTTTTAATGATAATCGTTGCTCCACACTAGGAATTACTCCTGTATCGTGGGTGCGTTCACAAACATGTATACTATATTTGTTACGTGCGGGGATCGAACCCGCGACACGCAGGGCTGCAGCCGAACGCTCAACCACTGCGCCAACCGTGTCGTCAAATTGAAAATCTTATCTCGGCCGCGGGCGGCCGTTCCGTTGCTGAGAGTCTCCTCAGGAAGGTTCATAAGGAGAGAAAAATTGAAAAATTATACGCGGGTCAAACCGCGGGGCACAACTAGTTTGAAAAAAAAAACAGCACTTTTATCGTCCTCAATTTCTTTAAGGCAGAGATTGTGATCGTTTGTTTACGAAACAAGGCGCATTACACACGTGTACGATGTTTCACCACATTCACAAGGTCGACGCAATGACGCTCCAGTGAAGACTGCTTTCACATTGGCGGTTTATTGTGCGACTATTGAAAATAACTATACATTTTTATGATTAATGGAACTTTTTATTAGATAATTTTAACTTTAATTGAAGCTGTTGTAGGCTAGTTTTACAGTTGCTAATTTTTGTAAACATCTTTAGATTTCCAACGAATACGTTAAATTATTTACATTTACCGTATTTTTTCTTTTCTTATTTTACAAGTTAATGTTGGCAATCCGCCTTTTTTAGACCCATTGTAGGTCTAAAAAAGGCGGATCAATAAGATTTACAATGAGTCCTTTAAAATCATCTCATTTTAATCGTTCTTGCATTTTCTCATCACGAAATCCTCCAACAGCTACAGAGACCTGATCTACGTGATACTATTTTGGATATTGCTCCGTAATATGCTTAATACATTGACCGCCATGGGGGACACATGGTGACCCCCAAACAATAGATTTTTAATTGTGTCTGTTTTTCTGGCAGTCAACGTGTTAAGATTGTATTTATAATTTCTTGTTTTTTATTTCTTCTATTTTGCATGCCTGTTTAGTTTAGTAATTTGATTGTAACTTATAAAATTAAGGGCACATCGCATTCGTTTTATAACTTTCTTCATAATATGTGGGAAACGTCGTGAGTTTATACATTGGGACTCACTCTAGCTCATATTTCATGTAATATTGTAATGTGTAACCGTTTATTTTCCCAAATAAAATAAAATACGTATAATATTTTGGTTTGGCGAAAAGCAAAAGTCCAAACTCAAGGTTTGCCAACGTGCTATGGAGCGCAGTATACTAGGTGTTAAATTAACGGATCGTGTTCGAAACACTACTGCGCTCCAAAACGCAAACCATAGATGTGGCTCAAAAGGCTGCCCAACTTGAATGGACCAGGGCAGGACATGTCTGCCGCATGCCTGACGAGCTATGGGCCCGTAAAACACAGGATTGGTGTTCTGACACAGCGACCCGGGGCTGCGGCAGATCACGAAGTAGATGGCGGACGACCTGGATGTATTCCTTAAGAATTGGAAAGAAGAAGCAAAAAATCGTGACCGTTGGAATGGAGAGGAATATAAAAAAACTTGAGAGGTGTCAAGGGACACCCGGATGGAACGAAGTTCCTTTCGATTAATTAGTGAAGGAATTGTAATATAATTTTTTTTTTTTTAATTTATAATATTTTTTTTATTATTAACTACGCACACACGCACTCACGTGAGAAGTTATACTTCATTATCTCATCTCATCTCATCTCATCTCATCGCAGCTCAGCTCAGCTCAGCTCAGATCAGCTAAGCTCAGCTCAGCTCAGCTCGGCTCAGCTCAGCTCAGCTCAGCTCAGCTCAGCTCAACTCAGCTCAGCTCAACTCTTTAGCAATAACAACAACTATAACAATAATGCTTGATCTACTTGCAAACTTTGTACCTACCCACCAAAAATACAAGAAGTTTTTATTATATTGTTTTTCCAACACAATCTTTTTGGATGGACAGCCTTATTAGAGTCGTGACAACTTTTCGTAAGATTTTTTTCCGTCTAGCCCCCTTTCACAACGCGCGATAAGGAACTTCGTTCCAATAAATAATTTTTGTTTGGATGAAGAGAGATATGGGTGAAGAGATGAACTTGAATCTGACTGGAAAGACTGACTCGCAAGCTACGTATAGATCCTGCCAGAGCCGTGGGAGTGTTCGAAGGAGTCACCGCTGCTCTGGCAACTGGAGGAACACTTTTGGGTTTTAGTCAGTAAGAGTCTGACACGCCGTATCGCTCCACCCAGAGCGGGAAAAGTTATCTGAAGATTTTCAACCCCGAAAAAAAAAGATACATATAGATAGATTTTGGTTTAGGTAGGTATGTTCGATTACTAAGATAAGCATTAAATTCCATTCAAGATTGCCGCGTCTTGAATATTAGCCGCGCGACCAAAACCGCGGATGTGTAACTAGCCTTAATTAAATCCACTTGTAAACTAAATTCAATATATCCGCATTTTGTTTCCGTAGTAAACAAATCTTGTTTACAAACTCATAATAATTAGGTTTACTATTGAGTCGTTATTTACATTCTAATGTTTTCTATATAGGCTTGTTTATGTACCGCGATAGCCTTGATGATATATGAGGCAACGATTTATAATATGAATTAATCGGTAGTTAATCTAAAAATAGATGTTTATTTTTCCATGCCCTTCATAATTTTTTTTTGTTTCTTAATAGAACTATTTTTATGGTCGTCATTTGTGCATTCATTTATTTTGTTCCTGTATTTATCTTTTATCTCTCGAGCTTCATTTATCTATGAAGGATATCGTCAAAAAGTAAGGCATTTTGAAAAAGATCATCCATGTTTAAAAAATGGATAACGTTCTATCCTGAGATACTTCAAACGGCTGTCAGCAAAAAGGATAATAAGCAGATTTATCCTCGATTGCTTCTATGAAATATAGGTACCTATTTCGATAAGCGTGGTGATTATTTTACTACAATAACCTTACGATGACAGGCTACTGGCAGATGTTCAGACCTTTAAGAGCTACAATAAATGTAAAAGAATATATCCATTGACCGTCGGCGTGACAGTAAAGGTTAAGAAAGAATACATAATATAGACAGACGGAAGTAAATATGGTTAGCTATTATATGACCATTGCTAAAGAGTGATGAATACAAATGTTGATGAATAGAGTGAACAAGTGAAACAAAAAGAAATAGATGGATTTTAAGAGAAAAGACATGACAGAAAAGGAAGTATAGAAAAATGTAAAACGTAACGGCTGACAGGGGAGAGTGGAAGAAGAAAACGTGTTGCACCGACTACAAGAAAGGCCAAGGGCAGAAATATGATGATAAATGATACGTCCATCGCGCACGTATTCATTTTTATATCACGATAGCGTGACCAAGTGGTGATAGATTCAAATATAATGTATAATGAAATCGATTTATCGTACGATTGAACTGAGTTACACACATTATTATTATTAATGTTATTTTATAGCTTTGACCTAGACTTCTTGATCGGTTTTAAATTGGTGGTTAAAAATATGTCGTAATTAGGTCTAGTAATGAATTAATATTTTATATGTTCTCACTAGGTGTTAGGGTCAACTCACACCAAAAGAGCGTCGAAGCGCAGCGCAGTTTCAGTGTCATATGAATTTTAGCTTTATTTTCATTACTACAATACTTATTATCGCATGAGAAACGAACGAGTCGCGCGGATGCCCGCGGCGCCGCGGGAATTCCGGCGAATTCTATATTCTCATGCGATAATAAATATTGTAGTAATGAAAATAAAGCTAAAATTCATATGACACTGAAACTGCGCTGCCCTTCGCCGCTCTTTCGGTGTGAGTTGACCCTTAATGTTTTCAGGCGGAGATTCCCAAAAACGGTCAAAAAGGTAGTTTTTTAAAGCAGTGTATCTCTTAGACCGTAAATAATTTTCATAAATAAAAAATATGATATTTTTAAGCCCTATTTGCATACAGTGATGGAACTCAAAACATAATTTAACATACTTTAACGCATCAAAAAAATCTTTTAACATACCTCATAATATCTTTAAAACGTAGTTTATCCCTTCATCAACAATTATAATTATAATAAAAAATATTCCATATAATTTCAAATGCTAAACTGCATCCAGTGATGGATTATTTTTCATAAATATATTAGTAAATCCTAAGTAAATCGATAAAATACTTCACATATTTTACAATAAAAAGTGACCGCGCTTTAGGCGATGGCTGAGACATCACTTAAGACATAAAGTGGCCCAATTTGAAAATGTATGAATGAAGTAGGCAAGTCGCAAACGCTAGACCAAATTAAATAATCAATATAACAATAGGTACTCACTTCTTGGTAAGAGCGCGAACAGCAAGCTCATCAGCGAACAGGTCAGATACGTTGCCACCAGTGTCTGCTTCCGCCCATACTTGTCCAGCACTATTACAACCACGATGTACGCCGGGATCTCCACCAGCGTCACCAGCATGAAGCTCACGTACCTATTGCTGCTCAACGACACAGAGTTAATCGACAACCCATAGTATACTAAAGAACATGTCATCCATAAGAACGAACAAATCATTAGTCTTTTCCATATTATAATAGAACGTATTGCCTTTGACAACTGGGATTTTTTATCTGTAGTTTGACTTTCCACCTTCAATAAAGGATCACCTAAAGAGTCCAACTCAAGTTTTCTAGGATCCAAATTGTTGATCTTTGCTGCCTTTTTGAGTACCGTTACAGCTTTGTCTCTTTTGCCTTTACTGAGGAGCCAACGGGCGCTTTCATTCATGAACCAGATGTAGATGACGACTATTAATGCTGGGCAGTAGAGAATGAGGATGTAGGTACGCCAGCTGTCGATGACCCAAGCGAGCAGGGCGATCAGGACCACGCCAATGACGAAGGTCATATTGCACATGGCGGATACTATGACTCGCTGTTTGAGGCCGACCAGCTCGATAACTGTAATGAATAAATCAGTATCAATATGGGCAAGTCGTGATAAACGCCGTACATGGTAAACGATATTGAAGACAGTACGTATTGTGACATTTTCCCTAATATGTTTAGTGGAAATCGAAGAGGAATTGATAAAATAATGGTTTTATTGTTTCAAAATCTTCATCGTTCTTAAGTGAGCTGTTATTGAAGAATCGTTATATCCATATTGTCGCCCTTTAGAGATTAAATCTTAATATGGCGACTTACTTTATTATCAGAATACCGATAAGTGGTATACTGATGATGGTATTTAAGATTAGATCGTTGTCATTACAAATAATCGATATTAGCAAAAAATACATCCTAATATACATCGTTACAATTGAGGTATACGATAAATGATTAGGTATGATAACGGAGTATGCGATTGTAAATTTTAAAACAACGTTTACCCATAGGCCTAATAACGTAGGTACGTAATCACAGCACAAATATGAATGTTAAAACTTTTTGTAACTGCTACTGTTACAATATATTGGTCTAAGTTTGCAACTAGCTAACTTGCCGAGTTCCAAAGTTGTTAACTAATTCCAAATGCTTCCCATGAGAAGGAACTCAGCTCTTCCGAATTGTCATGTTTTAATTTCGATTATCATATTCTTGGAGGAGTATCTAACTTATAGAATATTGGACACAATTGGTTTTGGAAATGATGTGAAATTATAATGACACAAAAAACTTAATAAATACTCACTAAAAACATAAGCTGACGGATATAATCCACCACCAAACGCCGCCTCCAAGAAATGTAACGCTACATAAGTCAAATAATTTGGCGCAAACGATCTCGAGAAACCAAATATAAAGCTGGTGGTAGCTGCGAAGCCAACAGCCACTTTCCTTCCAAACCGGTCAGATATGGCACCAGTGAATAACATGGCGACGAACATTCCACAGTTGTGAATGGTTCCAACCAACGCCCTCTTCCATTCCTGGCAGCCAAGATTGAACTGAAAGATGAAGGAGACTTAGAAATTGTTCAAGTGTCTTAAAATTAAGTAGCATGTTTAGAGCGTGGAGTTACATATTTCGCGCTGTGGCGTCCACCTCCTGTACTTCGATTACTGCGGACAAATATAGTATTATTATGTAAAGCCAATAACTTGGTTACGAGTCTACGTGTAATTTGTTAGAAAGTTCAAATTACATATGGACTCGGACTACAATTGCCCACATAAATGTAAATTCTGGGCGGGTTACTACTAAATGCAAAACCAAATGTATCAGATAAAATTTAACATATACATTTAAATGATACAAGGCTCCTTTTTGGCAAAATCAACAAAATTCACAGAGCAGTTGACATGGGAAAGTGGAATACGCAAACAGACACAGTTTCATATTACACAAATAAGGATAAGAGTTTCTTTCGCAAATATTTTAGTATTACTTCACGTAAATGCTTTACGAACGAGAAAATGTTTTCAGTCGGTAGGCTTGATATATCAACTGCTATGCTAAAAGCTAGACAGCTTCTTGAGTCTGTATTCTAGAATGAAAGTCAATCTTTAGTCAAGGGATTACTGTTCGAGTAAATACTAGGAAGTCATGAGAGGTGGGTGTTTTGAGACCTGCTTTTTGTAACTTTTGAAGTTCAATCGTTGATTGCCAGTCAAATTTTCGTTCCATTTGAATATCGTTCTAGAATACGAGCTTTGGACCAAGCATTTCGAGCATTACTTTTAAGACATTGAAATAAAACTTAGTCTAACTAAAATAAAATCTATACTCTTCTACTGACCTCTTTAACAAGAGAATACTCGTCCTCATAGACAAATTTCTCACAATCCATGGTTTTGTTCAAGTCAAAGTTGTGTGGAAGACATTGGAACTCCGAGTTGTTAAGAGGTATGTACATCTGGCAAGACTCTGGTTTGTTGTGAATCTGGTTCGTTGGGATGGCATAGTTGATCCAGGAGGTATCGTTAAAGCGTTGCTCGCAGCCGTCGATCTCACATCTGTTGGCAAAATAGTATAATTTCCATTAATACATTAGTCTCGTATTTTATTTACTGCTTAGAAATCTTTGTCTTCGACTTGGACCAAATCATCTACCTCATCATTCTCATCGTCTACAGATTTAAATGTGAGTTTTTATAAGTCAATTTTTTTTGTCATTTGAATCATGTATTGCGTGCAATCTTCATGGACCGTAAAAAATAATGGGGAAATCCTGATTGACTTAGTAATAAAAACAATAAACTATTGTCTTCTTTTCGTCATACCTTTAAATAGAAGAGCTGGAATAGAAACTTATAAGGAAAATGAACTCTGCGATTATTTTGGTACAATACGAGTGCAACAACCGGAGTAAATTGAGACAGTACGTCAGGTTGCGATCCTTAAAATAAATTTAAAAAGTATAGTTCAATCACCTATTAACAAGAGAGAATGATCGGGAGAAGTTTCAGCATAAAATAATAACAATGGAGCTAACTGTTGACTAAGATAAGGAATTCATGAAACATCAATGTAATAAATTGAAAGTAAAAGTATTTTAAAAATAAGATTTTTTTGCTTAGTGTAATGGAAAGTACTCATAATAACAAAATATACTAGCTCAAATTCAACTGTCCCACCATTTGCCATCAGAGAGGACTAGTCTCTACATCCCGGCGCCATCATCAGATCAGCTCGATGGTATCATAAAATTGCATTGTCACCCGACTTACATAAATATGCCACAGCTTTATAGGAAACCAACAAGTAGTCGAAAATGGTTGTAAAATTTTGAAGTAGACAACTTACACAAGAACATTACAAGTTAAAATGAAAGCTTGTAAAAATAGTAAATCTGAAGAAAACGCAGAAGTTAAAATGTCCATAGCGTGGTACGAGAATAATCTAGAACCATCTATAGCTGAACTTGGAGCTTGAGAACTTTCCATTTAAGACCTTCATCATATATGAATGGATAAAAATAAATACTCCTACTTAGTTGTTGGAAAAATTTAACAGCTGTTTCTTGTAACATGTAAATGCGTAATTCAAGTGTGTAATTATAACGTATCATAATAACAACAGGTGTAATTAATACCTTTTGATGGTGGATATAACTGTTTAAAGTGGTATATGTCATAATACCATCATTAACCTAGGTTTTCAAGAATTTCATGAAGTAAACACTGTTGTAGAAATTTGTGACAAAGAGTAGTGGAACTGAGACTAGAAAGGAACAAGAAAATGAACTTAGATATAGAATAGAAATAAAATGGCTATTTTATAATTACTTTATAACTTTAGTACTGGGTATTTAAGCAGTCGCTATATGGAAAAATGCTGGTAGTCAGCTGTTTCCGATTAGTCTGAAAGAAGATCCCAACAACGTTGTGAAAAAGGCTATGCAGATGATATACTACAATGGGTAGTTTGTGGCAACCCTTAGATGAGAATAATTCAAAGGTTCCTAACCATGATGGTTTATTACATATTTTTTTTTCTAGAACCAATGGAACTTCTAAAACACTACGCGATGTAGGTATCTACATCATTTATGAAACATTGACATGTAATGAGACTACAAATGAGGTCATTTGTAAGGTCCTGAGAAACGAAATTATAGTTAGCATCGCGCAACATCCATAGAAGGCTATGTCTAAGTACTCGTATCTACAAGTCTAACCGACTATGAAGGTTGAAGAGGATTTGTTCTATAAATAATATTTATCATTGTTTATAAGAATTTTCCACGTTAGTTTTATGAATCATGAAGATTTAATCATATTTATATATCAACTGAAGAAAACATAGACAGAATGGCTAATTTAATGTCCAACATGGACAGTACATTAGATGCAATACATCTAAACAAAAAACAGCTGCGTAGTCATTTGAATGGTAATTAATATGCTTAATGACTACTAATTGTTTATATGTTGAGGGAATAATTTAGAAATAAAAAATTAAAAACATCTTGAGCAGTTTAATTTTATGGATGTGTATGGAGCTAAACAACCAAGCTAGGTATGTTTGTTTTTACTTCTGTCAAATGTCCCTTATTGGAATTGAAGAGAAGAGGCGCAGAACCGAGATCAATGGAAAGAATGGAGGGAGGTCTTTGCTAAGTAGTATATACTAAGCAAAGTCAAACTCACCTATAATTCAGTTCTTGAGCTTCAAATATAAATCCACATTCGAAGAAGCTGCTCAGCAGAACAGGGAAGAGAAGTAAGACGAAGTTTAGTAGGTTATATCTGCCATATGGTCCCAAGCTTTCGAGGACCGAGTCCAGGTTGATCTCTTTCTTGATTTCCTCCATGGTTTGGACGCTCGGCTACACGATTATCTGGAAAGAAAAAAATAAGGTTAATTATGATGTTATAATAGCAGATGTCTAAAAGAAGGACCAACATTTCCAAGATGCTGATGTATTTTTATACACAATACCGTTTTTTTTACTTGAACTTGAAACGACCATATCTCAGTATAAATATGGACAGTAGGGAAACTAAGTACAAACGTTCGAAACGGCACACTCACAGACGCGCGCATCTACGCTAGCCCTAAGCGATAGTCGCGGTGCGCGCAGTTGCGGCTGCCGTGTCGAGACGAGTGGTCGTGTTATCTCTTGAGCCACGGGCCGTTTTAAAATGCCACGAGCGTATTGCGCAGTGTACTGTTGTATGAACTCGGCTTCTTCAAATCCAGGGCTTTCGTTTTTAAAACTCCCTGCTGATGATAAAATGTTAATGGTTTTTCAATTATATCCCACGCATTTTCAGGTTGAAACGCGGTAAGGTACGCTGCCGCAGGGTTAACTAGCTATCGGCCGAGCGCCACGCATTTTGACTTCACTTTAACACCCTCGAAAACCATGAAAATTTTTGCAAGACGTGAAAATAAAAATAGGGTACGGGCCTTTGTGGGATATCTTAATGTTTTTCAAATTGCACGGCAACTTTGAAGTATCTTTCATAGATTGTTTTTCCAAACATTAACAGTGACAACCCTAGCTCTCTAATGGAGCGTAGGTAATTATCTCAACAAATAGGCTTAGTTTCCATACTGTCCATATTTATACTGTGACCATATGCCAGTTTCATTAGTTAAATACAATCATTTTCATTAGACAAGAATCTAACATTCATCTCCTTGAACGTCACAGATACGAGTACAGACATAAATCATCTTTCATTTATCCTGTATAAGAAAAAGAGAGCTTGTCTTTGTATTTTGGAGCAGATGTATTTATACCTTCTCGTAGTTATGGGTACAACAAATGAATAAAAAAATTGCTGAAGGGAAGATAAGATTAAAGTAATAATTAACTACACGAGTCAGAACAAGTCTAAAGATTCTCGATCTATGCGTCATCAACATAATTATAATTTATGTTTATCTTTGCATTTCATTAGGATTATATGACTACTTTGCTTATCTAATTCACCTATTGTTTTGTGTACCAATATAGTACTACGATTTGATATGGACCTTGCATATGCAAAGTCATGAGCGGATAATTCGTCATTCTTTTCAAGATCAGAATGTTTATTTATACCATGTTTAATATATATATATATACGAGTAGTAATTAAACTATTGGTTCCGCTTTATTTCTAGTATTCGCAAACACACCTCCTAACACGAATCCTAACACGTAAACAGAATTCTGAAAACAGTATTTTACTTTGTGTTTATTGTTGTTGTGTTGTAACTGCGTCTAATAAATATTTTCTATTCTATTCTATTTGGTCGTTAGGTCCTTAGAGCTCAACCAATTGATTTGATTTAACTTAGTATCTGTGTTGTTGCTTATCAAATGTATTAGTTACGCATGTTGGAGTAAAAAATGCTTGACGGTAAAAACGGCAAGAAAACTAATTTTAGAACGATTCGTTCAGATTCAGTAAATAGTTTTTAAGAACAAAGTGTACATAAGATTCTTTTTTGACAGATTTGTTTCAATCTGTACAATAAACGAAAGACAAAAATGAATCTTATAATACTTATCCTTACTAATATTATAAATGCGACAGAAACTAATTGTTTGTTGACTTTATACGCCTAAACCATTGAACCGATCATCATGCAATTTGGCATGTAGGTACCTTGTCAGGAGTACAGAACATAGGGTACCTTTCATACAGAAAAGAAGTACTGTTACCGAGGGAAAGAACACTAACTTTCGACGGTCACAATTGCTTTAGGACCCCCGTGCAAAGCCGGGGCTGGTCGTTAGTAATATTATTAAAGATGAAACTTGTGCGTATGTAAATTGTGTTGAAGTACTACTTACATAATTACAAGCTGAACTGCTATTGCTCAATCCAGATAACTTTACTATCACAATGCTCTTTGTTTACTGTACATCATTTGTGTTATTTAATATACCTACATATATCAAAAACCGGCTTGTCGGTAGATCACATTGCATTTTATTATACAATTAATGAAATTCATTTCGCAAAGTATTTAGGTCATATTAAATATAACTATTCAAATTCATTATTCAAGTTTTTAGTCACCCACTCGCTGTGATGATGTAAATGAGGTATTGTGTGCATGCTGTGTTACTTTGTTCTGATATTGTTGTGACCAATCGCTTCTTCTTTATTATCTACCTCTATCGTCTGCGGTTTTAGTTCAATTTCTGTTTTATGATTATGACTGACATTATTTTAAGATGAATTTTATTGATCTGTGTGTGTCTCCTATTGCGTTGTTTGGATATTAATTTTTATTAAGTTAGTTTTAACATATTGCAATCAGTTTTTATTGCAATGGATTCTAATTGGAATTTATGGGGTAAGGGCTTTACCACACCCAGGAGTTCAGAGGGACAGCTCACGTAGAACCAAAAATGTGTTAATAATAATAATTTCTTTATTTGTATAGAATGCAGGTATTACAATGTTAATTTCAGATATATCCCCAGTACATTCTGCCATTGTGTTCGTACAGAGGTATGTACACTTTATTACTGGGTTGATGAATAGATGAGAAAATACAACCAGATGCTATAAAACTACTTTTAGGGACATTAACGTTCTTTTACGGCAATGTTGATGGATGACAAAATACAATCTTGATGACCATCCATTTTCGCAACCAAAAATATTTAGCGACGACTGCTTCCTTGCTGATATTATGTTATGATCTGATTGTTGACTACAGACTAAATCTGGCAAGGGAACCCTGTCCTGAGTTGGTTAGTGTACAACCTTTCAGGTTTATTTTTATTTTCTCCTTTCCTGTTTGCGTCCGTTTCCTTATTTCTTTTAAAATTGATAATTATGATTCCGTGGACAATAGTGTGGGTTATTTGTTTGTTTACTATTATACCTAAACTAAATGTGTATTAATATTGTAACGTATAACTGTCTTTTGTCTCAAATAAATAAAATAAAATAAAATTCCTGCTTTTCCTTCCATTTTATCCCTTTCCATTTCATTCTTATTTGATACTCAGTAGTCTTTAATCTAGAAGAAATCCTGTGAAGAAATGACGTGTTGGTTTGTACTCAGCAATTTGCTACACCAGTGGGTAGTCCCTTCCTGGTTCAAATCCCACATCGTCACACGCTGTAACGTCATGAGAATATTAATGTATCTGTCTGTAGGTATCTGCGAATGATTCACACACTCATCATAATCGCATGGCTTGTGGCGCTTATTGTATTAATTGTGGCTTATTATTATGGTACGATGTGTTATTATTATTAATAGCAGTTCTTTTATTATTAAACTTGCTGTATAGTTAATGGCTTTGTTCGCATGCCTTTACATTTAAATCCTGTTAGAGTGGATCAAGGAATATAAATAATCATGACAAATGCATCTGTAGTGATATTCTGAATATAGTCAAGAACGGATTCAAATAAATCTTGTACCCGTGTATTAAGTTTTTTTTTTAATATTGATAGAATCGCGTTTGACCACTCTCTCACCTGATGGTAAGGTAATGATGTGGTCGATGCACAGACGCAAGAGCACGCTTGGCTAGAAGTAATCTGCCCCCCTAGCCAAATAACTTTTCTATTATCGTTTACGCTATGTGTTTAATAAATAAATAGATAAGTCACGTGACATTTCTCCACGCAGGTAATATCATTGCCATACATTTTGTACTAAGAGTAAGCGTAAACGAAAATAGAAAAGTTATTTGGTTAGGCGGGGGGGCTGTTGTCACTAAACTAAAATACCCCCTTATAGGTTGTAGCTATCATAAAACATACGCACAATGAATGTGTTCCCAAAACGTTTTGTGCGTATGGGTTGCACGCCCACCATGTACCGGTGGCGCATCACCGTACGTCTAGTGGTCCGATAATGGAATGGGCTCGTGTAAACCATGTCCTGGATTCAGACCAAGGGTACTTATATCTCAGTGGGACATTGGGATTATTTCTGACTTTCACGCGGGCAAAGCAGCTGGCAAAAGTTATTATTTATATTTGGTCTAAATTATCCCACTTTTTTATAAAATTATCCCACTGCAGTTCTGTCTGTAGGTGTCAAGTTCGTCCCGCCATGTTCGAGAACTTCGGCTAGATTTAAAAATAAATAAATATGACGGTATTTTGAATTTGATTTCATTCGTTGTGTTATGTGTTTATTGAACAAAAAAGAATTGTTTTGTTTGTTTTAAACATTTAATATATTATATGTTCATTATATTCAACGCTCATTATATCCAGCGTTCATTGTAACATTGTAATAATAACTGTCTTACCTAGAAAAGCTATAATAAACTTATTGTCGCATGTGTAACTCGTGTAGGTAAGTAATTCATATTTATTTGATTTTTCCTCAATAGGGCGTACAAAGTTGAAAATGATTTCTGTTATTACGTTATACCCACATAAAAACTGGTTTGGATCATACAACAACTTACCAAATACGTATACGTGTGAAGTTTTTATTAAATATAAGCTTTTTTTAACAAAAAAATAGAACCGACTTCCAAAAAAAAGTGCAAAGTAACTTTAATTTCGGAAGTCAGTGTTTCTGGTGTTGTCTTCGTTTTTTGACACCGTCTTCCGAAATTAAAGTTATTTGCACTTTTTTTGGAAGTCGGTTCTATTTTTTTGTAAAAAAGGTTTTTATTTTTCACTTTTTAGTTGTGGTTCCCCATTAAACTGTGTTAACAATTCATAGACATAATGATCGCAGCAATCGCGGTTGATTTTCTGTCAATTTTTGAAGAGTTCCGTTGTCCGTCTCCGAAACTCATCATCAGATTTATATGAAATTTAAATGGGACCATTTCGGAACAAACCCTTTTCGAACAAAAAAAAATTTTGCAAATCCGTCAATATATGACGGAGAACATCCGAATTGATAACCTCCTTCTTTTTGAAGTCGGTTAAAAAATGGAGTGGCACTCCAGGAGTACCGACAGAAGTGAAAACTTGAACAAAAATGCCCAACGCGCCATTCCACTCCTCGCGTAGCAGGGTCGGTGGCGCGCGAGTTCAATAGTTTTTTCGCATCTCAAAACTGACCAACGCGCCTAAAGTAGATACAAGCTTCTAAGACCTTCCTTCCACTTCCATTTCACGAAATCACTCCCACAGATTGCAGGAGATCGAAAGGAAAGATGTTACTCATCAGACAATCTTAAAACTAATGAGATTTTAATTATTCTCTAGGTAGGTCACAAATGAAAAGGAAAAAGTTTGTATGGAGTGTGTTTATTAATTAACCTCAACGTATGAATGGATTTGTATTAAATTCGGTATACAGGTAGACCATAACTTGGATTAGAATATCTTCAACTGGATATTGCATAGTTTCTATCCCGTTGATAAGTTAAGTCTTGAGGGATCATTTTTGACTTTCACAAAGACGAGGTTGTAAAAGCTAGTAAATAAGTTTTAATGAGGAAAAGTATTCTGCAATTTAAAACATTTATTTTTCGTTCAAATAAAATAAAGTGTGAGGATCTGCAGGTGTATTCGGAAACTCAGTTGACATCAATTTGATAGGCTCTTTCCAGTACACTGCTGCTTTGCTCGGTGGACATCGAATAAAATACGCACTACATAGTACATTTTTAACCGACTTTCGAAAAAGGAGGAGGTTCTATGTTCGACTGTATGTATGTTTTTTTATTTCTTTTTTTTTATGTATGTCCGCGCATTTCTCCGTCAATTGGTGACCGATTTTCAAAATTCTTTTTTTATCCGAAAGAATATACTCCCGAGGTGGTCCCATATAAATTTTATCGAAATTGCTTTAGCGCTTTTTGAGAAACTGAAAAAAACGAAAAATACGCATATCTTGATGACGTTTTTGTGTTCTCCAAATGTTTAAATTCCACGTTCCATGTTATTGGGATTTTTAGTTCTGGGGTATAACAACTAAAAAGCAAAAAATAGAAACTTTTTTACAAAAAAAACAACCAACTTCCAAAAAAATACACTAAAAATTTAAAAATAACTTTAATTTCGGAAGTTGGTGTCAAATATCGAAGAAATAAAATACAAACACTGACTTCCGAAATTAAAGTTATTTTTAATTTTTTTGTGTATTTTTTTGGAAGTCTGTTGTTTTTTTTTGTAAAAAAGTTTTTTTTGTTTTCCTACACGTACCAATATACTGCATAGTGCCTATCAAATTGATGTCAACTGAGTTAGCGAATACAGCTAATGATCATTTTTGCGGGGCAAACATGTCCAGAAATCGCCCAGGACAGATAGGTTTGAAAGGAGAAAGAGGAGGCCTTTGCCCAGCAGTGGGACACAATGTAGGATGACTAAAAAAATAAAGGAACATATTTTCTCCATCCTGTACTTCAAACCTCACGTGGGAGCACCCTATAAACGCAGAGGTAATCCGCAGTTATCTTAATTGTATAAATTAATCGTCCAGTGGGTAATTGAGGCGATTAGCCGCTGCTCGATACTAATTGACCTTTTAATTTATGAATGGGAGTGACTTTATTGGCTAGGATTGTAAGCTGACTCATAAGGTGGGAAGCTTAGGAATTAACTCTCGGTTTCTATGACTGAGTAACTAGTCGTTGGTACCGCTATTGCTAGGTGTCACTTTGCTTTGCAAAATAGGTATTACTGCCTACTTTAAATCCTTTCTTAGTGTTAAAATGCTAACTGTAATGTATATGAGGTGTTAAAAATTAACCCTCGAAACTTTAAGGAGTGCTTTGGACCATCGAACTGAATAACTTTTACTATGGGACTAACTTTGAAATCGTGAAAAAAAAATGTTGCCTAAATTTATGTTCGCAAAACTCGTCAAAATGTACGGAACAGCTGACTTTTTTTTGAGAGTGCATAGGTTACTTCTAAGCAAGCATGCTCCATCGTGGACCACATTATCGCTTAGCATCTGGTAAGATAGTGGTCAAACGCCAACAGATCAATAATAATAATAAAAAAAAATTGCCAAATGTATGTAAGCGCATCACTTTAAACCTATTTGCCTTATTCTTATTTTGTTGTGTTCGTAATTGTCAGGACAGGATTTGTGTGAAAGAAAATTTGGAGAAACCGCAAAAAAAATATTGCACCCGAGCGAAGCCGCCCCGGGTAGCTAATTTAAAAAAAAAATCCTTAGTGTTAAAACGCTAACAGTAAAATACGAGTATGTAGTAGCAAACAAATATAATAATAATAATATTCCACAACTATCACACAACGCCATCTAGTCCCAAGTTAAGCAGAGCTTGTGTTATGGGTACTAGACAACTGATAAACATACTTATATAATTCTAAATACATACATATTATAGATAAATTACACCCAGACACAGAACAAATGATCGTGCTCATCACACAAACATTTGTCCTGGATGGGAATCGAACCCACGACCTCCGGCATAGCAGTCAGGGCCACTAACCACTAGACCAACAGGCCAGTCATGCAACAAGATAAATCTAATTTATTGTAATGAATTATGTTGATTCGGTATTTTATACACCGTAACAATATTAAATAATAAGCTGGTAACATTTATGAACGTACTTAGTTTTTTTTATTTTTTACTCTGTAACTTCCACTTGACTATTTGTATGGCTTTTTGTCAACAATATCCATATACTGTAAAAAATTGAAGACTGCAGCTCCAACCGTTTGGCTGTAAAACCTGTGTGACACGTCATCTCACACGTGTGACACGTCGTCTCACACGTGTGACAGACAGACAGATAGACGGACAGACGGATAAGTGAGTGATAGCAATAGGGCTCTGTTTGGACCCTTCGGGTACGGAACCCTAAAAAGGCGCGATAGTTGAGTAGAGTTGCCACATACTGAGCTCATAAAAAAAAGGTTACCGTTGATTTAAAAGAAGATGGTACCTATATTTTTTTAATAATTATCAAGCATCGTAGTGTTTTCAAGGATCTACGTGCATTGATGAAGAGCTCTTGGACCATGGATATAAAAACAAAAGGAAAGTTGTAGTTTCGTTCTAAAAAATAATCGTGAGTAAAAGTTGCAAGAAAAGTAAAAACAATTTGAAGTAACACATTAAGTACCAAAATGGACAAAAAAAAAACATCTGTTCTTGCAACTTTAAGTAATTTTATTTACTTGGAAATTGACACGATAGTGCTAAAAGTGATTCATGGTCCACATATGGTCCTGCGTACCACATACGGTACGATAGCGTGAAACATTTCGCAATGCAGCGACAGATACCAGCTGTGACCGGTTATCAAGTTTCCGAAACCGGATTAATCCAGTTCAGCTCAATTTTTGATACAGTTTATTTTTGGAAACGCTGCGTTTGGTAATTTTGCATTGCCAACTGGTATTGTTTCGGTATTTTGGCTGTTTTGTCATTTTTTTAAGCCAGTGTCGTTGAACAACCTCAAAATAACTTAAAAAATATACGTAAGAATACATTATCATCAATTATCAATCATTATAATTATTTAATAAATCAGTTTATTTAAAACGAATTTTAGGAATATCAATTTTAGGGTTTGCATCACCCAACCACCAATTGCACTAAAATTTAATGAACCTCTAAAATCAGTATTCTATGGTGAGTGGTGACTTCGAAAACCGATGAAGCTATACAAGAATAACAAACTTCCGATGAAGCCATACAAAAATCACAAACTTCTGTTGAAGCTATGCACAAATCGTAAAACTTCCGTTGAAACGATAAAAAAATAACAAACTTCCGATGAAGCCATACAAAAATAACAAATTTCCGATGAAGCCATACAAAAATCACAATTTTCTGTTGCAGCCATACAAAAAGTACAAACTTCTGTTGAAGCCATGCCAAAATCACAAACTTCCGTTGAAGCCATACAAAAACCCCCAAAAAATCACGTTCGACAATAAACGCGAGACGAACAGGATGTCCACCTAATCAATTTCGTGGTTAGTTCTGCAGTACAGTCACCAGCACAAATACCTCACCACTATGCAAAACTAAAGCAATTTTATCGTGAAATACCGATTATAACTTTGAAAAAATACCCGTTTGGTTTCGAAAAAACTATGTTCGACATCATAAAAATTCTATCAATGCTTTAGCAGAACGTGTTCCATATTTATGTTCGACTGTACTTTGCGAGAATTATAAGGCATTAGTGACGATGATGTGCTGTGCACTGGAGCGCGATTCCTCGTAGTCTCACCACGAAGGTCGGTGTCGGGTGATAGGCACGTCAAAATACTCTGTAGTACGATGATATGACTGTGTCAAGACTTATACTGAAAGATAGACATGATTCTTTGTGGTTGAAGAGTAAGAATATTTTTTTTTGACAGGTGTGGGTGGCGATTTTCTTAAAGGGGAATTATAAAAACTTTTTTACAAAAAAGTAGAACCGACTTCCATAAGAAAAAAAAAGTGCTAAAAAATTCGGTTTCTGGTTTTGTGTTTCTTCGTTTTTTGAGACCGACTTCCGAAATTAAAGTTATTTTGCACTTTTTTTTTCTTTTGAAAGTCGGTTCTATTCTTTTGTAAAAAAGGTTTTATTTTTCACTTTTTAGTTGTGATTCCCCATTACATTGTGTGAATATTTTGAAAATTATGAAATGTACTTATATGTCTGTCACCGAAACTTATCATCAGATCTATATGAAATTTAAATGGGACCATTTCGGAATAAACTCCTTTCGAACAAAAAAAAATTTTTGCAAATCTGTTTATACAGGGTGTAACGGAAAGGTGTGGTCATATTTTAAGAACCGGTTCTGCCCATGGGAAGAAACAACTTTCTCTAAGAAAAAATAAAAAAATCCCAAAAAAAAAAATTGGACTTTGCATACAAAGTGATCATCAGCTGATCAATATTTGTATGGGGGGTAACATTTTTGTTTGAGAATTTTCTCACTTTTTCTTGAATAAAGTTGTTCATAGCGATGGGCAGATGCAGTTCTTAAAATATGACCACACCTTTCCGTTACACCCTGTATATGACGAAGTTAGATAAGACGAAGACGAAGAACAAAAAAAAAAAATCATCCGAATATTCCGAATTGATAACCTCCTCTTTTTTGAAGTCGGTTAAAAATCATAATTCATTTATTCAATTAAGCAAGGTTGAGAGCCAACACTTGTTGAACATCAAAGTTCTACATAAAGGCAGCCCCCCAAAACGCTCGCCCGTCACCACTTCCTTGTGTTTTAGCTGGGAAGAAGAAGCGGCGCAACAAACTGCCCAGTAACACATCTGTCTGTTGAGTTTGAAGAACTTGAAGTTACACAATAGTATGCAAAATTATTAACATTATAGTGTTAATACTCGTAGGTATGGGAGAACAGTGTAGGCCAGCCAAAAAAGTACCAGGTAGTCTAAAAGTAAAAGTGCTAGGTAGTCTAAAGCAACAACTGCTGAGATGACGACAAATAGAATGGTAGAAGACATGTTGCGTCTTCCCCTATATAAATAAGTAAGTAAGGCAAAGATAGTGATGATTATGTGATTCTTGGTAGTGGAAGAGTAAGGACAATAATTTTGAGACATAATTTGGATAAGAGAATTGGAAAGGAAAATACTACTGTGATGGCGACTAACGGAGAAGTAAGTATAGTGAAGAAGATAAGCATGTTGTGGAGACCCTAAAATCTCTAATCACAATTGGATAAGGCCAAGAGCCTGGTGAGGGTCACGGGGATCCGATTGAAGCGAGACACACAGGATCGGTTGTCGTGGCGACACTTGGGAGAGCCCTATGTCCAGCAGTGGACGTCTTTCGGCTGAAATGATGATGATTATGGAGGCCAAGATAATGATGATGGGAAGAGGGATTTGGAGCGAGAAGAAAAGGGAGGCCTAAGAAGAAAGTATTAAAAGATAAGATCCCCCAGAAGTAGGACATAATGTAGGCTACAGAAAAGCGACGGATATTCGAAGAAAAATTCTTATTCAGATTGGACCATGTCACATCCATTGGTTATAGAAATCAATATCTTAATTCACTTACTACGAATACTGATTAACTAATGTTAGACCGTTTATTAGACTTTCAGCTTTCCGATTCTGATCATAGTCTCTGCTGTAAGATATTTACTATAGGATGTTGCTTGGCTGCCCGTCCATTTAATATAATAAGCACTGTTGCATCCCATGCCATATCTTAGTACATAATTAAAATAATCTGAGGAAGTCATGAACCGGTATATTGGTAATTGTATGTAGAATTGTATTTACCAGCATCAGCAGTACTAGCCCTTTTTAACCGACTTCAAAAAAAGGAGGAGGTTCTCAATTCGACTGTATTTTTACCTCATAACTCTTTACTGCGTGAACCGATTTTGAAGATTTTTTTTTAATTTGAAAACTGTTGCTTTACATGTGGTCCCATTTTAATTTGGTGAAGATCTGATGAAAAACTTTGGAGATACACAATGGAACTCTTCAAAAAATGATAGCAAACCTTCCAGAATTGCTGCAATCGCATGTCTGTATATTGTTTTCACCACTTCACAACATTACATCACGCTGATACGCTCTGAAGGGGTATACAGATTTGTACAGTTCACCCTGATACACCCTAATTTCACCAACTATGTTCAAATTCCCTATTTTTGGGGCTATCAATTCGGGCATAACTTTACTATTAATTTAGTTTTAGAATGGGGTACAACAACTAAAAAGTGAAAAATAAAACTCTTTTTACAAAAAAAATACAACCGACTTCCATAAATAATACTAAAAAATGCAAAATAACTTTAATTTTGGAAGTCGGTGTCAAATAACGAAGAAACCAAACTAGAAACACCGACTTCCGAAATTAAAGTTATTTTGCATTTTTTAGTATTATTTATGGAAGTCGGTTGTATTTTTTTTGTAAAAAGTTTTTTTTAATTTTAAGTTAGCACAGTCCATCCTATAGTGTTTTGGTAGTATGTTTGTCAGTGATAATGATACTCGTAGATGAGAATGCTAAGAGCGATGTGTGGTGTTACGCGCATGGATAGAATTAGGAATGAGTATAAAATAAGATATCTGGAAGTGGCACCGTTGACTGAAAAGTTGTGTGGAAATCGGTTGTCGTGGTATGGGCATGTGGTGCGGAGGAATGAAGAAAATGTCGTGAGCAAAGTCTTGCGTATGGATGTGGATGGCTATAAGAGTAAGGGAAGGCCAAAGAATTGATGGATGGACTGTGTGGATGTGGGTAAAAGGGGGTGACTATAGAGTTTACGAGTAATAGAGATTACGAGTATGGAAGAAAAGGACATTTTGTGCCGACCCCAAATGAATTGGGATAAGGGCAGGAGAACGATAATGATGGTTATCAGTGATAAGAGGCACACAATATTGCTAAATAGTTATGTTACAATTTTGGTATACAATAAAGTATGCTAGTGATCGTCAAGTGATCAAACGTAGGCTTTATTACGGCAACCACTTAACTTCAACTAAAAAAACTGGCTAAGTGCGAGTCGGACTCACACACGAAGTGTTCTGTGAAAACTGGTGAAGTGAACATGAAGTGAGCTGTCAATTCACACAATTACGGTGGAATGACAGTTCACTTCGCACTCACTCCACCTAAGTTTTCACGGTGAGATGCTAACAGAATCGACCGGCTGTACCATAGACTGGAAATATCGTTTCTTGTAAGAATTAAGTTGCACCCTTAAATTTTAATTTAATTTAATTTTTATTATTTTTTATTACAGCTGCAATAGAAATACACACTGTCTGAAAATTTCATCTGACTGACAGACCAACGAACGGATGGACGGACAGCGGAGGCTTAGTAATAAGGTTCTGCTGATTTCCCTTCGGGTACGGGAACCGTAAAAATGCATCTCCACATAAATTTTAACAATGCCAAATCGCTAAGTTGTGTTTAAAAAGGGATGTACAGTTTTCTCTTCGAGTATAAATACCTGTATGCATTCAATATATCAATCTAACACAATTCGAAACACATGAAGGTAGGTAGGTAGTTATGGTTTTCAAAACAAGCCTGGCAAGCAGCATTCGGTCGCCAGTTATGAATGGGACAAGGCGAGATGTGTCTGCATTCACAAAATACGTATTATGACAGGCAGTGTAGGTGTTGTTAATGAGGACTAAATTAGTTCCTGGAATACAGCAACTGAATACAGACTCTGTATTCAGTGAGCTACCGAATACAGACTATGCCACGTTGTTTGGATCATTTCCACCCGAGGCACTGTTGTGCGTATAGCTAAGGAGTGGAATGTCCTGCCGGTTCGGTGTTTCCGGATAGCTATCACCTGGGGTCTTTAAGGTGAAAGCGTCAGGGTAGACCGCGAAATTCAAATTTTCTTCAGTTTTTTGTAATTTGCAGGTCAGTATTAGGTTGTATGTTGGCCAAAATATGATTCGCGACCGTAGCATGTACCTACGTATTTACAGAACTGTAATCATTAAAATCATCAATACAACTCTCTCAGTTAGAAATGATGCTAAATGTCATGATTTCATGAAATACTACATTCGACATCAATTCTAACTGAAAGATTTGTATTGATAATTTTAATGATTATAATTCTATAAATAGATACTTGCTACGGCCGCGAATCATAATTTGACCAAGATACAAACTGACACTGACCTGCAAATTGCAAAAAATTTAAGAAAATTTGAATTTCGCTGGCTAAACCTGGCGCTTCCACCTTAAGTGAAGAGTGAATAAGTTACTTCTGGGCATGCGTGCTCCATTCATCGCTTACCAGCTGGGGAGATAGCTGTCCATTGCAACCCTGTCCTACTACTCGTAATGTTATAAATGCGAAAGTTTGGATGAATGTTTGTTACTGTTGCCCAATCATGCCAGAACGGCTGAACGGATATGGATGAAATTTGGCACAGGGATAGATTATAATATGGAATAACGCATAGGCTACAATTTATAATGGGAGAAGAACTAAACCCACACGGGTGAAGCCGCTGACAGAAGCAGGTTAATAAAAAAGAAAAGAACCGTGCCGGGTATCACTTGTTATGAAGGAGTATATTTTTCGCTTTTAGCACTTATGAAGAAACTGAAAATTATTGTCATACGGTTGTCATATTACTATTACACTGACAGTAATTGCAAGTTGCCCAACCTGTGGCAATCATAACGTTACATAATCAGTTGCGAAATTATCTCAAAACCGGTTGTTGGTTGTTGTTGATGAATGGGGAGCCAGTCATGGGAATTGTTGGTTTAATTTTGTGCGTGCTGCTCGATGAAGGATAATTTTGATTGGTCAATTAGTTTGGCTTGTAGAGGTGTGTGGGTTTTAAAAAAGACTCTGACCCTTGAGTTTGTTTCGCTTCGCTGAAATTCTTCTCAAATGGAAATGTCAACTCCTATCTTTAAAAAAAAGTGTCGTGTGAAAGATGTCAATTGGTTGCTGAAATTCGCCAGTTGGGTTCGTATGTACAGAATAAATCATAATCATCTTCAGCCTAGCCTTTTCCCAACTATCTTGGGGTCGGTTTCCAGTCTAACCGGATGCAGCTGAATACTAGTATTTGTGTTTTTTTTAAATAAATCATTCAATAACCAAATAATCCTTAATAATTTTATTACAGTTATTCATTAATTAATTAATTTTTGTTAATTTATTATTTTTAACCGACTTCCAAAAGGAGGAGGTTATCAATTCAGATGTTTGTTTATTTTTTTTTAACTTCGCCATTTATAGACGGATTTCCAAAATTCTTTTTTTGTTCGAAAGGGGTTTGGTCCGAAATGGTCCCATTTAAATTTCATATAGATCTAATGATGCGTTTTGGAGACAGACAACGGAATTCTTCAAAAAATGACAGCAAATCAACCGCGATTGCTGTTATCGCCTAGGTATCCATTGTTAACACAATTTAATAGGGAAGCACAACTAAAAAGTGAAAAATAAAAACTTTTTTACAAAAAAGACTTCCAAAAAAAAAACAAAGTGCAAAATAACTTTAATTTCGAAAGTCGGTGTTTCTGGTTTTGTTTCTTCGTTTTTGACACCGACTTTTTTTGGAAGTCAGTTCTATTTTTTTGTAAAAGAGTTTTATTGTAATATTTTAATTACAGTTAGTTGATTATTGAATTTTTATTTTCAGCAGAACCTATTGCAGGAGAGAACTATTTGTGATAATTGTATGTCCACCTCAAAATCATGTTAAATTAAACAAAAATCTCAAGATTGATGTTTCACAAACCTCAAAAAAACTTAAAAGATCCTAATGCAATCCTAAAGCGCATTTTTAAGTTAATTAAAATAAGGCTCAACCCAGAAAGAGGATCCCTGGCCTGAAGCCAAGTTAACGGTAAAAGTCGAGTGGACAATCCGAACGGATCCATTGGCAGAATTTAAACGAATCTCGATGGAGAGATTAAAAGTAGATCTACTAATTTATCGTTGTATCACACGACAAAATGGTGGGACTGGATAGCTGGGATAAAAGGAAAATGTGTTTATTACAGGCTTGGTGTTTTGTTTAGTGGTAAGATTTGATCTTCAGCAGAATAAAGAAATGTAAGGTTATGTTTTTTTTTTTTCCTGTGGCAACACTACAGCTAACAGCTGATTTAAATTAGTCCCTTGTAATTTTACTTTTAAATATTAAATTTCTTTGTTTTTAAGGCCTATTTCCTACTATTCATCAAGTTAATGGGACATTTAATTTGTTTCTAGTGTTAAATTCATGCAAAACAGTGTAAATAAGTGTAAAAAGTTCAACGAAACTTGGTGACAGTTAGGAGGTTACCGGCTTGAGTGATCTTTGCATTGTCATCTTGATATCAGGTGCAATACTTATCTTACTTGATATTATATTGTTTACGTTCTATTATTTTACTGATTAATACAGTGATCATTTTCTATAGCGCTAAATATTGATGCCAATGAACTTTGAAACGTAAACATAACCTTGGTTAGTTGGTGACAGAACTTCTTACCTTTCCTTAGTTCATTTTCTTTTAACTAATTATCTTTTCCACTTCTGTTACAATCTACCTAGTCTATTCTAATATTCACTTTTATTCCTTATAATCATGCCTATCACTCGAAGCGCCTATGCTCGCCAAGAAGAGTCTAAACTCAATCTGGCTTTGAGCGAATTAAAGGCGTCTAAGAAGTGCTGTGATCAACTGATTAAGGAAATGGATGATAGTGAAAGGGTGCTCCTTGAAGCCCATGATAAGAATAGGAAGTTAAAGAATGAAATGGCTCAGTTATACATTCAATACACTGAGGCCATAGAAGCCCGGGATAGGCTCCAACTTGTTGTGGACGGATTCAGCCAGTGTAGCACAGAGTATGAACAAGCTCTTAATCACAAATTTTTATTGCAACAACAGCTACAAGAGGCTCAAAGTCAAATTTCACATCTTGAGACAACTAACCTGAACATCACAGCCTCTCTGAATCAAAGTTTATTCAATGAGTTGGTTCCTATTGCCCCATCAATGGTTGATCTAGTAGGACACTCTTGCATTATAGATTTGACAAGTGATGATGATTCTAAGTCAAGTAAAAAAGTCAAGATAATCTCTAGTAAAAATAAACTTAAAAAATATATTAAAATAAACAAATACATTGTTAAAACTAAAAAAATGGTTAAAAAACAAAAGTTCTTCATTAAAAATGTAAAACTTAATAGGGAAAGGTTAAATTTATTAAAACAATTAGATATGTATGCTTTGAACTTAGAGAAAAGTACTAGGAAATACCAAACTGACACGGAAGACTTGCAGTGTGAACTTGACCGGTTACAACAGCAACTAAGCTCAATGACCACTAAATATAGAGCCTCAGAGAAACAAATGAAGGAATATGTGTTGGCAATGAATGAGCTGGTTAGCTTACAAAAATCAAACTGTGAACATTGCCAATCACCATCAATGGCATCTACTCCGGACCATTCATTGCCAATATATAATACCACCTTACCGCAGTCTTGTGCCAGTTTGCCAGTAGAAATGACTAATTGTTTATCACAACAAAGTGTAAATAAAGAAATAGTTATCTATTGTGATGAGATTGGAAAGGATTTAGGCCACTTTTTGATAAATGAATATCCGGGACACTCTATAATGAATAACTGCATGCCTGGTTGTACTTTGTTGGAAATAATGAAAGAGATTATAAAATGTAATTTTAACCAGGATACTATACTCATAATTTTAGTTGGTGATAGGGGTACCGTGAACAAAGGAGAATTGCTCCAATATTATAGAACCTTGTCTGACCTTGATTTAAGAAAAATTGTGATGTTCACTTTCCCTTATAGCCAAAGTTTGCCACAGGAAGAAAATCAAATTAGATATCATTTGAATATAAAATTGCACAATTTGTTATTTAATAATAACTTATTCCATCTAATTGACCTTAACAATTATATTGGTAATCGTTTTTATTTGACAAAAGATAGGAATCATATAGATAGATACTATCTTTCAAATTATTGTAGGAGACAGATAGCTGTGTCGTTATCATATTTATTTTGTATAACAGCCAAGAATTTGGCTAAACAAATTGCTTCTATTGAGCAATGCAATGACATTTTTCATAATTCTGCCAATGTCTTGGCATCAAATTTTGACATTAGTAATAATTTAAATTAGAAATTAAGACAACAGAGACAATCTCTAGCAATTATTTAAAGAATGGTGAAAACAATGTTTTAAAATCAACAAATAGTATCAACCTGGTGCACCAAAATATTTATGGTTGTATGGGCAAGGATTTAGAAATAGAATTATTCCTTAAATTTAACAATGTAGATATTCTTTGTATAACTGAACATTGGCTTAGAAGCCATCAGATTATGTTTAATTATAGTAATCACCAGGTTGGTAGTTCGTTCAGCAGAGTAAACGCTATACATGGTGGCTCATTAATTTTCATAAATAATATACTTAAGTTTAAAGACCGCAAGGATATTGTGAGCCTCTCTGTTGAACAGACAGTTGAAATTGCCTGTATTGAATTGGAGCAGTTTGTTATATTAAGTGTGTACAGACCACCTAAAGGATTGTATGATTGTTTTGAAAAAGTAATGGATGAAGTGTTGCAAAAAATTTGTAACTCTAGTAAGTCTGTCATCGTTTGTGGCGACTTCAACGTTAATTTGTTAGAAACTTCTAGCCTAAGCACTAAAATTATAAGTTTGTTTCAGTCATACAATCTTGTAAATCTATTTATGGAGCCTACTAGAATAACCCCCACTACTGCATCTTGCCTAGATAATATTTATGCAGATATTTTACCTACCCACAAAAAAATTATTAATTTATTAGACTCTGATCATAGTGGACTATTGATCACTATACCAAATATAAACAAATATAAACGAAAAAAAGATATCACTGTTAACCCAAAATCTAAAGGTCGCTTGGAAACATTTAAAACTAAACTCTCAAATAAAATCCCACTTTTGTCAACTAATGATGACCCTAATCAACATTATAATGATTTTTTCAAAATGTATTGCACGCAATTTGATACTACTTTTATTCCTAAGACGATTTCGGTAAATAGCAATACTTCCTTCAGTGACTGGGCCACCATTGGTATTAATAAAAGTAGAAAACGGCTGTATGAGCTGTATGAAGAACGGACTTATATTAACACTGTAGAATTTAATTTATATGTTAAGAATTATTCTAAATTATTTAAAAAAGTATGTTATTTGGCGAAATCTCGCTACTTAAGTTCAAAAATTAAAAATAGTAGTAATGTAATTAAAATGACTTGGGATATTATTAATAGCGAAACGGGAAGGTCTTGCAACCGAAGTAGTGATTACAGCCTTGCTATTGACGACAGTATCATTAAATCAGATTCGCAAGTCGCCGCGGCATTTGAAAATTTCTTTGCAGAGATTCCCGTATCGACTACAAAATCTCTAAATTCATCACCAACTGCTGCAGAAATTTTACTTAAAGAAAACGTTCCAGTTTGTGAATCCCAATTTTATTTCCAATATGTCACTTGTAATGATGTAATCAAAACTTTTAATACTTTAAATGTTAAAAAGACTGCAGATCTATGGGGTAATTCTGTTGACGTTGCTAGGTCTATTATAGACATTGTAGCACCTACTTTAGCAGTAATCTTTAATAATTGTATAGATTGTGGTGAGTTTCCTGATCTAATGAAATATAGTAAAATTATACCATTGTTTAAATCGGGTAGTACATCAGACCCTACTAATTATAGACCTATATCAGTGCTACCTACTTTTAGTAAAATTTTTGAGAAAATTATTTTAGATCAAATTCAAAGATATTTTAATAAACACAAATTATTACACAACAAACAGTTTGGTTTCACAAAGGGTCGTTCAACAACTGATGCTGGTGTTGAACTTTTGGGACACATTTATAATGCATGGGAAGATAAATGCGATGCGTTGGGCATTTTTTGCGATTTGTCTAAGGCTTTCGATTGCGTTCTCCATGATACATTGATCAGGAAGCTGCACTACTACGGAGTCCGGGGCGCCTCCCTGGATCTTCTTACTTCATACTTGAGTAATAGGATTCAGAGAGTTGATGTGAACGGCAAAAGGTCTTCCGGGTCTGTAGTCAGAATGGGGGTTCCTCAAGGCTCAATTCTGGGTCCTTTTTTGTTTCTAATCTATATCAACGACTTGCCTTACCTCATAAAGGATAAACATGATATAGTGCTGTTTGCAGATGACACTTCACTTTTATTTAAACTCAAACGTCAGCAGGTGGTTGTTGATAATGTAAATAATGCTCTTTCAACTGTAGTTAACTGGTTTAATGTCAATAATCTTCTCCTTAACGAGAAAAAAACAAAATGCATAAAGTTCACATTACCCAATGTAATACAAGTGAACACTAGTGTGTCAATAAAGGGTGAAGAGTTGAAACCCGAGGATTCCACAGTGTTCTTAGGTTTAACTTTGGATGCGCAGCTTCAGTGGAGCCCCCATATAGATAAACTGTCCAAAAAACTTAGCTCCGCAGCATACGCCGTAAGGAAAATTCGTGGTTTAACTGATTTAGAGACGGCTCGTTTAGTGTACTTTGGTTATTTTCATAGTGTGATGTCGTACGGCATTCTGTTGTGGGGAAATGCCGCCGATATTCAGACAATTTTTGTTTTACAGAAAAGGGCTATTCGTGCAATTTATAAATTAAGTCCCAGACACTCCCTCAGAGACAAATTTAAAGAGATTAATATTATGACTGTTCCCTCTCAATATATTTATGAGAATCTCATGTATGCACATAAAAATATTAATCTGTTTAAAAGATACAGTGATATCCATAGCATAAATACTAGGAACAAACACAAATTTATTGTACCAAAAACCAGGCTCAAGAAAAAAATAGGTGGTTCGTTTAGATGTCAATGTATACGTTTCTATAATAAACTTCCTAGCCAAATTCAAGAACTAAGCATAAATAAATTTAAATCATTTATTAAACGTAAGCTATGCCAGAAAGCTTTTTACACAATTAATGACTTTCTTGAGGACAAAAAGGCGTGGGATTGAGCTGCTTCAATGATATACATGAGCCATTGTTTTCATATGTACTACTTACTGATGAAAATTTTTTTATATATATATTTTTTTTTTAATATTCGTTTTTGACATGAATACTTGTATAGTATTGTATTATATTTTTTTATTTTATTTTTTTATTGACATTTTATATTTATTATTTTTTTTTTTTTTGACTTGAATACTTTGTTAAGTATTATATTTATTTTTATTTTTTGATTGACATATTATGATTACTATTTTGTTTGACACAAATATTTACTTTGTAAAGTATTATATTTTTTTTATTTTTTTTTATTACTTAATTATTGTAAATGTGAGGACTATGTGGGTTATTATTATTATTTTCTCCTCCTTTTTACAGTAATTTTCAACGTTGTCTGACAGTTTGAGTACTTTTGCGGCCTACCCAAATGTCTTTTCTTTGGTATTGTTCGTCATGTCATTGAGCTCCTTAGTGGTTTTTAAGTTGAGCTATTCGACTATTGACAAATGCTTGCACTGACTGGACAGGTCCACTCAAATATGTTTGGTTCTTTCTTCAAAAGACCACTACAGACACTAAGCTGCATGGTCCTCATATAGAATAATGTGAATGCGAGAACTATGTATGTCGTTATATTCATGTAGATTCTATGATTGTCTGGCAGTTTGAGTATTTTTTGCGGCCTACTCAAATGTCCTTACTTTGGTATTGTTCGTCGGTTCGTTGAGCACCTCAGAGTTCTGAGTTGAGCTTCGCGATGACTGACAAATGCTTGCACTGTCTGGACAGGTCCACTCGAATTCGTGTGTTGCTTTCTTCATAAAGCTCATCCCAGACATAAACGTACATGGTTCTCATAGGATCTAACCAGTCCACATTGTATGGATTTGAACACTAAAAGAGACTTTGACCTCTGAGTTTGTTTCGGTGTTTCTTCTCAGGGTAGTCAGCTAGGAAACACCGGCCTCATCTAGCTTAAACTGACAAAAAAACATTGACGTGTAAAAGTGTTCCTTGTAACCTATTTACTGAATAAACATCATTTATCATTTATCATTTATCATTTATGGAGACGTGATTTTTATGGTTCCGAACGTCTGAATGAAAAAAGAAGAATCCTTATAGGATCACTCGTGTGTCAGTCTGTCCGTCTGTCACAGAAAATCTACTCGGAATCTACTGTACCAATGGAGTTGTGTACACAAATGAATATCAGTGACTTAAACACGGATGTGTAACGTAAATAAAAAAATAAACAGTTTTTAAGTTATTAAAGAAAAAGATGGCAAATTATTATTTCCCCCCCCCCCCCCCCCTCCGCCGCTTATATCTGAAACTACTGTCTAAAATATTGAAAAAAAAAAAGTTTTTTACATTTATCGACTGTAAAAAGACAGTTTCCGAAGCCGAAAGCCACATGTTCTAGCCATTATTTGGATCATCTTTTCCACTAGACCATACCTGGGAGTCTACTGGTTCTGGAGATATTGAAGGTCAAAGTAGCCCAAACAAACATAAGAAAATTTCGAAAATACGCGTTTGCAGTTACAAAAACGCAATGAATACCAAACGTATCCGACAAGTACCTACGTGGCTTAGAGTGAAGGGGCGGGGTTTAACTCCACTTACCTGGATTCGCGTTACATTTTGGGCAACGAAAAATTGTTTTTTTTTTTTTCATACCTAAAAATAAAAGTCCTTTCTCAGCAATAATTTTTGCGCAAAGCTACTTTGTTAGACGTACAGTATGCGTAATTAACGGCTATGTGATGTGTCTTTTTACACCCCGTAGATAGATATGTAGATTACAGAAAAACCTATAAGAAGTCTATGTTTATCCAAAAAAACATTAAAAAATTTTTGATACCTACATTCGGGACCCTTTGGCGTGACTCCAACTTGCACTTCGCCGGTTTTTATGGATTGGTCTTTGCGAAGAACTTAGACACCTAGAGACCACGACTTTTCGCGTACAAGGTCATAATATGCAAATGATTTGTAAGATATTTAAAATTAAGCGGAAACAATTGCACGATACCATCAGCCATGGCAAGGCATCCTTCCATCATCACCGCGTAGCATAGTTAATGCTACGTTGCACATTCCTTGGTATAAGGCGACCGCAGTTTCTAAGAATGCCACATGTCTAAGTTTATTCTGTTAGGCAAACAGAAAATCACAATACTTTACGCTCGACTTACTTTCATCCATCAGCGATGCCCTACACTAGAATTGCTCCTGTATCGTGGGTGCGTTCACAAACATTTATAATTCACACACACAAGACACCCAGACCCGGAACAACTATCTGTAGGCCGTACAAATATTTGTTCCGTGCGGGAATCGAAACCGCGACACGCAGCGGAGCAGCCGAACGCTCAACCACTGCGCCAACCGTGCCGTCAAAATATATAATATACTAGATGACCCCGGTGGACTTCGTACCACCTCATAATCAATAAATAAATCCGATCTTGAGATAACATCTAAAAAGCCGTTCCATGTAAAATGTATAAGAAACTAAATTTTCTTCATAATTATTTTTTTCGTGAAATTTTGCGATGTTTTAGTTATTCTGCTATTCGGGGCGGAGACAAATCTAACAAATCAAAGATCATTCAAATCGGTCCAGACGTTCTTGAGATATAAATGGTGTAAATAACCCGACTTTGTTTTACATACATATAAAGATAATATTATACAGGGTGTAACGGAAAGGTGTAGTCATATTTTAAGAACTGCATCTCCCCATAGATATAAACTACTTTCTTTAAGAAAATCTCTGGAATATCTTAAAAATTTTTTTTTACATCCCATACAAAAATTGATCAGCTGATGATAACTATATAAGGAAAGTCCAATTTTTTTTTGGGAATTAATTTTTACAACTGTTATTTAAACAATACAGAAGTTATCATGATCAGTTGAAAAATTTAATGGGCAGTCATTTAATTTTTCGGCGGTTAGTAAATTAGTGAGTCAGTAAAACATAAGCAGTAAGTAATAAAAATATTGGTCTGTTATTTCATCATTAAATGTCAGTGCAAAAATTACTCAAGTAGTTTAATAAATTAATGAGCAGTAAAACAGTTGGAATGGGCAGTTCGAAAATAAGTTTGCCAATTCACATTGAGCGGTAGCATCCGAACGTCACTTTGATTGAAAAGAGAGGTAAACTTTCGTTAAAAGGGGCGGAGTTTAATTCTATTTTAGGTATTTCACCAGCTGCAGAAGCTAAGGAGTGCGCATTATTTGAGAACCCACCCGAAAAATTCGATGAGTTTATAGAGCAGCTTTTCAGTAAATGGGAAATAATATTACCCATTAATAGAGAAGAATGGACTCAAGGAACATGCACTTGCCCAACATTTCATAAAATGTATATGTGTAAACATATAATTGGCCTGGTCATACGACTGAAACGTATTTCAAAAACATTCCTCTTGGACAAAAGAGGAAGAGGGGCAGGCCTTCGAAAGCCAAACCTGCTCTTATTATACAATAAGTTTCTGTCGCTGATTCATTTGACTATTAACATTGTATCTTAGTTTTCGTATCCTAATTTTAACATGTATCATAATGCCAAATTATAAATACTTACAGATTGTCGTAATGTTCTTTATTTTTAATCTCCGACCATGTAAAACATAAGGTAATGTGTTCATGTTCAGCATTTAATGTGAAGAAGGAAAAAAACATGATGCATGGTTAATATGGTTATGCTTCATATTTTTTTCCTTCTTGACATTAAATGCTGAAATACACAAGGAATACATTTTACCGCCTCATCGTTTATAGAACTGCTTAAAATAAAATTTATTACTAACCAATTACGATTTGTTAACTGTACGCGCCTAACCGCCCAGTTCAACTATTCCACTGCTCAGTATTTATTGAACTGCCCGTTTAAATTATTTTATGACTCATTTTTATTTAGTTTACTGCTCAGTTTTTACTGCTAAACTAGTTTGCAAACATGCGTTTTTTATTTTTTTACCTACCCTAACTCAAATATTGAACTGCCGCTTTAATTCTATGCCTTTTTTTTTTGGGAATATTCTATTTTTTCTTAGAGAAAGTTGTTCATATCCATGGGCAGAACCAGTTGTTAAAATATGACCACACCGGTTCTGCCCATGGATATGAACACCTTTCTCTAAGAAAAAATAGAAAATTCAAAAAAAAAAATGGACTTTCCATACAAAGTTATCATCAGCTGATCAATATTTGTATGGGAGGTAAAAATTTTTTTTGAGTATTTACTCAGGTTTTCTTGACGAAAGTTGTTCATATCGATGGGCGGAACCGGTTCTTAAAATATGACCACACCTTTCCGTTACACCCTGTATAAATAAAATAAAAATACGTTGCAAATGCTTTTAGTATTTATTCATATCAGGAGGGAGAGCGGTGGTGGTCCGGTGGTAATAGTCCCGACTTACGAGTTATACTTCATGAGTTCAAACCCAGGCAGGGGCTTCACTTTGTGTATTTAATTTCATTACCACTACTCTCAAAACGGTGAAGGAAAACATCGTGAGGAAACCGGCATGTCCTAGATTCGAAGATTCAAAATTTCGAAGACATGTGACATCCACCAATCCGTACTGCGCCCTCGTGGGAGATTGCGGCCCATTCTCTCTCCAAGAGAGGAGGCCTGAGTCCCAGCAGTGGGAACATTAATAGGCTGTTATGATTCAATCTGCCCGCGCCTTTTCCCAACTATCTTGGAGTCGGCTTCCAGTCTAACCGGATGCAGCTGAATATCAGTATTTTACATGAAGCGACTGCCTATCTGATCTCCACAACCCAATTACTGGATAATACGATACCCCTTGGTAAGACTGGTTGTCTGACTTTCGGGCTTCTGACGACCCGTAACAACTGTCAAAGATCTACGATTGAGAACCAGGACTAACGGCTTAACGTGCTTTCAGAGGCACGGAGGAGTCTCAGTATGTAAAGATGGTCACCCATCCATGGACCAACCGCAAGCTTAACCTGATGTAACGACCCGTGCAGCTGTTATTACTTTAGCCACGAGCTCCTCTATGCCGGTTATGATTATGCTTATTTATTCATATTTACTCACATTCATATGCAAGTCTCCACGAGAGACAATATCTAGATATACTATACAAGTAGCACGTCTGGTGAACTTTTGCTTGTCAGCGTTATCATAAAAATGGCTGACGCTTGAGTTGCTGATTTTATAATTGACGCAAGAGCTAATAGGCTCGAGGCATTTGTCAACAGTGAAATATTTTTCTATAACCATGAATAAACACGAGACCAATACGTGTTCCTTGTACAGTAGGCCACAAGTAAGTGTAACCAAACCAGTTTAACCTGACCTCTCATTGTACGGAAAACCTTAACAATGCAAGGTCAACTTATACTGGAAAATTATTGTTGCATATTTGAAGTCGTGTATTTATGTGACTTATGTAGGTAAGTTGGTGATCCAATCCATTTCTCCAGTATCAGTATAAGTCTAGACTGATAAACAGTTGTCATAAAGATATGTACTACGACCTTGACCAAGAGATTTAAGATAATGTCACTGATATTGATGACAATTTGTCTGTTTAAATCTGTTTGATGAATAAGGGGTTTACTGACTTTTGAAATTTTAGCGGAGGAGCTCGTGGCTAAAGTAATAAACTACGTTTACCGGGGTTGGTCCATGGATGACCATCTTTACTTAGCGAGACTCCTCCTTGCCTCGGAAAGCACGTTAAGCCGTTGGTCCCGGCTGTCAATCCGATCTTTAACAGATGTTACTGGTAGTCCCGAACCTCTCTGATCACCAGTTTTACCAAGGGGTATCGTATTACAAAGTAACTGGGTTGTGGAGGTTAGATAGGCAGTCGCTCCATGCAAAATACTGGTATTCAGCTGAATCCGGATATACTGGAAGCCGACCCCAAGATAGTTGGGAAAAGGCTGGGCAGAATGATTGTCACGCGACTTTTGAGATACCTCGGCCCAGATAAGTAACTACTACTAAATACCCTTTGGGAGGCCTCAAACAAGGTGGACCGATGATATGGTGAGGGCTGCCCAATAAATAGCATAAACATTGCTGGAACATAGGCCTCCTCTCTGCGAGAAGGAACGGGCTGAAATCCACCACGCGCTCAATTTTCCCATTCCTGGGACATAGGCCTCCTCTCTGCGAGAAAGAATGGGCGGAAATCCACCACGCGCTCAATGTTCCCATTCCTGGGACATAGGCCTCCTCTCTGCGAGAAGGAATGGGCTGAAATCCACCACGCGCTCAATGTTCCCATTCCTGGGGCATAGGCCTCCTCTTTGTAAGAAGGAATGGGCTGAAATCCACCACGCGCTCAATGTTCCCATTCCTGGGGCATATGCCTCCTCTCTGCGAGAAGGAATGCGCTGAAATCCACCACGCGCTCAATGTTCCCTTTCCTGGGACATAAGTGTCCTCTCTGCAAGAATGGAATGGGCCGAAATCCACCACGCGCTCCCAATATTTATTTGTAGATGTCGGTTTCCTCACGATGTTTTCCTACACCGTTTCGATACTAATGATGATGAATTAATTTACCTAAAGTGGAAATTTACGCCTGGCTGGGTTTCGCACTCACGACCTGCAACTCGTAAGTCGCAGCTATTACCACTGGGCCACCACTGCTTGCATTACTGTGAGAGTCCGGTGGACTAGTTTGCGCTTGACCATTATCTCATCTGATGGTAAACGATGATTTGACCGAAGATGGAGCACGCTTGCCTAGAAATAACCTACACACTCTTGTCTTAAATACCCCCAGTCAGGTTGTAGCTATCAGGAAAGACTGATGACGACAATGAACGGGCTTGGCGGAATTAAACTATACAATTCCGACGCACACTCCCCGAAATGAAAGAAGAAAAAGAAAGAAAGAAAGAAAGCACAGGGCCGGTCGATGTAGCGAAGCTTGGGGGAGGCTTACGTACTTGTATCATAAGAGACACTGCTGCTCATCTTCTCAATGGCTGAAATGATGTTGGCTGACGAATTGGCCGTCGTAAGTGAAACTCATCGAAAAAAAAAAGTTATAAGTACGCAATGTTAATCGAGAGTTCTAATAATAACCCAAAAAATGCATCGTTAATAATATCTACAACATACCATCCAATTCAGAACAGCTTAATTGCTTTAATACTTAGACCAAATAAAATGACACAGTTTCGTTTAAAAAAATCGTTTAAAATATTAAAGTCAACGGCATCAACCTTGGCCTAAAGTTCTGCCGAACTGCGTAGCGATAGCAGTCATATGAATCGTGATCGATTAATTTGGGACATTTAGATGCTTTGTCTTAAGAAAATTTATGTCACGAGTTTTTATCTAGAAAAGTATATCTAAAAAAAAAAAATGGGCAGTTTCAATAACCTATAGCTGCGCCAGTCTTCTTCTTTTTAGTGTCGCTGGTACGACAGTACTTTTAAATTGTTCTGGCCCAAAACGTTGCCACTTTCACGACGTCGTTGGTGGTAGCGCTGAGGTCACTGTCTTATGCTACATGTTTTGGGGCTCAAAAGGCAGGACAGCCAGTGCCGGTAAAATGTGTTAACTAGATTTTATTTCCTAAGGCGCAGTTATACGACTTTTAATGGTTTTTAATTGAACATCACGTCTAAACGACTAGCATTATTTCTTTGAAAAAATATATGTTATTCTAGACAATTTTCGTCGTAATTTGATCTGAGAATCATTGAAATTAAATTTTTATAACATAGCGTAATTAATTTGTAAAGTTATATCTAACGCGGATAAAAAATTGATAATCACGTAAAAACTATAAAGCGTATTTCTATGAAACCTTCACTATTTTAAAGACCAATTAATTATTTATAATTTAGTCTAAGTGTTTTAGTTTAATACCTGTTGTTTTATGTATAATAAATTAATAATGCGTCTAATTTCGGACAGCGCTCCTTGATGTGTGAGTCCTATTACTGGATGGACGTACAACGCGTTACGTGAGGTCAGCGCAGAACACGCAAGCGGTCATTGGCAGTTAATAGCGCCTTAAAGTAAAAATCGTAACTTTTTATCATTTATAGGGAGCGCTTGTCTGCTATAAAAATAAACGTCCCAACACTAATACCTACTGATCCGTAGGTGCCATTTGTGGAATAAAACTTTAAATGTTAAATTATTCCCCTAATGGCACCTGCGAAAAATAACGATAGGTGCCATAAGTGGAATACCTCATCCCACTTGATAGTAAGCGATGGTGTAGTCAACGGTGGAGCACGCTTGCCTAGAAGTAATCCATTCACTCTTTGAACTAAAGACTCCCAGGTTGTGGCCACCAGGAGACACAGACTCCGGCAGGGAATTCCACTCCTTAGCTGGACGTTCGTTGCGTACGAACGCTCTTGCAGTGATAAAAAGCAACGGAGAGCGGAGTGTCCATTGGGAACTTTTTATACCAAAAAAAAAACACGGTTTCTATAAGATGGGCCAAAAGAGAAGCTGCAGGGTAATAGAAAGAAATACTAGTTTTGATGATATAAAGAACAGAGCATTTCAGAATATTAGTGAGCCGGCTGATGTAACTTAGCTACTATTTTTTTTTTGGAACAAGCCCGCCACACTATTCCCAAACCACTGTAACTCCTGTAAGCCAGAATCAACAGTGGCGACCATCAGAAAAAACGCCGAGACAATGAAGCTCGACGAGTCCCAGAGAAACGATTAAACTGTCTTGGGTCCCGCAACGAAATTAATCAGAAAAGAACAGCGGAGGAGTAAGGAAAACATAATTTCCACTAAGCTACTATGTAAACTTACATTTTATCTGCAGTTCAAATACTGCAGGTCTCACAAAACCGTAGAAGGTAGAAGTAAAGAAGTGCACGAAGTATCTGAACACGCTCTTTAAGCACATTCAAAAAGTTTACGTTTCAATTTCAAATCCCTTCAAAATTATAAAATATCACTGTTACATCTTTTTTATAAACACTACTACTTTATTATTTAGAGGTAAATAACACAATATTACAATTCAAGTTCATTTTTATGAAACACGCGATGCACAATGTGCGGGAAAAGTTAAACTGAAGATACCAGAGACAGAGTGAGACAGCGAATGAGTGAAAGAGATGCAATTTCATATGAAGTATTGAACACTACGGGAATTCCCATTATGAAAAAGGGGCAGCATTGACAAGTCCAGACATGAATGCATTTGATACTAATATGATTATTTTTCGCGTATAATCAGCGTGACTAACTTATTGTAGGAAAGTATTGTGTCATATTTCATCATCACATCATCATTTCAAGCGAACGATGCCAACTGCTAGACCTGTGCGTCTCGCATCCATCGGATGAAAGATAATATCCTCAGGAGTACTAAGGTTACCGTCATAGTCCGGAAAATCGCCAAACTCAAGTGGCAGTGGGCAGGGCACATTGCTCGCAGAACAGATGGTCGATAGGGCCGAAAAGCTCTGGAGTGGCGACCGCGTACCGGAAGACGCAGCGTTGGAAGGCCTCCCATACGGTGGACCAATGACCTGGTGAGGTTCCGCGAACTTTTTCATACTGACTGAAATTAATTTGTTGCTGGTTCTTCTCCATATGAAACGATCAATTGGAACCAGGCTCTTAGATTCCGGCAATTCATAAATGTCCAGGTTTATGTGAACTAAAATATTTCGTGTTCGTATTTACACCAAGAAGTATGAAAATTTTAACAAAATGTGAAATACATACTTACTAGTATTTTTTTAATACTTACCTATGTAATACGGCCTCCTGTAGATCACAAGAGGCCTTTACTTAAGGCGTGGATATACGACTTCTAATGATTTTAAATTGTGAACATCACGTCTAAAAGACTAGTTTTAAATCTTTGAAAAAAAAAATGTTTCTCTAAACAATTTTTTTCGTAATTTGATATGTGAATATTTGAAATAACATTTTTATAACATAGTGTAATTAATTTGTAAAGATATGAGAACGATGAGAATTACGTCATTCATCATTTTATAGATAATTTTATTATTTATCTTTTAGTTTACGTGTTTTACTATAATTTCTGTTGTTTTATGTATACATTAACAATGCATCTAATTTGGGACAGCGCTCCTTGATGGGCGAGTCCTATTACTAGGTGGATGTACGACGCGTTGCGTGAGGAGCTCAGCACAGAACACGCAAGCTAACCACTCAAGGCCGTTGACTTATAACTGCGCCTTAACAGTGGTACAGTAATAGGTTTGCATTATTTTGTATTTTTTATCCTTTTAGCAGAAAATATTATTACACAGTCATATATTATGTAGGTACAAATCTATTGAATACTAAAACTACTTATCGATAGCACTCAGGCGCGTCGTGAACGAATCGTTTAGTCCATTTAGATCCTATTGTTCAATTCTCATTGACTATTTAATACTTCCAATCTTCGCTGGGGATTTATCAGATGCGTTGTGTTCTCACGGTTTACGGACACGTTATAAGTAGGTAGATGTATGGCATTGCCTGTGGGATGACATACATGTGGATGTTATGAGATAGTAGGTCAGTGTGGGAAATTTAGAAAATTGATCTTTTCATACAAGGAAGATATATAATCAAGACTGCGATATCTCTAAAATATCGCTTAAGGCGCAGTTACTTGCCAATGACTTTGAGTAGTTAGCTTGCGTGTTTTGTACTGAGTTCATGCAACGGATCGTACGTCCACCCAGTTATAGGACTCGCCCATCAAGGAGCGTTTCCCCAAATTAGATGCATTATTCATGTATTATAAATAAAACAACATTATGCTAAAACACGTATACTAAAAAATAAACAATTAAAATATCTTGAAATTCGTGAAGGTTTCATAAAAATACATTCAAAAGATTTTGCGTGATTCTCAATTTTTTATCTGCGTTAGACGTAACTTTACAAATTAATTAACTATGGTATAAATTAATAATTTCAAATATTCACATATCAAATAACGAAAAAAACTTTCTAGAGTAGGTAACATACATTTTTTTCAAAGAAATAAAACTGGTCGTTAAGGCGTGATGTTCAATTTAAAATTATTAAAAGTCGTATAATGCGCCTTTTCAGCAAAAAACCCCGCCCATGTGCCACGCAGTGAAATGCTTCCTTTTTTTTTTGGGGTGGGAAATCATCCAATGACTTCTCCCGCTCTGGGTGGAGCGGGAGGGCGTGTCAGACTCTTACTGACTAAAACCCACCCCTGTTCCTTCCTGCCTTTGAGTGCCCAGGGGCGAAGTAACTCTGTTTCGAATTTATTCTCAACCCCCGGGCAGGCATCGGCCATGACGGGCCCCGTCCTTAATGCTGACAACTCTTTGAGGCGCGCGTGGAACACTACGAAACTACACTACTAAATAGAATTATTATTATTTTACCAAGGAATCATATCGTCAGTATTGTTAAGAGTAATAGTAATTGTTGAGTATGTGTAACCATGGTTTGTAGCATGGTTACCACACCCTAGTGTCTAGAGTGTAGCATGGTTATGTGTAGCATGGTTATCACACCCTAGTGACTAGGGTGTAGCATGGTTACCACACGCAAGTGACTGGGGTGTAGCATGGTTATCACACCCTAGTGACTGGGGTGTAGCATGGTTATGTGTAGCATGGTTATCACACCCTAGTGACTAGGGTGTAGCATGGTTACCACACCCAAGTGACTAGGGTGTAGCATGGTTATCACACCCTAGTGACTGGGGTGTAGCATGGTTATGTGTAGCATGGTTATCACACCCTAGTGACTAGGGTGTAGCATGGTTACCACACCCTAGTGACTAGGGTGTAGCATGGTTACCACACCCAAGTGACTAGGGTGTAGCATGGTTATCACACCCTAGTGACTGGGGTGTAGCATGGTTATGTGTAGCATGGTTATCACACCCTAGTGACTAGGGTGTAGCATGGTTACCACACCCAAGTGACTAGGGTGTAGCATGGTTATCACACCCTAGTGACTGGGGTGTAGCATGGTTATGTGTAGCATGGTTATCACACCCTAGTGACTAGGGTGTAGCATGGTTACCACACCCAAGTGACTAGGGTGTAGCATGGTTATCACACCCTAGTGACTGGGGTGTAGCATGGTTATGTGTAGCATGGTTATCACACCCTAGTGACTAGGGTGTAGCATGGTTATCACACCCTAGTGACTAGGATATAGCGTGGTTAGGTACTATACCCTAGTCAATAGGGTGCGGTAACTACTAGTTACTAGAGCATCTTCATCTGGCTAGACTGGAAGCCGACTCTAAGATATTTGTTAAAAGGCTAGGCAGATTTATTGCTTTTTTTTTTCTATATGGTTGAATAAGTTTTAGACTCACTTTTCAAACAATACAGATGGACAACTTTGGCATCTCCTACTAACACACTTGGTAATTATGGCAACAATTATAAATAGCTTTTTTGTATTTGGATTTAGTCTATAAAAAATTCTAACAGTCGAGAATCCGATTTCAAACACTTGAAGCAACAGATTGTTGTATTAGTTTAGTACACAGTTGAATGAATACACTGTTCTTTGAATAATGCATCTGGCCTCTAAGATATTTATGATGTTTTAAAAATAGACGTTTTTTTATAAGGGCCAGAGTAAGTGTTTATTTTCCAAGCTTATATAACTTACAACGTTTGTTTGTTCGGGTCAAATCTTATATGTTTCTTTATTTAAAGGATTGTCAACGTTGCATACACTATAAAATTAATAAAACATTACTTAAAAAGTGCTGAAACATATATAGATAACCACAACATTGTAATAAAATATACATTGTAATCAATAATTAAAACCTATAAATTAAATTAAAACCTAATTAAAAGGTACAAAAACATGTCTAAGAAAAATAATACACAAAAAAACTTTTTTACAAAAAAAACAACCGACTTCCAATAAAAATACACTAAAAATTTAAAAATACATTTAATTTCGGAAGTCGGTGTTTGTATTTTATTTCTTAGATATATGACACCGACTTCCGAAATTAAATTTATTTTTAAATTTTTAGTGTATTTTTTTTGGAAGTTGGTTGTTTTTTTTGTAAAAAAGTTTTTATTTTTCGCTTTTTAGTTGTTATACCCCAGAACTAAAAACCCCAATAACATGGAACATGGAATTTAAACATTTGGAGAACACAAAAACGTCATCAAGATATGCGTATTTTTCGTTTTTGTTCAGTTTCTCAAAAAGCACTTAAGCAATTTCGATAAAATTTATATGGGACCACGTCGGGAGTATATTCTTTCGGATAAAATAAGAATTTTGAAAATCGGTTCACAACTGACGGATAAATGCGCGGACAAACATAAAAAAAAAAAAACATACATACCGTCGAACATAGAAACTCCTCCTTTTTCGAAAGTCGGTTAAAAATATGTCAAATAATAATAATAAGAAAAAAAAATGATGGTTACAATAAAATGAAATCAATAAGTGAATTAAAATAACTGCCACCAACTGCATCAGACTGCTTGAAAAGTGACTTGTTTGGAACCTTTTAATTGTTTTATAATGTCGAGTTTTTTGTAAACATTTTTTATTTTTTTTTCTACATTTTGGCAAGTTATATTTTTGGAATCGTCTCCTCGAACCCTTTATTTTGATACCCCACCTACATTCCACTATTAATATTATCAATGAGAAAAGGGTTTAACGGGATACAGCCTATATCCTACTATTAATATTATCAAGTAGAAAAGGGTTTAACGGGATACGTCCTACATCCTACTATTAATATTATCAATGCGAAAGTTTGGATGGATGGATTCATGGATGTTTGTTACTCAATCACGCCAGAACGGATGAACGGATTAGGATGAAATTTGGGATAGATATAGATGAGGGAAGTACTAATTCCACGCGGGCAAAGCCGCTGGCAGAAGCTAGTTAACTATTATTAAGTAATGAGAATTAAACATAACAAACAGAGTAAGAATTAAAAAAAAACTTACGATTGATGCTTTTTTCGATCTTTGATTGTCTATAGTATTACTATACGCAATGGACTGTATCAGTAAACTGTACTAAAAATGCCCAATTTAGCCCATAATATACCTTCCACAGAGGACATCGGGGACAGCACAGAGTTAAAACAACACTAGATAAAACAAAATCCATAGAGAGTTTATATTTGATTTTTCACTATAATTTGAAAGGGAGATAAGATAAAACTGACAAGTTAAACTAATATTATCATAAATATTTACTAATTTTTAATGACTATTAAACTAAAAGGTTCGCGGTTAAATAGTAACAGTCACAGGGGTCTATTTTCAAGGTTAAGCAACGTTTGCCGAGGTCGGTCCGAAGATGGGTGACCATCTTAACATACCGAAACTCCTTTATGCCTCGGCAAGCACGTTATATATATTATGGTCCTGGCTGTCATTTGAAAATTTTTGACAGTCGTTACAGGTAGTCAGACAGAAGTCCCAAAGGCCTGACCACTAGTCTTAAAAAACCAGCCAAGTGCGAGTCGGCCTTGCACATGAAGGGTTCCGTACCATCAAACAAGATTATACGCGTCTACTTGTTGCCATTATTAAGATCGAGCAAAAAAGCCAAAAAAAGACACGTTTCTAGTAGGGGAGTCCCCTTTAATTATTATCCTTCGGGTACGGAACCCTAAAAATGTTTATAGTATCGTGTAACTCAGTAAATCGTTATAGAAAGAAAAGAAAACCACAAAATGGGTTGTCACCATCAGAAAGGCAGTCAAAATAAAATTCAACCTATCCTAACATATTTGTGAAAAGGATGGGCAGATAGATGATGGGCAAAAAGTTGGTGCGATAAAGAAATATTGTACTAACTACCTCCTACTTACTACCTATTGCCTCTGCATCACCCAAAGGTTGACTGGTAGAAAATAACTGAGGCATTAAGTCCGCCTTAGTTCTTCTGTGTGCTTAACTAATTAATTAAATAAATAAATGAATCATGAGCAACAAGTTATCACATTTTTAATCGTTTTTATTGATGTGTAACATTTTTCCCCTCGCTTTCCTGGAATCTGTGGGAGTGATTTCGTGAAATGGGATGGAAGTGTGTAACAGGAAGCCGGGGAAGCGCGCGCTATGTATGTGTGTCGGGCTGGTTGCCGCAACTCACAACACAACACGCTCAAGGCGCGTATTTTGCGTACAGGTGGGACAGCATTGTCATTCGATCCACCCCAGCTCCTCGAGGAAGGCCAGCAGCGCCCTGGTGTTACTGACTATCTCGAAGCGCGCCCTATTTGATTTGACCAATGAGCGCGCGCGGTGGTAGAGTTGGCCGTCAGATGGCGCGGTCGAAATCGGAACTGAACGTTTTTATTTTTCAGGATAGAATATTAATGTTGCTTATCTTATCACCTTGGTAGGTGAGATGTCAAATGTTACACATCATAATACTATGCGACTACTGTAGGGCTCGCTCGTTTTTTTCTCAGTCTTCGTTTCGACGTCAATCAAAACGGATGCTTTAAGATCGGGTCATTCAATAAAGACAATTGAATATATCGATAACGTGAATCTGTGACTCCTTTGTACATTAATAAACAGATTTTATAGCTTTGTATGCAAGTTCAATAACTTGAATAGAGATAAGTGACTATAAAAATAGGTTTTATCGATATGTGCAGATAGAGAGTACTTAAAGTCAAAGTAGATAGTGTTGTTTAAGATAACAAAGATTTAGTTGAGGCACGGAATGTCTAAAATGGTAGGTTTGATTTTGATCAATGTACATATTTTAGTATTAATCCGTTTTTATTAGTACATACATAATTTATACACTTCTGGACACATCTATTGGCCCACCTTAGAGTTTAGGTTTCGATGGCCCCTACCGAAATATGATTGCTAGATTGAACAAAAACTGTTGATGCAGTTTTAAACCTGATACATTTTACCATCTTTTTCGATCGTATTGTTTTAAATTTGAATTCAGAATACCATACGACATGGAGCTACGCCTAACAAGTCGGATATGCGCCTTGTTACAGGCAATTGATTTTTGAATAAAAAACATGTTTTATCAAATAAAGCTTTAATTTAATAACGCGTGTTGCCTCCATGGGCATCTACCACAGCTCTCATACGATTAGGCATAGAGTTTATCAACCGCTCTATGAAATTTTGAGGGATCATCTCCCATTCCTCTTCTATGGCAGTTTTCAAATCCTGCATCGTCTGGGCAACTGGCTGACGAGCCCTAACACGTCTTTTTAGCTCGTCCCACATGTGCTCAATGGGGTTCATGTCTGGGCTTCTGGCTGGCCAGTCCATAACTGTGATGTTCACATCCCGAAGATATTCCCTGACGATGCCGGCCGCATGGGCTCTTGCATTATCATGCATAAAAAGGAAATTTGGGCCCACATAGTCCGCGTATGGTATCACGTGAGGTTCTAAGCACTCACGAATGTACCTTTCAGCATTTAATGTTGGCAGCCGTGGTCCTGTAACAACCTCAAGTTGAGTTTTGCCGCTCGCGGATATACCGCCCCAGACAGTTCATGAGCCACCGCCATAAGCAACCCTCTCTTCAAAGCAGCATTGTGCGAAACGCTCTCCCTTACGTCGGTAGACCTTCTTCCTTCCATCATTGCCATGTAACACAATTTTAGACTCATCAGAAAAGAGTACACGGCTCCAATCTTGCTGTGTCCAATTTAAATGACTGCGTGCGAAATGAAGGCACGCTGTTCGGTGGGCTCGCGTTAGTTTGGGCCCATTAGCTGGCTTGTGTGGTACCATATCGCGTTCTTTTAACCTTCTCCGAACAGTTCGCGCGCTCACAGATACTCCGTGGAAGTCGCGAAGTTGGTTTTGTATCTCAATGGAGGTAAGGTGACGATTTCTCAAGCTAGTCGTCACGATGAATCGATCCTGCCTTTCAGTTGTGACCCGAGATCGTGGCCTTCCTTGGCGACGAACAAAGCCGCCAGTCTCTAGGTACCTCCGATAAATATTTCGGACCGCAGATCGACTTAAATTAAGTTGAGCACTCACGTTTCTTTGGCTGTGTCCGGCCTGAATAAGTGCCACAGCTTGGGCGGCAACTTCAGGTGAAGTATCCATAGATTATTGATAGAACTTCACCTTAATGTTAAGAATAAGTAATGTTTGTTGCAAAACCAAAGATATCAATCACTTTTTCAAGAATTAAATCCAAGTAAACCAATAAAACCAAGTTTTCTTAGTATTCGATTGTTTGATATCAACAAACAGGCTCCAAATTGTCTTTTGTTTCTTTAAATTCTGTGTTCAAAATTCAAAAAAAGACTATTGAATGAAATTGTGAATGTGCCAGGTTCAAAACTGCATAAAAACTTTTTGCTCGACCTAATATAAAATTTTAGCTAGGACCAAACGAAACTGAAAATACAAGGTGGGCCAATAGATGTGTCCAGAAGTGTATATTATTAAATATTGATTCTTAAACAAGATAAAAAAAAAACATTTAAAAATATAAAAAATAGTATCCCACCGGTATCGGGAACAGGGTCCAAGCTACCGGCGGTCAGGGCTCCAGAGAGAGGAACCGCCTGACAATGCGAGCCGTGTCCAGAAGTACTGCTTTCTGAATCAAGCCCTTGATCCAGCCGCGTAACGAGAGCCTCCTGAGGTTCGTGGCTATTAAGCCATTGGCTGACACGACTATCGGTACAATGATCGCTGAGTCCACATCCCACATGTCGACAACCTCGCGAGCCAAGTCAATATTTAATATTTACATATTTAATTGTTATGAATTATTATTCTGTAAAAATACTACTATAAAATGTTATCTAAGTAATCCGATAAGAATGTTGTTAAACCGTTACTGCTACTGTTCGTAATGAGATTACCTAAATCAATGTTAAAAACATTATTTTAATTGGGTAGAAATATATTTTTTTCTTTTTACTTAGTTTTGGAGTTACGGCTATATTTCAGTCAGTTGTTTCCTCTATATCTGTAATGGTTTCCTCAATGAAGCCTACACCTTTTAAACTAATTATTGTCTATTAAACATTGGAATATACCTACAGAATAACTATATTTAGCCCCCGCTCTAAAAGAAATAGTTTCAACACGACCGGTCCTGTGCGTTTCGCATTCATCGGCTACGCGGTTAAGACCTAATACATAATTTTTTTTTTTTTTTAATTTTCCTAGTGTATAATTTTTCTAATGAAGAAGTACATATAGAATAGCAATCTAATAAAGGCTACTAAATAAGCAGTACTTAAGAAATCAGAAACCAAGTGTAGATAATATCCAACAAATTGTTGTAAAATCTTGTCAAACAACAAAGGTAAGATGTACCTACAAATGAGTACAACTTAACATCAGACTGTCGCAACAGAGTATTTAAACAATGAAGACACACTAAAGTTCAAGTACAATAACTGTGACGTATAAGTCACAAGAGCACGTAGGTATTAACGCACGAAATGTCACACATCAGTCTCGTGTCAGGGCGTTGGAGGAAACGACTGTGTTTTGTTTCTGCCAGGATGTGCTAGAAGTATACAAAAAAATCGGTACTTTCCATCGGAAAATCATCAATGTGCTGACACCGTCACACAGACGTTCACTGTGTGGCTTTACTAGAGAGGAAGCTCATACATCCTTACCCTGTTTGACAGCCAATACATCTTTAGAATTTGTATCCATCTGTCTTTAACAGCCTTCGCTAATATTCCACTGTAGCGTGAATGTCCACTTCTATGTAATTATGTATCTTCTCTACATTGTCTAAAAGAAATTGGTTTTCCGCGTCTGTCTGTTGCATCATCAACTCCTCTTAAACCACGCAACGAAATTTGTTGCGGATTTCACAAATATATTGAGCGATAAACGAGGAAGGTTTTTGTGTTTAATTTTCACCCCGGGGTGGGTCGCCAGTAATTTATAAAGGAATTGTGTTGTTGCTATCCAGCTTCGAACAATCATTTTTACCCGACTGCGCGACACAAGGCAGGGTAATGTGTTTATCAGCCTTTATTTGTATGTTCCTTTGTGGCGCTTTAGAGACCAAACGCGTGGGCCGATTTTGATAATTCTTACGTCAATTTAATTAAGAGTAGTGGTGGCCCAGTGGTATTGGCCGCGACTTCCAAGTTGTAGGTCGTGAGTTCAAACCCAGGCAGGCGCTTTACTTTGTGTAGATTATTTCATCACCACTGCTATCAAAACGGTGAAGAAAAACATTGTGAGGAAACCGGCATGTCCTAGAAACAATTCGAAGACATGTGACATCCACCAATCCGCATTGGGCCCGCGTGGTGGATTACGGCCCACACCCTCTCACAGACAGGAGGCCTATGCCCCAGCAGTGGGGACATTAAAAGGCTGATGATGACGTTAATTGATTCGTCTTCTTGTAAGTGCTACTAAAGACATGCATGACAGTAATCAAAATTCAATATGGCGACCACCAGACGCCATATAGTGAAAAAGAAAAAATTGAAAGTCGACGAACTATATTAAGTGGGGTATCAAAATAAAGGTTGCGAGGTGATTCCAAAAATATAACTCACTAAAATGTAGAAATTAAAAAATAAGTTCCAAACAAGTCACTTTTGAAGCACTCTGCTGCATTTGGTGGAATGAAATCAATAATTGAACTAAAATAATTGCCACTAATTGCATCAGACTCCTTGAAAAGTTACTGGTTTGAAACGTTTTAGTTGTCCTACAATCGAGTTTTCTTTGAAAATATTTATTTTTATTTTTTACAATAACATCGCCCGTCGGTCCATGTTGCTACAAGATGACGATTTCGTCTAAAAATAGCCATAACCTTTCTGACATCACCTTATCTGAATAAAATATTGGTTTGTGCCAAAAGTATGGAGAGTCCCTGTCATTAACACCGATATCGTCTCGTTACAGTCACATTATTTTGCACACAATGCATGAGTGCTGATGGACAATTAGAGTTAATATTATAATCTCCTTATCTGCACTTATATGGATGGGAAGGCACAGATAGCAGAGGATGTATTAGAGGAGCCTTCAGGAATGATGTAACATCATGATTCATTCAAGTACATACATGTGACGCAATCAGGGACACATTGGGTATTCAGTCCCGCTACAACTCTAAGTATTATTTTATTATCTGATATATTCCCATTTAATGAAAATAGTACATTTTGATGCATGGGCAAGGTCTGTTATTGCAGCCGAGGCGGAGGCCCAAGCCGAAGGAAAGTTCGTTTTGAAGCATAAAAGTAAAATTTCGTAACCTTAATATTTAGTCTATATTTAGTAAGGTAGGTACTGTGAGAAATTGCTGTCGGATTTTTTTTTCATGCGATTTGTGGGGGCTGCTTTGCGACAAGCCTAATACGATAAATATAATAAATTGTGGCGGGAGCTGGCCACCGCACTTTTCCGCTAGAGCAAAATATAAAAATATACATTGCATGCCTAAAAGTGGGGTTAGGCGTTTTGGAGTAAGTGTGATGAAAAAGGTTTAAGATGTAGTCAAATAAAGTTACAGGCTTTAACCGAATGGTTACCTACTAAACGGTCACAGAAATGTTGGCAGATCATCAGCTAAATAGGATTGACTATCTAATGACCTACCCGCATTGGGCTCGCGTTGTGGATTACGGCCCACACCCTCTCACAGAGAGGAGGCCTGTGCTTCAGCAGTGGGGACATTAAAAGGCTGATGATGATGATGATGATCTAATGAGAAACGGCAGGAAAACCTTGATGAGGCTCGCACATACCGGGGATGCATGACATAAAAAGAGGTCTATACTAAGCAATGAAGAAGAATACCTCAGTAACAAAATGAAGTGCAAAGTCTATAACACCTGTATTCTCCCTTGCCTTACATACGGATGCAAAACTTGGGGACTCTCCAAATACCACAGCAATATGTTAGAACATTACCAGAGGGCTAATGAGCATCCTGGGAATAAGGAAACTAGACAGAGAAACGAACACGTCTATAAGAGTTAGGACACTAGTGACAGACATCCTCACTAAGATAGACCAAATGAAGTGAAGATTTACGGATTTAAGAGTTACGGAGCCCTCAGGATAAATGGAGCAAAATCCTTACCGAATGGTACCCTAGAAATGGCAAAAGAAATAGAGGTCAACAGTGCAAACAATGGGAGGATGAACTTGAACTCACAGCAGGGCCGAACTGGAAAAGGGATGCAAGAGACAGGAGACAGAGGAAATGTTTGGAGGAGGCCTTTGCTAAGAGGCACACTGAACTATTAGACATATTATAGATAATATAGGTATGATAATAATAACACTCATTTCACTTTCACAAGAGAAGCTACAGGATAGAAAGGCTACTGAAATTGAAATTGAAATTAAGCAATGGATGAAACATGGGTGTCAATGATGATGATGATGATGATGAAGTGGTACTCAATTATGAACTATGGAAGTACGTACTAAAGTGTTAATGAATGATGAAGGATTCTGGTTAACCTTACAATAAAACGAGACTTAAATATGTATTTAGGTACACGTATGTTTACATACATAAATTATATCTTGCTAGGGTAATAAATTAAGCTTTATCTTATTAATTACCGTTAATTGCCGACACAAGCTGTAGATTATCGTCTCCGTGAATAAGCGAACTGTTCGGTTTGAACCCAAGCAGAATATGGTGACTGTGTGTCTTTGTTAAAAAAAAAATATAATCAGTGAAACGTTTTTCAACCTTTGGTATGAGAGAATTTATAAGAAGAATGTTCTGATTGTTGTGTTTGTTCCCGATTGAAATATGTGAATCAAGAACCCGTTTGTAAATATTTACTATTATCAGTTTGTTTATAGCTGTTAAGTTATATAGTTTAGTGGTGTATATGTCGGTAGGTATATTGTAGTTAAATGCTGTTGTAAATTAACTTCTACGTTTAAATAGAACCCTGTAAGCCCGTAAGTAATGAATGACTTCATTTAAGTAATTATGACGATAATGCTTGGCATAAAACTACAGAAACTGAATAATTATTTCTCGAACTTAGTAAAATTGCTCGTGTCTAAAGTAATAACAGCCGCACGGGTCGATCCATCAGGTTAAGCTACGCTTGTCGCGGTTGGTCCATGGATGGGTGATCATCTTTACATACCGAGACTCCTCCGTGTTTCGGAAAGTACGTTAAGTCGTTGGTCCCGGCTGTCAATCGTGGACCTTTGACAGTCGTTACGGGTCGTCAGAAGCCCGAAAGTCTGACATCCAGTCTTACCAAGGGGTATCGTATTACCCAGTTACTGGGTTGTGGAGGTCAGATAGGCAGTCGCTCCATGTAAAATACTAGTATTCAGCTGCATCCAGTTAGACTGGAAGCCGACCCCAAGATAGTTGGGTAAAGGCTAGGCAGACTGACTTAGTAAGATTGCTGTTCGTCAATTTCGTTTCAGGTCCATATTTCATAGATCTTTTTCCTTATTTGATTCTTTTCATAGACTACGTTAACTGCTTCAAAATACCGCAACAATTCTGGGTAAAACTGAAAATTAATGACTATATTTTCCGCTTCAACCATTAAAGGTTAAGATGGTTATTTTACCGGTTTCTCTGTACATAAAAGAGTAATGATATCACTTTCATCATAGTACAAATGTATGATGTGACTGTTTACTTTTGTGACATATAATTCTTGATAATCTCACTGACATTTCACTTGAGAAATCTTATTTGTTACGACTTTATTAATAGCTTATTGGTTTATCTAGTATTGATTTTATTGTACAACTATTTATAACGTTTGCTAGTAATTGGAGAAAGTGACAGGCGTCATACTACTTATAATTATCTTACGTAGCGTAACTGCGTTACATATCAATACATACGGGATATCGATAGACTGCGATATAAGAGTGAATAGGTTACTTCCAGGCAAGCGTGCTCCATCGTCGACTACATCATCGCTTACCATCAGGTGAGATAGTGGTCAAGCGCGAGCCTATCAAAGTTTAAAAAAACTGGCCAAGTGCGTATCGGATTTGAGACAGACACACGGACACGTGATCACTCACGTGTCCGTGTGTTGTCACCAACAATACCCTAAAAAAATCGTCAGCAAATCTTAGACGGGTGAGACATGTGTTTTTGATTAGCATGCCTTCAGAGACCCAATTGAGATATAGGGTCTCTCTTCCTGTTGCCTCGAGCTATTCTGATTTTATTTCCTCTAATTTCTAGTTTAACTCTGCTCAAATTATTCTCATAAAAATATGTTTTTAGGGTTGTAGTTATTATCCGGTCTATGTGAAGAGGGATGACTGAAAGAGTGCTGAATATAAAAGTGGATGGGTGAAGAAGGGGAGGAGCTCGTGGCTAAAGTAATAACAGCCGTACGGGTCCATCTATCAGTTAAGCTACGCTTGCCGGGGTTGGTCAATGGATGACCATCTTTACATACCAAGACTCCTCCGTGCCTCGGAAAACACGTTAAGCCGTTGGTCCCGGCTGTTAATCATGGATCTTTGACAGTCGTTACGGGTCGACAGAAGCCCGAAAGTTTGACCACCAGTCTTACCAAGGGGTATCCTATTACCCAGTAACTGGGTTGTGGAGGTCAGATAGGCAGTCGCTCCATGTAAAATACTGGTATTCAGCTGCATCCGGTTAAACTGGAAGCCGACCCCAAGATAGTTGGGAAAAGGCTTGGCAAATTGATTTTTGGGTGAAGGAGGAGAGAAAGGTCAAAGAAATCATGGGCGGATCTTGTTTTTTTTTACAAATAAAAAAGCACATGCAATATAAGGGAAATTAAACAAATAAATGGATCCTATAAATAAATTCAATGGACAAATTCCCTTACAGATAATTAGGGAATTCTTGTAAACTCGGTATATTTACGCAGTTATCAACTTGAAGACTTATTAATGTTTTATTTGCCTGCCCCGAGTTACGTCTGGATAAAGTTGCGATTTCTGTTAGCATAAATCTCGTCTTATTTATTATTTGTTTGTTGATCTACGTTGAACGGAATTAAATAATATGTATTTGTAAGTAGCCATCGGCATTAATTTCCTTGGATTGCTCTGGAACAAACTTATTTGATGTCAAAGTTAACTCCAACTCCTTATGTGTTGAATGCGTAGTACTTATGGCACCAACTTGATTGACTAGCTAATCTAGATTATTGAAGTTATACTTCTTCTGGTGCGTTAGGGAAAAATTATGAGAGTAAATTTTTACGATGCGCGCGCACATCGTCTCGAAAAACCGACACTCTGAAGTTGGCTAGAACCGACCGACACCCTGAAGTTAGCTATAGTCTGTGGTTCACGAAGAATGATTGTTTTCCTTTTGTAAACTTTGTGTCAGTTTGGTTTTTTATCTTGTTACGCCAAAGAAGTATATCTTCTTACGTGCGTACATAAGTACACACACACACTTTTTTTTTCTACTACCTCGTTGGTCTCATAGTCGCAAGTACGACAGCTGAGCGTGAGGTCCTGGGTTCAATTCAATTAGAAATTACTCTGTCGCAGCCCGGAGTTTGGAAGTTGGTGGTGTGATATCCCCATCCATCTGCCCGCGCCTTTTCCCAACTATCTTGGGGTCGGCTTCCAGTCTAACCGGATGCAGCTGAATACCAGAATTTTACATCGAGCAACTGCCTATCTGACCTCCACAACCCGGTTACTGGGTAATACGATACCCTTTGGTAAGACTGGTTGTCAGACTTTCGGGCTTCGACGACCCGGAACAGAGGATGCACCTGTGTTTGCGAACACACTTGCGCACGGTTTGAGGATTCCCGACAATTTCAAAGTCCCGGGACACGAGACCGCCAACAATCAAAGTCCCGGGAATTCCCGGCACCTCGAGACTTTTAAGTTTTTTTTAAATTATTTTAAAAAGGGGTAAGACTTTTCCGAAGAATTTTAATTGAGTTAATTTCTGGTGAAACTTATTAAAAAAGGCAATTTTTTGTAAAAATCAAAATTTATTAAACAAAAAATTAAATTTTAATAACTTTAACGTTAATTTCAGTCACGGTTTCACTTTTAAGATGTTAACTCTTATAGTAAGTTATAAAACGAACTTCGTTAAAAATCATATTAACGCGTCAGGCGACGCGAGGGGCCTGACGCGTTAATTCTTTATAACTTTATTATTATCTAGTAATTCTAGTATCTAATCATTGGTCATACTTAACAATTTCGACAATCTTGTCTCGTCTCGAGCCTCAACCCAAAAGTCCCGGGACTCGAGACAACTAAAATTACGAAATGTCCCAGGACTTCGAGACACGAGACGTCCCGGGACCCAAACCCTACTGCGTACTTGACTTAGGTATCTCCGTTGAGATTGGCCACCGGGATCGAAATTCTTCCGGGAGCATTACTATCTATTATTAACCACGATATGAGCTTTCTCATGTAAGCACAAGATAAACATGGGTCTATAGCTAGCCACTGGTGCAATATTTATAAAAATAAATATTTAAACAAACAATAAACAAACTTTTTGGCATGGCACTGAAACGTAAAGGACAAAAATGTTCAACCAATTAACTATTTTTTTTTTTGTGGTGTGGGAAATCATCCAATGACATCCCGCTCTGGGTGGAGCGGGAGGGCGTGTCAGACTCTTACTGACTAAAACCCACTCCTGTTCCTTCCCTGCTTTTGTGCCCAGGAGAGCTTAACTGTTACAAATTTATGCGCTACCCCTAGGCATGAACCAATTAACCTTCAAAGCAAGAGTGAACAGACATATTCTGGTACCACTTATTCCATCGCAGATCCACTCGATTTCCGTTAGGTGAGATAACATAGATAGTAAAAAAAACCGGCCAAGTGCGAGTCGGACTCGCGCAGAAGGGTTCCGTACCATTATCTAAAAAAACGGCAAAAAAAATCATGTCTGTTGTATGGGAGCCCCCTTAAATATTTATTTTATTCTGTTTTTTAGTATTCGTTGTTACAGTGGCAACAGAAATGTATCATCTGTTAAAATTTCAACTGTCTAACTATTACGGTACATGAGATACAGCATGGTGACAGACAGACAGACGGACGGGCAGTGGAGTGTTAGTAATAGGGTCCCGTTTTACCCTTTTTTTTTGGGTACGGGTCCCTAAAAATATCATGGAATTACCATCCTATCTTGCGCAGACTAAGTTACAAAAGGAAAGACCACAAAGGACGCGACGGGACGGAAGTGGCTTCGCAAAAGCTGATAAAAAAAGATAATGAAATCAATACGATAACACAGCCCGATCGGTAGTACACAGTCTTAGCAAAGAATGTGTAAGATCATAAATAAGAGATCTTAGAGAGTGCTGCGTTTTTCCTCTAACGTATTTAGTGCATTAACTTTGAAGCGTTTGATGTGGAAAACAGTATTCGGAGATAAACTAACGTGTGACGTGTATTACCTTGACTTTCTGGGTTCAGCTGTTGCCAAGGCTCATAAAATTTTACGGTTCATTCTTCTCAAATATTGGAGCGAATGCTAAGTGAACCAGTATGTTTTGTAGAGGAAATCAATTAAGCTAGCAAAGGTGTAAACAGACTGACTTCATAGGAACTGCAAAACAGCTTTAAAATTCCAGTTTATATACAGTATTTATGCAATTATCTTAGGTCAATTGAAACTCCCAGCTACCTACTAGCTGGTCGATCCTGTAAAAAACTCACCATGAAAACTTACTTGGAGTGAGCTTGAATAAACTGTCATTCCACCTTGATTGAATGGATTGATAGCTCACTTCACCAACTTTTCCACAGTGAGCTGTTAACAAAACAGACAGGCAGTTTTGAATGTGTAAAAGCAAATAATCTTTATTCTCTTGGCCTTACAACAAATTATTTGGGGTCGGCGCCATATATCTTCTGCTTCCATACTTTTTAGGGTTCCGTACCCGAAGGGTCCAAACGGAGCCCTATTGCTCACGTGTCCGTCGTCTGTCACAAAATTTTATTCCGAAGAATTTTTTAACTTCCCATTGACATATAAACTTAAAATTTGGTGTTAATGTTTATTATTACGTATATTTTATTAACAAATATCAATAATTGGTACGGAACATTAAATGTGGGAAGTCCGACACTCACTTGGCCGGTTTTACAAGTCATCATCTCAGCAGTCCCTTTCTTGCCGATCATCTTTTGCACAGTACACCCGTCGTTTCTTTGGTCTTATTCATTTGTGGCTTCCTTTTGCCACACTTTACACACACATCATCATCATCATCATCATCATCAGCCTTTTAATGTCCCCACTGCTGGGGCACAGGCCTCCTCTTTGTGAGAGGGTGTGGGCCGTAATCCACCACGCGGACCCAATTCGGATTGGTGGATGTCACATGTCTTCGAATTTTTGATTTTACGACATGCCGGTTTCCTCACTATGTTTTCCTTCACCGTTTTGAGAGTAGTGGTGATGAAATAACTTACACAAAGTAAAGCGCCTGCCTGGGTTTGAATTCACGACCTACAATTTGTAAGTCGCGGCTGTTACAGTGGTAAGAGCCACCACTGCTCTCGCTTTACATACACAATGCTTTTAAAAGACATGTGGCATCTGTCATCCCGAACTGGGTCTGCCTAGTGGATTATACTCCCTTTCTCAGAGAGGAGGCTTTCTAAACAGCAGTTTTATACTGTTGTCCTACTGACATAATTAACTATTTATCAATTATAATTCGCTTTATCATCTAATCACAGTTTACTCGTGTAATGCCAGTCTTAGAATATTTTATATGCTTAGAAAATATATCACACGGCTTATTTGCGATTAGATACACCTATCTTGTCATTAGATTGTACCTGTAGACAAGGTTAATGTAATATATTTTTGATTTATATGATTCATTAATTCTGAGGCCATGGTAGGTCCTATATAAGAAATAAATAAAAAAACAGTCATAAATACGTCATTTCATATTTTACACATGAGCATCATTTTCTTGCCACAAAGAAGGCCTTTCAGTGTTTTATTTGTCGTCATCACCGTCTTAACTCCATGCCTTACCGAATGGCAAGCATGAATATGCTTGTACTTTTTCTTCTTTCTGGATTGAATATTTTCCTTCATATAGTATTCACACACATGACATCCACATTCATAAACTCATCTACTCTTTTCTTGTCCCATGCTCCATATTTTTCTGCAACACATGTTCATACCAAAACAATTAGTTAGTACTTCTTTGATGTTGTTGTGTGATGTTCTACATAGCTAGTTTATTGACCAAAAAGGTTGATGGATGGTATGTATAAACCTCTATATGTATGATGCTTGCTGCTAAAGCGTGGTACTCTCTGTACGAGTGTGTGTTTCATCATTAGCCTTAAAAGCAAGAGTGAAGAGGTATGTTGTTTAGTTTGCGTTCGCTTGTTCCATCATATTGTTTGCTTAAAATTTGCCGAGACCAAGAAAAAAAAAATATCTAAAAGTCATTTCGCTAATACGAAACAAATGAGAAAAAGAAAAGCTGCAAAGTGGCCTTATGGCGAGATAATATCAACAAAAAGTATCTCGCGGTCGTTCACACTAGAATATTTAAAAGATCCATGTTATTCTTTCATTGCCACTCGTGGTTATGAAATACAACATTAATGTTAAACTCACCAAAATATTCGTATATCCATGATTTGCATCACAAATTATTACTAAAAAAAGCATTTCGCATATTAACTGTAAATAACTTTTATATTATTTCGAAATTAACATTTGTTTTCGGGTTTTGCGTGCCTCATTCATAAGTTTTAAATATTTACAGTTACAATTGATGACTGAAGGATTATGCTGTGTTTTGTTCTTTTCATATTTAAAATATATGTAATTTTCTTGTATTTATTCCTTTTGTAATGTATTTGAAAAATAATACAGTTTTATTTTTGTGTAAAGTGTCTATATTCAAAAGTTTCTCCGAAGCCCCAATGAATACTGTACCTAACTTTGTAGGTACGGTTAGTTCATTTTTTTTGTTGTTGTAAATATATTTTAACTTTTTGAAGAAAGTTGTACCTACATTTCCGTGGGCAGAAGCAGTGTCTATAATGTGACCACAGTTCCGTAACACTCTGTATTATTAATATATTTTTTTCTATGTTATTTAAAAGGCAGTACTAGGGTTGATAGATACCAGTTCATATACAATGCACTTGACTATGGCGTTAGGGAAACCTGTAAAGATAGATTTAAGTGGTTCAATAAATAAATAAATATATTATTTTTCAAGCTATAACTATATTAACTTGTCTACTTATTTTAACTTGTGCCCAAGACAGTGAAAACACCTTACAATTTCCTCTAGAAATCTTCCATTATTTGTTGACATGAAAATACCATTAAACGAAGTAAAATAGACGTCATGGCAATATACTTTATAATAGTTATTAGTTTCATGAAACCAATCGACTAAGTGGAAGTTATTAATTAATTAAATTCTTTAGTTTTTACTGCACGCACTAAACATTCCGCGGTTTCTTCACACTCCAATGAACAAAGTTATAGAGAAACAACCGTTTAATACTCGTCTATCTTTCTGAGGTATATAATAATGCACTTATGAATATCCAAAACAAAATGGACCCTTATTATTAAATACAGCGAGCAATCTTGAGGGGACCCAAGATAATCCCTTGTGGTATGAACAGCGCAGGTAAGGTTCGATTAAATTTCAACAGGGGTTTAAACTGGGAATAAAGAAGGGACTGTCTTAATCGGGCGTGGGAACTTAGAATCCTAATATCAATATAAAGGGACTCACATATTGTAATAGAAGTAAAAGGTTGCAGTATGTAGGTATAAGAAATAACATGACAATGTTGATGAAATATAAATTGAATGAAACTAAGGGAGCTTGTGTCTTGAAGCTTACATTTGACATGGAGGAATCCCTTACCAATAAAATACTACGACTGTGACCATAAATAAATAAAAAAGTATGTAAATTTACTATAGCTTTTACTGTTACCAAACCAAAACAAAGACATTTAACTAAAGCTTTCAATGAAACCCAAATAGACTGCTCGATATACTCAACCAAATGTCTATTAATTCGACAGAAGCGGTTTGGAAGGCCATAATTATGGTCAATATCACACTATGCTTGGCTTTAAACATTGTGAAACAGCATAATACGAGTATCTTGAGTATCCATAGCAACTATTATCGTAATGAATGCCGTAAAATTAGTTGTATTATCTGCGTTAGTTTTGTTACTTCTTGTTACAGTATTGTATCCACATGTTCGACGAATTATTATTATCACGTCCGGGATAGAACTCGCAGTCTGTTCGCTTGGCAAGAGTTACTCAACATTGCGAAACTAATTATTTATTATAGTTATCAAAGAATTATCATAATAATTCAGTAGCGAATATTGGCAATCGATTATTTTTGAGTAATATTAGCGCTCATTTTGTGGACAGCTACACAAATAATCTACATGACATTTGAAATAAGATGAGATGAGATGCACTCCTTTAAAAAGGACTGTTCCTTAGTAACTTTAGACCGAGAGAAGTGTAAGGAGATTGGAGAAGCTTGTGCCCTGCAAAAGGATATTAAAGACTTGTAAAAATGCTACTAAAACTATAAAATGAGAAAGTTTGGATAGTTACGCAATCACGCCAGAACGGCTGAACGGATCTAAATGAAATTTGGCACAAAGATAGATATATATATATATATATATCTGGAATAGTACAGGCTGTACTTATAAAGTACAGCATGTGAACATTTTTAATACCTCGCGGGCAAAATTGCTGGCAAAAGCTAGTAATTTAAAAGTGTTGCCACATAGTTGTAGTCATGTTTCTCAAAATGGCAATAATTAAATCAGCTGTAATGATATCACATTCGTTTCAAGGCCCAAAACCACAAGGTATACATATAGCAACAAAAGAACCACAGCTGACAATGGACAATAACAAGCCAACTTTGATGCGGAGCGAAACAAAAATATTGCTGCAATGGTACGCGTGTAAACTTTGGACTGTTCTGGATTGTTCTTTCTTTATTTACACTTTTGAGTTACCTTACGAGTATATCACAGAGTGTTTAAAAGTGACAGCAGTGACAGTTACGTTGAAAAGAAATGGATTACTTTGATTTGAGCATAATGATGACCAGGATTTTCTAAAGGATGATGAGCCAGGGATGAAATGCAAATTATGAATAAAGGATGATTATAATGTTATGGCCAGTAACTTTCAGTAAAGAGTATTATATCTACCCATTTATAGATGTAGAGAGACCAAGGAAGGGAAAAGAAGAAGAAGAAAGAAAAAAAAGGGGAAAGAATGGAAGATTTAAATCACGGAAAGCAGAATATTTGTTCGTTTTAAGGGTTCTGTACCCAAAGGGTACTAAAGGAGCCCTATTGTTGTCACTCACGTGTCCGTCTGTCTGTACGTCCGTCACCTGTCACAAAATTTTGTTACGTTGTTACGTGTTGTTATGTTTAAATTTGGTGATAATGTTTATTATAACGTATACTTTTCTAAAAAATACCATCACTTGATACGGCTTACCCTTAATGTGCCAAATCTGACACGCACTTGACCAGTTTTTTAAGGTAACTTAGACTAGCTCTCAAAGCAAATTATCTAAATATAAAACTCAGTCGTCCTCTTTGACTGCATTGACATTCGTTTCTTATCGAAAACCAAATATGAATTGTGATTCATTCATTGGTATGATTAAGGTTGCGAAATTTATCTTATTTATATATTTTATGTGTGTGATAAAATTATCTGTCAAGTGACTCTTGCTTTTAATATGTATAGCAGAGTATCCTATATTTTAAATCCACAGTACTTTAAATTATTTTTAAGTGTTGACCAAGTTTCTACTGCATCGGTTTCTCTTATAGCATCTACCTAATACTTCGTTAGTTCTTTAATACTCTCATCCTTTTCCATTTAATCTTCGTCTCAAATTATATCATTTTTATGTCAGCAACATTTAATTATATTTTTACAACAGATTACTGATTTGAATGATAGAATAGGGTCGAATAAATAAAACAAAGCTTGGTACTTCTGATAACTGTGTTAATGTATTCCGATCCATTTACCTGTTGGATACTTCTCGAAATCTTTAGATTAACATAAGACCTTCGTTAAACGCTTCAGTTAAAACGAATATCGTTGGTTTAACAAATAATAATTTAACTAAACCGAATAGAGTACATAGGTTGAATATTTATTTTACTCGGTAATTAGGTTTGCATGATTAAAATAATGAGCGTAAAGATTTCGACGTTGATTCTAAATTATGATATTTCGATTCTTTACAGTGTTCAAAGTAATTCGAATAAAATTCTACTTCAATTTGCATTTTTTATGTTGGTACTATGTTAGTTTGCTATCTAATTTTGTCAGTCTGGGTATGAAGATGTCAATGTTAAGAATATGTAATTTAGAACATTGCAGCCAGTATCTTGACAGAACAACGACTGATAAATGATTATTTTGCCTATTCTTATATCTTATCATATATCTAGACGATATCTCATGTATTAGCACGAAATCCTTCAGTAAAATGCAATTCCGATTGGATGCAGCAGAGTTTACACCAAAAAGAATAAAATGTTATTCTTCTAAACGAAGACTGCTCTTCTTAGCTTAAAATAAGGAAACTAAGACAATGTATCGCCATTGTGGGATCGTCTTCCCTGACGACAGTGAATCACAAAGTTATTTTTATAACAGCTGCTAACGGAATAAAAGCTTTATTTCAAAGACTGAAACGCTGTTTTAAAATAGTTACCCTTATACTTATATCGGAGTCACAAAGTACTGTTACTAATCTCTTTTAATTTTAGACTCTTATACATTTTACATTGCACATAATGCAAGAAAGTAACCTTGATAAATGAAATTAAGCAAGTTGAGTGGTTGAGAGTGGTATTCCGTATTCCTTTACAACATTGTTGCAAGAGAAATATTGTAGTGATTCTCCTTAAATCGACCATTTTCGGTTGGTTTTCAAATGTTGAAATAAATGATGTCAAAGTTTTTCAACGTTCTATGTTAAGTCAACGTCAAAATTTTATTTTGTACGTACCTACATCTTATTTTTTTTAACTGAATAGGTATAACGTTTTTTTTTAGTCAGCCGTGTCAGTTTTTGATCCTTCGAAGTTAGTTATGGCTATTCATAATGCAACCGAACTCCCAGCGTGTTTGTATTGTAAGACGTGTCAGGTAATTTTTAACAATACGACGAAACACGCAAGCCAAGACAATGAAGTTGTCTCACGCAAAAGTACGATTTTTCAACGGTAAGTTATTAAAATGAAAGACACAGTTTATCTGTATTTGTATGCTCGCCGAATTGTCATTAATTAATTAAACATTTTGGCGGCTCAGCTATGAGCTAGCATTCAATTTATGGCACAGGAGTAAGTGACAGTTATTGGTTATGACGGCGCACAAAACATTCACCGGGACAACAAAAAATATATCTTCAAAAAAAAAATGTGGCAGTAGAAAAAGATATTCGCAGTTATAAACAGTTCAAATAATTTAAAAATGATTAAATACAGCGATATAACTGAATATATTATCGGTTAAAAAGAACCGTATGTTACGAGCATCGTTACATCTATGATGTTACGTGGAATGTGTAATCCAATTTAGTTGAAACAAATATGAAAGAAAAAATACGCTTGGTTGTAAAAGGAATGAATATTAAAAATAGACACAAAATTTTCAACCCGGTATCGACTAAAAATAATCGATTTAATCGAACCGTACTAAATTAAGGTACACCACCACCACTACTCTGATTTCGCATTCGATTTTTGAAATTTAAAAAAGTAATACTTACAGAGAAACGTATAAATTGTACACCATGACCCAATTCACAAAACACCACGTTGGAATGTGCAGTTTATAACCTTAAACCATTTACGAGGACACTTAGAAATGCACCTGTTTTGTACACGATATTGAAGAGTGAAGTTTAAAGAGCAGCTGGAGTTAAATGGACACGGATTTTGTACGATATTTGGATAAGAATGGCCGGCCGGCGAAGCGTGCGCGTCGGACTGAGGCGAAACGTCTAGCGGGCTCGACCGACACTGCATTGGTTCCGAGCGAGTTGGCTCGTCACACAAACGTCACTTTATCGCGCGACGCGCTTACGCCGCTTTCCTTTCCAATCGTTGGTATCGCTTGCACGTTCCCCACGTCTGTTTATTTTAACGGTTTGTTTACGTATCTCCCTATGCGAGCGGCATCGGATAGCGAATTTCAAGAAATCCAATTGTGTCGTTTCAGATTGGTGATGTGTTGTAGTCCATATGCAATGTGCGCTTTATGTTTAATGCATTTTAACATAATGCCATCGTGTTGTGCTGGGATGAGAAAAATACCAAAAGCGCTTATAAAATTAGTATCGATTTGCTATCTTAATGAATGAGTGGCGATGACCCCATTAGATATTTTTTTAGGCGAGTCGATAGCGTGATACTCGCGTGATCGTGTGTACGAAAAAAACCATGCGTAGAGAATGTTCAAGCAATTATGATTTTTAGCACTTTATAATAAGGTATGCTACACTATAAATTAACGAATCAGCTGTTAATGAGTCAGAAGGAAGTCGGTTGTATTCACACGTGGCCGTAACGTTTACAGAATTTCGTATGAAAACATGCAAAAATGTTACGAATGACATAAACGATGAAGAAGTGAGTATACAAATATTTATAATTACTAATGAAATTAACATTTTTAGTCGCATGTGCCACATTGTTGAATACATAATTTCCAGTGCGGTTACAAAAAAAAAACTCCTACGTAAAGGCGTCAGCCAGATGTTTCTGATACCCCTTTTTTACTCCTACTGGCTCATTCCTGTTTGTCCTGTAAAGATAATTTTATTTCACACCAATAACACAATGAACTGGACATTCATTCTACAGTTTTCAAATTAAAATATTTTTTTCCTGCTTTAAAGCTCAATTACACGTTCCGATTTCAAGGGGCCCAAGTTAGGAACAAACTAACTAGGAAGCAGGAAGCGAGCGATTACGCTATCCTAAATTGAATTCGTAGATCGGGCTCCTAAGTCGGCAGTGTTGCCAACTCTTACAAATTCGAGTCCCTAGACAGAATATCAAAAGTCGCTATAAAGTCTCTTAAAAACTGATTCTACCAGGAGTTGACTACTAAAAAATAAAAAGAGCGGACTCAGATTTTTTTTCTGCGAAAGGGACTTTGTGAAATTTAATTTAATTTTAAACACAAACAAAAATACTAATAGCCCATTTGTAGCGACAAAGTCGCTAAATTGGCAACACTTAGCTCTAAATCGAAGTGATGCGATTACACCTATCCTAAATCGTACACAATTTAGGAAGTCAAATCGGGACCTTTCAATCTCACTAAATCGGACACTAACTGCTCTAACTGCTATTACACCTTCCTGTTCTCTAAATTGGGTCCCTTGAAATCGGAAGGTGTAATTGAGCCATTTATCAAAAACTGATGATAAGAGTTGATTCAAATAGTGGTGCTCAAAACTATAATTTATTTATTTCGTATTTGTTTCAACTACTTAGTAGTTCAATGCCAATGTTATACCAAATTCCTTGTCTAATTTTCATTAATTTGGTGAATTACATACGCATATTCAACTTTCCTTTAATCTAATTCTGTGCAGGTACAAGTAGCGGCACGTAAGTCTAGCGCTGAACAATAATTGCTGCGCATGGGTGGGTGGCGCGGGTGGCGCGCGGGGAACAGAATGCGACTGGACAGCCAATCGGCGCTACGCACGCTCGCCCTTCATCCCGCTAGTCCCCTCAGGTACCTTAATTTTTACTTCTGCGCAATAACGGTCAGCGCTAAAGTTTCGTGCCGCTACTTGTAGGTTTTGTTAAAATAAAATTCTCCTGTCTGATTTTTGACCAGTCATACTTTTTTGAAGATAGGGTTTTAGGGTTCCGTATCCAAAGGGTAACCAACGGGACCCTATTACTAAGACTCCGCTGTCCATCTGTCTGTCAGCGGGCTATATCTTTTGATTCGTAATAGGTAGAAAGTTGAAATTTTCACAGAATATGTATTTCTGTAGCTGCTATAAAAACAAATAATAAAATTCGTTTGGAACGATTCGTGTGGGTGTTAAATTCGAACTTAACTGGTTTTTTCTACTTCTCTTCTTATTTTTCATTTGACAAGAGTTATTCTCGAGTACCCTGATCCCCCAAAGCCCCCGTCCCGGATGACTTCGATTTATTTTTAAGGAAAAATTATATGTCTTGCTTAATATAATCTTGGTAAATATTATAATTAGAGAATTCATACACTATATGTATAGTCTCCTAAAGGACCTAGAGGAGTCACAGGTTTTAATTATTATCACAATAGTTCCTTTTTCAATAAAAAGAAAACAAAATACCTAAGTACCTACTCTACAAGGAACATGAACATAATTTAATAATACGCAAAAACAATCTCAGTTTCAGGAATTATTATTTATAATGATTGTATTATAGTTGCTAGATTTTCCAGCGGAGGAGCACGTGGCTAAATTAATAACAGCCGTACGGGTCGATCCCTTTAAGCATTTAAGGCCCCTCTCGCGGTCCAGTGGCGCCCTCATTGAATAAAAAATCGTAGCATAGCACAGAAAATAAATATTAAAAAATCCAACTTGACGTTTGTTACAAAGAGGATAAAGAATTTTTACGTTGTTAAAACAGATCTCAAAATGTTTCGTATCCAAAGTAGTAGGCAAAAGTGCCAGAAACGGCCATTTTTGGCGAGAAGGCCCTTAAGTTAAGCTACGCTTGCCGGGCGTTAAGTTGCGCTTGTCACCCATCCGTGGATGGGTGACCATCTTTAAATACCAAGACTCCTCCGTGCCTCGGAAAGCACGTTAAGCCGTTGGTCCCGGCTGTCAATCGTGGATCTTTGACAGTCGTTCCAGGCTGTCAGAAACCCGAAAGTCTGACAACCAGTCTTACCCAGTTATTGAGTTGTGGAGGTCAGATAGGCAGTCGCTCCATGTAAGATACCGGTATTCAGCTGCATCCGGTTAGAATGGAAGCCGACCCCAAGATAGTTGGGAAAAAGCTAGGCGGATTGATTGATTATAGTTACTAGTTCTATTGTTTGTTATAACTGGTTGGTGCCCGCTCACGTAAAATTTTTGAAACCCTTCTCGCCCGGCTGTGAGTGACCTTGAGTTGTTAGCTTGCGTGTTCTCTGCTGAGCTCACGTAACGCGTAGTAATTCCACCCAGCAATAGGACTCGCCCATCAAGGAGCGCTGTCCGGAATTAGACGTATTATTAATTAATTATACATAAAACAACAGGTATTATACTAAATAAAACACGTATACTAAAATATAAATAATTAAATAATCTTTAAAATGGTCTTTCAAAAAAATACGATTTATAGTTTTTGCATGATTCTCAATGTTTTATCCGCGTTGGACATAACTTTACAAATAATTACACTAAGTTATAAAAATATAATTTCAAATATTCACATAACAAATTACGACGAAAATTGTCTAGAGTAATATATATTTTTTTCAAAGAAATAAGACTAGTCGTTTAGACGTGATGTTCAATTAAAAACCATTAGAAGTCGTATAACTGTGCCTTAAAGCGTTATTATGGTTTCTAAAAAATGATGGGTTTGCGATAGCACAACTTACATCTTTTAAAATATCAATTAATTATAAGTAGGTACTCCAACACAATTTACTCCCAATACCCCAGTATGTATGTACTTACGTTTATCGCCGCCGATTTCACCAAACTTGTCTTCAAGTGCATCGTAAAACCTATATGGAACAAATTCGTTCATTTCCAGTTTCTGGTACCACATACCCATTGCGTCCATGAGAACTTTCTCGAATGTCTGTCTGTCCTTATAAGGTTAAGTACTATGAGCAATGGCGTCGAGCTTATGGCTGACTATGTATGTCTAGACAAGGCTCTCAAGCCAGGCTTCTAGACGCACTGACACGTTTAAGATGAGTCATCTGTGTAGTATTGATAGTACGTTCTTTATCAGTTTGCTGTGCGAAGTCATTGGCCTATCAAATTTGAGGTATTTCGTATGTGGTATGGTCAGAAGGTTTAGTCTAAACAACATGAGTTCTAGTGTCTTTTTCTAAAACAGCAACTTTTTGCGTTCTTAATTCAATATGTTCGGGCATCTGAGGTTTTTTTTTCCAATTCTATATTCATATAAGGAATAAGTGGAGGGAGGTATTTGCCTAGGAGTTAAACAGTGTAGGCTACTAAACCATTTCCTTGCTAAGTATATTATTTTTATCTTTTACCATCTTTTTTTCAACAATAGCTACATTTTTGTGCCTTAGTTTACATACAAGTTTACATATTTTAGCCATCTGTGGCTCATCAATTTCTGGATCCTCTTAGTAATATACTTATGTTTTATGTAGCACATCGTTATCTTTCATTCACCTTTTAACCTCTATTATACTTAAATTAGGAATAATATTATATATCTTTTAGAGCATCATTCCCACACATTATCATGTCGTTTCTATTACGAAGTAACGCAACACTCTATAGCACCATGTACCCACCTATTTGTTCAAAACGAACGTCACCTAATTACCATTTAGCCATCACCATTACATGGGCAAAGCCGTGTTTGTATACAATTTGTATATGTAGATGCCCTTGTTTGGTAAATAGATTGTCTATTCAAGTGTTGCGTGATAATATGTATTTTTTCTGTGAGTATTTTACTGTTAAATATTTCTGTTAATCCTTCTTCTGCTTCTGCTTCTGTTTTCCTTTGTCTCATGTCACTTGGGGTTAGTGCAATATGTTTCTTATCCAGTCTCTTCTGTTAATGCTATTAATGATGTTATAATTAACTCAGTTTTCATAAGGTAGATGAGATAGGGATATGCATTACCGTTTTAGAGGTATAACTGTTTGAAGACGATGATGTTTAGCATTGGACGTTTATTCACTAATGCTGACGAGCATTTCTTTTTCTTCAAAGTTATGTCTGCAGGTCGAAGATTTCTTTTATCAGAAAATGATTCTGAATGTAGTACACCTTTGTTATTTTCATTTCACTCATTAGTTCCTCATCATTAGTTGATATCTTAGACCTCAAATATTTATCAATTATCCAAAACAAAACATTATTGAATATACCTAAAAGAGCTGCTAATAGCTTTTTGATGATGTACTGTTGAAGGCCACATCATCAAACGGCCGAAACTTGGATTAATTATTATGCTGGTCCATTGTCTATCTTGAGGCCCCTTAAATACGTGGGCCCTTGGCCATATAGCTAATTTTAGAACGGTTACTCATTGTTTATTCAAGTGTGTTATGTTTATTGTATTAAGATTGATTTATTGCTGCAATGAGGTCATATGGATAATCTCGTTTAGAATAATTAAAAGATTATTGTTAGGATTACGGGCTCCATTGTCAAATAAAACATTTTCAGTATTGATTTTCTTCTTCTTCCACCTCGCCACTTCGCGTTACTCGAGGTCGGCTTTCTTAGTCATGAGGCACCACTTGTTCCGGTAGTAAGCATCGTCTGTAGATAAACCGCACTTCTTCATGTCTTTCTGGACACTTGTCATCCAGGATGTTAGCGGTGTTTTCAGTTTTGATACTTCTATTAATTAAATTATCATCATCATCATTTTAGCCAAAACACATCCACTGCTGGATATATGCCTCCCCCAAGTGTTGCCACAACGACCAGTCCTGTGCATCTCGCATCCATCGGCTACTCGCGACCCTCAACAGGTCATCGGTACACCTTGACCCCCGTCATTATAACGCTGCGTCCTCCGGTACGTCCGCGTCGTACCATTTTATGAATTTCTCGTATTATGGTTTCTACTAAGTAAACGAACTTTATTCCTACTGATGAAATATTCGGACGTTTGTCTATTTTTCCACTTTTTTCCAAATCGTGTTTGGCTTCCTGGTTACTGCACGTATTTATTACCCTACTGTTAGGCAATGGGATCATGCCATGACTTCTAGCTGTTTCTGTCTTGGGCTAGTACTATTGGTTGTTTCTTTTAGCTTAAAGATGTTTTTATTTTAACAGTTTGCTGAATGGCTACATTACTGTAATCGCGTGATTCAATCAAGGTTTACTTAAAAAATGCAGCTGTATACGGGTTCTCATTGCCACTTTGTTACTAACTGAGTCAGTGAGTGAATTTAAGACTAAAGTTTTATCGTTTTTGCATGGTCACTGCCATTTCTCTAATAAAATATGTACCAAAAACCCAGTCGTTCCTTTTAAGGATGTGTACATTTACCTACAAGCACAACATAGATGAAATTATAATTTATAAAAAATTAAGCATTGGCTAGTCGAGAGGTCAAAATCAAATAACTAATAAAATCGACCCATTTAATAAAATGGCTTATCTGATTTTACAAGTACATCTTTATTTCGCTAAATAGCAATCGCTTCATGCAAAATGGGAGAGGTAAGAAATCAGTTCAAAATTACAAATATTAATAATTAAATATTTATTTTAATTATTTTTGAACAGTTTTTTTATAAATAACTTGCTTTATTACGTTTGTGTACCGATTCTTAAAACGTGGGTAGAAGGAACAACAGGGTCTTTGTTACATACTGTGTATATTGGTAGAAACTCGAACGATTCAGGACAGCTTGCTAAGTTTGTGGGTATATGTCACTGGATAATTTGTAAACACTGTTCGTTAAGATAAATTCCATAAATTGTTAACTCTTAAGTATCAATGGTAAGACTCGGATACATTGTAAATGATCGAAATCGGTTAAGATTTATTGTATTTGTAATGATCTATTTTTAATATATCGAGAGTTTACACTCTCGCAAAATTCATTATTAACTTACGGTGTTTACATCTTATCAATTGACATATGCATTCATTTCGTTCAGTTCGGCAGTGACTTTTTAATAACTCGTGATTTTATATTGTTACCAGTGAGGTGTCAGTCAGACGCATCGTTAAAAAATTAAAAAAAAACCTATTACACTCAATTAATCGCCTGGTTGTGAGTCATAAACGATGGAAAGGCCCATTCACTAATATGAATGAGATAAACTTAAGTAATGTATAGTAGTGCCTGTACATTTTCTTATAGCAATAGGATGAGTAAAGGAGTTTACGGGGACGGAGAGTATGCAATACGTGACGCCACAAGTTCATGCCGGGATAATAATGAAAAGGCATGTTGATTTGTTCCTTATGATCTCTAGATTGCAGTGGTAGTGATATTTTATACCTTTATTTTGGAAAACAAACTCCACACGCTCAAAACTTCATACACCCTGTTCATATTCTCTCATAGCAATTTGTTGTGAACTTAACGTTAACTCTCAGAGTAACAAACCTTAGGCAGCGAACGGTACAATTTAAGTAATTTGTATTCTAAACGCTTGTAAATAAGGACTACTACTGATTGACGTTATGGATTGGTAGCTAAGTATAGGCTTTAGGCCGGGATGCATACCTCACAATCCATTCAACACGGAATACACAATCTGAAATTAGCTTTGACGGAGAGGCCTATGATTTGAAGCAGATTTAGAATTCCTGATTGATTTTGACGAACGCGGCAGTCGATTAGTCTTCTAATATTATGTTGATTTATGTGCAGTTGAATCTTATAATGACAGTAACGTGACCCTGTTGCATTGGAATGTGTTGCTACCAAAATAGTAACAGGCGCTTGAAAATATCAACTCACAAAAATGAAAATTATATTCTCTTTAACAGTTTCTCGTCTCATCTCTAACTGCCTAACTAAACTATTTCGTCTCACTGCTGGGCAAAGGCCTCGTTCATCCCCTTCCACACAACTCTGTCCTTTGATAGTAGTCGAGCTCGTCCCGCGATCTTCGCCTTGGTCTGCCGCGATGCCGTCTGGCATTTAATGGGACCCATTCGATGGTTCTTTTTGCCCATTTTTCGTTTGTTATGCGGCAGACCTGTCTGGCCCAATCCCACTTAAGCTTAGCGGCTTTTATAACCGATTTGTTAGCTTCCCTTTTAACTATGTAAACAAATCTTAGAAGTTTGACCCACTTCTTGATTTCTGAAATTGAAATTTTTCGTACACGATTAGTTTGGATGACAATGCATGATTTGCTAAGTGACGTCATTCTAAATACTATATGGCGGACTCCCAAAGATGGCGGACTAGTTATTTTGTATGCATTCCCATGATAAGGGTATCAAATGTAAGGGATTGCTGAGAAGAACACGTAAAATAAGAAATAAGTGTGTTTTAAAATTACTTTTGGGTAACGTCCATGATTTTAAAACAAAGTCGCTGTCTGCGTCCGTCTGTTTCTCCTGCTTACTTCTTCTAAATCGGCGCTATTAGCTGCCAACGACTTTGAGTGGTTAGCTTGCGTGTTCTGCGCTGAGCTCACGTAACGCGTCGTATGTCCACCCAGTAATAGGACTCGCCCATCAAGGTGCGTTGTCCGAAATTAGACGCATTATTAATTTATTAAACATAAAACAACAAGTATTAAACTAAAACACTGAGACAAAATTATAAATAATTAAATGATCTTTAAAATGGTGAAGGTTTCATAAAAATACGCTTTATAGTTTTTTTGTGAGATTTTAAATTTTTTATCCGCGTTAGACAACTTTACAAATTAATTACACAATGTTTTAAAAATATAATTTGAAATATTCTGAGATAAAATTATGACGGAAATTGGCTAGAGTAACATATATTTTTTTCAAAGAAATAAGACTGGTCGTTTAGACGTGATGTTGAATTTAAAACCAGATTACTATAAAAATTGATTCGAAACCAATTTATGACAGAGAGAGAGCGATACACGAGGAAGGTGTGTGTATACAAAGTGTACCCGTGTGGAGCCGAGACATATTGAAAGAAAGAAAGAAAGAAAAAGTATTTATTTGCCACAAATTAACGACATACACAACAATATGAAATACGACATAATCATATCATATGTTGGATGCGTAATCCAACATTGAAAGCTAGCACAGCACGTCTTTCTTCACCAGCCATCTTAGCCCCAGAGTCAAACAAGATCTTTCCCTTCTCCCTATTTTTAAAAGACTTCGAAAAAGGAGGAGGTAGAACCTCCTCCTTTTGTTCGACTGTATGTATGTTTTCATTTTTATTTTTTTTATGTATGTCCACCGATTTCTCTGTTAGTTGAGGACCAATTTTCAAAATTCTTATTTTATCCGAAAGAATATACTCCCGAGGTGGTCCCATATAAATTTTTATCGAAATAGCTTCAGCGCTATTTGAAAAACTGAACAAAAACGAAAAATACGTTTACATAGATGGCGTTTTGGTTTTCTCCAATACGAGTATGTTTTAATTTCACGATCCATTTTATTGGGGTTTCTAGTTCTGGGGTACCTATAGCAACTAAAAAGTGAAAAATTGAAAACAACCGATTTCCAAAAAAGAAAATACACTAAAAATGAAAAAAATAAATTAAATTTCGGAAGTCGGTGTCAAAAAACGAAGAAATAAAGTACAAACGCCGGCTTCCGAAATTAAAATATTTTTTTAATTTTTAGTGTATTTTCGTTTTTGGAAGTCAGTTTTTTTTTTGTAAAAAAGTATTTTTTGTTATGAAGACAGGAGGGTACATTGATGAATGTATTTTAGAGTATAAAATAAATAAAAGTTATAATTTAAAACGGATTGAGGTAATTATTAATTATTTATTTGTCTGAGGTTTAATTTGTACCATTGAAGTTTTTATAAAATACTGAAGTTTGAAAAAAGAGACAAAAACAAAAATGCTTCTTTAATTATTGGCTATTTATGGGATTTAATATTCTTCTGTAACATACAAGATTAGATTATTATGCACCTGGTTATAACATTAAACTTATGAGTAACAGTTTTTAATCATTAAATGATTATAATTATATTGCTAATGATTATGGCACACTTATGGAAAAAAATCTCATTCACCGGACCTGGTTGCTACCTTTTCTGAGAGTCTTCAAAATAATATGTACATATAAATGAAAGTTTAAATTGTGATTATTTCCTATAACTTAAATAAAAGAGCACTAATTGCAAGACAACTTTTTTTTGATATATTTACCAGATAACTCTTACAAATTATTCAGAAACTTTTACTTTCGATATGTAATTACGTACGTTACTGAAGTGTCTTTCAAATATTTAGGTACTCCTATTATATTTTATTTCATAAGTAGGTTCATGGTTTATATTTATGGTATATAAATGTTGAATACAAATGAAAAAAAAAGAAAAAAAAGGTTTAAAAATATATGCTTAGAATTGGAAGACTCTTAGAAAATAGGTTCACAACACAACTCACTCATAGATTAAGGGTCTACTACCGGCCAAGTGGCGCCCTCATTGAATAAAAAATCGTAGCATAGTATAGAAAATAAATACTAAAGAATCCATCGTCACGTTTGTTACAAAGAGGATAAAGTATTTTTACGAAAACGGCCGTTTCTGACACTTTTGCCTTCTACTTTGGATACGAAACATTCTGATACTTGTTTAAACAACGTAAAAATACTTTATACTCTTTGTCACAAATGTGACGTTGGATTCTTTAATATTTGGTCGGTAGTAGGGCCTTAAGATGACACACTAATGAGTTCACTCGCAAAAACCACTTACACAAACTTTTTATTTGAATTATACAAATATATACCTTTATGGTAACCTTTACACTTAGTTTAGTTTACACTGAGCAATTAATTTTGTGCGCGAAGGTACTTAACTAAATAAATATTTTAATTATTATAAATAACAACCTAAAGATTTTTGTTTTGGAATACGCTTCCAGTTTCCTAAAAATTCTGAAAATTTCTAGGTATACGAAACCTGGAGGAAGCAGGAGGAAACCTCTAGTGTAAGGTTACACTAGATAAATACATGGTTAAAAACTTGTTTGGTTTGGATTGAAAAATTCAATTAACATTAGAAGCTCGACAGTTTTTCACATAAATACCTAATCTTATTTATTAAATGATCAAAATGCAAAATTTTGTAACACTGTGTAATATATATTTAAATAATTTACAAAATTAAAAAATAAAATTAAAAATTCGAACCCTAGCTGAATAAAATAAAGAGCTAGCAGAAATATTTCGCTCTCTTTCACACAGTTCATAATTCCTCTGTCAAAAGCGAGACAGCAGTCTTTCTTAACCTAGAAGACAACCTTCATTTGTTAAGCATCGTTTTTCCGCCGTTTAGATAACATTTCGGCTTCTTCTATGGAATCTGGTAGAGGCACGTTGATGGTTTCAGGTAGTGTGAAGACTAGGAGACCAGCTGCCACGGCCAACGTGCCGAAGAATATTGATGGTAGGTTGTCGTAATATAAAGCCTGGGGATAGTAAATTACTGTTAGTCACAATATCAGTTTCTTAGTACCTACTACTGTTCACTACGTTACGCAGAATACCAGCACACGGTTAATAAGTGCTTTTTGAAGTGAAAACTTGTACAGGCGCGTTGGGCATTTTTAAAATGGGAAAAAAACTATTGAACTCGCGCGACACCGACCCGCTACGAGTGCTACGACGTGTAGCGTCGCAGCACATCACGTAGCGCGTTGAAGTGAAAGCTTCTTAAGGCGCGTTTGGCATTTTTGAGATGGGAAAAGACCATTGGACTCGCCACCAACACCGACACCGACACCGACAGCAACACCGACACCGCTAAGCGTCGCAGCACTCGTAGCGGATCGCGTAGCGGATTGCGTAGCGGATTGAAGTGAAAACTTCTTTAGGCGCGTTGAACATTTTTGTTTAAGTTTTCACTTCTGTCGGCACACCCGGAGTGCCACTCTTTTTTTTTATATACCACAGCACATGCTGAACCAGGCGTCTTTTTGGCCTCGCACTGCTTTCATTTTTTTTTCATATTATGATTTGCTAGAAAAATAATATTTAACTAAAAGGCAATTTATAATTTGAATAACAGAGATCAAGACGAGGAACTTGCCAATTTACCAGAATTGTTACAACAACTTTAAATGATACAGAGGAGACAGATCTTTTACCACTTACCAACAAAGGTGTTAAAGGCGCTAAAGTAGATCCAACTCTGCCAGTAGAAGAACAGATGGCTAACAGTGACTGTCTGACGTTGGTAGGGAAGACCTCAGACACGTAGATGTAGACGGAACTGTAGGCTACCGTGATGGAAAACTTGCCAGATAGATAGAAGATCAGGGACCACCAGCTTTGATCTGTTGAAATAATGACACATGAGACGTAATCAATGAATTTGTGTAAATTCTGTACTTGGAAATTAAAAGGAAACTTTAATTGGAACTCCGTTATTAATTTGATGAGATATGGCTATGAACTTAGATTTTTTATCAAATTACCTGTGATTAAAGAGGCTCATGTCTATTAGTGAACTTCTATAGGTTGATGATGATAAACATAGTATTCGCATTATTTGGTGCAATTTTAGTGTAACTGGGTTCGAGATAAACATTATTTAAAGTTACCATTCAAGACAGTTGATAAATTGTGGTCTGTGTATATAAAGCATATATAAAGTTGAAAACTGTCAACACTGTTTTAAATAACGTAAACTTCCAACGTAATCTCAAAACCAACACTAAATAATCAAACTTTATCAACGCAAATCAAAGATCATGATAATTACTTTCCGATTCAAAAAATCGAAATCCCGAATTCATTTATTCGTTCAAATGTTTGCAAAACAAACGATTTCGAAAACGCCAAGTTTGTTAAAACCGCGAAAATTATTTATGTTTTACTATTGCCGTTTGTGCCGTCGGCTTTGAAATCGGTTTAACTTGAATATTCCATTAATTCAGGCTGTTATACAAGCAGTGATTACTAAATAAACACTGGAGCAAAATTCTCTCAAAACTTGTGTCAGAGTTTATTTACATTATAACACGAGAAAATGTTGTTTGTCGGATACTGCATTCGGTTCCGAGATTGTGCGATGCTTGAGACAAATCTAATTATAGTGGATATAACGTTGTTTGAATCTGTGTACCAGTAGCTTGTAGGTAAATATCCTTGAGCGGAACGGACTCTCAGCCATCGATCGCTGTTATAATCTCTCCTTGGAGGATACTGTCGTAATCACCGACCCTTGCTTCACTAACGTTACTTCCTTCTGCTCGAACAAAGGGTCCGACAAGGCATCTTGTCGCAACACAATGGGAACACTCCTACGCCTCGTAAACTGTTCCAGGATTATCTAACTCGCCTTTTGTTCCCATCAAATTATGTTTGTTCGTTTGATTGTAAGCGAAGTAATTGTGAACACAAACTACAACTCGTTTGGTTATAAAATTCATGATAAAACTGTGTTGATTCAGATAAGAATCGAATTGTTTGTGAATTTTAAGGATAAATTAAATTGTTTTTTGGAAATTGATACCATATTGCTCGAACAAACATCCGTGGCTTGCGGGATGGGTCTTGTTTGCTTAAAAAGTTAAAAAGATTTAACGTTATGTTTTTCCTTTTCGTGTAAATTTCATACGAGCCAATAAAATTAATGATAATTTTAATAATGCCAAGGATTTACTCACCTTTAGGCAGAAACGATAAGCTGATACATAGGACGGCGCTCAAAATGTAAGTAATAATCAGGACCTTCTTTCTTCCGAATCTGTCCAGCACGAACAAACAGGTGATATTGGCGGGAATCTCAATGAAACCCACTAACATGAAGTTGACGTACTTATTTCCTGCCAGAGACACCGAATTGATTGACAGACCGTAGTACACAAACGTGCAAGTAATCCACAAGAAGGAACAAGTTAGCAATCTTCTTCTAATAATGCTTGATCGAATCACTTGCAGGATCACTGACGACTTCTGTTCGATTACAATTTCTTCTTTCTCTTCCTTAGGCTTTTTATCAATTTCTTGTAGTGGTGCTAGAGTTTGGTCTGATAGTTCTACGTTGTTCATTTTAGCTGCTTTGTTAATAATTTCTACAGCCTCGTCATGTCTGCCTTTGCTTAGCAACCATCTGATGCTCTCATTCAAGATCCATAAATACGAGAATATTAAGCAAGATGGTGCGTAAATAATTCTAAGAAGTGTTCTCCAGTCTTGCAGTATCCAAGACAGTCCAGCTAGAGACATTAAGCCACAAACATATACAATGTTAATGAGGGTGTTACCAAACACTCTTCCTTTAGGTCCCACAAGTTCCATAGCTGTAAGAAAATTATTTGTTAATCGTTTAAGTAATAAAGGGACTGCAGTACGTGAATGATCAGTATCTATATGTAGCTAATGTATTAGGATTGTGTGCATAGTGTGATTTATCAAAATTTTTCAACACAGACTTTATGCTAGGATAGAAAATGTAGGTTATCAGTGTCAATTGCGTTCTACTAGTATCACTCGCGTGATAAGTGTTTTATCCCGAGGGAAGATAGCATTTGGTTTGGTAGGTAATAAGTATACTGTATGCCGTAGACGCGTTTTATGCTATAAAGGCGTGACTGACTAAACAGGGATTCAAATACGTAAATATTGTAAGGAAAAAATCTTACATAAAACAAAAGCAGTTGTATAAGCACCAGCTCCCATAGCAGCTTCCAAAAACTCCAAAGCTACCATCATATAATAATTAGTAGAAAAGGATCTCGTAAAACCAAATACACCGTTCATGAGAGCAGCTATAGATAGTGCCACTTTTCTTCCATATCTATCAGAGACGATACCAGTTAACGGTAACGAGACGAACAGGCCGGAGTTGTGAATGGTGCCTATTAAGGTCCTCTTCCAGTTTTGGCAGCCGAGATCGAACTGAAACAAGTAGTTTGGTTAGATGACGGGTATTAATGTATCTGTCGTGTGCCGATCCTGTCCGAGAATGTGTCTTCACATTATCCATTTGAAATTTATTTGATTTATATCTGAATGTAATTAAGTTATAGTTTTCTGAAAATTTACAATTTCAATCAATTTGCCTAACCTTTTCCCAACTATCTTGGGGTTGGCTTCCAGTCTAACCGGATGCAGCTAAATATCAGTTTTTTACATGGAGCGACTGCCTATCTGATCTCCACAACCCAGTTACTGGGTAATACGATACCCCTTGATAAGACTGGTTGCCAGACATTCGGGCTTCTAACTATTCGTAACAACAGTCAAAGATCCACGATTGGCAGCTGGGTCCAACGGCTTAACGTGCTTTCTGAGGCACGGAGGAGTCTCGGTAAGTAAAGATGGTCACCCATCCATGGACCAACCCTGGCAAGATGGATCGATCGTGCGGCTGTTATTACTTTAGCCACGAGTTCCTCAATCATTTACAATATACAATGTATTTATATGTACCTAACTAGTGGCTCTGCACGTGTACAAATTTAGTTTAGCTTAATTCAGACTCCAGATCTCCCACAAATTACAATTGTTTTGCCAAACCATCTGTCAACATAAATAGCCAGCATTATTATGTAATTTTGTGGAGATAAATAAACATTTTTATTATTGTTATTAAATAATATAGATACACACACCTTACTTGTTTATCGTTCTTTCTATTTGTGAAAACGGTATCATAATACGTTGCTTGGTTTATAAGGAGTAAGCGGAGAAACAAACACACGCAAACAGTGACTTTATTTTATACTATGTATTTAAGAGATGAATTATTGCATTAGATAAATAAATACATTGTATTCTGCTGTGCTTAGTTCGATCGGTGATAACGATATCTAAAAAACATGATCTTTTCGATAGTAATCCTTACTACTATCCATGCCGTAGATTCGTGAGTGCAATATTATGATCACTCAGATATCTATCAACTATTCAATCGTATTCAAAGAACAGCGACTAAGTTGTATTTATATTCCCATAAAATATAAGAAATATATAGGATTATCTATAGGATTTTGATCAATTGATAACTTGATCTTGATAACTTTGTTCGGGCTGAACAATTTATTTTGGGAATAGACTGACTTTCTTGAAGAAAGTTGTCCATTTCTATGGGCAGAAGCTGTATTTAAAATATGACCACTCATTTCCGTTACACCCTGTAGAGGGTGAGCTTATTTTCATTAAAGGACACAAAAAGCCAATTATTTTTTTTCTCGACTGAAAGAGAAACTCAGGACATCACGCTCCAGAGGATACGCTGGAGCATATGGTGGAGGTCTGCCCCGCTTGGGCGAAGCACCACCGTGTCCTAGTGGATGCGATAGGCGGCAGCGACCTCTCGCGCCCGGCCCTGGTCCAGGCCATGGTACGGAGCGAGAGGGAATAGGAAGCAGTCTCGTCCTTCTGCGAAGCAATAATGCTCGCGAAGGAAGAGGCGGAACGGGTGAGGGAAGCTCAACGGAGTGGCCCTGACGCCCCCAGCCGCAGCCGCCGCAGGAGACGCCCTGGGCGTCGCGGGTCGCAGGATGATCTCCGGCCACCGTAGACGCGGGCCTGCGGATGGCGAGTAATGGGTAGCTCGGCGTCCGATCAGCACTAGGCCCGTGAGTCGACGGCGCGTAGTGTTCAACGCGCGCCGCAAGGAGATGTCAGCCACCACTGACGGGGCCTATAATGGCCGGTCCTGCATGCCAAGGGGTAGCGGATAAATTCGTAACAGAGTTACCGCTCCCCTGGGCACTCTGGCAAGGAAAGAACAGGGGTGGGTTTTAGTCAGTAAGAGTCTGACATGCCCTGCCGCTCCACCCAAAGCGGGAGAAGTCATAGGATGATTTCCCAACCCCCTAAAAAAAAATCAAAGGACACCACGCTCAGCAGCAAAACAAAAACCAAACTTAATAACAATTTATTTTTATGTCTTTCCAAAGACGAGTAGCTCTAATCTAATTTACAATCCATTGAGTTGTCGGATTAACGTAAATATGTATGTACTTACATCAGTATCAAACCTCACTCCCATAACAGTCAATGTATTAAATCCATTCAACTAGCACGTGCTGGTAATGTAAATAAAATTATGATAAACGATCGGTGCCGGTGGGCCAACAACGCCGACATTATCGGTCAATTGACACGATAACCGCTCGGTGGCGCAAGTAGTCATACGTCGCGTGACAGTGTGTACGGAGGAGTCGAATGATTGGTTGAATTATTACGTTTGCGTATGGATATTTTTGTTGCTGCTTGTTTATTCTTTTTATCGAAAAGTTTGGCAGCTGTTTGTTTTTGTAAGTTGATTTCTGAAACTGCTGATTAATCAAGATTTAAAAAAGTTAAGGCTGCTGATGTCGAGTTAAGCTTTGTGATTGGTCAAGTCTACATTATAAGCAAGGTGTGAGAAAACATTGATATTCAATAGCAAGGATCAATTTAGCCAATTTGAAGACTAGATCCAACGTCTTATGTTTAGAAAGAAAGAAAGAAGAAAGAAGAAAGAAAATACGTTTATTTACGGTAAACATGACGCAAAAAACAGAGAAACACAAAAAAAAAAAGAAAAACTGGGGGAATGTTTTTGTAGTAACTATTTATCTAAGGGACGAAAAAGATCGCAATACAGTTCAGGCAGGACCGTAGTTGCTGGCCATAGTATATACTCAATAATCAATTGTTTATTTGCATTCCACAATGTGTTCAAGGGGTTGTGGATAAATTCGAAACAGACTTACCGCGCCCCTGGGCACTCAGGGCAGGGAAGGAACAGGGGTGGGTTTTGGTCAGTAAGAGTATGACACGCCCTCCCGCTCCACCCAGAGCGGGAGATGTCATTGGACGATTTCCCACCCCCAAAAAAATAAAATAAAATTGGTAGGTTATAATTATATAGTATTATGATCATTATGGACCCTATGATACCTTACCTATCTCGCGATTCTACATCGCTACTATCGCGATAGAGCACCGATACAATTGCGAAGCAGCATTGCTCGTTTATGCCTTCACAGCCTTGCTGCGACACCTAGCCTCCTTCATTTCCTTTTTTGTTTTTTTTTTCTTTTTTTTTATTCGCGTTTTGCGCAGCGGTAACTGCTGCCCGATTTTGTGCGCAATGGCTACAAGGCAGGTCATTGCCAATGAACTTTTGGCATTCGTCAAGCATGCCAGCGACTACATGGACGAGGTCAGCATTTTGCAGATCTGCAAGTCCTCCTTCAAAGAGGAAGAGGTATGCAGTGTCAAGTTGTTGTTATTCCAATCACTCGGCCAAGTCGGACAGATGGCTCTCGCCGGAGGGATGGTGGCGAGAAGAGTCTGCAGGACATCATCAACCTGCTGAAGAGGACCGATCCGGGTGACGTGCCAGATTTTGTGGCAAAGGAGCTGCACAAGCTGCCTCCTGTCACTTTCGACCACGTCGACGTCACCAGGCTGCTGAAGGACATCACGTCTTTAAAGGTGAGCCTGGCTGAGATGAAGTCAAAGTTGGAGTCATCAGATGTCACCATTGGTGAATTGCGAGCCGAAGTCGCTCAGCATCGGGCTCGGCTAAAGGCGCTGTGATGGACCACAAACAGCAGGTTCCACCGAAGAACACATGTGATGAGGACGGCTTCATCATGGTGGAGAGAAAGAAGAGGAAGCCTACTTATCGCAACCAGTGTGGGACGGCGCCGGCAGGATCTAACATGCTGCTACGTCCTGCAGTACTGACGACGCAGCTGTACGTGTCCCGTTTGCATCACTCTACGAAGACTGAGGATATCGTAGAGTACATGCGGGTGAAGACCAACTGGACCTTGAGGGTGGAGAAGTTGGAGGCACGCCATAACACGAATTTCAAGTCGTTCGTGGTGCGCGTTCCGACTCACCATTTGATGACCTTCCTCAAGGAAGAGTTTTGGCCGAAAGGTGTGCTGTATCGGCGTTTCCGCGGCCAGCTACGCGACACCTCGCAGCGTAACACGACGCCGTCACTTCGTGTGCAGTAGTTTTTATGTTTTTCAATATGTATTAGTTTATTATTTTTTAAGATTATTTTTTGTATTTTAATTATGGGCCTTAGTTGCCTGATAATAAATCATTATTATTATTATTATTATTGTTAGTAACGATGACGACGCGATGATAATTCAGAAGTATGCGATTGTGTCGCTAATCTCGTGGATTGTGAATGCGACAAACGGCCGAGACCAGTATATAGCGCGCTGTATACTGAATCGATGTAAACAGTCTTGGTGAGAGACCTCCTTAATAGCAGTATCAATAATTAATTACAGTTGTAGCCATTGCCCCGTTTTGGACGTCTTTCGGCTGAACTGATGATGATAATAAATGACGTAATAATATTTAGTTTTGTAGAAGTAAGTACACAATTACAGGTGACACTTGATTTATGCCGAGGTAAACACTTTTGTGTTTTACTGTCCATTTAGGGTTAAACGTGGATTAAAGACATTCAAAAATAAGTCTCTCCCTAAATGTGTCAACATGGTTGGGGTAAAGAATGTGGTGGTTGAACGTGGACTAAACCATATTTATGATCAATGACCCCGGTGCTAGGAAAACCTGTGTTACAGGGGACATCCCTCCTTCCATTAGGATGCGTTTCCACTGAAGCGGAACTGAGCGGAGCGGTGCTGAGCGGAGCGGAGTGGAGACGTGCAGGAATCGACCAATCAAATGGTTGAAATCCTTTAAAAAAAACCGGTCAGGTGCGTGTCGGTCTTGACACATTTAGAGTTTAGTATTGCCGTACTAAATGTATTTTTGACTATTTGTATGACTAGGTCAACAAGATGCTTATACTGTGAAAAGTTGAAGTCTCCAACCGTTTGGCTGTACAACCTGTGTGACAGACGATGGAGAGACAGACGGACAGACAGGCGGACAGACAGAGGGATAGACAGACGGACAGACAGACGGACATCCAGACGGACAGGCAGACGGACAGACAGACGGATAGACAGACGGACAGACAGACACGTGAGTGACAGCAATAGAGCTCCATTTGGAAACTTCGGGTACAGAATTCTTAAAAAAACCTGGCTAGTATAATTTGGTATTGAGAGAGGGAAAACAAAAAATTTAACTTTAACAAAAAGGAGTTTCTTTTTGTCAGGTGTGTTGTGTTTTTGTAGGGATGCGAGTAAGCCTGACTGGTTATGTTTTATGAAACTCTTCATGATGAAAACAATGAACACTTACATCTTTAACCGCCGAGTCTTCATCACTATAAACGTAAGAAGAGCACTTTTCTGTCCTCGCAGTATCAAATATATCTGCAGCACAAGAACTGTTATTATTAGTGCTATTGTTGTCTGTAGTCGGGTATCTTAAACATTTAGAATATCCATTTTTTTCTATTGGTATAGCATGTTGGAGCCATAAGCTTGTGTTTGTCGTTTCGCACTCCTTGACTTCGCATCTGTAACAGAAGAAAAGGTGATTTAGAAAAGGTCAAGTTGACATTAATGTAATGCTATTATTTCTGTTTTTTACCCGACTACGCGACGCTGAGGAGGGTAATGTGTTTATCAGCCTATGTATGTATGTTTTGTTAGTTCTTTTGTGACGAGACCAAACGTGTGGGCCGATTTTGGTCATTCTAACGTCAATTGATTCGTCTTAATCTTGCGAGTGCTACTAAAGACATGACAGTAATCTAAATACAATATGGCGACAACCAGACGCCATATTGTGAAAAAAAAAAAAAATTCGACGAATTAATATTATTGGATTAAGTGGGGTATCAAAATAAAGAGTTTAAGGAGTAGATTCCAAAAAATAACTCATTATAATGTAGAAAATTAAAATTAAAACATCATTTAATTGAAAATTTTACAACAGTTTTTTGTAGATCCAACCTATATTGTCTTATTGCCGGACAAAGGACTCTCCCACAGCTCTCCACTCTTCCCGGTGTGTTTCCTTCCTTCTCTGGAAAATCTCTCGTAAACGCATATTAGTCGTCTTGCCATCGTTATATAGGCCCATCTGTCCTGGAAGGAAATGGTCTCCTTCTGTGAGATCGTGGGGGTCCAGAAGGAGGCTGTCGACCGGAATCTTGAGAGGGTCGAACCCACTTGGAGAAGGAGGCGTCGGGGAGGCAACCACTTGTCCTGATGCATTCTACATATTCCCAACTGATTCCGCTTCAGCCTAGCAGGTGTATATTCAACATCTATCCATATAATGTCATCGAGATGGGTAAGTAAGAAAGTCTGAGGCTACGGACACGAAGCCAGCGGGCGCGGGACGTCGGCGGCGCGTTTCATTGCATAGATTTATATGGAACTGGCCTCAAAGGCAGCGGCGTGAGGAGTGGCGTACGAGCGGTGCGCACCAGTCTAGCAGTGCGCGCGCGTCTGATTGCTCTAGTGTTGTGCATTTTATTTATTGCACAATAAATCTAACGTTCCGAAGAAACTTGTAACAAAAAGATGTTGTCATCGCTGTATAGACATTTTGTTCGCGAGCAAACACAAATTCCTAATAACTAAAGACTACGTCGTTTTTTTTTTTTTTGGTTGGTTGGGAAATCATCCAGTGACTTCTCCCACTCTGGGTGGAGCGAGAGGGCCTGTCAGACTCATACTGACCAAAGCCCACCCCTGTTCCTTCCCTGCCCTGAATGCCCAGGGGCGAGGCAAGTCATTCAAATTTATCCTCAACCACCGGGCAGGCATCGGCCATGACGGGCCCCGTCATATTTGCTGACAACTCTTTTAGGCGCGCGTGGAACACTACGCGCCGCCGACTCTCGGGCCTGGTGCTGATCGGACGGCGAGTTACCCACTACTCGCCGTTCGCAGGCCCGGGAAGACTACGTCGCTTTAGCGCCGCGCGATCTGCCGCTGGCTTCGAGACCGGGGTCTGCATTACCGCGCCGCTCCCCGCGCCGCCACCCTCGCCGTCCCGCCACCCGCTGACTTCCTGTCCAGGGCCTTAAACTTAGATTATAAGGAACTGCTACGGGATACTCGTAACGACAAGATCTAAAGACAAGATTTGGTCATCTTAGTCACTACAATTAGTACCACCCTATGTATATCATACCAAACTTGTCGTGTTTGTGAATACAGATACAGACATTGCTACAGAAGTAGCAATTTAAAGGCGAAGTCAACGAATGTGTCTACGAATGTTTGCACATAGGTCTAGTGCATGAGGCAGACGGTGCCTTAGGCCAGCCCGGCGAATATTTAATTACACGGTCGCTTCTTCGCTGCACAAAACGGAAATGAAAGGAAATGATCTTACGCAAAGATCTATAAACAAGTAGGTACTTATCTACAGACTATATCCAGAATCAGGATTTTTTAAATTAAGGGTCTACTACACGCGCGATAAAAATACTTTATCGTCTTTGTAACAAACGCAACGTAGGATTCTTTAATATTTATTTTCTACTAGCGACCCGCCCCAGCTTCGCTTGGGTACAAATTATACATATAAACCTTCCTCTTCAATCACTCTATCCATTAAAAAAACCGCATCAAAATCCGTTGCGTAGTTTTAAAGATTTAAGCATACATAGGGATATAGGGACAGAGAAAGCGACTTTGTTTTATATTATGTAGTGATGATAAGCTACGATTTTTTATTCAATGAGGGCGCCACTTAGCGGGTAGTAGAGCCTTAAGCTAGAATGTCTCACTGTTGGGCAAAGAACTCTCTCATACCTTATATGTATATATCACCCTGTACTTGCAAACACCGTTAGTTTATGGAAAATCACTTAAAATTGAAAACTGATTTAAGTATTTTCAATTAGACTCGGAGACTTGTACCGACATAATCGAATTTGGAAAAGATTTACTATATATGAAATTATCTATTCATAATCTGTATATTTAAAATTCAAAGTCCTGACTGACTGATATATCAACGCACAGCGTGAACCGCTGGTCCTAAAGACATGAAACTTGTAGGGTGTTTTTTGTGAAGAGAGGGTTCAATCCACTAAGAAAGGGTTTTTCGGAATTGAACCCTTAAGGGGGTGAAAAATGGGTTCCGGGCCTGCGGACGGCGAGTAATGGCTAGCTCGCCGTCCGATCAGCACCAGGCCCGAGAGTCGACGGCGCGTAGTGTACCACGCGCGCCTCAAAGAGTTGTCAGCATACATGACGGGCCCCGTCATGGCCGATGCCTGCCTAGGGGTTGAGGATAAATTCGAAAGAGTTACCTCGCCCCGGGGCATTTAGAGCAGGGAGGAACAGGGGTGGGTTTTAGCCAGTAAGAGTCTGACACGCCCTTCCGCTCCACCCTAGAGCGGGAGAAGTCATTGGATGATTTCCCCCCCCTCCCCCAAAAGGGGGTGAAAAAGGGGTTGAAAGTTTATAACGGGGGTAGTACTAATTGCCCGCGGGCGAAGCCGCTGGCAGAAGCTAGTATATTACAACGGGCAACTATGGAACCCTACACTGCGCGTGGCCCGACATTTCCTAGATTACTCCTGTACCGTGAGTGCCTTTACAAACATGTAAACTCAAATACACAAGACACCCAGACCCGGAACCATTATATGTAGGCCTTACAAATATTTGTTCCGTGCGGGAATAGAACCCACGACATGCAGCGCAGTAGACGAACGCTCAACCACTGCGCCAACCGTGTCGTCAAATTGAAACTTCAGTAAGCGCAAATAACCTAACTTAGGTTGATCAACAATTAATTTCCCTGATGATACCTATGTGTTGGCGCAGTGATAACAGCCCGGACTTACGAGTTGTACAGCGTGGGTTCAAACCCAGCCAGGCTTTACTTGGTGTTATTTATTTCATCACCACTGCTCTCAAAACGGTGAAGGAAAACATCGTGATGAAACCGTCATGTCCTAGAACCAAAATATCGAAGACGTGTGACATCCACCAACTGGGCTCGCGTGGTGGAATACGCACCATTCCCTCTCCTAGAGAGGAGGCCTGAGTCCCAGGAGTGGGAACATTATAAGACTTATGCTTCATCATCATCAGTCTTTTAATGTCCCCACTGCTGGGGTGTAGGCCTCCTCTCTGTGAGAGGGTGTGGGCCGTAATCCACCGCGCGGGCTCAATGCGGGTTGGTGGATGTCACACTTCTTCGATATTTTGGTTCTAGGACATGACGGTTTCTTCTGATTATGCTTAAGCTATGATAACTATGTAGGCACTACCTATATATTGATTAGCGTATCAAATGTAAATTCTCGAACAAATACGGACATTTACATTTCATTCATTTTGTTTACATTTCAGGATAAAGCTTTGAACATGCTGTTTGCTTGGAAATATTGGGTAAATACGAAACTAGAATATTCGATATTTTGCCTTTGAAATTACAGGATCGCTATTAGGTAGGTACTGGCGCATCGGCCATGACGCTATTAGAGTTGCAGGGTAGTTAAAACCAATTGGCTGAATATCGCCTTTGGCTATTGCCTAGCGGTGGGATGATATGGGCTTTTAGTAGCGGACTGATTTTCTTGTTTATTTTGATATTATACAGAGCGTAACGGAAATGTGTGGTCTTACTATAAATACCGCGTATGCCCATGGAAACAAACAACTTTTTTAGGGTTCCATACCCGAAGGGTCCAAACAGGCTCCTTTTGGACCCTTCGGGTCTCTTATTGCTGTCACTTACGTGTCCGTTTGTCTGTCTGTCCTTCGACTGTCACACAGGTTTTACAGCCAAACGGTCGGAGCTATGTAGTGTACAAATTTTCACAGTATAAGCATCTTGTTGACCTAAAGCCATACAAATAGTTAAAAATATATTTGGTACGAGACCCTAAGTGTGCGAAGTCCGACGCGCACTTGGCCGGTTTTCAAAAAAAAAAAAAAAAATTGGATCTCTCATACTAATTTTCATCAGCTGATGATGAGCATTGGGTTTTACCAAGTTCTAGGTAAAGCCCAATGCTAAACATAATTTTGTCTTCGTAATCTTACAGCACTTCAGTCCTAACATTCCCATTACAACATAGTGCATTTTGATACAAATGAGCAGTCGAGGCGGGACTGATGCTTATAAAACTACGTGTTTGAAATAGGAATGTGAAGTCTCCGGCCACCGTAGACCCGGGCCTGCGGACGACGAGTAGTGGGTAACTCGCCGCCCGATCAGCACCAGGCCCGAGAGTCGACGGCGCGTAGTGTTCCACGCGCGCCTCAAAGAGTTGTCAGCAAAGTGAAGGGGCCTGCCAAGGCCGGTGCCTGCCCGGGGGTGGAGGATAAATTCGAAAGAGTTACCTCGCCCCCGGGCACTCGAGGCAGGGAGGAACAGGGGTGGGTTTTAGTCAGTAAGAGTCTGAAACACCCTTCCGCTCCACCCTAGAGCGGAAGAAGTCATAGGATGATTTCCCACCCCCCCAAAAAAAAAAAAGCACCTCTTCACATGTACCGGTAGCCGAGTAGCCGGTGCCGACTGTCCGCTAAAGTCTTCACCGGCTACCCGGCAACCGGTACGTGTGAAAAGGCACGTAGTGTGTAAGTAACTTTTCAAGTAGAAAGTGCGATGGATTTATCTTTAACACGCTTTTATAAGCTTCACTTGAACTAACTGACTAACTAATTAACTATGTAAATAACTAATACTATGTATAAAAGTATAGAAGTTTTTGACTCACTTCCTGGTTACCGGATTGAGTGTAGATTGAATGAGCTAACAGTTTACGTACATGTTTAGTTTGTGCGCTAGTATTATATTATCTGTGGTTTGGATGACAACGCATGGTTAGCTATGTGACGTCATTTTAAATCCAATATGGCGGACTGCCAAATTATGAGGACTACTTATTATTTATGCATTCATAAGATATGCGTATCAAATGAAAGGATTTGCTTAGAAGAATAGGAAAAATAAAATGACTTTACCTACTTTAAATTTAATATGGTAACTCTCACAGATAGCGAATATAAAAAGCATGTTAATAGTTTTTAAAACTGTAACATTTTGGATCGAAGTTCCTTATCGCGCGTTGTGAAAGGGGGCTACACGGAAAATATTCTTACGAAAAGTTGTCACGACACTAATGAGGCTGTCCATCCAAAAAGATTGTGTTGGAAAAACAATTCTCAGCGAAACCTCCCTCTCAAAGATCTGACTCAAGCGGTGCGCTATAAAAGGCGGCGCGCCTAGCGTTTTTTTTCACTCTGTCTTCGGTCGGCAACGGTTGAACATCGCTACCCTCGTTTGTACTTTCATATTGTTATTTTCGTAATAAATCATTTGCAGTAATTAGAGTTTCGGATGTCGTAGTTTTAATTTATCATTTGTTGTAATTTCGGTTATTAAATTTTGATTATTAATTAAATAATTTTGGGAAATACTTGTGCGTTATTTGTTTTTTTTAAAAACTGTCCTCACTTCTGATTTCTAAGATCAGAAGTGGGATAGACCACGTGCTTAGTGCTGTTTGTGCCATCTGTTTTAAGTTAACTAAATATCCGTTAGTGTTTGAATTTGACCTAATTACTGCAAGTTTTGTTGTTTGTCGTTTCGTGTGTATCGGTAAGTGTTAATTTTATTCCTGATCATTTAATTGCCGAGATATGGGACGTTCGACAAGTGTTGAAAAACTAAACGATTCGCGTCGACCGCATCGTAATCGTTCTCGTACGTTGAGAAGTAGATCGCGTAATCATAGCCATGGTTCTGGAAGGAGCAATCGCACTCCTTCACCGTGTGGATGCCGTGAGCGTGCTCATGATCGTGAACGTACCTCTTCGAGATATCGTAATGTGTCCCGTAGTCCACGTAATGATCATAGACGTCGTGATACCTCATATAGCCACCGTGATTCTCCGCGTGATCAGGCCTTAGGTCAAATATTAGCTCGCTTGAATTCTATTGAGAGCCGTTTGCCGACTTCGACAACGTGTCGCGTGTCTACGCCTGTTGAGGAGCATAGCCCACGGGGGCACGAAACTTTCACTAGGCAGAAGTCGCGAACGGTCGACCAGGATAATGACGTGACAGATAAGCTCGTTGGGGCATTGTCTTGAACTAAGGTTCAGGTGAGATCGCATAATTTTTATATTGCTCCCTTTGATCCCAACCTGCACGACTTTGACGTTTGGTGTTCAGAGGTAGATCGCGCCCGTAATTTAAATAAATGGGACGATCGCGAGTGCCTAGGGCGCATAGGAAGCTGTTTGCGTGGTGACGCGAAGTCATGGCTTAATAATTGGATAACAAATGATCGTTCGTGGAGCAACTTCAAGTTAGAGTTTCGTTCACTGTGCCCACGTGATGTAGATATTGCGAAACTTGAAAACTACCTACCTGTTGAAGTTTTAACTCTGGCGGGTTTGACATTGCTTTTTCGGGTGAGTAAGTCAGTAGTTACCAGGGGCGATTGATTGTACATGGTCAGGTACGGCCGAGCCCAGGTGAAGTTAATACTCTCGTTCGATCACCGGAACCTACTAACGTTATGAGGGCCTGTAGTTTCTGGGCCTTGCAAGCTATTGTCGCTGTTAAATTGCCGGCCATGCCTCGTAAGACAGCAAGCATATCAAGGCTGCTGAGGAAAGAAACTTATTAATTTTGTGTGGCGCTGAGCAGTATGCTGCTAGCGACTACCCACATAATAAACTGCTTGACTAACGAACCGATTTTAGCAATATTTGTTACCAGTGTCCCATGGAACTTCATACATATGCCAGTGCTATTGGAGTTGTGTGATTTGGGTGACCTCAGCCCCACTGGTTAACTTTCAAGGTTGAGCAACCCTTGAAGGAATTGGTCCGTGGATGGGTGACTGATTCATTACATACCGAGACTCCTCCGTGCCTCGGATTGGACCTGTTTCAGGATTGTGCAGACCAGATGTGCAGTCGCTCCGTGTGTGCTGCACATGGTGTGTGCGGCGAGACGCGCATGGTGTGCGCTCCGTGGTGCGCAGTGAGGCGCTTCATGGTGCGCATGGAATACGCTGTGTCATGCGCAGTGGCCCGCGTCGTGGTGCGCGGTGGTGGCCTGCGTGAATCGCTATGGTGTGCGCTGCGTGAAGCGCTATGGTGTGCGCTGCGTGAAGCGCTATGGTGTGCGCTGCGTGAAGCGCTATGGTGTGCGCTGTGTGATGCGCATGGCGTGCGCCACGTGATGCGCATGGTGTGCGCTCCGTAGTGTACGCTGGGCACTTCATGGTGTGCTGTGCTGCGCTGCATGGTGCGCTGGGTGTGCGCTTCATGGCGTGCGCTGCGTGGTGCGCATGGTTTGCGCTCCGTGGAGAGATGCTGTCTTGATGCCTGTCTTTATGACGCATGCTCCGCTTTCTTAGAGGCTGGGCGACCGGAAGACTTCTGTTTGGCCTGAACCCCTGGTCCACGGCTTCTGTTTGGTCTGAGTTTCTGGCTTATGACTTCTGTATGGCCTGAACCCCTGGTTCATGGCTTCTGTTTGGTCTGAGCCTCTGGCTTATGACTTCTGTTTGGCCTGAACCCCTGGTTCATGGCTTCTGATAGGTCTGAGCCTCTGGCTTATGACTTCTGTTTGGCCTGAACCCCTGGTTCATGGCTTCTGATAGGTCTGAGCCCCTGGCTAATGACTTCCGTAAGGTCTAAGCTCCTGGCTTATGACTTCTGTTTGGTCTGAGCCTCTGGCTTATGACTTCTGTTTGGCCTGAACCCCTGGTTCATGGCTTCTGATAGGTCTGAGCCCCTAGCTTATGACTTCCGTAAGGTCTGAGCTCCTGGCTTAAGACTTCTGTTTGGCTGTTTGGCCTGAACCTATGGTTCATGGCTTCTGTTCTGGTTAAGTATAAGCTTCACTACTGTTTATTTATCTTGGCTAGTATTCTACCCAATAGAAGGCCGGAATTCCATTGCTTGGAATGCTATTTAGTTCCATTTACGTTTTAATGCTTACGAGTAAAATCACCGTTTTTGCTTTGTTACTTTTTTTCTTTCTAGTCTGAAGCATTTAAATTTACATTTCAATTATCTAAGAAACCTTCCTGTTTGGTTGGGTGCCTGATGGTGGGAGTGCACGCTCACTATCGCGTACTTAACAATATTAGTTCAAGTGTTTACTATCCTTTGGCTTCAGACACATAAATGACGCAAGAAAACAAATGTACAGTATGTGTTACTTTACAGATGGTTATGGCGAGTCTGAGGATGGCGGCCAGTCTGGTGATGGTGGCCCTAGTGATGGCGCAAGGCAAGATGCGGTCGAGGACGCCTCGCTGTCAGGAACGGCCGTCTCAGCGAAACCTCCCTCTCAAAGATCTGACTCAAGCGGTGCGCTATAAAAGGCGGCGCGCCTAGCGTTTTTTTTTTTTTTTTTTTTTTTTGTTTTTTTTTTTTTTTTTTTTTTTTTTTTCACTAGTCCTGGCTGGAGGCTTTAATAATTTAGAGCCTTCACAGGCAAGCTCGGTTAAGCAGACGACAGCCTCCTAGGCTGACCTGCAAGACGTCACACAAAAAAAAAAAAAAAAAAAACGTTTTTTTTCACTCTGTCTTCGGTCGGCAACGGTTGAACATCGCTACCCTCGTTTGTACTTTCATATTGTTATTTTCGTAATAAATCATTTGCAGTAATAAGAGTTTCGGATGTCGTAGTTTTAATTTATCATTTGTTGTAATTTCGGTTATTAAATTTTGATTATTAATTAAATAATTTTGGGAAATACTTGTGCGTTATTTGTTTTTTTTTTAAACTGTCCTCACTTCTGGTTTCTAAGACAATCTAATAAAAACTTCTTGTATTTTTGGTGGGTAGGTACAAAGTTTGCAAGCAGATCAAGCATTATCAAATATTATTTGTTATAGTTGTTGTTATTGCTAAAGAGTTGAGTTGAGCTGAGCTAAGCTGAGCTGAGCTGAGCTGAGCTGAGCTGAGCTGATCTGAGCTGAGCTAAGCTAAGCTGAGCTGAGCTGAGCTGAGCTGAGCTGAGCTGAGCTGAGCTGCGATGAGATGAGATGATGAAGTATAACTTCTTACGTGCGTGCGTGTGTGCGTAGTTAATAATAAAAAAAATATTATAAATTAAAAAAAAAAAAATTATATTACAATTCCTTCACTAATTAATCGAAAGGAACTTCGTTCCATCCGGGCGTCCCTTGACACCTCTCAAGTTTTTTTTTTATTAGCACGATATTTTGTTAATTTGTATGAAATTTCGATCACAGGAGATATTATCATATGAAAAAAAAAATGCTTGGTTGGCAACAGGCAAACATATAATTTATCCCTTAGTAACGTTGAATTACGATCTGTATTTGACATAGTCAATGCGTATCAATAAATATTAGAATTTATTAGGTCAATCAAGGCAGTAACAGTTACTTGAGGAGATGAGGAGCTCGTGGCTAAAGTAATAACAGCCGCACGGGTCGATCCATCAGCTTAAGCTACGCTTGCCGGGGCTGCGCCATGGTTGGGTGACATCTTTACATATCGAGACTCATCCGTGCCTCGGAAAGCACGTTAAGCCGTTGGTCCCGGCTCTAAATCGTGGATCTTAGACAGTCGTTCCGGGCCGACAGAAGACCGAAAGTCTGACAACCAGTCTTACTAAAGGTTATCGTATCACCCAGTTATTGGGTTGTGGAGGTCAGATAGGCAGTCGCTCCATTTAAAATGCTGGTATTCAGCTGCATCTGGTTAGACTGGAAGCCGACCCCAAGATAGTTGGGAAAGGGCTAGGCAGATTGGCAGATTAAATCAAGGCAGTTACTTCTTAAGTGGTGATAATGATGCCGATTTGAGATGAATTATTCAACCCTTAATCCTTGTATTCAACCTAAGGTTAGTGGGCACTTCTGAGGGCCGATTTCACCAATTCTAAACGCCCAGTTTTCGACGTTCTGTCATAAAGCTGAAGAGTTTGTTTGTTTGTTTGGTTGAACGCGCTAATCTCAGGAACTACTGGATGGAATTGAAAAAATATATTTGTGTGGAATAGTCCATTTATTGAGGAAGGTTATATAACATCACGCTGCGATTAACAGGAGCGAAGCTTCATTGAAAAATGTGGCAAAAACGGGAAAAAAAACCTTTAGAGAGCTTCAGTTGCGTGCGCTGCGTAAATGGTTAAAGTTACGCAAAAATGATGTACGACGGAATTGTTTACCTTTTAAAATTCTAAAAAAAAGTCCGCAACTGCATGTCTATCATTGAAGGTTAACTCACTATAATCTTTTTTATGTTTTTTATTTTTATTTTTTATGCTAAGCTTAGTTCAGTAAAACTTAGTTTATAGAGCGAATGGTGAAATCGGCCCTTAAGATGATAAAAAATAAGTTCCCTGACTGTACGTTGGTGATGATACTTTTTTGGATTTAAAGTTTAATCAAAACGTTTATATTCAAAAACTTCATTTGGACAAAACTGCTTCAAAATAATTTCAGAAAACACGCGTTTTCTCCAATCTACATCGTCACCTTTCACGTAATCCCTCAATTTATTTACCTCAAAAATTACTCTCAATAATTTTCGTATACCAAATGATACTCAATCACCCAGTGAAAAATATCTGTCTGTCGATCGCGTATCGTAATGATAATTAATATCAGTCGGTCTCATGATTGATTGCAGGTCGCCCAGCTGTTGGTGATGGCGTCTCAGAGTGCTACAAGATTTGGGAGCAGGTTTAAGATGGAAGCGGGGAGAGGAAATATATTTATAGTTGCTTGTGGATTTGCGAGGTTTTTTACTTAAGGGTCTATTACCGGCCAAGTGGCGCCTTCAATGAATAAAAAATCGTAGCATAGCATAGAAAATAAATATTAAAGAATCCAACGTCACGTTTGTTACAAAGAGGATAAAGTATTTTTATGTTGTTAAAACAGGTCTCAGAATGTTTCGTATCCAAAGTAGTAGGCAAAAGTACCAAAAACGCCCGTTTCTGACACTTTTGCCTACTACTTTGGATACGAAATGTATGTCTTTGTAACAAATGTGACGTTGGATTCTTTAAAATTTATTTTCTATGCTATGCTACGATTTTTTTATACATTGAGGGCGCCACTTGGCCGATAGTAGGACCTAAGGTATTTTTTAAGAGTAATCTTAAATATTTCATCAGCATTGCTCTCGAAACGGTGAAGGATAACATCGTCATCATCCTAGGAACAAAACTTTAAAGACGTGATATCTACCGATCCGCGCTGGGGCTTTGTGATGGATTACAGCCAAGTCCCTCTGGCAGAGAGGAGGCCAGTGTCCCGACGATGTGAACACTAAATTGCTGACTAACCCGATAATAATAATTGATGATGGACCGGAACAAAAATTTTGATTCATATCAACAGGATAACATTGTGAGGAAACCGCTCACGATGTTATCCTATTGATATGAATAAAAACATTTGTTCCGGACAGCGTTTATTCAAAAAAGGAAAACCATGACAACTAGCAAAAGCTGGTCTAACTTACAATCCACACAAAAAAATCAACTTAGTTACCAAAATAACTAACATTCTATTTTTATATCTGTTTTTACATTTTTTTTTCCTCCGTATCTTAAACCACAGTTGATAAAGGTATCCGTGTCAGCCAAGGTCTACATCGTACGACCTGGTCGTGATCCCCACGTGCCTGATAATGATAGCCGAGCGTCGGCCCATAGCCCGGTTCTTTGATAGCATATCGGTTTTTAGTTGTTTGTATTCAGTGACGAAAATCATCATCATCATTCTCAATCACCTAGTGCCCTTATCCAAATTTATTTGGGGTCGGCGCAACATTAGTCGTCATCTCTGTAGTCACCTACTTTTTACCCATATCCTCATTCACATAGTCCATCCATCGTTTCTTTGGCCTTCCCCTACTCTTATAGCCATCCACATCCATACACAAGACTTTCCTCACGACATTTTCTTCATTCCTCCGCATCACATGCCCATACCACGACAACCGATTTCCACACAACTTTTCAGTCAGCGGTGCCACTTTCAGAGTTCCTCTTATACAGGGTGTAACGGAAAGGTGTGGTCATATTTTAAGAGCCAGTTCTGCCCATGGAAATGAACAACTTTCTCTAATAAAAAAGAAAAATTCCAAAAAAAAAATTGGACTTTCCATACAAAGATCATCAGCTGATCATCGCATTGTATGAGAAGTAAACATTTTTTTTTAGAATTTCCTCGGATTTTCTTAAAGAAAGATGTTCATATCGATGGGCAGATGCAGTTCTTAAAATGTAACCACACCTTTCCTTTACACCCTGTATACTTATTCCTAATTCTATCCATGCGCGAAACACCACACATTGCTCTTAGCATTCTCATCTCAACTGCATGCAATTTCTTTTCATTCATCCCTTTTGTGGCCCAACATTCTGAACCATACAAGACAGCAGGTCTGACCTTTGTTTTATAAATCTTCCCCTTAAGTTTAAGGGGGATGGGGGATTCAGTGACGAAAATACACACAAAAAAATCAGGTGCCTACTGTTCTTCTTTAGGTACAGTTAAAATAATAAAGTGGTCATCAGGTTAATTTTTCATCATCAGCCTGTACTTCTCGCATCGCATCATCATTCATCATTCATTATCGCATCCGCGGCGTTTATCAGGTCTTCGGTCTCCCTTGGGGATACCGCACGATCTCCCATGAGGCGACGTGCCTCCTTGCCGGATTGACACCATGGGATCTGGAGGCAAAGGTCCTCGCGCACCTATATGAGTGGGGCGAGGAGGCGAAACGCCGGGGCGAAACTCCGCTGCCGCGACATCTCGCGGCTCGGCGGACAGAGCTCCGGCAGGATCTCATGGCGACGGTCAGTCTCTCCATAGAGAGCGACTGTCGCAACCCAGCGCTGGGCACGCCACCATTGCGGCGGTAGTGCCCCTATTTGAGGAGTGGCTGAAGAGGCGCCACGGCGTCCTCACCTTCCGCCTGACGCAGGTCCTCACCGGACACGGAAGTTTCGGGAGGTTCCTGTGTAGGATAAGGCGGATGGAAACGCCCGGGTATCCCCACTGTGAGGATCGCCCAGAGGACACGGTGGCAATCTGCCCCGCTTGGGCGGAACCCCGCCGTGTCCTCGTGGAGGCGATCGGCGGCAGCGACCTCTCGCGTCCGGCCCTGGTCCAGGTCATGGTACGGAGCGAGAGGGAATGGGAAGCAGTCTTCTCCTTCTGCGAAGCAGTAATGCTCGCGAAGGAGGAGGCGGCACGGGTGATGAACAGGCTGCAACAACAGACTCGCCTCAGCACCCCTCAGCAGCAGCCGCCGCAGAAGACGCCCTGGGCGGAGGACGTCGCGAGACGATCTCCGGCCTCCGTAGACCCGGGCCTGCGGACGGCGAGTAGTGGGTAACTCGCCGTCCGATCAGCACCAGGCCCGAGAGTCGACGGCGCGTAGTGTTCTACGCGCGCCTCAAAGAGTTATCATCAAACACGACGGGGCCCGTCATGGCCGATGCCTGCCCGGGGGTTGAGGATAAATTCGAAAGAGTTACCTCGCCCCTGGGCATTCAGGGCAGGGAGGAACAAGGGTGGGTTTTAGTTAGTAAGAGTCTGACACGCCCTTCTGCTCCACCCTAGAGCGGGAGATGTCATTGGATGATTCCACACCCAAAAAAAAAAAATACGGTCTCCCTTATGGGAAGCGTCCCATAAGGAAGAGACTCAACACTGACAGTGACAGACACTGAACTGAGACAGAACTTCAAAACTTCAGCTTTAAGATCGTCACCGAGTTCAGTCGAGACTCCATAGACAATGCAATTCCGCCGGGCCCTTACCATCCTCGGACCAGTAGACGTCCGGTAATGCAAACCAGTACCGTTGGACATCCACACAACGCGTTTCGGTTATACATTAATTGTACGTACAGCTTAGGAGAGGAATTCCCCGCGTCGCCATCGTGTTTCCTGATAGCAACAATCTGGTGGTATTTAAATCAAAAGTGAATATGTTACTTCTAGGTAAGCATGCGCCATCGTTAACCACATCATCGCTTACCGTTAGGTGAGATAGTAATCAAACGCGCGCCTATTTTTTTTTTAAATCCTTTCTTCATTCTACACGAATTTGATATTGGTACACGTGTCTTTCTGGTACTGGACTTAAAATTATTGAAGGAAAACGAATCAACCCTATTATATTAATAATGCATTAGGCACGGCTTTTATAAAAAAAAATAGTTTTATAGCAGTAGGTACTGATTTGGTGTACCGATAATTTAATTTTATGATTATATTTTAGACGATATATCTTTATTTTTCTGTTTTACATACTTTACATACACATATGTTAAGATTGTTGCATGTAATTATATAGATTCAAGTTCTTCAAACTTAACAGACAGATGTGTTGCTGGGGAGTTTGTTGGCCACTTCCTCTTCACAACTAAAACACTAGGAAGTGGTGACGGGCGGGCGTTTTTGGGGGACTGTCTTTATGTAGAACTTTGACGTTCAAAAAGTGCTGGCTCTCAGCCTAGTTTGAATAAATGACTTTTGATTTTGATAGGTTTTTAATGAGGTACAGTGCCCTAAGTATATAAACAGATGTATCATATTCAGCAATTGTTTGTATGACTGTGAGAAAAAAGGACAGTAATTTGAGTTTGATCGATCCAGTGTGGGAGAGCTGTGAATCATCAATAAATTTAATTAATGAGATAATCTACCTGTTCCCATTGGCAGCGATCTGGACGAACTTTTCGATGCCCAACGATTTCTACGCCTGCCCTTTTTATGCTGCTTGTATATATTTTATTATTTTTTTATTATCTTATTATACTTTTTTATTTAATAGTTTCACAAAAAGGACCCTAGCAGTGATTGATGTGCCCTAGCAGTGGGGACATTAAAAGGCTGATGATGATTTATCTGTGAAAAAAATTAGTGATTTTAATGCAGCCGTACCATATATACTGGGCCCGCGTGGTGGATTACGTCCCTTTCCCTTTCCTAGAGAGGAGGTCTGAGTCACAGCAGTGGGAGGGAACATTATAAGGCTGATAATGTTAATGTTGTTTTGTATGAAAGGGCTTATTTTATTAGGTCATCATACTCCTGCCCTTCTTCCTATTTTTGTGAGGTCGACGCAGCGTGTTTACTTCTTCCGTATTCTATTCTCTGTCATCTCAATAGCTATCACCTTCTTTTTCCATATTATTTGCTGACAGTTACCCCAAAAATCAGGCATCCCAGAATCCTAGATATTAATGAGTTTATTTATTTAGACGTCATGCATAAAGTCGTTTCATTCAAAAACAAAGGTGGACTTAATAGTTAGTTTGCTCATTTTGTTTAGATAGTTAAATTGTCATTCAGGTTAGCAACTCTTATCTGAAGTCATTACGACAGCGGGGGCGAGACTGTTGTAATGACTTGAGATAAGAGATAGAGGAGTTCGGTGGCATCACTAAATCAGGTCAAGAAAACGACATCTTAGGTACACCTGGGGGCTTTTTTTTTGGGTTGGGAAGTCATCCAATGACTTCTCCCGCTCTGGGCGGAGCGGGAGGGCGTGTCAGACTATTACTGACTAAAACCCACCCCTGTTCCTTCTTGCCCTGAGTGCCCAGGGGCGAGGTAACTCTGTTTCGAATTTATCCTCAACCCCCGGGCAGGCATCGGCCATGACGGGCCCCGTCCCTATTGCTGACAACTGTTTGAGGCGCGCGTGCAACACTACGCGCCGTCGACTCTCGGGCCTGGTGCTGATCGGACGGCGAGCTACCCATTACTCGCCGTCCGCAGGCCCGGGACACCTGGGGCCCTAAAATATCGTTTTAAAATCATATTGAATCCGGTTTGAGAAAGGGATAGTGTGGGCAAAAGCAGTTGTTCCTCCAACGGCTTTTGCACGACCCGGGAATCGAACCCAAGAGCTCACGCTCAGAAGATGCACTTGCGACGTGTTGTTATGTAGGTAATAGATGCCATTGATCATTATCTTACACCTGGGGCCGCCCTAAAAGGTCGTCTTAAAATGACCATGAATCCGGTTTGAGAAAGGGATAGTGCGGGCAAAAACCGTTGTTTCTCCAACGGCTTTTGCTCGACCCGAGAGTAGCACCCAAGACCTCACGCTCTGCAGATCCACTTGCGACGTATGTTGTTATGTAGGTAATAGATGCCATTGATTATTATCTTACACCTGGGGCCCTAAAAGGTCGTCTTAAAATCACCATGAATCCGGTTTGAAAAAGGCAAAAGTCGTTGTTCCTGCAACGGCTTTTACCCGACCCAGGAATCGAACCCAAGACCTCACGCTCAGAAGATGCACTTGCAACGTATGTTGTTATGTAGATAATAGACACCATTAAACATCATCTTACGAAACTGATTATACTGTCATCACGTCCTTGATACATTAGACTTAAAACATTTAGGTCAACGAACTATTATCATTCACTTGTCGTCGTGTACATGATATGAATACACGATGATTTTATCTGACATCAATACTTGAACTCTGTTGCAGGAAATACTAAGACCTGATAAGTAGTTTTAACACACAGATCGGTGTGGTTGAGGCCTGACGTCTTCGTGCCAGAGTGTTCTGATCTCACGAAGATCGTACACTTGTGGCATGATATAAAGATAACGCAATCAATTTTGACGGGTGGCAGTGCTATCGTGACACTCACGCTGAACCAATATTTTACTATATGTGCACAAACAAAGCCGATTGCTTGCATTATGATTAAGTATTTCTAAATTAGTATTGTAAAAACGTAAAATTATTTGTTTAAAAGGCAATCTCTGAAAGTATTGATTCGGTTACGAAAATTCTTTATCAGATAATAAGCTACAGTAAAAAATAATCCTCCCGACCGAATTTCGATCACAGTGGCCTGCCTGGGGTCACGGATAAATGCGAAGGAGAGTTACCGCGGCCCTTGGCATAGGCTACTGGTACAAGAGTGGGTTTTTAGTCAGTGAGAGTCTGACACGGCCTCCAGACATTTGATGATTTCTCACCCTCCAAAAAAAAAGATCTCAACGGAGAGTAACCAAGTACGCAGGCGATATTATAGTAATAATATAATAATAATAATAATGTTTATTTCCAATAATGTGATTAACATAGGTTACAAGTACAGTAATGTGATACAACATACATGTGCATAAAGTAATATCTCCTGGCTCCCAAACTAGGTTTATGGCCTGTGACTTGGGGACCAGTGATTCCATAAAGGTAGATCAAAAATCTGTTTACACCAGTAACATGGATAACATAACAATATAATAATTATTTATGTGTACTTTAAAAAGGAAAAAAAAAATAAAAAAAAAATTATTAATAACAAAAATTGTAAGTGAGAGTGAGTGTGTCGTGGTATGTGTAATATGTGGTATAAGTGACAGTAAATGTGAAAGTGGGGAGTGTGTGTGAATGTGTGTGTGTGATATAATTGAGTGAGGGGAGATCTGTCTTAGGCATATGGAAAGAGCAGTTTTTCGGTTTCGTCATACGATTTCTCAATCAACCATCTCTTAACTGTGTTCTTGCATTGGTGATAATTAATTTAAAATTAGTGGACAAGCGTGTGCGCAAACACAGGTACACTCTCATAGTCGGATGAGATGGCAAACCAACATGACCGAGTGCTTTCCGAGGAACGGTGGGAGGGTGTCAAACCATCAACATCCAAACTCCTGGCTGCTACAAAGTATTTCTTATGGTGCATCCACACTGAAGTTATTTTTTGTGGAGCAACATTTTGCAACATGAAAATCAGACGTCATAATCACAAAATGTTGCACTACAAGAAATAACTTCGGTGTGGATGCACCATTAATGGAAAATCCAATAGCACTTTTTGCCCGATACGGGAATTGAACCAAAGACCTCACGCACTGAAAAAAATAAGTAGTAAAGCATAATGAAAAAGCATTAATCTGAACTGTTAAAGCATTAATCTGAACTGTTAAAGAATTAATCTGAACTGTTAAAGAGTTAATCTGCACTGTTCAAGCAGTTCAGATTAATGCTTTTTCATTATGCTTTACTACTTATTTTTTTCAGTGCGCTCAGCAGACGCGCTACTACTACGATACCAACGAAGCCGCAAGCAACAGTATAGGAGCAGTAGTGGCCCAGTGGTAACGACCGTAAATAACAACTTGTAGGACGCGCGTTCGAACCAAAGTAGGCGCTTTATTTTGTGAAAAATATTTCATCATCACTGCTCTCAAAACGGTAAATGAAAACATCGTGAGGAAACCGGCACGTCCTATCCTATAACTTCTAAGACACGTAACATCCACCAATGCGCATTGGGTCCGCGTGGTGGATTACAGCTCATACCCTCTCACAGAGAGGAGGTCTGTGTCCCAGCAGTGGGAACATTATAGTCTGATAATGCTGCTAAAGCTATAGTATTGTGAGTATCATAGGCTACTTTTCATCCCGGATCCTATTCCACCCTAAGCCTCGAGTAAAGAAATATCGTATAAAGACAATCTCCACAAGTGGGGGTTCTCAGACGGTTCCGATCTACAGTGTTTGTGCGGTGTCTCTCCGCAGACCATGTCCCATCTTCCATCTTGCACCTGATACCCAGTTACCTGTTCACGCATTGATCTGATGATAGCGTCAGCGGACGGCGCGGCGTTTAAGTGGCTGAATATTGGACCAAGCAAGTTATTTAAGCAAATAATCTATTTACAAGTATGCTATCGAGACTCTAAGAAGAATATCGTATAAATATTTGGTTGATTAAATAATAAATGTGCATAAAATTAACAGTAAACCGGCAGGTATGCAAATGTATTTTGGCATTTAGACTGTGACCTCTTTTTTCTGCACTGGTGTTTGATCATTCATCAAATGACGAAAGAAAACTTAATGATTTTTAACTACAGGCAAACCTTTTGTTGGCATCAACTCCAACATTCACAAGACACGTCCCACAGGATACAACAAATAACATATTTTACATTATCCGTCATTTCTGCAATCTTTTTTGTTAAGTTTCCTTCAATTTTTGTTTAATTTACTTTTTTACCTTTCCTGTTGTTACTCTTACAAGCTCATCTATAAATTATTTAATTCAGTTTGTACTGTGGAGGCGGGGGGAGGGGAGGGGGCGCTGGTCACAGTTCATAAATCTACTTGAGGCACCAGTCTCTTACAATGGTAGAGCATGATTTGCTTTAGTTACAAACAATGTATTTCTTATGCTAAGTAATTTGTGAAGAGAGAAAAAATGACATTTGAAATATAAGATCAAGTGTAATAAAGCTTAAATGAAATTAAAAACTTCGTAAATATCTAAACATACAAAAAGCCAGAAATAATCTTTAAAGTCCAAAATCCTTACAACATGAGTCTTTTGACAGAAGGGTAGGTATAATACTCTTATAACTTCAGAACTAAAACGGGTAACTTCAGGAGCAGGCTTCAAAACTGGGACAAATCCAAATAAGCCCGGGGTGGTAGCTGCCTAATCTAAACTAATGTTCTGATGAACATTTACATACAGAGGCATGTGGGACACTATTCTGCAGTGTTGCTGCAAATTCATGCTTCATATTTCTCTTTATTTGAGTTGTGAAGTTTGAGACTTATTATTTCTGGCTACTGTTTACTTAGTCAGATATGGTAAAATATAATGTTCAACTTACTAATCTTAAAATATATAAAAAACTTTTTTACAAAAAATACAACCGACTTCTAAAAATTGCAAAATAACTTTAATTTCGGCAGTCGGTGTTTGTATTTTTTTGTTTCTTCGTTTATTTTTTCACTTTTCAGTTTTTTTTTTCAGTTTTTAGTTGTTATACCAAAACTAAATATTAATGGATAACCCTAATAACATGGAATTTGAACATTTTTAGATAACCAAAACGTCATCTTTGTATACAAATTTTTTGTTTATTTTGACTTTTTTAAAAAGTGCTGAATCAATTTCGATAAAATTTATATGGGACCACCTCTGAAGTACGACCTACCAAACAAAAAAAGAAAAAGAAAAATCTATTCACGAATGGCGGAGATATCGTGTTACAAACATAAAGTCGGGTTAATTACACCATTTATAAATCAAGAACGTCTGGACCGATTTTAATTATATTTGATTTGTTAGATTTGTCTCCGCCCCGAATAGCAGAATAACTATTAAAACATTGGTAAAATTCACGAAAAAAATAATAATTTTCCCATATCTCGAGAATGGATTCATTTATTGGATTTTGGGTGGTACGAAGTTCGCCGGGACAGCTTGTATTTTATAAATGCGAAAGTTTGGATGAATGAATGGGTGTATGTTACTCAATCTCTCCAGAACAGTTGAATGGATCGGGATGGGTACAGTGATTGATCATAGTCTGGAAGTACTACTATGCGAGCTAAGCCGCTGGTAGAAGCTAGTCTTGACTATATTTCTGATAACTTGATTCTTACCGAAACACGTTTAAAACAAAAAAAAATCGATAGTAAATCGTTGGCAATCTTTGACCTTTTTTTCGGCATTTCTAGCCAACGTACGACAATAAAATTGATAATAGTAACGTATCAAATCTTGATACAAAACTGGGCAATTTAAATGTTAAACAACTCAACTCAGTTTTTTTTTATTTTGTGTTGCGTTGTCATTGCGTATTTCTTAGATGCAGTTAGAGAACGCAATTTTGGTCACCGGTAAAATAACTTTGAAAGGACTGTATCTAGGTTTGTATATTCCTTATAACATGGACAGTTTCAAAAAGTACGAATACGGAAATGAAGCCTATTCAAGGGAGAGGTAATCCTCACGCCCTCACATCCCTTGGCCGTAGGAGACGCCCTAGCCGTCAGGAGTCGCAGGACGGCAAGCAATGGGTAGCTCACCATTTGATAAGGACCACCAGGTGTATTCGCTAACTCAGTTGACATCAATTTGATAGGCACTATGCAGTACATTGCTCGGTGGACATCGATTCTAATAGGCACTACGGTTTTCCTATACGTCAAAGCAGCAATGTACGGCAAACTGCCTATCAAATTGATGTTAACTGAGTTAGCGAATTCGCCTGCAGGCCCGGTTCGACGGCGCGTTGTGTTCCACGCGCACCTCGTAAAGATATCAGCAACAATTGACGGGGCCCGCCAGGGACGATGCCTACTAGAGTTGCGGGATTGTTGAAAGAAGAGCCGACAGACGTTACTTATTTTCTGACTAACAAAACTATTGAGATTGAGTAGTGTTAGCAGGTTTCTGTACTTTCAAAGTATTAGGTCCCCACCTACGAAATCAGCGTTTTGTATGGAGAATTTTAAAGAAGTTGGGTTTTTCATACTAACATTTTCTTATTTTTTTTAACAATTTATGAACACTATGTTTTAAAACTTTTATGCATTAATGTTTAAAAACTAAGATAACGTATGCCACTTAGATTAAGCAACAAAAATAAGTTTTGGCTGACTGTTGACACTGACTGTTGACGGACGACATTTCAACAATTTATTAAAAATTTTCTCTATGTCATAGTGCGGGGTGCCCAAGAACAAAAATACGCGAAATTTAGTCGAGTATCTTAAACAATAAAGTAAGAACACACTAGCATCGCCCACAAAGAAAAAAAAAATGGTTTAAAACGAACAAACCGCGCGAACCAGCAAAGTAGCTTTGGCGTTCCTTAGAACAATTTATTGAACCAGCTAGGCCGCCGCGACGTTGAGTGGATGCAACTATAAGTAATAAGGTTTTTATGCCATTGGCAGTTATCTATGACGGTCATTATTCGATATAATATCAAGCAATTGATGAATATTTTAATTCATAAAAGTGACGAGGTTCTCTATTTGTGAGAAAAAAAAACGCCATTTTCATATGTAAGGACCCAATAAAAACTTACACCATAAGTACTCAATCCTAAAAATTTTGTCAATCAGAAAATAAGTAATGTCTGACGGCTCCGGGATCGTAGACTATATATCTTTCATATTCCTCAGCCCCAAAACTCCCACAAAATGGTACGCCGCGCCAGTAATACGGAACACAGCTGCAGTGATTTGAGTGATGCAAATGTATGCTAATGTTGTGCACGGCGCGTCTGTGACTGACTGCGCCTCTCGATCTAATGCCTGCTTTCATGATTTGCGTTTGATTAAGATGAGAAGGGTTATTTACTTGTGTTTCTCTTTTGGCAGATATAACAAAAATATTTATAGAAGTACTAGTTTCTGCCACCGGTTTTGCCTGGCTCATAGCATAGTCTACTAGCTGACCCGGCAAACGTTGTTCTGCAATTGAAAAATGGGGGTAGGGGTAGGAGGGTGAAAATACTTTACGACCTATTCTAATACCTACCAATCAATCTGCCTAGCCTTTTCTCAACTATATTGGGGTCGGCTTCCAGTCTAACCAGATGCAGCTGAATACCAGTATTCTACATGGAGCGACTGCCTATCTGACCACCAAAATCCAGTTACTGGGTAATACCATACCCCTTGGTAAGACTGGTTGTCAGACTTTCGGGCTTCTGACGACCCGTAACGACTTTCAAAGATCCACAATTGACAGCCAACGACTTAACGTGCTTCACGAGGCAGTCTCGGTATGTAAAGATGGTCACCCATTCACGGACCACCTCCGGCAAGCGTAGCTTAACCTGGTGGATCCCACCCGTGTGGCTGTTATTAATTTAGCTTTATACCTAACAAATATACATTAGAAAAACTATTAAAATCTGTCAAGCCGATTCGCAGGAGTGCTACCAACACCGCCACCGCAACCGTGACACGAGATTTTTATATATTAGAAGTATATGTGCTATTTCAGACTATAATCCATCTCTGTGCCTAATTTCATCTAGATCCGTGTAGCCGTTCTGGCGTGATTGAGTTACAAACATCCACCCATCCATCCATCCAAACTTTCGCATTTGTAATATTAGTAGGATAGTAGGCTATCCTAGTAATATTAGTAGGATAGTAGGCTATCCTAGTAATATTCGTAGAATAGTAGGCTATCCTAGTAATATTAGTAGGATAGTAGGCTATCCTAGTAATATTAGTAGGATAGTAGGCTATCCCAGTAATATTAGTAGGATAGTAGGCTGTCCTAGTAATATTAGTAGGATAGTAGGCTATCCTAGTAATATTAGTAGGATAGTAGGCTATCCTAGTAATATTACTAGGATAGTAGGCTATCCTAGTAATATTAGTAGGATAGTAGGCTTTCCTAATAATGTTAGTAGGATAGTAGGCTATCCTACTAATATTACAAATGTGAAAGTTTCAATCCTGAGCTATTGCCTACTAGTCAAAACAACAACACAGGAATGCAATAACAATATAAATTATAAAAAAAAACCTGTTATTTTTTATTTTTCAGGCTGCGGTTCCATTATAGCTGTGCGAGATAGCTAAGCGGCTAAGCTAAGCTACGAAACTATGTGTCCAGTTCTTCTAGAAATAAGCTGCGTAGCCATGCGAGTAAGATGTGCTATGAAGATGCGCGACGTGCTCTACTCCGTACTTTACAAAGTTAGCAATCGCACTCACGAGTCCTCAGTTCAGATCCTTAGCACTTCATACTTAGCATGCGTCCATTGCTCGAATCCTTTGCTAAGATCCGTTGCAAACAACACAGCTTCGTTGAACCCTGGTCCACTAGAGCTACGCTAAGCTAAACTTTGAAAATCGAGCAATCCTTTTAGTGGCACTCACACATACACAACTACTCGCGAGAGCAGTGGTGGCTCGCTGGTTAAAGCCGCAGACTTACGTCTCGTAAGTGGTGGGTTCAAACTAGGGCAGGCACTTAACTTTGTATAAGTTATTTCATCATCACTACTCTTAAGATGGTGAAGGATAACATCGTGAGGAAACCGGCATATCCTAGAACCAAAAATTCGACGACGTGTGACATTCCCCAACCTGCTCTGGGCCCGTGTGGCGGATTAAGGCCAATTCTCTCTCAAAGAGAGGAGGCTATGTCCCAGCAGTGGGAAAAGGCTGATTATGCTTATATGCTTAAGAGGGAACAGGGCCTGCGAGGAGATCGACATTTACAATTTTCCAACCCCTATTTCTCCTCGAAAACTGAGCCGATTCAATTATTTTTGGCACCAAATTATTAAGAAAGAGTATGTCTAGGTCCCTATTAAATGTTTTATGTTAAAGTTTTTCTAATTTGTCTGGTAGTCTTCTAAGAACGGCGGTAAAAATAGGGTCAGTTTTTGTAATTTTTGGAGGGTCATATTTTCTTTACTTATTTGTTGCTGAAAAAAAGCAGACCTTGATTTTATGAAAAAAAAAATGATTGCTCTAGAGGATTATTCATGAAAAAAAACAGGGGAATACATTTGTATGGAGAATCGCAGCCCCTGTTCCCTCTTAAGCATAGCTACGTAGCTTAGCAAATATCTAGTGGAACCGCAGCCTTATTCCCAGTGGGTTATGCAGAGTGTAGTTACCCTAGTGTTGCCACCCGTACTTTATTATAAAGTATATATTGTACTTTATTTTGGGCAAATGTACTTTATACTTTATAAGGGCAATAAAGTACGCTAAAATACTTTATTTTTAATAATGTCAGTCACACTAATTGCCTCTTTTCACTGAGCAACACAAAATGTAATGTTGAATATGAGCATTTTATTCAAGTAGTTGAAACATTGAAACTGTAAGAATTTATACCTGTATGAAGACAATACTTTGTTAAAAAGTGATATTTTTATATTTATTATTTGCTTTTCTTTTTTGTTGTGTTTCTCTGTATTTTGAGTTATGTTTACCGTAAATAAACGTATTTTTTTTTCTTTCTTTAAGCACAAGTAAATAATAATAAAGGTTTTTCGATACTATCCACATCAAAAAGGGGTAATTAATTTTTTCAAAACTATGTTCCACCTACTTCAGCATTTACTGACAGAGATTTTTCTCTGATGAATGATAAGTAGCAGGATGAACGAAATGGATCACTCGTTAAAATAAAAATATCTATTTATTCACTAGGAAACATTTGTGTTTTTAGAAGAAACAAAAAAGAGTGTGGAACAAAAGTCAGTGCAAAAAATAAATAATACTTTATTCTCAGATGTTAACCTTTATAAATAAATAAGTAAATATACTCTATTTGTCAAAAAAAAGGTGGCAACCCTACCTACAGTACACCCCTATTTCGCAATGCCACTGTTTCATACTCGTGTCAATATTTTAATCGCTTTACAAATAAAATATCTAATATAACATTATTGCGTATGAAACTTTGTCAAAATATTGACTGTTCTATTTATTAATATGGTATTTGAATGATATTGAAATAACAGTGTTTATTTGTTTTCTCTTGCGATATTACGAGGAAAAGTAAATAATAACATACTATAATAATATGTGTTTAAGGACCCGTTCACATGAATGTTTATTCATCGTGATATTGGTAACTTCTATCATGGTTAGCTATACCTATTTTATTACCAGGGTGTAACGAAAATGTGTGGTCATATTTTAAGAACCGGTTCTGTCCATGGATATGAACAACATTCTCTAAGAAAAAATAGAAAATTCCCAAAACAAAATTGGAATTTCCATACAAAGTTATCGTCAGTTGATCAATATTTGTATGGGAGGTAAAAAACAAATTGAGAATTTCCTTTACTTTTCTTGAATAAAGTTGTTCATATCGATGGGCAGATGCAGTTCTTAAAATATGACCACACCTTTCTGTTACATCCTGTGTATATGTCACCGGATACTAGCAAATACTGTCATTTTGTAACAAATCTTGTGGAAGTGTTAATTCTCGATTATTATAAATTTATCATTTCAAGTACATCCAAATGCGATTATTTACAAAAGATCGGAGTCTTTTTACCCGACTGCGCGACGCAAAGGAGGGTAATGTGTTTATCAGCCTATGTATGTTTGTTCCTTTGTGGCGCTTTGGAGACCAAACGCGGGGGCCGATTTTGATAATTCTTACGTCAATTAATTCGTACTAGTCTTACGAGTGTTACTAGAGACTTGACAGTAATCAAAATACAATATGGCGACAACCAGACGCCATAATACTGAGAAAAAGAAAAAAAATTAAGTCGACGAACTATATCAAGTGGGGTACCAAAATAAAGGGTTTGAAAGGGTGATTCCAAAAATATAACTAACAAAAATTTAGAAAATAAAAATATTTTCCAAAACCCGACTGTAAAAAGCAACCAAAAAGTTCCAAACAAGTCACTGTTCAAGCAATCTGATGCAGTTGGTGGCATGAACTCAATAATTGAACTTAGCTGCCACCAACTGCATCAGATAGCTTAAAAAGTGACTTTTTGAATATTTTAGTTGTTTTTACCCAATGTGTTTATTTTACAGTCAGATTTTATTAACGTATTAATTTATTTTTTGAAAATATCAAATAATTTACAATTTTACGTGATTTTTTATTTACTAACAGTGCTTATACGGTGACATATGTCTACATATACCTCTTGCACAAACATCAACGAGGGATTAACAGTGTAGGTAATTCAGTAACATTTTGATCTTTAGCTGACCAAGCGTAGGAGCGTGGAGTTTCAATAGAATAAAAGGACAGCTTGGATTTGGAATATCGGGTTCTCAAACTATGATTTCACACCGAGTGATTCCAGGGAATACGGTGGCACTGTATTCACGTGCTGTCGTGAACAATGAAGCTCAGGGAAGACCCCCTTGACAGTCTCCTCAGGGATGTGCCGTAGACTCAACGGAGTCGCCTTCACGCCTCCAGCCGCAGCCACCGCAGGAGACGCCCTGGGCGTCGGGGGTCGCGAGACTATCTCCGGCCACCGTAGACGCGGGCATACGGACGCGAGTAATTGGTAGCTCGCCGTCCGATCAGCACCAGGCTCAAGAGTCGACGGTGCGTAGTGTTCCACGCGCGCCTCAAAGAGATGTCAGCCACCACTGACGAGGCCCATCATGGCCGATGCATGCATGCCAAGGGGTCGCGAATAAATTCGTAACAGAGTTACGGGCGGGTTCCGGGCCCTGGGCACTCAGGCAAGGAAGGAATAGGGGTGGGTTTTAGTCAGTAAAAGTCTGACACGCCCTCTCGCTCCACCCAGAGCTCCCCAGAAGTCATAGGATGATTGCCGAGGGTTCCGGAGTAATCTTTTAAAAGGTAACGGGCCCCTTCTACGTGTTGATGCTAAACAACGGGGTGGTATTAGTGAGGTAAAACTCCCACACTCTGGTATTTTCCCCTAAAGGTCCAGGCGCCTCCTGAAGGCGCGTTTGCATAACAAAAAAAAAGGTACTAACCAGCCTACTATACCCGGGCCTGCGGACGGACCCGGGCCTGCGCACCAGGCCCGAGAGTCGACGGCGCGTAGTGTTCCACGCGCGCCTCAAAGAGTTGTCAGCAAAGGACGGGGCCTGCCACGGCCGATGCCTGCCCGGGGGTGGAGGATAAATTCGAAAGAGTTACCTCGCCCCTGGGCACTCAAGGCAGGGAGGAACAGGGGTGGGTTTTAGTCAGTAAGAGTCTGACACGCCCTTCCGCTCCACCCTAGAGCGGAAGAAGTCATAGGATGATTTCCAACCCCCCAAAAAAAAAAAAACCAGCCTACTATGTAAGTATAGTTCCTAACTAGCGAAAAACACAAAATTACTACGCAATATCAAAACAATCCATATCTGATCGATTTAAAGGTCTACTAACGGTCCAGTGGCGCCCTCATTGAATAAAAAATCGTAGCTTAACACAGAAAATAAATATTAAAAATCCAACGTCACGTTTGTTACAAAGAGGCTATAGCATTTTTACGTTGTTAAAACAGGTCTCATAATGTTTCGTATCCAAAGTAGTAGGCAAAAGTGTCAGAAACGGCCGTTTTTGGTACTTTTGCCTACTACACTGGAACGGTCGAGAATGTAGTCGAAGTTTCCAGAAGTTTCCACTACGTTCGAGAACGTTCCACTGTGGTACTGTGTAGAAGTTCATAGATGTTTCTAGAATATTCCACTATAGGATAGTTCGAAAATGTTCTACAAAACTTCCATGACTGTATAAATAGGCCGGACGGCGGGCGAGTGGGTCGGTCCTGGCTGGAGGCTTTAATAATAATTAAAACCACCACGGGCACGTCCGCTTAAGCAGTCGACAACCACTATGGTTGAACTGCGAGTTTCAGACACGAAAAAAAAAAAAAAGCGAGTGGGTCAGTCTGTTTTCGACTACGGATGCGAACGGAAGCAAATACAAGCGATTACGAAGAGAATAGTGATTATTGACGACACGGTTGGCGCAGTGGTTGAGCGTTCGGCTGCTGCGCTGCGTGTCGCAGGTTCGATCCCCGCACGGAACAAATATTTGTATGACCTAGAGATAGTTGTTCCGGGTCTGGGTGTCTTGTGTATGTGAGTATACATATTTGTGAACACACCCACGATACAGGAGTAATAATAATTACTAGTGTGGGGGCACGTTTTTTTTAAAAAAAATAACAAAATAAAGAAATAACAATTAGCGATTTAGTGTTTGTGTAAATAAGTTGTTGAGTTAATAAAGAATATTTGGTTAATTAATTGGTGTAAAATAATTTATCCCATACCCAGCTCGTAACAATATTATTAGTAGGTAAATTATTATTACATTATTTTTACATTATTATCACACATTATAATTACATGCAAATGTCATTAATTAATTTACAGTTATTTAATATTAATTATTTATATCAAACTAGCAATCCGGGGTCGCACGAGTGCATTATTTGTTTTTTCATTTCCCAAAAATTTCTTTCATACATATCTTGTCCTAACAATTACGAACACAACAAAATAAAAAACTTTTTTACAAAAAATACAACAGACTTTCAAAAAAATACACTAAAAATTTTAAAATAACTTTAATTTCGTAAGTCGGTGTTTGTATTTTTCTTTGATATTTGTAAAAATGTTTTTTATTTTCACTTTTTATTTGTTAAACCGCAGAACTAAAGCTAAATATTAAAGTTATGCCCGAATTGATAACCCCAATAACATGGAACATGAAATTTGAAAATAATTGGAGAAAACCAAAACGTCATCTGTGTACACATATTTTTTGTTTTTGTTGCTTTCTTCAAAAAGCGCTGAATTGATTTCGATAAAATTTATAAGGAACCACCTCAAGAGTATACTTTTTCGAATAAAAAGAATTTAGAAAATCGGTCCACAATTGACAGGGAAATCGGTGAACATACATAAAAAAAAAAGACGTGTGGCACTCGGAGACTGCCGCGGTAAAGCTATTGCATAGCATTTTTTATCAACTTATGCAATTATAATTATTTATTTATTTTATTTATGTGTGTGTGTACTTATGTACGCACGTAAGAAGTTACACTTCTTTGGCGTAACAAGATAAATATCATCATCATCAAAAGTCAAAAGTTCTGCTATTCATCGATAGATGGCAAAACTAAAAAGTATTACCGCTGTGCCGCTCGGAGTGGGGGGTGTTAGGTTTTTTTTTTTTTTTTTTTTTTTTTTATTTATTAAACTTAATGCACAAGTAAAATTACTGTACAATGGCGGACTTAATGCCTTAGGCATTTTCTACCAGTCGACCTTAGGGTGGTGCAGAGACGGAACGTGGCAGGTGCAACTTAAGGGAAAGAATAAACGGAAAATAGAAATACAATAATAAATATATACTTAAATACATACATACAACAAAATTAAAAATGTAATTGAGAAAAACGAAAACAACAAATCAGCGTTGTGACGATTTTTCGAACTCCTTGCGAATGTGTTCACGCGCCTTCAACTTAAAAGAGAACCGACTGGTTGCCGTCCTGATGTTCGGAGGGAGCGCATTCCATAGGGAGACCGCCTGGACACGGAAGGAAGAATGGACAAACCCAGAGCGGTGAGAGGGACATCGCAGAAGAAGATTAGTGGTTGATCGAAGATTTTTAGCGTGAGTCGAGCACAGAAACTGAAAATGCGAAGTCAGATAAGAAGGAGAAGTGGGTTTATCGAGTAGAGAAAACAAAGTAGTCAAGACCCTTAGCGCTCTACGCTGACGAATGGGTAACCATTTTAAAATTAACCGATGCGCGGATACATGGTCATACTTACGCAGATTGAAGACAAACCGAATGCAGCTATTTAGAAGGCGGTCTAGTTTATTGAGAAGGTCTGCATTCAGGTCATAGTAGCACACATCGCCATAGTCGATTATGGGAAAGATTAGGGACTGTACAAGCATTGCCTTTATGTGAGCTGGAAGAAGGTTTTTCAGGCGATAGAGCGACCGCAGCGTTCCAATAACTTTTCGACTGACACTTGTGACCTGCTTCCGCCAGTCAAGGCAAGTGTCAACATGCAAACCAAGATCCTTAACCTCGGAGCCAAACGGAATTACTGTGTTGTCAAAGATTACGGGACGTACATTTAGGCAATCCAGCTTTCTCAGACTATGGGAGCTCCCAACTATGATTGCCTGACACTTTGTAGGGTTAACCGCCACCCCGAATCGATCTGACCAGTTTTTAATGACTCGTAAATCCCGGTTTAGCTCCTCGATCGCATCCGATAAATTGTCAACACCTGCCTGACAGTACAGCTGTAAATCATCGGCGTAGAGATGATACGCACACTGAAGCTCGGTAGTAATAAAATTTATAAAAATTGAGAATAGAAGAGGAGATAAAATACCGCCTTGGGGGACGCCAGCTACAAGATCACACCACCCTGAAGAAGAGTCTCCAGTATGAACTGACTGCTTACGCCCCCGAAGATAAGAGGAAAACCATTCCAGTACCTCTTGAGAGACCATGAGATAAGAAAGGATGGACAAAAGGACTTCATGACTGACGGTATTAAAAGCGTTAGAGAAGTCGATTAACACTAAAACAGTAACTTTAGTGTCTTCCATTCCCCGCCTGATATCGTCAGTCACTTTAAGGAGAGCTGTCACGGTACTGTGCCCGGGCCTGAAACCGGATTGATACGGGCTAATGAGGGAGTTGTGATAAATGAAGTATGAGAATTGCTTGTGAACACAGGCCTCGAGCACTTTGGACAGGAAGGGAAGAATGGAAATCGGACGAAAGTGACTAGATAGAGTGGGACTGGGAATCTTAGCCAGGGGCCGTACATGGGCTTTACGCCACAAGGAAGGGAAAGCACCAGAAAATAGGGAAAAGTTAATGATATGGGAGATTGCAGGAAGGAGTTGATCCAGAGCCGACACGATCATATAACGAGTGATGTTATCGCAACCCACGGCTTTGGATTTAATGGATAGGATAATCTTTTTGATCTCTCCCGGGTCAACTGGAGTGAATACAAAGGGGGCAATATTGGGACGCGTCAGACCAGCTAGATAGTCGATAGTTTTAGACTTGGTTTGACTGTCCAGTAAAGGGACAGTGGAGAAATAGTGATTCAGATCGTCCAGACCAATTGTGTTAGGAAGGTCTGAATGACGCGATTTGCCGATACCCAGCGTTCCAAGGAATTTCCAGATATCGGCAGAAGAAGAAGAAGTGATGTTATTTAGAATATGGCGGCGTTTAGCGTTGCGTATCATCTGGTTACACCGATTCCTAGAAATCCTGAAGAAGGTCCAATGGTCCTCAGAGCGGTCCTTTTTAAATTTCCGAAATGCGCTGTCCCTCCGTCGCATTGCCATCCGTATTTCCCCATTCATCCAGGGTGCAGGTGGACGCTTCAACTTTACTTTCCTGACTGGAGCATGCGTGTCATAAAGCATGGTCACAACTTTGTTGAAGACACAAACTTTATCATCAAGTGTAGCAGCTTCCTGCAGGGGTGTCCAGTCAATATTAGATGCATCTTTTAGAAGTTGCTCACTATCCATACGTGCAAAGGCACGCCTATACTGGAACAAGGGTTTGGATTTAGGAGGTTTGAGGACATAGGACAAGTAAACAAGGTCGTGATGGGAAAAGCCAGGGGCATCAAGTTGACCATGAAAGGAAACTAGGGAAGGATTAGAGGTGAGCATCAGGTCAAGCCAAGTATCATCTACGTCTTTGTTATGATGAGTGGGTTGGAGAGGCAGTACATGCATACTGGCTGACTCAACAAGATGCAGGAGTTTACGGGACCGATTGGAGTCGTGGGCAAGGAGGTTGGTGTTAAAATCACCCATGATGATGTGATGTGCATACTCTGAACCCAAAGATTCAAGCAACGATTCGAATTCGGTGAAATAATCAAGAGTAGGGGGACAATAGACGACACCTAGAACCGCTTTAGCTCCTTTGACACAAACCTCAAGAAAAAGGAACTCGACGGAATCGTTAGTAGAAGATGTAGTAAGAATTTTAAAAGGGAAATCATTTCGAAGATATATAGCCACACCACCTCCCTCCCTACCGATCCGATCATTCCGAAGAAGAACGAAACCAGGGAGAGAGTAGGTGGTAGATAGAAGTTCAGGTTTGAGCCAAGTCTCGGAAATCAGGACGGCGTGAACATTATTATTGGAAAACGTTTCACACAGTTCACTATGATGACAAGGAATACTTTGGGCATTAATGTGACAAACGTTAAACAGCCGGCCGGGATTTGAATCGAACCTTTGGCGCAATAGATCGCCAAGAGTATCTGTCAGAGAGCTAAAACTAGCATCGCAAGAAGAGGCAGTTGACTTATTAGCAGAATAAAAAGATTCGTTATTAGATAACATAAGAAAATATATATAAATAGATACTAAAAATTACACACACAGGCTGGTACGGAGTTTGCATCTCTGCACCACCCGCCAGCTAACATCATTATCATTCATACAAGAAGAACTAGGAGATACCAAAGAAAATAAAAATAATATTGAACACAGCACTCAGATATGGCGATAAAACAGTTAACACTATGTCGCAATCGTGAACGAAAACAAAAGAAAGGAAAGACAAAACAAAAAAGAAAAAATACAGAGTTTACAAGAATAATGGTATTCGGAACGCACCTTACAAAACAATCCCGAACTTGAACGTATCCGATTATTTGTAGCAAACGATAGATGAACTAATATGAACATACCCTCTATTTTTAATTTTACGATTGAGAAAACAGAAAATAAACTTATTGAGGGTAAACATAAAGTAACATAGAAGTAGTTATGTCAACGAAAATACAGATGTCAAATGGGCACTACGTAACATATTAGACAACAAACAAACTATACAAGAAGTTAAGAAATAATAGGAAAAGTGATCGAATAGAAGTTAAACATAGTGAAAATTATTGTTACGGTAAGTAAAACCTTACTGTCTATTGTGTAGACAAAGTTAATCGGTACAAACAAAGAAGAAAATAAAAATAAAATAATAACACAACTAACTCGTCTTGTTACGCAGGTTCTCACCTCCTTGGGCCCTCGGATACTTCGCCAGCAGTGGACTCAGTTCATCGAATGCAGTAATTTTGTGTCTACTCCCGTCGGGGGCCTTAACCACAATGACACCGTCCTGAGTCCAACAAGACCGCATACCGAAGTGAAGACGCGCCTTCCCGAAGATGGTCTGCCGGGTCCTTGTCAAGAACTCCTTGACTGAGATAGAGGAACCCTTTAAGCCTTTCTTGACTCTCCATACAGCAGATCTATCATTATAAGTTGAGAATCTCACCAGGATGGGTCTATGATGATCTTTATTGACCACACCGAGTCTGTGACAGGCCTTTATGGAAGAAGCAGTCAGTGGTTTGGCGGCCAGCGTCTTATTGATGACATCCAGTATAATTGCACTGCTTACTTCGCCGTCAACCTCTGCAATGCCTTGGAAGATCAGTGCCTTCCGCCGATGTCTGGTCTCCAACCCGTCGATCTGCCTAGCACACTCGCCAATTTGTCTCCGGAGCAGACTTAGCATGCTAAAAATTAGCTCCCTGAAGGTCCGGAACTCTTCAGCAACCCTTGCCACAGTGTCCTTGGCAGGTCCTGCGCTCAGAATTTGAGCTTCAAGTTCTCCCATCTTTCGGACAAAGCAGTCTTCAAGGCTTTTCTGTGCCGACACAATCTCGTCCAGTTGCGACATAGTGATTCTCTAGTGCCCCAGTGATATTTGAAATAGTGATGGTGCAGATGATGAGCTGGCAGGTGGTGTTAAATTTACAGGAGTCACATAAATGTGCTACAAACGTGAGTACCCGTTAACTGGAGGCTATACACTGATAACTTATCGTAATTAGGAAATTTTAATGTGTATTTCCAATTAAATATAACATTAATTTCGGAGAAACGTCTAACTTGACTTCACACCTACCCGCCTCAAATCGCCAAAAAACAGGTTAGGTTAGGTTGTTTTCGTTACGGAATTTCTGGATTCGGTCTCCACGCTCAAGGCCCGCGATAGAAGCTATGCAATAGCTTAACAAACTTACAGTCGAACATAGAACCTCCTTCTTTTTTCGAAGTTTGTTAAAAAGAATTAGCCAAATAAGTCGTTCTGAAGCTCACCTATATTCGGCAATTGATTTTTATGATCAACTAACTGCATCCCGCGGTTTCACCCGCGTAGACCGGTATAAAAGTAGCCTATGTGTATAAGCTATCTACTTCTACATACTAAATTTCATTTAAATCGGTCCAGCCGTTTGACCCTGAAGAAGTAACAATAAAGTACTAACTATAAATTAGTGTGACAATGTACTTTTCAACAATTCTCCTCAGTAACAACTAAAATGCTAACGTTTTTAAGCGTAACTTATTGTGAAACAAAGAATAAAAATATAAAATAAAAATTCAATACACAAAACATTATGCAAATTGTCATCTCCGTCCGCCATGTTTTACGTCAAGAGCCTTCAAAGACGATATTGTCGCGCGTTTGAAATCGCATGATTGCATCGCTGCAGGTGTTCGTGTGAAAGGAATCTAATATTTGTCTAGTTTTATTTCTTTGTGATAAGATAGACCTTTGATGTATCTATTTGTAGTTTGTTTGCTTTAGTTAAGGTCGAGTGTAGTGGTTGTAAACTTGTAAGGTAGGTAATGTACGTAAGTCATGATTTACTTTGATATAGCCTGTATTTTCATTTACCTAGCCTATGTTGGAATTTCATGGTTATAAATATGGCGTTATAACAAGAAAAACGAAACGCGAAGAAACAAATGAATAGCTTATTTTGAAAAAGAATAACATGCGGAAACTAGAACGAATTTTCGTGCGTTCAAGCGTTTTTGCCATACCTATTATTGGAATCAAGTGTAACACAAAGTAACCTCACAATTTTAGGACCCATTCATAGTAGTGTTTTTAACCAGTGGTGCTTGGCAACTGGGCTTAACCCAGTTGTAAAAACCCCCCTCTGTGTCTAATGTCCTAGTTTTGTTCTGTCTCCCGCTTGATTAGGAGGGAAGTGGAAATTATGTTTTTCTTACTCCTCCGCTGTCTTTTCTGATTAATTTCGTTGCGGGACCCAAGACAGTTTAATCGTTTCTCTGGAACTCGTCGAGTATTATTGCCTCGGCGTTTTTTCTGGTGGTCGCCACTGTTGATTCTGGCTTACAGAAGATACAGTGGTTTGGGAATAGTGTGGCGGGCTTGTCCCAAAAAAAAATGTGTTAATTATAAAGTTTATCCCTTCAAAAACATAACATGTACAAAAATGCACAAGTCTCGCAACGAAGTTTTTCTGTCGTAAAAAGTTGTGAAATCGAATGTAAAACCAAGTCGATTAATTTAGTACATACCAATGGGAGCAGCTATCCAACCAATTTGTCATAAATTGATACCTTGTTAGTTAGCTAACAACATTTTATAGTAACCATGACAATATTACATTTCTTTATTTCTTTAATAAAACTAGTGACTTGGCAATTTCACAAGGCATTATAATCTAAACAAAATAATATGTATCTAATATTAACACTTTGTGCTTTTATTTGTTTCAAAGTACTTACAAGGAGAACTATTTAAACTACCTAGTAGATTATGTTGCTGTGTGTAATTGCCAAGTCACTATTCAAAATGTGCAGTTTCTCAAATAGGCAATCTCATAGTAGGTAAAAACTTAATAATAATGTCATTTATTTCGGGTGATTGTTTATACATATATTTACAGTAGGTACGTAATCTTAATAGGGTATGTAATCAATTGTATAAGTTCCAATGACACAACTTCATTGTTGCTTATAGGCACAATGAAAAAGGCGTAGTAACAATAATGTACAGTCATGAACGTAAAACAGTGATGAACAAATCATTTCGGCAAATGTTCTCATGGCAGTTATCCTACTAATATTATAAATACGAAAGTTTGGATGGATGGATGTATGGATGTTTGTTAGTCGATCAAACACATCTGGCACAACCTCTGTACCAAATTTCATCTACATCAGTTCCATTGAGAGATTGTAGTCTGGAGTTATCTATCTATGTCTAAATTGGGTGTAAAAAGACAGTTTCCGAAGCAGAAAGCCACACATTCTGACCATTATTTGCATCATTTTTTCCACTAGACCATACCTGGGAATCCACTGGTTCTGGAGATATTGAAGGTCAAAGTCGCAATTTATTTTTAACTTTTTTACTAAATTGAATTCCAAGAGTTATTACCAAACTTTTTTCCAAATAAACATTACCTAATTTTTCGTGTTTTTTTCGAAATTACGCATTTGCAGTTACAAAAACGCAATGAATATCAAACGAATCCGAAAAGAACCTACGTGGCTTAGAGCGAAGGGGCGGGGTTTAACTCTACTTGCCTGAATTCGCGTTACATTGCGCGCAATAAGAAATAGTTATTTTTATACAAATAAAAGTCGTGTCCCAGCAATAATTTTAGCGCAAAGCTACTTTGTTAGACGTACAGTATGCTTAGTTTACGGCTTTGTGATGTGACTTTTTACACTCTGTTTATAGTAAGAAACTGACTGGCTGACTGATTCACTGACTGACAGATCGATCAACGCACAGCTGAAACCGCTGGGTCTAGAAGCATTTTGCACAAATGGCCCCGCGCGCGTCACGTGTCGGCATCTGTCAGTCCCCGTTGACAGTCGGCCATCGTGTAACTACAGACTTTGTCAGGTTCCGGATGTATGAACCTTGTCACAGGTCGAAAGGCCTTGGGTAATAGTGATAATAGTGGTTTAAAACGCGTGAATCGGGTTTTTGACAATTTTTTTTGGCAAGGGTAATCTTATAACCCCGGTGGCGCACATGTGTGCCGCTAGATTGCTTTGCCAAAAAAAATGTCAAAAACCCGATTCACGAGTTTTAGGCACTGAAACTCACTGACAAAAAAAAAATTAAGTGAAAAAACCAAAAATAAAATCGGCTATCAACCCGGGTTGTCATCGGGGTTCAATTTGACAACCCGAGTTTGTCCTGAAGGGTACCGCTCGATGGCCGACTGTCAACGGGGACTGACAGATGCCGGACACGTGACGCGCGCGGAGCCTGAGATGCTAAATGTCATAAGTGTGCACTAAGTACGAATTTTTGGAAATTCATTCCCTAAGTGAGGGTTGAAAGTTTGTATGAAACTTGATGATCAAATTGGAAGTTTTATGGAAGAGCTCGTGGCTAAAGTAATAACAGCTGCACGGGTCGATCCATCAGGTTAAGCTACGCTTGCCGGGGTTGGTCCATGGATGGCTTGCCGGGGTTGGTCCATGGATGGCTGACCATCTTTACTTAGCGAGAATCCTCCGTGCCTCGGAAAGCACGTTAAGCCGTTGGTCCCGTCTGTCAATCGTGGATCTTTGACAGTCGTTACGGGTCGTCAGGAGCCCGAAAGTCTGACAACCAGTCTTACCAAGAGGTATCGTATTACGCAGTAACTTGGTTGTGGAGGTCAGATAGGCAGTCGGTCCTTGTAAAATACTGGTATAAAGCTGCATTCGATTAGACTGGAAGCCGACCCCCAGATAGTTGGGCACGAAGCAGTAATGCTCGCGAAGGCGGAGGCGGGACGCGTGAGGGAAGCTCAACGGAGTGGCCCTCACGTCCCCGGCCGCTACCACCGCAGGAGAGACACTAGGCGTAGAACGTCGTGAGACGATCTCCGGCCACCGTAGACCCGGGCCTACGGATGCGAGCAGTGGGTAGCTCGCCGTCCGATCAGCACCAGGCCTGTGAGTCGACGGCGCGTAGTGTACCACGCGCGCCTCAAATAGATGATTGTCAGCCACCACTGACGGTGCCCATCGTGGCCGGTGCCTTCATGTCTAGGGGTAGCGAATAAATTCTGAAAATGAGTTACCGCACCCCTGGGCACTCAGGCAGGGAAGGAACAGGGGTGGGTTTTAGTCAGTAAGAGTCTGACACGCCCTCTCGCTCCACCCAAAGCGGGAGAAGACATTGGATGATTGACCAACCCACAGAAAAAAAAGGGTAGAGCTATTCCACGATCTACTTTGAGGTCCTGTTTAATTAAATAATATTGTAATGTTACCTATAAAGTTTCCGTTTTATAAAATGGATTACTTTGAGCTGCGTTATCTCCGGATTGACTTCGAATTATAATTTCAAACATACTATATATTTAAGGGTCTACTACCCGCCAAGTGGCGCTCTCATTGGATAAAAAATCGTAGCATAGCATAGAAAATAAATATTAAAGAATTCAACGTCACGTTTGTTACAGAGAGGATAAGATTTCTTTATCAAGGTCGACTTAAAGGTCGCCAGGGCGTCCTCTGGCAAACTTTTCCAGTATTATCATACTAAATATTTACCTATATCTCCAAATACCAATGTTGTGTAAGTTGTGATAGTACCTACTCGAAGTTTGTAATACTCGTAGCAAGAGTTTATTGCACAGTAATGTGATAACGTAGGACAAACGAAGGCAAGAATTTATCATTGACTTAACTTGTTGGTAACGGCCCAGTGGTAATGATCTCGACTTACGAGTTGTACGTCGTGGTTTCGAACCCAGCCAGGCGCTTTACATTGTAAAATTTATTTCATCCGTGGCTAAAGTAATAACAGCTTCACGGGTCGATCCATCAGGTACGACGTAAGCTACGCTTGCCGTGGTTGGTCCATCGATGGGTGACCATCTTTACATACCGAGACTCCTCCGTGCCTTGGAAAACACGTTAAGCCGTTGGTCCCAGCTGTCAATTGTGGATCTTTGACAGTCGTTTGACAGGTTGTGGTGGTCAGATATGTAGTCGCTCCATCTAAAATACTGGTATTCAGTTGCATCCGGTTAGACTGGAAGCCGACCCCAAGATAGTTGGGAAAAGGTTAGGCAGATTGACCACTGCTCACAAAACGGTGAAGGAAACATCCTAAGGAAACCGGCATGTCCTAGAATCAAACATTCAAAGACATGTGACATCCACCGAACCGTACTGGTCAGAAAATCGATACATAACCAAATTGATTAGTCTGAGTAGTCAAAATGAAAGTCAGAAAGTATTACGAACGCAGCGAAAGTCTTTTTGCATGAAAGATTATAAAAAAACTTTTTTACAAAAAAATACAACCGACTTCCAAAAAAAACACTACAAGTTGCAAAATAATTTAATTTCGGAAGTCTGTTTTTCTAGATTTATTTTTTCGTCATTTGACACCGAATTTTTTGTCGTACCCCATAACTATATAGTAAAGTTATGCTCGAATTGATAGCCCAAAAACCCCGTAAACCAGGTTTCGTGAAAATTAGCTCGTGTTATCAAGTAAAAATGCTCATAAAATAAAAACTACTGGGCCATACTGAATTACATTTTTACGGGACCAAACGGTAAGTATACCGCATCGAACAAAAATAATATTACAGAAATCGGATCAGAAACCACACAGGACACAGGCTTTCTCTTTGTGGAATGTTGTTGAAGGAGTGGGCCTTCTACCACACGGGTCCGGTGCGGGTTAGTGGATGTCACATATCTTACAATTGTTGGTTCTTGGACATGCCGGTTCCCATCACGATGTTTGTCTTTTCTGTTCTGAGAGTTATTATATCCGTAGAAAAATGTCTTCGGTTTTTTTCAAGTTAATAATTTTAGCTATTCATTAGACGACGCACAAAAACTGGTTGCTTATAGAATTTAAAATTAACTGTTTACTAAATTTTAATTGTGATTTTTTGTTGGGTTGGATACAAAAAATAAAAACGTTTAAGAAGGAAAAATTAATTTTGCGCGTGATAAAATATTTGAGTGAGAATATTTTTTTTTTATCATTTACAGTTTTCCTACATTCTTACATACAGGGTTATTATTGGTGAGTCGACGAATTCCCGGCAGGACGTGATTTTTTTTTTTTTTTTGTGTGTGGGAAATCATCTTATGACTTCTTCCGCTCTAGGGTGGAGCGGAAGGGCGTGTCAGACTCTTACTGACTAAAACCCACCCCTGTTCCTCCCTGCCCTAAGCGCCCGGGGGCGAGGTAACTCTTTCGAATTTATTCTCAACCCCCGGGCAGGCAGGACGTGATAGTGTGATCTATTTACAACAAATAAGTAGGTATTTAATTGTTTTTTTTTTTGAATATTTTGAATTTTTCTCCGAATTAGTTGATAAACATTATTTTGCTTTGGAACTGCTTGAAAAGTTGGATTTTCTCGAAACCTAGGCTTCCTCAAGTGCTTAATTATAGCTGAACCTTTTTGACGCAGCCGTGAGGCATACGCTGTTACTTTTTTTAGGGTTCCGTACCCGAAGGGTCCAAACGGAACCCTATTGTTGTCACTCACTTCCGTCTGTCTGTCTGTCCGTCCGTCGTCTGTCACAAAATTTTGTTACGAAGAATTTTTTTACTTCCCATTGACCTATGAACTTGAAATTTGGTGATAATGTTTATTATTACGTTTACTTTTCTAACAAATACCAATATTTGGTACGGAATCCTTATTGTGCGAAATCCGACAGGCACTTGGCCAGTTTTTTTTAAAGACTGTCACTTTTATATTTTTATTTCATTTGCGTGAATCTGGAGACCATAGCCAAATAAATATCACGTCCTGCCAGGATAACGTCAAGTTACCAATAACCCAATACATTATATAATACGCAAAAAGGAACAAACACCATTCATTACAATTTTGCCTAAGTATATAGTTAGTATAGAAATTAGGTAGTATATAGATAGATATAGTAGATATAGTAGTTAGGTAGGATATTATATACGTTGCGGTATTGACTTCCCTTTGCATGTTATAGCTACTAAACTCCAATGTACACAAGGATAATTATGAAATTATCTTCAATGTTGTCGATAAAATTCACGGGCTATCCCTACCAGTCTATAAAAGCAACAATAATACAGCAACAATAAATTACAAAGCCGACTCTTCACGTGACCAGAGGGCAATTGGGTGGAGCACCGCCGTGTCCTCGTGGATGCGATAGGCGGCTGCGACCTCTCGGCCCCGGCCCTGGTTCAGGCCATGGTACGGAGCGAGAGGAAATGGGAAGCTGTCTCCTCCTTCTACGAAACAGTAATGCTCGTGAAGAGGGAGCCGACATGGGTGAGGGAGGCTCAACAACTGAGTCGCCCTCACGCCCTCAGCAGCAGCCGCCGCAGGAGACGCCTGGGGCTTCCGGCGCCGCGAGACGATAGATTGAGACTGTAGACCCGGGCCTGCCGACCGCGAGTACCTAATGGGTAGCTCGCCGTCCGATCAGCACCAGGCCCCAGAAGTCGACGGCGCGTAGTGTTCCACGCGCGCCTCAAAGAGTTGTCAGCAATCATGACTGGGCCCGTCATGGCCGATGCCTGCCCAGGGGTTATGGATAAATTCGAAATAGAGATACCACACCCCTGGGCTCTCAGGGCAAGGAAGGAACAGGGGTGGGTTTCAGTCAGTAAGAGTCTGACATGCCCTCCCACTCCACTCTAGAGCGGGAGATGTCATTGGATGATTTCCCACCCCAAAAATACTAAAAAAAAATGTGACCAAAGGGCTGGGCTTTTCTTTGGCCAACGAATCAGAATTGCTATTCAACGTGGCAATTGTTTTTCTGTTCTCTGGTGGAAATGCTGCCAGCGTTCTGGGCACTTTTCCCATTGACAGCGATGAGAATGAATTTTTTGATGCCGCGTTTGTACATATTAATATTAGCAGTTTGTATAAATACCTATTAAGTTAATAGTTTAGTTGTGTATTATGTTATTTAAATGAGGTTGAGGTCTATATTGCAAAATGGGTCACTTATTTAGTGTCCTGAGGAACCCCAAATTTTTCATCGGCGTCAACACGCATGCGCCAACTTGACTAGGGGTGGCGTGACAGGCATCAAACTCTAAAGTAATATAACCCCAAAACGAACAAAACACCGATTCATACTGATTTACACAAATTCCCTAAGATACTGGACTGTTAGAACGGTAAACGTCGCGTCAGAAACCACTTTCGATTTTAATTCAGCCCACTTTCAGTCATAGACATTGAAATATAAAACTAGACTCACCTGTAATTGATGTCTGAAGCCTCAAACACAAACACAGAGCCGTACATTCCCGCCAGGAAGCACGGGAATAAAAATAATGCATAGTTTATAATATTATACTTCCCAAAAGAACCCAATTCCTTCAGGACCGCATCTAACCCAACTACCGTAGATTCCTTCGACATTTTTACAATAATTACAATATCAGCCTTGATTAGAACACTTTCAATATCACTCGGAATGCTTTTATTTACAATTTAATTTATAAAAATACGTTTTAACAACACGCGTCGTCGAAATCTCACAATTTGATGTAAAATTTGACAGATACGCACGCATGCGTATTTGGACGCTACGTGTTCATTTTTGCAAACAAGTTGCTCGTTTTTTTTTTCGCCGAACGAGCGGTCCCGGCAGATGTCTAAACTTGTATGCGTTTGAATCAAAAATAAACAAGAAAAACCGGCTAAAGTCTGTTGTGTTCAAATAGATATTGTTCTGATTGCGCGAAAGTGACGGAGTATGTGTGCAGGTTGTGTTTATATAGGAGGAAATGAGATAGATATAGGTTGATTGTTTCGTCTCGAAGACCGTGAGGGCTTTTTAATTTGTCATCAGAGTAGTCGTAGTATTTTTGATAGCATCATTAGTTATTCTAATGATAGTGTGCATTTGTAGTAAAGGATGAGTGTAGGTCAATGAATATCAGCGTCCTAAATATAAGATAAGAAAAATTTATTTTTAGGCCGCTCTGTGATGTAATATAACATTTATTTTTAAACTCAGTTGTTTGAGTACAGCGCGAATTTATTATTTTTAGCAGGTAATTAATATTATTCACAGATTCGTAACGATAGAGGCATGTGGGAGTTTTTTCTTGTTTCTATTCAAATATAATAAATGCTTATTTTCGATGTTGAGAAATTTATAAATCATACATAATTAAAATTTAGATTTGAATAAAATTATGTATCGCAATAAATTTTCAAGGTTATATCGGATAATACTTTATCACAACCAGCGACTTGGTAAGTTATGAATTTATTTAAATAAATCTGTTAGCTAGCACGTGCTTCTTTATTCCTCGTACTAACCTAATAATCATGCAAAAAATTACCATAACTTGACACGTGCATGCCCAAAGAGTCAAGGTTATGATACACGACATAATAATTCGCCATCCATACTTAGCTGAAACAATGTGGAACGAAACGAGACTATAATTTACCACTAACGTTATTAACATAAAACTGCTTGATACGTGTATCTGTCGTAGTATGAATAGATAAATCGAATCTTTGTGAAAACCTTCGTAATAATGCAAATAACCGGTTAGTTAGAAAGTTTTACGTTACTATACCAGAAGTTTCAAAACGGTGAAGGAGAAAATCGTGAGGAAAGTGGTATGTCCTAGGGAAAAAAAATCGAAGACATATGACATCCACCAATGCAGTAGGCCTGCGTGGTGCTTGACTGTCCATTTCTTCTCATAGGGAGGAGACCTGTATCCCAGCAGTGGGAAAGTTATTGGCTGATTAGTTGCATCTAGGCGGCCAGCCTCTTTACCGGACTGTCGCCATGGGATCTGGAGGCCAAGGTCCGCGCGCTCCTCTGGGAGTGGCGCGAGGAGGCGAAACGCCGGGGCAAAACTCCGGTGCCGCGACACCTCGCGGCTCAGCGAACTCATGGTGACATGGAGACAGCGTGGCGTGTCCAGAGGACACGGTGGAGTATACGGTGGACGTCTGCCCTGCTTGGACGGAGCACCACCGTGCCCTCGTGGATGCGATAGGCAGCAGCGACCTCTCGCGCCCGGCCCTGGTTAAGGCCATGGTACGGAGCGAGAGTAATTCTCGCAAAGGAGGAGGTGGAACGGGTGAGGGAGGCTCAACGGAGTGGCCCTCACGCCCCCAGCCACAGCCGCCGCAAGAGACGCCCTGGGCGTAGAACGTCGCGAGACGATCTCTGGCCACCGTAGACCCGGGCCTGCGGACGGCGAGCAGTGGGTAGCTCACCGTCTAATCAGCACCAGGCCCGTGAGTCGGCGGCGTGTAGTGTTCCACGCGCGCCTTAAAGAGATGTTTGTCAGCCACCACTGACGGGGCCCATCATGGCCGGTGCCTGCATGCCCAGGGGTAGCGGATAAATTCGTAACAGAGTTACCGCTCCCCTGGGCACTCAGGAAAGGAAGGAACAGGGGTGGGTTTTAGTCAGTAAGTAACCCTCCCGCTCCACCCATCTAATTATCTTAAAGTGTAGACATCGAACCCGCCTACTATAAACAGCGTTCACGCTTGAGACTGTTTTTTTTTAAGTTTGAGTTTGCCTTGGAAAAGACAAAAATCAACAAGAAGAGAGAACGCTGCGTTTGCTGTAACGCGGTCACAACTTCAGAAATTTTCGGCCCCATCGACCATCTATTTTGCGAGCAATGAGCCACTTAAGTTTCTCCCCTTCATGTCCGTACCATGACAACCAATATCAATCTGCCTAGCCTTTTCCCAAGTATATTAGTCGGCTTCCAGTCTAACCCGATGCAGCTGAATACCTGTATTTTACATGGAGCGACTGGCTATCTGACCTCCACACCAGTAACTGAGTAATACGAGAGCCCTTGGCAAGACTAGTGTCAGATTTTCTGGGTTCTGACTACCCGAAACGACTATCAAAGATGTTAATGATCAGGACCGAGGCACGGAGTTTAAGCAAATAATAGATGGTCACCCATCCATGGACCAACCTCGGCAAGCGTAGCTTAACCTACAACCGACTTAGGCCGGGACTCCACCAAAGCGGAGACGAGACGAGCGGAGAGGAGATGTTTTTTAAACAACCAATAGAATTGTGTTATTGACACATCTCCTTTCCGCTCAGCTTCAGTGGAGATCGCTGTAGGGAGATGTGTAATATTTGTATGGCGCGATGGAAGCGGAGATGTGAGCTGTGCGCGGACGACCCCCAGTGGAGACGAGAGATGTGAGCGGCGTGCAGTGAGCGATGTCACCCTCCCCCCTCTCGCCCGCTATATATCGTCTACCTTTCGTGTCAGAATGCGTACTGAGCACTCAATGCCTCGCACCCGAGCTGAAAAACATCTCTTCTCGCACAGCACACAGCACACCGCAAACATCTCCGCTTTGGTGGAGTCCTGGCCTTATGCTGTTGTTATTGTTTCGCCACGAGCTCCTGCCATTGGTACTAGGTTTTTATATAGAAATCGGATATCATGGTAACCGATTTCCTTATAAAAACCTAGCAACAACCTCTCTACCATTTTGTGTGTAGAGGTCAAGTAGCAACAGTTGAAAAGGGGCATAGCACTTAAACAACTAGTATCTTTTGTGTTCCTAATGACTAAATCCCTTTATTGTACCGATCTACAAACAAAGAGGAAGAAGTAATCATTCAATTTGGTCACTTTGTGGGAAATTGCTTACTTTATTAGATTGTAGGACTACTAGTGTAATTTGAGGAAAAAACCGACGTATTAGGTACATAGTAAGGAAGAGTAGTGTACTCTTTCAATTAATTTTTATTCTCCAGAGTTGTTATTTCCCTTGTTCCCGACAAGGGAAATTACTCTGCAGCCTGTTCACTGATCATCAACCGCTGGACGTGAGAAACACGGAACAGGTCGATGTGGTAACACTTGGGGGAGGCCTGAAGTCTCTATCTCTACATATAATAAATCAGTCACATTTCGCGTCTGTCTGTTTCTTCGCCGGCCAAGTGGCGCCCTCATTGAATAAGAAATCGTAGCCAAAGTAGTAGGCAAAAATACCAAAAACGGCCGTTTCTGACATTTTTGCCTACTACTTTGGATACGAAACGTTCTGAGACCTGTTTTAACAACGTAATAATACTTTATCCTCTTTGTAACAAATGTGACGTTGGATTCTTTAATATTTATTTTCTATGCTATGCTACGATTTTTTATTCAATGAGGGCGCCACTCGGCCGGTAGTACGGCCTTAAGACGAGTTGATTGATGATGATTTTTAATTGAACATCACGTCTAAACGACTAGTTTTATTTCTTTGAAAAAATATACGAGTATGTTACTCTAGACAATTTCCCCTAACCTCTGCGGAGCCGGGGTGGGTCGAAAGTTCTGAATAAAATCTGCTGGTTTTATAGTAAAGGTTTATTTTACGGCAACAAGTTTCAATTTTCTTTTTTGTAATAATATTCAGTTTTACCCTTAAGGCAGTTGTCTCACCGCCACGCCGGGGAGGAAGCGACTATAACTATCAGATATTTTGACGCTCAAAAAACGTACAGTGGATATACATTCCGTGTAAACAAAAGAGATACATATACTAATAGTTGATCGGAGACGGTTCTAAGCTACACTGTCGCTTAGTACTTTGTACAAATGCACTGCTTCTGTGGTGCTTTAAGAATTAAAAGCCACAGTATAACGTTCATCATCGTCGTTTCAGCCGATAGACGTCCACTGCTGGACATAGCCCTCCCCCAAGCGTCGCAACAACGACCGGTTCTGTGCGTCTCGCGTTCATCGGCTACCCGCGACCCTCACCAGGTCATCAGTCCACCTTGTGGGGAGGCCTTCCAACGCTGCGTCTTCCGGTATCCGCCGGTCGCCACTCCAGAACTTTTCGGCCCCAACGACCATTTGTTTTGCGAGGAATGTGCCCTGCCCTTAAACTTTACCATTAAAATTTAGCGTATATCGCTAAAATGTAATAAAAACAAATAACCTGCGAAACATCGACCTCAGTTCAGGTACCTAAAATAAAAGCCGGTTTTGGTCTCACAGGCAATTTGACAACAATTAAACCCAGACCCAAAAACTACTTCAAAACATCAATACAAAATCTTCAAAATTGGAAGCAATAAAGCGTCTTACTAAACTAAAACACTGCCTATCGGCGGAGCAATCTCGGCAACAATGAAGGGACCACGAAGATTATCTCATAGACATGGGACAATGGAGCATGGCATCGTGCTCACCACGTGGAATAGATAACGTGGTACCATGTACCCTCTAGTTTCTTGTTCCCAATGGGGTTGTGGATATTGTGTTTATGTGTTACTAACTTCAGCCAGCGGCTTCGCCCGCGTGCAATTAGTACTATAATCTATCTCTTTGCCAAATTTCATTTAGATCCATTCAGCCGTTCTGGTGTAATTGAGTAACAAACATCCATTTAAACTTACGCATTTTATAATATTATTAGGAAGTAGGATTTTTACCTGATTACGGCAAAACCAAAAGGATGTGTTATGTTGTGGTTTTAGTTGGTTTCTTTCGAATTTACTGAAAAAGTGAGATTTTGTTCATGAAATATGAAAATAACAAAGAAGATTTTGATGCAATGCGGGATTCGAGGTTGGATCCATTATTTCTACCTAGTGAGTTCGTAGCACATATACTTACGCCTTTCCCCATGCGGAATATTAAGAATCGTAACAGAACGTGTGGCAAGAACAATTATTGCAAAACGTGAAAATGACAATATAAAAGTACTTACCGGTTGAAAAGCCAGTACAACCTTCATTTCGTCTCCTAATGCAATGGAGATCATATTAATATTTTCCAATTACTATACAGGATGTAACGGAAAGGTGTGGTCATATTTTAAGAACTGGTTCTGCCCATGGATATGAACAACTTTCTCTAAGAAAATAAGGATAATTCACAAAAAAAAAAATTGGACTTTCCAAACAAAGTTATCATCGGCTGATCAATATTTAACTGGGAGGTAAAAAAAAAATTGAGAATTTCCTTGATTTTTTTGAAGAAATTTGGTCATATCGATGGGCAAATGCAATTCTTAAAATATGACCACACCTTTCCGTTACACCCTGTATTTGGACACGTAAATAACTGTTTCACTGAAATATAATTGATAAGTACATACTAGTAGTGAGGGAATCAGGGTAAATCAGCTGATCTATTCTGTATGGAAGTGCCCCCGCAGCTATTCGGCGCGTGTCACAATTATGCGGAAAAAATGTAAAATAATAACAACCTTCGTCAGTTGTAATAAGTCTAAATTTTGTTTGAACAACAATTAAGCTTCTCGTCAAAATTGAATTTAATGTTCCTATAAAATTAAGACTTATTAGGACTGACGAAGGTTGTTATTATTTTACATATTTTTCCGCATAATTGTGACACGATTTTTCTATTCCGTGGTAAACTGACTATGTTTTTTTATAGAAAGAACCACGAAGATTATCTCTTAGACATGGGAAAATGAGCATAGCCGCCTGCTCGCCACGTGGAATAGATAACGTGGTACCATGCCCTCTATAGTATCTTAAGGGGATGAAGATATCTGTGTTGCTCTATGGTTGTTGTTAGGTTTCAAGTAATTTTGGAATGTATCTTTGTATTTTGTTTGTCGGTTTATTTTTAGATTTCATTCAAGTTTGAGTTCATCCAGGGAAAATATTCAAACAGTTCGGTATGCCCGGATTGATTCGGTGCTACCAAAAGGTGAGCCAGGAGACAAGTTATTAGTTAAGAAATGGGACAAAGAAATAATCAAACAAAGATTTTACACTGGGATTCTATTTGACTATTGAGCATTAGGTTGGTCTAGTAAATTGCAAAAAAAATTGAAAGAGACATTTAAAATACGTGGGACAACAACTCTATACTCTACTGTTAGACATTAGACCATTAATATATGATTTATGTGGTGATACCGTACGAAAGTCAAAGGTCTTTCGATATCAAAGGCGTTGAACCTCTCTACATAATAGAGTAGTACCTACCACCTGGGCAGAACACCGCCGTGTCCTCGTGGATGCGATAGGCGGCAGCGACCTCTCGCGCCGTGCCCTGGTTCAGGCCATGGTACGGAGTGAGAGGGAATGGGGGGCCGTCTCCAACTTCTGCGAAGCAGTAATGCTCGCGAAGAGGGAGGCGGCACACGTTAGAGAGACTCAACAGAGACCGAGTCGCCCTAGCGCCCCCAGCAGCAGCCGTCGCAGGAGACGCCGGGGGCTGCGAGACGATCTCCGGCCACCGTAGACCCGGGCCTGCGGACGGCGAGTAGCGGGTAACTCGCCGTCCGATCAGCACCAGGCCCGAGAGTCGACGGCGCGTAGTGTTCCACGCGCGCCTCAAAGAGTTGTCAGCAAAGGACGGGGCCTGCCACGGCCGGTGCCTGCCCGGGGGTGGAGGATAAATTCGAAAGAGTTACCTCGCCCCCGGGCGCGTAGGGCAGGGAGGAACAGGGGTGGGTTTTAGTCAGTAAGAGTCTGACACGCCCTTCCGCTCCACCCCAGAGCGGAAAGAGTCATTAGATGATTTCCCACCCCCCAAAAAAAAAAAAAAAAACCTACCACCATGAAATAAACTACTTTCTTTAAGGGCCTACCTCCGCATAAGTGGCGCCCTCATTGAAAAAATATCATATCTTAGCATAGAAAATAAAGATTAAAGAATCCTATGTTGCGTTTGTTACAAAGAGGATAAGCCCCCTTAGCCAAAATACATTTCTGTCAACGTTATCGCTAACGCTTTGTGCAAAATGTAAGGCAAGGACATTACCTGTGGAGAGAACTGTCACGTGACTCACGCCCAGTAATGTCGTTGCCATACATTTTGCACGAAGCGTTAGCGTTAAAGTTAACAGAAATGTATTTTGTCTAAAAACTGAGGTATTTTTACGTTGTTAAAGCAGAACTCTAAATGTTTGGTATCCGAAGTAGTAGGCAAAAGTACCAAAAACGGCCGTTTTTGACACTTTTACCTACTACTTTTACTACCTACAATATATATATTTGTATGTATTAGTATATAGTATTTTGTATGTATTTTATATATAGGGCTTATTTATATAAGTTTATATTGTACACAATCTTACCCTCGAATGTGACCTCACTCTATCACTCAAAGGTTTGCTGGGAGAAAACTCAACTTTGACAGCTCGCCTTTGTACATGAACTGTATAATGACTTTATTTTATGTTAAGATTTGGTGTACAATAAAGAATTAAAGAAAAGTTCTTGGCGTGGGAACACAAACATGAAAAACTAAAAGAAATGGTATAAAATCAGGAAAAATGGAACCATTTTCTGGAAAAACAGGAAAGGAAAACAAATTTGGTAATTTCGGTATTGAATAAACAGAAATCTCATACGATACTCTAGTAAAAAAGGCAGATAGACCACGCCCTATAGTGGCAACTTTCTTGACCCTAGGCACAAAAATCAAAATATTGTACAATTAAAAAAGGAGCGCTAAGAGACTACTACACAGCTACTTTAAGGAAGATTATCCAAAACACGTAGGTACTCGAGAAGAGGAAGGAACTAAAAGAACAGCTACAACTGGAGAGAGAAAATGGAAACACAGCCGCAATTACACGCCTATTAATGAACTAGAAGAAACCGGAGCCAAATAGCAAAGTACGCGAGACAAATAGGCATTACTGGAGGAGGCCTTTACCCAGCCTAGGGAAACTAGCAATTAAAAAAAAAAAAAAAACTCACTATATTATAAAATTAAGGCGCTATTAGCTGCCAACAACCTTGAGTGGTTAGCTTGCGTGTTCTGCGCTGAGCTCACGCAACCCACCTAGTAATAGGACTCGCCCGCATCAAGGAGCGCTGTCCGAAATTAGACGCATTATTAATATATTACACATAAAACAACAAGTAACCTGCTACCTGTATGCTACTGAGGAGCTACTAAACAAGCTTGAGCGCTTGCAAAATTATGTATCCGGTTTATTTTTGGTCTGCGAAAGTATGACCATGTCTCTCACCTTCGCAAGGAACTCAAGTGGCTCCCTATCCGTCTTCGCAGGAACACTAGGATTTTATGTCTCCTATTTAACATTCTACACAATCCGTCTTATCCCTCCTACCTGCGTGAGCGATTCACTTACGATCGCCCAAGTGACGCGCCGTGCAGATCTCACCTTAAATCCCTCCTTAAAACCCATCCTCATAAATCCAGCTACTATTCCTACTCTTTCTCTGTCCTTGCGGTAAGGTTGTGGAACTCACTTCCGCCTAGCATCCGTGATTTAAAATCTATTTCTGTCTTTAATAAAGCGTCTAAAAGAGCACTACCATTCCTCTCTACTGTAGTAAATATTTATATATGGATGTGTATGTTGTGTATATATATATTATTAGGTATATATTTATGTGAATATATATTAATATTAACATTATATGTGTAGGTTTATTTAATTCCTTAGTTTAAGACTTCTCGCACTCTTTTTTCTGTTTTTTACACACTATTGTCTACATTTCTTTTTCACTTCTCTTTTCGCGGGTCTGCTGGCAGAAATTTCTTTAGAAATAAGCAGTACCTTTGTGCTAATTTTTATTATGTTGTTTATTTATAGCTTATCTTGTGTGTACATAAATTGTTAAATAAATAATAAATAAATAAGTATTAAACTAAAACATTGAGACTAAATTATTATTATTATTATTTCTTTTTTTTTCTTTTTAATTAAATGATCTTTAAAATGGTGAAGGTTTCATAAAAATACGCTTTATAGTTTTTGCGTGATTCTCAATTTTTTATCCGAGTTAGACATAACTTTACAAACTAATTACACTATGTTATGAAAATATAATTTCAAATATTCTGATATCAAATTACGACGGAAATTGTCTAGAGTAACATATTTTTTTTTCAAAGAAATAAGACCAGTCGGTTAGACGTGATGTTCAATTAAAAATCATTAATATTATAACTGCGCCTTAAGATAGAAACTACATTAACACTCTATCAGTAAACATCTAACCATCATTATATTGCTGTGTATCATTTGTTTGATATTACATAATAGCGCGGCACCGATTGCAGTGACTAATTGCAAATCATTCAAACAAGAGAACCTATTGAGTGTTGATTCTAGTTATCTGTTGTAAATACTAGGAGAAGGGCGATGATTGGACTGTACTCGCAGTATGGAATAACTCCAGACTTACATAACTACATATTACAACATAAAGTCCCCTGCCGCATCTGTCTGTCTGTCTGTTTGCGATAAAATCAAAAACCAGCCAAGTGCGAGTCGGATTCGCGCATAAAGGGTTCCGTACCATCGTACAAGATTATACGCGTCTAGTTGTTGCCATGATTAAGATCGAGCAAAAACAGCCAAAAAACACTTTAATTTACACGTTTGTAGTAGGGATTAGGAACGTGTAAATTAAAAATAATAAATTAAAGGATGCTCCCCTGAGCATCCGTTAATTTTTTATTATTTTTACTATTTGTTGTTATAGCGGCAACAGGAATACACATTCTGTGAAAATTTCAACTGTCTACCTGTTACGGATCATGAGATACAGCTCGCTGACAGACGGACGGACGGACGGATGGACAGACGGGCGATGGACGACCGGAAGCACGGACGCATGGACAACAGAGGTTTAGTAATAGGGTCCCGTTGGTTTCACTTCGGGTACGGAACCCTATAAACTACTGAACGGATTTTCATTCGGTTTTCACCAATAAACATAATGATTCAAGAGGAAGGTTTATATGTATAATTTGTACCCGTGCGAAGCTTCGACGCATCGTCAGTAGTTTTATATTCGTATATTCTCCCATGTTGTGGGACTGTTAAACGGCCGCGTTAGCAAAAGGAGGGAAAACGCCATCATTACGAAAACCCCTTATCCTCCTGTGGGAGAGATGGTAAAAGCCTTTTTAACTTAAAACGTTATAATTAACCCTTTTAAGTTTACTATGTACTAGAGACTCACCCTGGCTTCGCACGGAAGCAAAATTATTTGAAAGGCACGTAGCGCCATCTAGCTTCCTTGATGACAATCAAATATAGCCTGTCACTTAAGAATGATGTAGCTTTCTACTGGTAAAAATATTTTAAAAATCGGTTCAGTAGTTACGGTGATTACTTCATACAAACAAACTTACAAACTTAACACCTTTATAATATTAGTTTAGACTAGCGATTCGCCCCGGTTTCACACAGGAGCAAAATAATTTGAAAGACCCTAGTGCCATCTAGCGTTTTAAAGTAATTCAATCTGCCTGCCTAGCCTTTTCCCAACTATCTTGGGGTCGGCTTCCAGTCTAACCGAATGCAGCTGAATACCACTATTTCACATGTAGCGACTGCCTATCTGACCTCCACAACCCAGTTACTGGGTAATACGATACCCCTTGGTAAGACTGGTTGTCAGACTTCGGGCTTCTGACGACCCGTAACGACTTTCAAAAATCCACGATTGACAGCCGGGACCAACGGCTTAATGTGCTTTCTAAAGCACGGAGGAGTCTCGGTATGTAAAGATGGTCACCCATCCATGGAGCAACCCCGGCAAGCTTAGCTTAACCTGATGGATCGACCCGTCTGGCTGTTTTTACTTTAGCCACAAGCTCCTCCACGAGTGTCTTAAAGCGATTGTGACAGTCAAAAGTTATGGTGTTTTCTTTCGGGAACACTACTTTTTTCTGGATGAAAGGTATCCTATATCCTTTTCTGTACTCCTGACAACTTATATGCAAAATTTCACGGTGATCGGTCCAGTGGTTTTGGCATGAAAATGTAATAAACCAACTTCCTTTCGTATTTATACGAGTAATATTAACTAGCTGCGCCCCGCGGTTTCACCAGCGTAGAGCGGGATAAGAAGTAGCCTTTGTGTTATCAAGGGTATAAGTTATTTATTAAAAAAAAAACAAAAAGTGATCTACATACCAAATTTCATTTAAATCGATCCAGCCGTTTGAGCGTCTGCCCAGGGGTTGAGGATAAATTCGAAACAGAGTTACCTCGCCCCTGAGCACTCGGCAGGGAAGGAACAGGGCACACCCTCCCGCTCCACCCTAGAGCGGGCGATTTCATTGGATGATTTCCCACCAAACAAAAAAAAAGCGTGAAAAAGTGACAAACATACAAACACACACACAAACTTTCGCCTTTATAATATTACTAACTTCTGCCAGCGGTTTCACCCGATGGTAAAAATATGCCTATGTTTTAAATCAAGGTCTATCTGTCTGGTGTGGATCTATCTGTGTGATAATTTCCTTCAAATACCTTCAGGCGTTTTTGCGTGATTGAAACACAAACAAACATACAAACTTTCGCATTAATAATATTAGTAGGATAGATAAATTAATTTAGTTAGGAAATAGCTTAAGATTAACTTCATAATGTGAACAGTGTACTCTACATAATGCTAATTACCGTTTGTGTTTATTTTATTCGCTTTTAGAATAAGAAAGGATAACCCATCTTCGGTTTCCAAGTAACAACTGCATCCTACAGTTACAAAGTTATAAAAGAAATGAAAAATAATGAAGGAACTGAAGTCTTATGAGATCGCAGTATATGGTAGAAGTTCTCTTGGAAAACAAATAAACGCCAGGACTTTATGAACGATTCCTACGCGTATCGTGGTGTGTAGCTTGTTAACTTTTGTAGTGAGGGGCAGGTATCGATGCTTAGTTATGCACTATTGTCTGTATTTTAATTAATTAAAATTAAGAATCATTTCTTCAAACTCATCGCCATCACACAAATGATGTACACCCGATGGCAGCACTAAGACGTCAAGTCCAGACACCTGTCAAAACGCTTCAGATAATGTCAAAACTGACTAAGTTAAGTTGACGTCAACGTCTTGTTTAGGTCATTATGTGTCGTTTTCGAAATAAAAGAACTGTCGCCTGAGACCCACCTTAGACGGACTGCTTGAAGCAGTCAAGACCAACTGCACGAGAGCAATCGTGTTGCGGTCGGGGTCTCCATAGACGGACTACTTGGAACAGTCAGTACATTTTTAGCTACGAAAACAAATGAACTGCTTGAGTGGTCCGTGTATGGCGATCGTCAATCTTGTATTGAAACTGCAGATCGCCCAATAAGCTTGAAGCTATTGGCAGTGACTGCTCCAAGCAGTCCTTCTATGGCGGCACTAAGTACCGCCAATTAGTGGCGTAAATTTTCCTGAAAACCCTCATTGTGATGATGCCAGACTCGTGCTGGTCTGATTCCTCTCGTACTCTAAACTGTTTAATACGCTCTACTTGCACCACTCGAAAATATAAAAAGTTGGGCATCCCCGCAAATGTGAGACGGTACTTCACGCCGGAACAGCTGCTCCAACTTTATTAAGCGCAAGTTTGATCGTGTATGTAGTACTGATCTCGGCTTTGGGACGGATCTGCCAGATACCAGCTTGATGCCCTTGGGACAATTGAGAAACGAGCCAAGAGGATCATCGGCAATGATAGGCTCGTTGAGTCGAAGCTCCAAAGTCTTGAGCATAGACGCCGAGTTGCTAGCCTGTCGGTTGTCCACCGGTTACATTTTTGGGGAGTGTGCGACGGAATTGCATAATTTGATTCCGCCAAGCTCGTTCCATCATCGAAACACAAGACGTACGGCAATGTGCCACCGGTACATGGAAAGAAAAGACAACCACACGCACTACACGCGCTGTTCATGGTGAACATCCCATTCACACGCACAAAACGTTTTAGCTAAAACCTGAGAGTCATTAAGTCAAGAATGAATAGGTTACTTCTAGGCAAGCATGCTCCATCTTCGACCACATAATCGCTTACCATTAGGTGAGATAGTGGTCGAACGCGTGCCTATCAACAATAATAATAAAATAAAAACTTTCATCGATACTTCTTTACATTATCGACAAATAGGTACTCTCGCAACACTAGCTTGTTACCCACAAGCCATGGTAATGAGCGATCTATATTTTATAGTAGCACAAAGCACACGGTTTACGAGAACACCATCAAAACCATACAATTCTGATGAAAGCACTACTCCTACTTTATGGGAGATTTTTAGTGGAATCCAGTGATTTTTCCCATGGTCGGCTTATTATGGTGAAATGTTCAGCTTTTGTTATCGAATTTATTTCCTTGGAACTATCGTAATTTTCCAACTCTGTTTTTTATGGAGAAATTGAATGGTCATCTGTCAATCACTGCTATTATTCGTAGAGAAAAATCACGTAAAAATGTAAAGTTTTATTTTTACACATTCTTGACTATCGAATTTGGATGAGATATATAGTATTTGAATGATCATATTATTTCGACAGTTTATACTCCCGCTAGACTTATTACAATTATACGGTGTTTGCAAATATTCGGTGACATATACATATACATTGTTTCTTAAAATTTTATTCAATATCCTGAAATCGATTGATCGTTTGATTTTTGAGTCTTGCGATACTTGAATAGAGCGAAAATCTATTCTATACATAATACGAGTACTGATGGTATTTTCAGCGTATTTGTCCACACCGAAGTTGCTTTTTGTGGAGCAACATTTTGCAACATGAAAATCCTTTGTCACTTTATAAAATCATCATCATCATCAGCCTTTTAAAGTCCCCACTGCTGGGACATAGAGGTCCTCTTTGTAAGAGGGTGTGGGCTGTAATACACCACGCGGTCCAAAAGCGGGTTGGTATAAAATGTTACTTCGCAAGAAATATCTTTGGTGTGGACGCACTGTTAGCCATCTATATTATTCGAACTCACCGAATAAGGATAGCTAAAATACGTAGATAATCTTCTTCTAAGAAAATCAAAACAAAGGATTTGTATCTTTGATCTGAGAAAAATTATAAATCTAGAAAAGAAGACCCTTTTCTAGATTTATCATTTTTCTCATCTGTTTATTTATTATGGGAATATTATTTTACTAAGGGAATTTATTTATTTATTTATCCTTCTAAACTTACAACTAATAGATAAGTGTGAAAGAAAAATCAACCCAGGCAGGCGCTTTACTTTGTGTAAATTATTTCATTACCACTCTCCGTTCTCAAAATGGTGAAGGAAAACATAGTGAGGAAACCGGCAAATACTAGAACCAAATATTCGAAAACATGTGAAATCCACCAACACGTATTTGGCCCGCGTGGTGGATTACGGCCCACGCCCTCTCCCAAAGAGGAGCCTTGTGCCTCAGCAGTCCCCGGACATTAAAAGGCTGATGATGAAAGAAAAATACATGCAAATAAAATGGGATAAGGACAAGAGAATCTTATTACACTAATATAATACTCGTAAATGCCAATGTTGGGATGGATATTTGTGACTCAATCACGCCAGAACGGCTGAAGGGATCTGGATGAAATTTGGCACAAAGATAGATTTAAGTCTGGAACAGCACATAGGCTATTATTTATAATGGGGGAAGTACAATTTCAACGTTGGTGAAGACTTGACAGAAGGTAGTGATGATATAAAACTCGTCCATTGTAGAAAATTCTGAAAGAAATTTCATGGCCCTACAAAATTTTTCAACCTCATATAATTTAACTTTTAATTATTGGCTACCTACAAACCTTGAAACCCGATTGCACCATCATTATAATACATCACTATTATATAATTATACAGGCTGTTATCTGGCGAGGACACGCACACGTCGATAACGTTACGATATTAGTATATGCCCATGACTTTGATTAATCAGAGTTATGAAGCTTGTTGTAGTTCAAGGGGTGAGCAGTGGAGGTGACGGGAAGTTTTAGTTTGAGTGGTGTTGAGAAGATCTTACGGGTTGAGCTTTTTAGGGTTCCGTACCCGAAGGGTAAGCAATGGAAATCTTTTACTAAACCCCCACTGTCCGTCCGCTCGTCTCTCTGTCAGCGGGCTGTATCTCATGAGCCATACACAATGTTCTTGTTTTTGTTCCTAAATTCTCTATAACAACACAACAATATCTTTTCCAATCAAACTTAATCTCAAGTTTATGAAATTGAGGCCTGGTTGTTTGAACAAAAACTAACGCACAATTAATACGACAAATTGTCAAACGTGCGGTAACTGCTGTCATTTGTTAAATGAATTTTCAACCGCAAATCTCATCACTTGGCTAGATATATATAAAGATAGAATAAACTTTATCGTACACCAAAACAGTTACACACGTTGATAATTTCATTATAAAAACCAGGTGTTAGTGGCGTATTGTATCTTTTTTGGGACAAACCCACCACCACTGAAACTTCTGAAAGCAATCAACGGTGACGACTACCAGAAAAGCGGCGAGTCAATGAAACTCGACCAGTTCCGTAGAAACGATACAACTTTCTTGGATCCTGCAATGAAGCTACAACTACAACAGCGGAGGACTAAGAAATAAATTATAGTTTGAGTTTTATATTTACAATTTTTTTTTTATAAAAATTTTAAAATTTCGCGCGTAATTTGATGAAATCGCTGGACGCAGTGGACGCCATATTGCTCTGTGGTCATGGCGTCAGTTGGCTCTGTAAATAAAAGTACAAAGCATAGATACGCTGATCAGTTGACAGTTGACACTTTATAGTTTACATAGCCATATGACGTATAACATGGCGGCTACTATTCCATGGTGTTAAAAAATAGATTAAGAACATTGAAAACTTTGAATTGAATTTAAAAATTTATTTTGTTATTTTATGAACTAAAACTAACATTTTCCGACTGCTTTTTGCCTAAGCTATCTCAATAATATATTTTTAATTTTCAGGTGAAACATTCTAATAAAAGCGTGTTAATAACATTATTTCCACTCTTCATCAAGCAGGTGACAGAACAGAGCTTCACATACTGTATACTAACCACAGATTAACTAATCTATGTACATCTGATCTATCACATATGTGCAGGTACATCTCCGTCGATGCAAAGGCAGGAGCCGCCAGCAAGCTTATTGTTTTGAGATATTAATTATCGCATCACAGCTATACCCGGTAATTAACTCAGTTACTCAGAGGTTAACCGGTTCAGTTAACCTTATCAAAGGATTACTGACTAATTAAATATCTTGTATTTCCGTGTATACTTGTGGGGAAATGTTGGTTGGAGATTGTTTTAAGAAGTAATTATTGAAATTCTAATGAATTAGGTTTTCGTTTTTTGTTGAAGCCGAAAATCTTTTCTAAAGTAAAATTTATTGTTTATTCGTCAATTTGTTGTGGTAATTTCGGAAAGACATTATTAGATTTTCTTCTTTTTGTTTCGATGGTATAATATTTTATTTATACTGTTTGGGCTCAAAACTTGGCTACGTTTATTGCTCCGTCTGAGGCGTTGCTCAGGTCATCTAGGGTGCAGGTAATCACACACCTGGGGCACTTTAGCAAATGGGACTGTTCGGGTCAATCACCGAACATTAATAAATATGTCAGCGTATTTGCGACACCGCGCTCTATGCCTTGAATATTTTATGTATTACCTAAGTAAAACCAGTCAGTACGTTTTCGGATAGCGTTCCTATCGGGCGCGACTCAATCTCATCTCATTCACCTCATTAGTTTTAGTCGTTATCCCATGTGTATTAAGTACTGAAATATAGTTATCTGTATAATCTTTAATCCTAGTTTATCTTAATTCCACCCCAACCCTGAACAGGGACATAGGCAAAACAGGAGCACCGCACTCGCTCTGGGTGTCTGAGGGACCAATAATAGTGCCCCAAACGTCCGTTTACCACCGGCACCACAGATATCCTGAGCAACGCCACCAAAAACAACGGGCAACAACGCCGCACTATACTTGCAACGGCGCACTTAGGTACGCAATCGATTGAATTACTAAAAATATTTCACTAATAGGAAGCCTCACCGCTGAGTTACACTTCTTTTTAAGCGACTTCTAAAAGGTGGAGGTTCACAATTCGTCTGTATGTTTTTTTTTGTATACAGGGTGTAACGGAAAGGTGTGGTCATATATTAAGAACCGATTCTGCCCATGGTAACAAACAACTTTCTCTAAGAAAAAATAGAAAATCCCCAAAAAAAAATTGAACTTTCCATACACGAACTAGAAAAAACTGTTTTTTCTATTCCGTGTTTCCATACAAAATTATAATCAGTTGATCAATATTTGTATGGGAGGTAAAAAAAAAAATGAGAATTTCCTCAGGTTTTCTTGATTATAGTTGTTCATATCGATGGGCAGATGCAGTTCTTAAAATATGACCACACCTTTTCGTTACACCCTGTTTAGTATGACCTACCAAACAAAAAAAAAAAGACGTGTGGCACTCGGAGACTGCCGCGGTAAAGCTATTGCATAGCATTTTTTATAAACTTATGCAATTATAATTATTTATTTATTTTATTTATGCAGTATTTTTTTTCCTTTGTTTTTTTTTTCTTTGATATTAATTCAAGTTACACTTTTTACACGCACGTAAGAAGTTACACTTCTTGGGCGTAACAAGATAAATATCATCATCGTCATCGTCACTATTCATCGATAGATGGCAAAACTAAAAAGTATCACCTCTGTGCCGGTCGGAGTGAGGGGTGTTAGGTTATTTTCGTTACGGAATTTCTGGATTCGGTCTCCACGCTCAAGGGCCGCGATAGAAGCTATACAATAGCTTAAAAATCCACAAAATCTATTCACAAGTGGCGGAGAAATCACGTATTCAGAGATACTTTTTGAAAAAATCAACATAATTAAAAAATGTGTATACACACATAACGTTTCGTTTGTCTCCAATTATGTTCAAATGTCATGTTATTCGGGCATAACTTCATTATTTAGTTTTAGTTCTGGGGTACAACAACTAAAAGGTAGAAAATTAAAAACTTAAAAAACTGTGCATTTTCCCGCATATTCTTTTTTATAAAAAATATAACCGACTTCCAAAAAAAATACACTAAAAATTGCGAAATAACTTTAATTTCGGAAGTCAGTGGCACGGATTCTCTTGTTCAATATCTAAACTAAAATTAGAGAATTGCTATCTTTTACTAAAAGGCAGTGCGAGAAAAGGACGGCTATAGCTATGAACTAAGTTAGAGATGTCAAACTAGTTTACGCCTTACGCTTCGCCGTGTTTTTAGACGACATGTTTTTACGTGTACCCTTAATTTGTATGGAAATATTAGTTCAAACTAAATTTGACAGCTCTAATTTACGCCCGTCTCTTTCTTGTTTTATTAGAGAGAAAAAGATAGCAATAGCCTAAATTAAGTTTAGTTTGTGCACAACAGAATCAACACCAGTGTCAAATAACGAAGAAACTAAAGTTATTTAGCAATTTTTAGTGTATTTTCTTTTTTGGAAGTCTCTCTTGAAGGTTTTTTTTTATGAAAAAAAGTTAAAAAGTTTTATTTATGATAATTTGCACTATTTAAATAATCTTACTACTGCTGGGATACAGGCCTCCTCTCCAGGAGAGATAATGGGCCAAAATCAACCACGTAGGCCCCAGTGCGGGTTGGTGGATGTCACATCGTGTTTTCAAATTTTTTATTCTAAGACATTTCCTCCCGATGTTTTACTTCACCGTTTTGAGAGCAGTGGTGATGGAATAAATACTACAAAGTAAAGCACCTGCTTGGGTTTGTACCTACGACGAACAATCATAAGTTGGGGGTTTCTTTTTTCCCCATTATACAAAGACGGGTAGCATGCCATAAAGTTTGTCAATAAAATATGGTCAGCAGCTAAAATATAGAGGTTATTACTATCTCGGAATTTTAACATAACACCTGATGAAAAATTAGCAAGGCCTTAACCACTGGGCCATCGCAAAAGGTTAAACCTTAATTAATTCTGAAACCTTTGATTCAAAACCTCGTGAAGGAACTTATGAAACAATAGGTAAATATTAAAGTTTTCACAGGGCACGCCACGCTCCAGGGGCTATTACAGCAATCATGTCTGTCAGTCGGACTGTTTGCGATCACGCCATGGCTGCTAAGTTGCGGGCGATCGATAATGTTTATTGAATAAAGGCCTTTGACCAGATGTGGGAAAGGGTGGAAGTCTTTGGTCATTTTAGTGGTTGGGTACTTAAAATGCGGATTGACTTGAAAAGGAGTAAGTAGCTCATCATGATACTGCCTGGATCCCGGGTAGATTTGAAAGAGTGACAAACTGAACGCAATATTATGTTGCATAATATTCACCCTAAAAGCATTGTGTTGGCTTTTGGTTGGACCAAAAATAAATGCTATCATTTTATTGTTGGCCAATTTCTCACAGGTCATGGCAACTTTAAGAGTAAATTATTTTCCTTCTAGCTTGTTGCCTCACCTGAGGATAGCGTTGGGGCTTGAACGGAGCCTGCTCATCACATACGTCGTCCTCTTCCTAATAAGGACAAAGAAATCGCCGAGGCGCTATAGTACCGAGGTTTTCTCAACATTATTCTCAGAGCGTCGTTGTACTCGTTGTACTGAACACGAAGGGCGTTGAAAGTCCGCCGCGTAAAACTGATCCACAGACTGCACGTGTAAAACGACTGACAGAAGGCTCTGAATAGTGTCAACTTTACCTATGTAGTACAACGTGCAAATCTGCGGGCCAGCATGTTGCAGCGAACTGCCAAAGCCCTTCTTTCCCTCTCCATGTCTTCGTCATAGACTAACCTATCAGTAAGCTTATGTATTATATATCTTCTTTACTTATGTATCATGCATGGTGTACAATAAAGAATATAAATAAATAAATAAATAAGCATATGACTCAAGTACTTAAATGTGTGAACCTCCACAAGCGAGACTCCAGAGATCTTAACAGGCGGCACATTATAAGGGATCTTGTTCCCCGCTTTGAAAACCATCAGGACACTCTTCTTAGCATTGTACTTGAGTCCATGACTGTCCGCATAATTCTCACATATCCTCACCAGACGCCTGAGAGCGCTTACCGACGGACTCAGCAGAACCATGTCATCAGCGTATCTCCATCTATTGAACAGCCGACCATGGCTCCGCTGAGCTCATCGATCAGCTGGTTCACAAAGAGATTGAACAGGCTAGGGGAAGTCAACCCCCCCTGCCATACCCCACATTTCAACCTGTAATCGTCACTGTAGGCGTTCACCCATCTAACAGCATTATTTTGGTTCTCGTACCAATACTTAAGGAGTGACACGAGCTCACTCGGCAAGCTTGTTTCGGTCAGTAACTTATGCCAAAGAATATCATAGGAAACAACGTCGAAGGCTCTGGACAGGTCTAGAAAGCACGCATAAACTGGTGTTTTACGATCAGTATAATATCTGACCGTTTGTTTCAGACTCAGAATAGCCGTTTCCGTAGACAAATTGGCTCTAAAACCGAATTGTGAGTCGTTTATATGAAGGTGTTTAAAGGTGATGGAAGGGGGAGAAGACCATCAAGGACCCTCGCCATAGTAGTGGCCAATGATATCGGCCTATAGTTCCTTTTGTCAGATTGGTCACCTGATTTGTTTTTAATAATAGGGACTACGACTGTTCTGATAAGAGCCTCAAGAAGGTATGAGTGTGATATACAAAAATTAAAAAAACATCCTCAGAACTCTGGTCATCGTGACCTGGTGATTTTCCACGTTTCATTCTCCGTATCATGTCTTTCACATCAGTTACTGAAACTTTCATGTACAATTCACCAGGAACGGTGTCTGGTACACTTAAATTACTAGTATTATAAGTCATAGCCTCAACGGTAAACTGATTTTTAAACATATTCGCAATTTCTATGTCTCCTGAAAGATTATCAACACGAATGGGAAGGCTTGGCTTAAGCTGCTTCGTTTTTTTTCCAAAAACTACTAAAATTCTTCTTTTCGTGTTTTAACGCTAATATATCCATTTTAATCTGTTCCGCGTGATCTTGACACCATTTTAACTTAGATTTGAAATGTTTCCTGGTTTCACACATATTTAGATAAAACGGACCACTAAATGGCTTGCCATAAAGAGCCCAGGTGTTAAAACTCAGCCGCGCTCTCCCATGCGCATCCTTTACATATTTATTCCACCCATTTTCGTTACACCCTGTATACAATCCACGTCATCATCAGCATTTTATTGTCCCCACTGGCACACACAGGCCTTCTTTCTGTGAGAGGGTGTGGGTGTGTAATTCACCACGCGGGCCCAGTGCGGGTGGTGGATGTCACATGTCTTCAAATTTTTGGTTCTAGGACATGCCGGTTTCCTCACGATGTTTTCCTTCACCATTTTGAGAGCAGTGGTGTTGAAATAATTTACACAAAGTAATGCGCCTGCCTGTGTTTGAACTCACGACCTACAACTTGTAAGTCGCGGCCAATACCACTGGGCCACTACTGCTCTACAACCCACATAATAAGCTTAAACCCATCCCAAACGGCTCACAACAACACTCGAGTAAATAAAACTATTGCCGAACTCGATTACAATACATTTTGCTATCGACCATTGTTATCGTCCGACAATACCTCATGCTCGGATCTACATAATTCGCTGCCTCTGGATTAAATATATCTCATCATGAGAACGGTAAAGGCTTATTTTCATAGGTCGATAGGGCTCGCATGCGGGGTGCGGGAAATGATAAATGATAAATGATGTTTATTCAGTAAATAGGTTACAAGGAACACTCTTCACGTCAATGGTTTTTGTCAGTTTAAGCTAGATGAGGCCGGTGTTTCCTAGCTGACTACCCTGAGAAGAAACACCGAAACAAACTCAGAGGTCAAAGTCTCTTTTAAAGTGTGTACTGGTTAAATCATATGAGAACCATGTACGTTTATGTCTGGGATGAGCTTTTTGAAGAAAGCAACACACGAATTCGAGTGTACCTGTCCAGACAGTGCAAGCATTTGTCAGTCATCGCGAAGCTCAACTCAGAACTTTGAGGAGCTCAACGAACCGACGAACAATACCAAAGTAAGGACATTTGAGTAGGCCGCAAAAATACTCAAACTGCCAGACAATCATAAAATCCACATGAATATAACGACATACATAGTTCTCGCATTCACATTATTCTATAGTGGTCTTTTGAAGAAAGAACCAAACATATTTGAGTGGACCTGTCCAGTCAGTGCAAGCATTTGTCAATAGTCGAATAGCTATTCGACTATTGACAACTTAAAAACCACTAAGGAGCTCAATGACATGACGAACAATACCAAAGAAACGACATTTGGGTAGGCCGCAAAAGTACTCAAACTGTCAGACAACGTTAAAAATTACTGTAAAAAGGAGGAGAAAATAATAATAATAACCCACATAGTCCTCACATTTACAATAATTAAGTAATCAAAAAAATAAAATAAAAATATAGTACTTTACAAAGTAAATATTCGTGTCAAACAAAATAGTAATAATAATATGTTAATCAAAAAATAAATATAATACTTAACAAAGTATTCAAGTCAAAAAAAATAATAATAATGAAATTTCAATAACAAAAATAAAAATATAATATAATGATAAACAAGTATTCATGTCAAAAACGAATATTAAAAAAAAATATATATAAAAAATTTCATCAGTAAGTAGTACCTACATATGAAAACAATGGCTCATGTATATCATTGAAGCAGCTCAATCCCACGCCTTTTTGTCCTCAAGAAAAAAATTAAACTGGAAATGGAAATTTTAGTAATGCATGCCATGGGGCACGCATGCAGGGAATTGCTTTCATTAGTCGATAGTGCCCGCATGCGCGGAGCGGGAAATTTCTATAGCACATTACATAGGGTCTTTTTTTTTTTGTGGGTTGGGAAATCATCCATGACTTTTCCCGCTCTGGGTGGAGCGGGAGGGCATGTCAGACTCTTAATGACTAAAACCCACCCCTGTTCCTTCCTGTCCTTAGTGCGAGGATACTCTGTTTCGAATTTATCCTCAACCCCTGGGCAGGCATCGGCCATAACGGGCCCCGTCATAACTGCTGACAACTCTTTGAGGCCCGCGTGGAACACTACGCACCGTCGACTCTCGGGCCTGGTGCTGATCGGACGGCGAGCCACCCACTACTCGCCGTCCGCAGGCCCGGGTCTACGGTGGCCGGAGATCGTCTCGCAGCGCCGGATGTCCCAGGCGTCTCCTGAGGCGGCTGCTGCTGAGAGCGTGAGGGCGTCTCCGTTGTTGAGTCTCCCTCACGCGTCCCGCCTCCGCCTTCGCGAGCATTACTGCTTCGCAGAAGGAGGACACGGCTTCCCATTCCCTCTCGCTCCGTACCATGGCCTGAACCACGGCAGGGCGCGAGAGGTCGCTGCCGCCTATCGTATCCACGAGGACACGGCGGGGCTCCGCCCAAGCGGGGCAGGCCTCCACCGTGTCCTTGGGACGATCCGCGACAGTACATAGGGTCTGAGGTGAGTAAGTCTCCGCACGTTTTATGAATGAATTTCATGGGTTGCTATGCCCGCTACGGGTAAACCCGCAGTTGTTGTACCGGCCGCGTAATCAACTTATGTCTTTCACAAAGAATTCTGCCCGTACACCGTATCATACTATGACCGTGCTAGGAACGTATGAGAAAAATATTCTTCTATAGAATATTTTTTTCGGAACGATCTAGTGGTCGTAGTATCATGAAAACTGTTTTTTAGTTTCGTATGACGTCATTTGTCGGGCTTAGAATGGTCATCATACGCGCGACGGTGCACGGTGGTAAAGAAAGAAAGAAAGAGAAAGAAACAATATTTATTTGTACCTCACAAGAACATGTTAACATACAAAAAAAAAATTAACTGTGCGAGGCCAATAAGGCATATTCTCTTAGGTTTCAATACAAATTTTTTTTTTTAATTTGGGAGACAAGTTCCTATCACGGTCATAGTATGGTACGATGTAATGGACAGACACCTTTAGTCGTTACGCCGCCTGCGGGGAGTCCCCGCATACGAGTTATATACCAATGAATGAACCTTTCTATGATGAACGATCCCATCGGAATAATAGGATAGCGATACCCGTTAGTTCTGGGTTTACGCCTGTTGAATTTGCCTGTATTGTCGGTTGTTAGACTACTGAAAATACGGACTTTGCTGGGAACTGTTTTAGTTCGTTTCTTGGAAATTTGTTCAGGAAGCTATAATGATTTAAAGGAAGTACTGTTCCTGTGTCCGTAACTTTATCGATCACCTGGCAGGTAGAAGGTCCCACCGAAATAAAAAGAATATCCTACTTATCCTACTAATATTATAAATGTGAAAGTTTGTGAGTGTGTATGTTTGTTACTTCTTCACGCTCAAACGGCTAAACCGATTTGGATGAAATTAGATATGTAGACAGCTTATAGCTGGGATTAACATATAGGCTACCTTTTATTCCGATCTAGGCGGGTGAAACCGCGGGGCGCAGCTAGTCCTACTAATATTATAAATGTGAAAGTTTGTGAGTGTGTATGTTTTTTACTTCTTCACGTTCAAACGGCTGGACCGATTTGGATGCAATTTGGTATATAGATAGCTTATAGCCTGGATTAACATATAAGCTATCTTTTATTCCGGTCTACGCGGGTGAAACCGCGGGGCGCAGCTAGTAAGAATATATAATATAAAGAATATTTTTTAATCACAAATAATATCCTGTTAAAATTTCAACTTGCCTCAAAAATATATTTTTTTTTGCAAAATTGAATATGTTTCTTTAATGCATTTTTCCTATTTCCTTAGTTATATAAGTCGGAACACGCTCCATTTTCGTCTCAAGCACAATCGAAGACCACGACCGTTGAACCGGATATCTATTGTCTGAGATATGCACCTATTTGTACGTATTTATGCATGTGAAGTTCTCATGTGAACGTGTGTATTGAGTTTCCAGTTGGATATTTATAGAAGTAAGTTTTAAGAAGTAATAAGTTAAAAAGATACATTTTTTTTACACTCACACTGATATTTTACTCATCTGAAGCAAATGAGGGCCGAGTCACCCGCGTCCGTAGGAGTATACCCATTGAGTCCCTACACGTGGTCCCCGGGTGGTGCTAATCAGGTGACAAACTGGTGGTAGGTTTCGACCGATGGCTTGCGACCACCCACTGGGCAAAGACGTACCGCCAAGCGGCCTGGCCGTGTTCCGGTACGATGCTCAGTGTAGCCAATCCAGAGGAGTTGGGTCGAAATAGTTGTTCCATTGCAGGCAGACCAACCGGGCTCGCGCTGATATGAATGTATCGGGAGACTAGTCGCGGAGGGTAGCGGGATCCGAGGCACGGTGCGCCGCTGGCCGACCGCAGTTAGTTGGGGGCCCAAGTAGTGTACTAGCCACACACGAAAGGCTGCCCCGCCAACTGACGAAAAATCCCGGAATGCACCATCGTGCTGGTTGGCGACCAGATGAGAGGGCCCGATGGACATTCCCGGGGGGGCTCGGGCGTCCCCGCAGTCTCCAGACTAGTCCCCCAATGATACCGTCCTGTCAGTGCGTGCCTGAAGGTAGCCAGCATGGAACCTCATTTCACTTCCTTCTCCTCTCCTTCCTTCACTCTTTTATTAATGAAAAAAGGAACTAAAAAGAAAAAAGCTGTACAGCGGCAGCACTCCCTCTCACATAAAGTGCACCTCTCTAACATTCGAGGTCTGCACTCAAATCTCGCCGCAGTCCACCACCACCTAGAGACTGAGAAACCAGCTCTCTTATTCCTTTCGGAGACGCAGATCGGATGTCCGTCTGACGTGGCGTACCTATCTTACCCAGGGTTTACCCTGGAGAACAATTTTAAGCCACGCGCTGGTATATGCATGTACGCCCGGGACGACATCTGCTATCGGCGTCTCCGTAACCTTGAGGACTCCAGGTTCTCAACTCTTTGGGTCCTAGTGGACACAGGCCTAGATAAAATTGTCTACGCCTGTGTCTACCGTTCGCACAGCGGTGATCTGGAGACAACTGGGCTCACACAACACCTGAGTAAAGCGGCGGATGTGGCTCAGCAACGGTACCCTTCTGCCCAATTGGTGTTACTGGGGGACTTCAACGCCCACCATCAGGAGTGGCTCTTCCCATACCAGTACACAGACCATGCTGGACAAGAGACGTATAAGCTAGCGCTGGCGTTAAATCTTACCCAGCTGGTCCAGGGGGCAACGAGGGTGCCGGATGTTGATTCGCACACAGCCAATTGCTTGGACCTTCTGCTGACAACAGATCCAGACCGTTACTCAGTGTCGATTTCTTCACCATTAGGTACTTCCGACCACTGTCTGGTGAAATCTGTATCCGTCTACTCCCCGCCCGATCCTAGCCCTAGAGGCACCAGGCGGGTTTGGCGATACAGGTCAGCAGATTGGGATGGCATGCGATCTTTCTTCGCATGTTATCCTTGGGGGCCCACTTGCTTTTCTTCGACTGATGTTTCGTCGTGCGCGGACGCCGTGACGGATGTGTTGCGGCGGGGAATGGAGTACTACATTCCATTCTCTGACGTAACAATGTCTGGCGGGGCTCGACCATGGTTTGGTGCCGAGTGCAATCGCGCTGATGCGCTTAAACACGCGGCCTACCTAGCATGGGTCGACGCTCGGACGCGTAAAGCGAGTGACGTGAGTCAGAAGAAGAGAGCCTTCAACAGGGCTGCCAAGTTCTGCAAGAAGGTGTTGCGGAAGGCTCGGTTTGACCACATAAGCCGAATTGGGAACAAACTTGCTTCTTACCCAGCTGGTAGTAAGGCGTTTTGGTCCCTGGCTAAGTCGGTTGAATCGAACTTCTGCCGCCCCTCACTACCTCCACTGCTGAAACCCGACGGGTCGCTGGCCCACTCCGCTGAGGAGAAAGCAAGCTTGTTTGCCTCTCTGTTTGCGGAATCTTCGCGTCTAGATCCTGGTGGCGCGAGGCCCCCTGGTACTCCTGGTGGATGCGAGTCGATTATGTCAGACATTCGCATTCATCAGAAGGATGTCCGGAGGGTACTGCGTAACCTGGACGTGAACAAGGCTAGTGGTCCCGACGGGATACCGGCAATTGTACTGAGGACTTGTGCGCCTGAGTTGTCTCCGATCTTGACACGCCTATATCGCCTTTCGTTTGAGACTGGAAAAGTGCCGATGGCTTGGAAGCAAGCTAACGTGCAACCCGTACCCAAGAAGGGTAGTCGAGCTGACCCAGCAAATTATAGGCCCATCTCGGTAACTTCCGTTCTCTGTAAGAGTATGGAACGTATACTGAATGGTAAGCTCCTAGCATACCTAGAAGCTAACGATATCCTAAGTGACCGACAATACGGCTTCCGCCGAAATCGGTCAACAGGAGATCTTCTAGCGTATGCCATTCACATCTGGAGTGAGGCCATCGACAAACAAGGGGAAGCCCTTGCGGTCTCCCTTGATATCTCGAAGGCCTTCGACCGGGTCTGGCACGACAGCTTAATTGGCAAGCTTCCTTCCTTCGGTCTGCCCGCTGGATTGTGTGATTGGATAGCAGATTGCCTGAGGGATCGGTCTATCCGAGTAGTCATAGATGGCTGCTCGTCCGGACTGCTGGCTATTAATGCCGGTGTTCCTCAGGGGTCGGTGCTCTCGGCAACATTGTTTTTGCTGCATATTAACGATCTGCTAAAACCCGGTACCTTTGGGTATGCAGACGACAGCACTGTTGCCGAGAGATACGTGCCGGACGCACGAGTTAGTGGGTCTCAGGTCCGGTCTCTCCGAGAGGATATGGTTGGGCGCTTGAACTTGTCCTTGCAGGCTGTCTCAGAATGGGGCGATGCCAATCTGGTTAAGTTCAATGCTGCTAAGACCCAGGCGTGTCTTTTTTCTGCTAAAAGGAGCCAATTTCACCCGGCTCCATCTTTCCGAGGTGTAACCGTGCCGATAACCGACCGACTTGATCTTCTTGGTGTTACTTTAACATCTACCCTCAATTTTGGTCCCTTCATAGAGGCTAAGGCTCAAGTGGCTGCCAAAAAGTTGGGGGTCCTCGCAAAGGTGAGACGATACTTCACGCCGGAACAGCTGCTCCAACTCTATCAAGCGCAAGTCCGATCGTGTATGGAGTACTGCTCTCATCTTTGGGACGGATCTGCAAGATACCAGCTTGATGCCCTTGAGTCAATTGAGAAACGAGCCAAGCGGATCATCGGCAATGATAGACTCGTTGAGTCAAAACTCCAAAGTCTTGAACATAGACGCCGAGTTGCTAGCCTGTCGGTTTTCTATCGATTACATTTTGGGGAGTGTGCGACGGAATTGCATGATCTGATTCCGCCAAGCCCGTTTCATCTAAGGACCACAAGACGTACGGCGAAGTGCCATCGGTTCATGGTGGACATCCCATCCATACGCACAAAGCGTTTTGAGAAAACATTCATTGCACGTACAGCTAGAGAGTGGAATTCTCTACCGGAGTCTGTGTTTCCTGTAAGATACAACCTGGGAGTCTTTAAGTCAAGAGTGAATAGGTTACTTCTAGGCAAGCGTGCTCCATCTTCGACCACATCATCGCTTAACATCAGGTGAGATAGTGGTCAAACGCGAGCCTATCAAACATAAAAAAAAAAAAAAAAAAAAAAAAAAAAAAAAAAAAAAAAAAAAAAAAAAAAAAAAATGAAAGCATACCCGGGCCTGCGGACGGCAAGCAGTGGGTAGCTCGCCGTCCGATCAGCACCAGGCCCGTGAGTCGACGGCGCGTAGTGTTCCACGAGCGCCTCAAAGAGATGATTGTCAGCCACCTCTGACGGGGCCCATCGTGGCCGGTGCCTGCATGCCTAGGGGTAGCGGATAAATTCTTAACAGAGTTACCGCTCCCCTGGGCACTCAGGCAGGGAAGGAACAGGGGTGGGTTTTAGTCAGTAAGAGTCTAAAACACACTCCCGCTCCACCCAGAGCTGGAGATGCCATTGGATAATTTCCCAACCCGCAAAAAAAAAAGCAAATGATAGCATCATTGATTTGACGTTACATTTAGTCAACAGTTCTTTAATTGTTTTATCTAGGTGTTACACCTAGCCTGCGCAGTTATTATCGACTAGATATCCCGCGGCTACGCTCACACAAGAACCACGCATTTTTCGAGATAAATAGTAGCGAAACAGTAAAATTGAGTTTTTTTTTCAGTGATTGAATCACTGCAACAAAATTTTCAACACACTTCCTCGAAAACCCGCTCCTATTTCTATCGTTTTTAGGCCACGGACACGAAGTCAGCGGGCGGAGGCAGCGCGGCAACCCACCGGGCTAGACTGGTGCGCATCGCCGCTCCCCGCGCCGCTGCCTTCGAGGCCAGTTCCATATAAGGCTACACATGACCGCACGATGCCGCGCGGTACAATATCAAGCTAGGTAATGTTTATAGCGCACCCAGCGCGGCGCGCTCAATGTGAACAATAGACACTATTTGGTTTGATCTTGTGCCGCGCGGTTGATGGTCTGCGAGGTGCGGCGTGGTCATATGAACCTAGCCTAAATCTTTCCATTACACCGCTCCCCGCGCCGCTGCCGCCGCCGCCCGCTAACTTCGTGTCCGCGGCCTTAGGCTCGCAATGTACTAGTGCACTAGTGCGGCGGCCCGCCCCTGCCACAATTTATTATACGTATTGTATCAAGCTGGTCGCTAGCCCCCCATGGTCACGCAGCAGCCGCCACCACGGCACATATAAAAAAAATCCACGTGCCATTTCTCACAGTAATTTGTTACTAATGTTTATGAAGTGTTTTGTTATCGTTTTCGAGTAAAGGATGATTTTCATCAAACGGCTCGCATCGCATCGGGTCGGAAAGGATACGAACGGATGCAGCGACAGCCAATCGCGTCCGGCAGGATGTCGACGCATGTGATCGGCTCCGTTCCGACGCTTGCGAACGTATCCGTTTCTGCACCTAGTCAAATAGCTTATTTGCTACCGTGTTGACGTGTTCTAATTTTTGAAAATGGTTGAAATTGACGTAGTATTGTTGGCTATTGCATTAGAAGAAGAAACTACAAATACAAATACAAAAAACAAAAAACAAATCAATTTTTCTTCTAAATCCATGATTGATTGACGTCGGCAGTGCGTGCACTTTCGAGAATGAGTGGTTTATAGTTATTATACTCTTTGATGAGTGGTGCCGCCCGGCCACAGCTTTGAGCGCACACGACGATAGCCGAAAGGATCCGATCGGATACGACGACAGGCGAACGGAGCCGAACGCGCGTCGCAGAACACTTTCGGCTACGATCGCTTGTCACGGAAGATGCCCGTACTCGGTGGCTTTGTAATATAGACTTTAAAAACTGTGTACACGGTAGACCCTTAAGTGTGTTGAAAAACGTTGTTTGGTGCAAGTAATTTTCATTGGAGTTTCTCGGCTCCAAATGAACTCGCTTTCGGTTAAAGATAAAGATAAAGATAAAGATATATTTATTGCATAACTGTGTACATTAAGTTCTTATTGACAAACATTACATTTTTAGTTTCAACAGTCTACCCAAGTCGGATATGCAATAGTATTAAGAAATTAGGTTCTTACAAATATTTTTTTTTTCAAAAAACTCATGCAGATTATAAAATACATTATCAATTAACATTTTTTTCAATTTATTTTTGAACATATTTCCATTTAATTGCTTAATTGCTGGCGGTAACTGATTATACACACGAATAGCAGTAACATAGGTACTTTTATAATACATCATATTGTTAATAACCGGTAAATTAATGTCATATTTATATTGTTTCCGAATGTTTTTTTTTAAATTTGATTTGAAATTAAAATATTGCATATTGTTTTTAACAAATAAACATAATTCGAGTATATAAATACCAGTCAGTGTCAGGTAACCCTCCGTTCTGAAGATATCTCTTAACGATTCGGTACTATACATGTTATATATCGTCTTAAGACATTTCTTCTGGAGAATGAATGTGGATTGTACGTTTGTCGAGTTCCCCCAATATATGACACCATATGTTAACAGTGGGTACACATTTCCAAAATAAGCATTTCTAGTGACACTTGGATTTGTGGTTTCTGCCAGAACTGACAATGCGTAGCAGGCACTGGATATTTTTTTATTAATTTTTTCAATATGTGCCTTCCAGTTTAAATGTTGATCTATTGCAACTCCTAAGAAATTTGTGTCTTTTACTTCTTCAATAGCTGTATCCGACATGGTAACATTTAATTTAGCAGGTTTACTTTTATAGTTTCTAAATTGAATCAATTTGGTTTTTGAGACATTGACTTTTAAATTTATTGACTGCAACCAATCAGTCACAGCTATTAATGTTCTATTTATTTCACTTTCGTAAAGAATATCATTTGAATATTCATTTGAAATAAATATAGTTGCGTCATCAGCATACATTACGCAAAGATGATTAATTATATTTGGAAGCTCGTTAATATACAATAAGAACAAAGGGGGTCCCAATATACTGCCTTGTGGTACGCCTAGCATTACAGATTCGAATTTCGATTTAACTACTTCCACCATTTTTGTACTTTTATTATATACTTCAATAACAGTGCTCTGCATTCTATTATTTAAATAATTCTCAATTAATTTACGTGCTATACCTCTTATTCCTATACCTTCTAATTTATCAAGCAAAATGTCATACTTTACACAGTCAAATGCTTTTGACATGTCAATGAAAAGAGCAGCACATTGTTTTTTATCATTGATTTTATCCCAAATGTTATTAAATAATTTATATATTGCCAATGATGTAGTTTTTTCCTTTTGAAATCCAAATTGGTTAACATTTAAGACATTATTTACATTTAAAAACTTTGTGATTCTAGCACAGATAACCTTTTCAAATATCTTCGAGAAACTTGGCAACAGTGCAATTGGTCTATAGTTATTAATGTCGTGCCGTGATCCTTTTTTATGCAACGGCTTTATGAGAGCTATCTTTAGGGTATCGGGAAATTTACCCGTTTCTAACATAAGATTTAGAATGTGTACCAGTGGATCAACAATAAATGGGATGCTTTCTTTGATTACTCTAATGGGTATATTATCATATCCGCAACTAGTTTTATTTTTTAATTTTTGAACTATATTTAATAATTCACTTCTGTCTACTGGGTACAGGAAAATACTGCTTGAGTTAGAAGATGATTGTGATTTGTAATTGTTATTGTCCGCTGTCGTAGTATTGAGATTTTGGTTAATGTAGAAATTGTTAAACATATTAGCTAGTTTCACAGGAGATTTTATAACATTGTTATTATGCAAGATGCAGTCTATTGTGGGTTGAATAACATTTGTAGTTTGGGTTTGTCGTTTTATTAATGCCCATGTGGCCTTAGTTTTATTGGTACTGCATGAGATGAATTTAGCATTAGAATTTTTTCTTGATTGTTTTATTACACGCTTTAAGATTTTACAACAGCGAACATATTTAATTTTATGTTCTTGAGACGTACTACTTTTAGTTTGTAAGTACATTTTTCGTTTATTTTTACTAGAAATTATGATGCCTTTGGTTTTCCATGTTGTATCTTTTTTATAGTGCATTTTCACTTTTTCAACTGGAATGCAAATATCGAATATTAATTTAAATAGGCTAATGAATTCTTCGTAAGCTGTGTTGGCATCCAAATGATGATACACATCTTGAAATTTGATTTGAGAAATGTATCTTAAAAATATGTCGATGTAATAATTTATGTTACGTCGCATTTTAAACCAGTACTTTTCTCTGAAACTTAAATTACACGGTATCTTTATTACTTGACATGTATGGTCCGATATTCCTAGATCCCATATTTCTGTTTTTGATTTATAATGATTTGTGATCATGTTATCTATGCACGTTGCAGAATGTGATGTAAATCGAGTTGGTCGATTTAGGCTCAGATGCAAATTGAATTTTTTTAAAGTATTTTTGAATAAAGTAGTTTTTCTGGTACTACAGGCAAGTGTGTTAATATTAAAGTCACCTAGGATAAATATTTTTTTGTTTATAGATCTCAATCTGATGGTTAGTTTAAACAATAATAACTCAAGCTTTTCAATAAACAGATTAAAGTTGCTGTCAGGTGTTCTATAAATACACAATATATACCAGTTAGTCTCTGTAATAATTATACCACAGCATTCAAAGTGAAATTCAACCGATAGTTCAGATAACCATTCAATTTTTTTGTAGTTAATTGAGTTTTTTACATAAATACATACACCACCTCGAGATTGTTTTTGCCGGGAAAAATATGAGCCCATTTTATAATTCGGCAACTGCAATGTTTCTGCCCTCTGTTCGCGAAGAAAAGTTTCACTCAGACAAAGAACGTCGATGTCTTTTGACTCAACTAGCAATTCCAAATCATTTACTTTTGACCTTATACCTTGTATATTGCTGTGTAGTATAGTAAAATTATGTTCATTCTCGAAATAAATTATTTTCCGTTTGAGTTTCTACTGATATTAGATCTGGTTGTAATAACATGTCTGTCTGCGTGGACATTGACACTGCATTTTTTTGTTTAATCTCTTTACAATAGGACTCACTATACTGTTTATAACTATGTTTATAGTTTAAATGCAATATGTCTCTCAACACAAACCTACATAGTACCAAAAAGAATGAGACATAAGGAACTTTATAGTTGATGTTAACAAATACACTGTGGCTAAACTGAGAACAAATGTGATGGAATGTTTTACATAGTTTTATCTCACTTAAGAACTTTCCTCTTTTTGGATTACAAAGTAACACATTCGTATAAGCAAGTTTATCCAAGTAAAAATATAGAATTGATTGTATTCTCAATGGGTCCTTATCATTTTTGCCACACATAATTACGACATAATCAAACTTATTAAAGTCTTTACACAGTTCTAGTGACGATTCAAGTAGTCTATCCGTAGATGCACCAGGTTTGCTAAAAGATGACACGATGAAGTTTGATCCGATCAGATTTTGTAGCGTGTTTCTCATAGTTGTATGTTCGTCAGAGAATATTAGAACCCTATTTCTGCAGCTATTGGTTTTATTTACGATTATGTCTGTGCTTGATACTGGCAGGGGGATACTATTTACTTCATTAATTGTTTCCTGATATATGTTCTCTGAAGGAGTATTGTTTTGGGTAATTATATCATTTAGCTTCGTGTTTGTAGTAGATTCATTCTTTTGTATGAGACTAATCGGCGTCTCTGCAGTGTTTTCAAGGTTGATATCTAATTCGCTGTAACTTTCATTCAAATATGAGTTACGTTTCAACTTCGTAGATTTGCGTTTTTTTGAGGATACTGTACTGTTATTAATAATCCTGCAAGAATCCGTACATAGCAATTTAAACTTATCTATTTTGTTTTGTTGAGAAGTAATTATTTGTTGAAGTGAATAGTTTTCCGAGTTTAAATTATCTACCTCGTTCTGAGTTCTTTCTAAATCCATTTTAAGTTTCATTATTTCACTTCTCAACTCTTCTACTTCATGGTTAAGCAATACTTTCGATAGATCTGGCAAACTACGTGCGGTATCTGAAAGGTATATGCTAGACGACGTGGTTATGGAATTATCAACATAGCTGCTGTGACTGCTAACACCTTTAGGTTGTTTACGCCTCAGCGTGATGTTTTTGTTGCAAGAATCCATTATTTATCTAATGATGGAAAAACCAATGTTTCCTTCAGTTTGTTCAGATATCTTTTTCTTCTTTAAATTGTTGTATTTATACTCCCGAAACGTGGCATAAGCTAACTCTGCTATAAACGCGTAGCGTAAGCTCAAGATATTGCAACAAGCGCCTAGTGTACGTGTAAGCGTTGAGCATGTGTGCGTAGAAGCGGCCGATCTGCGGGTTGCCCTAGGTCAGGGACGAAAGTCAGTGCAAATTTTTTCGAAAACTTTTTCACTAATTACTCACGGTGTCTATGGAGTCCAGATGTATTTTATATATCACTCTTTAGTCCGTTTCACAAGCTTTAAAACGATATACAGCACTTATAAATTCAGCAAATTTTAACCACTTTTTTTAAGAGATTTTCGGAGACAAAACAAATACGGTGTTTACTCTTTGAATCTTAACGGACGACCTAGGTTCGGGCGTGTATTCAGCCGCGGCTGCAATGACACAGTCTGCCCACTTGCATTAAAATGTACTATTATAATCGAAAGAGTACTTTCAGAGATTACCTTCTCCAAACAATTTATTTAACCTCTTTGTATAATTAATTTTTATAATGATTTTGTAGGTATGTATAAGAAGAGACAAAAAAAAATCTATATTTTACAACATATTAAAAACATATCAAAATCAAAGTCAAAGCATTTCTTACAAATAAAATATTTACAGGCACTTTTGAATTGTATTTTGTGTTTAAACCATGATATGTGTTACTCAAATTTAGGTTACATTATTCTTGTTGCTTTATGCGAGAACAAATAAAAACATTTCAAGAAAAAAATAAGGATTAAAACAAGCCTGTGGCAGTTAAGAGATAACCAGTCTCAACTGACAGCGCCCATTCGCGAACATGACGCGTGGATCAGCACCACTCAGCTCAACCATTTTGAAGGGAACTGAATGACCTAACACAGGTGCTACCATCAGCGAGACATTTGAGTGAGCATGACAACTGGCATGCTCGTTCATGTCAAAAAAGCAGTTACATTAAAATGCCCCATGGTATTCACATTTACAAAATTAGAAAATGCTACGAAATTATACAATTATTTATTGGAGTCTATATCATTTTCTACCTACCAACTTTGTCCCAACAATACTCCACCGAAAAAAAAAAACAATTTATAAATTGATCAATATATTAAGGGCAGAAGAATTCGGACGAGCGATGTAATAAAGTAAATTGCGCGTAAAATTAACCTAGCATCCAGTAAAATATGGCTTCGCTAAGAAAAACAGGAGGAAAAACCCAGTTACAATATTATTACGATTAATTCTATTTGTTTTAAGATTTGTTGTGCTTTTCAGTGTTTTCTCGTTGGTATACCTACTTTCTAATGTGTTGAAAATAAATGTTTCCTCGAAAATGTATTTTCTTACTGACTAATCTAGTTTGCAGAAATCAGACATTCGTTCTCGTGTTTGTATACTGTAAATTAACAATGAAAGAATATGTTTCAACATCATGTGAAAATATAACTGGAGTCTAAAATAGCCTCAAATCATTTACCAAATGAATCAGTACTCCGAAGTATTGGTTCATTTGGTAAATGTTATTCATTACGTATTACAAATAATATTTTGAACTCTATTAAAAATTTATTGCCAGAACCACTAGACACTTAAGGGCCTACCTCCGCATAAGTGGTGCCCTCATTGAATAAAAAATCGTAGCAAAGCGTAGAAAATGTATAATTAAAGAATCCTATGTTGTGTTTGTTACAAAAAGGATAAGGTAAGCAAAAATACCAAAAACGGCCGTTTATGACACTTGCTTATTATTTTAGATACGAAACATTTTGAGTCGTGTTTTAGCAACGTAAAAATACCTTATCCTCTTTGTAACAAACGCAACATAGGATTCTTTAATCTTTATTTTCTACGCTTTGCTACGATTTTTTATTCAATGAGGGCGCCACTTGGCGGATATATACGCCTTAAGAGCGCTAGAGAAATGTTATTGACTCCACAGATTATAGAGGCACCAATTTTTATACAAATGAAACAATCATTCATCATCATTATAATTTCAGCCAAAATACTTCCATTGCTGGACATAGGCCTTTTTTATTATTGGGGGTGGGAAATCATCCAATGACTACAAGTATCGCCATGTCGACCGGTGCTGCGGATATCATTCTTCCTGATTGGATCACGCAAGGATACTCCGAGCATAGCCCTCTCTATCCGACTTTGCGTAACTTAGCCTTGTGATGACTGATGAGGTGTTCATCTTGAGACACTGTAGAATGCGAGACGAGGAGATACCGTGCAGCATCCTAAACACTGCGGGTCGCGGATAAATTAGAAAGAGAGTTACTGCGGCCGTTGGCACAGGCAACTGGAGGACCAAGGATGGGTTTTAGTCAGTAAGAGTCTAACACGCTCCCGCTCCACCCAGAGGGAGAAGTCATTTGATGATTTCAAACCCTACAAAAAAAAAGAGTGGCACTCCGGGAGTGCTCAAGAAGTGAAAACTTGAACAAAAATGCCCAACGCACCTAAAGAAGTTTTCACTTCTATCCAAATAGTGGTGTCGGTGTCGATGTCGGTGGCGAGTTCAATTGTTTTTTCCCATCTCAAAAAAACCCGACGCGCCTATAGAAATTTTCACTTCAAAAAAACCTACATAGCAATCATTACACTCGTAGCAAATGTTTAAGTTTATCTATTCACGGCCAGTAATCAAAATTTCAACGCGACAAAGAACTATTTTGTAAATCATTACCAGCATTGCTCACAAAAACCGAAACTGCGTTTAAAGCAGACCCGGTAAACGAAAATTGAACGAAAAAATCTGAGTTAAACACTCCATAATAGCAAACAAAATAATGAGTATTCGAATACTTGAACATAATCACATTGAGGCTGTTGTAAAATTTCGTTTTATCTCGCGAGCCGGGTTCGCGAATTTCGATTAAACCTCCAAAGGTTTCTGGTACATTTATTCGGTAAAGTTAGTTTTGGAACGAGTTCGGAAGTTTATCAGCGGCCCCTACTATTTGTTAAGCTTTTAGGTCACTTTATGTGAAATCAGGAAGTACAAAGAAAACTATTGCAAACGAAGCGCTGTGAAGAAGAGAAGTTATGTTAGTTCTGTCTGTCTCTGTTGGATTCTGAACTTTCGTCTCATCACCATCCTTTTTGCCGAAAGACGTCCACTGCTGGACATAGGCCTCCCCCAAGTGTCGCCACAACGACCGGTCTTGTGCGTCTCGCAGCCATCGGATTCCCGCGACCGTCACCAGGTCTCGTCATTCCAGAACTTTTTGGCACCATCGACCATCTGTTCGGCAAGCAACGTACGTAAAGTAGTAAGCAAAAGTGTCAAAAACGGCCGTTTTTGGTACTTTTGCCTACTACTTTGGATACGAAACATTTTGAGTATTGTCTTCAATCTTTATTTTCTATGCTAAGATACGAATTTTGATTCAATGAGGGCGCCACTTGGCGGATGTATATACACCTTAAGTTTGGCGATTCTTCGGGCTATGTCGGTAACCTAACCAAGGTTACCATACATACCTAGTTACAAACCCCGAATAAACGTCCATGTGTCGCCACAAGGACCGGTTCTGTGCGTCTCGCATCCATTGTATTCCTGCGACCCTCACCAGGTCATCGGGTCACCTTGTGGGAACCTTCTAACACTACGTCTTCCGGTACACGGTTGCCAATCCAGATTTTTTCGGCTTTAGGATCTGCTAGTGATAAATACTCATCACAAAAAGTCATCGCAGTAAGATAGTAAGGGTCTTCGTCAACCTTCCGAGAAATCGGGCCCCGTCGCGATCCTCGAAGGATACGTGCCGCGTTTAAGTGTTTAAGATCTCGATTACGTGTTGCTGACTTTGCTTAATGGCCACCAGGTGTTGTAGGCGTCTGCTTACAGGAACTGGAGGGTAGTTGTTGTTGAATTGGTTACTGATAAGGTTTCTAGTTGTTGTAGACATCTATTGGTGCTGGCCGGTTGTTGTTTTTATTAATAGGAGCAGCAAACAGTTGCTGTGCACAGTTGATAAGCTGACTCTAAATTCAAATTCTTTATTGGAAATTTTGAATTACGAATCGTGTGTTTAAATTAATTAGCTGGTTAGTTTTTTTTTATAATGCCCTAAGTGTGAGCTCATACAGCCGACGCCGATATGGGTAGGGCGCATCTTGCTATTTAAATCTTAGATGACCGGTGATTTACCTTTAGCTTGATTTAGTAGCTTGTGTATGTCGACTTTATAAGGCAGCATTAATTGTCGCGAAAAACTGTCTTAATGTTGAATTTTTTTTGGCAAATTTTCGTATTGTAATTAATATTAAACAGGACTCAGTTGTTGTTGATTTTGGTGATTGGCAACTAGGTTAGAGTGTATCAGGGTAAGGTATTATTATTATTTATTTGAGATGGGTTTGCTCTTGACTCTAGTCTGGGTCATAGGTGACAGAGACAGAGTCGACGATGGAGCGAGTTTACCCAGAAGAAGCCTGTTCACTCAAACTTTGAAGAGGTTTGGGTTGTATGCGTTCGGAAACACAGACGCAGGTAGAGAGTTCCACTCCTTTGCTGTGCGCATTATAAAATACGCTAGGAAACGCTTAGTGCAAATTGGTGGAATAGCAACAAGATAGGGATGGTAACGTGCCCTGTGTCTAGAAGTCCGATGATAGAACGGAGCCGGTGGGTTTTTTTTTTGCGGCGGTGTTAAATCATCCAATGACTTCTCCCGATCTGGGTGGAGCGGGAGGGCGTGTCAGACCATTGTTGTTACCATTGGGCCACCATTGCTCATGAAAATGCATTGCAATATAAAAAAAACCTTACCCTCCAAAAAAAACTACAATAAATCCCCATTACTCGATCACTGATTTGGCAAAAAAACTCCTCGTCGACAAAACACATAGGTACAGATTCGCGCGCTTTTCACACGGCATCAAAATGGCGGCGGTGCCGAACTAACGAAGCCCTTTGTTGCACCTGTTGGGTCGAGAATATAGAAAGGGGGCGACGTTCTTTAAGTGAGCGATAGTTTGGCTTTTATGGATCATTTAATCAAGACTGGGATGTGGATAGGGAATATTTTAGAGGTAAGAACATTGGGTCTATTTTTGCATTAAATAATAATAATTCTTTATTATCAGGCAACTATGGCCCAAAAATAAAATACACAAAATAATCTTAAAAAATAATAAAGTAATACATATTAAAAAACATAAAAACTACTGCGACAGCGTCGTATTACGCTGCGAGGTGTCGCGTAGCTGGCTGCGGAAACGCCGATACAGCACACCTTTCGGCCAAAACTCTTCCTTGAGGAAAGTCATCAAATGGTAAGTCGGAACGCGCACCAGGAACGACTAGAAATTGGTGTTATGGCGCGCCTCCAACTTGTCCACCCTCAAGGTCCAGTTGGTCTTCACCCGCAAGTACTCTACGATGTCCTCAGTCTTCGTAGAGTGGTGCAAACGGGATACGTACAGCTGCGTCGTGGGTAGGTACTGCAGGACGAACGCGGCGGCGGTTAATCAGTTCATGAGAGCATGGGGATATATTTTGTTTTCGTAGGTAAACTAGAAAATATTTTAGCTATAGGCTTATATCAATAAGAAATTACTATTTGGTAGGCATTGAAAATTACACTTCAATAAAAAAAATTGTTATTTATGATATTAGTGCGGTAAGTTGGACGAATGTAAGCCCGAGACGAAGTTGAGGGCTTACCATAGTCACGATTTTGTAAATACCAATTTCCGCACGTGTGTCATACAACGTGTTTCAACACATTTGCGGGAAAACAGTACAATAAGTAATACAACAAACTTTTTTTTTAGATATCAGTTTGAAAGTCGCAACAATCTTTGACGTTTCTAATATAAAAATGGCACGCATTTGCAAACGCCACGTGCGCGTGGTGAAAATTAGAACTACTTACATCTTTCGTCTCATTTTCTCTTTAGTATTAAAGTGAGACAAACGTATTGAGCAAAAGCACTTTCAAGGAGGTTCGATCATTCAGCTTGTTTAATTCTGGTAATGTGAAACTCCTTAGGGAAATTCTTATACAGGGTGTAACGGAAAGGTGTGGTCATATTTTAAGAACCGGTTCTGTCCACGGAAATGAACAACCTTCTCTAAGAAAAAATTTAAAATTCCCAAAAAAAAATTTGGACTTTCCATACAAAGTGATCATCAGCTGATCAATATTTGTATGGGGGGTAAAAAATTTTTTTGAGCATTTTCTCAGTTTTTCTTGAATATAGTTGTTCATAGCAATGGGCAGATGCAGGTATTAAAATATGACCACACCTTTCCGTTACACCCTGTATATTTTTTAGGGAAATAAAAAAAAAGTAAGGGATACGCACGGCGCTATACAACGGAGTATGCGGTAAAATAGGTACTTAGGTGAGAGTACCTATTTTACCGCACATTCCACTGTATGGTGCGTAATTTTTAACTTTCGAACAATGTATACCTACAGGCTTCGTAAATGCATTTTTAACTTTCGAACAATGTATACAGGCTTCGTAAATGCATTTTTAACTTTCGAACAATGTATACAGGCTTCGTAAATGCATTTTTTGAGCAAATGTGTTGAAAAAGTACTTTATTCTTTATTGTACACCAAAACATTACATAGTACAGACTGTTGTCAGCATTACCTGACCCACCCTAAAATCAAACGACTTTGGACCCTCTGCGTGTAACATTAAGGTTTATTTAATTTATATGAGCTTATCAGACAACTGCTCGAGGATTTGATGAACAAATACAATAATAATATAGACACGCAAATTTGATCTTTAAAACGTTAGCATTAGGTTATATTTTATAACTATTTGTTATAATATGATAAGTGTAATAGCTTATTTTAATGATCGAATTCAAGTAATTCTGGTCTCGTGGTCTGTGTGTAAGACTGAGAAAAACGAGGTTCGAGATCGCACAGTGATAGCACAATTCAAGTTAAAAGACGAGCCTAACTCAACGGTGAGTTTTCTCCCAGCAAACCTTTGAGTGATAGAGAGAGATCACATTCGAGGGTAGGATCCAGTGTACAATATAAACCTACATATCGTCATCTTCCTGCCCTTATCCCACGTTACTTGGGGTCGGCGCAACACGTTTTTTTCTTCCATTCTATGCTGTCAGCCGTCACGCTATCATTAACTCCCTTTTCTTTCATGTCACTCCTCACACAATCCATTTATGTTTTTTTTGACCTTCCTCTCCCTCTCCATCCATTCACATTTATATTCATAACTCTGTATTAATAATATAAACCTACATAAATAAGTCTAAATATATGAATATATATGACACATACTAATATATGCCAATGCTTATATATTAATATTATGTCAAAGTGAAAGGAAGTGAAAGAAAGTGTTCTTTTTAGGATTCCGTACCCAAAGGGTAAAACGGGACCCTATTACTAAGACTCCGCTGTCCATCCGTCTGTCTGTCTGACCGTGATAGTTAGACAGTTGAAATTTTCACAGATAATGTATTTCTTTTTCCGCTATAACAACAAATACTAAAAAATAGAATAAAATAAATATTTAAGGTGGCACCGATACAACAAACGTATTTTTTATTGCCGTTTTTATAGATAATGGTACGGAACCCTTCGTGCGCGAGTCTGACTCGCACTTGGCCGGTTTTTTTTAATCATCAAAGTAAGTAGGTACCTAAAAGTAAAAGAATATTTATGTATACGAAGAAACTTTTCCGAAATTACACCCAACATTAGTAACACAGGTCCCATTCAAACTCAACAAAACCTGGGCTCAACAACTCACAAAGTCCCTTTAATCTCGAAGTCTGACCCAAAAATATAACATTGCCGAAGTTAGCGAGCGACTTCAAAGCTTTCTATATTCTTCGTCACGGGCAGAAAACCTGGGAGTCGAAACGAGACCATTATTTTAGGCTTTGCTGACCATTCGCAATACCTGAACAGATTTATAAAAAAGATTGTGAAACCACTACGGTATATTTTACAAGCCCACTGTTGTACGATTGGCTTTTATCGTATTGTTCGACTTTCATTTGTTAGTAACTCTGTTTTGTCAGTTGATTAATGTTTGAGACTATCAGCCTCATTTGTAAAGCTTACTAACTACTATAAATTATAGAATACTAAAGAAAAAATCAATTATATCAAGAAAATTAAACTGTTTATTAAAATAAATTTAACTCACTTAGCAACATTCGTAGTTAAATTTTATTTGCAATCAACTTGCATTATAGGCTAAATTACATCAATATTTGGTAATTAGGAATAATAACGAGTAACCTAAAATTTCCAGTATGCCCTATGTCCGGGGTAAAATGGGCAAGTACGGAATACAACCAGCACACATTTTAATCAGGCTGGCACGGTCAACAAATATGAGCTTATCGTCTCGTTCGTTCTTCATCAACTCCAGCATAAAAATCATGCCATACACTGCCTGCCCAGGGGTTGAGGATAAATTCGAAATCGAGTTACCTATCTCGCCGCTGGGCACTAAGGGCAGAGAAGGAACAGGGGTGGGTTTTAGTCAGCAAGAGTCTGAAACGCCCTCCCGCTCCGCCCTGAGCGGGAGAAGTCATTGGGTGATTTCCCACCCCACAAAAAAAAAACCATGACACACACTACTATTACCCATCCTTCAGTTGATTACGAGTACAAGTATCCACAGTAGATACAAAACAGTTTTTAGGGTTCCGACAGTCCGAATGAAAAAACGGAACCCTTATAGGATCACTCGTGTGCCTGCCTGTCTGTCTGTCCGTCTGTCCGTCTGTCACAGCCAATTTGCTCCAAATCTGCTGGACCGATACAGTTGAAAGTACTTACATGAATATCTGTGACCCAAACACGGACGTGTACCAACTCTAAATAAATTAATTTGGAATATGGAGGTCACTTTTGGGGTGAAAATCGGAAAATTAAAAATCAAAGTTTGTCAAACTGTGTCGTGCGACATATCAAATGAAAGGGCACATTGTGACGGTGTCGAAAATATTTTATTCATTCTTAATTCTTTATTGTACACCAAATCTTAACATAAAATAAAGTTATTACACAGTTCATGTACAAAGGCGAGCTTAACTCAAAGTTGAGTTTTCTCCCAGCAAACCTTTGAGTGATAGAGTTAGGTCACATTCGAGGGTAAGATTGTGTACAATATAAACTTATATAAATAAGCCCTGTATATAAAATACATACAAAATACTATATACTAATATATACAAATATACACCAATATATACCCCAATAATATGTCATTGAGAAAGGAAGTGCTCTTTTATTTTCCTCTTAAAGACATTCAGAGAAGGGCTGTCGCGTAGAGAGTGTGGAAGAGAGTTCCAGAGACGCACTGCAGTCACTGAAAAGGAGCCATTATAGCGGCTGGAAGTGTGACGCGGAGTACGAAGGAGAAGAGAGGAGGTGGTGCGACAGAGTTTACCTCTCGGAACGAGGTACTCAAAGCGTTCACGAAGGTATTGAGGAGAAATAGGATTGTACAGAATAGTATAAAGAAGGGATAGGATATGGGTATCTCGCCGACGCCGAATTGGCAGCCACCCTAATCTGGTCCGAAACTCCGACACATGGTCGTATTTGCGGAGGCCAAAAATAAAGCGGATGCACAAATTTTGCAGTCGTTCAAGTTTGTTTAAAAGTACCTCCGTAGCATCTAGGAAACAGACATCCGCATAGTCTATGAGCGGTAGTAGGAGAGATTGAGCAAGAGAAACCTTAGTGCGAAATGGTAAGAATTTTTGGAGACGTTTAAGAGACTGAAAGGAGTAGAAGACCCTCCTACTCACATCAGCAATATGTACCTCCCAAGAGAGTTTAGAGTCCATGTGGACGCCCAGGTTTTTAGCGCTTTAGGAGTATAATATGGGCACTGAATCGTACACTACTGGTGGGAGCGACTGGTGATCTAATAGGTTGAGCATGTATTTGCCACCAATAATGAGCGCTTGAGATTTAGTTGGGTTTAGTAAGAGTCCAAAGGATTTTGCCCACTTGTTGATATTTTCAAGGTCATCATTGATGGCAGCCACAGCCCCACCAAGTTCATCTATTTTAAAATGACGATATAACTGCAAGTCGTCTGCATAGAGATGATAGTTAGAAAATAGGACCTTAGTAATAGCGTTTATAAAAACTGAGAAGAGAAGAGGAGAGAGGACGCCACCCTGAGGAACACCCACAGCCAGATCACACCAATTAGAGGAATCTTCATCGGATCGAACAGACTGCGAGCGGCCCCGAAGATATGAATTAAACCACTCAATTACTGGTGCAGAGATATTAAGTGAGGAAAGGATTCCCAAGAGAATGTCAAAGTCAACCGAGTTAAAAGCGCTACTGAAGTCCAGTATAACCAATATAGTGAGACATTTATTTTCCATAGCCAGTCTTATGTCGTCAGAAATTTTGACTAAAGTTGTGACAGTGCTATGGCCAGGTCTAAAACCAGATTGGTAAGGACTCAGCAGACTATTAGAGGATAGATAATTCGACAATTGCTTCTGAACAATACTCTCAAGGACTTTAGAAAGAATTGGGAGAATGGATATTGGACGGAACTGGGATGGTGAGGAAGGATTTGAAACTTTAGGAAGCGGTAGGACGTGAGCCTTCTTCCAAGCTGAAGGAAAGGCGTTTTTGTAGAGAGAAAAATTTACAATATGGGTGATGACAGTAAGTATTTCACTCAAAATAGGAAGAAACATTTGGAGTTGAAGGCCGTCGTCACCTACCGCTTTTGTAGAGATGGATTGGATACATTTCTTAATATCTAGTTCAGTAATTGGGTGGAAAGAGAAAGAAGTATTTGCTGGCAAAGGAAGATTTAAGAGATCATTGAGAGTGGAAGATTTAACCTGGTTGTCAAGTATGATTGGTGACTTACAAAAGTGTGCATTAAGTGCATTGAGGTCCATCTTATCAGAACCCTTGTTAGAGGCTTTGCCAATACCAAGAGTCCTCAAAAATTGCCATACTTGTGATGGGTTGAAATTTTCAATAGAGTTGTGTATGTGGCTCCTTTTCGCATTCCTACACAAACGACCGCAGCGATTCCGCATCTTCTTGTAGAGTTCCCAGTTTTCTTCGGTGGGCCGCTTCCTATATAAACGCTTGGCCTTGTCACGCTTCGCCATCTGGGTTTTTATTTCTGGGGATAGCCATGGCGCAGGAAGATGCTTGACTTTTACCTTTTTAAGAGGAGCATGTACCTCATACAATTTCAACACATTTCTGTTGAAGATTGACACCATGGTGTCCATATCACCACAGGTGAATACAGAAGACCAGTCAATCCCACCAGCATCAGCCCTCAAACGCTCCAATATTTTAATAATTAATATTCATTATTAATTATTAAAATATTTAATTTTGAAGTAATTTTACAAAATAGATGAAAAATGACCGTTCCCTTAGGGGAATAATCTCCGAAACCACTGGTTGAAAAAATACAGCAAGTACAGACCAGCAGTGCAGTGCAGTGTGCAGTTACTTACAGATTACAGGAAAGCCTATAAGATGGAGGCAGTAAAAATCAACCTGAAAAAATTTGATTTGTTCGGAAATCTTTGCTCGCAAGACCGACTCGCTTTGGGCCGGTTTTTTTTTCATAATGTAGCCAAAATACGCAGCGACAAGTTTGTGTCTGTGACTGACTGACGTGAGATAACTGAAGTTCGTTCAAATAGCGCGTTTGCTAGCACTGTTGCGTGTACGAGTCACGCACACTAACGCATTTCCCGTTCTATATTAGAAACACTTATATTATGCCTTTTTTTTGTTTTCGGGTAAAATCCTTCAAAAGGCCCTGGACTTTAGGGATCAGTCCGGATCAGTGTGGAGTGTTGGATTATTACCTCACAAAAAACACCCCGATGATGACCATCAGCACATGGTAACCCCGTTACTTCTTCAAAGACAACTCCGGAAGCCCCTGTGTGCATCACCTACCCATTACTCGCCGTCCGCAGGCCCAGGTCTACGGTGGCCGGAGATCGACTCGTGGCGCCAGAAGCCTCTGGCGTCTCCTGCGGCGGCTGCTGCTGAGGGCGTGAGGGCGAGGCTGTCTTTGCAGCCTCTCCCTCACCCGTTCCGCCTCCTCCTTCGCGAGCATTACTACATCGCAGAAGGAGGAGACTGCTTCCCATTCGCTCTCGCTCCGTACCATGGCCTGGACCAGGGCCGGGCGCGAGAGGTCGCTGCCGCCGATCGCCTGCACGAGGACACGGCGAGGCTCCGCCCAAGCGGGGCAGATCTCCACCGTGTGCTCCACCGTGTCCTCTGGGCGATCCTCACAGTGGGGGCATCCGGGCGTTTCTCTCCGCCTTATCTACACAGGAACCTCCCGAAACTTCCGTGTCCGGTGAGGACCGGCGTCAGGCGGAAGGTGCGGACGAAGTGGCGTCTCTCCAGCCACTCCTCAAAGAGGGGCACTACCGCCGCAATGGTGGCGTGCCCAGCGCTGGGGTGTGTGCATCGCCTGTAACTGACAGCTGATAACCTTGAGGAGACTGTTACGGGGTTTCCCATGAGCCTCGCTTTTCGTGGGAACACATGACATGATCAGTGTGCTATCATCGTCTTCCCTGGGATCACTCGATGGGCGAACAGAGTACCAACTCTGTGCACCCATGATTCCAACGTCACGCCTGTGTTACAGTGTTTCTATAAACCTAAGAAGTATTTACAGCTAGAATAACAACGGAAAATCTCCAATTATGCTTAGAATATCTGGCTTGTTATTGCAGATATAATTAAAGACATTCATTATAATTAATTAAGTATATGTTAGCAAGGTATGTTACTGACTGGCCTGTCTGTAATTAGTTTAGATTGTACACAGTCTCTACTGCGAAATAATAATATTTATCCTTGTATTATTGAGATTGAAAATCTATACTATATTTATGTACGTTTTGACTTTTGTACTTAGGTGAATCTAGACGGTCGGTGCGTTTAGCAGAAAATAGTGACGGAGTGCTGCCGACTATGATGAATCGTGTGAAATTCAACTTTACAGTAATAAAAAGTACACTTGTACTACTAGGCAATGAATTCTACTAGTGCACTTTAATTGGAATTCACATACAAGAAGACCTTCGAAAAGAATTAACATACATTTGCAGGGTATGTAACTAAACTTTTTCTTTTCACATTGAACACATGCTACAGTGCATTATTGACCAAACCAATAGACCAAAGTTATAAATCAGTAATATAAATGCTTATTGAATACACCAGGAGAAATAATTAAAATGTTGTAGTTTGAATTCTCTCCTGTCATGAAGATTAAAAGCCCATTTTTTGCCGCAGTTTTCTATCCAGGTAAATACTGTGTTAATTTTATTTATTGACGCCTGGCGTCCGAGGTTTTTTTTTTATATCATTATTTTGGCGTTCAATAACATAATCTTGTAAAACACAGTTAAAATTTTCAATTTTTTTTGTTGCTACGTGGGCAACAAAAAAAAATTGCAACTTGCAATCACCTTTTTATCTTACAATTTGGTCAATTGTCGGTGTCAAAAAACGAAGACACAACTAGAAACACCGACTTCCGAAATTAAAGTTATTTTGCACTTTTTTGGAAGTCGGTTCTATTGTTTTGAAAAAAGTTTTATTTTTCACTTTTTAGTTGTGGTTTCCTGTTAAATTGTGTTAACAATACATAAAATACGATAGCAGCAATCGCGGTTGATTTGCTGTCATTTTTTGAAGAGTTCCGTTGTCTGTCTCCGAAACTCATCATCAGATCTAAGTATATGAAATTTAAATGGCACCATTTCGGCATAAACCACTTCCGAACAAAAAAAGAAATTTGCAAATCCGTCTATATATGACGGAGTTATGCCCGAACATACATAAATAAAAAATATATAAACATCCGAATTGATAACCTTCTCCTTTTTGAAGTCTGTTAAAAAAAATCACATTTAATTTTATTCATTTTCCATGGCCTACGCAAAATCGTCAGATATTGCATATGCCATAGACAATCAATTTTCGAATTATGAGAGCAGTGTCAGACTGCAGACAAGGTGAAGCATTTCCTTACACTAAAGGTTGAAAAAAATACCTACTAGCTTCTACCAGTGGCTTCGCCCGCTTGGAATTAGTACTTCCTCCACTATAAATTATAGCCTATATGCTATTCCAGACTATAATCTATCTCTGTGCCAAATTTCATATAGATTCGTTAAGCCGATCTGGCGTGATTGAGTAACAAACATTCATCAATCCAAATTTGTTATAAATGGCCCGGAAATTAAAACCAAAAATAGTTACATATTCATCTCATCAACCGTCATTACTCATTAGCCATTCAAAGTTCTTGTACGTCGTTGATGTACATACATATATGATACATACTCATCAAAGCAATATACTTACTTTAATAAGGCTCCTGCCGACCCCCGGTGCAAAGTCGACGTTAACGATTCCGTCATCATTTTGATTTCTCATCCAACATCGTTATTTTGCTTTTGTGGTGTGGTGCAAGTGAAAAGCTTATTGATCTTCCAGTAGTATAGTAGTATAGTTAATTAGTGCTTCTCCTCATTATAAATTATAACCTAAAAAAATCCTACACACCTACCTAGTTGTAGCCGGCTAAGGCTAGGTGTAGCCGCACTACGGGTTTTAGTCGTAATATATATTAAAAAAAAAAAAAGAATCTGCCTGACTTTTCCCAGCTATGTTTGGGTCGGCTTCCAGTATAACCAGATGCAGCTGAAAACCAGTACATTACATAGAGTGACTTTCTATCTGACTTCCACTGTGCAGTAACTTGGTAACACGGTACTCCTTTGCAAGGCTGTTATCAGATTTTCTGCCTTCTGAGTATCCGTAACGACTGTCAAAGATCTACAAATGACATCTGAGGCTAACAGTTTTACGTGCTTTCCGAGGCACGGAGGAGTCTCGTTACGTAAAGGACGGTCACTCATCCACGGAACCATCTCGGCAAGCGTTGCTTAAATTATACTTGCCGCGAATAAGGCAATTTCGTGAAAATATTACAATTTCCAGAATACACGCCCATGTGAGTTTTTTTTGTTGTTGTGGGTATATCTTCAAAAGTCTCCTGTTCTTTTGAGGATAATACCAGGAAGTGTGGGATTCTTACCTCACTAAAACACCCTGGTGATAACCATCCGCACATGGAACTCCGAGACCACCTCTGCAACGCCTACCCATGTCTGCCTAGCCTTTTCCCAACTATCTTGGGGTCGGCTTCCAGTATAACCAGATGCAGCTGAAAACCAGTATATTACATAGAGCGACTTCCTATCTGACCCACACAACCCAGTTACTGGGTAATACGATACCCCTTGGTAAGACTGGTTGTCAGACTTGGGCTTCTGACGACCGGTAACGACTGTCAAAGATCCACGATTGACAGCCGGGACCAACGGTTTAACGTGCTTTCTGAGTCACGGAGGAGTCTCGCTATGTAAAGATGGTCCATTATCCATGGACCAACCCAAGCAAGAGTAGCTTAACCTGATGGATCGACCCATGCGGCTGTTATTACTTTAGCCACGAGCTCTTCAACGCCTACCCATGTGTGTAGTAATAAAAGAAAATTGTATAAAACGCTGCCCGCCTGTGACTTAATCCAAAGTTTTCAATTGCAAATATTTTACAAGACTTCGTTTTAATATATAAAGTATCTCGTCGAAGCCTAACATGTTTATTAAATGTCAGTCAATAGAAGGATTACTTTGGAACAAATATACCTACAACATAATATATGGAGGTACATAATATATTGTGCTTATAAAATTACATTTGTAGGAAAAACAAGGAAAGCAAATGCAATATTGGAATATGTAATAGAAGAAAGAGAAGAATATAGAAAATAGAACATAAGCAAAAATAATAAATGGTTTGAGGAGGCGATTACAAAACAATAACGTACTAAGACTTTAACTATAACGGGGTATCAATACCACACTTAATACAGTTCGTTGACTTTCATTTTATTCTTTTTACAATTTATCGTTGTCTCGACGTATCGACGTCTGGTTGTTACCATATTGTATTTTGATTACTGTCATTTCTTTAGTAGCACTCGCAAGATTAAGACGAACCAATTGACGTAAGAATCATAAAAATCGGCCTACGCGTCCATACGCGTAGAGACCAATCTCTAAAGCGCCACAAAGGAACAAACATACATGTTAGATTGTATACATACCTATGCTAATAAACACATTACCCTCCCTTGCGTCGCGCAGTCGGGTAAAAATTAAAAAAAAAAAAACTTTAATTTCGGAAGTCGGTGTTTGTATTTTACTTCTTCGTTATTAGACACCGACATTCGAAATTAAAGTTATTTTTTAATTTTTAGTGTATTTTTTTTTGGAAGTCGGTTGTTTTTTTTTGTAAAAAAGTTTTTTATTTTTCACTTTTTAGTTGTTATACCCCAGAACTAAAAACCCCAATAACATGGAACGTGGAATTTAAACATTTGGAGAACACCAAAACGTCATCGAGGTATACGTATTTTTCGTTTTTGTTCAATTTCTCAAAAAGCACTAAATCAATTTCGATAAAATTTATATTGGACCACCTCTGATGTATGTCCTACCAAACAAAAAAAGAATCATCAAAATCTATTCACAAGTGGCAGAGAAATCGCGTAACATACATACAAAAAAAAAAAAAAAAAACATACAGATGAATTGAGAACCTCCTCCTTTTGGAAGTAGGTTAACAACATCTCCGATGAAGTTGGTGGCATCAAATCTGTGATTGAACTTAAATAAATTCCACCAACTGCATAAATATGTGCTGATGACGAAAAAAATGCGACAACTATGCGATTTGCCATTTTCATAGGTATTGTTCTAAAATAATTGCTCTACAGTATAGAAAAGCTTCGTAGTATTGTTCGGACCTGTCTGTGTGAGCCTTCACACTGGTCCATTCACCCATTGACACGACATAACTTATCCCAAACGAATTCAGCTGAGATACTCCCGAATCTTCGAACTGATACGGAATTCCCCCTTTCCCCGTTGTAAGTTTAAAAGTTAGCAGATGGCTCAACTAGATAGATATAATTCCCGAAGTTTGGATAAGGTGGGTCCCCGGGGTATTCCGCGATATGTAGACTCTCAAATCGAAGTATTTATAGGGGGTTTAACTTTATTTATGAATGAAAGGCATTGAATTCTGAATTAGATGTTGGGTGTTTGATCTTTGGTGTTGAGTGTTGAACCAACTATTTGTAGACACCAGTAGGTACAGGGTGTACCTACTGGTGTCTACAAATAGTTGGTTATAATTTGACCTCTAGAGGTTTCGTTGCAGTAATGAAGACAATTTCCTAAATTAAATAGTGATCAGCCTTATGTTCCCGCTGCTGGGATCGTAATCCACCACGCAGGCTCAGTACGGGTTGGTGGATGTCACATGTCTTTGAATTTTTGTTTCTATAACATGCCGGTTTCCTCAAGATGTTTTACTTCATAGTTTGGAGACTTTTTGAAGTGAAAAGTTCTTTAGGCGCGTTGGGCATTTTTGAGATGGAAATAAACTGTTGAACTCGCCAGACACCGAAACCGACACCGACACGGGACACCGACACCGCTATTTGGATTGAAGTGAAAACTTCTTTAGGCGCGTCGGGCATTTTTGTTCAAGTTTTCACTTCTGTTGGCACTCCCGGAGTGCCACTCTTTTTGTTATTTCCAGTTGCTTTTGCGTTCCAGGGCCGCGTTAAGTCTTTCGAACAATCCCGTAAACAGTTTTGAGCCCAGTGGTGATGCAATTAATTACGCCAAGTAAAGAGCCTGAATGGATTTGAATTCACGACGTAGAACTCGTTAGTCAGGGCCGTTATCACTGGGCTACCACTGATCCGTAATGAAACACGTTCAAAATCGATATACCTATTCACAATTCGACCAAAACGAGAATGCGAACGTTTTCTAAAGTACGAGAATTGGCAGGTCTAGTGACATTACTGACGTGTGGTTGACTGTACATCTAATAGATGGTATTTGATCTTTTGTTGAATAATCTACATTCAGTTCCCGAGCCAAACGAATCTGCGTTTGACCGACAAAACCCAGAACGCAAATTGCCAATGTAGCTCGAAAAGTAACGTCCATTAGATGCTGTCAAAGCTGTGGCCCGAATACCGTAAGACTGGAGCCCTAACAGCCAACGGTATGGCGGCAGACCTAGTAGAAAATGGCGGGACGCCTTGGATAGCTGCCTGGCGAATTGACGTAAAAAAGCACAGCTCAAGGAGAAGTAGAAAAAATGTGTGTGGAGGCCTTTGCCCAGAAGTGCGACAGTTAAGGTTGACTAAAAAAAACTCGACTGTAAAAAACAACTAAAAAGTTCGAAACAAATCACTTTTCAAGCAGTTTGATGCACTCGGTGGCAGTTATTTCGGTTCAATTATTGATTTCTTGCCACCAACTGCATGTATCAAATGTATCAAAACAAAGGGTTCGAGGAGGCGATTCCAAAAATTTAACACAATAAAATATATAAAATTAAAAAACAAAAAAACTCGGCTAACAAGTACACTAAAAAGTTCCAAACAAATAATTTTTCACGCAGTCTGATGCAGTTGGTGGCAATTGTGTTATTTTAGTTCAATTATTGTTTTCATGAAAATATCCAATTTTTTACTGTTTTTATGCTTTAGCAAAGTCGATAAGAGATGAATATTGACTTTTCCCAGGAAGCGCTATTATTCAACAGTAAAAAATAATTCAGTTAATTTACCAGTCTTCTTGATCGTTATGATCAAAAACGACTCACTTTAACCGCAAACATTCGTTCAGTAATATTTGTACAAAACTTTTGGCTATTCTCAGAAATCACAGACTAACCTCCTTCAAACGCACACATTCGCAGCCTACTTTTCAACAGAACATGTAATTACTGTACCTGGTAATAGATGGCGTTACTTGTACCAAGGCAGTTAATCTACCGCGGAAAACGTACAAACGATTTTGTTTAGCCACAACTAAATACACAAAAAGTTTAACTTATAAATAGACATTGTATAGTAAGTACTATATTATATGTATGCTACGAAAGCGTCAGTACTTCAGTCCGCTACGAGCCGTCGTAGCGCTGCTACGGGTCTACGGCGGTGCTACGCTGGTGGTGTTACATAAACTTGGAACAATGTGACAATGCCGGTAAATAGAAAACTATGTGAGAAAACCTTATCTTTTTAACACGGAAATACATTCTTAATTTGTTAAGGTTATAAGTGTGTTAAATATTGTGTTAAAATCAGTGAGAAAGTCGTGATTATGTAGAGGTTTTCGGTTCCTTCCTTTCGATTTTGAAATCGGAAATAAGGTAAGGCGAATTATATTTTATCGTTTATGTGAGGATTTCCATTGAGGTCGTGCCATTAAATTGAATGTGTTAAACATTTATTTTAATGGGTTCACAAAGTTCAATCGAGTGGAATGTGTTTTCCCCTTTCCTTTATATTTTATTTACGTTTGACACTTCATACTTATTTAATTTGACATACAAAATATGTTTGCATATAGTTTTAATTTATCTGTAGTAATGTTTTCGGACTATTGTGGAATAAAACTATTTTGAACGCGATATTATTTATTTTGTAAACATATTTTTACATGTTGATGATTTTCATTGTTATGTGTTTAGGTATTTATTCAACACAGATTTTTTAATAAGAAGATTGCAGACTAATAAGAATTATTATATTGCTGACTAGTAAATAATAAAAAAGCTGATTAGTAAATATTTGTTATTGCTCTTCGGTTTTACCCTCTTGTTCTATCTGTTTATATTTTTCCGTTTGGAAACCTTGACCCACAGAATGAAGTCTTATACATAAGCTTTAGCTTTTTCATAGCAATATATATGACAGTTATAATAACTCTATATATTGACAACAAGCCTCAATGGTACCTTCTTAGAGATATATAATTGCTAAGTAATAGGATTGGGCAGGTCTTGGCAGTAATTCCGGATTATAATATCATATCAATCTGCCTAGGCTTCCAGTCTAACCGGATGCAGCTGGTTACCAGTATTTTACGTGGAGCGACTGCCTGTTGCAAGACGAAGCGTTGGAAGGTCTCCCACAAGGTGGACCGATGACCTGGTGAGAGTCGCGGGTAGCCGATGGATGCGAGTCGCACAGGACTGGTCGTTGTGGCTACACTTTGGGGAGGCCTATGTCCAGCAGTGGACGTTTTTACCCGACTGCGCGACGCAAGAGAGATTAATGTGTTTATCAGCCTATGTATGTATGTATGTATGCTTGTTCCTTTGTGGGATTACAGAGACCAAACGCGTGAGCCAAGTTTGATAATTCTTACGTCAATTGATTCGTCTTTAATGTTGCGAGTGCTACTAAAGACATGAGAGAAATCAAAATACAATATGGCGACAACCAGACAAAGAAAAAATTTTGAAAAAATTAAGCGTGGTATTAAAATAAAGGATTCGAGGAGGCGATTCAATAAATATAACTCAATAAAATAAAATAAAAAGATAATTTTCTAAAAACCCGACAGTAAAAAACAACTAGAAAGTTCCAAACGAGTCTCTTTTCAAGTAGTTTGATGCAGTTGGTGGCATGAAATAAAAAATTTAACAAAAATAACTGCCACCAACTGCATCAGACTGCTTGAAAAGAGACTCGTTTGGAACTTTTTAGTTGTTTTTTACGGTCGGGTTTTTGAAATTATTCAATTGTTTTTCATTATAATCATAACACAGACTCATACCTCTTGGCAAGACGGGTTGTCAGACTTTCAGACTGCTGACTACCTATGTATGTGTGTGATGTGCCTAATGTCTATCAATAGAAATCTCGATTTTTACATTTTAGCTTAGTGTAGCTCTAGTGAAACAGAGCTCAAGTTGTTTTTCATATAAGTTGTTTTATTTTGTGACGGATGTGTGCTAAGGATTCGTGCTATAGATACATGCTAAGTATGCGTGCTAAAGACGTGCGAGTATTGTACAGAGCAATGCTGGCGCGCATCTTCGCACATCTTACTCCCACAGTTACGTAGCTTAGCTGTAGTGGATCGGGACACATAGTTTCATAGCTTAGCTTCACAGCTTCGCTATCTCACACATCTCTAGAGGGAACAGCAGCCTAAAGATATCAGTATTGCATTGGAACCGGGTTTGGTAGGTTCTTTTCAAAATATAATTTTAAATTTCAAACTGTTGAGGTGTGCATCGACGATGATTTACTTTTAAAACAAAAGAGTTTTGTTTCGAAATAAAGAGCGGTCAACGTACTTAGAGGTAATTCCCGTATTTTTCTCTATCTATGTAACGGAATATTTGAACGTGATTTTCACCCACTTCAAAATGTCGGATTTAATTGAAATTTCGTACACTAAAGGATGATTCACGTTACACCGTGTCGCCACCGGGCCGTGCCCCGGCCGTGGCACGGCCGGGGCACGGTCAAAGATTGTTACATACATTTTGTATGAAGTGATTCATGCTAGACCGGGCCGCGGCCGTGCCCCGGCCGGGGCACGGACGAGGCACGGCCGAGGCACTGACGGGGCACGGCCAGGGCTCGGCCCGGTGGCGACACGGTGTAACATGAACGTGTGCACCGGGCTCGGACGAGCCCCGGCCGTGCCCCGGCCGGGAAACAATTGCCGGTCAAACAATTGCACGGTCAAATATCTATAGTATACTTTTTGTATGAACTGATCCATACTTGGCCGTGCCCCGGACGTGCCCCGGCCGTGCCTCGGCCGTGCCCCGGTCGGGGCCCGGTGGCGGCACGGTGACAGCCCGGTGTAGCATGAATGACTAGCCCGGTGGACGTGCCGAGGCTCGGTGGTCGCACGGTGTAACGTGAATCATCCTTTATCAAGGACTGATGACAATGTATGGTTGACTAAGTGTTTTAGTCATACTAAATCAAATATGGCGGACTAGTTATTTTTTATGCATTTTCATTTTATGGGTTTCAAATGAAAGGTTTTTCTGAAAATAATATGAAAACTTAAGCATGCTTTTAGTTTTTTTTTTAAACTATAGACAATTTTTATTTTTTTTATTCGCATATCAGTCGAAAACTCTAAAAAAAACTCCAAATTCCCTACGTTTTGCTACATTGTTGACATTGATTGTCGCCGAAATGATATAGTGACTTAAAATTTGAACGTTTTTTTTTATTACGAGAACAGGCCTTCTGACCATTACAGCATAGACATTGATTTAGTTTGCGGTCAAGAAACTAGGAATACGTATGGCATTGTAACAAGTCAATAAACTTGGGCACCCTAGGAATATCAGTATTGCATTGTTATCACGTTGGATAGGTCATGGAAGTCGTGCCGAGTGGTTCAGTCGTATCTACTCTGCAGTATCAGGTATCACAGAAGAGTAATACTCACCAGTGATGTTCCCTAAACAAAAAAAAACTGTCTAGCCTTTTCCCAACTATCTTGGGGTCGGCTTCCAGTCTAACCGGATGCAGCTGAATACAAGTATTTTACATGGAGCGACTACCTATCTGACTTCCACAACTCAGTAACTGGGTAATACGATACCCCTTGGTAAGACTGGTTGTCAGAATTTCGGGCTTTTGATGAAGACCCGTAACGACTGTCAAAGAGCCACGATTGACAGCCGGAACGTCGGCTTAACGTGCTTTCCGAGGCACGGAGGAGTCTGGGTATGTAAAGATGGTCACCCATCCATGGACCAACCCCGGCAAGCGTAGCTTAATCTGATAGATCGACACATGCGGCTGTTATTACTTTAGTCACGAGCTCTTCCCTAAACATAAACTCAAAATTAAAAATAATTTTTCAACAAACTACTCGATAAACCTCTCTTAAACCTACCGCTTTTAGGTTTGAAATATAATTATAGTATTTCGCGCTAGTGCTGAAAAGTACGGCGGCGTGCTCCCGCCACAATTTATTATATATATTGTATCAGACACACCGACTTCCGAAATTAAAGTTATTTTTTAATTTTCAGTATATTTTCTTTTTTGGAAGTCGGTTGTTTTTTTTTTGTTAAAAAGTTTTTTATTTTTCATTTTTTAGTCGTTACACCCTAGAACTAAAAACCCCAATAACATAGAACGTGGAATTTAAACATACTCGTAATTGGAAAAAACAAAAACGTCATCTATTATAGGTACACGTATTTATCGTTTTTGTTCAGTTTCTCAAAAAACGCTGCAGCAATTTCGATAAAATTTATATAGGTGGTCCCATATAAATTTTATCGAAATTGCTGCAGCTTCGGGAGTATATTCTTACGGATAAAAAAAAAGAATTTTGAAAATCGGTCCCCAACTGACGGAGAAATCGGCGGACTTACATAAAAAATAAACATACATACAGTCGAACATACAACCTCCTCCTTTTTCGAAAGTCGGTTAAAAATACATAGACAAACGATCGCACTAATCGCGATTCATTTGCTTTTGGTTACCGTTCTCATGATCCGTAATAGGAAGACAGCTGAAATTTTCACAGAATGTGTATTTCTGTTGCCGCTATAACGACAAATAATCAAAACAAACTAAAAATTAATGGGGGCTACTACTAGAAACGTGTATTTTTTTTTTTTTTTGCTCGATGTTAATAATAGCAACAAGTAGACGCTTATAATCTTGTACCATAGTACCTACGGAACCCTTCATGCGGGAGTCCGATCCGCATTTGTCCGGTTTTTTGTATTTAAGTAATTTAAAATCAACAACATAATATTACGAGTTAGGGTGAGGTTTACCATAGAAATTAAATACTATTAGAACATAAAATATTGTTATATTACCAGTTTGATCATAAATTGCGAAAAGCGGAATTAAATAATTTTTGAATCTGGCAAACGTTTCATTTAATTAATTTCCTTGTTTCTAATCCGGGGATAGTAATTCACAGTCACTTCATATCCACCAAACCGCATTGGGCCCGCGTGGGGGATTACGACACCATGCAGCACCTCGCAGCGTAACACGACGCCGTCACTTCGTGTACAGTAGTTTTTGTTTATTGTATAAAATATGTATTAGTTTATAGTAATTATTGTTTTGTACTTATATATGTATTGTGTTTTATGGGCCATAGTTGCCTGAAATAAAGGAAAAATAAATAATTACGGCCCCCACACCTCCTCTCTCCTAGAGAGTAGGCCTGTGCCCCAGCAGTGGGGACATTAAAAAAGGCTGATGATGACTTCTATTACCGAAACAATGTTTTAAAGATGACGTTTCATTTCATGATGATGATTTCCATTCAGTTTATTTCTTTCTTACACCGAAACTATGGTGATTTTAAGACGTTATGGTAAAAAAAGGGAGGGGGGCAGTTACCTGCCAGGGTCGCGGGAGTGATCGAATGAGTCACCTTGCCCTGGCACAGTCAACTGAAGGAACACGGGTGGATTTTAGTCAGTAAGAGTCTGACACGCCCTCCCGCTCCCTTCGCCCCAGAGCGGGAGAAATTATTTCATGATTTCACACCCAAAAAGAAAAAGAAAAAAGGGGGGGACAGTTACGTAAGATCCAGCACAAAATTAATCTTTATACAGGGTGTAACAGAAAGGTGTGGCCATATTTTAAGAACTGCATCTGCCCATCGATATGAACAACTTTCCTCAAGAAAATCCGAGGAAATTCTAAATTTTTTTTTACCTCCCATACAAATATTGATCAGCTGATGATAACTTTGTATGCAAAGTACAATTTTTTTTTTGGGAATTTTTGATTTTTTCCTCGAGAAAGTTGTTCATTTCCATGGGCAGAACCGGCTCTTAAAATATGACCACGCCTTTCTGTTACACCCTGTATATAAAACAAAGTCGGGTTGGTTACACCATTTTTAACTCATGAATGGCTGGACCGATTTTCATGATCTTTCATATGTTGAATTTGTCTCCACCCCGAATAGCAGAATAACTATTAAAACATCGGAAAACTTCACGATAAAATTATTCTGAGGTGGTACGAAGTTTTCTTGGTCAGCTAGTTTCTAATAAATGTGTTCAATAGGTATAGGGTACTAGAAACTCAAAATAAAGCCCACAGAATATCATCAGAACAGTTTAGTAAACAAAGATGCGTACACACTTAATAAAATTCTTTTAAATCTATAACATAATAATAAACGTGTGCAATGCTCAGCCTTTCATCACGGTGAACTCGAAATATTTGGCGCGCTTTTGTGCCCACCCCCTCATGCGTGAATGCAGTACAAAGCGTTTAATTGTGAAAAATTAATTAAATTCCCCGTTTTCAATATGTATGTTTTATATAAAGCAGGGTTCTGAAAGTACTTTAAATTAGAAAGGAGATTTAATTTTGGTAAAAGGTGGCCGTAAAGATTACTGTGTGATGAATTTCTATTTTAAACTTGCTAAATAAGCATTGAGATTATTCTGAATCTGAACGTGGATCTGCAACATAGGGAAGCCGGCCGCTACCGCCGCAGGAGAAGCACTTGGCGTAGGACGTCGCGAGACGGCGAGCAGTGGGTAGCTCGCCGTCCGATCAGCACCAGACCCATGAGTCGACGGCGCGTAGTGTTCCACGCGCGCCTCAAAGAGATGATTGTCAGCCACCACTGACGGGGCCCATCGTGGCCGGTGCCTGCATGCTAGGCATGCAGGCACCGGCCGCGGGTAAATTCTTAACAGAGGGTAGCGGATAAATTCTTAACAGAGTTACTGCTCCCCTGGGCACACAGGCAGGGAAGGAACAGGGGTGGGTTTTAGTCAGTAAGAGTCTGACACACCCTCCCGCTCCACCCAGAGCGGGAGATGTCATTGGATGATTTCCCACACCACCAAAAAAAAAAAGGGAAGCCGACAATATGCTGCCGGGCCTAGTGCTGATTGGACGGCGAGCTACCCACTACTCGCCGTCCGCAGGCCTGGGTATGGACGGACGTCGGACGGTAGGTAATTAATAAATGTGCTGTACTTACTTGACCGTAGTACTGACTTCTTTGGCTAAGTCCTCCCATTCGCGGTATGATTATAAGGGATTGTGATATTTTTATTCCTTTTCCCATAATAGAGGGTGTTGGCAACTCCAACAAACTATGATTTTTATTTATAATGGACGGAGAATGGAGGTATTATATATTTGAGTTTACGTTTAATTTCAGCAAAAACATGCAACATAAAATGTGTAGTTATAAAGGTAATTAGCAATATTAATAATTATAGTATATAAATTATATTTATTTATTATTAAAAAAAATATAATTCGTTTCCTGTTTCATAAATCTTACTACTGTCATGCGGTTCAGTCTGCAATAAGATCCGCTCCATTCACATATCGCCAAAAGCCTGTCTTGTTGTTTCTGGTTCCACACCACCAAATACCTCAAGAACCAGCCCTGCTGCAAAACTCCAATATTGGGCGTTATTGAATAGCATTAATTAAAATATCTATCTGCGCCATTTTTAGCTTTTATAATTTTAATTTATTTAAAACAAGTCACCGCATATCAAACCAACTGATCGCGTTCGCTTCGCTTTGCGATCGCGTTCGCGTTGAATCGGTCACGTAGGACACTGGGTAATCCAGTAACGCGCTTGAGACCACGAGACGTCCGTCACGTGGCACGAGTATACTAGAAGCAGATAGCCCGGTTCCTGTATCTTACCTATTGTTTATGGTTAATTCTCACTTAGGTAATCCAGTAACGCGCTTGCGACCACTAGACGACCATAATACCTGTATAATGTGTAAACTCACCCCACCAAATGCTAGAATGATTTCGTACGCTGACGATACAGTAATACTGGTGCATGGCAGTGATTGGAGTGAAGCTCGTTCTTTAGCAGAGAATGCTTTACAGGCTACTAAAAAAAGGCTAATAAATAGTCCGACGTCAGTACACTTTCTTTGCCCCCTCCCTTTATAATGCAATTAATAAGGTACTAAATATATATCCTCATTCCTCTCGAGACTGCAAAAAGCTCACAGGTGGATGGTTGCCTTCGCTTACATATGACGAACTTGAAAATTTAGTAAAACCGTAATGGCCTCGTTCCACACTCAATCACACACACACACACCCACACACACCTCTCCCCCCTTCCTCACACAGACATACTTACATATACACACTTCCCTACTCAATTTACAAATATGAATACACACAACTACTTTAGTTAAGTGATTTTTCTTTTGATTTTTCTTTTGGTTTTACCATATCTGGAACGCTGACGTCTTCTTCCTCCTGGAGGTGGGCGCTAATAGCTACGACACAGTTCCTAACTAATATGGCTATTAACGTACACAACTAAACTGTATAATCTGTAACTGTTCCAAAATAAAGATTATTATTATTATTAATAAGAAAAAGATAGCCCGGTTCCTATATCTTACCGATCGTTATTGGTTAATTCTCACTCTCATGTAGGTACCCAACTTCGGCAATATATTTAAAGACACATAAAGATAAGACAAGTATGTACCTAACCCTTCTTAAACATTATAAGCTTCGTAAGTACATACATAACAGCTGAGCAAGTAAAGGTGTAGGTTTAACCAGTAATTTCATAACTTCTCAGGTTTAAGAGCGCAATTAGTGGAAGAATTTAAAATTAATTGGTCTTTAAATTAACCATTATACTCCGACTTTGAGGAAACAGTTTTTAATTGCAGTTAATTTATTATACGCTGTGTTTTGAGGTTAAAATAGAACTTGATTATACAGGCTGTAACTGAAATGCGTGGGCATATAAATACCGCTTCTGCCCATAGAATTTAACAAGCTTCTTCAAGAAAGTAATAGTCAAAATAGCAAGACGTTATGACGTCAAAGATCTTGGTGTTATTTTTGATACTAAGTTTACCTTCCATGACCACATTATTTTTCTAGCCAAAGAGACGTTTCGGAGGTTAGGGTTTGTCCTTAGAAATTGTCGTGAGTTTACAAACCATCAAGTAATCCGACTTCTTTAAAACACACTTGTTAGAAGTAAACTTGATTCTAGCTCTTGTGTTTGGAATCCTTATGAGAAATCGTATACCCTTATGGTGGAAAAAGTTCAAAAAGCTTTCTTAAGGTATTTCTACAAACGTAGGTTTGGGTACTACCCATTATATGTATGTATCCAACCAAATTTCTGCTGGGTTGCTTGGGCTATACCTCACTCCAGGTGAGACGAGCTTTTGACCAGCTTTTAGGCGCTATTAACTGCCAATTACCTTGAGTGGTTAGCTTGCGTGTTCTGTACTGAGCTCACGTAACGCGTCGTACGTCCACCCAGTAATAGGACTCGCCCATCAAGGAGCGCTGTCCGAAATTAAACGCATTATTAATTTATTACACATAAAATAATAGGTATTAAAATAAAACACTGAGACTAAATTATAAATAATTAAATGATCTTTAAAATGGTGAAGGTTTCATAAAAATACGCTTTATAGTTTTTGCGTGATAGTCTAGAGTAACATATTTTTTTTTTAAAGAAACAAGACTAGCTGTTTAGACGTGATGTTCAATTAAAAACCATTAAAAGTCGTATAACTGCGCCTTAACTGTTTGCAAAATAATACACGCAAGCATCGACTCTCCTTGTTTACATGGGGCGCTGTGTAACATTTTTGTTCCTGACAACTATTGCCAAGCGAGACGGTATAAATTATTTATGGTGCCACGTTGCCGTAAATGCGCGAAGTATTTCACCCATTCCGCGAATGCTAAATGCACTCAATGCTCTCCTAGAGTCCAGACCTGGATTAGATCTGTTCGCTGATGAACGAAAAAAGATACTGTCTGAATGTCTGACGATTTGCGAAGACTGAAAGAAAGGCTTAAGTATGTATAACATTGTGCAATTGCAATTGTAATATAATATTTTATTTTATTCTTAATGTGTTTTATACAATTTGTATTCTGATTTTAATTTGCATTATGTATGATCAGTGTAATAGGCATTTTATCGTTCTGGTTAAATAAATAAAAATAGTCACTACATATTATTATAAAACAAAGTACCCCGCCGCATCTGTCTGTCTGACTGTCTTTTAGCGATAAACTCTAAAACTACTGAACGAATTTTCACGTGGTTTTCACCAATAGACAGAGTGATTCATGAGGAAAGACTAGGTGTATAAGTTGTACCCGTACGAAGCTGGGGCGGGTCGCTAGTAAATACAAATTTTGATCAGAAGATGACAACTTTTTACGGTAAGTCTATTTTTTTTGGAGAACAATGAAGAAAGTAGTTCAATTCTATGGGCAGAAATAGTATCTTATACAGGGTGTAACGGATAGGTGTGGTCATATTTTAAGAACTGCATCTCCCCATCGATATGAACTACATCCTTCAAGAAAATCCGAGGAAATTCTAAAAAAAATTGTTACCTCCCATACAAATATTGACCAGCTGATGATAGCTATGGAAAGTCAAATTTTTTTTTTGGCAATTTTATATCTTTTCTTAGAGAAAGTTGTTCATTCCCATGGGCAGAACCGGCTCTTAAAATATGACGCACCTTTCCGTTACACCCTGTATATGACAAAGCTTTTCCGTTATACTTTGTATATTCCTTAGGCTAAATATACCTGTGGGTGTTTTGAAAAGGGCTTAGGAATATCGACGGGGTAGTAGTGTAAAAAGCAATCAATGCCCACCCAGAGCGGGAGAAGTCGTAGCATGATTTCCCACCCCCCAAACAAAAAAAGAAAAAATAAATGGCTAATGTTACAAACAGTTACAAAAATGACAGTTGAATGTGGGCTAATATGTTTCTTTATCAGAGTACTTTTCATTACACTATTTAAAAAAGTTTGTTTACAAAATAAATAGTCTTAATTAATATTTGGGAAAGAACATAACCGCCATTACTATCCTAAAACAAAACAACTTTGAATAGGTAGTACTATCTACGAACAATTTCCCCAGGAAAGTTGCAACCCTCTCATCTCACAGCAGGGTGTCGTAAAAGATATATCGGAACCTCAATCTGCCAAGCATGAATTATTACAATATTTTCCCACCTTTTCTGAACTGTTCCATTTCGGAGCCCTTTTTCAGTATTTGGTGCAACTATAAGTACCCTTGGTAGATCACATTATTACATAATATTATATTTGTCGGATCACCAGGATGTATCGAGCTATAATCAGCCATCAGGTGGGTCTGTGTAGGTATATCGTGCAATAAACATACAATAACAACGGCAAAGCAATTATTATTCACTTTAATTAATTTGAAACTTATAAACTTGGTACTTTTAATACTAGTAGCAACAAAACGTAGGACAGTTCCGATGCGTCTTCACTCCGTGACTCCCAGGCTAAGACTGCTCGACTAGGAGAGTCTTCCCCAACCTCGAAGTCGGAAACGCGCCGACTCCGTCAAAGCCCGCCAACTGTAGTATTTATAGTTGCCGCCAGGTGGCGTACTTTGTTTTGTTGCCAATTTGACTAGCGGATACGACATATTAATCAATAAATCGCAGTATTTTTAATGATTAATTATTCTTAATGATTGTTACGAGAGTCAACAATAATATCATATAGAGAATGATGATGAGTTGTGTTTGAGCGGGTCTCAAGGCCTGTTACACACAAATCTTACGCTGGTAACCAAACACATAGTTTTCTAAAATGTATTGTGAATTTTCTTTCTTTTCTCTTCTGTGATTCGGTTACATCCTCTTAGCTTTAACGGATAAATTCTGAAAATGAGTTACCGCACCCCTGGGCACTCAGGCAGGGAAGGAGCAGGGGTGGGTTTTAGTCAGTAAGAGTCTGACACGCCCTCCCGCTCCACCCAGAGCGGGAGAAGTCATTGAATGATTTCCCACCCCAAAAAAAAATTCCTCTTAGCTTACTTTTTACACAAAAATTGGAGCTGCATGTTTCTCCTATCTGCCTCGCAGGTCTTATTGTCTTGTTGTAGTTTTCCTTCTTTAGGTTTTCTGTATCCTAAATACTGTACACCTTCATGCGACGTCGTTTAGCTTCATTTTTTTTCCAAGCACTAGGATCAGCTGTATGTCAGCACTTCCTTCATATCTCCGAAACAATAAACAACACAATAAAAATATAAAACAGATGGGTTTCTGTAGCAATTTCTTTATTAACATAGTAGTTATTTCTACTTAAACTTAAGAGGTATTCGCAAAATTAGCGTCACATAATTTAGAAGTTATTTTTATTAGCGTATAATAGGCTAAAAGTCAAAAATCGTGTTAGGAGGTTTTGCCAGTACACGCGAAATAATATTCCACATCGATTGGCATTAAAAACTAAAAATCGAAAATAAGGTATACAGGAGGTATGCCCATCGTCAATATTATACCTAATATATAATATCGAGTAAAAAATTATATCGTAAGTAATATTTAAATTTGTTTTTAGAAATTTTAATATGATTATTTTTCTATATAGAAATATGAATATATGTAAATGGAAAAGTTATAAGTTTAATTGCATGAAAGACAAAGTCTTTTTGTTTTATTTATTATAAGTATCTGGTGAATGCATAATTCTACTTTATAGGCAGTTTTTAACCGACTTCAAAAAGGAGGAGGTTATCAATTCGGATGTTTGTATTTTTTTTTTTTTTTTTTTTTTTTTTTTTTTTTTTATGTATGTTCGGGCATAACTTCGCCATTAATAGACGGATTTCCAAAATTCTTTTTTTGTTCGAAAGAGGAATGTTCCGAAATGGTCCCATTTAAATTTCATGTAGATCTGACTATGATTTTCGGAGACAGACAACGGAACTCTTCAAAAAATTACAGCAAAACAACCGCGATTGCTGCTGTCGCATAAGTAGGTATGCATTGTTAACACAATTTCATGAGGAAACACAACTAAAAAGTGAAAAATAAAAACTTTTTCACAAAAAAAAATAAAACCGACTTCCAAAAAAAACAAAAAGTGCAAAATAACTTTAATTTCGGAAGTCGGTGTCAAAAAACGAAGAAATAAAACCAGAAACAACGACTTCCGAAATTAAAGTTATTTTGCACTTTTTGTTTTTTTTGGAAGTCGGTTTTATTTTTTTTGTGAAAAAGTTTTTATAATTCAAACCACTTGTGACATGAAGCGATAACAGTTCATTTTTTCGCCTGTATCCTGGGTGCGTTCACAAACATGTTAACTCACAAGACACTTAGACCCGAAATCATACAAATATTTGTTCCGTGCGGGAATCGAACCCGCGACACGCACCGCAGCGGGCAATCGCTAAACCACTGACCCAAATTATGCCGTACCTTGTTGTCAAAATGAATGGCCTTGACAATAGCTATAGAAATGTCAAATAATCATTTTGACTCTTCAACAGTCGAACTATTCCACTAATGGCACCTGCGAAAAATATTGATAGGTCCCGTATGTGGAATACCCCAGGTGCCATTCACTCAGGTGCCGTTTAAAAGGGTGCCCAATGTGAAACACCTCGTCGTTATTCTTGATAGAATGTCATATGACCACTGTAACCTGTAATTCGATACTTGTTTTTTTTTTTGTATATAAAGAAATCTACTACTAATCTTTCCGGGTCAGTTATCGGAGCTATAATAAGAACTGACACTAAATGAGCGTCGCCTCCATAAAGACCGAGAAAACGGGAAATCTTAAACCTTAACTTGTTCTAATTCAATTTATCCATTACATCTAAACTGAGTTATAAGAAAAGTTAACCTTTTCTCAGAACTGTAAAATCTTTTCGAGATAAGGCGCCATTATTCGGAACAAAGTTCCGGGAAAAACTAAAGACTCGTCTTAAGAAAAGAAACATTTTTATTTTATTTTCTTTCTTATATTTAGGCACGTCGCATTTCGAGTACATTTTTCCGTGTAAATATTTAAGGTAAAAAAACCAGCGATTTGATTAAAATTGTTTACTTAGGAGCAACAAATGGACGGTCTTTTGCTCAGTATTTTTCATCGGCCGAAATTAGGGTTTTTCACGGGGTACCCTCTAGATGTAATTACTCTATTGGGCTGGGAGAAAGGGCCCTTTTAGGCCCTTAGGTTGCGTTTTTGAAAAGGGCAACATGCTGTAACGTGTGTTGAATATGTTTGAATTGCATTGAATATTGGGGTCGCAAGATGATTGAGGGCAAATAATGTGGAGATGGTTTTCTGTTTCATACCTGCTAATATTGTTTGTATTCAAGTCACCGGATTTGCAAACACTGGCAGCTTTTTATTTATTTTTTATAGATCATTTCAAATACAAAATATTATCTCATCTTATTTTAATAAATTAGAATGTTTCCGAGCCTTACTGAAAATAAAGAGATTACGATTTAGCGTCTTTTTTATAAACTAACAATTTTTACAATTATCCGGTGACATATAAGCTGAAAAGAGAGTGAGGAGGTGAGTGTTTGCCCAGCAGGGTGACTGTAAAGAATAGTTCATAATCATCATGATCATTTCACCCGAAGACGTCCACTGCTGGACATAGGCCTCCTCTAAGTGTCGCCACAACAACCGGTCCAGTACGTCTCGCATCCATCAGCTACCCGCGACCCTCACCAGGTCATCGGTCCACCTTGAGGGAGGCTTTCCAACGCTTCGTCTTCCGGTACGCGGTGGCTACTCCAGAACCTTTCAGCCCCATCGCCCATCTGTTCTGCGAGGAATGTACCCTGCCCACTGCCACTTCAGTTTGGCGATTCTTCGGGTTTTCTCGGTAACCTTAGTTCTCTGGCGACTAAAGGCTAGTTAGATTAGATTATATGGACTGCGAATCACTTCTGCTCACGAAGAGAAGGCCAGTGTCCATATTAATCGAAATGTCTGTAGTGACATTTCGATTAATATGGACACTGGCCTTCTCTTCCTTCTCGTGATAAATACTTTACATTTTGGAATGTCGACAATCGCTTTCGCTGATAGAATGATATTTCAACAATCGCTTTCGCTGACTGAATACCATTTCGACAATCGCTTTAGCTGACAGAATGACATTTCGACAATCGATTTCTCTGACAGAATGACATTTTATATACTACTCCTCCTCCTCACGTCGTGTTCTTCATTACTGAGAGTCGTGATTCCCCCGACGTGAAATCATTTTCTTTACGATGTTTCGCCATCTGTGCCTATCCTGAAGTGCTTCGTACAATTTTGTGTCCAAGGATGAGATTTGGTCCAACCATCTAAATGGACTGCGACCCTTCGGAGGCTTGCCATCAACCTTGCCAGTAACCATTAGATATTCTAGGTTTTGACCAGGATTATTTGCAGACATGTAGTAAAAAGTCTGTTTTGTACCCTGTAAGTCACAGAGAAAATACTTCTTGGTGCAGAAAGCAGTCCAGGGAATCTGCAACCGTTTTCCTCAGCACCCCATCTCAAAAGCATCGATACGGCTACGATCAGCCTTCCTGCGAGTCCACGTCTCTCTAGAGCCTCAGGACTGCTAACAGTATAATATTCACAAAGTGTGCCTACATTAAACAGTTTAATTTCGAGGAAATTCTCACATCATTTTAAAACTGCATGAGAGAGTTTTACTAAAGCTAGTTGGTTAACAGAAAGTTTAACTTCAATCAACGACTTAATCTCTATTAACTCGCTAACTTCTCTTTAGTGCAATATCTGGTTTTGGATAGTATGTGTTTAACGCTTTTAACTGTTGGGGGATAGGGGACGAATGTTTTGGTTCAAAGTAAAATATCTTAGTATGAATCAATCCATCGCCACTTAATCGCCACCAACTACAATATATGTATCAAGCCAAGTGCGTGTCGAATTTCGCACATTAAAAGTTCCGTACCAAATATTGGTATTTGTTAGTAAAGTATTCCAAGGTCAATGGGAAGTTAAAAAAAATTTCGGAACAAAATTTTGTGACAGACGACGGATGGACAGACAGACGTACAGACGGAAGTGTGAGTCACAACAATAGGGCAATTTGGACCGTTGGGGTACGGAACCCCAAAAAAAAAAAACAATTGCTTCGTAAGTGTTCTAATGTACGTATCATAACGGCGTACCATTTGCAATTATTTGACTTAGTGATAAAACATACTTATTTTAAAAAAACAATTCAATTAATATTTAACTATAAAAAAAAGCGCTGAAGCAATTTCGATAAAATTTATATGGGACCACCTCGGGAGTATATTCTTTCAGATGAAAAAAGAATTTTGAAAATTGGTTCACAACTGACGGGGAAATCGGGTAACATACATACAAAAAAAACATACAGACGAATTGAGAACCTCCTCTTTTTGGAAGTCTGTTAAAAATGGCTAAAAGAATACAATTATTATGAAGCAAGACAATATTTGCAAATGATTTATTAATTTACATTAATTCAATTCTAAATTAGGGTATTAAATAGTAGGGATAGTAGGGTAGAGTTTAGATTTAAAACATACGCAGTTTATCGTGAAACACGTCCATAACAAATAAATCCTACACTTTATTCTTATTTTCCGTACTAGAATTCGTTACAATTACGTTTCCAAACCTTTCTTAAAATATTCTGTATCGACCGACCTCGCTTTTATATATTCTAGGATACGAGTACCTTACCTGATAGCCACAAGCCAGTTTAGGCACTTAGCTCTAACCACAGACTACTTTTAAAGTAGGGGTTTAGCGGGGTAAATGAAAATGTAGGCGGCTACTTGCCATGATTGACAGTATTTAAATAATTTGGAACTATTTCATGAATATATCCCTACTTCCAAGTCTCGCTTTTTTAATAAAAACCGTGATATATGGAATTAAACTCGTGGCTAAAGTAATAAACAGCCGCACGGGTCGATCCATCAGGTTAACTCCTCCTGACACCTTCGTGCCTCGGAAAGCACGTTAAGCCGTTGGTCCCGGCTGTCAATCGTGGATCTTTGACAGTCGTTACGGGCGTCAGAAGCCCGATAGTCTGACATTTAGTCTTACCCAGAAACTGGATTGTGGAGGTCAGATAGGCAGTCGCTACATGTGAAATACTGGTATCAGCTGCATCAGGTTAGACTGAAAGCCGACCCCAAGATAGTTGGGAAAAGACTAGAGAGATTTTTGGTACGGAATTCTATTCTATCTCTTACTGCTTTGTCCTTCTCATACTTCTAATTTTATTCATTCTTCCTTTCATATACAGTCCATCCTTCTGTGGAATGCGCTTCCCCTCAATATCAGGATGGCCACCAGTCAGTATGCATTTAAGCGAAAGTTGCGGGATTACCTTCTTAACAAGTAAAGGAGTCGTCTCAAAATCCTTATCTCTAACTTTATATATTATTATTATATATGTAGGTATATTATATTAAATATATATGTATGTTTATTTTAACTATATTTATATATACTTTGTAATTATTTTCGTCTTAGAATTATTTTATTTTTTTAGTTTATGCACCTGCCATGTTATCTCTCCACCACCCTTGGTTGACTGGTAGAGAATGCCTAAGGCATTAAGTCCGCCTTTGTACATTTGTGTTGCATGAAGTTTTAATAAATAAATAAATAAATAAATAAATGAACAAACCGGCCAAGTGCGTGTCAGGCCACGCGCAGTGTAGGGTTCCGTAGTTGCCTGTTATTACATGTTGACTTAGAAGGGGGCTTTATGTCTATTACTATGAACATACTAATTCATGGTTTTACGGACAATAACATTTAAATTAAAAACGAAAAAAGAAAGGTTTTCTATTCCATTTAGGTGTTTACTAACCGTTTTAAATATTAAAGAAGTACCAACTTCGAGGGGAGGACGCTCGACTGGAACAAAATAAAATTTCTTTAACGTTTAATATTTCACAAACGGATCACTGAATCTAAAATAGTCTTTACAACCCCAATGACAATGAAAGACCTATCCAATGATACCTCACACTGTAGGATAAGTGAGATGAGAAAAAAAAGTCATCCCCACTTTACATGTACGGAAGCTACCATTAAAAAATTATTTAAAAAAAAAATATTGTTTGGTTTTCTTGACGTGTTTAATATACAGGGTGTAACGGAAAGATGTGCATATTTTAAGAGCCGGTTCTGCCCATGAAAGTGAACAACTTTCTTTAAGAAAAATAGAAAATTCCCAAAAAAAATGTACTTTCCGTACAAAGTTATCATCAGCTGATCAATATTTGTATGGAAGGTAAAATTTTTTTTTTAATTTCCTCGGATTTTCTTGAAGAAAGTTGTTCACACCGATGGGCAGATGCAGTTCTTAAAGTATGACCACACCTTTCCGTTACACTATACCCATGCAAGACTGCAGCTTTCTAGTACTAACAGTCTCTAATCTATGCCTCGGACGGACAGACGGACAGACCAAAACTATAAGAGTTCCTTTTCCTTGTTAGGACGGCGGAACCCTAAAAAAGTCAGCTACCCCATACATTTATGTTTGTGTTACTCGAATTTTTTTTTCGCGATTTCTCCGTTTGTCCTTTTAGTAAAAGTTGTTCATAATGACTTAGAAACTCTATGTTCAGGGGTCTAACTTCCGGAACTGATTACTTGTTTTTAGATATTTTGCTTGATCAAACATAATATTAAATTATGTTTAAATAATGTACATAATATGTGCGTTTAAATTTTATTATAATGTCTTTTCGCAATAATTATTATAACATTAATCTATAATCATACGCACTACTTCCGTTTATAAGCCATCTTTTGCCAACCTATACGGTGTAAAAACTATGTGGTGGGAAGTAGCATGAGTATTTCTGTGAGTCAGTTGTCGTCACAGAGTACATTATAATATATAGAAAGTTGTCGTCGAGCAGTTGAAGTGTACACTTGTATGAAGTGATTTTGTGAAGACGAAATAAAATATTGTGAGTGAACTTATTACAAATTGTTTTAATTCCTTGGACTTTTAATAATGATGAGTATGAACAGCTATAAGAAAGTGTATTCATTTATTATAGTATTGTCGTATCCACTCTTTACATATCTTAGATAATTATATACACATAGTTAAGGATTTACTATGGTCTTAACGCTGCCATTTGATGTTGCTTAGAAAGTTTCAAGAGGGTTTATTGTTACACTGTAATACTTTACTCATCTTATTCCTCTCAAAAAAGGGTTCTTAAGAGGCCGTATACAAAATTTTGCCGATTTCGCTGATTCACGTGATTTTACAGTTAAAATAATGTATTTCTAAGATTTAATGGACGACATGAAACATCATTTAAATTATAATCTAATATATGAATAAGTTTTTTTTAAATTATAATCCCACAAACCAGCATGTCCTAGAAACAAAAAATTTTAAGACATGTGAAAATAGAACCGACTCCCAAAATAAGTGCAAAAATCTTTAATTTCGGAAGTCGGTGTTCCTGGTTTAGTGTCTTCGTTTTTTGACACCGACTTCCAAAATTAAAGTGATTTTGCACTTTTTTTGGGGAACCACAACTTAAAAGTGAAACATAATAAACTTTTTTACAAAAAAATAGAACAGACTTCCAAAAAAAGTGCAAAATAACTTTAATTTCGGAAGTCGGTGTCAAAAAACGAAGAAAAACCAGAAACACCGACTTCCGAAATTAAAGTGATTTTGCACTTTTTTTGGAAGTCGGTTCTATTTTTTTGTAACAAAGTTTTTATTTTCACTTTTTATTTATTGATTTGCTGTCAATTTTTGAAGAGTTTTGTCTCCAAAGCTCATCATCAGATCTATATGAAATTTAAATGAGACCATTTCGGAATAAACCCATTTCGATAAAAAAAAAGATTTTAGGCAAAACTGTCACTACATGACGGAGTTATGCACGAACTTACATTAAAAAAAAATCTAAACATCCGAATTGATAACCTCTTTCTTTTTGAAGTCTGTTAAAATAACGTAAATCAGCGAAATCAGTAAATTCGTATACGGCCTCTTATAATAAGCGCTAAAGTACCTAAGTCAAGCAGCCTATTTCTTGTAATATCCCATGTGCCTAAATGTGACCTTTGCTAAGCCATGTGGGTAGACAATAATCAGCTTACCGTGAAGGTCACTCCTCTGCACAAACATACAAAGGTTACTATTAAATAATTGAACATTTGATTAAGACATTGTGACCTTTAAAAGCCAAGTAAAAACCGATTGGACTACTTACACATAATTAAGTCCAAATTAGTTATAAATACTGGGCCCGTGGGTTCAGACACAGGCAGGCGCTTTACTTTGTGTAATAGGACAGAGGATACTTTCAAAACGGTGATGGAAAACATAGTGAGGGATCCGGCTGTACTAGAACAAAAAAAAATAGAACCGGCTTCGAAAAAAAAGTGCAAAATAACTTTAATTTCGGAAGTCGGTGTTTCTGGTTTTTCTTCGTTTTTTGACACCGACTTCCGAAATTAAAGTTATTTTGCACTTTTTTTGGAAGTCTGTTCTATTATTTTGTAAAAAAGTTTTTTATGTTTCACTTTTAAGTTGTGGTTCCCCATTAAACTGTGTTAACAAATTCATAGACATACGATCGCAGCAATCGCGGTTGATTAGCTGTCAATTTTTGAAGAGTTCCGTTGTCTGTCTCCGAAACCTATCATCAGATTTATATGAAATTTAAATGGGACCATTTCGGAACAACCCCTTTCGAACAAAAAAAAATTTGCAAATCCGTCAATATATGACGGAGTTATGCCCGAAAATACAAACATCCGAATTGATAACCTCCTTCTTTTTGAAGTCGGTTAAAAATTCGAAGACATCAAACAACCCGGAGTGGGCCCTCGTGGTGGATTACGGCCCATAACCTCTCCTAGAGAGAAAGTCTGAGTCCCAACATTGTAAAGGCTAATTCAAGTTTATGGTTATACACATTTGTCACTAGGTCAGCTGTGAAAGCTCATCTGCTGTACTGTGTCACGCTTCTTATTTTCAGAGAGGGGAATGTGACTAACTGTCCGTACTCCTAAGTAATTAATAACAAAATACCTATTGCCTTTAGGAATAGTCACATGTAATTATGATGACCAGGCTAAGAATAATTATTCTAGCTTTTTCTGTTTGTGGGTTGTGGAGGTCAAGGTATTCAATAGGTCACTCTATGTAACATACCTACTGGTGTTCAGCTTTATCTGGAAGCCGATCCCAACATAGTGAGGAAAAGGCTAGGCAGATTGATTTTATGTTTTATAGATTTCATTATTATTATGATGTTTTTAAACTTCGTTTTTCTCAGGTTAAAACCTGGTATTTGCTAGAATCTCACGGGTGTGAACCAAGGTGAGATCCTAGTTATTTCTTTCAGATGGTAAATTGCTTTGTACTGCAGTGACATTGTTATCTAAATCTAGTTGTAAAAATTTTCTAACTATTCGGCAAGTGTTTAATATGGCAGCTTTTTGTAGTGTTAGGTATGTGTATTTGGATAGATTGAGTACATTAAAACTATTAAATATTTGTTTCGGAATAACACCAGTTGTTGATACTACTATTGGAACTATTGTGACTCTATTCATTTTCCAAACTCTCGTGATTTCCTCTTGTAACTCTCTCTTATTATTATTATTATTATTCTTTATTGTACACATATATCATATAAATAAAACACAAATTAACAATTAGTTACAAAGGCGAGCTTAACCCAGCATTTGGGTTTTCTTACAGCAAACCTCAGGGTGAAAAATACATTTGCATAAGTAGGTAGGTACATCTTAAGTGCACAACAAAAACTTAAAATAAATCTGTTACTTAAATAAACTAAACAAATATGTGATACATAAACATACTAAATACTATGGGTATGGCTAACAAAGAAATCCTTTTACAAAACATATTACGGGTCATGCCGACAGGAAGTGTTCCCTAATTCCTCTCCTAAACACCTCCAACGAAGGGCTAGCCCTAAGAGTGTGTGGAAGAGAGTTCCAAAGGCGTACAGCACGAACAGTAAAGGATCCACTGAAACAACTAGAGGAGTGGGGAGGGAACCGAAGGAGAAGGGAAGATGATGAGCGGCAAGGTTTTCCTCTTGGAAAAAGATCATCATCATCAGCCTTTTAATGTCTCCGCTGCTGAGGTACAGGCCTCCTCTCTGTGAGAGGGAGTGGGCTATTATCTACCACGCGTGCCCAATGCGGGTTGGTGGATGTTTCATGTTACCTGTCACGTCATTTTTGGTTTTAGGACATGCCAGTTTCCTTACGATGATTTCCTTCACCGTTTTGCGAGCAGTGGTGATGAAACAATTTACACAAAGTAAGGCTCAGCGCAGACGGAACGGAGCGCAGCGGAGAGGATTTTATTAACGCACTTGAAAATAAACTTTAAAATTATTACAATAAAGTGCATAAATGCTTGAACCTGACACAGAATGCTCGCGCGTCCTCGAAGATATGCGGGAGCATACGCGATCCGTAAAGAAAATGCCCGAGACCGCGCGGGGTTTATTCCTCTCTGTCTGTGCTGACCCTTTAGCGCCTGCCTGGGTTCGAACACACGACGTACAACTTGTAAGTCGCGACTGTTACCACTGGGCTACCACTGCCCTCTACTAATACTTGTGTGCGTTAATAGAAGTTAAAAATGTGCAAAAGTGTTTGGTCAAAATAAGCAATTTTTTTTTTTTTTTTTCTTAAAAAATATAATGCAAGGTTTTCTACAGGGTGGCACGCTAATGCGTGGACATATTTTAAATACGGCTTCAGCCCATATAAATAAAGATAGAACTAAAAGAAAACTGATGATAACTTTGTACGGTAAGTCTAATTTTATTTTATGGAATTGACTTTGACTTCCCTGAAGAAAGGTGAAGAAAAGTGACGGGATTTTTTCGAGTAAAGTTCAGTGACTTCTTTCTTTTTGTGGGGTGGGATTTTATCCAATGACATCTCCCGCTCTGGGTGGAGCGGTAGGGCGTGTCAGACTCTTACCGACTATAACCCACCCCTGTTCCTTCCCTGCCTGAGTGCCCAGGTGAGCGGTAACTCTGTTATGAATTTATCCGCTACCCCTAGGCAAAATTCAGTGGCTGTTAATTATTTGCAAATTGATTTCTAGTTGATATTGTGATGTTAAATTGGTGTAGTTTTGTGTCTTAAGTGTCTACGCAAATGGACATTATGTGGAATCATTGAAACAGGCACGATCTCGATAAAATAAAGCTGAGAACTTTGTCGTAGTATTGACTACCTCAGTGAAGCTTGCCTAGAAGGCAGGCTCGACACATTTGCTGCCAAATACTGCAAAAACATTAGAATGTATTCTAATGGGAATGACAGTATTCTGTATCTTAAATTAAATACTTTCTTAACTTTACACTGGTTAAATGCACAAACCGTGCGAAGCCAAAACGAAAAAAAAAAACATTATCCAAAATATGACACCCATTTCCGTTAGATCCTATATACTTACCTACGTTTTTTTTTAAACTTTGCTGCACACTAGGATTTACTCTTGTTTCGTCGTGGGTGCGTCCACAAACATATACACTCACATACACAACACACTTAGACTCGGAACTACTATCTGTAGGCCATACAAACATTTGTTCCGTGCGGGGATCGAACCCGCGACACGCAGGGCAGCAGCCGAACGCTCAACCACTGCGCCAACCGTGTCGTCATAACATTTAATAGACACTACAAACTTAATCCGCTGGATTTATTTAACGGATAAAAATATATATCCCAAATGTATTATTCCGATATCCCTAACATCGGAATAATACATTTGGGATAAATATTTAATAGGGATGATTCTAGGGTAAAAAAAACTTAATTCCGTTTAATCCTTAACTAACTTACTTTTTTTTCATTTTTTATAATTTTGGATGGGTTTGCTCTTGACTCTAGTCTAGGTCAGAGATGACAGAGACAAAGTCGACGATGGAGCGAGCTTACCCAGAAGACGCCTGAACACTCTAACTTTAAAGAGATTAGGGTAGTTTGCATTCGGAAATACAGACGCAGATAGAGAGTTCCGCTCCTTTGCTGTGCGCATTATGAAAGACGTTCGGAAACGCTTAGTGCGAATTCGTGGAATATCAAAAAGGTAGGGATGGTAACGTGCGTCTAGATGTCCGATGGTAGAAGGGAGCCGGTGGGATGAGGTCGTGGAGTTCCTGGGCACACTCTCCGAAGTACATTCTGTAGAAGAACGACAAGCAGGCAACCTTGCGGCGATGAGCCAAGCTATGAAGGTTGGCACTTGGCACCAACCAGTTTCATGACTACTAATATTTACTTCTTTAATTCCTTTTTAAATATCAAAAAATATTGATCACGTATTTTATGCTTTAACAAATGAATGAAAAATTACAAAGATAAAACGCCTCAAATTACAGGAGTGGGGGCTTGTTACAACACTTTTGAGTAAAATGTGGCACAATTTTAACCCAGGTATGCCGTCATGTAAAATTTCAACTGCACTGAATCATCTTCACTTTTTTTACGTGATATAAGTAAAAATACCTGTACATTATTTTTTGGTAATATTAAAGGATTAATTACATTTTTAAAGTAATGAACCCAATTATGAAGACCCAGTCGAGATATGGAACCTGACATATCTACAGAGACACACACGACCAATAACTCAAAATATCTCAACAAAATAATTTCAATTTATTACGTAACAATTTTTCGTATGTCACCGCCGAGTTCCGCAGAATCACGTGCGGACAATTTATCTCTTCCCGAATATTCAGTCATGGAAATTGTGGAAAAAGTGCTTCGGATGTTCTCCGTTAAGGAGCGCAGTTATATTAAAAAAAGTTCCAACTCAATATCGGGGACGATTGTCGATTGGTGACGGCAGGTGGTGTTTTGATAAATGGTTTAGGTATTATTTGTAGGTATCGTAATGCTGGGGCAGAGATAATAAGATTTCTAAAGAAAAGTGAAACTTTTAAGTAATTTTTTGTAAAGTTTGTAGACGATATTATTAAATTTCGAGAGTACCTACTTTACTGCGAGATTTTGTGAGGATATATTTTAAGAAAAAGTTTTTAAATATCGTCATCACTCTCCTGACCTTATCCCAATTTATTTGGGGTCTGCGAAACATGTCTTTTTCTTCCATACTTTTCTATTAGTCGTCATCTCTGTAGTCACCCCTTTTTACCCATATCCTCTTCCCCATATTCTCTTTCATACAGTCAAACCATCGTTTCTTTGGCCTTCCTCTACTCATATAGCCATCCACATCCATACACAAGACTTTCCTCACGACATTTTCTTCATTCCTCGGCATTACATATTACCACGACAACCGATTTTCAAACAACTTTTCTGTTACCGGTGCCACTTTCAGACTTCTTCTTATATACTCATTCTCTAATTATATCCATCACATTGCTCTAAGCATTCTCATCTCAACTGCATGCAATTGCTTTTCATTCATCCCTTTTGTGGCCTAATATTCTGAACCATACAAGACAACAGGTATGACCATTGTTTTATAAATCTGTCTCTTAAGTTTAAGAGGAATGCGAGAGTCACAGATAGTCCGATGACCTGCCGCCATTTCATCCATCCAGTGTTAATTCTGTGCTTAACAGTCCGATCTAATTCGCCATCGCGTGACACTAATATTTAAACATACCGAGAAATGTATTTAATTTCTTCGTTTTTCTTCACCCGATGTTCAGGCGGTATCGATCTATGTTATACATAGTAGTTTTCCCTGCGTATGCACACCTGTGGCCATAGGAACCGTGATTTTTACCACAAACGTTCAGTGGGTGCTTCAAGACATTATTTCCAACAAACAAATAAACAATTTTGCCTCTTTATGTAATTACTAGGGTCACTAGTAATTACCTACAGAGGCAAAATTGTTTATTTCCCCGGCTTCGCACGACTTTTGTGTCTGTACTTTGTTTTCAGTATGAACCCTATGTCCTTTTCTGTACCTATTAAAACGAAAATTCCAGTTGAGCGGTTTAGGCGAGAAAATGTAACAAACAAACTTACTTTCGCATTTATAATATTACTAGCTTCTGCCAGCGGCTTCACCCGCGTGGTATTAGTACTTCCCCCCATTGTAAATTATAGCCTATGTGTTATTCTGATGTATATGCAATATTACTGTAAAGTTTCATCAACATCCGATTAGTACTTTTGGCGAGAATGAGGAACAAACATACATCTTCACAAACTTTCACATTTATTATGTAGGAAGTTAGAATTTAAGATTAAAAGAAGCATAAGTGAAGTAAGGATACCTAAGTCCTTCCAACCGTTAGGTATTAATTTTAAGACTTCGATCCAAATAAATACAAAACAAGCTTTAAAGACTCCACCAAAACCGATCCACATAACGACCATTTGATAGAACGATTCAGATCCGAATAAAAAACTCCGAAACTCGAATATAAAAAGAGTACAACCATAAAAATGTAGGTATTAAAACGTTCTGGTAATAAATTATTTATGGTTTTCCCCGCTTCACTTCCCTTGATAAAAGTTTCATGGAAACTCCGAACGTATGGGTTTTTCTAACCATAACGGGTAAGCACGTATTACTTATCAATACGATAGATATATTTAAGGGCCATATTTTTTTACAAAGTTGATGATTTTGGGATTCATTGCGGTGTTAAAGAAAATGGAGTGAGACGCGTGTTTATTTTTGTGTGGGGCTTTGGTGGGTTTACGGGAATGGGTCGCTATACAGGGTGTAACGGAAAGAGGGTGGTCATATTTTAAATGCTGCTTTTGCCCATAGAAATGAACAACTTTCTTTAAAAAGTCTTTATCAATACCCACCAAAAAGAAATTTGAGAATTAAATTTTTGGAGAGATTATTAATATTTTTTATGAATTTACTATGATTTTCATGAAGAAAGAGGTTCGGTCAAAAATCTATAGAACATGGTTCGATTACGATCTTAACTTGAGATATAATTATAATAAACCATTTATTATAAGGTTACAAAGACCCACAAATAAATATCTTAACCTAAGTATAAATATAATAACAATTATATCAATTGTGTTAGTAAATAAAACTTAAAACTATGTTAGTATCACTGAGTTGCACTACATCTTTGTGCGTTTCGGCGGCACTTCCGCGGGAATACCACATCCTGTGGCCAAAAGCTTTCTTCCATAACCTGATGCAGGTAGCATGACAGTATACACACCACAAACGCCTTAAATTTGACGTTGCGATGCGACTCCAGCAGCTGCACTCTCAGCGCATACTTCAGCCTCTGGTGCACGTACGTACATACTTACGTTTATCCTCGTTATTGTGAGGAGTGAGGTTGTGATGATTTTTTGTTTTCTCTTTATTGGGTTTAGAAAATAAAAAAGAAATAAGGGAAAACTGGAGCAATATGGACACTTTCCTTGAATTGTAAGTTTAAAACTCCGTCATTATCCTTAACTGGGAAGTCACATTACCGGGTCGTTTTGAAAACTAGTCAAATGTATAAGCTATTGCCAGTATTGCACTCTTACAGAATTAGGCATTCGCCTAATTGCCCAGTTCGCCGAATGCCTTTTTCTGACCTGTGGGTGTGTTCAGAATAAGGCATTCGTCGACTAAATCCTTTAGTGGTACCCGAACCCTATTACTAACCCTCGCTGCCCATCCGTCCGTCTGTCTGTTAGCGGGCTGTATCTCATGAACCGTAATAGATATACAGTTGAAATTTTCTGAGAGTGTGTATTTCTATTGCCGATATAACCACAACTAATAAAAATTATACGGAACTCTTCGTATGTGAGTGAAACTCGCACTTAACCGGTAATTTAGTTTTTTTCTCTTAGCCTTACACTGTAAAGAGCTGAGTCGACAGCAACCTTAACCAAGTCTAATCTAATAAGCCCGTTATGTCCCACTGCTGGGGAACGGCGTCCCTCTCCCTTTTCCAAACACGTTTGTCCTCTACCAGTTTGGGCCAGTTCTTCCAGAAAGAGTCAGTCCTCTCTCCACCTTCGTTTTGGTCTGCCGCGATGTCGTCTAGTATTTTATGGGACCCAATAGTGTTCTTATTATTGATCCCTCAAACACCCAGAGCGAGTGCGGTGGATCTGTTTTGACTATGTTCCATTCGCTGAAGTGTCCCAGGTGTGTGATTACCCGCACCCTAGATGACCTGAGCAACGCCTCGTATGAAACAATAAACATGGCCACCTACTGGATCCAAACAGTATGATTACAAAAATTTACCGTTGAAACGAAAATAAGAAGCCCTTAGCTCATCCAAAGGCGGCAGACATGTCAGATTAGCTGAGCGTTAGTTATTATTATTAACTAGTAAAGTACAACAGCGTGTAACGTAACGACCTCACTTTTCCTAGGAAAATCATCCATTATTAATGAATTAATTTATTAAATAGTAATTAATCACACAAACAAACATTTTGTGTCCACACCCTTCGATAATCTAGTCAAAAATTTGTGTTGTCCCTAATTATGCAGAATGGGGCTTGACGCTATCGAACACGATCCAATATAAAATTCCAATTACTGGCCATCGTTAGAATATAAATTCCCGATATTCTTCGGAATAATCTGATGTAAAAGAACTGGGAAATGCTGGATGGGGCGTATGATTTTTCTTGGGGTTTATTTTTATGGAAACGAATTAGTTCGTTTATTATTATTTTTTTATTTATTCGAAGAAAATTGCTGCATTCAAAATTTTAAACTTTATATTTTCTTTTACAAAGCGAGGAGCAGTGGTGGCCCAGCGATAATGACTGCGACTTACAAGTTGTAGGTTGTGAGTTCAAACCCAGGCAGGCGCTTTACTTTATATAAATGATTTCATCATAACTGCTCTCAAAACGGTGAAGGAAAACAGTGTGAGGAAACCGGCCTGTCCTAGAATCAAAAATTCGAAGATATGTGACATCCACTAACCCGTATTGGTTCCGCGTGGTGGATTATGGCCCACACCCCCTCACAGAGAGGAGGCCTGTGCCCCAGCAGTGGGGACATTAAAAGGCTGATGATGATTTTCTTTTACGTAATTGCTAAACTCCGGTTTCAGAATTAAGCATTTGCAGTTGAATACTCGTGAAAGTATACTTCATCCTGAAAACCAATCGGCATTCAAGCTAGGTTTGATGCGATTTTAACTTTGAATCCTTAATTTACAAGCTCTAAGTGAAACGAGTTCTCGTTGAAAAGAGTTCTTTCTACCTTAGTCAATAATTATGATCACGGCAACCTAGTTTCCTTCCTCTCGTCATTCTCTTTGCTTAGATTTCGGAGGATTACATGATTTTAAGGTTCCGTACCCCAAGGGTCCAAACGGAGCCTTATTGCTGTCACTCACGTTTTCGTCTGCCAGTCTGTCGTTTGTCACAAAATTTAGTTCCCAAGATTTTTTTCTTTATATTGACCTATAAACATGGGTGATAACGTTTATTATTACGTATATTTTACTAACAAATACCAATACATTGATAAATCAGATATTTTCTTTGTTAATTCCCTCATTTGGTACGGAACCCTAGATGTGCGAAGTCAGACACGCACATGGCCGGTTTTTTAGACCACGTCCATCAACCAAGATATAAGTTGTAAACCAGAGAGCTGGGTGTCTGACGCTCAGCAAATGCTGAAATGGTAACCCTTTCGGTATGGGCACGATCAGCGAAATTTTGTAGTATCTTTGTGTACCACTCTTCTCTTTTAACTTATGTTTGTTGATGTTGTGTTGTGTATACGTCGAATAATTAATGTTTTATTATTATTCTTAATAAATATTCAAGAAATCACCATGGCTTCAGAAAAAGCTTTGTGTTCTAGAATTCTACACAACACCGATGATTCCATCTTAACAAATATCCGAACCCCAGAACACAAATTCAAAATACCAGTATGATTTATTTAATCTCTACCGCTCAATCACTCACTCAGCAACAATATCGCATCTTGCACATCGATATCCGCGGTCCATTGAAAGTGGGACTCTAACGAGCACGAATGTATGCGCATACATTTCCCTTCCCGATTGAATGGAACAACGTTTCAGATTTGTATGTTTGTTGGGTATGTTGGAGATAAAGATAAAACGTTCGATGGTTCATCAATCAGGGATCTACATCGGCGGTAATGGTTTACAGGTTTTGGCGTGATTAGCGAGCTCGGTTTGGTAAATAGGCGGGTTCTGTTACTGTTTTCAGTTGATTTTAATCAGAATATCGTTACGTTTTAGTAATTTTGTATTTAGTACGGCAGCAGGGTGTGGATGTAAGAAGGTGGGACGGGTGAGGGAGAGGCGCCGCAGGAGACGCCCTGGGCGTCGAGAGTCGTAAGTCGATTCCCAGTTACCGCAGGCGTGGGCTTGCGGACGGTAAGCAATGGATAGCTCTCTGTCCGATACGGACCAGGCCCGGGTCGACGGCGCTTAGTGTTCCACGTGTACCTCAAACAGATGTCAGCAGTAACGAGATTCGCTAGGGCCGATGCCTGCCTGGGTCGCGGGAGAGTTTAAAAAAGTCAACGTGACTGTGGCATAGGCAACTGAAGGGACACTTGCTGTCCTGCCCTCTGTGCCTCAAAACATGTAGCACAATTGACCTCTGTGCTACCACTGATGACATCGTGGAAGTAGCAAAATTTTGTGCCAAAAAAAGTTAATACATTGTCGTGCCAAAGACACAAAGAAGAATTATTGTTTTGAAAATTGTCTCTGATCTGCATAGCTCTTCAGGAGAATATAAGCACGATCATTTGTTGAAAATCGAAGGGTTAGAATAGATTGAAGAGTACTTTTGTTACTAGTTGTTGGTAACTATTGCGAAGTGATTGTAGGACATGCCGGATTCCTCACGATGTTTTCCTTCACCGTTTTGAGACCAGTGGTGATGGAAAAAAATTACCCAAATAAAGTAAAGCGCCTGCCTGGTTTTAAATCCACGATCTTCAACTCGTAAGTTGGGGCCGTTACCACCGGGCCACCACCGCGTGGTGGATTACGGCCCATTTCCGTCCTTAGAGAGGAGGTCTGAGTCCCAGCAGTGGGAATATTTTCAGACTGATTATATACATATGTATGTACTGTGAAGTGTGACTGTCTTTGAGAGTCAGCATCTTGGAAGATAGTCCAAGCACGTACAAATTTGACTGCAGCAGCTGTAACTATGTAATTTATTGTATTAATTTCAGTTTGCCGGTTGTACTACGTTTGTTTGGTGGCCATAGAAGAGGTTGAGGTTATATAAATAGTAAACCTTTAACCAGCTTCGAGTTTGATTGCTTTAATTTAAGGACCCCGCAGATAGACTCGACGTTACAATTGGACAACGAAGCTTTAACACTCTTCTGTAGAAATTATTCTATGGTTATGTGTGAAAAAAAAAAACGTTGTGTCATTGTCGCGTCGAGACTATCTGCGATATCGAGGCGGCACCTTAAATGGACCTTGCATATCAGCTTAAACGAAGCGATACCTGTCCATTATCATCTTAATCATCATTTTAGCCGAAAGATGTCCACTGCTGGACATATGCCTCTCCCAAGTGTCACCAAAGCGACCGGTCCTGTGCATTTCGCATCCATGGGATTCTCACAACCCTCACCAGGTCATCGGTCCACCTTGTGGGGGCCTTCGAAAGCTACGTCTTCTGGTACGCGGTTACCATTCCAGAACCCTTCGGCCTCATCGACTAGTCGATAGCTACCTATATTGGTACGATACCCACTCATATACATTTACTTATACATATACAGGATGTGACGGAAATGCGTGGTCATATTTTGGATAAAGCTTCTAATAAAAAATAAAAAATTCAAGGAGGCTTCCTTAAAAAGAGTCATCATCTTCCTGCCCTTATCCCATGTTACTTGGGGTCGGCGCAACAAGTTTTTTTCTTCCATTCTGTCCTGTCAGCCGTCACGCTATCACAAACTCCCTTTTCTTTCATATCGCTCCTCACACAATCCATCCATCCTTTCTTTGGCATCCCTCTCCCTCTCCATCCATCCACATTTATATTCATAACTCTTTTAGTTACATGTGTTTCATCCCTCCTCTTTACATGACCATACCAAGATAAGCGGTACCCTTTCAACTTTTCTGTGACTGGCGCCACTTTTAAACTACCTCTAATGTACTCATTTCGCACTTTATCTATTCTCGTTACTTCACACATCCATCTCAACATTCTCATCTCCGCCACATGCAGTCTTTTTTCATCCGTCTTTTTCACAGCCCAACATTCTGACCCATACAGAACGACAGGTCTAATCACGGACTTATAGATTTTCCCCTTTAACTTTAGGGGCATCCGTCGGTCGCAAGTTGTTCCAGTGACCTGTCGCCATTTCATCTATCCTGACAGCTTCCTTAAAAAGAGTAAGTTACCAAAAAAATAATTGGACTTACCGTGTAAAGTTATCACCAGCTGACCAAATTTAGTACGGGAGGTTCACATTTTTTTTTGGAATTGACTAAAACTTACTCGAAGAAAGTTGATCATTTGTTTGGGCAAAATCATCATCATTCTTCTGCCCTTATCCCTTTTTTTTTTTTGGGGTGTGGGAAATCTTCCAATGACTTCTCCCGCTCTGGGTGGAGCAGGAGGGCGTATCAGACTCTTACTGACTAAAACCCACTCCTGTTCCTCCCTGCCCTGAATGCCCAGGGGCGATGTAACTCTTTCGAATTTATTATCCCTTATATTTGGGGTCGGCGAAACATGTTTTTTTCTTCCATACTTCTCTATTAGTCGTCAATTCTGTAGTTACCCCCTTTTAACCCATAATATCCTCTTTCACACAGTCCATCCATCGTTTCTTTGGCCTTCCCCTACTCTTATCCCATCCACATTCTTTGGGCAAAATCAGTATGTAAAATGTGGCCACGTGTTTCCGTTAGTTACACCCTGTGTATAAGATGATAGCACCAGTACATCGAGATCGGTACCAACTTCACAGATACACACAACTACCTACAGGGTATTGAATGTTCTCAATAGCCCAGTAATGACTGGCAGGGTCATCGCTACAAGTATCATTGAGCTACCCTCACGATCTTTAGAAATCAATTCAATGCCATTCATAAGCAACCGATGCTTTCCCTGTATTTATAACAAGCTGTGTTGGCTAAAATACAAAATAATATACGAAGAGAAAAATTTGAATTGGTGGTATATTAATTAACAGTTTTTTTAACTCATGGATTAGAATGGCAGATTGTTTATGTTTCTCTTAACACAAATGAAGAACAGTGTAGGTACTTTTAATGGGTTGTCTATAATATCTATGTGGGATTGTATGGCAAAATAAATGTATAGAAATACTTGGAAAACTGTTTAATTCTAGCCCACAAAATATCGTTCAGCGTTACACCGTAGTTCACCGTACGTCGCGAATCTCCAAATCGCCATTATCCTTTTTCTCCCTTCCACACATACTTCTCTTTCTTTCATCCGCTGCGTTCCGATTTAACAGGTTTGAGGTGCGTTCATATGTACAACATTTTTATCCCACATCTATGTTATGGTATACTCTAAATAGTTTATGACTAAATATTGTAATTTCATAAAGTTGATGCACAATCTTGTTATGCTCGATAATCAATATAATCTTACTAATATTTTAAACAATAATTCGTCTTCTGCCTAGCCTTTGCCCAACTATCTTGGGGTCGGCTTCCAGTCTAATCAGATGCAGCTGAATACCAGTATTTTACATGGAGCGACTATCTGACCTCCATCTTACTGGGTAATACGATACCCCTTGATAAGACTGGTTGTCATACTTTCGGGTTTCTGACGACCCGTAATGACTGTCAAAGACCCACGTTTGACATTCGGGATAACTAACAACATAAGATATAGCATCAGAGTAGAACTTAATACAATTACACATATCAATTTAACAACCCTATTGTAACGGAAAGTTTAATTAATCAGCATCATCATCATCACAGCTGAGCATCTCTAAAGTGACGTTACAAAGACCGGTCCTGTGCAAACGCAAAGTCAAATTGGTCGTGTGAACGCAAAATTTACAAACACATCACTCTAAATAAAAAAATTAAATAAAAAAAAAACACCACTAACCCATTATTTTAATTTCAAAACTTTTTTACAAAAAAATAGAACCGACTTCCAAAAAAAGTGCAAAATAACTTTAATTTTGGAAGTCGGTGTTCCTGTTTTGTGTCTTCGTTTTTTGACACCGACTTCCGAAATTAAAGTTATTTTGCACTTTTTTTGGAAGTCGGTTCTATTTTTTTGTAAAAAAGTTTTTTATTTTTCACTTTTTAGCTATGGTTCCCCATTAAACTGTGTTAACAATTCTTATACATACGATAGCAGCAATCGCGGTTGATGAAGAGTTCCGTTGTCTATCTCTGAAATCCATCATCAGATCTTTTTGAAATTTGAATGGGACCATTTCGAAATAAACCCCTTTCGAACAAAAAAAGAATTTTGCAAATCCGTCAATATATGACGGAGTTATGCCCGAACATACATAAAAAAAATACAAACATCCGAATTGATAACCTGCTCCTTTTTCGAAGTCGGTTAAAAAGCAAATCTAATATACCTCAAAACATGCACTGATAACGGACGACAAACAAATGATAGCTCGCAACATATTCCGAATCACGTCATACAATGGTCCACGCAATGCATAAAATTCAACAAATTACTGTCGTTGGGAGCGACCGTTCTAACCGTCCCCGCCGTCATGTGTACGCACATAACAGTTATATATAGTGGCGATTTGTGATTTATGTGATCGGCCGGTATTGGACCAACAAATTGATTCAAATGCTATATGTATTGAACTGTAACTGGACGCTGTGGGAATATTTTTGGCTTTGTTCTTTGTGGTTTTAGATAACGTTGGGTTGTGAGCTTGAAGTTTATTTTATTTTTATTTCAAGACAAACATTTTGTAAAATGACTAGCTTTTTCTACAGCTTTAATTCCGTGATCTTTTTTAATGAAACCTTGAATTTTTTCGAGATAAAAGTATCCTATGCTACTCAACGACAGTGTAGCATAGCTTAATTAACCTATAATGTTCCCCACTGCTGGGACAAGGGTCTCCTCTCTAGGAGAGGGTGTGGGCCGGAATTCATCACGCAGGCCAAATGCGGGTTGGTATATTTCACATGTCTTTGAAGTTTTGGTTGTAGGAACCAGGACATGTCGGTTTCCTTACGATGTTTTTCTTCACCGTTTTGAGAGCAGTGGTGATGAAATAATTTACATAAAGTAAAGCGCCTGCCTAGGTTCAAACCCACGACTTACAACTTGTAAGCCACGGGTGTTACCAACGATAGTGTACCTATCAGAAAAAAAAAAACTTTTTACAAACATAAATTAAGTAATCAAAGAAACAATTTTATCTTTTTAAAATATCTGTCTACAAAATATTTTGTGAAGCACAAAGCCCTGATTACAGACAAAAGGTTTAGTTAGTCAGTTCAAACATTATAACAGAAAATAGCCTATTTTTCTTTATTTTAACGAAGGACGAAACAATTTACGTCGTAGTCGAGTAATTCCACTCGGTGACACTTCTTTTTATGAACTACATTCAGTGTTTTTTGTCCACACTCTCATTAGGACCTGAAAGATCTCTAAAAGGTGTCTATTTCTATGCATAGTTTGTTTAGATGGGCCCTGCGCGCGTCAAATGTCAACATCTGTCAAGCCCCGTTGACAGTCGGCCATCGTGTAACTACAGACCTTGTCATGTTCCGGGAGTATAAACCTTGCCACAGGTCTAAAGACCTTGGGTAATAGTAATAATGGTGGTTTAAAACGTGTGAATCAGGTTTTTGGCATTTTTTTTGGCAAGGCAAACGGAATTTCCCCACTGGCACACCGGTTTGCCGCTAGACTCTGAACTGTTAAGTTTCTTAACAGATGGTTTCAGAACAAACCGTTATATCATCGGATCACTAGACGTAGGGCGATGCGCCACCGGTACATGGTGGACATCCCACCCACACACACAAAATGCAGTGGGATGCAACAGCTAAGAAGTGGAACCAGAGTCTGTGTTTTCTGATAGCTAACCTAGGTTAGGTTAGCTATCAGAAAACACAGACTATTATATAGTTAACCTAAGTCTTTAAGCCAATAGTGAATATTATGTTACTTCTAGGCAAGCGTGCTCCATGGTCGACCACATCATCGCTTATCATCAGGTGAGATAGTGGTAAAACGCAAGCCTGTCACTAATAAAAAAACCTTGCTAACTAGAAAGAAAGAAAATATGTATATTTGCGGTAAACATGACACAAAAGATAGAGAAACTCAACAGAAAAGAAAATGCTGGGGGAAAACATTCGTCACTGCCACGAAAAATTGCTCAGCTTAATGCTTAACCTTAAGCGACACAGAGCCCCAGCGCTGGTTTTCAGCAACAGCCGGCACCGACGTAACGTCGACCGGTGCAGCAAACAATGAGTAAACTAAATACCATACAGCGTATAAAATATAAATATTTAAGTGGCAACATTCCGTTCCCTGCAACATGACGCACGCCCCGCCGGCTATATTTACGATTAGATCACGGTACGATATTTACCCATACTAGTGATACACCACTAACAACAATATGACGAATACGACGACGAAGCACACTATATGCCAGTGGTGCTTTGCCGTACGTCTGGTGGTCCGATGATGGAACGGCCTTGGTGGAATTAAACTGTGCAATTCCGATGCACACTCCCCGAAATGTAACCGGTGTAGATCCCAGAGCCCCCAAACATTACTTATATTCTGATTAACAAAATTTGTGGGATTGAGTAGTGTTAGTAATAAATTTGACACACACAGCAAGCTTCATAGATAGATAGATAGATAGAATAAACTTTATTGAACATCAAAACAGTTTCACAACTCGTCGTTTCGGTGTTTCGTCTGCTACCTGATAAAGTATTTGTTCAAACCGATTAAGAATGCTATCGACAGTCATTTACAAGGTGGAGTCGAAAACACAACCAAAAAAAAAAGAGTGGCATTCCGAGAGTGCCGACAGAAGTGAAAACTTGAACAAAAATGCCCAACGCGCCTAAAGAAGTTTTCCCTTCAATCCGCTACGCAATCCACTACGAGTACTACTACGCGTAGTGGATCGCGTAGCGGTGTCGGTGTCGGTGTCGGTGTCGGCGTCGGCGTTGGTGTGGGTGTCGGTGGCAAGTTCAATTGTTTTTTCCCATCTCAAAAATGCCTAAGGGCCGGCGCTCACTGCCGGCATGGCACGGCATGGCACGGCAGATTGTGCTGCGGCATCTCGCGGCGTTCCGTGGCATGCCGTGGCATGGCAGGTTGTGTTTCGGCATGCCGTGGCATCCCGTGGTATCCCGTAGCATGCCGTGGCATTCTCCTGAAAGCCCAGCCACTCTGGCATCAATCAGTTTTGCTTCGCGCTGATTCGAAGTTGATTGTGTCGTTATGGTTGACTGGGATTTAGTATTAATAGCACTTCTAGCTGAAGATGAAGAGAGACAAATGAGAACGGCTAATTTGACGAAAAGAGATTTCTGGGTGCATAATTTGTGGAGAACAAGATTTACAAATTTTAATGGTGAATTGGACTGCGCCCCATTAAACCGAAATTACCGCTGCACAAGTTATAACCTTATTTCAACTAGCTTAGCAATCATAATTCCTTGACACAAAGTGACCCATACGTCTCGCGAGATGCAATGGCGTGCCACGGCAACCCGTGGAATGAAACGGCATGACTCATCATGCCGCAGCATCCCGCTTCATGCCGGGGCGCGTCATGCCACAGCATCCCGCGGCACGTAGCGGCATCGTGGTATCGAAATAAAGTAACATGAACTCTAAACTCATTGAAATAAGATTCAAAATAACTTGATTAGTAAAAAATCCTTTGCCATGCCATGCCGTGCCGTGCCGGCAGTGAGCGCCGGCCCTAACGCGCCTAAAGAAGTTTTCACTTCAATAAAACACTAATACGAGTACTACTCATCATTATGAACAACTTTTATTAAGGGAACACTGGAATGGTGAAAGAAAATCTGCTGTTCATTCAATGATATAATACACTTAGATGTTACCAGCTCTCAATATTGGCAATGATAAAGCAAGGCAATGCCCACAGTGTCGCGGCTATACGTCAGTATCGCTCGTACTTCTCAGTGATTATTACAAGAAAAAATGCCTGCCTGTGTGTTTAAACGATGCACAAACTATATATTAAATAAGAGAGAAAAGAAAAAGTTTAATTTCATGCGTTTAAAGAAGTTTACACTGTTTTAAAGTGACCTCGAACATTTCGTGTATGACGCGTCTTTTTATAATACGTCATTGTGTTCAGTACGTTTTGTTGAGTTATGCAAACGTAAATGCATGGGCATAGGGTCTTTAAAAAAAAATGTGTATTTTGAAAACGCGACTACAATTCTAGGAAAAAATTATGATCAGTAAAATATTCATCTATAAACATTCAACAAAGGTCGGTGGTCGACTCTTGTTGTGATAAAGACATAAGGGTTGAAGATAATAATAGTGTTATTTACGAACAAAATCCAAACTTTCAGGATCTTCATCATAATGAAATTTCTAGAGCTGAAAACAGATTCGTTCTTGAAATTATCTGCGCAATTGAACATGAACGAGCTAAAACGGACTTTATACTAGTAAATTGATGGATTATGAAAATTCCTTTAATATTCTTAGTCGACGTTGAATATCTAAAGTTTGAACTCCGCTATTGGCTTCGGGGAAATGAATTTCACTTAAGACTAATGAAAATACTTTGATACTTCTCTCGGATAAGCGTCAAAATTTTCGCCTTCTGAATATTTAAAAAGTCTAAGCCAGTATTTATTGGGATTTCGGTATTAAGACTGGACTTTGAGGTAATTCTGTGATAATGTTTGTGGGCTAAGTTTTGGGTGAAGACGTCTAGTTCCCGAGCTTTGTAATGATAACGATAATGATGGGGTAGAACTTTACTAGTGATTGACGAAACTGAAATAGGCGCCAATCTCGTCTTTTATAAAATTTTGGCTTCGCACAGTTTGTACATTTAGCCAGCGTTAAGTTTAGAAAGATACAGAATTTATCACTTTGTTTTCCGTTAGAATGTAGATGTAACACATGCTAACGTTTTTGCTGTATTTGGCAGAAAATGTGTGGAGTCAGCCTTCTCGGAAAGCTCCGCCGAGGTATTCTTTACTACGATAAAGTTCTCAGATTTATTTTACCGGAATCGCGCCTGTTTCTATGATGCTACATATTGTCCAGTTGCTTTTGCACTTGAGACACAAAACAATACCAATTTTACATCACAATATCCACTAGGAATTAATTTGCGAACACAGCCACTGAACATCACTCGAAAAAATCCCGCCAAAATAAACACGAGTATTGTCCCTAAGCAAAGACTGAATGTTTATTTACCTATCTGCTATTTTTTTGTTTGTTTGTTTTTTTTTGTGATTATTTAGAATTTTTTTCCTAAACCTAGAAAGACGAAATTTTTTCATCAGTTAATATTTTTTGACGTTCTACTTCCACAGTTTCCCGGATATCTAGTTTTTACCGGATAGTGGTTAGGCCTCGGATCATGGATACACAAAAGCATTCCTCCGCACCCCTTTAGAGATTACAAGAGGAAACAACGGTCATGTTCAAGCTCATTGATAATACAATCTGTGTACATTTGATCCTAAGGCCTCGTTGTCAATAAAAGCGTGGTGACTAACGCAGTAGCGGGGGCGGAGGCGGACGTAATGACCTTTGGGGTGGAAAATCATCAAATAACTTCTCCCGGTCTGGGTGGATCGAAAGGGCGTGTCAGACTTTTACTGACTAAAGCGCCCTGTGTCCCTTCAGTTGCCTGTGCCAGAGCTGCGGTGACTCTTTCGATTACTCGCGCCACCGGCTACTGTATTGCTAGTTATTGTGGCAGGCCGTGGAATGTAGAAGTTGTTTCTCAGGGTGAAACCTTCCCTGGTCCAGGCCATGGTACGAGGCGAGAGGGAATGGGAAGCAGTCTCCTCCTTCTGCAAAACAGTAATACTCGCGAAGGAGAAGGCGGAATGGGTGATGGAGGCTCAACGAAATGGCCCTCACGCCCCCAGCCGCAGACGCCGCAGGAGACGCCCTGGGCGTCGCGGGTCGCAGGACAATCTCCAGCCAGCGTAGATGCGGACCTGCAGACGGCGAGTAATATGTAGCTCGCCGTCCGATCAGCACTAGGCCTGAGAGTCGACGGCGCGTAGTGTTCCATGCGCGCCTCAAAGGGGATTTGTCAGCCACCACTGACGGGGCCCATCACGCCCGGTGCCTGCATACCAAGGGGTAGCGGATAAATTCGTAACAGAGTTACCGCTCCCCTGGGCACTTAGGAAATGAAGGAACAGGGGTGGGTTTTAGTCAGTAAGAGTTTGACACGCCCTCCCGCTCCACCTAGAGCGGGAGAAGTCATAGGAAGATTTCCCACCCCCCAAAAAAAGGGTGAAACCATAAGCGATCGCTCGCTAGCTGGATCGCTCATGCTTTTGTTTTTGAGTTGGGAAATCATAAATGCTGTATAGGCGCAAACGTTTGTTTCATATGTTTGAAATATTGCGTCCGCCTAAGCACCTGCGCCAACTGATCACCCTACACCAGGCCTGACTGTTATTTCAGTCCCACTGAAACGCAGACCCAAACCCCACTAAGTTCAACGCCATAATTAATTCATGATATCTTAAAAGCGGATAGTCTTAGCGACCCCATCATAATTCGCTGGCACTGGTCAAAGGTCGTTTACATTTAAATATTAAAACGTCGTAATTCCGAATGTTAAATTAAGCCCCAGTTTTCACTTTTGTTAGTTTTAGAATTGATTTTCTGGAGCTGTTTTTGAATTGAAAGTAATTTTGTTTCCTTCTGATAGAATTATAATCTATCTTTTTGTGCCTATTAATCTGTTTAGCAGAGGTTACCAACCGAAGTCTATTTTCAGATCCGCTTTCAGAATTTTGCCCCAGATTTCTTTATTTCAACTGTCTCTTTTGTAAAGATTTTTGTCGATATTAATCACAAAATCGGCTAAAGCGTGTTGGGCTACGCTCAAGGTAGGGTTCCGTAGACCGTACTTCAAATAAGTTATTTTTTTTCAAGGATTTTATATTTTGTACGAAATTTAACAAGTAGGAACCTTTTATAAGTTAACTAACAGAGCTAACTTAGCCGTGATAGTTTTCCTATAAAGTTCATTATATAAACTACTATCACGAATTTATTTCGTATTTTTAAGCTAACTGTTTAGCTTTTAGGGTGGGGGGGACGCTTGACTCGTACAAAAAATTTCGATTTATAGTTTAATATTTCGCAAACGAATCACTGAATCGAAAAATAGTATCTCTAACCTGGCAATGATTTTGAAAACCCAATACAACGAGTCCCAACACAATAAGATAGGTGAGAAAAATAAGTCATCCCCACTTTACATACCTAGGAAAAAAACAAAGGCTAGCTCAGCCTTTGTTTTTTTATCATAAAAAAAAACTTTTTCAAGATTTTGTTATTTCGTTATCGTAGCGTGATTAATATTGTATGTATGTAGGCTGGTTTCCGCAACTCCACGCCCAAGGCGCGTATTTTGCGTACAGGTGGGACAGCATTGCCATTCGATCCACCCCAACTCCTCGAGGAAGGCCAGTAGCACCCTGGTGTTACTGACCATCTCGCTTAGGTTACCTGGATGTCCGAAGTGTTTTGCCCTGTATGTGCAGCGACTACTGGGCAGCTTAGCAGCAGATGATCCGCTGTCTCGTCCTCCTCCATGCAGGCTCTGCAGAGTGGACTGTCTGTGACTCCTATGACAGAGAGATGCTTATTAATAGACCCATGGCCAGTTGTAACGGCCGTGACTTTCCGCAACTGAAGTTTGGTAATTAATATTATATATCCATCAAAACATCCAGCTTTCTAGTGCTAATAGTCTCTAAGTTATGCCTCAGACAAACTGACAGACCGAAACTATAAGGGTTTCTTGTCCTTGCTAGGACTAAGAAACCCTAAAAATGGATGAGCTTTTATTTCACAATGTTTTAAAATGAGAGCAGTGATAGCCCAGTGTAAGCCGCGACTTACGGGTTGTAGGTCGTGGGTTCAAACCCAACTAGGCTCTTACTCGTAACTTGCTTACTTTCTTAAAAAAAAAAATACATGTTTGTATTTTGTTTCTTCGTTATTTGACACCGACTTCCGAAATTAAAGTTATTTTGCAATTTTTTAGAAGTCGGTTGTATTTTTTTGTAAAAACGATTTTTATTTTTCACTTTTTCGTTGTAGTTGGTACCCCAGAACTAAAACTAAATCATAAAGTTATGCCAGAATGGATAACCCAAATAACATGAAATTTGAACATATTTGGAGACAACCAAAACGTCACCTGTGTATACATATTTTTTTTAAATTTATTTTTTCAGAAAATGCGAAATCAATTTCGATAAAATTTATATGGGACTACCTCTGACCAGTATGGCCTACCGACCAAAAAAAGAATCATCAAAATCTATTCACAAGTGGCGGAGAAATCGCGTAACATATATACAAAAAAAAAACATACATACGAATTGAGAACCTCCTCCTTTTCGAAGTCGGTTAAAAATTATAACATCATCATTTCTCTCAAAGCGATGAAAGAAAACATCGTGATGGCATGTGCTAGAACCAAAAACATCGTGACAACATGTGCTAGAACCAAAAATTCGAAGACATGTGACATCTAGGAATACCAATCCGCACTGGGCCCGCGTAGTGGATTACAGCCCACTCCCTCTCCCAGAGAGGAGGCCTGTGTCCCAACAGTGGGAACATTATAAACGGTTGATTAGGTGTGGTGATACCTGGAGGTGGCACCACAGGCATCATAGGTCCTCCACGCGTTTGTGGTGGGCCAGACAACTGCGCTCGAGAGCCAAGGGCCATATGTTGTTGCGATGGACCACCAACACCTCTAGCAGATCCTTGTAAGCCAGGTGGAGCGCCCGCAGGCCCAGCTCCACGCCTTGCCACCACAACACCTATGCTTATTTATGATTTATGTTTTAAAATGAAGTTTCATCAACTGCATTAAAACTTTTTCAGACTTTGATAGTGTTATGCATAAACTGTTATCCTTTTGTCACATAAACAGTGTATTGTATGAAAAGCGATGTTTTGCGGAGAAATGCGGAGACAGCCAAGCTTAAGTGGGTGAGTCGCGTGAACGGCTACAAAAGACTTAGTAAAATATTCATATTTGTCGAGCGGCACCCCTAAACACTAGGGTTGCCACTTGCCGGATCTTTATGCATTGTTAGTCTTTGAGCGACGTGTAAGTTTTAATTGAACATGCTGTTTATGTTATAAGCTGTCGAGGTAAGAGTCTTGTGTGGAGTTTTTACGGAATGATAAATTGTCTTCGTTAACTGGTTGATTTAAATTTTATAGGAAAACACCTGTGAAAATGAGGGAAACGTGGAAAAAGGAATGATTAAATGTTTTTTTTTTTAATTTGTGGCTTATTAATTCGTTTTTAGGTCGTCAAACATGTCCCAAATAGAGGAGACCTAAAGAGTGATCATGAATTTTAAATGCCGCTTATGCCCATGGCAAGGACTACTCCTTGCCATGGGCATAAGCGGCATTTAAAATCAATTTAAAAAGCAGCTACTCTACAGTAGCTAGAGACAGAATAGCATGGAAAAGGATGGAGGAGGCTTTTACCGCTATTGCTAGCGGTCATTGTACATCATCATCTTCCTGCCCTTATACCATTTTACTTGGGGTCGGCGCAACACGTTTTTTTCTTCCATTCTGTCCTGTCAGCCGTCAAGCTATCACTAACTCCCTTTTTTTTCATATCACTCCTCACACAATCCATCCATCCTCCTTGGCCTCCCTCTCCCTCTCCATCCATCCACATTTATATTCATAACTCTTTTAGTTACATGTGTTTCATCCTTCCTCTTTACATGACCATACCAAGATAAGAGCGGTCCTTGTACATAATATACTAGATACCGGTAGATATACATAGATTAAGAAACATAACATTATTTACATTGTAAGTTAAATTAGTACCATTAATCATTAGTTAAGTCATAGAAAACTGTAGAAGGAAAATTGAAGCTATTTTTATTTTATTTATTTTTTATGCCCATGAAAATAAAATTATTCAAGGAAGTCATGGCAAATTACCAAAAAATTAAAAAAAAAACCATACACAGTGTAAGGTAAACGCTCCCGAAAACGGAGACAGATGATAAGGCTAGTGATTCTTGATATGATACCATCAAAAAATCTGAAAAAAATATTTAAAAAATCGTTTTTTTTTAGCATTTTGCGTACACTATGCATTGAGAACAGTTAAATGAAACCGTTATTTGCAGTTAAAGACACTTTTGTTCTTTACAACTTTGTCATGCAATGTAATATTCGTAAAATATCAGCTGACGCCCGCGCATTCATCGAGTTCAAAGTGTGCGCGCTCTCGCAGACAACCGTGCGGCTAACGACCCTACGTCCACGCGACGCCGAAATAAAGCGAAAGATCACTGGTGGGAGGGAATGGGAAGCAGTCTCCTCCTTCTGCGAAACAGTAATGCTCGCGAAGGAGGAGGCGGAATGGGTGAGGGAGGCTCAACGAAGTGGCCCTCACGCCCCAAGCCATCCTCCTGGGCGCCAGGGTCGCAGGACAATCTCCGGCCACCGTAGACGCAGGCCTACGGACGACGAGTAATGTGTAGCTCGCCGTCCGCTCAGCATCAGACCCGAGAGTCGACGGAGCGTAGTGTTCCACGCGCGCCTTAAAGAGATGTATGACAGCCACCACTGACGGGGACCATCATGGCTGCATGCCAAAGAGTTGCGGAATAATTCACTCAGGCAAGGAAGGAACAGGGGTGGGTTTAAGCCGTTCCGCTCCACCCAGAACGGGAGAAGTCACAAAATGATTTTCGAACCCAAAAAAAAGGTACGCATAAGCGTACAACTATACTACAATTAATACTAATTAATACATAAATACCTATGTATCTATCTAAATTTTAATTAGTATTTTTAAGTTCTTGTAATAGTTAGTCTTACAAAGATTTTTACTTTCTTTATAAGCCATTTAAAAACTATGTGATTCGTTCGGCACCCTTTGCGCGCGAGTCCTACTCGCACTTGGCCGGTTTGTATTTATAACATTTATTAGTTCAACTAAAGACAGCTCTAATTTACATCCGTCTCTTTCTTGTTTTATTAGAGAGAAAAAGATAGCAATAGCCTAAATTAAGTTTAGTCAGTGCACAACAGAATCGGTACCAGTGTCCAATGAATTAGTTGTGCCTCGCAAGTTTGAGCTATGTCATTGAGTACAAAGCTAGCACGTTTCCTTCATTAACACTATTCGAATTATAGTTCTAGACTAGAAAATTAGGTGCAAATGTCTGTTCGGACAGAGTTGGTGCATGGATGTAGAAGAGGTGACTTAGTATGAAATGCTACTAATATTATACCAGCAAAAGATTGGATGAATGGATGATGTGTCTTTAACTGACTTCAAAAAAAGGAGGAGGTTCTCAATTCGACTGTATTTTTTTTTATGTGTGTTACCTCATAACTTTTCACTACGTGAACCGATTTTGAAGATTTTTTTTTATTTGAAAGCTGTTGCTTCACATGTGGTCCCATTTTAATTTGGTGAAGATCTATCTATACAGAACTTCGGAGATACACAATTTAACTCTTCAATAATTGATAGCAAACCTTCCAGAATTGCTGCAATCGTATGTCTGTATATTGTTTTCACCACTTCACAACATTACATCACGCTAATACGCTCTGAAGGGGTATATAGATTTGTACAGTTCACTTATTACTACTCTTCACTACGTACTATTTGAACATAGTTGGTGAAATTAGGATGTATCAGGTACATCCTAATTTCACCAACTATGTTCAAATTTCCTATTTTTGGGACTATCAATTCGGGCATAACTTTACTATTTATTTAGTTTTAGAATGGGGTACAACAACTAAAAAGTGAAAAATAAAAAACTTTTTACAAAAAAAAATACAACCGACTTCCATAAATAACACTAAAAAATGCAAAATAACTTTAATTTCGGAAGTCGGTGTCAAATAACGAAGAAACTAAACTAGAAACACCGACTTCCGAAATTAAAGTTATTATTTATGGAAATCGGTTGTATTTTTTTTGTAAAAAGTTTTTTATACTCAATCACGCTAGAACGGCTGAACGGATCTAGATGAAATTTGGCATAGAGATAGATTATAGTCTGGAATAGCATATAGGGGGAAGAACTAATTCCAAGCGGGCGGATTCGCTGGTAGTCGGCACATAATTATTATGTTCTCACAATGGGCCTCATCAGCAGGTTTAAAGTCATCAAAAGGGCAATGAAGAGGGCTATTCTAGGAGTTTTCTTGCGTGATCGAATCAAGTATGAAGATGTCCGCAGGAAAACCAGGGTTACCAACATCGCCTGAAATATTGGCAAATTGAAGTGGCAGTGGGCAGGGCACATTGTTAGCAGAACGTATGGTCGATAGGGCTGAAAGTTTCTGGAGTGGCGACCATGTACCGGAAGACGTGGCGTTGTTGAAAGGCTTCCCACAAAGGGGACCGATGACCAGCAGGCGTTTTCGCTAACTCAGTTAACATAAATCCAGCCTTACCCAACACCTCATAACAAACGTTCGGTCTCTTCAAGTAAACGAAAAAACTTTGAAAACTAGATTACTTGAAATATTACTTCAGAAACTTTAATATTGTTACTGTTCGTGTCAAGAACTGAGAAATAAGATGTTAAAAAAAAAATTAAAAAAAAGGTAACATCAATTTGGTATGCACTTTGCCTTACATTGCTGTTTTGACGTATAGGAAAATCGTGGTGCCTATTATAATCGATGTCCACCGAGCAATGTACATATGTAATATATGCATAGTGCTTATGAAATTGATGTCAACTGAGTTAGCAAATACACCTACTGGTGATGGTTACATAGATCCGATGGATGCGAGACGCACAGGACCGGTCCATATGACGAAACTTGGGGGAGGTCTATGTCCAGCAGTGGACGCTTATTTCGGCTGAAATGATGAATGATGATGATGGTACAGTTTTTTTTTTTTGGGGGGTGGGAAATCATCCTATGACTTCTTCCGCTCTAGGGTGGAGCGGAAGGGCGTGTCAGACTCTTACTGACTAAAACCCACCCCTGTTCCTCCCTGCCTTAAGTGTCCAGGGGCGAGGTAACTCTTTCGAATTTATCCTCCACCCCCGGGCAGGCATCGGCCGTGGCAAGCCCCGTCCTTTGCTGACAACTCTTTGAGGCGCGCGTGGAACACTACGCGCCGTCGACTCTCGGGCCTGGTGCTGATCGGACGGCGAGTCACCCACTACTCGCCGTCCGCAGGCCCGGGTCTACGGTGGCCGGAGATCGTCTCGCGGCGTTCGAACCCCCTGGCGTCTCCTGCGGCGGCTGCGGCTGGGGGCGCTAGGGCGACTCGGCTGTTGTCGAGTCTCCCTAACGTATGCCGCCTCCCTCTTCGCGAGCATTACTGCTTCGCAGAAGGAGGAGACGGCTTCCCATTCCCTCTCGCTCCGTACCATGGCCTGAACCAGGGCACGGCGCGAGAGGTCGCTGCCGCCTATCGCATCCACGAGGACACGGTGGTGCTCTGCCCAAGCGGGGCAAACCTCCACCGTATGCTCCACCGTGTCCTCTGGGCGATCCTCGCAGTGGAAACACCCGGGGGTCACCTCCGCCTTGATCCGACACAGGTACCTACCGAAACAGCCGTGTCCGGTGAGCACCTGCGTCAGGCGGAAGGTGAGGGCGCCGTGACGCCTCTCCAGCCACTCCTCAAAGAGGGGCACTACCGCCGCGATGGTGGCGTGCCCAGCGCTGGGTTGCGACAGTCATGATGGTACGGTTTGTTACAAATTAAACTTATTCTGTTGGAAACATTAAGTTTAAAGTATTTTCGTTATAGTTGAAGTGAAGAGGGCTATATAGGAATTGGATAGTGAGTTTAGTTTCAAGAATAAACCAATCACACTATGTAATTTATAATCACACTAGTATTAGTGTGATTATATATTATATAGTGTGATAATATTATTATCCTACTATATAATCACACTAATATTATAAAGGCGAAAGTTTGTTAGTGTGTTTGTTACTTCTTCACGCTCAAATGGCTAGACTGATTTGGATGAATTTTGGTATGTAGATAGCTTATACCCTGGATTGACACATAGGCTACCTTTTCTTCCGGTCTAGGCGGGTAAAACCGCGGGCGCAGCTAGTATTAAATAGTTTGAATAAGCACATTTAACATTATGATGGCAATTGTTCAGTTCACACAGTTTTGACATAATTTTGCCTTGAACTTAGCTTGTTTTTTAAGCTACTCGGAACTTTATACATATTATAAAGTAAATTACCGGGATATACCTTTATCAATTTCAGTATTTTCAGAACTTATCTAACAAATAAAACCTAACCTTTCTAAATAAAGTTTAACCTCGAGCAATATTCGCTATGATTTGTATCACCAGTCATTCCCTACACGATGAATGATTTATCAGTTCAACGACCGAGCGAATGAACGAATGAACCAAATGGGGCATGGCGCGGAAAAATATAAAGATATTTTCTATGAAACCGTCGTGAAGGATTACTGCGTTGAATTTATTCATAAAGAAACTTTTTTTTGGTAAAGCTATGCGGCTTGACAGAAAAATGTATGTTATTGATGTTTTGAAATGTATGGAAATTTGAATAGAGAGAAAATATAGTACGTATTGTGGAAATAGGTATAGGTAGGTTGTTAAGGTTCGTATAGAATAATATTTACTTCTAATTTGACGTGTCATTTTTTGGCACACAAACATAATATTATTATGAAGGGAGTGCCACCGCAGCCGTGACTTTGAAAAAAAAAAGTTTAAAATGAGATTTAAAAAAAATTGTTATTTGCAGTTAAAATGTTCCAAAAAGCCACGAGTAATTAATTATTCTATTCTTTACATAAAATCATCAAAAACAGCTCTCAAAAAAGTAAAACGTGTGCAAGCTGAACTTGCAATCACAAGCATACAGATCACTAGATACGACCACTATAATAATGTTACGAGCTGGGTATGGGATAAATTATTTTACACCAATTAATTTACTAAATATCCTTTATTAACTCAACAACTTATAAACACAAACACTAATTCGCTAATAATCACTATTCTCTTCGTAATCGCTTGTATTCACATCCGTTCGCATCCGTAGTCGAAATCAGACTGACCCATTCGCCCGCCGTCCGGCCTATTTATACAGTCATGGAAGTTTCCAGAACATTGTCGAACTATCTTATAGTGGAATATTCTAGAAACATCTATGAACTTCTACACAGTACCACAATGGAATGTTCTCGAACCTAGTGGAAACTTCTGGAAACTTTGACCACATTCTCGAACGTTCCAGTGTAATACGGTCGACGTAACACTGCCCCCTCCTTAGACGTGCTCGTCCCGAGCATCATTAGTCCCGTAGTATCGCGCCAATCGGTCTACATGGACTATCTTAGGCGCTCCTCGTGGACCCTTCTGTATTCGGTAGGTAACATCGTTGATCCTGGTCACGATTCGGTATGGTCCATCCCATTTTGCTTGCAATTTGGGAGACTTCCCTTTGCTGCGCACTGGGTTATGCAACCACACCAGTGAACCCTCGTCAAAACCCCTATGGTTTGCCTTCCGGTCGTATCGGGTCTTCATCTTATCAGACATTTGTTGGCCGGATTGTCTGATATGCTCATATACATCATTCAACTTGTTACGCAAGTCATTCGCATAATCGGTTACACTGCGTGGGGCATCAGGGGGGGTTCCGGTGATTAAATCTGCAGGCAACCGTAATTCCCTTCCAAAGTTCGCGAAGGCTGGTGTCACAGTCGTACTTTCGTGAACTGCACTACGGTAGGACAGAAGAAATGGCTGTATGTGCTTGTCCCAATCCCTTTGCCTGCTTTCCACAACTTTTGCCAGATATCTCTCCAACGTTTGGTTGAAACGTTCTACCATTCCATCAGATTGCGGATGGTAAGAAGTGGTTCTGGTCTTGTGAGTACCCATCAGTCGACAAGTCTCCTGGAAAACTTGTGATTCAAAATTCCTCCCTTGGTCGCTGTGAATTTCCAAGGGTACTCCAAAACGACAGAAGACTTCCTGAACCAATTTATCTGCGACTGTTGTTGCTTCTTGGTTGGGAATGGCGAAGACTTCTGGCCACTTTGTGAAGTAATCCATGACAACCATGAAGTACTTGTTTCCGTTTTCACTTTCCGGAAATGGTCCTGCAACGTCTAGTGCTATCCGTTCCCAGGGGGCTCCCACGTTGTATAATTGTAAAGCACCTCTGCTGCGTGTCTGGGGTCCTTTCACAGCCGCACAACTGGTACATTTGCGGCACCAGTCCTCAACATCCTCTCGACAGTGAATCCAGTAAAACCTCTCTCGTATCTTCAGTAGAGTTCTTTTTACCCCCATATGACCTCCTGAACATCCATCATGGTAGAGCCGTAAAACATCAGGTACTTTGGCTTTGGGGACAACAATTTGTAGATGACAGTTGTCTCCTCGAGCGTTTTCCCATTTACGGCACAAGACTTCATCCTGGATAACCAAGCTGTTCCATTGTGCCCAATAACTTTTCGCGATTGAACTCAACGCCGCAACCTCACTCCACTTGGGTTTAGGAGCACCAGCTTTAATCCAGTCGAAGATCGGTTTAAGGTCCGGGTCATTTTGCTGAGCAAGTTGTAGGATTTCCTTCCATTCATTGTTGACATCCATTCTTAGCATCCTCACTCCGCTCATTCCCGGGTCGGACCTATCGTCCGCATCGCGCGCGCACACTATCACACAGTTGTCCTTCTTGGAGGCCACGGCGCTGGCAACACCATTCGCACCTGCACTCACTTTACTCTTCACTTGCTTCTGTTTTATGCACTTGTCGGGTGCCGCACCGACCTTGACGACATCACTTGAACTAATGCTTTCAGGGGCCTCCGCCACGGTCGTGCGCCATGTCGCGCCACTCGCGCTCCTCCACTGAACTGGCCGAACCACCCTTCCTTGCTGGGAATGATCTTCTCTCAGTATGCCTCGGTTTGGACAGCTTAACCGAAGATGACCCCTTTCTCCACAAGTGTAACATCTAGGGCTATATCGTTGCGGACGATCGCGTACAGGTGATGCCACAACCTCCCTGATACGGTGTGTTCGATGGTCTTGCCTCACTGCCTCTACTTCCAAGGCATGGGCCAAGGCGTCCTTCAGTGTCTCATGATGTCCAAGTCTTACAGCGGCTCTAACTTCCAAGTCACGTATTCCGTCGATGAACGCTTGTACCAGATTGCCATTGATGAGTGCAGGGGCGGACTGGTATGCTTTCCGAACCAACTTTTCAACTTCCAAGGCCCACTGCTGTAGGTTCTCGGCACTACGTTATCCCACTTCTGACACCAATTTGTTACGAGCTGGGTATGGGATAAATTATTTTACACCAATTAATTTACTAAATATCCTTTATTAACTCAACAACTTATAAACACAAACACTAATTCGCTAATAATCACTATTCTCTTCGTAATCGCTTGTATTCACATCCGTTCGCATCCGTAGTCGAAATCAGACTGACCCATTCGCCCGCCGTCCGGCCTATTTATACAGTCATGGAAGTTTCCAGAACATTGTCGAACTATCTTATAGTGGAATATTCTAGAAACATCTATGAACTTCTACACAGTACCACAATGGAATGTTCTCGAACCTAGTGGAAACTTCTGGAAACTTCGACCACATTCTCGAACGTTCCAGTGTAATACGGTCGACGTAACAATAAGCTCAGTTGTTACAAAAAAGTTGAAATACGGAGGTGTAATATGCTAACGACAGACGGTCGTAAGTAAGGACAGCCGACGGAGCCCAAAAAAAAAAGCGGACGGAGGCCCTGTGCGCTGGGCTCTTATTCCTGCCTGCAAGGTTTAAAGGAACCAAACACAAAAGTGATGAAGGGGTTTCATCCGCTTCGAACCTAACCTGTCCGTGAACACAAAAAAAAATAAGAAAACCGGCCAAGTGCGAGTCTGACTCGCGCACGAAGGGTTCCGTACCATTATATATAAAAACGGCAAAAAAATCATGTCTGTCAAATGCGAGACCCACTTAAATATTTTTTTTATTCTGTTTTTTAGTATTTGATGTAATAGCAGCAACAGAAATACATCATCTGTGAAAATTTCAACCGTCTATGTGCCAGCCTGGTGACAGACGGACAGACGGACGGACATAGGAGGAAGGAATAACATACCGTCAAAATAAAGTTTCAGAAAACAAAGGCAAAGACTTAATGTAATACAAGTACGAATTGGGCCTTATTTTTCAAACTTTTTATTAATCTAAGCTAATCTCTTTAATATTTAGAGATCACTATCACATCACTATTCAAAGTATGCAATTGTAGTATCAGAAACTTGTCTGGTGGAATATCTGCTGATCCAGTAATTACCTCTCTATCAATGCTTGTCCGTACTGACTAGAAATTGCAACAGATTCTGTGACAACCATTCCATTCACTAGGCGTTACAATTATGCGATCTCTGTAATCAATTCTAGTAATATCACGATATCGATAATTAAAAACCGTCATTCAGACCACCGATAGTTTAATGCTTTGATGATGAAATGTAAATTAATATGTATTCATAAAATTAATTAATTATTCCACGAATAATATGCCTATCTATAGAATGACATCTATAAAAAAAAAAAATACAAAATAAAATACAACAGACTTAAAAAAACACAATAATTTTATTTTTCACTTTTTATTTGTTGTACCCCATAACTTAAAACTAAATAGCAAGGTTATCCCCGAATTAATAACCCCAATAACTTGTGATTTAAACATAATAAATAGAGAAAACCAAAACGTCATCTGTGTACATATTTTTGGTTTTTGTTTCTTTATTTTTTCAAAAAGCGAAAAGACCTTTCAATCAAAAAAAGAATCATCAAAATCTATTTATAATTAATTGTTAATAATTCACCACCAGACCACGAAAAAGATGGCGGGATGACTTAGATGTCTTCCTTGAAAATTGGAAAGAGGCAACACAGAACCGAGAGCAGTGAAAGGAACGGAGGGAGGTCTTTGCCCAGCAGTGGGACAGTACAAGCTAGATATAATAATAATATAATATAATAATTATATTCATGATTCCTGTACCTATCCCCAGTAGGGCTAGACACCTCTACTAAGAACAGTCTCAAATAATAGCAAGACGATTTCATTGGTACTAACGGGGCACAAATTCATTCTCCCCTTTTCCCGACCCGGGGAAGCAACCCAAATCCCGCACCCTAAGCTTTCGTAATCAATCATCAATACGTAATTATTGTAAAAAAGCCGGTGTCTCTGGTTTTGTTTCTTCGTTTTTGACAGCGACTTCCGAAATTAAAGTTATTTTCCTTATTTTTTTTTTGGAAGTCGGTTCTATTTTATGTAATAAAGTTTTTTATTTTTCACTTTTTAGTTGTGGTTCCCCATTAAATTGTGTAAACAATGAAAAACGATCACAACAGTAATCGCGAGTCATTTGCTGTTAGTTATTGAAGAGTTCCACTGTTCATCTCCGAAGATCTTCATCAGATCCAAATGTATTACATACTAAAACTTACCTTGGAAAATATGCATTTGAATAACGAAAACCCCATCCAAATCGGATCGGTAGTTTCCGAGAAAATCGCTAACGAACAAGCAAACATACATACATACAGGTCGAATACAGAACCTCCTTTTTAGGGTTCCGTACCCAAAGGGTAACTAACAGGACCCTATTACTAAGACTCCACTGTCCGTCTGTCAGCGGGCTGTTTCTCTTGATTCGTAATACTCGTAGTTAGACAGTTGAAATTTTCACAGAAAATATATTTCTGTTGCCGCCTTAACAACATAAAATTCGTACGGAACTCTTCCTGTGCGAGTTAAATTCGAAGTTAACCGTTTTTTTTGAAGTTGGTTAACAAAGTTATTCGGATTCGTTAGCCGGATTTTCATACTGTATTCACCAATAGACCGAGTGATTATGAGGAAAGTCTAGGTTTATAATTTGTACCCGTGCAAGCTAGGGCGGATCGCTAGTAATTTATATTTTGCATTAGTTAAATGTAAGAGATTGTGTCATAAAAAAAACTTTTTTACAAAAAAAAACAACCGACTTCCAAAAAAAAAATAAACTAAAAATTTAAAAATAACTTTAATTTCGGAAGTCGCTGTTTGTATTTTATTTCTTCGATATTTGACACCGACTTCCGAAATTAAAGTTATTTTTAAATTTATAGTGTATTTTTTTTTTGGAAGTCGGTTGTTTTTTTTGTAAAAAAGTTTTTTATTTTTCGCTTTTTAGTTGTTATACCCCAGAACTAAAAACCCCAATAACATGGAACGTGGAATTTAAACATTTGGAGAACACAAAAACGTCATCAAGATATGCGTATTTTTCGTTTTTGTTCAGTTTCTCAAAAAGCACTAAAGTAATTTCGATAAAATTTATATGGGACTACCTCGGGAGTATATTCATTCGGATAAAAAAATAATTATGAAAATCGGTCCACAACTGACGGAGAAACGCGCGGACATACATAAAAAAAAAACAAACATACAATCGAACATAGAACCTCCTCCTTTTTCGAAACTCGGTTAGAAAAAAAAAAAACATACATACAGTGGAACATAGAACCTTCTCTTTTTTCGAAAGTCGGTTATAAAACAGCGCCATCTAAACCTGTAAAAAAAAACAATTGAAAAACCAGCCAAAACTCGGTAATTAAAAATACTTCTAAAAACATATCTGCAGCCCTAGTTTTTGACGTTGAGTTAAACAATCTAACAATGCTCCCGTGGTTTGACATTCCAATTACAATGGTGTCTCGATCTGCCCTGTTTTCGATGTCTGCCTTTTTATCAGGAAAATAACAGATGAGACCGGGAAAATAATTGCTGCAGCTGAATAGGTATTGAAATATAGTTTTTTCTTTAAGTTTTTTTGTAAAGAGCTTTCATTTGCTGCCTGTTGCTAAGACTTCAACAGTATTAATTTTATTTTATTGTGAAGAAAAATAGGATAGATACAATGTTTTGTTTTCGATAAAATGTTTTGTTGATGACGTGTTTATTTATAAAGACTGATTCAATTTAATTAGCTAGGCATTCAACAATGAGGTCGAATCCCGATACAATTATATAAAAATAATAATAATAATAATAATTCTTTAATTTCAGATAACTAAGATCCAATGTGTTAGTAATTCAACCCTAAAAACTATTCACACATCAAACTGACATATCTATTTCAAATTCATCTTGTATCTCTAACCATTACGAATAGTTTTACCAACTTATTCTAACCACCATACGAACGAAACCCGACCATACGCCAACAAAATAGCGTCTAAATCGAATGCTTTATAAGTGTGTAAGAGTACAAATCTATTTTCAGAGACGGGACAGCCAATTTCGTCGCAAGCCGCCCGTTTGGACATATCCTCTTGATGGGTGATGTGTGGATGTTCAGCGGACGCCTATACCTGGCTCTGACGTTTATAGATGAATACTTGAGGCCTGATGGGAGACAGGTTACGGAATGCTTGGCCGAAGTTTAGGAGGATATATTTGGTATATTGACCACTGCTGAACATACATACATAGGACAATATTGCTACAATGAATTAGCAAATGAATAGCATTATAGCATTGCTCAGCATAAGGTAGGCAAACGCAAGTCAGGGTTTGAAAAAAATTGGTGATCGCACATACGAGACGCATTTGAAACGGTTTTGCCTGTCTTTTGGTACCTAAAAACGTCTCCGTTAGTATTACTATGTCACCATCATTTTTGACCGACTTCGTAAAAGAAGGAGGTTCTATGTTCGACTGTATGTATTTTTTTTAATGTAAGTATGTCCACCGATTTTTCCATCAGTTGTGGACCGATTTTCAAAATTCTTTTTTCCGAAAGAATATACTCCCGAGGTGGTCCCATATAAATTTTATAGAAATTGCTTCAGCGCTTTTTGAAAAATTGAATAAAAACGAAAAATACGTAAGCCTCGATGACGTTTTGGTTTTCTCCAATTACGAGTATGTTTAAATGCCACGTTCCATTTTATTGGGGTTTATAGTTCTGGGGTATAATAACTTCTTCTTCTTCATTTCGTATCGGTGGTACATTCTATGTGCTTATACAATCACACTGTTTGTGCCCAGTAGGTGGCCACGTTTATTGCTTTATAACAACTAAAAAGTGAAAAATAAGAAACTTTTTTACAAAAAATAAACAACCAAAAAAGAAAATACTAAAAATTAAAAAATTACTTTAATTTGGGAAGTCGGTCTCAAAAAACGAAGAAATAAAACGCAAACAAAATTATTTTTTAATTTTTAGTGTGTTTTCTTTTTTGGAAGTGTTTTTTTTATCATCCTAAGATACGGCAATAATTCATTATTTGGCATCCCAAATAGTTGGGAATCCTTGCAAAGATCCTTGATGAGCTTTATTCAATTGAGATACGAGCCAAGAGGATCATTGGTGGAATTACCTGCCGGATTCTGTGTTTCCTCATAGCTACAACCTGGGTCTTTAAGTCATGAGTGAATAGGTTTCTTCTAGACAAGTGTGCTTCATTTAGACCACATCATCGCTTACCATCAGGTAAGACAGTGAAAAAATTAAAACGGACAGAAAAAAGAATGTGCACAGCCAAAGTGTGGAACTCTCTGCTGTGTTCCTTATCACCTATAACACGTCAGCCTTCATCAGAGTGAACAGGCATATTAAAAAAAAGGCTGGTTTATTCTTGGACCTCATTCATCACTAACCACATGTCGAGATAGAGATCAAGAGTGGGTTCGTCAAGAATAATAATTTAATCCTCTTTTTTTAACCACAAGCTAAGAGTTTTTGTATTTATTACTAAAGAAGAAAGAAAGAAAATACGTTTATTTGCAGTAAACGTGACGCAAAGAAAGACCAATCACACAAAACATGCGTCACATTCACGCAAAACGGCCATCGCTCAGCATAATGCTGCGACCCTATGCGAGACAGAGCCCCAGCGCTGGTATTCAGTGACAGCCCGTGCAGTAAACAATAATTAAAATAAATACAAATACTTAATTCTAAATTTCATCATTTTGTTTCTTATCGAACTTCTGCACAACCAGTTTATACCAGCCTACCCGGCCTGCACCATCACGAGCAGGCGATAATAATTATACAGGCTGTATCGAATATACGTAGTCATATTTTAGACACTGGCTCTCTGTACTCTGCCCATAGAAATGAACAACGTTCTTCAAGGATGTCAAAGTCCAATCCCATCAAAAAAAAAAAGAGGCCACCAGAAAAAGTTACCGTCAGCTGATGAAATATGAAAAAAGTACTTTCCGTAAAAAGTTATCGTTAGCTGATCAAAATTAGTATGGGAGGTAGGTCCGCATTTCCATTATACTATGTATTACATTTCAGAGTTTGCAAGAGTTAATAACTTTGAAGCTAAAGTTTAATCGACTGTACTCTAGAGTTACACTTCCTGAGTACACGTCAGGGCTTTCGAACTCGTATGCTATTTTACTAGCACCATACTAATGATGGTCATAATTTGCGAGGCTGGGCGTATGATTTACTATTAGACAATGTTGAGCATGTGGTGTTACGGGTCTTTTTTCATGGTGATTCTTCACCATAAAAAAAAAAACCGTAAAAGGCTGACTCGCCCTCCCGGTCCACCCAAAACGGGAGAAATCATTGGATGATTTCCCACCCCACAAAAAAAAAGCCACATAATACATCTGCATACCCTCTCTGAAGAGCTTTCGTGATAATATGAAAATGACACAGCGGTAATAACCAATGTTAAACATAGGCTTCTGACCAGGCTCGTAAAAGAAACAAAAGATAAGGGAATATTACCATAATCATAACTGTGGGTTAGCAAGTAATTATCTTTTAAAATATGACAGGGCGGGAAGGCACCGTTATCAACTGACATAATCTCTTCGTAGTTTTTTATGACACCGTACAGGTGAAAAGTTCTATGGTCTATATTTTTTTTTTAAGAATAAATAAAAATGGTCTATGGTAATGGTCTTATAAAGGGTATAACGGAATGGTGTGTTCATATTTTAAGAACTGCTTTTGCCCATCAATAAGAACAACTGTCTTTAAGGTAGTCATCGGTGATTCTCTTAAATAAAATTTTACCTTCCATACAACCTTTTATTAGCTGAGGATAACTTCCTTATAGAAAGTTGTCCAATTCCATTAGAGAGCAGTGGTGGCCCAGTGGTAACAGCCGCGACTTACAAGTTGTAGGTCGTGTGTTCGAACCCAGCCAGGCGCTTTGCTTTGTGTAAATTATATCATGAAACCGCCATGTCTTAGAACCAAAAATTCCAAGACATGTGACATTTTCACCAACCTGCACTGGGCCCACGTGGTTGAATGACGGCCCACACCCTCTCACAGAGAGGATATCTGTGGCCCAGCAGTGGGGACATTAAAAGGCTGATGATGATGATGACGATTAGCAGAAGCCGTTTTTAAAATATGACCACGCCTTTTCGTTACACTGTGTATAGTGTACCCTATAAAAACTTAGTACATAGGTAATTGTGTAATTATCTTTGATTTTCAAAATAGTTCACTGAAGAAAACTAAGTTTCATGTGAGTTCAATCTGCCGTATATAATATTGGGGTCGGCTTCCAGTCTGACCTCATAGTCTAATACAGCTAACAACTCGAAACCCCTTGGCAAGACCTGTAGCAGATTTTTGGCTTCTGACTACCCCTAACGTAAATGACAGGCGCAACTAACAGCTTAACGAGCATACCAAGGCAGAGAGAAGTATTAGTATGTAATGGATGGTCGTCCATCCACGAACCGACCTCGTCAAGCGTTGCTTAACCTTGAAGGTCGACATTTACGGCTGTTAATACTGTTACTAGTGGGAATTCTGTAGAGTGTAGCTCAGTGGTGCAGGTTCTAATGCCGGCTGTACACGCTCGTCTAGACACTACGAGACAGGCCGAGTACGAGTTTGTAGATGGTGCCCTCGTCGCCTCGGGTTTCGCGGCCCTCGTTTGCTCTCGGCAGCGTGTTGGTTTTTATGCTCGAGTCAAAGGGTCTCGGTGTCTCGCGATGAAAATCAATTGATACAACGAGTATGTACATGGTGTGCTCTCGTGTCGAGCCTCGATCACGCGACGGCACGAGCGTGTACAGCCACCTTAAGAATCCACCGTAATTAAAAAACACGGAAACTCAATACTTGATATGTTATATAATATTTATCCATCTTATTTAATTGACAACACATGCCTAACTCACTTATCCTCTCATACTGTACCCCCCGCATGACGTCACTGTTCATAATCTGCACACCATCGCGGCCCGGTAATTTTGCGATTTCCTCGCGTTCACTAAATCTACGATATCTCAGAAATTACGCATCGTAGCTTTAAAAACCCTATGTCTATTGAAATTACTATGAAATAAGCAAGTGGTCAGACTTTAGGGTTTCTGACGACCCGTAACGACTGTCAAAGATCCACGATTGACAGCCGGGACCAACGACTTAACGTGCTTTCCGAGACACGGAGGAGTCTCGGTATGTAAAGATGGTCACCCATCCATAGACCAACCCCGGTAAGCGTAACTTAACCTGATGGATCGACCCGTGCGGCTGTTAATATAATAATTAGGTATATATATATATATATTTTTATTGTTGAAAGGCACGCGTTTGACCACTATCTCACCTGATGGTAAGCGATGATGTGGTCGAAAATGGAGCACGCTTGCCTAGAAGTAACCTATTCACTCTTGACTTAAAGACACAGACTCCGGTAGGGAATTTCACTCCTTAGCTGTACGCACAATGAATGTTTTCTCAAAACGCTTTGTGCGTATGGATGGGATGTCCACTATGAACCGGTGGCACTTCGCCGTACGTCTTGTGGTCCGTTGATGAAACGGGCTTGGCGGAATCAAATTATATTATTATAATCATAATATATACTTATATATATACTCATAATATAACTATTGAAAATATTCATAACCCTTTAAAATTATATTTCTCCGACCAGCCTGTCTGCTGACAAGGTTGGTATTCTCACACGACATCCTTGAGACGTCACAATACTTAGTCAGAAGCTCCTCGCGACACTTCAGCTGAGTCATAAAAGTTTTCAGAAGGTGCTTACCAACAGGAATATTGTGGAGTACGAAACTGTTAATAATATCAGAGTAAAAGTTTAATCGAGCGTTCTTGCAGTTACACGTCAGCAGTTTCAAACTCCGTACTTTTTCTACCTCGTTCCGAGATATTTACTTTTCAATTATGGCTTGGGTTGTTTATAATGTTCATTTATCATCGCTGACGATAGGATTGTGTTATAATCTATTTCTACAGGGTGTAAAGGAAAGGTGTTGTCGTATTTTGAGAACCGGTTGTGGCCATGGAAGTTAACAACTTTTTCGAAGAAAAAAATAGAAAATTCTCAAAAAGAAAATTGGATTTTCCATACAAAGTTATCATCAGCTGATAAATATTTGTATGGGTGGTAAAAAAATTGTTGAGAATTTGAACAGGTTTTCTTGAAGAAAGTTTTTCATATCGATCGGCAGATGCAGTTCTTAAAATATGACCACACCTTTCCGTTACACCCTGTAGTTTGATTTTTTTATTTGGATTGGTGGGGCATAGTATAAGCATAGCATCATCAGCCTTTTAAAGTTCCCACAGCTGTTAAATAGGCTTCCTCCCTTTGCGAAAAAATGGGCCTTAATTTACCACTCGGGCCCAGTGCAGATTGATGATGTCACATGCTTTCAAATTTTTGGTTCTAGGACATGCCAGTTTCCTCACGATATTTGCCTTCACTGTTTGAGAGTGATTATGAAATTAATTTTAGAAAGGGCATGCCTGGATTCGATCCCACGACCTACGATACGAAAGCCGGAGCCGTTACCACTGGGCCATTCGATTAATCTCCTAAGATTCTTTGTTTGGATGAAGCTATTTAATTATTAAAGCTGTTTAAGCTATAGTTCCCTACCAGAGTCTGTGTTTCTTGATAGATACAACCTGGGAGCCTTTAAGGCAAGAGTGAATGGGTTACTTCTAGGCAAGCATGCTCCATCTTCGACCACATCATCGCTTACCATCAGGTGAAATAGTGGTCAAACGCGTGCCTATCAACAATAAAAAAAAGCTGCAATCCTCGACGATCCTTAGTGCCATAAAAGGAGCTTTATCTGTATATATAAAATTCAAATTACTGACTGACTGACTGATTTATCAACGCACAGCCAAAACCGCTGGCACTAGAAACATGAAATTTGGAGGGTGTGTTCTTTATGAAGAATAGGTGTCCAGTAAGACAGGATTTTTCGAAATTCAAACCTTACGGGGGTGGGTTTTAGTCAGTAAGAGTCTGACACGCCCTTCCGCTCCACCCAGAGCGGGAGATGTCATTGGATGATTTCACACCCCCAAAAAAAGGGCACCCCCATTTTTTGGGGTGTGAAAAAGGGTTTAAACGTTTATTATTGGGAAAGTATTAATTCCACGCGGGTGGAGCCGCTGACAGAAGCTAGTTCAACTATAAAATAACTCCAAATAAAACAGTAGTTTAAACCAATACCGTAAACCGGGGTTACTTTGATCAATTTTGAACTTTACCTCTCTGTAACTTTTGAATCTGTGGTTCTATAAAATATTTAAAAAAAACCTAGTAATCGGTTTTTATAGTTCTCTCTAGAAAAGTAAAAAAATAAATAAAAAATGAGTATATTTTCAGGAAAAAAAAATAAAAACAGCGTGATCAAAGACAAAATGATTTTGGGGTTAAATTGATACCTCTCTTTTTTAATATGGAATCTGAAAGTAACCCCAATAACTATTAAAAAACAAAAAACAAAAAAAAAATCGGTCAGCAGGAAAAAAAGTTATTCCCGTTTTTATTCCTTGGGGTAACATTGTTCAAATAAAATACACAAAATCGAACAGTCTACACGTTTTAATTAAGTAAGACAGTTATTTGACAAATAAAAATCAACATTAAAATTCTCAAAAAGCAGTCTTATACAGAAATACTAAGATATGTTCTTTTCAAGCTTACAGCTACCTTATTAATTATTTATATATTGGCAAAATGAGATCAATCAACAATGGCACTTTTTAATCATAAAAATAGATCGATATAAAATAGCATTAACGCCATTGACATGATGTAAATAATCTAAGGAAGTTCCAAAATATTAATATCAAAATTAAATTGAACGCATTCAATATTATTTTTATCGAAAAAATGTTTGGGCTTCGGCAGATAGCTTAAAATATCAGTCTCCTCTTTTTCTGATATGTCATCGCGTACCAGTCTAAAATCTTTTTTATTTCCCATCGATTTAAATCCTTCGGCTACTAAGGGGTCTAGGCTGATAATGCGGCAAACATATTTGTAAATTTTCTTTCCTCGACGTGAGTAAAATTTCGCCAAGATAAATCTCCCTATTTCTAATTCCTCATGCTCCTCGGAAACTGGATTTTCAGACCCACTGCTCTCCTCTACAGGGATTGCCTCGTCTACATTAAATGTGGCGATGGGCAAGTTTCCTTGATCCATATCAGAAGGTTCTATGTCATTGGCATCTTCCGTGTCTGGGTTAACCTCAGCAGTTGACACGCTAGCGCCTGGTTCCACATTTAACCGTGTTCTTCTTCTCGGAGCAGCTGACTGACTACCATATCGCTGTTCTTTGAGATAGTTGGTCAAACAGCTTTCAGCTTCATTAGTAGGGTCGCCATTTTCTACAACAGGCAGTCTTTTCAGCACTTGATCTCTCGATAAAGGAAATATGCCAGTGCCTTTAAAGGCGCTCAGTAAATTTCTTTTTACTCCTTGTGTGACATTCGCAAAAGGTGAGTTGGGTTTAGCTTGGACTAAGTCTATCTTTTCTAGTGCCTTTTGGAGCAAGCGAGGAAAAGTATCTTTTGGAACAGTCGACAATCGAGGATTTTGTAGTTTCCAGTTAGTTAACACGTGTCTCCAAGCGCCTTTCAATGGCCTAAAGAATGCCACATCTAATGGCTGGCACAGATGTGTAGAATTTGGAACCAGACAGACAAAATCAATGTTATTCTGTTCACATTCATTGAGGACATCAACATCTATGTGTGAGGACAGGTTGTCCCCAATCAAAACTTTTCTACCTGGTAATGCTTTAGCATGCGGCAAGAAAGAGGTCCTAAACCAATCACGGAAGGTTATGCTATCAATCCAGCCACTATTGGTTCTGTTAAATCGAGATCCACTGGAACAGCAGGTCTTCTGACAACACGGTGCACCCTGTGGTCCCCCTTCTTTCCATGTGTCATAAAGATGAACACTTTTGTAGATCACATAAGGTGGTAAGAGGACACCGTCTGCAGACCCACGCATCATCACTGTAGTGGCACTTTTGGAAAAATTCATAATCTTCTCTGGATATTTGACCCCACGCCTGTAAATGCCTTGTTTTTTTCCAGGGTCGTCGCTCATGTTCGTCTCGTCATAATTAAATATATTGGACGGCGGAAAATCTTTAATAACTGGTGTAAGGTTGTCAAAGTATTTATTTATACTATCATGAGATACTTTTGCCCTTGCTTTTTTAATATTTGTTGATACCCTTTGAGAGTATTCGTCTTTATGGCGACGTAAAAGGGAATATGCCCACTCAACTCCAGGAAGATTGTTTTCGAATTTGGTGACCACTCGCCCTTGTTTATCTAGAAAAGCTTTTGCAAAAAATCTCAAATCCAGCAATGTTAGAGGATACCCCCAATCGGAACACTTTGCAGCTGATTTCAAGATAGCTTTTTCCTCAGATTCTGAGAAAACTGTCTGAGCGCCAGGTTTTCTCATGTGCATTCCTTTATATCTATAATAAATAGTTCCATAAGGTATATTATACTGTTCTGATGCACCTCTGATGGACAACTTCCCGTCAACTACTTGACTTAAAGCCTCGTTAACCGTCGCTTCAGAGTAGTTTCTGTATTCACGGGTACCCAGTTTCTTTTTATATATTCGCGGCATTGTCCTGGTAAACAAATAAAATAAAATAACAAAAGCTATCATTCAATTTCTTGTATTAATAACTGGGGTAACTTTGATCATTTGATCAATCTCACACCATGTACCCTATCAATGACACCCCGCAGGAATTTAATCGACGCCATTACGAAAATTTTGAGGTTAGAACAACAAATATTTTTTATTTGGATTCCCGAATATAGGCTACTAAACAGAAACTATCAAAAAAGTTCGTGATACATACACGTATTAAGCTGCATATGAAGTTTTACAACACATTTTTTCTAGTATAAATCGGTATTAACAGAAAACTTACCTTTTTTATATATAAAACAACGTGAGATCAGCAGCGCACCCGCAAAAATGATTGTGACAGTTCTTCAGAGTGGTCATCCGAAAAAAAAAATGACCCATTATAGTTCCATTTTACGCAATTTGCATTTTTATGTGAATAGGAAGTTTTGATCAAAGTAACCCCCTGATTCAAAGTAACCCCGGTTTACGGTATCAGATAGCGACATTGATTTTACTACGTTTTTAAAACCACCTACTAAAATTGCAAATTGCATCAAATCCAGGGTTTAACATTTTCCTACACGGATCTCTGAAAAGCCCATCCATTAAGCAGCAAATCCCATTTAAACCTACATGACGTCGATGACACGACTGAATTTTTACTAGGTATGACCAAAAAACATGATGTTTTGCCACAGGGCAGGATTTAACAGTACCCAATCAATCTGCCTAGCCTCTTCCCAACTATCTTGGGGTCGGCTTCCAGTGTAACTGGATGCAGCTGAATACTAGTATTTTACATGGAGCGACTGCCTGTCTGACCTCCACAACCAGTTACTGGGTAATACGATACTGCTTGATAAGGCTGGTTGTCAGACTTTCGGGCTTCTGACGACCCGTAACGACTGTCATAGATCTACGATTGACAGCCGGGACCAACAGCTTAACCCCGGCAAACGTAGCTTAACCTGATGGATTGACCCATGCTGCTGTTATTACTTTAGCCACGAGCTAGAGACTTAACACTACCCATGCATTAAAATTACCGCGGATTTTCTGACAGGTTCAGATTAAACTCTCGGAAATACTTAAAATTCTGTCGCGGAAATTTAGTCGCGGTAAAAACTAGTATGAGAGATACTAGTTTTTACCGCGACTTTACTCTCGTGCCTATCACTGGAACGGTGGAAATTTATTTTCCTCCAATCTGTCTTTCAGTGATTATCTATCTCTTACATAGAAAAAAACTGCTTGCCAGTTGATTTTGTGGCTCTTTGTAGATACCTACTCGTAAGAGTATTAGAATTCAAACGGCTTTCCAATAACTCTCGAACATTCTCACCAGCCAGTTGAAAGCCAGTACAGACACGATAATATTAGGCTGTGACTACAATCGTCACAGTATCTAGAAATTTAATCTCTCGAGAGTTAAGCCCAATCCACATTAATGTCTTTATTCGGCTTAGACATCCAACCAGTGGTGGCTTTAGGCGTTAACTGTATCGCGGGAGTGTTTAAAAGATTCACTGCGGCCGTGGCACAGGCAACTGATGGGTTTTAGTCAGTAAGAGTCTACAGGCAACTGAAGGAACATGGGTGGGATTTAGTCAGTAAGAGTCACGCCCTCCCGCTCCACCCAGAGCGGAAGAAGGTGGGTTTTAGGCAGTAAGAGTCTGCAGGCAACTGAAAGAACATGGGTGGCTTTTAGTCAGTAAGAGTCACGCCCTCCTGCTCCACCCAGAGCGGGAGAAGGTGGGTTTTAGTCAGTAAGAGTCTGCAGGCAACTGAAGGAACACGGGTGGGTTTTAGTCAGTAAGAGTCACGCCCTTTTGCTACACCCAGAGGGGGAGAAGTTATTTGATGATTTTCCTACCCAAAAAAAGGGGTGCCAACCCGTTTTTTAACAGAGCAATCGCCCGGGGCCTTACTCTTGCAGGGGCTTCGTGCAACAACCAAAGAGCTTACAACTGAAACTTTTTATTTTATCTTTAGCGAATAATAACGTAAAGTTGGGTTATTTCATAGTTAGGTATATTTTAATAATAGTGTCATTGAATTTGAGGAATTTTATTTCACGAGATCAGTTTTCGTTCGGGTGCCACAAAATTGGTTTGCAAACAGGACAAGGGCCTCGCAAAAATCTGCCGCTGACCCGGAGACTCGCAACGGTTAAGGCCACCACAGTCCAACTTACGCAAATCGCAAATTTAAAGGTGCCTTGTCTCTCATAGAACGTACAGCTCAATCTGAAATGTTTCTAGATGATTACGCGTTCCTGATTTCAAAACTATGTACGTAATTTCATGACGGAATATGAGAATTTGGGTCATACGACTGAAAATACTCGTGGGGTTGACAGCAAGGTCAATTATTTTTTGCCACATCATGGAGTCATACGCGAGTCTAGTATCAGTACCAAGCTAAGCACCGTATTTGATGCTTCAGCAAACATTACAACAGGGATATCTCTCAATGAGTTGCAGTGTGTAGGCCCAACCGTTCAAGACGACTTGATATCTATTTTATTGCGTTTTAGACAACACAAATTTGTCATTTCAGTAGACACAAAATCGCAAAACGCAAAATCCACCGAAAATGTATGCCCCAATCAATTAATTTTATCGATCAATTTATTGGGCATCTGCATCAGCCATACTGTGTCCAAATACCCCAAATGCCTTGCTAAAGCCAATTATTAGCACGCGACTACCCATTCGCGTTAATTCGCGTGATTAAACCTTTTTGCCAAAGGCTAATGGCGATATTTTTTTCCAACCGCTGTCATCCTAAATTCCCGTGATGTTATTGGCGTTTTTCGTAATTTTTTGTTTCAGTTACCGACGCTTGTTGCGTTTTAATTGCCGACGTGTTTAATATGAAGGTTGATTTTTACGTAATGTGCTCTAATTTGTGAATGTTGTGTTGTGACGTTTGGGTGTGACCGGTGTTTTGCTCGTAAAGGCCGTAAATAGGTTGGTAAAGGTTCGTTTAGGGATTTTAATTTAATCGTAAGTTGTTTCATCATATATCAATAAGTATATAATCAGACTTATAGTTTTGCCATTGATGGGACTCAGGCTTCCTCTCTTGAGAGGTAATGGGACGTAATCTACGGCAGGCCTAGTGCGGATGTCACATGTCCAAATTTTTTAATCTAGGACATGCCAATTTCCTCACGATGTTTTCCTTCACCATTTTGAGAGCAGTGGTGATGAAACAAATTACCCACAGCAAAACACTTGCCTGGGTTTGAACCCCCGACGTTCAACTCGTAAGTCGGAGCAATACCACTGAACCACCACTCCTGTTTCAACAACAATCTTGAAATTTAGGGATTAAAGGTTTAGAAGGAACTTGCAAACAATCTACATACATATATTTTAATGCGTTTACAAGCTACGACATAGCTATGCCAGCATGCTAAGATGTCGTAGCAGAGGCGAGGGATTTATATGCTTTTACTATGTAAGTCTGAGTTATCTAGAGTTTTCATTTCTTTATTTTTTGTTGTTGTCTTTTAAGAATTATTCTTATTGGAAATGCAAAGACCATTACTGTTTTCTACTCAACCATTTTCTTAATCCTCGTATGGTCTTTAAGGTTACTAACGTAAATGGACTTATGCAATTCCGTCGCACACTTCCTAAAATGTAACCGATAGAAAACCGACAGGCTAGCAACTCGGCGTCTATGCTTAAGACTTTGGAGCTTCGAATCGACGAGCCTATCATTGCCGATGATCCTCTTGGCTCGTTTCTCAATTGTCTCAAGGGCATCAAGCTGGTACCTGGCAGATCCGCCCCAAAGATGAGAGCAGCTCCATACACGATCGAACTTGCGCTTGATAAAGTTGGAGCAGTTGTTCCGGCGTGAAGTACCGTTTCACTTTAGCGAGGATCTCCAACTTTTTGGCAGCCACTTGAGCCTTTGCCTCTATGAAGGGACCAAAATTGTGGGTAGATGTTAACGTAACGTACGTAGTAATAGTAGTATCTCAACCCACCGATCCCAAACACATAGGATAATGCAAGTATCTCTGCATAGTATAAATTAAAGTCGCTTTCGGCGTCTGTCTGTGTCTTCGCTTACTACTCCTAAACCACGCAACGGTTTTTAATGCGGTTGTCACAAGTAGAAACAGCAATAATCGAAAAAGATTTTTGTGTATAATTTGTACCCGTACAAAGTCGGGTCGGGTCGTTAGTTCCTTATAAAAGCATCTTCAAAGATGTACTGACATAAACATTTACAAAGTTCACGTTACGTAACCACCGCTATCTTTCAGCCAGCATACATAAAGTATACGCCTCTGCAATACACTTTTAATCTTTACGGAAAGCGGGCAAACAAGTGTTGTAGTAAAAATATATACTTTAGAAGTTGCAGCGTTCAGCGGTATACGGTACCAAAGGATTGTCGTGTTTCCAAAGAGGTTTCAAGTAAATATTTTTCTTTAGGTTGTAAAAGAGCTTTTGAGAGAGAGATTGAAGATGAGATTGTGATGTGCAAATTCTGAAATAAGACACTTGTAGAACTTGAAGTTACTCGTTGTAATTTGGATATTTCTAAGTTTTTAAATATAGAATGGATTTTTAAAAACATATTATATGCGAAAGTTCAGTACTTTATGTGCGTATATAAAAGGCACACAAACTAACGGCATTGGAGAAATTTAATGCTAATTGCTTTAAAATAAACCATTTACAGGCACTTTTGAATTGTCAATAAGTCGCTCAGTCAGAAAGATGAAGCTAATTGCACATTCCAAGGCGTAGATCTTTATGGAGAAGAACGTACAAGAAACTTCATGGACACTCTTTTAAACTATGTTGTGTATTACAAAAGAGAAGTGGATTCGAGAACGTGAGGTTGTGAGTTTGAGTCAAACCTGTCGATTGATTAAAATTCACTCTTTGCATAAGCATCATTTAATACTCCATCATTACCGTCATCATTGCAGCAGAAACTGCAGAAAGACGTTACTGCTGGACACATAGGCCTCGCCCAAGTGTTTCCACTACATCCGGTCCTGTGCGTCTCGTATCTATTAGATTCCCACGACCCTCACCAGGTCATCGGTTCTATTTGTGGGAGACCTTCCAACAGTGCGTCTTCCAGTACGCGATTGCCACTCCAGAACCTTTCGGCCTCATCAACCATCTCCAATACTTCATAACCCTTTGAAAAACCTGAAGTTTGAGCTTCCTTCAAAGATCCAAAAAGTTTAATAAACATTAAAAAAAAAACATTGTTCAATTTATACTTCGTTCACAAGTATTTCAGCAGTTTTACACAATGTTACAAAACTATTAGAGCCAATTGATTCTGGGTGAGCGAGTTTACTGGGCATAGTTCCAATATCAAATTGTTACTTTGAATTTCACAACTCGTATTACACTTTTCACAACCTGAAGCTACCTGATTTTTATGCGAAATTGTTTTTACAGAACTGTTTTTAATACTATTTATGGTTCTCTCAAACTCTTCAAAGAAATTGGAGTCATAACACAGACAGAGTCATTACCAACATAATTCTACTTCCTCCTAATAATTTAATTATTTAATTGAAAACTTTTTTTATTTTTTTTTATTAACGGTGGTAAAAATAAACAAGTTGAACAGCTGGCTCCTGAACTAAGTAAAAATATACTTGTATCTCCTGAAATACAGTATATAGGTATAGTCTGGCTCCTGAGCCAGACTCCGTGCTATAATATCCAAACTCTGTGCTATATTTTGATGTTTTTTAACCAATACCGATCTGTTCTCAAAAGAGTAAAGGAAAACATCGTAAGGAAAGCGGTATGTCCTAGAACCAAATTAGCTTGCATGTTCTCTGCTGAGCTCACGTAGCGCGTCATACGTCCACCCAGTAATAGGACTCGCCCATCAAGGAGCGCTGTCCGAAATTTGATGCATTATTAATTTATTATACATAAACCAACAGGTATTATACTAAAACACGCATACTAAAATATAAATAATTAAAATATCTTTAAAATGGTGAAGGTTTCATAAAAATGCGTTTAATAGTTTTTGCGTGATTTTCAACTTTTTATCCGCGTTACACACAACTTTACAAATTAATTACACTATGTTATAAAAATATAATTTCAAATATTCACATAATAAATTACGAAAATTATAAGTATTATATTAATTATAAGCGTGTTTATCAGCTGATAAACACGCTTATACTAGTCAGCTGACTAGCCTGAGAAGAACCACCGAAACAAACACAGAGGTCAAAGTCTCTTTTACTGTCAATACTATCTGTATTGGTCAAATTGATGAGAACCATGTAAGTAAATGTCTGAGATGAGCTTTTAACGAAAGCACCACGCAGATTTGAGTGAACTTTTCCAGACAGAGCCAGCATTTGTCAATAATCATGTGATGAGCCAAACTCAGAACTTTAAGGAGCTCAACTTTAAATCATCATTCAGTCAATCAGACTTTCTGGGTAGCTATCTTACTCCGATTTTATTGTCTTTGGGTAGGTAAACCACAATTGCCAATCGGCCAATTCGCTGGCCAATCTAAAATAGATTGGCCAACGAATCACGTCAACAAAAAATACAACCGACTTTTAAAAATTGCAATATAACTTTAATTTCGGAAGTCGGTGTTTGTATTTTTTTGTTTATTCGTTATTTCACACCGACTTCCGAAATTAAAGTTATTTTGCATTTTTTAGAAGTCGGTTGTATTTTTTGTAAAAAAGTTTTTTATAATTCACTTTTTAGTTGTACCCCAGAAGTAAAACTAAATATTAAAGTTATGCTCGAATGGATAACCCTAATAACATAGAATTTGAACATTTGGAGACAACCAAAACGTCATCTGTGTATACATATTTTTTGTTTAAATGTTGATATTTCAAAAAGTGCTGATTCTATTTCGATAAAATTTATATGGGACCACCTTTAAAGTACGACCTACCAAACAAAAAAGAATCATCAAAATCTATTCACAAACGGCGGAGATATCGCGTAACAAACATACAAAAAAAAAAACATACAGACGAATCGAGAACTTCCTCTTTTTTGAAGTCAGTTAAAAATGCAATTTTGACAGCGACTAATTAGCAAAGGTTACAAAACAAACAATAAATATTTAAACTCCCTAAACCAACAATGAAAAATGTCCGTTATTTGTTATATTGCAACAAAAAGGTGAACAAACAATTATTTCGCAAAGAGAATTATTTGCCCTGTAATTAAAAGAGACCCTAATGAAATAGTGTCATTAATTAGTTGTTTTTTTTTTCGTAACGAAACAAGGCGTTTTCTCATTCTGCCAAGCTTTTTTTCTGGTGTTAAATTAACAAGATTATTTTCTTTGTTTATTTTAAAGATAGGCTTTCTACTTGATCTTGTCGTTTCGTTTCGCAGAATTACGATAAAAGAGGTTATTTTTGTGTAGGAGGTCAAGACGATTATAGCCGCCTAGTCTATGCTAATATAACAAAGCAGAAGATTGTTTGAACGCGCTAATCTCTAGAACTGAAAGTCGGATTTGAAAAATTCTTTCAGTAGGGTAAAACCAGGATAGTTGCCCCAAGGGTATGGTTGCCCCGATTGTAATTACTCTAGTAGTTTCGCAGATAGAATTGCATGCTATTTTATTAATCTATCTAAAGACTCTTTAACTACCACTAAGTTGACCGTGTCGTACCTATGTGTCCGTGCGATTGCATGCGAACGCAAAATGCGAAAGTTTTTGCGGGATAGATGGACTGTTTCTTGGCGGGGCATCTATCCGAAACATAATTTAATAGATTAGGCAATTATACCTTATGTGGGATAGATGTTGCAAAATATAGAGGTCCGCTAAAATCGCTAATACTCTGGAAATATTAAAAACATTTTTTTTTACTTTTCAAAAATTTGTAGATAAAAAACCAGACTACCGGCCATTTTTATTTTTTAGTAGTGAGAGATATAGAGTGATTTCTAAAAGTGTGGGAACTATGCCGGTTTTACCTTATACAGGGTTTAACGGAAAGGTGTGGTCATATTTTAAGAACCGGTTCTGTCCATGGAAATGAACAACTTACTCTATGAAAAAAAGGAAAATTGCAAAAAAAAAATTGTACTTTCCATACAAAGTTATCATCAGCTGATCAGTATTTTGTATGGGAAGTAAAAAAAAAACTTAAGAATTTCCTCAGGTTTTCTTGCGGAAAGTTGTTCATATTGATGGGCAGATGCAGTTATCAAAATATGACCACACCATTTCATGATGATAGCCACATTAATGAGGAAGGTTATACGCTATCTAGCATTACGCTGCGACTCACGGGAGCAGAACAGTAACCAAACATGCGAGTAAAACCACGGGTGACAACTAGTGACTAGTCAATAACACGTAAACTAAGTACCTATAAATGACTTTCAGCTTCACGGTTCCTGGGCTTACGTGAATTAGTTTATTGGGACGTCCGGAATAGTCTGTCAACAATAGCGTTTCGATAGCTATCACACTAATATTATAATGGCGAAAGTTTGTGAGTGTGTGTGTTTGTATGTTTGTTACTTCTTCACGTTCAAAAGGCTGGACTGATTTTAATGAAATTTGGTATGTAGATAGCTTAAACCCTGGATTAGTGTAGAAAGCTTTATAGCCCGGTGCACGGGTGAAACCGCGTAGCGCAGCTTGTATTATTAAAAATTATGGGATTGACATGCCACGTGATCAATAGGTGCCTAACATTCTGGCATTTTGACAATTACTATCGCTGGTAGAATGTCACTTTATCAGCTCGTTTTTGTATGCGGTCTTTTTTTTTCTGTTTGGTCTGCATTTTGACTTTATTAATTCGCAGTATATGACTTCTAATGATTTTTAATTGAACATCACGTCTAAACGACTAATTTTATTTCTTTGAAAAAAATACAATTTACTTTAGACAATTCTTTTCGTAATTTGTTATGTGAATATTTGAAATTATATTTTTATAACATAGTGTAATTAATTTGTAAAGTTGTGTCTAACGCGGATAGAAAGTTGAGAATCACGCAAAAACTATTAAGCGTATTTTTATGTAACGTTCACCGTTATAAAGATATTTTAATTATTTATTTGTTAGTATACGTGTTTTAGTATAATACTTATTGCTTTATGTATAATAAATTAATAATGCATCAAATTTCGGAGAGCGCTCCTTGATGGGCGAGTCCTATTACTGGGTGGACGTACGACGCATTACGTGAGCTCAGCACAGAACACGCAAGCTAACCACTCAAGATAGTTGGCATATAATAGCGCCTTAAAGTAGCATATAGAAGTGCCGAAGTAGCCACGTAGCAAGTGTAGAAAATGCTACGGACCTACTTAGTCATATAAAAGCAAGTCAAGATATCTATACCATATGAAATGTAGCTTATTTCGGATTATGGATAATCCGAAATTTGTTAAAGACAATGTAGGCAACTGGCAATGTGCTTTCTACACTAGTCTCGCGGCTTATGAGAAGAATAGTGAAACAAATTTTCGTTCGTTCTCATTTTACAAAGATTCAGGGAAAACAGGGGTGGGTTTTAGTCAGTAAGAGTCTGACACGCCTTCCCGCTCCACCCAGAGCGGGAGATGTCATTGGATGATTTCCCAACCCAAAAAAAGGGGGGGGAGGGGTTGGTAGTATTTTCTACAGGCCCCACGCTGGCTTAATCTGGTACTGGCATATAGCATATCCGGTCTATAATTCTCCAACTTTCTGTGAGAGGTTGCGGGCCTCAATCCACCACGCGGGCCTAATGCAGGTCATGACATGATATGACATGTCCTCGAAGTTTTTTTGGTTTCTAGGACATACCAGTTTCCTCACGATGTTTTCCTCCACCGTTTTGAGAGCAGTGGTGATGATATTTCATTACAAAGTAAATTAACTCAAAGCAAAGCGCCTGCCTGGGTTGAAACCCAGCATTGGATCCGCGTGGTGGATTACAGCCCACACACCCTCTCACAGAGAGGAGGCCTATGTCCCAGGAGTGGGAACATCTATTAAAAATCTGTATTACACATTGAATGTCACTGACCTTTTATGACAGTAATAAACTCTTTTATTTCATTTCAATGTTTCAAAGAGCACGTTCCGTTAGAATGTCATAAGTTATTCTCGTTATTCCACGTTTTGCTGTTATATTTTAATGGGTCTGAAGTCATTATTTATAACATTTGAATACATATCACGTTGTTGAATTCTTTGAATGCCATCATTTAAGTCAGTTACTTCTTTTTCATGTGTATTGTGTGTTGTTTTTGTTTTCGGGGGTAAGCTTCAGAAGGCGCCCGGGCTTGGGGGATAAGTCTGGGGAGTGGGGGATTCACTCACTCACATCACTTTACCTCTTAAAAGACCACTCCGGAACCTCCTCCGCAATATTTCAAACATATGAAACAAACGTTTGCGCCTATACAGCATTTATGATTTCCCAACTCAAAAACAAAAGCATGAGCGATCCAGCTAGCGAGCGATCGCTTATGGTTTCACCCTTTTTTTGGGGGGTGGGAAATCTTCCTATAACTTCTCCCGCTCTGGGTGGAGCGAGAGGGCGTATCAGACTGTTACTGACTAAAACCCACCCCTATTCCTTCCCTGCCTGTGTGCACAGGGGTGCGGTAACTCATGTTGAAAATTTATCCGCTGTCCCTAGGCATGCAGGCACCGGCCACGATGGGCCCCGTCAGTCATCAAAGGTGTTGACGTTTTAACCACCGGTTCGATGTTGGAACCTCCTCTGTGGTGCAATACCTGTAAGGGCACATCCTTTTCTAGGGTTAAGTCCGACCGTCCGTCCGTCATAGACAATTTGCTCCGAATCCACTGGACCGATACCTGGGTTTGAACTTTGGTACATATATGAATATCTATGATCTAAACACGAAAGTGTACCATAAATAAATTAATTTGAAATATGGTGGTCACTTTTGAAGTGAAAATCGGAAACATAGAAACAGACTTGTCGCTTTTCGACATATCAAATGAAAGCCCTTTGATTTGATACATACAGGGTGTAACGGAAAGGTGTGGTCATATTTTAAGAACTGCATCTGCCCATCGATATGAACAACTTTCTTCAAGAAAATCCGAGAATATTCTAAAAAAAATTTCTTACCTCCCATACAAATATTGATCAGCTGATGATAACTTTGTATGGAAATTCCAAATATTTTTTTGGATTTTTTTATTTTTTTCCTAGAGAAAGTTGTTCACTTCCATGGGCAGAACCGGCTCCTAAAATATGACCACACCTTTCCGTTACACCCTGTATAGTTTTAAAGTTATTCAAGAAGATAGATGAAAAATTACCATTCCCCCTCTCATCTCTGAAACTACTGAGCCTAAAATTTTGAATAATATACTGAAGTCAAGAAAACTTATAAGGAGGAGGAAGTTTAAAAAAATCTGAAAAAATATATGATTTGTTCGGAACCCCGCGCGCGAGTTCGACTTGCTCTTGGCCAGTTTTTTTTGTTTGGGATATCATCAAATAACTTCTCCCGCTCTGGGTGGAGCGAGAGGGCGTGTCAGACTCTTACTGACTACAACCCACCCGTGCCTTCAGTTGTCTGTGAAGACCGAAGGGGACATCCCTGAAGAGACTGTAAAGGTATCTCCTGTGCACTGCAGCAGGTGATCACTGTACCACCGTCTTCTCTGGAATCACTCGAGGGGCGTACAAAGTCCCCACTCAGAGGGGGGGACCGTGATTCCAAAGTCCCACCTGCGTTAAATAGCAACTCCACGTCCAAGTGCGTATTTTATGCACAGTAAGGTAATAATAATAATAATATTCCACAACTATCACACAACGCCATCTAGTCCCAAGCTAAGCAAAGCTTGTGTTATGGGTACTAGACAACTGATAAACATACTTATATATTTCTAAATACATAAATATTATGGATAAATTACACCCAGACACAGAACAAATGATCGTGCTCATTACACAAACATTTGTCCTGGGTGGGAATCGAACCCACGACCTCCGGCATAGCAGTCAGGGTCACTAACCACTAGACCAACAGGCCTGACAAAGGTGAAAAATAAATCATCGTATAAAGTTCTTAAATTAATAGAGGTGTAGGGCAGAAGAGGGAATGTTGTATAGAACATAAAAAAATATATATATATTGGGTTCACTATACAGGGATACCAGATACATCAAATAAACTTATAGACTAGAGTACCAATTCCTTACAAGTAAGCACATCATGCGTTATTTTATTTGTTAATAATGAAGTGCCTAAAAAAAACTAGATGAGTTCTGAGTTACTCACCGAACATATTTTATGACTTCTATCTAGCTTAATTAAAATTATAAATAAATTAACATGCAATCCTATAAACACTAAATTGGTGTTACAAGTTTTATATAGATTACTTCTAAACTTACTAAGTTAAGGTTAAGTGTGGTAGCGTGAAACATTGATAAAATTAATTTGCTATTTGGGCTACTGTACTTAACTTAGCGTTTCGTCTACTTAGGACGTAAGAGACACGATGGGATAGTGGAACCGAAATAAAAATATTTCACCGCCTGTCCTGCTTACACCTGCCATATAAAAGACCCTTATACCTTTATAGTGATACTACTCGTAGCATATTCAACTTCTGGTCAAACGGTAATTCAAAATTTTGGGAGTTCCTTACACAATGATAGTCATCAGTACCCAGTTAATAGACATCATTAAACAAATGACGCATGACATTAACGTTCTACGCATCAGCTCGCTCCTTCCCTAGAGAGAAGACCCTAAATTAGGATCTATCTCCTAACCTTGCCCAAACGGCGTATTTCACCAAGTTTCCTGTGTTCCTCCCAAGGTTAATCAAGTATATCTCGACTGTATACATTATATTGTCAGTACCCAGCCGTGCTTACGTGAAATCGTTAGTAAACATCCTGATTTCGAAACAAAACCTACCTTGATACGGATCGTAACCGAGCGGAAACATTCTGGAACGAATATCAAACTTAGCACATGAAAGATAGAGCTCAGAATCGTTTGCTGATTCATTAATAAGATTGTTAACCTCACGCAAGTGCTTTCCGGGGCGTGATTTGTTGCGTCAAGCGATTCTGGTTGAAGAATATATTTGTCTGTTCGCAAAAGTACTGGTGCGGCGGAGTTACCCGAAACACTGAATAATTGGCGAATAAACTTGGTTTTGTCTCGGTTTTTGATAAGACTGCAGTGTTTATAACTAGTTTATTTGTGGCACTTGATTTGCATTTTAGATTGTACGGTTTTGTGTTCTAAAAAGATTTGTAAAACCTTGTATTTTAGTCTATTTTAGCCCTGGATCCTTCGGAGTGCTGGCTTTGCTTCTTATAAGAGATACCAAATTAAAAATATTGACATTGCAATTATAAGTTAGATAGAGAACCACCACACTAGTTGCCAGGTTTAAGGCGCGGACTACGATTTGAGATACCTTTAAATAAGGTTGAGAATTGAACATAATAATTGTGTTGACGATGCGAATAGGCATTTATTTTACGGGGTTTCTTTAGATTATCCAGAATATACACAATAAATTAAATATATAATGGTCCGGTCAAAGTTTTAATAAAATGCTAATTCTACTCAATTCTTAAAAAAAAATAATGTTATTATCGCTGAAAATACATAGATGTTCGACGCCAAAGTTTATTTTTGTGGAGCAATTTCCAAATTTTTTATTGAGAATATCAAACTATTTTTTACTATTCTGTTCAGTTAAAATTTTTCTTTAAGCCCTTCTCTGTCCACTGTATGTTGTTTGTAAAGGATGTTTTCATTGCATTACGTCATAGTCGACTACCCAAGAAACCAATTTTTTTGACTATTGAGGTAATATCGCGCCTTAACTCAGGCATCAAGCTATACGAGGACTGAGGATGTGATATGAACCAATACACACTTGACCCAAGGGGTAGTTTACAGCCCGTTCTCTTTAGCAGTGGTACAAGAGAAGCCCCGTGTCCCGGTGGGAATATGATAGGCTGATATATATAAATATTTATTGGAAGTTATTATATTAAATATATATGTATGTTTATTGTTAATATATATATTTTCGTTCACTTTTTTTAATATTTCTACTTGGTGTTGCTTTGTTTGTTTTTTTTATGCACCTGCCATATTATCTCTCCACCACCCCTGGTTGACTGGTAGAGAATGCCTAAGGCATTAAGTCCACCTTTGTACTTTAGTTGCATGAAGTGTAAATAAATAAATAAGGTGCAAAAGGTGATATCTGAACCTACATAATGGCTCAAACTAAGTCAAGTCTAGAAATAAATTATTATTATATTATATTATTTCAGCCGTGTGTTTGTGTTCTATGACAACACACCAGCCAACACTATACACTCCCTCATTTTCGATTTCATTAATTGCGTTATTTAGATAGAATTATAATTAAGTCTGTGTGATACATTACTGCTCTAGTACCTCTTAAGCCTGAAATATACGTCTGAGTTAATTCCCAGTACTAATTCAATGAGTTGGGTTTGGACTCACAACCCCTTGATTGTCATTTGGAGGCTTTAGACGTTGGCTATTATCGGCTTGTTGTCTCTGCACACAGATCAGACAATCACCTCGGCAGGGTTCCAGGTATATAGTATATACCTACCTGACTGTATAGACATAGCCTTGTCTTAGTGAAATACTATGCCAACTTGTTAGTTATTTCGTGGTATCATTGAATAGGAAAAGGCGTGGTGGCCCGGAGAAGCAGTAAGTGTTTAGTAGGAACAACTAGCGGTTACTAAAAATTTTGTAAAAGTTTATATACAATTTACACTATTTACCTTGATCTTGAAAAGCGAGTGATTAACGAGACGAGACAGTCAGAAAAAAATCAGATTTTATCATTTTATTTTTTCAGTATGGCTATGCTCCCGTTTGATCACTATCTCACCTGCCCCCTTAGTCAAATAACTTTTATAATAGCGCTAACGCTAACGCTTCGTGCAAAATGAAAGGACATTACCTGCGGAGAGAACTGTCACGTGACTCACGCTCAGTAATGTCGTTGCCATACATTTTGCAGGAAGCGTTAGCGTTAACGTTAACAGAAAAATATTTGGTCTAAAGGCTTTGATGGTAAACGATGATGTGGTCGACGTTGGAGCACGCGAGCCTAGAAGTAAGCTATCAGGAAACATAGATCCCGCCAGGGAATTCTGAGACTTCTTAGCTGTACGCATAATAAATGTGTTCCCAGAAAAATTTGACAAAAACGACTACAAAATTTGAAAAGAATCCCGTTTTCTCGAGCTTATGAAGGATAGCCTTTTCTATCAACGACAAACTAACTCCTGTAATTCTAGCTACCACCTTTAAGTGAATCGTATTTCCGAAAAGAACATTCCCGAAACTACAGTTTCTTAACAAATCGAAATGCAATGCCGTGCTTTCGAGCAATTCCTGAACGGTTCCATAGAAAACGTTCTGAGAGAACACGAAAATTTTCTATAGAATGCTCTACACTAAGACCCGTTTGGAATGGGCAGGAGCGCCGGTGCAACTTAGATCGAGTGCCAAGCATTCAACGGAGTATAAATAGTGTATGTGCGACTTGATTTAAGTCAAAGTTTCGCGCAAAATAAATAAAAAATTTGAGTACAGTTTGCTAGGTGTGAGATTGTGAGGTGGCGTTTCTTAGAAAATATGCGGAAGTTTGTTCTTAAGGTTGCACTAGTCGATATTTTGTCCATACAAATTTCGGGAGCGTATTACTCCACTGTTTGACAAAGTTAAACATTATATCGTTTTGTCACATTATTAATTTTGTCTGTGCGGAAACAGAATAGTAAATAAGTACTGTAGGACCCCAAGGCACCAGTACGGCCTGCAGGGATCCTGGGACGTTCTTCGAAGCTCGGGGACTCGCTTGCTTACTGCGAGAGTACGGTGTGTAACGAGTAAAAGATGTGGGCTCGGCACTTCTAGGTTTATTCCAGATTAAAATAATTACATGCGTGCCCACTTGCAAGGGCGAAAACTCTTATCTGACCTAAAACAAAATTCACACCTACTCTTCTAAAATAAGCCATCGACTCTCCAACATTCTTACCTGCCAGTTAAAGGCCGGTGCAGACCCGCTAAGATTAGGCTGTGACTACAATCGTCACATGAGCTACGTGCCTACGAATAAAAGCGCAAACGCTAGTAAGTCTTCTATTCATTACACATTTGGAGAGTCGATCGACACCTAACTAAACCTAATACGACCATTTACCTAAAGTAAGAAAAAACTGTACATTAAGGGTATGCCCTTTGCAGAAGACGCCTCAAGACAGGACGAACGACTTGTCCTGACATTACAACATGTGTCTTCTACTTTAATATTAGCTATGGTGCCAATGAGCAACAACAAACTCACGTCGTCACGTCTGAAACACCTGGCACCAAAACTGGCGAAAAAGACACCAAGCATCCCGCTAATACAAATAAAATGATGTGTTAGCACACATCATCCCAGAAGGGGTTTCATAACTAACACCAACCTTTACAATCATGACTTTAACTTATCGGACGCTTATCGTGTCAGAGAAGACAAAGACAGAATTGTGCCAGTTAGAGTAAATGTTAAACGCTGACCCCAGTCAACCCATCCAGTGGCAAAACTTTTCAAAAATAATTATGTGTTAATCTCTATATTAACAACCAGCCCATAATGACTGGCATGTGGCACTCAATCATCAGCTGAACCGATGGTGTCAACCTGACACCCTTTGCTAAGACTATGTTTTTTTAGCAAAGCATCGACTGGGTGGCGATATGAAATACTTTGATCTATTCAAGCTACAAACAATGCCATGCTGGACCGCGCTCGTATCCTAAGCTAATCTAAAAAAAAGTAAAACATTAACAATAACGCACAGTATGTTCTGTCTTCAATCTTCGACGGTCGCGCTCGCGTCTCTCATTGAATTGAACGTGAAACACAAAAAAACAATGATTAATCTTACACAAAATACAGTCTAATTGAGAACCTCCTCCTTTTTTGAAGTCGGTTAAAATTTAAACATTTTTTACATTGTCAAACGTAATAACGTTGACATACCAGATGTCTGACAATTATTTGTCATGTCAAATGACATCTGACACCACTGTCTATTCTCTAAAATTTATATTCTAAAGAACAAAAGAGTTTTCCAAAACACAATTTATAAATTTCTTCTTAAATTTCCAAAATTTATATTTATTTACAGAAGACTGCTGTATCAAATTATTTATATGCAGTTCATGAATTCTTTCGCATATTTTTATTTTTATAGAATAACTTGGATCATAAGATTTACTAAATCCACACCTTATATTTATGATCGTCAACTCGTTTATTTATTTGTTATGACAATACACGTCAGCCAGAATAAATAAAATAGATACAAAAATAACTTTATTTCTATCAAAGTAATGGAAACCGTCCCTGTTAGCAAAACACGGGAGGATACAGATCTCCTCCTCTAGAATATCCCGGGAAAAATGCCGTTCCGCTTGCTGTGGAATGCTGTGACGTTGCGAAGTGACATTTATGATGCAGTTTTCACCCGGGTAGATATCCGCTGGACTATCACCTAGTGGAACAATAATAGAAGGATCCTGCATCGCTTCTCCTGGTACGTAGAGCTGTTCCGACTCAACCTAAATCTCGCAGTTCTGCATCACGACGACATCAGCCGAAACCACATCTAAATAAATACAATTCTCGTTCGACTTGTGCTCGCCATTTGTTTCTTTTAATAAAGTTGTTTCCTGGTTGTCTGAAACATTATTTACAGGACTAACTGGAAAGAACTGACCCGATTCTGTATTTTCATCCACGTAATCCTTTTTCGCCTCATCATTAACCTGGCTGCTATCATCGCAGCTTTGGTCATCACCGCCTAGGCCGCACTCTCCATGGTCTCGCACATCATTGACTGGGCTGGCCTCAACGCAGCTCCGTTCATCATCGTCATATTCATCCTCATTTATTTCGATTATTGAGCTAGAAAATAACTGTGCGTCATTGCCTTTGCTCCCATTATCCTCTGACTGTTCACCCGCCTGGGACACAACGTCCGGCTTTTCAAAATTATAAAAACGTTGATTATCCCGCTCCTTGCAAGAAACACATTTACATGGGAATTGCTTTCGAATTCCATACCATACTCGATCGTATATCTAAAAAAGTGTTGGACTGCGCCCTGGAGCCATACTCCTAAAATGAGAGCATAATCACTCTTTCGCCACCCGTTGGCAATGGCCATCGAACCGAACTCGTCGATGAACTCCTCAAGGCACACTTGATATGTGTGGCCTGAGAAGTACCGCATTTTCAACTCTCTTATGTGATTGAAACTTGTAATAAATAAAACCACTCAGCTTTGATTATACACTCCTTTTAACTTCGCATGTCGTTACATGCGGCAGTCGTAGCCGGCCGGTCTCCGCCAATATGTAGGACTCCAAGGCACCAGTACGGCGTGCAGGGATCCTGGGACGTTCTTCGAAGCTCGGGGACTCGCTTGCTTACTGCGAGAGTACGGTGTGTAACGAGTAAAAGATGTGGGTCTCGGCACTTCTAGGTTTATTCCTGATTAAAATAATTACATGCGTGCCCACTTGCAAGGGCGAAAACCAAAGAGTATAATAATAATACGGGACAAGAGAGCCTTCTCGTGCTATTTCGAAGCATATAGATTCGAAGCGCCTCTGAATTTCTTAACTGGAACTAAGGCTCTATCCCACAGAATACATATACCACAGAATACATATACTCCTGACATATACTCTATCCAAAGAGGCTCTATCTATAGGTCGTATACCTAGCTGTAGCTCTATGGAATTTAAGGAGGTTATTCTATTCGTGATAATTTGTGGTTATTGTAATTTGTTAAAATAGTTTTCTGAACAAAATTGTAAATTTCCTGAGACACATTACGGTAATTAATATTTTATTTTGTTTTCGTTATTACATTTTGTAACAAATCACAGTTAATATATACTGCGGATTCTCTACAAACATAATATGGTAATTCCTTCAATGTAGCCCGCGAAATTCAATTTTGTTATGCTTTTTTGCAAATAGCAACTGTATTTACGTCGTAGGTTGATCAAAATGCGAATATAATGATGATACATTTACTAAATTACAATCATTGAAACACAAATAACTTAAGGAGCTATGATTGATATTGTAATGATCGTGATTTAGTAAACGAGTCATCAATAAATTAGTGAATCGTATTTAGGTCAAGATACGTTGGTACACAGCCGCTATTTGCAACACATACGAAACAAAATTTGAATTTCACCAGCTACATTGAAGGAATTACCATATTATGTTTGTAGAGAATCCGCAGTATTTATTAACTGTAATTAGTTACAAAATGTAATAACGAAAACAAAATAAAATATTAATTACCGTAATGTTTCTCAGAAAATTTACAATTTTGTTCAGAAAACTATTTTAACAAATTACAATAAACACATTGTCACGCTTTTTTTCCCCGAAGGGTTAGGCAGATGCGTACCCATATTAGGTACGCATAAATACCATAATAATAAAAATAGCACAATAGGAAATTAAACAAAAAAAAAAAAAAATTATATGTAGGATCAGCAGAGCTGAGAGGTATATCGTCAGGATTTGGAGTTCCCATTTTATTGGGATAAACAAGACTGTATAAACAATTACAGGGTTTTTATTACAGTACTAGTTACACTACATTAAAAACACACACACAATACAAAGTGTAACCTATCAGCAAGCCTATACAGCTATGTGAATATACAGCAGTGCTGTACCAGGTACAACCAAACCTTACGGTTCACAGTTCGTATAGCGGAGTAAGCCACCCAAATACAAAGTGTATCGCTCGCTAGCAGCAAGCCTATACAGCTATGTGAATATACAGCAGTGCTGTACCAGGTACAACCAAACCTTACGGTTCACAGTTCGTATAGCGGAGTAAGCCACCCAAATACAAAGTGTATCGCTCGCTAGCAGCAAGCCTATACAGCTATGTGAATATACAGCAGTGCTGTACCAGGTACAACCAAACCTTACGGTTCACAGTTCGTATAGCGGAGTAAGCCACCCAAATACAAAGTGTATCGCTCGCTAGCAGCAAGCCTATACAGCTATGTGAATATACAGCAGTGCTGTACCAGGTACGAACATCCCTCCACAACAACTCTGTCCGATGGCGCACAAAAGTACGTCACGCATTTACAAGATACAAAACACTAAAATGTGCTAAATCTATTAAGACTTACATTAAAAAGTAATCAAATAATACTAGATTAATTGTCATAAATAAACAAAGGTGATTAAATAAAGTAAATCAAATAAATAATCAAAGTAACATGTCATTGATTGTTTTGAACAAAACCATCGGTTACAACTATCGTAATAAGTTGCCAAAAATCAATTAGTGCGTTCACAGAGTACTCCATAAATTATGCTCCGATTTATCAGACAGTGATAGTTAGTAAAATCACATAAATTCCACACAAAAAAATAATACATAAATACAAACACACAATACAACACACAACACAACAACAACAATACACAACAAACAACAACACCTACACACACAACAACACAATACACACACAATTACAACAACCACAACAACATACAATTTTACATAAATTTTCGTCTTAGAATTATTTTATTTTTTTAGTTTATGCACCTGCCATGTTATCTCTCCACCACCCTTGGTTGACTGGTAGAGAATGCCTAAGGCATTAAGTCCGCCTTTGTACATTTGTGTTGCATGAAGTTTTAATAAATAAATAAATAAATTAACTAATAATAAGAAAAACAAATCATATCAGATTCTGTTGACTACCCACAATTGTAGTGACAGGCAACTCCCATAACAAATTGTATTAACTACCCACATTTATAATGCCAACCATCTCCGACATATTTTTTTGTCAGTACTACATTTATTTTTTTTCTTATAATTTTTATTCTTATTACAATACTTTTGGGCTGCAGTTTTCATTTCATCTTCACCATCATAAATTAATTTTCCGACCAAAATTCGATTGACTGATCGACACCAACTGTAAATGATAACATTTAATGTCTTATCCAAAAAGCATTTCTTAAATGTATCATTATGGGCTGGACATTTATTTGGACAATCTATAAACACATCCGTAAAAGATATAATTGCGTGTTTCACACGTTTTTTGTGGACGTTTCTCCTGAGACACGATGTTGCAATATTTTGAATTTCATTGAAATAATTTTTATTTTCTCTGCTGGGGCAACAAAGCCATTTTTTGTTTTCATATTCTTTAGCTTTGATGAACGTATTATTTTCAATACATATTGTGTTCTCTATTAAAATTTCTGCATTAGCCAATCGCGATTTGAATGACTGTCCTTTTTTTGCGCAAACGACATATTTTATTTTGAAGATACTTCATTTTTGTCTTGAGTGGTCTCATTTGTATGCAATTGAACCGCACCCCAATACTTTCACGAGCATCTGAAAAATATAATAATTATACTCTCTTTTCATGAATGCAAGTCCAAGGTAAAGAACAGGCTTCTTACTCTTAACTACGAAGAAACAGAAAAATATTTTATAGGGTAAAGTAAACACACACCCTCACACACACACACACATGCTCCACATTCACACACAACTTTCACACTACATTCTACATCTCTATTTTCATTTCTGCATGCTTGAAATTATAATTAAAAATCTTCGTTGGTATAAAAATGTAATGTAATAAATAGGGAGAAGGCACTGAAATCTGACATACAGGTTTTTACCTAGCTTGGGTTTCAGAGGCTTCATAGGTTTTTTTGTAAATGAAGTTTATTTCAATAAAGATTTATTATTATTAAATAAATTTTGTGTCATTCATTTTTTAAATGTTTCTGCACAAATCAATTATTTAGTTAGGTGATTACTTAAAACTAGCTCTATTTGCAAGTTTACAACATCACTCATGTGGAATTTGAAATAATAAATATTTGTGCAGGCACAGTGGCACAGTAATAGGCTATAATAAAAATGCTGAAGATAAACTACCTTTGAGTAATCGTTTTTGTTTGAGTCTGCATATCACACTATAATTATGTTCCATCATCACAGATTTTGCAGCAGCAGTGCAGTGACTTTTATCTGAAAACAGTATATAATACATGAATAAAATATGCAAGAGAATGCACCATGTTGATGGAGTTTAAAGTAGAGATGCCACGAATGGTCGCTATTATTTGACGTTTGGTGAATAGTTGTATAAAATAAACTTTTAAAAATAAAAAGACTTAAAAATAATGAAACTCTGCGCCCTAAGCATTTTTTATATTCCTTTTATTATGTTGAATAGTAATGGCGAGTTATTTTACTATTCGCAATAGGTAATAATGGCTATTAATCGGTATTTGACTATTCGTGGCATCTCTTGTATAAACTAATAAATTATAATACCTGAAACTGAAGAAGCAAGAAGAGAGGTACTAGTGGATGGATGACTAACAATGATAGTCTCAAACTGCTGAGCTGGATGCTGAGTCGTAGCAGCGATGAAAACAACAAACAAAAAAACAACCACAACTATCACCTGAAATAATATTATTTTTTATGGAATAGCTTTTTTATTATATCTCGAGAACCAATTAATTTATTGATTCTGAGGCGGTACAAAGTTTGCCAAGTCAGCTAGTATTTGATAAAACATACCAGGAGTGGAAGTAAGAGGAAGAGAAGTGCTAGTGGTAGGGTGACTGAAACTTAGGCTAGCCTCGGATTGCCCAGCTGTAGCAGTGATGGCATGACTTTCACCTGAAAGAATTAGTAAATTAAATATAATTATTATTTTGTTAAATATATTCATGTCACTCAGTTTATTGATATAGAACAGAAACGTCACACATTGTTTTTATTATTGATAGGCTCGCGCTTGACCTCTATCACACCTGATGGTAAGCAATGATGTGGTCGACGATGGACCACACTTGCCTAGAAGTAACCTATTCTGTTGTGTGTATTCCTACTCTTGTCTGGTAATTAGTAAAATCTGGCACAAGCACATCTTATTGTATTGTGTTTGCTTTGTATGAAGTAATTTAATTCAACTTACCAGGCGAATAAAGAGTTGGTATTGCCAATGCACTAAGGCGCTTAAAGCGATTACGGTGTTCATCAGTGAAGTGAATATCACATATTCTCTTCTTCTTATAAATGTATATGCTTCCCAATTGCATTCAACAAGATCAACCCAAGCTTTGAAACGCTCAGGAAATTTGCTAGGATTGGGCAATGAATGCATGACATTGCCTGAAACCAAAGGAATTATATTTTATTTTTTGTCTTTTTGTCCATAAAAGCTTACCCATATGGGATTGCTGAATGTGCTGAATTGCTATTCATTGTAAGTACTAATTATTTAAAATAATTTATTCCAAAAACATATTTATAATATTTCCTATATTGAGAGTATGATAGTAATAATGAGAATGAAGGATTCCCAAACATGGTTAACAGAAAAGTTCTGTTTTAGCGGGCCAAAGAAAGAAAGAAAGAATAAATATAACACTAAGGTGAAAGCTCCAGGGTAGGCCGCGAATCGTATTTTGACCAACATACAATCTGACTAGGACCTACAAATTGCAAAAAACGTAAGAAAACTTGAATTTCGCGGGCTACTATGGCGCGTGTACGTTACTCCAGCAAGAAAGTATCTCCTAGAGATATATGAGTAGAACGTATAGTTGGTGCCTTATCTGCTGTAAATGTACCCACATAAAAAAGTGTGCCCCCTGTCGTTTTGAAAAAAAAAAACGGAAAAACGATTCTTGCTAACGTTTTTCTAGCAGGAAAATTCTAAACGAGTGATCGGAGAGAGAAAAATTGTGCATGGCCAGAGAGCTTATATATGTGCCACAATGTGCCCCAAAAATAAAATCTATGCCCCTTCAGATTTTCGAGATATTGCGTTTCCTGCTGGAGTAACGTTTTGATGAATCGTATATCTCTAAAACCATTGCATGTGCCCCCGTAGAATAAACATACACGAGTAGTTCTTAATGTGTGGCCCTATGTGCCCCAATTAGATTTCAGAAAATATTTATAGTTTTCAAATTATCGCGGTTTTATGAAAACCCGAAAAAACATCGCAGCGCCTAAATGAGACAAGGCATAAGTTCGCTGAAAACTGTATTCGGTCCTTCTTGATGCTAATAATAACCATACAAAGTTTCAAAACGCTTCATGCATGCGTTTTTGAATAATCTTGCTAAAAGTCAAAACGATGGTGTCATAACTTTGACGGCAAAATACAAGGAACTGGCTAAATCTTAGATGTGTAGGTGTAAACCAAAATCATGTGCCTTTAGTCAAAAATATATGGTGAAAATATTGAGCTTGGAATGTTTCGCATTAAGTAAATATAAACAAAAAACCAAATTAAGTAAACAACGGCTGGTTATCCGACCAAATTTGAATGACTACTAAAAAGCGACGGATTTATACATATCGATGACCTTCTTTACTTTACTTACTAACCGGTTCACACGTGTTGTGCCTGAGTACACTGAAGAAAAAAAGCTGCACGAATGACTTTTTCTGTTTTTTTTTTGTTCCGACACCTTTATAAACTTGGAGGGTTGTATTGGTGATTTTGATGATTATTATTATGTAACTACATACGTCTTACAGCCGCGAATAATATTTTAATCAACATACAACCTAGCACTGGCCTGCAAATTGCGAAAAACGCAAGAAATTTTGAATTTCGCGGGCTGGTTGGAGCATTCCCGTTAATAGAAGATTCCCTTTTTTATTCTTAATACTGATCTGTGATTTTTTGTGATGCGAATTTACTTAGACCTAGATGAAAAACTGATCTGCGATTTAAATAATAATGACAACACAACGTGCAAATTATTCCTAATATTTATACGTAGGAAATTTGATCTGTGATTTGATGCAATAATTACTTTAAGAATTAAAATTAAGGGAAGAAAAATAATAATTTCCACATCAACAAGCTGTTTCATTAATATAGTCACAAGGTGCATTTAATATGTTTTTTAATTAGCCCCCAAAACTTTTGAACGCAACTGTACGGACAACAGCTTAGGTATAATACGTCCAATAAAGAAGGTCATCGATATGTATGAATCCGTCGCTTTTTAGTAGTCATTCAAATTTGGTCGGATAACCAGCCGTAGTTTACTTAATTTGGTTTTTTGTTTATGTTTACTTAATGCGAAACATTCCAAGCTCAATATTTTCACCATATATTTTTGACTAAAGGCACATGATTTTGGTTTACACCTACACATCTGAGATTTAGCCAGTTCCTTGTATTTTGCCGTCAAAGTTATGACACGATCGTTTTGACTTTTAGCAAGATTATTCAAAAACGCATGCATGAAGCGTTTTGAAACTTTGTATGGTTATTATTAGCGTCAAGAAGGACCGAATACAGTTTTCAGCGAACTTATGCCTTGTCTCATTTAGGCGCTGCGATGTTTTTTCAGGTTTTCATAAAACCGCGATAATTTGAAAACTATAAATATTTTCTGAAATCTAATTGGGGCACATAGGGCCACACATTAAGAGCTACTCGTGTATGTTTATTCTACGGGGGCACATGCAATGGTTTTAGAGATATACGATTCATCAAAACGTTACTCCAGCAGGAAACGCAATATCTCGAAAATCTGAAGGGGCACAGATTTTATTTTTGGGGGACATTGTGGCACACATATAAGCTCTCTGGCCATGCACAATTTTTCTCTCTCCGATCACTCGTTTAGAATTTTCCTGCTAGCCTAGCTAAAAACGTTACCCCAGCAAGAATCGTTTTTCCGTTTTTTTTTTCAAAACGACAGGGGGCACACTTTTTTTATGTGGGGGCACATTTACAGCAGATAAGGCACCAACTATACGTTCTACTCATATATCTCTAGGAGATACTTTCTTGCTGGAGTAACGTACACCCCTGGCGCATCCACATAATAACACTTCTTTTTTGAAAAAACTTACCAGTGTCCTTACATCCAAAAGCACAACGGAAAGGCATTGTATCTGTAATGAAAGACACACACAGCACAAAAAGCGTCTTTTCGCAAGATTGAAGAATATTATTCACTATGTCAGTACTTCACAATGTTTGTGAAATTGCTACAGAGTAACGACTAAAATAATTGGTTTCCGGGTAGTAATCCAATACCAGGACGGAGGAGAAACTCACATCGACGTATGATGTAGATAAACCACTGAAAAACCAATTGGACACACGAAACACAAACAAACGCGGACGAATGTTGCGGCGACCATTTTTTTTTATTTTTTTTTAAATTTTGTGGCTATCATTACGTTATGTAAAAGGTTGCCATAATCGATAATGCTTTACGGGAAAATTATTAAATTAATTTGAAAATTATTATAATTACATTGACAAATAATATAATTATTCTTTAGAAAAATACTGTAAATTAAATTTGATATTTTAATTATTTTAGATTCATATTTGCATTAAAATTGTGATTACAGAGACATCTATTGTAGAGTATGGTAACTATTCGATGTCATAGACTCGTAGTTTCTTGGTACAGAAAAGAAGATTGCGACTCTATCTTTACCGAAGTTGCGCTTGTTCTAACTGTCCCCCCCCTGGCGAAAACTCTTATCTGACCTTAAACAAAATTCACACCTACTCTTCTAAAATAATCCATCGACTCTCCAACATTCTTACCTGCCAGTTAAAGGCCGGTGCAGACCCGCTAAGATTAGGCTGTGACTACAATCGTCACAGTACCTACCTAATAAAAGAAGTGCAAAATTTCCAAAACAAAGTCGGCACCGACAAACCTCAATTATAGAAGAGTTCAATAAACTTTATTTGTAATTGATTTCTGCAGTTTTTTTTTATAAAACTCAATTTTCCAATGGACTTGTCGTAATTATTTGCGCGGTAGTTTTAGTTCGGGACGGTGCAGCGGTGTTTGTGTGCGTGCAAACTAGACATTGTACATGTAGACTAGAGTCTAACTGCTCATCACTGATATTTGCTCTGTCGGACATGATGCCAGGTGAGACAGCGTGCTTTTTGGCAGAGTTCGAGCCCGCGTGTTTTCGGTTAGCTATTAAGGGGGTTCCTGGAATATCAGAGACTTTTTTCGCTAACAATAAATAAAAAGAATTGAATGGGTTATTAACCAACTGCCTCAGGAGGTTAATGTTTTTCGAGAGTTTCTATGTATGTTGGTCACAAACAGAAAAAATTTCCAGAACTTGTAAAGGATGCAGAATGTTTTAAGTTCACAGTATAGCATTGAGGAGTGCCGAGAATAAATTACATAAGTCATAAAGCTTCCTTCACTTCAGCCTAGGGTGAGCTCTTCTTGAAAAATTTCATTCCCTGTTCCTAGGAAAGGAAAATTATAAGATTATGCTCGTAAATGTTTGCCTTGCTCGTAAAAGGTTTTATTTTATGACGTAGGATGTAGGTGAACGTGATTGTGGAGGCTTTCTTAGTATGCCTCTAGTGACGTCGTCGAAGTGAGTATGTACTCAAGGTTGTTAGGGAATGAAATTGTTACTCGATTTTCTATGGTTGTGCATCATATTTTACATTGTATTAAGAAGTCATAGAACTTACAAAGTAAGTTTGTAAGTTCTATAACTGAGGCTTTTTTATATAAATCCAAACTAAGGCCTTTTGAAGAAAACTTTCTCCACTCAGTCCGGAAAAAACCTTCGATTAATATTAATAAATATCAAGCTACAACTTACGATTCGATTAAGTCGAGTGGAGAGAAGATCATTGATATTTTTTTATTGATTCGGTAAAGCAAAAAAAAAAACAACCGACTTCCAAAAAAGAAAATACACAAAAACAAAAAAATAACTTTAATTTCGGAAGTCGGTGTTTGTATTTTATTTCTTCGTTATTGGACACCGACTTCCGAAATTAATGTTATTTTTTAATTTTTAGTGTCTCTTCTTTTTTGGAAGTCGGTTGTTTTTTTTTGTGAAAAAGTTTTTTATTTTGCCCTTTTTAGGTGATATACACCATAACTAAAAACCCCAATAACATGGAACGTGGAGTTTAAACATACTCGTAGTTGGAGAAAACCAAAACGTCATCTATGTATACGTATTTTTCGTTTTTGTTCAGTTTATCAAAAAGCACCGAAGCAATTTCGATAAAATTTATATGGGACCACCTCGGGAGTATATTCTTTCGGATAAACAAAGAGTTTTGAAAATCGGTCTACAACTGACGGAGAAATCGGCGAACATACAAAAAAAAAAATACATACAGTCGAACATAGAACCTCCTCCTTTTTCGAAGTCGGTTAAAAATACGTGACCAATATTTTTTGATAATCTAACTTTTAGACTAAATAAGTAGAATTATTATTTTTGTACCTAAAATTGTAGGGACGATTTCCCTACAATTTTACAATAATATAATTTGGACATAGGGTACTATGTCACAGTAGTACATTCTTGTGGCATAATTTTCAACTTTAATGACAAACGCTACTTTGATAACCGCGGACCAAGAAGGATAAAATGACCTTCAAAATTTTTTAAAATAAAACAAGTTTTTACCATAATCTGTATCTATCAATTCTTTCCTCCACTGTCTTCCCAACCATACATTTCACACAAAACTACAACTCCAAACAATACATACACATATAACAAAACGCACGCCGTATAACATAAAGGATGTTGCCACAAAGCTTCGGGATAAAGAGATTAATCATAGGCCGTGAACGCGGTTAACCGGCGTTTGTGTGGATCGCGTGTGGCGTGGCTGTGGCCTGTGGTACGCAACACGTAGTCAATGTGTGGAATTTTGAAGTTTTAGTTGTGAAAATTAAACAATTATAATAGGTTTAATGTGTGAAGTGAAAGTTTTGATGTTTTGTGAACATTGATGGTATAATATTAAAAAGTAGATATTATATATTCTATGTTTGAAGTTCTTTTCATGACGGATGTCTTCCTTAAGAATGGACAAGAAATAGCACAGAACCAGGAACAATGAAAAGAATGGAGGGAGGTCTTTGCCCAGTATTGGGATAGCTCTTGGTAGCTCTATAATTATAATAACAATGTGCGACTTCAATTACGAAATAGTAAGAGCTTTTCACAGAGAAGCACTACTTTACTTTGTAAACAAGTTTCTACAAAATTAGTGCAATGCAGTAATTTTACCTCATCCTCAGTAAAATTTCAACTGTCATAAATTTAAAAGTTATATGTAAGCATTATAAGCCTACATAATGTCCCCACTGCTGGGACTTAGGCTCCTCTCTAGGAAAGATTCTGCTAAAAAATATTTCTCAAACAAAAACTAAACAAGAAAAAGAACTCGGAAACAAAACACGCTAGTGATCAAAGTCCCCCTCCCTCACCGCGTGTGAGAATGCCGCGGTCTGTGGCAGTGGCGTGGCATGGCGGCAAAAACGCAGCCAGCCTGACTTTTATTTATCGCTGAAGATTTTTCCTCAACAGCAAGCGTTATAAAGGTGTTACGAGGTATATTAGTTACGTGTCTATGTGTACTCCTATTGATAGACACGTGCGAATTTGGCATCTTCTTTTTACAAATGAGATCCAATATTCTATTTTAAATGAGGGTTTTCAGAAAAATTCACGCGAATAATTGGCACCACCCAATTGAGAGGTCTTGTACTTTAAAAATGTAACTTATAACGTAAATGTGACGTTGAAGTCAATTTGACTAATGTTAAAAATATAAGGGTTTTGATAGATGCCTGGAATTGATGCCTCAGTGCTGCCATCTGTGTGTAGGTACGTAATTTTAGAAAACACTTATTGGAAAACACTTTGCACCTAAGCCCAAACAGCAACTGTTTTATAGGTGTTACAAGGTATATTAGTTACGTGTATGTGTGTACTCCTATTAGTAGACACGTGCGGACTTGGCATGTTCTTTTTACGAATGAGATGCAATATTCTATTTTCAAAAGACACTAGACTAGAGTTGGCGTCACGTTTTTACTTTGAAAATGTAACTTATGTCGTAAATATAACGGTGAAGTCAATTTGAATTGTGTCAAAAAACGCATAGTGTTTAGCTGGACCTAATAAATGATGCAGATTTTTAACAATGAGAGCAGTGGTGGCCCGGTGGTATTGGCCGCGACTTACAAGTTGTTTGTCGCGAGTTCAAATCCAGGCAGGCGCTCTACTTTGTGTAAACTATTTCATCACCACTGGTCTCAATACGGTGAAAAAAACATCGTGAGAAAACCGGCATGTCCTAGAACTAAAACTTCGAAGACATGTGACATCCACCAATCCGCATTGGGCCCGCGTGGGGAATTACTGCCCACACCCTCTCAGAGAGAGGAGGCCTGTGCGCGAGCAGTGGGGACATTAAAAGGCTGATGATGGCGATGAATAAATGATCCCACCTGGTGTTTGTCATCTCAGAAAATCCTCGTTGGAAATCACATCTTTACTTTTTTGCAACAAATCTCAACAGGAAGCGTTTTGTATGTGTCACCTACGTCAATGATGTTACGAGGAATATTAGTTATGTGTCCGTGTGTCCTCCTATAGGTCTACACGTACAGGTTTTATTTAAATGAGATGTAATTTTTTTTTGTATTGAAATGACGATTGTTTGACGATGATGTTTTTAGGTTTTTTTTTCTTTTTATCCAAACAGTTTTATGATAAGGGTTTATAGCCTTTTGAGTGATTGATCGAAGTGATATTGAGACTTGAAAAAATATACTTCACCAAATTAGGCCGACCCGGGCAACAAAGAAATATGTAGAAAGTTTCAACGTTACTCTGTAAGCTAAGAAAGCGGCAACATTCGAAAACGGACGTAAAAAAGGTGAATTTGACGTGAAAAACTGTCGCAATAAAATGACGTGTCGCATTAAAATGACGGTCATCATTTTTCGCCCATATTTATTTACAGGAGCTGCGGCGATTGTCAAAAAATTCGAAATTTATAAGATTGACATGCGCTATCGAAATGACAAGTGGTCAATACCAAATATTTTGGATTTTCGACAATCGTTATCACTAAAATAATTTCGCTTAGTCTACACCCCTTTTCTTAATACAACCCTTACAATAGGAACAGAATCTGCATTAGTGCAGTCTACCTAACAACTTTACTCACCCCGTTTAGCTACAAAACAGTCAAGTTACGTATGTGCTGTGAAAGCGGTAAACCCAGCAGTTATGTCGAATAGCAGCCAGCGAACGATGTAACTTTATTTGACTTTTACTGCAACGCTGTCATGCAGTAATCGCTATGAGAACTATTTACTACAGAGTATGTATGTGCATGACGTCTAGTCTGTAGGACTTCACTATGTCAGTTGAGTTTTGTTGTGTCAAAAAAAGGGTGACATTTGACGTAAGGCTCGTTTAAATCAGCTGGTATTCCACTTATCAAATGTCTTTGTCCAATATCGATGTCCAATATTTGATCAAATTTCTTTGAGGGATGCATTCCACATGTCCAATAACTTTGTTCAAGATTTTGCGTATTCTGAGAAAATGGAGGAACGCGAAGTGAATTTATGTGCTGCTATTATCATTAGATTATTATTAAAAATAAACAAAAAAGCTTTGGGTGAAGCCATGGAGCGAAATGCGAAGAGAAAAAAGCATTCAAGATCTCCTTAAAGGATTACAAGTCGAGGACAAATATTCATATAAGCTTTTTTACGTATAAATGACTCAACAATCAATTACGATGTTAAAAACATTAATCCCTATTAGAAGCAAAAACGTTTATAACTCTTTGGTAATGTACACATTTTTAATAATCCGCAGTCCTTTTATTCATTTTTATCGGGCTTAAAATAATAATATTAATTTATGGACGACAAAAATGGATAAAATTTATGAAAGTATCACAAGACAAAATTTTAGTTGCAGTCATTTTGATTCGGTGTCCCTAGTTCATTTGATGAAGTCGTCCAATTTATTTGATCAAACGTACATTAGACAAAGATATTTGATAAGTGGAATACCAGCTTAAGCGCTTTGTCATCACTAGTCATAGTTCTGTCCTTTAAACAGGGTAGTGCAGTGTCCCAATTGTTTGTTTATTATAGGTAGCTATTATTGAAAAGAGGTTCCGCAGAACTCTGGCGCTGTGAAAGCAAAATTATTTGACTACAGTAATTGACCCTCACCATGTTTGTGTGTGTAGCCAGCCATATTTATCTGATTTAATCCATCTAAATTAATATTGTAAAGTGGTGTGATTGTTTATTGGTTTGTAAGTGCAAACCTCGCTAATCTCTGGAAATAGATCTTGATCCGATACTCTGATTACGAAACTAGGTATTTGTATTCAAAAGAAAAGAGACACGGTTCCTGTGGGAAAGAATTTATAAATAATTGTGTCATCGTATACACCATATAGTTTATGAAAATCACGTAAATTGTAAACTTTTTATTTTCAAAAAGGCTCCGATACACTGTAAATTATCGAACTTGGATGAGCTTTATTGTATATGAAGTAATCTATGAACTCTGTATCGAGAGTTGACACAATCTAAGGTGACATATGTATATAAAATATACACAATAATATACATAATAATATACTACTTTACTATTTTGAATACTTTTCCTATGACAAAACCTCATTCATCAAGATCCAATGATGCAAACATGCTATCTCTATGAACGTCCAGACCACTTCTCGGTCAAGGATTCTTCAACGACTCTCTCTTGCCAATCAAACTGCGAACCAATATCAAATCTTTTGATCATACTCACCAAAGTCATGTCTAGTGTAAACGTGGCCCGACGTGCAATCGATGCAAAAGTAAAGACCGTGAATACATCGACATGTTTGCGTAAAAGCTTGGTGAACATAATCACGTTGCGTGCGCTGGCTTGTTTGACTTTACTGGAACGAGGATTGAGCGTGAACGAGGCATGGCGGTGTTGCGTGCCGCGATGTACGTGAACGTTCAATAAATTATTATGTATAAGTTATAAATGTTAGTTTGGCTGAGTAATGCTCACTTCTTCACGTGATTAAAATTTTGAAAAACACACTATATGTTGATACATTTTTATAGAGTGATTCAAGAGGAAGGTTTAGGTCTATAAATTGTATCCGTGCAAAGCTGGTGCAGGTCGCTAGTATTTTATATTGGTGCCGATTCTCGTGTACAATAACTAAAATTAGAGAATCGCTATCTTTTACTAAAAGGCAGTGCGAGAAAAGGACAGCTATAGCTATGATATAAGTTAGAGATGTCAAACTAGTTTACGCCTTGCGCTTTACCGTGTTTTTAGTCGACATGTACCCTTAATTTGTATCGAAATATTTGGTCAACTAAATTTGACAGCTCTAATTTACGTCCGGCTCTTTTTTGTTTTAGTATAGAGAAAAAGATAGCAATAGCCGAAATTAAGTTTTTGAAATCTTAATCCCTCCAGAAGTGAGACTAGAGTGTATTACGTTGAACGAAGCGTGCACTTTCGAGTGCATGAAATGAGAAAAAGCTCGGAGGTTCTGACGGTAGAAGTCAGAAATATTAAATTTATTGAGACATAAAGGGGTTCTAGCTTTTTCATTTTTTAAAGTTGCCCTCCTCTATTTATTTATTCTTTTTCCGTTACATATATGCTAGCAAGTTAGTATGTTTTTTTTTATATAGGAATCGTAGTGTAATGTATTCCTGCACTATAAACTTAGTTTGTTTTGCCACTGCGCACGCGACACGTGACGACTTTGCTAAGCGACGATGTGGTCGAAGATGAAGCACGCTTGCCTAGAAGTAACCTATTCACTCTTAACTTAAGAACTCCCAGGTTGTAGCTATCGGAAAACACAGACTCCGGCAGGGAATTCCACTCCCTAGCTGTACGCACAATGAATGTGTTCCTAAAACGTTTTTTGCGCGTGAATGAGATGTTCACCATGTACCTACCGGTTGCACATCGCCATACGTCTTGGGGTCCGTTGATGGAACGAGCTTGGCGGAATCAAATTATGCAATTCCGTCGCACACTCCCCAAAATGTAACCGATAGAAATCCGACAGGCTAGCAACTCGGCGTCAATGCTCAAGACTTTGGAGCTTCGACTCGACGAGCCTATCATTGCCGATGATCCTCTTGGCTCGTTTCTCAATTGTCTCAAGGGCAACAAGCTGGTATCTGGCAGATCCGTCCCAAAGATGCGAGCAGTACTCCATACGCGATCGAACTTGCGCTTGATAAAGTTTGAGCAGCTGTTCCGGCGTGAAGTACTGTCTCACCTTTGCGAAGAGCCCCAACTTTTTGGCAACTTTTTTCCAAGACTGTGGATCTCTGGATAGCCCAGTTCCACATGCACAAGATATCCGCAAGAGAACCAAGGTCACCGACATAGCCCGAAGAATCGCCAAACTTAAGTGACAGTGGGCAGGGCACATTGCTCGCAGAACAAATGGTCAATGGGGCTGAAAAGTTTTGGAGTGGTGACCACGTACCGGAAGACGCAGCGTTGGAAAACCCTTTACAAGGTGGGTCGTTGACCTAGTGAGGATCGCGAGAATCCGATGGCTGCAAGGCGCACAGGACCGGTCGTTGTGGCGACACTTGGGAGATGCCTATGTCCAGCATTGGATGCCTTTCAGCTGAAATGATGATGATGATGATTTTGAGTATCTTTTTGCACGAGGAAAACCTTACCGCTTCCTATCACCCTCTCTTCTCCTTCGGTTCCCTCCCCATTCCTCTAGTCGTTACGTTGGATCCTTTTCTGTTCGTGCTGTTCGCCTTTGGAACTCACTTCCACACACTCTTAGGGATAGCCCCTCGTTGGAGATGTTCAGGAGAGGAATTAGGGAGCACTTCCTGTCAGTTTGACCCATAATAATAATGTTTTTACAGGATTTCTTTGTAACCCATGTATTTTTCACCCTGAGGTTTGCTGTAAGAAAACCCAAATGCTGGGTTAAGCTCGCCTTTGTAATTAACTGTTAATTTGTGTTTTATTTATATGTTTTATGTACACAATAAACAACAATAATGATGACTTGCACTAGCAATCATTAATTCTCGATCACTATTCCTATCTGCTGTCAAATTGTTATAAATTATAACATAGCGTGAACTTGCTTTGTTATGTTTGGCAGTGATATTGCTAACTGCGTAGCGTGAGCAGAGCACGGACGGTGCGTGGCACGATACATAACGCAGGCGTTTAGTACTTGTGAAGGCGTTTATAAATTAGGTACAAATTTTTCATAACGCTTATTATAGCTGTGAATAATTCGATGGCAGCAAAGTAAAGACGAACATCTACATTTTTTCCAAAATGTTTTTTTTTAAATGTCTGTATTAAAATTATTTCAAAATTCAAAATAATTACAAAATTCTGGCACGTAAATAAAGACATCTACACTCAGTTTCGAAAAAAATATTGCAGTAGAAACGGACTTTTGAATTTGGTCATCTTTACTTCGGAATATTGACAGATGATTGAAACGTAAAAACAGTCATCTGTCACCTGTCAATCGTGAATTTTGATTTTCTCTTAATATTAGTCCTTTTATTTTTATTTAAATTATATATTTAGCGTGGTTTGAGAACTAAATAAATGATATAACTGACATAAATAGATGAAGTTTGGTGGTAGATAACTCATTTAGTGAAATGTGTAAATTGATAAATTTTAAGTAAATAAAGACATCTACAAAATTTGGTTAAAAAAAGCGAAATATTGATTGCATGTTACTTTTTCTTTAAATATCCAGATATGTATTACTGGATATTGTTATCTTAGTTATTCGATATTTTAGATAGCGTAGAAATGGATATCAGAACATGTCTTCTTCTACGTAGAAGACTTTTCAGAGTAAAAAAGTACATTTACATTATTTCAGTAAAACAACGATATAGTAATTATTTTTTTCTAAAATCAATAAATAAGGTTATTGTTAATCAGCTAGCAGCTCTTAAAATAGTCACAATTTTTTACTAAATATGCTTTCCTGTAAAATTGCGATTTTGTAGATGTCTTCTTCTACTTTGCTGCCATCGAATTAATCCTAGACGGTGTAAAAACATATTATTCTTCCTGTATTGTAGGTACATATTAATTTTTAAGCTGGCACGTGTAATTAAAAACGCCTTACATATTCAGTGTTAATTTTTGCGATTGTTCTCATGTTTGGGGTTGTAGCGACATCTATGACGCCGCACACGAACTAAAATAACAAAATCCTACATCGCGCAAGCAGAGTTCCCCGCGCGATTTGAACATATACAACAGTCCGAAATCAACCATCGGGCAGTTGCCCGAACCAGACACAACACCTGTCTGGTCGGAGGATCCTCCCTTTTCAATGGAGGTATGTGGGACTTTACACCCTTTTCCGCATACCTCCAAAGGGTTAATGGTTAATCCTACTTTCTATTTCCTACTCAATCTGCCTAGCTTTTTTCCAAATTTCGGGGTCGGCTTCCAGTCTAACCAGATGCAGCTGAATACCAGTATTTTACATGACGCGACTGCCTATCTGACCTCCACAACCCAGTTACTGGGTAAAACGATACCTCTTGGTAAGACTGGTTGTGGTTTCGGTCTTCTGACGACCCGTAACGACTGTCAAAGATCCACGATTGACAGCCGAGACCAACGGCTTAACGTGCTTTCCGTGGCACGGAGGAGTCTCGGTATGTAAAGATAGTCACCCATCCATGGACCAGCCCCCGCAAGCGTAGCTTAAACAGATGAATCGACTCATGCGGCTGTTGTTACTATAGCCACGAGCTCCTCATTCTTCCTATTTTCTACTAACCTAGTAATGTTATAATTATGTGCGAAATTTTTGATGGATTTATGTTTGTTACTCAATCACGCCAGAACGGCCGAACGGATCTGGATGAAATTTACCACAGAGATAGATTATAGTCTGCAATAGCACATAAGCTTGTAACAAGGCAGTGTTACATCCTTGTTGGTTTTCTGACCTCCATTCCAAATTACGTTCTTTCTTACCTAGTTTTTAATTTCTAATTTAAATATTCCTTGCCTTCTCTGTCTACTATTGTTTTCATTTTTGAAATCAGTACGGATTCAGCTGCCAAGCTGGAAGGTCCCCATATCATTGCCATTTTCTTCAGCAACTGACAGTTACAAGCAAGAGTTTTCTAGAGCAGTGAAGTGCAGCTTTTATAACCAGGCAGATTCAGGCATGTGTTCTGACAATAATACAATTTAAATATACAGGGTGTAACGGAAAGGTGTGGTCATATTTTAGGAACTCCATCTGCCCATCGATATGAACAACTTTCTTCAAGAAAATCTTAGGAAATTCACAAAAAAAATTTTTACCTCCCATACAAATATTGATCAGCTGATGATAACTTTGTATGGAAAGTTTTGTTTGGGAATATTCTATTTTTTCTTAGAGAAAGTTTTTCATAGCCATGGGCAGGACCGGATCCTCAAATATGACCACACCTTTCCGTTACAACCTGTATATCTAGTTACGTGTGTAGTGATTCGTATAAGCCTTCTGTCAATATTGAAATATACTTCTTAATTCGTCGTGTGTTTTATCTTCAACCAACTCATCCTCCACGTGTTCACGTTGTGACTCCCCGTAACTCCTCTACGGTCCTCCTGATCGTGTCACTTCCTTCCTCCCTCTACAATGTGACGGGCTATAATTTATAGTGGGGAAAATCGAAAGCCGCTGTTATAAGCTATTAATATAATAAGCTTGCCCATGCTTAATAAAACTTATGCCACAACCAGGTTCAATCTAGAGCAGATGACCATGGACAAGGTTTCATCCACAGTCCACTGAACTACAAGAAACGCAACACTTTTGTCATTTCTCCAAAAACGTTTTAGCGAAATAGTTTTATTTTAACCTGTTAGGCCCTGAGACTCACCGGTGAGTTCGACAAAAAAGAATATTTAAGAGAGAAAAAAAAAAATCGGCTGTCAACCCGGGTTGTCGTCGGGGTTCAATTTGACAACCCGGATTTGGCCGCTGGGGCAGAAATTTTATAATAGGGTATTTTACTAAAAAAACCAGAATTATTGGGTACGTATTTCTGTCAATGAGGGCGATATAGTGCGTTTAAATGTCGCGTGACGCTTTTTTACCACTAAAGTGACGTAACAAGCCCACACTTCTGAACTTTGATGCGTTTTATCTTTGTAATTTTTATTGGTTTGGTAAACAATGGTTTTGTCTGTCCAATGTTTTTTGGTTATTTACCTGACGGACTAATTATTTTTTTTTTTAGTTAAATACCCTATTGACTAGCTGTCCCCCTCAGCTTTACCCGTGTGTTTGGTTACTGTTCTGCTCCCGTGGGTCACAGCGTAATGCTAGATAGCGTACAACCTTCCTTATTAATGTGGCTATCATATCAGGTAAAACCGGGATAGTTCTCACACTTTTAAAAATCACTCTATATCTCTCACTAACTAACCTATTCATTCTTGACTTAAAGACCCCCAGGTTGTAGCTATCAGGAAACAGACTTCGGCAGTTCGATCCTTTTCATTTGATTTGCTGAATAATGCCAAAGCACTCCTTTGACACATTAGGTTAATATTTAGGTACTTCACGGTTTATTAAAATACATTATGTAAGGAGATTTCCTGTAGAAATAATCCTTGTATTAACGATTTTATTGTTTAATAAAGCTAACGATTAATTTTGCCATTGTTTCAGGTGCTACGGAACCTAGAACAGCAGTGAAGTGCATTCAAAACACTAGTGTTAAGTGAACCATGAGAATAGTGTCAATTATATTTCAAACATGAAGATGTACAGAAAGTTATTCTGGACCTTATTACATGGCTTTGCTATGTTACCTACAATAGCCGTACGGGGTAAGTAGAAACATAAAATAGTTAAGAATAATGTGTATGTAGATAGAAAGGTATTTTTATCGGGTTCCTGTCTAATGACAGTCATCATGACTTTATTTTTTTGTGATTTAATTACAGTCAACCGCACAATAGTTGTAATAACATGTTGACAGTATCTACATATCGAAACAGTAGCAGACGATTTTTACAGTACAAGTATCACCACTGGTATACGGTTGATTAAAATATTCTTATTCCACAATTACAACATACGCTATAATTTTACAAACTATTCGGTCTAAACACATTCTTTTTTTAACTCTTAAACTAGGTGTAAGTTCCTGTTACTTAGGAGTCAAAATTTTTCGAATTCAGTGAAAATAACGCTTTTCAAAGCTTACTGTCAGTCCTTCTACACGTGCAGCCTGTGGATCAGTTTCACTCAGCGGACATACAGCTACCTACGCGTCCAATATAATAATGCACTGAGAGTACTGTTGAGGCTGCCGTGGCGTTGCAGTGCATCAGGGATGTTTGCAGACACAAACATTGATGGTTTCGCCGCCATTATTAGGAAAAGATGTGCCTCTCTGATGACGCGTGTTCGCGGCAGTACCAACACTATTGTCAGTGTGTTCGCAGATCGGTGGGATTCTCCGTTGTTGCAGAGGTGGATGCAGCTCCACGCTGATGTGTAGCTGTATGTTTTAGCTTTATTATGTCTGTACCTACTAACACTAGTTTTTTAAGTAATTTGTTACTAACCCTATGGACTTAGTCTGAAATATTTTTTTTATTATTATTATTATATTTATTTTTGTAGAGCATAAATCTTTGTTCGATGTTAGTTACAAGTTGTGGTTATTACAATAAGGAAAGATTTACCGTATCCATGACAATTAGGATTGAAACTTACACTTCATTATGTTAAACTAAGTACATAACTTGAGTTAGACTTGCTACTTGGTTCATATTTAAGTAGCTGCGATATCTCAAACTTGATCAATATTAACGCGCTACTCAAAGCACCAAAATGTTTGTATTAAGTAATTTGAATGCTTTATCAAAGGACTTCCAAATAGTTTAAGTGCGAGTTAATGAAGTGCGATTTAGGGTCCCATTTTAAGAACGAAGTGGCGTTTAATTGTGCTTTGTTTGAACAGATTCACTTAAATCATTATTTTATTCAAACAATTTAACCTGTTAAGCCCTGCGACTCACTGGTGAGTCGGACAAAAAAAAAAAATATTAAAGAGAAAAAAAAAAAAATCGGCTGTCAACCCGGGTTGTCGTCGGAGTTCAATTTGACAACCCGGATTTGGCCGCGGGGGCAGAAGGGTATTCGAAAGTAGTTTGGTTTCATTAGTGTTTCGTACATAAAATAATCAAGTGACAACCATGTAGGGAATTATGGGAATTTATTATGGCTTCCTCGAAGAAAGAAAGTGAAGAAAGAAAGAAAGTGGTTCGTTTCCATGAGCAGAAGCAGAATCTAAAATATGAACACCCGTTTCTGTAACACTCTGTATATATATTTATAAAAAGTGTGATCACGTGTTGGTAACAACATTCGCGACACTGTGTCAATGATGATTAATAATTTTCTGTAGTTTAAAAAAACTAAAAAACATTTTTTTTTCGAGTTACACTTACCAAACCCTTCCATTGGATACCCACATCATGGGAATGCATACAAAATAACTATTCCGCCATCTTTGGAAGTCCGATATTGGATTTAGATTCACGTCACTTAACTAACCATGCAGTCATCCAAACTACACATATATGGAAAATTTCAGCTTAATCTGAAACCGGGAAGATGGGGCTGACATATCTTTGATAAAAGCCTCTAAACAAAACTAGATTAAAAAAAAAAAAAAAAAGAAACCGGGAAGTGGGTTATAATTATTTAACTTTCAAGATTTGTTTACATAGTTACAAGTGAAACTATTAAAAGTGTGTTAATTAAAAAAAATTGAAAATATCAAAAAAAAACCGACTGATAAAAAAACTACTACTAAGTTACAAACAAGTCGCTTTTCAAGCAGTCTGATGCAGTTGGTGGCATCAAATATGTGATTGAACTAAAATAACTGGCACCAACTGCATCAGACTGCTTGAAAAGTGACTTGCTTGGAACTTAGTAGTGGTTTTTTATCAGTCGGGTTTTTTGATATTTTTTTTTATTTCCTACATTTTTGTGAGTTATGCTTTCGATACCTTGGGTCGCTTGTTCAGGGAGATGGCGATATAGACCGTTTAATTGCGAGCAATAAAAAATTGTATTTTTATTTCATACCTATAGTCGTTTCCCAGCATTGATTTTTGCGCAAAACTACTCTGTTATACGGCCTGCGGACGGTGAGTAATGGGTAACTCGCCGTCCGATCAGCACCAGGCCCGAGAGTCGACGGCACGTAGTGTTCCACGCGCGCCTCAAAGAGTTGTCAGCAAACACGACGGGGCCCGTCACCTGCCCGGGGGTTGAGGATAAATTCGAAAGAGTTACCTCGCGCCTGGGCATTTAGGGCAGGGAGGAACAAGGGTGGTTTTAAGTCAGTAAGAGTCTGATACGCCCTCCCGCTCCACCCAGAGCGGAAGAAGTCATTGGGTGATTTCCCACCGCACAAAAAAAAAAGACGTACAGTATGCGTTGTTAACGGCTCTGTGATACACCCTGTATTTACATTAATACATACATTCTCTAGAAAAACATTACCCTCCTTCTGGGACAGAGGGGTAAAAACTTGGCTTGTGATTCATCACAAGCCTGTGCCTGTGGTGTTTACGTCTTTGTTTAAGCATGAATGCTTAAACAAAAACGACACCGTAAACACCTCACTTCCTCCAGAATGATTTCAAGCCCCATAATTATAACAGTAAACCGCATCCACCACCACGCCATTAACTAAACCCCAACTTAACTAAGTGATTCTGATTGACACTAAGTGGTCACTAACGCACCGCCAGACGTACGACCCTGGCGAACAGCCAAAACTAGGCTAGAACTATTTGCATAAACGGTTACGTGTGGAGGGTATCTAGGATTGAATCTATAGACCCTGTGATAGAATCTTAGGAGCTTTGTTGTTCGGATCCTTATATTTTACGAAGCGTTATTGGTTAGATTAACGAGGCGTAGTCTTTTTAACCGACTTCAAACAAAAAAGAAGGTTCTATATTCGACCATTCGTATGTTTATAAATGTATCTTGCAAACGTGCTCCATCTTCGACCACATCATCGCTTACTATCAGGTGAGCTAGTGGTCAAACGCGTGCCTACCAACAATAAAAAATTTTTATAAAAATCTTGTTTGTCCGCGATTTTCTCGAAAACTACTGATCTGATTTAGATGGGGTTTTCGTTATTCAAAAGCATATTTTTCAAGGAAGGTTTCAGTTTATATTTTAAACACACAACTAAAGAAGTGAGAAATAAAAATGTGTTTTTAAAAAAAATATAACCGACTTCCAAAAAAGTCGATGTTTTTGAATTTGTGTCTTCGTTTTATGACACCGGCTACCGAAATTAAAGTTATTTTGCACTTTGTTTTCCTTTTTTTGGAAGTCGGTTCTATTTTTCACTCATTATTCAGCCGGAAGACGTCCACCGCTGGATATAGACCTTCCCCAAGTGTCGCTATTAAGTTGTAAAAAAACCGAAATTATTTATAAAAAATTATAAACGCCAAATTGTAACCAAATGGGGCTGATTTTATTTTTTTCACTTCGTATGGCTCGCGCTTGACCACTATCTCTTTTTAGGGTTCCGTACCCGAAGGGTCCAAACGGAGCCCTATTGCTGTCACTCACGTGTCCGTCTGTCCATCTGGCCATCTGTCCGTCTGTCTGTCTGCCTGTCTGTCTGTCCATCGTTTGTTACACAGGTTTTACAGTCAAACGGTTGGAGCTACAGTCTTCAAATGTTCACAGTTTATGCAGCTTGTTGACCCAAAGCCATATAAATAGTCAAAAATCCATTTGGTACAGAACCTTAAATATGCGAAGTCCGACACACACTTGGACGGTTTTTTTTTTACTTCACTTTAGTGATTAATACTTTTGAAATCGCTTCCTCTTAAGACCTTTATTTTGAAATCCTACATAACTGACAAAAATCGACCATACTTATCTAATGGCAGCCGCCATTTTGTTTTTATTTTCCAAAATTTATAATTATATCCTACGTGACTTCGTATATTCTTTACCTAAAAAAATGTAAAACTGTAGTTAGTCTTAACTCTTTGCAAAAAATCTAACTAACGCATCCAAAAACAGATTTAAATTGCTTTTATACTGTAACATATACGAAACACACAACTAAACACACACACACCCATACACGCCCATATATACATTCACACCACACACACCCATTCCTTACTTAAATTAATTTTAATGTGTATGTTTTATGCCTGCCAAAACTCCTACCAGCTCCAGCAAATGGTCATTGAACTGTAAGAGGAAGGCGCCTGTGTCTGTAACACAGTTTATACTAGCACAGACACAGACGTTCACTGTCTCAAATAATGCATAGCGTTGTACTTCATTGTTTTTAAGTTAGATTGAGATAGACAAATTGTATTTGGCTTTTTGATAATAAAGATTATTATTATGTTATTATATTGTTATTCGTTTAGATTTCTCGGGACTCTGACTTCCCGGATATTTGGAGGGCGTACGAGGAGCTGAAACCAACTCGCAGAGGCCCCGTTGGACTTTTTTTAATGAAATGAGGCACCAACCGGCGATTATCCCTGTACGCACTATACAAGTGCACCCAAGGATAACCGCCGGTTGGTGTGAAACTCTTGCGAGATAAGGAAAACAAAGATATCGGGCTATGGTTTAAAAAGGCTAAAGTGGACTGATTACCAAGAACTAGGTAGACTATGGCCCCTGTCTGTACAATGTTATTATAATATATCGGTAAAAAAGGCAAGGGGATGACTTGCGCACTTGTGGGCCCCCAAAAACGGCCGCTAGCACGTAGTGTGACGTAGCAACAAGGAGGCAACATACTCTGAGATGCATATATATTATTATTTAAACGTTTTATTGTTATTATTACTTCGGCGGTCAATACCAATCTCTTGATCCTTCGCTTGTTATAATCCATCCAGCCGTGTAGGTTACAGAGCGAGCCAAAGAAATAGTAATACAAAAATACTTACACAGCTACATACGCCCGAAAAATACTACCCTCCTTCTAGGGCCGTCGGGTAAAAAAACATGATTTATTCTCACAAGTAAAGAAGCTCTAAAAATATGCGAAAAACCAACAGCACACCGATCAAGCCCACCGATCAAGCACACGACAAAACATCTATTACCGCCACGTCAGCCAAAACGTGTTAATAAACCTTGCATATTACCCACAGGGTAACGTAATCGAACGTTTTTACCGACTCACTTGGGGCCGATGCCAGTGTTTCCACGTCAATCCTCCCTTTGCATTACAGCATACTGTAGGGGAAAATTGCCACTGACACTTCAGAAAATTGTACCTCGCTACCAATAAATATTTGCAGCTGCACAACCAAGTTACTGAACAAAATTGAGCTTTATGTTTAAGGTAGTTAAGGTGTGAAGATTAAAGATAATAGTTTTTCGACTAATTAAAAGGTTTGCAAGTAGTTTGTCAGGCTGAAAGTATTTCGTTAGTATAATTTGTACGGTATGAATAATGTGGCCAGGTGTAATTAATGTGTTACATAAAGCGATTAGCCGATACGTTTTGCGGATTATACCAGGGCGTGTTTTATTGGTCTTTTTGTAAATTTACGGTCTTTACATTGGATATTAGGATTGTTTGTGAGAAAATTTTAACATTTCCATTGTAAGGATATCGGCAGGGTTTGGAAATAATATATTTGTTTCTTTCAAGAACCAAAATTCAAAGCATTTATTTCACTTTTGAATTGGCAATAAGTCGGTTTGTCAGAAAGATGAAGTTAATTGCACATTCCATGGCGTAGATCTCTATGGAGAAGAAACTCCATGGACACTCTTTTAAACCATTTTATGTATTTCAAAAAGCCTGGTAACATATATATGTCTTGTTGCTTCTACTATATGAGAACTGTTAAAATAAACAATTCATAAACAATAAAAAAGAGAGATTAAAATAACCCAGTGGCAGTTTAGAGATGACCAGTCTCAACTGACGGCACCCGTTCACGAACTTGACGCGTGGATCAGCACCACTCAGCTCAACCATATTGAACGGAACCATATGACCCAACACACGCGCCACCATCAGCGAGACATTTGAGTGAGCATGACACTCACACAACTTTAAAAAAAATCTCGTTCATGGTAAGATAATAACCATGTTGTCGTTACCAGTGGGGGCCCAATGGCAGTCAGTCGTGGGTTCAAACCCAGGCAGGCGCTTTACTTTTTGCTATTTATTTCATCACCACTTCTCTCAAATCGGTGAAGGAAAACATCTTGAGGAAACCGGCATGTCATACAAACAAAAATTCGAAAACATGTGACCTCCACCAACCTGCACTCGGCCCGCGTGATGGATTACGGCCAAAGAGAAATAGTAATTGATTACGGATAACATTATAATGGCTGATTATGCTATTTTATTATGATAGGTTAGATAATAACCGAACCATACCATAATTTTCATCTACTGTCATATAAAACTTCGAGCTAACCTGCAGGTGTATTGTACATTGCTGCTTTGACGTATAAGAAAAAAAAAATTACTACGTAGTGCTATTATAATCGATGCCCACCGAGCAATGTACTGCAAAGTCCCTATCAAATTGATGTCCACTGAGTTAGCAAATACACCTGCTGGAATTCTAGTTGACATAAGTCTGAAATCACCAGACGATCACAGGAGCTCGTGGCTAAGTATTAACAGCCGCACGGGTCGATCCATCAGGTTAAGTTACACTTGCTGGGGTTGGTCCATGGATGGGTGACCATCTTTACATACCGAGACTCCTCCGTGCCTCGGAAAGCACGTTAAGCCGTTGGTCCCGGCTGTCAATCGTGGATCTTTGATAGTTGTTACGGGTCGTCAGAAGCCCGAAAGTCTGACATCCAGTCTTACCAAGGGGTATCGTATTACCCAGTAACTGGGTTTTGGCGGTCAGTTAGGCAGTCGCTCCATGTAAAATACTGGTATTCAGCTGCATCCGGTTAGACTGGAGGCCGACCCCAAGATAGTTGGGAAATGGCTAGGCTGATTGATTGTTAGTAAAATATACGTCGACGTATACGACACAAGTTCATAGATAGGAAGTAAAAAAAATCTTCGGAACAAAATTTTGTGACAGACGACGGACAGACAGACAGACGGATAGACGGCCCATTGTGTCACCCTATGCAATGTTTTCCTCATATTTTTATTGTAATTTATATGGTGTACATAATAAAGAGTATTCTATTCTATTCTATTCAAGACAGACAGACGGACAGATGGACAGACGGACAGACGGACAGATGGACAGACGTACAGACGGACAGACGGACAGACGGACAGATGGACAGACGGACAGACGGACAGACAGACAGACGGACAGATAGACAGACGGACAGACAGACAGATGAACAGACGGACAGACGGACAGATGGACAGACGGACAGACGGACAGACGGACAGACCGACAGACGGACAGACGGACAGACGGAGAGACGGACAGATGGACCGACGGACAGATGGACAGACGGACCGACGGACAGACGGACAGACGGACACGTGAGTGACAGCAATAGGTCTCCGTTTGGACCCTTCGAGTACGGAACCCTAAAAAGAACGATAGATAAAACATTAATTTATTTAGTGCACACAAAACATGAGCACAGCACACAAAATCACAATTAAAATATTTAAATTTACAGTAAAAACAAGGTGGCAACATACTACACGTAAAAATTCTAATTTCATACAAAACAGAAATACCTACATCCCAAAGATACAGACTCATTTAAAGCCAGCAACAAGAATATTACAAATAATCGGAACACCAATCTAACTTTGACGATACCGTTTACGTTTGCCGTAATTATAAGGAGGTCTTATTTCCTTCAGGATAACTAAATAAATGTCGACGTCGATTTCGCAACGGAAAAATGGCGGAAAACGTAGGAATATTGACAAGAGTCGCTTATTATTCCGCTTAAGTTAGACGAGTCAACCAGGGGGAATAAATTGTTTTGATGCTTGTGGCTGTGAGGCTAAGTAAACAGTATATTTTTCTGGATAAGGGAACCCAGGTTTTTTTACTGTCAAAAGTAATTGTATTTACTACAGAATAACTAATATTATTATTATGATCAGTTTGTTTACTGATAATACTCGTACTTATACAGGGTGTAACGGAAAGGTGTGGTCATATTTTAAGAACTTTATCTGCCAATCGATATATATAAACAACTTTCTTCAAAAATACCTGAGGAAATTCTCAAAACATTTTTTTACCTCCCATACAAATATTGATCAGGTGACGAAAACTTTTTATGGAAAGTCCAATTTTTGTTTTGGGAATTTCCTAGTTTTTCTTAGAGAAAGTTGTTCATTTCCATAGGCAGAACCGATTCTTAAAATATGACCACACCTTTCCGTTACATCCTGTATATTATATACAAACTGATCATAAAAATATATACAAACGCGAAAGAAAACAACTCAATGGGCATAAAAAAAAATCATCTACATTATTGTCAATGGGAAAAGTGCCCAGAACACTGGCAGCATTGCCACGTTGAATAGCAATGCTGATTCGTTGGCCAAAGAAAAGCCCATCCCTCTGTTCACATTGAGAGTCGACTAGCTGTTTGCTGAAGTCCCGAAAAAATTACAAGTATAACGTTCGGTGTTGGAAGAAAACACGTTGTACCTTTAACAGTTTATTCTTCAACAATACAAATAGGCACGTAAGTACAACAATAATTACACAATTAAGTACTACGTCCAAATACTAGAGTTAGCGAAGACGCGAGCGACACACACGTGCGCATGCAAAAACTCCCGAGCCCTTTCGGTGACCGACTGACTGGCGCCAACGCATCACAACCCCGCCTCGGGGGTGCGTTCCCGCCCCTCCCGCAGGCTTCTCACCCGCGCATGCCCTACGCTATATTAGAACAGGGATGAGCGCGTTACACACTCCCCCTTTTGATCAGGTGAGGGTCTCCCACCTGGTCAAAAAACCCTACGAATAACGCTATCTAACACTTAGACAATAGCCTTGCGCGGACGACCTCTGCCACGCTTCGGAACGACCGGCTCAGGACATTCACCCTCTCTGGCATGATAGCGCCTTAAGTCCGAGACATGGTACTTACCAAAAACTCCGCCAGATTTATGGGCTAATAGGTACGTAGTTGGACTCACCTTTTTAGAGATTACGTACGGTCCATCACGTTTCGGGTTGAACTTGGCAGTTACACCCTTTGTGGCGTTACTGAGCACATGGGTCTTCATTAACACCAAGTCACCTTCAACATACTCTTCAGGAGACGACCGGCCCTGATCAGCATAAACCTTGCGAGCATCCTGATGACGTTCAAGGTTCTCTTTGGCTGTCGAGATGGTATCTACGAGCTTGAGTAAGTATGGTGTAATCTGAGGTACGAAATTTTCCGACTCTACGACCGCTCTTAGATCCGCCTGGACAGTCAGAGGGGACCGTAGCTCACGACCGAAAGTCAGGTAAGCAGGCGTGTACTCTGTAGACCTGGTGAGAGAACTATTAAAAGCAAACCGCACAAACGGCAATACCTCTGGCCAGTTTTGGTGACGACCTTCAACCAAGATGGCTAGTTGAGCCTTGAGGTCCCGATTCTTTCGCTCAACCGGATTTGACTCCGGGTGATATAGAGGTACCAAGCTCTGCTTTACACCTAAAACAAACATGGCCTTCTGCATGACGTCTGCAACAAATTGCACCCCGTTATCAGAGATCAAGCGCCGAGGGATACCAAATCTCATAAATACCTCATTGACCAGAGTCTTAGCACACATCTCTGCCGTAGCTTCCGTGAGAGCAAAGACTTCTACCCACTTACTGGCAGTATCCTCCACAATAAGGATCCATCTCTCGCCCTGCGGTCCTCTGGGCAACGGACCAAAGAGGTCAGTTGCGATGGTTTCAAATCGCTGAGCTGGGACTGGAGTTTGCAGCAGTCCAGCTGGCTTAATGTTAGACGGCTTGTACCGCTGACATTCTACACAGGTTTTAAGATATTGAGTTACAAACCGTCGCATACCAGGGAAGTAGAACCGTTGCGAGATACGATGCAATGTTCTATCGATACCACCATGAGCGGCCGTGGGTGAGTCATGGCACTCTAACATGACTTTGCTTCGCAGGCTTTCTGGTATGACGAGTTGAGGCTCCTCGGAGTCAGTATCCGGCACATACCTATACAGAACAGCTTGATTCAAGAGATAGCCTCTCTCAGTCCAGCGTGTAACAGCAAGTTCATCTTTACCTTCTAAGTCCTGGATAATCTTGGCAACTTCTGGATCAGCCAACTGAGCCTCCCGGGTCGAAGTTGCATCCCAGTGTGGTACGTCCACGACAACCGGACAGATATCACATCCCGGTGACACACCATCCTCAGTCACAGGTCGACTAAGATTATCGGCTAGTACATTGGCCTTACCTGGTGTATAATCAATGCGTAAGTCAAAAGATTGCAGTTTCATGGCCCAGCGAACCAACCTGCCACTTGGTGACTTGAGGGAAAACAGCCACTTCAAGGGTTGGTGGTCAGTCATCACACGGACTTGATGACCATCAATATAGCCGCGGAATCGCTCGACAGCCCAGACTACCGCGAGAGCCTCTCTTTCAGTAGTCGAGTAGTTTTGCTCGGCTTGAGTGAGCAGACGGCTAGCGTATTCTATCGGATGTTCATCATGAGGTGACTCCCCCTGGAGTAAAGCTGCACCCAAAGCATAATTACTTGAGTCCGTCCTCAGAAGAAATGGTTTCGTGTAATCCGCTTGGACCAGAATAGGAGACGTGGTCAGCAGCTTCTTAAGAGTTTCAAAAGCCTTACCTTGCTCCAAACTCCATTCCCACACGTGCGATTTCTTGGTTAAGCGCGTGAGTGGTTCAGCTACTTTCGCAAAGTCTGGTATAAATTTGCGGAACCAAGAGCATGTTTGAAGAAAAGTGCGCAACTGCTGAAGACACGTAGGCTCCTTCATATTCAGAACAGCCCGTACCTTGTCCTCATCCGGTGATATACCTTCCTGAGAGATTACGTGACCCAAGTACTTGACCTTTTCCCTGGCGAACACACACTTTTCTCGATTCGCACGGAGCTTAAATAAGCGGAGACGGTCAAATACCGCACGGAGATCGGAAAGGTGACGGGTGTACGACTCCGATATCACCAGTATATCATCGAGATACGTTAGTACGGTAACATCCTTAAGCGAGGATCCCGAACGAAACCTGTCTATAAGCCTCTGGAACGTAGCCGGCGCGTTTTTAAGGCCAAACGGCATACGCTTGAAGCGATACGTACCGAACGGTGTGACAAAGGCTGTTTTATCCTGATCCTTGATACTACACTGCCAGTAACCACTTCGAAGGTCACAGGAGCTCATTACGCAACCCTTCTTTGTTGATTGCAGCAACTCGTCGATGCGTGGCATAGGATACGCATCGCTTTTTGTCACTGCATTGAGCCTCCTGTAGTCCACACAAAACCTATACCCACCATTAGACTTTGGTACCAGAACCGTTGGTGCAGACCAGGCAGACTCGCATTCCTCAATGATTCCCTCTTTTAACATTTGATCGAGTTCAACACGAATAATTTCCTTCTTCGCCGGCGTGACTCGATATGGTGGAACAGCAATAGGGGGATGGTCCCCCGTATCTATGTGATGTTCGGCAAATGGTGTCGGATCCCCAACTAAGTCAAAAATATCAGAATACTCACCGAGTAGTTCTTCTAAACTGGAACGTTCCTCATGAGTCAACAAAGTGCCTTCATCTTCCCTCAATAGGTTGACAGAGGCACACTCCACCACGTCGCGTGAACTCTCTGTTAGCAGGGGGTGAATGACCTGAGGCCGATCAGCTGTAAACCATGTCATAGACGAAAAGTTCAAGACTAACTTAAACTTCGTAATGAAATCTATCCCTAAAAGAGTCTCGTTATTTGAGGCGTCAGGGAATATAACGAATTCTATAGGTACACACACAGACATACAATTTACATTTACACAAGCTAGCAAAACATGATTGGTACGTATGCTACCATCAGCAAGCTTAACCGACATAGTTTGCGAATTAAATTGAATGCCTAAACGCAACAAAAGTGAGTACAGCGTTGAACCTGCGATACTGCGCCGGGCAGCGGTATCTATAAGCGCTGTACCACTATGCCCACAAATTTCAATATTTAAAATAGGTCGGCCTTGAGTTACAACAATGTTGGTGTCGTTACATTTAACATTACATATCGTATTAAGCGAGTAAAATACATTATTTTGTGACTGCGTATTTAAATCTACAACATCGCAAGTCGAAATGTTATTATTTTTACATTTAGGACAATTAGCTCTAATATAACCCTTTTCGCCACAACCATAGCAATACACATTAGATTTATTACTATTAACCGAGTCTTTAGAGTCTTTTTTCGGGCATGAATCACGAGTATGACCACGGGACTTACAATACACACAAAATTGCTTTTTATCACTCTTCTCACTTTTCACTCTATTCGCGCACTGATTATTATCTGCACTGGTTGGAATCGAAGGCGATGACGAACGATGCGGAGAAAGAACCTGCGACCGCTGAGCTACCGCGGTATTTCTCGGAAGACGCTCGGACGTTGTGTTTCCCGCCGAATTCGCGCTCTCCGATGCAACGCGAGAAGCTCGCGAACCGGGCGCGTGCGGCAGCATAGGGCGCGTCCCTCGCGCATGCGCCGACTGCGTACTAGAATTTTCCATGAGCGATTCTTCTATTGATCGCGCCTTATCGATCAGGGATTCGATACTGTCTACGGCATCCCGTGTTAAACGTTTGCGAATACGTTTATGTAATAAGCCGTATATCATGTCCAACTTCGCTTCTTCGGGCAACACATATGGTAATTTAGATATCATACCACGTATTTTAACAATAAATGTATCAGCGAGCTCTCCGTTTTGCTCGTCAGCGAATATGTTACGGAAGATCTTGTAGCCAGGACGTGGAACACCATACATGTATCGAAGTCTTTTGACAGCTTCGGGCCACGAGGACACCTCGGTCCGGACCCCTCTCCACCATACTGCAGCCTCGCCGTGGAGCAGCATGGGTAGACCACGTAGTGCAAGGTCATCGCTGACCGACGAACACTCTTTAAATATCTCCACAGAGTCGATGAATGCTTCTACGACTTCAGGGTCTCGGCTCTGACCATCGAAGCGTGACGTACACTTAGACATGTTTCCAGACTTACTTGTTGACAGCGACGGTGTCGGTGAGGCTGAAGCGATCGTGGCGCCTGAGCCTGCTAGGGGTGCTGATGGCTCACCTCTCGCATACGATGCCATGAGGGATTCAACAAGCTGCCGATTCACTTCCGCCTGAGTCTTCGCGAAGGCAGTAAGGAATGAAGTCAACTGGTCCCCAGACATGAGTACCGGCAAAGGTCTCGCGGCTTCATCTTCCGAGCTGTATTGTGCCTCACTCACGTTAGCGTCCGTAGCCGTACGTGCTTTGCGTGGCATCTTCACTGTATTCTTCTGTAAGTACGTACGAAGCGGGATCACGAAGCACGAACACACGACTTCAACGGGCGCGCTGTCGGTTACAAACCGGTTTAGACTGGATTCACGGCCACTAGTTGGAAGCGCCACTTATAACGTTCGGTGTTGGAAGAAAACACGTTGTACCTTTAACAGTTTATTCTTCAACAATACAAATAGGCACGTAAGTACAACAATAATTACACAATTAAGTACTACGTCCAAATACTAGAGTTAGCGAAGACGCGAGCGACACACACGTGCGCATGCAAAAACTCCCGAGCCCTTTCGGTGACCGACTGACTGGCGCCAACGCATCACAACCCCGCCTCGGGGGTGCGTTCCCGCCCCTCCCGCAGGCTTCTCACCCGCGCATGCCCTACGCTATATTAGAACAGGGATGAGCGCGTTACACAAGTAATAATACTCGTCAAAGTTGGATTGGTGTTCCAATTATTTGCTGGGTTTTGGTTGTTTGGCTTTAAGGTTAGGTAAAAGAAAGAATAACCGTTTTCTTCAACAGGAAGCCGAAATTTTTTGGAAAACACCAGAGGGTGAGGGATTCTTACCTCACTAAAACAACCCCGGTTGACATCATCAGCTCGTAGAACCCCGTTCACTATTGAAAGACCACTATAAAACCTTCCCTGTGCCACGCTTGTTAGGGTACATCCATTTTTTTTGTGGGGGTGGGATATCATCCAATGACTTTGTAGCGACATCTATGACGCCGCATGCGAACTAAAATAGCAAAAATTCTACACCGCGCAAGCAGAGTTCTCCGCGCGATTTGAACACACACAACAGTCCGAATCCGAAATCAACTATTGGGTTGTTGCTCGGACCAGACACAACACCCTCTCTGGTCGGAGGATCCTCCCTTTTCAACGGAGGTTTGCGGGACTTTACACCCTGTTCCGCATACCTCTAAACTGGTGACCCCGACGTGATCGTGAGCGCAGCCTTCGTCATGACGTCATCACCTCTAAACTGGTGACTCTCGAGCATGAACGTCAGCGCAGCCTTCGTGCAGCTACTTCAGCGTGACGTCATCATCATCGCTTCCTTCAAACTCTTGAGCAACGAGTCATACAGCCAGCCAGTAGCAACGGCTTCTACGGGTATCCTGACCACCAGCATGCAGTGGACGCGCATTCCTGGTCAGCATCCTCAGCCTTTTTCATCACCTTCAACCTCATCAGCGATCTTGGCGCAGCGAACAGCACCTTCGGCCGGTCGAAGAACCTCTCCTGGTCGACGCTAGCAGTCAAACCACTACGTCGCACAGCACCGCTCCGACCCACTGGAGCCCGCAGCACCACTCCGACTCACTGGAGCCTGCAGCATCATCCCGACTCACTGGGACATCATCACCCCGACTCACTGGGGCATCATCCCGACTCACTGGGACATCATCACCCCGACTCACTGGGGCATCATCCCGACTCACTGGGACAGCAACACCCCGACTCACTGGGGCATCACCGCAAACAGTTCCGACTCACCGTGAACTATGCGGCTCTTCCAGTTCCAACTCACTGGAACCAATCTTCCACTGGCCCGGCAAGCATCACTAGATGTATGGACGACTCATCAAGAACCATCGATCTCCGATCTCTGGAGGGGAGTGATGTAGCGACATCTATGACGCCGCACGCGAACTAAAATAGCAAAAATTCTACACCGCGCAAGCAGAGTTCTCCGCGCGATTTAAACACATACAACAGTCCGAAATCAACCATTGGGCAGTTGCCCGGACCAGACACAACACCCGTCTGGTCCGAGGATCGTCCATTTTCAACGGAGGTTTGCGGGACTTTACACCCTGTTCCGCATACCTCTAAAACTTCTTCCGCTCTGGGTGGAGCGTGTCAGACTTTTACTGTCTAAAACCCACCCCTGTTCCTTCAGTTGCCTGAGTGCCCAGGGGTGCGGTAACTCGGTTTCGAATTTATTCGCGACCCCTGGGCAGTAGGGTACATCCCTGAGAACAGAAAATAATAATATAATTTATGTAATGATATGACTCCTGGTTAGTACCAGTATGTCGTTGTCAATATTTTCCGAGTCAGATATTTTGATAACAATAGAATCTTCCTATATTCGTTAAGGACATATCGTAGAGAACCTCAGTCTTACCTATCGTAGAGTACTTCAACAACTTACAATAATACAACCTGTTATTTTGCTACCGCATGTATATCCGTATACAGAGGGTTAAAAACACACAAAATACATAGACAATTGACGTCATAAAGGCTCTTTAACTACAGATTTTTTTTTTTAATATTTTCTGTTCTATAGAGTTGATTATGAATGTATGATGACAACAGCTGCTGGCAGAATAGAAAAGCTTCTTTTTAATCTTTGTCTTTTTCCGATTTCCTCACAATAAGGGTTTTCGAGAGTATATTGGTAGCATTGAATCTGCTATTGAGCTAAAACAAATACCACCAACCGCAACAGAGAATTGAAAAGTAAATTGTTTCATTCAATTATTTTTAATATTTTTTCTGGTTTTTCCATTTTAGATAATACTTTGTGAAGTTTTGACAACTAATTTAATAAGACCCGGTAGTCGGTAGCTACATTTTCGAGCCGTTTGGGGTTGAAACCCTTGGGCCGTGGGGTCCAAGTGCTCATTTAGTATATAAAGACCTATCTAAACGCCTTGTTGACACTTTGCATGACCCAAGGACTGGCTTTTTCCTCGGCCAGAGGTAAGCATTGCCATACGACAGCGATGCGAAGGAATTTTTTAACGTCAGATTTTAAGTTATTTAGTAAGGAGTTTTTGTTATAATTACATAAGACCCTGTACTTAATAAACAAGAAAGAAATCATAAAAAAGCTACAACCACAAGTCTTTCTAGTTACATAAACCCAGGTGTGAGTATGTGAATCGCTTTGCTAAATGGATCGATCCGGTATTCGTGACCAAACGTTTATAAATAGCAAAAGAACGAGGCTATTCAGTGGAGTAACCTAATGACTGGGTAATCGATAGATCAAGTCTTATTCTGGGTAGCTTTTAGGCTGAATAAGTGGCTACAATTGGGCTTAATCTCGATCTTATCCAGTAATTGGAGTGTCTTATTTTTGGCTTCTTCCTGTTAATTGCTACCTAAGTGACTAAGACGAATACCTTCTATTCATTAATTTTATTTTATTAACTTTCGTTATTCGGAACATTGTTTACAACCGAACAGCTCAGCAATTTGGCTTGTGCGCATTTGTTTAAATGCATCAGTCAAAATTGTAACGAGTTAGTACGTGTGCAGGAACCAGTCACGTAACTCTAACTGTAGCGACATCTATGACGCCGCACACGAACTAAAAATAGCAAGAATTCTACATCGCTCAAGCAGAGTTCTTCGCGCGATTTGAACATATACAACAGTCCGAAATCAACCATTGGGCAGTTGCCCGGACCAGACACAACACCCGTCTGGTCGGAGGATCCACCCTTTTCAACGGAGGTTTGCGGGACTTTACACCCTGTTCCACATACCTCTAAATAACCAATAATACCAACACCACAATACCATATCTTTTTAATGTTACTTAGTATAAACCATTGCAGTATTTGATATAACTATAAACGGTGTTACTTCATATAGTTGGACCAATAAGTACCGAACCATAACCCATCTTATTCGATTCCAAATCATTACATCAAATATCAGACCCAGAAGATAGTGCCGTAGCACGGGCAAACACTTCTACAATCGGAAAAATTACAGCTACCTTAAAATATACCAACAATATGTAGAAAATGGGCATATACAAGTTTCCACAATTGTATACCTAATTACTCTTAACTTAAAAATCGAATCACGCTTAACTGAAGCTAAAAATAACACAAAAAATATTTACAATAAAGAAGATTGCTCAAAATTATCTTTAACCGAACTTCAAAAAGGAGGAGGTAAACAATTCGTCGGAAGTTTTTATTTTTTATGTATGTTCCCCGATTACTCGAAGACCGATTTAAAAAATACTTTTTTTGCTTGAAAGGGTATACTTCCCAAGTAGTCCCATTTAAATTTAGTGAAGATCTAATGAGCGACTTCGGAGATAGTCAATGGAACTCTTCAATAAATGATAGTAAACCTTCCGGAGTTGCTGCAATCGCATGTCTGTTTATTGTTTACATCACTTCATAACATAACATCACGCTGATACGCTCTGAAGGGGTAGACAGATTTGTACAGTTTACCCAGATATACCCTAATTTCACCAAATAAGTTCAAATTCCATGGTTCTGGGGTTATCAATTCGGGCATAACTTTACAATTTACAATTAGTTTTAGGGTGTACAACAACTAAAAAGGGTTCTTTTTATTTTTTATTGGATTTTTTTTTATAACGGCTGAAGTATACTAATACCACGCGGGCGAAGTCGTTGGCAGAAGCTGGTGTAAAATAATGTAATAAGTATGTGTATGACTGTAGGTATAAAGATACAAGTTTCTCCGTAGTAAATAACAGAGTAGCAAATCGTTCGAGATCAAGATTTATTGTAGCTAGCTTTTAGGTTGGATTTCTCTAATGCTAACTAATTTAGGCTCAATATATTCTTGTATTTCAGTCTTATATTTTCGTCTTTGCACTTATACGCGTTTCTAAAATCTAGTGTTTTAGTATTTTAGGGCATCAAGGTGTAACGGAAAGCGTGGTTATATTTTAAAACTGCCTTTGCCGGTGAAAAAGAACAACTTTCTTGAAGGAATAAACCATTCCGAGAAAGAATTGGACCTTCAATACTAATTTTGATGAGCTTTTTTTTTTTGTGGGGTGCGATTTTATCCAATAAGTTCTCCCGCTCTGAGTGGATTGGGAGGGCGTGTCAGACTCTTACTGACTAAAACCCACCCCTGTTCCTTCCCTGCCTGAGTGCCCAGGGGTTTTTTTTTTTTTTTTTTTTTTTTTTTTTCTTTTTTTTTTGGGCACTGCGGTTACTTATTTTCAGAATTTATCCGCTACTCCTAGGCATGAAGGCACCGGCCACGTTGGGCGCCGTCAGTGGTGGCTGACACTCATCTCTTTGAGGAGCGCGTCACGGGCCTGGTGCTGATCGGACGGCGAGCTACCCACTGCTCGCCGTCCGCAGGCCCGGTGGCCGGAGATCGTCTCGCGACGTCCTACGCCCAGTACCTCTCCTGCGGTGGTAGCGGCCGGGGCCGTGAGGGCCAGTCCGTTGAGATTCCCTCACGCGTCCCGCCTCCGCCTTCGCCTTCGAATTTTAATCAGCTGATGACAACTGTTTAAGAAAAGTCCAATTTTTTTATAAATAAATTTATTTATTTCCTTTGGCAGAAGCAGTATCTACATTATAACCAAGCATTTTCGTTACAGCCGGTATAAAATCTAACAAGTGGTAAGGTAACAAGCATTTTATATGAAAGAAAGTACCTAACATTTATTGCCAACACTGTACAAACAACATAGTAACACACAAAATAAAGACACGACATACTGGATTACAGTGCTGCAACAGGAGCGGGTTCAGCAGATGTTGAGCAGTGTGCAGCATAGTCACAACATTAGTCAATGCTGATTGGCCGGCGAGCTAACCATTACTCGCCGTCCGCAAGCCCGCGCCTACGGTGACCGGAGATCGGCTTGCGGAGGGCGGTTGCTGGGAGCGTGCGTTTCTGTTGCATTACTGCTTCGCAGACGGTGTGACTGCTCCTCTTTCCCTCTCGATCCGTACTATGGCCTGGACCAGGGCCGGGTGCGAGAGACGACAACACGGCCCGGCCGGCCCGGTCTACGAGGACACGGCGGTGCTCTGCAAGCGGGGCAGAACTTCATCGTATGCTTCACCGTGTCTTCAGGGCGATCCACACAGTGGTGACACCCGGGTGTTTTCTCCCACCTTATCCAACACATGAACCTTCCGAAACAGCCATGTCCGGTGAGGACCTGTGTCATTTTTTGGGGCTGTGGAGGTGATGACATCATGACGAAGGCTGCGCTCACGTTCATAGTCGATGGTCACCAGTGTGGAGGTGATGACGTCATGACGAAGGCTGGGCTTACGTTCATAGTCGAGGGTCACCAGTTTAGAGGCATGCAGAACAGGGTGTAAAGTCCCGCAAACCTCCGTTGAAAAGGGAGGATCCTCCGACCAGACGGGTGTTGTGTCTGATCCGGGCAACTGCCCGATGGTTGATTTCGGACTGTTGTATGTGTTCAAATCGCGCGGAGAACTCTGCTTGCGCGATGTAGAATTTTTGCTATTTTAGTTCGCGTGCGGCGTCATAGATGTCGCTACATCACTCCCCTCCGGAGATCGGAGATCGATGGTTCTTGATGAGTCGTCCATACATCTAGTGATGCTTGCCGGGCCAGTGAAAGGTTGGTTCCAGTGTTTCGGAACCGGAAGAGCCGCATAGTTCACGGTGAGTCGGAACTGTCTGCGGTGATGCCCCAGTGAGTCGGGGTGTTGCTATCCCAGTGAGTCGGGATGATGCCCCAGTGAGTCGGGGTGATGATGTCCCAGTGAGTCGGGATGATGATGTCCCAGTGAGTCGGGATGATGCTGCAGGCTCCAGTGAGTCGGAGTTATGCTGCGGGCTCCAGTGGGTCGGAGCGGTGACTGCTGGCGTCGACCAGGAGAGATTCTTCGACTGGCCGAAGGTGCTGTTCGCTGCGCCAAGATCGCTGATGAGGTTGATGGTGATGAAAGAGGCTGAGGATGCTGACCAGGAATGCACGTCCGCTGCATGCTGATGGTCAGGATACCCGTAGAAGCCCCGTTGGTACTGGCTGGCTGTATGACTCGTTGCTCAAGAGCTTGAAGGAAGCGATGATGATGACATCACGCTGAAGTAGCTGCACGAAGGCTGCGCTGACGTTTATGGTCGAGGGTCACCAGTGTGGATTTCTTCGGAACATTCTTAAAGGAAGGCGGAGCTTACCGCCGCAAAATGGTGGCATAATCAGTGGGCGATTTACAGCTTGCCCCCTTTTTCATGACTTACAGTCATGCAGGCTAAACTTATCGACTACGTGACATAAAATATAAATACCTTAACATACAATAAAATATTAATTGTAACAACAATATCTAGGTATCCTTAGGAACACATTTTCAAATTAACTGATTTTAATAATCTTCTTAGCGTGTTGATGGTAAAATTGGTTTATTTTTTAAAATTAAATCCTATGCCTGGCCTTTAACAATTATTGTCTTCGTAAAAAAATTATTCATAAATAGAAATAGAGCAGTGGTGACCAAGTTGTAGGTTGTGAGATCAAACCCAGGCAGGCGCTTTACTTTGTGTAAGTTATTTCATCACCACTGGTCTCAAAACAGTGAAGGAAAACATTGTGAGAAAACCGGCATGTCCTAGAACCAAAAATTCGAAGACATGTGACATCCATAAGTCCACATTGAGCCCGCGTGGTGGATTACGACCCACACCCTCTCATCTCACAGAGAGGAGGCCTGTGCCCCAACAGTGGAGACATTAAAATGCATTTTGTTCATTTTCAGACGAAATATAACGATCATTTAAATTAGTTTAGCTCTCTGCGACTCACTGGTGAGTCGGACAAAAAAAAAAAATATTGAAGAGAAAAAAAAAAAAAAATAATCGGCTGTCAACCCGGGTTGTCATCGGGGTTCAATTTGACAACCCGGATTTGGCCGCGGGGGTTGAAGGGTTGGTGGTTTGTGTTACAAATATGCCTAAACAATAATAACAATGTGTACTGTATAAAAATAAAAATTATATTTGGTCCTTCAGCTAGATTATCAAAAAATATTGGACAAGTATTTTTTGCTTAATCACATCAATTTAACTTACAAAGATAAAACCGCTTTAAAGTTCAGTGGGGGTTTGTGACGTCACTTCTAGGTGAAAAGTGTAGATGTTCACGCGACAAAAGAAAAAATAAATGTCCAATATTTTTTGATAATTTATCTGCTGGACTAAAATAATAGACTTTTTTAGTAATTTATCCTATTCCAAATTAAAAACATTCTCCATTTTCGAAGTTGAAGAAGAAGCGTAAAAGAATTTCTGATTAGGTGTAATCTTGAAAAGCGTATATTTTTAGTTTTTATAACAACTTGTTTGCCGGTATTTCGAAACAAGTATTGGAAGCTCATTTTCTTTGTAAACATTTTCTCTTACCGTAAACAGGATATTTCGTTATTCATAATATTTTTTATAGAAAAAGTACTGCATCGGGTAAAACCCGGAGCGGGGTGTTTTCAAACTCGGTTCATATTATATTTATATGAATTTTCCTTCTCTTATATTTTACGGAACATTGAGATAGATAACCAAGAGTTTCAAGAATTTGATATTTTTGCTGAGTTTTTATCTGAAATTAGTTTTTGTGTATACTATATTTGGTCAGCTAACAGGAAATGAAAAAAAAAATGGTTTTACGTTTTAACGGAGCCAAACTAACCCCACTTATTTCAAAATATGTTTGTTGATGAACGGATTATAATACAATTTGCATCACGGGTAAATTGTGGCATAGATATTAGATATGGACATTAATATTTTTTTTTTTTTTAATTTTTATTTATGTATTCTTTTTATTTATATATTGCGGCCGCCCTGGAGCCTTAGTCTTCCCAGCACAGCGGCAGAGAACGGATGTGTCTTGATATATTGCAGCTACAGTGGCGACAGTTGGGGGAGGCCTATGTCCAGCAGTGGACGTCTTTCGGCTGAAATAATGATGATGATCTGCGCTATTTTGTGGTCTAGAGCTAGTTAGGAATAGACCTCTTTATACAATATACAAAATAAAAAACACAAATTATCATCTACAAGGAAGGAGAATATTGAAGAACAAAACACCATTCTACCTGAAAACTAGGAACAAAAATAAATCAAGAACAAAATCTACAGATTCCTTCCAATTAGAATTCTGTCGCGTGAGAGACGCTCTTACAGCTAAACGAAGAAAGAAAAAATAAAAACACTCATTAGACACTAGATTGTATTTTAAAAAACGACCCATCTTAATTAATTAAAGACGTTAGTCTCTCTTTGAAGAAAATTAAAAACAAAGTTTTGCGAGAACAATCGGTGCCCACATTTAATTTATTTTGAGAAAATTCTTCTTTTCTCTGACATGTAATAGAATCGACATTTCTTTGTAAGATTTGGATCAGACTTTTTAGTATCGAAAAGGTTCTGGTTACCCAAGGACGCAGCATTGGAAGACCTTCCCCCAAGGTGGACCAATTAACTTTTTTTTTTTTTTTAATGTTTGTGTCATATGCGTGTAAGATGCAACCAAATCATTATTTTAACTAGACCGTGCGTCAGCCGGGAAGAGTGTTAATTCAATGTCCAAATTCATTTTTTAGTGCTATATGTCATAACTGGCATCAACTGGTAAACTTTCATTTTGAGATTCTGTGGAGACGAGTATATTTTGCACAGCTTCCCAAACGTTACCCACGCGAGTCGGATTCGACGGTTGATCTCTTTCTCGAAGTTAGCCCTACCTAACTGGACCGTTTTTTTCAGCTAAATGTCAATGTGTGTGTAAATGTGTGTGTAAATGTGTGTGTGTGTGTGTGTAATGTGTGTGTGTGTGTTGCTGTGTCTACAACTTCGAGTGTAGAGTCTCCAATCTTGAGTGGGTGCTGCATGGGTATTTACCATGACCTTGGCCTTGGACCCCTGGTTTTGTTAATAATTGTGATGGTAATTGTAAAGTAGTTTCCAATGGCTACTATTAACAAGGCAATTATTTGTTAGAGATTTACAGAAACTAAAGGAATTTAATTTATCATGTGTTCCATATAAAATACTGAAAGCCATAATCGGGAAAATTGTAGGCTGTTTGGTACCGAGGTCAAATGATTATTTTAATTATGCCAATGTACTCGTTAGTAGTTCTTGTGGTACTAAAAACGGGAACCAAACCCTGAACGCAAAAGATAAAAGCTCGCATTTAGCTATAAAAAGAGATGGTAAAACGATGAATGAATTTAATTAATCAGAGTAATCAATGAAATTAAAGTTTTATCGTTCAATTTATACTAATGAAAGCAGGGCATTGACGAGTAATGAAATAATTACATTGACGTCGGAAATATGATACACGTGGCAAAAATGGCCCCTTTTATAACGGATTTATCACAGATTTATTTGTGTACCAGTTTTACTTTTATATAAAGAAAATATTTTGCAAATTTAATATTTATGGGCAAATATCGTCAACAAATGAATTTATTAATATAGGTACAATTACAATATAAAATAATAAACTCGTTTACCAAATCAATCGTTTAATGATATTTTTAAAAACATATTTATAAAATAAAAATAAATTGGCTTTTTCTTTCGACATACTTGGTCACATGCGGTTGGTTACGACTATTTTTATAGATCGGTATTGACAAGGATTTGTAAACGAATTTTTCTTCAATACAAACTTTTTTCTGTAATAGACAAAGCGCAATTTTTACAAAGATTTAGGGGAGCCCTTGGCAGAATTAGCTACAGATCTCACGCTGGCTTCAACACTGGTCAGAATCCCTGCCTGCACTGACTAGCTTTATCAACACACTGGTACCATGCACATACATTTAAGAAAACTTATTTCAAATTCTCCAAAAATGAAAACGTAATGAACACTCCAAGAAAACTCATTCACTTCCCAACAAACATCAAAGCGCTGCTAAAACTGCAGATGCACATTATTTACAACCAATATCCGTCTCAAAATATACTGTACATTATTAATAATAGATATAATAAATATAAAGTGTACTGCGAACCAGCTGTGAGGAACCTTTGGCCCATTGCCACAAGCTTGTAGTGGTGTGGGGCTCATGTTTTCAATATTATGTAGCAGCGACGCTTCTCAGAAATTGAATCGAATAAATATTGAGGAGATTTGTTATGTTTCTTTTAATATTTATCGGTATTTTGAATTTGTGTGCAGTTGTTTTGATGTGGAAGATGGAATTTTGGTGTTTTGGTGAGAAAAAGTCTGAATGGCTGTTTATTTCTATCGAAGCCATCATCATCATAATCATCAGCCTATAGCAGTTCACTGCTGGACATAGGCCTCTCCAATTGCACGCCATTCAGCTCGGTTCTCGGCAACTCTTATCCAGTTGCTCATCGCTCCACCTAGACAGAGGGCGTCCTACCTGACGTTAGCCGATTCGCGGTCTTCACTCGAGAACACGTCTACCCCAACGATCACCCGTTCTACTAATATGGCCGGCCCATTGCCACTTTTTAGCTTGCTTATTCTGTGAGCTATGTTGACAACGTTGGATCTCAGCCGGATCACCTCGTTCCATATTCGATCCCTCAATGAGACTCCAAGCATAGCCAGTTCCATAGCTCTTTGAGCGACCTTGAATTTATGGACCAGCCGTACCGTGCGTGTCCACGTTTCAGCTCCGTAAGTCATAACAGAAGCATAGAACAGAGAACGAAGCCATAGCATTTTTTTTTATAGGGAGGTCATCAAATAACTTCTCCCGCTCTGGGTGGAGCGAGAGGGCGTGTCAGACTTTTACTGACTAAAACCCACCCGTGTCCCTTCAGTTGCCTGTGCCAGGGCCGGGACGACTCTTTCGATCACTCCTACGACCCTGGCAGGACCACAAGCTTGTAGTGGTGTGGGGCTCATGTTTTCGTTATTATACAGGGTCTAAGGTAAACGCTCCCAAAAACGGAGACAGGTGATAAGGCTAGTGGTTCTTGATACGAAACCATCAAAAAATCTGAAAAAAAAACCTAATTACGCTGTGAGTACAGTTAAATCAAACCGCTATTTGCAGTTAAAGACACTTTATCATACGATGAAAATTTATTAAAAAAAATAAATCGTAAAATATCAGCTGACGCCCGCGCATTCCTTAAGTTGAAAGTGCGCGCACTTTCGCCGACAGCCGTGCGGCCAACGACTCCACGTCCATGCGACGACGTTTTTAAGTCGAGAATCAATAGGTTACTTCTTGGCAAGCGTGCTTCATCTTCGACCACATCATCGCTTACTATCAGGTGAAATAGTTATCAAATGCTATATGTTTTTACGAGTATATCAATGATATAAAAATAGTATTAAGGAATAGTTTGAACATAAGTAGTGTTTTTTTTTTTTTTTTTGAAGGGGTGGGAAATCATATCCTATGACTTCTTCCGCTCTAGGGTGGAGCGGAAGGGTGTGTCAGACTCTTACTGACTAAAACCCACCCCTGTTCCTCCCTGCCTCGAGTGCCCGGGGGCGAGGTAACTCTTTCGAATTTATCCTCCACCCCCGGGCAGGCATCGGCCGTGGCAGGCCCCTTCCCTTGGCTGACAACTCTTTGAGGCGCGCGTGGAACACTACGCGCCGTCGACTCTCGGGCCTGGTGCTGATCGGACAGCGAGTTACCCACTACTCGCCGTCCGCAGGCCCGGGTCTACGGTGGCCAGAGATCGTCTCGCGGCGTCCGAACCCCCTGGCGTCTCAGGCGGCGGTTGCGGCTGGGAGCGCTAGGGCGACTCGGCTGTGTTCGACTCTCCCTAGCGTATGCCGCCTCCCTCTTCGCGAGTATTACTGCTTCGCAGAAGGAGGAGACGGCCTCCCATTCCCTCTCGCTCCGTACCATGGCCTGAACCAGGGCACGGCGCGAGAGGTCGCTGCCGCCTATCGCATTCACGAGGACACGGCGCTGCTCTGCCCAAGCGGGGCAAACCTCCACCGTATGCTCCACCGTGTCCACTGGGCGATCCTCGCAATGGAAACACCCGGGGGTCACCTCCGCCTTGATCCGACACAGGTACTTACCGAAACAGCCGTGTCCGGTGAGCACCTGCGTCAGGCGGAAGGTGAGGGCGCCGTGACGCCTCTCCAGCCACTCCTCAAAGAGGGGCACTACCGCCTCGATGGTGGCGTGCCCAGCGCTGGGTTGCGACAGTCGCTCTCTCCATGTCACCATGAGATCCTGCCGGAGCTCGGTCCGCCGAGCCGCGAGTTGTCGCGGCAGCGGAGTTTCGCCCCGGCGTTTGGCCTCCTCGCGCCACTCGTACAGGTGCGCGAGGATTTTTGCCTCCGGATCCCACGGTGACAGTCCGGCAAGGAGGCTCGCCGCCTCACGGGAGATCGTGCGGTATCCTCGGATGATGCGGATTGCCATGACCCTCTGGGACGCGTTCATCAGGCGAGCTGATCACTGCCTCAACGAACGCGCCCACACCGGTGCCCCGTAGAGGGCCATGGACCGCACGATCCCCGCGTAGAGCCTCCGGCAGGAGGCGTTTGGCCCCCTCAGATTGGGTAGGAGCCGCTTCAGGGCGGCCCCGGCCCTGTCCAATCTGGGAGCCAAACGTCGAAAATGTTCGACGAAGTTCCACCGGCTGTCGAGGACGAGTCCCAGGTACTTCATCGTACCCTCGACGCCGATGCGAACCCCTCCTACCGTGATCTGGGAACCCGACGGTGGCACGTTCCGACGACCATGAAAACACATGGCCTCGGACTTGTGCAATGCCACCTCGAGTCCCAGTTGCCGGATCTTCTCTATGACTGTCGCAACCCCGCGTGTCATAAGGTCGGCCGCCGCCTCGTGCGACCTCCCCTGCGCTAAGACCAGCGTGTCGCCAGTGGGTAGGTCGGCGCGCAGCACCCAGTCGTATCCGATGTTCCACAAGGGCGGCCCCAGGACCGATCCCTGTGGAACACCGCACGACATCTCTCGCCGGTTCCATACTCCCTGATGACCGGGGTAGATGACGGCTCTGTCTGTCAGATACGCCTCGACTACGCGACGGAGGTAGGGCGGCACCCGGTGATACCGGAGTGCCTCCACTATACAACTCCAGCGCAGCGTGTTGAAGGCATTGGCGATGTCCAGAGACACCGCCAAGATGACCTTACCCCGGGCCACTGCATCCCCCGTCGTGAGGGCTCTTACGCGCATGACTGCGTCCACCGTGGAGCGCCCCCTGCGGAAGCCGTACTGGCTCTCCGCCAGGTCCGGCCCCACCCGCACCAACTGCCCGACGAGGCGGTCTGCAATTACTCTTTCAAAGAGCTTGCCCACCTCGGCGAGCAGCACAATGGGCCGGTAAGCGGACGGAGAGTCCGCAGGGCGCCCCACCTTCTTGATCAGGACCAGCTTCCCCGTCTTCCACCGACGTGGAAACTGGCCCCTCTCTAAGCATGCGCTTAAAACCCCTCTGAGTCGAGGCCCGAGAGCCTCTTGCAAGGCCAGGACCCAGGCTTTCCCATGAAAGCGGGTCCTGGGGCGGTGTTTTTGGCATTCAGCCTACGCACCGCCGCTCTCAGCTCTACCTCGGTCACCTCGGGAGCATCGTCGTCGTCGTCTTGGTCCGCGTCAGGTACCGCAGGAGACGGAGCCATAGGCGGAGGAGTATGTTCCCCTCGCGAGGGGAACAGAGCGCTCACCACGCCCTCCACGATCTGTGGCCGGAGACTCTGCGTCAGTGGGGGGGCCCATGGGCGGAGTTTCCCCCGCACCGCTTTGTACGGGCGCCGGGCCCATGGGTTTCTGTTCAGAGTCTCCAGTGACTCCTCGCGGGCCGATCTCTTGGCCCGCAAGATCTCCGTTCGGAGGGCGATCCTCGCAGCTCTGTACCCCTCGTATAGCTCCGCCTCGACGGCTTCCGTTTCCGGCGTGCGGTTACGGAGCCGTCTGCGGTACCTGGTGTACCGGCGTCGCGCGGCAGTACACCCTTGGCGTAAAGCCGTAAGCGCCGGCGACCACCAGTACACCTGTCGCCGAGCAGAAGGCTGGACCCGGGGCATTGCCACGTCACATATCTCGGACATGGCCTCCTGGAACCACTCTGCCTCGTCGTTTATGTCGGCAGGCCTGTTCGGTGATGTCACCCAGGCCTGCACGATCGAGGCCTCCAGGAGTAGCTCCCGGTCCAGCTGCTTCAGCGACCAACGCGGACCGCTCGGGGTCTGTCGGACCGGCACGCTGGAGGTCTGGGCGGAGACGTCAAACCGGATATATCGGTGATCGGAATACGTCTCCACCTCCTCCATAACGCGCCAGTCAAGTACGCGCGGTGACAGAGCGGGGCTGGCGAACGAGAGGTCCACCACCGATTCGCCCCGCCACCGCACGCACGTGGGGACAGAACCCCGGTTCAGGACGACCAGGCCTGTCTCCAGAGCCCAGTCCTCCACCATTCTGCCCCTTGCGTCCGTGTACCGGGAACCCCAAGCCAAGTTCTTGGCATTGAAGTCCCCGAGAACGAGCGCAGGGAGGGAACGGTATCCGACGACGACGTCTCTCAACTCCGCGAGGGAGTTGTGGAACTCGGCGAGAGTTCGGCTCGGGGAGAAGTACACCCCTACCACTACTATCTCCCCGAACCGTGCTGCCACGCAACCCCGACCCCTCTTGACCTCCTCGGGGGTCGGGATCACTGTTTCTTTGGAACGAAAATAATGGGCTGTTAGACAAACATACAATCAATAAAGAATGTTGAGACTCCATAGTAACAGGCGATTCCAGAACCATACGATTTAAAAGCTTTGTCATAACTTCACATAAGTTCTCTGTAAGCTTGAAGTAATAATCTTGTCTAAGTTAAATGTGGCTTATCTCGCTTACAAACGCCGTGTGCGTAACCTCAGTAACGATTATAATAATTTATAATGCCTTAATTCTTGTGACGTGGCTGGTTATATTGTAGGTATCTCGGTTTTCACTGCTTTTCATACTTAAAGGCATGAGGCATAAAATAACCTTAAACCAAATTATATTCGCATTATTTGTGAAATAATTTCAAAAAGAAGAAATTATACAAAACAAGTTTTTTTAGGGTTCCTTACCCAAAGGGTAACCAACGGGACCCTATTACTATCCCACCGCTGCCCGTCTATCTGTCAGATGGACGATCCATACTAGCTTCACAGTTGAAATGTTCACAAAATATGTATTTCTGTTGCCGCTGTAACAAAAAATGATAAAAATAATAATAAATAAAAAATTAAAGGAGGGCTCCCCTACTAGAAACGTGATTTTTTTGGCTTTTTTTGCTCGATCTTAATAATGGCAACAAGTAGACGCATAATTATAATCATGTACTATGTTAAATGTGCGAAGTCGACCACGCACTTAACCGATTTTTAACCGACTTCAAAAAAAGGAGGAGGTTCTCAATTCGACTGTATTTTATTTTATTTTTTTTTATGTGTGTTACCTCATAACTTCTTACTACGCGAACCGATTTTGAAGATTTTTTTTTTATTTGAAAGTTGTTGCTTCACATTTGGTCCCATTTTAATTTGGTGAGGATCTGATGAAGAACTTCGGAGATATACAATGGTACTCTTCAGTAAATGAGTCTGTATATTATTTTCACCACTTCACAACATTACATCAGGCTGATGCGCTCTGAAGGGGTATACAGATTTGTACAGTTCACCCTGATACACCCTAATTTCACCAACTACGTTCAAATTCCCTATTTTTGGGGCTATCAATTCGGGCATAACTTTACTATTAATTTAGTTTTACAATGGGGTAAAACAACTAAAAAGTGAAAAATAAAAAACTTTTTACAAAAAAAATACAACCGACTTCCATAAATAATACTAAAAAATGCAAAATAACTTTAATTTCGGAAGTCGGTGTCAAATAACAAAGAAACCAAACTAGAAACACCGACTTCTGAAATTAAAGTTATTTTGCATTTTTTAGTATTATTTATGGAAGTCGGTTGTATTTTTTTTGTGAAAAGTTTTTTTTCTGTATACGTTTGAAGTTCAAACGGCTGATGCATCACATAAATGTAGTATTTTTGCAGTTGTAATTACGTTTATTTATCAATTTATAAGACAAATAACTTTTTTACTTAACCTCCTTGAAATGTTAATTGATATGTTAAACTAACTTTTTTTTAAAAAAACAGGCCTAGTGCGTATCGTACTTTGCACATGTACTCCGTACTAAATGTATTTTTGACTATTTGTATGGCTTTGAGTCACCAAGATGCTTTTAATGTGAAAATTTGAAGGCTGTATGTAGATCACACCGTTTGGCTGTAAAACTTGTGTGACAGACGATGGACAGACTAACAGACGGACAGACGGACACGTGAGTGCCAGCAATAGGGCTCCGTTTGGACCCTTCGGGTACGGAACACTAATAAAAGTTATAAAAGAAATTAAATATTCTATCTCAATCGTTGTTTCTAAGGTTCCAACGTGGTGGCTGTAGTTAGATGTTTATTTATGCGAGAAGAACAATAATTAGCTTGTTAATAATTTTAAGTAGAAGCAATTAAATTAGTTTAAATAATGCTATGTCGACAGCTCATTTTTTCAAGCAGCTCCCTCTGCCTTATATTATTTTATACTATGGCAGGAGCAATTTCGAATTAAATAAAGAGAAGATCAAAGAATTAAAAATATCAACCACAATAACTAAAAAATACAAAAGCGCAGACAGGCGATTCACAATCACCAAAAATAAATATACTGATATAAAAATACCAAGCGTTCATGAACGAAAAGAGTTAATCGTCCGATCATTTGAGTGCATCCACCGTTGTTGTGTGATAATAAAATCCATTATATGGAAGGACGCGACACGAAATATACCAATTAGCTTATGTAAATGTGAGTGGATAATGTTAAAGAAAAAAAAACGTTTAAAACGAAATGATGTGAAAACGATGCAGTGTTGCGTTTTCAACATTTTACGAGTAAACTTTCATGTTGACTTGACTTGTCTGTATTTAATGACGTGATGGTTTGTTTTCTTTGTCGAATTAATTTTGTAGACTCTTTCAGTGACATTATTGGAACGAAGTTCCTTATCGCGCGTTGTGAAAGGGGGCTAGACGGAAAAAAATCTTACGGCAAGCAGATCAAGGATTATTGTTATAGTTGTTGTTATTGCTAAAGAGTTGAGCTGAGCTGAGCTGAGCTGAGCTGAGCTGAGCTGAGCTGAGCTGAGCTTAGCTGATCTGAGCTGAGCTGAGCTGAGCTGAGCTGCGATGAGATGAGATGATGAAGTATAACTTCTTACGTGCGTGCGTGTGTGCGTAGTTAATAATAAAAAAAATATTATAAATTAAAAAAATAAAATTATATTACAATTCCTTCACTAATTAATCGAAAGGAACTTCGTTCCATCCGGGTGTCCCTTGACACCTCTCAAGTTTTTTTTTTTTTATTACCTGACTGCGCGACTCAAGGTATGTTTATCAGTCTATGTATGTATGTTTGTTCTTTTGTAGCGCTTTAGAGACAAAACGAGTGCGCCGATTTTGATAATTCTTTCGTCGTCAATTGATTCCTCTTAATCTTGCGAGTGCTACTAAAGACACGACTGTAATCATAATACAATATGGCTACAACTAGACGCCTTATTGTGAAAAAGAAAAAAATGGAAGTCGACAAACTATGTTAAATGGGGTATCAAAACAAAGGGTTAGAAGAGGCGATTCCAAAAATATATCTAAATTAAATATTTTGTAAAAACCCGACTGTAAGAAACAACAAAAAAAGTTCCAAATAAGTCACTTTTCAAGCAGTCTGATGCAGTTGGTGGCGTGAAATCAATAATTGAACTAACATTACTGCCACTAACTGTATAATAGACTGCTTGAAAAGTGACTTGTTTGGAACTTATTAGTTATTTTTTTATAGTCGGGTTTATTCTCAAAAATTTAATATTTTCAAATATAAAATTTTTGAGAAAAGACAAATTAAGGGTCGAAGATGTTATATCATAGGCTTGGTAGTGGAGGTGTCATATACACGCATTGTAATAGTTGTAAAGCCTTTTTTATGACTCTCACTAACCATAATAATATGCTTAGTTTAAACATTGATTAGCGGATTTTAAACTCAAGATAAAATACCTCTCATCCCTCAAATTCAAGGTAGGACGTAAACCCTCTTTAAATGATTAGTCAACACTTTACCACCCCCCACATCTACCCTTTTTCCGCGTAGAAAATATTGAAACAAGAACTTGCTAATCAGTGTTTAAGCTAACCTTATGGCAGTTTTTCTTTAAATAGCCTATAATATTTTTTTTCTGAGACTACGCATAACTTGAACGGCTGCGTCTAGAAAACTTAGCACAAAAAATTCGTAAATAACGAATGCTAGATTTATGAATTTTTGTTGGAAAATAGTTTCCAAATTAAGGATTATTTTTTAATTACCTCCTCATCATTCTCCTGTCTTTATCTCAATTTATTTGGGGTCGGCGCAACATGTCTTTTTCTTCCATACTTCTCTATTATAGTCATCGTCTCTGTACTCACCCCCTTTTTACACATATCCTCTTTCACTCAGTCCATCCATCGTTTCTTTGGCCTTCCTCTACTCTTATACACAAGACTTTCCTAAAGACATTTTTAATTCCCTCCTAACGAGGTCAAATAGAATAGCAATGGGAAATACCATAAGGTCACAGCTTGTAGTTCATTAAAACGTTATAACGTAGAATGCCTATGTTCGCCAGCGAACATTTTCCAACCCGTTAGGTTGACAAGAATGAACCGGCTTCGTTTCAATATCGGGAGAACACACGGCAGTGTTCTGGGTTTCTGCCAAAAACCCTGCCCTATGACCTTTTCAAAGCCCAGTTAGCTTTCCTTCGGGAAAAGAACTTACCTATGCAGACAAAAATATATTTAGGTACCTAGTTAATTAGGCAGAAATACGGAAATTAATTCCTAGAGGGGAACACGGTTTTTTAATAAAACTTTTAGCATTGCCAAAAATTGCTAGCATTACCCCAAACATTCACATCACACACCTCGATAGCACTCGACATAATGACTCCTATCAGCATTGTTTTAAGGTTGAAATTGGTACAATTGTTTGTGTAATGTAGTAGCAGCTCATTTGGCTAAATGAACTGACAGTTTGCCACCCACTTCGGAAACAATCCCGAGAACTTGGCCCGGGTACCTTTGTAAACCGATTTAATTCAAAAGTTTTTGGTCAGGGGACGTTTTTTGCGTTTTTAGGGTTACCACACCATAGAAAATGTAGCTTAAAATTGTTTATGGTCAAAGGTGTCAGATTATAAAACGTCAGTTTAGGTGTCAGATTATTAAAAGACTGCAACCTGAAATAAGGTACACTTCAGGATCCGAAACTCACCTGTGAGTTTGAAAACAAAGAAAAAGAAGATTAGTGAAAAAAAAAAGCGTGAATCGGCTGACTACCCGGGTTGTCGTTGCCCGGGGGTGGAGGCTAAATTCGAAAGAGTTACCTCGCTCCTGGGCATTCAGGGCAGGAAGGAACAGGGATGGGTTTAAGTCAGTAAGAGTCTGACACGCCCTTCCGCTCCACCTTAGAGCGGAAGAAGTCATAGGATGATTTCCCACACCAAAAAAAAAAAAAAAAATCGTCGTCGGGCTTCAATTCGACAACCCGGGTTTGTCCGCGGATCTTAAGAGGTTAAGCAGATGGCAAGAAAAAAATCGTGCGTTCATTTTGCGTAGGTACAGCTGAGAGTGTTTCCTGATAGCTACAACCTGGTGGTCTTTTAGATCAGAGTGAATAGGTTACTTCTAAGCAAACGTGGTTCACCATCGACCACATCATCGCTTACCATCAGGTGAGAAAGTGGTCAAGTGCGAGCCCATCCATATAAAAAAAGATTCACCCAATATGTTTGGCAATAGACTTAGCTTGTTCACGCACTGCATGGATTAGTGATAAAGTCAGTGCAAAAGTTTCCATGTTTCGGTTTTGAGCATCTCACAATTTAGGGTTACCTAATGGATGGCTTTAATGTGTAATAGATTACCGCATTAGTGGTGACCCAGTGCTAACGGCCGCGACTTACAAGTCGTAGGTCGTGAGTTCAAACCCAGGAAGGTGCTTTAGATGTCAATTAATTTATCACCACTCCTCTCAAAACGGTGAAGGAAAATCATCGTGAGGAAACAAGCATGTGTTAGAATAAAAAATTCTAAGACATGTGGCATCCACCGATCCGCATTAGGCCCGCGTGCTGGATTACAGCCCGTAACCTCTCACAGAGAGGAGGCCAGTGGGGACATTAAAAGGCTGATGATGAGATGATACCGTAGTAAATACCGAGCCTGTCTTAATAGCTTTTCACTAATTGATCTAAAAACTTAAAACTCGTACTGGTGGCAAGTTAGTACGTACATAAGAGTGAGCGCTAGGCCCATATTCCATTTCAAAGTCCTTCACTCGACTCAGTTGCCATGACAACAGAAAATACCCTTGTTTTTACCCCGACTGCCCAGAAGGAGGGTAATTTATTTCCTAAATCACGAAAATCTGTAATTGAACTTAAATAAATTCCATCAACTGCATCAGACTACTTGAAGAGTGACTTGTTAGGAACGTTTTAGTTGTGTTTTGTGAGTCGGCTATTTGAAAATATTATTTTCATGTTTCCGTACCCGAAGGGTCCAAATGGAGCCTAGATATTGCTGTCACTCACGTGTCTGTCTATCTGTCTGTTGTCTGTCTCACAGGTTTTACAGCCAAATGGTGTGAGCTACAGTCTTAAATTTTTCACAGTATAAGCATCTTGTTGACCCAAAGCCATACAAATAGTCAAAAATACATTTGGTACGGAACCCTAAATGTTCGAAGTCCGACTCGCACTTGACCGGTTTTTTTATTGATTTTACTTTAGTCTAGTTGATGATTCAAAGTGGAGTCGATTTGGAAGTCATGACTTAGAATATAGTTTAGTCTACATACCCCTATAGGCAACCAGCCCCGATCTATTTACTAATTGTATCGTAATTCGAAGAGGAAAAAGTTACCAAGTGAGGTATTGACTATAACGTTCTTCGCCGATGCGGCTTCGACTTTTAATTACTCTGAAAGCAATTTGCATACTTAATTTAAATCTATAGGTATTACTGCAGTAATAAGTTTCCACTCATAATTTAAGCGCGGTGAAATATAATTACATTTTACTTTTAACAGATTCTGAAAAGTTATGTTTTTCTTTGCGTAAAATCTATCGTTTTGAAAGTCAAATAGCTTTATAAGTTTGCGAACTAGAATTAATATTCTGTTTGTTAAAGTTCAAGTTTTGATCATTTAATATTTACTACTCGTGCTAAAGTCAACGTGGGTTGAAGGTTTGAGCGCCTGGTTGTGGGTCTTCAACCTATATAGATTGTCTGTAAAATCTGTTATCTGTACAATCTATTTGACTAGAACATATTGTATGGATTTGAACACTTTAAAAGAGACTTTGACCTCTGAGTTTGTTTCGGTGTTTCTTCTCAGGGTAGTCAGATATGAAACACCGGCCTCATATAGCTAAAAAAAAAATGTAGACGAGTAAGTGTTGTTTAAACCTACTTACAAAAATTAAATCATTTATCTATATTTTTTTCAAAATTTTAAGCCAAATGGTTTCGGAAATAAGGGAAGGGAGGAATGGTCATTTTTCATCTATTTTTAACCGACTTCAAACAAGAGGAGGTTCTCAATTCGTCGGAACCTTTCTTTTATTTTTATTTTTTTTTATGTATATTATGTTGACTGATTTGGATTTTTTTTTTGTTTGAAATGGTATACTTCCCAGGTGGTCCCTAAAAATTGTATCGAAATTGCTTCAGCGCTTTTTGAAAAACCGAACTGAAACGAAAAATATGTATACATAGATGACGTTTTGGTTTCCTCCAATTACGAGTAGGTGTGTTTAAATTCAACGTTCCATGTTATTGGGGTTTTCAATTCCAGGGTAAGTATAACAAAAAAAAAAATTAAAAATTTTTACAAAAAAAAACAACAGACTCCCAAAGAAGAAAATAGGAAAAAAAAAATAAATATATAAAAATATATATTATAAATAAAACATAATTAAATGTTTATTTTTTGTAGTCGGTTGTTATTTTTTTGTAAAACAGTTTTATATTTTTCACCTTTAATTTTTTTTTTTGGCGGGGTGTGATATCATCCAATGACGCTCTGGGTGGAGCGGCAGGGTGTGTCAGACTCTTACTGACTAAAACCAACCCCTGTGCCTTCCCTGCCTGAGTGCCCAGGGGAGCGGTAACTCTGTTAAGAATTTATCCGCTACCCCTAGGCATTCTGATGAGTTTCCAAAAATCCTTTCATAATGCTCCCCTACATTATAAAAGGAAGCCGTTCGCAAAACTTTTCGTTCCTAGTCCCAGTAGTTTTGGCTGTGCATTGATATGTCAGTCAGTCATTCAGTCAGTCAGTTTCTCCTTTTATGTATACAGATAAATAAATAAATATATATCCGACATCTATCTACCTATAGGAATATATATATATAGATATATATCGGCACAGTTTGAAAAACTATGTGGTTTTTTAATTTTCCGATTTTCACCCCAAAGTGACGCCCATAATACAAATTAATTTATTAACGGTACACGTTCGTGTTTAGATCACAGACGGTGTGTGTACCGTCTATCGGTCCAGCAGATTCGGAGCAAATAGGCTGTGACAGACGGACAGACAGACATACAGACACAAAGGTGATTCTATAAGGGTTCCGTTTTTTCATTCGGACTTTCGGGAACCCTTTTTTTCCTAAAAACTAATTTCAATCACTTAGAAACAACTTAAAAAATACAAAGCAAACTTAAAAAGACTTTAGTTAGGGTCTGTGTACTGAAATCATCTCGAATTATATTATTGCACTAGCGACCCGCCCCAGGGCCACGCACAGGTACAAATTATACATTCTACACTTCCTCATGTATCGCTCTTTCTATTAGTGAAAACCGCATCAAAATCAGTTGCGTGGTTTAGGAGATAACGGAGAAACAGACCGACGCGGAAAGTCATTTTTAACTGACTTCGTTAAATCAAAACCAAATAAAAAAAAAAAAAAAAAAAAAAAGGACGAGGTTCTATTTTCGACTGTATGTAAATGTCCACCGATTTCTCTGTCATTTGACCCAATTTTCCAAATCGAGGTGGTCCCATATACATTTTATCAAAATTGCTTCACGGCTTTTTGAAAAACTGAACAAAAACGAAAAATACGTATACATAGATGACGTTTTGGTTTTGTCCAATTACGAGTATGTTTAAATTCCACGTTCCATTTTATTGGGGTTTGTAGTTCTTTTTCACTTTTTCACAACTAAAGTGAAAAATAAAAAACTTTTTTACAAAAAAAACAACCGACTTCCAAAAAAGAAACTTCAAAAAGAAACATCTTCCGAAACTAAGTTATTTTTAATTTTTTAGTGTATTTTCTGTTTTGGAAGTCGGTTGTTTTTTTTTTGTAAAAATGTTTTATATTGTTTATACTATGTAAGTATGTAGAGACGTATAAGTGTCTTATGTGACATCAATATTCCTCCTTAATCAAATTACTTAATATATTAAATTGAATTATTGTAATTTAATGATTATTAAATTATAGTATTCAATTCATACTAAATTATATCTGAGTTTGCAAACGATAATAAGAGAAATAATAATAGTAAAAAGAGTTACACTCTAAAATAAAAACTTTCACTCACTTGTCTTTTTTTTGTGGGGGTAGGAAATCATCTAATGACATCTCCCGCTCTCGGGTGGAGCGGGAGGTCGTGTCAGACTCTTACTGACTAAAACCCACCCCTGTTCCTTCCCTGCCCTGAACGTCCAGGGGCGCGGTAACTCTGTATAGAATTTATCTACTTACTCATACGTTATAGGAAGACATCAAACCGATTCCCATCAAAATAGGCCCTCACGTAAACACGCAGTTACAAACAGACTGTATAATTAAATAGCGCGAAATTTGCGAAATTCGCGAAATGGTAGGCATTCATCGTTCAACTTAATAGTGTTCCAAAATTAGCATACTTGAATTTTGATTAGCAGTAAAACACAGTTGAACTTTGTAACTGTGCTCTGCCGAGCCACCATTAACGCTGGGTTAATGGACAAAACCTCTGTCATTATGTGTGGTGTCCCCATTAATTGTGGGGTGACAGATTTTATGACCAAATTTGGTTATTGTTAAATGAGTTGGATTTTTTACTGGAGTAAAGTTTGGTTATTTTTAAAGTTTTGTTCTGTTTTATGGAGCCGAGTGCAATGGAAATGCGCCTTGTTGTATTTAAATTACATTGGACTATTGAAATTCATACACGCGAGGATAAGCGACCAAGACCCTTATTTATAAAAAAGTTTACACTAATAAAAAGAAAATAATTAAGTATTAATAATGTTTAATGCATGCTAATTTAGGATAATAAGGGTAGTTGAACAAAAATTGCAATGCTAACACCAACGTTGTACACTTAGTTCACAATAAACGTTTTGACTTTGACTTTGACTTTGATCAGCATCATGCTGAGGCACAGGTCACCTCTCTGCATGCGGGTTGGTGGATGTCACATGTCTTCGAAGTTTTTTGTATTTGGGTTTTAACACACGAGCTACAACTTGTAAGTCGTGGCCGTTACCACTGGGCTACCACTCCTCTCAAACATTGATTAGGAAGTTCTTAATACAATTATAGTTCTTAATACAAGAAGCCAGTTTCATAAAATAAGGGTGTAAAATTGGTAAATATTGCACGGCACAGCACAACCTAGCTTGATGTTGATTATTCACTCTTAAGTACCTATAATAACGCCCCCAGTCACAGCCGCCGCAGGAGACACCCTGGGCGCCGGGGGTCGCGGGACGATCTCCGACCACCGTAGACGCGGGCCTGCGGATGGCGAGTAATGGGTAGCTCGCCGTCCGATCAGCACCAGGCCCGAGAGTCGACGGCGCATAGTGTTCCACGCGCGTCTCAAAGCTCGTCATGGCCAATGCATGCATGCCAAGGAGTCGCGGATAAATTCGTAAAAAGTTACCGCGCCCCTGGGCACTCAGGCAAGGAAGGAAAAGGGGTGGGTTTTAGTCAGTAAAAGTCTGACACGCCCTCCTGCTCCATCCAGAGCGGGAGAAGTCATAGGATGATTTCCCACCCCTCAAAAAAAAAAGGTACCTATAAATAATCACGTATATATAGGTACCTATACTTCAGATTGTTTTAATATATATATGGAAAGTTATATATTAACATCCATTTTATGCACTTAATATTTTTGATAGTACTGTGACGATTGTAGTCACAGCCAAATCTTAGCGGGTCTGTACCGGCCTTTAACTGGCAGGTAATAATGTTGGAGAGATTATGGATTATTTAAGAAGGTGTTAATTTTGTTTTATTTCAGACAGAAGTTTAGCCCTGGCAAGTGGGCACCGATGTTATGCTTTTGCCTAATTAATATATCATTTAAAACGCCCTCAGCTCGTTTCCTTGTCTGCCCGTAGCCAGTATCCCTTCGTATAGTCCTCTCGCGCTAAGCCAGCGAGTCGCCAAGCTACGTGACATCCCCCGGGGCTTCGAAGAACGTCCCAGAATCCCTGCAGGTCGTACTGGTGCCTTGGGGTCCTGCAGTACCTTCCACTATAAGTTTTATATTATCTATGACTATAGGAACAGCATCGCTTTTCAGAAAATTGAGAAATAGCAGAAGCTCATTGGTTATTTAATACAGGAATAAAACCTAACAAGGAAGTTTATTTTGTCACTTACTTATGACTTTGCAAACAAATGTTATTGTTTCGCTATTTAACTTACGCTAAGCCATCAGAGCTTAAATATTCGAAACTGTCCTTCAATGTTTTTAATTAAACCTGTAAACAGGATTTGTACAATCGTTTACAAATCCCGTTTAAAACATTTATTCAAAACAGCCCATCTTCCCATTTTATTTTAGAAACCCCAACAAGAACATTACCATAAAAAACAATTTGTGTAAAACACTCAAATAATACAATTATGACGGGAAAATAATAATAACAGCTACACAAATCCGCTCTTCTTCGGAGCGAGACCGAAACACAATGTCCGAAGCGGGGCGAAGGGACGCCCGAAGGTCCCTATACAAAAAACGATCCCTCGGGACTCAGTCAAATTTAATAAATCTTCCCGATGCTTCCTTTAAGCATTGAATAGCTTCGGAAACCCGGAAAGTCCTGTTTTTATAAGCGGACGGTGAAAGAATAAAATGCTATATTTCCGAATGTCGTTACGTTCCCGAGTCGGTACTAAATGGTGTTAAATTCAACACACGATGTTTCTATTGTTCGTTATGACAGAGTTATGATGAATTTTTGAATTTTATCGCTCGTATGTGATGAGGTTTTGTTTCTTTTTTAGGGTTCCGTATCCAAAGGTCCAAACGGAGCCCTATTGTTGTCACTTACGTGTCCGTCTGTCCGTCCATCAGCTGTCACAAAATTTGGTTCCGAAGAATTTTTTAATTTCTCTATGAACTTGAAATTTGGTGCTAATGTTTGTTATTGCGTATATTTTACTAAAAAATACCAATCAATCAGATTTTTTTTTTAATTCCCTCATTTGGTACGGAACCCTAAATGTACGAAGTCCGACACACACTTGACCGGTTTTTTTGTTTCTGTTTTGTTGTTTAAGGTTAATTGTTTCTCACTTTGGTTGTTTTGAGATCATGCTGAATTTTCCATAATGCGCTTTTCACACCACTTTGTGTTTACTGGCCCTAGAAAAAAATGCAAAATGTTTTGGATTGTAATGCGCTGCCAAAATGACACTTTCTCACTCTTATACACTCTGAATTTTTGAGCTTCGTTATCGCTAAAAGAGAGTCGCTAGAGCTGATAGTATTGTAGGTAGTCATTGTAGGTAGTCATGGTAGGTAGTCATTGTAGGTATTCAAGGTAGGTAGTCATTGTAGGTAGTCATGGTAGGTAGTCATTGTAGGTAGTCATTGTAGGTAGTCACTGTAGGAAGTCACTGTAGGTAGTCATTGTAAGTAGTAATTGTAGGTAGCCATTGTAGGTAGTCATTGTAGTAGGTAGTCATTGTAGGTAGTCATTGCAGGTAGTCATTGTTGGTAGTCATTGTAGGTAGTCATTGTAGTAGGTAGTCATTGTAGGTAGTCATTGCAGGTAGTCATTGTTGGTAGTCATTGTAGGTAGTCATTGTAGATAGTCATTGTAAGTAATCAATGTAGGTAGTCATTGTAGGTAGTCATTGTAGGTAGTCATTGTAGGTAGTCATTGTAGGTAGTCATTGTAGGTAGTCATTGTAGGTAGTCATTGTAGGTAGTCATTGTAATTAAGTAGTCATTGTAGGTAGACATTGCGAATGTGCGTGGATGGGACGCATATTCTCCCCAGTTTTTCTTTTTTTTGTTGTGTTTCTCTGTTTGTTGCGTCATGTTTACCGTAACTAAACGTATTTTCTTTCTTTTTTCTTTCTTTCTTTAAAATAGCCTGAAGAATCGCCAAACAGAAGTGGCAGTGGGCAGGGCACATTACTCGCAGAACTGATGGTCGATGGCGCCGAAAAGTTCTGGAGTGGCGACCGCGTACTGGAAGACGCATCGTTGGAAGGCCTCCCACAAAGTGGACTTATGACCTGGTGTCGATGGATGCAAGACGCACAGGACCGGTCGTTGTGGCGACACTTGCGGAAGGTCTATGTCCAGCAGTGGACGTCTTTCGGCTGAAATGATGATGATGATGATTGCGAAGATGGTGTTTTATTTAGGGCCGTCTAAAACTCGTTACAATATTTGAAGACAGTTGTCCACAGCAGGGCTGTAGCAACAGCACATTTCACTCAAACTTTACCAGATGCAAATGGTGGGTTTTATCCAATAAACCTTGTAACGTCAATAACTGTATAGCCTTTTCCCAACTATCTTGGGGTAGGCTTCCAGTTTAACCTCATGCAGCTAAATACAAGTATTTTACATGGAACGACTGTCTATTTAACCTCTACAACCCAGTAACTGGGTAATACGATACCCCTTGGGCGACCCATAACGACTGTCAAAGATCCACGATTGACAGCCGGGACCAACGGCTTAACGTGCTTTCCAAGGCACAAAGGAGTCTCGGTATTTAAACATGGTTACCCATCCTTGGACCAACCCCGGCAAGCGTAGCTTAACCTGATGGATCGACCCGTGCGACCGTTATTGCCTTAACTAGGAGCTCCTCCTTAAAAACCTTCAAACCTTGTAACTTAATAAACACTATCATTTAATTCTAATACTAATCAGAAACCATCAAAAACCCATCCGCTGTAACTCTATCGTCACTCTTTAAAAAGATACTAAATCCAAGCGAACCGGAAACTTAAAGAGGATTCTACACAAAGAAGAATAAATAAAAAGAGTAAAAAATCACCCTTCCCAAGTTTCAACTGTGATTATCTAGAATAGGTGTAATTAATTTGACGGGCCCGGGGGCCGTCCCTTAATTACGAGTTGGAATTAAGACGCTTGGCGAAATTATTTGAGACGTTCTCGTGACAACGGAGTGTCTATGCTAATGTGAGTTTTTTAGGGATTTAGAGGTAGGGGATGATTTTTAGGGTTCCGTAAGCGAAAGGTCCAAACGGAACCCTATTGTTGTCACTCACGTGTCCGTCTGTCTATCCGTCCGTCGTCTGTCACAAAATTTTGTTACTAAGAATTTTATTGACCTATGAACTTGAAATTTGGTGATAATGTTTATTATTACGTATACTTTACTATACGTAATAATACAAATACCAATATTTGGTACAGAACCCTTAATGTGCGAAATTCGACACGTACTTGGCCAGTTTTTTATTGTAGTATTGGTCGGTGGTATATATATTTTTTTTTGGTATATGAATAATGTTTCAGTACGAAGCTGTTATTTATTAATTTAACTCTTGAGGTACACAAACTTACTGAGGGACTTGTAATAAATTAGAATCTTCAGCCACAGTGTTTCTGGTTGCACTCCTTCGAAACTGCTCGTCCTATTTTAACGTTTTTTTTGTATATTTGGTAGGTATGAGAATAAATCATAAAGTATTTTTACCCTCCTATCCCACTTCCCATTTTTTAGGGTTCCGTACCTCAAAAGGAAAAAACGGAACCCTTATAGGATCCCTTTGTTGTCTGTTAAGACCCTTTTTCGCAGGAACGCGTAGAGGTATCAAACTGAAATTAATACCAAATGCTCAGGTCTACTGTCCCATGGAGCTGTGAAAAAATCAAACTTCTAAGCCAACGCAATCAAAAGATACAGCCGTTTATGCTGCAAATTTTCGACACTCGCACAAACGAAGCAACGTCTTATAGCACAGGTAAAGGAAAAAATTTAAAAAGAACATGCCATATAGCGCTACGGGAACCTCGAAAAAAATTGATAGATTGTAAACCGTCCCAAGGACGCATGGAGACTCTCAATGCACCTCATAAATTCGGAGAATTTGGTGTGAAAAAAATACGCTGATCGTTCTATAAATGGACGTCCCAATGCGTGACCATTGGATTTCAGTCAGTTATAGAGGAGGCAAGTATCAGCCTTTCCTCAGAAGTGCTGATGTAGAAACCCGACTAGTACTTGGTCTCTTCGTTTCGATCAGCAAAGAGAATGTAGCGTGGCTGCTGCCCTTATTTGCATACTTATTTACAAATGTATTGAATCGACGCGAAGGAACGATACTGATTACAACACTTTTTTTTACCTTTGCTTTGTTATTTTTTATTATGTCTGTAAAAAAGTTGCAAGAATTTCATGTCACAATCACAAAAAAATACGATAATTTCGAATTCGTCTCTTTAGGCATTCGCGGAACAGCCCGTTGCCGTGTCAAGATTTGACAGTTTAAGTAGTCCCAAACTGGGAAAAAATCGCTAATTTCTACGTACGTTTGCATTGCATTACGATCTCAGTAGAAACACAATACGAACGTCCCTTAAAATTATAGAAAAGTCAAAGGCCCTTGTGTTTTTTTTAGGTAAACAAAATATTTGCGCTCACTTATCTATCCAGCAAGTTTTAATCACTACATACTCAGCCCCCAGTTGCGTCTGTCTATTTGCGATAAACTCAAAAGACTACTGAACGGATTTTCATGCGGTTTTCACCGATATATTCCTGAGGAAGGTTTAGGTGTATAGTTTGTACCCGTGCGGGACCGTGGCGGGTCGCTAGTTATACATTTCGAATTATTTTGAAAAAGGATACTGCCAATTTTAGTCAAATTTCATGACACCCACTGGTAGACCATTGCTTAACCCAAACACTCTATTCCTATTAATTAGTCACTTAGCCACTTCCTACTTTTCAGAAAAAAACGCCATCTCCATTTCCTTCTCATAAATTCATGAAAATCTTTGTGTCATTTTAAGTTAAATTTCATGACACCCGCAGAGCATAATCTTTAACCCAAAACATTCTATTCTAGTTAATCAGTCACTTAGCCACTTCCTACTATTCAGAAAAAAAAACTCTGTCTCCATTTCTCTCCGAAAAATTCATGAAAATCTTTTCCTCCATAACATCCGTAGAAGCAAAATCTTGTATTTCCACATCGCCGTCATTCATTCGTGGCATACATATGTAAAATATTTCGCGCTTGCTTTAATACATGCCGTATGAATATTTTCAGGCGTCAAGATGAATGGGTGGTATTTTCATTGTGCATTCAGTTTTACGGGTGTTAAGAGTACGTAGTGTATTGTTCGGGGCGGTTAAGTTTGGGATGTACTTAATGCTTTTGGGTTCATTGTGGCTAGTTTTTTAGAGTTCCGTACCCGAAGGGTCCAAATGGAGCCCTATTGCTGTCACTCACGTGTCCGTTTGTACGTCTGTCGGTCACAAAATTTTGTTCCGAAGAATTTTTAAGCAATTTAAAAAAAAAATCTAAATAATTTTATATATTTTTAATTTGATGAAAATAAATACAGATTTTTGCTAAAAAACATTTTTGTTTTCAATTGTATGTTGTTTTTTTTCACAATTTTCGTTTAATAAGGACGCCTAAGTACTGCCAATCATTATAGAGTTTATTTCATCGCGATAGATCATTTACTTTAAAAGTTACACCGTTTTGTTTTCGTTTGTTTAAATAAAGCATAGATGGATCATTTCGATATGTGCACATTATAAAGACTCACACTGTATAAGCTTATTCTTCAGTTTTACAAAATTGCAGTAAAACTTATTCCTGAATAATGAACAGTCAATCTGCAAACCTCAAAATTGTACTCAAACTCTCAATGTTTGTATGTAAGTAATATGTAATTCATGTCAATGCCAAGTGAAAACTGAACTTACTACGAACAACGAAACTAATGTATTAACTATTAAAGTCATGTGTAATCGATGGTTGGGACCGCCAATTTGATGTAGGTACTTCACTAGTGTGGCAAGCGAAAACTTTAATAATAACAGAAGGCTAATCCTGCACAATCTCACATTCCAGAAAACGAACTTCATACCTCGCTAAAAAGATAAGTTTACAGGATACCTACTCAGTTTCTAGCTTTCTTTCATTGTGTATACAGCTAAGGAGTGCACTTCTTTGGCAAAGTCTGTGTTTCCTGATAGCTACAACCTGGGGTCTTTAAACCTAGAGTGAATAGGTTACTTCTAGGCAAGCGTGCTCCATCGTCGACTAAAACATCGCTGACCATCATGTGAGATAGTGGTCAAAGGTGAGTCTATCAATTACAAACAAAATTGAATGGCAAAGCATCAGATTGAAGGCAATGCAATTCATATGACTACTGTTAGCTATGAAAACAATCAAAGAAGGTTGGAAATAGAGTTTCTAGAAAATAGTAGGCTGCAGATATGCAGATAAGTACATTTTTTTGAAATGAAAACTTTTTAGGGGCGTTGGGCAGTTTTGAGATGGGAAAAACAATTGTACTCGCGCGCCACCGACACCGCTACACGATTCGCTACAACGTTACGATCGTAGCGGATCGCGAGCCGCGTTCGACATTTTAGGGCCTAAGCACACCACGTTTCTTAAGCGCGCCGTCGACGCGCGTTTTGGGAACGCGCGTCGCCCGCGCGTTTTTATCCTGCAGAGCAGTTTGTTGTCGTTTGTATCGATACAAACGCGCGGCACCGGCGCGTGTGTATCGATACAAACGCGCGGCACCGGCGCGTCTAGCGCGCGCGCCTTCCCTACGGACGGGGTTTCCCCCGCAACGAGGGAAAGGGAAGTGTGAATCTACGCTAGTAGCAATCGAGCGATTTGGTGCACCGCACGTCTTTGGAACAAAAAAATGGAGCCTTTCGACACAGAAAACTTCATAACTAAAATTCAAAACCGGCCAATATTGTGGAATTCACGATTGCCGGATTATTCGAATAAAGTGCTAAAGAAAAATACCTGGGAACAAATATGTAGTCTATTTTGTGAGAATTTTGAGGAAAAAACAAATAAAGAAAAAAATCTTTTCGGCAAGTTATTCAAAGGATTTATTACACTGTTGAAATGCTTATATGCAGCCTTTTTACATAATATTTCGTTTGCATCGCGTCTGTATCGCTACACACGCGCGTTTGCATCGCGTCTGTATCGCTACACACGCGCGTCTGTATTTATACAGGTGTGCAAAGGTCTACAGGCTGCGTCTGACTTGCATGCGTATCGCGTCTGTATCGCTACAAACGCGCGTCGACGGCGCGTTTAAAAAACGTGGTGTGCATAGGCCCTTAGTTAGAAAGAAAGAAAATACGTTTATTTACGGTAAACATGACAGAAAAGACAGAGAAATACAACAAAAAAAAGAAAAGCTGGGGGAAAATATTCATCACGTCCACGCAAAACGGCCATCGCTCAGCTTAGTGCTGTGACCCTATGCGAGACAGAGCCCCAGAAGCCAAGTTTTTTTTTCACTTCTGACGGTACTCCCAGAGTGCAAGGTTTTTATTTGTTTTCGTGGAAAACCTTCAAAAGTCGCCTGGCTTGACTGACTTTCGGCGAAAAGATCAGAGAGAGTGAAATTATTACCTCACAAAGACCACCCCAGTGATCACCATCAGGACATGGAAGGGCCCCGTTACCTCTTAAAAGACCACTCCGGGAGCACCTCTGTGCAACGCCTATTGGGCACATCCCTGAGGAGACGGTAAAGGGGGGCCCTTGAGAGCCTCGCTGTGCATGGCAGCACGTGATCACAGTGCCGCCGTATTTCCTGGAATTTTTCGGTGGAGAATAAGAATCCCCAATCTGAGCGGCCGAGATCCAAAGTCCCGCCTGCATTAAGTGATGCAGATGGGGTTTCGACGTTTGCCTCCTCGACGCCTTCTTCTCCGTCGGCCCATTCATGATCTCGCTCGGCGGCCTCCTTCTGGACCATAACGGTATCACAGAAGGAGGCAACTTCCCTCTAGTTTTCTGTCTCCGCCAGCATAGCTCTCACTACTGCTGGCAAAGACAGGTCTCGCCCGAGACGTTGCAGCAGATAAGTATACTCATCTACACAGGTAATTGAACGAACAATCCAAACAAATAATGGTGTAAAAGGACAGTTTCCGAAGCCGAAAGTCACATAATTATTCTACCCATTATTTGGACCATTTTTTTCCACTAGACCATACCTGGGAATCCACTGGTTCTGGCGATATTGAAGGTCAAAGTCACATTTTTTTTTTACTTTTTTAAGAAAATGAATTCCAAGTGTTATTACTAAACTTATTTCCTAATCAACATAACCTGAATTTTCAAATAAAAAAAATTGAAATTTCGAAAGTACGCATTTGCAGTTACAAAAACGCATTGATTATCAAACGTACCTTACAAGGGGTAGCAGGGTTTAACTCCACTTGCCTGGGTTTGCGTTACAAAACAGTATTTTTTACATACCTAAAAATAAAAGTCGTTTCCCAGCAATAATTTTTTCACAAAACTACTTTGCTAGACGTACAGTACCTATGCGTAGTTAACGGCTTTGTGATGTGTCTTTTTACACCCTGTATAGTGTATATATTTGATTTCCACCATGCGTGTAACTTGTACCTATTGCCTTAAGCCAATGGGTTAAATCTGAACACTTTAGTGACGCCATATGATAACAGCATAATAGCACCATGCGGGCCCAGTGCGGATTGATAGATATTGTCTTTGAATTTCTAGTTTAGAGGATATGCCGGTCTCCTTACGATGTTTCCCATCACCGCCTTGAGAGCATCCATAGCGTCAATGTTTTTTTTTTTTTTTTTTTTTTTTTTTAAAACGTTGCCCCACACTAGGAATTACTCCTGTATCGTGGGTGAAGTTACAAACATTTAAACTCACATACACAAGACACCCAGACCCGGAACAACTATCTGTAGGCCATACTAATATTTGTTCCGTGCGGGGATCGAACCCGCGACACGCACCGCAGCAGCCGAACGCTCAACCACTACGCCAACCGTGCCGTCAGAATGTATTCTTCAGTTACTCTTCCCCGAAAGTGTTCTTTCTAAATTAAGTTAAAATGCTAAGAGCATGCGAGGAACACCTGCCACGACTTCGAATGTGAGACATAAATTGTGTGTGAGTGTACCATAACCGGAGTGGTTGCGCTTAGTATTAAATATTATGTTTATTGTCATCTACCGTAGTAGTAAGTTTTAGCATGGGGTGTAATAAAAGTGGGGTAATTAAGTGTGGGGGTTGCTTAAGTTTATGCAGTGTACTATTTGTGTAGTTTATGTTTATGTGTAGCTAGCTTCTGCCAGCGGCTGCGACGTGCTGCAATGTACTATTCTGCACGAAAGACTCGGACCCAGACTTTTTACCTGAACGTGATCGTGCCAAGATTTCTAGATTACTTAAACCTCAAACTGACGTTTGGGAGGACCTTTTATCCGAACAGCAATGTAGGTGGGAAGGTTCCATCAAAGGCAGACACCTCCACCAGTTCTTCCCATCGGTTCGCGAACGGCTGGATAGGACATGGCTGGAGGTTGATCACTGTTTTGCCCAATCTCTCACAGGTCATGGATTGCAACAAGCTTGAAGCTTTAATTTACTCTTAAAGTTGTTTAAGAGTAAATTACTCGTATTTTCCTTCAAGCTTGTTACCTCACCTTTATGTCAATGTTCTGCACCTGATTGCGAATACAAACAATCCGCACATCATATCCTATGGGAGTGTAGTCTTTGGCAAACTGAGCACAATATTATGTTGGATAGTATTCAGCCTACGTCTGGAGTTGTCCATTACACGGACCTTGTGGAAACTGGAACGAATTTCCGTGCGTTCAAGCGTTTTTGCCATACCTATTATTGGAATCAAGTGTAACAGCTCACAATTTTAGGTCCCATTAATATTAGTGTTTTTAGCCAGTGGTGCTTGGCAACTGGGCTTACCCCAGTTGTAAAAACCCCCTTTGTGCCTAATGGCCTAATTTTGTTCTGTGAGCTTGATCAGGAGGGAAGTGGAAATGATGTTTTTCTTACTCCTCCGTTGTCTTTTCTGATTAATTTCGTTGCGGGACCCAAGACAGTTTAATCGTTACTCTGGGACTCGTCGAGCTTCATTGCCTCGACGTTTTTTCTGGTGCCACTGTTGATTCTGGCTTACAGAAGTTACAGTGGTTTGAGAATAGTGTGACGGGCTTGTCCCAAAATAGCTTCTGCCAGCGGCTTTGCCCACGTGTAATTAGTTCTTCCCCCATTCTAAAATAGTCTATGTGCTATCCCAGATTATAATCTATCTCTGTGCCAAATTTCTTTCAGATCCGTTTAGTCATTCTGGCGTGATTGAGTAACAAACATCCATCCAAACTTTCGCATTTATAATATTATATACTAGCTGTGCCTGCGGTTTCACCCGCGTTTATGTATCTTTCGTAAAAAAAAAAATATTTTTCATAAAAAGTATCCTATGTTACTTCTAATACCTCCAAGAATATGTGTTGAAAGTTTCATGATGATCGGTTAAGTAGTTTTCGCGTGAAAGCGTAACAAAGAAACTTACATTCATATTTATAATATTAAGTAGGGATAAGTAGGATGTAGGATAACGCAAGTTCCGAGTTAGGTAAATTATTGTGTACAAAATCGTCTATATACTGGAAAAACAACTAGGATAATGTTTTGTGAAAGTGTAAAGGCAATAGATATCTAATTCGTGCATGTGTCCGGAATCGTAATGACGTTAATGTTAGTGTGGCTGAAATACAGTCCTTTTTTTTCAATAACGACTTCCTAAAAAGCAAATACACTACAAATTAAAAAATAACTTTAATTTCGGAAGTCGGTGTCTGTATTTTATTTCTTTGTTATTTGACACCGAGTACCGGCATTAAAGTTATTTTTTAATTTTTAGTGTATTTTTTTTTTTTTTGGAAGTCGGTTGTTTTTTTTGTAAAAAAGTTTTTTATTTTTCACTTTTTGTTGTTATACCCTAGAACTAAAATTCTCAATAACATGGAACGTGGAATTTAAACATACTCGTAATTGGAGAAAACAGAAAACGTCATCTAGGTAATACGTATTTTTCGTTTTTGTTCAGTTTCTCAAAAGGCGCTGAAGCAATTTCGATAAAATTTATATGAAAATCGGTCCACAACTGACGGAGAAATCGGCGGACATACATAAAAAAAAACATATAGTAGAACATAGAACTTCCTCCTTTTTCGAAAGTCGGTTAAAAAAACATACAATCCACAACCATCATTGTTTGTCAACACCCAATTTTATTTGTAATTTTATAACAAAAAACTACTTTCCAACAGAAAAACAAAGAAGATAAATAATTACATCACACTCTGCATAATTATGTCGACCGCGATGCCTCGTTCGGATCGCGTACTCGCTGTGCCACTAACCCGCAACACCCCCCGCTAAGTACAATGTGTGGATTTAAAATTCCATTTCCGTGGATGTGATCGCATAAGTTCCGATCCGGATTCCGGAACGGCGCTGTGTTTGTGTAGTTCTACCGGTTTCAAGTGTTCTCCTTTTTGTTTTTCAGTTCCGCGGTTATGTTTTGTTACAGTTGCGTATTGATTGTGCTTACTGCGAGCAATGAGAGGTTTAGATCGCTTTTTTTTTTGACAATCGGATTTTTGAGTTGATTGCCATTTTTTTTGGGAGAATAGAGGTGGAGAACATGTTTGATTGAAGGAGTAGTTTGGCTTCCCAGGGATGTGCTCTAACAGGCGTGGTACAGAGTCCCGAGCTGGTCTTTTAAGACGGGTTACGGAACCCCTTCCATTTGCTGGTGATCACCTGGGTGGTTTAATTCCCACCTCCCTGCAATTTTTCCCAAAAGTCCAGGCGCCTTTTCAAAATTTTCACCAGACAACAAAAAAATGGAATAGTTTGGTTATTGGTAGTGTCCGCGTCCTTCTTTCTTTGACGAATAAAGGGCAGCAATTAGTCGCAGAAGATTCATCATCAGCCTTTTAATGTCCCCACTGCTGGGGCACAGGCCTCCTCACTGTGAGAGGGTGTAGGCCGTAATCCACCACGCGGGCCCAATGCGGATTGGTGGATGTCACATATCTTCAAATTTTAGGTTTATGTTTTTTGGCATAAGATTATTTAGGTGAAAAAGTCAAAGCATTTATTTCAAACAAACCATTTACAGGCACTTTTGAATTGTCACGTCGTGGTCGGCCAGTCAAAAAGATGAAGCTCCAAAGCGTAGATCTCTATGGAGAAAAACGCGCTAGTAGTAGGGTTATTAGCACTCATGACAATGATCATGATAGTAGGTAGGTAATGCTAGCGAGAATGATAAAATATGTTTCTTGGAAGAATTAGTAAGATAAGATAGTAAATCAAAACATTCAGTTTGTTTAATGTATTAAATACCAGCTAAAAGATCGGATTTTTATTAATGTGTTATGAATATTTACATTTAAATTCAAGAAAACCTTATTATGATTCAGCTCACACACTGAAGAAATAAAATCTCAAATATACTTTTGCCCGACACAACCCTAACAAAAACCTAACTTTAATACTGGGAAAGCATTGCCCAAAATTTAAATGCCTGCGTCTTAAGTCGGGTGACCTTTGGGCAACCCTTTCTTGACTATTTCCCAGACAATTTGTCATCCGGTATTATCCCTGTCCCGGGAAAACCGGGTAAGACCATCACTTATTTGAATTAATTGCTAGGGCCGAGATCAAAACATGGGTACACGAAGATTTAGACATTTTTGTCGGTAATCCAATTCGTCTTAGTCGGTGTATGAGAACGTCTGGATTAAAGATTTTTCGTGTTGCTTTTTATTGGATGAATTACGAAGCGTTTTGTTTTTCTTTTGGAAGTTTACGAATAACAATAGAACTTAGGGCCTTGACAGAGTAACCTTTTTTTAGCGATAGTGATAGCGCTATCCATATCAGTGTTAAGTGGTCAATCACAAACATATTGACTTGCTATTTTGCTGAGCAACGACCTGTTCTTGCACGGATGCGACGCACAGCTCAATTTGTTCGTGTTTGTTAAGAGATTAGTCTAGTTGTTTTTCCACTTTCACCAATTGTTTTTTTTTTGTGTTTCGTTTTGATGGTCTGTTTGTTGTCATTTGCCAGTGTCGCAGTACAGATTCCATAGTATTACGCAATATATGTATTGTCTTTGGTTGTTGGCGGACTCTGACATTAGGCAATGAACAGAAGACTTAAATTGATTGAATACGAGGCTTTTAGCATTCATGTATGTTTACGTTATTTAATCCATTTTTCTGTAATGTGCGTTAAATCTGTGCAGAATAAATTATTTTTCTTTCTTCTTTTCTTTTTCTTACTTGTCAACAATAGTTACTGCTAGTAAAATGTATCATCATTTGTTTCGTGTTCTTCTCCGCAAACTAAACAAGATATGGTTATCAAATTTCAATTGATACCCATATCATGTGAATGCATACAAAAGTTATGAGAAAGATGATGTTATGAGAAAAAAAGTTATGAAAAGTTATGAGAAACAAAGATGGCGGTATTTAAATACCGCCATCTTTGGGAGTCCGCCATATTAGATTTAGAATGACGTCACTTAGCTAAACACCACATTGCAAGCTTAAAAGCGGTTAGCGGGGTTTTGTGTTGAAAAATAAATACTTTTAACGCCACTCAGAGAGGCTCCTTTCTTGCATCCCGTACATATTGGTAGGGCTTAATTTGGGTCAAATCTATATGGAAAGAAGAACAACCGTTTAAAAAAAAAATTTCAAAAACTCGACTGTAAAATACAACTAGAAAGTCCCAAACAAGTCACTTTTCAAGCAGTGTGATGCATTTGGTGGCAATTATGTTAGTTCAATTATTGATTTCATGCCACCAACTGCATCATACTGCTTGAAAAGTGACTTGTTTGAAACTTTTTAGTTGTATTTTGTAGTCGGATTTTTTGAAAATATTCAATTTTTTATTTATACATTTTGGTGAGTTATATTTTTGGAATTGCCTTCTTGAACCCTTTATTTTGATACCCACTTAATATAGTTAGTCGGTATTTTGATAACTGTCAGGTCTTTAGTAGCACTTGCAAGATTAAAAACTAAACGTTAGAATTGTAGCGACATCTATGACGCCGCACACGAACTAAAAATAGCAAGAATCCTACATCGCGCAAGCAGAGTTCTCCGCGCGATTTGAACATATACAACAGTCCGAAATCAACCATTGGGCAGTTGCCCGGACCAGACACAACACCCGTCTGGTCGGAGGATCCTCCCTTTTCAATGGAGGTTGTGGAACTTTACACCCTGTTCCACGTACCTCCAAACTGGTGACCCTCGAGCATGAACGTCAGCGCAGCCTTCGTGCAGCTACTTCAGCGTGACGTCATCATCATCGCTTCCTTCAAGCTCTTGAGCAACGAGTCATACAGCCAGCCAGTACCAACGGCTTCTACGGGTATCCTGACCACCAGCATGCAGCGGATACGCATTCCTGGTCAGCATCCTCAGCCTCTTTCATCACCATTAACCTCATCAGCGATCTTGGCGCGGCGAACAGCACCTTCGGCCGGTCGAAGAACCTCTCCTGGACGACGCCAGCAGTCAAGCCACTACGTCGCACAGCGCCGCTCCGACCCACTGGAGCCTGCAGCATCATCCCGACTCACTGGGACATCATCACCCCGACTCACTGGGGCATCATCCCGACTCACTGGGATAGCAACACCCCGACTCACTGGGGCATCACCGCAGACAGTTCCGACTCACCGTGAACTATGCGGCTCTTCCGGTTCCGACTCACTGGAACCAACCTTCCACTGGCCCGGCAAGCATCACAAGATATATGGACGACTCATCAAGAACCATCGATCTCCGATCTCCGGAGGGGAGTGATGTAGCGACATCTATGACGCCGCACACGAACTAAAAATAGCAAGAATCCTACATCGCGCAAGCAGAGTTCTCCGCGCGATTTGAACATATACAACAGTCCGAAATCAACCATTGGGCAGTTGCCCGGACCAGACACAACACCCGTCTGGTCGGAGGATCCTCCCTTTCAATGGAGGTTGTGGAACTTTACACCCTGTTCCGCATACCTCCAAAGAATCATCAAAATCGGCCCACGCGTTTGGTCTGTTAAAGCGCCACAAAGGAGCAAATACACATACATACATAGACTGATAAACTCATTACACTCCCTTGCGTCGTGTAGTCGGGTAAAATCCCTCCTTAAGCTGCAGATCTTCAAGTTACCCTCACATTACGTTGTCAAGATAAAGCAGACAAATATACCTACTTCTAAACCTTTACTATAATCTACTGTAATTAAGTTACCTATTCGTAGACCAACCAATCTCGCACAAAGGTAACAGCTTTCTGCAGCTATTTAAAAATGTAACCTAACACAATAGTCGGTCCCAGAGGGTTGGGACTCAATTAGTGCACTGCCTTCACTGGTAGCAACAACCACTTGATTAAGAGAATGTAAATAATTTGTTGTTTGGGGTCTAAGTTAGGAGAAACACGCGGCACGAGGCATTGAAAAAAGTTCGTCTTTACAATGGAGATCGTCATTATCCTCAACCAGACTTCGCCCAGTGAAGGTCTAGACCTTTCTTATTTTGTGCCAGTCTCCGCACTCCTTTTAACATCACTCCGGTTCATCTGCGACAGTAATAATGTGTCTACCCATCTCGCCATCGGACGGTAAACAATTTATCCTTTGACTTGCATGAAATTAGGAGTGGCGACCACGTACCGGAAGACGCAGCGTTGGAAGGTCTCCCACAAAACTCAAATTCAAAGCGTTTATTTCAAATAAACCATTTACAGGCACTTTTGATTTGTCAAGAAGTCGGTCAGTCAGAAAGCTCAAGTTAATTTGCACATGCCAAAGCGTAGATCTCTATGGAGAAGAACGTGCAAGAAACTACATGGACACTCTTTTAAACCATTTTATGTATTGTAAAACCTGGTTACATATATCTTGTTGTTTCTATTATTTGAGAACAATTTATATAAAAAATAAAAAAATCAAAAAAATAAAGATTAAAATAAGCCAATGGCAGTTAAGAGATGACCAGTCTCGACTGACAGCGCCCGTTCATGAACATGACGCGTGGTTTAGCACCACACAGCTCGACCATTTTGAAGGGAACCGAATGACCCAACACACGCGCCACCATAAGCGAGACATTTGAGTGAGCATGACAAACTCTCAATTGTCATGCTCGTTCATGTAAAACAAGGTGGACCGATTCCGATGCGAATCCGATGGACACTTGAGGGAGGCCTATGTCCAGCAGTGGACGTCTTTTAGCTGAAATGATGAAATCAGTACCTATAATATTTGGGTCGATATAGAAGATCCATAACCACCTTATGATTTTAGCAACATCGTGAGTTTACCGAACCAATAGCGTTTTATTGACAGTCAATATGTATCGAAACTCTTCGCTACATCACTCTACCCGGATGTTCAATTCGGACATTACTTTTCCAAACCAATGGCCACTGGCCAGGGTTTACTTTTCTAAATGTGACGTGACATGAGTGACATGCCAAATCATGGGAACTGAGATTATTGCTAGTAAAAACGATATTTTCTATGTTACTTCTTTCCGGGATCCCAAGTCATCGTTTTGATCACTGTCTTCATATTCATACTGTCAATATTTGTGTTGAGTTTACTTTTTTTCTTGCTTGGCCTTATGTCAATTTATTTAGGATCCACACTTTTGGGAGACTGTTGTCTTCATCTCTTAGTCTCTAATCACAACATGTCTAGTTCTGTTGGTTTCTGTAATCTCATTAATCACTCTATTTTTTGCCGTACCACACAATCCATCCATTTTCATTTTCAAACTTTCACTTTTGGGAGACTGTTGTCTTCATCTGTTAGTCTCTAATCATAACATGTCTAGTTCTGTTGGTCGCTGTAATCTCAGTCGTCACTCTATTTTTTGCCGTACCACACAATCCATCCATTTTCATATTCAAACATTTTTCACGTCGATTTCCTCATTCCTCCGCTTCACAAGGCAAACCATAACAACTATTGGAATACCTGTCAGTAAATAGAAAATTTTCCTCTTCGAAACCTCTTCTTTCTCTCCTGCTACTGCTACTAAATTGGGCCAACTCCCAAATAATTCTCAGTACCTAAGAATATTGCGTCCAAATTGGATTAAGCGGTGTTTAGTTAAAACCGATGAAAGGGTAAGATCCAGTGATTATTCCACGGTATTGTCTAATTTAGAGGCTGTAAGAGCTACTTGTAATTTCCTCGACACTGTGAAATGGTGTAAACTTCGATCTTCAAACGTAATTAGAAATGGCTTTTAATTGTCTTTTGATTGTCGTGGATTGCTTGTGAATGTGTGCGTTGGTTTTATGAAGAGCGCGCGGATTTTTAATGGCAATTCTGATATTTTATTTGAAAGAGTTTAAATGAAAAAACATGTATTATTATGTTAGTGGTAGTTCTTATAAATTTTGACCAGTTTTGCTTATGTCCCATCATTATCATTCTCCTGCCCTTGTCCCAATTTATTTGGAGTCGGCGCAAAACATATGTTTCTTCCATACTCCTCTATTAGTCGTCATCTCTGTCACCCTCTTTTACCCATATCCTCTTTCACACAATCCATCCATCGTCCCTTTGGCCTTCTCCTCATCTATTATTATAGCCATTCACATCCATACACCAGACTTTCGTTTTTTTTTTTTGAGTTTTGCAAACTATTATGTACTATAATAATATAATAGGAGGCGATCCAAATGGCATGGGCAGTGACCCAGTGGTAACGGCCGTGCCTTACAAGTTGTGGATCATGAGTTCTAACCCAGGCAGGCGCTTTACTTTGTGTAAAATTATTTCATCACTACAGCATCTATACGGTAAAGGAAAACATAGAGTGAGGAACCCGGTATGACCTATAGAACCAAATATTCGGAGACCTGTGACATCCACCAACCCGCATTGGGCCCGCGTGGTGGATTACGGCCCACACCCTCTCACAAAGAGGAGGCCTATACCCCAGCAGTGGGGACATTAAAAGGCTGATGATGATGAGCCTCATGCCATCAAGATTGCAAAATCCATCCTACTAATCTAACTATACTACAAATATTAAACATGCGAAAGTTAGTATGGATATTTGTTACTCCACCACACCAGAACGGCTGTACGGATCTGGATGAAATTTGGCTTCGAAATAGATTATAGTCTAGAACAGTACAAAGGCTATAATTTATAGTGGGAATGTACTTACTAATTCCACGCGGGCAAAGCCGCTGAAAAAAGCTAGTCCTATAATATTATAAATGCGAAAGTACCTATGTGTGTCAGTTTGTTTGTGTGTTTGAAATGACTGTAGGGAACTGAACGAAATTTCGTATATAATCTTATAACCCGGATTAAACCTGTGTGGGATGCACGTCGCCTGTTGGGGTCAACTTTAGAATCTGGTATACCTACTGAACAAACACAACACTCTTCATTTATCTCTGACATACGCACATATAGCCAGGTTGGTCCACGGACGAAAGACTTGAGATACCTTGGGTAAGTCTTGTAAAACATTTGTAAGTAATTCGATTAGCTCTACGCATTGCAGACAGCTTGCGACCCAGTTGGAGCCAGGGGTCCGGCTAGCGCGCTTCCACAACTCCAGTCGCCTCAAGTCGGATTCTTTGCCCTGGCTTGGTTGCATACATTTTGGTATTTTGCAAACATAGGCTACTTTTTACAATGCAGGCAAAGCCGCTGGCAGAAGCCAGTTAGTAGGTAATAATTTTTTGTACGGCAATTTCTGAAAAAAAGATTATTAAAAAGACATGCACCTGAGTTCAGCTCATGATATCTCCTGTTTTGGTTAAACTTAACTGGCTGCCTAGCCTTTTCCCAACTATCTTGGGGTCGGCTTCCAGTCTAACCGGATGCAGCTGAATACCAGTATTTTACATGGAGCGACTGCCTATCTGACCTCCACAACTCAGCTACTGGGTAATACGTGTCGTATAAGAGTAAGACCCTTGGTAAGACAGGTTGTCAGACTTTCGGGCTTCTGACGACCCGTCATGACTGTCAAAGATCCACGATTGACAGCCGGGACCAACGGCCTAACGTGCTTACCGAGGCACGGAGGAGTCTCGGTATGTAAAGATGGTCACCCATCCATGGACCAACCCTGGCAAGCGTAGGTTATCCTCATGGATCGACCCTTACGACTGTTATTACTTTAGCCACGAGCTCGCTGTCAAACTTAACTACCCAAGTAAATAAGTATATCATTCTCTTGCCCTTATCCCAATTTATTTGGGGTCGGCGCAACATGTCTTTTTCTTCCATACTCCTCTATTAGTCGTCATCTCTGTAGTCACCCCCTTTTTACCCATATCCTCTTTCACACAGTCCAACCACCGTTTCTTTGGCCTTCCCCTACTCTTATAGCCATCCACATCCATACACAAGACTTTCGTCACGACATTTTCCTCATTCCTCCGCATCACATGCCCATACCACGACAACCGATTTCCACACAACTTTTCAGTCAGCGGTGCACTTTCACACTTCCTCTTATATACTCATTCCTAATTCTATCCATGCGCGTAACACCACACATCGCACTTAGCATTCTCATTTCAGCCGCATGCAATTGCTTTTCATTCATCCCTTTTGTGGCCCAACATTCTGAACCATACAAGACAGCAGGTCTGTCCAAGTAAATAAGTATAAACCTCTTAAATTATTTTAATAATCTATTTTCAATATACTTCAAATTAATCTTTTACAACATGCCCAACACTTCAAAACATGTAATTATATCGACCCCAGTAACTTAGATTAACCAAATAACTTGTTAGCAACATGTAAGATCTTATGGCGATGCAATCCTATTACTAAGATTGGAACCGGTAACGCTTCTGGTAGTTCGGTAAACCATATTGGTTTTAGAATAAAGCCACTCAGCTAACCATGCATTGTTTTTCAAACTAAATATTTATGCAAAAATTCAGGTCAATCAGAAACCGGGAAGTGGGTCAAATTTAACTTTAAAGATCGTTTTACATAGTAGCATGTAAAGCTTATAAAAGCGTGTTAAATAGAAATGCTCCTCAGCTCAGGTCCTGTTTTCGTCAAGAATGACTAATTTTTTTTTTGTGGGGTTTGTAAATCATCCAATGACCTCTCCAGGTCTGGGTGGAGCGGGAGAGCATGTCAAACTTTTACTGACTAAAACCCACCCCTGTTCGTTCCCTGCCTGAGTACCCAGGGGCGCATTAACTCGGTTTTGAATTTATCCACGACTTCTGGGCAGAAGATTGACTACTTAAGGGAGGGATGGCGAACTATTTTTGAATAACGTGACATTAAATATTTATAAAATAATAATTTGGCCAAGACGTGCCACATTAGAATCTTGATAGTTGACTTTGTGATTTAATTAACATAAAATATTTTTTTTGTCCCAATTAACTCTTATTTTGCAACCTGAAATTCCTTCAGCGATCATTTTAGTGTTTAAAAAGTCGTCTAACATGTTTATTTAAATATAGAAAATCAGTGTGATTTCTGCTGTTGCAAATTAGCTAGATTTTTAATATCTTACACTGGCGTGCCCGAATTATTATGCCACGTGCCACCACTGGAGCTAAGGAAATAAGTACAAACTTGTTAATTTATTTCATTAACCTGTTTTCGATAAAATTCAAACAAATCTTTAACAACATTCCCAACACTTCAAAACATGTAATTACAACGCCCCCAGTAACTTAGATTAACCAAATAACTTGAGAGCAACATGTAAGATTCAATGGCAATGCAATCCCATTACTAAGATTGGAACGGGCCACGCTAATGGTAGTTCGGTAAACCATGAAATTGTGAGTTCTCCTGCTGAATGAGAATCGGGTTTTTACGGGTAGGTATGTTTTATTATTCTGTGTTTTCTGAGTTAAGGTGGGAGTACCTAATGGGTGTTTTGGAGTGTGAGTTGTGTTTTAGAAAAGTTACAGAGAGATTGTTGTATTCATTAAAATTATATAAGAAAATAAAATTGGCAAAGTGCGTGTCGAATTTCACACATTACAGGTTCCGTACCCAATATTGGTATTTATTAATAATATAGACGTAATAATAAACATTATCACCAAATTTCAAGTTCATTGGTCAATGGGAAGTTAAAAAAATCTTCGTTACAAATTTTGTGACTGACGACGGACGGACGTCACGGACACGTGAGTGACAACAATTAGGGCTCCGTTTGGTTCCTTTTTTTTATTGTTGATAGGCACGCGCTTGACCACTATCTCACCTGATGGTAAGCGATGATGTGGTCGAAGATAGAGCACGCTTGCCTAGAAGTAACCTATTCACTCTTGACTTAAAGACTCAAAGAAGGTCAAATTGGCAATTTTTTTTTAATTCTTTTACGGTAATTAATTCCAAGTGTTATTACTAAACTTTTTTTCAAATAAACATTACCTGAATTTTAGATTCTTTTTTCGAAATTACACATTTGCAGTTACAAAAACGCAATGAATTGAAAACGTATCCGATAAGTACCAATGTGGCTTAGAGCGAAGGGGCGGGGCTTAACTCCACTTGCCTGGGTTCGCGTTACATTGCGCGCAATAAAAAACAAGCTTTTTTTTCATACCTAAAAATAAAAGTCGTTTCCCAGTAATTGTTTTGGCGCAAAGCTACTTTGTTAGACCTACAGTATGCGTAGTTAACGGCTTTGTGATGTGTCTTTTTACACCCTGTATTTACGCCAATTGTATAAATTCTGCACGGGGCGCGCCAATTATCCTGGATGGACTCAAATCTAGACAAAAGTTGCTACGGAGAATCTTCTAATGGAAAACCGAAAAAAACTTTGTATGGCAGCGCAGTCGCGACTAATAGAAGAACGAAGCAAAAACACATGACTTGTGTTTTTAGAACTAGTTACTGCAAAGTTGGTATAAAAGTATAAATCCTTGAAACGGGCGAAATCCCTTAAATATGAATGAAACAAGTTCCAATCCCGGTTCCAGGAAAACGGACGGAAAATATATGCAATGTGTGTATGACGCACAGATAGTTGTTTTAGGTCGTGCTCGGGTCTGGGTGTTTATAACTACATGTTAGATTTGTGCTCGTATCCACGAAAAAAATACATTTTACAAACTATGTTTGGCATCACGTGTTCAAAAGATAACCGTGTTTGGAAATAGGTCAATGTTCCCAATGTTGCTCAATTATCGTCATAATAGGAATTCAGTAGGAGCTTAGGGGGTCTAGAAAAGGTCTTTTACTTGCGCACAATTCATATCGCGGCAATATAAACACCAAATAAAATTCTGATATGAATTTAACTAAATAGTTATGATTCAGGTAAAATGAATAACCACTGTACCTAATCTCCATATAAAAGTATCACACTGATGAATAAAAACTTTTTTTTTGGAAGTTGGTTTATTTTTTTGTTAAATAGTACAATTCCCATTAAATTGTGTTAAAATGACATAGATATACGATCGCAGCATTCTCGTTTCATTTGCTGTTAGATATTGAAGAGTTTCACTGTCTATCTCCAAAGATCTTCGTCAGATCCTAATGTTATACATACTAAAACCTTTTTTAAAAATATGAATTTGAATGACGAAAACTCCATTCAAATCGGATCAGTAGTTTTTGAGAAAATCGCGGACAAACAAGATACATACATACGTACGGGTCGCACAAAACCTCCTTTTTTGAAGTGAGTTAAAAACATAGAGGAAGGAGACAGTCAGTTTTTAGGCCTCTATCACAACCTTCAGCTCAGATAGGCTAGTTTCGGTTATGCCGAACATTCGGCCACCTTTTGGTCGAAACTGGCTGAAACTGTAACCCACACGCCACACCCGGGCCTGCGGACGGCGAGTGGGCCTGCGGACGGCGAGTGGGCCTGCGGACGGCGAGTAGTGGGTAACTCGCCGTCCGATCAGCACCAGGCCCGAGAGTCGACGGCGCGTAGTGTTCCACGCGCGCCTCAAAGAGTTGTCAGCCAAGGGAAGGGGCCTGCCACGGCCGATGCCTGCCCGGGGGTGGAGGATAAATTCGAAAGAGTTACCTCGCCCCCGGGCACTCGAGGCAGGGAGGAACAGGGGTGGGTTTTAGTCAGTAAGAGTCTGACACACCCTTCCGCTCCACCCTAGAGCGGAAGAAGTCATAGGATGATTTCCCACCCCCCCAAAAAAAATAAAAAAAAAACACGCCACACCCGGGCCTGCGGACGGCGAGTAGTGGGTAACTCACCTCCCGATCAGCACCAGGCCCGAGAGTCGACGGCGCGTAGTGTTCCACGCGCGCCTCAAAGAGTTGTCAGCAATAGGGACGGGGCCCATCATGGCCGATGCCTGCCCGGGGGTTGAGGATAAGTTCGAAAGAGTTACCTCGCCCCTGGGCACTCAAGGCAGAGAGGAACAGGGGTGGGTTTTAGTCAGTAAGAGTCTGATACGCCCTTCCGCTCCACCCTAGAGCGGAAGAAGTCATAGGATGATTTCCCATCCCCCCAAAAAAAAAAAAAAAACCCACACGCCACGGTCGGACGCTACACATAAGTGTTAAAATGAATAAGCATCTTCTGAGTGCGCTCACTCCATCGTAAAAATAATCCTTGCATTTTTATGACAGACAATTTGACAAGCGCTGCAATAATTTTATTATTTATTTCATCGATACAGTTATTTTCTTTATGGCGCGATATACGACCTCAATGATTATAAATTAAACAGCACGTCCAAACGTATAGTTTTATTTCTTTGAAAAAAATATATGTTGATCTAGACAATTTTCTTCGTAATTTGATTATGTGAATATTTGAAATTATGCATTTAAAACATAGTGTAATTAATTTGTAAAGTTATGTCTAACGTGGATTAAAAATTTAAGAATCACGCAAAAACTATGACGTGCATTCAGTTATAAACCGTTATGATTTTAAAGATAATTTAATTATTTATCTTTTAGTATACGTGTTTTAATAAAATACCTGTTGTTTTATTTATAATAAATTAATAATGCGTCTTATTTGCGACAGCGCTCCTTGATGGGCGAGTCATATTTCTGGATGGACGCACAAAGCGTTGCGTGAGCTCAGCACAGAGCACGCAAGCTAACCACTCAAGGCCGTTGGCATATAACTGCGTCTTAAGCTTTACAAAGCACACTACTAGACCTCTGAGGTCTGTCCTAGCATGCCACGGCCTGAGAGTTAATCAATTTAAATATTGAGTTATACCTACTGTTAACGAGTTGATGTAGTATTGCAGTGTCTTTCAACTTCTGCTTAATATTATTAAGTACCTAAACGAGGAGCTCGTGGTTGAAGTAATAACAGGCACACGGGTCGACCCATCAAGTTAAGCTACGCTTGCCGGGGTTGGTCCATGGATGGGTGACCATCTTCACATACCGAGACTCCTCCATACCTCGGAAAGCATGTTAAGCCGTTGGTCCCGGCTGTCAATCGTGGATCTTTGACAGTCGTTCCGGGTCGTCAGAAGCCTGAAATTCTGACAACCAGTCTTACCAAGAGGTATAGTATTATCCAGTTACTGGGCTGTGGAGGTCAGATAGGCAGTCGCTCCATGTAAAATATTGGTATTCAGCTGCATCCGGTTAGACTGAAAGTCGACTCCAAGATAGTTGGGCAAAGGCTAGGTAGATATATTATTAAGTTCCTAAACAATCCTCACTTGACAAGCAGGTACCATAAATAATTCCGTATAAAATTAAATGTGGACTGACCACACGAAATGTGACAACTACAAAACCGACAAAAGTCTCCACATTTATAATTGTCGTATAATTAATATTTTAGTGTCACTATGTCGTTCGTTTCCGGCTGTATGTTTTGTTTATTATGTCGGTAAATTTACATACTCCTAATTTACATAATTATCTGGATAATATAGGATTAATGTACCCTTTTGACTTGTTTTCGGGTTGTTTACAAATATGTAGGGCTGAATGACATAAGGATAATTTATTCTGTGTGGTCCTCGATTGTAAATATTTTAGCCCCCTTTCCAAGGTTACATACCCGAAGGTCCAAATGGAGGCTCCGTATTGCTGTCACTCACGTATTCGTTTTTCCGTCTTCTGTCACAAAATTTTGTTCCGAAGAATTTTTTGACTTCCCATTGACATAATTATGAACTTGAAATTTGCTGATAATGTTTATTATTACGTATATTTTACTAAAAATACCTGTTGATAAATCTAATTTTTTCTTTGAAATTCCCTCATTTGATACAGAACACTAAAAGTGCGAAGTCGAAGAAATTTCGTAACGTTATGAAACCTAACACCCCTCACTCCGACCGGCACAGCGGTGATACTTTTTAGTTTTGCCATCTATCGATGAATAGTGATGATGATGACGATGACGATGACGATGACGATGACGATGACGATGACGATGACGATGGCGATGACGATGACGATGACGATGACGATGACGATGGCAATGACGATGACGACGACGATGACGATGACGATGACGGTGACGATGACGATGACGATGACGATGACGATGACGATGACGATGATGATGACGATGACGATGACGATGACGATGACGATGACGATGACGATGAAGATGACAATGACGATGATGATATTTATCTTGTTACGCCAAAGAAGTGTAACTTCTTACGTGCGTGTAAAAAGTGTAACTTGAATTAATATCAAAGAAAAAAAAACAAAGGAAAAAAAACTGCATAAATAAAATAAATAAATAATTATAATTGCATAACTTGATAAAAAATGCTAAGCAATAGCTTTACCGCGGCAGTCTCCGAGTGCCACACGTCTTTTTTTATCTCTCTGTGGTGTTTTAAAATCATGTACCGATATGTGCGTTAAGCCTTGTGCAGAAAAAAGAGAAATTTTACACGGTAGCCCCATATGCAGTGCACAGTAGGTAAAGGCTTCCACAGAAAGCGCGACGGGATAATGCGACAACGTTGCGGCAATGCGTTTTAGTTAAAAAATATCTAGACAAAACAGCCACGACTAGAGTGTGACATAACTATAGTAACTTGTGAGGGTTAGATCCACTAAGCCCAGAGGTCGCGGATAAATTCGGAACAGAGTTACCGCGCTCCTGGGCAGTCAGGCAAGGAAGGAACAGGGGTGGGTTTTAGTCAGTAAAAGTCTGACACACCCTCCCGTTCCACCCAGGGAGGGTGAAGTCATTAATCATCCAATGACTTCTCCCGCACTGGGTGGAACGGGAGGGCCGCCACCACGCCAGGGCGCCCACCCCAACAAAAAAAAAAGGTTTAGTGGAAACCCACAGGAAACTCAAAGAAAGTCCACGTTTTCAATTACCTATCAGTTTTAGTAGTCACGCGGACGTAGGTGTATAAAATTTGACACAGTTATAATTTATATGGACAAGGAGTGCAGAAAGCTAATATTTTTAAATAATATGGATTAGCAATAAATTAAATGAGTATAAAAAAACATTACACACTCATCATGCGTTTGACACGTATTTGTTTCGTTTCACAGTCATGTCATGTATAAAAAAAAAATGTTTTAGTTTCCACATTCTTGCATGACTGAATCAAGTGAAGTGGAGGCAGTTTCCATCAAATGGAATAGAAATATGAGTACAGGCTTGGTTAGAGTGAATCGTATTTGTAAATAAATCATTTTGTGTGACGGTATTCTGCTAAAGATTGACGTGTCTTTAAGCCAGAGTTTTACTTAACAACAGACAGATCTACTTAACTTCCAAATAAAACAAGGTGACTTTATAAACAAGTAACACCATCCAAACAAACGCATTACAATTAATTTGGCCCACAATTCATTGCTAACCACAGCGACATCGGTTTAATGAATCACCGGGACCATGTGACGGCTCGTTGTGTTTCTAATGGCAATTTTAGTTTCGGAATTAAATCTGAGATAGATATACAGGGTTATCTAGAGTATTCGTCAAACTAAGTGGCATGTGTGAAGTTAGCTGCGAGTGCATCTGCGCACAGATACAGTTAAGTCGACAATAAATCTGAGATAAATAAGAAAAAAAAATCGCGAACCCAGGCAAGTGGAGTTAAACCGCGCCCCTTCGCTCTAAGCCACGTAGGTACTTGTCAGATAGATTTGATATTCATTGCGTTTTTGTAACTGCAAATGCGTTATTTAAAAAAAAAGTCGAAAATTCAGGTAATGTATGTTTGGAAAAAAGTTTAGTAATAAAAATGGAATTCATTTTCGTAAAAAAGTAAGAAAATAATTGCTAATTTGACCTTCAGTATATCCAGAACAAGTGGATTCTCAAGTATGGTCTAGTGGAAGAAAAATGATCGAAATATCATGGGTAGAATATGACTGTGGCTTTCGGCTTCGGCAACTGTCTTTCTGGTACCTAACGAAGGGTTTTGTTTACTGGTAACTCGATATATTCCCGTCAGGACGTGATAGTGTGACTTATTTGTAACAACTATGGTCGATATTTGACCTCATTTAAATTAATTATGAACGTTTATAAAGTTTTATAAGAAAAAAGATAATGGAATATCTTTTGTCCTGGAAAAGTAATATTGGTCCGGAATATCAGCTGTCAACATGTAAAAATTCTTTTAAATCTGTAAATCTATTTTACAATCTACACATTACTTTTTGCGTCCTGCTGTGACGGACAGACAGACAATTTCGTTTCAACATTATGATAGTCTCTTTTTTTGTGGAGTGGGAAATCATCCAATGACTTCTCCCGCTCTGGGTGGAGCGGGAGGGCGTGTCAGACTCTTACTGGCTAAAACGGGGTGGGTTTTAGTCAGTAAGAGTCTGACTCTTACTGACTAAAACCCACCCCTGTTCCTTCCCTGCCTGAGTGCCCAGGGGTGCGGTAACTCATGTTGAGAATTTATCCGCTACCCCTAGGCATGCAAGCACCGGCCACGATGGGCCCCGTCATTGGTGGCTGACAATTATCTCTTTGAGGCGCGCGTGGAACCCTACGCGCCGTCGACTCACGGACCTGGTGCTGGTGCAGGCCCGGGTCTACGGTGGCCGGAGATCGTCTCGCGCCGTCCTACGCCCAGTGCCTCTCCTGAGATTCACCTGAGAACACCGTAGTGTGTGTTTTCTTGCAGTGAAAGAATGTTTTTAAATCATTTTCCGTGATTTTTCTGCACATACTGTATTTATTATCATAATTAATAGCCGTAAGACGTCCACTGCTGGATATAGGCCACCCTCAAGTGTCGCCACAACGACCAGTCCTGTGCGTCTCGCGTCTATCGGATTCCAGCGACCCTCACTAGGTGATGACCTGGCTACGCCACGCCACGCGGCTGTCTCTACGTCTTCTGTTACGAGGTAGCCACTCCAGAACTCTTCGGTCTCATCGACGCTCTGTTCTGCGAGCAATGTGCCCTGCCCACTCCCACTTAAGTTTTGCAATCATTCGGGCTATGTCGTTAATCTTGGTTCTCCTGCGGATACCTTTTAATATTTAGCTCTTTATAATAATATATCATAGTTTCCATAACAACTTTACCCCATTAGAACTATCCACATAAATTCTAAGCGTCCTTGTTTTGCCATTGTGCTACGTGTCTCATTTGATGTTCTTTAGTACCTACTCCACCTTTAGATTCCTTGGAAGCTCGAGTGTTTTCGCGGTCTCCTAATAAGCTAACTAAATTGTACCTACACCAAATTCATTTAAATGTAGGCACAATAATTTATATCCTATTTCAAAATGATGTGAGTCTGTGAGGCAAGATGACATTTAGGTGAAATTTTAGTTTTTAAGAGCCACTTAGAATTATTTAGTCTGGAAAATAGAGATATGGGTGTAATTTGCTAAGCATTGCGTTCTTTCTTGAGTATGGATCAAATGTGTTTTACTTAGAAGTCTGTCATTATATGATTTATCTAAGTATTACGTGTGAGTCAGACATTAATGAAGACTTATTTTACTATCTAAATTGGTAGGTCTTCTTAGCTTTTTGTTACTGCGATTATGTCATAAGTAGCTCAAGAACTTTTATGAGCATTGTTAACTTACCGTGATGGTTTTTTTTTATAAAATAATGAAAGGTTTTGATAAAAAAACTGAATTGTCTGACTATGTTTTATTTATGTTTGGCAAATTTTTCAAGCAGGTAAAAACTTTTTTTTATTATTTTTTATTATTGATAGGCACCGTGTTTAACCATTATCTCACCTGATAGTAACCGATGAGGTAATCGAAGATGGAGCACGTTTACCTAGAAGTAACCTATTCACTATTGAATTAAAGACTCCCAGGTTGTAGCTATCAGGAAACACAGACTCCGGCAGGGAATTCCACTCCCAAGCTGCACGCACTATGAATGTGTTCTCAAAACGTTTTGTGCATGTGGATGGGATGTTCACCATGCACCGGTGGCACATCGCCGTACGTCTTGTGATCCATTGATGAAACGGGCTTGGCGGAATCAAATTATGCAATTCCGTGGCACACTTGCTGTCATTGCATCGCTTAGTTTGTCTATAATTAAATCAATGCTGAGAAAACCTTTTCTCTATGAAAAGGAGGATTCTGTGACCCAGTGCAGGTTGGTGAATGTCACTTGTCTTCAATTTTTGTACCAAACCACCGAAACTCTGAACAAAAATCTGCTTTATCAGAGTTATTGCAAGTGTTGACGTGGTAAAGAAAACTGGGACTAACATCAATAGAAGGCAGTTCATAGAGCTATCGGAATTCAGAAACTCGGCCTTTCCGTTACTTTCGCACGATAAGAGTAGGGTTAGAGAAATTTAAACCCAGTAATCAAGTTTGACCCCAATAATAGAGTTTGAATCCAGTAATAGAGTTTGTGTAAATTAATTCATCACCACTGCTCTCAATACGGTGAAGGAAAACATCGTGAGGAAACCGGCATGTCCTAGAATCAAAAATTCGAAGACATGGGACATCCACCAATCCGCATTAGGCCCTCGTGGTGGATAACGGCCCAAAGCTTCTCACATAAATTCGGATAAATTCTGAAAACGAGTAACCGCACCCCTGGGCACTCAGGCAGGGAAGGAACAGGGGTGGGTTTTAGTCAGTAAGAGTCTGACACGCCCTCCTGCTCCACCTAGAGTGGGAGAAGTCATTGGATGATTTCCCACCCCCCAAAAAAATAAAAACAATCCGCATTGGGCCCGCGTGATGGATTACGGTTTACACACTCTTACAGAGAGGAGGCTTGTGCCCCAGCAGTGGGGACATTAAAAAAAGGCTGATGATGAATAGAATTTGAACCCAGTAATCGAGTGTAAACCCAGTTGATTTCCCCTCTCTATACCTACACCAGAAAATAACCATAAAACTTTTTAAAAAGCTTTCACACGCCTCATTAATAAAAATCAAAGAGAGAAAAATTCCCATTAAACGTTCAAGGAGTACGTTTGAACACGACGACTGAATTCATATCGTTTAAGAATCGCATGTTTGTTCGATATCGCTCGGTAAATGGATATCCTGACGACATCTGTGGACGACAAATTACCTATTCTATCTGTCATCTCGCTTCGGAACGTACTGGTGTATTTGTTGGGGTTCCGTAGGAATTTAGGAAAATTAGTTGTGTTTTTTATTTTATTGGTTTGTAATCCAATGATTTGTTTTAGCCGTTATCTGATGTTCTATGACTGTCTTATCAATAAAGGCTACGAAGCTTACCTTAATTTTGAGAGGAAGCTCATATTAAATATAGTAGGTAATTAATTTTTTTGTACTTATAAATCGTTAAGTATAGTTAAATGTTTCCTGATAGCTACAACCTGGGTTGCCCAAGGGTTGTGGATATTTTAATTCAAAACAGAGTTACCGCGCCCCTGGGCACTCAGAGCAGGGAAGGAACAGGGGTGGGTTTTAGTCAGTAAGAGTCTGACACGCCCTCCCGCTCCACCCAGAGCGTTTTCCGATCCCCAAAAAAATAAAAAAAAGCTACAACTTGGGTGTCTTTAAGACAAGAGTGAATAAGTTACTTACAGGAAAACGTGCTCCATTGTTGACCACGTCATCACTTACCACCAGGTGAGATAGTCAAGCGCGAGACGATAAAAGTTAAAAAAAAAATGTTTGCCTTTATGTGCTCATTGATAAACTCCAGCTCATACAATAGGGTTTCTAAAACAACGGTTTTTAGTGATGTTGTGACCTGTACCTACGAGAGAAATGTAAACACGGTGCACGATAAACTCAAAAGATCACCATAGTTTAAAGCTCATTTAAAATTTCATACTTTGTATTGTTTAAAATATATACAATTTTTCGATGCCGCTTGTACTTTTTTGTTATTTTCTTAATATACATACATATTAAGAAAAAAACTTTTTTACAAAAAAATAGAACCGACTTCCAAAAAAAGTGCAAAATAACTTTAATTTCGGAAGTCGGTGTTCCTGTTTTGTGTCTGTGTTTTTTGACACCGACTTCCGAAATAAAAGTTATTTTGCACTTTTTTTGGAAGTCGGTTCTATTTTTTTGTAAAAAAGTTTTTATTTTTCACTTTTTAGTTGTGGTTCCCCATTAAACTGTGTTAACAATTCATAGACATACGATAGCAGCAATCGCGGTTGATTTGCTGTCAATTTTTGAAGAGTTCCGTTGTCTGTCTCCGAAACCCATAATCAGATCTTTTTTAAATTTAACTGGGACCATTTCGGAATAAACCCCTTTCGAATAAAAAAAGAATTTTGCAAATCCGTCAATATATGACGGAGTTATGCCCGAACATACATAAAAAAAAAAAAAAAAAAAATACAAACATCCAAATTGATAACCTCCACATTTTTCGAAGTCGGTTAATAACAAAAACGTACAAGCGGCATAAATAAGGAGAGGCACAAAACTCCTTGGGCATCGAAAAATTCGTTCATATCGCTGTTAAAGCGCAGTTGTACGACTTCTAATGTTTTTTAACTGAACATCACGTCTAAACGACTAGTTTAATATCTTTGAAAAAAAAAAAAATATTTTAGACAATTTTTTTCGTAATTTAATATGTGAATATTTGAAATTATATTTTTATAACGTAGTGTTATTAATTTGCTGGCGGCGACCTCTCGTGCCCGGCCCTGGTTCAGGCCATGGTACGGAGCGAGAGGAAATGAGAGGCAGTCTCCGCCTTCTGCGAAGCAGTAATGCTCGTGAAGGCGGAGGCAAGGCGCGTGAGGGAAGCTCAACGGAGTGGCTCTCACGGCCCCGGCCGCTACTACCGCAGGAGAGGTATTGGGCGTACTGGGCGTAGGAGGTCGCGAGACGATTTCCAGCCACCGTAGACCCGGGCCCGCGGACGGCGAGCAGTGAGTAGCTCGTTGTCCGATCAGCACCAGGCCCGTGAGTCGACGGCACGCCTCAAAGAGATGTTGTCAGCCACCACTGACGGGGCCCACCGTGGCCGGTGCCTGCATGCCTAGGGGTAGCGGATAAATTCTGAAAATGAGTTACCGCACCCCTGGGCACTCAAGCAGGGAAGGAACAGGGGTGGGTTTTAGTCAGTAAGAGTCTGACACGCCCTTCCGCTCCACCCAGAGCGGGAGAAGTCACTGGATGATTTCCCCCACCCCAAAAAAAAAAAGTGTAATTAATTTGTAAAGTTATGTCTAACACGGAAGAAAAATTAAGAATCATGCAAAAACTATAAAGCGAATTTCTGTGTAACCTTCACCATTTTAAAGATCATTTAATTATTTATACGAGTATTTCAGTGTACGTGTTTTAGTATAATACCTGTTGTTTAATGATTAATAATGCGTCTAATTTGGGACAGCGCTCCTTGATGGGCGAGTCCTATTACTAGATGGACGTACGACGCGTTACGTGAGCTCAGCACAGAACACACAAGCTAACCGCTCAAGGTCGTTGGCAGTTAATAGCGCCTTAATAGGAAAAATGCCTAGAACACTGGCAGCATTGCTACGTTGAATGGCAATGCTGATTCTTTAGTTAACTGAAAAAAAGGCTAATGTGTCATTCAAAATGACATATTTACAAAATCTGATATACGGAACCTATCCCCACAATCCGTACCACCAGTATTCTTTTCTCACCTTATGTTTTCGCGAAATATTTTCGAGATTCAGTGATTGATGTTCGGTTGACGCGTCGTCGGCTAATGCTCGCTAGAAGATTGATATGTCCCAGCGGTATTAGCTACGTGTTTCATTCCTCTATATTATTTAAATACGATGGTAGGGTATTCGGTGATGAATAGGTATTTGATTGCATTTAAATATATTTTCTTCTGGATTAATGTGGATGTCTTGTTTGGAGGAATGATGAAAATATTTTGGTTTGTTTTATGTTTTTGGAAATGTGGTTTTGTTATATTGTCAATTTAATGCGTAGGTGCGATAAATAGAGAGGCAGCTGAGGTTCTGACATTTAGGTTTAGAAAAGAAAGGCAAATAGAAATTCAATACCTATATGTATATAAGAGACCCGGAATTATCTACCTACATAATTATATAGTTTTTCAACACTGTATATGTCAATGTCCCAAGCAGTATGACAACATTGTTCCATCAAGCATGACCTTTGCAGCTTGGAACAAGAAATGGGCTTCGAACACAAGGCCAGTTTGCGGGTCAGTTCATTAGCAAGTTGATCAAAGGCCTCTCCTTTCACTCAAGGAATTATTGATGTGACTTTTTATATTTACATACACTTTCTAAGTTTTGCTTAGTAATTCACAGACATCATCATCTGCCTACCCTTTTCTCAACTATCTTGGGTTCGGCTTGCAGTCTAACCGGATGCAGCTGAATACCAGTATTTTACATGAAGCGACTGCCTATCTGACCTCCACAACCTAGTTGCTGGGTAATACGATACCCCTTGGTAAGACTGGTTGTCATACTTTCTCAGCCACGTTTGACTGCCGGGACCAACGGTTTTATGTGCTTTCCGAGGCACGGAGGAGTCTCCGTATGTAAAGATGGTCACCCATCCGTGGACCAACCCCGACCAGCGTAGCTTAACTGGGCTGTTATTACTTTAGCCACGAGATCCTTTTAGTAATTCACAGACGTAAATGATAAATCGCCGACCCGACTTCAGCAAGCGTGGTTATTACCCCGGCGCCTCCACCATCTGTTGAGTCCGGTGGCGTGGGGCTCCGGGCTCTGGGTGTGTGCTTATGTTGTATAGTCTTAGGTTTCTAGTGTGTAAGAAAATATACACATGACCGCAATGCTTGATACTTTTATATTGTTAAATCAAGCTGTTTTTATCGAGGACTCACAACTGCGTGCCTTAAAAACAAATAAACACTTTTCTAGATTGCACCACCCTTTAAAAGTATACAGGGTGTAAGGTAAACGCTCCCGAAAAGGGGACAATGATAAGGCTAGTGGGTCTTGATACGATACCATCAAAAAATGAAAAAAAAAAATTACAGCATTTTGCGTACACATTGCTGTGAGAACAGTTAAATGAAACCGTTATTTGCAGTTAAAGACACTTTTTTTCTTTACAACTTTATCATGCAATGTAAAATTCGTAAAATATCAGCTGACACCCGCGCATTCTTCGAGTTCAAAGTACGCACGCTCTCGCCGACAGCCGTGCGGCCAACGACCCTACGTCCAAGCAACTCCGAAATAAAGCGAAAGATCACTGGTATCTGTTTGCATTTAGGTTGTACCTATATAATTACGTTCTGGCTTCGGAAGCGTTCCCCTTACACCCTGTATTTGACCGACCAGCATGCCTGCTGACAGAGTTTTTTTTAACCCCTGACGCAAAGAGGGGTATTATAAGTTCGACCGTTATGTGTGTTTGTGTCTGTCTGTCTGTGGCACTGTAGCTCTTAAATTGGTGAACCGATTTGAATGCGGTTTTTTTTTTTAAATTTAAATCAGGTTTTATAGCGATGGTCCTTAGATATGTTTTATCAAAATCAGTTCAACCGTTTCAAGGCCATTAGCTCTTTTGTGTTTTTAAATGTTAGATTTTCTTTTAAGCCTTAAGGGTTTCAATTTTTAGTAAATTTAATTGGTATCTTATTCATGGGACCTCTTTAGATATCACAATACTCAAGCTCGTACTTTTGCAGTATGAGAAGTGGCTTTTACCACATTCTGTATTCTAATCTAGGTATGTTTTAATCACTGACTGGCGTTGGCCACTGAGTGATTCACAGAACTAACTGGCAAACTGACCTGGATTTCCAAACTCCTCTCTATTAACCACTACCTATCTGAAATATAGAAAAGTATATATACGGTCGAATGGAGAACCTTTCCTTTTTTTCATCTACCTCATCATCTACTATATCGATTAATAAAACCGTATTTTAACATCAGGATGAGTACTTAACAGTAAAATCAATAAATAATTTTCAGTAATTTAAAAACAAAACTAAAAATCACACTGATTTTACCTAGACGTTATTGTTTTTTGCTAAAATAATTGATTACTTACTAAAATCATCTCCGAAGCCCATAAACTCAGCGAGGCTGGCGTCTATCGTGTGAATATTTTGTTCACACGATAGACGCTAGCTTCGTTATGTTTTCTAAGTAAACAGACCCCGACATTAAATTGCTAACAAGCTGGATGAGCGATTAAAGAACTTGTTGACATTAAAATACAAATAACGTTTGAAAATGTCGCTTGTAGTTAAGTGACTGAGTGTCCGCTAACATCGAGGGATGGAAAGAGTGATGTTTTATTTTATTTTGATACTCAGTCTTTTTGATTATTTGTGCGAGTTTTTACTGAGTAAACATTTAAAGTTGGTTCTATATACAGGGTGTAACGGAAAGGTGTGGTTATAGAAGAGGTTCTGCCCATGGAAATGAACAAGTTTCTCTAAGAAAAAAATTGAAAATTCCCAAAAAAAAAAAATTGTACTTCCCGTACAAAGTTATCATCAGCTGATAAATATTTGTATGAGGGATAATGTTCATATTGATGGGAAGATGCAGTTCTTGAAATATGACCACACTTTTCCGTTGCACCCTGTATAGTTGACTGCCCTGCTGATCCTAGGCTATTTTTAAAAAAAATATTGTTGATAGGCACGCGTTTAAGTTACCTATTAACTCTTTACTTAAAGGCACGAGCTATCAGGAAATACACGTCATCATTAATTCCACTCCTTAAATGTATGCAGTGAATGTGTTTACTTCGCCAGAAGCCGAAGGTTTTGAAGTTCTGAAAAATTTTAAGATTGCCTACCAGCAACAATTAATAATAATTTTAAAAGATTTTAAAACTTATATATTATAATGAAAATAAATGAGTCATCAATAATCAATCATCAACTTCCTGCCCTTAGCCCATGTTACTTGGGGTCGGCGCAACACGTGAAAATGAAAATAAATAAGTATATTATAAAAACTATCTTGCAATTTGTTTTTCAAAAATATTAATATTTCGAAATAATGTGAATTTTATCATTTATTTATTAAAATAATTAAAAAAACACAATCAGACCCATTACTCAGTTTTGGTTTTTCTCAACTAGTGCGAAACTAGACTAACAAGTAAACAAACACTCACTTTCTTAATAAATATTGGTGAATTAAATGCAAAGTATTGAACATTTTTGAAAAAAAAAAAAGTAACATTTTCGATAATTTATAAATAATCACATAATGACTGTATTACCAATAAGTTATAATTATAATATTCTATCATTAGTTTAGATCCTTCGGCGAAGGTTTCGCCGAGGGTGGCCGAAACCGTTTCGGTCGGACACTACCACTATGTACCTGTGGCGCATTGCCGTACTCCTGCGGACGGCTAGTAATGGGTAACTCGCCGTCAGATCAGCACCAGGCCCGAAAGGCGACGGCGCGTCGCACGCCTCAAAGAGTTGTCAGCATACATGACGGGGCCCGTCATGGACGATGGCTGCCTAGGGGTTGAGGAAAAATTCGAAAGAGTTACCTCGCCCCTGGGCATTCAGGGCAGGGAGGAACAGGGGTGGGGTTTAGTCAGTAAGAGTCAGACACGCCTTCTCGCTCCACCCAGAGCGTGAGAAGTCATTGGATGATTTCCCACCCCCCAAAAAAAAAAGTGGTCCGATGATGGAACGGACTTGGCGGAATTATACTATGCAATCCTACTCCTACAAACATTGTAAATATGAAATCTTAAATGTTTAGATATTTTGCTGTTTGGTCATCATTTACGCCTTATCGGCCAATTGAGTTCATACGAAGGTAGACATTGACCTACCTAAGAAGTTGGATACTTTTCAGGGTTCCGTACCCGAAGGGGTCTAACGGATCCCGGGCCTGCGGACGGCACCCGGGTCTGCGGACGGCGAGTAGTGGGTAACTCGCCGTCCGATCAGCACCAGGCCCGAGAGTCGACGGCACGTAGTGTTCCACGCGCGCCTTAAAGAGTTGTCAAAAAAACATGACGGGGCCCGTCATGGCCAATTCCTGCTCAGAGGTTGAGGATAAATTCGAAATAGTTACCTCGCCCCCGGGCATTCAGGGCAGGAAAGGAACAGGGGTGGGGTTTAGTCAGTAAGAGTCTGACACGCCCTCCCGTTCCACCCAAGAGTGGGCGATGTCATTGGATGATTTCCCACCCCACAAAAAAAAGGGTTCCAACGGAGCCCTATTACTGTGACTCACGTGTCCGTGTATCCGTCTGTCCGTCGTCTGTCACACAGGTTTTACAGCCAAACGGTTGGAGCTACTGACAGTCAACAAATTTTCACAGTATAAGCATCATGTTAACTCAAAGCCGTACAAATACTCAAAAATACATTTGGTATGAACCCTAAATGTGTGAAGTCCGACACGCACTTGGCCGTTTTAATAATCTCTCACACGGCCGAAGCCGCTGACTAAAGATAAATAGTATAATGTTTAGAGCTTATTTAATAGCAAAGTGTGGCAAGTTACTATTAAAACCATCTGTTAATTTTACCAAATAACCAACTAAAACTAACCCCGTATTAATCAGCAAATTCCCTGTAAAAAGAACATATTAAAAAACACATTTATCCACAATTTCTTCTACGACACAAGAGCGAACAAACTCCGCACAACTCTTCAATTATTCACAATAAAATTAGGAGTAATTGGAGTCCAGCAAGCAATCTAGATAAAAGGTCCGGATGAATATAGCCCATGAACGCTTTAAGACGACTTCTACCTCGTTTACAGCCTCCGCTGAAATATGATAGGTGCTGATGTAATCTTTTTGAGTATGTCCAAGATTTACTTTACGACGATATTCCCCGTTTATGTTGGGCTTATGTTAGTGTATCTGTTTTTAAATGGTTTACTTTTTATTAGCTAAAGAGAGGGTTTATTGGTTGGGAACTTTTTAGGTCTGTACTAAAAGGTAGGAGTGACTCGGATGGTGCTTTTATGAATGGACGTGCGTATACATACAGTAAATGTTATTCGAGGAGTTGGTTCTTAGTTGAAGCGTTTAGGCTTTTAATACTAAAATATCATCACGCCTATGTAGGGTGTAAGGTAAATGCTCCCAAAAACGGAAACAGGTGATACGGCTAGTGATTTTTGATACGAAACCATCAAAATGTCTAAAAAAATAAATAAAAAAAGCATTTTGCTTATACTATGCTGTGAGAACAGTTAAATGAAACCGTTATTTACAGTTAAAGACACTTTTTATCTTTACAATTTTATCATGCAATGTAATATTCGTAAAATATCAGCTGACGCCCGTGCGTTCCTTGAGTTCAAAGTGCGTGCGCTCTCGCCGACGACCGTGCGGCCAACGACCCCACGTCCACGTGATGCCGAAATATAGCAAAAGATCTCAGGTATCTGTTTAGGTTATATATAATCTACGTTATGGCTTCGGAAGCGTTCCCCTTACACCCTGTATATGCAGAGGTTTATGTACACCTGCATTTTACTATTTCTATACTAATATTATACGGAGGTAAAGTTTATAAGTTTGTGAGTTTGTTTGTAGGAAGTAGTCTCTGGAACTGCAGAACCGATTTTGAAAATTCTTTCACCAGTAAAAAGCTACATTATTTGTGGGTGTTGTAAGCTATTTTAAATAACATTTATTACGGGCTGTATTTGCGAAATCCACGAGGACGAAGTCGCGGGAAAAGTGCTAGTATGTAACAACGGTGAAGAAAGATATTGTGAGGAAACCGGCATGTCCTAGAACCAAAAACTCGAAGACATGTGATATCCACCAACCCTAACTGGGCCCGCAGGGTGGATTCCGGCCCATTCCCTCTCTTAGAGAGGAGGCCTTAGTCCCAGCAGTGGGAACATTATATAGCTGATTATGCTTTATGCTTATGAGCGTGGCCACTGCTGGACATAGGCCTTTTTTTTGTGTGTTTGGAAATCATCCAATGACTCTCCCGCTCTTCGTGTCAGACTCTTACTGACTAAAACCCACCCCTATTCCTTCCTGACCTAAGTGCCCAGGGGCGAGGTAACTCTGTTCCGAATTTATCCTCAACCCCCGGGCAGGCATCAGCCATGACGGGCCCCGTCTTTATTGCTGACAATTCTTAAAAGTGTGCGTGGAACACTATGCGCCGTCGACTCTCGGGCCTGGTGCTGATCGGACGGCGAGCTACCCATTACTCGCCGTCCGCAGGTCCGGGTGGACATAGGCCAGAGGGCCTATTGTGAGTTTTTTAACGAACTCGAACGCGTTTGCGTAAACTTCAATTTGTACTAAAACTGTATAAGCGCCGCCTGGTGACAATATCGGGTAACCTCTTTTTTTCTATACGATTTGACATAAGCGAACGTTTACGCAAACGCGTTCGAGCGCGTTAAAAAACTCACACTAGGCCCACTGATGTCAGCGTCGCCACATCGACCGGTCCTAAGCTTATCGTATCCAACGTACTCACGCGGCTCTCATCAGATCTGTTGTTGACCTTGTACTAGTACTTTGTTGAATATAATAAAGAATACACGAATTAAACCTACATATCTACGGTATAATTTAATAGTATTGCGATAATAATCCTTGAAATTACTTGACGTTGACTTGACTTAAACATTATGTACCTACATTAAAATATAATTTTACTTTAAAACCAATTAAAATGGTGTAGTCTCACGTCATAATAATTATTTAATTAATTTCGATACACGAAAGCTATGAGCGAATGCTTTTGGATTCATTATGTAGATGACATTCGTTTTAATTTATTTTAATAATTAATTATTTAAAAACTTAAATGAAAGTTTCTTTTTACGGACGGATAAATCGGTTATCGTATTAATTTCATGTGCCCTGCGAAGCGTGGAGTTGCATCATGTGTAAAGAATGGTCGCCATTTCCACGAATCTCCAAAATTACCGCAGGCCTGGGATTAAAAAGTTAACCTCGCAGGTCATTATGTGTTACATTTGGCTAGTTTTGTTATAGTCCCATTAATAAGGGGGCAACGCGCAAGCTAATAGATTAAGGGCCGATTCCACTAAAGAAAGTAATCACGATTAGTTAAACTAAACTCAGTTTGTGCATTTAATCGAGATTAGAGCTTCATTTTGCGTTTCACCACTACAAACTAAACTAGTTTACGCTTAACTTAGTTTCGGTTTAAAGAATTTATTCTCATAAAGAACACAAACAGTTCACTTAACATATGAGATATACAAACAAGTCATGCAGTTTTAGTAACATAATGACTCCATGAGTCGATAAAAGGCAAACAGAATGTTTAATCTAGAATTTTACAGACTTTCCATATAAAAGGCTAATATTTTAACTATCATACACAGGACTTTTTCTCTTATCTATTTAGGCTTTACTTACATGATTTTGAACATAAATTTTTAACATTTTTTTTAAAATATTTACATTTTTTGCATTAACTATATCCTCTGGTAATTTATTGTTAAATACCACTCCTTCATATAAAATATTTTTCTTTCCATAATTGGTTCGGGGTAGTCTGATTTTGAGACCTCCTGTGTGTTCAGTTCGGTTCTTCTGATGCATGCCCATACCATCTCAGGCGTGTTCCGAAGAGCTTTTTTTGAATTGGGCAGACCTTAAAACACCCTTGGATATGTTCATTTCTCACCCTGTCAAGCCTCTGCTCAGGCATCACTCTTGACGCCTCCTGTCCACCTCAACATCTTCACGCTGTCACAGAATTTCCTACTAAAAAAAAACCAAAACACTAACTTATCGCCACTCGAAGTTTGAAACCTCTACGCTTAGTAGTCATAGACCAACGAGCCAGTCATTTCAACATAATATAAAATGCTTTTCCTACATAGCTTCTATGGTTATACAATAGTACGTATATAATAGCAAACGCCAATGTATAAGCCTGCAACATGAGTCTCTCTACGGACTGAATGACACTCAGGCTAATGGTTCACCATTCACGCCGTATTGTGCCCAGAGGGGGTAAATTAACTACGATTGCCTGATCCTTTATGGCTTTTCAGTTATTAAAGCGTTTGCTGTTAATAAGTGGAGGTGTTGTTTTTCTGCGTTGTGTTTTCACACGATTGTAAAGTGATATACATCTCATCATCATCATCATCATCAGCATTTTTAATGTCCCCACTGCTGGGGCACAGGCCTCTTCTCTGTAAGAGGGTGTGGGCCGTAATCCACTACGCGGGCCCAATGCGGGTTAGCGGATGTCACATGTCTTCGAATTTTTTCTAGAATATGGCGGTTTCCTCACGATATTTTCCTTCACCGTTTTGAGAGCAGTGGTAATGAAACAATTTACACAAAGTAAATTATTCGGATTAGTGGATGTCACACACATCCACCAAACGGCATTGGGCCCGCGTAGTGGATTATGGCCCACACCCTCTCACAGAGAGGAGGCCTGTGCCCCAGCAGTGGGGACATTAAAAGGCTGATGATGACATTATTCGGGAACCCAGGCGCCTGCCTGGGTTTGAACTCAAGACCTACAACTTGTAAGACACTGCCGTTACCACTGGGTACGAGGCGCAGTTTCACCCCGGCGTTTTGCCTCCTCGCGCCACTCCCAGAGGTGCGCGAGGACCTTTGCCTCCAGATCCCACGGTGACAGTCCCGGACTCGGACTAGCCGAATGCACGCGTTCAACCGGCGAGCTGGTCGCCACCCCAAGGAACGCGCCCACACCGGTGCCCCGTAAAGAGGCATGGACCGCACTGGCTGCTACCCCAAGAGTATATATAAAAATCTGGAGGCGCGAAGGTACGACAGCTCACCTCTGCAGCTTCAGCTTGCTGTCGCCGGATACGGCTCGCACGAGTGCCTATGATTTGTTACGTAAGCGTGAAGGGGTTGCACTTTCCGCAGTGTCGGAGACGTTGCAGAAGCAACTTTAGTTTTGAGATTAGGTTACAATAATTTGTTTTTCTCAAGAACCGAGCATTACCTTTTCATGGGAGTGGTGCCAGGGAAGAGCACCTGCCAAACGATACTAGATTTTTACCCAAAAAATTAATAAAACATAACCTCAAAATATGATTTTTTTAAATCATAAAAAGTTAACTACGATTACCATATTAATTAAGAGTTTTCATATTGACTGTATTTTAAACTATTGAGCACTTGTACTAAATGTTTGCGTGCCTTACTTAAGGTAAAATTTACTTATAAGGATCTCTAAAAACATCTGCATGTTTTTGTACCTATATTACGTGCAAATAAATAATTATTCTATTCTTTTATATTCAAAGGAGTTTGTGGGACTTTCAACTCTGTTCCGCATATCATATAATACGCAAAACTACGCCGTTTTGTTGTATGGCCAAGCAGCACCAACATTAATTATAATCGAAGGCAATCCATTGACTCATTTTCTTCTTCCTCTTCAGGCCTTGTCTCATTTCTAATTGGGGTTGGCACTCGTAACCGTTTTTCTCCAGAGATATCGTTTCTGGGTCGTCAGTGGAACTATACTGTCTGTGGCGAGGTCTTTCTTGATAACTGACATCCATATTAGTCGGGGTCTGCCGCGACTTTTTGGTCCTGAGTCAAGCTGTAGCACTTTCTTTGTCACGTGTTTCTTAGGTCTTCTCATGACGTGGCCGTACCAACGCAGGCGTTGACTCATTAATTCCATCGACTCATTTTAAATCCCGAAAACAAAATAAGCCCCGCACAAAGCATTCACACAAATCAAACATTTAATCATTTTCCGCTAAACTCCCTTTGTTTTTAAAATGCAGCGTCACTCGTTGGTCCATCCATTTAATTTGTTTACTCTACCGACAATTTTCGCATGTTGCATCAATTGTAGCTAAATGTTCTGTTTCCGATTGTTATAACGTATAAATCCTGCTTTTTTGTGTTCAATAAAATACCAAATTGACTGAAGAATGGCAATTGATGTGTATTGTGTTAGATTTTTTGTGAATTTTTTGCCAAACAATAGATTTAGATTGAGCCGATTATCAACTGGCTGTGAAAGGGTTGTTTCATTTAGAAAAATAAAGGTTCTGTTCATTTTTTGGTTGACAACTTTAGAAAAATTTATGATAGGTTCACTTCCCTGGTGATAAGGTTTTTGGTGGTGTATTTATCAAACTTTTTTTTACCAGGCGCTAAGAAAGTTAGAAAAACCGACAGAAGCACAAGGGAGGTTTGAAGCAAATTCAACATTTTTAAACAAATTTGTTTTCCTGGTCATTCTCATCATCACCATTTCAGCCGAAAGAGGTCCACTGCTGAACACACACCCTCAAGTGTCGCCACAACAACCAGTCCTGTGTGTCTCACATCCATCGGATTTTTGGGACCCTCACCAGGTCATCGGTCCACCAGAACTTTTCGGCCCCATCGACCGTCTGGTCATTCTATTTTTTTTTCTTTTTTACTATTAATAGGCACGCGTTTGACCGCTATCTCACCTGATGTTAAGCGATGATGTGGTCGAAGATGGAGCACGCTTGCCTAGAAGTAACCTATTCACTCTTTACTTAAAGACTCCCAGGTTTTAGCTATCAGGAAACACAGACTCCAGCAGGGAATTCCACTCCCTAGCTGTACGAAATAATTGAAATAAATGTTTCGACATTCTGTCAGATTTCCTCTAAACAAACAAATCTTTGAAATCTTTTCTCTGTTCTCGCAAACTCCGTTCCTGAAGTACAACTTCCGTGAAAAAAAGATAAAACAAACGTGACAATTTTCTTTCTTTATCCTCATCTGACCTCCTTAGTTCCGTGATTTAGACCAGCTTTATGGAATCACGCTTTAAATTTAAATTTAATTACTTTGTTTGGACTCTGCTCACGATTTCTTGTTTCCTTACAATGAACAGTTTAGATTTCCATCGCTAATTGGTTAACGGACAGACATTTTGTTGACTGGATTTAGATAGACATTTTTAGGTTGAAATTGGAATTTAAACTGACTTTTTTAACACCTATTTACTCAATTAATGTAGCAAAAATGCTTTGTGCTGAGCGAAAAATTGAAATTCTATTGAAGATAGGGAGATTTTCAAATTTATTTGTCACCCTGAGGTTTGCTGTAAGAGAACCCGGGTTAAGCTCGCCTTTGTAAACTAACTGTTAATTTGTGTTTTATTTAAATGCTAGATGTGGACAATAAAGAATAATAATAATAATAAAGCAAATCAAATATCTTGACTTAGCACACGAGGTTGTCGATATGTGGATTGTGGACTCGGCCGTCATTGTGCCGATAGTCGTAACCGCCAACGGCCTTATGGCCAAAAGCCTCGACGACCACCTGTCGAAGCTGTCGTTGCGCGGTTGGATCAAGGGCCTGATACAGAAGACAGCACTCCTCGATACGGCTCGCATCGTGAGGAGGTTCCTGTCTCTGAAGCCCTAACCATCGGTAGCTTGGATCCTGCTCCCAATACTGGTGGACTACTATTTATTATATTTTTGATATGTTTTCTTTTAAGAATATTTAAAAATGTAAATTATATATGTAAAAATAAATACGAAATAATAATAACTTTCAAATTTCTCATGGAGGTTGCGTCACAGACAGAGTCAGATACTCTATCAAAACTCCAGCCCAATTTCGTCTCAAAAAATTGGCAACAGACACAATTTCCACTTTTCTCCCACACTTAACAGTGTAACACCGCGGCACCGCAAACAACCGCAATTTTATTCGAGTTTACACTTCGATTTCTCATTTTTTAAACATATTCACTTAGTGATTGGCCGCCTCGACTCGACATCGGCTTGGCTTCGATTCAAATCGCTATCAGACCTCTGAGACGTGATATTGAACTGTTGAACTGGTTATAAGTGGTAATAACCGGATTTTGGCGGCAAATTATGCATATATTCTTGGAAAATGTTATGGGAAACGAACTTATTTTTGAACCGTAATGAAAAAAACAGGCCAAGTGCGAGTCGGACTCGCACACTGAGGGTTCCGTACAAACTTGTGAAATAACTTTGCCGTTTTTTTTTTGTGGGATGGGAAATCATCCAATGACTTCTCCCGCTCTGGGTGGAGCGGGAGGGCGTGTCAGACTCTAACTGACTAAAACCTACCCTTGTTCCTTCCCTGCCTGAGTACCCGGGGGAGCGGTAACTCTGTTAAGAATTTATCTGCTACCCCTAGGCATGCAGGCACCGCCCACGATGGGCTCCGTCAGTGGTGGCTGGCTGACAACATCTCTTTGAGGCACTCGTGGAACACTACGCGCCGTCGACTCACGGGCCTGGTGCTGATCGGACGGCGAGCTACCCACTGCTCACCGTCTGCAGGCCCGGGTCTACGGTGGCCGGAAATCTTCTCGTGACGTCCTACGCCCAGTACGCCGAGTACCTCTCCTGCGGTGGTAGCGGCCGGGGCCGTGAGGGCCACTTCGTTGAACTTCCTCGTCCCGCCTCCGCCTTCACGAGCATTACTGCTTCGCAGAAGGCGGAGACTGCCTCCCATACCCTCTCGCTCCTTACCATGGCCTGAACCAGAGCCGGGCGCGAGAGGTCGCCACCACCTATCGCATCCACGAGGACACGGCGGTGCTCCGCCCAAGCGGGGCAGACCTCCACCGTATGCTCCACCGTGTCCTCTGGGCGATCCGCGCAGTGGTAACACCCGGGCGTTTCCTCCCGCCCGATTTGATGCAGGAACCTCTCGAAACAACCCTGTCCGGTGAGGACCTGCATCAGGCGGAAGGTGAGGACGCCGTGACGCCTCTCCAGCCACTCCTCAAAGAGGGGCACTACCACCGCAATGGTGGCGTGCCCAGTGCTGGGTTGCGACAGTCACTGTCTCCATGTCGCCATGAGATCCTGCCGGAGCTCGGTCCGCCAAGCCGCGAGGTGTCGCGGCAGCAGAGGTTCGCCCCGGCGTTTGGCCTCGCCGCGCCACTCCCAGAGCAGCGTGAGGACCCTGGCCTCCAGATCCCATGGCGACAGTCCAGCAAGAAGGCTCGCCGCCTCACAGGAGACCGTGCGGTATACGCGGATGAGCCGAATGCCCATGACCATTTGGGACGCGTTCAACCGGCGAGCTGGTCGCCGCCTTATTGAACACGCCCACACCGGTGCCCCGTAAAGGGCCATGGACCGCACGATCCCCGCGTAGAGCCCCCGGTAGGAGGCGTTTGGACCCCCCAGATTGGACAGGAGCCGCTTTAGAGCAGCACTGGCCCGCTCCAATCTGGGAGCCAAATCATTTTTCCCTAACGCGCCAAGAGAAGTATAACTTCAAACACATACAAACACACACTCACAAACTTTAGTCATTATAATGTTAGTGTGATACTAGAAACGTTGGAAAATAAGTAGCTACATTGAAAACAAAAACAATTTCATTTACATTTTGATTGTAATGAGGGAAATTCAATTGTTTCTGTGTCCTGTTTGAATCCTTCGAAATATTCAGCAGATAATGAAACAAAGCTGTATTGAAATTACGTCACAATGAGTAGTGGTAGTGACTGAACATTATATTTCAGTGGCCGAAATAATATGATTGGTGAAATTTAATAAGTGAACATTATTAAATAAATAAAATAAATAATTAAGCAAAAAATATGGTAAAACCGGCCAAGTGGATGTCTTTCTTCGTTTTTTTTGACACCGACTTCCGAAATTAAAGTTATTTTGCACTGTTATTGGAAGTCGGTTCTACTTTTTTTGTAAAAAAGCCTTTATTTTTCACTTTTTACTTGTGGTTTCCCATTAAATTGTGTTAATACTACATAGACATACGATCGCAGCAATCGCAGTTGATTTGCTGTCATTTTTTGAAGAGTTCCGTTGTCTGTCTCCGAAACTCATCATCAAATCTATATGAAATTTAAATGAGACCATTTCGGAATAAACCCCTTTTGAACAGAAAAAAATTTTGGCAAATCCGTCAATATATGACGGAGTTATGCTCGAACATACATAAAAAAAAACAATGATAACCTCATCTTTTTTGAAGTCGGTTAAAAAGGGTTTCATTTTTTATTCGAACTTACGGAACCCTAAAAAATAATGTACCTACTTGAAGTAAGTGACAAAGCACATGCTATGATTTGGATTCCATGAAGGTACGTGGCCTTTACAAAATTACAAGTTAAATTACGCAATATATTCTCAAAACCCCACAATTCCTTATCGAGTATTAATGGTGTAAAGCCCTGTCATTTGACGACCGGTCAACTATCCCCTCTAGAGAATTAAACGTTGAGTAATGATCCCGCCGTTGTAGTGAGCACTTACCTTAATAGTGTCTGAGATGCTAAACTACTTTCTTATCTGGTCTTGACTTATGATGAGGGATTTTGACGAGAATTAGAAGTGTCAAGATGGCCTGACGCTTTAGGTAGAATAGAAAGTGTTATTGAATTTAGTATTGGTTCTCAGCTATGAAGGTACTAGATTTATTTATTTTATGTGTAACCTTAGCCTAAAATGTCCTACTGCTGAAAAAAAAATCAAAGCATTTACTTCAAATAAACCATTTACAGGCACTTTGGAATTGTCAATAAGTCGGTCAGTCAGAAAGATGAAGATGAATTGCACATTCCAAGGCGTAGATCTCTATGGAGAAGAACGAGTGAGAAACTCCATGGACACTCTTTTAAACCATATTATGTATTACAAAAATCCTGGTTACATAAGTATTTTTATTATATGAGAACAATGTTTACATTAATAAACAATTTATTTTAATAAACAATTCATAAACAATAAAAATAAAAAAGATTAAAATAAGCTAGTGGCAGTTGAGAGATGACCAGTCGCAACAGGCGGCGCCCGTTCACGAACATAAGGCGTGGATCAGCACCACTCAACTCAACCATATTGAAAGGAACCGAATGACCCAACACACCCGCCACCATCAGCGAGACAGTGAGCATGACAAAGATGCTATAGGTACTAGATTTACATTAGCTATTATTTCAGCATCAGAGTACAATAAAATAGAGATGTAATTTAATTTAGAGTGCATCTGAATTTTGAAGCAGTAATATTGATGATACCGACCTATTACAGAACTCGTACGTTATAATTATGATAGTTTCTGTTAACACTATGATATTTTTTTAAAATTATAAAATGCTTAAGGCCGTACCGGCCAAGTGGCGCCCTCATTAAATAAAAAATCGTAGCATAGCATTGAAAATAAATAATAAAGAATCCAACGTCACGTTTGTTACAAATAGGATAAAGTATTCTTACGTTGTTAAAACAGGTCTCAGAATGTTTCGTATCCAAAGTAGTAGGCAAAAGTGTCAGAAACGGCCGTTTTTGGTACATTTACCTACTTCTTAATAGCTACTGTAAATCTAGTATAGCATCTTTGTCATGCTCACTGTCTCGCTGATGGTGGCGCGTGTGTTGGGTCATTCGGTTCATTTCAATATGGTTTAGTTGAGTGGTGCTGATCCACGCGTCATTTTCGTGAACGGGCGCCGTCAGTTGAGACTAGTCGTCTCTCAACTGCCGCTGGCTTATTTTAATCTTTTTTATTTATTTTTTCAAGGCTATGCTACGATTTTTTATTCAATGAGGGTGCCACTTGGCCGATAATAGACCCTTAAATAATTAAAAAGAATTGTTCCGGCTTTTTCTCATCATCCACTGCTAAGCTTCTTGTATCTAGCGGACTCACCAGTTACCAGGTCATCGGTTCACCTTGTGAAAGACTTTTCTTATGCTGTCAATAAGTTCAAACATGGGCAGCAAAACGTAAAGCTTAATGAACCTCTATCAAAATTAAATCATCTACGCCCAATCAATTCTCAATTTTCTTTGTGACTGATTTTACCTCCACTACACTTATACCTTATACATTTCACGTCTCAGGTACTAAGTAGGAGCGAGTGATTCTCTCTAGAGAACGCGCCTCCTTGAGGTTTGGCGAGCGGTCAACTCGTTACCGGGCCCCCGAGACCGGAATGTAAAGATGGCGACCTAAACATAGTGTGCGCGCACCTTAATACGTAATCTGGTACACTTGGTTGGTAACCAATGGCTTTGGGGAAGATTGATCGTGTTGTAAGTTAGGTGGCCAGTGGTGCCGATTCTGTTGTGCACAAACTAAACTTAATTTAGGCTATTGCTATCTTTTCTCTCGAATAAATCAAGAAAGAGACGAGATTAGAGCTGTCAGATTTAGTTGTACTAAAATTTCCATACAAATTAAGGGTACACGTAAAAACATGTCAACTAAAAACACGGTAAAGCGCAAGGCGTAAACTAGTTTGACATCTCTAACTTAGTTCATAGCTATAGCCGTCCTTTTCTCGCACTGCCTTTTAGTATAAGATAGCGATTATCTAATTTTAGTTCAGTTATTAAACAAGAGAATCGGTACCAGTATTTCTGAAGTGGAAAATTCTTAAGGTACGTTGGACACTTTTGGGATAGAGAAAAAGTACTAAACATGCGTGACCGTCACACTCAGATGCATAAATACGAATGTATTTGTATACCCAATGATTAATACGTAGGCACTTTGAACACTTTTGGGATGGGGAAAATGCACTGAACTCGTTTGACCTTCACGCGTAGTCATGCCGTTGCGTGAAGCTAAAAAGTTTTTACTTCTGACGTGCAGTCCTACGAGTGACAGTTTTTGTTTTGGTATACCAAAAAACTACACTAACTGTATATACTATATAGAGACAATTCCAAAGTAACATAGCTTAAGAAGCTGTACGTGGACCTTGAAATGGTAACTGAGCTACCAACCGATCAATAAATAGTATTTTTATTTTCTGCCCTTAAGGGCCATTAATGGCTATACGACATCACGGCAGACCAAGACGAAGATGGCGAGACGAGCTCGACTCCTACCGACAAGACTGGTTCACACTAGCAAAATTAAAAGTCAGAGTCGTGCGGGACAGGAAGACAGACCTTGCGGTGGGACAAAATAAGATATTTAGACAATGGCTCTAGCTAGAGGAATTGCGGCCGTACGCATATGCAGAGGGTGACGGGGCCCACATGAATTGGTGCGGGCCAACACTTACGGGGGGCAATCCAGTAACCCGGCTAAATGTAGCAACAGAACACTGTGTGGTTTTAATCTGTAAGAGTCTGGTCTAACGGACCCCGCCGCCTACCCTAGGGTAGTGATCCATGAGGACTTAAAAAGGTAAAATATTGTGGTACTCAAAACTTCCTGTAGTTCCTCATAATTATCCTTTTAGGTGGATCTTAATGACCATAATCACCTTTTACAAAGAGTTTCACTCTTTCACCTTATCACCAGCTGCATGACTACTTTTCGCGTTATAACTGGGCCGCTGTGTAACTAGAGGTAATTTAATTAAAACGTGGAACAATTTATACCATTGTGAGGTTCAAAGTATCGTAGTGGGGTCAGAATAATTACCCTAGAAAGAGATAGTTTTAGACTTTTTGGGTCCAAGCCAATTGCTTTAGTAGTGAAATATTTGATTATAGATAGGCATGTTGTAAACTTATATAGGAGGTAGTGGCTCAAATAATAACAGTCGCTCGAGTCAATCTCCAAGGTTAAGCAACAGTAGCCAAGGTCGGTCAGTGGATCGGTGATCTTAACATAACGAGTTTCTTCTGTGCCTCGGAAAGCATGTTAAAGCCAGCTGTCATTGCTAGATCTTTGACAGTCGTTACGCATAGTCAGAAGCAAGGAAATCTGACATCAGTCTTGTCAAGGGGTATCGTTTTACCCAGTTACTGGGTTGTGGAGATCAGATAGGCAGCCGCTATTTGTCATCATCAGCCTTTTAAGGTCCCTACTGCTGGGGTACAGGCCTCCTCTCTCAGCCATAATTCACCACGGGGGCCCAATGCGGGTTGGTGGATGTCTCATGTCTTCGAATAGAAGCTTTGCTCCTTGTAAAATATTGTTATTCAGCTACATTCAGTTAGACAGAAAAGGCTGGTTGTAAACTTTCTTTTGTTTGACGACACTTTTGGTGCAGTGGTTGAGGGTTTGGTTGCTGTGCTGCGTGTAGCAGTTTCGATTCCCGCACAGAACATATATTTGTATGGCCTACTGACAGTTGTGTCGACTGTGGGTGTCTTTTTTTTGTGGGATGAGAAATCATCCAATGACATCTTCCACTCTGGGTGGAGCGGGAGGGCGTGTCAGACTCTGACTGACTAAAACCCACCCCTATTCCTTCCCTGCCTGAGTGCTCAGGGGTGCGGTAACTCATGTTAAGAATTTATCCGCTACCCCTAGGTATGCACGCACCGGCCACGATGGGCCCGTCAGTGGTGGGTGGCTGACAATCATCTCTTTGAGGCGCGTGTGGAACACTACGCGCTGTTGACTCACGGGCCTGGTGCTGATCGGACGGCGAGCTACCCACTGCTCGCCGTCCACAGGCCCGGGTCTACGGTGGCCGGAGATCGTCTCCCAGTGCCTCTCCTGCGGTGGTAGCGGCCGGGGCCGTGAGGGCCACTCCGTTGAGCTTCCCTCACCTGAGGAGACTGCTTCCCATTACCTCTCTGTGAGTGATAGCATCCACCAAAAAAAAGGGTTTACAGTTTTTGATAAAGCTCTTTATTACAAGCTTTCATGTAATTTAACTTGCAATGTTTATATGTAGGTATGTGTGTTAGGGTCAAATCTTGCAAGCGGAATTCGAACCACTTTCTCTAATCCAACAGAGTTGATTATTTACATGTGGGTTCAATTCCGCTGACAATGCATTTCTATGGTAAGCATGACCTGAATTGAAACCTAGGATTAGCTCCACATGAAGAACCTCTTCAATACTCAACAGCACTGACACGAAATTTTGTGTTCGCATTTAAGGGCCTACTCGTACCTCCCCGTAAGTGGCGATTGAATAAAAATTAGTATCTTAGCATAGAAAATAAAAATTAAAGAGTCCTATGTTGCGTTTGTTACAAATAGGATAAGGTATTTTTACGTTGTTAAAACAGGACTCAAAGGGTTTCGTATCCAAAGTAGTAAGCAAAAGTGTCAAAAACGCCCGTTTTTGGTACTTTTGCTTACTACTTTCGATATGAAACACTTTGAGTCCTGTTTCAACAATGTAAAATTACCTTAAGCTCTTTTTAAGAAACGCAAAATAGGATTTTTTAATCTTTATTTTCTACGGTTTGCTACGATTTTTTATTCAATGAGGGCGCCACTTGGCGACTTTATACACCTTAATTATGATAGTCGGTATAAAAGTTTTTTTTTTTTTTTTACTTTTAACTTTTATTACTTTACTGTTAGCAGCAGTTGCTTGGATTATCTCAAAAGTTAAGTATTCTATTCTTAATGCTAAACTGACAGTCTTTTTCTTTTTTAGGCAGTCAAAAAAGATCTAAAAAAAGGTCTGCAGGCTGTCCTTCAAAGGTTAAAAGTCAGACAGCGCCAAAAGTTCATTTTCTCACAATTTTTTGTCGAGATTTTCTTAATTTTATCTTCTAAGAATGCAAATCAGTTTATAAAACTTCCAAAACACGTTTTGACACGTAATTTCTTTTGTGGTTCCACGAAATCGTTCAAGCGTCCGAGGGTCCCTCCGACCTTTGAGAAGATTAAAGAAGAAAACAAAAATTAGGTGAAAATATTTACTGGTCCCTAGTGGGGGGTTTTAGTGAAACAATCCGAGGACAAAATTAGTCCCCCAGCTAGTTGGGTCCTTTTATTGTTTAACTTGGATAATTATTTTCCAGGGACATTTATGTCCGGTTTAAAGGTCCGGTTTTATTAAACTTATTTCGGGTATTACTTGATAAACACACGTGGAATTTAATGAGTTTAAGTGGTTTGTGCTATAAATTTACAGCAGGGTTGTGGACATAAAATGTGATTTTAACCCTAGTTTTCAGGATTTATCTTTGAAAATATTTAAAGTAATGAGAGACCTAACGTTATTTATCTAGCTGTCGCAACGGAGTCTAAATAATGTAAGAGCTTACAAAATATAAAAGTTTTATTTTTATCTCTTGCTAACATAAATAGGTTCTCCAATTTGCTGTATATAATGTTTGAAGTAAGTGAAAAAGGATTAGATACATTACTTTTTTTTGATACTCGTATCAATATATTTATTTATTAAAACTTCATGCAACACAAATGTAGAAAGTCGGCTTTAATGCCTTAGGTATTCTCTACCAGTCAACCAAGGGTGGTACTATTCATTATTACCGTTTTGGCGCATTACGCCGATATTCGCTCAAATATATATTTATGTATTTGAGCCAATAACGGTTACAAGACACACAGGACCGGCCGTTGTGGCGACACTTAGGGGAGGCCTATGTTCAGCAGTGGACGTCTTTAGGCTGAAATAATGCTGTATGACTCGTTGCTCAAGAGCTTGAAGGAAGCGATGATGATGACGTCACGCTGAAGTAGCTGCACGAAGGCTGCGCTGACGTTCATGCTCGAGGGTCACCAGTTTGGAGGTACGTGGAACAGGCTGTAAAGTTCCACAACCTCCATTGAAAAGGGAGGATCCTCCGACCAGACGGGTGTTGTGTCTGGTCCGGGCAACTGCCCAATGGTTGTTTCGGACTGTTGTATATGTTCAAATCGCGCGGTGAACTCTGCTTGCGCGATGTAGAATTCTTGCTATTTTTAGTTCGTGTGCGGCGTCATAGATGTCGCTACAATGTGATGATGAGCGAAATAATATCCCTTATTGACTTTTCATGATTTTGAGGAGCTCGTGGCTAAAGTAATAATAGCCGCACGGTTCTATCCATCAGGTTAAGCTACGCTTGCCGGGGTTGGTTCATGGATGGGTGACCATCTTTACATACCGAGACTCTTCCGTGCCTCGGAAAGCACGTTAAGCCGTTGGTCCCGGCTGTCAATCGTGGATCTTTGACAGTCGTTACGGGTCGTCAGAAGCCCGAAAGTCTGACAACCAGTCTTACCAAGGGTATCGTTTTACCCAGTTACTGGGTTGTGGAGGTCAGATAGGCAGTCGCTCCATGTAAAATACTGGTTTTGAGCTGCATCCGGTTAGACTGGAAGCCAACCCAAGATAGTTGGGAAAAGGCTCGGGCAGAGAGAGAGATTGACGTTTCACGATTTGCCATAAAGGATTTTTAACGACTTTTTTGTCTTTACTTTACACTCATATCCTCAGACTAATCACAAAAAAAAACTGGCAAAGTGCGTGTCGAATTTCGCACATTAATGGTTCCGTACCAAATGTTGGTATTTTTTAGTAAAGTATACGTAGTAATAAACATGATCATCAGTTTATAGGTCAATGGGAAGTTAACAAATTTTTCGTAACAAAATTTTGTGACAGACTACGGACGGACAGATAGACAGACGGACAGACGGACACGTGAGTGACAACAATATAGCGCCGTTTGGACCCTTCGGGTACAGAGCCCTAAAAAACAATCCCTACTGACAAATAATCACTAAGCAGTGTAATTCTTATTTTTTTATTTCCTATATTTGAGTAAAACTACTCAAATATAGGAAATAAAAAAATAATAATTACACTGCTTAGGGATTTATTTAGAGCCTCGAGCCCTTTCTTTAGATACCCTTCTTTTTTTGACCATGTCACATAAAATACGACTATACTTAACTAATGGCGTCGCCATTTTGCTTTTTTTTCACAATTCTTGTACAGTATGATACTTCGGCGGTCAGGACCATTCCGGCCATTTATGGTCCTACGGAGGATAAATTCGAAAGAGTTACCTCGCCCCCGGGCGCGTAGGGCAGGGAGGAACAGGGGTGGGTTTTAGTCAGTAAGAGTCTGACACGCCCTTCCGCTCCACCCCAGAGCGGAAAGAGTCATTAGATGATTTCCCACCCCCCAAAAAAAAAAAAAAAACGGTTCAGTGGCGCCCTCATTGAATAAAAAATCGTAGCATAGCACAGAAAATAACAAGGTATTAAAAAAAAGGCCGTTTCTGACACTTTTTCCTACTACTTTGGATACGAAACATTTTGAGACCTGTTTTAACAACGTAAAAATGCTTTATTCTCTTTGTAACAAACGTGAAGTTGGATTTCTTAATATTTATTTTCTGTGCTATGCTACTATTTTTTATTCAATGAGGGCACCACGGGACCGTTAGGAGACCCTTAAGCTACAGGACGTGTAAAAAAATAAACATTAAAACGTAATTTATATTTTTTGAAGTGACATTTTTTTTTTCAATTTTCTTATATCATATTTTTTCTACTCGGTCGGAATTTAAAAAATCGTAGGTACATTACAGCATGTAACAAGAACCCTGTCCGATCCAATAAAGGCATATTCCTGGTCTACCATACGTATTAGAAAAAATAGTAAAAAAATGTAACTAATAAAGACCACAAGTAACAGATATTTCATTTTTATAAAATATGCGAAATTTAATAATAAATATGGTAAATTTTCATAGGTTGACGACACTCCACAGGCCGGTCAAATCTTTTCATTTTTACCTATTTTTATTTCAAACAATACTGCCCTGTACTTGCAAAACTGTAGGTGAACTTTGTTGAGCGCTCAGTGTTGCCTTTGAAAAGATTTTTTTTTTAAATTTCTAACCGACGAAAAAAAAGGAGGTTCTCAATTCGACCGTAAACAAGTTTTTTTTTTGTGTTTGTTCAGCCCTCACTCCGTCATTTATGAACCGATTTTGATGATTCTTTTTTTTGTTAGATAACCCTATCTAAGAAAAAAAAAAACATCAAAATCGGTTCATAAACAACGGAGTGAGCGCCCAACATACGTACAGAAACGCTAAACGAGCCCACAATTTTCGAGGTTTTCTCTCAATTTTATCAGGATTCCATTATCAGATCCTGATTTCCCTCCACCCTTGAGGTATACCCTATCTGACAAAAAAATAATCATCAAGATTGGTTCATAAATGATGAGGGCTGAACAAACACGAAAAACTCAAGGGTGGTCCTTTGTCAAGGACATCAGGATCTGATCATGGAATCCTGATAAAATTGAGAGAAAACCTAGAAAATCGAGCCGAGTTGAGTCAGCGTCAAATAATAAAATCATTAATTACCTATATCTAGCCTTCTTCATTTCTACGTACATATAAGATTTAGATATTTAATAATCAGATTGTTGTTTGGCGCCGACTCAAAATTAGTCTATATAAAATTTGATATGTTATGTAGGTAAATAAGCTTAATACTCAAGACTTACTTACTTTGACTGGCCTGTTGGTCTAGTGGTTAGTGACCCTGACTGCTATGCCGGAGGTCGTGGGTTCGATTCCCACCCAGGACAAATGTTTGTGTGATGAGCACGATCATTTGTTCTGTGTCTGGGTGTAATTTATCTATAATATTTATGTATTTAGAAATATATAAGTATGTTTATCAGTTGTCTAGTACCCATAACACAAGCTCTGCTTAGCTTGGGACTAGATGGCGTTGTGTGATAGTTGTGGAATATTTATTTATTTATTTATTTACTTAAAAGGTTTATTTATTTTTTGCTTTATTGTTTTTTTTCGTCGGTTGAACTTTTTGTTAAAAAGTATTTTTAATATTTTTTTTTCATTGCGGTAAAATAATAATCTCGTATCCATTAAATGATTACGTATATGTGTATGCAGTACGATACCAAATCATACCCTTCAGGATCGGAGTTTTAGTTACATGCTGTATAATAAATAAATAACCAGGCAGCTTGTCAAATCAAAAAAGACGTGTCATGATATTAAGCTTTGTGGCGATATGCTACAATATGTACAGACGAGTAAAACATACAAACTCTCGAAAAAACATAACCTTCTTTTTAGGGTAGTCAGGTAAAAAATCTGAATCAAATCCAAATACACCATAAACATCCCACAGTGGCCAGCCAAAGGAGTAATTACCAAAGTTAAAACAAGTAACCCTCAGTAATTCGCTGTGACCGGTAATTACTTACAAGTCCGTAAGAGTACTGGCTACGGAACCCCACTCCGCTTGTAAATCTGAAACTTTAAACGCTATGCCCGGGTCAGGGTGAGAAGCTTGTGCGGGTACTGAGGCGGGCACAGTCTTTTTTTTGGAAAAATCCCACCGCTGTATTTCCAACCATTGCCAACTCTCCTGAAAGCCAGAATCAAAACGTGGTGACCACCAGAAAAGTGTCAATGAAGCTCGCGGGCGCAGTATTTTTTTTGGGACAAGCCCACCGCTGTATTTCCAACCATTGCAACTCTCCTGAAAGCCAGAATCAAAACGTGGTGACCACCAGAAAAGTGTCAATGAAGCTCGCGGGCGCAGTATTTTTTTTGGGACAAGCCCACCGCTGTATTTCCAACCATTGCAACTCTCCTGAAAGCCAGAATCAAAACGTGGTGACCACCAGAAAAGTGTCAATGAAGCTCGCGGGCGCAGTATTTTTTTTGGGACAAGCCCACCGCTGTATTTCCAACCATTGCAACTCTCCTGAAAGCCAGAATCAAAACGTAGTGACCACCAGAAAAGTGTCAATGAAGCTCGACGAGTCCTGAAGAAATGATTCAACTGTCTTGGATCCAGTTAAGAAATTAATCAGAATAGAACAGCAGAGGAGTAAGAAAAACATAATCTTTATATATAAAACAATATAACTCAAGAACGGCAGGCCCGATTTTAATGATCTTTGATTTGTTGGGTTTGTCTCCGCCCCGAATACCAGATTATCTATTAAATATAGGAAAAATTAAAATTATGAAGAAAATTAATTTTTACAATCATTTTGTACTAGCTGTGGAGTTGCCCAAGCGTGTAAATAGCTGTGGTTCTCTGCAGGATGCAGGACATTGTTACGGCCAAACACTTGGATTGAATGCTGGCCCAAAATTGCCTATATTTGTCTGTATAACTTCAAGTTGGGAGTGGTTGGCAGTAGACGGCGCATGTGGCCTAACTCTAAGCGAGTAAAAACAAAGCGGTACCTGACTCTTCCTTCGGCAGCCTCGCAGGATCCCGACGAGTGGCCACTCGATTCTCTTCACACCAACACTCCTGGTTATTCTTGTTCACTAGTTACACGGACGCGGTAAATATGGGGTTATTTATTATTCCCGGAAAATCCCCGACGTTTACGGGATATTACTCGGGATTTTAGTGTATTTGCGGGGACGATGTTAATAAGACATTAATTTAGTTTACGGTGAGATGCGTACTGCCTCGCGGCGTAAGGCGCACTAACGTCGACTGCTGCACTTTAGATTGCCTATGGTTCCCGCAAAGCCGGCTACACACTTTGCATCACATGCCAGAGCCGGGCACACACACGTCGTGATACCACACCCCATCCAACTTGCAGAGTGGCGGCAACTCGCCACACCAAGCTGCGTCCCGCGGTTTCACCCGCGTGGACCAGGATAAAAAGTAGCCTATGTGTTAATCCAGGGTATAAGCTATCTATATACCAAAAAATCATCCAAATCAGTCTAGCCAATTGAGCGTGAAGAAGTAACAAACACACACACTCACAGACTTTCGCCTTTATAATATTAGTGTGATGAAACGGTTTTTTTATTGATTCTGAGGCGGTACGAAGTTCGCTGGGTCAGCTAGTTTCCAATATATTCCTCATCTAACAGAGCTAGGCCAATAGGTACTTGCCTGAGCAGTCAGGCCTTTTTTTTTCAGCCAGGCCTCAAAAGGCGGCGCGCAATTCTTTCAAGCGCAACTTTATATATCGGCCTCATTAGGTGATGGGGCCCGCTAGCAATGGCAGGCTGATAGCAGACAGGTGTGTGTGAATTCAATTGTATCCCGGTTCCCCGACTCATGATAGCGGTAAGAACCGTGGGGTTTTAGTCGGTAGGAGTCCGACATAACTATCCGGTTTCCACAGACGGAGAATATCCATCCATTCTGTTTATCATATGTAACATCTAGAAAACACTATGGAATGCAATAAACGAATATGAATATGAATATAAATATGAATATCCATCAAGATTTCCCCACATAAATAATAGTTGCCCAAAAGAATGCTTATAAAACTGCGGTGCGAAGTATCGAACTAAAAGATGCGGATACTGAACTGACTATGTCGGGTGGTTTTTTTTTATTTTGGGGTTGGTAAATCATCCAATGACATCTCCCGCTCTGGGTGGAGCGGGAGGGCGTGTCTGGTGCCTAGTGTGATGTGAGGGAGCCCTATTGCTGTCTGTCCGTCGTCTGTCACAAAATTTTGTTCCAAAGAATTTCTTAACTTCCCACATACCTTTGAATTTGAAATTTGGTGATAATGGTGCCGATTCTCTTAATAATAACTAAACTAAAATTAGAGAATCGCTGTCTTTTATTAAAAGGCAGTGCGAGAAAAGGACGGCTATAGCTATGAACTAAGTTAGAGATGTCAAACTAGTTTACGCCTTGCGCATCACCGTGTTTTTAATCGACAAGTTTTTACGTGTACACTTAATTTGTATGGAAATATTAGTTCTACTAAATTTGACAGCTCTAATTTACGTCCGTCTCTTTCTTGTTTTATTAGAGAGAAAAAGATAGGAATAACTTAAATTAAGTTAAGTTCGTACAAAACAGAATCCACACCAATGTTTATTATTGCGTATATTTTAGTAACAAATACCAATATATTGATAAATCAGTATTTTTCTACGATAATTCCCTCATTTGGTACGGAACCCTAAATGTGCAAAGTCCGACACGCACTTGGCCAGTATTTTATTGGGTGGGAAATCCGCAAATAACATCTCCCGCTCTGCGTGGAGCGGGAGGGCGTGTCAGACTCTTACTGACTAAAACCCACCCTTGTTCCTTCCCTGCCCTGAGTGCCCAGGGGCGCGGTAACTCTGTTTCAAATTTTCTCCACAACCCCTGGGCAGGCATCGGCCATGACGGGCCCCGTCATTCAAGATTGTTTACCCTGAATAAACACGTCTAGCCTCGCCTCTACTGCCCGCTACAACAACTCACGCCACCACGCCCGCACCCGCCCTAGTAAACGCTCGTTCACTCTGGAACATGCCAGAAACGTAAAGGACTGGCCGGGAATCTTATGGTAATTAGATATTGTGTGATATATTAGGGTGTAAGGGGCAACAGTTTCCTTCGAGTAAACATAACTTTACTTGCCGCTAAAAGACTTTGCTGCAATGTGACGAGAAAGTTAGAAGATGTATCCCGCATTCTCTATTTAGAATTCTCATGGCGTGTACTAATTTTACTAAAATTGTTGAAAATTTTGTCTACTTTAAATGTAAACTGATTGACTTTTTCCATAGGGTGCACTGTTTAGAAGCTACAAGCAGAAACCTCAAAAATTAACAGAAATTTCGAGATTTTCCGAGCACCACGCAATTAACACAGATTTTTCAAAGCAAACTTGGTTTTAAACAAGTGGTACTTAAGCTAACAACATCCCTAAGAATCAATACAGCGCAATAATTAATTATTTGTGACCTAACGCGTTTAATCTGTCTTCGGTGACTGGCTTAGATATAATCTCACCGTGTCATGTTTTTCAGTCTCTGAATCACCATCGTCTTCCTGGATGTGAGGGCTTCATATCCAGGAAGACGCTAGTGATGGTATTAACACTGTCAATATTAATGGCGATGATATTATTAATAAAAATGTCTTAGTACCTTACTTGGGTCGTGGGAGTGTTAAGGTCGTAGCTCACTTACACGAACTCCGTAACCGCCTTAAACGGAGATGACTGCTCGCTGTTCACGCGCCGACAGCTAGCAGGCAACCAGCTGTCCACGCGTTTACAGCTGTCAGCCAAGACTACTACGTACTCAGCGTGCGTTCACCGCGTGGGTCGTGACACCCTCGCAGCCAGCGAGTGACACAGCTCCCCAAAGATACAGCAGCACCCCTGGAGCCCTGCAGGCTCTACAGTACTTACCTACCTATGTACACAAATAAGCGATAACAATCATTTCATAGTGTTCGAAAATTTCACAAAACTTATTACAGGAAATACGTGTTTTTGAGTTAGTGAAATAAATAGTTGTCATCTAGAATCTCCATTACATGTGCAAGGTTTCTATCATGGTATTTTTTGTTTTTATTTGTTTATTTATTTATTTGCACATGTTGATAGGATAATTAATAAACTAAGCCCCACAAAACCGTAGTAATGGTTTGACTGTGGGATCGGTGAATCTCTAAATATAAACTAATTCATTAATTTGTACTTGTAACTACTCGTAATTATACATTATGTTTCCTTTACTTTTAAAATTTATGAGTACATTATGAACAGCCAAAGTTCAGGCAAAATTTGTGCAAAACAGCAGATTTTTCAGAGCAGTTGCTCCATGTAAGACACTACTAATCAGCTGCATCCGGTTAGACTGGAAACCGACCCCAAGGTACTTGGGAAAGGGTCGCGGATAAATTCGTATGGGTCACGGATAAATTCGTAACAGAGTTACCGCGCCCCTGGGCACTCAGGCAAGGAAGGAACAGGGGTGGGTTTTAGTCAGTAAAAAACACCCCCTCCCGCTCTAACCAGAGCGGGCAAAGTAACAAGATGACTTCCCACCCCCAAAAAAAAAAGGTAGTTGGGAAAAGGCTAGGCAGACTGATTGCTTTCATAAAAACCTAGATATAGTGTACAAGATACATATTAGTTCAAAAAATTGAAGATAGATGTGTTACAACGGCATAATCACGTACGAGCGTTTGTATGAAAAGTATGACGGGTTGGCCGCTCTTGTAGCGAAAAGTTACAGAAACCCAAAACACGTTCATTTTTTCTACCTCAATCTCTGAAGGAATATCAGCGCCCACTCACCGAGTTGTCCTGCAAAATGATCTCTGAAATATTTATACGAATTTTATTCATGATGGGGCACAATAAATAATTCACGGGCTGTAAAAATGTTGTTTAAATTCGGTTTAAAACGTACAGTGTCCATTAATCAGTAGGCATCGCACTGAATTCTCGTGGTCCGGAGTTTGGGAAATGGTGCTTTCCAATTTTTGGACGGTCTGAAGGGTATATCGGACGGGACGGGGGTTTCAGAAGTGTGTGTATGATGTAAATTAAAGGAGTGTTGTGTGAAAGGTTGTCTGTTAGTAGTTTTGTGGATAGGTATGTGATTTGACTGGAGGTTCTTCTCTGAATTGTAAGTGGTTTCCTCCACTCGACTCAACCTACAATTAAATAAAATTTACACTAATAACAGGATTTATTTACATTAATCGAGCGACTTTGCCGTGGTCATGACGACTTAGTCGAGGAGTGAAAGTAAGTTTCCTTCAAATGGACTTTTTTTTGAGGGTGGGAAATCACCAGATGACTTCTTCCGCTCTGGGTGGAGCGGGAGGGAGTGTCAGACTCTTGCTGACTAAAACCCACCCGTGTTTCATCATTTACCCTTTGCGTACACAAAAACGTATGGCGATACCTGCAGACCCACCTGAGACGTTAGGCTACTGGAACTGACGCGTATACAGATGTACGGCTTGCGTAAATGGTCGCATCTCCACTGAGAGCAATGTAAAGTAATCGCTAGTTAACAGTATAGGACGAATATTTTTTATTGTTTTGTACGTTTTAACTCCTTTTTTTTTTTTTTGGGAGTTGGGAAATCATCCAATGACTTCTACCGCTCTAGGGTGGAGCGGAAAGGCGTGTCAGATTCTTACTGACTAAAACCTGTAGTAACGGTACGTCACTATGACACTGGCTGTCAAGTGTCAGATGCGTATTGTACCATAGAGATAACCTGGATGGCATCACCTTGGTTCGGGTAACACGGAGCTGTTGTAATTACTAATTACTAAGATTAGGAATTAAAATAAAGATCATCGAAGACATAAAACTTACTTTTATTGAAATAACATTACATGGCGCAAAAACCCACCCCTGTCCTGAATGCCCAGTGGCGAGGTAACTCTTTCGAATTTATCCTCAACCCCCGGGCAGGCATCGGCCATGACGGGCCCCGTCGTGTTTGCTGACAACTATTTGAGGCGCGCGTGGAACACTACGCGCCGTCGACTCTCGGGCCTGGTGCTGATCGGACGGCGAGTTACCCACTACTCGCTGTACGCAAGTCCGGGTACGTTTACACTCCTTGTTAAAGTAAATGATAATATTTACAACGTATTTTAAATATGCCACCAATATTTTGTTCACTACAAGATTAAAACCTTCGATTTACTGTACTTAGTACATTCGGTGTAAGTTTAGAGACTTATTTTTAATTATTTAATCAAATATTGTGTGTGGGTGTTTTAATATGCTTCAATATATGTTTGTGTATTTTTCTTTTTTTTTTGAGTTTATATATTGTATTATTTGGTATTTATTATAACATTTATTAGTAGGTATATTTTTTTTAGCATATATATGTATTTTAGTATCGGTTTTTAAATTTTGTTCTACTTGCGGTTGTACACCTACCACAGAGTTGCTTTTTTAACCCAAAGGTTGACTGGTAGAGAATGCCTTGTTGCATTAAGTCAGCCTATGTACCACTATTGTACATTAGGTTTAAATAAATAAATAAATATATTTAATAACATGCTACATAATGGAACTTTTCATCGTGTAATTTATTTTTATCACAAATGCTCTCTAAACGGTGAAGGTATACTGGCATGACCTAGAACCTAAAAAAATGAAAGACATGAAGCATCCACCAACCCGCATTGAGTCTGAACGGTGGATTACATCAAGCGTGCTATATAATCCATTATAAAACTCTACGAGACAGAGTGGAGGCCTGTCTTAAAGCAGTGGAAATTTTTTAAGAGGAGTTTGGTTTTTCTTATTGGGACAAGCCCGCCACCCTATTCCCAAAGCACTGTAACGCCTGTTAGCCAGAATCAACAGTGGCAACCGCCAGAAAATATGCCGAGGCAATGGAGCTCGACGAGTTCCGGAGAAACGATGAAACTGTCTTGGGTCCCGCTACTAAATTAATCAGAAAAGCGAAGGAGTAAGAAAAACATAATTTCCACTTCCGTCCTAATCAAGCAGGAGACAGAACAAAGCTAGGTCATTAGGCACAAAGTTCTAGTTTCGACAAAGTCCGTGTAATACACAACTTCAGATGTAGGCTGAATACTATCCAACATAATATTGCGTTCAGTTTGCCAAAGAGTACACTCCCTATGGTATGATGTGTGGATTGATCTTATTTGCAATCAGGTGTAGAACATTGACAGAAAGGCGAGGCTACAAACTTGAACGAAAATAATTTACCCTTAAAGTTGCCATGACCTGTGAGAAATTGGGCAACACAGTGATCCACCTCCAGCCATGTCTTAGCCAGGCGCTCACGAACTGATGGGAAGAACTGGTGGAGGTTGATTCTATTCTATTGCCATTCGGATAAAAGGTCCTCCCAGACGTCAGTTTAAAATTTAAGTTGTCTGGAGATCTTGGCATGATCCACGTTGAGGTAGAAAGTCTGGTTCCGTAGTCTTTCGTGCGGAATACTATAGTGCAGGAAGTAGCAGTAGGTAGAGACCTAGCATTTTAAGAAGCGTTGTTATAAAATGCTAGTGTTCGCATAACATTATACTGTGTTCAATTAGGATGTATTTAAATGCTGCAGACCTAAGTGAGATAAAATCCTCCTTTCTGAGGTTAAGCCAAACGATTTTTGTTAACAAATTAGCCCATCTAATCCAAAATTACGTGTCATTACATGGCAGAGTGCTTCCAGTAATCTCGTTAGGCGCCTAGATAACTTAAATGGACCAGACCTTAAGACCAAAAACTAAATGGACCAGACCTTAAGACCAAAAACTAAATGGGCCAAACCTTAGGACCGAAGTCTCCATTACCCTTTGAAGTGGCGAGTTGTCGTCCAAACTCACCCTTTTGCCTTCGTTATCTTGAAACCCAATTTGGGAGGTGACATTGTGATTACCTGGGCTTAAAGTTTTAAAAGTTGGAAGGCTATACTGTTGCCAAGGGATGAATTACCTACTTGTACGAGTATAATTAGAATTGGTCGAAACAAAGTTCTTAGAACTCGATAATAAGTATTGATAAATATCCAATTGGACAGTTGGACTACTATTAGTGTTTTTAGAAATAAGGAGCAACGGTTTATCTTATTTTCACTACTTTTAGGGTTTAAAAAGTGAGAATGAAAAATGGAACCTTTATACGATCACTCGTGTGTCTGTCTGTCTGTCCGTCTGTCACAGCCAATGTTCTCGGAAACTACTGGACCGATGGCACACACATAAATATCTGTGATCCAAACATGGACTTGTAACGTAAGTAATTGAATCTGGGATATGGGGAAACTTTTGGGGTAAAAATCGAAAAATTAAAAAATAAAGTTTGCCAAACTGTACTGTGCGACATATCAAATGAAAGAATATGTTACTGTCTTAAATACACTTCTTTTAAAATATTAAAATAAATAGTATGGGAATAATATAGGAAGAAAGTTGACCATCCCCCCTCCCCCTTATCTCTGAATCTACTGAGTTAACAAACATGCAAAAAAAGTAATATGTTTTTCTTTCAATATAGCATAGGTGCTACTTTACGGGTCGATTCTACGCTTGCCGGGGTTGGTACTTGGATGGGTGACCATCTTTACATACCAAGACTCCTTCGTGGTCGGTCCTCGTGGGTACCGGCTGTCAATCGTGGATCTTTGACAGTCGTTACGGGTCGTCAGAAGTCCTAAAGTCTGACAGCCAGTCTTACCAAGGGGTATCGTATTACCCAGTAACTAAGTTGTGGAGGTCAGATGCCTATTTATCGACTGCCTAGTCGCTTCATGTAAAATACTGGTATTCAGCTGCATCCGGTTAGACTGGAAACCGACCTTAAGATAGTTGGGGAAAGGCTAAGCGGACAGCATAATAATATGTTCTACTGCGAATTTCATACTTTGACAGATTACTGAAAGTGCTTTGCAACACTTTCCTTCTTTACTTAATTTTTTTTTTCGCTAGTTTAATTGATTATACTTAATTACTCTAAGTTAAGAACCAATTTACATAATATATTTATAAAATACTTTACTAATTAGATCTACACTAAACCCAAAAATCTTAACCTAACTACGTACATAATAATATCATAAAGATGCAAAAAAATTATTTTTTATAAATTTGTAAATCTGTTTTGCGATTTCGGTGGTCTCTCCAGTCCTATGCCTGTAGCTCTCAACGGAACGCCTACACCGATCTGCTCCGACTTTCGGTACCTCGGGTCGCTTGTTCAAGGGGATGGCGATATAGACCGAGACGTAACGCACAGGATCAACTCAGGATGGATGAAATGGCGACAGGTCACTGGAACAACTTGCGACCGTCCGTGATTAGACCTGTCGTACTGTATGGGTCAGAATGTTGGGCTGTGAAAAAGACGGATGAAAAAGACTGCATGTGGCGGAGATGATAATGTTGAGATGGATGTGTGGAGTAACGAGAATGGATAAAGTGAGAAATGAGTACATTAGAGGTAGTTTAAAAGTGGCACCAGTCACAGAAAAGTTGAAAGGGAACCGCTTATCTTGGTATGGTCATGTAAAGAGGAGGGATGAAACACATGTAACTAAAAGAGTTATGAATATAAATGTGAATGGATGGAGAGGGAGAGGGAGGCCAAAGAAAGAATGGATGGATTGTGTGAGGAGTGATATGACGGCTGACAGGACAGAATGGAAGAAAAAAACGTGTTGCGCCGACCCCAAGTAACATGGGATAAGGGCAGGAAGATGATGAAGTTTGTAAAAGGTAATTTCTGTAACCGATTACGAAAGATTTTTTACTGATAAACAGCGCTACATTATCTTTGAAAGCCATAGGCTATTATATATTCAGAAAAATGCACAAAATCTGTGGGAAAAGTCACGAGCGCAACTGAGGGAAAAGCTATTTCATACAAAACCCTTTTTCCCCCTGTAAAATTAGGTTTAGTGTAAATACGCACCCTTCCCAATGCTAGAAACGCTGATTTGCAATACCCCAACGACATTTGTAAAAATTTGTTCCTGTCAAAATACCTCCTAAGGGTTACAAACAAAACAATCACACCGTTTGATCGGAAAATCAGTCATCGAAGTAGCGTTTGATTATTCTGATCACGTGGGGACAATAGTTCAGGAGCAGTCGCGCAAGGCTACTTATCACCGGTCTTACGGCTTTACACACGTTCAGAATTTATTACTGAGCTGGTTTTTTGGATGGAGGAAAAACAATAGGGAATATTGGGAAGAGGTTTACAAAATATGAGTAGTTGTTGGTAGTGAAACTTATTATCACAGGGGCCTCCTTCAGCTGTCACCTGCCTAGCTGATGTTCGTAATTCGATCTTATTTTGATCGCCTTGATGAGATGTCTTAAAATCATTATATTTTCGGTGTGAGAGAGAGATGGAGCTGTACAGGAAGAATAGCACTATCCCTTTCTCGCACTGGAATTGTGATGATTTTAAGATGTCATGTTGCCCCCTACTCACATCGAGCTGGTCACCGAAATTCTTTTGATGAACTCGTGAGGCAGGTACTTCTAATATTATCTGTAAGTAGTTCCCGATTTCTGCTTATCGGTTTTGTCTTCATAACCAGAGCGATCTTGCAATATGTCAGTAAATTTAAAACAACACTGAGTTCACTATTATTTGCCTTTTGCACATTTTATTGTTAGGTATAACGTTGGTAGTTATCTTTTTTTTTGTGGCGTGGGAAATAATCCAATGACTTCTCCCGCTCTGGGTGGAGCGGGAGGGCGTGTCAGACTCTTACTGACTAAAACCCACCCCTGTTCCTCCCTGCCCTGAATGCCCAGGGGCGAGGTAACTCTTTCGAATTTATCCTCAACCCCAGGCAGGCATCGGCCATGACGGGCCCCGTCCTGTTGGCTGACAACTCTTTGAGGCGCGCATGGAACACTACGCGCCGTCGACTCTCGGGCCTGGTGCTGATCGGACGGCGAGCTACCCATTACTCGCCGTCCGCAGGTAGTCACCTAGAAAATATTATCTTCTAGATTAGCTCGTTCCATATTAACTTCATCCATCGCTTTTTTTACTTCCATCTAGAGCTGGCTCATCAAAAACTAAAACAGATAACGGTTTAAAAGTTTCAAGATATTAAATAGGCCCCACCAGAAGTTACGCCTTCTGATAAGGCCCAAGTCATGCTAAGAGTAATGGAGAGGACTACGTTCAGAATTTCCTTGCGTGGTCGAATCAGGATATCCGTAGGAGTCGCATGGTTACTGACAGAACAGACAGTCAATGGGGCTAAAAAGTTCTGGAAAGGAGACCGCGTACCGGAAAACGTAAAGCTGGAAGGTTTCCCAGATGACCTGGTGAGAGTTGCAGGAATTCGATGGATGAGAGACGCACAGGAATGGTCGTTGTGGCGACATTTCGGGTAGGTCTATGTCCAGCAGTGGACGTCTTTCGGTTGAAATGATTGTATTCTTCACTTCTTTCTAATCCATTAGTAAGAACCTTTAGTTTAAACGTCCACCGACACCTGCCTATAAAATAATAACCTACTCAACCACAAACTTACACGTTGAGTCGTCTGAAGTAGTTGAGCGCAATCAAACGCGAAGTGAGCCTGGAGACAAAGCCAATAAAGCGTGCCAAACGTGCCACATAAATTGTACACACAGACAGGACACAATAATATCAATAGAATGAACTGAATACACAGATGTTCAATTGGTGGAACAGTTATTTTAATTTGTATATAACATAATTGTAGTCTGATTTAGACACACAGCCACTTTTCTAGCTGTCTGATGTAGTTCGTGGTATGAAATCAATCATAATTATCATCAGCCTTTTAATGTCCCCACTGCTGGGACACTGGCCTACTTTCTGAGACAGAGTAATCCACCACGCGGACTCAATGCGGGTTGGTGGATGTCACATGTCTTCGACTTTTTGGTTCTAGGACATGCCGGTTTGCTCATAATGTTTCCTTAATCGTTTTGAGAACAGTGGTGACGAAATAATTTACACAAAGTAAGTTGCGGCCACTGGGCCCCCACTGCTCACCGTGAATTCTGTGAAATCTAAAAATGTAATAGAAAAGTAAGAAAGATTTTTTCACCCTGCCTCACTGGTGCGGCGTTGAGCGGTGACGGGATAATTTGTTATCCTTTACGCTTTAAAGTCTATAAACTCGATAAAACGTATATCGGCTGCATTGTACCAGTACAATGAAAAACACATACATACATACATATGCATGTACTGATAAAAATAAGTTCAGTTGGTCGGGTGAACAATTAAACGTGGTAGACACGACATATAAATCGTAAAGCGAGACAGGAGACAATAATATATTATCGAATGAACCTATAGCTACAATACTCGAACATTGAACAAAGGAAAAGTAGAACAAACTGTATTTTATCCCTATGGTTTTATGGTTGGTTTTCCTAATTTGATGAATACTTTTAATAGAAGGTTCCTATGAAAATAATTTTTAATGATCATATTCATGTTAAAATAATTTAAGCCATCTTTGAAATCATCATCATCATCAGTCTTTTAATGTCCCCACTGCTCGGCACAGGTCTCCTCTCTGTGAGAGGGTGTGGGCCGTAATCCACCACGCGGGCCCAAAGCGGCTTGGTGGATGTCAAATGTCTTCGAATTTTTGGTTGTAGGACATCCCGCTTGCCTCAAGATGTTTTCCTTCACCGTTTTGAGAGCAGTGGTGATGAAATAATTTACACAAAGTAAAGCGCCTGCCTGGGTTTGAATTCACGACATTGTAAGTCGCGGCCGTCTTCAGAATCGGTGGAGGGAAATACCGTAGGGCAACTTGATCATAATTGTCATGCCTTCTATAATTGAGAAGTGTTTTGCCTCGCAGTTCTATTAGTTCTGATAGTTATACGGTAGTTACGTAAAATTTTAACACGAGGTGTACCGATGACCTAGTGAGGATTGTAGGAATCCGGTGGATGTGAGACGCACAAGACCGGTCAAAAAAAAATAGGGGATTTTTTTTTTTTGGGGTGGGAAACCATCCAATGACTTCGCCCGCTCTGGGTGGAGTGGAAGGGCGTGTCAGACTCTTACTGATTAAAACCCACCCCTGTTCTTCCCTGCCCTGAATGCCCAGGGGCAAGGTAAATCTTTTGAATTTATCCTCAACCCCCGGGCAGGCATCGGTCATAACGGGCCCCATCCTGTTTGCTGACAACTCTTTGAGGCGCGCGTGGACCACTACGCACCGTCGACTCTCGGACCTGGTGCTGATCGGACGGCGAGTTACCCACTACTCGCCGTCCGCAGGCCCGGGTACCGGTCATAGTGGTAACACTTGAGTTAGCAGTGGACGACTTTTGGCTGAGATGACGAAAAATAATGATAAATTTTAAAATTTCTCATTTAAGTATTAAAAGCTTATACGTACTGCAATACGAATAAATATTGTTCCAGTAACGACGGTATAAAATCAAAAAAACTGTCCAAAGGAGTGCTGAATCGTCTCGACGTCGTTAATACTCTTCAAAGCAACCCTCTATTTGTCGACAGAGGAAATGAAACACTAGACGCAGCAGACGGGGAAACAAATGCCCAATTATACGGAAATCGACGCATCAAACAATTTTCTGCTATAACTGATTTGAAAATAAATGGGTATAGTCGCTTAGTTTACTAATTCAGGTTCTAAAATAATGTAATATCGTTTGGTATTGTGGTTTATAATTTTAAGGCCGATTTCACCATTCGTTCTATAATGTATGTTTTACTGAACTAAGCGTAAAAAATAAAAACCATAAAAAAGATTAAAGTGAGTTAACCTTAAAAGATAGACATATTATGCTGTCACGGACTTTTTTTAGAACTTTAAAAGGAAAACAATTCCGTCATACATAATTTTTGCGTAACTTTAAGCGTTTACGCAGCGCCCGCAACTGAAGCTCTCAAAAGGATTTTTGTTTTCTTTTTTTTCCACATTTTTCATTGATGCTTCGCTCCTGTGGGTTGCAGCGTGATGTTATATAACCTATAGCCTTCCTCGATAAATGTTCTATTCAACACATTTATATTTTTTCAATTCAATCCAGTAGTTCCTGAGATTAGCTCGTTCAAACAAACAACTCTTCAGCTACAAGACAGCGGCTAAACGTGTTTAAGCGAGCTTATACGTCGAAAACGGCCCTTAGTTGCTGATTCCCCACCGTCTCTGTTCCCTGATACATCCATGTCCAACCGAAGGTTTTGTTTTGGTTTCTGTTTTGGCTAATTTCGGTCATAAAACCGGTTTTGGCTGGAGTTTGGGTTTCAGCCAAAAAGTGGCTGAATATTCGTCTTGACTGAAGGTTGTGATACTCGTAAATTCCTAAAAAAATATTGTCTCTTTCGTTGATGTGTGTAATTTGAACGATGTTCACAATTTAATGTGATCATCTTTTAATTAACTTGCATTTTATTAAAGTTAGGGTTCAATTTTCAATGGTCTGATAACTTTTTCAAACAAACATTCTTTTTTTTTGTTTTTCAAATTACAAAGAGCTGTAGATTTTGGAATGATAAATGTATAAATAAATAATATTTTTGTCAGTTTTTCAAGGGGAAGCGAATATTCAGATACGGTTTCTGTTGAAAATCGTGTTTTGTTCCGACACTAACTAGGTAAGTCAAGAGTGAATAAGTTACTTCTAAGCTCCGTCGTCGACCAGCCTGTCTTAATATTGTATGTTTTAAACAAACTAAGCCTTTCTGATTATTTTAAGTTCGAGTATATAATCCAAACAACACGATCGATCGCTGATAATTTAAAATAAAACAACTTTTTCACAAAAAAATAGAACCGACTTCCAAAAAAAGTTCAAAATAACATTAATTTCGGAAGTCGGTGTTCCTAGTTTAGAGTCTTCGTTTTTTGACACCGACTTCCTATTAATTGTTAACACAGTTCAATGGGGAACCCCCATTGAACTGTGTTAACAATTCATAGACAAACGATAGCAGCAATCGTACCGCGATTTGCTGTCAATTTTTGAAGAGTTCCGTTGTCTGTCTCCGAAACCCATCATCAGATCTATATGAAATTTAAATGGGACCATTTCGGAACAAACTGCTTTCGAAAGAAAAAGGTTTTTGCAAATCCGTCAATATATGACGGAGTTATACCCGAACAAAAATACAAAAAAAAAAAATACAAACATCCGAATTGATAACCTCCTTCTTTTTGAAGTCGGTTAAAAATAACTCTAGATAGGTACCACACTAGAAATCTAAAATCGAAATGATAAAATTAAATAATAATAATCTACTGAAAAGACTGTAGTTCCCAAGTTCAGGATTGTAACAGCATAATTACTATAATTATCATCTATGAAGTGACTTGTGTATAATTAATATAATTTCGCTTAATTATACATTCGTGTGTTTATTGATTCATAGCGTTTAACTGTTGATAGAGCATTTAAGCAAATAATAATTATCATAAGTTACGGCAAATTAGTTACAGTAATTACTGACTTGTCATCCTTGATTTTCAATCCATCTGTTAAATGTTTAGATGTTGATTCATCCACAATCATCATCACCAGCCTTTTAATGTCCCCACTGCTGGGGCATTGGCCTCCTCTCTGTGAGAGGGTGTGGGCCGTAATCCACCACGCGGTCCCAATGCGGATTGGTGGATGTCACATGTCTTCGCATTTTTGGTTTTAGGACATTCCGCTTTCCTCACGATGTTTTCCTTTGCCCGTTTTGAGAGCAGTGGTGATGAAATTATTTACTCAAAGTAGTAAAGCGCCTGCCTGGGATTGAACTCACGACCTAACTTGTAAGTCACGGTCGTTACCACTGGGCCACCACTTCTCACTGGGCCACATAGATGTTTATTACTAAAGACGAATAAAATTAAGGGCACATTGATCCTTAACGTATAGAGTCATTATGAAGGATTGAGCCTAACAATGGGCAAATTCTTAATGTATTATAATAAGTGGGGTTGTGTGTATTTCTTGAGAGTATTCTTTTTTTTTTGGGTTGGGAAATCATCCAATGACATCTTCCGCTCTACCCAGAGCGGTAGATGTCACTGGATGATTACCAACCCCAAAAAAAATAATAATAATAAGGCCCGCGCCACTTGGTCGCGGATAAATCTCAAATAGAGTCACCGCTTCCCTGGCACAGGCAGCTCAAGAAACACGGGTGGTTTTAGTCATTAAGAGTCTGACTCTCTCATCAAAAAACTTCTCCCGCTCTGGATGGAGTGGCAGAAGTTATTCGTTGAATTCCCACCCACCTAAAAAAAAGGTCCGTGGAGGTCAAGAGGTGATGCTATTCTATTATGAAATTCGTCTGTCTACATTAGGGATTGCAATCGCGCAGGTTGGGAAAATAGCGCAAAATCATTAATTATTGTGAGGAATTATTTAATTATTTCAAAATCAGTCAAATTCAAGTCGCTTTTTTTTAAGGTTTACTTTTATTTATTACTGATTTATGTTATATTAACAATAAAAATAACGTTTAATTGGCGAAAAAACCAAGTTGTTTCATTGTAGTTCTATAAAATGATATTAAGTATGGGATATCAATGGTTTCCGATGGACTGTCTTAAAACAAAATAATTTCTAATTACTAAATTCATTTCAATTCTAAATCTAGCTCGACCAGCGTCTGCGGTTAAGGTTCGTATTTTAAGCGACCTCTTTGGATGTCACAGTATGCATCTCACTAATAAAAAAAAAAACGAGCGAGCTTTACAGTAGTCGCATTTGATGTGACTGTAACATTTGACATCTCACCTTGGTAAAGCAACATTAACATTTTATGCTGATAATTATATTAAAACGTTTAGTTCCAATTTTGACCGTGCGAAGACTTATCGTGCGCGCGCTCTCTCTGACGGCCAACTCTACCACCGCGCGTGCTCATTGGGCAAAAGAAATATCGTGCGCTTCCCTGGCTTTCTGTTACACAATTCCGTCCCATTTCACGAAATCACTCCCACAGATTGCAGGACAGCCAGAGAAAAGATGGTACACAGCAAATATATAAAAATAAAATCTTTATTACAAGAAAAAGTGTTAGGTACTGAAAATCTCTTATTTACTTAATATTTATTTCTAATTATAATATACTCTTAAGTAGTAGAAAAACAAAACAAAACTAAACAAAGCAAAACTAAAAAACCGGCTAAATGCGTGTCAGATTCCGCACATTTAGGGTTCCGTAAATATATTTTTGACTATTTGTATGGCTTTTGGTCAACAAGATGCTAATACTCTGAAAATTTAAAGACTGTAGCTCCTTCCGTTTGGCTGTAAAACCTGAGTGACAAACGACGGACAGACGGACACGTGATTGACAGCAATAGGACTCTGTTTGGACCCTTCGGGTACTGCTTTTGTTTTTTTTTTGTGGTTGGTAAATCATCCAATGACTTCTCCCGCTCTGGGTGGAGCAGGAAGGCGTGTCAGACTTTTACTGACTATAACCCCTGTTCCTTCCTTGCCTGAATGCCCAGGGGAGCGGTAACTGTGTTACGAATTTGTCCGCGACCCGGGTACGGAACCTTGAAAACTAAACTTGGTAAAATAAATAATACTAAACTAGACAATAGAAAACAAAATCGTGTTCAAACTTAACATAATATTGTAGATGTGTTGTGTAGTGTTTGTGAGTGTGCGTGTTGTGTGGGTTTGAGTGAGCATGATTCGGTATGCTAATAGAAATCCTGCCTGGTCTTTTTTCAGCTATATTGGGGTCGGCTTCAAGTCCAAACGGATGCAGCTGAACACCAGTGTTTTACATGGAGCGACTGGCTGTCTGACATCCACAACCCAGTATCTGGGTAACACGATACTCATTGGCAAGACTGGCTGTCAGACTCTCGGGGTTCTGACAACTATTTACAACTGCTTCTTCATAACATTGATCAGCTCGCTTTTGACCATGTGGAGGTATGCGGAACAGGGTGTAAAGTCCCACAACCTCCACTGAAAAGGGAGGATCATCCGACCAGACGGGTGTTGTGTCTGGTCCGGGCAACTGCCCGATAGTTGATTTCGGGCTGTAGTATATGTTCAAATCGCGCGGAGAACTCTGCTTGCGCGATGTAGAAATTTTGCTGTTCTAGTTCGTATGTAGCGTCATAGATCACTCCCCTCCAGAGATCGGAGATCGCTTGTTCTCGGTGATTCGTTCATACGTGAGGCTTGCCGGGCCAGTAGAAGGTTGGTTCCAGTGAGTCGGAACCGGAAGAGGCGCATAGTTCACGGTGAGTCGGAACTGTCTGCGGTGATGATATCCCAGTGAGTCGGGATGATGTTGCAGGCTCCAGTGAGTCGGAGCGGTGCGTCGTTTCGTTGTCGGCGTTATCGTTGTCAGCGTATCGTTATCAGCGTATCGTTGTCGGCGTATCGTTGTCGGCGTATCGTTGTCGGCGTTATCGTTGTCGGCGTATCGTTGTCGGCGTTATCGTTGTCGGCGTTATCGTTGTCGGCGTTATCTTTGTCAGCGTATCGTTATCAGCGTATCGTTGTCGGCGTATCGTTGTCGGCGTATCGTTGCCGGCGTATCGTTGTCGGCGTATCGTTGTCGGCGTTGTCGTTGTCGGCGTATCGTTGTCGGCGTTATCGTTGTCGGCGTATCGTTGTCGGCGTTATCGTTGTCGGCGTTGCCGTTGTACTGGCTAGCTGTATGACTCGTTGCTGAAGAGCTTGGAGGAAGTGATGATGATGACGTCACGCTGGAGTAGCTGCACGAAGGCTGCGCTGACGAGGTGATGACGTCATGATGAAGGCTGCGCTCACGACCACGTCGGGGTCACCATTGTGGAGGTATGCGGAACAGGGTGTAAAGTCCCACAACCTCCATTGAAAAGGGAGGATCCTCCGACCAGACGGGTATTGTGTCTGGTCCGGGCAACTGCCCGATAGTTGATTTCGGGCTGTTGTATATGTTCAAATCGCGCGGAGAACTCTGCTTGCGCGATGTAGAGATTTTGCTGTTCTAGTTCGTATGTAGCGTCATAGATATCGCTACAACCACTATCTCACCTGATGGTAAGCGATGATGTGGTCGACGATGGAGCAAGCTTGCCTTGAAGTTATTTATTCACTCATTCTTTAGACTGTCTTACGATCTTGAAATGGTATCAGAGAACAACGGTTTAAAGTGATCTATGTTTGTAATGAATAGTCACCCATCTACGGATTGAGCTCGGCAAGCGTTGCTTAACCTATTTTTTTTAGATGGGTTTGGTTTTGACTCTAGTCTAGGTCAGAGGTGACAGAGACAAAATTAACGATGGAGCCAGCTTACCCAGAAGAAGCCTGTTCACTCTAACTTTGAAGAGATTAGAGTTGTGTGCATTCGGAAATACAGACGCAGGTAGAAAGTTCCACTCCTTTGCTGTGCGCATTATGAAAGACGTTCGGAAACGCTTAGTGCGAATTCATGGAATAGCAACAAGGTAGGGATGGTAACTTGCAGTACGTCTAGATGTCCGATGGTAGATTGCCGGTGGGATGAGGAGGTCGTGGAGTTCTTAGGCATACTCTCTGAAGTACATTCTGTAGAAGACCGACAACCTTGCGGCGATGAGCCAACAACCTTGAAGATAGACCTGTGCAGCTATTATTGTTTAACCAAACTTTGACAACGCTTGTATGTCGTTGCAGTAAGGACTGTTTTCGTATTATTGCAATAGGTATTCCAATCACAAGCATTCCCCTAATTAGCTCGAGTCGTGGATAATAGGCTAGTTTCTTAAAAATATCTAATTGGTCCGTCAGTTACATTTCCAAAAAATATTGGAGACGTATTATTTTTAGGAGCTCGTGGCTAAATTAACAACAGCCAGTAACGACTGTCAAGATCCACGATTGACAGCCAGGACCAACGGCTTAACGTGCTTTCTGAGGCACGGAGGAGTCTCGGTATGTAAAGATGGTCACCCATCCATGGACCAACCCCGGCAAGCGTAGCTTAACCTGATGGATCGACCCGTGCGGCTGTTATTTTCATTTTCCACAATACAGGGTGTAACGGAAAGGTGTGGTCATATTTTAAGGACTGCATCTGCCCCTCGATATGAACAACTTTCTTCAAGAAAATCTATGAAAATTCTCAATTTTTTTTTTATTTCCCAGCTGATGATAACTTTGTATGGAAAGTCCGATTTTTTTTTTGGGAATTTTCTATTTTTTTTTTAGAGAAAGTTGTTCATATCCATGGGTAGAAGCGGTTCTTAAAATATGACCACATCTTTCCGTTACACCCTGTATATTTTCCACTAATCAAGCAAAAAAAAAAACAAACAAACAGAACAATATAAAAAAAACAAGCACCTAGTCAAAACAACATTATCCAACCCATCACAACACAAAAATATTTTACCTAAAAATACATTTACCTCGATACCGTCGAAACAGCCTAATACCATCCCTACCTAAGTAAGAATCGAACGATTTTTTCTCAAACATCGAAAACGATTTTTCAATTACGAGTCTGTACGATTTTCTGAGTGGATACTTTTGCTTGCCGAGCACGTAACCTGAAGAGTTCTATGGTAGTCATTTCCTGCTCTCATGCCGAATGAAAGGGTGGTACGTTAAACAATTAGGGGTAGTTCTTTAGGTAATTTGTGTGTATTTACTTTTTGTTGGGCTGTTTATTGGTAATTTATAAACAATTATTGAGATGCCTCCTAACCCGTCGCACGCCTAATTAGCAGACAATAGATTTTACACACTGGTGCAAATTCTCTTGTTCAATAACTAAACTAAAATTAGAGAATCGCTACCTATTTTTTACTAAAAGGCAGTGCGAGAAAAGGAATGGCTATGAACTAATTTACCGTGTTTTTAGTCTAAATAATAGTAGTTTGTATGGAAATATTAGTTTATCTAAATTTGATACTCGTAGCTCTAATTTACGTCCGTCTCTTTCTTGTTAATGTAGACCAGGGGTTGTGGATTCGCCCAGAGGTTGTGGATTCGCCCAGGGGTTGTGGATTCGCCCAGGGGTTGTGGATTCGCCCACAGGTTGTTGATAATTTCGAAACAGAGTTACCGCGCCCCTGGGCACTTTATAGGCAACTGAAGGAACTGGGGTGGGTTTTAGTCAGTAAAAGTCTGACACGTCCTCCCGCTCTACCCAGAGCGTTGACCCACTCCACCCAGACTCATTGGATGATTTCCCAACCCCACAAAAAATAGGTAGGTAGGTCTATCATGTGGCGAAATATAAACATAACAACTAAGCTAGATTTAAAATGCGTATCCATAGAGTGAATAACGTCAAAATCCTTTTTTTATTTGTATCATATTTTCGGACATCCTATTTCACCTACATTTTTCCATACGGCCAGTTTTTATACGCCCGTGAAATATTTTAACTAGCGGAAACTTTACTGCGATATTTTATAAAAGAAAATATTATTTGGTTTCACTCCAACATAGGCATTTATGAAAACATTGGTTTTTATTCAGTGTTGCGTAATTCATTTTTTTATAAAGGTACTTGCTACTCCTCTGGCTACACCCGCTTGGAATTAATACATCCATATTATAAATTACTAGCTGCACCCCGTGGTTTCACCTTTACCGGGTTATAACCTCTCAAACCCGAGACGCGTCACGTTTCAGCATCTGTCAGTCCCCGATGACAGGCGGCCATCGTGTAACTACAGACTTTGTCAGGTTCCGGGTGTATGAACCTTGCCACAGGTCTAAATACCTTGGTTAATAGTGATAATAGCGGTTTAAAACGCGTGAATCGGGTTTTTGGCAATTTTTTTAGCAATGCAAACTAGCGGAAAACTAGCGGCACACATGAGAGCCGCTGGGGAAATAAAGTTATAAAGCATGTGTTAAAAAAACACGTTTCTAGAGACGTGTTTTTTTTTTTTGGGCTGTTTCTCGTGATAATAGGTAGACGGATCGTGAGATACAGCCTGCTGACAGACAGACGGACAGTAGAGTCTTAGTAATAGGGTTGTTGGTTACCCTTTGGGTATGGAACCCTAAAAATAGCCTATGTGTTGTTCTGATGTCTGTTTGACTTGTTGTCTGACTGAACTTATTTGGCACCTATTTAAAATTATTAAGTTTTTTTTTCTGTTTGTTTTCGTAATTATTTAATTTTTTGTGTGTGTGCCTATAAACTGTGCCAAATAAATGTTTATTCATTCTTTCTTTTCTTTCTTTGATGTATAAGTTATATTACTGTAAAGTTTCATCAAGATCCGTTCTGTAGTTTCTGGGTGAAAGAGTTACAAACGTAATAAACAGGGTGTAACGGAAAGGTGTGGTCATATTTTAAGAACCAGTTCTGCCCATGGTAATGAACTACTTTCTCTAAGAAAAAACAGAAAATACCAAAAAAAAATTGAACTTTTCATACAGTTATCATCAGCTGATCAATATTTGTATGGGAGGAAATTTTTTTTTTTTGAATTTTCCTCAAGTTTTCTCGAAGAAAGTTGTTCATATCGGAGGGCAGAAGCAGATATTCTTAAAATATGGCCACACCTTTCCGTTACACCCTGTACCTATAGTAGGATTAGAGAAAGACCGGTTCGTGTACTGCCCTTTGTGCCCCAAAACATGTAGCATAAGTGACCTCTGCGCTGCCACCGATGACGTTGTGGATGTGGCAACGTTTGGGCCAAAACAATTATAAAAGTACTGTCGTGCCAGCAACACGAATTAAGAAGACGAAGTAGGATTAGAAGGGATATGAAGTAGGATTTGTCTGGTAACAAAAATACCTACTACCTGATCATCTCGAGACGCGCGTGGAAAACTACGCGTCGTTGACTCTCGGGCCTGGTTCTGATCGGACGGCGAGTTACCCACTACTCGCCGTCCGCAGGCCCGAGTATGTAAGGGTTGACTTCCAGTCTGGAAAGACTGCAGCTGGAAACCAGTATTTTACATAAAGTGACTGCCTTATAATATCTAACCTCCGTAATCCAGTTACTGGGACAAAATCCCCTTGAAAAGACAATCCCTTCAGGTTAATGTTTTATCTTTCTATTTATAATTCCATGTATCTTTTGCATAATAAACTTTATTGCCTGATGTATCTGTCTGTCCGACAGGTAATGTTAGCTAAAAGGTTACATTAATGTTAGGGTCTTTAAATTAAATTAGTATTCTCTGCGCGTACATTATGTTGGTACTCAGAAAGGTTTTAACTCAACTGTGCGTTATGTTGGATTTTATATAATACTGCTTCGCCAGCGTCGAATTTATTAGTACTTCCCTCGTTATAAACTCTTTCTTCTTGCTGTAGTCCTTCGAAAGCACTCAGACCTCCCATTCGATCCTGTCTTTACCCAAAAACGCAGATCTGACAGAGTCTGCCAGGTGGAGTCTACCAGAGTTAAAGTTGCTCGGTGGCAATATTACTTCCTTAGCTCCTCTTTGTATAATCGAGTAAATAAACAGCTGAATATATATCCACTGACCTTGCGTGAATGTCGAAGGATCACGGATAAATGGCTTCATACACTCACTTAAGAAGAAATAGAAACATATGTGGAAACCAAAACTCACTTTCCAATTACCCTATACATGTATAACATGCGCAAACGCGCACCTCCAACAAAACCGGACACACACACTTACACATACACAAACACCCATATACACAATTACCATTTCATACACACACCATCACACACATATACATTCCACGCACAAAATATACACAGTCCTTCCCTACAAACAAACACACTATCTCACAAATTACACAGTTTAAATATTGTCTAGTTTTTAATTTTTATTTATTTTTAGCATTAGTTTTTACTTTTCTGCCACGACTTTCTGTAGGTGGGCGTTAATGACTGCGACACAACACAGTATTTTACTAATGCAGTTGTTATCGGTCACAGAGTTTCTGTAAACTGAGTTTTTTGTTTTAATAAAAATTATTATTATTATTATAAACTTTCAACCCCCTTTTCACCACCTTAAGAGTTTAATTTCGAAAAACTTTCTTAGAGATAACTTCTCTTCACAAAGACACTCTCCAAATTTCATGTCTCTAAGACGAGTGGTTTAGGCTGTAGGTTGATATATCAGTCAATCACTCAGGACTTTGAATTCTATACATACAGACTAACTTCTGTCAGCGGCTACGCCCGCGTGGAATTAGTACTTCCCCCGTTATAAACTTTCAACCCCTTTTTTACCCCCGGGTTGAATTTCGAAAAACCCTATCTTAGTGGATACCAACTCTTCACAATGAACACACTCTCCAAATTTCATGTCTCTAGGATTAACGGTTTAGGCTATGCGTTGATATATCAGTCAGTCAGGACTTTGAATTTTATATATCGGGTGTAAAGACAGTTTCCGAAGCCGAAAACCACATACTCTACCCATTATTTGGATCAGTTTTTTCCACTGGACCATACCTGGGACCACTGGCTCTGGAGATACGAGTATTAAAGGTCAAAGTCGCATTTTTTTTACTTTTAACTATAGTGAATTCTAAATGTTATTACTAAATTATTTTCCAAACAAAAATTACCTGAATTTTCAATTTTTTTTTTCGAAATTACAAAATTACGCATTTGCAGTTACAACAACGCAATGAATATCAAACGTATCCGACAAGTACCTACGTGGCTTAGAGCGAAGGTGCGGGGTTAAACTCCACTTGCCTGGGTTCGCGTTACATTGCGCGCAATAAAAAATAGATTTTTTTTTCATACCTAAAAATAAAAGTCGTTTCCCAGCAATAATTTTTGCGCAAAGCTACTTTTTTAGATGTACAGTATGCGTAGTTCACGGCTATGTGATGTGTCTTTTTACACCCTGTATACAAATAAAATTGCTGTTAAGACTACATAAGTAATAACATCTGGGTGTGGAAAGCGCGGGGACACTCGTTGTGGCGTTTCTTGGTGGTGTCCTTTGGCCAGAAGTGAACATCTTTCGGCTTCGTAGTGATGTTCAGAAGGCTTAGTCACTCAAAGGAAGGGTAATGGAAAGGGCTATGCTCGGAGGTTCCTTGCGGGAGCGAATCAGAAATGTAGGTATCTGCAAAGGAACGAACCGATGACCGAGGTTACCGACATAGCCCAAAGTATCGCTAAACTGAAGTGGCAGTGGGTAAGGCACATTGCTCGCAGAACAGATGGTCGATTGGGCTAAAAGGTACCCGAAGAGGCAGTGTTGGTAGTTCTCCCAAAAGGTGGACCTATGACTTTGTAAAGGTTGCGGGAATTCGATGCATGCGAGACGCACGGACGGTCGTTGTGTCGACACTTGGGTTCTGTCCAGCAGTGGACGTCATTCGGCTGAAATGGTGATGATGAAAACCATATGAATATTTTTGATGCCGGGTAGACTGAGTATTAAATTGAATTTGTATAAGTTTATTCACCTGGAAATTTTCATCGTTGTTTATGTAAGTTTAATATCTTTAACTGGATTCGTACCACACAAAACATATTTTTCATTCATTTCCTTCTTTTTATGAAGACATGAAGTACAAAATTATATGTGCAATGATAAAGGAGGGATAGCATTCATACGTTTCCCAGAAACTTCTCTTAAGAATCACATGTAAAGGATTATCCGTAAACAGAAATAATATCTCCATACTGGAATCACATAGAGTTTTGAACTGCCTTTTATAAAGTCAATCATTCTACTTCTTACTAATATTCTATATACGAAAGCTTTGATGGATAAAATAAATGAATGTTTGTTATTCAGTCACGACAGAACGGGTGAACGGATCTTCATGAAATTTGAACAGAAATAGATTATATTTTGTAATTTATTCATATAAATAATAATATGATAATGTTTTATTGAGGTGTTACATTTTCACTTGAAGCCCTGACTCCTGTGCTAGGTAGTACCTGTGTTACAGAAGTCAGTGTCTTCACCCGTTTGTGGAACTTTAACAATTTACAATAAAATTAAAATCAGAACAATTAGTGCAAGCTTGCTCGTGTGTAGTGTAGTTTGTGATGTTGAGTGTGTTGTGTTTATGCGTGAGGATGTTGTATTTTGTGTGTGTGTGTAAATTATTAAAAGCCACAATGCAGACTGAACGTAATACCTAATATGTATAAATGCGTATGAAAACAACTCATTGGGCATCAAAAAAATAATCCACATCGCTGTCAAGGGAAAAAAGTACCCAGAACGCTGGCAGCATTGCCACGTTGGATAGCAATGCTGATTCGATGAATGAAGAGTCGACTAACAGCTTGCTGATATGATTATACTCTGGAATAGAACTTATGTTATAATTTGTATTAGGGCAAGTACTAATTACACGAGGGCGAAGCATCTGGCAGAATTTTATTATATTTTACCGGATTACCATGAGTTTTCATACTAAATTTAAATTTCATAAGTGATGTCCTATATTGAACAAAGTAATTTCAATTCCCTGAAGTGGGCTCAATACTTATTTATTTCCACGTAAATAAGAATTACGGCAGGTAAAAGCTTTTGCGTAAATATGTAGATTTATAATGTAGGTATCAATTTTCTTTTCATCTGCGATCTAGAGGATTTATGTCTCCATTTTATTTGAATCAACCTGCTGATGCGGCTTTGTGTAAAGAAGGCTGATTTTTTCCTTGAAATTTTCGTGCTGATCATTCTTAATTTTTGCTTCTTTCTTCTTTATTTATACCTACTTAAGTACTTAAGGCGTATATAGCCGCCAAGTGGCGCCCTAATTGAGTAAAATATCGTAGCAAAGCGTAGAAAATATAGATTAAAGAATCCTATGTTGCGTTTGTTACAAAGAGGATAAGGTAATTTTACCTTGTTAAAACTGGACTCGAAATGTTTCGTATCCAAAGTAGTAAGCAATAATAAATAGGATTCTTTAATCTTTATTTTCTATGCTTTGCTACGATTTATTGTTCAATGAGGGCGCCACTAAAGGTGAGGTAGGGCCTTTAGTAATAAATATTTTTCAGTTCTATTACTTATGCAATCTATAGGTATGTTACAGCCAGGTACAATTAATGTAGCTAACAAAGTTTAAGAGTACTAGTAGATTTTATGTCATGATAAGCACAGTAAATAAAAGACAGTAAAGAAAATTTAAAGCGAAAAAAAGATAATAAAGATAAAATTAAATTTACTATTCATAGGAACGCGTTTGACCACTATCTCACCTAATGGTAAATGATGATGTGGTCGAAGATGGAGCACGCATACGTAGAAGTAACCTATTTACTCTTGACTTAAGACTCCCAGGTTGTAGCTAAATTTCAGTAAAGTAGCCCTAGACCCAACACTAGGATATCCTGTGTCGTGGAATCTAGTTTATCCGACGACTTTAGGTAAAATTATCCCTAACTGTGGGTAATAATTGGACAAGTCTATATTAGTCTACTGCTGGGCAAAGGACTCCCTCTACTTTTTCCTCCTGAGTCTGTTTTCTTCTAGTGTCAGCTATTCCTTTGGTAGAATTCGAGCTTGTCGCAGCATATCTACCTATATGTATAATTGATGATATATCAGACCTATATGTATATAGATACTGAAGTAAAGAAGAAGGGGCAAGGTCCATACAAAATTAACCCACGTTCTACAGTAAAGAAAAGTATCTCTAAAAATGATAAAATTGAGTATAAAAAGATGACATGCTTCCAAAGGCCATCCTTACAGTCTAACATATATAAAAAAATGATATGAAAATTTGTTCAGGATTAGTAATATGTACAATGAATAAAACTACAATATTGAGAAATACTTGGATAACTTAACTTTAATTATTGACATCCATCATCGAACAACTGAGGTTTTATATTTTGTTTTGCTAGTGTCTCTATGGATGGAGTTTGGAAGTATGCCATCCATTTAAACCCATTTTTATATATTTTTTGAGATTCTTCTCTTTGCTGTAGAAAGTGGGTCAATTTTGGTACTTCATCTTTAGAATATACTCTTACGTATGTATGTATATACAGAGTAAATCGGAAATGACTGGTCATATTTTAGGTATATACTGCATCTGTCCATGGAAACGAACAACTTTCGTCAGTTATAGGAAATTCCCAGAAATTAAATTGGCATTCCCGTAAAAAGATATCATTAGCTGATCAAAATTACTGTGAGAGGTCCAAATTTTTTTTTGGACTTTGTTATGAATTACTTTAATAAAGTTGTTGTTTGTTTGTTGTTCTTTATTTATTTATTTTATTGTTGTTCTACATGCAGAAGCAGTAAGTATTGAAAATAAGATTACCCATGTCCATTACATTCTGTACATAATGTATAATGAAGCTTACAGCATTAAGAGGGAACAGGGGCTGCGATTCTCCATACAAATGTATTCCCTATTTTCTTCCTGAATAATGACTTTAGAGCAATAATTTTTTTTTCATAAAGTCAAGGTCTGCTGTAGACATGTCCCTGTCATTTCCTTTTATCAGCAACTAATGATTATAGAAAATATGACCCTCCAAATATGACAAAAATGGCCCTATTTTTACCACCGTTATTAGAGGAATACCAGGCAAATTCGAAAAGTTTTAACATAATACATTTAATAGGGACCTATAAATACTCTTTCTTAAAAATTTTGTGCCAAAAATATTTGAATCGGCTCAGTTTTGACGAGAAAAAAGGGAAATACGAAACGTCGACCTCATCAAAATTTTTGTGATAAAATCGATCTGAACTGCAGCTGCCCCTATCGCACTCTACGGGGGCAGGCTTGAGGCAGCACGACGGCAATAGTTTCTTCAAATACCTATTTTGTAAATGCCTCGCAGGCCCTGTTCCCTCTTAAGTAAGCCTTTGTACAGTGTATTTTACTCATGCAGATTTAAATAATAAATGATTATTCCAAACATAACGTCATTTGTATATACAATTACCTTTATCCAACTCACAACAACCCAATACCCCATCCTCACCTCAGGGCGATGTGCGCCAGTCCCTAATTGATGTAAATTTTAAACAAAAACACTTTGCGCATTAAAAATACAAGATCCCCCGTTTCTCGAGGGGTGGGGGAAGGAGAGTTGGGGTGGGGCGAAAGGGGGTAGTCTTCATAAGAGGATTAAACACGGTAATAAGGTTTGCATCCTACACACTTGGCCGGGTCAAGTAGGGTTTACCGCCGTTCTTGTGCTATGTTTTTGAAAGGGAGCTCTTTCATAGACATAATTTTTTTGTCAAGTATGTTTTTTGTATGGTGAGATGGTATTGACAGATGAATAAGAAATGCTTTTTCGGTCAAATGGTGATCGATTAACCTGAAATAAATATAAGATTTTTTTATTTAAGTATTTAAATGTTTATATATATTTGTTTTCTAAAGAAAGTCGTTTTGAACCGTCATGATTTTTCTGCTTGAAAGGTCTTTTTCAGCGAGAAAATGTGGGAAGTGTCATAATGGTGTTTTATGATCTTAATCTACTCTTTAAAGGTCAGCTAATATATTTAAATCAAGCATTTCCTCATCATTATTAATCAATGTTTAAAGTACCAACCATCTCTTGTTGATCTTTTGGTTACAAGGGATTTCTGAGTTTTGAGTTCTAGTGGTTCAATTTCTGATCACTTTGCAAATGCAACTTGATAAAATGAGTGATAAATAAATGATAAATGATTTTATTTTGTAAGTAGGTTTTAACAACACTTTTACAGATCAACATTTTTATTGTGTCAGCAGCTAGATGAGGCCGATTTGAGGGCAAGTTTGTGGGCATGAGGAGTTTTTATAGACTCGTCTGATACCCAATGTGAGTGTGGTGCCCCTGTCCAGAACATGACTTACACACTGGAATGCCCCAAGTGCCCATATACCTACACTATGGCGGACCTGATTAATGCTACTGACGCTGCAATTAATGTGGCTGCCTCCTGGGACCACAGTATTACAAAAATTTAAGAAACCTTCGATTCAAAAGAAGAAGAAGAATTCTGTTTGGGCATTTTCATTTAGTTTTAACTAAATGAAGAATGAGGGTAATGTATTTATTATCAAAAGAAAAAAAAAAGAAAAAAAAATTGAAATATGCGAAATTTAATTTATCTGCCTATGTATGTATATATGTATGTTTGTCCCTTTGTGGCACTATAGAGACCAAACGCGTGGGCCGGTTCTGATAGATCTTACGTCAATTGATTCGTCTTAACTTTGCGAGTGCTATTAAAGACATCACAGTAATCAAAATACAAAATGGCGACAACCAGATGCTATATTGTAAAAAGAAAAAAAAAATGAAGTCGGCGAACTATATTAAAAAAGGGTTAAATAAAAAGGGGTAAATAAAGGGTTCGAGGCGATTCCAAAAATATAACTCATTAAAATGTAGAAAATAACTAAAAAGCGAAAAATAAAAAACTTTTTTACAAAAAAAAACAACCGACTTCCAAAAAAGGTACTTATATGAAAAATAACTTTAATTTCGGCAGTCGGTGTTTGTAATTTACTTCTTCGTTATTTGACACCGACTTTCGAAATTAAAGTTATTTTTTAATTTTTAGTGTACTTTATGTACCTTTTTTGGAAGTCGGTTGTTTTTTTTTTTGTTATTTTTATTTTTTTTTTCACTTTTTAGTTGTTATACCCTAGATCTAGAAACCCCCAATAACATGTTAGGTGGGATTTAAACATTTGGAGAACACCAAAACGTCATCGAGGTATACGTATTTTTCGTTTTTGTTCAGTTTCTCAAAAAGCGCTGAAGCAATTTCGATAAAATTTATATGGGACTACCTCGGGAGTATATTCTTTCGGATAAAAAAAGAATTTTGAAAATCGGTTTACAACTGACGGAGAAACAGGCGGCCATACATAAAAAAAACATACATACAGTCGAACATAGAACCTCCTCCTTTTTCGAAAGTCTGTTATAAATAAAAAAAAAATATTTTTACAAAACCCAACTGTACAAAATACACTTTTCAAGCAGTCGGTTGATTTCATGCCACCAACTGCACCAGACTGTTTGAAAAGTGACTTGTTTGGAACTTTTTAGTTATTTTTTACAGTTGGGTTTTTTGAAAATATTTTTTTATTAGAAAATCTCAGTAGCAACCCTGAGTCTTAATTCGTGTCAGGTTAATGGCAATAGGCTCACCCTTTATTACATGGGACTTACATTATAACTGGTGAAATGTGTTTGTACCTGCCTACCCTCTGGGAAATACAGGCGTGATTCATGCTAGGTACATTATTTTAAATTAAGGAACTGGACATCAAGGTAATGAGTGTACACAGAGAAAGAACCGGCTAAGTGCGAATCGAACTAGCGCATAAAGAGTTCCGTACCATCGTACAAGATTATACGCGTCTACTTATTGCCATTATTAAGATCGAGCCAAAAAAGGCAAAAAAACACGTTTCTAGTAGGAGAGCCAACTTTAATTTTTAATAAATTTTCATTATTTGTTGTTATAGCGGCAACAGAAGTACACATTTTGTGGAACCTACTACGGAGATACAGCCGGCTGACAGACGGACGGACGGACGGACGTACGGACGGACGGACGGACAGACGGACGGACAGCGGAGGCTTAGTTATAGGGTCCCGTTGGTTACCCTTCGGGTACAGAACCCTAAAAAAAAAACACTAAAGTTAGGCTTATGAGACTTACGAATCCCCACCATTATTTCTTTCGCGAAAAATGTTTCCTCTATTGGATTAGTAGGTGATTATATGGGTGTTAATTCTCACTAAGAGTAGGCTATCCTTTCGTGCACAAAGGTAAAATCGTGGAAAAACAACGATTTATGATCACGAAATATCTAAACAGCATGATTAAATACTCTACCTAAATTGTGAATAGGTTACTTCTTGGCAAGCGTTCGCCATCTTCGACCTCATCATCGCTTGCCATCAGGTGAGATAGCAGTCAAACGCGTCCCTATAAACGAAATGGTTATATTCAAATGTGCGTTTGACGTATCCTGGGCAGCCAGCTCTGCTGCCGGGGCTATCATTTATAGCTACTTGACTCCACTTTATCACTTATTCTTAGACACATAATTGTTAGTCTATGACTACTCCTGGCTTGTCTCTGAAGTCCTACACTATGAAATACCACTCATTACGAGGTGAATTTTGTCGTTAAATGAAGATTTCCGGGTTGGTAAAGAATTATAATTAACGGGCAGTCTAAAACTAGCCGCTACCCGAGCTTATTAAGGAGACAAGTTAATGAGGGTCGTAGCTCATTCACCTGAATTTAAATCTCAAACTGTTTTTAATTCACATAAACACTTTTGAAATCGTGGGGTGAAATTATGACCATTAACAGGACCAAAATTCTGGATGAGCTGCTAATAGAAAATTCCTGAAAGAATAACGGAATTACAAAGCCTAACCTGAGGATCAAACACAGCACTCCTCACTCAGCTGTAGTGTTTACAACCAAAAGACTAAAAAGGCAGTCCCATTAAAAATCTGCCCGCGCCTTTTCCCAACTACCTTGGGGTCGGCTTCCAGTCTAACCGGATGCAGCTGAATACCAGTAATTTACATAGAGCGACACAACCCAGTAACTGGATAATACAATACCCCCTAGTAAGACAGTTGTCAGACTTTCAGGCTTCTGACGACAGTAACGACTGTCAAAGATCCACAATTGACAGCCGGGAACAACGGCTTAATGTGTTTACCGAGACACAGAGGAGTCTCGGTATGTAAAGATGTTCACCCATCCATGGAACAACCCCGGGAAGCATAGCTTAACCTAATGGATCAACCCGTGCGGCTGTTATTACTTTAGCCACGAACTTCTCCAATGCACACAAAAGTCATCATAAATTACTATGGAACAACACAACTCGTAGGTACCGAATCGTTCTTAATTTTAATTTACAAAATAACGTAAAAGTTGAATGTTTATGCCGTTTACGGCAATTATTTCTACGGAGGTTTTAATACAGGTTTCGGTGACACGAGGTGGCAGTCACGGGTTCGTGGTGTTTGTTTCCGTTTCCTTATTAAAATGGCGTTTTCGGAGGGTGTCGGAGAACGTGATTATCAGTAATCTTGTTAGCATAATGTTAAACTAGAGAGCAGGGTGACGCCTCGGTGACTGTCAACACTTTCTATACAAACCAAGCGTGTCACCGTTTACTTGCATTATGTCTTGCTATATGTCTTTTGTGTAAATGACATATAGAAATTGACGATTTCAGTGGATAATTTAAAACAATTTGGAAGTTTTATAAAACAGTTTCTAAAATTGATTTGTCGCATTGTCAGGTCGCTCTTACCTGTTCCCACTCTAAAGTGCTTGGTCCTTTTTTTTTGGGGTGGGAAATAATCTCCCGCTCTGGGTGGAGCGGGAGGGCGTGTCAGACTTTTACTGACTAAAACTCACCCCTGTTCATTACTTGCCTGAGTGCCCAGACGCGCGGTAACTCTGTTACGAACTTATCCGCGACCTTGAGCCTTTGCCTCTATGTAGGGACCAATATTGAGGGTAGATGTCAACGTGACACCTAGAAGATCAACTTGGTCGGCTAATGGCAGGGTTACATCTCGGAAACTTGGAGCCAGGTGAAATTGGCTCCTTTTATCGGAAAAAAGGCACGCCCTTTTATCTTTTTTTTTTGCATCTTAGCAGCATTGAACTTGACCAGATTGGCATCGCCCTATTCTAAGACAGCCCTTTCTTTTTTTTTTCGGGGTAGGATATCATCTAATGATATCTGAGTGGAGCTGGAGGGCGTGTCAGACTCATACTGACTAAAACCCACCCCTGTTCCTTCCTTGCCTAAGTGCCCAGGGGAGCGGTAACTCTGTTACGAAATTATCCGCGACCCCTTGTCATACAGACATAGGCTATGATGGGTCCCGTCAGAGGTGGGTTTTTTTTTGTGGGGTGGGAATTCATCCAATGACATCTCCCGCTCTAGGGTGGAGCGGGAGGGCGTGTCAGACTCTTACTGACTAAAACCCACTCCTGTTCCTTCTCTGCCCTGAGTGCCCAGGGTCGAGGTAACTCTGTTTCGAATTTATCCTTAACCCCTGGGCAGGTCACTGGTGGCTGACATCTCTTTGAGGCGTGCGTGGAACACTACGCGCCGTCGACTCTCGGGCCTGGTGCTGATCGGACGGCGAGCTACCCATTACTCGTCATCCGCAGGCCCGCGTCTACAGTTGCCGGAGATCGTCTCGCGACCCGATGGCCAGGACGTCTCCTGTTGCGGCTGCGGCTGGGGCCGTTAGGGCTACTCCGTTGAGCCTCACTCACCCATTCCGCCTAGGATTACTGCTTTAAAGTGCTTGGCCCTTAAATAAAATTCACTGGCAATACCTCTCTATAACTATATTGTTCAAAACATTACACACACACACACACACTGCACACACATGCATTGCATTGCATTGCTACATTGTTTGTTATAAACGTATTTTCTTTCATTCTTTCTTTTTCTTTCTTTCATTATGGCAGTGACATATATAGTCCTTAATAATTAAAGTCTTATTAATCAAACTTGCTAACCATATGCTCAGTTTAGGTACTGATAATCATATACGAAATTCCTAATGCATCAAATTCGGCTATTGGACAAAACCTCCTACAAATGACAGTCAGTACTTTACCGCCTTTTTTTTCGATCTATCCTTCTTCTAGAAAAAAATGAATTCAAACCTGTTATTCAGTGTTTTATTTAATCACATAGTTAATCATTCTAATATTATAAATGCAAAAGTTTGCATGGATCTTTGTTACTCAGTCACGCCAGAACGGCTGAACGGATCTGAATGAAATTCGGCACAGAGATAGATTATAGTCTGTAATAGAACTTTATAATTCATATGGGGCAGTACTAAGTCCACGCGGGACGGACCCGCTGGCAGAAGCTAGTTTTTGTATAAATAAGGCATTTAATCTGCAGTTCCATAGGAGTTACAATGGAAACGCACAAGAGCTACTCATGGCGTGACTGTGCGAAGAACGATACAAAGCGAAGGCAGCTAGGACCCAATTATGTTCAGTTTTAATTTCTGCGGCGTTTCGGAACGTTTCCTTATATTTAACATTAATTAACTTGTGGGTTTTGACTCTCAGATTTTAAACAAAAATTAGAAAAGTAATTGGAAAATCGAGTTTTAGTCAACAGATTTTTGAATTTTGTAAAAGTTTTGGGTTGTTTGATAACGAGAATCATTTATCAGCCTATACCCTGTTGAACTTTTCAGAAATTTTATTGCTTGTAAATTTATAATAATACCTTTATAGATACCTATGTGATTCTGCCTGTTGTTTTACGCCCATGTTGGGCGCCATTTCAACTGTTGGCGCCCAAGGGTGGGACCAAAAATAACTTGAGGTTGGAAATTGAAAATTGTTCAAATCTAAATAAAATTATTTGTTTGTTTATATTTAAGATTATTTAACTCTGGAAGCAATGATCATATTATAGTTCTTTCAATAATAGGTAGTATCATCGAGTGCCATAAACTAACTTTATCTCCAAAAGATGCTCGGTTCTTGTGGGAGAGGCTACAGGGAGGTCCAAGGAAAAAAGTTGCAACAACAAAATTTAAAGAATGAGTAAATTAAAATAACAATCCAGGGATACTTGTAAGTTGGTTAATGCCAATAACCTTTTTTTACTAACCCAATCTGTTCTACTGCTAGGCAAAGGCCATATGTTTTCAGTTCTCTTTGTGAGTTGTTCTCTCCGGTCAATCAGTCAGGAACGAATCCAGATCATCACGTCAGCGTTTTCTAGGCCTATATCAGAAACAACGCCCGTCTTCAGGCAACCACTGTGTGACGATCCTGGCTCATCTGCTCTCATGCATTCTGTATGTGTGACCCGCCCAGTCATACTTTAGCTTCGCAGATTTTTATCCAACATCCATTAACTTGTGATGAAATAATATTGCTATCCATGTTTGTTAAGGACCTAACTTGCCCAGGTTAAACTAAAGATACGTCTGTATCACTCAATGTCATTTCATTCGACATTCGCAAGGCTCGACATTCTGCAGCGATTAAACAGATTGTCAGTAACATGTGTATTTATGTATTCTCGACGTTTATTTTGAACAGAGAAAGTTTTTTTTTTTGGGGTTGGGAAATCATCCTATGACTGCCCGCTCTGGGTGGAGCGAGAGGGCGTGTCAAACTCTTACTGACCTACTCTATCAACTGTGAAGTGACCAATATAGAAAAAAAAATTAACAAAAAATACAACCGACTTCTAAAATACACAAAAAATTTAAAAAAAAAACATTCATTTCGGAAGTCGGGGTTTGTATTTTATTTCTTTTCTATTTGACACCGACTTCCGAAATTAAAGTTATTTTAAAATTTTTAGTGTATTTTATTTTTTTGAAATTGGTTGTATATTTTGTAAAAAAGTTTTTTATTTTTCTTTTTTTGGTTGTTAGGTAAAACTTAAACTAAATATTTAAGTTACGCCCGAATTGATAATTTATATCATATATACCGAATTGATATTTATATATTTTTTTTATTTCGTAATTTGAGGAGACCAAAACGGCATCTATGTATACCTATTTTTGCGGTTTTTCCATAAAGTGCTGAAGTAATTTCGATCAAATTGTGTGTCCTCTGTGTCTACCTCTGAAGTATACTCTTTTGGGTAAAAAAAGAATATTGAAAATCAGCCCACAACTGACAGAAAAATCCGTGGAAATATAAAATAAAATAAAAACAATATACACACAGTCGAATATATATAGAACCCCCTCCTTTTTTCGAAGTCGGTTAAAAATGGTATATTCTAGTAACAAAATCATGCACCTTCATCTGCTAAGTACACAAAGTTATGGCAATTGTAACTGAAAATGCAATAACAGTCAAGTAAACGCGAACACCACAGTAATTTAGAAATCCCGAACATCCAATATCCAATAGCAATGAATCAGACTAAACCGTTAATAACTGAACGATACTTTTGCACGCTCATGCAGTTTCATAATTATTGATGTCGCATTCCGATTGCATAAATTGAATACTTGATAAGTTACGTAATGGGTCCGTAAATTTTGGAATTTATTGAGTTGTCTGCGTCATTGTGTTTACGAGGTCAGCAGTGCTTAAATTCTTTATATGGCGCTTATCATTAAATTTCTAAAATATAGGGCGTTATTTTTAGGGTTACGTACCCGAAGGGTAACCAACGGGATCCAATTACTATGCCTCCGCTGTCCATCCGTCTATCAGCGGACTGTATCTCATGATTAGTAATAGCTACACAGTACAAAAAATAATAATAAATTAAAAATTCAAGGGAGCTCCTCTGTAACTAGAATCGTGTTTTTTTTGGCTTTTTTTGCTCGATCTTAATAATGGCGATAGATAGACAGTTGAAATTTTCACAGAATGTGTATTTCTGTTGCCGCTTTAATAACAAATAATAATAATATATTAAAAATTTCAGGGGACAGGGGAGGCAAAAAAAGCCAAAAAAAAACACCTTTCAAGTAGGGATACTTGAAACGTGTTTTATTGGCTTTTTGTGCCCGATCTTAATAATGACGATAGGTACGAGTAGACAGTTAAAATTTTCACAAAATGGCAACAAGTAGACGCGTACAGTCTTGTACAACGGTACGGAACCCTTCATGCGTGAGTCCGACTCGCGAGTTTTGTGAATTAAAGTTAAATTCAAAATGAACCCGTCATTAATCACCTCCCTTGCTCAACAAAGCAAGGGAGGTTATTAATGCTCGTGTCTTCTCCGTATGAGAAGAGGTCTTTGCTTTACAGTGTGACAGTGACTAGGCGGGTGTTATTATTCGTAATAATATTATAATAGTACATTTTGATGCAAGTGGACAAGTTCTAGGACATGCCAGTTTCCTTCAACGTTTTGAGAGCAAATAATTTCTAGTTCTTTTTTCTCGTGAAACTCTTGTCAGGGCGATTGATAGACTTACTTGGGAATTTTCTTGATGGAGCACGCTGATACAAGGACAGCCCGAGAAGCTGTCGCACGTGTTTGATGATTCTCTTCTTCCACAGTGATGCACTTCACTTGGTAAGTATGTCACACGTGTGTCTGCCAACAAGGATAATAGAAAGTTTTTAGAGTTTTAGATTTAGATGCGGCGCAGAGCAGTGTTGTATGCGGTCTAATTATGACAGAACTAGTCGTAATGGCGGCAATCAATGTTGTCAACTTGCGGGCGCGCCTTTAGTTGGCGCGTGCGATTAGCATCTTTTCTCCCTTCTGCTGTATGGGAATGAGATGGGAGAGAAAGGGATGATTGGCTCGCTCAATCTGTGGTCAAATAAGAAATGGGATCCGTTCGGAAATATGATAGTAAAATTTGTACTATTAAAACTTGCGCGAGCAACGATCGTGCGTTAACTACAGCAGACCTAATTTGATCCAACCATCGCAAAGGTGACCTCGCCCTCTAAAATAATTTGTAGAAAGTAAAGTGCCTACCTGGGTTTGAACCTACGACCTACGATTCGTTCGACACGACCGTTACCATTGAGCTACCACTACCTATGATGACGATACACGGCTGTTTCGGGAGGTACCTGTGTCGGATCAGGGCGGAGGAGACCCCTGAGTGTTTCCACTGCGAGGATCGCCCAGAGGACACGGTGGAGCATACGGTGGAGGTTTGCCCCGCTTGGGCAGAGCACCGCCGTGTCCTCGTGGATGCGATAGGCGACAGCGACCTCTCGCGCCGTGCCCTGGTTCAGGCCATGGTACGGAGCGAGAGGGAATGGGAGGCCGTCTCCTCCTTCTGCGAAGCAGTAATGCTCGCGAAGAGGGAGGCGGCACACGTTAGGGAGGCTCAGCAACGGCCGAGTCGCCCTAGCGCCCCCAGCCGCGACCGCCGCAGGAGACGCCAGGGGCCGCGAGACGATCTCCGGCCACCGTAGACCCGGGCCTGCGGACGGCGAGTAGTGGGTAACTCGCCGTCCGATCAGCACCAGGCCCGAGAGTCGACGGCGCGTAGTGTTCCACGCGCGCCTCAAAGAGTTGTCAGCCAAAGGAAGGGGCCTGCCACGGCCGGTGCCTGCCCGGGGGTGGAGGATAAATTCGAAAGAGTTACCTCGCCCCCGGGCACTCGAGGCAGGGAGGAACAGGGGTGGGTTTTAGTCAGTAAGAGTCTGACACACCCTTCCGCTCCACCCTAGAGCGGAAGAAGTCATTGGATGATTTCCCACCCCCCAAAAAAAAAAAAAAAAAAAAAAACCTATGATGACGATGACTTTAGTAATTTAGGAACTTTCGCATTCGCATTTCAGTCACAAATTCTCAAAAAAACTTTCCCTATATTTTAACAAGTTTTTGACATTGATTGTCGCTGAGTATGTGGTGTAAAAATAGGTTTTCCGAAGCCAAAAGCCACATATTTGGATTTTTTTATCCACTAGATCATACCACTGGCAATCCACTGGTTTTGGAGATGTTGAAGGTCAAAGTCGCAATTTTTTTTTACCTTTTTTACGAAAACGTATTCCAAGTTTTTCCAATCAAACATTACCTGAATTTTCTATTTTTCTTATCGAATTACGCATTTGAAGTTACAAAACCGCAATGAATATTAAACGTATCCGACAAGTACCTACGTGGCTTAGAGTGAAGGGGCGGGGTTTAACTCCGCTTGCCTGGGTTCGCCTTACATAGTGTGCAATAAAAACTGTTTTTTTTTATCATACCTAAAAATAAAAGTCGTTTGCCAGCAATAATTTTTGCGCAAAGTTACTTTGTTAGATGTAACAGATGTACAATATGCGTAGTTGACGGCTTTGTGATGTTTCTTTTTACACCTTAAATAGATGCGTGTAAACAATTTAAAAATAAGAAAATTAATTGGCCTTCTTAGATTCCATGAAAGCCTATAGGTACTCGTACCTATGTTTTGTTACAGCAACATATTCCACGTTGTGACTGACATAACTGAGTATAACATTCATTAATTATTATCTGATTCGTAGAACTGATCCTTTGAAGTTTGAGTTTTCATTTGATAGGGTTTTTCTTTGTTATTTTAATTCTGATTTTAGGTACTGATTTCAAAGTGATGTTTTTTTCTGAACTAAATACATTTTGTTGTTGGAAATCTATTCTGCCTTTTATAATTATTTGAGCAGAGAATATTAGGGTAAATATCGTCAATATATATTATCTCACATTAAAATAAGCAACGCTTTTTTTTGAAGGTGGAAAATCATCAATGACTTCTCCCACTCTGGGTGGAGCGCGAGAGCTTGTCAGACTCTTACTGACTAAAGCCCACCCGTGTTTCTTCAGTTGCCTGGGCCAGGGCCACGGTCACTCTTTGAAACACTCCCACAACTCAAACACTCCCGCAACAAATTAGCAACCTTAAGATTTGATTCCTAATTAGAATTATGAAAAAAACCGGCCAAGTGCGAGTCGGACTCACGCATGAAGGGTTCCGTACCATCATAAAGATTATAATGATTTATTTAACAATTTATGTACACACAGTGACAAGCTATAAATAAACAACATAATAAATATGAGCACAAAGGTACTGCTTATTTCTAAAGAAATTTCTGCCAGTAGACCTGCGAAAGGAGAAGTCAAAAAGAAATGTAGACAATAGTGTGTAAAAAACAGAAAAAAGAGTATGAGAAGTATTAAACTAAGGCATTAAATAAACCTACACATATAATGTTAATATTAATATATATTCACATAAATGTATACCTAATAATATATATATACACACAACATACACATACATATATAAATAGTTATTACAGTAGAGAGGAATGGTAGCTTGTTGCCATTATTAAGATCGAGCAAAAAAAAACCAAAGAAAATACGTTTCTAGTAGGGGAGTTCCCTTTAATATTACATTTATTTTTATTATTTTGTTGTCATAGCAACAGAAATACACATTCTCTGAATGTGAAATTTCAACTGTCTACCCATTACGGATCATGAGATACAGCCCGCTAACAGACAAACGGACGGACGGACGGAAAACGGAGGCTTAGTTACCCTTCGAGTACGGAACCCAAAAAAGTTAGGGTTGCGTATTTGAATGTGAAATACTTGAGCTTTTGGGAGGTATAATATTTACTCATCAAATGGTTTCAAAACAACGTAACCTAAATAATAATCAGATCGATACAAACGGAGCTAACCAGTGCATTCTTATTTCCTTAAAATATTCATATACGGACACAGCTGGTATAACCACTGCCATTATCGCCGTCTTAAATATTTACAGAGAAATGTGAATTATTGGGTATAGAAGGGTTCCTATTATGGGGTTTTGAATTGTTTAATATTAGAATGAGTATTGAACTAAGGATTGGTTTAGATCTTGGTCAGTAAATTGTGTTTGCGTTTTGGAGTTAACACATCCAAGGGAGTGATGTTTTAATGAAAATATTTATGAATAAACTGAAAAATATTGAAACAAATTAATTTAGACATTTATCATTCAGTGAGTTCGCTAATAAAAGTATTTTTTTGTTCATCTCCATATTCTAATCCCGAAGGAAAGCAAGCTAGCACAAGCTGAAACGATGACTTACCGAAAACCGCCGGGAGCCTGTTTTTTTTTTTTTTTGGTGGGAAATCATCCTATGACTTCTTCCGCTCTAGGGTGGAGCGGAAGGGCGTGTCAGACTCTTACTGACTAAAACCCACCCCTGTTCCTCCCTGCCCTACGCGCCCAGGGGCGAGGTAACTCTTTCGAATTTATCCTCAACCCCCGGGCAGGCATTGGCCGTGGCAGGCCCCGTCCTTTGCTGACAACTCTTTGAGGCGCGCGTGGAACACTACGCGCCGTCGACTCTCGGGCCTGGTGCTGATCGGACGGCGAGTTACCCACTACTCGCCGTCTGGATGTAAAAACTGGCCAAATGCAATTCGGACTCGCACACGAAGGGTTCCGTACCATAAATAGAAAAAATCACATTTTTAATTAAATTAAGTTTACATTTTGTGGTTATAGTGGCAATATTTGTGAAAATTTCAACTGTCTACCTGTTACAGTTCGTGAGATACAGCCCGCTGTCAGACAGACGGACGGACGGACAGACGGACAGCGCAAGCTTAGTAATATCCGTTCTAAAAAGCATGAGAAATCTCGATATGACAATCTAACGTATAGATAATATTACATTCAACAGCGGATGTCTTTCAACTGACACGGAAATTTAGATCCGAAGATTTAGTCAACTCAAAATGAGAATCTTAAAAACTTTAATTTTTTATTAAAATTAACAAAATACACCTAGAAAGATGTATGGTTTACTTATTTTCAACAGACTGTAACTACAATAAAAATTATATTAAACTAATAAAAAACTTAATAGATAAAATATGTAAAGAGGCATAAAAGATCCGGTAAGAGTAAAGCTCATTGGGCATCAAAAAATTCGTCCACATCGCTGTCAATGGGAAAAGTGCCCAGAACGCTGGCAGCATTGCCACGTTGAATGGCAATGCTGATTCGTTGGCCGAAAAAAAGGCCAGCCCTCTGGTCACGTGAAGAGTGGACTAAATGTTTGCTGATGTCACGGAAAACTCGATGAGCACTCGTACCCTAAAAAGTAGAAAGTAGAGCAGTGGTGTCTCAGTAGTTGTAGGTCGTGAGTTCAAACCCAGGCAGGCGCTTTACTTTGCGTAAATTATTTCATCACCACTGCTCTCAAAACGGTGAAGGAAAAAATCGTGAGGAAACCGGCATGTCCTAGAACCAAAAATTCGAAGACATGTGACATCCACCAATCCGCATTGGTCCCGCGTGGTGGATTACGGCCCACACCCTCTCACAGAGAGGAGGCCTGTGCCCCAGCAGTGAGGACATTAAAAGGCTGAGATGATGATGATGATGACCTAAAAAGTATCAAAGAAAGAACTGGTAAAGGAAGTAATAATTTTGTCTTCACCATTTCTTTCTTCACCTAATGACAAAGATTGCAACACAACTATAACTAAATCTAAAAAGAAAATCAAGATTAAAACTAAAACCCTCCAAGATAAGTGAGGCTATAGCCACAATTTTATTAAAACCCCGTTAGGAACTAATGCAAGTGCTGGAGGAAATTACAGAAATGTAGCGAATGTAGCCATTTCTTTAATTGCGGTTTAGTATTGATCTCGGACTAATGGTTTAATGTAATCCAAGTAGTTGTGGGTATGGATGTTGCTATATTTGCTAATAATTACGATAATTAATTGGTTTTAGCGTGTTAGGTTTACGTTTTTGTTTTGTTTTTTCTTTCTTTTATAAAGTTTGTATTATTTTTACCCGACAGTGCGACGCAAGGGAGGGTAATATCAGCCTATGTATGTATGTATGGTTGTTCCTTTGTGGCGCTTCAGAGACCAAATTATAATAAAAGTAATGTTTATTCACATAAATATGTGATTTTTTTTTAAAAGTAGGTTGCGTAATCTAAACTTAAAGTACACAAAAGTATTAGCATTTTGGGCCAAACTAGGCATAACCTGTATTTCAGCCCTCAAAGCCGAATCCCCGAGTTACACATTAAGTATTTTAGCCTGTCAAGCCCCGCATTAACAGACACAATTAAAAACCTATTGTCGCGTCTTCTTAAGGAGATGCGAGGAGCCTGACGGAATGATTACTATATTTAAAAAGGTAACATTATAGGTATCTAACCAGTCCTCTCTTTGTGTGTCATGGAAGTGTGTGCCGATTTTGATAATTCTTACGACGTCAATTGATTTGTCTTAATCTTGCGAGCGCTAATAAAGACATGACAGTAATCAAAATTCAATATGGCGACCACCAGACGCCATATTGTGAAAGAGGAAAAAATGAAAGTCGACTTACCAGGTGGGGTATTAAAATAAAGTTTTCGAGGAGGCGAAAATATAACTCAATAAAATGTTGAAAATAAAAATGAAAAACATTTTCATAAAACCCGACTGTAAAAAACGATTAAAAAGTTCCAAACAAGTCACTTTTCAAGCAGTCTGATGCAGTTGGTGGCACGAAATCAATAATTGAACTAAAATAACTGCCACCAACTGCATCAGACTGCTTGAAAAGTGACTTATTTGGAACATTTTATTTGTTTTTTTTTCTGTTCTTTTAAATAACATTTTCTAATTGAAAGAAGGATAAAGTAGTAAAGTACTGACAAATTATTTGAAGGAGGTTTAGTCCCAAAGACAGCTGAATACGATGGATAACAAATTGTAATCTTGAATTTAGAATCCGCCTATCAGTATTAAACTAAGCATATTATAGTTAACGAGTTTTGTAATCAAGGCTGTTAGTATAGAGCCCAATTCTACGGTAAAACTTTCTACCAAGTGAGAGTCGCCAAAGGTAATTTACACACGGTGGAAAAGAAATTAAAACCTATATTATAACGTAGGTACTAGCTTGTACTTACTAGATTGTTGAAGTGTCTCAAGACAAAAGTCGAAGAACGAAGTAAGATGACTTATGGAACTGAAACGTGGTCGCTCACAATGGGCCTCATCAGAAGGCTTAAAGTCACCCAAAGGGCAATGGAGAGGGCTATGCTCGCAGTTTCCTTGCGTTATAGAATCAGAAATGATGAAATCCGCAAAAGAACCAAGGTTACACGGTGGAGCATACGGTGGAGGTTTGCCCCGCTTGGGCAGAGCACCACCGTGTCCTCGTGGATGCGATAGGCGGCAGCGACCTCTCGCGCCGTGCCCTGGTTCAGGCCATGGTACGGAGTGGGAGGCCGTCTTCTCCTTCTGCGAAGCAGTAATGCTCGCGAAGAGGGAGGCGGCATACGTGAGGGAGGCTCACCCTCACGCCCTCAGCAGCAGCCGCCGCAGGAGACGTCAGGAGCTACGGGCGCCGCGAGACGATCTCCAGCCAGCGTAGACCCAGGCCTGCGGACGGCGAGTAGTGGGTGACTCGCCGCCCGATCAGCACCAGGCCCGAGAGTCGACGGCGCGTAGTGTTCCACGCGCGCCTTAAAGAGTTGTCAGCAATAGGACGGGGCCTGTCAAGGCCGATGCCTGCCCGGGGGTTGAGGATATATTCGAAACAGTTACCTCGCCCCTGGGCATTCAGGGCAGGGAGGAACAGGGGTGGGTTTTAGTCAGTAAGAGTCTGACACGCCCTTCCGCTCCACCCTAGAGCGGAAGAAGTCATAGGATGATTTCCCAACCCCCCAAAAAAAAAAGAAAAGAGAACCAAGGTTACCGAAATAGCCCGCAGAATCGCCAAACTGAAGTGGCAGTGGGCTGGACACATTGCTTGCAGAACGGACGGTCGATGGGGCGGAAAGGTTCTGGAGTGGCGACCGTGTACCTCCAACAAGGTGGACCGATGACCTGGTGAGGGTCGTGAGTAGCCGATGGATGCGTGCGCACAGCACCGGTCACTGTGACGACAGTTGCGGGAAGCCTATGTTCAGCACTGGACGTCTTTCGGCGGAAATGCGGATGACTAGTTTCTGCCAGTGGCTTCACCCGTGTGCAATTAGTACTTCCCCATTATAAACTTTTAACTTCCTTTTCATCCCCATAAGGGTTGAATTTGGAAAAACCCTTTCTTTCGGAATACCTACTCTTCACAAAGAACACTCCCGCCAAAATTTCATGTCTCTAGGACCGGCGGTTAGGCTGTGCGTTGATATATAAGTCAGTCACCCAGTCAGGACTCTGAGTTTTATGTACACAGACAAGCTGTGCCATAAAATAAATCAAAGGTTTGCAAATATTTATTATTTTTCACCCTTAGCTTAACAAGGAAACATTTTAAAAGAAAAAAACTTCGCAATTTTGACACACATCTCACAAAAAAGCCACCATGATTTACGGTTCAACAGCCAATAAACAAATTAAATATTAATCATATTAAAAGTTTTCCATGTTACATCGGTTTTCACGAGATTGCATTGTGGGATTGTCCAGTTAACGCTGGCCTACCCCTCCTGTCCCGTACTTTACAAATTCGAAACATGGAGAGGAAAGTGTTTTTAGACGCAGAGGTCCGGTTACTCTGGTGATTGAAGTCGACCCGAGGGTAAACAATTAGTAAAAGTTAAACATAGATTGGGCCCAAACTCTATGTATGGGGCAGTTCCTCATTTGCACTACGGGAGAGCGTAGATTATAGATAGCTAACTTGTTTAGAAGTTCTCAAATACAATAGGCTATCAGGTTTCTGACAAAAGCTGTTGGGGATAATATTCTTTAATTTTAAACTAGCTGGCCCGGCGAACGTCGTACCGCCTAAAATCCAATAAATGAATCCATTTTCGAGGTATCAATGCATGGAAAAAGTTTAATTTTTCATTATTTTTCGTGAAATTTTCCGATGTTTTAACAGTTATTTTGCTATTCGGGACGTAGACAAATCTAGCAATTTAAAAATCATTAAAATCGGACCCGTAGTTCTTGAGTAATTAATGGTGTAACTAACCCGACTGTGTTTTATATATAACTAGCGACCCGCCCCAGCTTCGCTCGGGTACAAATTATACATATAAACCTTCCTCTTCAATCACTCTATCTATTAAAAAAAAACCGCATCAAAATCCGTTGCGTAGTTTTAAAGATTTAAGCATACATAGGGATATAGGGACAGAGAAAGCGACTTTGTTTTATACTATGTAGTGAAGATTTAAAAGCCTACTAATACTAGTACATGCGTAAGTTTCGGTAGATGGATGGATGGATGTTTGAAGTCAAAACGGCTAAACGGATCTAGTTGAAATTGGGCACAGAGACAGATTAAAGTCTGAAATAACACATAGAGGGAAGTACTAATTCCACATGGGCGAAGCCAATGGCACAAGCAAGTCAGCCACATAAGTCAAGTCACATAAGCCTTCAATAGCAAAATATTCAGTTATTTGCAAAGTCGGAACTCTTGACAGATCTTAGTGACGCTTATGAATTTGAGAATGTCAAAGATTTTAATCAAATCTCTTATTTGTTATAAAACCCACAGCAGTCAAAGGCTAACCTTTTCCGACCAGTATTGTGACGTGAAGTGGCACCTAGATCGCCTACACAGTCAATGTAGGCTTGGCTCAAACACACGAGGTTTAAAAACATGACCTTTTAACCAAAGAGAAACAAATCCACTTCAATCGAAACAAAACACAGCGCTATACCGTCGATAATCCCATTAACATTCGACTGCAAAGGCTCAACATAACCCCAAAATAGTTGGCATATTTGGTACCGAAATGACACATTGCGGGGCCAAAAGCGCCAAAGTTCGTCGGTGATTCGGCCATGTGATTGTTAAAACTTCGTCGAATGTGGCCGGGTTAGAATGTAAGGGGTTTCTGTGGGTTGAGCTCAACTGAGGGGTTCCAGCTTGAATTTTGTAGTTTTTTTATCGTGTTGACGGAAATAGTGAAAACTATTTCTCTACTATTTTTTGCAATGCAGTTCTATGTAAAAATGATTCTGTTTACGAGTAACTAAAGGCTTATATATTACCTTTGCCATTTATTACTTTGGCGTCGAATAAATAAGCCAATACAGAAAGATTGAATACATCCAGGAGCTCAAATTCGTAATATGAAACTTATTAAAGAAGGACAAATCAAGGAGGAACCATGAAAAATGGTGTGGATTAGTGATATCGTGTTCTATGGCTGAGAAAGAAAAAGGAAGTCATTATTTTATCACTGACTAGCATTTCACCCACAACAACGTCCGCGTGGATTTCAAAAAATTATAGCCTATGACACTAACAAATAACGTGGCTTTCTATTGCCAAAAGAATTTTCAAAATCGGTTCAGTAGATCCAAAGATTACCCCCTACAACCTCATAAACTCACAAATAAGGATGACCATTTTTCATCTGACTATGTATAGAAATGAAATAAATCTTACAATTCAGCTAATTGAATTGTATATTGATTACGCTTATCAAAATGTTTAAAAAAACACAGGAAAAAAATACTTTTTAATTTTTCTAATTATAAGCTTATCACCTCAAGGCCCTGCGTCGACGAGAGGCGAAAGTAATCAACACTGTCGTCAGGCCCCGCCTTCGCCTTATGGCGACCGTTCCTTGTTAGTAATAATAGAGTTTTAAAGCGCGCGAAACTGCCGTCGCCTTACGGCGACGGCGGTTTGATGACAGTTTTCATTGCTGTCGCCTCTCGTCGACGCAGGGCCTTGAGGTGTTATTCTACGTCAAAGGTATTACCATGTTTTGAACGCATCTCAACTACTCTTATTTACGACGTTCCATTTTACACACTGCTATTTGACTGAATTCAACTCTGTTTCTGAGTTTTATACATAATTTTACGTTTTATTTAATTTGTAAGTATTTCATTATTAAAAATTAGTCTTTGTATAATACAGATTAATTAAACATAACCTATTAATTAAATACATTAATCATGCAGTATGTTATTGAGTTTGCACTACTGAAACACTTTTTGACAGTTCTTCACTCAATTTATAGAGACGATCATCGAGAGTTTAGCAGTGCCGTAAGTTGGTTTCAAAGAATTCATTATGTAAAAAAAATGTTTTAGACCATAGCTTGGTAAGCATTTCTGTTTTAGACTAAACTTCGAGGGTTAATAATTCGTTCTAGCACATTTATTTCTATATTACATATATGGTAGCGACAGATCCTAAACTAAAAAGTAACATTAATATTTATTGGTCTTCGTAGCGTTTAAATCGCAAAAATTACAATATGTCATTATTTTCAAAACTTACAGGCAGTCTTTCTACCATATTTTATAACTATAAACTTTCATTATCAGGTTTTTAAATGTATGGGAAGTGTGCATTGTTTATATAATATTAGTTTATATAAATGATTCATTCTGCGACTACTTCAGCGTGGAAGTCATCTACGCCATAAAACATATCCTCTGGCACTGCAGTTTTTATTTCAGTGAAAGAATATTATAAACCGGTTTAACACTTTCAGGGTTTGAACAATTCCCATATTAGAAGCAGAGAGTAGAATAGAATAGAATAGCATAGAATACTCTTTATTATGTACACCATATAAATTACAATAAAAATATGAGGAAAACATTACATAGGATGACACAATGGGCGGCCTTATCGCTAAAAGCGATCTTTTCAAGACAACCTTTGGATGGATTTTAAAGAAAAAAGGAAATACAGTACTGTAGGTAGTCTTAGGTGTACTATTTATAATAATATATACAATAAATACATTATAGATAAATATATACTGACACCTGGCCTGGACTGATAACTGGTGATATGGTGACCCTTTGTGAAGGCCTACGTCCAGCCACTGCTGAACAGCCTTCAGACAGACCACAGACACTTGCCGTGGACATCTTTCGGCTGAAACAATGATACTAGTTTTATATTGACGGCACGATTGGCACTGCGCCAATCGTGCCGTCAGAGGTTGAGCAATTGGCTGCTACGCTGCATATCGCGGTATGGCCTATCTAACAGATAGTTGTTCCGGGTCTGGGTATCTTGTGTATGTGAGTTTACATGTTTGTTAACGCACCCACGATACATGAATAATTTCCAGTGAGGGGTAACATTTAAAATAGTTGGTTATGGTACAGTGTGGTAAGTTGGTTTTTACAAACGAGTAGAAGAATGTAAGCCCGAGGCGAAGTCGAGGGTCACCATAGTCACGAGTATGTAAATACCAATTTCCGCACGTGTGTCATACAACGTTTTTCAACACATTTGCGAGAAAACAGTACATTAGGTATCAAAATTTTGTTTTTAGATATCAGTTGGAAAGTCGCAACAATCTTTGACGTTTTTAATATGAAAAATGGCGCGAATTTGCAATTGCAGTCACGTGCGCGTGGTGAAAATTAGAACTACATCTTCCGTTTCATTTTCTGCTAGGTATTAATGAGACAAACGTATTGAATAGAAGCGCTTCCATGGAGGTTCGATCATTCAGCATAATTATTCTCATAACGTGAAACTCATTGGTGGAGTTCATAAAATTATATTTAATAGGGAAATAAAAAAAAACCGTAAAGGATTCCCACGGCGCTATACAAGGGAGTGTGCAGTAAAATAGGTACTTAGGTGAGAGTACCTATTTAACCGCACGTTCCATTGTATAGTGTGTAATTTTTAACTTTTGAACAATGTCAGGCTTCGTAAATGCATTTTTTGAGCAAATGTGTTGAAAAAAATCTATTGGTAACCTTAACACTGAAATTTAGCCCATTCTCAGTAGTGTGTTGCAGTTTACATGACACGTAAATAGACGTCTTTTTCCATGGCGGTAGTCAGGAGCTACTACTACAAGATGTCACACTTAATTGGTAGTGAACAGGGTACTCGTACATTGCTCGAGGAACAGATGGTCGATGAGACTGAAAGTTCTTGAGTGGCGACCGCGCACCGGAAGACTCCCACAAAGTGGACCGATGACCTTGACCTGGTAAGGGTCGCGGGAATCCGATAGATGCGGGACGCACAGGACCGGTCGTTGTGGCGACACTTGGGAGAGGCCTATGTCCAGCAGTGGACGCCTTACATTTGAAGCGATGACGATAATGATAACTACTACCTGCTACGATCTATCATGATCAATCTGATCTATCCAGTAACCCAACTCGTCGGCGTAAAAATCTCAATGAAAATGATTACGTTTGAATGCTAGAAAAATACAGTTCTTATGTGGAGGAACTATATAACCGCGAAACTGACTTCGCGAAGTCAGTTTGCTCGAGTTCACACGAGTTTAGATAACTTAGTTAACAATAAGACCTTATACGAGTAGTTCTTGTGAGTTTATTCGTATTAGTTCATAATGGTTCCGTGTTCGCGAAAATGATTTTCTGATAGTGGTGTGGATGTTATAGGGTGGATCTGTTTTGTAGGAATAAAATCATTTTGTTAAGTTGCATTGTTGACTGTATTAACCATAAATTAAAAATATTATTATGTATGTATTTGACAAATATGTTTGAAATGTAAAATATATGTCTTTAAATTGTATATTAAGTAATTTCATTGTTTTTGGTGTTTATTTTTCCTAATACTCTTATACACTTCTCTTTTTTTCAACTCTCCTTTCGCAAGTATACTGCAAGATATTTCTTTAGAAATAAGCATCACCTTTGTACTAATACATTTTTCTGTTTCCTCTTTCTTGTCAGTGTATTATTATATTACAATCAATCTGCCTAGCCTTTTCCCAACTATCATGAGGTCGGATTCCAGTCTAAACGGATGCAGCTGAATACCAATATTTTACATGGAGCAACTGCATATTGGACCTCCACAACTCAGTAACTGGGTAATACGATATCTCTTGGTAAGACTGGCTATTACTTTCAGGGGCCTGTAACGACTGACAATCAATCGTGGATCTTTCCACGATTGACAGCTGAGACCAACGGTTTAACGTGCATTCCGAGGCACGGAGGAGTCTCGATATGTAAAGATGGTCCCATCCATGGACCAACCCCGGCAAGCGTAGCTTAACCTGATGGATGACCCATGTGGCTGTTATTATAAATATAAATAAATAGAAATCCCGAGACGTTCTTCCCGACCCTCTAATTTTTTGCATCGTATTCAGTAGCGCGTTTCGTGAACGCACCGCTGCATCGCTTCTTACATTTACTACGCACAACTGCATCCATACACACGCGCGAATGTATTGATGTTATTTCACTACTACACGCGACTGCATCAATGCAAACAAAATCGTCAACAGGCGTTCACCGTACAGCGCACGACTGTTTAATGCTGCAACGCGTCTGTATCCATGCAGTCGCGCATTAGTAGCGCGATGCAGAATCGTCACGATGGTATAAGACCTGCGACAGCATCGCGACTGCATTGCGACTGTATCACTACTGAATCGCTCCAAAAATCCGCCATGGACTGCCCCCTTAGCTACGGTTATTTTTGGTTTGTTCGTCTCTGAGTAGGGCAGGTCTCTTGCAGGAACTTGTTTTTATGTCCGGACTTCCAATTTTAGGTGAGCAATCACAAAATATTAGGTTTTCTTGTATTTTTTGTGAGGAAAATTGAGTAATGCTTTTTTTGTTTTTTTTTTGAGGGGATAGGAAATCATCCAATGACTTCTCCCGCTCTAGGGTGGAGCGGAAGGGCGTGTCAGACTCTTACTGACTAGAACCCACCCCTGTTCCTCCCTGCCAAGAATGCTCAGGGCGAGGTAACTCTATCGAATTTATCCTCAAACCCCGGGGCAGGCATCGGCCATGACGGGCCCCGTCGTGTTTGCTGATAACTCTTTGAGCTCGCGTGGAACACTACACGCCGATGTTCCACAGAGGCGGCCCCAGGACCGATCCCTGTGGAACACCGCACGACATCTCTCGCCAGTTCCATTCTCCCTGGTGATCGAGGGTGGGCTACCCCCCTTAGCTACGGTTATTTTTGGTTTGTTCGTCCCTGAATAGGGCAGGTCCCTTGCAGGAACTTGTTTTTAGGTCCCGACTTCCAATTTTAGGTGAACAATCAGCAAAATATTAGGCTTTCTTGTATTTTTTGTGAGGTAAATTGGGTCACCCTTGATTCCTTATCTAAATTCTTATTAGTCTATTTTAAATTTCCTTATCATTATTATTTTTATACACACTGTGTCTACTTTTCTTATCCAACTGTCCTGTTACAGGAATGAGCTGGAAGAAATTTCTTTTGAATTAAGAAGCATGTTTGCAGTATGATATCTGTATTCTATTGCTATGTTCTTTTCTTTTCTCTTTTCAGTGTTTTGTGTGTACATAAATAAATAAATAAAGAAAATGGAGTTTTTAGTTGCCTCGTTGGTTGATGTATTCGTAAATGTTAATCTATGCAAGTAGATCCTTAACTGAATTCTGAATTCCTTCACACATGAAGGCTCCACTATCGATAGATGTCATTAGCTACTTTTTCCCGAAAAATGCACAGCTCCTGTGGAATAGGTCACAGAAGCAACGCCGTGGGAAAAGCCAGAAAATAAACAATTCTGGTTTTTTGTCCCCGACCACCAGTTTTTGAAGAGAAACTAGCAAAATAACAGGTTTTGTTGTATTTTTAGTAAGGGAAATTGGGACAGCCTTGATTTTGTCCCGGTTTATATGGGTAACTATGTTTTATTTAGGCTCTCGAATAAATATACTGAAATAAATGTTTTACTGGTAGTTTTTGGGTATTGTTCATAGTTTATTGTTCTATCTGTAGGTGTTTGTTCCGCCTAAAATGCTTTGGGAATTTAGTCTTTAGTTACCGGGTACTTTCGGATGAATTATTGTGGGCTTAAGACAAAATAACCTGTTTTTAGGGTTACACACGTCCGAATGAAAAATGCGAACTCTTAGATTACGCGCGAGTCTGTCTGACTATCTGACTGTCACAGCCAGTTTCCTACGAATCTAATAAACCGATTGAGTTGGGTATACACATAAGTATTTGTGACCCAAACACAGACGTGAAACGTAAATTAATGAATTTGGAATGTACTGTTCTCTTTTGGGGTACAAATCAATTCTAAAATGAAAGGTTTTACAGTTATTTAAGAAAATAGATGAATATTAGGTAACCATTCCAGCTTTACCTCTGAAACAACTAAGTTTAAAATTAAAAAAAAAATACGGAGTATAATTCTGACTAAGGTGTTTCTTTGTCTACAGATTCACATGTGGTGAACCGCAAGTTGGTTGATGTACCTCAGTTTGAAAGACCCATCGGCAATCACACGTTCCACATCGGAAAGGAAGCTCTTCTTGGGTGCTCTGTCATCAACTTGGGGAAGCATAAGGTGAGTGATCCCGATGTTTACTTAGACATTGTTATGCGTTCTGGTAACTATGATCTAGATATACACTTCTGGACACATCTATTGGCCCACCTTGTATTTTCAGTTTCGTTTGGTCCTAGCTAAAATTTTATATTAGGTCGAGCAAAAAGTTTTTATGCAGTTTTGAACCTGGCACATTCACAATTTCATTCAATAGTCTTTTTTTGAGTTTCGAACACAGAATTTAAAGAAACAAAAGACAATTTGGAGCCTGTTTGTTGATATCAAACAATCGAATACTAAGAAAACTTGGTTTTATTGGTTTACTTGGATTTAATTCTTGAAAAAGTGATTGATATCTTTGGTTTTGCAACAAACATTACTTATTCTTAACATTAAGGTGAGGTTCTATCAATAATCTATGGATACTTCACCTGAAGTCGCCGCCCAAGCTGTGGCACTTATTCAGGCCGGACACAGCCAAAGAAACGTGAGTGCTCAACTTAATTTAAGTCGATCTGCGGTCCGAAATGTTTATCGGAGGTACCTAGAGACTGGCGGCTTTGTTCGTCGCCAAGGAAGGCCACGATCTCGGGTCACAACTGAAAGGCAGGATCGATTCATCGTGACGACCAGCTTGAGAAATCGCCACCTTACCTCCATTGACATACAAAACCAACTTCGCGACTTCCACGGAGTATCTGTGAGCGCTCGAACTGTTCAGAGAAGGTTAAAAGAACGCGATATGGTACCACACAAGCCAGCTAATGGGCCCAAACTAACGCGAGCCCACCGAACAGCGCGCCTTCATTTCGCACGCAGTCATTTAAATTGGACACAGCAAGATTGGAGCCGTGTACTCTTTTCTGATGAGTCTAAAATTGTGTTACATGGCAATGATGGAAGGAAGAAGGTCTACCGACGTAAGGGAGAGCGTTTCGCACAATGCTGCTTTGAAGAGAGGGTTGTTTATGGCGGTGGCTCATGGACTGTCTGGGGCGGTATATCCGCGAGCGGCAAAACTCAACTTGAGGTTGTTACAGGACCACGGCTGCCAACATTAAATGCTGAAAGGTACATTCGTGAGTGCTTAGAACCTCACGTGATACCATACGCGGACTATGTGGGCCCAAATTTCCTTTTTATGCATGATAATGCAAGAGCCCATGCGGCCGGCATCGTCAGGGAATATCTTCGGGATGTGAACATCACAGTTATGGACTGGCCAGCCAGAAGCCCAGACATGAACCCCATTGAGCACATGTGGGACGAGCTAAAAAGACGTGTTAGGGCTCGTCAGCCAGTTGCCCAGACGATGCAGGAGTTGAAAACTGCCATAGAAGAGGAATGGGAGATGATCCCTCAAAATTTCATAGAGCGGTTGATAAACTCTATGCCTAATCGTATGAGAGCTGTGGTAGATGCCCATGGAGGCAACACGCGTTATTAAACCCGCTATTAGACCTTTATTTGATAAAACATGTTTTTTATTCAAAAATCAATTGCCTTTAACAGGGCGCATATCCGACTTGTTAGGCGTAGCTCCATGTCGTATGGTATTCTGAATTCAAATTTAAAACAATACGATCGAAAAAGATGGTAAAATGTATCAGGTTTAAAACTGCATCAACAGTTTTTGTTCAATCTAGCAATCATATTTCGGTAGGGGCCATCGAAACCTAAACTCTAAGGTGGGCCAATAGATGTGTCCAGAAGTGTATAAAAAATGGTCACACTAAGTGGTCACTGTTGCCTTGGCATTGCGGGTACTTTGATATCTGCGGCTCCAAACAGAAACGTTTCATGAGCCTGTGGCGATTTTATTTTTAATCTCGGTGAGAGTGTCTCCCTTCTGGGCAATACATAATACCGCATTGTTACACCCTGTTTATTCTTAAGCTCCTATTGTAATTTGTTATTGTGTACAATAAAATATAGAGTATATCCATCTATCTATATTCTATCGGGTAAAAACGCAGCATGCAGGAGGTTAATTTTCTCCCAGTCATAAAATATTTTATTCAACCCTCCATAAAAAAATCTTAACTGTCTTCTTCATAACCCCATCCTACATTAAAACTTTAATGAGCATAGCGTCTGAGACATTAATTTGCTGGATGCTGGTCATTATGGGAAGTTTACGGGCAGGTAGCTAGAGTTATGGCTACCATTAGGTTCTGACGTTACCTGGGTACTTGGGTGGGAAATGTGCAGACGTATTGAAGTCAAATGGCAAACTGGAGACGATGAGATGAATTTAATTTAAGCTCAACCACAGATAATATAATACTAGCGTATATACAAAGAAATGGTACCGCCGCCGTAACTACGGGTTTTCGACTTGCACAAGCAACATTTGTTCTTCGTTCGGGCCCGTCCTCTACACCTCGCTAGATGATGTTAGCAGCGACGGCTTGCAAGTTGAATGCATTTACATAAAGTCTTACCAATATTTTCTCACACATTGAGGAATTACTTTATACTATTTTTGGCACTTCATAACAGTTTTACTGTTTCAAAATGTGTCACTATATAATTTTTATAGATGCGAATGGATAAACTCTAAAACTTCAAACAACGCATCATTGGGTCAAGAAATATAAATGCCTAAGGTTTCGTTCCAAAAACATATAAATTTGAATTAGGAGCCAATTATTTCACAATTTTATGCTTAGGATAGTTTATTAAATAACAAAATACAGTTTTTAACGTATTTTTTTTTTACAAAATATTAATGTTAGATAAACTTCAATAAGAAATCGATGCAAATAACGCCATCTATTGAAATTTATTTGAACTATTTTTTTTTTGTTCGAGATGAGATCCCGTGGCTCAGCTGACATTCTGTCAGCGAAAGCGTGGTGATAGCGATTTTTAAAAAGTCCAAAATGTATGAATGACAAGCGTTAACGAAACGTCACGTTATAAACCCCTATCATGATTAACCCCTACCATTTTAGGATTTTGACAATCGCTATCACTTATTGAATGACACTTTGTGTAGAGCCTCAGATGAATGAACATAAACGAAGCAAAAAGAGTAGGTATATATAATTATATATATATATAATTTAATCTTTGCAGCTATCACCCTGTAGTTTCTGTCTAACTCTATGGGATGAAAGCGAGAGTTTATTAAAAGGTATTTTACTATAACTTAGTTCTTGGAGAACCTACTATCCGCCACTTATTTACAATATTAAAGCAGATTTTAATAATGCATACATTTTTGTTATTTAGGCCGGTGTATGCGAAACTCTTGCGTACAACTACCTGCTACTTAATTTACAATATTATAGCAGATCATAATAATGCGTACCTACATGTTTTGTAGCCCAAACACGGAAAATATTATGTGGGTCCTTACAAAGACTTGCACATACATACATTGTCTTAAATGATATATCTAAGTAAAGTTAATATACTCCTACCCGGGCCTGCGGACGACGAGTAATGGGTAGCTCGCCGTCCGATCAGCACCAGACCCGAGAGTCGACGTTCACATCAAAACGTTTAAATGTTTGTAAAAGCGACAGCCTATTTAAAAAATAAATCCTGATGTGTATACAAATAGAATTAGATCGTTTGTAAACAATGATATAAACTTTGATTTAATATGGACCTTGAAAAATCAAAAATCAATCAATCTTGGAGAACCAAGTTTCTCTACTGTATTTCAAATATTGAATGTCGGCAATCCCTCAAATTGTAACTTGCAAGCTATTGTGGCTCAGGCAGTTACGCAAATCAACAGTCAGAAAGTCAACTATTGAAATATTTACCTTTGTACCAAAATTAAAATTGAATTGAATATAAATTACGAAGTTATTCTGTAAAGTTCAATATCGCGACACTTCTGAAAAACATGGTAAACACAATTTTTGTAGTGCGAAACTGTGAATACAGAAGTTAGTTCCAAAGCAGTTTGACTATAATTATGTAAAGATTAACTTAGTCAACCCGAATACTATAGTCTTAAAAAACCATTGCGTTAGAAAACAAGGGTAATTACCCATTACCCCTTAAAAATTACCCTAATTTCGCAAACGTCTTTTCTAACACAGCTTTATTTTCTGTAAGTATCTACCACAGAGCCACGAGACGCCTCAGTGGCAAAACAAAACACGTAGTCCAAGATCCCAGAGCCACTCGACATTACTCATTTTCTGGTCGCTGCACCCTGAGGCGATTCCGAGCTCTATGGCCTTACCTACTGTAACTGAAAACTTTTCGCTGTCCCCCTACTGTCTTAATTATAATAAAAGTAATTAACACGAAGTGCTATTTTCCTTAATTTTGTACTGCGGTATTATAATTTAATTAATTGTATTTGCTTTGATAAAGGATAGCTATTAGCGTTACTTGTGGTACGTACGTTTATTTTTTTCTATTTTATAATTATTTTAAATACAAAGTCCTGACTGACTTATTATATCAACGCACAGCCTAAACCACCGGTCCTAGAGACATGAAATTTGGAGGTATTTGGATCCACTAAGATAGGGTTTTTTCAAGATTTCATCCCTGAGAGGGTATAATGGGAGTTGGAATTTTATAATGAGGGTAGTACTAATTCCTCGCGGGTGAAGCTGCTGGCAGAAGCTAGTTCTGGTAAAACATTTAATATTTCCAGCAGATTAAAAGATGCACCTTATTTATTTATTAGCCGCCGCAGTACCTTTGTGCATGAATTTTAATAAATAAATTGGTTTTCTTTTCATTAATTATTGATTACGACTCGTTCGTTCCATCGTAAACCTTACCCCTCGTTAATCATCTGGTAAAATTTTGAAATGTTTAATACCTTCAGCAGAATAAAGATGCACCTGCCATGTAATGTCTTCACCACCTATTATTGACTGGTAGTTAGTGCCTGAAGTATGAAGTCCGCCTTAGTACCTTTGTGGATGAATTTGAATAAATAAATTGGTTTTGTTTTAATAAATTAATGATTTAGACTCGTTCATTCTATCGTAAACCTTACCCATCACTTACCATCTGGTGAAATCGAGGCCTAAAGCAGAACATAACATAGGCGTTATGTCCGGCGTGAACATTGCGTGTTGAGGTCTACTTTCTAACAACTCTGTATTATGAAGAATGAAAAAGGTTTTTTGGAAAAGGAGACCTACAAGTAGAGTAAGCTTTCCATAACCATAATCAGCATTTTAATGATCCTATTGCTGTGACTCAGGCCTCCTCCCTAGGAGAAAGAATGGGCCATAACACCACGCGGGCTCAGCGGGCTCAGGTTCTAGGACATACCGGTTTCCTCACGATGTTTTTCTTCACCGTTTTAAGAGCAGTGGTGATGTGACCCCCGGGTGTTTCCATTGCGAGGATCGCCCAGAGGACACGGTGGAGCATACGGTGGAGGTTTGCCCCGCTTGGGCAGAGCACCGCCGTGTCCTCGTGGATGCGATAGGCGGCAGCGACCTCTCGCGCCGTGCCCTGGTTCAGGCCATGGTACGGAGCGAGAGGGAATGGGAAGCCGTCTCCTCCTTCTGCGAAGCAGTAATGCTCGCGAAGGCGGAGGCGGGACGCGTGAGGGAGGCTCAGCAACAGCCGAGTCGCCCTAGCGCCCCCAGCCGCGACCGCCGCAGGAGACGTCAGGGGGTTCGGACGCCGCGAGACGATCTCCGGCCACCGTAGACCCGGGCCTGCGGACGGCGAGTAGTGGGTAACTCGCCGTCCGATCAGCACCAGGCCCGAGAGTCGACGGCGCGTAGTGTTCCACGCGCGCCTCAAAGAGTTGTCAGCCAAGGGAAGGGGCCTGCCACGGCCGGTGCCTGCCCGGGGGTGGAGGATAAATTCGAAAGAGTTACCTCGCCCCCGGGCACTCGAGGCAGGGAGGAACAGGGGTGGGTTTTAGTCAGTAAGAGTCTGACACACCCTTCCGCTCCACCCTAGAGCGGAAGAAGTCATTGGATGATTTCCCACCCCCCAAAAAAAAAAAAAAAAAAAAAAAAAAAAAAAAAAAAAAAAAAAAAAAAAAGAGCAGTGGTGATGAAATAAATAACTCAACTAAAAATATATATACAGGGTGTAAAAAGACACATCACATAGCCGTCAACTACGCATACTGTACATATAACAAAGAAGTTTTGCGCAAAAAATATTGCTGGGAAACGACTTTCATTTTTAGGTTTGAAAAAAAAAACAATTTTTTACTGCACGCAATGTAACGCGAACCCAGGCAAATGGAGTTAAACCCCGCCCCTTCGCTCTAAGCCACGTAAGTACTTGTCGGATACGTTTGATATTTATTGCATTTTTTGTAACTGCAAATGCGTAATTTCGAAATTTCGAAAAAAAAATATCGAAATTTCAGGTAACATCCGTTTGGAAAAAAGTTTAGTAGTAACACTTGGAATTCATTTTCGTAAAAAAGTAAAAAAAAAAAAATTACGACTTTGACCTTCAATACCTCCAGAACCAGTAGATTCCCAGGTATGGTCTAGTGGAAAAAAAATCCAAATAATGTGTAGAATATGTGGCTTTCGGCTTCGGAAACTGTCTTTTTACACTCGATATACATGGACAAAAAAAAATATTTTGCCATAAAGAAATATTCATCGTAACTCTACTCGTACTCGTAGTAGTACGATTTTGTGAAAGGTTTCATACTCGTATTTAGGTATACCTATCTAATTTTCCAAGAAACAGCTTTCCCCGTTTTTTTAATTTCTTAAAAGATATTTATAGCAGCGTAATTACTAAGCTTAGTTAATTAATGGACCGTATAAAAGTGCAAGCTACGTACAGCTGGTAATCTGATTTTGTGTTCCAGAAAATTTTCTTGATATTCAACGAAGGAAAGTTTTAGCTTATTCGAATATTTAAATGCAAAATTTCTTCTTGAAGGCTTGAACTAGGGTGTTAACAATTAACTCTTTAAACTTTATGGAGTGCTTACCATCGAAATGAATAACTTTTACTATGGAACCAACTTTGAAATCGCCAAAAAAAATCTGCCGTTGCCTACATTTACGAGTATGTTCGCACAACTCGTCAAAATGTACTGAACACTTCTTTATATTTAAAGAGTTAATTTTTAACACCTTATATAGTATTGTCTTTTTTAAATAGTACTGTAGAGACTTTTCATCTGGACCTCTTTAAAAGGTTAAGAACTCATCACAGGCACATTATTAGTAGAAGTTAACACTTATTCAAGTTTTATCGTTTGTATATATACTATTTCGTTCGTATACTTATTTCTATCTTTGTTCTTGTAAGCAGGCACACCAGTTATGTATGGAGGCTTCTTTAATTTGGTTTAGTGTTTATGCTTGAGTTTGTTTTTAATGGCATGATTGAGTGTGCTAGCTGGCAAGTGGCGGAATATTTAATTTTATGATTATATTTTAGACGACATATATTTATTTTTCTGTTTTACATAATGTTAAGATTGTTGCTTAGAATTATATAGATTCAAGTTCTTAAAACTTAACAGACAGATGTGTTGCTGGGGAGTTTGTTGGCCACTTCTTCTTCACAGCTAAAACACTAGGAAGTGGTGACGGGCGGGCGTTTTTTGGGGGACTGTCTTTATGTAGAACTTTGACGTTCAAAAAGTGCTGGTTCTCAGCCTAGTTTGAATAAATGACTTTTGATTATGATTTGATTTTGATTTTTGATTTTTAAAATTAGTTAAATTGTTGTTAGATTTAGGATGGTGGTCAGGCCGGGAGGTGTGAGTGAATTTTACGATTATTATTAAAATGAATAAATCTCTGATCTACTTGCAAATAAGTCTATCGTTTATGTACCTCACTCCAGTCATTAATAGTACATAGTTATAAAGTACATTTTAGTTCAAAATAGACTAAACAGACTAATCAAACTTCTAGTCAGTCTGAGAGTCAGTTTTCTGAGTGATTTGACTGGTTGATTCGACTGTACAGTAATTAAAACATAAAATGGCGATAACCAGACGCCATAATTATTGTGAAAAAGAAAAAAATAAAGTTGACAAACCATATTAAGTGGGGTATTAAAATAAAGGGGTCCGAGGAGGCGATTCCAAAAACATAACTGACTAAAATGTAGAAAATTAAAAAAAAAACAAATTAAAAAAAACACTTTAGAGTTCCAAACAAGTCACTTTTCAAGCAGTCCTATGCAGTTGGTGCCATGAAATCAATAATTGAACTAAAATAACTGCCACTTTTAACTGGAACTTCGTGTGTTTTTTTTTACAGTCGGGTTTTTTTTTAATATTCTCAATTTTTTTTTAGACAGCAATTTTCTTCCAATCTTCTTCTTAATTTTATTTTTCTTTTGTTTGTTACCTGTTCCACGCCTAAGCCATTGAACCGAACACCATGAAAGGAAAAATGATAGGACACCTTTCAACCAGAAAAAAATATTGTTCCTGAGGGGTATAGTAATAAATTTGTTAGTTATGCTTGATCATGAAGAGAGGCAACATCTGTCTGTTTATTTACAGCTCCGTTGACTCAAGCGACATATTTGTACATCATTTCTCGAATAAATTGGATATGTTAATGAGAAACATTCGCATAAACATTTGTTTACAAACATTATTTATTATTGATTAGTTTTGAATGCTGCTTTGTTTGCTCTGCCAGGATGAAAAAAAATCATCGTATTTTTCTTTATTAGAAATTGGTTGGCTCTTGGCTCTAGTCTAGGTGAGATGTAACAAAGACAAAATCGACGATAGAGCGAGCTTACCCAGCAGAAGCCTGTTCTTTATATTTTTTTGTTACGTACCGACGGCCCTTGCTGCTACGTGGTGGACCAGCATGACGAAACTTCTATTAGAAGAAGACTTGCCCGACCCGACCACGCAGGACAAATTATGCTGGCGCCACAAAATTAGAAGAGCTGAAACCACATAAAGTTGGAAAGCGGAAAGAAGAAGGTAAAGAAAGTGATTGGCCGATTAATATTCATTCGCGCGTTTGACAATTTGACACGAATCATTTTTATGGTCCTAGCCTGCAGCCCTATTGCTGTCACTCACGTGTCTGTCTGTCCATCTGTCCGTCTGTCTGTCTGTCCGTCTGTCCGTCTGTCCGTCTGCCCGTCTGTCCCTCTGTCCCTCTGTCCATCTGTCCCTCTGTCCCTCTGTCCATCTGTCCCTTTGTCCGTCTGTCCGTCTGTCCGTCTGTCTGTCTGTCCGTCTATCCGTCTGTCCGTCTGTCCATCTCTCCGTCTGTCCATCTCTCCGTCTGTCCGTCTATCCGTCTGTCCGTCTGTCCTTTTGCCCGTCTGTCCGACTGTTCATCTGTCCGACTGTCCGTCTGTCCATTTGTCCGTCTGTCCGTATGTCCGTCTGTCCGTCTGTCTGTCTGTCCGCTCGTCGTTTGTCACAAAATTTTTTAACTTCCCATTGACCTATGAACTTGACATTTGTGATAATTTTCAATATTACGTATATTTTAATAACAAATACCAATGTATTGATAAATCAGGTTTTTTTTTGATAATTCCCTTATTTGGTACGGAACCCTAAATGTGTAAAGTCCAACACGCACTTGGCCAGTTTTTTTGACTATTTATCATCCAGAATTTTTTTTTTCTAAAATGTTGCTGACAGTAGGAATAACTCCTGTTTCGTATGTGCGTTTACAAACACGTAAACTAACGTACACAAGACACCCAATCCCGGAAAAACTATCTGCAGGTCATACAAATATTACTTCCGTGCGGTAATCGAACCTGTGACACGCAGCGCAGCAATCCAATCGCATAACCACTGCGCCAACCGTCCCGTCATGAAAACGTAACGTCAGAAACTGGGTCTCAGACACATAGTTTTTGAATAGAAAACTTCTTTAGCATCGTTGTGATTTGAAAGTCGAGAAAATGAAAAAGCGACAGTAAAAAACAACCGACTTAAACAAAAAATACCCTAAAAATTTCTATAAGTATAACTTTAATTTCGGAAGTCGGTGTTTGTATTTTTACTTCTTCGTTATTTGACACCGACTTCCGAAATTAAAGTTATATAGAAATTTTTAGTGTATTTTTTTTTTGAAGTCGGTTGTTTTTTTTTGTAAAAAAGTTTTTTATTTTTCACTTTTTAGTTGTTATACCCCAGACCTAAAAACCCCAATATAATTGTAAGACAACTCAGAAAAACAGCGGTTTCAGGAGAATATACTTTTATTAATCACGTTATCAATATATATCAAGCTCAGAATCAAATCAGTTTAACACAAATTCACATAAAGTAATTTATATTATTTCCGTTAATTTTCAATATTTAAACTTTCAACGACCAACCGTCAATCCTGCAGAGGTTCCACTATTAGAGCCGCTCGAGTCAGCCGTCAGCGATCGAATGCTCGAGCTTAAGCTGTCTCTTGAACACTCCGGTTAATAGGAGGGATATGGGGATGCCAAGTCTTAAACAGTGTTGCTAGTTAAATGTACACGATATTACCATATTTTGTAACAGCTCGGCCATCCGATCGCCAACGAGTGCCTTCGTTGTTTTAGCAATTTTGCAAGTTTATTTCATCAGAAAATACAGTTCAACGTAAGTACTTAACTTTAAACTACTTCAGTTATATAATATAGGTACATTGGCTTTTGTCAGATTTATTTATATAATACAATGAATTTATTTACATACCTATTCATTTGTAGCAATCAATCATGGTTTTTATTTGTAGCACAACGTAACAACTCCATTATTCTCTATTTGTTTAAATGACATCTTAACAGGTAAACTATCACAAAACCGCAATTTAAGTTGGTTTTAGTGTTCTGATTTCATCACAAAATCACAATTGCCCCGACACATCGTCGTGCCCGGAAAAACAGTCTAGAAAGCAAGTACTTTTCCTTCCCATTCTCTATTCACTTTTAATAAAATAAACATATCGGGCAAATTTAATATTTCACCATCAGACATATCAAAACATTTTGTAGCTATGTTAATTTAGTCAACATAATTCACTACTGTTTACATCACAAAATATCGTTTATTGGTTTCGTTGGGCGGCACATCATTGTGCACGTCATGCCCCCAATAAGCGACCTGAGCCAAATCACTAGAACCGCTTATTGCTTTTCCTTGGGCGGCACATCATTGTGCACGTCATGCCCACAATAAGCGGCCCAAATCAAGATTACTAGGACTACTTATTGCTTCTCCTTGGGCGGCACATCATTGTGCACGTCATGCCCACAATAAGCGGCCCAAATCAAGATTACTAGGACTACTTATTGCTTCTCCTTGGGCGGCACATCATTGTGCACGTCATGCCCACAATAAGCGGCCCAAATCAAGATTACTAGGACTACTTATTGCTTCTCCTTGGGCGGCACATCATTGTGCACGTCATGCCCACAATAAGCGGCCCAAATCAAGATTACTAGGACTACTTATTGCTTTTCCTTGGGCGGCACATCATTGTGCACGTCATGCCCACAATAAGCGGCCCAAATCAAGATTACTAGGACTACTTATTGCTTCTCCTTGGGCGGCACATCATTGTGCACGTCATGCCCATAATAAGCGGCCCAAATCAAGATTACTAGGACTACTTATTGCTTGTCCTTGGGCGGCACATCATTGTGCACGTCATGCCCACAATAAGTAGCCCTGAATATCACTTCAGGTTGTCTATTGATTTATCCTTAGGCGGCACATCATTGCACCAATCATGCCCACAATAGACAGCCTGTCAACCATGCCATGCGATACCTTGAACATGAATCATTTCCTGGTCACGGTATACGCATGGACTTTTCACTTAGGTTTTAATTACTTATAGACTAAACGTTGGTGTCGAGTGAGAAGGTTTGGACTGGGTTCTTATTATGATCAGTAAAATCGTCATTTCCACGCTCGCTGCCTGAACTGGGGTTATCATCGTTGTAGCTTTCAGAGATGGATTTAAATGATAGCCAGGGATGCATCTTGTCTACTGCAATAATGGCTTCGTAGCGTCGCCCTTTTCGTGATAGTGGGGTATCTTCAACTACATAGCGGTAGTTTGGCAATACCTTTATCCCTCTGTATGGGCCTTGTAATTTTAGCTCTAACTTCTTGGACTGCCCGCTGCCTGATGCAATTGCTCGAACGATTCGAACCAAGTCTCCTTCTTTATATTGCTAAGCAGTTTTCTTACGACTATTGTAACGTTCTCTACCGACTTCATTTTGCTTTTGCATCAAGCAGCTGGCATCAACTCTAATGTCTTCTATACTACCCTGTATAGTTTCTGAAGATTTTGTACTCCTGACTGGTGCTAACGTAATGAATTTTGTGAACGCATCAATTATAACTAAAATGTAAGAGTTTTTGTTTTTGCTTTTATTGAACGGGCCTAGATGGTCAGCATGTATGGTGTGAAAGGGAACTTCTACCTTTTGTATAGGATGCAGAAGCCCCTGTTGCGCACCACTCGGCAATTTGTGGTGCGCACACTCCAAACACGCAGACACATATTTCTTGATAAATGATCTCATTTTAGGAAACCAGTACAAGGCACGAACCCGGTCTAACGTCTTATCAAAGCCGAAATGTCCTACGTCGTCATGGTTAGCTTCAACTATCTGCCACCGAGAGCCCTTTTCACCTACGATTTTATAGGAGACCGTTTTTTTATTTTTATTTTTTTTTATTTATAGTTCTGTTGGATATCAACGATGGTTGCGGTCTCAGGATCTGACAAAATTCGTTTGATCTGTTGTATCTCATCATCAGAGGATTGAACCGTGGAGATCCAATCCTCTGTTGTAACGGCAAGAACATCAACGACGTGCATATTTTCAGGTCCAGCCTCTATAGGTGCCCGGCTTAGGGCATCGACATGAGCCATTTTATCTCCTGGACGATACTCAAACTCGCAATCAAATGCCTGCAACTGCACCTACCACCCCGCTATTTTGGGGATCAAATTCCTTTTTGTCAAGGTGGTGCGCAGAGAATTGCAGTCAATCACGATCTTGAACCTTATACCCACTAGATAAGTCCTAAATTTACTCGAGGATGCTATCAGTGCTAACGTTTCTAGCTCAAACGAATGGAGTTTTTGCTCATCCAACGATGTTTGGCGGCTAAAATAAGCTACTGCTCTCCATAACCCGTCTCTATCCCTTTGAAGAAGAATTCCTGCTATACCGAGCTTACTGGCATCGGTATGCAGCTGAGTTTCATTGTTTTGTCATATACTGGATGCGATCCGACTAGTAATATTAAGAACAGATTATTCTTTATCATTTCTTTGGAGCACTTTTGGGCACGCATTTGCCAAGTGTCCTAAAAGTTTACAGTGAGTATATCTTCTCGTGGGTTTATTACATTTATAACTGGGGTGGCCAGGCTGATTACAGTTAAAGCAAACCATGACTCTATCCACCGATGTATCCGTCTTGTTAGTTCCCTTTGTATTTGCGTGAATAGTAGAACGTTTTTCTCTATCTTTACCCGACCTATCAGACTAGAGTTCCCGGTTTTAAATTTTTAAGAAATTTCAATAATTGTTCTGGCTCTGAAAACTGCGCCGCTTGGGCCCCTAACTTTATACCTCGGTCCTCGGTTCCAAAAACTATACAATCTACCGCGTCTTTACCATGAATATTGCAGCGATTGAGTAGGTTAATTTTGGCGTAATAGCACAAATCGGGGGATTCGCCAAAACGTAATTTCTTATTTAACATCTCTGTAAGCAACTCTCCATAGTTTTGACTAGACGGAAATGTCTCTATTAATTTAGTTTTCCACTCTTCCCAAGAATGCAAGAGTGTTGGCAAACTTTGATACCACGTCTCGGCGATGCCCGTGAGTTTAGGTAGAGCGTAATGTATGACCTGTTTTTCCGACCACTCATAAATCTGTCTACATTCTTCGACTTTAGAAATCCATGCATTAATAGTGTGCTCTTTGATCATTGGGTCAAATTCAGGTATAACCTGGTTTAAAGACGAAAACTTCTCACTCGAACCGAATTTCGAAGACTTCATAATATCTAAGAATGACTCGATCAATAAAGTAGTGTTTTGATTGCTTACATCACATCTGCTTCGTTTTGCTTCGCTGGTCTCGCCGTCACGTTCAGAAGCACGCTCCGCTTGGCTATGTTTCTGATGCCGGTCACTCCGACACTCGCTGCCAAGTCGGCTGTCGCACCGGTTCCGTGAGCGGCCCGGGCTGCAACTGCGTGACTCACTCGTCCGTATGCTGCGGCGCTCCCTGCTGCGCCTGCTGCGATGCTCACCAGGGTTCTCGTCCCTGCCGCCGCTACGGTCACGTCGCTTGGAGCAATGTTTCGCAGTGGTGCTGCGCCGGTGCTTGCTCCGGCTGCGCCTACTGCGTTGATCATCAACCTCGCGGCTGCCATCCCGGCAACGTGATGGTGTTCGAAAACGCTCAGGTTCCATCGGTATGCTGTTTAAAACAATAAAAAAAACGCATCATTTCCTTTTAATTGGTTGATGTTGGAGCCAATGCTTAGCATTTGCATGTGAATTTATCAAGCACGAGGGATCACTAAAATTGTCAGGGAGTGCCCTAACCAAATGCTACCAATCCGAATAAGTGGGTAGTCACTACATTATCGAAAATTGTTTTGGCTAATGTTGTTAAAAGGACTATAAAGAGCACTGTCAACATGCAAACCCGTATTTTCTATTAGCGAAAATAATAAAGAAAATGTCAATAGGAGTAGTTCTTTCACATAGCTGCATTACCAGGGGTACCCTGGCAAACTGTCGCCAAGCTCATGAACTACCGGATAAGTCAATATCATGCTAACACTGTCAGGGAGTGCCCTGACCAAGTGCCAACAATAACATTGTTAAATTAGTAAAGGTCATTAATATGCGAGTATAGTTCGGGGAGTGAATTCTAACCACACAACCTCAATACCGGGGAGTACCCCGGCCAAATGTTTGTGATCGTAGAAGTCACGAGTTCTTTGTCAACATTGTCAGGGAGTGCCCTGACCAAATGTTAACAAATCTCACCCATACAGCTTTGCAATAAAACCACCTTTACAATATTTAAATATCTGTGGGCAAGTGGACGACAACAAGTAACGAAAAAATTTGAAAAAGAGAAAAAAAAAAACTTATTTTCTTACCTTGTTATCGTAATCCCACTTCTGAGTTGTAAGACAACTCAGAAAAACAGCGGTTTCAGGAGAATATACTTTTATTAATCGCGTTATCAATATATATCAAGCTCAGAATCAAATCAGTTTAACACAAATTCACATAAAGTAATTTATATTATTTCCGTTAATTTTCAATATTTAAACTTTCAACGACCAACCGTCAATCCTGCAGAGGTTCCACTATTAGAGCCGCTCGAGTCAGCCGTCAGCGATCGAATGCTCGAGCTTAAGCTGTCTCTTGAACACTCCGGTTAATAGGAGGGATATGGGGATGCCAAGTCTTAAACAGTGTTGCTAGTTAAATGTACACGATATTACCATATTTTGTAACATAATGGAACGTGGAATTTAAACATTTGGAGAACACCAAAACGTCATCGAGGTACACGTATTTTCCGTTTTTGTTCAGTTTCTCAAAAAGTGCTGAAGCAATTTCGATAAAATATATATGGGACCACCTCGGGAGTATATTCTTTCAGATGAAAAAAGAATTTTGAAAATTGCTTCACAACTGACGGAGAAATCGGGTAACATACATACAAAAAAAAAAAAAAAAAAACTTTTTACAAAAAAAATACAACCGACTTCCATAAATAATACTAAAAAATGCAAAATAACTTTAATTTCGGAAGTCGGTGTTTCTAGTTTGGTTTCTTCGTTATTTGATTTTTCACTTTTAGTTGTTGTACCCCATTCTAAAACTAAATTAATAGTAAAGTTATGCCCGAATTGATAGCCCCAAAAATAGGGAATTTGAACATATCAGGGTGAACACTACAAATCTGTATACCCCTTCAGAGCGTATCAGCGTGATGTAATGTTGTGAAGTGGTGAAAACAATATACAGACATGCGATTGCAGCAATTCTGGAAGGTTTGCTATCATTTATTGAAGAGTTCCATTGTTGTATCTCCGAAGATCTTCATCAGATCTTCACCAAAATAAAATGGAACCACATGTGAAGCAACGGCTTTCAAACAAAAAAAAAATCTTCAAAATCGGTTCACGTAGTAAGAAGTTATGAGGTAACACACATAAAAAAAAAAAAAAACCTTTTTTGGAAGTCGGTTAAAAAAACATACAGACGAATTGAGAACCTCCTCTTTTTGGAAGTCGGTTAAAAAGTGACAGACACATAAATCCATAAGATTTAACGAGGGAGAAAATGAGTTAGGAAGCATTATACAGTGTTTTGTTTTTGTGTTTTAAAATGAGATATACTTATTATACAGTGTTTTGTTTTTGTGAATTTGTTTTGCTTTAGCCAAAATTTTTGAAGGTTTCACTTCTACCACGTGTGAATTGCACACATGTTTTTTTTTTTTTTAATTATTATTTGATAGGTTTGCATTTGTTTGACCACTATCTATTCTTATGGTAAGCGACGATGTGGTCGATGTTGCAGCACGCTCGTCCACATTTAAATCTACTCTTGACTTAAAGACACTTATAACTATCAGGAAACACCGACTTTTCCTTTTGAGTTTTCCTTTTCTTGTGATTTTCACATGGTTCTCTTTAACAGAAACAAATTTTATATCCTCTAAATAATGCCCTCATAAGCCAGCAAAGCACTTCACTAAAACACATCAGGCCACAATAATTTACCGCTAGTTTTTTCCTAAAACATCACTGGCGCTAAGTAGAAAAAACCTTTTCCATTTATATTTATTCGCGCCGCCAGAAACTTACGTAATTAAAGGGTGTGCGTTAATCTCAATTGCTTGGGCAAATGCACACGGCTTATAAAATGGGGTAGGCAGTAGAGTAAGTGGATATTTAATTATGAATTTCGTACTAGCCTTATTTTGGCCTGATGTGTACACGTAATTTAAACCCAGAATTTAGGTAATGGAATTTTGGAATAGGTGTAGTTAGAAGAATTGAGTGTTAGAATATTCAGTACTAGACTTGGAACTGAAACGTGGCCTGAGCCTAATCAGAAGGCTTAAAGTCACCCAAAGGGCAATGGAGAGGGCAATGCTCCGAGTTTCCTTGCGTGATCGAATCAGGAATGATGATATTCGCAAGAGCATGGTTACTGTCATAGCCCGAAAAATCGCCAAACTGAAGTGGCAGTGGGCTGGCCACATTGCTCGCAAAACAGACGGTCGATGGGCATGAAAAGAAAGTGACATCAATTCTACAAATAATATTAAAATATTATAATAATTGATTCCTAATTTATTGGTTCTTCTTTTTTTGTGACCTACTTCTCTCATTCTTCTCTTCTCTGACTCAACTTCTACCAGCGCCCGCGTGGAATTAGTACTTCCCTTTATTATTAATAATAAACTTTACGTTATTCTGATGTATTAGTGTTATTATTGTAAAGTTTTATCAAAATCCGTTTAGTAGATTTTGCGTGAACCAGTAACAAACATCCATATATTTAAACTTTTTATAATATCAGTAGGATACCTCCTACTCTCGATAAAAATAGACATCGTACAATGCATCCTTTGAATCAGTACCTAATAATAGTGAGTAGGAAGATAGGGTAGCGTGGGGTAAGTTTTACGAAGAAGATCATGTGGTTGATAAAATATTAATGCAAAGAATGAATGTGGGTGTATGTAGGCACGATGAATCACTGTGTATATTGGTATAAATTGCTAGGTCCCCATGGGTATCGTTAAATGTGAAAAAGGTGTTAAAATAATTGACATTCGATATATGAGAGTCTGATAAACATGTTTTTATTCTATTATTTAATATTTAACAAGGTGGACCGATGACCTGGTGAGGGTCGCGGGTAGTCGATGGATGCGAGACACACATGACCGGTCATTGTGGCGACACTTGGGGGAGCCCTATGTCCAGCAGTGGACAACGAAAAATTGAGTAAATATTATCCTAAATACTACTATTTAATTTTATTATGACAGCTGATTTAGGCGAGTTACAGAGGAGGGCAGAACGAGACCCTGACCTACGTTTACAATTAACCTGTGTTACACAGTCTGCCTCATTGCCGGTACTCCACAAGCGAAAATATTGTATCAAATAACAAATATCAATCAAATCACTTGTAGATATATTTGGCAATGGATTATAACTCAGTAGGCTTTCAAAGCGGATAAATCTGTTAGATTTTTGAAGTTATACTTTTTATGCGACTTCCAACAAGGTTGCGTTAAACGTTTAACGCTCCTGGGGAGGGGGAATAGGAAGAGACAGAGCGAGAGTGAATGCGAAAAAAATAACGTATTACGATTACGATTATGATTATGATAATGATGATAATAATAATAATTATCTTGTTAAGCCAAAAAAGTATTACTTCTTACGTGTGTACATAAGTACAAACACACTTTTTTTTAGGTTTTGTGTTTTTGCTACGTTTCAATTCGAAGCCATAAACAGCAAACAACGTTTTATTTATTATTTTTTTTCTTTTCATGTTTAAAATACTCCTATAATAAAGAGACAAATAGCATGTAGGTACTGAATGCTGTTTGTCTATATGGCTTAACTTATTTATAACACTAACTTTTCTCTGAACTAAAAAAAATTGCTAATAATACTACGTACTTTTTAAGGCATCCGCTTTTATCTTTTTCGACTATTTTATAAACCAACCCAAGCAACAAACACAGAATTCTATTTTAAATTCAAAACTCTTGTCTCTACAAACGGTTTCACAAAAAAGACCTACGAGAAAACTCCATGACAATAAAAAAGAATATACGAGCGTTACTATAAAACACATTTGTAGCTCCCAGGAGCAATATAAGCTCTGTACAAACATCATAAATTTCAACGCACACATTTTGCTAAATGAAGAATTTGAATCACGAACAGCTACCAAATTGATTTGGTACTCGTCAACCACCACATTTAAATCCTTGGTCACGTTCTGTTTTATTGTGAGCCAAAAGTTACAATGGGTCGGCACGAATAGTAATCCTTGGCTGGGAACCGTTATGTAATTCTTGAAAATCGCTGCTGCCCTCACTCGGGCCGAGAGTGTACGAATCAGAGTTGTGTTAAGGAATTGGGTTGCGGACTAGCTTAGACTTTTAGTAAAAATAAGCATCCCCTTTTTACCCTAGAGTTTTTTTTAGGTGTATAAGTTGCCAAAACCTCTTTTATTAGGTATTCAAATGAGAGATGTTTGGCAAAAAAGTAAGCATGTTTTCTGTGCAGTGCTGAGTAACAACACTGGCCAAGTACGAGTTCGAATCAACGAGTGCTGATACAGCTGCTGACAATATGGAGACTCTAAAATTCAAATTAAATGTATTAATAGCTGCTTGTGAAAGCTGGTTTGCTATAAATAATCTTAAATGAAATGTAAGTAAGACAAAATGTATGATATTTAGACCTGTAGGTCTGTAGCTTTGTGATAACTGTAGTTAAGCACAAAGCTTTAGTAAACGTAGAATCCTTAGGCAGCAAAATTGATATAGTAGAAGGTATAACATTTTTAAGGGTATAAATTGACTGTCTACTTAATTGGAAGCCAGAACAAAATTCAATTACGAATACAATAAGTAGTGCGTGTTATACTATCAGATCTCTCAGGGATATTTTGTCTATTGCCTAACTTCGTACAGGCTATTTTGCTCTAGTTGAATCTAAACTTAGATGTAGCATTAATTTTTGGGGAAACAGCTATAAATATAATATTAAGGCACCATTTACTATACAAAAGCGAGCATTAAGAACAATGCTTCGTTTAAACCAGACAGAATCATGTAAAGAGTATTTTGTTAAACTTATAATTTTGACAGTATCATATTTTAGTTCTGCTTACTTATTTAAACAAAAACTAAATCAAGTTCGAAACAGACGATGAAAGAAAATAAAAGTAGCTACTCGTAGAAAAGATCTTCCTACTATTCTGCAGACATAGATTAATGTTATCAAACACTCGTCACGCGTGCAGTCTGTCAATCTGTTTAACAAATTACCAGCAGAATTAAAGAATATTCAGAATGTGAACATCTTTAAAAATAAACTCAAGGCTTTGTTAACCTGTGAAGCCCCATGGCAAAATAGCCTATTACAGCATTGACGAATTTTGTAATGACAAAAATCTTAAAAATTGTACTTGAATTCAATAAGTGTACCTACCTTGTTCTTTGACTTTTTATAAATGTTGCTTTTGATACTTAATATTCGACACTAAATGTAATTTTTTATACTGAATATTCGACATTAAATGTAATTTTTATACCTAATATTCGACATTAAATGTCATTATTATACTTAATATTCGACATTAAATGTAATTTTTGTATCAATATTCATAAATATTAATGTTTGTAAAGTTAGTATTTTTAATTTGGATCTAAGACGTTCTAACCTCAACGATGGGTGAGAAACGAAACTACTTAGATATATTATAATTGTTTATGTTGCTTCTTCTTGTGTATCTACTGTGCAAATATTGCTACACAAATGTATTTTTGTTATGAAATAAATAACTCTAACTCCAATCGTGTGCAAAGGGTCCTGAACGAACCATATTTTTTTCAAATGTTTTTAAAGAACAAATACTTCATATAGGTTGTCCTGTAATTTATAAGTAAAGCCGGGTCTGAACCACAATTATTCATGTGTGTACCTTTCAACTCATTCGTTTCAGTAGATTCGGAGCAACTTGGCTGTGACAGATGGACAGACAGACACACAAGTGATCCTATAAAGGTTCCGTTTTCACATTAAACTTCGGAGCCCTATATCATACCTACTGCATTAAGACACAATTTGTAACCATATGTAACCCAAATTACCGCAGTCAAACCCAAATGCGCCATTTGCACTCCAAACTTAATTTCGATGAAATTCCAAATTCAATGCTAAGCCGTATCATTACTACGGATATCATTCCACATTAATTAATATACCCTTTTATCTCATCATAAACACCGCATGAAGCCTTTTAATGAAACGTAAATATTACCTAATAAAGTATACCATTTCCCACAACCTAATATATCTTTACGACTTCGTATAATCTTTAATATGCAGCCGGAAATATGATTATCATCTCATACAAACACGGTGTTATTATACGCGACCCGATATGGGATAGTGATGGGACACGAGATTGCTTTTCTATGCGAATTATTCGATGTTAGTCGATTTTGTGGATCGTGGACAGTGTGGCCCAATTTCGTGGTGTATGAAATCTGGAAAGTTAATCTGGTTTATTTGATGATCTTTACAAGCTGTATTTTTGATAAACAAAACAATAATAATAATATTCCAAAACTATCACACAACGCCATCTAGTCCCAAGCTAAGCAGAGCTTGTGTTATGGGTACTAGACAACTGATAAACATACTTATATATTAATTATAGCCAAAAAAGTATTATTTTTCTTTGTTAAGAATGAGTTCTATTTGTTCACAATAAATAACACAAGCAGCAAAATAAGTGCGTAATGTACCAAGATGTTCTAAATAAATCTGCTTGTTTATTTATACCAACGAAACTCGACTAAATAATTCGACTAAGCCGGCCATTCCCATCTCTTTATACTCGTTAATTTTATACGTTTGTACAAGAGCCTTTCTTTATTAAATGCAGATATAATTAGCAACATTAATGTCAACAGTAAAATAAGAGACAAAATTAATTTCAAGAAAGCGGCTCCGCCTAGGAATACCTGCGTTAAGATAATTTTGTTCTGTTAATGTTGAGGAGAAACAATGAAAATGGCTGTGGTTGAGAGTATTTAGTAGTACGTTTTGGTTATTTTATTCTTTTAACTTTTTATGGGGTTTTGAGTTAATTTTCTTGAACTTTTTCCTTCTGGGTGCATATACTTAACGTCGCTTAAGATCTAACAAGTAATTTTTAGGGTTCTAAAAGTCCGAATGAAAAAACGAAATCCTTATAGGATTACTCGTGTGTTTGTCCGTCTGTCCGTCTGTTCAATTTGCTCAGAAACTACTGGACCAATTGAGATAAAAAATTTGGTACACACATAATAAGGACGTGTGACGTAAATTTATGAATTTGGAATATGAGGTCACTTTTGGGGTGGTCACCCCAAAAGTGACCTCATATTCCTCATATTCGATTATAAGAAAATAAAAAAATATTATGAATTTAATTGAATAATTATGGATTTAGTTAAAATGTGTGACCATTTTACGAATCTCCATACGAAACTGACACACAGATGAAATGGGCTTTATGAATTGTGCGCAAGAAATATTATGATTCATGTGGTGTGAGCGACCATTTTACCCGACTACGCGACGCAAGGGAGGGTAATGTGTTTATCAGCCTATGTGTGTAGGTATGTATGTATGTTTGATCCTTTGTGGCACTTTTGAGACCAAAGAAGAAAGAAGAAAAAGCCCTTGTTTCGATTATTTAATTTTTTCGTCAATTCATTCGTAAATACAAGGCGACAAGCAGACGCCATACTGTGAAAAAGAAAATAATCGGTCAAGTACGAGTCGGATTAAAAGTATAATTAAAAATTACATTTTTAATTTATTTTTATTATTTGTTGTTCTAGCTGACAGTAAAAATAAACTTTTTGGTGAAAATTTCAACTGTCTACCTGTTACGGATCATGAGATACAGCCCGCTGACAGACAGGCGAACTGACAGCGGAGGCTTATTAATAGAGGCGCGTTGGTTAGGTACCCTTCGGGTAAGAAACCTTAAAAAATGTAAATCGACGAACAAGTGAATAAGAGAGTGATAAGTGGGATAACAAAATAGAGGATTTGAGGAGGCGATTCCAAAAATGTAACTCACTAAAAGGTAGGGGAAAAAAATTTTTTTTTCTTCTAAAAACCCATCAGTAAAAAACAACTAAAAAGTCACTTTTCAAATCTGAATCAATAATTGAACTAACTACTAGACTACTATAGACTGCTTGAAATGTGACTTTTTTGGAATTTTCAATTAACAACCTTATTGGAAGTTACATGTTTGAGACGTTTGGCATTGAAACACTAGGGCCATGGGGTCCGAGTGCTCATCGAGTTTTTCAGCATATCAGCAAGCTGTTAGTCGACTTTTCACGTGACCAGAGGGCTGGGCTTTTCTTTGACCAACGAATCGGCTTTGGTATTCAACGTGGCAATGCTGCTAGCGTTCTGGGCACTTTTTCCATTGACAGCGATGTGGATGAATTTTTTGATGCCCAATGAGTTGTTTTCATACGCATTTGTACATGTTAGGTAGTATTATTAGTTTGTATATAACTTTTAAGTTGTGTTTTACAGTAGAGTTTTTTGAAAAATAATTAATTTTTTAGACCTCCTGAAGATACGTTTTGTGAATACTTATCTATTGTACGAGTATAAAATAAAAGAGAGGGCGACAATAATTATCAACTAAACTTTGTTGTTTGACACAAAGTTTAAAATTACACCAAAGCGACTATAGATCATCTTCGACGAAGGAAAATTAAATTATTTTTCTATTTTTAGCTTTCTCGAGGTGTTAATTAAATTTATTAAACGATCGATGTTTTAAGTGACTTTTGTATATTTGCCCTTTGGGCTATGGACGTTAAAATAAAGGTAAGTACGTATTTTTTAACCGACTTCAAAAAAGAGGAGGTTCTCAATTCGTCTGTAGGTTTACTTTTTTTTTCTTTTGTATGTTGTTACACGATATCTCCGCCATTTGTGAATCGATTTTGATGATTATTTTTTTGTTTGGTAGGTCATATCTCAGAGGTGGCCCCGTATAAATTTTATCGAAATTGTTTCAGCACTTTTTGAAAAAATCAACATAAACAAAAAATATGTATACACAGATGACGTTTGGTTTTCTCCAAATGTTAAAATTCCATGTTACTGGGGTTATCCATTCGGGCATAACTTTAATATTTAGTTTTACTTCTGGGGTACAACAACTAAAAAGTGAAAAATAAAAAACTTTTTTACAAAAAATACAACCGACTTCTAAAACTTACAAAATAACTTTATTTTAGGAATTTTTAGATGTCGGTTGTATTTTTTATAAAAAAGTTTTTGTCTATAAGCATTAAGTTGACAGCCGTTTTGACTAATCTTAAAACCGGCCAAGTGTCAGACTTCGCAAATATAGGGTTCCTTACTAAATGTATTTTTGACTATTTGTATGGCTTTGGGTCAACAAGATGCTTATACTGTGAAAATTTAAAGACTGTAGCTCCAACCGTTTGGCTGTAAAACTTGTGTGGTAGACGACGGACCGATAGGCAGATGGACAGACGGACAGATGTATAGACGGACAGACGGACACGTGAGTGACAGAACCTTAAAAAGTCGTTACCTATCTAAATTAAAATTAGAGGTTACATATTTGGGTTATAGGTTTGTAAAGTGTACGTTTCTAAAAGGATTGATCCGATGATAAAAATTCTTTAAATTTTAGGAAGCTATATTGTAGTGTTATCACTAATTGCCTCTACATGAAATGCTAATTTGCTTTGATAGGCCATAAGAGCAAAGATTCGTGAAAGAGCTATTTTATAATATTTGAAAGGTACAGGCAAAGAACAAGGAAAATAGTGCATTTTTTATTTGTACATAGGTACTGAAAAAGCATCTTCATTTATGTGAAAGGCTGTACAACAAGGCAGTGTTAAAGCCTTGTTTATTTTATGACCTCTATTCTAAATTACGTTATTTTCTCCTTTTTTAATTTCATATTTAAATATTCCTTTGCCTTCTATCTAGCCTCTGTTATTATTTTAAAAATGAGTTCAGATTCAGCTGCCGAGCCGGAATAAGCTCATCCTTATCATTGTCATTTTTCTACTCTTTAGCAAATGACAGTTACCAGTTTGTAAGAGTTACTAGAACTGTCAAGTGCAGCTAAGCCAGGCTGTTTCAGGCGTGACATGTGTCCTGACAACAATACAATTTGTACCTTTACCTTTTTACAGTGTATAGTGTACGTACGATTAATGAGTGCCTTTTTAAAATATCGAAATACACGTCTTAACTCGTTGTGTTATTACCTTCCTCTACCTCTTCATCGTGTCACTCCTGCGTCCCTCCTGCGTCCCTCCGCAACGTGACAAGGTAATTTTATTCTCGCCAACTAATTATACCATAAACTGACCATAATATTTCGCTATGCAGCAGCATGCATCTGTGAAGGGGCTCCACACTGTCACTGAGTTTGGGATGGGTCAATGGTCAGATTACCTCTACAGTGACCAACCTGCTTATTCAGCCTTATTTACCTACTAAACATACGCTTCGTTCAAATACTGACTAGCAGAATCTAAATTCAAATTCTCTATAGAAAATTTTGAGTAAAGAACACACCAATCAGTGTTTAAGTTAATCACATGCTTATTTTTTTATAAATATAATGACCATTATGTTTATATGTAGACACATAGAAAACTTAAACAATTTATTTCTATAAAACTTTTGCCCTTCAAACCTCCACCAACACTATACTAAAATTAATGACTCCAAAACGAAAAGTAATTACCCAAATAATTAAATCAATTAATTACTGTTGAGATCTGATTACAAATCGCGATAATAAATTAATAGGATGATGTAAATTGTGTGAAATATCTGAAATATCTGAGATAATCCGCCGGTGATGGAACAAACCCAGTTACAACAAATAGGGGAGTCATCGTGGATGGTGGTACAATTTAGAAGAGGTCAAAATATTTGGTTTCCGGGATAGAAAAAAAATAATATACCCGTTTATGTATGACTAGGTTTTTCCAGCGGCTTCAATCTCGTGAAAGTGGGAAATTAATTATTTATATTTTAACTAGGACGACAAAATGCCAATTACACTGATTATTTACATTATAATTTATAAAAAACTGTCTTAGCTATGAACTGACAATCGCGCGCAGTTTAAACAGTCGTTAAGTTTTCTGAAATTTTCTAATTTTCCGCGCTGCTTTCTTCATTTTTGTCTTTCACAAGATTCTTCTCCTGACAATAACAAATACAACAAAAAAAGAATTAGCGATATCGGTCTAACCGTTCACGCTTGATGCTGTAACCTAGGAAATAGGGATTCATTTTTATATTTAGGGATGAAAACACAAATTGTATAAAGCACATTAAGAATAAGCCTTTCACTCAGTCTTCTCGCAAATCGTCAGACATTTAGACAGTTTCTTTTTCTATTCATCAGCAAACAGATCTAATCCGGATCTGGACTCTTGGAGAGCGTTGAGTGCATTTAGCATTCGCGGAATGGGTGACTGTGTGTTAGGAATAAAAATGTAACACAGCGCCCCATGTAAACAAGGAGAGTTTTTTTTTTTTGATACATAATATGTGGTTAGTACCCAACTACGTTTGTAGAAATACCTTAAGTCGATGGTTTTTAAACTCACGACAATTTCTAAGAACAAACCCTAACCTTCAAAACGACTCTTTGGCTAGAAAAATAATGTGGTCATGGAAGGTAAACTTACTATCGAAAATAACACCAAGATCTTTGCCCGTCATCACTCTTGCTATTTCTACGTTATTTAAACTGTAATAGTATTGAATTAGGTTTCGTGAACGACTACAACTCTTATCGTATTATCTTATGCAAACAGACTACTGGAATGAAAGAGTATTCTGAGTGCCTCCATAGACGGACTGCTTGGAGTAGTCAGTGCCGACAGCATCAATGGTCCCTGTCGGGCGATCCGCAGTTTTAATACCAAATTGACATTTGCCATACACGGGTCGCTCAAGCAATTCATTTGCAGTCGCAGCTAAAATGCACTAACTGTTCCAATCAATCCATCTAAGGAGGCCTTAACCGCAACACGACTGCTCTCGTGCTGTTGATTTCGACTGCTCTAAGGCCATCTATTGTTTAATTACCAACTATATTCAACATCTAACATTATATATAAAATAATCTATACTAGGTATAGGTAAATAAAGAGGTAAAATTTGTGAGTTTGTTTGTAGGAAGTATTAGCTGAGTTTCACCAGTAGGAAGTTACATAAAGCTATATTCTTCCTCAGTGCGCTTAATTATATTACTTTCTAAATCCGCGCAGTCGCGGGTGCTAGTAAAAATGCTAGTATTTAATCAAATAATACCGCAAATTCATCAAAATTCACCGAAAACTACGACCCAGGAAAACCTTGCGCGAACTAACCCTTAACCCTGACAGCTTAATCTTGCTCACTCAACAATATTACGCATTCGTCCCAATCTTAGTGCCTGTCTTAAATCTACCCGATCTGACACGAATATCACCCTAACTCAGCCTAAAGATTTTCTAGCAGCATTTAAAGTAATTGGACCATCACCATTGCGCATTAAATTAATGGTACCTGTCAGAATTCGTTGAAAATGCTCCTCGAGACGAACAAAGGCGGGGTACTCTAGTACCCCATCGCTCTTGGAGCAACAATGAGGTGATAAAATGTACAAGAATAGGGGAAGTGTAGCCAACAAATGTACGATGTTTGATAACTGTTTTGATGTATGCCCATTTAGTTGGATCGTTTATTTTATAAGATATTGGTGCGGATTCTCTTGTTTAATATCTATACTAAAATTAGAGAATTGCTATATTTTACTAAAAGGCAGTGCGAGAAAAGGACGGCTATAGCTATGAACTAAGTTAGAGATGTCAAACTAGTTTACGCCTTGCGCTTCGCCGTGTTTTTAGATGACATGTTTTTACGTGAAATATTAGTTCAAACTAAATTTGACAGCACTAATTTACGTCCGTCTCTTTCTTGTTTTATTAGAGAGAAAAAGATAGCAATAGCCTAAATTAAGTTTAGTTTGTGCACAACAGGATCAACACCATTGTTGAGTTTTTTCTGGATTATTGCTTTAAATTATAATAAAAGTAAGCCGTCTCAATATGTTTTAAATGGAAATTCAAAGTTGGCATGTATTTTATGCAGGTACTGAAATAGAATTGTAAAGAAAAAAAAATATTACTGGAACTTAACTTGGAGGTAGAGGAGACCTTTACTTTTATTTCATAAAGACACATTATTATTTCTGCGTAATTGAGCAACCCTTAGGTGTATTTCATTTTCTATTCTCATTACATTTATGAACTTATTCATTTATCACCTAGTATATCTAACATTGAAACTCATAACTTTCACTCACTCATTCAAGACACCACTCAGTTCAGTTACTCCCACTATGTCATTCAAAGAACATAAAATATTAACAACAATATTTTCTCATTCTAACTCATTTCTCAAAAAATCTCATTACTAATGTACCTACTGAGATGGGGGCTGGGGTACTATACTCCCCCAAATAGAAGGTATCACACAAAGCGAGTCCATTCGCTAGCAATACGCTACAGAGCGGCAGGAAATTTAAACGTATTTTGTGGGGGACGTCGATACCCCACTTGGGAAAAGCACAAAAAAGTGTAATAAAATAAATTGTTGTGTCCTACCAAAAAACGATTTTCAGCTGAAATCGTACCTAACTGAATCTTCGACTTCCCTGCCAGCCGATTCTGTTTTTCAGTCTATTCAGCTCACTGTGAAAATTTTGGTGGAGTGAGCGTGAAGTGAACTTTCATTTCACCTTGATTGTATGGAAAGAAAGAAAAATGAGTTTATTGGCACAACATTAAATAAAACAAGAGGTCTGGTCCTGAAGTCGGACTGACATGGTGGCGTTTTCGTACAAACACTTCAACACCTCGATGTACCGATAGTCGATCTGGCACCTTTGAAGAGACTGCAGCACAGCCCAAGTCTCGATCGAATCGAAGGCTTTTTCGTAGTCTACAAACGCTAAGTAGAGGGGCAGATTATACTCTTCGGTCTTCTGTATAACCTGCCGCAGCGTATGTATGTGGTCAACGGTAACGGCAGGTTACGGTCCATACTGACTAATAAAAATAAATAATTTACTGTGAGTGTTAAAAGTGTAAAAAGAAATGTGGTGTGTGTGGAAAGGTATGGATTGACAGCCCACTTCACGTTCACTTCACCTAAGTGAAGTACACTACTGTTGACCGTAATCAAAGCCGAAACACAAGTGGAAATAGAAAAACTGACAAAAATATCAAAAACAATATCAAACAATAGACAGTTGTTAGGGTTCCGTACCCGAAGGGTCTTAACGGAGCCCTATTGGTGTCACTCACGTGTCCGTCTGTCCGTCTGGCCGTCTGTCCATCGTCTGTCACAAAATTTTGTTACGAAGAATTTTTTAACTTCCCATTTGATTGACCTTTGAACTTGAAATTTGGTGATAATGTTTACTGTTACGTATATTTTAATAACAAATACCTATATTTGGCACGGAACCCTAAATTGACACGCACTTGGCCTGTATTTTTTTTGCCTCAAATTACTCGTACACACATAGATGAACGAGACAATCAGTTTATAGGTCTCTATCACAACCTTTAGCTCGAAGACGCAAATTTCGGTCGAGCCGAATATTCGGCCATTTTTTGGTCGAATCTGAAACCCCAGCCGAATCCAGTTTTTTTGGAAAAACTGGCTGAAACTGGTTGAAACCGAAACCAACCCTTTGGTCGGATAATAATAGATTGTAATGTAATTTTGTAACGGTTAAGTGTTTTTTTTTTTGGTATTTTAACAATTGCTTGAGTAAACCCATTTTATTTCATGGAGCGAAAAAGAAACATATTTTCTTTTAACTTTAATAAAATCAACCTTCTATTTTGTTGGAAACGTCTTGTTTTCTATTTAAAATGCTATCCTCGTCTTTCGAATAAATAAATCTAAATTAAAGATCAGTCATCAATCATTGTCCGATTAATTAAATGAAGTTGAAATCAGTTTGAAGAAATATTTATCAAATTATCAGATAGCGTGATGAATGGATTCATCTTGATACTTCACTTCTAACTTTAGGGGAATAGATGCTTTCTTTACCCAGTGGAGTATAATAATATAAAATACTAGCTTTTCATTCGCCTTTGCTCCCGTCACCTGTCCCACAGGAGCCGTGCAATCTTGAAAGTAGCCTATGGCACTCAGCAATAGTGAAGCTATGTATGTAATTGTATATGATTTTTTTTGCAATCAGTTCAGTGTTTCCAGAGGTTAACTTTTACAAACATAGAAACAAACAATTTTATATCAAAATTTGCTTACCTTTCATCAGCTTGACTGGGATTCATGTTCTAGTAGGTACACACCATGGACTCGACTTAAAGCGAAAAACCATGGGGCCTAAGTCCATCAGTTTTCTACATAAATCTAAGACGGTCTGCACAACTAAGTGTAAACCCGATGACAATGTAAAATGCCATCCAACCATGATACATTGTGTAGTGTGTGTTACGCTCGAAGCTTGATACTTATTAAAAAATAATTAGATAGCTTAGACTTAGAGCTATCTAATTATTTTAAACTAAGACAGACTTCAAACAAAAATTTATCGACTGTACCATCGCATGAAACTCACTCGTAACTAGGAAACTCACCGTTACACATCAAATAAGTAATTCCATCGCTTTTACAATCCTTTATCATCGCGTATCCTTTTCAAGTGTCATTTAAGAGACGCCATTAATTCCCCCGTAACGCGATGCGAAGCTGCATCATATGATAGAGTGAGCTACTTCAGTAAAGAGCCCTTATGCTCGAAAGTAATGGAGGCTTTACCAACTAAAATGTTTGAGTCACACAGTAAGTTATTGTTGACTCGTACTTAAAGTAATTAATCGAGAAAAAAACTAGTTAACTAATAGGGTTTTTAATTAAAAGAGAGTAATTAGTCTTCAGAAGCAATTTGTTGGAAAAAATATCATCGTGTTCTAGATAGCTAATTGGAACCGTAGATTTTAAATTAGTGCTAAGGGGCTATGAAATCATTTAAATAAGATAATTTCATATGACAAATTTTTAGTTTTGTTCCAATCTTTAACTCGTAACATTTTTGTCGTAGAGGCAAGAATGCTTTATGTTTAAGTTTCTTATTATTTATGACGAAGCACCCCTTCTACTCATTATGACAGCGAAGAAAACATCTTGAGATTACAATGAAACATCATTTATCTTCATTATACTTAGCTTTCTATCAAAATAAAAATACAAGATAAACTCAGTAGACACTTAAGTAAGCAGTTACGAGAGAAACTTATTTGCTCCTAACGAACGAAAAACAAAACTTAATTAAAAACGTTTGATGAAAAAAATGTTTAAACAAAATCACATTAATTAAGCAGAAGATTAATTATAAGTTAAATATTATTTGTAACAGATAAAGGCTCTCACTCGAGTGAAATTAATTTGGAGTATCCATTAATTTTCTAACAAACAAAGTACCAATTTCACCCGAAAATTTGTTACTAGACATTGTTATATCAATTTTGATAAATAAATGGGACAGGGTTATTAATTTTATAGCCTTATTGAAAGGAAATATATAGTGGTTTAGTCTATAGATTTATCGGTTAAAACAGCTTACCACGAAATGTAATTTTTATAATATTATAATATTTTATAAGACTTATATTATACGGGATAAATTGTTTCTAAATCGAACGTTTCCAGGAATAGTTTTAATTGAATATTAATATTTGATGTTGATAAATATACTAAATATTCTTGAACTAATAATTGAACTCGAAATAATAAACTTGAAGTAAACACAATAGCTGAAGTTCCTGAGAAACTTATGGAAAACAAATAACTCAAACAGGCAACCCACACAAATGACAGAATTAGGATAAACACACATAGGAAAATAGAAGGAAGTGTGTGTAGGACTTCGCACATTTAGGGTTCCGTACCAAAAGGGATTACCAAAGAAAAAATCTAATTTATAATTGTATTGGTGTTAGTTAGTAAAAAAAAAACGTTATCACCCAAGTTCATAGGTTAATGGGAACAAAACTTTGTGACCAAAGACGTACATACAGTCGGACAGACGCAGAGACGGACAGACGGACACGAGAGTAATAGGTATGGTAATAGGGCTCTGTTTGGACCCTTCGGGTACGGAACCCTAAAAATGAATGTATTTGATAATGAAAGCGTGCCCTACGGAGCAAACATTATAATAAATGACAATGTTGTTACTAATCATCTGTCTGGCCTTTTCCTAACTATCTTGGGGTCGGCTTCCAGTCTAGCCGGATGCATGAGAATACCAGTATTTTACATGGAGCGACTGCCTATCTGACCTCCACAACCCAGTTACTGGGTAATACGATACCTTTAGTAAGACTCGATGTCAGACTTTCGGGCTTCTGACGACCCGTAACGACTGTCAAAGATCCGCGTTTAACAGCCGGGACCAACGGCTTAACGTGCTTTCCGAGGCACGGAGGAGTCTCGGTATGTTAAGATGGTCACCCATCCACGGACCGACCCCGGCAAGCGTAGCTTAACCTGATAGATCAACCCATGCAGCTGTTATTACTTTAGCCATGAGCTCTCACAATGTTGTTACTAATCCAGTACTTAAAATATATTCCCAATAAACAAATTAAAAAAAAACACAACAGCTGAAGATACACTCGAGAAACATCTCAAAATCAAAACACTCAACTAGATAATACGAAGAAATAAGGATAAACATACACAAGAGCATCGCACTGTACCCCAGAACATAGAAGGTACATTAGAAATGAATGTACTTGAGAATGAGAGCGTGCATTACGGAGCAAACATTATAATAATAGATAATGATGTTACTTCGGGATTAATTTCTGAGAAACTACGAAGGGAGGTAATGGAACAGAATATTGTGTTTGCTTCTCCACTAATCTTTTCCTTGTGTGATTCTGTTGATATAATTTGTTTTGTGAAGGGAGGTGAAATTATGGCTTGTTGTTCTCATAATGACATACAGACTGATACACATTACTGAGTATTTGGTTTTGCTGCGTTTGTATTATTCAGTCCAAGCAGTGCTTTTGATCACATCAATTTTGTCACAAAAATTGTGGGCTTACTTTGAATGTATTTTTGTACATATCAAATCTAAATCTGATTGGAATTTTTGCATACTATGCATATGTGTGTAATTGTAATATGTCACAGATGCAACAAATAGATTTGGTCTCGGTCCATTATCTCTCGTATTACATTTATGTTACCAAAAACTAAAATAGCAAACAACATACATATAAATAAGACAAAAGCCGGTCTGAAAAACTTACTTGAAATCGTGGCGGAAACTGTTTCTAAATCCGCGCAGTACTTTCCGAGATTAGCCAGAATATATTACACAGACCCGTCGGCTTCATTTATACTATCTTGTACACACCTACAAAATATGCATGTATTATGCGAATGCATTTCAACACCAACTCTCTTGAGGAATACAACTGCATTTCTGTATTTCTCTATTGCTGTATCCTGCACTTCTATAATAATATCTAGGAAAACCAAAATAAAGAAATTCTAGAAACAAATGTTTCAAAAACTTTGTATTCTCAATGTTACATTTCGTCAATGTACGTTCATGTTAATCCCTGTTTAAAATTCAAAGAGCCTGCGGCCTCGCTGCAGTCTCGAGTAAATTAAATAGAAGACCCGGTGACTTGGCGGGATGAGATGTAAATTCTGTACTGTTGCAACTATGGTGGGAGAGCAAAAACTAATTTGCGCATTTTAAAATGCTTTCACTTGAAATCGTGGATCGGTGAGGAATGGTTTATTTTAATGAAATTGATGTTTACTGCTTTTCCGAATGTTTTGACAGCTTTAAATTTAATGTAATGGGATTATTGGTATAGTGACGACATGCCACGCTTACTAATTTGTTTCTGGTATCGATCTTTTTTTGTCTAGCTTTAGACATTCACGTAATGTTATGCATAACGGTTTTAATTGCATGATCAGATATGACATTGAAAATCGTCACGACGGTACATGAAAAACTATGCATGTAAATCCTAGCGTGTATGTGTGTGCCTTTATATGAGAGGCAAGAGAGTACTTATGATCTCCGATTCTCACCGTTATCAAATTCAATACTTTTGTCAGATCCTTCTATAACATTTATATTCTCCTTCTCCTCAGGTGGGCTGGCTCCGAGCAGAAGATCAGACAGTCCTATCCCTAAACGATCGGGTGGTCCTCAGTCCTCGGTATTCTGTAAACTTGGACACTCCCAGCACTTGGCAGCTGAGGATCAGACCTCTCCGGGCTGAAGACCGCGGTTGCTATATGTGCCAGATCAACACGCAGCCTAGTATGAAGTGGCAGATTGGGTGCATCGATGTATATGGTGAGTGGATCTTTCTTATGTGGCGGGGTCAAATTGGATTTCATGATTATGTTAATAAAACAATTAATCAAGATTTTTTATACATAAAACTTATTTACGCTTGCTGTCGTTCATGATTTTAGATATCAGGTATTGATTTCGTGGCAGCTGTTTTAAAGTCTATTGAAAAACTGCCGCAAATTAGGACAAATAGGGTGATAATTATAATAGTTAAAAGAATCTATGGGGAAATTGAACGATCCTCCAAATTATTACTCAATTTTCATCTATACTTAACCCTCGTATTTGAAATCGATTTAAATTGTGCTGGGTCCTCTTGTCTACAAATACTTATCTATAAGTACCCACTTTTAGGTGTCGTTTACAAATAATCCTTTGTTATAAACGATCCTTTCAGATTTACATTAAAACGTAAACGCTTTCAAGACTTTTAATTAAAATTGCTTTAGTATTTATTATGGTCGAAACCTTAAACGAAAAGAGAAATGGCCGAAACTCGTACAGCGATATTGAAAAGGTGCCATAAAGAACTTAAGTAAATTACACAACAACAAACGAAATCGCAAACTTTTCAAACAAGGGGGAATAATATATTTTTTAATATAAACCCCGAAACGAACGATTCTCTAAACGAGTAATAGGTAAAAATAAAAAGAGAGGAAGTCTTAAGCTTATTAAGGATAGGGGACGGATCCGAAGCTTCAAAACATTTCAAAGTACTTACGTAGAACTTAGAACAAAACTCAATATCAATGAAACGTCTCGAATGAACGCTGGAAAAGTATTTCCTTCAGAAAAATAAATCACCTTAAGAGAAGTTAACGTTATTTCTCCGCACCATTGAAGGTGGGTGCCAAGTTTTATCGTTCGCAGCTCAAATTAGTTCTGGGGGTTTATTCTTTTTTTTTCAATTCTCAAGTTTTGAAGTATGGATTTCAATATTGAATTTTTACTATGTCTCTGAGATGCCGGCGTAACTTTCTGGGGGTGAGGAATTTAATATGTAATATCGCGCTACCGTCACGGGGGATTTCTTTTTCAAAATTGTATAAAAGTTCAAATGAAATATTAGGAAGTATGGACGAGGGGACATTTGATAGGTTTCATTTAGATGGAATTAAGATTTGAAGAGATTTGGTTGAGATTGAAGTTGATATCACATTCAATGAGGACAGCGTTGCATATAGTCAGCATAAAGGAATAGTAGACGATTTACTTAGGTACTCTTAAAGGCATATCACAATTATTAAGAAAACACTATGAAACTTTCTCTCACAGAGGGAAGGACTGAGACCCAGCAGTGGGAACATTACAGGTTGATTTGCTAAACTGATGGCATATCATCCATTAAGCAAGCCATTTTTATAATGCTACTTCAGCACAGACGGTCAACATTGACATTTGGTGAAATTTAAAAGCCGTGTTCAGCGAGGCAAAACTGTTAATTGTTCTGATTCAATCTATTAAGAGCCCAAAATTAGTTAGCCAGACGCCGAGGCGTGTTAATTAGCTAGACGCCTCAAGTTTCATCGTTTTGAGTGTTCGACTAACTTGATAGCTATCGATTTTGGCTTACTTTTGTAACTTTTGTAGGCAAATAAGCAACAGTTGCCAATAAAAAGTCTTTGTACTTGAGAGTGAAATACAGGTTTAAAACGAAGGTAAATATTTTTATTAATTTTTAAAGGAGTACTTTAGAAATGTAGGTCAGGATTGATTCGCTATTAAAGCTTTTCGACATCAATATTGAAATCTAATCCGTAACAGCCTTCAGAAAAGTTGTTGACGAAAATACACACAAAACCAAAACACCGATAAATGAACATATCCTGGATACCACATTCTTTTCCCTTCCCTATCAAATTCCCCAGCCAATAAACTGAGCATGACACAAAGGCAAAGTTAAAGACCAATAAAAAACAGTCGCAACCTCTCCGATCTAACGCGACACACTTATATGTATTATGTAAATAAGAAAGCGATTCGAGCAAACTGGAGCGATACACTCGACTTGACTCGAGCACTCATAAGCGTATTTTTACGAGTGCTCGAGGTACAGCACTGACTCAGGAGAATCTTTAAATGTAGAAAAATATACTACTGCAAAAATTGCTTGCAATCTGCCTGCATATTCGTGTGACATTTTCATGGATTTTTCGCGTATATTGGGCGTTCGAGTTTTTCCGCAGGTATTGTTTTTTTTTTTTTGCTTTTTGAGTGCATTTGACCTATCCAGCGGAATTTAAGTAACGTGAAAATACAGGGATATGTGTTTATTTTTAGTTCGAATATGTCAGTTTCGCTTAAGTTAAAAGCATGTTTGATTTGGCTTTTATTTCTATTCTCTTGTAGGTATAAATGTTGGATTCAATTATTTTTTAGAAAGCATTGTGTACCATATTATTTAATTGTAGATTTACAGGAATACAGTTTTAAGAGTTGAGTACCTTAAAAAAATGAAGACCAAATACCATGGTTCATTCATCCCGTACTAATTTCAAACAATACCTATTATACAATCTTCATATTCTCTACAGTGCCACCTGACATAATCAACGAGGAGACTTCAGCAGACGTGTCAGCCCAGGAGTTGGATAATGTAACCCTCATCTGCAGAGCATCGGGACATCCTCCGCCCAAGATCACGTGGAGAAGGGAAGATCACGAACCAATGCTGCTGAAGAAAGTTGGCAGCAGGGATTTTTATAAAGGTATTTCGTTAATAAGAATGTAGGTAATAATAATAATAATATGTTTATTTGTACAAAAAAGGAAACAAGTAGGTACATTACACATGCAGACAATAGGTTGTACAATCGAGTCGAACATTATTGGCAGATATCCGGCCCCTAAACTAGGTACGCAGACCTGTAACTTAGGAGTCGGACATTTTTCGGCTTCCATTTTATATGATAAAATACAATCGTGACTTTCAGTTACGTAATTATACACATTACATATTAGTGAAGTCAACAGCAAGTGAATATGGTATTTACTGAGAGAAAAATATTCCTAAGAAGAAATAGTAGATTGTGCACCAAGGAGGTAAAGCAGTGTCTATCGTCATTGGGGGGATATTGAACCCTGAGCGTAACGAGGGGTGTTATGTACTAACTCCCGAGCGAAACGAGGGGGCTATGTAGAGTCCTTTTTTTTTGGGGAGGTGGGAAATCATCCAATGACTTCTCCCGCTCTGAGTGGAGCGAGAGGGCGTGCCAGACTCTTACTGACTAAAACCCACCCCTGTTCCTTCCCTGCCTGAGTGCCTAGGGGTGCGGTAACTCATTGTCAGAATTTATCCGCTACCCCTAGGCATGCAGGCACCGGCCACGGTGGGCCCCGTCAGTGGTGGCTGACAATCATCAGAGTCCTGAGTAAAGCGAGGGCTTGAAACTGCCCAAGACGAAGACAGGCTTTATCCCAGAAAAGCATACTCTACTTTTCACACCTTCTGCGAGACTGTTAAAAGCCAGGGCTCATTATAATGGCCAGTTCGATTTTCGAACAAACCTCTTTACAATGCCGTATGGGCATTTTTTACTAAGTTTTCCGTGAATTTGACGTTCCAAATTCAAATCCTATGAAGTTTCTTACAACTTTACCTCCCTTGGGAGGTGATGCTTCTTTACGTTGAGATTGCACTGTCGAGAAGTTTTTTTTTTTTTTTGGGGAGGTGGGAAATCATCCAATGACTTCTCCCGCTCTGGGTGGAGCGAGAGGGCGTGTCAGACTCTTACTGACTAAAACCCACTTCTGTCCCTTCCTTGCCTGAGTGCCCAGGGGTGCGATAACTCATTTTCAGAATTTATCCGCTACCCCTTGGCATACTGTTGGAGTAAATAAACAATTAGGCTCCTTTCATTCTGCAGCATGTCGCCGATCGCGTGCAGCACTTCCGGTCAAGTTGAGCATTTCACAGTTTTGCGTATACACACGTGTGGGTTGGACGTGTACAGTCATGGATACAAATTAATAAAAAAACTTAATTTGATTTATGTGCTAATCATCAAAACAAAATACGCCGTGCTAACCGAAAAGGAAAACTGTTCATGCATTATCACTTCGGAGAGTTTGTTGAGTGGTGCATTCGTAGAGATCAAAATATTCTTACTGAAATGAATTTTTATACAACGAGTATCGTTAGTTACAAATAACACGCCTTTTCTGAACTTCTCTTATAATAAATTGTTCTGTATCAATAGCCGCCATAATTGTACACAAAACGCTCACGCGCACATCCAACAGTGAAAACTCACGTTGCGGCGCGGGCACCGGTCAAGCATTTGCGTCGGTCGGACGTGTTGAAAAACCCGACCAGCCGCATGCGCCACAGTAAAGCCCGCCATAAGTTATCATACAAATTGCACCAGTTGCGTGCACATGCAACCGGTGACACGCTGCAGATGAAAGGAGCCTTAAGGGTCTACTACCGGCCAAGTGGCGCCCTCATTGAATAAAAAATCTTAGCATAGCCTAGAAAATAAATATTAAAGAATCCAACGTCACGTTTGTTACAAATAGGATATAGTATTTTTACGTTGTTAAAACAGGTCCCAGAATGTTTCGTATCCAAAGTAGTAGGCAAAAGTGTTAGAAACGGCCGTTTTCGGTACTTTTGTTTTAACAACATAAAAATATTTTATCCTCTTTGTAACAAACGTGACGTTGGATTCTTTAATATTTATTTTCTATGCTATGAGTATGCTACGATTTTTTATTCAATGGGGGCGTCACTTGGCTGGTAGTACGGCCTTAATGTCATGTGTTTTGTTTAAGAGATTCCAAGAATAATTCCAAGTCCGTTGCTATCTGGTATGAGAATTTGGAATCTTTTAAAGGATTATTTTATTTTCTACCATTATAAAGAAAAAGCACAGCCAAACGCCCTATTTATCATTGAAATAAAGTAACATCATGTGATGTAACGTAAGTTAAGTCGACGTATTATTTGTAACGTCAGTTTATACATACTTACTTGTTCTTGTTTTTATCTGCGCTTGCTGGCAGATAACATTGTTTTAAACCTATTTATGTTTTCTCAATAGGTGAATCTGTAATTCTTTTGAGAAATAAATATCTTTAACTGTATGCATTATCATCCTAAGGCTTTACTTATCTTGAGATGTAGTCAGCCACCACTGACGGGGCCCATCGTGGCCGGTGCCTGCATGCCTAGGGGTAGCGGATAAATTCTGAAAATGAGTTACCGCACCCCTGGGCACTCAGGCAGGGAAGGAACAGGGCTGGGTTCTAGTCAGTAAGAGTCTGACACGCCCTCCCGTTCTATCCAGAGCGGAAGAAGTCATTGGATGATTTCCCAACACACAAAAAAAAAAAAGGCTTTACTAACCTTACTTCCTACACAAAAATCTCTGAAAACTCACATCATTCCTAATGTATTAAAATCGCTGGTCTAACAAAAGGCTATTTCGAAAAAAATACGTTATGTGAAATCTCAAGAGCCAATGGTTCGGAACATTGCATATTTGAGGCCTTCACCCAAAATAGGAAACAAAAGAAATCATTTGTCACAATACTATTGAAAAAGTTTTGGAGCGCGACTCGCTTTGATCAAAACGTTTTCATTTCAAAGTTAGTTTTGGATTGAGGTTCAAAAATGGCAGTATATCTTGGTAGTTGTAGTTTTGGTATTTGTCAAATTAATGCTTTGTAGTAAGGAAAGACTCAAGAAGCAATACATGGACGAATGAAAGATACATTGGCTAAGAGGCGAATATTGAGATGGCGAATCATCATCATCATTTCAGCCGAAAGACGTCCACTGCTGGACATAGGCCTCCCACAAGTGTCGTCACAATGATCGGTCCTGTGCGTCTCGCATCCATCGGCTACCCGCGACCCTCACCAGGTCATCGGTTCACCTTGTGGGAGGCCTTCCAACGCTGCGTCTTCTAGTTTGCGGTCGCCATTCCAGAACTTTTCGGCCCCATCGACCATCCGTTCTGCGAGCAATGTGCCCTGCCCACTGCCACTTCAGTTTGGCGATTCTTTGGGCTATGTCAGTAACCTTAGTTCTCTTGCGGAAATCATCATTTCTGATTGTATCACGCAAGGAAACTCCGAGCATTGCCCTCTCCATTTCCCTTTGGGTGACTGTAAGCCTTCTGATGAGGCCCCTTGTGAGGGGATGGCGAATAATTCATAATTGTTAAATAAGACATGTCATGTGCCAATCTGAGATGTGATGCGTGCAAACACAGGTGCACTCTCATATTCTGATGGGACGGCAATCCGACACGAACGAGGAAAGATCAGGCGCAGAACCAACGGCTTTGCGTCCTTTCCGAGGCACGGAGGTGCTACAAAACCAATTTTCAAACTCCGGGCTGCAACCGAGTAATTTCTAATGAAAAAACCCAATAGCAGTGTTTGTCCGACCCGGGAATCGAACTGACCTTATACACAGCAGTCTCACTTGCAACCACGAAACCAATGAGGCAGTTCAATAACGCATGGAATAATAACAAGAGAATGACGTTTCTTCACAAAGATTGTTCCTTAATATTTTTTTCCTGTATTGCCTCGGCGTGTAGCCCCTCTGCAATGTGCTACGAGCATGCATTTGAATTACGTAGGCTGGTAGGCGTGTCACCTACGCCGTAGCTACCGCGTAGTCATTAGGTTAGAAGCTACACGTATCGGGCGTGGATTTTTGTCTAGCTCGTTCTGTTTTTGTTTTTTTTTAAGCCAATATGGTAGCCTTACCTGGGTTTTTCGTCAGTTATTCAATCTTACAAATGGCACTACAAAATAAAAGGAAAATTTACTCCAGAACTCCGGTAAATTCCAATATATCGGAGTTCTGGGATAAGTTGTGCTTAAACAGAACGAGTTGAAACCGAACGAGTGCTAGACACCCATCCACGCCCGATACGTGTAGCTACTAACCTAATGACTACGGCGTAGGTGACACGCCTACGGGCCTACGCCATTCAAATGCATGCTCGTAGCACATTGCCAAGGGGCTACGCATCGAGGCAATACATAGATAAAATATTAAGGTGCAGTTAGACGACTTTTAATGGTTTTTAACCGACTTCAAAAAAAGGAGGAGGTTCTCAATTCGACTGTATTTTTTTTTTTTTTTTTTTATGTGTGTTACCTCATAACTTCCTAAAGACATGTTGCGCCGACCCCAAATAAATTGGGATAAGGGCAGGAGAATGATGATGACCTCATAACTTCCTACTACGTGAACCGATTTTGAAGATTTTTTTTTATTTGAAAGCTGTTGCTTCACATTTGGTCCCATTTTAATTTGGTGAAGATCTGATGAAGGACTTCGGAGATACACAATGGAACTCTTCAATAAATGATAGCAAACCTTCCAGAATTGCTGCAATCGCATGTCTGTATATTGTTTTCACCACTTCATAACATTACATCACGCTGATGCGCTCTGAAGGGGTATACAGATTTGTACAATTCACCCTGATACACCCTAATTTCACCAACTACGTTCAAATTCCCTATTTTTTGGGCTATCAATTCGGGTATAACTTTACTATTAAGTTAGTTTTAGAATGGGGTAAAACAACTAAAAAGTGAAAAATAAAAAACTTTTTACAAAAAAAAATACAACCGACTTCCATAAATAATACTAAAAAATGCAAAATAACTTTAATTTCGGAAGTCGGTGTCAAATAACGAAGAAACCAGACTAGAAACACCGACTTCCGAAATTAAAGTTATTTTGCATTTTTTAGTATTATTTATGGAAGTCGGTTGTATTTTTTTTTGTAAAAAGTTTTTTATTAATTAAACATCACTTCTAAACGACTAGTTTTATTTCTTTGAAAAAAAAAAATATGTTACTACAGATAATTTCCGTCGTAATTTGACCTGAGAATATTTGAAATTATATTTTTATAACATAGTGTAGTTAATTTGTAAAGTTATGTCTAACGCGGATAAAAAATTGAGAATCACGCAAAAACTCTATAGCGCATTCTTATAAACCCCCACCATTTTAAAGATCATTTAATTACTTATAATTTAGTCTAAGTGTTTCAGTTAAATACCTGTTGTTTTATGTTTAATAAATTAATAATGCGTCTAATTTCGAACAGCGCTCCTTGATGGGCGAGTCCTATTACTGGGTGGACATACGACGCGTTACGTGAGCTCAGCGCAGAACTCGCAAGCTAACCACTCAAGGTCGTTGGCAGTTAATAGCGCCTAAAGGATCAGTGTTTTTGAGGAATCATCATTGTCTTATCTTCAATAATATTCTCTAGCTAAATATTATAATATCGTAAATATCATTGTAAAACCAGAGAAAAAAAGATGAGGTATGTTTAACAATTTAAAAAAGGATTACTAAATTGAATAGTATTTCAAGGTAACCGAATTTAATGACTTCCAAGTTTCTTTCACACATAGGCTATAAAACACTAGCTCTCATGGAATGAATACGTTCGCCATTATAAATGTGCTATTCGAGACTATTATCTATCTCTGTGCCAAATTTTATCCAGATCCGTTCAGCCGTTAACAACCATCCATCCAAACTTTCGCATTTATAATATTATCGTAGGAAGTGAGCATTACTATTTAATTATTATTATAATTAATTAATTATTATTATTCATTTATAATGTTAGAAGGATTATCAATTTCGATTTCCATCTTTTATGACATTGTTAATCAACCAAACAAATTCGATTACAGGATAACCTTTAATACAACTTGTCGACGTACTATAATAATAATAATAATAATAATAATAATAATAATAATTTATTTCATAACCATAAATCGATACATTTTGTTTGTAATGGCGCCTCCTTTTAAGCAGATAATGCTTGTGTTAGAAGACGCCGCTCTCTCTTAATTACTTACATTTTGGTTTATTTATGCTATGCTATAACTATGTGTTGGCATGTGAGGTAGGAAAGGTGTGGTGGGGTGTGTGTGTAGAAGTGGTGTGGTGTGGTATGATGTGGCGTGTGTGGTATGATGTGGTGTGGTATGGTGTGATGTGATGTGATGTGATGTGATGTGATGTGATGTGATGTGATGTGATGTGATGTGATGTGATGTGATGTGATGTGATGATATGTGGTGCGATGTGATGTAATAAGATGTGGGTGATGTGAGAGTGACTGACATTAGTTCATGTGTTGAAGGAGTGACTCTGTGTCTGTGTATGTAAATGGTTTTATCCAGTCTGCTAGTTTCTGTTTACATTCATGTAGTTTGTTAGGATAAATGAATATTTGTTTGTTTACCCTGTTATAAAGTCGAGCAGATCGATGTTGATATTGCATGGCCGCGAATTTCGTTCTAGTCGGTGGAATTTGTGCAATCAAGTCTTTCCGCCTTTTTGACATTATTTGTGGATCATATGCAAGAGTTTTATGTTTTTTTAGAACAGTGTATATGATATACAATTTCCTAACTGAAAGTAGACCACTAAGCTCGTATAACTTTTCAGTAGAATATCTGATCTTTTTAAAATACATTATTTTTATTAAGGATCGCTGTCCCCTTTCTAGAACGATAAATTTTGTTTTAGCCGCGCCACCCCATACAGGTATACAGTAAACTATAACAGATTGCGCAAGTGATATATAGATTTCATTTAGGAGATTTCTAGAACATTCACGTTTATGTTTTATATTTTTTGGAAGTATATGTCTTAGTGATTTGAAAATCCATCCCAGTTTCCTAAGTCTTGCAGTAATATGTTCAATATGGGAATACCAGGATAATTTTTGATCAATTATGATGCCTAAGTATTTTGTCTGCGAAACTTTCTCAATTATAGGGCACTTGCAATTTTTATCTGAGGTTGTATTACATGTGTGTATTTTAATGTTAAAGGGTTCATCTTGAGAATGATTAGAGATGGAAAAACATATATAGTTCGTTTTTGTTGTATTTAGTGACAGTAAATTATCTCTGAGCCAATTGGCGATTTGGATCATACCTAACTCAGCTTTGAGTTTTACATCATACCAGTTGTCTCCGGAAAAAACCACAGCAGTATCATCAGCATACGAAAAAACATTTGCGTTTTTTACATTTAGGTTACAGAGGTCATTTATATACGTAAGAAACATCGTAGGGCCTAAAACACTCCCCTGCGGTACGCCATATAGTACATCAGCATCATCACTAGTATAAGTTCCCATCTTAACCCTCTGCTTTCTGTTTGTTAAGTAATTTTTGAAAAAATTTAGTGGAATTCCCCTTATTCCAATTCCTTCCAGCTTTGCTACAAGGGTTGGAACAGAAACGGTGTCAAAAGCTTTTTTGATATCTAGGAATACCGTTATGCATTTCTTCCCTGCATCGAGATGTTCAGTTACCAGGGAGCTAAGAGCATCAATTGCATCCTCAGTAGATATACCCTGCCTAAATCCAAATTGCGAAGATGATATAATTTTGAATTTGTTCAAATAGTTAACAAGTCTCGTATTTGTTAGTTTTTCTACAATTTTAGATATAGCCGGTAAGACTGAAATAGGTCTATAATTATTGACATCGTCTCTGCTCCCCCCCTTGTGAACTGGAGTAATTATAGATTTTTTCAGTAGGGTTGGAAAGATACCAGAGTTGAAACAGAGATTAATCAGATGAGTAATGATGGGAACGACTTCTTTGTGACAGTACTTTAAAAAGCTAGTTGAGATATTATCCCATCCGGGGGCACTATTAGATTTCAATCCCATAAGGGTATTTTCTACTTCCTTGGCGTCAGTGTTTAAAAGCACAAAAGAATTATTCCGCATACTTGAATTGCAAGGTTGATAAAAGTGGGTATTGTTATTTTGAATTTGTTGTGCTAATTCCTTTCCAATATTGACAAAGTAGTCATTAACAAAGTTAACAGATTCTGTTGGAGACGGTTTAGCATTTAGTAGTTCAGTGCTTTGGTTTTTATATTTATTTGTGTAGGTAATTGATTTTATATTTTTCCATAGTAGCTTTGTGTTTTTAATAGATTTAGTGATAAGTTCCCGTTCATATTTTCTTTTTAATTTTTTTATGAGATTATTACAATAGTTTCTGTATCGACAGAATGAAATTTTTAAAACTGTGTTGTATGGGTCGGCACGTAACGATTTTTGCATTTTGTTTCTATTTTTAATACAGCGTAATATTCCTTGAGTGATCCACGGCTTGATTATACGTTTACTGTTGGGGATATTCGATGTTATGGTATTGTTAATGATACAGTCAGACAGTTTTTGTATGAGTAATTCAGTTAGAAGTTCGGGGTCATTACAAAACATTAATTCAGAAAGGTTTTTTTCTTGTAAATATTTTAGGGCTTGTTCAAAGTTTAATTTAGTAGTAGTTTTTTTTGGAGCAACTTTATTTTTTATTTTAGAAAGTGCTAGAAAAGTTGTATAGTGATCGGTAATTGTAGTATGCAATATAGCAATTGAGGCGGAAGTCTTTTTTTTATGAAGTCGTATCATGAAGTGATCCAGGCAGTTCCTATCTCTGGTAGGTAGTGAATGACCAGCTAGTATACCATAGGCAGATAACATACTGAGGTAGTTGTTTCGGTTCGTACATTCATGAGACGTTTCAGTTTCTTTAATCCTGATATTAATGTTAATGTCACCTGCTATTACGATATTTTTTTGTGAAGGTAATCTGTCTAAGTGTAAACTAAGTGAGTCTAAAAACGAATCAATATTTGTATGTGACGGGGACCGATAAATGCACAACACTGTATTATTCAATATATCCACCTGAATACAAGATGCTTGAGATAGTTGTATTTCTGAGATTTTAGGTTTTAGCGTATTTTTTACATAAATAACTACTCCATCATTTTGGTTCAACTGTCTTGTAGTACTATGGCAGTCGTAGTTAGGTATTTGGGGTAGAGGTTTACTAGTATTCAATCTGCACTCTGTAAGTATAATTAAGTCTAATTCGAATTTAAAGGTAGATAACATTAACATAAAGTTATCAAAATTGCAATAAACACTCCTAATGTTCTGCGAAACCATAGTTAAGTCATTTTGTTTAATAAAAATATGTTCCGAGAGGTTCGAACAATCACATTCAATAGACGAGGCAATTTCAATGTTATCTATATCATTAGCTGTCTGTAGTGAGTCATCCATTAGCGGTTATGTTTATTCCGATAAGTGTCACAGTTAAAATATTCGTAAGTATTAATGTAGTAGGGTAATAATAGTTTAGTTTTACATTCTGGTTGGTAGGTAGTTGATAAGAATATATTAATGATTTTATATGATCTAATACGTTTATCTGAGTTACTAGGGTGTTAACTGCAAAGATGATATAGGAATATGTTTTTGTGTTAAATGTAAATGGCATTTGAAAGCTATAGGTGTGATAATTACCACATTTTATATGAGTCAATGTGTTAGTTTTTTTGTGTGAAGTATGTTTGCGTGGATTTGTGTTTGTTTTGTATAAGTAAAGTATGTAACAACTTAATATATGGAAATGTATAGCGTAATGTGTCTGTGTTGAAAGATAATTGTGGGTGTGGGTATATGAGAAAAATCTTAAACATAGGAAAAAGAAAAACATTAACAAATTAAAAGAGTACCTTATTGAAATGCACTTATAGATACAAGATTTGAACCTAAATGTAAACATCGTTATAAAACTTAGTCACTGGTTTGTATTCGTATTCAATTGCAGATCGCGAAGAATTGGTTCCGGTCTGGTGTCCAAGTCTAGTTGTTGATCACAGGGGACTTGTTCTGTTCTGGCTTCTAGGCCCAATTGTGGATTGCACAGGGTTTGCTCAGAGCTGATCTCCAATTCTTTTTCAAGGTCACGTAGGGTTTGTTCCGATCTGACGAGAATTTGTTTCACTCCCTCTATTTTCCTCAAAAATATGTTTCCGTTCGCCGTCCAACAGAATTTATACTGTTTTTGCTTTGCAAATTCTCTTGCTGTGTGGAAAAGTTTTCTGGAACTAACCGGGAGGTATTCCGCAACATATACCGGTCGACGATCACCGGGTACACCAATGCGTTGTGTGTTAAGGCGGCCTTCATTGGGGTGGGCTTTATTGAAGTCGCGCGCACTTGCTAGGAACTTGTTTTTAATGTGAACATTTGTAAATTCTGCAATAATTGGTCTGACAGTACCTGGTTTTCCGGGGAGCCGGTATGCATCCCGCAATTGGGTGTTATCAAGGGTCACATTAACGGTCGCACCAACTTGTGTGATTAATGATGTCAGTTCCAGCGGTGTTTCATTCTCCGTAGCGGGTATATTGCGAATCTCGACGGATGATGTACGGGACAGCTGCTGAAGGTCTAGTATCTTCATTTCTAGATTATTTATGTCGTTTCTGTAGACTTGATTTTCCTTCTTCAAGACGGCAACTAGCTTAACCATATCATCATACTGGTTACTGATAAACGAAGCGGATTTTATTATCTCACTGTTTGTTCTTTGTATATCAAGATTTTGAACTTTTAGCTCTGCTATTTCAGAAACCAGCTTAGAAAGACACGAGCTTTGATCGTCAGAAAATTTCTTAAGCCGCTCTTCGAGTTCACCTTTCCAGGTGGTCAGCATTTCCAATATTTCTCGTTTTGGATCTTGGAGATCACTACCAGGCGAGAGTTCCTGGCGTGGACGTTTGCTTCTCGATGCAGTGTTGATACTTTCAAATGGACTGTTGGATACAGATTGGGGTATATCCGAGTCGGATTTTACTTGCATTCCGCTGGAGTTTAGCGATGGCGAAGCCGGGGGCGTGCGCTGTACCCGTGGCATCATTGACTCGCCACCCGGCACAAAACAATCCAATGTAGATCGTAGTGCACAGCGATAGACTTGAACAATGCGCGTAATAGATTTGTAGCCAGCTGAATTCGTAAGCGAGGATGTCTTTGTAGTACTATTTTCGCCTCAGTTCATTATTCCGTCCCTTAGGGCCTATCCTTAATAGAGGCGCACTCCTTAACGAGACTACCCTTTGCCCTTTTATTAATAACGTCTTACTAGTACTAATCCCGCTGTCAAGGATATTGATTACTAGGCTTAGGAAGTTTCCTTGAGCTGTTCTGTGAAGTAACTACTTGAAAGTTTAAAGTAGTACAGAATCGGACTGATAAAACTGATTTCGGTCGTTTAAATTTCTCAAATTAATGGCTTGTAGTGATTTAAGCCACACGGGTGGTGCTCACCGGACACGGCTGTTTCAGTAAGTACCTGTGTCGGATCAAGGCGGAGGTGACTCCCGGGTGTTTCCATTGCGAGGATCGCCCAGAGGACACGGTGGAGCATACGGTGGAGGTCTGCCCCGCTTGGGCAGAGCACCGCCGTGTCCTCGTGGATGCGATAGGCGGCAGCGACCTCTCGCGCCGTGCCCTGGTTCAGGCCATGGTACGGAGCGAGAGGGAATGGGAAGCCGTCTCCTCCTTCTGCGAAGCAGTAATGCTCGCGAAGAGGGAGGCGGCATACGCTAGGGAGACTCGAACACAGCCGAGTCGCCCTAGCGCCCCCAGCCGCAACCGCCGCCTGAGACGCCACGTTCGGACGCCGCGAGACGATCTCCGGCCACCGTAGACCCGGGCCTGCGGACGGTGAGTAGTGGGTAACTCGCCGTCCGATCAGCACCAGGCCCGAGAGTCGACGGCGCGTAGTGTTCCACGCGCGCCTCAAAGAGTTGTCAGCAAAGTGAAGGGGCCTGCCAAGGCCGATGCCTGCCCGGGGGTGGAGGATAAATTCGAAAGAGTTACCTCGCCCCCGGGCACTCGAGGCAGGGAGGAACAGGGGTGGGTTTTAGTCAGTAAGAGTCTGACACGCCCTTCCGCTCCACCCTAGAGCGGAAGAAGTCATAGGATGATTTCCCACCCCCCAAAAAAAAAAAAAAAAACGGGTCTATTGATTTAACGTTCAGCTACGCCTGATAAGGTTGGCCTCTGAATGGTGACCACCCTTCACTTACTGAGGCACAGAGGGGTTTCAGCCGTCATATATGTTTTTGCTAGGGGTTACATATGTTTTTTTTTCGTTACGGGTCGTCAGAAGCCCGAAAGTCTGACATCCAGTCTTACCAAGGGGTATCGTATTACCCAGTAACTGGGTTGTGGAGGTCAGATAGGCAGTCGCTCCATGTAAAATACTGGTATTCAGCTGGATCCGGTTAGACTGGAAGCCGACCCCAAGATAGTTGGGAAAAGGCTAGGCAGATGATGATATGTTTTTGTTAGGATTTAGGTTTTTCTCAGCAGGGAGCAGTCATGGTGGCCCAGTGGTAACAGCCGCGACTTACAAGTTGTAGGTAGTGATTTCAAACCCAGGCAGGCGCTTTACTTTGTAAAAATTATTTCATCGCCACTGCTCTCAAAACGGTGAAGGAAAATATCGTGAGGAAACCGGCATGTCCTGGAATCAAAAATCGAAGACATGTGACATCCACCCAACACGCGGGCCCAATGCAACCCGCATTGGGCCCGCGTGTTGGATTACGGCCCACACTCGCAGAGAAGAGGCCTGTGCTCCAGCAGTGGGGATGTTAAAAGGCTGATGATGATGATGATGAGGTTTTTCTCTGTACAAAATAATTATAGTTTCTTTTTTATTTGTCTAGTGGAGAGCTTCACGGGCAGTTCCCTGCCTCTGTGGCGCGTGGATCGGCGACAGATGGGCGCGTTCCTGTGCATCGCGGCCAACGACGTGCCGCCTGGTGTCAGCAAGAGAATCATACTTAATGTTAACTGTGAGTATTATACTTGTTGCCATTAGTTTATTTCATATTTATAATTAAGCTGAAAGACGTCCACCGCTTTATACATATAGGCCTCTAATAAAAAACGAGCAACTGTCCAGTGCTTTGAGCAGATTCAGGCGTTAATATTATAAGCAGAAGTCGGAATTAGATGGAGTTATTCATGTACTTACACTGATTTCATACAGCGGAAGAATAAAGTGGATGTGCTTCAAAAGCCCGTGATTAATTTTAAAGAGCAGAAAATGCCGCGATTTATTAAATAAAAAAGCTATTTACTTTTACACAATTTAAACCACTGCACGCGCGATGTTGCCAAATTTACATCAATGACATCGAATGTGCGAAGTTGCAAAATTCCAATGCGCACACGCGCGTTGTTGCCACATTTGTAGCTCACACAATATAGCTTGTGAGAACAAAAGAAAACAATAGAGGTTTTTATTATTATTTATTTGTAATATAGTTGGCCACACGGGATTGTCCATTAGAAATCCCGGAAAGATCCATATTAATATCAACATTTCGATGCAAGAACATAAATAACTCTACCTAATGACCTCTGATTATAAGTATATTTTTCATACTTTTTTTATCGGTGGACGTGTTTATTTACATATTCAATAAACTATTTACCCGACTACCCTAGAAGGAGGATAATGTTTTTTTTTTAATATACCTACTATAAATAACTTAACACTAATTTAAAAAAAAAACTCTTATTTATACAAATCTTAAAATATATGTTTTTTTTATGCGAAATCTTGCGATCAGCCCTGTTGGCTATAAACAGATGTAATGAAGTTGTTATTCGAAGGGGGTGTTACCCTCAGCGGGGTACATCCCATTTATTCGTGTAGTCAGTTTATGTGCTGACTATTCTGGTCAAAGATATCTCGCCTCTTTTTAAGCGAACAAGTACTTTCTGGGATTGTTAGTTGCTCGGTAAGTTGGTTTGGAAGCTTTTGTGGTCTAGCTTTGTATTTGCCATCACAAGAAGCAATTTCTTGTTTGACTAGTGGCATATCGAGAATTTCGTAAAGCTATGTTTTTTACATACCTACTATAAATAACTAAACCATAATTTAAAAAAAGTCCTAACTTACTAAATCCTAAAATATGGCCTTAATAAAATATCGCCGCATCGTAACATTTGATTATGGGTCGTATTTGCCCATACTACTGGTGATGTGTGGATTTGTCCTGCCCAGCCTTTCAAGGAACTCTAGCGTGATGTTGTTTTATTATTCCTGGAGAAAAAAAAAAGCGCATTTTTCGTGGCATTTGACTGTGCCGTCTCGTCGAGTTATAATCCACAACACTGAATTAATCGAATATGACATAAACAAATAAATGACTTCACCGTCACCACGCCATGATACAACATAGAAGCACTTTGTAGATTTCATGATTGTCTGGCAGTTTGAGTACTTTTGCGGCCTACCCAAATGTTCTTACTTTGGTATTGTTCGTCGGTTTGTTGAGCTCCTTAAAGTTATGAGTTGAGCTACACGATTAACTGACAAATTCTTGCACTGTCTGGACAGGTCCACTCAAACCTGCGTGATGCTTTCCTCAAAAGCACATCTCATATATTAACGTACATGGTTCTCATATGATTTGACCAGTGCATATTTTTTTATTTGGGACAAGCCCGCCACACTATTCCCAAACCACTGTAACTTCTGTAAGCCAGAATCAACAGTAGCGACCACCAGAAAAAACGCCGAGGCAATGAAGCTCGACGAGTCCCAGAGAAACGATTAAACTAGCTTGGGTCCCGCAATGAAATTAATCAGAAAAGACAGCGGAGGAGTAAGAAAAACATAAATCAGTGCATATTGTATGGATTAGAACACTTTAAAAGAGACTTTAATAGGTTCAATGACAGCAAAATGAATCCTACTAATACTATAAATGCAAAGGTTAGGTTTTTCTTTTTGGGTGGATTGCTGTTTGTTACTCAATCTCAGAACGCCTTAACGGATCTGGATAAAATTTGCTACGAAGACAGATTAAAGTATGAAACAGCACATAGGCTTTTAAAATGGGGGAAGTATTAATTCGACACGGGCGAAGTCGCTGTAGTCCATAAATAGAAATAACCGTAATAATATTATCCCCAAGTTTACTTCGTAGGATTATCTATAAAAGAGCGTCGAAAGAAATCCTAATGACATTCTTTTTAGGTACATTAAAAAGTTGATGAGAGTTAGTAGTAAGTTTTTTTTGAACACATACCACGTTCGCAGAAATCATGGCTTTGATAGTCCTTTATATTTTTAAATTTTTTTATGGCTTGAGTAGATAAAATGCAACGTAGACTTTTCTTTTTAGAATTCCATTAACCAACTTAGAATAAAAGAGAGTAACTTAAATTACTTTCAGCCCATTTAACGTCATTTTTACAATCGCTGAATCGAATTCCAATTTCAGTCGTAATTGGAAAAATTATACTCAAAATCACAAAAACAGGCCCGGAAATGTTCTGCGAGAGATTCATTTAATATTAAATAACAAAGTTGATTATGAGGGAAATAACGAGAATCTACCGTTTGTCTGTAAATAAGGTAGGAATGAAACAAATTGAGCGGCTCTCACCTCTGCTTCCAATACAATTAGACGATTATTCCTCTTGCCTACCTTCGTATAACTAAGCTGTTGGTGCAAGTTGTAAGCGACAGCTGTTCTATGCGTACTACTCTTTCACATTGTGGTTTATTTTCTGTGTCTTTGGATATAATTTTAGAGTGCCTACATAAGAGAAGAGTAGATATAAAACAAATATTGGTCAGTAGATTTTTTTTAAATATTTTAGCTGATATTTTAGCATCCGATTCTCTAAAACCAGCTCTTATGGTGCGTCCACAGCAAAGTTAAATTTTGTGGAGAAACATTTTGCAACTTATAAATCCTCTGTCATAATCATGTTACAAAATATTGCTCCACAAAAAATAACTTCAGTGTGAATGAACAATTCTGGACAAACGTAAAATTAATGTGACAATTTGAATAACGCGCTTTAGTTGCTATATTATCGGTTAAATATACTTATTTCTTAAAAGCCTAAAATAGTATCACTTTACTTGTGTTTCATTGTTGACACGTCGAAAATTTCTTTTTTGAAACGGGTGGCCATGTGTCAAACTAAATCCTCATCATTACAGCCGAAAGACGTTCACTGGACATAAGCCTCCTCCAAGTGCCATAACAACCAGTCCTGTGCGTTTCGCATACATCGGGACCCTGAAACATACACAACCCTTTTTGACGATATAGGGGCGGATTATTTTAGACACAATGAAGTGAAACACCAAATTACTGGCAACACACTACAACTGGCAAACTCGTATATCTTATTTAACAAACATCACAATACACCACGTCAAATACAGACACACAATACAATGAACAAAGATTTACAGATTACCAGGCGAAGTGCCTGTCTATTATCGATCACTGTTCACACAGTGTAAACTAGCCCGCTATTTCTTACACCTGAGCCCGCAGTAGCCGTCGTGATAAAGCCGAATTGATCTCTCTTGTAAGCCGTCCTTGCGTATAATTGACTCTTCCCTGTCATTGGCTCCCGAAGCCGTTCTAAGCTGATATAGAGATCATATATTCTGAATATTTAGTGGTCTCTGAATCTAATGTAGGATGGATGGTCGATTTCTGGTTTATTAATTATTGAAATGTGTCACTACAAATGAGCTCCATGAGATCTATCTAAAGGTTGTCAGCGATAATCGACACTCACTTACACGGCAATTACATTTCTATTATCGTTTACGCTAACGCTTAAAACTAAATGTATGGCAATGACATTACCTGCGATAAGTCACGTGACACTTATCTACGCAGGTAATGTCATTGCCATACATTTTGTTCTAAGCGTTAGCGTAAACGATAATAGAAATGTAATATGGCTAGGGGGGCAGGCGTCGTTAGTAACAGCAACAGGAATCGTTGTTTTTGTAAAATTGTTTAACACAAAAAGCACGCTATTATTCCGTGACTCGCTCCATCTTGAGTAAAATAGCAATAAGTTACGCATATTTTCCCGCCAACCGCGCGTCCTTCTGTCAAACGGTTTTCGAGATATTCATTGTTGCTATTTGCAAAAATTTTAGTAGATTTATTGACTGTCTGGCAGTTTGAGTACTCTGTGTGGCCTACCCAAATGTCTTTACTTCATCAAATTGTGATAAGTTAAGTAAAAAGTGTAAAATTTTCTTAGTTGAGCAACGCGATAACCGTCTGGACAGGTCCACTCAAATCTGTTAGTCCTGTCCTCAGAAGACAACCTCAGACATTATTATTATTTTAAACATAAAACGTTGCCCTAAGATGGTTTCGGTGTTCCTTCTCAGGGTAGTCAGCTAGGAACCACTGGCCTCATCTAGTTTAAATTGAAGAAAAAAAAAATGACGTGTTAAAGTGATATAAAGAACCAATTTGCAAAATAAATGTAATTTATCATTAAGGATTTTATTTAAAAAATAAACCGGTCAAGAGCGAGTCGGACTCGTGTACCGAGTGTTCCGTACCATCACATATAATTATTTTGGTTGTGTTACTAATTCGTCAGAGAATTTTAACACTGATGTAGAATATTACAGTTTAGGTCAGCGCCAGCTCTTGACCGATAGTGAAGTAATGTTCTTTTTCTTCTTCTTCGACGACATCATCGCTTACAATCAGGTGAGATAGTGGTCATCGACAATAAAAACGCGTACCTATCAACAATATTTTATTTTATTATTATTTAATTTTTGTTGATAATTTCTGAAAAAGTAATCAATTTAAATAAATAAATTAAATAAATGCGGCCTAGAAAAGAAAAGAAAAAAGGTTTGAAAATGTGCAAACAGCGTTCTTTCATGATAATATGATGCCTCACATGCCCCAGTAGCCTCACTTCGAATTTTTAAAATCCAGTAAGTACCTGCCATGTTGCAAAATAGTTGGGCAAACGTCATCTAAAACTATTCCACATTTGAAGTTGATAGCATTAGTAGTTCTTGAGATATTCAGCTGTGACAGTTGGACAGATAGACTAACTTGCACCATAGAAAAAAGGTTACTTTTTACCATTTTAGTACGGAACCTTAACAACCATTTGATTAGCGCTGATTGACGTGTTCTAAATTAATTTTTTTCTACTCGGAAGAAGGATAGAATTGGGTGGTAAAGTACCAACTGACCAATCATTTAAAGGAGATATTTTAAAGGAGGTTCTTTATGAATTTGATGGATGAGAGGTGAGTTACATCTTGAATTTAGAAGTAAACAAGTTTTATAAATGAGGCTGCATTTTTTTACCTAGTTTGCAGGTAAATAAACTTACATAAACTTATTACACGCGTTGTTAGCACTTACCTAGATACAGGTAATATATAGCATGATTCCTTGTTTACGACAATAGCTGTTGTTCCTAAACAACTTGTACTTTAACACAGTTTTTATGGGCTTCGTCCTATTAAGGCGGGGATAAATTTTTAACGGGACTGTTTCCTTTGTGATACGTCGTAACACTGGTTTAAGGAGATGTAATTTTGTCCTGTAATCGGCTAGGTTATTTTGTTAGTGGAATGGCAGTTGGTTAGTTAGATTAGAAGACATTCCAAGATCCAAAAGATGTCTTGGCTAGGTACTTAGGTTGTAAGTGTGATGATTAAATCGGTCGATGGATAAATGTTCCAATATACAGGGAGTCACGGAAAGGTGTGGTCATATTTTAAAAACCAATTCTGCCCATGGAAATGAACAACTTTCTCTAATAAAAAAACATTGAAGATTCCCAAAAAAAAACTTGAACTTTCCATACAAAGTTATCACCAGCTGATCAATATTTGAATAGGAGGTAAAAAAATTTTTGAGAATTTCCTCAGGTTTTCTTGAAGAAAGTTGTTCATTTCGATGGACAGATGCAGTTCTTAAAAAATGACCACACCTTTCCGTTACATCCTGTATATGTGATGCATATAGTGAGCTCCAATGACGTAACAGAATATGCCTTAACGGCAATTGTACAAACGTTCGAATAAATTCAAACCAGAACTGAATAGATCTATTTATTCACTCCAGACAACTTTGAATATCAAAACTCTTCAAATCATATTCTTGACTAAACCCCGCTTTTATTAAAAACCTCGGGTTTTACGAAACGAAAGGATTCAAGCGGTTTGTACGCAAGGCAATGTTAGATAAGGCGGGAACTGATCCCGGATTGCGGGATTGGGATTGCGGGATTCGGATTGTGAACGGGATCGAGCCGATGGCTCGCGAAATTCACTCCACACTCTTGAACGAACGCTGTTAAGCTTTTGAATTGTTCTTCAGATTGTCAAGCTTAGGTACGTATTTAGTTACTTAGATGGGTTATGTGTTTAAGGAACGGGATGAAAAATACTGTATTTTAGATTATCCACCTATTTTTACTCAGCGTTTCTTAAATTCGATTGACTGCAACAATTCAATCATAAGAGTACAATCTACTTAATATGACTAGTTTATTTTTAATCGTCATTAATGTCTTTACTTTGGTATTGTTCGTCGGTGTGTTGAGCTCCTCAAAGTTCTGAGTTGAGCTTTAAGATAACTGACAAATGCTTGCACACCACACACAACGTCTGGACGGGTCTACTCAAATTTGCGTGTTGCTTTCCTCAAAAGCTCATCCCAGACATTAACGTACATGGTTCTCATATGATTTGACCAGTACATAATTGTATAAATTTGAACACTTAAAAAGAGACTTTGACCTCTGAGTTTGTTTCGGTGCTTCTTCTCAGGGTAGTCAGCTAGGAAACACCGACCTCATCTAGCTAAAACTGATAAAAAAAATGTTGACGTGTAGAAATGTTGTTAAAACCTATTTACATAAATAAAATCATTGATCTTTTACATGAATAAAGATATGTTCTGTGCATTTTCTTAATTGTTTGTTTGGGCACGAAATCCTCCCTTCAAACCTGTAAAATATCACAGAAATTGAACATACATATTTTTTAACATCGCAAAAGGCACATAACCAAATAGTCTGTGAAAGGCTGAAGTAAGTTTTTCAAGTTACTACAATTTACATTCCAGTTATTGGTTACTGTTAATCCACAGATGGATTGTGTAAGGAGTGATATGAAATAAAAGAGTGAGAGCGCGACTGATAATGAGATAGGATGGAAGAAATAAACGTACCTACTGAGCCGACTCCAAGTAACATGGGGTAAGGGCTGAAAGGTGAAGATGATGATGATGTTAGCTGCAGCTTCGTTAAGGGGGGCAAAAGAAGAGAATCATTGGCAATTAAGCACTCGTCAAGTCAAAACTCCAAAGTCTTTAAGCATCGACGCTAAGTTACGTGCCTGTCAGTTTTCTATCGGTTACGTTTCGGTGACTGTACGTTGTAATTGCACAATTTAATTCCGCCAAGCCCGTTACATCATCGGATTATTAGACGTACGGCTATGCGCCACCGACACATGGTAGACATACGCACATGGAAACACTTTCATTAATGCGTATAGCTAATGAGTGGAATTGCCTGCCGGAGTCTGTGTTACCTGATAACTACAACCTGGTCGTCTTTAACTCAATAGATTACTTCTGGGCAGGCGTTCTCCAACATCGGCAACATTACCGCTTACCATCTGATCAGGTGAGATGGTGTCAAACGCGATCCTTTAATTATTTAAAAACACGTAGGGTGTTTTCCTCCTTTTTCAGTCAAATAGTGGTGCCGATTCTCTTGTTCAATAACATAACAAAAATTAGAGAATCGCTTTCTTCTACTAAAAGGCAGTGCGAGAAAAGGACGGCTACAGCTACTCGTATGAACTAAGTTAGAGACGTCAAACTAGTTTACACCTTGCGCTTCACCGTGTTTTTAATCGACATGTTTTTACGTGTACCCTTAATTTGTATGGAAATATTAGTTCAACTAAATTTGACAGCTCTAATTTACGTCCGTATCTTTCTTGTTTTGTTTGAGAGAAAAAGATAGGAATAGCCTAAATTAAGTTTAGTTTGTGCACAACGGAATCCGCACCAGTGTTAAACTATGACCATTTAATCTGCAATCCTCGAAAACCCATTCTAGTCGGAATGTGGGTGAAATCCCCATACAGCCAATTGTCAGTAAAATTCAAAAGATACAATCATAAACGTTCCCACCACAATAGTTGTTCCAACTATTTATTTGTTCAATAGCACTTTGCATGAATATCGTCGCTAATGCACCGTTAACACGTGAGCATTTCCCGTGAGCAGCCATTTTGAAAGCTATTGTATGAATGTATCTGTTTCATAGCTTATTTTAAAGTCAATGGTCGAGTTTCAGTTTACTCATCGCCCTGTTAGCTTATCATTATCTTGAGTTGTAGATGGTGGCTTTTAGTGTTTTGGTTATAGTGAAATTTTAACGTTTACTTGAGTGAGTAGATAATCATTTATTTCACAATAAGATTTGCCTTTAGGTAACATTGGTGCCAATTCTCTTGTTCAATAACTAAACTAAAATTAGAGAATCGTTATCTTTTACTAAAAGGCAGTACTAAGTTAGAGATGTCAACTAGTTTACGCCTTGCACTTTACCGTTTGTTTAGTCGAAATGTTTTACGCGTACCCTTATTGTATGGAAATATTAGTTCAACTAAATCTGACAGCTCTAATGTACGTCCATCTCTTTCTTGTTTTATTAGAGAGAAAAAGATAACAACAGCTTAAATTAAGTTTAATTTGTGCACAACATAATCGGCACCATTAGTGTTTAAAAACCATTAGTGTTTAATTTTTTTTTTTAATGGTAGTGACTATTTCACATAAATATGACCCTTGTCCTTCAAACTAGGATATTATCCCGTATCTTGAAATACAGTGTTGTTTTAAAATCTGCTTAAACACGTATTAACCTGTTGAAAATTACGAGTATGTAATTTCGATTAAAGCCTGCTTATTAAGCGAGCTTATTACCCGGGCTGTCACAGTTTTAGTTTTTATGATTATGAGCAGTGGTGGCCCAGTGGTAACGACCGCAACTTACAAGTTGTAGATCGTGAGTTCAATCCCAGGCAGGTGGTTTACTTTGTGTAAATTATTTCACACCACTAACCACTATACACCACTACACCACCACCACTATACTTATTGTCAGCTGTGAAGCTACCTTTTATAAATAAATAAATAATAAATAAATAAAACATGTGAGGATACCGGCATGTCGTAGAACCAAAAATTCGAAGACATGTGACATCCACCAACCCACATTGGGCCCGCGTGGTGGATTACGGCTCATGCCCTCTCACAGGCAGGACCGCGGGGTATACCTCAGCGGTGGGGACAGTCAAATAATGATGATGATGATGAAGAAGTGATATTTAAATACATTTTAAGGGGCCTTTTACAGTCCACTAGCGCCGCCAATCGAAAAAATGTCATAACTCGTAAATAGAATCAAAAATACAAAATGTGGTCTATTATTACTGTACAAAAGGCAATAACGTAATTTTATAACACATTGTCAACACTTGAAATATAGCTGTTTAGCTAAATCGTGCATTTGTAACAAAAACGGCCGTTTATGTTTTGAATGCACGATTTAGCTAAACAGCTATATTTCAACAGCTATAGTTCAAAAGGTGTGGTCATATTTTAAGAGCCGGTTCTGCCCATGGAAATGAACAACTGTCTCTAAGAAAAAATAGAAAATTCCCAAAAAAAAAAATTGGACTTTCCATACAAAGTCATCATCAGCTGTCAATATTTATATGGGAGGTAAAATTTTTTTTTAGAATTTCCTTGGATTTTCTTGAAGAAAGTTATTCATATCGATGGGTAGATGCAGTTCTTAAAATATGACCACACCTTTCCGTTACACCCTGTATAGCTTATTTTAAACTCATCTCCCTTTTAGATCTTTATCTTGAGTTGTAGGCTGGCTTTTAGTAGTTTGGTTTTGGAGAGATTTTAACGTATAATTTACTTGTGTATTTGGTTGGCGGGTTTATGTATTAGTAGTTTAGTATTTATATATTAGTTCGAGTTAAAAATAATTTTTATTGGGATACCTATACTATATGGGCAGGTGAAGATGATGATACTCATCAAATTACTTCTACCACTCTGGGTTTTTTTTTCTTTCTTTTTCTGGGTGGAGTGGGACGGCGTGTCAAACTCTTTCAGACTAAAACCTGTCCGTGTCCCTTGAGCATCGAAAAACAATTGCTCTTTTATTACATTTTTTATTGTTAAACTCTTATTTTTATTATACAATAGCACTTAGTATGTTCTGCTATTTTTATTTTTACGCAAAACACCGTTTATACCTACTAATTTACTTAATTGAGAGACGAACAGGAAACTATGAAACAACGTTTGTATTTAGGTGGTGGTGTATGAAAATTATAAGAATAAAGGTAGCTAAATTAGTTTACTTTGGACCTAATCATCATTATAAACCAAACGCGGGAATCTCGCGCGGCAGGATAGACGCGTGAGGGACCAGTGCGCTATTTCCTATTTCCAAAACATCTTTCACAAATAAATTATTAAAATAGTGCTATGCCACTGCTGTGTCACATTTTGTATGAGAATTTAAATTTTTAACACTTAATACAGATACAAATGTCATTGTTTGTGTCTATTTATGTTAAATGTATCCTATAGTAAATGAATCAAGAGAAACAACAAAAACAAAAAACTAAATCATGTGAATTAATTAACGAAATGTAAGCAGCCGTTTCCAGCCGCTAATTATCGCTAAAAATTATAATAATCCAAATAAGCAAATGTTAGTAACCAGCTTCACATCTATAGCCAGTACCGCGGTGATTCTTTCAATCACACCCGCGACCCTGGCAGGCAAAAAGCATTAAAGTGTTGACGAAAAGCACTATACATGTTGACGAAAAGCATTAAATGTGTTGACGAAAAGAATTAAACGTGTTGTCGAAAAGCATTAAACGTGTTGACGAAAAGCATTAAACGTGTTGACGAAAAGCATTAAACGTGTTGACGAAAAGCATTAAACTTGTTGACGAAAATTATTAAATGTGTTGACGAAAAGCATTAAATGTGTTGACGAAAAGCATTAAACGTGTTTACGAAAAGCATTAAACGTGTTTACGAAAAGCTGGTTCTTTTGTTCGAGAGTTTTGTTGTTGTTTGTGGGGTTTCGTGCGAAATTAAATAAAATTTCGTTTATTTCGGACAGCAGTCCATATTGTGTTAGTAATACATAAAACAAACTTATTATCTAGCGTTAGATTTTGGTAATTGCAACTTCTTCTGACTACTATCACATTTAGTAGTCTCTCAGTGTCAATATATATACATTTGGTAGCCCGAGAATATAAAAAAACAGTTCTTTAACTGTAAAATATTAAAATCTGCTTAAGGCCCTATTAACTGCCAACGAACTTGAGTGGTTAGCTTGCGTATTCTGTGCTGAGCTCACATAACGCGTCGTACGTCCACCCAGTAATAGGACTCGCCCATCAAGGAGCACTGTCCGAAATTAGACGCATTATTTCGAATATTATACATAAAACAACAGGTATTATACTTATACAAGTATACTAAAATATAAATAATGAAATGATCTTTAAAATGATGAAGGTTTCATAGAAATACGCTTTATAGTTTTTTCGTGATTCTCAATTTTTATCCGCATTAGACATAACTTTACAAATTAGTTACATTTTAATTATTAAATATAATTTCAAATATTCATATATCAAATAACCAAGGAAATTTTCTAAGATAACACAGTCGTTTAGACGTGATGTTCAATTAAAAATCATTTCAAGTCGTATAGCTGCCTCTTAGACACGTATTTAACCTGTTTAAAAATCATATCACCAGATTAAAGCCTGCTTAAACGGGATTTCAAATATATTTTATGCGAATAAATAAAAAATAATATAAATACACACTAAAAATCTTTAATAAACCAATGAACACTGAATCGTTTTAAAAACTTCGTCAAGATTTCATTTCCACAGAAGAAAAATACACAGAAATTCACTTAACCTCCTAAACTCTTGAAAGTTAATTCGTAAAGAAATCTAAAATACTGCTGTCCTAAAGATTCCAGTCTAGGCACGTTGGTCCCTAAGGCCGGCCCTCAGGGACTGAAATCACGGAACCCCTTCATTTAGGAGCCGCTCAATTCCGGAGTAATTGTTTTTTATGTGGATAGAATTTGTATTAGTATCTGTAAGTGATCGGACGAGATTTGTGAGGGAGGAATTAAGAACATCAATTACTTTCTGAAGCCCCTGCTAGAAACGTGTTTTTTTTGGCCTTTCTTGCTCGATCTTAATAACGACGATAGGTAGACAGTTGAATTTTTCACAGAATGTGTATTTCTGTTGCTGCTACAACAAAAAATAACAAAAATACATTAAAAATCAAAGGCAAAAAAAAAACACTATTAACTTCTAGAAACGTGTTTTTTTTGCTTTTTTTTTGCTCGATCTTAATAATGGCAACATAGACGCGTATAGTCTTGTACGAAGGTACGGAACCTTTCATGCGAGAGTCCGACTCGCGATACTCGTAATAAAAAAGTGTACCTTAGCAAAACTGTTTTGTATTTGATCCTTATACATGACGTGTATTTTTGGAAATAAACTTATTATTATTAAACTTATTATCGAACTGCGCATTTAGATATTCACTAAAAATACTAGAACTGTTGCTGAAACTACACAGGTAACCACGCGCCGCACTAATTCACGCGCCGTGGTCGATTTTGTTGCGAAATTAAAAGTACTCTCAAGCGCCATTGTCACATTTGTAGACTAAGCGGATTGTTCACTTGAAATCGATTTTTTACTGTGATCGCATTGTTTGAGTTTTGAGAAGTAAATAAAAGATTGCACTGTATTAAAGTCCGCGTTTTTTGTCCCTGGGCACCCCGCACTATGACATAGAGTTTTTTTTTTTTTAATTTTTGAAATGTCGTCCGTCAACAGTCAGTGTCAACAGTCAATTTATGTCAACTTTGTGATTTAATTAGAATTTTTGAAAAATTCAACCTACTTATGTTATCTATCCATAAAATCGGAAAAATTTCAAGGATTACGAATACATAAACTTGTCAGAGGTCCCGTGTGTATTGAAAATGCTAAAATTGAGAAACGGAACATGGAAACGGTGGAATGTTTACGTAATTATATAAATTATGTTTATTTTTTTTTTAGTATTATTTACTTCTTAATCTCTTACAACATCGCTCGTAATGTGGAAAGTAGTTAATAATTAATATTTACAAACACATAAAACAGTAAAATACAACGATAAAGTAGGTCAATATTCCATCTTGCCGTAACTTGACTCGATTTTGGCGGGAAAAAAATGAGAGAAAGGGGTGTTTTGTTTTGGTTTAATGTGGTACCTATAACATATGGCCTAGTGACTTCTAGGTATCAAAAAATTGGTTATATAGTCTAGTTTAATAATAAATAGGTTTTAAAGGTACAAACTACAAAATTATTGGTAAGGACATAGGTTAACAAATATTAACGTTTATTTCTAACGTTTTTTTACGTTTACATTTCATTTGAAGTACTTTAAACACTTTATCATTCTTTAGTTTTCACGTATGTCGATTCTCTATATTATCAGCAATACACACGTATTTTTTGTTTGCATATAGCTCCAGTAGTTTATGAGATATAAGGCTTTAATTTAGCAACGAGCCGCGCGCTCACGCGGCGCTCGCGTGCGGGCGCGCCTGGCGGCGCGGGCGGCCCCTTGCGGGCACCTGAATGGATATTGTAGCTCCGAATATCTTGCAGCTTCAAAATAGCTTTGTGTATGATTATCCTAGATCAAACACGGCACTAGTATGAATATTCTAACGTCACGGGTTCCAGGATTATTTGGTATTGATTCCTTACCTCCCTTAACTGAGCTGTTGGTTAATCTCATTATGCGTTGTTGGTTCAGTTTAAGTGAATCAATACTGTTAACAGATTAGGCGTTAGGGTATATCTTTAGATTGAAGATTTCTTTACCAGAATTACGAAGACCATTTCTGAGAAAATCATCGTTTCGGTAATAAACCTCTGACGTATTTTTAAAGAAACGTTTTTGCTAAAATTAGCTTAATATCATTAGGATACACGAGCCAGTATTCCCCGAAATGGTAGTCACACGTGTATTCTGAGATTATAATCCATCGCCACTAACTCAAGTATCGACTCTAGCGTTGTGTCATACTTTTATAAGATTCACCTGTAACTGTGTAAAAAAATCTAAAAAGTTAATTTTGACCTACTTCCCGGTTTCTGGTTGAGCCAATTTTTTTTCATGATTGTCATAAAAATATAACATGTGTATGCAAAATTTCATGCATGTGCAAGTGACGTCATTCTAAATTGAATATGGCGGACATCAAAAGATGGTGTGGTCCGCCTTTTCATGTCCGTTATTTTTATGCTTTCCCATGTTATGGGAAGGATATCAAATCGAAAGGTTTGCTGAGAAAAATCGTTTTGAAAAAAGCGTTCAAAACTATTATATGTATTATTATTATATTGATTTTTTTAAGTGCCCATTTGTATAAAAAATGAATGGATTGCATTGCAATGCGATTTGAACTTTGCTTTACATGACTTAAGGCCGAATTTTCAATAGTCAGATAAGTTTTATCAGAAGAATAAAATATAAGGAATTATGGATGTTTGACATATTTTTTATACAAAGCCTGTCAAACCACCAATTTTATTCCTCAGTTAAAAGTTAACTGACTAATGAAAAAAAAAAAGGTTCTATGTTTCAAAATTCAAAATTAGAATTCTGAATTCAAATATAAATATAATATGCCAGTTAAAACTTGACTTTAAGCACTAAATCTTCTTTGAATTGTAGAAATTCAAGCTCTTCACATCCAGACAACTTTGTTGAAACTTAAAACTTTATTACAGTCACAGTCTACACAAAATCTAATTCTTATTTTGTTTTTACACTATCGTCTTTCTCCCACAGTTTCACCAACAGTAATAGTGCCAAACCAGTTGCTGGGTGCGCCGCTTGGCACCGATGTGATACTAGAATGCACCGTGGAAGCTTACCCTAACACCATCAACTACTGGCTCAAGAATAGAGGGGAGATGTTACTTGATGGGTAAGTTATTAGATTCAAACTAGTTGATGATACTAGAATGCATGAAAAAAAATACCCGCAAAAGATATCCGTGGAGACCGCTAGAATGCCTTCATAGTTCTTTTATCAAACTTCTAAAACAAAAATCTGTCGTTGGAGTTTGACTGTAAGTGAGGAAATAGAAGGTAAACTCGTCTCAACGGCAAAAAGTGTCAAAAATGACAAAAAGTGTCAAATATGTCCAAAAGTGTCAAAAATGTCAAAAAGTGTCAAAAATACAAGTAACGCAGAGATTTTTTTGACAGATCCCGATTAGAATGAGACCGTTTATAAAATTACAGGAATTGTCTCCAGGTCATCCTGCTTCTTTGAAAACTATCGTGTTCTCTGGTGCATCTATTTTAGTCAAGTACTGTTGTAATGACTCCGCTACTAGATCGCGAAAACCATAATATGTATTTTAATTTTTCAGTGTCTCTTTTGTTATAAAACTGTTTGTTTTTTGGGACATGGCTGTTGATATTATTGGTCAAAGGCCACTTGCACTATGAATTGAAATGGTAATGTCCTTTTATTTCGGAGGAAAACCTTCAAAAGGCTCAGGACTTCCACTTTTGGGGAAAAGACCAAGCAGTGTGGAATTCTCAGCTCACTAAAAGACCAGGGAGTGTGGGATTCTATGCTCACTAAAAGACCAGGGAGTGTGGGATTCTTAGCTCACTAAAAGACCAGGGAGTGTGGGATTCTCAGCTCACTAAAAGACCAGGGAGTGTGGGATTCTTAGCTCACTAAAAGACCAGGGAGTGTGGGATTCTTAGTTCACTAAAAGACCAGGGAGTGTGGGATTCTTAGCTCACTAAAAGACCAGGGAGTGTGGGATTCTTAGCTCACTAAAACACCAGGGAGTATGGGATTCTTAGCTCACTAAACGACTAGAGAGTGTGGAATTCTTAGCTCACTAAAAGACCAGGGAGTGTGGGATTCTTAGCTCACTAAAAGACCAGGGAGTGTGGGATTCTTAGCTCACTAAAATACCAAGGAGTGTGGGCTTCTTAGCTCACAAAAATACCAGGGAGTGTGGGATTCTTAGCTCACTAAAAGACGAGGGAGTGTAGGATTCTTAGCTCATTAAAAGACGAGAGAGTGTGGGATTCTTAGCTTACTAAAATACCCCGGTGATCACCATCAGGAAATGGAAAGGGTTCCGTTACTTCTTAAAATATCACTCCTAAACAATCTCTGTGCTACGCCTGCTAGGGCGAATCCCTGAGGAGACTGTAAAGGATTCTCCCCTCAGTCTCGCTGTGCACGGCAGCACGTACCACCGTATTCCCTGAAATCGCTCGGTGGACAATCAGAATCCCCACTCTGAACACCCGAGATTCCAGTCTTCATTAAATGACGCTGGTGGGATTTAAGCGTGTTAGGCTTCGAGGTGGTTGCCTCCCTTATGCCTTCGTCTTTGAGCGGGATCGTGATCATTATCCCGCTCGGACCTATACTCACCAAAATCCTAGTCGAAAATCTGAGTCTCTTTACAATTTTGCACATAATCAGCACCAATGACGAAGTGTACGAAGAAAATGTCATCATGCTCCTGCCCTTATCCCAATTTATTTGGGGTCGGCGCAACATGTCTTTTTCTTCCATACTCCTCTATTAGTCGTCATCTCTGTAGTCACCCCCTTTTTGCCCATATCCAAGATCACACAATCCAACCATCGTTTCTTTGGCCTTCCCCTACTCTTATGGCCATCCACATCCATACACAAGACTTTCCTCACGACATTTTCTTCATTCCTCCGCATCACATGCCCATACCACGACAACCGATTTCCACACCACTTTTCAGTCAGTGGTGCCACTTTCAGACTTCCTCTTATATACTCATTCCTAATTCTATCCATGCGCGTAACACCACACATCGCTCTTAGCATTCTCATCTCAGCTACATGCAATTGCTTTTCATTCATCCCTTTTGTGGCCCAACATTCTGAACCATACAAGACAGCAGGTCTGACCATTGTTTTATAAATCTTTCCCTTAAGTTTTTGTACGAAGAAAATGTATGAGAGCTTTATTTATACACCCGATTACACGGAACCGGCAACCCGCCAGCCTGAATGTGTGAAAAGGGCCTTACACGCGCCAGCCCCATCATAATAGAACCTAATACTATCAAAGCAGACCTTTGTCTTTAAGCTTCAAGGATTAATTATTATTATAGACCTGCATTAACAATACAGGGTGTTTCCGATCGATGTTATCTCTTTATGTTGTATCGGGAATTGATAAGAGGCTTAATTACTAACAAAGCTGTTTTATCACAATGTTTTAACTTTTCTTAGGGCCGATTTCACCATTCGCTCTATAAACTAAGTTTTACTGAGCTTAGCGTAAAAAATAAAAACCATAAAAAAGATTATAGTGAGTTAACCATAAAAGATAGACATATGCTGTCGCGGATTTTTTTAGTACTTTAAAAGGAGAACAATTCCGTCATACATAATTTTTGCGTAACTTTAACCGTTTACGCAGCGCATGCAACTGAAGCTCTCAAAAGGATTTTTTTCCCCGTTTTTGCCACATTTTTATTGATGCTCTGCTCCTGTTGGTCGCAGCGGGATGTTATATAGCCTTTCTCAATAAATGGACTATTCAACTCAAAAATATTTTTTCAATTCCATTCAGTAGTTCCTGCGATTAACAAACAAACAAACAAACTCTTCAGCTTTATGACAGCGGCTAAAGGCGTTTAAGCTCGCGTTAATGCGTTTAACTGGGCGTTTAGAATTAGTGAAATCGGCCCTTAGTGTTGCTGCCAAAAAGTTTCGATTGAGATTAATTAAACATGGGTAAAATATAGATAAACTTGATATAGAGTGGCCAAACCTATTGTATACAACTTCTTTTTGCCACTACTTTGATCTGGGGCATATTTTTGGTGTTTTTTATATTAATTTTTTAGTTAAAGATATGGAATTCTGTTTATTGTTGTGGATAGTTTAGTTTTTTTTTCATTAATTGTATTCTAAAGTTATAAGGTGAATTGAAAAGCGATCAAATTTTCTAAAGGATTTGTCGTAGTCAATCTTGATCATTAAAAGCAAAATATTTGTTACGGTTGGTGGAAAAATTAAAAAATACAACAAAAAGCTAGCGAATTTTAAATAAGAAATTAAAGATTAGTGTAGATTTTGAAAGAAGTTGTTATCTATACAAAATTGCGAAAATATAATAATAATTAAGAAGAAAAATCCAGGAATATTCATTTAAAAAAAACTTCATTAAAAGTTGTATACATCCAAGTTGGTCCCTTCGTATTTGACAAAGTCAAAAAAGAAAAAAGGCTGCTGAAAAACATTTTCATTTAAATTCGTGAAAATTTTTAGTTAAATTGTCGCATCATGTTTTGCCTTCAGGAGCCTTAAGGTTCTAGAGGCCAAAGATAACACACGAAAATTCATTGTGCGTATAGCTAAGGAGTGGAATTTCCTACCAGAGTCTATGTTTCATGATAGCTACAACCTTTTTTTTTTGATTGCTGCAAGCTTTTTTTTTTTAGCGTGTTGGGAAATCATCCAATGACATCTCCCACTCTGGGTGACCAAAACCCAACCCTGTTCCTTCCCTGCCTGAGTGCCCCGGGGTGCGGTAACTCTGTTAAGAATTTATCCGCTACCCCTAGGCATAAACTGAGAGTAAGAATAGGTTACATATAGGCAAGCGTGCTCCATCTTCGACCACATTATCGGTTACAGGGTGAGATAATGGTCAAGCGCGAGTCTATCAATAATAAATAAAACAATGTACTAAACGTAAACTACAAAATGGTTCTGCAGAATAAAAACAACATAAAAAAGTCAGAACAATTGTTTTTTTACAATACCTACCGAAACGGATTTGTTATTAAAATGTAAATAGAAAAATATAGGTACGTCCTTGAAAATAAAGCCAGTGACTATTTCTCACAGCCAGTCACAAAAAGTAGGCAATAAAAACATTAAGTACCTTATTTCAGTTTAGGATGCCCGTTTTTTTGCGCATTGCTTTTTATTTTCTGAAAAGTAAATTAAATAACATTTTTAGTGTCATACAATTTTAAAGGTATTGTTTGTTTTCAGATTTTATTTTCAAGCGATATGAGCCGGTTACCAACTGACTTAGTTTAGCTCTTGGTCTGGAAACGGCTTAACACCCATATTCATATTCAATTCCTTCACTTAACTCAACATTAACAAACACAAACTTGGTGTAAAGAATTTTTGTAAAATATTGTAATTATTTTTGTAACATTTTTTTTTGTCGTTTTTTTTTTGTCATGTTTTTTGTATATTTTAATTTTTAGACAGTCTTTGAGTTTGTAATTTTTAGTACTGTAAATTTTAATTTATACTTTTTAATTTTAATTTGTAATGTTGGTTTGTACTTTGTAATCCGTTATTTATGATTTTTAATTTATAATTATTGACCTATTACACCTTTTAAATATTTGTTGTGGTTGTCTAAAAGGTGTTGCAGCACTTAAATTGATTTTTAGTAATGATACGTTAATTTCAAAGTGCAACATTATTTAAGACATTAAATATTATAAGACATTTAAGAAAACATCCTCGAGTCGAGATTTTTTTTTTCCGTTGTCAAGGCGCTGTCACTGATTCGACTGAAATGCTTGCCTTCAAAGGATTTCACATAAATTATGGGTGTAATCCTTGAAAAATAAGTCCATTACTGTAAAATAAAGTTTTTTTTAAAGTTACCTCCATATCCCAGATTAATTTATTTAGGTGCCTAACATAGGCACACGCCCAAGTTTGGATCACAGATATTCATGTGTGTGCTAAATTCCAACTCAATTGGTCTAGTGGATTCTGAGCAAATTGACTGTGATAGGCGGATCTATAGACACACTAGTGATCCTATAAGGGTTCGGTTTTTCATTCGGACTTTCGGAACCCTAAAAATGGTCTTTTAATTTATTTTTTGTAAAATTAATTTATTAAAAAATAAACAAAAGCGCATCGTCCGGTATTTTCACGGTATCGCAGTCAATTTTAATACCAAGCTGCCGTTAGAACGATTAAAACGACATAAATAGTTGAATTTTTGCCATAAATATTGAGCACAGGTGTATGAATAAATTTAAGTGGATAACTAACGGGTTTTGTGAGCTATGCATTTTTCAACGGTCGACTGAACGTAAGTTTAGGAGGTATTCATGTCTGTTTTGATGTTTAAATATAATTTTATGCCTTTTCATCTTCTAATATATAAATAATCTAGTGTCAAGGTGTTTGTGGTTGCACTCCTCCGAAACAGCTCGACCAGATTTTAATGTGTTTTTTTTTTGTATATTTGATAGACCGTGAGAACAGGTCGTAATTTTTCACCATTCTACTCCCACCAACCATTTTTTCACAGAAAAAGGTTTGCCGGGTCAGCTAGTAACTACATTTAATGGCATGGTTTGAATCTACTTTGAGTGAACAGTTCCTATCCTATAGTCAATGTTTATTCTCGTTGTTTTGGTTCAAATTTAAATATTTTTAATCTTTTTTGTTTTTCTCATAACTATATTTTATTACATACTCGTCTATGGCAAAAACGAATATACTTTCATTTGTTTATACTTCTAACAGATTAACGATGCATCCACCATGTTATCTCTTCACCACCTATGGTTGACTGGAAGGGAATGCCTAAGGCACTAAGTCTACCTTTGTATATATGGGCATGAGGTGTTAATAAATAAATAAATAAACTAAGGCTAGAACAGCTAGCCTAAATAAGGGCCGATTTCACCAATTCTAAACGCCCAGTTAAACACGTTTAAGCGAGCTTAAACGCGGTTAGCCGCTGTCATAAAGCTGAAGAGTTTGTTTCTTTGTTTGGTAATCTCAGGAACTACTGGATCGTATTGAAAAAATATTTTTGAGTTGAATAGTCCATTTATCGAGTCCGCGACAGCATATGTCTATATTTTAAGGTTAACTCTGTATAATCTCTTGTATGGTTTTTATTTTTTACGCTAAGCTTAGTTCAGTAAAACTTAGTTTATAGAGTGAATGGTGAAATCGGCCCTAAATCAATAAAAGCTTAACTTTTGTTTTTCATTTTGTCTCTCGTGGTTCTAGAAAAAAAAATAATCTAAGTTCTTCGTCAGTTTTACAAAAATATATTATCAGTTCAACTGCTCATCAAAAAGGCTTTATTCGCGCAGTTTGTGGTATCTTCATACTTATGATAACAAGGAGGCCCACTCAACTGCACAACGTGAAGTTTAAGTACCAATAAGTGGCGTTGTGGCCATAAGAACAGCGGTATTTAACATACCGATATGATGTTGATTTTAAAGTCATCGGGACTGAAAACGTCTCCTATGTTAAAGCGACAGCAGTGCGAGGAGCATCCGTGGTGCTTTCAATTAGCAGACATAATAGATTTTTAATTGTGTGTCGCCCACCATGTGTCCGCTAGACGGGCAAAGAGTTAAAGAGTGTGGAGTAAAGAGTGGACGGGCTAGCTTGTAGTTCATGTCCGAGCGGGCTTGTGAAAGGGCCGATCCCGCTCGAAGAATAAGGCGACGGCGGCGTGGCAACCGCCTCATCCTCTAAAACGTCGAAACATACGCCTACACCATATACATATATATGGACGACACGGTTGGCGCAGTGGTGGAGCGATCGGCTGCTGCGCTGCGTGTCTCGGGTTCGATCCCCGCACGGAACAAATATTTATGGCCTACAGATAGTTATTCCGGGTCCGGGTGTCTTGTGTATGTGAGTATACATGTTTGTGAACGCACCCACGATACAGGAGTAATTCCTAGTGTGGATCAACGTTTTTTTTTTAAAAGAAAGAAAAAAAGAAACACTTATGTAAGGATGGCCGCACGTTGGGTTCACTCAGTTGGGGACTCTGTTCGCCTACCGAGTGATCCTAGGAAAGACAGTGATCTTGTCCTGCCATGCTCAACGAGGCTCAGGGGAGACCCCTTTACTGTCTCCCTAGGGATATACCCTGACAGGCGTTGTACAGGGGTTCCGCGGTGGTATTTTGAGAGGGCACGGGACCCCTTCCATGTGCTGATGGTTATCACCAGGTAGTTTTAGTGAGGTAAAAGTCCCACAATACCTGGTCTTTTTTTCCAAAAGTCCAGATGCCTTTAAGGTAGATTCATGTGGCCATATGCATCTTCATTTTGAAAACTTGGTTCCATACTGTAAAAGTTAAATATTATGGGGTTAGATTCATCATGGTCATTTGCCAGGCCGAGGTCTGTATATTAAATCAGTGATTTATCGTGTATCATATAAATTCTTCCCAGTAGTCCCAGTAGGAGGTTTGAATTGTTCAACGGTCTACTTCAGAAGTGCTCTTCATTATGATTTGATTTCATCCTGCTTTTTTTTAAGGAAATAAAATAAATATAAATTATAAATATGGTTAAGTTTCTGTCTCCTGTTTCATGGCCCCATTTCAAGGGTTAGATTTCCATGTCTATTGTATTGAACGCAGTAATAAAGAGTTCATATAGGGGATGATTGATACCCTTGCTATTGAAGCTCACAATACATCCACGATCACCGTGAATGGTGGATCCATTGTGAATCAAAATCACTTGTAGCGGTCAAGTGGATGTATTGGATGGGCTTTTTATGAGCATTCTTTTTTATAACGAGGGGATCTTTAATGATCAGTGGAATCATAAATCATCATCACACATTTTCCTTTTTTATTTCAGGATAATGAGTCTTTTGTGAAAGAACGATGGATGATTGTTGTTTGGTTGTAATGTCTAGACTGGCACTTGTTTCAGAACGATACTGGCGTCAATTCGATTGTCGAGTTTATTTTTGTGGTAGAATTAAAAATTTCTGTAGGTGTTTAAAATTAAATAAGATAAAATTACACCTGTAATTTAGAGCAGTGGTGGCCCAGTGTTCCGAAATTAAAAAATAACTTTAATTTCGGAAGTCGGTTGTTGTATTTTATTTCTTCGTTATTTGACACCGACTTACAAAATTAAAGTTATTTTTTAAAATTTCGTTTTTTTTGTTTTTTTTTCTTTTTTGGAAATCGTTTGTTTTTTTTTTTGGTAAAAATGTTTTTATATTTTTCACCTTTTAGTTGTTATATCCCAGAACTAAAAACCCCAATAACATGGAACGTGAATTTTAAACATACTCGTAATTGGAGAAAATCAAAACGCCATCTATGTTGACGTATTTGTCGTTTTTGTTCAGTTTTTCAAAAAGCGCTGAAGCAATATCGATAAAATTTATATGAATTCACCTCGCGAGTATATTCTTTCGGATAAAAAAAGAATTTTGAAAATCTGTCCACAACTGGCAGCGAAATCGGTGGCCAGCGGTACAGAGACGCAAAAGCCTTCACGTCCAGATCCCAGGGCGTAAATGCGGGAAGTAACGTTGCTGCCTCGTAGGAAATCACGCGATAACCCCTTATCACCGTATCAGCCATCGCTCTCTGTGGTCTTCGCAGTATCGCGGTTTTGCGGGCTGTTTGGTTGTCCGCCCATACGGGCGCCCCATACAGGGCCATGGACCGCACTATTCTCACATACAGCCTCCAGCAAGAGGCGTTGGGTTTTCGCAAATTACGTAAAAGCCGCGCAAGAGCAGCTGCAGCGCCCATCAATGTGGGGATCAGCCGCTGAAAGTGCGGCTTGCAGTCCCATCGGCAGTCGAGGACGAGTCTTGAGTACTTCATCGTCGACTCGATACCAATCCGTATCAGGCGATCGGGCGGGGCCGATCCGACCTCGGAATTTACAAACAGTGGTAGGAGTCCGCACTCCTACCACTATGTGTAAATTCCGAGGTGGCTTGTTCTTAGGTCCAAATTTTCTTGGGTTAATTAACTGTTGTTCTTTCCCACAGGCCAAAGTACGTGATAGGTGAAGAGCGGTCTTCGTACCGCGTGATGATGAAGCTGACCATCAGACACTTCTCCAGGAGTGACATCGGTACTTACAACTGTGTGAGCACCAACTCGCTCGGCAAGAGTGAGGGGACACTCAGACTATATGGTGAGTTAAATGATATTTTTTCCAAGAATCAAAAAGATATAAAAAACCCTGTTTATGTAGAAAAGTTCTTATGTCACGTCCAGTTTTGTAAGATCAGTTTGAGCCTGAACATCTTGTTAGATACTCTCAAAGTAATGAAATAAAATTATTCCTTTGATTTCTCCGGCTTTTATAATATTATAAAACGAGTCGAACTCGTGCGTCTGAATAAATCACATTATTCAGGTTTTTTTAACACTACCTCCTCTTAATAGGTTTTTATGTAATCTATTAGTAAAGAACTACATTCTATATTGTATTTTTTTCAAAATTTTAGGCCTTGTGGTTTTGGAGATAAGGAGGAGAATGGTCATTTTTCATCTATTTTCTATAACTTTAAAACCTTAAACTTTAAAATTATGAAAAAATACATTCGAGACCCTCACAATATTTCATTTGATATATCGCACGGCACAGTTTAAAAAACTCTGTTTTTTAATTTTCCAATTTTCACCACACAAGTGACCCCCATATTCCAAATCCAAAAAAAAAATATTTAGGGTACACGTTCGTGTTTGGGTCAAATTTAAACTGCCAGCACATTCGGAGGAAATTGACTGTGTCAGACGGATACACAGACAGACAGACACACGAGTGATCCTATAAGGGTTCCATTTTTTCATTCGGTCTTTCGGAACCCTAAAAATGTGATAACACTTATGAACTTGTCTGTCTCTTGACATTAGAACTTTAGACATTTTAAGAGCTAAGATAAAAATACTAGAAACTTGAACACAGTAATGTCACACCGATGAAGGCTTTCAAAAGTAGCTCTCTTACTATATTTTGTCCCAAAAAATAATTCAATCCAAAAACATATTATATCAAATACAGAGACATATAACTCCCAAGAGAAAATAATATCGTATATTTTTTTACAGAAATAAAACTATACCCCAGTTCCCAATCGGCGGCCGAAGTTAACATAGGCGGTAAGTAAATAAGATTTTAACTCCTCTGGGTATGTACCGATATGAATAAATATATGAGGAATATAAGTGAAGGATATTGAAACACGTAGATGTTAGGATCCTGTCTGGGGAATTGTTTTAAGGGATCTTGGATGTCTAGAACTTTTTTGATTTTTTTTTCGGTTGTTTTTTGGGAGTTATGATTTTGTTTCTATTTAGGAACCTTCTAGATTTTTACGTGGATTTGCCTGTAAGTAAATTTTTACATGGAACCGGCCAACTTTTTTTACTACATGTGAATCTTACACTATTGTAAGATTCACATGTAGGAAGAAAGCCTATGCTTTCTAGGCTATTAGCAGATGAGTTGTGGTGTGTGTTATGATGGTCCAGGTTCGTCTTCCCAGCGGAGAAACCACCTCTATAATATTATTTCATTTAACAACATCCCATATGTATTGGCGTTTGCCTTCTGTTGTCCAGTGGTACAGTAGAGCAATGGCTAGGCTGTTGGTGTGTGACATATATCGATCCTTGTATCTTCTTGATCTGATTTCAATTTCCTCCTTTATAATTTATACATGCAGATAACCGGCCAATCTGGTGTAAATTTTTCAATATGTCTAAAATTTCTTTCTTTCCACAGGTCTAACCGAAGGAGCAGTAAAACAAAAAACTGTAAATAACTCAACGAATACGTTACCCAGAACGCTCAGCATAATTGTGTTGTCATTATTATTATTACTGTATTGTTAGCCACCATTGTTATTTGTGATAATTTAGTGTAAATATGTACATACATTCTACACGGCCATTAAATTCGTAAGCGTTAATATTGTAGCATAATAATAGCGTTTTGTTAGAAACGGAATTACAAAATTCGGGTTTTGTTTTGATTGTCATTAAAATGGGGAGTTTGAAACAAAAGGTGGTTTGAAAATTTAATTGTAAATTACGAAAGATAATTAGTAAAATCTGATTGGTGTAACGTGAATGGGTGGTCATATTTTAAACACTGCTTCTGCGCATAGAAATAAAAAACTTTCGTCAAGAAAGTCACAGAAATTCCGAAAATAAAGGTGTTCAGGGGTCGCCGCAAAATGACTTTTTCTTCCATACTCCTCTTTTAGTCGTCATCTCTGTAGTCACCCCCTTTTTACCCATATCCTCTTTCACACAGTCCAACCATCGTTTCTTTGGCCTTCCCCTTCTCTTATAGCTATCCACATCTATACACAAGACTTTCCTCACGACATTTTCTTCATTCCTCCGCATCACATGCCCATATCATGACAACCGATTTCCACACAACTTTTCAGTCAGTGGTGCCACTTTCAGACTTCCTCTTATATACTCATTCCTAATTCTACCACCACACAACGCTCTTAGCATTCTCATCTCAGCTGCATACAATTGCTTTACATTTATCCCTTTTGTGGTCCAACATTCTGAACCATACAAAACAGCAGGTCTGACCATTATTAATAACACACACACATTACACATTATTAATTTTATTCATTATTATTTTATAAATCTTCCCCTTAAGTTTAAGGGGAATGCAGGAGTCGTAGATAGTCCCGGTGACCTGCCGCCATTTTATCCATCCAGTGTTAATTCTGTGCTTAACAGTCCGATCAATTTCGCCATCGCTGTGCACGAGTGAACCGAGATACCGAAAATCGGAGCAGACTGGGAGAAGCGCGCCATTTAGCGCTATAGCTTCAGAACTGGAGAGACTGCCGAAATCGCAGAACATGAATTCAGTTTTGGTTCTGCTGATTTTCAAGCCAACTTTCTCCAGCTTCTGTTGCCATTTCTCCAATCTGCTCTGGATCTCAGGTCCATCTTCACCGACCAGAACAATGTCGTCGGCAAACAGCAGAATGGGCACTAGATATCTGAAAATTACCACCCATTTCCGGTACACTCCTTATAATTGTCATATACTTGCCTGATGTGGCACCAATTCTGCATATGTCAGCATGAAAGAAAAAATATAATCAGTTATACACTAGACCACCCACTAGACCTACACTAGACCCAGTTAGGCACTTGTACAAATATGAACGGTTGTCATTGAACATTCAAGCTTATGATTTCAAATGTTATTGCTACTGATAACAATTATAGTCCTGCAATTTTAAGAAGCCATCCTCAAGAAAAAAACAAAATGTACAGTTTTTTTTGTATCCTACCAATTTGTACCGAAACGTGTATCCAAAGATATTTTAGATGATAAACATAGTATTCTTGTATCCTACACTAAGAATTGTTATCCAAACCCTGATTATTGTAAACAGTTCTCCCATTAAACATTTTAGTAGAAAATAATGTATTTTTTTCACCACCCATCAATCTAGTTAGCTTTTAGATCATATTCAAGAGCTTCTCTTCAAAAGTTGAAAAATATCAAAGACTTTGGTCCCGTAACAGCAGATACAAATAAAAACCTATTGTCTCATCTCCGGTAGGAGACGCGCGGGGCCTGACGGATTAAATGAGCTTTAAAAAAAGCCGTAATTTCTTATTTAAATAATTGAAATAAATAATATTCATACATGCATTTTCACAAGTATTTTAAAAACACTGAAATTCTGAAACTCAACTAAATTAGAAGTTCCAATTCACAAAAAATCTGCGCCAATTTAGTACCCAAGCTCACAAACGAAACAACTCGAAATACACCAACACAAGTTGTTCCATATATTGAAACTGCACAATCCTACGAGTATATTTTGTAACCAATCAAGGAACACTATCGAAATATGTGTAAAAAACAAATGGGAAAATATACCTAATACACTTTTATTCTTTCATCGACATTGTGACACCCAATAGTTAGCAGTTAAGTGAAGAATTATTACAGATAGGAAGTTTAAGTCACTGGATTTTTTTAAGGCTAATTACGTTATGATAATGTGGTCAACCTAGTGCCTATCAATAGTAAAAAAATAATAACATCATCATAGTGATGGCGTCTTGCTTTCCCATTTCAACGTCAGGTATATCAGTAACCCTTCTAGAGTTTCCTCCCACGGAAACAATCCTGGCTGTTACAGCACACCACTTTTATCTATGAAAAATAAAAAGATATTTAATGAAATTCGAAGACATTTGACATCCATCAACCCGCACTGGGCCCGAGTGGTGGATGAACCATTCTTTCTCCTAGAGAGGAGGCCTGCGTCCCAGCACTGGGGACATTATAAAGCTGATTAGGCTCATACTTATTCTAATGGAAATCAGCACACAAAGTATCAACATGGTGGCAAATTCACACTCCTTGACCAGTGAGTAAGGGTTTTCCAAAATTAGGTTGTGTGGAGGGACAGGCGTGTAAATAGCCGTGTATAGTACAAGTCCTCAAACCCACAGTTTGAGGACTTGTTACAATCTGACACATGGATTGCGTGCTGATTAAAATGCCTATATTTGTCTGTATAATTTTTCAAGTTGGGAGTAGCGGTGACCGACGCCGTATGGTGGTCTAACTCTAGCTAATAAAGAAAGCGGTACCTGGTTCTTTCTTGTCCAGTCTCGAAGGTTTTTACAGATGTTACCACCCGTTCCTCGTGACAAAACGATCAAATCTGTTTGTTCTTGAGCACAAATTACACAGACGCGGTAATATGGGATTATTATTAATTCCCGGTAAATCCGCAATGCTTACGGGATAATACTCAGGATTTTAATGTCTTTGCGGAGAGGTGATGTCTTAGAATTAAGACACAATCATCCGGTGAGATGTATGCGTACTGCGTGAGCGCACTTAGACATCTGACATCCGAGTCCGGGCTGTCAATGGCCACTGACTCCTCCCAAAATTGCGGCCCCACACGCTATATCGATGTATGCCTAAAACCGGACACACACACACTCCATGTTGCCACTTACCAGCCAACTTGAATCGAAGGGGCGGTACTTGCCACACCAGTTTGAAAGAATTCATCTTGTGTGCTCAATATTACCTATTTGCTCGGTGACAATGTACTGACTTTACAGATTGGGTACAACTGGAAGATGCTATGAATACTAAAAAGAGTAACTATCTAAATATTTTTTTTAGTAATAAAATATTTGACTTGATTTAGTATTACGCTAGACATTCCTCCTCTTTATACAATTCTTTTTCTCAAGTAATGAAAATCCCGGCGGTCCTCAAATTTTATGTCACTTCTAAATTCCATGGCTTAAGGTGCTGTAAACTTGAGCTACAAAGAGCAGATGACGTTCCCTTCCTCATTACATTGGAACTCTGACAATATAGCCTTGAATTGTCTGAAATTGAAAAAAATATCTTTGACACTGATTGGGTAAAACGCATCTTAATGAAAGTGTCTTTTAGAATAGCAAAGTGCTCGAAAAGGTTTTGTATTGTTAGCACTCAATAATATATTTTTAAAATCAAAAGTCAATTATTGGAACTAGGCTGAGACCTAGAACTTTTTGAAAGTTCTACATAAAAGACAGTCCCCCAAAACGACAACATATTATATACTGTAACTTTATAAAGATTCATTTAGACAGTGGAGGCAGTAGGAGATACGCTGCAAATGTTTTTCAAGAAACTCTTCAAGGATAAAGTTCTGGTTACGAACTGAAGAACAGACATCTGTGTCGATAAAGAAAACGGTAATGTACCTACCCTTTTGACTGAAAGCGACAATTAAAGGATTCCCAAGAACTAATTGGTATTGTTTTACTATTAACCAAGTGTCAAAGCCCCGGAATAAAATATCAGGACGTGAATCATCGCCTGCATGGAATTAGTACTTTTCTTATTATAAATTATAGCATATCTGTGCCAAATTTCATCCACATCCGTTCTGGCGTGATTGAGTAACCAACATCCATCCAAACTTCACATTATAATAATAAAAACTTTTTTACAAAAATACAACCGACTTCTAAAAATTGCAAAATAACTTTAATTTCGGAAGTCGGTGTTTGTATTTTTTTGTTTCTTCATTATTTTACACCGACTTCCGAAATTAAAGTTATTTTGCAATTTTTAGAAGTCGGTAGTATTTTTTGTAAAAACGTTTTTTATTTTTCACTTTTTAGTTGTTATACCCCAGAGGTAAAACTAAATATTAAAGTTATGCCCGAATGGCTAACCATGGAATTTGAACATTTGGAGACAACCAAAACGTCGTCTGTGTATACATATTTTTTGTTTATGTTGAATTTTTCAAAAAGCGTTGAATCAATTTTGATAAAATTTATATGGGACTATCTCTGAAGTACGACCTACCAAACAAAAAAAGGATCATCAAAATCTATTCACAAATGGCGGAGATATTGCGTAACAAACATACAAAAACAAACATAGGTACATATGAATTGAGAACCTCCTCTTTTTTGAAGTCGGTTAAAAAATAACCATTTGTAATTAGTTTAAACACTGATTATCAGGCTATTAAATCTAAAGCTAAAGAGAATTTAAATTTAGAATCCGCTAAATAACATTTAAACTAAGTATATGATTAGTGAGTTAAATAAATAAGACTGCACACTTAGCTCAGAAACATCAATCTGCATAGACTTTTCCCAATTATCTTGGAGTCCAGTCTAACCGGATGTAGCTGAATACCAGTATTTTACATGGAGCAACTGCCTATCTGACCTCCACAACCCAGTTACTGGGTAATACAATACCCCTTGGCAAGACTGGTTGTCAGATAATGGGCTTCTGACGACCCGTAACAACTGTCAAAGATCCACGATTGACAGCTGGGACCAACGGCTTAACGTGCTTTCCGAGGCACGAAGGAAAACCGATATGTAAAGATGGTCATGTTCATCCGTGGACCAACCCCGGTAATTATTGTTTTTATTCATTATAATAATTGGTGGATGTCAGATGTCTTCGAATTTTTGCTTCTAAGACATGGCGGTTTCCTCACGATGTTTTCCTTCACCGTTTTGAGAGCAGTGGTGATGAAATAACTTACGCAAAGTAAAGCGCCTGCCTTTTTTTATTTTGTGGGGTGGGAAATCATCCAATGACATTTCCCGCTCTGGGGTGGAGCAGAAGGGCTTGTCAGATTCTTACTGACTAAAACTACCCTTGTTCCTTCCCTGCCCTGAGTGTCCAAGGGCGCGGTAACTCTGTTTCGAATTTATCCACAACCCCTGGGCAGATGGATCGACCCGAGTGGCTGTTATTACTTTAGCCACTTAGCTCAGATACATAAAACTTCTAAAACGCATCCCGAAAACACCCTCTCCCAAAAGCATCTGAAACATTTTTCCTACAGACTCCGAATCAATACTGATCCGTGCAACCAATATAGCGTTTAAGTTACAACCACGGCCCATCTGTAAATTGATAGTGTTTAATGAAATCCAATAAGAGAGCTTTAACTTACTTAAGTTATCGAGTCGTTATGGCGGAAATGAAATTCAATGCTTAGTTATTGGTATAGGGAATTATTTGTTCTACGGTTATTGCTTCGTATTGGTCTGAAGCTTGGAGTCGTTTTTTGATTAAAAAGTTTATGAGAAATGGCAATAGTTGGCTACCGGTTTTGTTTTTATAAAGTTGTTCCGCTTTTACAATTACTCCTGTGTCGTGGGTACGTTCACAAATACATATACGGGCTGTAACGGAAAGGTGTGGTTATATTTTAAGAACCGGTTCTGCCCATGGAAATGAGGAACTGTCTCTAAAAAATAGAAATTTACAAAAAAGAAAATTGGACTTTCCATACAAAGTTATCATCAGCTGATGAATATTTTTAAGGGAGGTAAAATTTTTTTTGGAGAAGTTCCTCAGGTTTTCTTGAAGAAAGTTGTTTATATCGAGATGGGCAGATGCCGTTCTTAAAATATGACAACACCTTTCCGTTACATCCTGTATAAACTCACATACACAGAGCCGGAACAATTGTAATCTGTAGGCCATACAAATATTTTTTCAGTACGGGAATCGGACCCGGGAATCGCAGCGCAGCATCCACTGCGCCAACAGCACCGTTTGTCTTTTTATGGCGATTTCTAGCAAGCTAAATGTCTATTTGAATAGGTTACTTCTAGGCACCTTTCTCTATCGTCGACCACATCATCACTTACCATCATGTGAGATCATCAAAGGCGAGCCTATTAAAAAAAAAATAAGTTTGGAAACTAAAACCCGACCACAAAAAAAAACACGCTCCAGACAGTATGAAACAAGATTTTTTTTTCAAATTATCAATAAAATTTCCAATTGGGTACAAATATGACCGACTCCAGACAAAAAATATTGCTCAATGCAATCATGGATAGAGCAAATCGTCTTTAAAAAATGCTACTGAGGAAATAAACAGTCCCAAACTAATACACACGTAACAATAATTTATTGGAACAGAGTGTTCAAGGAAAGGAACCCCATTGTAAAAATAATGGTTTAGGGGAGCGACCCCTAACGTCGGCAGTCCTAGCGATTACCAAATCAAACAAGTCCATTTCGACCCTATGGTTGACAAAGTTGATCGCTTTAAGATACTTGAAAAGGTAAGAGTTTAGGTTCATAATGGGTGGATTTGATTTGGGTCCTGAATTTGGTCTACCACCCCAGGAAAGACTGAAATAATTTTTAACCGACTTCGAAAAAAGAGGAGGTTATCAATTCGGATGTTTGTATTTTTTTTTTTTTTTTTTTTTATGTATTATCGGGCATAACTCCGTCATATATTGACGGATTTGCAAAATTCTTTTTTTGTTCGAAAGGGGTTTATTCCGAAATGGTCCCATTTAAATTTCAAAAAGATCTGATGATGGGTTTCGGAGACAGTCAACGGAACTCTTCAAAAATTGACAGCAAATCAACCGCGATTGCTGCTATCGTATGTTTATGAATTGTTAACACAGTTTAATGGGGAACCACAACTAAAAAGTAAAAAATAAAAAACTTTTTCACAAAAAAATAGAACCGACTTCCAAAAAAAGTGCAAAATAACTTTAATTTCGGAAGTCGGTGTCAAAAAACGAAGACACAAAACAAGAACACCGACTTCCGAAATTAAAGTTATTTTGCACTTTTTTTGGAAGTCGGTTCTATTTTATTGTGAAAAAGTTTTTTATCTTTATCGATTGGTAAAGTAAATTATTAATTCCGGAAACACATTCTACTATCCTACTAATACTACTTTCTACCCTACTTCTTACGTTTATATACAGAGTGTAAAAAGACACATAAAGCCGTCAACTACGCATACTGTAGGTACATTAACATAAAAATAGCTTTGGGCAAAAATTATTCGTGGGAAACGACTTTTATTAATTTCTAAGTATGCAAAAAAAACTGTTTTTTATTGCGCGCAATGTAACGCAAACTCGGGCAAGTGGAGTTAAGACCCGCCCCTTCGCTCTAAGCCGCGTAAGAACTTGTTGGATACGTTTGATATTCATTATCATAATCATCAGCTTTTTAATGTCCCCACTGCTGGGGCACAGGCTTCCTCTCTATGAGGGTGTGGGCCGTAATCCACCACGCGGGCCCAATGAGGATTGGTGGATGTCACATGTCTTCGAATTTTTGGTTCTAGGACATGCCGGTTTCCTCACGATATTTTCCTTCACCGTTTTGAGAGCAGTGGTGATTAAATAATTTACACAAAGTAAAGCGCCTAGTTCAAACCCAGGCGGGTTTGAACTAGGCGGTAGGTTGTGAGTTCAAACCCAGGCGGGTTTGAACTCACAACTTGTAAGTCGCGGCCAATACCGCTGGGCCACCACTGCTCTATTTGTATAGTTTGATATTCATAGCGTTTTTCTTGCGTAATTCTCTAGGCGTAATTTCGAAATAATAATCGAAAATTCGGGTAATGTTTGTTTGGAAAAAAGTTTAGTGATAACACTTAGACTTCATGTTAGTAAAAAAGTAAAAAAAAATTGCGACTTTGACCTTCAATATCTCCACAAACAAGTGGAATCCCTGGTATGGTCTAGGGGAAAAAAGTATCCAAATAATGGGTAGAATATGAGGCTTTAGGCTACGGAAACTGTCTTTTTACAGCCGATATTAAATGCGAAAGTTGGAATTAATGGTGCATCCATTAATTAATTGCTTGTTACTCAATCAAGCCAGAACCACTGAACGGATTTGAATGAAATTTAGCACAGATATAGGAGCACATAGGCTAATATATATATGCTATATATGTAGTGGGGAAGGACTAATTTTACGCGGGCAAAACCGCTGGCAGTTGTTAGTACATTCACAAACTCACTTCTTATTTTCATGGGTGTTGTCAGAAACTACAGAACGCTACCTGCTTTAATCCTTAAATACCTACTCCTCTTGCTTTGTTTACGGTAGTAAATCAGTTTACCTACAATTAATGTGTTACACTGTGAAAAAGAGATAGCTGTACATCCTATATAGCTTCATCTCTCTCATAGAAGGGGCTTGATTTAACACGCACGCTGGTTGTCATTACTACGCACTCAAATAAAAACTCGACTGCAAATAACAACAAAAAGTTCTAACAAACAAGTCACTTTTCAAGCAGTCTGAAGCAATAGGTGGGAGTTCCAAAGTCTTGAGCATAGACGCCGAGTTGCTAACCTGTCGGTTTTCTATCGGTTACATTTTGGGGAGTGTGCGACGGAATTGCATAATTTAATACAGGCAAGCCCGTTCTATCAAGGGACCACAAGACGTACGGTGAAGTGCCACCGGTACATGGTGGACATCCCATCTATACGCACAAAGCGTTTTCAGAACACATACATTGTGTGTACAGCTAGGGAGTGGAATTCCCTACCGGAGTCTGTGTTTTCACATAATTACATAGCATTAAGAGCATTAACTTATCTTACTAAAGTGTAAAAAGCGACCTTCTGTACAAACATTACTGTCTGTCCTTTTAAGCGACTGAACACTGTCTCCCAAGATACAGGTTTCTGGCCTAGTTTGGGAATCAGTATCAGTAATATTGTAGTACATATCCAAAGACTGCGCCTATTTGATGACAAATGGATGCTGTGTCAATAAACAAATTTTTTTTTTTCTGATAGCTACAACCTGGGAGTCTTTTAGTCAAGAGTGAATAAGTTTCTTCTCGGCAAGCGTGCTCCAACTTCGACCACATTATCGCTTACTATCAGGTGAGATAGTGGTCAAACGCGTGCCTATCAACAAAAAAAAAAATAACTTTTTGGTTGTTATTTGCAGTCGGGATTTTTTCAAATCTTTATTTTTATGGTTCCGTACCTATTGGGTAACCAACGGGACCCTATTAATAAGACTCCGCTGTCCGTCTGCAGCGGGCTATATCTTACAATCCGTAATAGCTACACAGTTGAAATTTTAACAGAATGTGTATTTCTGTTGCTCTTGAGCCCTCTTTAATTTTTAATTTATATTTGTTGTTATAGCGGCTATAGAAATACACGCTGTGTGAATTTCAACTGTCTACCTATTATGGACTTGAGATACAGCCCAATGGGTTTTTTTTTTCAGTCTATGGTACGGAATCCTTCGTGTGCGAGTTCTACTCGCACTTGGCCAGTCTTTTTTAGAATGGATAGTTCTGACAATACCATCTATTTCGCTAATGTATGCTCACGATGCTATCTAGCTATACCTAATAATATTAATGAAATCAAGATAAAATCTAGCTTAACAATACACATATAACACCACACCTCGACTTCAGTTACCCCTAGACAAGATAGCAGTAAACTGGACACAATGCTATACTAACTGCTTTATCTCCTCAGATAATTCTCAAGTACCTATTTTAGAACTTTACGAGCTTGTAAAGCCTAACCCGTTTCGGTTGTAAAAAGTTTAATAACTAAATAGGTTACGAATTACGATCTTCTTACAATGACGATGTTATCCGAGTCTTAAATTGGGTAACTTAAATTCAGAGATTAAATTCTGTTGTTATAAAAGATAGAAATAGAAAATGGTTTGAGTCTGTAAAGGTTATTTTGTGAGATAGGAAGTAATGAACGCTATATTATCCATTTCTGGAAATGGATCGGGCAACTTAAGACGCAGATATAATTGAATATTTGAAATTATATTTTTATCATCATCATCATCATCATCAGCCTTTTAATGTCCCCACTGATGGGACACAGGCCTCCTCTCTGTGAGAGGGTGTGGGCCGTAATCCACCACGCTGGCCCAATGCGGATTGGTGGATGTCACAAATCTTTGAATTTTTGGTTCTAGGACATGCCGGTTTCCTCACAATGTTTTCCTTCACCGATTTGAGAGCAGTAGTGATGAAATAATTTACACAAAGTAAAGCTCGTACCTGGGTTTGAACTCACGACCTACAACTTATAAGTCACGGCCGTTACCATTGATCCACCACTGCTCCATATTTTTATAACGTAGTGTAATTAATTTGTAAAGTTATGTCTAACGCTGATACAAAATTGAGAATCCCGCAAAAACTATAAAGCGTATTTTTATGAAACCATTTTAAAAATAATTTAATTATTTATATTTTAGTATACGTGTTTTAGTATAATACCCGTTATTTTATGTATAATGAATTAATAATGCGTCTAACTTCGGACAGCGTATGTTATTTTTTTTTGTGGAGTGGGAAATCATCCAACGACATCTCCTGCTCTAGGGTGTGCGTGTCAGACTCTCGAGCGGGAGGGTGTGTCAGACTCTTACTGACTAAAACCCACCCCTGTTCCGTCCCTGCCCTGAGTGCCCTGAGTACCCATGGGCGAGGTAACTCTGTTTCGAATTTATCCTTAACCCCTGGGCAGAGGTTGGCCGCTGTTAAGGCGTTATTAGCTGCCAATGACCTTGAGTGGTTAGCTTGCGTGTTCTGTGCTGAGCTTACGTAACGCGTCGTATGTCCACCCAGTAATAGGACTCGCCCATCAAGGAGCGCTGTCCGAAATTAGACGTATTATTAATTTATTACACTATTATGTATTAAACTAAAACATTGAGACTAAAATATTAACAATTAAATGATCTTTAAAATGGTGAAGGTTTCATAAAAATACGCTTTATAGTTTTTGCGTGATTCTCAATTTTTAATCCGCGTTAGAAATAAATTTAAAAATTAATTATACTATGTTATAAAAATATAATTTCAAATATTCTCAGATCAAATTACGACGGCAATTGTCTAGAGTAAGATATATATTTTTTTAAAGAAATAAGACTAGTCGTTTAGACGTGATGTTCGAGTAAAAACCATTAAAAGTCTTATAATTGCGCCTTAAAAAAAGGTAGAATGCTCTCAAGTTGGGTGGAGTGATAATCATTGCGGAGTGGTTGCTAATAGTTGAATAAGCCTGCAGTTTGCCTAGAATTTCGGTTTGCTTGTAAAATACGTATTTGCACCATCGATCAGCGATTATGTCATAGATCATTTACTACGACTATTACTATTTACTAGCTCATGTCAGTGGCTTCTCCCGCGTGGAATTAGTACATTGGTAAACCAAAACTCTAGGCAACCAACTGTGATCAAAATACTTTATTTTTATCAAAAACTACCTACTTCCAAATCTTCTGAAATCAGAACTTACGACCCAACCAAACACGAACTCAATTTAAACGATATTTAAACCAAACCTAAGAGCTCTCTAAAACAAGACGTATCCAAAAAAAATATGAAGAATATTGTTGACCGAAAAGATCCCTGGGTCAAAGTAACCCACGCTTGGAAAGTTTATTTTTACCCGGGCCGGTCTGGACCCTCCAAAACAAATTTCATGAATAAATTTTTCCTTTGTAAACAAATCGAGCAGGCCATATTAAATTAAGGCTCTCTTGTGACTGAGAATGCAATAAAAAGGCCGAATTTCAGACAGTGTTACTGTAAGTCTATGCATGTTTGTATCACACGCTCATGATTTTTTGGTTTATAGTATTTTGTTTAACGTAAGATTAGCTTCGTAGCGGTGAATTTATTAGAAACTGTGTTCGATTATCTTCGTGCCGAAGAGACTGAACGAGTGACTATGTTACTTTTAACATCTTAAAGCGAATACGTAATGATAACTTACTATCAGCGTTGCTATTCTGTAAAATCTCACCGTGATAACTTAGGTGAAGTGAACGTGAAGTAGGCTGTCAATCCATACAATTAAAGTGGAATGACAGTTCACTTCACGCTCACTCCACCTAAGTTTTCACGGTGAGCTGTTAACAGAATCGACCGGCAGATACCAAACCCGAAACTCGTCAAACTTAGTTTGGTCCACGTCGTAATTATTTTATTTTGAGTTCTCGTAATTTATTGTATGCATGGTATTTACCATAATATTTATTAGTGTATTATTGTATCACTATCTTCTGCCAGTAGCTTCGCCCGCGTGGAATTTATGAGCTTCTGAACTCTTAACTCTGGAGTAAGAAGGTTATAGTCTCTAGACAATGTGATTTTCTAACAGCAATAACGATTGTCAAAAGTACCAAAAGAATGTCCCTTTATCTGGGTTCTCAGGGCATTACAATATCTTTACTAACACATGACCTGTCCTTATACATATGTAATCCTTGCAACTAACACAAACACCACAGCAATATTAACCCTGTAAATAAATACTCAAATGACAACACTCTTTATACATGGGAAGCGAATAAAAACATTGTACAGTTTAAAAAGTCAACAAGGGGCTAAGCTAACAGCGATGGTAGTACAAACGGGTATTACAAAAGATCCTCTTTTTCAACGCATTATGAGTGGAAAAAGTAAAGAAAACCTTAATAAATAACAAGCTATGAAATGCTGGATATTTCGGCTTACGGTTCGGCTTAAACTTTTCAAGGTGGATTTGGGAGAGCCATAAGTGAGGAAACATGTTTTTGTTTACGATAATTTTGTTTGACCTTGTTATGAGGACAGACTAATTAGGATCTCAACTTTGGATTTATAGAACTCCTGAACATTGTTTCTATCCTGGGTTTTGTACGAGAGTTAAGCTTTGAAATATGTAAATAAATCGGAAAGTGTTTTGCCTTCAACTTCGAATCTTTTGAATCTGGCTTTTCTGCATTTCAAACGCTTCGTACTACTTACCTATAATAAAAACGAGTGAGCCTTACAGTAGTCGTATATGATGTGTAACGTTTGATATCTCACCTTGGTAATAAACAATATTAACATTCTATCCTGAAACATAAAATTAAAACGTTTAGTTTCGATTTCGTGCGCGCGCTCTACCATCTGACGGCAAAATCAAATATTGCGCACTCATTGGTCCCTGGTTTCCTATAACACACTTCCGACCTGTTTCAAAAAATCACTCCCACAGATTGCAGGAAAGATAGAGGAAAGATGTTACGCTTCAATAAATGTACATCACAATGTCGGTTATCATCTATATTTCTCATAACACAGTAAATCATTAATCATTCGATCATAGTCTAGGTACTGTACCAAGGTCTTGCGTGTGCGTTTAGATTCACGTACACTTTTTTCTGTTTACGTAAGCTCGAAGCCTTTGGTGTCATAGAATATATCAATCTGCCTAGCCTTTTCCCAAATATCTTGGGATCGTCTTCCAGTCCAACCTGATGAAGCTGAATACCAGTATTTTTCATGGAGCGACTGCTTATCTGACCTCAACAACCCAGTTACTGGGTAATACGATACCCCTTGGTAAGACTGGTTGTCAGACTTTCGGGCTTCGGACGACCCGTAACGACTGTCAAAGATCCACGATTGACAGCCGGGATCAACGGCTTAACGTGCTTCCCGAGGCACGGAGGAGTCTCGGTATGTAAAATAGTTTACACACACATAGACAGATAAATTTGAAAGAGAGTTACCGCGGCCCTTGTCACAGACAACTGAAGGAAGAAGGGTGGGTTTTAGTCAGTAAGAGTCTAACACGCCTTTCCACTCCACCCAGAGCGGTAAAAGTCATTTGATGACATCCTAACCACCAAAAACAAAGGCAATGTGCACGTAAATCTATGTACGAGGTTTTTGGCGGGATTTTGTCGAGTGAAGTTCAGTGGCTGTTTTAATTATTCGTGTATTGATTCCTAGTGGATATTGTGATGTAAAATTGGTGTATAATAATAATGTGTCTTAAGTGTCAACGCAAATGGACAATATGTGGAATCATTGAAACAGGCGCGATCTCGGTAAAGTGGAGCTGAGAATTTTATTGTAGTATTGACTACCTCAGCGAAGCTTGCCGAGACGACCGACTCGACTCATTTGCTCCCAAATACTGCATAAACATTAGAAGTAACACATTCTAATGTTTTTGCAGTATCTGCATTCTAATGGTGAAAAAAGTGGCAGTAGGTATTCTGTATCTAAAACTAAATAGGTATTTTTTTAACTTGACACTGGCTAAATTCACAAACCGTGCGAAGCCAAAACTAAAAAAATAAACTATGTACATACACAGTCATCCTAGACAGTAAACCGCTTTCATGATATAAATAATATTCATACGAAAAGATCCTAGTAAATTCTAGAAAGTAACAAATGACTCACGAATTTTTAACCCCGGCCAGCCTGACTCAGGCCACAAAATAAAATTCCATTTTTAAAATCATTTGGCACCGTTACAGTCAGACAAATAGATCTGTCTGCATTTTAAAACAAAAGACTACGTTATCCAATTTGCAGTACTAAAATGGGAAAGTATGGACTTTCCCATTTTAGTACTGCAAATTGGATAACCACTAAAATCTTGATTCGCAAATAATATGGATTATTTGCGAATCAAGATTTTAGTGGTTTAGTCTGCCAAACGGTACTGTTGTCTGGTGCAATATCCTGCCTGTCCCGCCTAGATTAAGTTCATATATAACTACTACATATTGTACTAGGAAATTGTTTCCAGTTTAGAAGTTCACTTAATTGTTTGTGTGAACTTGGCTTGGAATTCGTAGTGCATTTTGTCGGTGAAATCTTAATTAGTTTTCAGGCATGGAAGTGCAATTTGTTGCGGCGTTTGGAAAATGGTGGTATTATTTTCAGGGTATAATTACTGGTTAAAGTGTGAAATATAAGTTTTTGGTGGAAGGTTTTAAAATGGAAAAGAAAAAATAAATTATTCTGATTAAAATAATTTGATTTTATTCTCTTAGAGGCTGATTATTAATTGAATGGGACTTTTAACGGTCCCACTCCTGAGACACAGGCCTCCTCTCTGTGAGCTGGAATGGCCCGAAATCTAACCTGCATGTTACCTGCATGCCTAGTGCAGGTTGGTGGATGTCACATGTCTTCGAATTTTTGGTTCTAGGACATGCCGGTTTCCTCACGAAGTTTTCCTTCACCGTTTGGAGAGCAGTGGTGATGAAACAGTTTACACTGAGTCTGCTTACCTGGGTTGGAACCCGTGACCTATGACACGTAAGTCGTAGCCGTTACCACTGAACCATCACTGCTCTTTATTCTCTTACTTCATAAAAAAAAAGCCATACAAATTGTCAAAAAATAAATGCGGGCATTGCCTTTAACTACCTACATTATATATAGGTACTCGTATCTACCAGCAAAGCAGATTATACCAGAAACCTATTCCCAAGCAATTCATAACCTGTACTTTTGTTATATTCATAAACGACATAAATACATGCTTCAAATACACAAATTTTCGACGGACAGACGGACAGACGGATGGACCACAATAAGGCTCTATATGGACCCTTTGTGTACGGAACCCTAAAAAATATGGTCGAAAAATGACGGTGTAAATTAAAATCACTATTTGCAAGGCCTTCAATTGATAACCACGCTCTATCATACCAAAAGTATTCAGGACTCTTATGATTTAGTTTTAGGAGCATAGTTACAAAGCATTTAAAGACTATTATCAATATCGCATCAGGTGAGATAGTCAATTATCACTATCTCACCTGATGAGATAGTGATAATAGTCTTATTAGTTTGTTATTATATAACGACGCGTTATTAAACGCGTCTATAAATAACAACAAAAAAACCTTGGATGACACTAATTTACCAGCTGTTTATGTTATGTTATTTCAAATTGATTCTGCCAAAGGCTAGTTGGACACATGATTCAAATTCTTTAGTAGATCGCTATGGTGTCTCAACACCTCATACACATCGCAAGTTTATTCTTATACCTATGTATATGAGAGCAGTGATGACCCAGTGGTAACGGGCGCGATTTACAAGTTGTATGTTGTGGGTTTGAACCCAGACAGTCACTTTACTTTGTTTAAATTATTTCATCACTCCCTCCAAACGTTGAAGGAAAACATCACGAGAAAACCGCCGTGTCCTAGAACAAAACCTTCGAAGACATGTGACATCAACCAACCTTCATTGGGCCCACACCCTTTCACAGAGAAGAAGCCTGTGTCCCAGCAGTGGGAACATTACAGGCTGATTGTTATATACTACGAGTATGTACCTATACAGCAGGCTTATCCATATAAGCAACCTCCTATACATAGGTCTAAGAGAATCTCTCCAAAGCAATAATATCTTCAGGCCATAAACAAAACTGATCACTGAAACAAAGCACATAAGAAAACTTTATAAACATATGAAATAAATATCAATCTTTCCCAGTTAGAAACTTAAGTCTTCGTAATCTTTCAAGTTATTTTTTTTCTGAGTAAACGTGACCTGATGCTATTACTGTAATATCTAAAAGTTTGGCAAACTATAGTGAGACTATAAATATTCGTAGGGAGCTCACGCACGGCGGAGCAGTCAGGGAGATAGTGTAATGGAAGTATATTTTATCTCGTATTGTATTTATACACAAAAACAATCATAATTTAAATAATGCCGCCAACGGCCTTATGCGAAAAGTTTCGACGACCACCTTTCGAAAACAAAACAAAGACATTTAAAACAATAATATAATTAATTACAATAATAATGGACCGCAACTACAATAATTTTATGAGCAGTTTAATACATTTATCAATAATGATCTTTTTACGATACTTTTCTGATAGTTTATTGCTCCGCTAAGTATTATTAAATAAAACAATCCAATTAATTTGCTGTGTCTATTCAGAATAAAAAAATAATCCCAGCGGCGAGTTATTATGAATATTGTTATTGAAGTTTGAGGCGGTGACCGATAGATTATATTATCTGTATCTACGCTACATAGTATTAAAGATAGGTACTATCTTTAATACATTCGTGGAGATCGCGTGAGAATACAAACCTTATTAGCAGGCAGGCTGGTTGGGCAAAAATATTTTTAAAGGGTGATGCTAATTCTTCTTTTGATAATAGTTCAAAAGTTGAGTAGAAAATAAAAAACTTTTTTTACAAAAAAAACAACCGAATTTCAAAAAAAAATACACTAAAAATTAAAAAATAACTTTTATTTCGGAAGTCGGTGTTTGTAATTTATTTCTTCGTTATTTGACACCGACTTCCGAAATATAAGTTATTTTTTAATTTTTAGAGTATTTTTTTTTAAAGTCGGTTGTTTTTTTTGTAAAAAAGTTTTTTATTTTTCACTTTTTAGTTGTTATACCCCACAACTAAAACCCCAATAACATGGAACGTGGAATTTAAACATTTGGAGTACACCAAAACGTCATCGAGGTAAACGTATTTTTCGTTTTTGTTCAGTTTCTCAAAAAGCGCTTCAGCAATTTCGATAAAATTTATATGGGACCATGGGACATACATAAAACATACATACAGTCGAACATAGAACCTCCTCCTTTTTCGAAAGTCGGTTTATTATGTTTTGTTTTGGGTAGGTAATCTTCGATGTAGTCACTCGCTTGGATCTAATATAACTTAACAAGTATTCTGGAGTAGTGTTTCCTTTATTACCCACTCCTCAACGTAAAAACTCTTGGAAAAAGTACCTGCACCACTAAGCTATACTACAGTACCCTCGACACTACAATTCATAATCTAGATAAATATACTCTGTGTTATGTGTCCATGTAAGTCTTTTTTTTTCAGGGTGGGAAATCATCAGCCGACTTAGTGAGAGGGCGTATCAGACTACTACTATCTGTCTAGCCTTTTCCCAACTATCTTGGGTCAGTCAGCTTCCAGTCTAACCGGATGCAGCTGAATACCAGTATTTATAGTTCTTCCAGTAGCATTTCCAATTTTCAGATTTTTTTTGACATTGCTTTTTGTATGGGATTTGTTTTTAGGGCGTATCAGACTCTTACTGACTAAAACCCTCACGGTCCTTTGCGTTCCAGAGCCGAAGTGACTATTTTGAATACTTCTGCGACCCATATAAGTCTGTCATTCGCAAAATTTTACGTAATTTAGGTAATATTTTTTTGTATCACTTGTCACGATCTGATAATCAGTTGTACTCAAATATAACCAGTACAGTTTACCAACCAAACTTCCTTTCGTATATTAAGCCTGCTTAGCTCCTATCCTAAGAGCAAAGTTGCAAGAACTTAATAACATCCCAGACTTGAGCGCAGACCACGCGAGCCTGGCTAAATGAAATATGCCATGATTATGTTGTATGTTATGCTCTACGTATACGTTGTCAAATTGAGCTCATATGCTAGAACTTGCATTTTGTATTATACTGCAATGTTGGGGCGGGATTTTCTGGAGAAATTGGCTTTGGCATGAGACTTCTTCATTTTCTAAGTTTTTAGCTTCATTAAAGTTTTGTTCTTATTGAGGAAATGAGTTTCTTGGTGGATGTTCATCCATACTAATATTATAAATGCTAAAGTCACTGACAGAGTTACTTTGTGTGTCTGTTTGTCACAAAATCTTAAAGGCTTAACGTATTTGGATGTAGCTTCTCACAGGGGTAGAACATGTCCCGGGAATGTTTTCCCTTGGGATAATATTTGAGACGCGGATGAAGCCGCTGGTAGAAACTAGTTGTAAATACCACGACCACGCGAGCCTTCCTAAAGGTGAAAGCTCCAGGGTAGCCCGTGAAATTCAAATTTTCTCACGTTTTTGCGACATGCAGATCGGTGTAAGGTTGCATGTGATATTGATGATTTTAATGATTACAGTTCTAGTTCTAGTACTTGCTACGGCCGCAAATCATATTTTGGTCAACATACAACCTGAGACATTTTTTTGTGTAGAGGATCCGCCATCACCCCGGTGTTGAAAATGACGCCATCACTCTGACCATAGCAAATTATAGATAGCATAGTTTGTTTTTGTTATGTCCTAAAGTATGCTTTATTATGTCCTAAGTATGTCTTTTCATGTCCTAAGTACACCTTATTATGTCTAAAGTATGCCTTATTATGTCCTAAGTAAGTTTTCTTATGTTTTAACTACGTATCATTATGTTTTAAGTATCATAAGAATAAAGGTAAAAACATGTTCAATGTCAAGGTTTATGAGGTAACTTTTTTGTATAGCGCAAGTAGTGCATGCTAAGGCGCTAAAATTGACCAATTGTGTTAAAGTCCGTAGTAAGGAATTTCGGCTAGTCAGCGATTGGTTGATCATATTCATGCTTCTCATGATTGGCTACAGACAGTGGAAAGTTTTCGGAGTCCACCATGTTGTTTTATGTACATATTGAAATACATATGTAAAGTTCCTTTGTTTTTATTGTAGTTTGTAGATTTGTGAGAATGTGAATTTAGAATCTAATAGTAAAGTATAACGTAGATTCAGTTTGTCCATCGAATACATACTTTGCATTATGTATAAATGTTAGTTTTGTCGTTAGAAAGACAAGTAAATATGTAAAGTAAATATGCAGGTGTTCATTACATAAGAGATAAGAAAAGTCTTCTCTGATTGGTTGTCGTCAAAATGTCAGAACGCCTGTGATTGGTCGATAGTTAATGTTCAAGTTAATTTGTAAAATTAACAAAATGTATTGGCTGTCCGGGTCGGCATTAGTTTCACTACGTGCCCCATAGAATTTGGGTGATATATATAGGCGCCCCTGGCAGTCAAAATTAGTCTCTCAGCGTTAGTGACTCAAGTGAGCTCGTAGGCCTCTGGCTTCGCTCCTATCGCCTAGTACCACACCTTGTACGGCGGTTTAAAGTGTCTTGTACCACTCCTTGTACAGACATTAGTTACTGTCCACTATTGGGGCAGTAATTCATATTGTGTTTTCAAACTGTAATTCCGTGTAAATCTGTGCTTCATCTGACTTTTTACCATTTACCTTTTATTTTATGTGCCAATATACCATTTTATATTTTCATCTGTGTATCAATTTCATTGACCCACTTGCTCATATCATCACACGTGAGTGTCGCGAGACAACAATACGCCAGTCACACACAAATCCATCAACCCTCGCGCCTATCGTGAAAAGCATCGTGTACAATTTGGTCCTTCGAGCCGGATTGTGTGTTGTGACTGGGTATTATGAGTGAGCATAGTGCGGTCACGACAAGAAGCAAGACAAGAAGAATGGCCAGTGCAAGACACCTAGAGTCGGACTCGGGCGTGCCCAGTGAGAGGGCGCCCGCCTCACCATCGATGGCACCAACGACGTCGTCTTTCCCCACGCCGGCGATACCTCTGGTGGGTGGTCGAGTTATAGATCACCGTAATGTGCAAGCACCAGAGGTAACGCCACGAAGAGGCCGTGGAAGGGGAGAGTCGAAAGAGCCCAGTGTCGCCGCCTCATCCAGGAGCGGGCAGAGCCACTCCACGTACCTGAGGAAGAAGGCGGAGTACGAGGCACAACGGGAGTTGGTGCGCCTCAGAGAGGGGCTGGTGAGGAAGAAGCTGGAGGTCGACTTAGCAGAAATTGACGCTGAGAACTCATCGGGTACGGACGAGGAGGGGACTACAACCCGACGTGTCGAACAGTGGATGGACACGACTCCACGAATAGATGAACGTCAAGAGTCATCGGAGTGCCGTGTACCGTCCACACTCGCCGTACCTACACCTAGTGTCGCGCATGTGCAAGTGACCGCGTCGGCGCCCGCTTCGTACAGCGGAGCGCCCGCGACCGTGTCAGCGCCCGCTTCGTACAGCGGAGCGCCCGCGACCGCGCCCGTTACATACACCGGTGCGCCCGCGACGTACGTTACACGCGACGCGACGCCAAGTGCCGCGATGGCGACTGTTAGTTCCTGCGCTCCGAAAGCGCCAGTGCTAAGGTTCGCGCGTGAACCCAGTGAGGACAGACGACCACCCAATATGTCAGTGCAGTTTGCGGATCCAGTGTTGGCGGCGCCAACTCGTGAGGTTGCTGGTCCGCAGACATCAGCAAGGGGGGGAGTGAACTGGGGGCACGAGCACGAGGACACGGAGCGCAAACCGAGGGACAACCGGTTTGACCAGTTGGCCGACGCTATTGCAAGCATAGCTCGGCCACGCCCGGTGCCAAGGCAGGCTTACGAGCTGCCCATGTTTGGTGGCAACCCGGCAGACTGGCTCGCCTACAAAAATATGTTTTGGGAGACGACGGCCCAATATAATTTTAAATCGTACGAGAACCTAGCTCGGCTGCGAACATCATTGCAAGGCGACGCACGGCGGGCAGTGGAAGACCTGCTGCGCACGTGCATCAATCCAGCCGACATAATGAGGGCGCTCGACGAGGAGTTCGGCCATCCGAACCTGCTGTTAGAATGTGCCATCAAGAAAGTGCGTGCATTACCAAAGGTCACCGACAGTGGACGTGAGTTGCGTACGTTCTCCACCACGGTACGTAATTGTGTGTCGTTATTAAGGAACATAAACGCAAATGGATATCTCAACAACCCACAGCTGGTAAGTGAATTATTGTCTAAACTTACACCTATTCAACGTGCACAGTACGGGGATTTTGCGATGGGGGTGGCATCGTCACAGGGCATTGATGTCAGAGTGTCACCTAGTTTAGAATTATTGTCAGAATTTCTAGTGCACCTAGCCAGGGCTACTTCATATTATGTTCAACTAGACTTGCCTAGCCCTGGCCCAGCTGTTAATTTAAAATCAAGATCGGTTGTACCTAATAAGGGTCAGCAAAATTATAATAAACAAAAGTTGTTCGTACAAGCTGAAGCTGACACTGGAAAAACAGCTGATGCTGACAAACAAACAGCTGATGTCAAAATTGAGTATAAATGTTCCTTATGTGAGAAAACGCACACATTACTGCAATGCGAGAAATTCGCGAAGTTAAATAGTGAAGAAAGGTGGGGACATGTAAGAAAAACGCGAGTTTGTTTCAGATGTTTAATTAAAGATCACCCGCGTATCCACTGTCGGGGCAAAAGATGTACGAAATGCAACGCGGCACATCATGTAATGTTACACCAAGAGAGACATGAATCGGTAACTAACATGAGAGTGAATGTAGGCAGTGCGCTTCTAAAGATTATGCCAGTAACGGTAAAAGTTGGCGACAAGATTAAGTGTTGTTACGCTCTATTGGACGACGGGGCCACTGTGTCTTTGGTGGACAAGAATCTTGTTGGAAATGTAAAAGGCGTTCAAAAACCAATAAGAATCCAAAGTGCACGTGGGATAGAATTATATGATTCCAGTTCGAGGGAAGTAAGACTATCAGTACGCGGAGCTAACAATAAAACGTTTCAAATTATGTGTCGCACGTTACAGGACCTGGACCTGCCGGCGCAGTCGGTGCCTGCTGGCATCATGGAGGAGCATCGCCACCTCCGTGACTTGGGCTGCAAAGAGATGTTGGGAGCCAAGCCGCTGCTGCTGATCGGGCAGGACAATTGGGAGCTACTCGCCAGTGAGGGGACACGCCGGGGAAAGTCTGGTAAGCCGGTTGCCTCTCTCACGAAGTTAGGTTGGGTGGTTCATGGCCCTCTACGGAGGGTGTGCACCACCAACAATGTCCAATATGTCAATTGTATGTCCAGCTCATTACCCGTGTTGCCTGATAGGGTCGAGCAACAGTTTGACCTGGAGCCAATAGGGTCGGCTCCGGTTAAACATAGGGTTAGTGGGCGAACTGCTGCCATCTTGGGGTCGACACCTAAGGGGTCGACAGATGGCAAGCTATGTGAAGGCATGCGAGCCTCTGCCATCTTAGGGTCGACACCGAGTGAGTCGACAGATGGCAAGCCAGGTGTATTATGTTATGTAGAGTGCAAGCTGCGCCGTGATGGTGACTGTGCAGCTGCAATATGTAAGCAGATAGACGGGTCACTCGAGGGGTATACCTCCAAGGTAGGAGGCAAAGTAGGCCATCCAGGATGGTGCCCGTCTCACCATGCTGCCGTACCTATTAAAGGTACACATGTTAAATATATGTATGTATGTCGACGTTTGGTGGGTGGTAGCATGGCGGCCAGGTCAGTTTGGCGCCTCACTCGTAGGGAGGAGGTAAGGCCGCGTAGGTCGCCAAAGATACTGGCGCGCTGTGCTGCTGCTCCACCCAACAGTATATCCAGCGCAGGGGCAATGAGTTGGGTATACAAACATGTAAACAATAGGTTTGTGTCTCACCATTTGGGTGGTACGTACTCGCTGAGTGGGAGAGGGGACTGGCGCTGGGTTTCTTCGGCGAAGAACCCAGCTGGCGTGGCAACCAAGTTGTCATGGCCGATAGGCAGTAATGCGTGGCTATCGGGTCCCGCCTTTCTTTGTTGTCCACAGGAGCGGCGGCAGGCATGTTCCGACTTGGGGTCAGGAGGTGCCGACGCTGAGCGGGTACAGTGTACCCACAGATACAAGCAGCGCTTGCTAGCGAGAGTGCTAGCCCGGTTCGGCAGACGACGCAAGCGGCGTCGGGACGCAACACTCTCCGCAGAAGACCGTTACGCAGTCGAGGTGGCAGCACTTGCAGAGGGCAAGCAGCTGCCACACAGAGTGGAACCGGAAATGTTAAAATGTCAAGCGTGCCAGCCGGCTCGAGATAAGCCGGCGGCGCCTAATTATGTGAGACCTGCCGGCCGCAAGGCCGCAGGTGACGCGACGCGCTTTCGTGCGTTGCGGGGTCGACTGTTTCGGCCCCATGGAGGTCAGCATGGGAAGGCGCCGGGAGTCCAGGTGGGGCGTGTTGTGCACGCGCCTCGCCACACGCGCTGTCAACGTGGAGTTGGCGGCCTCGTTGAGCGCCGACTCAGCCATCCTCGCCCTGCGGCGCCTAGTGGCGCATGTACTCCGACAAGGGTGCTAACTTTGTCGGGGCCAACTCCGAGCTTCGTGCTGCGCTGCGGGACCTGGACCACACCCGGGTCCAAGATGGAGCCGTCGGCCGGGGCATTGCCTGGCACTTCAACCCTCCCGCGGCCCCACACATGGGTGGCTGCTGGGAGCGTCTAGTGCGTTCAGTAGAGAACGCCCTCAAGGCGACGCTGCGAGAGCGCGCGCCACGTGAGGAGGTCCTTTACACCCTCCTCACCGAGGCCGAGCTGATCGTCAACAGCCGACCTCTGTGTTATGTCTCTGACGACGTGAGCCATCCCGTCGTTTTGACACCCAATCATCTCCTGCTGGGCTCAGCCGCGGGAGATGCTCCGTACGTGCGCCCTGATCCGGGCGACATCGACTCGCGACGCATGTGGCGTCGTGTCAGCGCGTTGGCTGCCCTCTTCTGGCGTCGGAGGCTGCGTGAGCTTCTTCCGGCTCTGCAGCGGCGACAGAGGTGGACGAGCGACGTGCCCAACGTCAAGGTCGGCGACGTCGTGCTGGTGACCGACGAGAATAGGCCACGTAACCAGTGGGTAAAGGTAGTCAAAGATGTAAGTCCCGGGATGGACTCTATTGTTAGAGTAGTCGACGTGGAAACGACTTCGGGGGTCTTACGTAGACCTGCGGTCAGGGTGATTGCGTCTCCTACCGACGGTAGCGTGATCGGTGGAAGCCTTTCACGGGGGGTGGTATGTAGAGGATCCGCCATCACCCCGGTGTTGAAAATGACGCCATCACTCTGACCATAGCAAATTATAGATAGCATAGTTTGTTTTTGTTATGTCCTAAAGTATGCTTTATTATGTCCTAAGTATGTCTTTTCATGTCCTAAGTACACCTTATTATGTCTAAAGTATGCCTTATTATGTCCTAAGTAAGTTTTCTTATGTTTTAACTACGTATCATTATGTTTTAAGTATCATAAGAATAAAGGTAAAAACATGTTCAATGTCAAGGTTTATGAGGTAACTTTTTTGTATAGCGCAAGTAGTGCATGCTAAGGCGCTAAAATTGACCAATTGTGTTAAAGTCCGTAGTAAGGAATTTCGGCTAGTCAGCGATTGGTTGATCATATTCATGCTTCTCATGATTGGCTACAGACAGTGGAAAGTTTTCGGAGTCCACCATGTTGTTTTATGTACATATTGAAATACATATGTAAAGTTCCTTTGTTTTTATTGTAGTTTGTAGATTTGTGAGAATGTGAATTTAGAATCTAATAGTAAAGTATAACGTAGATTCAGTTTGTCCATCGAATACATACTTTGCATTATGTATAAATGTTAGTTTTGTCGTTAGAAAGACAAGTAAATATGTAAAGTAAATATGCAGGTGTTCATTACATAAGAGATAAGAAAAGTCTTCTCTGATTGGTTGTCGTCAAAATGTCAGAACGCCTGTGATTGGTCGATAGTTAATGTTCAAGTTAATTTGTAAAATTAACAAAATGTATTGGCTGTCCGGGTCGGCATTAGTTTCACTACGTGCCCCATAGAATTTGGGTGATATATATAGGCGCCCCTGGCAGTCAAAATTAGTCTCTCAGCGTTAGTGACTCAAGTGAGCTCGTAGGCCTCTGGCTTCGCTCCTATCGCCTAGTACCACACCTTGTACGGCGGTTTAAAGTGTCTTGTACCACTCCTTGTACAGACATTAGTTACTGTCCACTATTGGGGCAGTAATTCATATTGTGTTTTCAAACTGTAATTCCGTGTAAATCTGTGCTTCATCTGACTTTTTACCATTTACCTTTTATTTTATGTGCCAATATACCATTTTATATTTTCATCTGTGTATCAATTTCATTGACCCACTTGCTCATATCATCACACGTGAGTGTCGCGAGACAACAATACGCCAGTCACACACAAATCCATCAACCCTCGCGCCTATCGTGAAAAGCATCGTGTACATTTTGTGTGGGTGGAAAATCATCCTATGAATTCTCCCACTCTGGGTGGAGCGGTAGGGCGTGTCAGACTTTTACTGATTAAAACCTACCCCTTTTCCTTCCCTGCCCTGAGTATACAACCTGATACTGACCTGCAAATTACAAAAAAACAGTGAGAAAATTTGAAGTTTGCGATTTACCCTGGCGGTTCCCCCTTAATGAAATATGCGAGGATTATTTTGCATGTTATGCTCTACGTACACACTATGCCGATTTCCTTTTAAGTTCTTAGCTATATTGTTTTCTTCTTATTGAGAAAATAAGTTTCTTGGTGGATGTTTATCCATACCAATATTTTAAACTAGCGACCTCCTGCAGATTTTTTTAAATTTTTTATTGTTGATTGGCTCTCGTTTGACCACTATCTCACCTGATGGTAAGCGATGATGTGGTCGAAGATGGAGCACGCTTGCCTAGAAGTAACCTATTTACTCTTGACTTAAAGACTCCCAGGTTGTAGCTATCAGGAAACACAGACTCCGGCAGTGAATTCCAATTCCAGCTTCGCACGATAACAAATTATATACTTAAACCTTCCTCAGGAATCAATCTGTCTACTGATGAAATGCGTTTGAAAATCAGTTCAGTAGTTATTGGTGCCGATTCTCTTGTTCATAACTATACTAAAATTAGAGAATCGCTATCTTCTACTTAAAGGCAGTGCGAGAAAAGGACGGCTATAGCTATGAACTAAGTTAGAGCGTCAAACTAGTTTACGCATTGCGCTTCACCGTGTTTTTAATCGACATGTTTTTACGAGTAGGATTACCCTTAATTTATATGAAAATATTAGTTCAACTAAATTTGACGGCTCTAATTTACGTTCGTCTCTTTCTTGTTTTATTAGACAGAAAAAGATAGATTTTTTTTTATATGGACTACGTCTGAAATAAATGTCTTTTTATTATTATTTTGACATATGTTTTATGTTCTCGGCTAGCTGGGAAGAGCTGATAATACGGGCCTAAGCCAAGTGATTATCAGTTGGAATTTGGAATAGATGAAGTGCGGTCATGCGCAGAAGATTATATGGAAGATGGTAGCGTATTTGAGATTTATTGATGGTTTTCTGATTCACATTGCAGAAACATTCTCACGAGTCTGCATGTGTTTAAGATCATTGCCTTTTGCAGTAGATGGTAGGTATTTGAGGGTAAGCTAAGAGAATTAAGGGATTGGTGAAGATATTTTGGTATTACTCCTGTTGTCGAAAAAACTATAAAAGTTACAATGGTACCAACCATTGTAACTTTTTGCACATGCCAAATTCGGGTAATTTCGTCTTTTAGTTCGATGTATTTGGTTAGATTTTCGCTATTCTTATTATTATTACAAAAAGTACAAAGCCAACCCTAAAAGGATACTAATTTAGATATGAGATAATTAAAATGTTGTTAAATTACCGTAAATTATATTACCAACTATGTTTTATGCTAATGTTTTTATTATTTCGTGTAAGAAAAAAATATATTTTGTTTAAAAGTAAAATGTTTAGTGTCTTATCATTTCAAGTGCTCTCTAGTGAAACATTTGTTGTGTTTATAGACTTTCTAAAGTGGTGCTTCGTTAATGTTTCGATGAAGTTTGTACTAACGTAACATAATAGCACTGAATTATGTTCATAATCTTCAACAAACTTCTGAAAATATGATAAACTTTAAGAACCCACAATAGTGCTTTTTATTTTAATACTGGCTTTTCTTGCGGTTTCTCTATTTCTTATGCATTCTGTCCATTTATTAAAATTCTGTTCTGCAGCATTATGTTGTGTTCAAATAGAATTTTGTCATGCTTTGCATCCACATCAATCCGTTTTATAATATCTATGTCAGCTGTGAAGGTATCTTTAAGTCTAGTCTTTTAAGCGTTCTAAATAGAGATCAAAAACTACTATAGTATACTGGGTATAGACAAGCAACTTAATCTTTTTTTAATATCGAAGGCAGCGCCCTCTATTTTTTCGCTAAGGGAACTAATGAATATATGTATAGATTGCATAGATTGGTAAGCAAATCGCTATATATAGTATAGCTGCAGTACGCTGAATTGTATGTATAGTACGATATTATATCAAGTGGCGATTATGGGAACATAAGCGCGCGCCGTGGTAGAGTTGGCCGTCAGATGGTAAAGCCCACGCCCGATATGTCTGCGTGCCGTCGAAATCAGAACTAAACGTTTTAATTTTATTTTACAGGATAGAATGTTAACCCGGCGTGGATGAGGTAAGAGATTGTTACACCAGCTATGAGGCGGGTAGGAGATACCCGAAACTTTGATACTGAATTTTTCATACAATTTTGTGTTTCAGAATAGAATAAAATTTTATTGTCATATGAGATCAAGTAGCACAGTCCCAAAATTACACCTAAAAACCAGAAAAATCTCCGCACATAAAATTCGCGTGCACCATACATATTGGCTTCTTACACTTCCAAACAGCAATGTATTGTTTTTCTGTCCTTTTTCTCAGCGCAGTCACTACACCTGACATATCTACCAGCCATTTTTTAGGAGCTGGTGATGAAGGTTCTCTCAGATGATCAGAAATACTCTTGGAATCACAAGAACTAGCACTTGATACGTTTTCTAATAATTCTTGTAGCCGATGGTTATTTCCTTCATAAGACATCTTGAGAAATCTAAAAATAATCAAACAATAGTATAAATAACAATAAATCATAAACTTACTCTCAACTCAAGAAAGGAACACTGACTACGAGGTCGGGTACAACGTACCTCGGCCAACTTTACGCACGTGTATCTCTTGCTGCAGCCGGCATGACATTAAATTGGACTCTGCACCTCATCTCCCGTACCCTCATCTCCAGCTACTGTGTCGACAGGATTCATATAGCAACAACAACGTTAAATAATTTACGTCGTAAATATTCTCGGGTATGATATACCCTACCTCACTCACACCAGGTTAATGTTGCTTATTACTAAGTTGAAATGCTACACATCGTACGCGACTACTGTAAAGTTTGCTCGATTTTTTTATAACAAGCCTATACTGTTCCACTGCTGGTCATCAAAAGCCTCCCCAAAGTCATTCCAGGAACTCTTCTCCCGTGCTTCCTTAAACCAGCACTAATACGCGTTAATGTTGCCTCGACGCCTCTGTCGTGGCCGACCACGGCCTGTCGGCGTCGTTCATTATTACCCATTGTGTGGGGACTCCTATTTTTTTTTGGGAATTCATCCTATGATATCACCCGCTCTAGGGTGGAGCGGAAGGGCGTGTCAGACTCTTACTGACTAAAACCCAGCCCTGTTCCTTCCCTGCCCTGAATGCCCAGGGGCGAGGTAACTCTTTCGAATTCATCCTCAACCCCCTTTTTTTTTCTTTTCTTGGAAAAAAAACCCCTGGGCAAGTGTGGGGACTCCTTATTTTTATATTCTTGATGAGCTTTGATCTCGCTTGATGGTAAGCGATGGATGAGATCTACAGTGGAAACGAGTGATGTTGCCCAGAAGATGGTTGTTCAGTCTTACTTTGAAGGCAGACAGGTAACGGTATCCGATGGTAACGAACACAGATTCAATTTTTGTTCTTTGGGAGAAAATCTTCAACATATAATAAAATATGTGAAACTTTGTGAGGATGTATATGGATGTTTGTTACTCTTTCACGCAAAAGCTATTTAACGGATTTGGATGAAAGTTTACAATAATATAGCTTTTCCATCAGAATAACATATACGCTGTAATTTATAGTGGTGGGAAGTACTAGTTCTACGCGAACGAAGCCGCTGGCAGAAGCTGGTATTTTTATAATAATATACCTACTTTACTACAGAGAGCAGTGAAGGCCCAGTGGACCCCAACGACCCACTCCACCACACGAATAAAAAATCGTAGCATAGCTTAGAAAATAAATATTAAAGAATCCAACGTCACGTTTGTTACAAATAGGATAAAGTATTTTTACGTTGTTAAAACAGGTTTCAGAATGTTTCGTATCCAGAGTGTCAGAAACAGCCGTTTTTGGTTAAAGTGGAAAATCTATAAGTCCGTGATTAGACCTGTTGTACTGTATGGGTCAGAATTTTGGGCTGTGAAAAAGACGGATGAAAAAATATTGCATGTGGCTGAGATGAGAATGTTTAGATGGATGTGTGGAGTAACGAGAATGGATAAAGTGAGAAATGAGTACATTAGAGGTAGTTTAAAAGTGGCACCAGTCACAGAAAAGTTGAATGGGAACCGCCCATCTTGGTATGGTCATGTGAAGAGGAGGGATAAAACACATGTAACTAAAAGAGTTATGAATATTAATGTGGATAGATGGAAAGGGAGAGGAAGGCCAAAAAAGGATGGATGGAATGTGTGAGGAGTGATATGATAGAAAAGGGAGTTAGTGATAGCGTGACGGCTGACAGGACAGAATGGACGAAAAAAAACATGTTGCGCCGATCCCGAGTAACATGGGATGAGGGCAGGAAGATGATGATAATGTATATGTACTTACGAGTAACGTAAGTCATGGGTGCAAACCCAGGCAGGCCTTACTTTGTGTAATTTATTTCTTTGTCACTGCTCTCAAAACAGTAAAGGAAAATATTTTAGAGGAAACAGGCATGTCTTAGAACAAAAATTCGAAACCATGTCCATATCTACCAACCCGCACTGGTGCATTCCCTCTCCTAGGGCGGAATCCTAGCAGAATCCTAGCAGTGGAAACATTATAAGGCTGATTATGTTATGTTATGTTTTATTATAAATGCATTGTAATTTACCTTAGTTCTAGCATTTTAAACGGTAGTTGTGGAGGTAGCATTAGATCGCAATTGCTCCCTTGTGGGTCATATAGGAAGAGTACAGTGTTCATGGAAACAAGCTGATCTCTTCATGAAAATCACTGCTTAACTATAGGTACGAGTTTTTTTTTTTTGTATTTATTCAGAACCTGGTTTAAACAAGCGAAGTAATTCTCCCTGAGTAAAGCAGACAAAAGAAGTGAAAATATCAAAAAAAACCTGACTAGTCTATGACTAATCAAGCAGTCTAATGCAGATGGTTGAATTTATTTCAGTCCAATCAAAGATTTGATGCCGCAAATTTTTTTTCAGTCGGGTATGTTATTTATTTTTTTATTTCCTACATTTTTTACTTTTCTCTAGCTCTTTATTTTGATACCCCACATGACCAGGTCACAAAAAATACGACTACACTTACCTATTGGCGTTCGCCATTTTGATTCTTTTTAAATTCATATTGTATGCCTACGAGTATGTCACTTCGGCGGAAAAGGCTAATTTAATAATACCTAATTTGTTAAAAATCCATCAAGCCGTTTAGGCCACAGCTTGTGCCAAAGAAATAGACATACAAACATACACACGTGATATACATACCTACTCTCGAAAAGAATGAATAGAGATAACAAAAAAAACAGAAAAATCACTACTTATTTTCAAATTAGCTTGTGGTAGGTGTTTTATCTATCGATCTGTAAATTTGGTTTTCATACTTAGTCCTTGGTGGAATGTTGTAGGTACGTGAGCCCTTGCGGCCTTTATTCTAACCAGCTCACCTCTCTCCAGAAGTAGATTTGGCCTCCCAATTTATTCAGGGCGTCTATGAGGGATTTCGGTTAACCTAAGGTTCGTATATTGGCGACGCCGACGCCCGTGCACTCAAAGAGCACGTGCGTGACCGTTTCCTCCGTCTCCATGCATGCTCTGCACAGGGGACTATCTGTGACGCCTATTGTGTGGAAGTTTGTATTTAGTGAGCAATGTCCGGTGACGGTCCCTACCATTCGATGCAGACTGCCTCTGTCCAATCACCGAAGAGTTCTGGTCAGATTTTTGTTCAAGGATGACATAGCCTCCTTGGATTGCCTGCATCTCGATGCGGAGGACCGTGCCTAGGTATTTTATAACGTACTCTACGTTTTCCCTAGGGATTTGCCATATAAGTTGGAGGATAGAGGAGGTTCCAGAGTGATCTTTTAAGAGGTAAGGGGGCCTCTTTCATGTTCTGATGGTTATCACAGGAGTGATTTTAGTGAGGTAAGAATCCCGCACTCCGTGAGCTTATCCCCAAAGCCTGGACTTAATATGTGGCTGGATGCCTGTTAAAGGTTTTCTCCCGACAACAAAAAAAACCGTCTTTTAGAATAATAAATCTAACAGTGCTAAGAGCGAACAAAACACACTTTAAATCTTGATAAATACACGTAGAATAAAAATGACCCAGATATTTCCAAGAGAATATTCTAGATCTAGAAGGTGTTTCAGTTTTAAAACATAAGCTGTCGTATTACTGCTATGTGCAGGTAACCCCTCGGATATTGCACTTGAGTAAATCGTCTCGCGAAGAAATATTACTTGAAATTGCCTTGCATGGCGCAAACTTGTGTACTGTCGAGTTATGTAAAAGATTTCTATTGTTTATCGTTCACGAAAATGTTTCCATATAGGACCTATTTAAATTAGAACTTGGTTCTTGCGGTGAAGGGAAACATTGTGAGAAAAAAATACAGTCGAATTGAGAACCTCCTCCTTTTTTTGAAGTCGGTTAAAAAACAACCGACTTCCAAAAAAAAAATACACTAAAAATTTTAAAATAACTTTAATTTCGGAAGTCGGTGTCAAATATCGAAAAAATAAAATACAAACACTGACTTCCGAAATTAAAGTTATTTTTAGTGTATTTTTTTTAAATTAAAATCGGTCCACAACTGACGGATAAATGCGCGGAAATACATAAAAAAAAACATACATACAGTCGAACATAGAACCTCCTCCTTTTTCGAAAGTCGGTTAAAAATAGCATGTCCTAGAATCAAAAAATCAAAAAAATCCACTAATCATTACAACGCGTTATACCTACTAACCCGTGTAAGTCCCCGTGGTGGATTACGGCCCAATCCCTCTCCCTCACACTGAGATGAGACTTGTGTCCCAGCGATGGAAACATTATAGGTTCAATAAGCAATGTTTGTGCTGCAGTGGGAAACTCAAAGAAATTAGAATTAAACTTTATGACCAAAGTAAAAAAAGCAGAATGACCAAAATATTTTTCTTAATTTACCCCATCCCCTACCAGTCAAAATGTTTGAAATCCATAATGTCATTTCTTCCTCTGATCTATTGTGTCCTGTTCCCTTCCCCTCGAAGACTGCTAATTAGCCATCCATTAAGAGTGTTATCTGCAACCTGGAGGTTTTTTTAGTTAAGTCAGTTACTTCTAAGCAAGTGTGCTCCATCGTAGTCCGCATCATCGCTTACCATCTGATGAGGTGGTGTTAAAGCGCGAAGTCGGCCTGAACTTAGCAGATCATTTTCCAGCGGGACATGAAAAATATGAGTTCTATTCGCGGTCATGTGAAGACGAGGAATGAAACACATGTAACTAAAAGAGTTATGAATATAAATGTGGATGGATGGAGAGGGAGAGGGAGGCCAAAGAAAAGATGGATGGATTGTGTGAGGAGTGATATGAAAGAAAAGGGAGTTAGTGATAGCGTGACGGCTGACAGGACTGAATGGAAGAAAAAACATGTTGCGCCGACATCAAGTAACATGGGATAAGGGCAGGAAGATGATATTCGTATGCACCTAGTTCTAGAGTTCCTGATACTTTTTTGAAATATTTTAGTGTGTTGCCTGGAAAAAATTCGATTGAAAATATGATGTGTCAACTTCTGGTAGCAGATATTGTTTTTCCAAAACCAAAATTTTAAAAGTACTATTCTTAGTGCGAGTTCTATAGTTTCTGATACATTTTAGAATTTTTTCTATCAATTGAAGTATATACCACCAACTGATAGTCGATCATGATCATCATCATCATCATCAGCCTTTTAATGACCCCACTGCTGGGGCACAGGCCTCCTCTCTGTGAGAGGGTGTGGGCCGTAATCCACCACGCGGGCCCAATGCGGATTGGTGGATGTCACATGTCTTCAAATTGTTTCTGGGACATGCCGGTTTCCTCACGATGTTTTCCTTCACCGTTTTGAGAGCAGTGGTGATGAAATAATCTACACAAATTAAAGCGCCTGCCTGGGTTTGAACTCACGACCTACAACTTGTAAGTCGCGGCCAATACCACTGGGCCACCACTGCTCACTGGGCCACCACTGCTAATAGTCGATACCATTAGCAAAATAAGTATGTATTCAATTACCGTTCTGTCTTATTCTTCTGGGAGTACAACCTTAATGTGATACCCGTACGTTGTGTTGTGTATTTTTTTCTGTGTTTATGTGGGTTTAACTGTGTTTGTTGTGTTTCCCGAGCTAGTCACTAATAGAGCAATTAGTACTAATTGTTTGTAGTATTTCTCTGTTCATTATTTTTAACTAGTTTCCCTCCGGGGGTTGGTTGCGGATGTAAGGGAACGCGCACATGTGTGATTGTGGGCTCAATGTGCTGTGTTTTGGAACATTATTTTCATGTTATCAGTGGATATATTTGGTTTTTCACATTCATTATTTCAATATGTCAGTAATTTTGTAAAACATGCGTCTGATAACATTTATTTTATTATATACACATATTTAAGTCAAAATGTACGAAAACTAATCTAGTCTACAAAAGAACAATACTCGTACCTTATTTGAAAAATAGATTCTGTAGCTTAATCCTACTAATATTTTTTTAATGTAAACGTTTGGATGGATGAACGTTTCTTACGCAATCACGTCAAAACGGCTGAACAAATCTGGATAAATTTTGGCACAGAGATAGATTGGCACTGGCAGAAGCTAGTTTTTATATAACTAAATTGACTGAAACTTAAATTCAAATAATAATAAAATTGCGAGATCCATAGTGTTAAGTGTAAGCATAAAAAAATCTTCTTGGAGCAGTGGCGGCCCAGCGGTATTGGCAGTGACTTACAAGTTGTAGGTCGTGAGTTCAAACCCACGCAGGCACTTTACTTTGTGTAAATTATTTCATCACCACTGCTCTTAAAACAGTGAAGAAAACATCGTGTGGAAACCGGCATGTCCTAGAACCAAAAATTCGAAGACATGTGACATCCACCGACCCGCATTGTTCCTGTGCGATGGATTACGGCCCACACCCTCTCACAGAGAGGAGGCCTGTGCCCCAGCAGTGGGGACATCAAAAGGCTGATGGTGATGGTGTTTATAAAAAAATTCTTATATCTATGGTAGTAAAATATTTTATGTAACCATTTAATTTCGCTTCGACATCGTTACTTACGTATTCTGTAGAAGTGTTATAAAAAGAGGATCCTTGATGTGCTTAGAAAGAAAGCAACCGGTTTTTATAGGTCGCTGTCAGAGTCCCACCTCAAAATCCACCAAAATCCCATGTTTCCCTTCTCCCTCTACTATGAGGTGATAAATAATTGTACAAATGTGCCTCACTAAAACACTTTTAACCTGCCATATATCACCGAAAGTAAAGGTAAAAGATTTAAGGGTACAGAACAATGCTGGCCGTACCTACGGACCGTTATCGTCGCCATGTTATGTTGGCTAAAAGTCCTTTATCTCATTTTAATATGTTTTGTTTGGGTTTAAAATCTTGTTGTATAAGTGATGTAGCTTTTTAAACCGACTTTGCAAAAAGGTGGAGGTTCTGTGTTCAACTGTATGATTATTATTTTATTTTTCATGTATGTTCACCGATTTCTCTGTCAGTTGTGAACCGATTTACAAAATTCTTTTTTTTATTCGAAAGAGTATACTACTGAGGTGGTTCCATATAAATTATACCAACATTATTTAGTGCATTTTGAAAAAATCAACAAAAGCAAAAAATATGTACTTATACACAGATGACGTTTTGGTTTCCATCAATTATGTTCAAATTTAATTTTCCATGTTATTGGGGTTATCAATTTGGGCGTAACTTTAATATTTAGTTTTAGTTCTGGGGTATAACCACTAAAAAGTTAAAAATAAAAAATCTTTTACAAAAAATACAGCCGACTTTCAAAAAGAAAATATACAAAAAAATTTAAAAACACTTTAATTTCAGAAGTCGGTGTTAATTAACGAAGAAATAAAATACATATAACGCCAAGTCAGCGTTTGTATTTAATTTCTTCCGAAATTAAAGTTATTTTACAATTTTTAGATTTTCTTGTTAGGAAGTTGGTTGTATTTTTTGTTGATTACTGTGGAGAATCCTTTCTCAACCTTATTTAAATGTGGAACATTATGGTACGTCCAGACGATACAGACTTACGTAGATCACTATAGAGTGTCTGTGCAACATAGCAGTGCAGACAAATTTACAGACGAAAACCATGAAAAGTAACTACAATAATTATTAAAATTTTTATAAAAAGGACAAGACATAACAATGATTAAAATATGTAAAGCTTGGGTACGTGAACCCCTTGAGATGCTCACGGACCTCCAGGGTTCCGCGGACTCCAGGTTGGAAGACCCTGGTGTAGAGTTTAAAGGCGGCCTATGCCTTATTCGGTACAGACAATGTCATCATAAACCAAATGATTATGGTTGTGTGTAAACCTTTTTGATACCTCTGTAATCTAAAATTCCTTCAACGACAGCAAGCTACACTAACTGTCATAGGCTACTTATAATCTCCAAAAGTCTATGGTTCCTATCAATGATATTATACACTTAGATGCGTTACCCGCCTTCAATATTGGCAATAATAAAGCAAGGCAATTGCTCGAGTTTCTCTTAGTCACGTACCTACCACACGCGACTTACAAGTTGTAGTTTGTGAGTTCAAACCCACGCAGGTGCATTACTTTGTGTAAATCATTTCATCACCACTGCTCTCAAAATGGTGAAGGAAAACGTAGTGAGGTAATCGGCATGTTCTAGAACCAAAAATTCGAAGATATGTGACATCCACCAATCCGCACTGTCCCCGCGTGGTGGATTACGGCCCACACCCTCTCATAGAGAGAGGGTCTTTGCTCTAGCAGTGGGGACATTAAAAGGCTGACACAGTGTCGACGCTATACATTAGTATCGCTCGTACTTCTCAGTTACAATTTCCAGAAAAAAGCCTTCATATGTGTTTAGACGATGCACAAATTACACATTACTACTGTGAGATAAAGGAAAAATGTTTAATTTCATGCGTTTAAAGAAGTTTACGCTGTTTTAAGTACCCTAATGTTCATGTATGACGCGTCTATTTCGCGGGAAAAAGCCAGTCACAAAAAGTATAAACAAATAGCATAATCAGTCTTATGATTTTCTCACTGCTGGGACTCAGGCCTCCTCTCTAGGAGAGGAAACGAGCTGTAATCCACCACGCTGGCCTACGCGGTTTGGTGGATGTCACATGTCTTCGAATTTTTTGGTCTACGACATACCAGTTTCCTCACGATGTTTTCTTTCACCGTTTTGAGAGCAGTAGTCGTGAAATAAATGACACAAAGTAAAGCGAATGTGAGAAGGAGTGAGCCTTAATCCACTACACAGACCCAGCATGGGTTAGGGCCGATTTCACCAATGCAACTAATCGCGATTAGTCCCGTTAAGCCCCTCATTAGCAGACACAATTAAAAACCTATTGTCACGTCTCCTTAAGGAGACCCGAGGGGCCTGACGAATTAAACTAAACTCAGTTCATGCGTTTAATCGAGATTAGAACTTCATTTTGCGTTTCAACGAAAACTGGGCGTTTAGAATTTAAACTAAGTTAAGCTTAAACTGGTTTTGATTGTAGTGGTGAAACGCAAAATGAAGCTCTAATCTCGATTAGACGCATAAACTGAGTTTAGTTTAACTAATCGCGATTAGTTTCATTGGTGATATCGGCCCTTAGTCAGATAACTCCAAGACAAACTTTTTAATACGTTGATTCAGTATCGATTGAAAATTTAATTTATTATAAAATCAATTTCAGTTTAAAACTATTTTATTGCACAACTTTTTTCAATTTGTTTTAGAAATGAAAGGAAAAATACTTTTTATAATGTGAGTTGGTATTTAATTAGAAAAACTTCGTTTTGATTATTTACGATCAAAGAATTTAATTATATCTCTAGACAAAAAGTACTTTAAGAGTATAACAAAAACTTTTAGGGCTTGAAAAATTATTTAGTTACCAATTTCAGCTTCTCACTTCTGAGAAAACTTCCTTCTTATTTTTAGAAAATTCAAAGACCTAATTACGTCAACATTTTCTTTTACACGAGCCGTAATGTCAAGAACAAAGCAAAATTCGTCGTAACTAGAAAAATACGTCGGTGAAGAGAACTTTTGGTTCGGTTACCTGGAGAATGTCATCAACAGCAGTTCCTCGCACCAGGAAAGAAAATTTTTGGAACGTCTTAATCGTGATTCTAGATTTTCCAAGTTAAGTATACTAGATAAAATACGAGCAATCCGCACATCATATCTTAATGGGAGTGTACTCTTTGGCAAACTGAACGCAATATTATGTAGATGATTATTATTCAGCTGTTAATCGTGGATCTTTGACAGTCGTTACGAGTCGTTAGAAGCCCGAAAGTCTGACATCCAAACTGGGTTGTGGATGTCAGATAGGCAGTCGCTCCATGTAAAATACTGGTATTCTGCTGCATCCAGTTAGACTGGAAGCCAACCCTAAGATAGTTGGGAAAATGCTTAGGCAGTTTGATATTTTTTTACTATTTAGCTGGTAGTTTTTTTTTTTTCTTTGTGGGAAATCATCAAATAACTTCTCCCGCTCTGGGTGGAGCGGGAGGGCGTGTCAGACTTTTACTGACTACACCAGTGTGACAGCTTAAAGGTGGTTTTACACCGGCGAGGCAAGGCGTGGATGGGATGGGTGAGAAATGAAATCATGCCTCTCTTACACCGAAAGATGTAGCGCGAGACATCGCGAGACAGCGCTTGACGGAGAGAGACCGAGCGGGTCCTCGATGGCCGGTGCGAGATTTGTATATCCAATTTACAAAGTAAATAAATACTCTCTTCTAAGAGCAACAAAGCTCAATTACTAACAAATAATTCAATTCTCGCCTGGCACATCCTCGCGCATCTAGACCTTTTACACTAAAGATGGGCAGAGCTCCACGCTCTGCCTATCTTTAGTCGTACATATTTCAATTCTCACCCAACCCATCCACGCCTCGCCTTGCAGGTGCAAAACGACCTTAAGTCTAGAGTTGTCTATTACACGAACCTTTTTTTTTTTGGGGTGGTGGCAAATCATCTAATGACTTCTCCCGCTCTGGGTGGAACGGCAGGGCGTGTCAGACTCTTACTGACTAAAACCCACCCCTGTTCCTTTCCTGCCTGAGTGCCCAGGGGTTAGGTACACGAACCTTGTGCAAAATTCGAGTAAAACAAATTTCCATGCATAATAGGTAACGAGTATGATTGGAATAAAAAGTTTTGTGGAATTAGAAACAGCTTTTAGTGTTTTAATCCGTGGTGCTTGGCAACTGGGCTCACCTAGTTGTAAAAAATGTCCCTTTGTGCCTAATGACCTAGCTTTGTTCTGTCTTCTGCTTGATTAGGAGGGAAGTGGAAAATTATGTTTTTTCTTATTCCCTCGCTGATCTTTTCGGATAAATTTCGAGCTTCATTGCCTCGGCGTTTTTTATGGTGGACGCCATTGTTGATTCCGGTTTACAGGAGTTGCATTGATTTAGGAATCATGTGGCGGGCTTGTCCAAAAAAAATACTACGTAAAAGCCTAAAAGTTTTATTAGAAAGGTTTTTGCATTTCTACAAGACATACAGTCAGTAACATGTTTTCGATGAGATTCGCTGTCTGAGCTATAAAGGATCCCGCTGACGTACCCGACGCAACAAAGCGACAACGCTTTTCATAGATTTTATTCTACTTCCAAGAACACTTTCTTTAATATGATAGTTTAAAAAAAAACAAAAAAACGCGCTTTTCGTATTTATCTCAGTAATCTCTTTAGTTTTATACCCTTAATGAGGGAAAAAAATAATTAGGCCACCATCTTTGGGAGTTCTCCATATTGAATTTAGAATAACGTCACTTAGATAACCATGCATTGGTATCGATTCTCTTATTCAATAACTAAACTAAAATTGATGAATCGTTATCTTTTAGTAAAAGGCAGTGCGAGAAAAGGACGGCTATAGCTATGAACTAAGTTAGAGATGTCAAACTAGTTTATGCCTTGCGCTTCACCGTGTTTTTAATCGACATGTTTTTACGTGTACCCTTAATTTATATGGGAATATTAGTTCAACTAAATTTGACAGCTCTAATTTACGTCTGTCTCTTTCTTGTTTTATTAGAGGGAAAAAGATAGGAATGGCCTAAATTAAGTTTAGTTTGAGCACAACAGAATCCGCACCATTGTCATCCAAACTAAACATGTATTCATTGGAAACCGGAAAGTGGGTCAAATTTAACTTCTACGATTTTTTTAAATTATTAGTTACAGATGAACCTAATAAAATCGTGTTTAAAAGGGTAGCCACATCCTCTTCGCAGCCATGTCGAATCCCTGTCGCAATGTCGCGTCACGCCTGTCTACGGGAGCCTTTATAATTGCAGAAATAAATTTATCACTTATTTACATACAAGTTTTACATTTCATATCACCAACATTCTCACTTATCCAACCAATAATACCAGCCGACAGCCCACTCTAAAATAAAGGCAACATTTCTTTTACGCGCCCATTTTATATGACATAGCGAACATGCAAATGCTTGTCCATAACGAGTCAAACCGAATTATGCGTCAGCTTAAAAGCGTTTATCGGTCGACGTCATTTAATACCGCTGAAAGCCTCTCGAGGTGTTAATAATGTTAGAGGGACAGTTTGGAAATATCGTTGTAGACACGTACCGAAGATGTGGGCAGGTTTCGGTTGAAAATCTTAACGTTGGAATCTAATAATTTCTTGAAGTGAGTCCTAAAATAGTACTGAATGACCTAGGGTCGATTTCACCATTCGTTAGAAAAACTAAGTTTTACTGAACTAAGCTTACCGTAATCTTATTATATACCATACCTACAATTACCATAAAAAAATTATAGTAAGTTAACCTTAAAAGATAGACATATGCTGTTACAGACTTTTTTTTAGAACTTTAAAAGGAGAACAAATCCGTCATACATAATTTTTTGCGTAACTTTAACCGTTTACGCAGCGCACGCAACTGAAGCCTCAAAAGGATTTTTTTTCTCGTTTTTGCCACATTTTTCAATGATGCTCCGTTCCTGAATTACAAAAACAAGGAATAAATGACTAAAAAGTATAAAACATTTTCTTAAACAAGTTTATAAATTTATACACAAAATTCGTGTCTGTGCTGAAGAAAGTGTGTCTTCGACCGTTGAAGAGTTCCTCTGTCTGAAGCTAATACTGAATGACGATTATTGTCACGTTTATCTTAAAAATGTCACTATAACTGAATCTACTTGTAAAAATTCAACTTTGTGTGATAAGAGGAAGTGGTTCTAATTCAGCTTGCAAGATTTGAGCCGAACAAACAAATATTGCAAGATGTTATTGTTAAAAATATGAGGAAAAGACCTTTTTCTTTTGTGGGGTGGGAAATCGTCCAATGACTTCTCCCGCTCTGGGTGGAGCGGCAGGGCGTGTCAGACTCTTACTGACTAAAACCCACCCCTGTTCCTCCCTGCCCTGAATGCCCAGGGGCGAGGTAACTTTTTCGAATTTATCCTCAGCCTCCGGGCAGGAATCGGCCATGACGGGCCCCGTCTTGTTTTCTGACAACTCTTTGAGGTGCGCGTGGAACACTACGCGCCGTCGACTCTCGGGCCTGGTGCTGATCGGACGGCGAGCTACCCATTACTCGCCGTCTGCAGGCCCGGGTCTACGGTGGCCGAAGATTGTCTCGCGGTGCCGGAAGCCCCTGGCGTCTCCTGCGGCGGCTGCTGCTGAGGGCGTTAGGGCGAGGCTGTCGTTGCAGCCTCTCCCTAACTCGTTCCACCTCCTCCTTCGCGAGCATTACTGCTTTGCAGAAGGAGGAGATGTAGTACCTACAATATGCACGGACTTGTCCACACAGGCAGCGGTGTGAAATAATTAATTCAATGTTATCGCAACTCAGGTTCCCAAGATATAGGCTCAACCTAGTTTGGGGACTACCGTCCAAACAAACTGAATTGATAAAATACAGATAAGATAAAATGTACGAGTATGTTGTAGATTTAAAGTTATTCTGCATCACAACAAATAAAGTTATTCCTAATAAAATATATTCTCAAATGTGAACGAAACGAAGTACAGGAAAATGCTGAGGGAATTAGGAATAGTGATTTGGAAATAAATAGCTATTATTTTGAACGAATCCCGTATTCTTTCAGCACTATTATTCCTCTAAACATACATAATTATATCATTAAATGCAAAGAGAGTTCAAGTCTTATCTAAACCATTACCATTGTTTGGATCGGAAGACACGGTAGAACATACGGTTGAGGTCTGCCCCGCTTGGGCGCAGCACCGCCGTGTCCTCGTTGAGGCGATCAACAGCGGTGACCTCTCATGTCCTGACCTGGTCCAGTCCATAGTACAGAGCGAGAGGGTATAGGAATCTGTCACCTCCCTCAGTCTACAACTTACCAACAAACCAGATAAGTTAGCTCAGTCACAACATGTGACATCATCATGTCTGCTTGTAACATGCTCAACTGCATTATCTTTGGTACGCCATGTCATCGGTAACGTATGAGACGTGACCACAGCTGGAGGAGGTGACGACACAGAGATAAGGATTACGGTGTTTTGGCAGTGACTGCAAACTTCGATAGTCAAGGTTTTTTTGGAACGAAGTGCCTTATTTGGCGAAAAGAGCTAGGTCTACCGCTACGATACCTTTAACCAAGTACCAGGCTTGCGTACATTCAAATTTATATTTTGTTTATGACACGTTTTTTCATAGGTCGCCTTCTAAAAGGATGCATATCGGGATAAGTTTTAGGGTTCCGTACCTTAAGAGAAAAAAAAGAAACCCTTATAGGATCACTTCGTTATCCGGCTGTCCGTCTGTCAAGACCCTTTTTCTCAGAATCGCGTGGAAGTATTGTGGCGAGTGTGCATTCGGCACAGATGCAAACCTTAGAGTCATTCAAATGGTTAGTTTAGAACAGATTTCACACAGCTCAGCCCTTGGAAGCGAGCACATGAAATAGGGAATATGCATGATATTTTTTTATTTGTTGAATTAAAGAAATAAACTACAGTGAATAAAAATGAAGGAATTTTCAAAATATCATCATCAGCGACGAAGTTAAAAAGCTTTAAAGTTGATAATTAGAAAGAGAAGTCCGACGTGTTCTTTGACGTCAAAGGACATGACGCCCATACATCAGCCATAGAAAACAGCGTTTTCGAGAGAGGGACAGATATATTTATTTAAAATTGTTATATCTCGTTCAATTTTCGATCAATTTTGACTCTGCTTTCACTGTTCGTACTCTATTTAAGTATATTCACCGATAAACCGGTTAGATAACAAATATTTTTTTCATGCATATTCCCTATTGCCCACACGACACTCTCGCACGCCAGCGAGAGCTCCCCATATCTACAAAACCACCCCTGGAGCCCTAAAGGCTCTACAGTATCAAGTGGAAATTAATATCAAACACTCAAGTGTGCATTCCCTTGAATTAAAACAAACTTCAAAGTCAACACAATCAAAAGATACGGCTGTTTATGTCGCATATTTTGACACTCGCAGGGGAACCAAAACCTGTGGATTACTTCCGTTGACCTAGAATCACAAAATATTAAAACGCAAAGGAATAATTCCGAAAAATATTAATTAGTATAAAAATAGTTTTATCACATAATTAAATATTATTCAGTTGGAGAATTGACCGTGACGCATTTCGAAATTAGGGAAAACATGTTTCAAACTAGAAAGTTAAGTTTGTTAACAATCCTACTTAGATATATTATCGTCATAAGCGACTCCAACGTGCACTTGGCCGGTTCTGTTTTTAAATTAAGAACGATGCGAATCTCTCATTGTTATGAGCAATTTCTTCTTGACGAACATTGAGTGGGCAGAATCAAATAAGAAAAACTCTCGAAAATTCTCTAGGAAACTCTAACATGATATGGCCCTAGAAAGCAAATGTCAACTGAAGAAATACGGGTGGGTTTTACTAAGTAACTCCTGCTCCATGAAGAGCGGGAGAAGTTATTCGATGATTTTCCACACTCAAAAAAAAAATTGGATTGTAATTTTAATGTTGGCAGTTTCAAAATAACACAGAAGGTATGTTTTTCGTACAGTCCTGCAAAATACTGCATAGGCTGTTGACAACACTCATAATATGGGAGAAAATACGTTACAAACGACTCGGAATTTTCCTCCAAGCAAAAACAAAGCTCCCACCATATTTTTCTTCACACAATTTTATTTACTTCTCTCGAAAACTGATTACATCTCTTTAGAATCGTGTCCAAACACGAAACCCCGCAATTGTTGGCAAGAAAATGTTTTAAAACGTCCCTCCCTTGACAAAAGTCGCTCGCATCGTTATCAAGCGAAACTTGCTTCTCCGTAATTGTTTTCAATTCGTTTCTTTACTCCCTTTTTTCGCCATCGCCCTTTGTGAGGGGAAAAATCGTCGAATCATTACTATGAACGTTTCTGTAAGTGTTAAATTCATTAATGAAATCGTATTACGAAGCGCTATCGGAAGTTATCGGGAAGGCAATAACTGGCTGGTGCTGATTGTGCGCCAATATTACAAGTTACGTACTTTTGTATTTTTGTTATTGTTTTTGGGAAATTGTTGAGTCATGGAACAAAATAATTGTGGTTGAGTATGTGGATATGTGCTACCCTCTCACAGACAGGAGGCCTGTGCCCCAGCAGTGGGGACATTAAAAGGCTGATGATGATGATGATGTGGATAATATGTGCTTTTATTTGTATAGAAGTTCGATTTGTGTTTCCTAATAGCTACAACCGGGGCGTTTTTAAGACAAGAGTGAATAGGTTATTTCTTAAAAAAAAAAAAATGCCTAGGGGTAGCGGATAAATTCGTAACAGTTACCGCTCCCCTGGGCACTCAGGAAAGGAAGGACCAGGGGTGAGTTTTAGTCAGTAAGAGTTTGACACGCTCTCCCGCTCCACCCTAGAGCGAGAGATGTCATTGGATGATTTCCCACCACACTTAAAAAAAAAGAAAACAAAATAGGTTACATCTATGTAAGCGTGCTCCATCGTCGACCAAATCATCGCTTGCCATCAGGTAAAAAAAATATAGTAAATGTTCTCAATGGTAATTGTATACTCTGTAAATGGTTTCTTTTTAATGACTTCTCAGAAATAGTACCATTAAAGCTAGGTCTTATTACAGGTGTTTGAAGTCTAATCAATCTGCCTAGCCTTTTCCCAACTATCTTGGGGTCGACTTCCAGTCTAACCGGATGCAGCTGAATACCAGTATTTTTACATGGAGCGACTGCCTATCAGACCTCCACAACCCAGTTACTGGGAAATACGATACCCTGTGGTAAGACTGGATGTCAGACTTTCGGGTTTCTGACGACCCGTAACGACTGTCAAAGATCAACGATTGATAGCCGGGGCCAACGGCTTAACGTGCTTTTCGAGGCACGGAGGAGTCTCGATATGTAAAGATGGTCACACATCCATGGACCAACCCCGGCAAGCGTAGCTTCACCTGATAGATCGACCCGTGCGGCTGTTATTACTTTAGCCACGAACTCCTCTACTACAGTCTAATGTACACTTAAATTTTCTATATCACATTCCACAGAAAAGACAAAGTATAATGACGATAGGACTATTTTCTCCTAACAGAATACCATTTCCCTTACAATTTTTTAATAATAATATTCCACAACTATCACACAACGCCATCTAGTCCCAAGCTAAGCAGAGCTTGTGTTATGGGTACTAGATAACTGATAAACATACTTATATATTTCTAAATACATACATGTTATAGATAAATTACACCCAGACACAGAACAAATGATCGTGCTCACTACACAAACATTTGTCCTGGGTGGGAATCGAACCCACGACCTCCGGCATAGCAGTCAGGGTCACTAACCACTAGACCAACAGGCCAGTCAATTATTTACATTGAACAACTTTCATTAGACAGAAAGGAGTTTCTTAACCTGTTTTCTTTGTCAATTACACGGTCATTGGATTTGCGAAGGAACTTTTTTTTCCTTTTTTTTGTAACTAGGTTATAGAGGTGAGATAGGCAATAGCTTAATGTAAAATATGCTCTCTGCTACAGCAGAAAAGCCTAGGTGGGTGCCTAGATAGACAATAGTCTTAGGTACGAATGGTTTATGTGGCAGTAGACAGAGTACACAGAATGATGGTCGATTGGACCGAAAAGTTCTGAAGTGGTGACTGCATGGCGGATGACGCGGTGTTGGAAGGCCTCCCACAAAGTGGACCGATGACCAAGTTTGGGTCGCGGGTAGATGATCGATACAAGACGCACAGGACTGGTCGTTGTGGTGACGGTGATTTTACAACGTTTGTTTTACTTTCCTGTTCCCCATGTGACTCGGTGGGCTCTTGTCGCTAAGCGATCCGTCAGTCACTGCTGCCGTACTCTGAGTGATTCCGTTACATATATGTTAAGATTGTTGCTTATAATTATATAGATTCAAGGTTCTTCAAACTTAACAGACAGATGTGTTGCTGGGGAGTGTTTTGGCCACTTCTTCTGCACAGCTAAAACACTAGGAAGTCGTGATGGGCGTGCGTTTTTGGGGGACTGGTTTTATGTAGAATATTGCCGTTCAAAAAGTGCTGGATCGCAGCCTGGTTTGAATAAATAATTTTTAATTTTGATTTTTGATCAAATGTGTCAGCCTAAATTCTGCACCTAACCCCATATCTACGAGTAGGTACTAAGCTTGGTCTGCAGTTGATGGCCTAAGCAGTTTGTGGTCAATATAATTCCGGACGCAAGCATGTTGGGGCTAACATGTTGATTGGCCGTGCTTTGGCCGACACGCGTTGACTAGGTACCTGCTTGAGATTTGAATGCCAGTATTAACACAGGCTCATGTAGTTAGTTTATGTACCAACTGAGTGAAGTTGTGTTAGGTAGTTGAGCTGTGGTTCTTTCATACGAATGTGTGTTTATAACTTTCAATACATTAGCGAAGACAAAGTATTATTTTTCTATCTACGTAATCCTACTTCCTTCCTAAAATATGATAAATGCGAAAGTTTTGATGGATGTTTGTTATTCAGTCAGAACGGCTAAACGGATCTGGATGAAATTTAGCACAAAGATAAATTTTAGTCTGGAATAGCACATAGGGTATACCTAATTTATTATAACAATAGGAGGGCTGTCATGGTACAAGCATGTGATGCGGAGGAATGAAGAAAATGTGGTGAGGAAAGCCTTGTGTATGAATGTGGATGGCTATAAGAGTAGAGAAAGAAAAGATGAATGGACTGTGTGAAAGAGGATATGGGTAAAAAGGGGGTGACTACAGAGAACATGGCTAATAGAGAAGTATGGAAGAAAAAGACATGTTGCGCGATCACAAATAAATTGGGATAAGGGCAGGAGAATGATGAATAGTGGGGGCAGTACTAATTCCAAGCGGACAAATCGTAGACAAAGTGTTATTTACCATTCTACATAATATTAGATCAGGGTCAAATTAAAATGGTCAGCGACACCTCGCTGATATGCGGTACTGATATACAAGGACGATAAAAACAAAAAAAGCCAAACTTTTAATTTTAAGTTAGTGCAGGTGATTACGGGTAAATGTTTGCTCGTAGTGCAGTTACTTTACAGGCCAGGAAAAAGGCCTTTCACCGTTGTGGATCGATAAACCACCAGTTGCTAAAATAATTTTTGATGGCAACTTGAGAAATCTTTACTAATACAAAGTATTGTAAAGAGGTATTTGTTTGTAAGTTTGTATGCAGGGGGTAATCTCTAGAACTACTGAATCGATTTTGAAAATTCTTTCACCTGTAGAAAGCTACATTATTAGTGGGTGCTACAGGCTATAAATATTTTTAAAATCCACGCGGACGAAGTCGCAGGCGAAGTCTAATTTCTAGTCTAAAGTCTAATTTTGCTTACCGTTTTATGCAAATCATGCAACAATCAAATCAGCTTTACATTAAAACAACGAAACCGTCCAGAATCTTTCTCCCAGATCCAAAACAATAATCCGAAACAAACACAAATACAACATAAACATATATTAACGACCACGCAACAGAAAACTCGAAAGCAGATCGGAAATGAAAAGGCGTAAATAACAAGAACTGGCAGTTATGGCGGCGAATAAATTTAATTATAACAACGCTCGCTGACTCATGGGAATCGTACTTGAATAAACAAGGGGAAGTTCTATACTTGTCAGGAAAATATGTGGTCTATGGGCTGCGCGGCCGCTTTTGGAGAATCAAGTTCTAGTAAGCTAAAAAGGATTTTCAGTGTCGTCCGAATGATAAGGCGGGAGGAGATGCCCGGGGGTCACCACTGCGCGGATCGCTCAGAGGACACGGTGGAGGTCTGCCCCGCTTGGGCAGAGCACCGCCGTGTCCTCGTGGATGTGATAGGAGGCAACGATATCTCGCGCCCGGCCCTGGTCCAGGCCATGGTACGGAGCGAGAGGGAATGGAAAGCAGTCTCCTCCTTCTGTAAAGCAGTAATGAGGAGGCGGAACGGGTAAGGGAAACTCTATGGAGTGGCCCTCACGCGCCCAGCTGCAGCCACTACAGGAGACGCCTTGGGCGTCGGAGATCGCAGAACGATCTCTGATCTGAGTCTCTGATGTGAGTCGACGGCGCGTAGTGTTCCACGCGCACCTCAAAGAGAAAATGTCAGCCACCACTGACGGGGCCCATCATGGCCGGTGCCTGCATGCCAAGAGGTAGCGGATAAATTCGTAACAGAGTTACCGCTCCCCTGGGCACTCAGGCAAGGAAGAAACAGGGGTGGGTTTCAGTCAGTAAGAGTCTGACACGCCCTCCCGCTCCACCCAGAGCGGGAGAATTCATTAGATGATTTCCAGCCCAAAAAAAAAAATATTATAAGGATTTTGTGTTTTGTAAGAAACTTTCCCGGTTTCCAAATTACCTACAATTTTTATAAGTTGGGCGACGATTACTATTAAACTAACAAATCTAACTTAGCCTGATAGTTTTCCTTCAAAGTTCTTTATATATAATATACCTACAATCATCATCTCGTTTGTTTTCAGATTTTTCAAGCCGACAGTTTAGCTTTTCGTTGGGCTCATGATGCTCAACTCGAACCAAAAATATAAGGGAGTAGCGTCAGGGTGACCCGCAAAATTAAAATTTTCTCTATCTCTCAGGTTGTGTGTTGAGCAATATTTGATTTGCGGCCGTAGCAAGTACGTATTTACAGAACTGTAATTATTAAATCATCAATACAAGTCTCTCAGTTAGAATTAATGTTAAATCTCATGATTTCATGAAATAGAATTCCATACATCAATAACGAACGTTAGAGAATGAGTTGATCTATAAACTTTATTATATAAACTTATAGATAGATTAAATAAACATTATTTAAAGTGTTATTAGATGATGTTAATGTAAGACATTTGAAAATTATAGCTTTTGATGACAGAGCAAATATTATTTTTATACAAAATAAACGGCACCCAAACATATCACCTTAACGCACAATAACCCAAAAGTCAGTGACAAAGGAGTACTTCCATACTAATTAAAAGCGTTATGGATCATAACCGACACAATAATGTTAATATTGCAAAGGGGAAATAGGGGAAGCAAACTTTCTTAATGTTGTATGTCATTGTGATTAAATTAGGGGAGACGGGACCCCCCTGTCTTCTGATAAGGCTGTCTCTACTGTCTTACAGTTGGATGGGTGCCCGGACGAAAATATTTATTCCTCTGAGTCATTCCTGACGGTATCTTTTTCAAAAATTTACCATTTTACGAATATGGGAGTCAATTTAGTTTTTACTAGATTACGAAGACTTTTAAAAACCGATGAGTCAATAAAGTCTACGAAAAATATATCTGGAGAGAAATCCGTTTCAGCGTTATTTAAATTGAATCTGAAGCCTGTCTTTTCGAAATCTGAATTTTAAGTCATAATTTTATTTTGATTCATTACTAAGTCTTGCGATAAAGCAAGCTATTATAAAGAACAAGCTTCTGTCAGCAGCTTCGCCCGCATGTAATTATTTCTTCCCTCATTATAATTGAACTTTAGCTTATGTGGTAATCCAGACGTAATCTATCTATGCGCCAAAATTTCTCAAGATCTGTTCAACCGTTCTGGCGTGATTGAGTTACAAACACCCATTCAAACTTGCGCATTTGTAATATTAGTAGGTTGACATCGGCCATGACAGGCCCCGTCTTTTTTAACCGACTTTCGAAAAAGGAGGAGGTTCTATGTTCGATTGTATGTATGTTTATTTATTTATTTATTTTTATTTTTTTATGTATGTCCGCGCATTTCACCGTCAGTTGTGGACTGATTTTCAAAATTCTTTTTTTATCTGAAAGAATATACTCCCGAGGTGGTCCCATATATATTTTATCGAAATTGCTTCAGCGCTTTTTGAGAAACTGAATAAAAACGAAAAATACGCATATCTTGATGACGTTTTTGTGTTCTGCAAATGTTTAAATACCACGTTCCATGTTATTGGGGTTTTTAGTTCTGGGGTATAGCAACTAAAAAGCGAAAAATAAAAAACTTTTTTACAAAAAAAACAACCGACTCCCAAAAAAAAAAAAAAAAAATTTAAAAATAACTTTAATTTCGGAAGTCAGTGTCAAATATCGAAGAAATAAAATACAAACACCGTTATTTTTAAATTTTTAGTGTGTTTTTTTTTGGAAGTCGGTTGTTTTTTTTGTAAAAAGTTTTTTTACTGACAACTCTTTGAGGCGCGCGTGGAACACTACGCACCGTCGACTCTCGGGCCTGGTGCTGATCGGACGGCGAGCTACCCATTACTCGCCGTCCGCAGGCCCGGGTAATATTAGTAGGCTGACTACTGCCCAGGGGTTGAGGATAAATTCGAAACAGAGCGAGGTACGCCCCTGGGCACTCAGGCAGGGAAGGAACAGGGGTGGGTTTTTGTCAGTAAGAGTCTGACATTCCCTCCCGCTCCACCCAGAGCGGGAAATGTAATTCGGTGATTTCCCATCCCACAAAAAAAAAACGTTTTTGTTCAGTTTCTCAAAAGGGGCTGAAGCAATTTCGATAAAATTTATTTGGGACCACCTCGGGAGTATATTCTTTCGAATAAAAAAAGAATTTTGATAATCGGTCCACAACTGACGGAGAAATCGGCGGACAGACATAAAAAAAAAAAAAAAAACATACATACAGTCGAACATAGAACCTCCTCCTTTTTCGAAAGTTGGTTAAAAAAGGTTGATTAAGGAACTCTAATATCAAACAAATATTTTATGGATGTAGATAAATAGTCATAAATAGCTCGAAGGTTTTATCAAGGATGAAAATATGGTATCGGCAACATAAAAGTTTAAATCCATTCACCCGTAGCAACCCTGTACAATTGTCTCAGCCATCTGGTTAAATTAGCCAGCTAATTGGACGCCTAGGCTAGCTAGCTACCCTGTAACTTTTTGTCACGGCCAGTGTGCTATAACTTGTCAAGACAAATCTAACTAGCCTTACCTCAACGGGCTTCATTGTTAAGTTGAGGGTTTCCTATCAGAGCCAACATCAGACCCTGGACTATACCTAGAACTATAGTTTTAGTCAAGACAAAATCGACGAGACCAAACATCTAATTAAATGGCTGAAGGACAATTAGCCAAGGAATTGAACGCAACGTTTAACCAGATAGCTGAATGTCGTGTAGTCATTTAGTTAAATTTGATATTTATGAATTTGTGATACCACTGATCATCTGTATATATAAAATTCAAAATCCCGATTTACTGACTGACTGATTGACTGACTGACTGATATATCAACGCACAGCCTAAACCGCTGGTCCTAGAGACATGCAATTTGGAGGGTGATTTCTTTGTGAAAAGTAAGTATCCACTAAGAAAGAATTTTCCGAAATTCCACCAGAGGGTGAAATGGGGGTTGAAAGTTTATAACGGGACCAGTACTAATTCCACGCGGACGAAGCAGCTGGCATAAGCTAGTGTAATTATAAAAAGACAATTTTATTTATTTATTTATTTATTTATGCACACACAAAAACAGTTACAGAGAAAAACGAACAAATACAGATAGAAGAGTACAAAGGTGCTGCTTATTTCAAAAGAAATTTCTTCCAGCAGACCTGCGACTGGAAAGTTGGTTGAGAAATGTAGACACAGTGTGTATAAATAGATATAGAAACATAAAATAGACTAGAATACATAAATAATTCATACATAAAATATACCTAACTTTACAAAAAAACAAAGTACATAATTAAATATAAAATAAATATCAAAAATAAATATAATCACGGAATGTTGGAGGGGCTCTTTGACTTGCTTCTTGAATTGGTAGACAGTTTTAGAATCGCGGACATTAGGTGGAAGTGAGTTCCACAAGTTTTAGGATGCAAGAGCGAGCGACCCTGACTCGGATAGGTTAGGTTCGAAGGGGGAACCAAAAAAAAATAACAACGAAAGGGTTATTTTTTGTTAACCACTAAGCCCCGCGAAGCGGCGCTTCGACTACGCATTTTAAGTGAGTCACTAATAAATATTTATTTTAATATTTTTTTATTTAATTTGAATCACTTAGCTGAGTACTTGTCAGTCATCTTCAAAGGGCTGACTTTCAATACGCCAAACTGTTAAACTGTTGAGTGATTCTTGTTACATTAACAATTGGCTGCATCACTCTGGATGTCGGCGTTTAATGAACGGCCTAAGCGTCCAATTAGCTGGCTCATTTAAACAGATGGCTACGACATAAACACATCGACAAATTAACCCTTTAGATGTATTACTGGGAGACAACACCAATAAAATAACAAACCAATAAAATAACAAAATGCACGTCGACCGTAAAAAGCGCTTTTTCGCGTAAGCTTTTATAAACGTTGCAGTGAATGCAATCTTCGTACAGAACAACAGACAAGCGCGCAATGGCATTGTAAAAAACCTTTTCGCGACCGGCGTTGCAGTCGCATGAAACTAAAAAAAACATGGCGAAATGTTTGGCGCTAGTATTAAAGGTTCCGTATGCGATGTCTCAAAATAACTTTAATATTATGATTTTTTGGGAGATACTTGAATCAGTTGGTAACTGTTTGCAGAACCTAAAGAGCAAACCGAACGTAATATTGTGTTAGATAGTGTTCAGCTTACAACTGGAGTTGTCTATTATATGGACCTTGTGAAAACTAGAACAAATTTACGTGTGTTCAAGCGGTGGAGGCTATCAATTCGGATGTTTATATTTTTTTAAATTTATAATCGGGCATAACTTCGTCACATATAAACAGATTACCAAAATTCTTATTTTTAAATTAAATTTTTATTCGAAAGGAGTTTATTCCAAAATGATATGATATAATAATGATTAAATTTCATATAGATCTGATGAAGAGTTTCGGATACAGACAACGGAACTCTTCAAAAAATTACAGCAAATCAACCGCGATTGCTGCTATCGCATAAATATGCATTGTTAACACAATTTAATGGGGAATCACCACTAAAAAGTGAAAAATAAAAACTTTGTTACAAAAAAATAGAACCGACTTCCAAAAAAGGTGTTTCTGGTTTTGTTTCTTGGTTTTTTGACACCGACTGCCGAAATTAAAGTTTTATTGCACTTTTATTGTTTTTTTTTTAGGAAGTCGGTTCTAATTTTTTGTAAAAAAGTTTTTTGCCCTACCTATTATTGAAATAAAATGTACTTGCTCACAATTTAGGACCCACTGTAACTGACAAGTAAAGATTATTCTTTACTTGTCACCGGAGAAACAGACACAAAAGAAAATTGATTGTGTCTCGTCTCCCGCGTGCCATGAGACGTTGACACGTTTATATTAGTGTTTTAATCCGTGGTGCTTGGCAATTGGGCTTACCTCGGTTGTAAATGTCCCTTTGTGCCTAATGGCCTAGCTTTTTTCTGTCTCTTATCATGTGTTTTCATATTCCTCTACTGTTCTTTTCTGATTAATTTCGACTCGTCGAGCTTCATTGCCTCGGTGTTTTTTCTGGTGGTCGTCACTGTTGATTTTGGCTTACATAAGTTGCAGTGGTTTGGAAATAGTGTGGCAGACTTGTACCCAATTTAATAAAAAGAACCTTCAGAGGTTATTTTGCAACGCGCAAAAAGAAATAATAATTTATTAAATAATAAAATTAAATAAATAAAAAATATACCATTTTAAAAGCTAATCAAATCTCGGCTTAAGTAAATTAGATTTAAATTAATGATTGCAGTGGCCTGTTATTTAAAGACTTGATTAATTCCAAATACTTACTTGTTTGAATGAGAGTTCAAATATTTGAGTTTCTGTCTGAGGTTCACTTTCATACTTTTCAAAATGGTTTTCAACCTCAATTCTCATGATCGAAATAAATGAGTAACTTTAGTTTAACATGGACTTTCACTGGCTTTGTAACAATTTTAATTCATTTTAACACGCTTCTATTTGCTTTACCAACAAATGAATGACTAATTATGTGTAACAATCTTAGAAGTTAAATTTGACCCACTTTCCGATTGAGCTCAAATTTGGCATTCATGTTTAGTTTGGATGACAATGGTGCTGATTCTGTTGTACACAAACTAAACTTAATTTAGGCTGTTGCTATCTTTCTCTCTCTAATAAAACAACAAAGAAACAGACGTAGATTTGAGCTGTCGAATTCAATTGAACTACTATTTTCATATAAATTCAGTGAACACATACACACACACACACATGTCGACAGAACACACACATATACAAGTTGACTAAAAACACGGTGAAGCCCAAGGCGTAGACTAGTTTGACATCTCTAACTTAGTTCATAACTATAGTCGTCCTTTTCTCTCACTGCCTTTAAGTAAAAGATAGCGATTCTCTAATTTTAGTTTAGCTATTGAACAAGAGAATCGGTACCAATATATGTTTAGCGAAGTGACGTCATTCTAAATCCAATATGGTGGACTCTTAAAAAATGGCGGACCAGTTTTCTTTTATATATATTAAAAAAAAAGAAAAAAAGGAAGGGAAAGGGAGGGAGGGAGGGGGGGGTGGGGGATATGAAATCAAAGGGTTTGTTGAGAAGAATACACAAAATAAAAAGCGTATTTATTTGACTATAATATTATTGAAATACATTTCACTAACTTCATTTGTATGGTAACAAAGAAAATCATAACGCTCCATTTATTCCGGCTGTGTAAACAAAGAAACAAATTTCGATTTTTTATCATCCTGAACTCTAATTGACGTGGGATGACAGGCTTCACTCATTGTCAGCTTCCCCATTTCCCAGATCAACTTGACACATTTTTTCTTCAATAATTCGACGCGGAACCCTAAAAAAAGACACGATGGAAATTAGATTACGCGCGCGGTGCATACTTCGTGTTATTATAACTTTTTTTTTAAAGTAAAAATGGGCAAAAATGTGTGAGTAAATTGTAAATAATATTATTTCGTGGTTTTATGCATAAAACTATTTTTGTTTTTAGATTTTCTGGCTCAAAGAATATTGTTTATGATTTTAGCCGGCCTTAATTTTACGATTATGTTCACTGAGCGAAAAAATTTGCTATGTTATGAGTATTTATTCAGCAATGCATTTTCTATTGTAGCATATATTATTTAGCTCGCATTAAGTTAATGCGGGCTCAATAATAACCAACCAACCACTAAGGCGCAGTTAGACGACTTTTAATGGTTTTTAATTGAACATTACGTCTAAACAACTAGTCTTATATTTGAAAAAAATATGTTACTCTAGACAATTTTCGTCGTAATTTGATCTGAAAATATTTGAAATTATATTTTTATAACATAGTGTAATTTATTTGTAAAGTTACATCTAACGCGGATAAAAAATTGAGAATCACGCAAAAACTATAAAGCATGTTTTTATAAAACCTTCACCATTTTAAAGATCATTTCTTCTTCTCTGTTGTGTCGGTCTCAGCAGAGCGGTCGTGGTCACGTAGAGACGTCCACGTTGGTGGTAGAGGCGGACACAGCTCTCCGCACGATCTCCCGCCATCTCTCCCTGTTGGCGGACTGTATGGCGCAGTGAGATACGTGGCCTCCTATAGCAGATTTCACTTGGTCAGTCCAGCGCATAGGAGACGTGTCCAAAATCAAAGATCATTTAATTATGTATAATTTATTCTCAGTGTTTTAGTTTAATACCTGTTGTTTTATGTGTAATAAATTAATAATGCGTCTAATTTCGGACAGCCTCCTTGATGGGCGAGTCCTATTACTGGGTGGACGTACGACGCGTTACGTGAGCTCAGCACAGAACACGCAAGCTAAGCACTCAAGGTCATTGGCAGCTAATAGCACCTTAACTTCGCTTTGAGTTGTATTATTGTACACCAAAACAGTCACACAATTGTTATATACGAGCTTAAATCTATGGGTACAATGGCGGTTTTATCGCTGACAGCGATATCTACCAGACTACCTTTGGCTGGACTGAAAGAACTTAAAATAAAAAAGGGCATAGTCTGCGGTATATCGCTAATAAAACTAAAAAGACGTCAAAATGTTCTCATTAATAAATATATACATATATATAATAAGTAACATTATATCGTAGGAGGTAAGAAAAAAGGCTAATGAATGAGTAGCTATCACTAATTCCCTGATTATCGCTCCACTAGAGGTGGCTGAAAGACCGCAAGAGCTGGTGTTCATTCGGGTCTATTCGGAAATAATCGCCCAACAAAATCGTTGTTTACTGCTGCTGTTTGATTATGCACGTTAAGTGCGTGCTACTGGCATTAACACCGCTTCAGGGACCCGATTGATTCTGCGGTACTGATTCTAATGTTTAGAAGTTAAAATTTTGGGTACGCCACATTTGCAGTACCACTGCAAATGTAAACGTGCCCAAAATGCCCCTCTTTGAGAAGTAGCTGGAGAGGCGCCACGGCATCTTCACCTTCCACCTGACGCAGGTCCTCACCCGACACAGCTGTTTCGGGACGTTCCTGTGCCGTATAAGGCGTGAGGACACGCGCGGGAGTCACCACTGTGTGGATCGCCCAGAAGACACGTTGGAGCATACGGTGGAGGTCTGCCTCGCTTAGGTGGAGCACCCCCGTATCCTCGTAGAAGCAATCGGCAGCAGTGACCTCACGCGCGCGGCCCTTGTCCAGGCCATGGTACGAAGCGTGAGGGAATGGGAAGCTGACACCTCCTTCTATGACGCAGTACTTTTCGCAAAGGAGGAGACGAAACGCTTGAGAGAGACTCAATGGAGACACCTTCACGCCCCTAGCAGCTACCGCAGGAGATGCACTGAGCGTGAGACGCAGTGCGACTCCCAGCCACCGTAGGCGCAGGCTTGTGTACGGCGAGTAATGGGTAGATCGCGGTCCAATAAGGGCCAGGCCCGAATCGACGGCGTGTAGTGTTCCACGCGATACTCAAAGAGATAATAGAATAGTGGAAAAAAAAACTTTTTTACAAAAAAAAAGAACCGACTTCCAAAAAAAGTGCAAAATAACTTTAATTTCGGAAGTCGGTGTTCCTGTTTTGTGTCTTCGTTTTTTGACACCGACTTCCGAAATTAAAGTTATTTTGCACTTTTTTTGGAAGTCGGTTCTTTTTTTTTGTAAAAAAGTTTTTTTATTTTTCACGTTTTAGTTGTGGTTCCCCATTAAACTGTGTTGACAATTCATAGACATACGATAGCTGCAATGGCGGTTGATTTGCAGTCAATTTTTGAAGAGTTCCGTTGTCTGTCTCCGAAACCCATAATCAGATCTTTTTTAAATTTAAATGGGACCATTTCGGAATAAACCCCTTTCGAACAAAAAAAGAATTTTGCAAATCCGTCAATATATGACGGAGTTATGCCCGAACATACATAAAAAAAAAAAATACAAACATCCGAATTGATAACCTCCTCCTTTTTCGAAGTCGGTTAAAAAAGAATAGTGGTGGGTTTAAATCAGTAAGTGTCTGACACGCGCTCCCGCTCCACCTAGAGTGGAAGAAGTAATTGGCTGAATTCCCAACCCCCCAAAAATAAAAGGAGTTAAAAGTTATTTTATACAAAGTGGAGACAAAAATATAACAATAAATGAAAACGCTGCCAATACTCATCATTATGAACAACTTTTACTATAGGACCAACCCTGAAATCGTGAAAAAAAATCAGCTATTCAGTACATTTGGTTGGGTTATGCGAACATAACAAGGGGCCACCATGTGCGAATTTTACTTGGTTCTTCGTAGGGTAAAGTATCCTTGATAATTATCAATAAAGAGCATCAATAGACAATTGAGTTGAAGGTTCGTCTTAATTATGTTCATTTGTAGGATAAGTACCTCTTCCTATGAGGTGCCTCTAGTATAAATCTGATTACGGAAATGTTATCATTGATGAGAAACTACTCTATGTCTGAGTTCTAAAGGCAATTTTTTAAATTAGAAAGTGATTTTAATGATTCATCAATAATGCACTATTTAACCTACATTCATCTTTTCGTAGTTCCATGAGCAACGGGGCCCTAACACCTAACACCCAATCTGGAGCAATACAGACATACAGCTTGCAACAGCTATCATCATTGTAGTATCCACGCAATGTGTATAATAATAGTATTGTACTTGGCTTGCCAATGCACCACCGCACTGGCCGACAGTCCGACCTCAACTGCCGTCCCCACCATTCGGAACGTTATTTATAACCACCGACGGCGACGTATGCGCTCATGACAAGTCATAAGTATATCTACATACACTACATCCCTTCCTTATTTTAATTTATTTTATTTATATCTAAATACTACCTGTATTAAGTTTTATAGATTTAGGTATTCATAATATGTGTACCTATGTATTTTTGAAAGTATTTATTTACTTACAAATATTCTGCATGTTACCATTTTACTCATAAATGGATCGAAAATTTTTCAATCACTTAGTTATGGTATATTTATTTAACTGGTCAGCAAATGTTGTGGACTGTATTATATATTGTAGGTTGTCGCTCTTGGTTATAAAGGCGACGCTTGTTCGTAGGTTATGATGTAATGGTTTGTCGCTTGTGACAATGAAACAACTGTAGTTCTCAGGTGTCTTGATAATATTTCCCTGTTAATCCTGGAGATGTTGCTTTTTCGGGTCTGAATCAGATTATATTACATAATCATATATTTATATTTTTCCAATAATCAAAGTTGGAATTATTGTTTTGATTTAACTTCTTTATATTCAATGTAATATGCTTTGATATTATTATTATCTGAATCTTTCTTCTCCTTTCCTTTTCTTTTTTTTTTTTTTTTTTTTAATTGATTCATAATTTATTATTCTTATTTATTACTTGAAGTGGACATAGAAGTACATTTTGGTGATCTGGTCTATCAAATGATCATCCTTCCAATCAAATTTATATTTGTCTGCCTGTTTTCTAAGCATCAACAATAACATGTACTTACTCAGTTGGTTTCAGTTTAATGGTAGTAGCTCAACCAAGTAAATATTAGAACCAACTATAAACAAATATTTCCCAATTGAATGGAGGTGATTTGCATTGCAACATAGTCTCAAGTTGATGAGAAAACCACCACAAAATGTCTAATTTAATGTAAGCGTTTTGTCACTTACGACAATTAGCGATCCTATTTTTAAATTTAGTGGAGGTTGATACCTGTAACCAAATTTTCCAGTTTAATGGCGGTAAATTTTTTTTTTTTTTGAATGATTTAATGGAGGTTACGTCAAACCATAGAGTTTTCTCAATTGAATGGAGGTTACTTCCAATCAAGAAGTTTTTCGAGAACCAATGATCGTTGAGGTAGACGTGTTCTTGAGTGAAGACCGCGAATCGTCAAACGCAAGGCAGGACGCCCTCAGGGTGGATGAAGCGACGATCCCTCCAGGATGGCCGCCAGTAGCCAGATGAGAGCCGCCGAGAACCGAGCCGAACGGCGCGCAACCGGACTGGCCGACGTCCAGCAGCAGACCACCACAGGCTGATGATGATAATGAAGTCTGCCCAATTCAACGGATGTACCTTTTTACCAACATGTTTCCAATTCCACTCCGAAAATATCCACTCCGTCTTCTGGTGATACATTTGCATCTTGTATATTATACAATATTTCCTGTAATTCTAGTCCACCAAAATGTATCAGCAAAGCAAGTTTCTTCTCACTACTCTCTATGCCAGTAGCTTCCAGGTAGATCACAAGTGCCCGCCTCCAGCACTCCCATTTCGTTCCTACTGATGAAGGTCTTCACAATCAAAATTTTCACTATTTTTCCTTAGTCAATATATTCCACTGCTATTACTTGTCAATTTAATGACCAGTACATATGTTCTACTGCTGTTACCCGTCAATTTAATGACCAGTAGATATCTTTTACTGATACTGCTTGTTAATTTAATGACCAGTAGCTATATTCTACTGCAATTACTTGTCAATTTAATGACCAGTAGCTATATTCTACTGCAATTACTTGTCAATTTAATGACCAGTAGCTATATTCTACTGCAATTACTTGTCAATTTAATGACCAGTAGCTATATTCTACTACAATTACTTGTCAATTTAATGACCAGTAGCTATATTCTACTGTAATTACTTGTCAATTTAATGACCTGTAGCTATATTCTACTGCAATTACTTGTCAATTTAATGACCACTAGGTATTTTCTATTGCATTTATGTGCTTTTGGTTTATTACTTTACAACTAATCATGTAGCACAATCGTATAATTAAGCATAGGGTCCCGGTTTCGACTCCCAGACCGGTAGGTCGGGCAGGTTCACTCAGTTTTTCCATTGTGAACCTCCCAATAACAGATTGGGGTCCGAACTGGCACCCGGCTAGTGGCTACAGGCATGCTCAACGTAATTGGTGAACTTGGTTGCATCACACATCTCACCCTACCCCTTTGGAGAACGTAGGCGTGATGTTATGTTTATTGTTTTCACTGCTTTACTTTACTTGAGACTATTTTACTGTAGACTCTACTTTACTGGAGACTCTCTTTTACTTTTAACTTGACTGAACTCCACCTTACAGTTAACTTGACTCAACTTCACAGTTAACTTGATTCAACTTCACAGTTAACTTGACTCAACTTCACAGTTAACTTGATTCAACTTCACAGTTAACTTGATTCAACTTGACTTAACTTGACCGTTAACTTGACTTAACTTGACAGTTTACTTGACTTAACTTCATAGTTTACTTGACTAATTTTCACAGTTCTCTTGACTTATTTTCACAGTTTGCTTGACTTAACTTCAGTCAACTTGAAAATAATCGTTATTGTATGCTACATGTTCAATATTTGATTATATAATAAACATACTTCGCAATACTAATATCTTATTCCTGACCTGGCTAAGCTCGTGACCTGGCATACTGAAGTGTATTAACACCCACGGCTAGTAATACATGACTCTGGACTTGAACCCGTTCGTTAAGTTTTCTTTACTGTATGGCCAAAATGCGTTGAACCCAACCTATGGCTTGTTGTGTTTTACTAGTAAGAACTGGTACTTGTACTGCAATAGTCCGATCCTGCAAGCATCAACAGCGTTACACTTTTCTTTACAGATGTTGTAATATTCAGACCCCCCGGGTAAATATTTAAAGACTGTTTCTATTTTTTTCTAGCGCTGCCCTAATGAGGTACTATCACCTTCTAAATCCAGTTTTTCTAATGCCGGTAAATTTGTGGGACATCATGATGAGTCAATCGGGGAGGCCTTTTAATAATTAAATTACCTTTGCTATTTTGTTTAATATGATATTCCAATTCAATGGTAGTACCTTTGGATCAAATATTTCTCATGTGATGGAGGCACCACAGTACCATTATTTTATTTGTATATGTATCCGCAATTTATCATACTGTGAAGGTAGTATGCACTGGATATATATTATTTGTACAAATTCCCACACGATAATTCACAAACAAAACAATGAAGGGTAGTCAATGTATCCCACTCAATTACCAAGTGTATTTATTTTATTGTTTGATTCGTTTTGATGTTGATTTCTTATTTAAAATGATGCTTCTATAAGTATTTTAACAATAATTTTATTGTAAAACAGAAATAGTGCTCGACACATCCCCTTCTGTTTTTTTTTATTATTATTATTTCCGACTTGGTTTAGTTACATTTGCGCTTCTAAATATGGATAGTAGTTTAATGGCAATAGTTCAATATCAATTTAATGATCAGAAAATTCTTCTTTCTTTTATATTGCGTCAATTTAATGACCAATAATGCTGTTGCGGATTTATAATTATCCTCTGAACATTGTCAAACGGTGGTTATTTATGACCAGCAATGCTGCTTCTGCATCATAATAATGTTGATGTCAATTTAAATAATGCTGCGATTTTATAGAAAAAGTAGCCTTTTTGGCCTCAAGTCTTTTTTTTTGTTGTTGTTTTTTTTATTTTTTATTATTAGTTAATTGTCAATCAGTACTTATTTTTGTATCATAATACTGCTATGCTAAATTTCAAAATAACTTCGTTATTCCTTTTGTGCCAATTAAATGACCAGGCACTGCGCCAGCTTACATAAAATATAGGTAGGTTACTTGGGATCTATCCATTTATTTAAGTAACGCCGATTGTTAGACTTTGAGTCACTGGATGACTGGACGGTGGTTTGAAATATTTCCATCAATAAATACCACTCCACTCAAACAATACTGCTGTCTATCCTTTCGATAAGTACAAGCATGATATTTTGGGTTCAAAATAACAATCACAAAAATACTCCACGTCTCTGACCACGTCTTAGAGATGTGGTGATGACCATTTTCATAATCATTGAAAAGAAAGTCTGTTAAATTGAGATAGTGTGATATTATGATAGTATTTTACCTCTTTTACTGAGACTATGTTTTAAAGAATACTTTTGTTAAATTGTTTTCTTTGAATTTTATAGGTATTGACCTCTGTAACTGATATAACCTATATAAACAGGGTCCTCTGTAAATGAGATAGACCTACTTATACCTGGACATCTGAGACCCTGAGTAAGTAGAATACCTCTTTAAGCGAGACAAATTTTCAGGTCCCCCAACATCCCAGTTGTCCAGGTTTCACTAGGTTGCGTGTTTCCCCACTTCAAGTAACATGTGATAAGGCCAGGAAAATAATGATGTCAACTTACGTAGGTTGTTAACAAAACGGCACAGTTTGATATTTGCACCCAAATGACACACACATCACTCACATCCTAGTGTTGTTATCATAAGTTAAGCAATAATCACCACCGTTAAATTTAACGTTTTATACTTTTGAATTATAATACCCATTTGTTAATTAAAATAAAATAATGGTTCAAATTATAATGATTCAACTCTAATAACTTATTTTGTATTTATTTATTACATGTTACCTAAGTAGTATAAATTAACTATCTCGTCACTTCACCGACCACATTTCCTTTTTTTTTTTTCACTTTATTTAATATTTTATTTTTATCCTCGTCGCCAAATGTAGTATCCACGCAATGTGTATAATAATAGTATTGTACTTGGCTTGCCAATGCACCACCGCACTGGCCGACAGTCCGACCTCAACTGCCGTCCCCACCATTCGGAACGTTATTTATAACCACCGACGGCGACGTATGCGCTCATGACAAGTCATAAGTATATCTACATACACTACAATCATCATTTTAGCCGACAGACGTTCATTGCTGGACATAGGCCTCCCCCAAGTTTCATTACAACGACCGGTCCTTTGCGTTTCGTATCCATCGACTACCCTCAGCCCTCACCAGGTCATCAGTCCACCTTGTGGGAGGCTTTCCAACGCTGCGTCTTCCGGTACGCGGTCGCCATTCCAGAACTTTTCGGCACATCGACCATCTATTCTGCATGCAGCCCTGACCACTGCTACTTCAGTTGGGCGATTATTACTATTACGAAGGTTTAAAAATAGTCTATCCTCTACATAAATACAACAATAAAAAAAAACCTTATAACTAACGAAATACAAAAATAAGCCAACATCGAAACTTTGCTCCAACTCTCGTCAACACTTTAACAAAACACAGCTCATATCTCATCACAGCACATCTTGCGGTTGACAATGACAGGTAATCTTTTATCATAAAAGTACTCTTTCAACTACTAAGTCTGCGTTTGAAATTTTCCAAAACCAATTTATATTTCAATTTCATCGAATGTGCTTGGCAACGTCGTAAACGCTTTGGGTTCAGGTAGAGATGTGAGATGGGCGAGGACTGAGCGAGGTTTCGAAGAATGTTGAGGACACTGAAAATTAGACAGGTAATTATTTACAGCTATGAGATAAAGGTGAATTTGGATTGCTGCAGGAGTTAGAGAATACTATAAGGTGGCCAAACGCTCTATGAACCCTATTGTGTACCTTTTTTAACCTAAATATCGATTTGAGGCTAATTTTTGCTGTTATTTGATACCCATTATTTAGATAAAGAGCCATTGTTTTAACTTCAGTGATGATGAAGATTGATTCGGACAGATTATATTGACCAAACTTGATTTTGGGCACAACTTTCTAATGGAGCGACGCGAATGGCAAAAATACGAGGTGGCAAAGTGAAAATTCGAAAAGAGCTTTCCAGGTAAAACTAGCAAATGATTGAACGGATAGACCGGTAAGTTCTAAGGACCCTGAACTGTCAGTCCCGATACCGATATGACAATGCTAGTCAGCTTATCTTTTTCGCTTTTCCACGAGATTTTCTCGGAAATAGAAGCAAGCTTTTATACGATCACAATGACGTACTTCGTGGAAATAAGTAAATCCTCTTTAATAGTTTAGGTAGAATCAGACATAGTCAATCTCCTGTCTCGTTTGGCAATAATTCCCAGTAATTTAAAAAAACTTTAGCTCTTAGGGTGTTACACCAATCGATCGTTGATCGATACCATCGATTGATGATAGAATGCATTATTCGACGCCAACCAATCGATTGTTTATCGATCGGTATCAGTGCCGAAAGAATTACACTTTTTATTTTTTAGTTTTTTCCTTGACATTTTATTGTTATATCGAGTGCAAGTGACATTTATGAAGCAGTAATTTGAAGCTGCCGAAACTATATTTCTGAAAACATGGCTGATTCGGGTACACGTTTCGAAAAATAGTCTAGACAGAAACTTTGTCGTTAAAATTATTAATAAATGGAATTTTAATACTAAACTTGGTTGTTTTAGATTTCTAATAACTACTCATTTTTGAGTAAATCGATAAAATGCTTCATATTTAGCAATAAATTGCAAGCGTTGTGTCGTCGCACATCTCTTTCTTTTGTATCTAGTCTGAGTGACCGCGCTTCAGGTCATGTCACTTCCTTCACGAGTTGGTGAACCTATTTTAAGACTGCAACTACTTACGTCTTTCGATATATAAGTATACACCATCTTGACATCTACTATCTATAGTAAACCAGATGGTAGGTACCTGACAGTAAATTTGTATGGAAGGAGTGGTCAAGGCAAATTGAATGTATTGTGGCGTGGTGCAATTATCCGAAAGCCATACAATTCGCCTTGGTCACGCTTAATTACTGCGCTTGATCGTAGCTCAGCCAGTATTGGTGGTACTGATGTATTACTATCATGGAGGATTTGGATTACATACCTACCTATATTGCAACACTTGTTTTCGGAATGGGCAAGATCAGATGATTAAACTCTACTGATTTTAATCGAATTTTTAATTTTGACGTCCTAGAAAAAATAAACGTCCCAACACTAGTACCTACTAATCCGTAGTGCCAAATGTGGAATAAAAATCTTAAATAGTAAATTATTCCACGAATGGCACCTGCGAAAAATATTGATAGGTGCCGTATGTGGAATACCTCAGGTGCTGTTTAAACGGGTGCCCAATGTGGAACAGGTAGGTACCTCATTTTATTGTATCTTTGTGTACAATTTTTTTCTTTTACCTTTTGTTGTGCCTGTATCGAATAAATTAATGTTTTTTTATTCTATTAATTTGTATATAAGCACTATTCGTTACAAATTATATTTTCTTTGGTCAAAAATGCACTGCCATTCGCTTTTCTTGGCACCTAGACCCTAGCAAGTCACTTGGCGAGTAGTGAAGCAGAACAAATGTTCGTAACCGAGCGCATTGATAAACGCCAAGAAAGCCGTCTTTTTTTTTTGACGGTGGGAAATTATCAAATAGCTTCTCCCACTCTGGGTGGAGCGGAAGGGCGTGTCAGACTCTTACTTACTAAAACGCACCCGTGTTTCTTTTGCGTTCCAGGGCCACAGTAGCTCTGTCGCAGGCAGTACGTTTTTGGGCTAAATGCTCTAGCTCCAACTGTTTAGCTGTAAAACCTGTGTGAGAGACGACGGACAGACTACCAGATTGACAGACTGACAGTCTGACAGACTGACAGACTGACAGACTGACAGACTGACAGACTGACAGACTGACAGACTGACAGACTGACAGACTGACAGACTGACAGACTGACAGACTGACAGACTGACAGACTGACAGACTGACAGACTGACAGACTGACAGACTGACAGACTGACAGACTGACAGACTGACAGACTGACAGACTGACAGACTGACAGACTGACAGACTGACAGACTGACAGACTGACAGACTGACAGACTGACAGACTGACAGACTGACAGACTGACAGACTGACAGACTGACAGACTGACAGACTGACAGACTGACAGACTGACAGACTGACAGACTGACAGACTGACAGACTGACAGACTGACAGACTGACAGACTGACAGACTGACAGACTGACAGACTGACAGACTGACAGACTGACAGACTGACAGACTGACAGACTGACAGACTGACAGACTGACAGACTGACAGACTGACAGACTGACAGACTGACAGACTGACAGACTGACAGACTGACAGACTGACAGACGGACACGTAACTGACAAGAATAGGGCACCGTTTGGACCCTTCGGGTACGGAACCCTAAAAAAAGGTGAAACTAGATTGAATTTTCTGTTTTTTGTTAAGAGTAGGGTGATACTCGTACCTAATGGAAACTGTGCCATAATTACATTGTGTAAACTGATGGCATCATTTCAAATAGGCTCTTGGTATATTAATAGTAATTATTATGAAAGTAGGCAACGACACTCAAAGAGTCTTGGAAGTAGTTACTGTTATTTACCTTCTGCACCATTTACTTATGATAATTATTATTTATAAAATACATATTTCATAATAATAATATTTAAACACAAAGGGACAGTCAATAACAAGGGCGAGTATAATCCAGTGTTTGGGTTTTGTCACAGCAAACCTCGGTGATAAATAAATTTTCAAAAGACGATTTAAACATTTAACTTCCCCAAAAAATATGTGATAGTCTTATTTAAATAAATTAAAAAAAAAATCTAAAACGTTTTATTTCGTTATTACACGTTAAATAAATATTATACAGTGTTGGTGGCGACTCCTTTTAAGCATATAGATGCCTGTGCCAGGAGGCGCCGAACTTTTATAATTTAAAAGTGTAATATATTGCTAAAACAAAAGTATAACGTTAGTGAGTCTATTTTTTATATCAATAGTCTGTTGGTGTGTTGGTGTATGTGTGTGTGTGTGTGTGTGTGTGTGTGCGTGCGGGCGTACGTGAGTGCGCGTGTGTGTTTGTGCGTGCGTGTATTTGTTTGTGTATGTGTTTGTGGTTGTATTATACAGAAGCGGTTAAACAAATATACATAATCGTAATGGGCCTTGTTTATAAAAAAATGCCATGTGATTAGTATAAACACTGATTAGCAGGTTAGTAATACAAAATAGTCTATGGAAATAATTAAGTTTAGAGCCAATCAGTATTTAACGGGTGATAGTACCAATAATTAATCTCTCTCATTGTTAGGAATATTGGACTGCATATTCATTCATACAAGCCGAGTTCAACCCATAACAAACTACATCCATCCATACACACGCTTGATCCAACCCGAGTGTTAAAATAGTATCTTTGAAGTCTTTCAAGTGCGTATGTACATACATACTTGAAAGACTTACACAAAAAAAAAGATAAAAGTGTTTATAAAATTTTAAAATGTAAATGCTACTCTGCTAAAAATCATGAACAGCTTTACTTCACTATATTTTATTCTAGAATCTTTGAAAAGCACAAAGGGAATGCGAAGAGAAAATAGTCTATTTCGCAGAGAGACCAGTCTTCAAAGTTACAAAATAAATATTGTAAGGCGTTTATTTCTTTCAGTGTTCGTAAACTTTGTTGTAAATTGTTCATTTTAGTGACGATAAATTGTATCTTTTCGAAGAACGGGAAAGTTGTAAATCCTTTCTTGAAACGCAAAAAGCGTGAGTCTTCATTGTTGTTGAAATTAAATTTGCGTTAAATTAGGTAGGTTTTAGATAGATGCCTCGTTGTTCTTGTGCTCACAAACCTTACTATGCATGAGGTCCTGAGGTCCTAGACAAATTTACGTTCTATCTGGTAGAACGTTTGTCAAAATGAGTGTGTTAGAATCTTTATATGTGTATGTATAGATATGTAACCAGATGTATGTAAATATTTAATATTCGTTACTTATCTATCTATTTACCTATTTATAGATCTTTTATTTATTTATATACTTTACGTATATACATTAAGTATATACTTTATTTATTTATATACTTTGCGTATATACTTTATTTAATTATTGTGAATGTAGTGTTTTAAGGAAGGGATTTACTAAGAAAAAACACAAAGACATGACTATGTATTTATTTCCAATAGGCTTGTAATCAATCGAAATCTAATTGCCTGTTCGCAAAACTAGGTCTTCGTGGAGAAGAACGGCAAGAAACTCCACGGTAGCTCTCTTTTATTATTGTATCGACACATCATAAATAATCGTTTATCATAATAAATCTAATTATAGGATCTATCACATAAGCCATATTTACATCGATAAATATCTTGTGGTATATAACAACCACTATCGTAGTGGTGTATATAACACAACGTTACGTTAATAAACAAGTCATTATGACCTCTGTTTTAAATACACCAATCATCATAATAACATTACATGGCTCATAAATAATCAACAATAGTCAGAATAATATCATACCTTAGATGTTAACGCCTTGAAAGCCGAACAGCAACTGAATTGCCCCACTGTGACTCCGATCTTTTATACACGTCAACAAACAAGTATGACGCACAAGTGACAGTTGATTCAAATCAGTGTTTTACTTATAAACAAATAAGTTTGTTTTAAAAATCATTTAGTAAATTCATTAATTAATCTCAACAATTGAATATATGATATTAAACAGATAAGAGTAATAACCATATTCTAACACGGCCATACTGACATGTACTTCGTTCTCGAAGTACAAGACAATTGGCGTTATACAAAAACAATAGTCTTAATTAAACAATTTTTGTAACACAATCATCTAAACATAATCGCATCTTACTGTATGCGGCCAAGCACCCGCCGTCAGTGAAGCTCAATCACCCGCGTCAGTGAATGGACAACAGTCAAGATAAAGCTCATTGTGAATAATCCATTATTAATTATTAACATCACAATACAATACTCCATAATAACCTCCTTCATTCTCATTGTAAATAATCAATTCATAATACACATCATAATACAATAGTCCATAATAACCTCCTTCATTCTCAATGTAAATAATCAATTCATAATACACATCATAATACAATACTCCATAATAACCTCCTTCACATTATTTTTTCATTTTCGTTTTACAATCATCGTATTTATAATAATAAAACTATACCCACATTGTACTTATTTACGTAAAGTTTTAATTTTAATATATCTCTTCAATCAACAGTACAATAATATATTTGTAATTAGGTAAACTATTTGAAATATCTATACAATCAAATTAAAAATGATTAATTATTAATTAGAGATCACATAAAACGATTTCATGAATTATTTTGAAATTACAGGCACGGTCAGAGTCAGAACCTCATAGTCTCAGCCAAATAGTAATATAATATAGAGGGAACTCAGCGCTAATTTTGGTCTCGGTCACAGTCAGATTTTCTTAACCGTTCGGCCAAACTGACAATACAATATCAATGCCACAGATAATATACTTATAATACACCAAGTATGTTTTTTATTCATGTATTTGTTCTTCATTCTATTTGTTTAAGTATATAAATTTCACCTGCCTTTGGTTGACTGGCAGAAAACGCCCAAGACATTAAGTCCGCCTTTGTACAGTATTTATAGGGTTTTTAATAAATAATACTAGGGAACAAATGTCAACATGAATAGAGATATAATTCGGCTGACAGTCCGGTATTTTTTTTGTACTTCGTAACAGTTTCACTGTATCAAAATGTGCTGTACAAATTTTAAACATACAAATGGAAAAACTTAAACTTTAAACAGCGTTATTTATTTATTTATTTATTTATTTTTCAATTCAATTTTTATTTATTTTTTTTTTTATTTCTATTGGTTTAAGAAATAAATGTCTAAGGATTCGTTCCAATAATTATATTCATTTGAATTAGGAACCAATTATTTCACCAGTTATGCTTAGGGGAGTTTATACCAAGTGCAGTTGTACCCATCATATTTTTGTCAAAATAATAACTATGCAACTAAAATAAGAAATCGATGCATATTACGCAATCTATTAAAAGATATTTGTCAAATTTTAATAAATTTCCTTGAACTAAATATTCATTGTCCAAGATGAGACCCCGCGCCAATTGCAATAGTTCAGAACATTCATTTTCTGTTACTTAATATTTTAATAGATTTTGACATGGCTACTCTGACCAGTACTTGACTTTTGAAAAAATAATGAGTGATAATACCTATCAAAAATCAGCTATTTTTTTTTATTATTACTGCTATTATATTCTCTAAGAATAATATTAATTCTCCCTTTCTTGAGAAACATACCGTAAAAAAAATCGTAAACAAAGACTTTTCAAACTAATCAAAATTCGTGCTCACAAAAATATGAAATATTGATTTATTTTACTGTTTCTAAAGATTCAGAACATTTGTTTTTAATGTCATTCATTAATACGAACTAACCTTGAAAATGTTATTTACTCCGTTACACCATTATTTTTTAACAAACAAGACACCCAAGTAAAACAGAACAGACCGATTTCTTGTAAACGTGAGAATAATACGCAAAATAATAATATCCTACTTAGATAGACTAATGTAGACTTTACGTCTTTTTCTTTGTAACGCTAACTAGATTACAGATGGGGGCACCAACCGTTTCCATTACGAGTTAGGTACACTTTTATGAAAATACCCTCTGGTAATCAAAACAACAGAACCTACATACTTTCGTCCTAAACAGAACCACTTCGTGCCATGTGATATATAGAGCCAACCCCACCTAAGATGAGAAAAGGCTAGGGAGAAGAGATTCCACACCAAATATTTTAGAAATCTTGTTATCATATAACAAATAGCTTAAAAATATCATGTGTTAAATACTCTTGGCATTTCAAATTACGGTGAAACATAACAAAGTGTTACCATTTCATATATTTTATCTGTAAAATACCATATTTCAAGCAAATAAATTAATATATCTATCTATAGATTTTTTTTATATTATTTCATTAGCTTTAAATTCAGGTGGCCTTTGTTTACAGCAAGTATCTTATTCTTTCTATAAAAATATTTTAATAACTATTAAGATAGTTATTCTACATTCACAGACATTTCCATCCTCCAGATAAATCATATTTTAATAGTAAAATAAAAAACAATGCCTCTGAAGGCCTTACCGACTTTTGCTACTCGGTGCTACATCCGTTTCTGCTTGATTTTCGAGAAAATACTCCAGATGCTTTGACAAGGGTTTGAAGATCCACAATCCCATTTCTCGTACAGCTTCTAGATCCTTGTAGTGCCGTTGTCGGCTGTATTGCGGCATCGCGATGTCATCTTGGTGAGAGTGGACTCGGCGCCCCATCGTCTCAAACGGCATTCAGAAAACAGCCATTGCTCCAACATTGCCCATGAAAATAACAAAATTGAGATTCATTAATAATCTGTTATGTGAGCCAGAGAACTATCCCACTTCTGATGTTAGAATCTTTATATGTGTATGTATAGATATGTAACCAAATATTTAATATTCGTTACTTATCTATCTATTTACCTATTTATAGATCTTTTATTTATTTATATACTTTACGTATATACATTACGTATATACTTTATTTATTTATATACTTTGCGTATATACTTTATTTAATTATTGTGAATGTAGTGTTTTAAGGAAGGGATTTACTAAGAAAAAGCACAAAGACAAGACTATGTATTTATTTCCAATAGGCTTGTAATCAATCGAAATCTAATTGCCTGTTCGCAAAACTAGGTCTTCGTGGAGAAGAACGGCAAGAAACTCCACGGTAGCTCTCTTTTATTATTGTATCGACACATCATAAATAATCGTTTATCATAATAAATCTAATTATAGGATCTATCACATAAGCCATATTTACATCGATAAATATCTTGTGGTATATAACAACCACTATCGTAGTGGTGTATATAACACAACGTTACGTTAATAAACAAGTCATTATGACCTCTGTTTTAAATACACCAATCATCATAATAACATTACATGGCTCATAAATAATCAACAATAGTCAGAATAATAAGTGCATCTAGTTTCTTCTTCAAAATAAAAATTCATTTATTTTAACTAGGCTGAGAGCCAGGACTTTTTGAACGTCAAAGTTCTACATAAAGACATTTCCTCAAAACGCCCGCCCGTCACCACTTCCTAGTGTTTTAACTGTAAAGAAGAAGTGGCTCAACAAACTCCCCAGCAACACATCTGTCTGTAAGTTTGAGGAACTTGAATTTATGTAATTATATGCAACTTGACATATTTTGTATGTTACATATTTAAAACACAAATCTAGAGATATGTCGTCCAAAATATAAACATAAAATTAAATTAAACTTCTTTTCGTTTCGACGGTACACTATACTAATCATACTGTTTGGACCAGGTAGGTGGCCACATTTATTGCTTCGTCGAGAAGAAAGATATCCACCACCACATGACTTTGTGAAACCTAGGGTACGTGTGCCACTCGATAGTGATCTGTAGTGGCCTATTTGGAAACCACAGAATCGATTGCGTACCCGAGTAGACCGTTACAAATATAATTTGGCGAAATGGGATTATTAATCTCTCAAACACCCGTGCGAGTGCGGTGCTCCTGTTACAACAACAATTGAGTATTGACCCATTTTCTGGAGTGCCCCATGTGCCGGTTCACCAGCACCATAGAAGACCTAGTACTGAGGTTTCTTAAGTGCCCATGTAGGTTTAATATGGAATAAAATATTTTGAATTTGAAAAAAAAAGTGGGGTTGGCAGCGCCATCGAAATGTCACTTGATCACTCTCGAACATTTTGAACTATTCTTCATTTCAATCGCGGTTTGATTATTGTTTTCTCACGAGCCCTGGTTTTTATTCCCTGGTGAGGCAGTGTGTGAGAGTTTTCCCATCAGGAATGTCTTAGAAAGAGCCAAGAGTATCTATACATTTGTGCCCAGCTGATGGCATTGGGCTCTCCGTCTATTTAATAACTGGCGAAATATGGGTGTTCCTAATAAAGGTACACCAAGTCCTTTTGCAAAAAACACGTGTGGTGTTTTGTTTATACATGGAACGCAGAACTAAAACTAAATAATAAAATTATGCCAAAATTGATAACCCCATGGAATTTGAGTATAATTGGAGACAACCAAAACGTCATCTATGTATACAAATTTTTTTGGGACGTCTGAAGTATGGCCTTCCAAAAAAAAAAGAATCATCGTGCAATTTTTCTACCCCACTTTACAAAACTGCGTAGGTACGAGTATATCTCGGAAACTAAATGCCAAGAACTGGACCCTATTTGCTTGGACGCTCACATTTTAACTGGAACATACACAGATACACGAGGGTGGTAAAGTACTGACTAATCATTTGAAGGAGGCGTAGTCCCATAGACAGCTAAATGTGGTCGATGAGTCGTATCCTAACTTGTATTTAGAATCCGCTGATTAATATTTAAACGAAGCATGTGGTTAGCAAGTTTTATAAATAAGCCTTTTAAAGCTCTTACTAGAAAAGGACGTTGCGAAAGTAAACAAGGGTTCAAACCATGCAGTACTTTAAGTTGTATATGTTGTTAGTGGCTTAGTTGACGAAATTAACAGGGACGCTAGTAATGCGTAACCCACAATATTGTAAGGGATTACTGAGGAATTAACTAAGTTGGAAGATGTTTTTGTGAGGCTAGGCATCAATCTGTAAAGCTCTTAAATATTAGATAATAGATACAGTACTGAACGGTGAAGGAAAACATCGTGAGAAAGCCAGCCTAGAACCAACACTTCAAGGACATGTGATATTCACCGATCCGCATTCTTTACTACTAACTGAAAAGCATTAAGAATCCACAACAAACTTTTTCAGCTAAAAATTTGAAGTCTGTACATAAAATAGCAAAAACAAAGAAAATGAAAAATACTAAACCAGCATACGAATAAACATTTTGACAATTAATAAACACTGTTTTAACTATCACACCCACATTTGTTATATAATCAGATTAATATAATATCGACTACCTGTGAAGCCCCGCCAACTCACCGGTGAGTCGGACCAAAAAAAAAAAAAATTAAAGAGAATAAAAAAAAAAAAATAATCGGCTGTCAACCCGGGTTGTCCTCGGGGTTTAATTTGACAACCCGGATTTTGCCATGGGGCTTGACAGGTTAAAATAAAACTTAAATACCAAAGGTTGTATGTAAAACAAATTGAAATGGAATTAACATTACAATTTCAAACGAATTGTGAAAACATAAAATTTTAGGCAGTTCATTACCTAGATACGTCACTAATATTATTACGTCACTGCTATCATAAAAGTAAGGATTAGTGTGTTTTTATTGCATTTGATGAATTGTGTTTCATTAATAAGTTTAGGTAGGTACTTACAGGTTTTCAGTTTTTTTTTTATTGTACAAGCCATGTGCTGAAAAGAATTTCACATCAATAAAAATTTTTCTTGAACTTTGATTTTCTATTTAATGTCTAGGTTAAGTTATTTTTTTTAAACGGAGGGGTTTTTAAAAACCCCTAAAATCTGGAGCTCACTTCTTTATACATAGCTCTGCTTAGCTTGGGACTAGATGGCGTTGTGTGATAGTTGTGGAATATTATTATTATTTCGTTTATTATTTTTTTTTAACATATTAAATAAATTTTTAAATATTTCTTAAAAAAGAATATATAAAAAACATTTAAAAATATAAAAAATTGTAGCCCACCGGTATCGGGAACAGGGTCCAAGCTACCGGCGGTCAGGGCTCCAGAGAGAGGAACCGCCTGACAATGCGAGCCATGTCCAGAAGTACTGCTTTCTGAATCAAGCCCTTGATCCAGCCGCCTAACGAGAGCCTCCTGAGGTGTTGATCGAGGCTCGTGGCTATTAAGCCATTGGCTGACACGACTATCGGTACAATGATCGCTGAGTCCACATTATTATTATTATTATTACATACAAAGAAAACCGGCCCTCCTTACAGAATTATCATCTTTTAAGGGCCTACCTCCCCGTAATTTCGATAGTCCTCCATATAGGTGCTTTCAAACAAATAAAAGCACAAAACGTTAATATTAGCTAGATATTGTTTTGTGTCTGCTTCCATAGATAGGTAGGTACTGAATTAACCGACTTGGTTTACATTCGATTTCACAACTTTCTACGGTAGAAAAACTGCGTTGCGAGACATGTGTATTTTTGTACATGTTATGTTTTTGATGGGATATATTTGTTGGTACAATAAAGAGAAAAATAAACTTTCCAATATACATACAAACGGAATAATATTCACAATCTCATCCAATCGTGACACAATCGAACCTTCGGACAATTGAATAGAAAGTTTTGGAAGATACAGAATCTATTCAAGTGGGATAAAGAATATGTTTTTATGTAGAATTTATGAAATAGTTGAACAAACTGTATTAAAGTTTTCTGTAAGAGCGATGGCGTTGCGTGCGAAGGGACGAGATGGTATGCTGAGGGTTGCCACGCGAATGAATTTTGTTCGTCGATTTTCAGCATTTTTTTCTTAGTATTAGTATTTTCTTTTTTCAGGACCTTTCTGAAAAAAGAAAGCAGCAGAAAGCAGCTGCAGTTAACCAGGAAACCCAGCCGAAACCCGCTGCAAACTGTGGCAGGACACTTTCTCCCCATCCACTAACACCATGCGAGCATCTCGCAGGGTTTAATCTCCCGTGGGTCACTTGGAAGTCCCTGAACCGCCTTAGAACCCAAGTAGGAAAGTGCAACTCCAACCTCGCAAAGTGGGGCTATCTTGACGGAATGGCAGCAGGTTGTGGATGTGGCGCCGAACTTCAATATGCTGCACTTGCTGTCCTGCCCTCTGTGCCCCAAAAAATTGTAGTATAAGTGACCTCTGCACTGCTACCGACGACGTCGTGGAAGTGGCAACGTTTTGGGCCAAAACAATTTAAAAGTACTGTCGTACCAGCGACACGAAGAAAAAGAAGACGGACCTTTCTGTTCTATGTATACATATTAAATCAACTAGAACCTTAACTGTAAAGAAGAATATAAAGGTATATTTATGTAAAGACCCAAATACTCTAGCTTGATACTTTTGTCAAATTATACGTCAAGCTATTTTTCACTTAGCCTCCTAACCTAGAACTATTTATACTGGAACTATGAGGTATGTCGGATATCCATTTTACCAGAAAATAGGCAACCTTAGCTAGGTTATCTTCGAAATGGGTATCTTTTACACCATCCCGTAACAATTCTCTCTAAGCCAGTAGAATATTTAATTTTTATATACATACTAGGCGTCTAAAAGCCGCCGCCTTTTATGTTGTTCTTCAGTCTCAGCAGCTTTTTGAGCTGCGTGACGCTCGGCATCTAAAAGCAGACGCGCTCCATTTTGCCCTTCATAAAAATCGGTTCCGGGTTTTTTGAACTTCTATACGATCTTTCATCCCCACACGCACATAAAAACGTTGGATTAAATATTTATTTATTTCTTATCAAGTGCCTAAATACAAAGTTTCATGGTTTTATCTTCGACAGTGACGAACTTTCATACAAACTTCCATCCCCTATTTCAACCCCTTCAAGCATTTTTTCGCGATAAAAGGCAGACTTTGTCCTTTCCCATGGTCTAGTCTATCTCTGTAACAATCACCATTTCATTAAAATCGGTAAAGAGCTTTAGGCGTGAAAGCGGAACAGACAGACAGGCGGAGTTACTTTCACATTTGTAATATTAGTAGGGATTAATTAAAAGTAAAATTGGTATTTTTATAGGTAGGCTGGCAAACATAAGCTCACCTCACTTGCCGACTACATTGGGCTGAATTTTATTATAAACGACCTGAAGGCAGGCACAGACACGTCTGGCGAAGAATGACGAAGAGAACTGACCCTAAATATGGGATAAGGCTACGCAGAGAGAAAGAAAAAAATAACTCGTGCAAAGCGATGGCGAAATAGATCGGACTGTTAAGCACAGAATTAACACTGGATGGATGAAATGGCGGCAGGTCACCGGGACTATCTGTGACTCCCGCATTCCCCTAAAACTTAAGGGGAAGATTTATAAAACAATGGTCAGACCTGCTGTCTTGTATGGTTCAGAATGTTGGGCCACAAAAGGGATGAATGAAAAGCAATTGCATGTAGCTGAGATGAGAATGCTAAGAGCGATGTGTGGTGTTACGCGCATGGATAGAATTAGGAATGAGTATATAAGAGGAAGTCTGAAAGTGGCACCGCTGACTGAAAAGTTGTGTGGAAATCGGTTGTCGTGGTATGGGCATGTGATGCGGAGGAATGAAGAAAATGTCGTGAGGAAAGTCTTGTGTATGGATGTGGATGGCTATAAGAGTAGGGGAAGGCCAAAGAAACGATGGTTGGACTGTGTGAAAGAGGATATGGGTAAAAAAGGGGTGACTACAGAGATGACGACTAATAGAGGAGTATGGAAGAAAAAGACATGTTGCGCCGACCCCAAATAAATTGGGATAAGGGCAGGAGAATGATGACTATGAATCTCTGATACAACATTACATGTCCAAGTAACAAATTTAATGAGATTTTTGAAGTGAAAACTTCTTTAGGCGCGTTGCGCATTTTTGAGATGGGAAAAAACTATTGAACTCGCGCGACATCGTCGTAGCACTCGTACCGCATCGCGTAGCGGATTGAAGTGAAAACTTCTTTAGGCGTGTTGGGTGTTTTTGAGATGAACAATTGAACTTGCCACCGACACCAACAAAAGAGTGGCACTACCAGAGTGCCACTCTTTTTTTATTTTTTCGATACAAGATTCAAATACCTTACGCTAGCAGAATATTATCACTCCACGAATCATTAGAAAGAGAAAGAAAAAATATTTATTTTTGCTTCACACAAAAACTTATTAAAACTATCAATATAAGTAAATTAAAATAAACTCAGTGAGGCCAAAAAAGCTTCTTCGATCTTTCGCTGCATTACACATCGTTCTAACAGACAACCTTACAAGACATCTCGAGCCCATCCCGAAGCACTCACAGAAAACGCTTCCAAACTTGTAAGAAGTTGTAAGTAGTCTGAAATAAAACGTGGTCAGGACTACCGTGCTTCTAACAACTGAAAATGTCCGTGAAATCCTAATAGGAATGTTACCTACCCATTTTGACATGTTCGTGTATTTGCTGGATAGTTCTAACAGAAGATGGGATAGTCTTGTTTCCAAAGCAATAAAAGCATGTCCTAGGAAAGGTTAGGTTGTCTGATTTCTTTGCTCGTATATGAAATATATGGCCTTGTTAAGTGAAACAACTTTTTTGTTCAATTATAACTACACTTTTTTTATTGTTTTCAGACTGGTTTGCAATTTTGTGAGGTTTTTGGAAGAAATCAACCTTGATGCCCACAATTAAAATTGTATAGTATTTTCATATCATCATCATCATCATTATCATCAGCCTTTTAATGTCCCCCACTGCTGAGGCACAGGCTTCCTCTCTGTGAGAGGGTGCGGGCCGTAATTCACCGGTCTTAGAATTTTTGGTTCTAGGACATCCCGGTTTCCTCACTATGTTTGCCTTCACCGTTTTTGAGAGCAAAAATAAAAAAGTTGTGATGGAATAATTACATTAAGAAGTGTAGAAATTACACAAAGCAAAGAGCCTGCCTGGGTTTGAACTCACGACCTACAACTTGTAAGTCGCAGCCGTTACCACTGGACCACCACTGCTCTCATATGTTTATATTGTATTGTTTTGATTAAGGACAATGATTGTTCTGCCAATAGGTGATGTAAATGGTAATTATAATAATTGAGCTAGCGTCTGCCAAAGAATCGCCCGCTCGTTAATTTAAAAAAATAATTAGTTACAAACTATCTGTCCTACTCTAAGGTCCAATCTGTATCTGTATGAAATCTGCATGCCAAAATTCATCAGAATTGGTTTAGTGGTTTAGTCGTGAAAACGTAGCAAAGAGACATGTAGAGTTACTTTTGTATTTTTAATATCAGAATGGAAACCTAACCTACGTTAGTAAAGTTTGAAACAACGGATACATACGAGGTAATTAAATTAAATTAAAATATAAAAACAAAGCACACACTAAAATGTATCATCAAATATCAAACAATTTAAGGCGTATATAGCCGCTAAGTGGCGCCCTCATTGAATAAAAAATCGTAGAAAAGCGTAGAAAATAAAGATTAAAGAATCCTATGTTGCGTTTGTTACAAAGAGGATAAGGTATTTTTACGTTGTGGAAGCATGACTCAAAGTATTTCATATCCAAAGTATTAAGCAAAAGTACCAAAAACAGCCGTTTTTGACACTTTTGCTAGTATGCAAAAGTGACGAACTCAAAGTGAAGTGAAGTGAAGGACTCAAAGTGTTTCGTATCCAAAGTTATTACTGTCCTGTTTTAACAACGTAAAAATACCTTATCTTATGTGTAACAAACGCAACATAGGATTCTTTAATCTTTATTTTCTACGCTCTGCTACGATTTTTGTGTCTGTGCTAAGGTACGAATTTTTATTCAATGAGGGCGCCACTAATGGGGAGGTAGGCCCTTAAACGGACTGACTGCAGTCATGAAACTCAACAGATACCATTGATAATAACAGCCGAAGCTTCTGATGTATCTAGTTCAAATTACATTACGAAGTCGTTCAGCAATTGCAGTAGAAAATACTTCCACCAAAGTGCAAGGTACTATCGATTGAGGAAAATGCTGATCTGAGTAAGAACGAGAAATATTTTTAGAATTATACCAGTAAAGTCGGTTTAAACTTTGGCCCTGGGGTATAATATTGGCCCGAGCTCGTTAACCAATAAGAATACAGGACACTGTGTTTACAGTGTTGTTATTGGCTATCGAGCTAGGGCAAAGTAAAGTAGTAGGCAATAGTGTCAGAAACAGCCGGTTTTGGTACTTTTGCCTACTACTTTGGATACGAAACATTCTGAGACCGGTTTTAACAACGTAAAAATACTTTATCCGCTTTGTAACAAACGTGACGTTGGATGCTTTAATATTTATTTTCTATGCTATGCTAAGATTTTTTATTCAATGAGGGCGCCACTTGGCCAGTAGTACGGCCTTAAGTTGTATCCCAGGCTCAAAGTAACCCGAATTTACTTTAACTGTTTTGTTTCAAAAATATTCACAGTATTAAGTATTTCGTAGTATCTTGACTAGTTAAGACGTGGTCGTCGCTCATCAACCTATTTGGCTGTTCCAGCAGTTAAGTATTCTAATTCAAATATTATTTGTACAATTGCACGAGGAGCTCTTGGCTAAAGTAATAATAGCCGCACGGGTCAATCCATTAGGTTAAACTACGCTTGCCGGGGTTGGTCCATGGATGGGTGACCATCTTTACACACCGAGACTCCTCCGTGCCTCGTAAAGCACGTTAAACCGTTGGTCCCAGCTGTCAATCGCGGATATTTGACAGTCGTTACGGGTCTTCAGAAGTCCGAAAGTCTGACAACCAGTCTTACTAAGGGGTATCGTATTATTACCCAGTTACTGGGTTGTGGAGGTCACATAGGCAGTTGCTCCATATAAAATACTGATATTCAGCTACGTCCGCTTAGACTGGAAGCCGACCCCAAGATAGTTGGGAAAAGGCTAGGTTTCTTCTAATCTTTGCTCATCAGCCAATATTAAAATGTTTTTATCTATTATTCTATCAACCTATTCAAATCTTCAGCTCAAATTCCTTTTTCTTCATTTTTAACTTCTGTATTTTTTAAATTTATGCTCTCATCTTTCTAAATAAAACCTTGAATATTATTCTAGGCCCCTAAATAAATATTATGTTTCAGAAGTTTATTCCACTAGCTTCTGCCAGCGGCTTCGCCTCCGTAAAGTTAGTACTTCCTTCATTGTAAGTTATAGCCTATGTGCTATTCCAGACTATAATCTATCTCTGTGCAAAATTTTATTCAAACCCGTTCAACCGTTCTGGCGTGATTGAGTAACAAACATTCATCCAATAAAATAAAATCGGTTTTACCCGCGTAGACCGAAATAAAAAGTAGCCTATGTGTTAATCCAGGGTATATAAGCCACACTTCATCCCAATCGGTCCCACTGATTGAGTGTGAAGAAGAAACAAACATACAAACACACTCACTTTCGCCTTTGTAATATATATCGGTATAGGTATGTTTATATAGTAGGAAGTATGATTTAACTATCAATTCCATCCCTCCAGTGGTCATTTTGCCACATCATAGAACTTTCCTCATCAAATAAAACAAAAAGAAAGATATGAGGGAAAAATATGCAGCCGACATTGAAGCGACAATCAGTGGAACCATCTGAATTGCACATTCTCTCTACCCTCCCTTATCAAACCACGTTTGGTGCTCATTGCTTTTTATCGTTATTTTTCCTCTCGCTTCAATTTTAGATGGTCCATGTAATAGAATATTTTAGTAAGTAGCTGTTGTTTTAGACTTGTTCTATATTACAATTTTATTGTGTTGCTGGGAGATAGTTTTTATAAGCATCTCTTATCGATGTCTGTAGTATTATTTCAGTAAAACTTCTTAGTCCAGTTTTTAATTTTAATGAAATTATTACGTTTTATTCTGAATTATTTAAGTAGTGGCAGATATGTGTATAGTGAATGATCTGTTTATTTGAGCTTTGCTTTTTTTTCAGATATTTTTTTCTAGCCTGATTTTAATCAGATATTGTTTACACTTACTTGATCAGGATCAAAACATTTTTGTCCAACTTAAAAGATAAATATATAACCGTCATCCATCGTGTTTGATAATCCTAGATAACAAACGTGGGATGGACGGCACACATGAACAAATTTCAAGCCATTCCCAGCCATAATAAGAAACTCAAGCATTGTTGTACAAGCGCAATATTGATAAAACTGTCCGTCATTGCTGCACGTAATCCAGTTATCCGGATAATCCGGTTTAAAATTTAAAATGCCTTACCAAAGCCGTTTATGTCCGTGAGTCGCTGTTAGCCGAGTTTAATTATATTTTACATCAATTTGATTGATACCTCGGATAATCGAGTTTGCTTGTATTACTTTAATACTTAAAAGAGAGTTGCATCGATAATATGCCTTTGTTCATGCATGATTATAAAATTTCACTGTTTTGTTTCAGCTTCAGCATCTTTTATCATCGACTCAAAATTAGTTTATATAAAGTTTGATATTTTATGTAAATAAGCTGAATACTTGTGACTTAAAAGGTTTATTTATTTCTTGCTTTTTAGTTCTTTTTCGTCGGTAATTTTTTTTTTTAAAAAGTTTTCTATTTTATGTTTTTTTGTGGCGCGCGTCATCTTTTAATACTCTGTATATTTAGAGGCTTATTTCTAATCCTTCATCATTTCTCTTGCCACTGAGCTGATAATGTAACCATCCTTTCTTGAGATTCCCAGGATATTGACCAATTGAGGTTACCTCCAATATTGTAAAGACGTATTTTCTTCAAAGCATACACAGTTTTTTATATCTAAATTCTAGTTGGGAATTTAGGAATGGTATGGTTTCCATTATCAGCGCAGCTTCATGATGTGATGATTCCTAAATGCAAATACCTGCTTAAGTTATGAAAAGTAAACAGAAACACTATTCGTGCCCACAATTTTCAAGGGTTTCAATCAATTATATCAGGATAACATCATCAGATCATGTCATTCTTGACATGGGATCACCCTTGAGATATACCCTATCTAAGAATCATCAAAATCGGTTCATAAATAACGGAGTGAGGGCCGAACATACATGCAGAAACACTATTAGTGTCTATAATTTTCAGGCGTTTCCCTCAATTTTATTAGGATTCTATAATCAGATTCTGACTTCCTTGACATGGGACCACCCTTGAGGTATGTCCTATCTAACAAAAAAAGAATCATCAGGTGAAGTGAGAGCTGAACTAACACAAAAAAATACATATTATATACCTACAGTCGAATTGAGAACCTCCTCCTTCGTTGGTTAATAAAAACAGAAAAGCAGAAACACATAAAAAGAAAAGGACAAGGTAATTTAAATCAAATAAAGCAATAATAAACAGTGTAACCACAATATACTAACAGACTCAAACTCCATAAAGCCCTCATATTGACTCAACACACAAGTTATCCTCAAACTTAACAAGATACTCGAAGACAAATTACTGCGTGACAGCTCTAGAATACGATTCAAATGAATCGATTTACAGTTATATAGGCACTCTTAATTGAACCACAGGGACCGCATTCACTCCGACCACAATCCGACCACGGTGCTGTGAAGAGCTACCGTCTGCTCCGCTTAATTGGTGGTTAATCGATTTGTAATTCACCAAGTTTGTGTGCTGAGCTCACGTTTATTTCGATGTAATCGATTTTTTAAATTTAGAATCGACTCTTTTATTGAAGTGGACTTGGGGGTGGGTTACTATCAAGTTATTATTTTTGGTTTACGTTGACGATAATGTGAATTAATTTTAATTGTTTGCAATGAATAGTTAACTTACTTACGATTTGTAACTCACCTGTACCTTACATGATTTAAACAAAACCAATGACAAAGCTGTCCAGGTAGCTACGTACTGGTTGGAAGAAAAATTGGCTCAAAATCGACACGAAACTATAACATAGTAGAAACCTGATTTCGATCAAATTATAAAATATGAAACTTTTGTAAAATAAATATGCATAGCTTAAATAGATAAATAAACTCCAACGTTCACAATTTCAGTAAGTAGTTCAATTTTCCACAAGGTCCAATATTCTGCACAAGTGCTCATACCCATTCACCGTCCAAATCCCAGGTCTCTAATACCTAAACGTTATTCCGAAGTGCAATGTCAGAGGAAAGTAGAAAATAATACATTTTTCTAACGTGTACAGAACCACATCTAGGTTCTTTTCAGAGAGAATAAACATCTCTTGAGCTCACAAACATTAAGTTTCAAGTGCACGCGGTTGGAAGCAACTACCATTGTAGACTGACTGTAATTCTGTGAGAATTATCTGAATCTCTTGTAAGGAGTTGGATTGCTCAGTTTGTTAGGATTTCTGATTTCTTTAGTGGCGCTGAATACTTGTAACAAGAGTTCCTACACAGAGGAACATTGTTAAAAAGTCCATGGTGTGTAAGGAACATACACTACCGTAATGTATGGACGTAATGGTCGATGGGGCCGAATCGTTCTGAACTCTCAACCACGTGCCGTAAGATGCAGCGTTGGAAGGCCGATAAGATGGACCGATGACCTAGTGAGGGTCGCGGGTAGCTGATGGATGCGAGATGCACAGGACCGGTCGTTGTGGCGACACTTGGGGGAGGCCTATGTCCAGCATGGTGTCTGGACATCTTTCGGCTGAAAAGATGATGATGATGACCGTAATGTATAATCATCCTATACATTTCGAACTTTTGACAATCGTTATCACTGATAGAATGTATATACTATGTTTAGACTACCTAAATGTACTTGCCATGCTTTGTCTCTAAGCAGATCTTATTCAAAATGGAACATCGCCTTACCAATCGTCACTGGTAAAGCCTAACTTGTCCTTTGATCAGACTCTGAAAGCAATTTCACCTGCGCTTCTAAAGGATGAAAGCGTCTCCGATGATTGACTATGAAGACATTGGTGGGGATATTACCTACATCAGTGTTAGATTAAACCAGCATAAGGGTAAACACTGATTGGCGGGTTCTTAATTCAAAATTGTCTATGGACAATTTGAATTTAGAATCCACCAATCAGTATTTAAACTAAGCATATGGTTAAGGAGTTTTATAAATAAGGCTGTATATGTATAGAGAGTTTTATAAATAAAGCTGTATATGTTTTTTGGAAGTTGGGAATCTAAAGAGTATATTTATTTTTACCAAGTAGAATTCTCTGACTAATGTAGAGTAAATTATTGCCAAGAGTTTAAAAAAGAGAATAAAGCAAATACTAAAAAAACTCCGCCTAAATCGCCTTATTTAAATACTTGATTTTAAATCCTTTTTTTAAGGTATTTTGAGATTATTATTTATTATTGTTGGAGTAAGGTGATTTAGGCGCTATTTTTTTAGTATTTGCTATAATGAACTCATAGCTTTAAAATAATCCAATTATTACATACTAACGATGCATGGTTATTATGAAACAAACCGTGTAATAAGAGATAAAACAGATAATTTTGATAATTTGAGAAATTGTGACCTCTTAATTAAGAAAATTAATGATAATTAGAAAAATCGCATTTTGAAGACCAGGATGTTGTGCTTATTACGCGCTGAACAGATTTGTATTTTAATTTTTTATTACCATAAACTAAGCGCACAAATATAACTCGAAACGATGTTGAGCCTGAAAGAGCTGTATTTAACGCTTGATTTACTTAACATAATCCACATAAATGAACTTAAAAAAAATGATCAGCTATTACTTGTATTATGGTTATTTTAAGTGCAATAAAAAAAGTTTTATTCATGTTATTTTGTTTAAAAAAAAAACATAAAGTTGCGCAAATAATTCGCCGCGAGTGAATTTTGCAAGACATACCCTTAATAGTGAAAAAATCTATGAACTGAATTTAGGCACTTTATTGACGCAAGATTACCCTTTATCGCCTATAAATACGATTTGAACATCTCTACGTAGCTTTGAATATTTGTAGGGTGAGAACTTACATGAAAAATCGATATAATAATATCTCCCCTTGTAGCTTCTCAACATTGACAAAATTTTCTCCCATCTCTAAACGCAAAACAAAAAATTGAGAAACGAAATACAATTCAGACACAAATAGTAAGGGCCGAGTTTCTTTCTGTGTCGCGAAAGAAATTCCTCCCATGAATCCCGTCCACCGCACACCTGCGAATAGGGTACGTTGACCCCCGTTTTAGGAAGCGCTTTAAACTTTGCGCCGTTTCTCCGGAGTTTTATAGAGTTGTGAGTACTGGTCTGTAGTGGGATGTAATGGGTGACTGGAAGGAGTTTGGTGTGTGGAAGTTATGTGAGGTGATTTTCTACGAAGAAGGTTTATTGATTCGAATAGATTCTCTCTGTTCATTATTCAATAGATTTTCCCAGCGGCTTTGTTCCTATACCGTTTCCCAAGAACCTTGCATACTTATGAGATAAAAAGGAATAGTGAAGTTCTCTCAATTTTCATAATTGGTTCAGTGCTTGTATACACTGTTTGTATTATTAATAAATAATTTATATTAGTTTCAATGAGTACTAATACGATTGAGTAGTTCTTAACCGTAATTTTTGCTCATTTGTATTTTCTCGTATATACGAGTACTAGGTGTATCTACATTGTTGTCTGATGTCTCTTGTGCATTTACTAATGCAGAAGTAGGTGGATGTGAACTGTCAACGACTTACGATTTACGATAGAACTGCTCGGTGGATGGCTTTAGTTTCCTCTGTCGTCTGCGTTACACCATTCATGGCTAGCTCAGTTTCATGAGCAATCTACATTTGTATATCGTCAGTAACATTTGATGGTTCTTCTTTTATCTTCTGCTGCAAAGAAGTGACTAACGTTTGTTGACTCAGATTCCAAAACACTTTATACAATAAGTTTTTAAACGGCTTTCGCATTTTCAAAGCTCAATTTAATATAAAATATTCATCTCAATTTATAATAATTGCGTTTAAGGATCACTTACAAGTGCCATTAAATTTTCTCTTTACAAACGTTTTGCTTGCTGAAATATAAATAAGCTGCTTCAATCATAGTAGCGTCTCAATTTATACAGAATCAGTTTAATTGGAAAATCTTGAGCAAACTGAGTGGCCAAACTAAAGGCAGGTCCAAAAGTTGAAGATATTTAAATTTGTGAATTCAAAGTTGTTACTCAAAGCTCATTTGCAAAGTATCTTTCGAGAATTGGCAAAGGAAATTTAAATCTAAGACTTGTAGTATTGTTGGTAGCTGAATAGAAGCGCTGTGCCTGAAAAAGCAATTTAAACTGGTCCTGAGTCTATGTATGTGCAAGCGATAAGCGGTGAGAGGGGAATAGACAGAATATTGTTGGTTTTTGGAACTCAGTTCCGCATACCTGTAAACTGGTGAACAGTAGTAGTTACAGAACTGGTTTGAAAGACCCGCAAACCCCCTTTGAAAAGGGAGCATCCTCCGACCAGATGGGTGTTGTGACTAGTCTGGGCAACTGCCCAATGAATGATTACTCGGTGGTCTTTCGGACTGTTGCATATTATGACCATATCGCGCGGAGAACTTTGATTGCGTGATGTAGGATTTCAGTGACGTCAGGTCTTTATTTCGTATATAGTGGCATTTTATTTTGCACATGGACATGAACGTGAATTATTATATTTTGTTGTGGACTATCAACGGGTTGGAGGATCAAACTGAAGACAACTATATAAAAATCATGCATTTTGACGATGATTATATATTATCTTAACTGTTAAATTGCCTTTAGAAAGCCTACAGACGAGATACAATGAAATCTGTGACGAATATTCTCATTGCGGCTTCCCGATTTCGAATTCCATACGATTTATATGCCCGCAACCGCTTCTAACCCAAAACACAAAATTTAAGGAATACAGTGTGACAAAGAAGGTGAACTCACAAGTTTGCCTTATAAATCTAGTGAACTCGCGGGAATAAATAACTTTGCCGCGCTTTGATTCTGTTTGTTGGTGATTAAAGAGATTTAAATTTAAACTTCGTGTAAAAATAAAAGATGTTGTGTTTGCTGTAGCATTGTGTTGTATTTTAACAAGGTTTTTAGCCCGTTTAAAGACAGTTTTAAGGCTGCGTTGTTATGTGTTGCTGGATAAATATCTATTAACTGATGATAACATATATAAATGAAATTGGTGCATCAAAAAATATTAATAATGTAAATTAAATAGGTATGTTGATGTGGCAGATGTGTATTGTATAATGAGCTGTTTTACATAACCGCTAGTGATTTATCAAAACAGCTACGTCATGTTAAATCGCTGAAAGCATGTCTTACTAATATTATAAATGGTTTATACTTTTTCCGAGTTTGTTTGTTTGTTGGAGTCTCCAGAAATACTGATTTATTAAAAATATTATTTATTTATTTACACTTCATGCAACAAAAGTACAAAGACTTAATACCTAAGACATTTACTACCAGTCAACCAGGGGTAGTATGTTTTGCAAAAAGATAGGCCCAATGTCTCAACTGATGAAATGCCGTTTTGATAAACTTGCCTCTCTGAAAAGCTTGCCTACGACCTACTTGCAAGCGCTATCTTGCAGGTAGGCCAGATATGAGATGTGAACTATGCAGGAACAGACATTCAACCACTCTATTCTTCATCCCTCCCGCAGAGCATTTGCCGCCTAAACAGAAACTGCAGTGTCCAATCTGGAAATCTCTGAAACGATTGCGAAGTCAGGGAGAAATAATCTAGTCAATGGGGTATCCTTGAGTCATTTCAAACTCAGTCCCAGTGTGGAGCCCTTTGGTAAGGCTTCTCTTTGAGGAGTGGCTGGAGAGGCACCACGCCGTCCTCACCTTACGCCTGACGCAGAACGTCACCGGACTTGGATGTTTCGAGAGGTTCCTGTGCAGGACAAGGTGGAGGGAAATTCCCGGGTGTCACCACTGTGTGGATCGCCCAGAGGACACGGCGGAGCAGACGGTGAAGTTGTGCCACGCTTGGGCGGAGTCTCACCGTGTCCTCGTGGAGGCGATCGATGGCAGTGACCTCTTGCGCCCGGCCCTGGTCCAGGCCATGGTATGGAACGAGAGGGTATGGAAAGCAGTCGCTTCCTTCTGCGAAGCAGTAATGCTCGCGAAGGAGGATACGGAACGGGTGAGGGAGACTCAACATTCGCCCTCACGCTCCCAGCAGCAGCCACCGCAGCAGACACTCTGGGCGTCGGGGGTCGCGAGACGATCTCCGGCCACCATTGACGCGGGCTTACGGACGGCGAGTAGTGGGTAGATCACCGTCCGATCAGGACCAGGCCCGAGAGTCGACTGCGCGTAGTGTTCCACGCGCGCTTAAAAGAGATGTCAGCAATATAACGATGAGGCCCGTCATGGTTGACACCTGCTCAGGGGTCGTGGATAAATTCGAAACACAGTTACTGCGCCCCTGGGCACTCAGGCAGGGAGGGAACAGGGATGGGTTTTAGTCAGTAACAGTCTGACACGCCCTGCCGCTCCACCCAGAGCGGGAGAAGTCATAGGATAATTTCCCACGCCCACAAAAAAAAAATTGTGGAGCCCTTTCACAAGACATATGTGTAACCTCATTTTATGCAAAAACAGCTGTACCTTGAATGATTTAAACGTAGCCAATGCAAAACTATCCAGGTTGTTACATACTAATCGGACAACATTTTAGTCAAAGTCGAGACTAAAATAAAAAAAGGCTAGCGTAAACATTGTTTAAGATTAAAGCTAAGCTGAAGTGTTTAATAAACTTATAATTTAATTAACGCTAATTAAAGGAATTATACTTTAACCCGTCGCGCGTTTAGTTAGAAGACAAAATAGATTTTTAATTATTTACGGCCCATGCGCTATCCGCCAGACACGCAAGAGGTTAAATGTAACTACTGTCGTCTCGAATGCCTAGGGGTAGTGGATAAATTCTGAAAATGAGTTACCGCACCACTGGGCACTCAGGCAGGGAAGGAACAGGGGTGGGTTTTAGTCAGTAAGAGTCTGACACGTCCTCCCGCTCCACCCAGAGCGGGCGAAGTCATTGGATGATTTCCCACCCCCCAAAAAAAAAGAAAAAAAAAATTTCGTCTCGACGGCCTTTGTCACTTGTATGACTTTGCGACGCAAAGACCAAACAGTTTTTGAGTTCTATTTGAACAACAAAGTTGAAAGACATTTCAATTTCTTTTCAGAGAGACATAATGAAACAATGTAGTTCTAATAAATACTCTTAGTTTTAATTAGTTTACATTGTCTTTTAATTAAAAATCTTTTGACAACTTTGTTTTATTTGAAGGCATCAATATTAATTTAATGAAACTTGTTTGTCTAGGTGACAATTTTTTAATAATGTTTTTGGAGATCTTATTTTTCTTGAAGTCTCTGGAGTGGACGTAGTTATGTTGCAAATACAAATGATTTATTGATTATTATATGTCTTTAGGCAAATATGCCTGTCTTGTACCTAAGACTGACAATGTTTTCTTAAAAATACCCCTGAACGTCCGACGGCATGCCCGCATGCCGACGGGCGTTCAGGGGTTTATTAAATAACTAAAGATCTTATATCCTGTGGCATGGATCACATGCATTCTTAGATAGTTATTACATAGTTTTAGAAAAAAAACGCAACACAAAACGCAACGCAAACGCAGAAACGCAATTTTAAAAAGCCGTTATGTTGTTTTGATTTCGTAATTTGAAGTTTGAGTGTGAATAATAGGAAAATATGATATCGGACTCTACAATAAAAACACTGTTCTTAGATTACTTGTCTATTCATAGTGCAACATGCAAAATTTCATGTAAATTGATACAGTGGTTTTAACAACTACCCACACACACACACACTATTCCCGACAAATCGTTGATAACAGAATTTGAATAAAATTCAACTCTTGAATTACAAGTATTTATTACATGTTATTCTAAGGTCTGTTTATTCAACAACCCAAAAAAGTTTACTTTAAGTGCTCCAATAGAAACCTCAGCAAGTTGTTTTTTATGAGCCCGGTCGTAAATATGTCAAACTGCGATAAGAGGCTCGGCGCTTGAGGAGTAAACAAATTTATACTTTCCAAAAATTATATTCAATTTAAATAAAGTGGTTGTGTTTGACGATTTAGCAACACATCGATCATATAATATGAAAGTAAATTATTTGCCACTAGTGGTCGCCACAACGATCGGTACTCTGCATCTCGCATCCATCGGCTACCCAGTCCACCTTGTTGGGAGACTTCAAACGCTGCGTCTTCGCGACCATCTGTTCAGCAATGTACCTTGTCCAGAGCCACTTCAGTTTTGCGATTCTTAGACATGGCTAAACGTTAATTACCAAATCATAAAATGATGACCATTCAATTTAAGGCCACATCATGAAATGGTGAATTCTATAATATGGCTACGACATAAATGTACCTACAACCGTACAAATAGTTCTGTTACCTACCTCAGGGTTTCTTTATTACACCTGTCATACACATACATTTGAAAAAGTAACAAGAGAAACCACAATAGACACGAGTGCCTGAAAAAAATATACAATTTACAAACACATGACAAGGAAATTGTCCGTTTAAATAACAATAGAGGATATTTTGTATGAGAGATAAGTCCAGTTTTTAACCGACTTCGAAAAAGGAGGAGGTTATCAATTCGGATGTTTGTATTTTTTTTATTTTTTTTTTTTATGTATGTTCGGGCAAAATTCTTTTTTTGTTCGAAAGTGGTTTTTTCCGAAATGGTCCCATTTAAATTTGAAAAAGATCTGATGATGGGTTTCGGAGACAGACAACGGAACTCTTCAAAAATTGACAGCAAATCAACCGCGATTGCTCATATCGTATGTCTATGAATTGTTAACACAGTTTAATGGGGAGCCAAAACTAAAAAGTGAAAAATAAAAAACTTTTTTACAAAAAAATTGAACCGACTTCCAAAAAAAGTGCAAAATAACTTTAATTTCGGAAGTCGGTGTCAAAAAACGAAGACACAAAACAGGAACACCGACTTCCGAAATTAAAGTTATTTTGCACTTTTTTTGGAAGTCGGTTCAATTTTTTTGTAAAAAAGTTTTTTTATTCAATACTTTTGTCATTTGTGTAATAAAATATATCTATGTGAATAAACTTTTTTTGTGTTTGAGTTGAAAAGATGGAAATGAAATTGAAAAATGCTTGTTTGTCATCTAAAATTTGCGAGATATTTAAATAAATTTTATTGTTAGCCACCGACCAACGAATATAATTTTATGGAATCAAACTCTTAGTGACATATTGCGACCGTTTTTAGGGTTCAAAACATCCGAATATAAAAACGAAACCCTTATAGGATCACTCTTGGGTCTGTCTGTATGTCCGTCTGTCACAGCCAAGTTGCTCCGAATCTAATCTACCGATTCAGTTGGAATTTAGTACACACATAAATTTAATTACCCAAACACGGACAAAGATTTATTGTAAATAAATAAATTTTCAATTAGGGTATCTTTTAGGGAAAACTCTAGAAAAATAAAAAACCGTACCGTGCGACACATCAAATTAAAAGGTTTTTTTATTTTTTTATTGTTGGTAGGCACGTGTTTGACCACTATCTCACCTGATGGTAAGCGATGATGTGGTCGACGATGGAGCACGCTTACCTAGAAGAAACTATAAGTTACAATAAACTTATAGTAAACCTAGGTTACTATAAGGTTATTAGTAAACCAGGTTACTATAAGGTTCTAAAATATTTATTTTTACAAATAAAAAAAAGAATATTGTTAAAAAAAATAATATACCTCCGAAGCTACTGAGCCTAAAATTTTGAAATAAATACACAAAGTAGTTTTACACTTATAGAATAACAGCATAACAATCTGGACTATTCAACACAAAAACCTTTTGAGAGATCAGTCTAAAGGTCCCGGAAAAAATAACTTCAAAAAAGATCGGGATAAGAACCTTAACTAAGGGCCTTAAATAGCAGTCCTTTATCCCCGAAAAGCGTGTCTTTTAAAAAAGCGTTCGAGCCCTTTCTTCAGCAAACAAAAAGGCTAAGAATCAGCAAACATTTGTAATCCTGGAAGCAATTTATCAGTCGTTATTGTTACACTAGTCTCCTATATTTCATCTCGGTACCTCGTCGTAATGATACCCATTTGGACACGCCGGTTGATGGCGTGTGTTCCCGACTAGAAAACCTTTATATAAATGGTTGTTATTATAGTTGAAAACTGGGCTAGTTTCCTTCAAGGAATTTGTGCTAAAAGTGCTTCTGGTTTTGATAGATTCGAAGTAATTTGTTGCGTTTATAGGGTCGTTCGGGTGTCTTAAATATGGGGTAACGAGGTCAACAACGGGTATACGCTTGTACTTACATATGTAGCCATTTAGATGACATATTTTTACCCGACTGCCCTAAAAGGAGGGTAATGTTTTTCGAGAGTATGTATGTATGTGTATATGCGTGTATCTTTGTGCACACATATACACATACATACATACTATATATTATTATTATTATTTATGCTAAGAGCGATGTGTAGTGTTACGCGCATGGATAGAATTAGGAATGAGTATATAAGAGGAAGTCTGAAAGTGGCACCGCTGACTGAAAAGTTGTGTGGAAATCGGTTGTCGTGGTGTGGGCATGTGATGCGGAGGAATGAAGAAAATGTCGTGAGGAAAGTCTTGTGTATGGATGTGGATGGCTATAAGAGTAGGGGAAGGCCAAAGAAACGATGGTTGGACTGTGTGAAAGAGGATATGGGTAAAAAGGGAGTGACTACAGAGATGACGACTAATAGAGGAGTATGGAAGAAAAAGACATGTTGCGCCGACCCCAAATAAATTGGGATAAGGGCAGGAGAATGATGATGTATGTATACTTGTATGTCTATTTCTTTGGCACGCGCTGTAGCCTAAACTACTGGATGGATTTTAATAAATGAGGTATCATTCGATTGGTCTTGACATCCGAAGTGACATAGGCTATATGAATATTGAAAAAAAAATTGCCGCCGCAGTTAGGTAAGTGTAGTTGTATTTTTTTTTTGACCTGGTCATGTGGGTATCATCCTATCCTACTAATATTATAAATGCGAAAGTTTATATGTTTGTGTGTTTGGCTGTCCTTCACGCAAAAACGGCTGAAGGGAATTAAATGAATTTTTGCACACAGGTAGGTCATAGCCTGGATTAACACATAGGCTACTTTTTATCCCGGCAAATGACAAGAGTTAGCGAAGGCTGAGGTGGAAGTAGAAATCCAAAGCCAGGCTGAACGAGCGGTACACGCTCACAAAGTACCAGGAGACCAGAAACATGAGAAGTATTTCCAGGGCTGGAATCATGAGCGGTAAAGAATCGCAAAGTACCAGGGGACCAGAATCATGAAGAGGTATTTTCGGAGCTACCATCCTAAGCGGTATAGCTTCGCAAACCACCAGGAGACCAGAATCAAGAAGAAGTGTTTCCGGAGCTTGAATCCTGAGCGGTATAGACTCTTAAACTACCTACCAGGAAATCAGAATCATGCAAAAGAGAAAATTAAGACCTGCATGCGGATGAAGCCGCAGGTAAACTGCCAGGGTGCCAAAATCATGAAAAACTTAATTTAACCTAAACAACAAAACTTCGACGTAAAGCGTAGATAAAAACGCAAAAAAAAAAAATAGGCAGCCCGTAGAAAAGAGATGTTCGGCGTAGCGCAAAATATCGCCGTCCAACTTTGGTACGCCCTGCTAATGTAGGAAATTCTAATTTACCATGATCCTAGCCCGTACTAACTTTTAATCTTTAACAAATGTTTGATTTTTTTCTGGACTCAATCCGGATGTCTACGCAGATGGGGTCACGGGCAAGAAGCTAAAAAGTGGTGAAGGGTCTGTCTTTATGTAGAACGACGTTCAAAAAGTTCTGGCTCGCAACCTAATTTGAATAACTGACTTTGGATTTTCATTTCTACAGTGTTTTTTTAACGTGCTACTCTCTGGAAATACCACTCAAATTTATAATCATACTTTTCACGTGGGCGAAGCCGCGGGCGGAAGCTAGTAATAAATAGCTCGAGGAGACGATTCCAAAAATATAACTCACTAAAATGTAGGAAATAAAAAAAAAATTGAAAAAAACAGTTTGTGGCATGAAATTAAATAATTGAACTAAAATAACTGGCATCAACTGCATCAGACTGCTTGAAAAGTTACTTGTTTGGAAATTTTTAGTTTTTTTTCACAGTCGGTTTTTTTGAAAAATTTGATTTTTTTCTTATTTCTATAAAACTAGGACACACCTTACACAATTATCAAGAGTCAGGACTTTTCCATTTGAAAAATCTTGCAGATCTATTGTTATTTTGTGCTTGAAGGTTACAGAAAAGTTGCTGTATTTATTCAATTTTTAAATTCAAAATGATGCACATCAATCAATCGTACCAATGAATATTCCTACTAATTCTACTAATATTATAAATGCGAAAGTTCGGATGGATGTAAGTTAGTCAATCATGCATGCCTGAACGGATTTGAATGAAATTTGGCACAGATAGGTTTAAATAAACTTTATTCTCAATAAAGACATATGTCTCTCACTCGAGAACAATACGTCGTCATCAGTTACAAACTAGATACCCATTCAATGCCTTTATTTCTTCAGAAGTGATCGATCCCTAATTATATATTGGTACGGATTCTCTTGTTCAATAACTAAACTAAAATTAGAGAATTGCTATCTTTTACTAAAAGGCAGTGCGAGAAAAGGACGGCTACAGCAATGCACTAAGTTAGAGATGTCAAACTAGTTTACGCCTTGCGCTTCGTCATGTTTTTAGACGACATGTTTTTACGTGTACCCTTAAATTATATGGAAATATAAGTTCAAACTAAATTTGACAGCTCTAATTTACGTCCGTCTCTTTCTTGTTTTATTAGAGAGAAAAAGATAGCAATAGCCTAAATTAAGTTTAGTTTGTGCACAACAGAATCAACACCACTGACTAAGTTGAGTTTTGAATGCATTGATAGAGTGTAGATTTCTTATACTAGAGGGTATTCCATTGTAAAGCTGTACTCCTTCAAAAGTAAGCATTTTTTTGCTATAGTTAGATCTAGTTTTAGGTAAAACTACCAAGCTAGCCCGCCGTGTGCTAAGTTGACTGACTTGTTTATATTGGGTGAGTGTTATGTTCGTGTGAATACTTTTGGTTAGAATTTTTCTGATGATAATACATACATGGTAAATATATAGTTGTTTAATATTCATTATTTTTGTATCGATATCAATTTTACTGGTTAATGTTAAGTATGGATAGTTGAATAGTGTTTTCACGAGTTTCTTCTGGGTAATTTGAAGTTTTGACATTTTTGTTTTTGCATCACTGCCACAAATTTCAATCAAATAAAGTAGATGCGGCTTCACTAGGGTATTATAGATGGTGTATCGCAATTTTGGTGGGATGCAACGAATTATGTTACGCAGTGACCCGGTAGGAGCTGAGAGCTTGCTTTTTATGTGTTCAATGTGAGCATTCCACGTATGTGAGCTATGTGAGATATAGATTTTACTCAGGAATAGCACATAACCACGACGACGACGACGACGTGGCGAATCCACTAGCAGACGCTAGTGTAGCGGGTGTAAAAAGATAGTTTCCGAATCCGAAAGTCACATATTCTACCTATTATCACATTGGTATGTTCAACGGTGAACTGTGATTTTCTGAAACTGAAATGAAAACATTTCACTAGATACTGCTAAATATAGTATTTAAATAAATTCCTGCCATATTTTGAAATTATGTTTCAATTGGAATCTCTACGGAATAAACAATCATCATCATTATCAATCATATTCGTGAAGATTGAATGTTTTAAATTTTCCAATATTTTATTGGTAATTTGAAAATTAAATTCAATTCATTGTTATTTTCAGGTTTTTCGTCATAGTTTTGATAAAAAAAATACCGATTGCCGTTGAAAAAGCAACATAATACCTATTGTTTTTTTATCATTGACAGACTCGCGTTTGACCACTATCTCACCTAATGGTGAGCAATGATGTCGTCAAAGATGGAGCACGCTTGCCTAGAAGTATCCCTTTTTTTGGGGTTGTGGTGGGAAATCATCTCCCGCTCTGGGTGAAGCGGGAGGGCGAGTCAGACTCTTACTGACTAAAACCCACCCCTGTTCCTTCCCTACCCTGAATGCCCAGAGGCGAGGTAACTCTTTCGAATTTATCCTCAACCCCTAGGCAGGCATCGGCCATGACGGGTTCCGTCATGAATGCTGACAACTCTTTAAGGCGCGCGTGGAACACTACGCGCCGTCGACTCTCGGGCCTGGTGCTGATCGGACGGCGAACTACCCATTACTCGCCGTCCGCAGGCCCGGGTAAGAAGTATCCCTGACACTCATGACTTAAAGACCCGCAGGTTGTAACTATCAGAAAACAGAGACTCCGGCTGGAATTCTCAGCCGGACGGAGAGCACAATGAATGTGTTGCCAAAACGTTTCGGGCGTGTGGGTGGGATGTCCACAATTTACCGGCGGTGCATCGCCGTACGTCTAGTGGTCCGATGATGGAACATGCTTGGTGGGATTAAACTACATAATATGCAATTCCGACGTACACAAAGTTGAGCTATTCGACTACTGACAGATGCTTGAACTGACTGGACAGGTTCACTCAAATATGTGTGGTTATTTCCTCAAAATACCATTACAGACACTAATCTGCATGGTCCTCAGCATATTGTGAATGTGAGAACGATGTAGGTCATTATATTCGCGTAGATTTCATGATCTTCTGGTAGTTTGAGTACTTTTTCGGCCTACCCAAATGTCCTTACTTTGGTATTGTTCGTCGGTTCGTTGAGCTCCTTTTTTATTTTTAGTTCTGAGTTGAGCTACACGATAACTGACAAATGCTTGCACTGTTGGAACAGGTCCACTCAAACTTGCGTGGTGCTTTCCTCAAAAGCTCATCTCAGGCATTAACGTACATGGTTCTCATATGATTTGATCAGTACATAATGTATGGATTAGAACACTTTAAAAGAGACTTTGACCTCTGAGTTTGTTTCGGTGTTTCTTCTCAGGGTAGTCAGCTAGGAAAGACCGGCCACATCTAGCTTAATCCGACAAAAAACATTGACGTTTAAAAGTGTTCCTTGTAACCTATTTACTGAATAAACATAATTTATCATATCATTTATACTCTCCGAAATGTAACCGATATCAAATCGACAGACTTCAAACTTGGCGACGATACTCTAAACTTTGGAGCTTCATCATTGCTGATGATTCTCTTGGCTTGTTTCTCAATTAACTCAAGCCCATCAAGCTGGTATTTGGCAGATCCGTCCCAAAGATGAGAGCAGCACCTACTCCATATATGATCGAACTTGCGCTTGATAAAGTTTGAGAAGCTGTTTTCAATAATAATGTAGCTACATAACAGTTTTCTTGGAAGCCTGTAAACTATGAGTATACCTAATGCTAAATTCTTGTGAATTCATTACTATCTTGTTACAATGCAGCCGTTGAATAATGAATTTCTTGAACGCCCAACCAATGTTCTATTAGTTTGTTTATTTAATCCAATTTTAATAATAATTAAAATTATTATTCCACAAATAATATTTAATCCTAGAATAAGTTATGATGGAATTAAAATTAATTAATATTTTACAAACTAAGGACTAATGGATGAATTATGTGTTTAAATTTGATTAGTTTTAAGTTAAAACAAACAGTCAAATCTGTTAATATAACACCCTTTTTTGTATTCTCTTTAGCAAACCCTTTGATTTTATACCCGTATCATAGGAATTCATAAAAAATAACTAGTTCACACACACACACAGTCACAGCCACAGTCACACACAGTCTACACACAGACACAGTCACAGTCACAGTCTAGTCAGTGTCTAGTTCACAGTTATGCAATAAATATATCTTTATCTTTCGTCATCTTTGAGAGTCCGCCATATATATTGGATTTCAAAAGTCGTCACTTAACTAACCATGCATCATCTTGTCATCCAAACTAAACATAACGGAGCCCAAAATAACAGGGAAAGGTGACTTTACCAGTTATTTTGGGCTCCGTTATGTTTTGTGGTATTAAATCAATTTTCCTAACCATTTCCCAACTATGCTGGCGTCGGCTACCAGTCCGCGTCATCACACCAGATGCAGCTAAATACCAGTATTTTACATGTAGAGACGCCCTATCTGACCTCCACAACCCAGTAATTGGGTAAACACGATTCCTCTTGGCAAGACCGGTGCTAGAATTCCTAGCTGCAGACTATCCATAATGACTGTCAAAGATCTACAAATAACAGCCTGGACCAGCGGCTAAACGTGTTTTCCGAGGCACGGAGGAATCTCGGTATATTAAGATGGTCACCTATCCACAGACAGAACTCGGCAAGTGTTGCTTTACCTTGAAGATTGACCTGTTATTATTTTAGTCACAACCTCTTCCGGGGAAGTCATGCATTCATTGCCAAAAAAAAACTGGCACTCCGGGAGTGCCGTCAGAAGTGAAAACTTAAACAAAAATGCCCAACGTGCCTCACCGACACCGCTACGACTGCTGTCGGTAACGGTAACAGTGTCTCGAGTTCAATTGATTTTTCCCATCTCAAAGATGCCCAACGCGTCTAAAGAAGATTACACTTCAAAAAATCTTGTACCTACTTACTGTTTAAGACTACAATTACCTGAATTTCTGAGAACATCCTAACAGATAAACTGAAAACAACCAGAAAACACGAGCAACCCACAAAGGATACTTACAGGTAGAACAGAAACACCGATACGTCTCCTATTTTCCTTTAATTCCCTACTAACTCTGCTTTAAATTGTCGAATAGATCCCACTTGCATTGTCGGGCTCACAAGTCGGTGGAACCCAGCAGATCGATTAAGGAAAGTGCAGCAGAGGGGTAATATAAACTACTCTGTACAAACAAACTCCGTCTCAGTAAACACAGAGGAACACAGTGTAACAGCGTGTCCCGTTCCCATTCTGTTTCTAGTTCAACCGGGGTCATTAAATATCTGTAGGAAAACTTTGCTAATTAGGGGCTGGGCATTAATCTTCGTGACGGCCCGCGATTCGCTGTGACTGGCACAAGTTGCCAAATTATAGAAATAATTACTACAGAGGAATTTGTATTGATTGTCGGGTTTGATAGTATTTGTTGATTTGATTTGAGTTTTCAGACTGTTTTAGTGGTATGTTTGTTAGAGTTAAATTAGTGTAAAGTTTTAGTTAAATGACTAAACTTTAATACTGGTGCTGATTCTGTTGTTCATAAACTAAACTTAATTTAGGCTATTGCTATCTTTTTTTCTTTAGTAAAACAAGAAAGAGACGTACGTAAATTAGAGCTGTCAAATTTAGTTGACCTAATATTTCTATACAAATTAAGGGTACACGTAAAAACATGTCGACTAAAAACACGGTAAAGCGGAAGGTGTAAACTAGTTTGACATCTCTAACTTAGTTCAAAGCTATAGCCGTCCTTTTCTCGCACTTCCTTTCAGCATAAGATAGCTATTATCTCATTTTAGTTTAGTTATTGAATAAGAGAATCGGCACCAAAGTCTGACTGAACTATTTTCTTTCTATGCCTAGTTGAAAACCATAGTATAACACAATTAGCCATATAATGTTCCCACACATGAATATCTGTGACCCAAACTGGACCTGTAACGTAAATAAATGAATTTGAATATTTGGCACTTTTGGGTTAGAAATCGAAAAATTAAGAAACCGGTCAAAAGCGTATCGAACTCTGCGCATTTAGGGTTCTGTACCACATGAGGGAAATCAATATAAAATGTACCTAATAATATACATTATCACCAAATTTCAGGTCATAGGTCAATGGGAAGTTAAAAATTCTTCGGAACAAAATTTTCTGACAGACGACGGACAGACAGACACGTGTGTGACGCAATACTGCTTTGTTTGGACCCTTCAGGTACGGAACCCTAAAATTTAAGATTTCAAACTGTACCGTGTGAGTGCGACCAAATAAAAGGGCTTATTGTGAGGGTCTCAAATGTATTTCTCCATAATTTCAAAATAAATATAAGTTTTAAAGTTTTTTCGTGACATTGAAGATAAGGCCCATCCGAGAATAGTCCCCAAATTGAAAAACAGTTAAACAAATCCACTTCTACACTATTTAATTTCAAACTACAACAACAAACAGAACAAAAAACTAAGTGTCTCAGTTAGCGACCTAAATCTAATTCGAACCCTCTATTCTTAAGGCAGCCCCATCGATCTCCTACGAACTAACATTTCGCTGTTAAATGAATACAGTAGGTGGGGCATGTATTCTCTATTCCCTGAACTGACGTATTACGTGTAGGTTTGTAAATGTCAGATTAGATTCTATCTGATGGCAATAATGGTATTCCTATAAAATGGATCGAACGTGAGTTGGAATATATCACTAAATGCTCCAAGAATCTTTATTAATTTACTAGCTTCTGCCAGCGGCTTCGCAGGCATGGAATTAGTTCTTCCCCAGTTATAAAATTTCAACCCATTTCACCCCCTTAAGGGTTGAATTTCGAAAAACCCTTTCTTAGTGGGTAGCCTACTCTTCACAAAGAACACACCCTCCAAATTTCATGTCGCTAGGACCGGCGGTTTAGGCTGTGCGTTGAATTCGGTTCAGTCAGTCAGGAGTTCAGGACTTTGAATTTTATATATACAGATAGATAAATTTTCAACACTTCTCCAGGTACGAGAGTTGCTCCATTGAGCGCCTTGTCGTGCAGTAGAAAGGTGGAGGGCACCAGAGGGCGAGGAAGGTCACATTTGCGATGGATTGATCAAACTAGGTCTGTTGTAGGTGTTCCCTTGCAGGAGTGCACTAGGATGTCGGGCAGCTGTGTAAAGTGTAGTGAAGAATCGTGGGGCAATTCACAACGGTATCTGCAGAAGTCACTTCGTGATGATCACGACCACTCTGACAAGAGTGTTACGACATAGAAAAAGAAAAGGGTTATTGTTTTATAGCAGTACCTATCAGTAACGTTAACTTATAGGTCCTCAAAATTGCAGGTGTAAGGGCACTTAACGCACACCTACACGTGTGTCATGTTCTGGATATCAATCAGTCTGCCTAGCCTTTTTCCCAACTTTTCTGTATTCCAGTCTAACCGGATGCAGCTGAATACCAGTATTTTACATGGAGCGAATGTCGATCTGACCCCCACAACCCAGTTACTGGGTAATACGATACCCCTCGTAAGACTGGTTGTCAGACTTTCGGGCTTCTGACGACCCGTAATGACTGTCATGTTCTGGATATATGGGTCTTACAAATCTTACGTTACCGAATTGTGTTTGGAACGGTACCGAATTGTGTTCGCTGGGTAATAATTACCGTATTACCCAGCGAACAGGTTGTGGAGGTCAGATAGCTGCATATAAAGCATTCAGCTGGTTAGACTAAAAGCCGATCTTAACATAGTTAGGAAAAGTATAGGCAAGTAACGATATCGTTTTAGTCGATTAACTTTAAAGATAAGCTTGAGGTGTCGTGTTTTGTCTTACTGAGTCATTTAAAATTACAACGGTGCGGATTCTGTTGTTCACAAACTAAACTTAATTTAGGCTATTCCTATCTTTTTCTCTCCAATAAAACAACAAAGAGACGGACGTAAATTAGAGCTGTTAAATTTAATTCAACTAATATTTCCTTACAAATTAAGGGTACACGTCAAAACATGTCGATTAAAAACACGGTGAAGCGCAAGTCGTAAACTATGTTGACATCTCTTACTTATTTCACAGCTATAGCCGTCCTTTTCTCGCACTGCCTTTTAGTAAAAGACAGCGATTCTCTTACTTAAGTTAAGTTATTGAATTGAGAAACAAGAGAATTTCTTGACATTGGTGCCAATGTCAAGAAACTTTTGTACTTTACCTTTGTTTTCGTTGACCTTAAACTAAACAAACCCCCAAAATATTTCAGTCACCATGATTCATCAACCCTTTGCTTATTAATCCACCCACAGAATCAACAACACGTAATACGGTCCCCAACAAGTTACGTTGAAAAACAACGTACGTCGCATCAGGAACATTTACAAATAACGTGCTCTGTTTGTTTACATTGTAAACGTAAACGTGTCGGTAATGGGATATTATATTTTAAACGACAGCCGTGTGGGTGTATTTGTTCTAAACATGGCCTTGTTTTAATAAAAGTCGGTGTATGTGTATGGAGCGTTATTGTAGCCGGCGGCGCAGAATATCGAGTGATTACCGTGTTTGTGAATTTCTCAATTTTATTATTTTTTCCAAGGCTTCATTTCCTTTGTATATATCCCACAGGAATCATGATATAATATCGGTTCAGTTCCAGAATGTATCTTTCGCAAAATGCACCCCGCAAAACGTAGGTACCATTCTCAATGTCGGTATAAAAAAGAGTCTTAAATATTTAGCAGTTCTTTACATATAGATTAAAGGAAATCCTAAAGACTCCATTATTTCTGAAAGTCAAAATTTTCGATCTACGAGCAAGTAAGGCCTAGCATTATTTCTGCGAAGGAAACTCCAATTAGCTTAGCGGAAACTAATTGGCTCTATACTTGGAGATTAAACGAACTTACCTGAAGTGAAGTTCTATCCAAATTATACGAGTTGCTTCGTCCGAAGAGATTAGATAACATTGTAGTAATACGTCTAAGATATCGCCTTTCACCCACTAAGTTTTGAGTTTTTTTTTTTTTTTTTTTTGTGGGTACTTCTTCTTCCTTCTCGTTATACCTGTAGTGTCATTCATTTAGTTGAAAGCCTGGAACCTCTTTAATATTTCATTTAATATATTGGGAGTTACCTATAGGGTTGGGAGGGAACTAATCTCTTCGGACGAAGCAACTCGTATAATTTGGATAGAACTTCACTTCAGGTAAGTTCGTTTAATCTCCAATTATACTTCGTTGCTTCGTCCTTCGAGATTAGATAACATTGTAGATTTTGAAAGATAGTGAAATATTAAAACACTCTTCCATACATATTATAAATTTGTAATGATCATACAGTATTATTATTGTTTTTATAACTAAAATATAGTTTCTCATTAATTAAGGTTATCTTTTAATTATGTATTAAAAACTTAATTAAACATTCTAACATAATGCATCAATCAGAGGTTAAGATTGATAAAGCAAATTGATCAGATTGTTCACATTGAATATCTCTATGATAATATCTAGCGAAGACATTGGAGGTGCCACTCCACCCAGCGGTCTTTCGTATCGTGTCAATATTGACACCGGCTCTATGTGCAGCTGAGGTGGCTGCGTGTCTGGTGGAGTGAGCAGAAAATATTGAAGTGTCAATTCCGCTAATTGATAACATATCTTTTATCCACCGGCTGATAGTATTTGTGGATATCGGTTTATGTGGTTTTTTAATACCTAGGAATAGGCTATTGGCATTGTTTCTCAAAGACTTTGTCCTATCTATATAAGCTACCAATGCTTCAGCTGGACATATTTCCGGGCGGTCTTTATAAAATGGAATATTAAGACAAGGTTGAGATGAACATGGGCGAGATGTTTTTATAAAATCGTTAATCTTGATTAATATACGTTGACCATGGATAGTTATATTTTCTAGTTTTATTTTGCCAATCGTCTGCACTCTGTGTGCAGTTATTAGCATGAGCAAAGTAACGGTCTTTTTAGTCAATTGTTCTAAACTTAAATTTCGGTTTGGGTACCATTTTGATAACGAATCCAAAACCATTGAGGGGTCCCAAGTGATATTATATTTGGGGACTGGAGGACGAAGTCTGTAGAAACCTTTAAATAGCCTAGTAACACGGTCATCAGACCCTACTCTCGATCCTAAGATCAAAGACAGAGCGGAGCGATGACTGTTTAAAGATCCGTATTGTAAACCAGAATTAAATAATTCAGTGAGAAAATAAATTACCATAGGAATTGACGCCTCATGTATTTCAATATTCTGAGTTTTACAAAAGCTAACCCAGCGTCGAATTGCAATGTCATATTGTTTAATTGAATTTTCAGACAAGGAAGCTATCATAATATCTAAAGCCGACGGCGGTACTCTTCTGTTCCGTAGTGCCGTCCTGATAACTTCCCTGCAATCAACGTGAGCTTCGGGAGACTGTTGGAAATAGACAATAATACATTATCAGAGGGTGTAAACTGAATCAATTCGGTACAGAGAAGTTTTTGAAACAGTGGAAACCAGGGTTGCGTGGGCCAAAATGGGACAACCATAATACCCTCAGCCTGATCGGTTATTATTTTTCTTAAAACTTTTAATATAACCGCAAAAGGAGGGAACGCGTAGAAATACAGATTTTTCCAGCTTAAAGTAAAAGCATTCACAGCGAATGCTCCCGGGTCTCTATTCCATGAGATGTACTTAACACATTTATTATTTAACCTTGATGCGAAAAGATCAATTTTAGGTTGCCCAAAGGCCTGTACAATCTTTTCAAAAGCCTTATCTTTTATCTCCCATTCGGTATCGGGGTGAGATCTTCTAGACTCCGCATCTGCTATTTCGTTATCTTCTGAACTTATGTATGAAGCGAACACAAATATATCGCGAGCTTCACACCATTGCCACAAAGATTTTGTAATTTCAGTTAGATGTGGAAATCTTACTCCACCCATACGGTTGATGTACGAAATGGCAGTTGTGTTGTCAATACGTAGTAAAACTTGACAATTTTTTAATCCCTTTGCGAATATTTGTAAACCCAAGAACGCTGCCAGGAGTTCTAGATAATTTATGTGTCTGACACGTTCTGAATTACTCCATTGGCCACTGGCGGTCTCCTCACCGCATACTGCCCCCCACCCTTTTTTGCTAGCATCTGAAAATATTTCTAGCGAGTAGCTGTCTTGTCTAATGGGATTGACTGCGTTATCAATTGATTTTAACCACCAGGAGAAATCGTCCTGCAGGTTCTGTGATAAAGACATGTGGCTATCATAACTACTTGTTTGACACAATGCAAGATATTTGCATCTTTCCATTTGCTTAGTATAAAGCCAACCGTACTGAATCGCGGGGCAAGATGAAGTGAGGAGGCCTACCAAGCGTGCAAAATGTCTTATTTTACATCGAGGTCTGGATTGGAACGTTTTTAATTCTTGTTTAATTAAATTTCGTTTATCTTTAGGTAGGCTAACATGAAATTTTTTCGTATCTATCACGAAACCAAGGTATTTGCAAACGTTACTCGGAATCATACAGCTCTTTTCTATATTAATAATAAATCCTAAGGATTCTAAAATACATCTTGTTTGTAATAAATTGTCTAAGCAATCTTGATAATTGTTTGAAATAATGCAAATGTCATCTAAATAAATAGATGACAAATAGCCTAATGATCTCAGTAAACAAATTACTGGTTTTAATAATTTTGTAAAGACAAACGGGGCTGTGTTTAGGCCAAACGGTAAAACATTGAATTGGTAAACTTGACCCTCGTACTTAAATCGTAAGTACTTTCTGCAGCTCGGATGTATAGAAACGAGAAAATACGCATCCTTCAAATCAAGGGTAGTCATGAAACTGTTCTTTGATACTAGTTTTAAAGTTGTTCTCAGATCTTCAATTTTAAAATGTTCTGTTATGATGTGCTTGTTTAGAGATTTTAAATTTAATATAAATCTGTTTTTACCATTAGGTTTTTTAATCAAGAAATAACTAGAAAGAAACTGTCCCTCACATGGTTTGCAATGTGAAATAGCTCCACTGTCTATAAGATCAGTGATGGCCACCCTGTATTGAAGGGATTCTGATGTAGATAATGTAGGTAATTTAGGTTCGTATGATTGATAAACCGATTTCGTAAATGGTATCTCGTAACCTCTTATCCACGATAATATAACGGGATCATTGGTTATCAACTGCCATTGCTCATAAAAATGTGATAATCGTCCTGCGGAACGTACCAGGTCTATCGCCGGGGGGCTGGGCGCTGCTGCAAGCGCGGCGGCCGTCGCGGTTGCTGCTGCGGTGGCGGGCACCGCGCCGCTGGCTCGGTCCTCCTCGCTGCTCCCGCTTGCCGCGCGGGCGGGAACGGAGGCCTCTGGTTTAAAGGCTGAGAGTGGGCCTGTCTCAGTCTATGCGCTGGTGTAGGTCTTCTGACTGGTGTGTTTATTTTTATTTCCGCTCCTGATTTGGATATGGCTTTTGCAGCTCTGATGGTATCTGTCAACTGTTCGCCAAATAAGAAATGATCGATTTCTGTGTTAAACAATTGATCTTTAATATCTTGTTTTATTGTAGAACATATAAAACTACGTCTTGTCATGGATTCGTTGTGTTGTGAGTCACACATCAGTCGACCCGCTTCGATCAGCAATTTTATAACTGTCTGGTCTTTGTGATCCGAAGAAAACAATGTATTGAGAGCTTCACTAATACAAGATATACTTGCTGCGACCTGTACCTGTTTATTCTCCAGTGCTTTGTCTTTTTTGATGAGCACTTCTGATAAAGCGGCCTTTATTTCTGGATTTAACTTCGGCGCATTAATCTTTTTGCAGTTATTTGGAACAAGATGCTTTTCCAGCAGCTCCTTTCGGGCCTCCTTTGTCAAGCCAGTCGTTGCGATGTGTTCCCAGCGAACAGATAATTCTCCTCTAATATCCGGTCCATATTTTTTGTCCTTTGAAGGTGTTTCACCCAAGAGATTCAGAATCTCTTCATCCAGTTCAGGGGGATCGAGTGATACTTCAACAGGTAGTTCCAACTGTACTATCTGTTCCGCATCTGTAGCAGGGACATGCGTAGTTAAGGTGGGCGTGTCCGGTTGGGGTTGTTCCGCATTCAAAATCGGAACTGACTCGACTTCGGGCTGAACTTGAACTTCCATTTCATCTGGAATAATATAATAAATACCAGATGTAGGTAGGCATTGGAGAAAATAGCGTGGCGATAGTCCTTAAAAACTATCCACAACACCAAGTTTATCATTCTTGTGTAGGTAGGTGAATACCTACTAAACTTCAGAGCCCTGATAGTCCTAAAAACTATCCACAACAATGTTAAATATATTTAACCTATACCTACGTACTTACACACAATTTAAGTAAGCATTAACTAATGTGAAGGTAACATTCCTTTCAAATGTACACAGTCACTAATATGTAGGTAGGTATATATTTAATTATTGGGAATCCAAAATTGTGTGAAGGTAACATCCCCACAAGATGTACACAACACTATTTGGAATATGACGTTAAGTCAAATTATGATACGGATATAGTCCTTAAAAACTATTCACAATATCTTTATTTTGTTATTACATTGATACGAAAACACTTCAGCTAAAATCATGTGAAGGTAACATCCCCTTAAGATGTACACAACACTATTTGTAATATGACGTCATGTCAAATTATGATACGGATATAGTCCTTAAAAACTATTCACAATATCTTTCTTTTGTTAAAAACATTGATAAGAAAACACTTCTTACCTTCATGATCCGATTGCTCAGGCGAAAGAATTATATTCGTCGATGAGCTACTACTTTCGGAGCGAACTCGTGACCGTTTGGCACGTTTATTTATTTTCTTTTCAAGTTTTCGAATCTTTTTTCTCAAATAATCACTGTCGTCGTTTTTGTGACTACGTTTCGGCATCTTATTATTAATTTTCAACGAAAAGGAGAAAATAAGTGGTGATCGGCGACGCACTAAAACGCGAATGAATGACACTACAGGTATAACGAGAAGGAAGAAGAAGTACCCACAAAAAAAAAAAAAAAAAAAAACTCAAAACTTAGTGGGTGAAAGGCGATATCTTAGACGTATTACTACAATGTTATCTAATCTCGAAGGACGAAGCAACGAAGTATAATACTATGTTTGCAGACTCTTGTTCGATTTAAGTGTTTCGTTGAAAATGTAAGTAGGAAAATAAGGATGTTTATAATTAATACAAAGTAAAGAGACAATGGGTATCCTTTGAAAGATGTATTTCGCTAATCTGTTATAAGCAAAGTTTATTTATTTAGATAATATTCGTAACTGCACGTGAGTGCACGTTTTGGATACACATTCATTGTGCGTACAGCTTTTTTTATTGTGGGTTGGGAAATCAGCCAATGACATCTACTAAAATAACTGCCACCAATTGCATAAGACTGCTTGAAAAGTGACTTATTTGGAACTTTTTAGTTGTTTTTCACAGTCGGGTTTTTAAAAAAAAATTATCATTTTTTTGTTTTCTACATTTTAGTGAGTTATATTTTTAGAATTGCCTTCTCGAATCCTTTATTTTGATACCCCACTTATTATGGTTCGTCGGCTTTCATTTTTGTCTTTTTTACAATATGGCGTCTGGTTATCGACTTAATGTATTTTGATTACTGTCATGTCTTTAGTAGCACACGCAAGATTAAGACAAATAAATTGACGTAAGAATTATCAAAATTGGCCCACGTGTTTGGTCTCTGTATTGCCACAAAGGAACAAACATACACACATACATACATAGGCTGATAAACACATTACCCTCTCTTGGGTCGGACAGACAGGTAAAAAGAAAATGCGTCACGTTTGCCCGAATTTCACTTGATCGAAGAACGTTCGGCCGAAGGATCGCTCTCCTGAAGAACCACTGGTCGGGCGAACGTATGCACAAAGAACATCTATGTAGTTCACCGCCAAATCATTGCTGTAGTACAACTTTATTCACTCTCGTGATACAGTCCATTGCTTTAAGCCTACCTTAATCAATATTAAAATAGGTCGACGCTCTTTCACATGTGCTTTTGTATAAGGGGCTAAACACATTTGTATGGAACGGTTTGTAGGTAGCGCATGGCAATACTAAGGTGGATAAAGACTTGAAATGAAAATGAATGAATACTTTTTAGAACCATTTCCACTGTTAGATAATTTTCAATTTAGTATGGCGACTTGTTAGAATATCATACTTACATACTTAGAGGGATTAAATTTTGAAACACAACGGCTACCACCTAAATAAAGTATAATAAAAAGAAAGGGAGTTTGTCAGTCCGTCTGTCTGTCCGTTGTCTGTCACAAAATTTTGTTCCGAAGAATTTTTTAACTTCCCATTGACCTATGAACTTGAAATTTGGTGATAACGTTTATTATTACGTATATTTTACTAACAAGTACCAATATAAAAAATATACAAAAATATAATAATAATATACATAAATAATAATAATAAAAAAAAATAAAAAAAAAAATAGTAAAAAAAAATAATAGTATAATATAATACATATAATCAGATTTTCTTTGGAAATTCCCTCATTTTTTACGGAACCTTAAATGTGCGAAGTGCAACACGCACTTGGCGGTTTTTCAAATTTTGTCCGACCAGTATGTGGCTACTCGGAATGCTTAGTCATTAGTCACTTTCAGATCCTGGAAGGTACAGGTAGTTTGGCATTGATGCCAAACTACAAAAAAAGGTGGGTCATATCCAAGGAAGGGGCTCCACACTGGCACTGTCCTTGGGATGGGTCTATAACATTCCATTTGGCTAGATTCTTTTATTACAACGGGTAACCTTTGTGCACGCCACGATTGCGGCGAAAAGACTCTTCTTTGAGGAGTGGCTAGAGAGCCGTCACGGCATCCTCATATTCCTCCTGACGCAGGTCGTCACCAAACACAGTCGTTTCGGTAGGTTCCTGTTCCAGATTAGGCCGGATACGCCCGGATGACACCATTGTGTGGATCACCCGGAGGACATGTTAGAGCATACGGTGGAGATCTGCCTCGCTTGGGTGATGACCTTTCGCGTCACTTCCTTCTACGAAGTAGTAATACTCACGAAGGAGGAGGTGGGACGCGTGAGGGAGAGGGAATCCCCATGCCCTTATGCCCCTAGCTGCTGCAGGAGACGCCCTGGGTGTCGGGAGTCGCAAGCCGGTTCCCAGCTATCGTAGGCGTGGGCTTGTGGACGGCGAGTAATGGGAAGCTGGCCGTCCAATAAGGACTAGGTCTCAGTCGACGTCGCGTAGTGCCAATGCCTGCCAGTGTTCAAAATTAGTACGTGAAGTCTTTTTTTTTCGGAATTTATCATGACTTGTTTGAAAATCTATTGTATCGGTAGAAGCAGTATTTGAAATATAACCACCTACTTCCGTTACACCCTATAGGTTTAAATGTGCATATAATCCATTCATCATTAATATTTCCTCATTTTCCGTTCGTCAAAACTAAAAAAACTTTTTTGTTTCTCGAAAGCTGTTCCGATTTGGATGGGGTTTCCGAAATTAAAGTTATTTTGCACTGTTTTTTTTTTTTTTTTGGAATTCCGTTCTATTTTTTCTTAAAAACGTTTTTTATTATTCACTTTTTAGTGGTGGTTCCCCAGGAAATTGTGTTCACAATACATATATAAACGATCGCAGTAATCGTGAGTCATTTGCTGTTAGTTATTGAAGAGTTCCACTGTTTATCTCCGAAGATCTTCATCAGATCCTAATGTTTTATTTATTAAAACCTTTCTAGAAAAATATGCATTTGAATAACGAAAACTACATCCAAATCGGATTAGGAGTTTTCGAGAAAATCGCGGACAAAAAAGCACACATACAAACATACGGGTCGAATTATACAGAACCTCATGTTCTGAAATCGGTTAATCGTATTTTGAAGTCGGTTAAAAATATGTGGAATCACCGTACATAAACAAATGTATTTAGCCCTCAAGTTAAAATTACGTATCGAACGAGGCTTGCATATTGCAAGCTAATTCCATTCGTCTATCGATTATGTTATTTTCCTTTGTGAGTGGCTTATAACCGTTTTAATACAAAATGCATTGGACAAGCTTTTACTTATATGGTAGAAAATAGAAATCTACTTTGTAATAAAGCTACTAACTGTGGTTCAACGAAGATATGGTAAATGATTTTTTAGTTTTCAAAGTAATATGTTCATTACAGGTTTGATATAATCTATTTTCGAATTGCTTATAGTGGAGAAGGGTTACCCTGGCCTAGTAGCAAGTGTCGCGACTTACAAGTTGTATGTAGGCCGTAGGTTCGAACCCCGGCAGGCGTTTTACTTCCCCCGGGTGTTTCCACGGCGAGGATCGCCCAGAGGACACAAAAAAAAAGGGCGTTTTACTATGTGTAAATGATTTTATCACCACTGCTCTCAAAACGGTGAAGGCAAACATCGTGAGGAATTCGGCATGTCCTAGAAAAAAAAACTTCGAAGACATGTGACATTCACCAATCTGAAATGGGCCCGATTGGTGGTTTATGGCCCAGACCCAGTCACAGAGCGGAGGCTTGTGATCCAGCAGTGGAAACATTAAAAGGTTGATTCTGGAGTTGCTAGTATCTGGAGAAATCAAATAGGTATGTTCATTTGTCCAACTAGTATTGGGGCACAAGTGTCACGATTTATTCTCTTTTTAGAGTGCCGTACCCGAAGCGTCCAAACGGAGCCCTTTTGTTGTCACTCACGTGTACGTCTGTCTGTCCGTAGTCTGTCACAAAATTTTGTGCCGAAGAATTTCTTAACTACCCATTGACTTAGGAACTTGAAATTTGGCGATAATGTAGTGTTACGTTACGTATATTTTACTACTAGCAAATACCAACACATTGATAAATCAGATTTTTTCTTTGATTATTCTCTCATTTGGTACAGGACCCTAAATGTGCAAAATCCTACACGCACTTGACCAGGTTTTTTTTTTGGTGTGAAATCATCAAATAACTTCTTCTCCACCCAACTTTTTAGAGTTCCGTACCCAAAGGGTAAAAATATATATACGGTCGAATTGACAACCTCCTCCCTTTTTTTTTCGTCGGTTAAAAACGGGACTCTATTACTAAGACTCTGCTGTCCGTCCGTGTGTCTGTCTCTCCGTCTGTCACCAGGCTGTATCTCATGAACCATGATAGTTAGACAGTTTGAATTTTCACAGATAATGTATTTCTGTGGCCGCTATAACAACAAATACTAGAAAATACAATAAAATAAATATTTAAGGGGCTCCCATACAACAAACGTGCTTTTTTTGCCGTTTCTATAGATACTGGTACGGAACCCTTTGTGCGCGAGTCTGACTCGTACTTGGCCGGTCTTTTTTCTTTTTTACACATGAGAAGAATTTATATAAGGAAATGAGAATTTCTAATAGCAATGGTGGTTACCATTGCTTTAAGAATTTCTAATAGCAATGGTGGTTACCATTGCTTTAAGAAATTCTCATTTCAAAACTAAACGAGAGTGAATTTTTACGGAAATTAAATAAAACCTATGTTAAAGTCAAATAGTTGGAGGTTTAATTCAATAAGGCGTGCATTAAGCGTGAAACAATTTTCATAAATAAGCATTTTCTGGCAAACTTCCCGTGACTTTGAGCTCGGTATTATTCAAATATAAGCAGATTTTAGCACTTTGGTGCAGGGCAGAGCACCGACTTTGTTCTTCGAAAGTTTTTTGTTGGAATATTTGTCAATAAGCACTTTTAGTTTTCGGATATTTAAAAAAAATATATTGACTTCGATATGAGACTAATAGAAACCTTAATAAATATGTCCGTGGCGAGATGACTTGGAAACGTACCAAAAGGAATGATTTGACTGTGTGGGCAACCTGCAAGGATATCGTGGAATCCTAGGATTTCCCAAGACCCATGTCTAAACCCAGCAGTGGGATACCAAGGGCTAGTTTTTGGAACGAAGTTCCTTATCGCGCGTTGTGAAAGGGGGCTAGACGGAAAAAATTCTTACGAAAAGTTGTCACGACACTAATGAGGCTGTCCATCCAAAAAGATTGTGTTGGAAAAACAATCTAATAAAAAAAATTCTTACGAAAAGTTGTCACGACACTAATGAGGCTGTCCATCCAAAAAGATTGTGTTGGAAAAACAATCTAATAAAAACTTCTTGTATTTTTGGTGGGTAGGTACAAAGTTTGCAAGCAGATCAAGCATTATTAAAAAAAATAAAATTTTATTACAATTACTTTTGTTATAGTTGTTGTTATTGCTAAAGAGTTGAGTTGAGCTGAGCTGAGCTGAGCTGAGTGTCATAAGTCTGAGTGCGTGTGTGCGTAGTTAATAATAAAAAAAATATTATAAATTAAAAAAAATAAAATTATATTACAATTCCTTCACTAATTAATCGAAAGGAACTTCGTTCCATCCGGGTGTCCCTTGACACCTCTCAAGTTTTTTTGTTTTTGTTTATGAATTGTTTTTTAACATTGTTCTCATATATTAGAAGCAACAAGACCACCGTAACCAGGATTTTTATACATAACATGGTTTTAAAGAGTGTCCATGGTGGTGGTGTCACGTTTTTCTCCATAGAGATCTACGCCTTGGAATGTACAATTAGCTTTATCTTTCTGACTGACCGACTTATTGACAATTCAAAAGTGCCTGTAAATGGTTTATTTGAAATAAATAATTTGAATCGAATTTGAATTGAACATGAATCGAATTTGAATCGAATTTGAATCGAATTTGTATCGAATTTGAATCGAAATTGAATCGAATTTGAATCGAATTTGTATCGAATTTGAATCGAAATTGAATCGAATTTGAATCGAATTTGAATCGAATTTGTATCGAATTTGAATCGAATTTGAATCGAATTTGAATCGAATTTGAATCGAATTTGTATCGAATTTGAATCGAATTTGTGTCGAATTTGAATCGAATTTGAATCGAATTTGAATCGAATTTGAATCGAATTTGAATCGAATTTGAATCGAATTTGAATCGAATTTGAATCGAATTTGAATCGAATTTGTATCAAATTTGAATCGAATTTGAATCGAATTTGAATCGAATTTGAATCGAAATTGAATCGAATTTGAATCGAATTTGAATCGAATTTGAATCGAATTTGTATCGAATTTGAATCGAAATTGAATCGAATTTGAATCGAATTTGTATCGAATTTGAATCGAATTTGAATCGAATTTGTATCGAATTTGAATCGAAATTGAATCGAAATTGAATCGAAATTGAATCGAAATTGAATCGAATTTGAATCGAATTTGAATCGAATTTGTATCGAATTTGAATCGAAATTGAATCGAATTTGAATCGAATTTGAATCGAATTTGTTTCGAATTTGAATCGAATTTGAATCGAAATTGAATCGAAATTGAATCGAAATTGAATCGAAATTGAATCGAATTTGAATCGAATTTGAATCGAATTTGAATCGAATTTGAATCGAATTTGAATCGAATTTGTATCGAATCTGAATCGAATTTGAATCGAATTTGTATCAAATTTGAATCGAATTATAATCGAATTTGTATCGAATTTGTATCGAATATGAATCGAATTTGAATCGAATTTGAATCGAAATTGAATCGAATTTGAATCGAATTTGAATCGAATTTGTATCGAATTTGAATCGAAATTGAATCGAAATTGAATCGAAATTGAATCGAAATTGAATCGAATTTAAATCGAATTTGAATCGAATTTGAATCGAATTTGAATCGAAATTGAATCGAAATTGAATCGAAATTGAATCAAAATTGAATCGAATTTGGATCGAATTTGAATTGAATTTGAATCGAATTTGAATCGAATTTGTATCGAATTTGAATCGAAATTGAATCGAAACTGAATCGAATTTGAATTGAATTTGAATCGAATTTGAATCGAAATTGAATCGAATTTGAATCGAATTTGAATCGATTTTATATCGAATTTGAATCGAATTTGTATCGAATTTGAATCGAATTTAAATCGAATTTGAATCGAAATTGAATCGAAATTGAATCGAAATTGAATCGAATTTGAATCGAATTTGAATCGAATTTGTATCGAATTTGAATCGAAATTGAATCGAAATTGAATCGAATTTGAATCGAATTTGAATCGAATTTGAATCGAAATTGAATCGAATTTGAATCGAATTTAAATCGAAATTGAATCGAATTTGAATTGAACTGGAATTGTGTTTGAATCGAATTTGAATCGAATTTGAATCGAATTTGAATCGAATTTGAATCGAATTTGAATCGAATTTGAATCGAATTTGTATTGAATTTAAATCGAAATTGAATCGAAATTGAATCGAAATTGAATCGAAATTGAATCGAAATTGAATCGAAATTGAATCGAAATTGAATCGAAATTGAATCGAAATTGAATCGAAATTGAATCGAATTTGAATCGAATTTGAATCGAATTTGTATCGAATTTGAATCGAAATTGAATCGAATTTGAATCGAATTTGAATCGAATTTGTATCGAATTTGAATCGAATTTGAATCGAAATTGAATCGAAATTGAATCGAAATTGAATCGAAATTGAATCGAATTTGAATCGAATTTGAATCGAATTTGAATCGAATTTGAATCGAATTTGTATCGAATTTGAATCGAAATTGAATCGAATTTGAATCGAAATTGAATCGAAATTGAATCGAAATTGAATCGAAATTGAATCGAATTTGAATCGAATTTGAATCGAATTTGAATCGAATTTGAATCGAATTTGTATCGAATTTGAATCGAAATTGAATCGAATTTGAATCGAATTTGTATCGAATTTGAATCGAATTTGAATCGAATTTGTATCGAATTTGAATCGAATTTGTATCGAATTTGAATCGAAATTGAATCGAATTTGAATCGAATTTGAATCGAATTTGAATCGAATTTGTATCGAATTTGAATCGAATTTGAATCGAATTTGAATCGAATTTGAATTGAATTTGAATCGAATTTGAATCGAAATTGAATCGTTGAATCGAAATTGAATCGAATTTGAATTGAACTGGAATTGTGTTTGAATCGAATTTGAATCGAATTTGAATAGAATTTGAATAGAATTTGATAAGAATTTGAATAGAATTTGAATAGAATTTGAATAGAATTCGAATAGAATTTGAATAGAATTTGAATAGAATTTGAATAGAATTTGAATAGAATTTGAATAGAATTTGAATAGAATTTGAATAGAATTTTAATCGAATTTCAATTGATTCGAAGTTGAGATCTACGTCTTGGAATGTACAGACGCCAGCAAAAGTCGATAAGAATTCTCACAACGTATTAGTTTGACGTATAGTTTGACTTACGACCTTCTATTTTCAAATTTTCACCAACAAATGATAGAACTACACAATTTCATCAACTTAGCATAAGTGGCCAAGTGGCGCCCTCATTGAATAAAAAATCGTAGCTTAGCGTAGAAAATAAATATTAAAGAATCCAACGTCACGTTTGTGTTAAAACAGGTCTCAAAATGTGTTTCGTATCCAAAGTAGTAGGCAAACGCGCGCGCGTGTAGGCGTGGACTCCGCTTCAGATGGCCACGGAATCCAAAATTATGGCCTATTCATACCTTCAAAAGTGATGTCCAATTTGCTGGTAAACCATTTTTTTTTGGGGGGTGGGATATCATTCTATGACTTCTCCCGCTCTGGGCGGAGCGCGAGGGCGTGTCAGACTCTTACTGACTAAAACCCAACCCTGTTTTTTATTGTTTATAGGCCCGCGTTTGACCACTATCTCACCTGATGGTAAGCGATGATGTGGTCGAAGATGGAGCACGCTTGCCTAGAAGTAACTTATTCACTCTTGACTTAAGGGCCTACTAACGGATAAGGCATTTTTACGTTGTTCAAACAGGTCTCAGAATGTTTCGTATCAAAAGTAGTAGGCAAAAGTGTCAGAAACGGCCATTTTGGTACTTTTAACAACGTAAAAATGCTTTATCCTCTTTGTAACAAACGTGACGTTGGATTTTTTAATATTTATTTTCTATGCTACGATTTTTTATTAAATGAGGGCGCCACTGGACGGTTAGTAGGGCCTTAAAGACTCCCAGGTTGTAGCTATCAGGAAACACAGACTCCGGTAGGGAATCGCACTCCCTAGCTGTACGCACAATGAATGTGTTCTCAAAACGCTTTGTGCGTATGGATGGGATGTCCACCATGTACCGGTGGCACTTCGCCGTACATCTTGTGGTCCGTTGATGGAACGAGCTTGGGCTTTTATCATTGATAGGCTACCGCTTGACCTCTATATGGAGCACGCTTGCCTAGAAGTAACCTATTCACTCTAAATTAACAATTAAAGAATTCTCTATTGAAAAAACTGTGATTTTTTTTATTACAAATTTATCCAAAAATTTGTAGGTCATCAGGAATTAGTAGGACCAGAATAATGTAAGGATATGATTGGGCTGACATGACCTGTTCACAGTTGCAAGTCCCTAATAAATATAGAAAAAAAAAACAGAATCTTAACTGCTGTATTTTAAAGAAATGAGATTTCATTACTTTTCCATACTATACCCCTCGTTTAACCCGACCAAATTACGTCGTCAATAAACAAATAATCAAGGACCAGGAATACCACTGGTGGTCTTCATTTTTTATTTGAAGCTATATTAGCTGCGTTACCTGAAGTTACTAGGTTACTAAGTTACTAGTTATTTATTTATTTATTTATTTATTATATTCTTTATTGTACACCAAGCATGATATATAACTAAAGAAACTAAAAACTAAAGCAAATACAATGGGCGGCCTTATCGCTTTCCGCGATCTCTTCCAGGCAACCTAGTTACTATTTCAATAGGAAAAATAAAACAAAAAAAAGATAAAAAAATCTCGGTAAAGAGGAATACTTTGTTGATGACAAAAAGTAGAGCAATAGTAAAGCAGCATTATAAGAAACTGGTCATAAATTAACAAAAATAAATTATTGTAACAAACAATCATTACTATCATAATGGGGTTTTTAGTTCACAGGCAACTAAAAAGTATATTTATTCAATAGAAATAACTTAAAAGATATATATACAAACTAACAATAATACCTAACATGTACAAATGCGTATGAAAAAACAACTCACTGGGCATCAAAAAATTCATCCACATCGCTGTCAATGGAAAAAGTGCCCAGAACGCTGGCAGCATTACTACGTTCAATAGCAATGCTGATTCATTGGCCAAAGAAAATCCCAGCCCTCTGGTCACGTGAAGAGTCGACTAACAGCTTGCTGATATGCCGGAAAACTCGATGAGCACTCGGACCCCATGGCCCTAGTGTTTCAACCCCAAACGGCTCAAACATATAACTTCCAATAAGGTTGTTATATTTGCGCCGTTTGAGGTTTTTTGCACCTGCAGCAGCCGCCCCAGCATAGCCTGCCGTGCTAAGAAGATGGGATGGCGCAAGGGTGTCGACACATGTTGCATCCCACACCAAAGGCCTGCCCAACTTCCAAGGCATTATGGTCATTCCGAAGTACCCAACAATAAAAAACCGCGTGCTAAGGGTTCCGAACAAATCTTTTTTTTTCAGATTTTTTTAAACTGTCTTCCACTTAAATATTTCCTTGTAATCTATAAGTAATGAACTACTTTCTGTATTTTTTTCAAAATTTTAGTTCCAGTGGTTTCGGAGATAAACCCCCTTTATCTCCGAAACCAAAAGAAATGCAAATTTTTCATCTATTTTCAACTTTAAAAATATGTATTTTAAAATTATGAAAAAAATACATTCTAGACCGTCAAAATATTTCATTTTTTAATATATCGCACGGCACAGTTTGAAACTTTTTTTGTTATTTTCCGATTTTTATCCCAAAAGTGACCATCATATACCGAATTAATTTATTTAGGGTACACGTTCGTGTTTGGGTCACAGATGTTTATGTGTGTAGCAAATTTAAACTCTATCGGCCCAGCAGATTCGGAAAAAATTGGCTGTGACAGACAGACAGACGAACAAACGGACAGACGGATAGACGGACAGACACACGATGATGATCATATAAGGGTTCCGTTTTTTCATTCGGACTTTCGGAACCCTAAAAATAGGGCACAAGTCATCACCAGGTTTTAGGACTAGGTTAAGAATGACCTACCAATACATTGCTTCCGGCATGCGGTTACTACTCCAAAATCTTTCAACCGTATCGACCGTCCGTCCGTCAACAATGTGCTTGCCCACTGCTACTTCAATTCCTCTGCTAAATTCTGCTAGCTTGATGAAATCGACGTCAAGTTAAACCGAATGCAGTTGAATACCATCATCATCATCCTCCTGCCCTCATCCCAATTTATTTGGGGTCGGCGCAACATGTCTTTTTCTTCCATACTCCTCTATTAGTCGTCATCTCTGTAGTCACCCCCGTTTTACCCATATCCTCTTTCACACAGTCCAACCATCGTTTCTTAGGCCTTCCCCTACTCTTATAGCCATCCACATCCATACACAAGACTTTCCTCACGACATTTTCTTCATTCCTCCGCATCACATGCCCATACCACGACCAACCAACCAACCAACCAACCAACCAGCCAACCAGTTGAATACCAGTACCTAATATGTATGGAGCCACTGGCTATCAGTTTAGCTCAGCAATTACTGCTGTTCAGTATGAGTTAATGATCGTTCAATTAAGAATTATAACTACACAAAAGAGTTTTCTAAACATTTTTTTCGCCACCAAATTTTAATTAAACTATGAAGAAACTAACAACGTAGGTAACAAAAACAAGTAGATTTTTTGCCCAGTTCTTGCTCGAGATTAACATGAAACTTATTTCGTTTATTATTAATGAAATACTAACTAAATAACTTTGTAGACGGTCGTTATAACCACTTTGCCGTTTTCAGCAAGAAACTGAAAGCACACTAGCCGAATATAAACGCTCAGTACGAAGTTTAAGAGTGGAAATATACGGGATGAGTGTTGGTGCGGGCACGTTGGATACATACATCAATATATGTATTTTTTTAGGTATTGTCAAATTTTTACATGCTAACTAATGACGAAGCACGTTAATGTTAACGCTTAAGGAGCAATCATACGACTTTTAATGGTTTTTAATTGAACAACACGTCTAAACGACTAGTCTTATTTCTTTGAAAAAAATATATGTTACTCGAGACAATTTCCGTCGTATTTTTATCTCAGAATATTTGAAATTATATTTTTATAACATAGTGTAATTTATTTGTAAAGTTATGTCTAACGCGGATAAAAAATTGAGAATCACGCAAAAACTATAAAGCTTATTTTTATGAAACCTTCACCATTTTAAAGATCATTCAATTATTTATAACTTAGTTTCAGTGTTTTAGTTTAATACCTGTTGTTTTATGTGTAATATGTGTATTAATAATGCGTTCAATTTCGGACAGCGCTCCTTGATGCGCGAGTCCTATTACTGGGTGGACATACGACGCGTTACGTGAGCTCAGCGCAGAACACGCAAGCTAACCACTCAAGGTCATTGGCAGCTAATAGTGCCTTAAATGAAGATCAGACAGAATTAAAGAGATAACGGGACTCACTGTGACCACTTCCCTGAGAAAAACCAAAGACAAAATGTCCTGGAAGCAGCTTGTCAGTGAATCCGTCAAAGCTTTCTAGAACGGGCACTATCTTGAGCAATGAAAAAAATCGGCCAAGTGCCTATCAGACTGCGTACATTTAAGGTTTTACCAAATGGGGGAATTATCAAAGAAAAAATCTGATTTATCAATATATTGGTATTTGTTAGTAAATCATACGTACCTAATAATAAACATTATCACCAAATTTCAAGTGCATATAGGTCAATGAGAAGTTAAAAATTCTGCGGAACAAAATTTTGTGTTAGACGACGGACAGAACAGGAGCAGCTCGTGGCTAAAGTAATAACAGCCGCACGGGTCGATCCATTAGGTTAAGCTGTTGGTCCGTGGATGGGTGACCATCTTTACATACCAAGACTCCTCCGTGCCTCGGAAAGCACGTTAAGCCGTTGGTCCCGGCTGTCAATCGTGGATCTTTGACAGTCGTTATGGGTCGTCAGAAGCCCGAAAGTCTGACAGCCAGTCTTACCAGTTACTTGGTTATGAAGGTTAGATAGGCAGTCGCTCCATGTAAAATACTGGTATTCAGCTGCATCCGGTTAGACTGGAAGCCGACCCCAAGATAGTTGGGAAAAGGCTAGGCAGAACAACAACAACGGACAGAACAGACAGACAGACACGTGAGTGACAGCAATAGGGCTCCGTTTAGATCCTTCGGGTACGGAACCCTAAAAACGAATAAGAAGAAGAAATGATGATACGGGTTTACTTTCCAATAGATGAAAGCGATTGTCCAATACCAATTCATGAATTTGCTAATTGGCACTTATTTTGGACCAAAAAGTATTCATTATGAATTAGTAGGCCAGTCAATCACCGTTGAATCGTAGATTGGTTACAGTTCAATTTACTGTAATTCCCTCAAAAACGATACCAATATATTATTGTGTCGATAATATTCAACCATCTGAGAGGAGCTCGTGGCTAAAGTAATAACAGCCGCACGGGTCAATCCATCAGGTTAAACTATGCTTGGCGGGGTTGGTCCATGGATGGGTTACCGTCTTTACATACCGAGGCTCCTCCGTGCCTCGGAAAGCATGCTAAGCCGTTTGTCTAGGCTGTCAATCGTGGATTTTGACACTGTCTCGTTACGGATCGTCAGAAGCCCGAAAGTCTGACAACCAGTCTTACTAAGGGGTATCGTATTATTACCCAGTTACTGGGTTGTGGAGGTCAGATAGGCAGTCGCTCCATGTAAAATACTGGTATTCAGCTGCATCCAGTTAGACTGGAAGCCGACTCCAAGATATTTGGGAAAAGGCTAGGCAGATTGAATATTCAAAAATCTGTGATTGGACCACCACCGCGTCTCAGTCCCTCTTTCGTCCCCGTATATCCGTCACTAAGAGGTCTGCACTGAACTGCTCCTCCACATTTGTATAATGCGGACATTCGTTTATACAGCACGTGGATCATTTACAATCGTCTCGTATACAGGGTGCTGTGATATTGTTTACTTCAAATTGTACTTCTTTTTTCTTGAAGTAGAAAAGATTTCCTAATGAGACGTAGGTATGCCTCTTTTTTATGGTTCCGTACCCAAAGGGTAAAACGGGACCCTATTACTAAGACTCCGCTTCCGCAGTCCATCCGTCTGTCACCAGGCTGTATCTCATGAACCGTGATAGTTAGACAGTTGAAATTTTCACAGATGATGTATTTCCGTTGCCGCTATGATAAAAAATACTAAAAACAGAATAAAGTAAATATTTAAGGGGGCTCACATACAACAAACGAGATTCTTTTGCCGTTTTTATAGACAATGGTACAGAACCCTTTGTACACGAGTCTGACTCGCACTTGACCGGTTTTTTGGTAATATCTATTTAGTAAAATTTTACTATTTGTTTGATAAACAAATTATTGATAGTAAATAATTGGAAAAATATATGTAATATTAAGATAGGTTTGCATCATTGACGGCGATTTGGTGCTGAGAAAAAAAAATTAAACGTCATGCACTACGGGAACCAATACATATACATATGCCACAACCGGAGACTGCAACCAAAAGCTCTACCTACTAAGAATTACAGTTTTGAGTTTGGAGTTACCACTTTCAAAGCCAATGATGGCCATTTGATCTGCCGAATGTTGATAACTCACATAATTTTGTCAGGACTACAAAAATAAATAATGGACCACTGAAAATAATAACAAAATACAATAGTTTTAATCACATCAACCACAAAACGTGTTTAGTTTCAAGCTACCCACAATTTACAATATCAAGTTATAATAATTAAACCGATACCAAAACAAAATCGGATATTCTGTCGAAATAACATAAAAAGTAGCAGTAACAGGATTCACATTTGATTTGTAATCTAATAATATTAAGTTATTTACGGGCCACAGGGCAATAAGTTCTTGTTTCCGATGAAATGTTGCCCGAGGACCGAGATTGCGTGTGGTGCAAGATTCGACTGACTTTGTTGGGGCTATATTTTGGGGGGGATTTTTTGTGTTACTTTTCAAACTGATTTACGTCCGTCACCTCACAAACAAAGATCCAGTTGCAAATCAGCATCAGGCACTAGTTGTCTGGTATGCGTGCTGAACTGAATCTACGAGTATTTGGCGCAACCGTGAGGCACACTATGTTTATTTTAATTAACCGATATTGAAGTGAAAATTTAAAAAAATAAAAATAAAAAAAGATGCGTTGGCCATTTTTGAGATGATAAAAAACAATTGAACACCGACACCGACGCCAAAATCGTCACCGACGCCAAATTCGACACCGACACCGCTACAGTGCTACGAGCATCGTGTCGCGCGTAGCATCGTGTCGCGCGTAGCGTCGTGACGCGCGTAGCGTCGTAGCACTCGTAGTGGTTCGCGTAGCGGATTGAAGTGAAAACTTCTTTAGGCGCGTTGGGTATTTTTGTTCAAGTTTTCACTTCTGTCGGCACTCCCGGAGTGCCACTGTTTTTTTTTTGTGGATTTTTAACAAATTGTTTGTTGTTTTTTCTCGTTTGTCCATTGTTGTGTGCCTTTGTGTTGATGCCAAATTATCGCATTTTAATTCTTTCTTTTCTTCAATTCTGCAATAAATGCATAATCATCATCAATTTTTTTGTCAGAAGATGATAGGTATTCTTATTTAGAATTAGCTGCATCTTTTGAATTAATCACCAGATTGTTTCTATTATTGAAAACTGTTTTATTAAGTTTTACTTATCATTTTCGAGTATGTTGAAAAACATCGTTTGATACACATGGGCAATTGTCATTGCAGCTTCTCGGCTCCAAAACAACTTCGCCTTTGGCTCAGGCGTGTATTCCTCGACAGCAATGATAAAATTGACCCACTTGAAACGAAATATCCGAATCATACCAAGTCTTGATTCAAAGTAGCTCCAATTTCGCCCAAAACCAAACAAAGCGCTCAGCTCATAACTTACACCTCAATGTTGCACAGGGGGAAATTTATTCATGGAATTCAATTTACTTCAGGTGTGGCTTGACCCTTAACGGGGAATAAACGGCCTTATTATGAGTGACTTTCGGTTTTGTTTTTCTTTTTTTTGCCGGTTCCCCTAGATTCCTGGGTAAGGATTTTTATGCTACGAGTACCCGTGGTAAATTGCGCGAATAGATTTCAATTTGCTGAATTTGGATTCGTATAATTTGTTTGGTTGTTTTAGATTCTATGCGGTTTATTTAGGGGAAGCTTTCATAGAAAAGATTTTGTTTAAATAGTTGGTGAAGAGAACGTTTTGTTCTCTGATTTTTTACTGCTAATTTTTATAATATTCGATTCTATTGATTGTTTCATGTTGAACTTCATTAAGTAAACCAAGAAATGCTCCAGTTAAACATTATAACTTGCTTCTTTTTGTTTGACAGCCGACCATAACCTTCCTCAGAACGACGTGCGCTCCATCGCTTGTCTATGATAATGACAAGTGTTGCTGGAGCGTCGGGCGTAGGTCTATGGTATTTTTTTTACTATGGGTATTTTTCTTTTTATTGATTTAAATTTAAATTTTAAATTTAAATTTACAAAAAAGTACTATTATTTTATATTTTATTTGCACTTTCATTTTTTTTTAACATATTTTTAATTTTCAATAATGATCCGTGTGAGTCCGTGGCGTCACCCATACCAGCCCTATCAGAATACCAGCGCTGCGTTACATATTTTCTAAATGTCGCAGCATAAGCTGAGATAGGTGCTTTTCAAGGGCTTGCACAGGTCTTTTCTATATTATTATTATTATGTTGTTGTTTTTTTTATGTTGATAGGCACGCGTTTGGCCACTATCTCACATTATTTCTCTCTTATTATTAAGTAGGCCTACCTTATAAAATGCCTCGTAATTTTTTTGTGAAATAAACTGTCTTTCTTACAGCAGTCCACCGCTGCACACAGGCACTCCGATCGCGCATGTAATTTTTCTCGATTCTCACCAACTCTCATCCACTGCTAACAGCTACCCTGCAAAAATCGCTTGAATAACATTTAATGAACTTTACAGAAAACTCGTTTTTAATAGGCCCTTGACATTACGCAAATAAATCCCCCCTCAAATCAACACCAATTACCCAAAAGCAAAACACAACCAGACTAAATCATCCTGTTTTTCCTGCACTCAGTTCAGCTTGTCAACTAAACGATTTCCCCAGTAACCAAAACTCGAAGAGTTTCCTCATATATTTGTGTTTTTGCCCACACTTCGTCTGCATTATGCTAATCTAACTGGAATTACTAATTGTCGCGAAAACTTTGAGCTGCTCGCGATGACAGTAAAAACAGGAACTGGTTTTGTGTCATTATTACTTGCATGTTTAAAACAGAAATATATTACCTCGTAAACGTCTACCGTTTAGCTGAACTTTCGCCACGGTTAAGGAAATTATGTTTGTGGTATATTACTGTGATTTGAATAGTAAGGAAGTTTGAATTCAATTTTCACATCCGTGTGTTAGGTGCTGTATTTGGCATAGGTATGATTAGATGGCTTAAACAAAGTGAAATTCTATGGGGAACAGCGATTGTCAAAAAGTTGAAAATATAGGGGAAATCATCAAATTACTTTTTCCGCTCTGGGTGGAGCGGGAGGGCGTGTCAGACTCTTACTGACTAACACCCACCCGCGTTCCTTCAGTTGCCTGTGCCAAGGGTCATGGTGACTCTTTCAAATACACCCACGAGCCTGGTAGGCATCGGCCCTAGTGGACCCCTTCGAATTTATCCGTGACCCAGACAGGCATCGGTCTTAACGGACCCGGTCAGTTTTTGATGACTCGGGCCTGTTCCTTATCGGGCAGCGAGCTACCCATTACTCGCCGTCCGCAAGCCCGCGCCTTCAGTGGCCGGTAATCGGCTTGTGACTCCCGACTCCCAGGGTGTCCCTCACGCGTCTCTCCTCCTCCTTCGTGAACGTTACCGTTTCGCAGAAGGAGGTAAAAGCTTCCCATCCCTCTAACTCTGTACCATGGCCTGGACCAGGGGTGGACGTGAGAGGCCGTCACCGCCGAATGTACCTATATGTATATGACATGTTCTACCAATTTTGACACGTGGTGAAGCGTTAACATTTTGTACTGCTGATATAATGCCAACCGCAACGCAAAAATGTTATCTAAAGCCAAAGATTAGATATTTGTTATTCTTGTTCGATAACTTCTGAAATTTAATTAATTAAATACATTTTGCACTTGTTTCTGAATAAATAAAGCATTTTTATCAATCAGACTTTTCAGATAAAGAGACATATCACAATACCACTTTATTGAATTATCTTAGCACTCAGCGCATATAAAAACCTTTTAGCAAAAATTGCATGAGTCAATACCTAATTTAATCTTTTTTTTAAGCCTGAGTGCTTCACAAAAAAAGTCGGATTTCTATCCAAAAAATACGTCAGTTCTATCAGAATACTCTCGGGCGTCGCGACGCCGACAAACATGTAATAAATGTGTGTAGCCCGCGACAGATGCGCGGACGAATTCAAATAACAGGGCTCCACGTCAAAATAATATGTATTTTTCCAATAACATTCTGATTTTTCTGCAAAAACGCGTGTTTAAGTTGTGATGACGTGCCTGAAAGGAGCTGGAGGATTGGGCGGACCTTGCTGATTGGTAAATTATTTTATTGTAGCAAACAAGTAATACCTCTTTCAAACGTTAGTTCCGATTTTCAAAGAATTCCACATTTTTGACGTGACATGACAGTGACAATGGAACAATAGAAAATCCAAGATGAATGGTAAAGTAATCAAGTTATGATGAAACCTGATTATATATAATTCATATTAAATTTTGGAATTTGTTTAGAATGGTAGACAAAGCTATTTGGTATATAGGTAAAAATATTCATATTTCCACTGCACTCCTCAAATTCACTCACTCACATACACACTCACATCCACTCACTCACACACTCACTCACTTTACACAGTGTTGTAAAAAATACAATTCTCAGCACACTTACAAGTTTGTGCGGTGCATGGTATAAGTCAGTACCTTTTCTTTTTAACCGACTTCAAAAAAAAGGAGGAGGTTCTCAATTCGACTGTATTTTTTTTTTAATGTGTGTTACCTTATGACTTTTTACTAGGTGAACCCATTTTGATGATTATTTTTGTATTTGAAAGCTGGCACTTTACGTGTGGTCCCATTTAAATTTCGTGTAGATTTGATGAAGAACTTCTGAGATCCACAATGGAACTCTTCAATAAATGATAGCAAACTTTCCAGAATTGCTGCAATCGCATGTCTGTATATTGTTTTCACCACTTCACAACATTACATCACGCTGATACGCTCTGAAGGGATATACAGATTTGTACAGTTCACCCTGATATACCCTAATTTCACCAACTATATTCAAATTCCCTATTTTTGGGGCTATCAATTCGGGCATAACTTTATTATTAATTTGGTTGTAGAATGGGGTTACAACAACTGAAAAGTGAAAAATAAAAAGCTTTTTATTTCGCCGTCGTAGTCGGTGATTCTAGTTTGGTTTCTTCATTATTTGACACCGACTTCCGAAATTTAGTTGCATTTTTTAGTATTGATCTATGGAAGTCGGTTGTATTTTTTTTGTAAAAAGTTTTTTATATAGAGTTTGTGTTGAGCTTTGTATCATTGGGCTGGCCAAAACCACTTGCGATCAATGCGAAGTACGTGTACGCAGGTGCGTACACGTAGGTACTTCGTATCCATATCAAAGGTCTGGTGCAACACTGTCACTTACGCAAAATCTTGATGAATGTGTTAGAACAATAAATTTGTAAGTATTTTAAGTATAATCTCTCTTCATATATACTCTGCTCTATGTGTGCTAACTTTGCTCATTATAAAGTTAAAATAATCATAAGGATAACAACATATTCATCTTGTCTTAATCAAGGCACTTTTGCAAAAGTGACAGTATTGCACCGGGAGGTGCGGTATGTAAGTCAATTTTTCAAAAAATTTCGACAGAACGTCAAAATGAAGGCATAGTACTCCAGAGAAAGCTCAGGCAGGAGGAGCTCGTGGCTAAAGTTATAACAGCCGCACGGGTCGATCCATCAGGTTAAGCTACACTTGCCGGAGTTGGTCCATGGATGGGTGACCATCATTACATACCAATACTCCTCCGTGCCTCGGAAAGCACGTTAAGCCGTTGGTCCCGGCTGTCAATCGTGGATCTTTGACAGTCGTTACGGGTCGTCAGAAGCCCGAAAGTCTGACAACCAGTCTTACCAAGGGGTATCGTATTACTCAGTAACTGGGTTGTGGAGTTCAGATAGGCAGTCGCTCCATGTAAAATACTGGTATTCAGCTGCATCCGGTGAGACTGGCAGCCGACCCCAAGATAGTTGGGAAAAGGCAGGGCAGATGAGATGAATACTGTGACGATTGTAATCACAGCCTAATCTTAGCGTGTCTGTACCGGCCTTCAACTGGCTGGTAAGAGTATTGGAGAGCTGTTTGAATTTAGAAGGTGTAGGCATCACATTTGTTTTAGAGATCAGTTCTGCTGGCTCGGCCGAAGTGGGCACTTATGTTATTTCTGACAAAAAACCAATATATTTAAATCGCCCTCAGCTCTTTTCCTTATCCACCCGTAGCGAGTTACCCTGTTGTACAGCACTCTCGCAATAAGCCAGCGAGTCGCCAAGCTACGAGACATCCCCCGAGACTTCGAAGAACGTCCCAGGATCCCTGCAGGCCGTACTGGTGCCTTGGGGTCCTACAGTACTCCAGAGAAAGCCACCCCAAAAACAGAACAAAATGATGAACAGTCCATTTCACTAGCATTGTTCTAAAATTCTCCCCAACAAGACGTAAAACGCAGGTGCAGTTGTTCCTGTGAAATATTATGGAAAAATTTCCAGGTTTATGCAGAAAATAAAATATCGCAGATAAATTGTGAGATACACGAATGTATGCGAGGAATGTTCTAGACTTGTTGTACTCTTATTTGTATGGTTTTGTCATTTGTATTGAGATTTATGGGACGTTCTTATCTTTTTACGTTGTAGTTAAAATCGTCGTGGGTTGAGTCGATTTGATTAGAGGATTTTGCGTAAAATCCGTCATTACTACTTGAAGTCTTCTGAAACTTAGTTTGGTTAGGACCAAACTCTAAAGATCTCTAATCCTAATTATTGTATTTTAAGTTCTCGTAATTTTTATGTTTGGTATTTGTCATAATATTTATTAGTTTATTATTTTAGCTTATGTTATGTACCTTAGTATTTTCATCATCATCAGCCTTTTTTAATGTCCCCACTGCTGGGGCACAGGCCTTCTCTCTGTGAGAGGGTATTTTAATGGTACAGTAATTTCTATTTTATTTATTTTTTGATTTACACCTACCACAGAGTAGTCTCTTTAACCCAGAGGTTTACGGGTGGTGAATGCCATGTTACAATAAGTCCGCCTATGTTGCATTTATTGTTTGCATTTGGTTGGGCCAACATTAAATGCTATCATTTTATTTTTGGCCTAATAATAAATGCTATTAGGGTTTTACGTAATGTTTAAATAAATAATATTATTAATTTGGTTTGAAAAGAAATGTAACCTCATCAATTTACTTTGTATATAACGTCGCAACACAATTACAACACAATCTCAATTTTTAAAAATTCTTCAAATATTGTTCTCAGTTGAAAGATGATTTGGTGTAAAATTCATTGGTAGTAATTATAATAGCGGCAATATTTTGGGTTACAGTGCATCTGTTAAATGTAGTTTTTAAGGTGGAAGGGTAACCCGAGAAATTCAAATTTTCTTACATTTTTTGCAATTTGCAGGTCAGTGTCAGGTTGTATCTTGGTCAAAATTTGATTCGCGACCGTAGCAAGTATGTTTTTATAGAATTATAATCATTTAAATCATCAATATAACTCTTTCAGTTAGAATTGATGTCAAATGTAAATTTCATGAAATCATGACATCTGGCATCAATTCTAACTGAGAGAGTTGTATTGATGATTTTAATGTTTACAGTTCTGTAAATACGTACTTGCTACGGCCGCGAATCATATTTTAACAAACATGCAACCTGATACTGTCCTGCAAATTGCAAAAAACGTAAGAAAATTTGAATTTCGCGGGCTACCCTGAAGCTTTCACCTTAAACATCATACTTAAAATACTGTAATAATTAAGTAGGTCTATGAATACACACATCGCGTAGTCAACACAGGAGAAACATTTTTAAAATTAACAAGTGTTGAATTGGCGGTCAATAATCTATTACAGACAAAACAAAATGATAGTGAACGGCTGTTTCGAATTATCATCCAAATAAAAAGAACACACACAAAACGTTTTGGGAACGCATTCGTTGTGCGTACAGCTAAGGAGTGGAATTCCTTGCCCTCCTAGCCAAATAACTTTTATATTATAGTTTACGCTAACGCTTAGTATAAAATGTATGGCAATGACATTATGATAAGTCACGTGAGACTTCTTGTGTCTCGCCCACCATGTGTCCGCTAGACGCGGGAAAGTTAACTCTTTGCGTTTCTAATTGGACGCGAGAAAGGTTTTAGTCAAGAGTGAATAGGTTACTTCTAGGCATTATTGCTCATCACCAGATGAGAAAGTGGTATGTATGACAGAAAAAACACAAAAGAAATCACAAAAACCAGAAAATTACAAACAAAGCAAAATTAAGGCGAACGATTTCAGGATTGCATAGAAATAAGAATTACCACTTTTAAACGGAACGATTCAGGCTTGTAATAAAAATTAACTGCAGTTTCCGAACTGTTAAATGGTATGAATAAAACAGCTAGTTGGAAAACACTTGGAACGAATCGAAACAGCTTTTTAAATACGAAACAGTAACAAAGTGATTCAAGCTGTATTTCTCCTGCAGTAAGTTTTCCTTTTAATTTGTGTCTTGTAAAAGGTGGTTTAACATAATAAAACTGGCCAAAAGCGAGTTGGACTTGTGCGCAGTGTTCCGAAAAAGTCATATTTTTTTTAGTTTTTTTTTTAAACATCCGCCACCTTATAGGTTTTCCTGTAAAAAAATCTATAAGTAACGAACTACTTTCTGTATTTTTTTTCGGAGATAAGGGGCCCTCTTATCTCCGAAATAACGGAGGGCGAATGGTCATTTTTCATTTATTTTCTTAAATAACTTCAAAATTATGAAAAAAAAAAAATAGTGAAGCCCCTCACAGAGTGCCCTTTCATGTGATATATCACACGATACAGTTTGATTTTGATTTTTTCGATTTTCATCCAAAAAGTGACCCCCATATTTAAACAGAATGACTAGATTGTCATTAGGCTTTCTAAAAGTACTAACACTACATATTTTTTCAAGCCAATATGCTAAATCACAAGTATGTAACCGAAAAGAATTATTTTAACGACCAATCAATTTTGATAAAAAATTAAATCATGAAAGTAATTTGCTAAATTTTATTCCAAAACAACTCAATGAAAATTCTGAAAAATCAATTTCAGTTTAAAAAAAACTGCCACAGATTTAAATATAAATCTAGACCCAAGGCTGTCAGTCAGACGGCGCGTAGTGTTCCAAAGAGATGTCAGCAATATGGACGGGGCCCGTCATAGCCGATGCCCGCCCAGGGGTTTAGGATAAATTTGAAACAGAGTTACCACGCCCCTGGGTACTCAGGGCAGGAAGGAACAGGGGTGGGTTTTAGTCAGTAAGAGTCTGACACGCCCTCCCGCTCCACCCAGAGCGGGAGAAGTCATTCGATGATTTCCTACCCCCACAAAAAAAAAATGGCTGTTAGTCAAAAACCAACATGACTTTGCCTGACTTGGTAATCGTACCCAGAGTCTCATGGTCAGCAGTATCACTTACTCCCACTCTCACCAAAGAGTCAGTCAGAAACAGAAAAAAAGCCATTTAAAAACCCTCAACTCAACAAAAACAAAACGGAATCAAGCAGGCCTAACTCCGAACACAATTCGCATCCCGGACAATATTTCCCAAAAGTTCCCCGAACGTAATCGCCGCTTGCTTTACTCCTACCCGCGATCTACCAAATTGAAAAATAACTGAGCGTCCTTACAATAAATTTCAGTCTGAAAACTTTCCCGTTTTAATCGTTAAAACGGAATTTTGGTCATTTAAAGTACTGTTATTAAAGTACGAGACGTAAATAAGCCCGGTGACTTAAAGGAGTCTCTCTCATAGTATATCTTGGATTTCGAGATTAAAATGGGTGGAATTTTCTTTTGTTCTTGGTTAAGAATTTCCAGTTAAAGTGCTTAGAATTTTGGATTCGAGAAGTTTGTGAGAGACTTTTGAATTTGTTGCGGACAATCTTGTGAGTTGTGGAAGGAATTGGAGTGTGAAATGCTGGCCTACCTACTTTCTAAACCGACGACCATTATTGTTGTTTCCAATAAGTTGATAGATTTTTGAAGGCAGGATTAATAATATTCAGATTTGAAATACTTTTAACATTGAGTCCAAATAATGAAACGCGCTTTTGTCACTGTTAAACCCATTCATTCGAATACCATATCATGAGAATGCATGAATAGTAACTAGATCACTATCTTAGGTACTTCCGCCTGACGCAGGTGCTCACCGGACACGGCTGTTTCGGGAGGTACCTGTGTCGGATCAGGGCGGAGGTGACCCCTGAGTGTTTCCACTGCGAGGATCGCCCAGAGGACACGGTGGAGCATACGGTGGAGGTTTGCCCCGCTTGGGCAGAGCACCGCCGTGTCCTCGTGGATGCGATAGGCGACAGCGACCTCTCGCGCCGTGCCCTGGTTCAGGCCATGGTACGGAGCGAGAGGGAATGGGAGGCCGTCTCCTCCTTCTGCGAAGCAGTAATGCTCGCGAAGAGGGAGGCGGCACACGTTAGGGAGGCTCAGCAACGGCCGAGTCGCCCTAGCACCCCCAGCCGCGACCGCCGCAGGAGACGCCAGGGGCCGCGAGACGATCTCCGGCCACCGTAGACCCGGGCCTGCGGACGGCGAGTAGTGGGTAACTCGCCGTCCGATCAGCACCAGGCCCGAGAGTCGACGGCGCGTAGTGTTCCACGCGCGCCTCAAAGAGTTGTCAGCCAAAGGAAGGGGCCTGCCACGGCCGGTGCCTGCCCGGGGGTGGAGGATAAATTCGAAAGAGTTACCTCGCCCCCGGGCACTCGAGGCAGGGAGGAACAGGGGTGGGTTTTAGTCAGTAAGAGTCTGACTCACCCTTCCGCTCCACCCTAGAGCGGAAGAAGTCATTGGATGATTTCCCACCCCCCAAAAAAAAAAAAAAAAAATCTTAGGTAACGAGTCTGCCATATTGGATTCAGTATTTTATTCATTCTCCTGCCCTTAACCCAATTTATTTGGGGTCGGCGCAAATATACTCCTCTATTAGTCGTCATTTCTGTAGTCACCCCCTTTTTACCCATATCCTCTTTCACACAGTCCAACCATCGTTTCTTTGGCCTTCCTCTACTCTTATAGCCATCCACATCCATAAACAAGACTTTTCTCACGACATTTTCTTCATTCCTCCGCATCGCATGCCCATACCACGACAACCATTTGGATTCAGTATGACGTCAATTAACTAACCATGCATCGTCATCCAAACTGAAATTTTATGCAAAATTGCAGCTCAATTGAAAATCGGAAAGTCGGTTAAATTTGACTTCTAAGATGGTTTTACGTACTTAATTAAAAGTAAAGCTACTAAAATGATCTTCAAAATGGTAATGATTTTCAGTAACAATTTTATTTTTCTTGCCTAAATAATATTTTATGGTTTTAGGTATTTTTCACGCCAATAATGCGATGGATAGATCACAAAATTGTATGTTATGTTTAGTATTTGTACTGAAAATAAAGATTTTTGGTAGATAGCATTCCAGTCACATTCAGAATGTTAATAATATGATTGATATAATTTTCACATTACCTATTTCATTTCAATTTTCATCACCAGAATTTTAGAGTTTAAATATTTAAATTATAAATAATTTGAGCGCATTATTAGCTCGGATTAATTCTGTTAAATTAATATTAGCCCAATGCAAATGGGAAAATTAGTAATGTGGAATTACTAAGGCAAATTAGCACAGTGTTTAATAGTAAGCGGTGCTTATGAAATTGAATAATTTCTAGTACATTTCATCAGCGTTACTCGTATTAGGATTTAAGTTTTTCTAGATATAGATGTAAACATTTCATCGATTCAGGTAACGAGCTGATATTCTTTTAGGGTTCCGTATCCAAGAGGTCCAAACGGAACCCTATTGCTGTCACTCACGTTTCCGTTTGTCCGTCTGTCTATCTGTCCGTCGTCTGTCACGCAGGTTTTACGGCCAAACGGTTAGAGTTATAGTCTTCAAATTTTCACATTCTATGCATCTTATTGACCCAAAGCCATACAAATAAATATTAAAAAATACATTTGGTAAGGAACCCTAAATGTCCGAAGTCCGACACACACTTGGTCGGTTTTTTGATGTTATTTTAGTTCTGGCGTCGGTTTTAAGGTAGAACCGCCAGGGTGGCCCGCGAAATTCAAACTGCAATTTGCAAGTCAGTATCTGGTTGTATGTTGGTAAAAATATGTTTCGGGACCGTAGCAAGTATGTATTTATAGAACTGTAATCATTAAAATCATCAATACAATTCTCTCAGTTAGAATTGATGTCAAATGTCATGATTTCATGAAATATTCATTCCGTACATACATAAATATGAACTTAGAAAGTTGTATTGATGATTTTAATGATAACAGTTATGGGAATACGTGCTACGACCGCGAATCATATTTTGATTAACATACAACCTGATACTGACCTGAAAATTGCAAAAAAACGTAATAAAATTTTAATTTTGCGGGTTACCCTGGCGCTTTCCCCTTAGCGCTATTCGCGTTTTCTACGTTTTAAAGCAACTGCTCCAAAAGGAGGCTAACGTTTATAAGTCAGTCTTTTATTATTCCAGCATCTTTGGCACGCCATGTTACCTAAACAAGGTTAAAGGCCTTCCTAAAAACGCTGGATTGATTTTAACAAATGTGATCTTGACAGCCGAGTGACATTGTATAAAATTTGGAAGGAAATACAAAATGGCGGCCGCCGTTAGGATAGTGAGGTCGTAGTTTTTGTGACATGATCATATGGTGTCTTAAAATTAAAGGGTTTAAGGAGGTGTTTCCAGAAATTTAATTCACTAAAATATGGAAAATACAAAAAAAATCCCTTTGAAAAATCCAACTGCAAAATCAATCAAAAAGTTGTAAATGGAATGCACTGGGACTGCAAGGTATTTTACAAAAATTGTATAGTACTTGTATCATTTTACTCTTTCCTAAGACTTTTACCTCAGTATAAATATGGGCAGTACGGAAACTACGTACAGACGTTCGAAACGGCACACTCATACAGACGCGCGCATCTACGCTAGCCCTAAGTGATAGTCGCGGTGCGCTCAGTTGCGGCTGCCGTGTCGAGACAAGTAGTCGTGTTATCTCCTGAGCCACGGACCGTTTTAAAATTCCACGAGCATATGCCGCAGTGTACTGTTGTATGAACTCGGCTTCTTCAAATCCGGGGCTTTCATTTTTTAAACTGCTGCCCTGCTGATCTTGAAAGGTTCCTAATATCATGATTTAATTATAAAAAATAAAGACGTTTTTTAAAATGTTAATGGTTTTTCATTTACATCACACGCTTTTTCAGGTAAGCGCTAAGGTAAGGTGCTACTAACTAGCTTTCGGCCGAGCGCCGCGCATTTTGACTTTACTTTAACACCCTCGAAAACCATAAAAATTTTTGCGTAACGTGAAAAAAAAAAAGGTATAGGCCTTTGTGGGATATCTTAATGTTTTTCAAATTGCGCGGCAAAGCATCTTCCATAGATTTTTTTTCCCAAACATTAACAGTGACAACCCTAGCTCTCTAAAGGAGCGTAAGTAATTATCTCAACAAATAGGCTTAGTTTCCATACTGTCCATATTTATACTGTGCTTTTACTAAGCAACTAGTCTCCAAAAAATATACAAGCTACCTCTAAAGTGAAATGAGATAAAATTTCACCGATACTTCTACAAAATAATTTCATATTATTGATACATATCGGAGTATCGTTGAAACGTGATCCTCCCTTGACAATTGAAAATAACATTTTCATTACGCTGAGTGGTACAAAACCCGGTTCAGTAAGAGGATATCAGTTCTGCGACGAATTACTCCTGCTGGGAATTGTCATGAAATATTGATATTATGTTTTGACAAGCCGGTTTTAATAACTGTCTTTATATAGGTAAGTGATGACGTATTTTTTTGGTTGAGTGTACTTTAGCGGCCAAGCCTTGGATATAAATAATGTATTCTTATTATTTTGATTTTTTGTTTTTATTCCTGGTTTTCATAAGTCTTGTAGGTGCGGATTAAAAATATAATGGTTAGTACCTACAAGGTTTATAATTGAAACGATAAAAACAATCAAGCTTTTCCTTAATAACCACAAAAAATATATATACGGTCGAATTGAGAACCTCCTCCTGTTTTTTTCGTCGGTTAAAAAAATAATCACACTTTTGAAAAAACACTTTCCTTACAAACTAACGCAGAGTATCATCGGCATAAATTAAGTACAGCAAGTTTGATAGTGACAGGATATTTTTAAAATAGAACAGGCTTTAAGATTTTTAATGTTTTATAAAAAATCTTAATCCATGTCTTATTTTAAAAACTGTAAACTTTAATACAAACATATCTAACTCATTGCTTATTCAATAATTGTTTCGTCCTTCTTTTTACACAAAAATAACAACATCCTTCAAAAATTGTCATTTCTGTTTGCCAAGTTAAAACATTTGATTAACAAAAAAAAAACTCAAAACTGCTTATAAATTGGTACTTATTACCGCCGGTACCTTACCAACTCAATCAGTCGACCATTACTAAAATCAAATATAGTAAAATTATTTTTTTTTCGTATTTTTATCAAAAAGCCGAGGCATGTGGAACTGAAAAAGGAGGATTCTCCGAACAGACACAACACTTTCAGACTGTTGTACATGTTCAAATCGCGCGAAAAACTCTGCTTGCGCGATAAAATAATAATTAATAAAAAATTTAAAATTGTTTATTTCTCACCACTAAAGTAAAATTACAATTTTTAAGAACTTAATTTCGAAATACTTAATCTAAAGTGGTGGCTGTGGTAGTCGCCAAGATGTTTTGACCCTATCCCCTGAACTAGGTGGTAACCTGTATCTCAGGGGGTATGACGATGACGATGTAGAATTTGTGGCTTATAGTTCGTTTGTGGCGTCATAGATATCGCTACAAACCGTTTCATTTGATACCCGCATGGGAATGCATACAAAATATCTAGTCTACCATCTTTGGGTGTCCGCCATATTGGATTTAGAATGACGTCACTTAGCTTAGCATGCATTCTCATGCAAACTAAACATGAAAGCAAAATTTCAGCTTAATCGGAAACCGGGAAGTGAGTCAAATTTAACTTCTAAAATTTGTCTAAATACTTAGTTACAAGTGAACTTAATGGTCATACGGGTAAAATATACAAGGTATTTTTTACATAGAGGAGCTCGTAGCTAAAGTAATAACAGCTGCATGGGTCGATCCATCAGGTTAAGCTACGCTTACCGGGGTCTGGCCATGGATGGGTGACCATCCTTACATACCGAGACTCCTCCGTGCCTCTGAAAGCTTGTAAGCTGTTGGTCCCGGCTGTCAATCGTGAATCTTTGACAATCGTTACGGGTCGTCAGAAGCTCGTAAGTCTGACAACCAGTCTTACCAAGGGTTATCATATTACCCAGTAACTGGGTTTTGGAGGTCAGTTAGGCAGTCGTTCCATGTAATATACCGGTATTCAGCTGCATCCGGTTAGACGTGAGGCCAACCCCAATATAGTTGGGAAAAGGCTAAGCAGATTGATTGTATTTTTTTACATAACTTAAAAAACAAAACAGTTAAGCCTTTCTTTAAAAAAATAACTATCCCACTTAAAAAAAAAAACACTTTTTTCACAAAGTAACAAGAAGTATGATCGTCATAAAGTAAGTCGAAGTTTGATAGCGACAGGATATTAAGGCATTAAAAATGTCGAGTTTTAAGCGTACCTAGTACTGAAACTTATTTCATTATGTGTAACTTATGCTCCACTTGAGAACATGAGTGACCACGGGCAAACAATGTCATTAGATGGGATTGCATGTAAAATGAATAGTCCACCATCTTTGAAAAAAAAAAAAACCATCTTTGAGAGTCTGCCATATTGAATTTAGAATTAAGTCAATTAGCTTACTATGCATTGTCATCCAAATTAAACATGTGTGAGAAATTTCAGCTTAATTGGAAAACGGGAAGTGAGTCTTTCATTTCTAGGATTTTTTTAATACAGTTAGTTACATGTGAAGCTACTAAGGGCCGATTTCACCAGCGACTAAACGCGTTTAAGCTCGCTTAAACGCGTCATAAAGCTGAAGAGTTTGTTTGCTAATCTCAGGAACTACTGTATCGAATTGAACAAATGTTTTTGTGTTGAATATTCCATTTATCGAGGAAGGCTATAGGCTATATAACATACTGCGATCAACAGGAGCGAAGCATCAATTGAAATATGACAAAAACGGGGAAAAAAATTTCTTTTGAGAGCTTCAGTTGCGTGCGCTGCGTAAACGGTTAAAGTAACGCAACAATTATGTATAACCGAATTGTTCTCCTTTTAAAGTTCTATAAAAAAAATCCGCGATATCATATGTCTTATCTTTTAAGGTTAACTCACTATAACCTTTTTTATTGTTTTTATTTTTTACGCTAAGCTTAGTTCAGTCAAACTTAGTTTATGGAGCGAATAGTGAAATCGGCTCTAAAACGAGTGATAAAAACAGAATTTAAAAAAAAAAAACAACTTTATAAAAACACTTTTCTCACAAAGTAACAAGGAGTATGATCGTCATAAAGTAAGCAGAGCAACTTTGATAGCGACAGGATATTAAGGCATTAAAAATGTTGAGTTTTAAGCGTAGTACTGAAACTTATTTCATTATGTGCGACTTATGCTCCACTTGAGAACATGAATGCCAACTTGAAGGAATTATGGCCGGAGATTAAGATGCACTAGTTGAGCGACGCGGGTTCTTTTGGGTGGATTAGGTTTTTAACACGCTTTTTTCACGATTCACCTGTAACTATGTCAACAAAAAGTGTGTGTGTACTTATGTACGCACGTAAGAAGTTATACTTCTTTGGCGAAACAAGATAAAAAACCAAACTGTCACAAATTTTACAAAAGGAAAACAAACATTCTTCATGAACCACAGACTATAGCTAACTACAAGGTGTCGGTTCTAGCTAACTTCAGGGTGTCGGTTCTAGCTAACTTCAGGGTGTCGGATCTAGCTAACTTCAGGTTGTCAGTTTTTTGTGACGGTGTGCGCACGCATCGTAAAACTTTACTCTCATAATTTTTCCCTAACACGCCAAAAGAAGTATTACTTCAAAAATCTTAGATGTTAAGATTGACCCTATGGTTTCATCTATGATTTCAAATTGAGCTGAAATTTTGCAAACCATGTTTAGTTTCAATGACAAAGCATGGTTAAAAAACATCATTCTATATCCAATCCCAAATGCCCCAAAGAAGGCCGAAAAATTATTATTTTATGTATTCCCATGATATGAGTACATAATGAAAGGGTTTTTTATGTTTTTTCGTGTTTGCATCCATCAGGTGAGATAGTGGTCAAACGCGAGCCTATCAGTAATAATAAAAATTTCGAACTTCGCGAATTTTGGGTGCATTTCCACTGAAGTGGAGTGGAGACGTGCAGGAATCGTCCAATCACAGACGAGACGAGTGACGCGATGAGGATTTTAACGTTTGCACGTCTCCGCTCAGCTTCACCCAGCACCGCTTCAGTGGAAACGCGCCCTTAGGGTTCCGTAATAAATGAGGGAATTCCGACGAAAAAATCTGATTGCTCAATATTTTGATTGGTATTTGTTAGTAAAATGTTCGTAATAATAAACATTGTCACCAAATTTCAAGTTCATAGGTCAATGGGAAGTTTAGGCGCTATTAACTGCCAATGACCTTGAGTGATTAGCTTGCGTGTTCTGTGCTGAGTTCACGTAACGCGTTTTACGTCCTCCCAGTAATAGGACGCATTATTAATTTATTACTCATAAAACAACAGATATTAAAATAAAACACTTAGATTAAGATATAAATAATTAAATGATCTTTAAAATAGTTTAGGTTTCATAAATATACGTTTTATAGTTTTTGCGTGTTTCTCAATTTTTTATCCGCGTTAGACATAATTTTACAAATTAATTACACTATGTTAAAAAAAATATAATTTCAAATGTTCTCAGATCAAATTACGACGAAAATTATGTAAAATAACACATATTTTTTTTAAAGAAATAAAACTAGTCGTTTAGACGTGATGTTCAATTAAAAACCATAAAAGTCATAAATTCTCCGGCACAAAATTTTGTGACAGACGATGGACAGATGGACAAACGGACAGACGAACAAGTGAGTCACAGCAATATGGCTCCATTTGGACCCTTCGAGTACGGAACATTAAAAATGAGAAATACTAATCACATAAATGAAGTGATCGTCGATCCAAAAGTAAATAAAAGTTTATAAGTACCCAGTAGAATCAACGAAACAAACATTTATCCTTGTTCATAATAAAAATGATAAAAACTGTATTCTACTAACGGACAATATCTGTACAAGTCTTTCACTATCTGGACTCCGTTTTCTTGAGACGGAAGAATTTAAATATTATGTAGTTTGTATTTGCGAAGAATATTCAAAGATGCGACTGGTATTGAGATAAATGTATTGAAATGGAGGTCTGACGAGACTTTTCTGTTTGTTTTTACTATCTGATATTGTTTGGCTGTCTATCTAGGTATCTATACTACTACGACCAGAAGTAATTATGTAATTTATATGTACTATTTATTTGTACGTATTTTAATTAAATTACCTGTGCTCCAGCAGTGGGGGAGATCAAAAAGGCTGACGATGATGATGACTTAAATTATTAACTAAATCCATAAAAAAATATGTTATTTTTTTTCTTACGGTGCCCCACATTATTTGTTACTACTGTATCGTAGGTGCTTTTACAAACATTCAAACTCACATACACAAGACACCCAGACCCAGAATAACTATCTGAAGATCATACAAATGTTTGTTCCGTGCGGGAATCAAACCCGCGACACGCAGCGGTCTATTTTATATTTTGATTTACCGTCGACCGTGCGACACTGAGGGGTGCAAACTGAAAACCAGTGCTAGGTGTCCGACGCCCAGCAAATGCTGAGATGGTAACCCTTTCGGTATGGGCACGCTCAGCGCAATTTTACTGTATCTTTGTGTACTATTCTATACTTTTACCTTTTTGTTTGTCGCTGTTCTGTCTGTGTCGAATAAATGTTTTTTTATTCTATTCTTGTTGTTATTTTTTTAATTGATTTAATTTATTTCTTCATCATCATCATCATCATCATCAGCCTTTAAATGTCCCCACACTGCTGGAGTACAGGCCTCCTCTCTGTGAGAGGGTGTGGGCCGTAATCCACCACGCGGGCCCAATGCGGGTTGGTGGATGTCACATCTCTTCGAATTTTAAGTTCTAGGACATGACGGTTTCCTCACGATGTTTTCCTTCACCGCTTTGAGAGCAGTGGTGATGAAATAAAAATTACATAAAGTAAAGCGCCTGCCTGGGTTTGAACTCACGACCTACGAGTTGTAAGTCGCGGCCGTTACCACTGGGCCACCCCTGCTCTCTTTATTTCTTACGCATAATAAATAAAAATATAAGCTATCTGCACTCCTTCTCCATAATTATAAACTGTGACACATTTCTTACTCCGTTGTCCGTGTTATTATCGTAAAAAGAGGTAGAATGTTTTTGCTTCACGTATTACCTAGTACATACTTAGATTAACATTGTTAATACTAAACTTTACAACGGACTTTGATGAAGTACATAATTGCAAACGTGTGTCCTTTGAATTGGTGGTACTATTAAAGGTATCCTTATTTTTTTTTCTTTACTTATACCTACTAACTGATATTATAAATGCGAAAACAACTCTTTGTGTTTATTTGTCTTTTTACTTTTTGTTATGTTGTTACGCCTTTTTTTTGTGGGTGGGAAATCACCCAATGACATAAAAAAAAAAATTAAATTAATCTTTAAAAAAAAAATGATTTTATATAAAAAAGATAAAGAGAGATATATAAAATATAGATTATTATTATTATTTTCAACTAGGAAGAGGCTATAATAAAACAGCCATATTCTTATCAATAAATCCACACAAAAATAACATTAAAATTAACTTCCCCACAATTTCATAAAATAAATCAAAGTAACTCGCAAAAATAACACTATCGCTATAAAAATATTTATTTAAACATGTCCAAGAGTGCAGTTTAAATTTTACTGACCGTAAAAGTTTTACACCTTTTCAAAACGAGAGGCGGTACCGGGTTGTAAAATTTGTAATTTATTGCCGTGCATGGGACAGATATACGGCTATCGCGCGATAGACCAGAAGGATTTGCATACAATAATTTTACCTGTGATAAACTATTTGAAGAGTGTAAAGCAATTGTGAACCGTGAATTTGTTGTTGTTTTATTATTGAGAAAATAAATTGTTTCAATGGACTGACTAAATGTGAAGACTGTTGCGTAATCCCTCCTTGTTATCTCATAATAATATTTTTATTAAAATGCTGCCCTGCACTAGGAATTACCCTTGTATCGTGGATGCGATCAAAAACATGTAAACTCACATACACACGACACCCAGACTCAACTACCTATAGGCCATAAAAAAATCCGTGCGGAAATCAAACCCGCGCACGCAACGCAGCAGCAATCGCTCAACCACTGCACCAACCGTACCGTATCAAAAGAGAGTTTATTTTTAACCGACTTTGAAATAAGTAGGAGGTTCTATGTTCGGCTGTGTGTGTGTTTTTTTTTTATGTACCTATGTCCACCGATTTTCCGTTAATTGTGGACCGATTTCCAATTATTTTTTTTTATTCTAAAGAGTATACCTACTATCTTTTTTTTTAAAGAGAATTTATTTTTAACTGACTTTGAAGAAAGTAGGAGGTTCTATGTTCGGCTGTGTTTTTTTAATGTATTTTACTGATTTTTCCGTCAATTGTAGACGGATTTTCAAAATTATTTTTGACGTGATAACGTCTAATGAATCGATGAACGCCGGCTGCATGCACGAAAAAGCGTCCCGTTACGCTCATTGTACGCATGCGCCGCATCTATATTTCATCAATGTTTTGTTATGACGCTGTCATGTTAAACTATCGTCCGTAAACCAACTTTACAGACAACCAATTTTTTATTATTCCAAAGAGTAAAGAAAATATTGTAGAGGTAGTCCCATATAAATTTTATCGAAATTTCTTTAGTGCTTTTTGAAAAAATCAACAGAAACTTAAAAATATGTATTCATAGATGACATTTTGGGGTTTTCAATTACGAGTATGTTAAAATTCCAGGTTCCATTTTATTGGGGTTATCAATTCGGGTGTAACTTTAATATTTAGTTTTAGTTCTGGAGTATAACCACTAAAATGTGAAACGAAAAAACTTTTTTACAAAAAATACCACCAGCCGACTTCCAAAACAGAAAATACAATAAAAATGTATAAATAACTTTAATTTCGGAAGTCGGTGTCAAATAACAAAGAAATAAAATACAAACACTATAAAAAAGTTTTTTGAAAGTCTGAACTTACATTCGAGATTTTCTTAGTAGGACTACTGTAGGACTCCAAGGCCTGCAGGGATCCTGGGACGTTCTAGGAAGTTCAGGGTAGTGGTCTCACTCGCTGGCAACGCGAGAGTATGGTGTATGACAGTGACTGGTTAATTTGTGCAGTGTTTTATAAGAAAGAGGGACAGGGCACTCTAAATAACTATATTGGTAATCACAGCAAAATACAAGTGCCCACTTCGGCCGGGCAAGCAGAACTGATCCCTAAAACAAATGTGATGCCTACACATTCTATATTCAAACGGCTCTCCAATAATCTCCAATAAACAGCCAGCTGAAGGCCGGTACAGACCCGCGGAGATTAGGCTGTCTGCAATCGACACAGTACCTACCTATCTAATTTTAACGATACAGCCATCTTTGCCAACGAAATACCAGGAAACCTCAAAATTCATGGAGGTTTTATTAGATAGGTACTCGTCATAATTTATTTGGTCTCGTTTAACGCCTCGCCTCTTGCCAAATCAAAAACAAATCGTTAATTTTATAGTCTTTGATCTCTCGCTGTTTTCTCGGTATCCACGCTAGAAAGTGTACTTCAAAAACATTTAGAATTATCATTTCGAATGGTATTTGAGTCCTGTCCCATTGATTGAGTGTTTACTGGAACTGCTTGTCTCATTACTGATCTAGTTGGCTTACTTGCTCGTCAGTGTAGAACAATGTTAGGATAGATTATCTTTGACGCAACCAGAAAGAAAAAGGGCATTTTGTTCGTTGAATAAGAAATTGACTTTTCGCATATATCGATGACAGCAAAGGAGAATAAGACATCTACAAAATCGCAATTTTACAGGAGAGCATATTTAGTAAAATATTGTGACTATTTTGAGAGTTGTGGACTGATTAATATGACATTTTCTATGATGCATTAAAATAACCTTCTTTATTGATTTTATAAAAGAATTAATCACTATATCGTTGTTTTACTAAAATAATGTAAATGTACTTTTTTACTTTGAAAAGTCTTCTCCGTAGAAGAAGGCATGTGCCTGATATCCGTTTCTACATTATCTAAAATATCGAATAACTAAGATAACAATCTCCAGTAATACATATCTGGATATTTAAAGAAAATCTAAGCAACATGCAATCAATATTGCGCTTTTTTTAACCAAATTTTATAGATGTCTTTATTTACTTTAAATTTATCAATTTACACATTTCACTATATGAGTTATCTACCACCAAAGTTCAGCTATTTATGTCAGTTAAATCATTTATTTAGTTCTCAAACCACGCGAAATATATAATAAAAAAATAAAAGGATTATTATTAGAAGAAAATAAAAATTCACGATGACTTTTTAACCGACTTTCGAAAAAAGAGGAGGTTCTATGTTCGACTATATGTATGTTTTTTTTTTATATGTCCGCCTGTTTCTCCGTCAGTTGTGGACCGATTTTCAAAATTCTTTTTTAATCTGAAAGAATGTACTCCCGAGGTGGTCCAATATAAATTTTATCGAAATTGCTTCAGCACTTTTTGAGAAACTGTACAAAAATGAAAAATACGTATACCTCGATGACGTTTTGGTGTTCTCCTAATGTTTAAATTCCACGTTCCATGTTATTGGGGTTTTTAGTTCTGGGGTATAACAACTAAAAAGTGAAAAATAAAAAACTTTTTTACAAAAAAAACAACCGACTTTAAAAAAAAAATATACACTAAAAAATAAAAAATAACTTTAATTTCGGAAGTCGGTGTCAAATAACGAAGAAGTAAAATACAGACACCAACTTCCGAAATTAAATTTATTTTTTAATTTTTAGTGTATATTTTTTTTTTGAAAGTCGGTTGTTTTTTTGTAAAAAAGTTTTTTATTTAACAAGGCAAGGAAGGAACAGGGGTGGGTTTTAGTCAGTAAGAGTCTGACACGCCCTCCCGCTCCACCCTAGAGCGGGAGATGTCATTGGATGATCTCCCACCCCACAAAAAAAAATGTCAACCGAAAACCGCAATAAAACACTAAAATATATACAATAACTAGCTTCTACCAGCGGCTTCTTCCGCATTGTAAAAATTAGCCAATGTTTTAATCCAGGTTATAATCTATCTGTGTACATAATTTCATTCAAATCCCTTCAGCCGTTTTTGCGTGATTGAAACACAAACGTACAAACTTTCACATTAACTTTCATATTAGTAGGATTAGACGCAACACAACGCGTAGTTCCACGCGCGCCTCAAGGAGATGCCAGCAATGGCCGATACTTGCTCAAAGGCGCAGATTAATTCGAAACAGAGCGACCGTGCCCTTGGGCACTCAGGCAACTGAAGGAACGGGGAGGGTTTTAGTCAGTAAAAGTCTGACACGCCCTCCCACTACACCCAGAGTGGGAGAAGTCGTTAGATGATTGCCCAACCCCACAAAAAAAAGACGCAATACAAAATCTAACCACAAAAATCAAAACAGGTCGCAACAGCGTGTAAACGAATAAATATAAATTCATGAATATTTACAAAATGGCTGCCATTTTGGCGGTACACGATTTAATTTCACGTTTAGATATGCACATTAATATTATTCCGGTGGCACTTTTTAATTATCACGCCTCACTTATTGATGAATATTAAAAATATAACTTAACTTATGTTGTGTGCTCGTTGCTCAATAATAAAAGCCACACGGGTCCATGATTCAAGGTTCAACGCTTTCCGAGGTCGGTTCGTGGATGGGTGACCATCTTAACATACCGAGACTCCTCCGCGCCTCGCAAGTTTCGGCTGTAGATCGGCATTAGTAAATCTTGGACAGCCGTTAAACCTGTAACGGTTGTCCAAGATCTACTACCTAGTCTGAAGCCAGGATTTCTAACACCAGTCTTGCTAAGGGGTATATTGTTTGCCAGTTACTGGGGTTTAGAGATCAGAAGAATCGCCAAACTAAAGTGGCAGAGAGCAGTGCACGTAGCTCGTAGAGCAGACGGTCGAAGAGGCCAAACGGTTCAGGAGTGGCGACCGCATACCAGAAGACGCAGCGTTAGAAGTCCTAACACAAGGTAGACCGATGACCTGGTGACAGTCGTGGGGATCCGATGGATGCGAGACGCATATAAACGGTTGCTTTGGCGACACTTGGGGGAGGCCTATGTCTCCTGCAGTGAAGTTTTTTTTGGCTGAAATGATTATGACAATGGAGAGACCAGATAGGCAGTCACTTCATGTAAAATACTGGTATCCAGCTGCATCTGGTTAGACTGGAGGCCAACCAGATTTTGCTTGGCAGAATGATTGACTTTCAATTTTCATGCCTCACTTATTCTTCTTCTTCTTTGCCCTCGACTCTTCCCGTTACGCTTCACTTATTAGCGAATATTTAAAAAATATATAAATAACTTGTGTTGTCATAATTTCCATATTGGTCGGGGAATAACGTAATGATAATTGCGACAGTGTACGAGTACCAAGTGCTGTCATCGATGAAGCTAAAATTGGCTCGGAGAGGTAGATATAACGGTCTGTGTTATTGGAGTCAAATTAAATGAAAGGTTGTTTGTTTCTGTGTCGCAAGAGCCTGGTATGTTTTTGTATTTTTACCCGGAACATATTCGGAACTCAAGAAAAGAAAGAAGTAGCTAACACATTGGTATTAATTAAGCTTCTTTACTGAATTCGGAATAGGCCATTGAGCTTGATACAATATTATTTAAATGTAAAGTGGCTTATAATATTTAAAACAATATTTTATTAAAAATCCTGGTCCCAACAGACAAAAACACACCACATATATATCTCATACAAATACCTACCTCCAAAATAAAACCCACACACCTTGATAACATCAAGCCATACCTAGATATAACAGCTACTCACCTAAAGATATATATGAGAGTCACGACTTCGGAAATGGGATGTCGCGACAAAATCCCGGAATGATTGAAGACAGCACTAGATTGGCGGCCA